>QXEO01001118.1:0-2719000 GCA_007115705.1 Dactylis glomerata
CCCATTATCAGAAGTTGGCGTACAGTGTCTTCACTACGGCACGTAAATTACGACAGTATTTTACTGTGCACCCAATTATAGTGGTCAATGAAGCACCACTATCGAACATATTGAACAACCCTTTAGCAACAGGCCGTGTCTCTTTGTGGGGAATCGAATTATCTCCCATGGACATCACGTATGAAAAAGGAAGGCGATCAAGTCGCAAATTTTGCCAGATTTTACAGCAGAGTGGCTCGAGCTGCAAAGCACGGGACCACCAGATTTATCGAGTACTTGGACAATGTACTTCGATGGTTCAAAGCGAGTCCAAGGAGCAGGCGCAGGAGTAGTATTAATATCGCCTCATGGCGACAAATTAAAGTATGTCTTAAGGATGAGCTTCCCGCAGGCTTCTAACAATGAAGCGGAGTACGAGGCTTTGTTGCACGGAATGAAGATGGCTAAAGCTTGTGGAGCAACTCGCCTAAAGATATTTGGAGACTCTAACCTTGTTGTCCAGCAAGTTATGAACAGGTGTGACACAATCAATGACAACATGATGGCCTACAAGAATCTGTACCATTATCTAGAAGGAACGTTCGATGGGTGCGAAGTCTCTCACATCAGCAGGAATAGCAACGAAGAAGCCGACACTTTAGCAAATATTGGATCGCAATGCTTACCTGTACCATCTGGAGTATTTTGGGAAGAAATAGCGGAAAGATCAATAAAAAGTGCTAAAAGTTCGACTACCACGACAGGCTCGGGGGCTATAACAGAGCCAGAGGAGGTCATGATGATAGAAGAAACATGGATGCAGCCATATCTGGCGTACATGATAAATAAAAAGCTACCAGAAGATGCAGTGGAGGCTAAGAGGATAACTCGAAGAGCGAAAGCGTTTGTCGTGATTGAAGGAAAACTATACAAGAGAAGTATTACAGGCGTTTTACAACGCTGTGTCACACCCCAGGAAGGGCAAACAATATTGAAAGACATACACGGCGGAGTATGTGGCCATCACGCCAGCAGTAGAGCAATAGCGGCAAAAGCTTTTCGAGCGGGATTCTATTGGCTAACAGCCATCGAGGACGCGAAAGATATAGTTCGAAAGTGTGAAGCATGTCAAAGGTTTGCATCTAGACCGCACGCACCAGCAGCGGAGCTACAAACAATACCATTATCCTGGCCCTTCGCACAATGGGGTCTTGACATGGTGGGAAAGCTGCACAAATCTTGGCCAGGGGGGCATGTCTACATGTTAGTAGCAGTCGATAAATTCACCAAATGGGTGGAAGCAGCTCCAGTAACAACTCAAGACTCTACAGCAGCAATCAGCTTCATCAAGTCGATAGTTTTTCGTTTTGGTGTACCACACAGCATCATCACAGACAATGGGACAAATTTTACTTCAAAAGAATTCAAAAGTTACTGCGAAGGATTGGGGATCAAACTTAAGTTTGCATCTGTGGCGCACCCAAAGACAAACGGGCAAGTCGAAAAAGCTAATGGCCTGATAAGTAGTGGAATAAAAAAGAGGCTTTTAGCACCTCTCGAGAAAGCCAAGAGCGCTTGGGTAGAAGAATTGCCCTCTGTTCTTTGGAGTCTAAGAACTACGCCTAATGCAGCAACTCAAGAAAGTCCTTTCTTCCTGGTCCATGGCGCAGAAGCCGTGCTTCCAGTCGAAGTTACACACGAGGCTCCAAGAGTGACGGCATATGACGAGGCGACATCGACAGAAGCATTGCAAGATGACGTCGACGCACTAGATGAAGCAAGAGACAAAGCATTAGAAAGGGCTACGCAATATCAGCAAAGCTTACGAAACTACCATAGTAGTCGAGTTCGTCCACGATCCTTTGTGGTAGGCGACCTCGTTTTGCGACTCAGGCAAGATAGCCATGGGAAATTGGAGTCCCCGTGGGTGAGACCTTACATCGTCACGGAAGTAATACCAGGAGGAGCATATCGACTACAAGACAAGAAGACTGGGAAGGACGAAAACAACCCGTGGAATGCAGAATAGCTACGACGTTTTTACGCGTAGACTAAGTATAGAGATATCAATATATTCGAGTTAATCCTCTGGACCCAGAACATGAGGCCACAGGTCGGGTTCTTTGGGTTGAACTCGACAAAATTGTACAATTCTCGTGTTACTTCTCCGCTTGGGGGCTTCAACCCCTCGATCGTACGAAAAAATCGTTATGACAAGATGGAGGGGTTTTCCTTCACTATAAGGTTGTTTACACAACCCGATAAATACAGAGAAAACTTGGTTCATAAAAAGAACCCGATATCATCCTTACATTTATTGGTTCGCAAAGAACCCGACATATGGAAAGCGTATCTCAGAGCATGACTTGTTCTCATGGTACTAGTAAACGATATCGACACAAAGTACGAATATTTATTGCAAATATCATTGCAGGAAGGACATTGTCAAACGAAATTACATGGATAACAGATCCTAATAAAAAAGGGCTTCAAGCTTCATACTCCTTCTGGCAAAGAGTGCCATTGTAGATCTTCACGTCAAACTTCGACGTACCGACGTGGAAGTCGAAGGCCATGATGAAGCCTTGATGGATGTCGTGGTCTTCAGCAAATTGCGACCAGCCTCCTCTGAAGTACTGTTCGCCGTCGCCATCATACCACACCTCCACCTCATAGGGGACGCCACCGCCAGACTGTTCACGAAGAACCGCCTCTCGCAGTTCGCGGCCATCCATAAACTTCGTGAAATCTAGCGGCAAGCGCTGAATTTCACGGCACTGCGCCATGGCAATGCAAAGGAAAGAAAAGATACGGGGAGGTGCAGAAGGAGCAGCTGGAGCAGCAGATGGAGGAGCGATTGGACCTGGAGTGACGTTAGTCACTTTGGGTTTGTTCTTACTACCAGGTGGGCGGCCGGGACGGCGCTTAGCCGGAGCATCTGACGAAGTCCCTCCGGCGGCCGGCGCGGTGTTCTTGTTCTTGCTGCCGCGAGGACGACCCCGGCCTCGTGGTGCCGCCGGGGAACCAAGGTTCAGACGGGAGCCTGCAGCATCTGCCATGGGTGCGAGAGAGAAACCTCAGAAAAACCCTAGATGGAGGAGAGAAGATGATGCGGCGGAGGAAAGGATCTGATTAGGGTTTTTATCCTTAACAGATGGTGCTTTATTTATAAGCGCGTATTATTGGGCCCCCGTGCTGCGGCGCAGCCCACAAACAAATTTTAAGTAGGAGTTAAATTCTGCGTAGAGCAGACGATAATATCAATGAAGAAAAACAAGACAGGAGGCTATGATCGCGCGATATGGAAACCTCGACTTGGACTCGGGGGCTCGTCAAATAGTAAAAGGTCCGCAGTAGAAAGAAGAGCTGAACTTTGAGCCTATGTTTGACTACAAGTTGCCAAACATAGCCTCGGGGGCTACTCCCATCGGGAGCGCTGAGCGCGCACCCGATAGAGATGAAATAGTCAATATTGAAATTGCAGAAGGATAAGCATACAAAACTTCGACTACGTAGTCGACGAATTGAAGAGAAATTACTCCCATCGGGAGCGAGTTTTATGGTTGTAGAAACCCGAATATTTTCAGTCAAACTTTGACTGTGACATGAGATTCTCGAGTTGCGTTATCGCAACGAAACTCGAATGCCGTGATTCATCACGAAGGTAAGATCCCGGGATCCGTCCTGTGTGGCCTAGTATACGCACATGGATGCGCTCTGCTGGTATGTATCCGTGTCTACGACGCGAAGAAAATCCTGGTGGACGCACTGGGTACCTTGAGAACCACTGGGATTCATTTTTTGTAAGTCCTAAATGAGGCAAAAGAGTGAGTTTGACCGGTATCCCGAATTCAAGTCCAAGGGGATTGAATTTGAAGTAGGTGACAAGTATCTGTTCCGGCAGTTAACTGACCTCTTGATCCGTCAGAGTTGTCAGGCTTGTTCATCAAGACCCCTTGCGAGCGAATTATCATTATCATAAGTCGAAAGACCAAGTCGAAGATTTGAAGAAGATGAAGAATTATCCAAGTCGAAGATTTGAAGATTAGAGATTCAACCTGAATCTGCAATTCTGGTAGAATCTCAGGGGCTACTGACAAGGGTATAATTACTAGAGCCCGTTAGTTGAGTACCCCTGAGGCCCGTTAAGCTAGGACCAATTGTAATGATAGTCGAATACGAGTTATTACCGTATGTCGATATTTGTAATTTGTATCGAACTCGACCCGATCCTCGAGACCTAGCCACCTATATATAGGGGCCAGGAGAGGACGGTGGAGGGCAGATTGAAAGCAAGCCAGGTTGAACACCCAAGTTTACTCTCGATACACACCTATTTCGACTAACTTTACCTTCGAGTTCATCCGACGCCCTATCTCCCCGATCCTAAGTCCTTCATCTAGGACATTTGTCGAGTTAACCCCTCGTCAACACCTATGATGTTTTTAGTGTGATATAGGTTCTAACCTAAACAATAACTTAGGGTATAGACTTGTGATCTCCACTACCGATATCAAGTTCTTTGCGTAAATGGAAACTTGTGTAATGACTAAGGATTTCCACATGGCTTCAATAAGAATGGGTATCTTCTAGTTCAGATATACTCAAGTTGGTTTTCTACTCCACTCTTGTTTAGAATGATATATGCTTATCAAGCTAGACTTTCCTAGATATCTTATTTATCTTATATGTCAGAACCATTGTCATGGTTTGGCATAATCACCTCCTTTCTTCACTACTCATCCGTCATCAACTTCTCTTCCTAAATCTATGTTTTGATCTTATTAGTTTGACACTAAAGCTCTTCACATACTTCTACCAAAGATAACCTTCATCTCTTTATTATCACTAATAAATCCTATTGCCTTATGGTGTTCAACTCAGCTCCCTTGAAAGACCTAACTAAAATTCCTTCATATCTTAAGGTTCTCTTATTAATATTATCACCAATTATTCTCCTTGAGATCTAGTTAATCCAATCTATACTTCACACCACATGTTGACTTCTAGGGTTAGGATACTACAATACTGAATATCCATATGCCACCTTGTGATCCTTAAAGGTTGGAAACTCTTCATGGCCTTATCATTTACTTCTTCTCTCTAGGTATCAATCATTGATTATATGATCCTCAGAGATTTAGAATATAATATTCCCTATTGTGGTATCTATATAGGATCTATCTCCAACAACATGAATACTACTTCCTCCATCCCAAAATAAAAGGCGCTAAGCTTAGTCAAAAGTTAACGTTTTATAAGTTTGACTAAGTTTATACAGAAAAATATAAATATTTATAATACTAAACCCATATCAATAGATTCACCGTAAAGTATATTTTCTCAATGAGTTCATTCGATATTGCAAATGTTCATATTCTTGTATATAAACTTGGTCAAACTTGGAAGATGTTGACTTTGACTAAGCTTAGGCGTCTTACATTTTGGAACAGAGGGAGTACTTCTCTTGTACCAATCACTTTCGGGTCATAACTTAATTATGAGTTCACGGCTTTATCTGTCTAAAGGCATGACATATGGGATATGGCTCTAACCTCCAAGGTTAAGTGATTGCTAAATAACTAGGTTGTACCTCTTAGATTTCATTGACTTCATTTATGTCACTTTCACATATTAAATGTTAAACCACCAATTACATAAGGATGATCGTTATAATCCTTTGATCATATGACTTGGGTTCCACTTGGCTAATCAATGCCCATGATTAACTTATACTAAACTATTCTCTTATAACGTCTATTTAGCTAAGAGAACTTACTACTACTTCTTGATTCCATGATACTCTATATTGGAAATCCTCCCTATGAATGGTTCTGATCTTGTAGTATACATCTCACCAAGAGTTGAGAAAAACTCCTCTAATCAATTTAGCATTCTGTTAACCTTGCTAACTTCCAGATTAACTTGTATTCATCCTAAAGCTCTAAATCAAGAAATGAGAATAACTTGAATAGATATAGGTTATCCCTTTGGTCTGGTTATTGAACTGAACAAATTTGGATATAGGAGAACATAATAGATCAAGATTGGAGGATAAGAGTTGTGTTAACTTCCTTTGTACTAGATGTGGGTTTAATGAATTAGGTTCAATGAATACCATGATGATCATGGTAAGAATAGATATTGGATCTTAAAATTATATGCTAACATTTTAGTTCTACCTCGCATTGATCTCTTATAGTTATTGTAACTATCTCTACCTAAAACAAGAGTTCTAACAAACGTCATGTTCAAGTTTATCGTGCTCTAGTTGATGATCTACTTCAATTCCATCAACTTTAGTGAAAACTCAATCACTTTGGTAGGTTTTAATTAAAAGCGCGATTTTTTTCCAGATTTTCTATGCATGTGGCTTCTAATCTTAGAATGTTACATCATTTCATTAAGGTCTCTTGAACAAAAAAAAATGAAGTTTGTGTTCACGAACTCTCTTGCCAACTGAACCTAAGAATTTAGAATCACTGATGTTTGCCTCATCGAGTAGCCACTCTGATTCATTGCTTCAATCAGTGCCCGACAGTCCCAAATAATCACCACATGATTGCACCCCATTTCCATATCAATTTTTTTTAAAATAGAGGCAAAATATTTGCCTCATCTATTAATTAAGCAGAAGAGATTGTCTAGTTTATTAATGAAAAACTGTGCAAAAACCATCACAAAACCGTAGAGCGGCACACACAAAATACCCACACACACCTCGCCAAAGAGGACCTCATCGACACTACACACATGCGTCATCGTCATCTCTTCTCCCCTACGAAGCAACAACTCAAACCCACAAACTCAGAGCAAATGATTCCAACTTCGCCATAGACAGTTGTCGAACCAACCCACACGACAGAGGCAGAGGCCGTGCAGAGACATATGAAGATCCGCGCCAGAACTTAGTGCGACAAGACATCGCAGCTCCGACTCAGACGAAGAGCCACAAAGGAGAGCCAGGCAAGGCTGGCGTCATAGAATATCACCGAACATACCATCAGTCGCTAGTCATCGTACGCCACTGGGACCTCGCCACCGCAGTTTCGACTTCACAACAACAAACAAACCGAGGCAAACCCAGGGACACGCCGGAGAAGATCCGCATACCACAACCAAATCCATGTCTCCGACATTGCTAGTCCCCACCATCGTTGCCACAAAAGCCTTAGCGCGAACACCTCGACCATCCATCGGTCCCGCTTGCCGATGTCCAGCTCCAAAGATGAAGCCCCCAAGAGGGAAAATGACACTAAGGCGCCGCCATCATCCAATCACAAAGATCAAGTTTTTCCCCTGGAGATGCACCATCACATATCTATGCGTGAGTGGTGCGGCAGCAATGCAACGATGCCTTCAGGAAGGTCAACGACGGCCACAACCGCCGCCATCGCAAGTCGCAGTACAAAACTGAGACAAGGTCTTCACCCTAGCCTGCAGCACACCCTCAACTGCACAAGGACCTGCACCGACACCGGAAAGACCACCATCGAACCTGCCCGCCGAAGAAGAAGCTCCAACGTCTGCCGCAGTCAACCGTACCTCGCAGAGACCACATAGGAGTCCATGTCGGACAGCAAGCGCAAAAAAGAAAATCCAATGTACAAGACATCACGCAGACAGATGACATATGGAATGTATTTTCTCAAAAAATATGGAATGTATGAAAATAAAGTTTATACAGTACGTACAAAATTGTAAAATAGAAAACGAAATAAAGAAAAAACCGGCCGGCCTTGGGCCAGCCCATGTGAGCTGAGGGGTACGCGGAGGTTCTCTGTTCTCCGCAACCGGCGGGGAATAGTATTTTTCCTGCAGTCTTTGCCTCTTCCAGTCGTCCCCACTTCTCCCCTCTTCGTTTCCTTTCTCTAGGGTTTTGCCACCAACTCCGGCGACTGGCGGCGGGCGGCGGCGAGAGGAAAAAATGGGGAATGAGGCGGAGGTGCTTCAGTCGGTGAGCGACCTCCCCGTGCAGGACCCTCCCGGGGAGGAGTTCTCCGCTGCCGACCTCAGGTGGGCCAAGTACGCCAACTCCGAGCACCACTGCGACGACGTCGCGCTCATCCCCTACGACCGGATGGAGGCCTTCATCAGCGGCGAGTGCAACAACCCTGAGTACCCCACGAGGTTCCACATCGAGCGCAGCCGCAAGCGCGAGAGGGGCACCCTCAAGGAGTTCAGGAGCGATGAGTACCTCAAATACAGAATGTACGTGTCTCCCTGTTGCTGCTCCTGCTTTGCTTGCTATGTTTTTGGGAGAGGCTTATGCTCACTATGTTTAATTCTTGGCTTGTTACAAGTTCTGAACAATTGGTGTGTCCTGTTCTAAATTAATTCAGGTATTGGTGCTCGTTTGGCCCAGAGAATTACGGGGAGGGATGGGAGATCTTGCCTAGCAGAAAGTACAGGCTTAACACAAGAAACCGTGCAGCTCGCCCGCAGTCCATGCGAGGTTGCACCTGCCATTTCGCGATCAAGCGGTTATACGCCCGGCCTTCGGTGGCGCTCATTATCTACCATGAGAGGCGCCACATCAACAAGTCTGGCTTTGTATGCCATGGACCCCTGGATCGGGACGCCATCGGGCCTGGTGCCAGTAAAGTGCCCTATGTTGGGAGCGAGATTCAGCAGCAGACCATGTCGTTGATCTATCTCGGTGTCCCTGAGGAGAATATCCTGCAGACTCATATAGAAGGGATACAACGCTACTGTGGCTCGGATGCAAAGGTTGATAGCCTTGCTTCGCAGTATGTCCACAAGCTTGGGATGATCATCAAAAGGTCTACACATGAGTTGGATCTAGATGACCAAGCTAGCATCAGGATGTGGGTGGATAGGAATAAGAAGTCCGTGTTTTTCCACCAGGACTCGACCGATACTGATGCATTCGTACTAGGGATACAGACAGAATGGCAACTGCAGCAGATGATCCGATTTGGTCACCAGAGTATTTTGGCCTCTCACTCTTCATTTGGTGTAAGCAAGCTGAAGGTATCTACAACAAAAGTCGACACTTGTGTGGTTATACTTTTAAACAACATTTGTTGTAGATGTCTAGTTATGTCTGTATTTCACCATTTGTTTGACACTCTGCTCCTTGCTGCAGTACCCGTTGCACACGATTCTTGTATTCGATTCAAGACAGCAAGCTTTGCCTGTTGCATGGGTTATAACACGATCAGTTACCAAGCAGGACACTTCTAGATGGATGAAAGCACTTACTAGTAGAATACATTCTGTTGATTCCACCTGGAGAGTTGGCGGATTTATGATTGATGATCCAACCTCAGAGCTGGAGCCAATCAGGTATAGCATAGATTTTAACACATGATCCAACCGTAAACATATTCAGTGTATATAGTGTATAGTTAAATCCCATTGATGAAATGTGTCATTATTTATCAGGAATGTATTCTCCTGCCCAATATTATTCTCTTTATGGCACATAAGGAGAACCTGGCATAAAAATATAATGAAGAAATGCAGCAACATTGAGGTGCAACGAGAAATTTTCACACAACTAGGAAAATTTGTGTATAGTATCTGGAGCGAGAAAAATCCCATGGATGCCCTGGAGCAATTGTTTCAAGACTTTGTTGACCAAACCACCTTCATACAGTATTTCAAGTCATTTTGGGTCCCCAAATTGGGTAAGAATCTCAGGTAGTAGATTTAAAATGTACATTGAATTGCAAATGCTTGTGTATATGCTAACCGTGTTTCTTTTTATGCTATTGCCCCATCTAGAGATGTGGATTGATACCATCAGAAATTTGCCGCTAGCAAGTCAGGAATCCTGTGGTGCAATTGAGGGTTACCATCTAAAGCTTAAGCTTAAAGCATATGATGATTCACAACTTGATGCTCTCCAACGCGTGGACTGGTTGGTGCACAAGCTCACAACAGAGCTGCATTCAGGCTACTGGCTCAACCTGTATGCAGATGAGAGCGGTTCATTTCCTCAGGTGAAAGCAGAGTACATTGCATCCACTTCATGGCAAAGGGCGATGCAGATACCTGATAAGGATGTTTTCTTTGATGACAAAGAACCTCTTTCAGCCAAGGTGGGAAGCCAGAAGGATGCTAGTCAAAAGCGGACTGTATGGAATGCTGGGACTGAATTCTCTCTGTGCAGCTGTTCATGGTCAATGCAGGGTAACCTATGTAAGCATGTCATAAAGGTTAACATGATGTATGCACCACGGAAGGATTTCCAGCCCTCGCTATCATTTCAGTCGTATCAGCGCATCCTACTTGATCTGTGGCAAAAACCTCTGGATGATTCATTCTCACTTGATCTGTCGGTAGCATGGGTTATGCAAATGCAGGAGAGGATCCAAAAAGTGGCCGAGCTTGCTACATCTGATGGTATTGCCCAAGTTGCAGGCAAATTGCCAATTCAGTGGACGAACAAGAGAGGGAGAAGAATAGCTGCTAGGCGAATCAGCCCCTTACGTATACTTCCTTATTCCAACGGCAGTGTGCAAAGAGATTTGACTCCAAAGAAGAAAATAAAGAGGAAAAGGTTGTCCACCTTTTCAGGCTAACTACTATTCTCTCTCTCAATGTAATTAGACGTCTAACTGCGATTTGTTCATTTTCTATTTCTTGCGGTTACATTTGTCTGGGAAAACTCACTTAGCTAGTTGTAAACTTGTAATCAGATTGAATTAGGCCTTAGGTCATCTCACCTTCTGCGACCATCCGTGGGATGATTACGTGGATATAATTATTTAGCCACTAATAGTTCAGTTCGAGTGATGAGTTATTTGCAAGTTCTCTACAAGTTACTGGGCATTGTATCACTTGCCGTGCCGGCTGATCTGTCACTATTTGGATACCTGTTGAAAGCTGTTGAAGCATTATGGAGACATTACTTTTAGTTTACAGATTTCTTCTTCTTGTTATTCTCATTCAAGAAGTTAGTTTTCAACATTCAGTACCTTCAGATAGGACATGTTTCATGGCCCATTTATATTTATTTTATTTCTTGAAGTGTATAAATGGCCTGATTTTAGTTTGCTCAGGCCTGCTGCTTGAACCATATTGAAACAGTACTAGCCATTTTCCTCTTTTTACATAACTAAGTTCCTTGAGGAAACACTTAGCTGTGACAATAGCAGCATGGAACCTGCATGATTCATTCATTCTTATGCATGATTCATTCATTCTTATCCTGTATCTTGCATTTCAACTGGAGGTAGTTTATAGCATGTTCCCTCTTTGTTCTCAGCAGACTACAGGGTCAGCGATCAGTAAACTTATTTGATAGTGTGACACTTGTTGCATGAATAACGGGGGTCTGTTTTTGTTTGTTCTATCACCATTATCTGTACATGAATGAGGCTGAAGTTTTCCTGGAAACATCTGAAACTTTTGTTGGACTGCACAGTTCTACATCCTTCTAGTTGACGTACTCCACCCGATCAGAAAAGAGTGTGCTAAATCATCCTAACACTCTTTTCCGATCGGAGGGAGTACTGTTTTCTCTATGCTAAAAATATAGATCGATTTACAGATGAAGCATGCCAGGCCTTTCGTTTCCGCTTGTGATTCGCCCTAGCATATTTTGATGTTTGTAGTTAATTATCATAGAGATGAGCTTGTATGAACCTAGGTTCAGATACATGGTCGAACATGATGTACACATGTGGGATGCATGCTATGCTGGGACATGCCGAACTCAAAATATTTTCACAATCAAAGCATATGTTAGGCGCACTTTCTGATTATGCAATGAGATACAAAGAAGTCTGATCAGCATATTATATTACTCAAATACTCGCTCCATTCCATAATATTCTTGAGGTGACCGTAGTTTAAATTTATATTGCAATCAGATCAAGAATTATGGAACGGAGAGACTATGGGCGTGTTTGGTAGCCCGGTTACACTATCCCACCTTATACAAGCTGAGTCCAGCTAGGCTGCAGATGTGTTTTCTTAGGTTGTGTTTGGTAGCCCGTACGAGCCGAGCTGAGCTCACTTGAGATGCTGTTTGGTAGATTGTATGAGTTGAGCCCTGCCCTATAAAACAAGAAAGCAATCAAGTCCCTGAAAAGAAAATACAAAATCAATCGGGTCCCTGAAAAGAAAACACACAAGCAATCGGGTCCCTGGAATCTCCTCCTTGGACTCCGGCGCCGCTGCCGGCGAGAGGAGCCGGCGCCGCGCCGACGGGAGGGGCCGCCGCACCCGCCTCCGCCAGGACGGGGGCTCCTCTGCCGAGGAGAGCACCGTGGACGCCATCTCTGCCGCGACGCGGAGGTCCGGCTTGTGCATCGAATCCGGCATCTGTGGTGGAGGTGAGCGCCGGCCTCTGCGGCGGCGTGAGCGCCGGTCTCGGGGGCGGTGGGGGGCGGCCTCGGGGAAGGAAGGAGGCGGTGCGGTCTCGGGGGCGGTGAGGAGCTCGGTACGGTCTCGGTGCGGTCGGGGAAGGGAGAAGAATGAGGAGGGAGAGAGAGCCGGGCTGCGGTCTGGGAGGGGTGTGGGGCTCGCCGGTTGCGGGGCGAGGGCAGCTGGGCTGAGGTGAGAAGCTCGAGCTTCTCACCTCAGCCTGGCTGAGGAGTGTTTTTCGGCCGAGGTGGGCACTGCCCGGGTGATCGGACCGACCTAATAAACACGAAAAAGTGGGGCGAGGAGAGATTTTCTGAACTCGGCCGGGCTACCAAACACGCCCATATGTGTCTAGCACTGAGATTTTTTTGTTCCAGTCGATCCATCTAGTTCGTCCTGTCTTGCTCTTGAAAATGCGCTAGTTCTGAGCTCGACCCATCATTTCTCAGGCAGAACCGCGCTTCAAGGGGAGCGCCTAGTCTACACTCAGTGTGTCAAATTTCCGGTGTACGCTCACGTCGGTCCTTCTCCCGAGAGTTTGGTGGGCCTGGCCCATTCAATGTTTCTCGACCAACTTTCCTTCGATCGCGACCGTGGCTTCCCGACGGACGGGAATAAATTCGAATCGAGTTTTAGCAAATTTGAATCTCAATAAAATAGAGTTTGAACAAATTCAAATCTGAACAAAATTGAGTTTGAACAAATTCGAATCTGAACAAATTCGAGTTTGAACAAATTCGAATCTGAACAAATTCGAGTTTGAACAAATTCGAATCTGAACAAATTTGAGTTTGAACTTTTTTCTGAATTTGAACATGAAATTCGAAAGTGAACATATTTCGAATTGAACAAATTTTCAATCTAAACAGTTTTTCAAAAAATGAAATTTTCGAATCTAAGTATTTTTTATTTCACCAAATATTTCAAAAATTATAGGAAAAAGTAACAGAAGAAAAAGATACAAAAATCGCCTGTATTGGGCCGGCCCACCAAGTAGCGCCTGCAGGCGTCAACTTGAAATTCATCACTACGGGTGATGATTAGGGATTGCCCGCTTCAAGGCCGTGAGCGTGAGGCGATGGTCCAGCCCACTGTTTCTTTTCTGTCTGGCCCGTGCGGCCACGGGCGACACCACCACTTCCACGGCGTTCGCTCAGGAAAAAAAAATTCACTTCCTCGACGGCGTTGCCGCAGCACTCCAATTGTTCCGGCGGGCGGCTGGCGAGGGCTTCGCGTCCCGGCGGCAAAGGGGAACGAGAAGGCGGCCGCCCGCTTCTTCTCCTTCCTCCCTCACCGGCAGAGCCCGTCCCCATTCCAGGCTGCTCGATTCTGTTCGGATTGGAGGAGTCCAACCCCTTGTTCATGCCCGCCGCCGCTCACCAGCCATCAGGTAGTGGCCGTCGCCGTCGCCACTGCTATTCCCGTCTATCCTGGTAATTTCTGTTCCACGCCCCCTTACCGCAGCTTGTTGCTGACTTCTCTCGCATTGTTCTGTGGTTCGATGTTAGGATCAGCCGAACAACGGCCGTGCACCACCTGTGTCCGCGTTCCCAAGGGCACCCCTCTCTTTCAAGAGGATTCGCGGCATGTCAAGCCCTGGTAAGGTTCTTCGCTTTGCATCGAATTAAACCACATGATGTATCGTACGGCCCTGTGATCAACATTGCCCTATTGATGATAGATCCCCTTGTTTCGTTTCCTGGTTGTCGATCACTGCTCATGTAGCCTAAGCCTTTTACAGCAATTGATGGCTAACTCTTGTGGTGGCCCGGTGAAGTGTGAACTCGTATGAGCAACTATTTGTCACCCTGTGCCTATGCTGATTGATCATTGATTGACTCTAAACGTTTAGCTTTAATCTAGAACAATGCATCCAACCGCTAAATCACAATATAAGATCTCAGAACAGTTTTGTTCCGTTATACAACTTCTCTGGGAAGAGTTAAGGTGAGGGAGGCCAAGCTGTTAAGTTGAATATGATGTAGTAGTATAAATTGTGGAGGAGAATAGGGGAAATGACTTATACTACTGGAAACATTCCACTTTGGCTGGTATATATGATTTTTCCCACTCACAACATTTGACAAGTACTGGCACAATCAAACTGGATACTGGACAAGTCAAAAGGTCCTGATTGCCTCCAAGAAACAGCAAGAGGAAGCACTGAATAACAAACAAGTAACATGCTACAACATCATTTGACCCAAAGATTATAGCATTGACGCCGCGTGCCTTCGGTTGTCATGGAACCTTTGTTTGTACTCTGGCTCCAGGTAATTCAACAAGGGCCTACATGACAGGTGGGAGCCTGGGACAAACATTACCTATAACCTTATCCAATATTTGACAGTTAGGTTGCAGGAGAGTTATCCAGAAGAATTTGGCAAATTAAATTTGTGGAATATTTTCTTCTCGAACTCACACCTTACTGCGCATCATTTATTTCTTAAGAAGAAGAGCATATCTAAATGATGTAAACTGTTCAATTACGAAAAACCAAAGGAAAGCGAAGAGAAACTAAGAAAAGGCAACCTAGGCTACAACAAAAGAAACTGAAAAACCAGAAACTGTACACGCTGGGCAGCCTAAACTTGGCCAGAGGTCTAGCATGCAGAGATATCCTCCTGAGCGCCTTAGCTCCAGCGATTATCCATAGTTTTGGCTCCCTAACAACGATCAACCAGCACAGGGAAATCTGGTGATGCACCTTGGAACAGGCAGTCATTGCGCAGGTCCAGAGTTGCCACATTGTGAGGATGATCAGCAAGCATGCCCCTTTAATCTTCTCTGATCAAGCCCGGATTTGCATGCTCTTGAACTAGGTTTTGAAGTCGTCATCAGGTTAAGGTGTAATAGGCTGATAGTCTGACGATTGAAAGCTAAAGTGAACTCACTATCAAGTCGTTGGAATAGTTACATTTACAATAAACGCAAGCAGTCTGCTATTCAGGTTTTCCTGGGGGTTTTGCTTCCTTGTTGCATCGCCCCACTTTCCTCCAACCCAGTTTCGTTTTGATCCTCTACACGAGTAATGTTTGAACATTGTACCTTAGGTCAGAATTCTGATGGTTGCTTCTCCAGTAAAATAAGCATTTGTTTTGAATTTTCCATGTTTCTTCCCGCTGAATTGAGATGTCAATCATGCTAGTTATCCTAGGATTTGCAGCTTTGTTTGGTTAGGTTCTAATACTGAACTTAATATATCTTTGTTTGGGTAACTTGAGCTTCTATGCTGAACTTACTAAATGATTTTTCAACAATTAAAAGATGAAAGAAAGGAGTTAGGAACTTGTTAGACGTGACAATTACTTGGCAGGGTAGCATGCTAGAAACTGTGTTCCATAAAGGATTGAGTGAGAATATGTGAATTTTTATTTCGCTGATTTGTGCTTAACTTGTTAAACACAAGCAGTCTGCTATGGAATACTTACATTTACAATCAACACAAGCAGTCTGCGAGTACGGTTTTTCTGGGGTTTTCGCATCCTTGTTGTATCGTCAAACTTTCTACAGCCCAGTTTTTTTTTTGATTATTTACATGAGTAATGTTTAAACGTTGTACCTTAGGTAAGAATTCTGATGGTTGCTTCTCCAGTAGAATAAGCATCTGTGTTTGAGTTTTCCATGTTTCAGATGTCAATTGTAAGATGTCCCAGGGTTTTGCAGCTACCATGCAGTACATTTTTGTTTGCTTGGGTTCTAATGCTGAACTTAATAAATATTTATTTGGGTAACTTGAGCTTTAATGCTGAACTTACTAAATGATTTTTCAACATTTAAAATATGAAAGCCAAGGAGTCAGGAATTTGTTAGGCGTGACAATTACTTAGCAGGGCTGCATGCTAGAAACTGTGTTCCATAATGGCTCGAGTGTGAATATCTATTTTTTCGGTGCAATACAATACCATCATTAATTTTCTTTGTGCTTAAATGATTAAAATATTGCAGTCTCTCCATATACTCTTTAAGTATTAGCAACTCTTTCCAGGATAGTGATTAAAGACATCAATGTAAGGGAGTGATTATTATTACTTTTGAACAGGATTACATCCATCATCCAGCACCATATCATGTGCAATATTATTCATGTCATTAGTCAAATAGTTATAGGATGTGTAAGGCTTGTTTCATTATTTTGTAAAGGAACTTAGAAGGCATTGGTGTATTCAAAACTAGTAATGTTAAGTGAAGCAACGATATGTTATTTGAAGGATATAACCTGGTCTGCATGATTTAAAGGGTCGCCTATATCGATGTGACATGTGTAAGATAAGATAAGGAGGGTGACTGTGCAGAACTCAATTTAACAATTTTTTTACTCAGATTCCTATGCGGCAAGGGCCGCAACTAGACTAACTATCATATGCTTATCTATACTCTTTTCATTACAAACTCTATATTCTCATGACCGCAAGTTCAGTTATACCTGTGCATATATCAATTGACTTTGTATTTTCCTAAGTACAAGGAAACTATATAAATACGATTGTTATGATTTTGTGATTAGACACTTAATTCTCATAAATACTAAACATGTCATCCTTGAGCTGTAATGCCACTACTACCTCCAAGCAATATTGTGGGTACCTACTGATTCCATTCACTGCCCTTTCTACATTAACTAGATTATAATGTCGCTGAATTGTTCTTCTCTTGAGCTTCTCAGTGTAAACATCAATTATACAAGCTTCTCAGTGTAAACATCAATTATACAAATTCTGCATGCACTAGAATGATTGATGTTCATAATTATCCGATGAGGATTTATTATTATGATATGCGATCTGTTTGGAATTCAGGCCAAAACTCTTCTATGTCATCTGTTATCATAAAGTCTATGCTTGAATGACTTCTGTCCAAATGTTTATTTCAGGTGAAGAATCTTACACTGGCATCTGCTATTTTGGTAGCTGCTTGGCTCTGATGAGCACTCATGCATATCAACCCACGAGCCATGAGACCCACCTTGGTGAGAATCTTCCTATTTTAGGCTATGTGGTGATGATCTAAGGGTTTCCGTTAATAGATAATAGGTGAGCCCTAAGACTTCTCATCTAACACATTTTTTATAGTCTCCATCAAAGTTCTGGCGATTGTAAGTATGGTCTGTGAAAATGACCCCTCAAAGGCCAACCCACCCGTATGGCTGGAAAGTTGAAAGAATTTTTATGTTCATAAGTTCCTGTCGGTCAACAGTAAGGTTGCTATATTTTTATGGCATCCGGATTCTTTATCTATGTGTTTACTGTAGTGTGCAATGCCACTCCTGTAGTTATCTAATCATTCAACTGGGCCGCTAGCCCAAATATTATTTTCTTATATCTTATGACATGACATAATGGTACACCTCAGTTTGGCCTGACAATGAGAGGTGGTGTAGTGGACATCAAAGTGAATTGATAAAACATGTCACTTTCTATAAACTTAGACTCCACCAATTTGGAATATTTATCTTCTCCATCAGCTGTGGACATACTGAGCTCCAGTACTGTATGCAGTACGCGGTAAGGGCTGTTCAGTAAAGATCTCCCGATCTCACAGTTGTTAGGCATTTTTAGCACCTATGATTTTGCTTGGAGCTTCTTTATCCTGTTGTTTGGCTCCTGTTCATAACAAGGCTACTTAGTGCACACAATAATTCACACAAGCTTGCGATCTGATTCCCTCACGAATTGCTTTACTAATAGTGGAGATATTGTCGTGCCATACAATGCTTAATAAAGCACTGTTCAATGCAGAAGTCTAGGGTACAAAGGAGGTGGGAAAGGAAGGTGGTGATAATTGTTCTGTATAGGAAGGGGGTCCAATAGCAAATGTTAAGTTGTTAACTATGTGATATGGGAGGAAGGGTTGGTTTATTGAGGCCATGTGCAACGGGAGGGCACAAGTGGGGAACAGGGATTGCACGGGATAACATGGGAGCCATGTCTCTCCATGTTGCCTAGTGTGTATTTGTGTATAGCTTTCATTCTTGGCTGGACTCCTCTGGCAAGGGAATAGCCACCACCAACTCATAATTCCTCCCACTTCGGCTTTACATCTCTTACCCTTTTCCTACCTATAGTAGCAACCAGATGAAATAGAAGCTTTACCCCTCCTTTTCCGTTTTACTTTTGCAGATCCCATTCCAATTGGTGGTCATCCTTGCGGCAATGTGCAAGAGAATTTTTTCTGAGGACAGTGTGTAAGAGAATTCGTTCGGTCAGATGTGATGCTTTGCTGAGTTAGGGTTTTCGACAAAGTGAACAAAATTTGATTCCTCGAAAGCTACAAAGTAGTTAGATGGCTCAGCTTTGAGCTTAAAGTATTTGGTCATCTGGTGAGCTTATTGTTGCCTACTGAACCTGTATGAGTTGTGGACAGGGGCCTTGCTTGCTATGGTCATGGAGGGATGATTGTGCATTTACTCGCGGCGTATAGTTTCTGCACCATTCAAGTGAAATGTTTCTCAGAGAGAGCTTCCTATGTACTGGAGCCTCAGTGTGCTCACTGAGACTGAATCATGAGGCAGACCAACCTGAACAGGCACACCAGCAATTTTCAGCTCACTAGATCTGTAACTGAGCATTATGGTGAAAAGGACTTCTGATTGGCGGTTGTGTGGTCGGTCACCCTGCCCTGTAATAACAGTGACACTCAAGTATGTACTCTAGGTGATAGTACCTTCTGTGGACCGAACTGAGGGAAGAAATATTTGCTGTAACCGTGATGTGCAGTAGTACAAGCCAAGTGTTAGCACTTTAACCAAATGGGAAGGAAGCTAGCAGTTGCACACGGGCAAGTCATTATTTGAGTGTGGCCAATTTTTGCCACCGCGAGAAGTCGGTATGTCGAAGAGAAGAACAATTTGGAGATCAAAACCCGATCTGTAACTTGAGAACACATTGGTTCGGTCCAGCTCAGATGTACTTTCATCTGTTTTTGGTTATATCCCAGCCAGTGCCAGCTCTTCAGTTTCCTCGTTGTCTAGTGGCATCAAACTGCCGTCAGTTTTAGAGATCTCAAGGTATGATATGCCAAACATTTTTATACAGAACTCTTATTTTTCTGTTGCATCCACTATGTTTTCCCATTTGCAGGCGACGTTCATCTGCATGTAAAAGAAACCTGCATTATGGCGTTCATGTGTAAACAGAGGCAACCAAACTGGCCGGCTCTCTTTCATTGTGGCCGTTGAAGTATTGTTGTCAACAGTTGGTCCTAACTTCACTTGTTGGGTAGGTGCTGCTCAAAAGGTTAATGGAGTACACCCATATAACTTTGTACAGATGCACAGCGCACAATTCGGTTATGGAGTGTCAACAGTTGGCAAAGAAGATTAACATGCCAAGCCAATGACAGCCCCCATCCTGGACACTAACAATCTTGGATTTTTGTTGCAACAGAAAATGGTCCTGCTTCCCAGCCATAATCAGGATAAAGCCAGTTCATGCTTTTCTCTGAAGAAAGAAGCTTCCTTTTTCGCCCTCAAACATGGCCAGGCTAATCTGTGGTTAATAACTAGTACTACATGCAGCATTAGGAGTGGTTGGTTGCTCCGCGGTTTGATTTGGCATTTGTCCAAGACAGGGAGGGAATCCAAATCCAGGCTCTGATCTGCTGGGATCGATGCTGTTTCTTCAGGGGCAAGTGAAGTCCGTAATGATTTTACCAGCTTCAGAATCACGCCTATGCATGTGATGTGATCCGCTGGCCGGGGGAATGCAAGATTTTGGGCTAACTGGTTTGATGATCTTGTGGTCCAGATGCACAAGCCAACTAGATTTGTGGATTATCGTGCAAGGAAGGATGGATCTGTTTAATTAGCTGCTTCCAAGCTTGAAAACGACAAAGGTAAAAAAAAGGAAAATAAATGTTTAGATCGTCTCCAGCACCAGGGGACCATGAGATATGATTTTTAGCTGGACCATAATCTCGTAACGACACTTAATTATGAACTGTGATAGGCTAAACTCACAATTTTGGTTGATTAATCTTGAAATGACAATTGTGATAGCTGAACCATAATCTATGAACTTCTAGACTTCTTTGTATTAATTAATATAAATTCTACACCGTAGGGGCTTCCCCTACGGTATTCTGGTTAAAAAAAAAAAAAGCCTGAACTCACCCGCTTAATTTCAGTAATGTTATCTGCTAGACAGTTCTGTTGAAGTGTCGCAACAAGTTTTCTGTACTTTATTCCTTTTGAAAATTATATCTGATGTTCTAATATGGTTCTACAATTCCAATAATAAAATCCCCAGGTACCCCCTGCGACAGGGCCTTTAAAAGGTAAATCGAAATGTTCGTTAGGAATGCTTTCTTTGGTAGTTGCTTGGTGCATGCATGCACAACTAAACTAAGCCAGTCTTGCAGCCTTGTGTGACACTGACACCACTGAATACGACACACACAGCTCCCCGACGTTGAAAGCAACGATGTTATTATCACCCCCATTATTTATCTGCTTCAGCCGTGCTTCACTGGAAAAGGTACCGCCGCAACTTTCCAGAGGTTTTCACCTTCTACTATGTGGTTATATATACAATAGTAATTGTCTCAGAATATACTGTACTAGAGCTAGAGAATTAAAATTAGACGCGAGCCAACCGGTGAAAAAGAAACTAGCACATCATGATGTCTCTATCAGGCGGCATGTTAAGCCGTTGATTAATAATTTTTAGGTTTGCGTGCTTGTACGGCTTGGATCCAAACGCTAGCTTCTCCTTGATCTTATCATTTGAGCTGCGACCCAATCATTTTACCATCACCTTTTCTAGCACTAAGGGAGATGCCTTTTTCTCTTTACCGGTTTGTCACCCTAGGCCTAGGATGATTGATATGATGCCTTCTCCGTTTTACACTTCTCTATACAAGGACCCTGTTTATAGTTACCCATGAATGTTTTTTGCGCCGACATATATAACACTTGCGCAGGTGCTTGAGGTAGTTGGCTGTTTTTCTCTGTTCTGAAATTCGGTTCAGCTAGCTATTAAACCATGTTAATTTACATATTCTTCCATGAAATTGTTTGAGTAAAGCTTGTCAGACTTTATTGGCCACAATGATAGAAATAGTTTGTTATAGCTGTATGAAATGATAAATAATCATAGTTTTATGTTAGACGTGCTGGAAATTTAACCATTATTTGCCGTAATTAAGTAAACGGTTGCTAGCTAGCTCTGGTGTCCAGAGAACAGAATTCTTTTTGTTTTCTTTTGGCAAAACACCTCTAGTAGTGCAATCAAAGGAATGTCATCTTCAGTTAATAGTGTGCCATTTATCAGAAAGTGATGAATGGTAACTGCAGCCACGACTCTAATTAAACGGTCCCTAACTAATTAAATGGCATTACCTAACATAGAGACCACTAACGGATGCTAAATATCCCGTATATGCACGTCATATACATTTCCACATATTATTATGTACTTCTCTTGGATACCCATTTTTGTACAAACTTTTGACAATTAGCCCAACACAATTGCTATACAAACATAATGTAAATACATATATAATGTGAATCAAGATCAGAAGAAGAAAACACCACATGGCCGAACAGTAATCTTTACTGTTTGATGTGAGAATTATGCTATGGGACATGCCGTCTGCTTCTTGGATAAAATGATAATCCATCTCGTGGGGCGTTTATCTGTAACCACCACTACTACATAAAAGCTCATCTCGCACAAGTGATCTTTGACGGCTCATCAAATCCGTCTTTGATAAAGGCAGGTGCAGATGGCTTCAATATAGAACTGTACGGGATAAGTTTCAGATAAGCCCGACTTTTGTATGGATTTACCACAGAAAAAAAATATAGGTGCTAATGTCGTGGATAGCTCTCAGTAAGAGACGCCTGCGTAGGCGAACGGAAAGCATGCGAGGATGTGTGAAAACCTAACCTTGATGTGTCCTGGCCCCTCTCCTTTCTTTTTTCGAGTACCCTGGCAGGAGCACTTTCTATCAAATTTTGTAGAAGAGAATTGTACAAACAATTTACATAAGTCTTGGAAGAAGAAAGAGTTTGAAGACTTTATTCTGAACAATTTATAAACAATATATCATGGTATAAATATAGCATGGTGTTGATTGTCAATTTTTTTAGATAGGCCTCCAGGCAAGGAAAACCCCCGATAAGCCCCTCTACTTTCCAATCTTAATCAATTTCCATGTGTTGTGAATGGCCATGGCGCAGATCTGAACCATGAATTAAAACCATATAAAATCTCTTTGGAAATGTTTCCACTCAAAGAATCCTTATTTGCCACCACATTTGTAATAGTTTAACACTCGTACATTTGAACCATGTCCGACCCGGATTAGTGTGGTTACCTATGATCTAAACTAATATATTCGAAGCCAACATAATCCAAAAATAATAAGTAGGGTCTCTCTATAAACATACCTCTGATTTAGAACTTTGAAAGTGATTTCCGGATAGTTTTTTTTACTGTATATTGATTTTCACCGGATATTGCTCCATACCTCGTGGCTACCGATCGGCTACGTAATCAGAGCATCTCCATCCGTCTCCCCGACGAGGCCCCCGGCAGCCCTTTTTTCATCCGGACGGCAAAAAATGTTCCAGTCGCGCCTCCGGATCCTCGTTTTCGCTCGGATTTGAGCTTTCATCCGTCCGGCAAGCCCATGTCATCCCCGCCCCCTCGGGGCGTGCTCGGGGAGTCCGGAGGAAACAAAAGCGCGGGAAACGTCGAGGAAAGTTCCCGCGCGCCTGGTGGCCCCGACTTGTCGGCGAGAAAGGCCGGTCGTCGTCCTCATCGCATCGTCTTTCGCGCGCTGTAAAAGCCTGCCGTCGCCGGACGCGTAGCTTCCACGCGGCGAGGCGAGTTAATGCGCGGCTCTATTTATCGCGGACCTACCGCGTCTGGCCGCATTCACCACTCTCTCCCCGAGCAATGGCGGGCTACGGCGATGGCGTGGCGAACAACGGCTTCGGCTGGCGTTCTCTACACCAATGGGAGGGGAGGCTTATGTACATGGCGGGCTACCCTGCGCCGCCGGATTTCCGCGCACCCGGAGGCTGGCGCCTGAGCGTGGGGGGCGTCCCAATCCCACCGCCGCTAGTGGGCGACGCCCCGACACCACGATCGACGCTGTGATCGAAACCCTCAGCGATGAGCAGGGCGCGGAGCTGTGCTTCTTCCCCGACAACTACGACGCGTGGAATGACTTCTTCCGGCATAGGTACGAACGCGAGCTCGCCGCCTACGATGGACCTCCCCTCCTCCCGCGTGCAACAACGCCGCCAGCAGCTGCCGCTGGTGGAGCACGCCGGGCCGCACCCTCGAAAACGTGCTCGCTCACATCGAGGGTGGCAACTACCCCGTCCTGGGGATGCCACCGCCGGCGGTGCCTTCCGTGTCGGCTCGTGGATGCCACGGCGGATGGCATCCCGCTCGTCCGGGTCGACGTCGAGCGGGTCGGTGTCGAGGTCGGCATCCCGCTCATCCGGGTCGGCATCGATGCCGAGGACGACAGTGAAGAAGGAGCCGGCGTCGACACCGCCGACTAGAGGGCGCAGCAGCGGTGCCCTCGTCATTCGCGAGGGGGCGCGCGCCTCCTCGCCACCGGCGTGCGGCCACAAGAGGAAGCCGAAGAAGGAGGACGCAACGTTCGCAGCTACGTCTGACCTCGCCACCGCGGAGGCCGCGCGGGCCGAGGACGCGGTGGTCCGTGAGGCGATCACGAGGTCCCTCGAAGACCTCGTCTCCGCCGACAACGCCATGCCGATGGACGCGACGCTCGCTTGGTCCAGGCAGACTGGGAGATGGAGGAGGCGGAGTAGCAGCGGTGGCTGCTGGACCTGGCAGCCGCGCGGCGCCACGCCGCCGCCGCCGCACAACCCGCCGCACCCGCCAGAGGAGCGCCGCTCATCAAGCTGGAGGACTCCAGCGACGACGACTGGTACCGGCCGACGCCGCCACGCCTCGGCGACCCTGGGCAGGGGTCCAGCCGTTGGGCCCCCGGCCAGAGCAGCCAGCAGGCGCCGCCACCGCAAGACGGCGACTCCAGCGACGACGGCGACTACACGGTGTTCTACCGCCATTTGGGCATGTAGAACGCCGTGTTTTAAGTTTAGGTTATGTTTCCCTCTGGCTGAATTCAAATATATTACGAATTTGGCCTATATATGTAAGAACTCGCCTATATATATTAAATATCTCTAAATTTCGCCTAAGTTTAAACATTTTTCGTCTATTTATATTTGAATTCGTCTAAATTCGTTCTTTCTCCTGGACTCGCCGCTGGGAAAATGGGCCTCCCCAGACCGAATTTACATCCATTCGATGCTAAATAGTGCCGGATTTCGGCCTGAAAGCCTAAAGGACTCGTGATGCTCTCAGCACAGTAATAAGCTACGTGCACAGCCTACAGAAATGGGCAACCAGATAAGGCACTAGAGAGTGTTGATGTAGTGTTCCGTGCCCGTGCATATATGTTAGGATGCATGTGATGATGTTTGTTTCATCAGGTACTCAACTACTAATAACGCAAGAACAGTCGCTGCAATTTTTGGACTTGGATAACCCAATTGGCAAATGCTAGCTTCTTAACTATATATTCCCTCTGTTCTATAATTTTTGACTTGACTATAGTTTAAATTTAAACAACAGTTACACAAAAAATAATAGAACAGAGGGAGTAGTTTCTTAGAGTTTTGAATAGCAAACGTTGTAATTGACTCAAGGAACTTTTTTTAATCTATGTTTCATTTTTTGCAGGATATATGTACTTTTCATATCCTTTCTATTCCCGTGCTTTTTATTTCTGAGCAGAAAGAACGCCCGGAAAATGGAACTGAATACCCTGTGTAGCACCAGGTGTTGACTTAGCGAAGTTTCTTGAGTTTTTTCAGTACTTGTCCCGCTCTCAAGTAACACTCCTCGTGAACTGCGGAGTCACCGCACATGCTGCCGGGTCAGTGAATTCATTCAGTGTGCCAAGCCCCTCTCTCTCTTACTCCATCTTTTTACCTTTTACCTTGTACATTTCACATCTTTTACCTCAACAAACGTCCTACTCTCACACACCAAAAGAATCTTCTGCAGACAGCATGCACGAGAGTTTGCCTGCAGTACCATGCACAACTTCTCACTGTGGCCTGTTGCAGATATTTATTACCAAGCAAGGTAAGAAAATGATCCTCTTTCTTACTAGTCTTGGACATCAGGTGCCTTTACCGTTGCATTGGTTAAGTTTTTCTTACCACCAAACTTTGTGCACGGATGCCTGTGCGTGCTACAATCTACATATATAGTTGCCGGTGAAAATCGAACCATTTGACAGGGGATGACGATGGTCTACGTCGTTACCTTGATGTAGACATCGCTTGTGCAATCGACTGTCGAATCGCTCGTGCTGCTCTAGGGAAAACCTTGAGATCTGGTTTTCTAGATCGGGTGATGATGACATTGTGGTGTCATTTCTCTCTTGAGAGCATCGTTTGTGGAGTAGCGCTGGATGCAGAGGCTGAAGGAGCAGATGTCAAGTCATGCCTGCCGGACTGGTGCTATGCTTAGTCATGCCTGTTCGGCAGGTGCTACGCACGACAGATATTTCATGGCGGCGTCGACAATGGTTCTGACAAGGGTTATGCGAATTTCTGTCTTAAAGGTGGACCAGCGGATTGGTGGTGGTGACGGCTTCTGAAGCGAGGGCATAAGGTGCTCGTCATGGGTCTGCTACACCGGATGTAAGCTCCTATTTTTGCTATAGGGTGACTCAATGGATGCCCCCGGTATTTAGCTGGTGGGGTGTTGTTTCTGCTTTTTATGGTGGTAGAGGCTCGGATGACAGTTTACTTCATACATTGTTGGGTTTTTAGGTGCTGAGTGGTGGCTTTAGATTTGATAATGTATGCTTTTGACGGACTCTTATTGATTAGTTTTAATAAAGAAAGCCGTATGCATGATGCAGAGGCCGGGCCTTTCCCATTTTTTTAAAAATGTACTCAGCGGCCGTGTATAATTAACATGTTAGTATTAGCATGCAATTCAATTGGTCGTCCCTGCTAACTGGGCATATGTGATCTACACATGCGACGGTAAAAATGCCAGTGGTGAAAAGAAGAAAGGGCGCCAGACAATAGAGGACAAGATGACAATGTGGGCTCCTCTGGGCATGTCAGAGCCCTAATTTTCACACTCTTTTTTTAACCTTTCTCACCTTCCCATGTGCATCATTCAGCCTGCAGCCAGAAGAAAGTAGAGCCAAGCCATTCCCTCCATTCGCATGCCAATTGCCTAAGTTAAGACAGAGGTGAGAGAAGAGATTTTTCCAAACTGATGCCACTTTGTTGATTAAGGCAAATAAAATGTGCAACAGTTTTTTGCACGTTCTCTAAACCACTAAAGAAATTTAGTACAAAAAAATCCCGTTTAATTAGAAGGAAATCGGGTGAAACATAAAGTTGTGTAGAGTGCATGTTGGCATGTTGCATAGGAGTACTCCATGGGTATCTGGTGAGCGAATGCCCGTGTTGCAACTTCCCCGTTCTCCCAACATTTAAACAGGAGGCATCAATCCCACAGCGACCCTATCTCTCCATCTTTTTATGGCAGGGCACGCCACCCCACGCTTCAACCGTTTTTATACAGATCCCCAGCTGCTGCAAGCCCTGACCCAGAACTAATTTTGTATGCTTGCCAAATGGATCAAAATATTCTATAGACCACCTGGCCCTAAAGTGAGGCATCCAAAATATATAGGAGTCTAGGACCGTCTTTGCCCTAAAAATGTTAGGTGAAATGTTCATGGTATTTTTATTGGAAAAGGAAAATTTGACGGGCCTCTGCATGAATTGATAAGCATCAATTTTCATTGCAGTGTTTCCAATCAAAGTTTTACAATTCACGTATCACATAAAACTAAGTACACTAGCGGAAAATGAAATCATCATCGTGTAGTTATTTTAGTTGACCACCATCCATACTAGTTGAAGATACCCGTGTTACTGTTTCTAAACGACTGTACTGTGGACCCTCATTCGTCCATCATCCATCGGCTGAGATATGGCCACGTATGGATCTAACTTCTAACCATGGGGATAACATGATAGAGAGAAACAACTCTAGTCTTGTTAAAAAATTAATATCATTGCGACTGTTCCATATCGCCCATAACAAAGTGCATATGCCGACAAAAAATTGCACTTTAGTTTTTTTAACCCCGTTCAATTACTTCCTGAATAAAATTGGGATTTTAGTAGGACGGGTTAAATTAAAAGTTACATGAACTGTTAGCCAAACAAGATGAGCAAAAGACATATGGAAATACGTTGAATCATTTCATCTTTGTCACAAAAGCAACATTTTTTAATTTCCATTCCAATTTGTCTTGTAAGGTTATCTTTTGTTAACTTGCTCTTAATTTGTATAAAAGAAGCACATAAAAATCCATATTTTAAGTGGTGCTTTAAGTTTTCACATGTATTTTCGCAAGAATCTATTATTTCCATCAAGAAGGTCTGCATACATTAATTTTACCGTAAAGATACTAAAGTGGTCAAAATTCCAACTGAACGTATTAGGCTCCATAGATAATTCGATCAATAGTTGGACTAACTCTACCCAAGTTGTCCACCTATCCCTTTTTTTCGATGAAGAGCATATATTAATATTGCGGAGATACCAATTACCACTACAGGCTTCTGTCCCGGTTCCAGAGGGGCTTTAGTCCGTGCAATCGGGACTAAATCCCCTTAGTCCCAATTCTGCCACAACCCGGGACTAAAGGATGTCCACGTGGGCGCGGCTAGCTACTGCAGGTGGGGGACCTTTAGTCCCAGTTGGTAATACCAACCGGGACTAAAGAGTCCTCCGCCTGCAACTATAATTTTCATTTTTAGTTTTAGGGTTTATGAATTGCTGCGTTTTCCATTTAATTCTTTTTCATTTTAAACAAAATTTCGTATATACATATTGTATGCTACTACATACTGTACATGTCGATGCATAGATCATACATATATATACAATTTAGTATATACTATCTACTTAATTACATGGAGACCATCAAGTTTCATGGACACATGCATTATCCCACATGGTATTCTCCGTTAGGAGATATGATCTACTTAAGGAGAAATCCCGCCAATTCCTCTTGAATTGCTCGTGCGCGTTCGGTAATTGGGAGTTGGTCCCGCAATTTTTCTGTCTATTAAGAAGAAGATCAATATGTGAGTTGTGTGTATATATATGAAATCATCATAAACAAATTTATGACTGAAACTCAATTTATGAATGAAACTCAAATGAAATAAAATTGTTAGCATTGTTTACGTACTTCAAGTGTCTTGTCATTATGAAAGTCTTTCCCACGGGTGGACACGTGAATGTTCTCGCAACAGATGAATCCACATAGATTTGTTCCCTGTGGCTGCCTCGTCAACTTTATGAGAATAGAATTCAATCAAATGCTAATCAACCATGATAATGGTATTTAAACTAGAATTAAAGAGATGCACAGACCAAGTACTACTAACCGGTATCTTTTGAATCCTGAGCTCCTCCCTCCATTCGCCTTTCTCTTTCTTGATGAAGCGTTTCCAAACCTTGCCCGACAAAGAAAATGAATAAAGGAGTTATTAATTACTTGATATGAGGAAATTGATGAAAGAGGCCGATAATGATTGAAATTACCTCTAGAGCATATCAAGCAGGTTGCGGTAGTCATCAAGGAGCCTATCTAATGAGTCCTGGATATGAACTGCACCCTCATCGGCTATTATGATTAGCAGAATCCAGTGGTAGCTATGCAAGCATGAATATAACTCATCAATACACTTAACATGGAGTAAGAAAAATAGAATGTGTACAGAGACAGTAGCACTCACTTGAAGTTGTAAGGAAATAGTATTTCCTATTTGCAACTATGTTTCATGAAAAATGCTAGCAAGTTAGCCTCGGTGTCCTTGGAGTGATCGACTACCGTAACCGAATTAATGATATATGGGTCAATGAACCCAAACGGGAAAGTTTGCTTTTCTTTTGCATTCAAGAATCTTCGCTCTGCATAATAGCGTACAAAAGAAATAATGAGGATAATTATATGGAATGGACGAGCTGAGCTAGAGACTTAATTACATAAATAAATCACTTACAAACAATAGCAACTGATGAGAGCTTTGTCAAGAGCATCTTGATTGAATAGATACAATAATTCCTCAACCTCCAATACCAAGTCGTTATTATATAAGAAATGCTCTTCTTTAACCCTCACCATGAGCATATTTTGCCCCTTCGCTGAGTGTACCAGTCATGCAATTGTCACATCCATGTATGTAGATACAACATCTTCTCAGGTGGGACCAAAGGCTGCCCCGTGGACATATTTCCATGCTAGCTTAGGACTAGGGATATGTCCTTGGCCGAACATTTGGTCAAGATCTAGTCCGCATTCTACAGCATACTCCATCATTTTGGCTGGTACTTCCAATGTAGTAGAAGGCACCTTGAGCGGGGAGATCGATTGTTTTTTCTATTCTTCGAGCTGGGGAACTTGTTTCCCACTTTTCTTCTTTCGCATGTCCCAATATGACTTGACAATAGAGCGGTCATAGTCTATATCTAGGGCCTCCAAATGACCTGGTTTTCTCTCAAGCATATCAACAAAGTGTTGTGATGTCTTCAGTGGTATTACTTGCTTTGGCGGAGGCCTTTTCGGTGCAAAATGGGCTTTCACCTCAGTATTTGAACTTTCAATGCTTTCCTCCAGCGTGCGCTCGTAAGGTAACTTGGAAGGAGGATCCTTGGCTTTCACCTTGACTTTCTTCCGACTAGTACCAGTCGACGTAGTGATGGTCGTCTTCCACTTTTGCACGCGGAACTTAGCGGGCGGAGTCGGCTGACGCGCTAGAGATCGAGCTGGACTCACGCTGGGGTCCCTCGGCGGAGTCGGCTAACGCACCGGAGATCGAGCTGGACTGATGCTAGGGTCCCTCGGAGGAGTTTGTGGACTCGGGGGAGTTGGTGGCCTTGGAGGAGTCGGGATCCTTGCGCCCAGTTTGGAAACACGATGTTTTCCTTTATCCATAGAATGATAGAGCCACACATGAGTTCTCCCAGTATAGCCTCCCCTTCACCTCTAGGGATTTCAAGCTCCAACCCCTCAAAATCGTTCATAACTTCATCCACCTCGACATGAGCATAGCTAGGTGGAATCGAATGGTAATGGAATAATTATCTTGGTGGAGAAGGTATAGCAAAGCCGACCGCCACCTTCATAGAAAGGTTCACCATCTTCTGATGTAGCTCACAACTCTGCTTATCTGTGAGATCATCAACGGGGTAGCGAGCCATCGGTGCATCGTCCAGCAGCAGCGCATCATTAGCTAGAACCCCCGTGGAAGCCTAGCTGCTTTTCCGCTAAGATGGGATGGTACTCTCAAACGTAGGATCTTGCTCATGAGGACATGCCCTTTCCCGGCTAATTGTCTTTAGTGCATCATCATGCTGCATTAACCTGCATTCGATATCCACGTTCTTTTGTTCTAACATGTTCCACCAGTCTGCCTCAATTTTGTTTTTTCTCTGGCGGCTTTTATAAGTGTCACTACACTCAGAAAACCCAACCTTCCATGTAACAACGCTTTTGCCTCATGTCCGTCCGGGGTGTTCTGGATTCCCGAGGGCGCTGGTCAGCTCGTCGTTCTCTTTGTCGGGGTTGAACTTTCCCTCTCGAGCTTCAGCGGCACTGGTAATAAGATTTGTGCAGGCCTCATCGCTGGGTCCCATAATCTACATGGTTGCTGGATGCAACTTGTCCCCATGCGCATAAAACCATTGCTTGGACCTGCTGGTCCAATCTGCTACAGCTAGAGTGTTCCCTTTCTCAATCAAGGCGGCCTTGGATTTTTCCAACTTAGGCGCGTCAGTCTTGTAGCCACCTGGCCCCAATTTGTGGTGATATTTCTTTTTTGCAGTATTTCCCTTATTTGTTTCTGACCTTGCCAGAGCTTCAGTCGATGTCTTGTACTCCACAAATTTATCCCAATGATTTCTTATCTTCTCTAGTGGCCCAGTGAATTTCGGAGTTATTCCTTTCTTGATGTACTACGCGTATAGTCTTTTCTTGAAGGTCAGGAATTGTGTGGCCATCTTCTTAAGAGCCCACTCCTTGACTTTATTCTCGGTTTGCAACCTGATAGCCTCATTGTCCTCTGTGGGAGGTGGCGGTAGGTTGAAATGTTGCAACACCACAACCCAAAGGTCATTTTTGTCTCTTTCGCTGACAAAACTAACTTCTTCTTGCTTGGGCTTGTTCCATTCTCGAATGGTGATCGGGATGGTGTCCCTTACAATAACTCTGCATTGTCTTATAAATTTCTTCACATTCTCCTCGGGAGCAAGTGGTGTGCCATCTTCATCCAGTTCAAAGATCGGGTACTTCTCATGATCGCCCAACTTTTTGGTCGGGCCTCGTTTCTTGGCGGTAGATTGGCTCCATCCGGAGGGCTAAAAGAAGAAAGATTCATCAATATATATAGAAATCAATTAATGCATCTAGTGATCAAGAGAGGCTTAATTAATATACCTCGCTGGAGGGATTTTCTTCGCCATCTTATGGTTCAGTTAGCCCTTCGTCCGTTGGTTTGGTTTCCATTCCCTCACCGGACTCATTCAGAAATTCGGAGCCGTCTCCTGCCGTACCCTCTTGTATGAGATCGTACATTTGGTCTTCACCTTCTCTGCTAGCACCGAAGTCCATAGCTTAACTAGTACAGAAGGAATATTAAAAAATTACATCGGGTAAACAATACAGAAGAAATATCATTTAGTGTAAACAATAACATATACATCACAATAACATATAAATCTCGAATACAACATATAATCCAGTTACATATAGCTCGGGTTCATTTTTATTTTTACCCTAATACAACCCTAATACATCACAGGGGCCCTCAAACTGGACGTCGACCGGGTGCTGAGCCGCGGGTGGAGAACACCCAAAGATAAGGAACGCTCACGGGATCAAAGCTCACGTGAGAACCCTAAAGAATCGACCAAGTGTTGGAAGGAATCCTTTCCAACACGTACATGTATCGGTGGACGTGCTTGTCCTCCTCTCTGATACGGCGACATACCACCTCCTCGGGGACCAGCTTCCGTTGCACCGTGCCTGGCCCACGCGACCTCCACCAAAGCTGATCCGAGTCGATGGCGCGGCACGGATTCCTCACCAAGCTGCGCGCACCGGAAGATAACACGTCCTAGTGCTAGCCCGGTGGAGCCTGCTCCCAGACATCGATCATCTCGTCCAACAGGTGGGACGACATCATCGCCGAGAACAAAGAACTAGAAACACCCTAGTTAACTAACACGACATTTTATCAAACTAATTCTACTAACAAATTTTCTAACTAACTCTACTAACTAATTTTCTAACTATTTTTAACTAATTTTTCTAACTATTTTTTCCTATGAACTATCCACTGTTCTTTCCTAAATTTTCTACTTCTGACTATTTTTCTAACAAAAATTTCTACTTCTAACCTTTTTTTCTACTAACAAAATTTACATGTAGGGGATTGGCGACCGTCGGAGGAGCATGTCGGCGCGGAGGTGGAGGGCGGCGGCGTTGCAGGGGAGGGCGTGTGGCAGCGCTGCAGAGGAGCGTGTCGACACGGAGGCATCGGCGGTGTGCCGGGCAGAGGTGTATGCTTCTCCAAGAGAGGGCGGCAACGACGATGTGCACAAGGGTGGCGGCATCGGTGGCAGCTTCCATCAGCGCTGCGACCGCAACAATTGGCACAAACGACATCGGGCAGCGTCTACTTTGCCTTCATCGTGGGAGTGAGCGGTCTGGGGAAGAAAAGGGGAGGGCGGCGGGGTATTTATACCCCCTTTAGTCCTGATTGGTGGTATCAACCATGACTAAAGGTCTACCCTTTAGTCCTAGTTGATACCACCAACCGGGACTAAAGCCTCGCCGGTTGGGATTTTGGCACGGGAGGCTGAAAATTGGCCTTTAGTCCCGGTTGGTGGCATCAACCGGGGCTAAAGGACCTTTAGTCCCGGTTGATGCCATCCTTTAGTCCCGGTTGATGCCACCAACCAGGACTAAAGACCTATTTTCAAAAAAAAAAATTATAAGTTTGATTTTATCAAATTATATATCAAAATGATCGGAAGAATAAGATCTATATTTTTATATCATAACCTTATATATTATTTTAAGTCAATCTTGAATCATTTAAAATTTGATTAAATGCTATTTTAAAATATGAATTTGAATCCTATATAGGAATCAAACCATTTTCATTAAATATTAAAAACATGAAACAACATTATTGTAACTATAAAAAAATCATTCAACAATTTATTCCATTAAATCTCATATGAAAAACTTTTAAGTCAACTTTAAATCATTTAAAATTTGATTAAAACCCTAAAATCATTATTCAACAATTTTTGTGGATATAGAAATAATACCTAGGGTTTGGAATTTAGGGTTCCTATTTTGAGAATGATCTCAAATAGGAAAAGAAATTTACAATATGATCTCAAATAGCATTTCCTGTCAAATAGAATAATCTCAAATACTATTTCCTATTTGGAAAATTTAATACATTATGACACATCGCCAACATCCCCATCTAGTGTTGGGGTACGGTACTTTTTTTCGCGTGTGTCCCTTGCTTAAGATTGCACTGTAACCATGGATCATCTTCATTATTTAACGGAATGCTTGGGTCAGTGTTACTGCGAAGGGCGGAATTTTATCAAACTTATTATAATCTTCTGATATGTCTATTGATGGCTTGTAAGTAACAGCCCATTGGGAACCTCAAGAGGAAGGTATGATGAGCATAGCAGCAAGTCTTCTCTCAGTTGTGAAACCAAGGTTTATCGAACCAGTAGGAGAAAGCCAAACTTCAGAAGGTGATGCTTGCTAGCTTCGCGACACTCCGGACAATGGCGCCAGAAATATTACTGGTGCGTCTTCACCTAGCAGCAACGTGAAACCTGCACACAACACAACCAAGAACTTTGCTCCCAACTTACGATGAAGTTGTCAATCTCACCGGTTTGCTGTAAACAAAGGATTGAGCGTATCGAGTGGTAAAAGGGTAATAGTATGCAAGAAAGTAAACAGTACGAGTAAAAGTAAAACGGTATAGCAATGTAAAGGAAATTGGACCAGGGTCCACAGTTCACTAGTGGTGTCTCTCCATAAGATAAATAATAACATGCTGGGTAAACAAATTACAGTTGGGCAATTGATAGAATAAACATAACATACATATGTCATGAGGATCACTATGAGATTCACTCTGGGCATTATGACAAAATACATATACCATAATCCAACTGCATCTATGACTAATAATCCACCCTCCGAATGTCGTCCGAACAAACATTGGGTATTAAGTTGCGAACAACGGATAACTGCATTAAGCAAAGTGCGTAAAGTAAACAAAGCAAATGTCCTTGGACACAAGAATGTTGTTTTCTCCCTAGTGGCAACTGCACATCTACAACCTTAGAGGTTTCTGTCACTCCCCTAGATTACTAGAGGCATGAACCCAACTATCGAGCATAAATACTCCCTCTTGGAGTCACTAGCATCTACTCGGCCAAGATATCTACTAGCAACGGAGAGCATGCAAGATCATAAACAACATAGAGATAACATAAAGATATATATTCAGCACATCAACTTGACATAGTACCAATACTCATCGGATCCCAACAAACACAACATGTATAATTACACAAAGATGATCTTGATCATGTAGGGTAGCTCACAAGATCTAAACATGAAGCACATGGCGGAAGAGACAACCATCTAGCTACTACTATGGACCCATAGTCCAAGGTAGACTACTCACACATCACTCCGGAGGCGACCATGGTGGTGGAAAAGGCCTCCGGCAGGGATTTCCCTCTCCGGCAGGGTGCCGGGAAGAGCTCCTGGATCATCCCAATCTCGCTTCGACGACGGCGGTGGCTTGCAGTATGTTTCGAGGAAAAGCGATCCGTCCTTTAGGTTTTTCCCGTCGAGAGGAATTTATAGGCGAAAGGGAAGCGTCAGAAGGTGGTCCACCTGGCCTCACCATGTGGTGGCGCGGCCAGGAGCTGGGCCGCGCCACCCTATGGTGAGCCTGGCCCCTGGCCCCCCTCTGTCTCATCTTCGGTCTTCGCGAAGCTTCGGTACAAATAGGAGGTTTGGCTTTTATTTTGTCCAATTCTGAGAATATTTCCTGTGTAACTTTTCTGAAACACAAAAACAGCAGAAAACAGGGAACTGGTACTGTGGCATCTCGTTAGTAGGTTAGTTCCAGAAAATGCATAAAAATGCCATGAAGTGTAACAAAACACAAAGCAAATGGTGTATAAACAAGCATGGAGCATCAAAAATTATAGATACGTTTGAGACGTATCAAGCATCCCCAAGCTTAACTCCTGCTCGTCCTCGAGTAGGTAAGTGATAACAAAAGAATATTTTTTGAGGTGACATGCACCATCACAATCTTGATCATCTATGTAAAGCATTGAGTGCTGGGATCAAAGAACTTAAAACATGGGCATAAAAGACATAATCTTGACAATAAAAACTTAGCAACCATGTTATAACATGAAAAGAAACACAAATGAAACATCATGAATAATGAAACATTGAAAGTGAAACGTGTGTTCAAAACATATGGAAAAACATATCAAAGTGGTTTTCAGCTTGTCCTTCATGGAATAGCAAAACATAAATGCATAGGACACCTTCAAGTTTAAGAGGGCGACTAGATACAAATAATTTAAGAACAAGCAAAACCATAATCATGAATCAATCAATGATAAACTTTGGGACTATGCACATTAAACTCAGAATGGCAACTCTGCTCTCTTAGACGGTGCATAAAGGTAGAAGGTGGAGACTAAACATAAAAGTAAAAGAAAGGCCCTTCACAGAGGGAAGCAGTGATTACACATGTGCTAGAGCTTTTTATTTGTAAAACAGAGAGAATTTTTTTGGTTTTGAGAGGTGGTTGTCTTTGTCAACGACTAGCAATGGGGTTCTTACTATCTTCCTTACAAAAATGAGCAAGTTTTTGAGAGAGAGATTGGCACTTTGGTGCTCTTTTATAAAGCTTGGTACTCCTCCCCACCTTTTTCCTTTCACAAACCATGGCTAACCGATTCCATTGGGTGCCCACCAACATTCACATACCATGGAGGAGTGCCTTTTTTTCTTTTCTTTTTTCCCTTTTTTCTTTTCTTTTTGGAATAAAACAATATGGAAGATAGCAAATCCGACCACTATGTCCCCATGAGCTGAAAACAGTGTCACAAAATGAGAAGTATTTTGAAGGTTTTTTTGAAAGGTAGCACATGAAAATTTACTTGGAATGGCTTGCAAATACCATGCATAGGAATTTATAGTGGACACATTGGAATAACTTGGTTTTTGGGAGTTGGATGCATGAGTAGAGTTCATACTCAGTACAAAATAAGGGCTATCAAAAGACTCGGAGCGACCAACTAAGAGAGCAATAACGGCCATAATCATGCATAGCGACAAAACATCATTAAAAGAAGCATAAAATGGCATCACAAGTCAAAAACCAAATGATCATAGAGGCTTATGGCAACTTTGTAAGAGTCAAACATGTTGTAAGAATGTGCCAAGTCAACCCAAATAAAGCATTAAGGAGAAAACCAAATAAATGCTTCCACATAATAAAAACAACGCATGATTTTTTCAAAGCCTCATTAAGCAATCTCAGTCATTTGAGACAAGTCATGCTACAGGAAAAGCTACTAAGCATACTATCAAAATGACATCAATTATGGCATGCAAAAGTCTAAACCACAGTCTAAACAAGCTCCTTTTTGTACCACTTTTTTGCATGAAACTTTTTCTCTTTTCCAACATGATTCAAACCTTTTTGAGACAACTCTTTTGATTAAAACCAACATAGACCAGTGGTCTAAATACACCTTGATGCAAAGATAAAACAAGATCTGAACAAAAATCAAGGCGAAAAACGAAAGCTAAACGCAGTTCTAGAAAAAGAGAACACTCGTTGAACGATAAGAGTGAAAACTAGAGTGTTCTTGGCAATGAAAAACAAGGTACATCTCCTCCAAAAGAAATTTGTTGGGGTCCAACCATTTATTGCAGCAAACAAAACAAAATAAAACTGAAAGTAAAAGTAGATATGCACCAAGAAAAATGCACAGAATATGAAGCAATAAAAATATAGTGTGTTGAAAGGTGACCTGATTTTTGCTGATGAAGAAGGGGTGCCTCGGGGGCATCCCCAAGCTTTGACGCTTGTACCTCTTGGATATTTCTTGGGGTGACATGGGCATCCCCAAGCTTGAGCTTTTGTCCATACTTCATCTCATCTCATCACTCTCCAATCCCTACACTTGAAAACTTCCTTCATACAAAAATTCACACAATTATATTAGCAACGTTAGCATAAGCATAATAGTGAATCAACCCTTTTTGGTTCAGTTTCAAACTCAAAAACATCACATATAAAGCATATAATACTGTAGCAACTTCCTCAAAGTTCCGTGATCAAAAGAACTAAAAAAGAAAGCGATCGAGAGGCAAACACAAATAGTGGCAGAAATCTATCAAAATAGAACATCTGACAAAGGTCGAATTTTTCGAGGACCTTCTGTTGCTTAATTCGAAAAGTGAAAAAATAATTAAAGTTTGTATATAACCTGGGGCATATGCTCAAGAAATTTCAGATCAAAAAGATATTCTGAGAATTTTCACGAATTTTTACGGTGCAGCGCAGAAATCTGTTTTAGGACAGCAACTTCCCCAAATCTTACCTCCCTCAAATTAGAGGTTTTTCTTGGCACAAAAACGAAATAAAAATGATAAGGAGAGGTCATTATAGTAGTAATAACTTCCAAGACTCAAATAAAAGAAAAAGTACTGAAAAGAAAACATTGGGTTATCTCCCAAGAGTGCTTTTCTTTAACGCCTTTGAGCTAGGCGCAGAAAGGTGGAAATCAAGTAATATCAAATGATGAAGCATCAAGTTCATAATTTGCGCTAAGAATAGAGTCAAAAAGTAATTTCTTCCTCCTTCTAGGGAAGTGTTCCATACCTTTCTTGAGTGGGAATTGATATTTGATGGTGCCTTCCTTCATATCAATGATGGCACCTACAGTTCGAAGAAAAGGTCTTCCCAAAATAATAGGACATGAAGCATTGCATTCAACATCCATAACAAGAAAATAAACGGGAACAAGGTTATTGTTAACCATAATAAGAACATCATTAATCCTTCCCAGAGGTTTCTTCTTAGCAACATCATCAAGAGGAACATCAAAATAACACTTTTCAAGCGGTGGTAAACCAAGCATATCATAAATCTTTCTAGGCATAATAGAAATACTAGCACCTAGATCACATAAAGCATGGCAATCAAAACCATTAACATGCATATCAATGATGGGCTCCCAACCATCTTCTAACTTCTTGGGAATAGAAGCCTTTTGTTTCAACTTTTCCACCCTAATTTTCATGAGAGCATTTGTAATATGATTTGTAAAAGCAACATTAATAGAACTAGCATTAGGACTCAAAGCAAGCTTTTGCAAGAACAAAATAACTTCAGATATATTGCAGCCATCAACATCAAAATCATTAAAATAAATAGAAATATCATCTCCCATACTCCGAAAAATTTCAGCACTTTTTGTAGAAAAAGTTTTTTGCAGCTTTGGGCTTTTTCGCACAAGGAGTAGGAGATTTCTCTACACCAATCAAAGTAAGAGGATTGCTAGCATTTGGAACATCATCATTAGAGGTAGTAATAGTACATACCTTCATCTTTCTAGCCATCTCATCTTCTCGTTCCCACCTGGCATGCAATTCTGCTAACATCCTAACATTTTCATCAATTCTAACTTGAATGGTATTAGTTGCAGAAAAAGTATTGCTTTCCTTCACATCATTAGGCAACACTTTTAGTTTCAGAAGTTTAACATCAAGAGCAAGGCTATCAACTTCAGAAGTAAGAGTATCAATTTTACCCAACTTTTCCTCAACAGACTTGTTAAAAGCAGTTTGCTTACCAATGAAGTCCTTGAGCATGACTTCAAGCTCAGAGGGCATGCCCCTAATGTTGTTGGAGGAATTACCATAAGAGTTACCATAACCATTACCATTGGTAGAAGGATACGGCCTATAATTGTTGCTAGCAAAATTGTTCCTATAAGCACTGTTATTGAAATTATTATTTCTAATGAAGTTTACATCAACACGCTCTTCTTGAGCAACCAAAGAGGCCAAAGGAACATTATTAGGATCAACATGATCTCTATCATTCGAAAGCATAAGCATAATAGCATCAATCTTATCACTCAAGGAAGAGGTTTCCTCAACATAATTTACCTTCTTACCTTGTGGAGCTCTCTCGGTATGCCACTCAGAATAATTTACCATCACGTTGTCAAGAAGCTTTGTTGCGGTGCCCAAGGTAAGGGACATAAAAGTGCCTCCAGCAGCTGAATCCAATAGGTTTCTTGAAGAAAAATTTAGTCATGCATAAAAAGTTTGGACAATCATCCAAGTAGTCAGTCCATGAGTAGGGCAATTCTTTATCATAGATTTCATTCTTTCCCAAGCTTGAGCAACATGTTCATTATCAAACTGTCTAAACTTCATAATATCACTATGCAAAGCTATAATCTTAGCAGGAGGATAGTATTTTCCAATAAAAGCATCCTTACACTTATCCTAAGAATCAATACTATTTCTAGGCAAAGATAGCAACCAATCCTTAGCTCTTCCTCTTAAAGAGAAAGGAAACAACTTAAGCTTAATAATATTACCATCTACATCCTTATACTTTTGCATCTCACATAGCTCAACAAAATTGTTGAGATGAGCTACAGCATCATCAGAACTGGCACCGGAAAATTGCTCTTTCATAACAAGATTCAACAAAGTAGGTTTGATCTCATAAAAATTTGCCTCAGGAGCAGGTGGCGCAATAGGAGTGCAGATAAAATCATTGTTTTTGGTGCTAGTAAAATCACACAACTTGGTGTTGTCAGGGGTACTCATTCTAGCAAAACTAAAAGCAAACAAGTAAAAGCAACTATAGAGGAAACTAATTTTTTTGTAATTTTGATAAAAAGATGCAAGCAAAAATAAAATGAAGCAAAACAAAAAAAAAGTAAAAGATTGTGCGTGAGAGACTCCCCTTGCAGAAGTCTTCTTCCTCCCCGGCAACGGCGCCAGAAAAGTTTGCTTGATGGCTTGTAAGTAACAGCCCGTTGGGAACCCCAAGAGGAAGGTATGATGAGCACGGCAGCAAGTCTTCCCTCAGTTGTGAAACCAAGGTTTATCGAACCAGTAGGAGAAAGCCAAACTTTAGAAGGTGATGCTTGATACGTCTCAAACGTATCTATAATTTTTGATGCTCCATGCTTGTTCTTACACCATTTGCTTAGTGTTTTGTTACACTTCGTGGCATTTTTATGCATTTTCCAGAACTAACCTATTAACAAGATGCCACAGTGCCAGTTCCCTATTTTCTACTATTTTTGTGTTTCAGAAAAGTTACACAGGAAATATTCTTGGAATTGGACGAAACAAAAGCCGAACCTCCTAATATTTACCGAAGCTTCCAGAAGACCGAAGAGGAGATGGAGGGGGGCCACGGGCCGGCCACACCATGGGGCAGCGCGGCCAACCCCTGGCCCGCGCCCCCTATGGGTGAGGCCACCCTGGTCCACTCCTGATGCCGCCCCTTCGCCTATAAAGACCTCCCGACGGGAAAAACCTAAAGACCCGATCTATTTTCCAGAAACACATCGCGATCCGCCGCCGTCATCGACCCGAGATCGGGAGGGTCCAGAATCTCTTCCCGGCACCCTGCCAGAGAGGGGAATCGCCACCAGAGGTCTTCTTCATCGCCATGCTTGCCTCCGGCGCGATGAGTGAGTAGTCTATCTTGGACTATGGGTCCATAGCAGTAGCTAGATGGTTGTCTTCTCCACCATGTGCTTCATGTTTAGATCTCGTGAGCTGCCTTACATGATCGAGATCATCTTTATGTAATTCTACATGTTGTGTTTGTTGGGATCCGATGAATATTGGTGTCATGTTTATTTGATGTGCTGAATATTATCTTATGTTATCTCTTTAATGTTTATGATCTTGCATGCTCTCCGTTGTTAGTAGCTATCTTGGCCAAGTAGATACTAGTGACTCCAAGAGGGGGTATTTATGCTCGATAGTTGGGTTCATGCCTCTATTTAATCTGGGGGAGTGACATAAACCTCTAAGGTTGTAGATGTGCTGTTGCCACTAGGGAGAAAACAACAATCTTGTGTCCAAGGACATTTGCTTTGTTTACATTGCACACTTTGCTTAATGCAGTTATCTGTTGTTCGCAACTTAATACTCAAGGGGTCCTTGGATGATTCCCTGCGAGTGGATTATTAGTCATAGATGCAGTTGGATGGCGGTCTATGTATTTTGTTGTAATGCCCAGAGTAAATCTCATAGTGATCCTCTTGACATATGCACGTTATCTTTATTCTATCAATTGCCCAACTGTAATTTCTTTACCCAGCATGTCGTTATTTATCTTATGGAAAGACACCACTAGTGAACTGTGGACCCCGGTCCAATTTCCTTTGCATTGCTATTACTGTTTACTTTTACTCGCACTGTTTACTTTCTCGCATATTACTATTACTTTCCACTCGATACGCTCAATCCTTTGTTTACAGCAAACCGGTGAGATTGACAACCTCATCGTAAGTTGGGAGCAAAGTTCTTGGTTGTGTTGTGTGCAGGTTCCACGTTGCTACTGGTGCAAAGCAAAGCCCTGGACGAGGCACCTTATAAATTGTTCAGAGCTGTCGTGAAGCTAGCAGGCATCACCTTCTGAAGTTTGCCTTTTCCTACTGGTTCGATAAACCTTGATTTCTTACTGAGGGAAAACTTTCTACTGTGCTCATCATACCTTCCTCTTGGGGTTCCCAACTGGATGGTTATCTGCCCGCATCAAGCAACTTTTTCTGGCGCCGTTGCCGGGGAAAAAGAAGATTTCTGCAAGGGGAGTTTCGCACGCACATCCTTTACTTTGTTTATTGTTTTGCTTTACTTTGTTTATCGTTTTATCAAAAATACAAAAAAATTAGTTTCTTATTAGTTGTTATTTTTACTTGTCTGCTTTTAGCTTTGCTAGAATGGGTACTCATGAGAACACCAAGTTGTGTGATTTTACTAGCACTAATAATAGTGATTTTATTTGCACTCCTATTGCGCCACCTGCTCCTGCTACAATTTTTTATGAGATTAAGCCTGCTTTATTGGACCTTGTTATGAAAGAGCAATTTTCTGGTGCTAGTACTGATGCTGCTGTAGCTCATCTCAACAATTTTGTTGAGCTATGTGAGATGCAAAAATATAAGGATGTAGAAGGTGATATTATTAAGCTTAAGTTGTTTCCTTTTTCTTTAAGAGGAAAAGCTAAGGATTGGTTGCTATCTTTGCCTAGAAATAGTACTGATTCATGGGCTAAGTGTAAGGATGTTTTTATTGGAAAATACTATCCTCCTGCTAAGATTATAGCTTTGCGTAGTGATATTATGAAGTTTAGACAGTTTGATAATGAACATGTTGCTCAGGCTTGGGAAAGAATGAAATCTATGATAAAGAATTGCCCTACTCATGGACTGACTACTTGGATGATTGTACAAACTTTTTATGCGGGACTGAATTTTTCTTCAAGAAACCTATTGGATTCAGCAGCTGGAGGCACTTTTATGTCCCTTACCTTAGGCACCGCAACAAAGCTTCTCGACAACATGATGGTAAATTATTCCGAATGGCACACCGAGAGAGCTCCACAAGGTAAGAAGGTAAATTCTGTTGAGGAAACCTCTTCCTTAAGTGATAAGATTGATGATATTATGCTTATGCTTTCTAATGATAGAACTCATGTTGATCCTAATAATGTTTCTTTAGCCTCTTTGGTTGCTCAAGAAGGGCATGTTGATGTAAACTTCATTAGAAATAATAATTTTAACAACAATGCTTATAGGAACAATTTTGCTAGTAACAATTATAGGCTGTATCCTTCTACCAATGGTAATGGTTATGGTAACTCTTATGTGAATTCCTCCAACAACACTAGGGCCGCGCCCTCTGAGCTTGAGTTCATGCTCAAGGACTTCATCGGTAAGCAAACTACTTTTAACAAGTCTGTTGAGGAAAAGTTAGGCAAAATTGATATTCTTGCTTCTAAAGTTGATAGCCTTGCTCTTGATGTTGAACTTCCTAAATTAAAAGTGTTGCCTAATGATGTGAAGGAGAACAATACTTTTGCCACTGCTAATGCTATTCCAGTTAAGATTGATGAAAATGTTAGGATGTTAGCAGAATTGCATGCTAGGTGGGAAAGAGAAGATGAGATGGCTAGAAAGATGAAGGTATGTACTATTAATACCTCTAATGATGTTGTTCCAAATGCTAGCAATCCTCTTACTTTGATTGGGGTAGAGAAAACTCCCACTCCTTGTACTAAAAAGCCCAAAACTGCAAAAACTTTTTCTCAAAAGAGTGCTGAAATTTTTCGGAGTGTAGGAGATGATAGCTCTATTTCTTTCAATGATTTTGATGTTCATGGCTGCAATATATCTGAAGTTATTTTGTTCTTGCAAAAGCTTGCTTTGAGTCCTAATGCTAGTTCTATAAATGTTGCTTTTACTAAGCATATTACAAATGCTCTCATGCAAATTAGGGATGAAAAGTTGAAACAAAAGGCTTCTATTCCCAAGAAGTTAGAAGATGGTTGGGAAGCCATCATTGATATGCATGTTAATGTTTTTGATTGCCATGCTTTATGTGATCTAGGTGCTAGTATTTCTATTATGCCTAGAAAAATTTATGATATGCTTGATTTACCACCGCTTGAAAAGTGTTATTATGATGTTCCTATTGCTGATGTTGCTAAGAAGAAACCTTTAGAAAGGATTAATGATGTTCTTATTATGGTTAACAATAACCTTGTTCCCGTTGATTTTCTTGTTATGGATGTTGAATGCAATGCTTCATGTCCTATTATTTTGGGAAGACCCTTTCTTCAAACTGTAGGTGCCATCATTGATATGAGGGAATGCACCATCAAATATCAATTCCCACTCAAGAAAGGTATGGAACACTTCCCTAGAAGGCGGAAGAAATTACTTTTTGACTCTATTCTTAGAGCAAATTATGAACTTGATACTTCATCTTTCGATATTACTTGATTCGCACTTTCTGCGCCTAGCTCAAAGGCGTTAAAGAAAAGCACTCTTGGGAGATAACCCATTGTTTTACTTTCAGTTTTTTTCTTTTATTTGAGTCTTGGAAGTTATTACTACGGTAATAACCGCTCCTTATCCTTTTTATTTCATTGTTGTGCCAAGAGAAACTTCTAATTTGAGTGAGGTAAGATTTGGGGATGTTGCTGTCCTGAAACAGATTTTGGTGCTGCACCGTAAAAATTCATGAAAATTCTCAGAATATCTTTTTGACCTGCGATTTCTTGTGCATATGCCCCAGGTTATATACAAACTTTCATTAGTTTTACACTTTTTGATTTGAGCAACAAAAAACCCTCGAAAAAATCGACCTTTGTCAGCTGTTCTGTTTTGACATATTTCTGCCACTATTTGTGTTTGCCTCTCGATCGCTTTCTTTTTGAGTTCTTTTGATCACGGAACTTTTGGGGAAGTTGCTACAGTAGTATATGCTTTATATGTGGTGGTTTTGAGTTGAAATCTGAACCAAAAAGGGTTGATTCATTATTATGCTTACACTAATGTTGCTAATAGAATTGTGTTGAGTTTTGTATGAAGGAAGTTTTCAAGTGTAGGGATTGGAGAATGATGAGATGAGTTGAAGAATGGAAAAAAGCTCAAGCTTGGGGATGCCCACATACCCCAAGAAACATCCAAGAGGTACAAGCGTCAAAGCTTGGGGATGCCCCCGAGGCACCCCTTCTTCATCGGCAAAAATCAGGTCACCTTTCAACACACTATATTTTTAGTGCTTCATTCACTATGCGTTTTTCTTGGAGCATCTTTAGTTTTCAGTTTTGTTTAGTTTTGTTTGCTGCAATAAATGGTTGGACCCCATCAAATTTCTTTGGAGGAGATTTACTCGTTTTTATTTGCCAAGAACACTCCGCTTTTCACTCTTATCGTTCAACGAGTGTTCTCTTTTTCTAGAACTGCGTTTAGCTTTCGTTTTTCGCCTTGATTTTTGTGCAGGTCTTGTTTTATCTTTGCATCAAGGTGTATTTTGACATCTGGTCTATGTTGGTATTCATCAAAAGAGTTGTTTCAAAAAGGTTTGAATGGTGTTGGAAAAGAGAAAATTTTCATGCAAAAAAGTGGTACAAAAAGGAGCTTGTTTAGACTGCGGCTTAGACTTTTGCATGCCATGCTTGATGTCGTTTTGATAGTATGCTTAGTGATTTTTGCTGTAGCATGACTTGTCTCAAATGACTGAGATTGCTTAATGAGCCTTTGAAAAAATCATGCGTTGTTTTTATTATTTGGAAGCATTAATTTGGTTTTCTCCTTTGATGCTTTATTTGGGTTGACTTGGCGCATGCTCAAAACATGTTTGACTCATACAAATTTGCCATAAGCCTTTATGATCATTTAGTTTTTGACTTTTGATGCCATTTTATGCTTCTCTTAATGATGTTTTGTCGCTATGCATGATTATGGCCGTTATTGCTCTCTTAGTTGGTCGCTCCCAGTCTTTTGCTAGCCCTCATTTTGTACTGAGTATGAGCTCTACTCGTGCATCCAACTCCCAAAAACCAAGTTATTCCATTGTGTCTACCATACATACCTATTAGCAATTTGCTATTCCAAAGTACATTTGACTTGCTTTTATCTATCCTTCAAATTAAACTCTTTTGGTGTTATGCGAAAATTGGTCAGTAAAGCTCTCATGAACCTGATGGCACACTTTACTTTTCTCGTTCTTAAAAATTTGACATTGTGGCTCTCTTATGTTGAGTTGTTAGGCTTGCAAGTTGTAAGTTGGAAATTAGCCAAACCATGCCGTCATGGGGTAAGCTTTCAACATTGCACTTCTTATTTGAGTTGATATCGTGATCTTTTGTTTATGGATACTCGCGATGTGAAATAAGTTGGGAATCTTGCGGGATCATGGAGTTTTTATATGTGTTAGAGAAACGCCTGGGCCAGCAATCTAAGCCATGCATAATTCATGGTGGAAATTTATAGCATGCCCATAGTGAACATTCGACGACGCATCTCAAAATAAAAAGCTATACCAATGGTAAATAAATGAGATGTCAAGGTGTTCATTGTCTGTTTGTCCTGTCATTTTGATGTGGGCTTGTTCCATGTCATCGGGCACGGAGGTACCCCATTGGCGGTTCTCGATGATACACATATACTTACAATGACAAGAGCTTGCTTGGGACTCTAAGTCAAGTAGCATGAGGTTTGGGTATTCGTACTTCACGGGACACGAGGTTTTCAACTTATGATTTGTCAAGCATATGCTTCATAATTGTACTCGCATTAACTTTAACCATTCAAGATGCCTATGATGGGGGCAATGAGAGCTCAAAGCTAGTAAGTACCATAATTTTTAAAGATTTGTAAAACTTGCAATCACTGATTCCCTCTGCGAAGGGCCTTTCTTTTACTTTTATGTTGAGTCTCCACCTTCTACCTTTATGCACCATCTAAGAGAGCATAGTTGTCATTCTGAGTTTAATGTGCATAGTCCCAAAGTTTATCATTGATTGATTCATGATTATGGTTTCACTTGTTCTTAAATTAGTTGTATCTAGTCGCCCTCTTAAACTTGAAGGTGTCCTATGCATTTATGTTTTGCTATTCCATGAAGGACAAGCTGAAAACCATTTGCTATGTTTTTCCATATGATTTGAACACATGTTTGACTTTCATTGTTTCATTTTTCATGATCTTTCGTTTGTGTTCTTTTTCATGTTATAACATGGTTGCTAAGTTTCTTCTATCAAGATTATGTCTTTCATGCCCATGTTTTAAGTTCTTTTTATCCCAGCACTCAATGCTTACATATATGATCAAGATTGTGATGGTGCATGTCACCTCAAAAATTATTCTTTTGTTATCACTTACCTACTCGAGGACGAGCAGGATTTAAGCTTGGGGATGCTTGATACGTCTCAAACGTATCTATAATTTTTGATGCTCCATGCTTGTTCTTACACCATTTGCTTAGTGTTTTGTTACACTTCGTGGCATTTTTATGCATTTTCCGGAACTAACCTATTAACAAGATGCCACAGTACCAGTTCCCTGTTTTCTGCTGTTTTTGTGTTTCAGAACAGTTACACAGGAAATATTCTCAGAATTGGACGAAACAAAAGCCGAACCTCCTAATATTTACCGAAGCTTCCAGAAGACCGAAGAGGAGACTGAGGGGGGCCACAGGCCGGCCACACCATGGGGCGGCCAACCCCTGGCCCGCGCCCCCTATGGGTGAGGCCGCCCTGGTCCACTCCTGATGCCGCCCCTTTGCCTATAAAGACCCCTCGACGGGAAAAACCTAAAGACCCGATCAATTTTCTAGAAACACATCGCGATCCACCGCCGTCGTCGACCCCAGATCGGAGGGTCCAAAAGCTCTTCCCGGCACCCTGTCAGAGAGGGGAATCGCCACTAGAGGTCTTCTTCATCGCCATGCTTGCCTCCGGCGCGATGAGTGAGTAGTCTACCTTGGACTATGGGTCCATAGCATTAGCTAGATGGTTGTCTTCTCCACCATGTGCTTCATGTTTAGATCTCGTGAGCTGCCTTACATGATCGAGATCATCTTTATGTAATTCTACATGTTGTGTTTGTTGGGATCCGATGAATATTGGTGTCATGTTAAGTTGATGTGCTAAATATTATCTCATGTTATCTCTTTGTTGTTTATGATCTTGCATGCTCTCCATTGTTAGTAGCTATCTTGGCCAAGTAGATACTAGTGACTCCAAGAGGGGGTATTTATGCTCGATAGTTGGGTTCATGCCTCTATTTAATCTGGGGGAGTGACAGAAACCTCTAAGGTTGTAGATGTGCTGTTGCCACTAGGGAGAAACAACAATCTTGTGTCCAAGGACATTTGCTTTGTTTACATTACATACTTTGCTTAATGCAGTTATCTGTTGTTCGCAACTTAATACTCAAGGGGTCCTCAGATGATTCCCCGCGAGTGGATTATTAGTCATAGATGCAGTTGGATGGCGGTCTATGTATTTTGTTGTAATGCCCAAAGTAAATCTCATAGTGATCCTCTTGACATATGCACGTTATCTTTATTCTATCAATTGCCCAACTATAATTTGTTTACCCAGCATGTCGTTATTTATCTTATGGAGAGACACCACTAGTGAACTGTGGACCCCGGTCCAATTTCCTTTACATTGCTATTACTGTTTACTTTTACTCGCACTGTTTACTTTCTCGCATATTACTATTACTTTCCACTCGATACACTCAATCCTTTGTTTACAGCAAACCGGTGAGATTGACAACCTCATCGTAAGTTGGGAGCAAAGTTCTTGGTTGTGTTGTGTGCAGGTTCCACGTTGCTGCTGGTGCAAAGCAAAGCACTGGACGAGGCGCCTTATAAATTGTCCGGAGCTATCGCAAAGCTAGCAGGCATCACCTTCTAAAGTTTGGCTTTTTCCTACTGGTTCGATAAACCTCGGTTTCTTACTGAGGGAAAACTTGCTACTGTGCTCGTCATACCTTCCTCTTGGGGTTCCCAACTGGGTGGTTATCTGCCTGCATCAATGCTTGCTAGCTTCGCGACCCTCCAGACAATGGCGCCAGAAATATTGCTGGTGCGTCTTCACCTAGTAGCAATGTGAAACCTGCACACAACACAACCAAGAACTTTGCTCCCAACTTACGATGAGGTTGTCAATCTCACTAGTTTGCTGTAAATAAAGGATTGAGCGTATCGAGTGGTAAAAGGGTAATAGTATGCAAGAAAGTAAACAATACGAGTAAAAGTAAAATGGTATAGCAATGTAAAGGAAATTGGACTCGGGTCCACAGTTCACTAGTGGTGTCTCTCCATAAGATAAATAATAACATGCTGGGTAAACAAATTACAGTTGGGCAATTGATAGAATAAAGATAACATACATATGTCATGAGGATCACTATGAGATTCACTCTGGGCATTACGACAAAATACATAGACCGTAATCCAACTGCATCTATGACTAATAATCCACCCTTCGAATGTCGTCCGAGCAAACATTTGGTATTAAGTTGCGAACAACGGAAAACTGCACTAAGCAAAGTGCGTAAAGTAAACAAAGCAAATGTCCATGGACACAAGAATGTTGTTTTCTCCCTAGTGGCAACAGCACATCTACAACCTTAGAGGTTTATGTCACTCCCCCAGATTACTAGAGGCATGAACCCAACTATCGAGCATAAATACTCCCTCTTGGAGTCACTAGCATCTACTCGGCCAAGATATCTACTAGCAACGGAGAGCATGCAATATCATAAACAACATAGAGATAACATAAAGATATATATTCAGCACATCAACTTGACATAGTACCAATACTCATCGGATCCCAACAAACATAACATGTAGAATTACACAAAGATGATCTTGATCATGTAGGGCAGCTCACAAGATCTAAACATGAAGCACATGGCGGAAGAGACAACCATCTAGCTACTGCTATGGACCCATAGTCCAAGGTAGACTACTCACACATCACTCCGGAGGCAACCATGGTGATGGAGAAGGCCTCCGGCAGGGATTCCCCTCTCCGGCAGGGTGCCGGGAAGAGCTCCTGGATCCTCCCGATCTTGCTTCAACGACGGCGGCGGCTTGCAGTATGTTTCGAGGAAAAGCGATCCGTCCTTTAGGTTTTTCCCATCGAGGGGAATTTATAGGCGAAAGGGCAGCGTTAGAAGTTGGGCCACCTGGCCTCACCATGTGGTGGCGCGGCCAGGGGCTGGGCCGCGCCACCCTATGGTGAGCCTGGCCCCTGGCCCCCCTCCGTCTCATCTTCGGTCTTCGCGAAGCTTCAGTACAAATAGGAGGTTCGGCTTTTGTTTCGTCCAATTCCGAGAATATTTCCTGTGTAACTTTTCTGAAACACAAAAATAGCAGAAAGCAGGGAACTGGCACTGTGGCATCTCGTTAGTAGGTTAGTTTCAGAAAATGCATAAAAAATGCCACAATGTATAACAAAACACAAAGCAAATGGCGTATAAACACGCATGGAGCATCAAAAATTATAGATACATTTGAGACGTATCATCTATCTTGTCCTCCACTCCCACAATGTTTCTTTTCCCTGAAATAACTATGTGGCGCTTTGGCTCTTCATGCGATGTATTTGTTTGCTTTTCTTTTCTTTTCTTCGGTTTAGTAGACATGTCCTTCATATAGAAAATACTGAGACACATCATTGGCTAGGATGAATGGTTCGTCTCTGTATCCAAGATTGTTGAGATCCACTGTTGTCATTCCGTACTGCTGGTCTATCTTTACCCCCTCCTATCACCTTGAACCATTTGCACCAAAACAAAGGGACCTTAAAAGTTAGGTCCATAGTCAATTTCCCATATCTCCTCTATGTAACCATAATATGTGCCCTTTTGCCCACTCTTGTTTGCTGCATCAAAGCAGACACCACTATTTTGGTTGGTGCTCTTTTTATCTTGGGTGATCGTGTAAAATGTATACCCATTTATCTCGTACCCTTGGAAACTCGATTTGGTCGAAGATGGTTAATTGGCCAACCAGTACAGCTGATCCCCAACAGTGGTGTTATTTTGGAGGTGTGTTTGCAGCCAACCGTTAAAAGTTGCCATGTGTTCATGTTTAATCTAGGATTCAGACTGCCGTGGGTTTAGGGAGCGTACAATATTCATGTGTTTCACGATATACGGAGCCACCAAGGTGGAACTTTGTAGAACTGTGTAGTGTGCTTGACTGTAAGATTGCCTGTCCATACTAAATATTGCTTTCCTTCCTAGCGTGCCTTTTCCACTCAGTCTCCCCTCATGGCGTGATTGAGGAACACCAATCGGCTTAAGGCCAGGAATAAAGTCAACACAAAACTCAATGACCTCATCTATTCCATAGCCCTTGGAGATTCTTCCTTCTGGCCTAGCACGGTTATGAACATATTTCTTTAAGACTCCCATGAACGTTTCAAAGGGGAACATATTGTGTAGAAAGATAGGACCGAGAATGGCAATCTCTTCGACTAGGTGAACTAGGAGGTGGGTCATAATATTGAAGAAGGATGGTGGGAACACCAACTCAAAACTGACAAGACAATGGACCACATCATTCTGTAACCTTTGTAGACTGGCTAGATCAATTGCCTTATGAGAAATTGCATTGATGGATGCACATAGCTTCACAATGGGTACTCAAACATTTTCCGGTAGAAGCCCCCTCAATGCAACCGGAAGCAATTGGGTAATAAGCGCATGGCAGTCATGAGACTTTAGGTTTTGGAATTTTTAGCTGCCATATTTATAATTCCCTTTATATTAGATGAGAATCCAGATGGGACCTTGATATTGCTCAGGCATTCAAAAACTATTTACTTCTCTTCTTTGGTAAGAGCGTAGCTGGTAGGACCTTGATAATGCTCGGGATGTAGGCTGTCTTGTTCTTTCATACGTTGATGGTCCTGCCGTGCTTCCGGTGTTTTTTTCTTCCCATACACGCTCAAGAAGCCTAGCAGATTCACGCAAATATTCTTGTCATGTGCATCACGTCGATTGCAGAGCGGACTCTAGGAATTTCCAAAGGGTAGCTCCCAAAATATAGATTTATTCTTCCACATGGGTGCATGCCCGTTGGCATCATTCGGAGCAAATTTAATGCCGGGATCCTTTCCAAAGATTACTTTTAAATCATTGACCATGCCAAATACATCTTCACCGTACGACAATCAGGCTTCGGCCGGTGATCTGCCTCGCCTTTAAAATGCTTGTCTTTCTTACGACATGCCTAGGAGGAATAAATTGACGATGCCCCAGATACACAACCTTCTTACTTTTACCCAAATATATACTTTCATTCTCATCTAAACAGTGCATGCTTGCATCATATCCCTTGTTTGTCTATCTTGAAAGGTTACTAAGAGCAGGCCAATCATTGATGTTGACGAACAACAACGCTCATAGGTCAAATTCCTCTTGTTTGTGCTCATCCCACACACGTACACCTTCTGCCACAACTGTAAAAGTTCTTCAACTAATGGCCTTAGGTACACATCAATGTCGTTGCCGGGTTGTTTTGGGCCTTGGATGAGCACTAGCATCATAATGAACTTCCGCTTCATACACAACCAAGGAGGAAGGTTATAGATACATAGAGTCACCGGCCAGGTGCTATGACTACAGCTCTGCTCCCCAAAAGGATTCATGCCATCTGTACTTAGACCAAACCATAAGTTCCGCGAGTCATCTGCATAGTTCGGGAACTCTCTCGATTTTTCTCCACTGCGACCCACCAACGGGGTGTCTCAACATCGCGTCTTTCTTACGCTCTTCTTTGTGCCACCGCAACAACCTGGAATGATCTTTGTTTTTTAACAAACATTTCAACCGTGGTATTATATGAGCAAACCACATCACCTTGGTGGGAACCCTCTTCCTGGGGCGCTCGCCCTCAACATCACTAGGGTCATCTCGCCTGATCTTATATTGCAATGCACTGCATACAGAGCATGCATTTAAATTCTTCTACTCCTCACCGCGATAGAGGATGCAGTCATTAGGGCATACATGTATCTTGTGCACCTCTAATCCTAGAGGGCATTGATGGCTGGCGTGTAGTTGATGATGATTATGGCCAGACAGTTGGGAAAATCCAAGCGGAAAGTATGATGAGCACAGCGGCAAGTCTTTTCCCTCAGTAAGAAACCAAGGTTTGTTGGTCAGGAGAAGAGCAGACAGTACGACTGAAGGTGATGCTTGATAGCCTAGTGACACTCCAACAAGGGCGCCGTTTCACGATAAAACGAGTTAGCGTGTCTTCAGCTAGTAGCAATGTGGAACCTGCACACAACACAACCAAATACTTTGTTCCCAACTTGCGATGAGGTTGTCAATCTCACCGGTTTGCTTGAAACAAAGGGTATGAGCGTATCGAGTGGAAAACAGTAGAAGTATGCGAGTAAAGTAAACAGTGCGAGTAAAGTAAACAGGTGATAGCAATATGATGGAAATAGGACCGGGGTCCACAGTTCACTAGTGGTGTCTCTCCATAGATAAATAACACATGCTGGGTAAACAAATTACAGTTGGGCAATCGATAGAATAAAGATAACGTGATAGGTCAAGAAGATCACTATGCGATTTACTCTGGGCATTACAACAAAATACATAGACCGCCATCCAACTGCATCTATGACTAATAATCCACCCACGGGGATATCATCCGAACACCCCATGAGTATTAAGTTGCGAACAACAGATAATTGCATTAAGCAAAGTGTGTAATGTAAACAAAGCATATGCCCTCGAGCATATGAATGTTGTTTTCTCCCTAGTAGCAACAGCACATCTACAACCTTAGAGGTTTCTGTCACTCCCCCAGATTAAATAGAGGCATGAACCCACTATCGAGCATAAATACCCCCTCTTGGAGTCACTAGCAACTACTCGGCCAAGATAGCTACTAACAACGGAGAGCATGCAAGATCATAAACAACATAGAGATAACATAAGATATATTTTACTATAGCAACTCAATCATAACACCAATATTCATCGGATCCCAACAAACCAAACATGTAGAATTACATAACGGTGATCTCAATCATGTAGGGCAGCTCATGAGATCTAAACATGAAGCACATGGTGGAGAGGACAACCATCTAGCTACTGCTATGGACCCATAGTCCAAGGTAGACAACTCACTCATCACTCCGGAGGTAAGCATGGCGATGAAGAAGACCTTCGGTGGCGATTCGCCTCTCCGGCAGGGTGCCGGGAAGAGCTTCTGGACCCTCCCGATCTCGGGTCGATGATGGCGGCGGATCGCGATGTGTTTCTGGAAAATTGATCGGGTACTTAGGTTTTTCCCGTCGGGGGGTCTTTATAGGCGAAGGGGCATCGTCAGGAGTGGACCGAGGTGCTCTCACACATAGGGGGCGCGGCCAGGGGCTGGGCCGCGCCGCCCTGGTGTGTGGCCACCTCGTGGCCCCACTCCGTCTCCTCTTCGGATCTCTGGAAGCTTCCGGGAAAAATAAGACTTCAGGAACTTGTTTCGTCTAATTCCGAGAATATTTCCGTGTAGCTTTTCTGAAACACAAAAATAGCAGAAAACAGGGAACTGGCACTCTGGCGACTTGTTAATAGGTTAGTTCTGGAAAATGCATACAAGTGCCACGAAGTGTAACGAAACATTAGGCAAATAGTGTAAAAACAAGCATGGCGCATCAAAAATTATAGATACATTGGAGACGTATCAGGCATCCCCAAGCTTAACTCCTGCTCGTCCTCGAGTAGGTAAGTGATAACAAAAGAAATAATTTTTGAGGTGACATGCACCTACACAATCTTGATCATCTATGTAAGCATTGTGAGCTGGGATCATAAGAACTTAAAACATGGGTATGAAAGATATAATCTTGACAATAAGAACTTAGCAACCATGTTATAAACATGCAAATGAACACAAACAAAAGATCATGAAAATGAAACAATGAAAGTCAAATGTGTGTTCAAATCATAAGGAAAAACATACAAATGGTTTTCAGCTTGTCCTTCATGGAGAGCAAAACATAAATGCATAGGACACCTTCAAGTTTAAGTGGGTGACTAGATACAAATAATTTGAGAACAAGTGAAACCAACAATATGAATCAATCAATGAAAACTTTGGGACAATGCACATTATACTAAGAATGACAACTATGCTCTCTTAATGGTGCATAAAGATAGAAGGTGGTGACTCAATATAAAAGTAAAAGAAAGGCCCTTCGCGGAGGGAAGCAGTGATTGCAAGTTTTATAACCTTCAAAAATTATGGTACTTACCGGCTTTGAGCTCTCATTGCCCCATCATAAGCATCTTGAATGGTTAGAGTTAATGCGAGAACAATTATGATGCATATGCTTGACAAATCATAAGTCAAAAACCTCGTGCCCCGTGAATACGAGTACCCAAACCTCATGCTACTCTACTTAGAGTCCCAAGCAAGGCTCTTGTCATTGTAAATATATGCGTATCATTGAGAACCGCCAACGGGGTACCTCCATGCCCGATGACATGGAACAAGCCCACATCAAAATGACAGGACAAGCAGACAATGAACATCTCGACATCTCTTTTATTTACCATTTGTTTAGCTTTTTATTTTGAGATGCGTCATTGAATGTCCACCATGGGTATGCTGCAAATTTCCACCATGAATTATGCATGGCTTAGATTGGCGGCCCAGGCGTTTTCCAAACACATATACAAACTCCATGATCCCCGCAAGATTCCTAATTCATTTCACACCGCGGGCATCCATAAACAAAAGATCACGATATCAACTCAAATAAGAAGTGCAATGTTGAAAGCTTGCCCATGACAGCATGGTTGGGCTAGTATCCAACTTACAACTTGCAAGCATAACAACTCAACATAAGAGACCACAATGTCAAATTTTTAAGAACAAGAAAAAGTAAAGTGTGCCATCCGGTTCGTGAGAGCTTTACTGACCAATTTTCGCATAACACTGGTAAGAGTTTAATTTGAAGAGATAATAAAAGCAAGTCAAATTTACTTGGAATAGCAAATTGCTAGTAGGTATGTATGGTGGACACTTTGGCAAAACTTGGTTTTTAGGAGTTGGATGCACGAGTAGAGCTCATACTCAGTACAAGGCGAGGGTTAGCAAAAGACTGGGAGCGACCAACTAAGAGAGCAATAATGGCCATAATCATGCAAATCGACAAAGTGACATTAAAAGAAGCATAAGATGGCATCAAAAGTCAAAAACTAAATGACCATAGAGGCTATTGGAGACTTTGTAAGAGTCTAACATGTGTGAGCATACGCCAAGTCAACCCAAATAAAACATCAAGGAGAAAACCAAAATAATGCTTCCAAACGATTAAAACAACGCATGATTTTTTCAAAGGCTCATTAAGCAATCTCAGTTATTTGAGACAAGTCATGCTACAGCAAAAACACTAAGCATACTATCAAAAAGACATCAAGCATGACATGAAAAAGCCTAAGCCGCAGTCTACACAAGCTCCTTCTTGTACCACTTTTTTGCATAAAGCTTTTTCTCTTTTCCAACACCATTCAAACTTTTTATAAACACCTCTTTTGATGAAAACCAATAAAGATCAGAGGCAAAAATACACCTTGATAAATAAATATAAGAAGATCTGGATGCAAATCAAGGTGAAAACGAAAACCAAAAGCAGTAGCAGAAAAAGAAGAACACTCGGTTTTTGATAAGAATGAAAACTAGAGCGTTCTTGGCAAATGAAAAGCAAGGCAACTTCTCCAAAAGAAATTTGTTGGGGTCCAACCATTTATTGCAGCAAACAAACTAAACTAATAAATAAAACTAAAACAACTGAAGCTCCAAGAAAAACACATAGTGCATGAACCAATAAAAATATAGTGTCTTGAAAGGTAACCTGATTTTTGCCGATGAAGAAGGGGTGCCTCGGGGGCATCCCCAAGCTTTGATGCTTGTACTTCTTGGATATTTATTGGGGTGATGCATGGGAATCCCCAAGCTTGAGCTTTTGTCCATTCTTCAACTCATCTTATCATTCTCCAATCCCTACACTTGAAAACTTCCTTCATACAAAACTAAACACAAATCTATTAGCAACATTAGTGTAGGCATAACATATAATCAACCTCCTTTGCTTCAGGTTTCAACCCAAAACCACCACATATAAAGTATATACTACTGTAGCAACTTCCCCAAAAGTTCCGTGATCAAAAGAACTCAAAAAGAAAGCGATAAAGCGGCAAACACAAATATTGGCAGAAATCTGTCAAAACAGAACAGCTGACAAAGGTCGAATTTTTAAGAGGTTTTCTGTTGCTCAAATCAAAAAGTGTTCAACTAATGAAAGTTTGGATATAACCTGGGGCATATGCACAAGAAATCGCAGGTCCAAAAGATATACAGAGAATTTTCACGAATTGTTACGGTGCAGCACCAAAAACAGTTTCAGGACAGCAACATCCCCAAATCTTTACCTCACTCAAATTAGAGGCTTCTCTTGGCACAACAATGAAATAAAAATGATAAGGAGAGGTCATTACAGTAGTAATGACTTCCAAGACTCAAATAAAAGAAAAAGTTCTGAAAATAAAACATTGGGTTATCTCCCAAGAGTGCTTTTTTTAAACGCCTTTGAGCTAGGCGCAGAAAGGTGCGAAGATGCTCACATAAGAAATATGAATGGAAGCCAAAAAGAGCATCAAGGAGCAAATATAAAACACATTTAAGTCTAACCCACTTCCTATGCATAGGAATCTTGTAAGAAAATAAATCAAAGAAGCACATAGTAACAAGTATGGGTAGATAAAACAAGAGCAACTTCGGAACTTTCAATATAAAGAGAGGTGTTTTAGTAACATGAGAATTCCAACAACCATATTTTGCTCTCTCATAATAATTTTCAGTAGCATCATGAACAAACTCAACAATATAAATATCACACTCACCCTCCTTTGTTAAGCATGGAGGGCGATCAAATAAGGTATTAGTTAAAGAGTTACTCTTATTGGGAGGTAGACATGAGTAGCTCCATTCTTCCTCCTCTTGATCATCACTTTCCTCCTCTTTTTCATCCAATGAGCTTCCAGTTTTAGCAATTTCTTCTTCCATAGGCTCCTTCAAGGCATTAGTCTCTTCCGTTGGAGAGCATCTATTAAGATATTTAAGAATATAGCCATTTTCTTCCTTGTAATTATCAAAGCAAAATATAAGTATATCATAAACCTCATGTTTATAAGGTGCATCATCAGTATTTTCAAGCAAACAAGCAAGTTCAAATGCACCCTTCCAAGCAATAAATTCTTCAATTTGTTCCACATCATAAAAGTCATAATTTCCATTAATATAAGAAGATATGGTAACATCATCATTATACTCACATTGAAAAGGGAGGTGTTTATACCTCCTACAGCAACAAGATCTATCAAAGCAATAGGTAACATTATATGTAGAGCACACATTTCTAGCAATGATATACAATCTATTGATTTGTTCCCATAAGTGTTTCCCTTTTTGTGATAAGCGGTGTTCCTCATAATGATTTTGCTGCTCTTTCGTGAACCCACCTTGCCAAAAAGATTTAGTTTCAAAGAAACCAACCATTGATAGAAAGCATGATAAAGCAAGACAATAACAGACCAACAAAAATAACAACTATAAAGGATACTAATTTTTTGGGTTTTTGATAAAACGATGCAAGTAAAAATAAAGTAAAAGCAAAACAATAAAACAAAGTAAAGGATGTGCGTGCGAAAAACTCCCCTTGCAGAGGTCTTCCACTTCTTCCCCGGCAACGGCGCCAGAAAAGGGCTTGATGGCTGGCATGTAGTTGATGATGATTATGGCCAAACAGTTGGGAAACTCCAAGCGGAAAGTATGATGAGCACAGCGGCAAGTCTTTTCCCTCAGTAAGAAACCAAGGTTTGTCGGTCAGGAGAAGAGCAGACAGTACGACTGAAGGTGATGCTTGATAGCCTAGTGACACTCCAGCAAGGGCGCCGTTTCACGATAAAACGAGTTAGCGCGTCTTCAGCTAGTAGCAACGTGGAACCTGCACACAACACAACCAAATACTTTGTTCCCAACTTGCGATGAGGTTGTCAATCTCACCGGTTTGCTTGAAACAAAGGGTATGAGCGTATCGAGTGGAAAACAGTAGAAGTATGCGAGTAAAGTAAATAGTGCGAGTAAAGTAAACAGGTGATAGCAATATAATGGAAATAGGACCGGGGTCCACAGTTCACTAGTGGTGTCTCTCCATAGATAAATAACACATGCTGGGTAAACAAATTATAGTTGGGCAATTTATAGAATAAAGATAACGTGATATGTCAAGAAGATCACTATGCGATTTACTCTGGGCATTACAACAAAATACATAGACCGTCATCCAACTGCATCTATGACTAATAATCCACCCACGGGGATATCATCCGAACACCCCATGAGTATTAAGTTGCGAACAACAGATAATTGCATTAAGCAAAGTGTGTAATGTAAACAAAGCATATGCCCTCGAGCATATGAATGTTATTTTCTCCCTAGTAGCAACATCACATCTACAACCTTAGAGGTTTTTGTCACTCCCCAGATTAAATAGAGGCATGAACCCACTATCGAGCATAAATACCCCCTCTTGGAGTCACTAGCAACTACTCGGCCAAGATAGCTACTAACAACGGAGAGCATGCAAGATCATAAACAACATAGAGATAACATAAGATATATTTCAGTATAGCAACTCAATCATAACACCAATATTCATCGGATCCCAACAAACCAAACATGTAGAATTACATAACGGTGATCTCAATCATGTAGGGCAGCTCATGAGATCTAAACATGAAGCACATGGTGGAGAGGACAACCATCTAGCTACTGCTATGGACCCATAGTCCAAGGTAGACTACTCACTCATCGCTTCGGAGGCAAGCATGGCGATGAAGAAGACCTCCGGTGGCAATTCCCCTCTTCGGCAGGGTGCCGGGAAGAGCTTCTGGACCCTCCCGATCTCAGGTCGACGACGGCGGCGGATCGCGATGTGTTTCTGGAAATTTGATCGGGTACTTAGGTTTTTCCTGTTGGGAGGTCTTTATAGGCGAAGGGGCATCGTTAGGAGTGGACCGAGGTGCTCTCACACATAGGGGGCGCGGCCAGGGGCTGGGCCGCGCCGCCCTGGTGTGTGGCCACCTCGTGGCCCCACTCTGTCTCCTCTTCGGATCTCTGGAAGCTTCCAGGAAAAATAAGACTTCAGGAACTTGTTTCGTTCAATTCTGAGAATATTTCCTGTGTAGCTTTTCTGAAACACAAAAACAGCAGAATACAGGGAACTGGCACTGTGGCGACTTGTTAATAGGTTAGTTCCGGAAAATGCATAAAAGTGCCACGAAGTGTAATGAAACATTAGACAAATGGTGTAGAAACAAGCATGGAGCATCAAAAATTATAGATACGTTGGAGACGTATCAGGCATACAACCTTCTTTGCTTCAAACATACTGGCGGGCGCGCAATTCGTTATCCCTTGGAAGCATCTTCTTCATTATTGTGAACAATTTTCAAATCCCTTGTCAGATAAACCATTCTCTGCCTTCCATTGCAGCAATTCCAGGGTGCTACCCAGCTTTTTCTGGCCATCTTTGCAATTTGGGTACAACAATTTATTGTGATCCTCTAACATGCGGTCGAACTTCAACCTCTCCTTTTCACTTTTGCAATCTCTATGTGCATCAACAATAACCTGACCAAGATCATCAGTGGGCCCATCTGGTGCCTCTTATTCATCCTCCCCCATTGCAGAACCCACCATATTCAGGGAACTCGGGACAATTGTCAACATCCTCTTCTTCTTCATTGTCTTCCATTATAACCCCTCTCTCTTCGTGTTTGGTCCAACAATTATAACCGTACATGAAACCGGACCGAATTAGGTGGCTGTATGGGGTACTTGAATTAGAGTAATCCTTCTTATTCTGATAGATAGCACAAGGACAAGACATAAAACCATTCCGCTTGTCTGCCTCAGCAACATTGATAAAAGAATGCATGACATTAATAAACTCGTTAGAGCGTCGGTCATCGTACATCCATTGCCGGTTCATCTGATTATATAAGTATATCAAAAACCATTTCTAACAAATATAGTAATGCAACAACTATTTGAACTCATTTTGATCAAAAACCATTAATTCTAATTGACAAATAACTCAACTTCTAACAAATATTTCCAACAAATATTTCTAACAAATATTTCCAACTCTTCTTTTAACAAATATTTCTAACTCTTTTTCTACAAATATTTCTAACTCTATTTCTAACAAATATTTTTTCTTATGTTGATCAATTACTAATTCAAATAATTCTAATTGAAAAATAATTTTAATTGACAAATAATTCTATTTCTAACTATATAGTAATGCAACAACTATTTGATATCAAATTGCATATAAATCAAATAAACTCCCACATAATTACTCCCAAATTAAAAACCCACAAATCCCTCTACTACTCATTTTGAACAATTAATTTGAGCTCACATTTTATATAAAGTAAATAAACTCCCACACTAAAACTAACAAATATCTTTACTTCTAGAGTATGAAAAGAGGTGAACTAGCAATGAGAGATGAAAGGATGAAGTTGCACACCTTTTAGAACACTTAGATAGAAGGGGCGGCGCCAAATCTTGACAAATGTGCTCCAAAATGGTGATGAACTTGAGCTCGGGTAAAAAAATGGTGATGAACTCGAGCTGGGTGATGAAGTTTATATAGGAAGAACTTTAGTCCCGGTTAGTACCTAAAACCGGGACTAAAGCCTCCGGCACCGGTCCCACCCTACCACAGCCCTATCGCACACCCTTTAGTCCATGTTGGTGTTACCAACCGGGACTAAAAGCTCAAATTTAACCGGGACTAAAGCCTGCCGGGCCCGTGCCAGCGTCCTAGCTGTTGGAACCGGGACTAATGCAAACATTAGTCTAGGCTCTAGAAACAACCGGGACTAATGCTCCGATTGGTCCAGGATCAAAGCCCTGTTTTCTACTAGTGTACACCTAGCCTCTACAACAATGCATTGCCCTAGCGGCATTACGAATGCACACAACCAAAAAAAGAGAGAATAACTAGAAAAAAGAAAATCCCCGCTAAAATAATGTATTACTTGTAACAGCAACAATAAACACCACCATGACAACACCAGAAGTCCAACTTCTCCATAAGCGACGCCTACAACAAAGGAACAGAGCACAAGCGCTATCGTCGCCCGATCAAAGGTCTTAGGTTTTCACCCTAAAGAAAGTCCTCCCTCTCAAAACAATGCCTTCAACAAGACCATTGTTAGGCATAACCAATTAATGCCAGACCTTGGATTTTCACCTTGAAAGGTAAGACTATGAACTTCTCCTGTGCAGTCGTGATACGTCTCTAACATATATATAATTTTTGATGCTCCATGCTTGTTTTTACACCATTTGCTTAGTGTTTCGTTACACTTTATGGCATTTTTATGCATTTTCCGGAACTAACCTATTAACAAGATGCCACAGTGCTAGTTCCCTATTTTCTGCTATTTTTGTGTTTCAGAAAAGTTACACAGGAAATATTCTCGGAATTGGACAAAACAAAAGCCGAACATCCGGAAATTTACCGAAGCTTCCAGAGAACCAAAGAGGAGACGGAGAAGGGCCACAGGGCGGCCACACCACCAGGGGCGTGGCCTGCCCTTGGCCCGCGCCCACCTGCGGTGAGTGCCCCTGGTCCACTTCTGACGCTGCCCCTTCGCCTATAAAGACCCCCCGATGGGAAAAACCTAAAGACCTGATCACCTTTTCCAGAATACATCGCGATCTGCCGCCGCCATTGACCCGAGATCGGGAGGGTCCAGAAGCTCTTCCCGGCACCCTGCCGGAGAGGGGAATCGCCACCGGAGGTCTTCTTCATCGCCATGCTTGCCTCCGGCGCAATGAGTGAGTAGTCTACCTTGGACTATGGGTCCATAGCAGTAGCTAGTTGGTTGTCTTCTCCACCATGTGCTTCATGTTTATATCTCGTGAGCTGCCTTACATGATCGAGATCACCGTTATGTAATTCTACATGTTGTGTTTGTTGGGATCCGATGAATATTGGTGTTATGATTGAGTTGATGTGCTGAATATTATCTTATTTTATCTCTATGTTGTTTATGATCTTGCATGCTCTCCGTTGTTAGTAGCTATCTTGGCCGAGTAGTTGCTAGTGACTCCAAGAGGGGGTATTTATGCTCGATAGTGGGTTCACGCCTCTATTTAATCTGGGGGGAGTGACAGAAACCTCTAAGGTTGTAGATGTGCTGTTGCCACTAGGGAGAAAACAACAAGCATATGCTCAAGGGAATATGCTTTGTTTACATTACACACTTTGCTTAATGCAGTTATCTGTTGTTCGCAACTTAATACTTGTGGAGTTCTCGGATTGATTCGCCACAAGTGGATTATTAGTCATAGATGCAGTTGGATGACGGTCTATGTATCTTGTTGTAATGCCCAGAGTAAATCTCATAGTGATTCCCTCAACATATGCACGTTGTCTTTATTCTATCAATTGCCCAACTGTAATTTATTTACCCGGCATGTGTTATTTTATCTTATGGAGAGACACCACTAGTGAACTGTGGACCCCGGTCCTATTTCCATTAAATTGCTATCACCTGTTTCCTTTACTCGCACTGTTTACTTTACTTGCATACTACTATCACTTTCCACTCGATACGCTCATACCCTTTGTTTCAAGCAAGCCGGTGAGATTGACAACCTCATCGTAAGTTGGGAACAAAGTATTTGGTTGTGTTGTGTGTAGGTTCCACGTTGCAGCTGGCAAAGCAAAGCTCGGACGAGGCGCCCTATAAATTGTCCAGAGCTGTCGCGAAGCTAGCAAGCATCACCTTCAGGAGTATTGGCTTTTTCCTACTGGATCGATAAAACCTTGGTTTCTTACTGAGGGAAAAACTTGCTGCTATATTCATCATACCTTCCTCTTGGGGTTTCCCAATTGGCCGGTCATTCATTCCATCATCACCGCGCCATCTATAGCAATCAAGACTTTTTCTGGCACCGTTGCTAGGGAAAAAGAAGACTTCTGCAAGGGGAGTTTCGCATGCACATCCTTTACTTTGTTTTAAGTTTTGCTTTATTTTATTTTTACTTGCTTTGTTTTATCAAAAATACAAAAAATAGTTTCCTCTATAGTTGTTACTTTATTACTTCTAGTTCATTATGGTGTTCCCTAAGTACGTTTTGGAGGACCTCTCAGTAGGTAGTGGTTCTATTATTGGGAAAAGTAACATCGAGGAGTTCTTTAATCATATTAGTATGCATAAAGATGTTGAGGAAAAATCTTTGGCTGAGCTTGCTCCTAGTTATGAAGTTGCTTCTGCTTATTTAATTCACATGTTAGAAGCTAGGTTTGCTAGCCTTAATCCTTTTATGCAACACATGTTTCTTAAGCTTCATGATATTGAGGACCCCGAAAAGAAAGCTTTTATCCTTGAAACTTTGCGGATAGAATTTAGAGATGTGGCCATTGAAGCTAGGACAGTTGATATGGGCACGAAGGAGGAGGTGAAGCCCAATTTCAGGACTCCACCAGGATGAGGGAAGCTCGTTGCAGATTGGCACGCTAGGACGACCTACGATATGTAATAATTAGTCTAAGGTTGTGTCAGCAATTTATATTCATGCTTATGTTATTTCGTAGCTAGGTCAAGTTGTGGGCCATTTAGGTTTATTTGTGTTTTGGGTTTGGGCCTGTCCAAGCCCAACAATTTTCTGGCCATCTATATAAGGAGGCCAGCAGTCTAGGGTTTAGGGTGTTCAGTTGTTTAGTCTAAAACTATCATGTGCTCCACCGTGTATCATCCCTCCGGGGAAACGGCGCTGCCATGTTATCAAATAAAGATTGCTGCGAGGGTTCTTGTGTTCATCAAGAATTATCAGGCTCAGGTTTGAGGCGTGGTGATCTTCATCACGTTGCTTGCTGGATTCGTTCCTCTTCTTCAGGTGACGTTCTTTGCGTTATTGGAAGATTTCTATCCGGGTAGACTCGCTGTGAAAGATCGGGACAAAACTTCAAGGATCACCGGCGTGATCCTTATCATGTGGTATTAGATTACTGGGTTGATCACCGCGAGTATATTCTGCTGATTGATCTGCAGATTGTCCTCTCCGAGCAGTTTTCAGATCGGTTCTAGTTCTTCATTGCAAGTTTTCAGATCAGAAGTGGAAATTTTTAGATCGGTGAGGAGTTGCAGGTTTATGATCTCGAGATCGGTTCAGAAGATCCGATCGAATTCTTGCCCTGCTCTCAGATCCGATCTGCTCGATAGTTGAGGCCAGATCCGATCGGCTGTGGAAAAGAGAAAAAAAGACGCACTATCGGCGGGATTGCTTCAGCCTGGGATCGCTCCTCACGCGCGCCAGATCGTGGAGAGCGTCTGCCCCTGGGCGAGGCATCGCCCGCGTCCTGGGATCGCGGCGCCCGCGCCCGAGCCCTGCCTGGATCGTGCTGCTAGTTGGCTCGCCATAGTGGGCCAGCCCAATTGCTTGGGATCGATAGTTGGATCGCATTCCTGGAGATTGCCAGGACCTCCCTCGCTCGCGTGACCACGGAGGGTGTCTCCCCTCTGGCGCCCCGCGTGCCTGCATCTAGTGTTTGCCTCGCTCGCTCCTATCAGCTTTCAGTTAAGACTGTTTTTGCTTCAGTTTGTACATGATTTTTGCAGATTTTTGTGATAGATTACTAGGAGCAACATGAGATATTTCGGATCCGTGAAGGCTGAGACAAAATAGTAACTAGATGGATTCTTTTCTGAGTGATTATTATGGCTACAAGTGTCGCAGTGGCAAGAAATCTAGCAATATTTTTAATGACTATTTTGACCTGCTGGATGGTGTTTTAGCATATGATGAATATAAGATCACTTGGCAACTGACCAACGATGCAACAGCTGAAGAGTTTGAGTCATGGGAACATCATATGCTACAAGGTTTTTACAGATGTGCTACCTATGATCCCGACATGAATGATTCTACACGTTTGGCTCTTGCAGACCGACGCGTGGATGACAGGCTATACAGTTGGTGGCATAAAGCGTTGTGCGAGAAGAGCATTACCTCTGCAACTTGGGCGAATTTTCGAAAATTTCTACGAGAGTGCTTTATACCTTATAGTACCGTGGTTCCTTCTCCAAAGCCCATGGTACCCGTAGAAGTAATTAAGCAGCCACCCAAGGTTGTGCATCAGATCGAGGATGTTGGCAAGAGCATAGCTCCTATACCGAAGGTCGCGACAGCTGTGACTACTCATGAGAAGTTGACAGTTGTTCCATTGCCGACAGTTAGCAAGGTGGCAGCCACGAATTCTGAATTGTCAGCGGTTGATGTTGTCAAGGCTGATGTTGTCAAGGATATCGTGGAGGAGGTTGTACCACTGAGTGGGCAATATGCAACTCAAAAGAGTACATGATGAGACTTGCATGACAGCGGATAGAGGCCAGCGATGGAATTTATTTCAGACGCAGTGCATAATCAAGGGCAAAGCATGCAAGTTGATGATTGATAGTGGTAGTTACTGTAATGGCATTAGCAAGGCGGTTGTGGAGGCTTTGGGTTTATCCGCATGGCGTATTCCAGAACCAAGGCATGTTGAGTGGGTTAATAGCTGCGGTATGCTGAAGATTACTCACAAGGTGCGTGTGCCATTTACAGTTGATGACTATGTTGATGAGGTGGAATGCGATGTGTTGCCATTGGAGGTATGTGGGCTGTTACTTGGACGTCCATGGCAGTATGATCGCAATGCTATGCATGCTGGGAGAGCAAATACATATTCTTTTGTGCATGATGGCAAACAGCGGACTTTGAAGCCTATGAGAGATGATCAAATCAAGTCCGATGTCGTGTTGGTGGTTCGCAAGGAGAAGTTGCATAAAGCTAAGCCACAACCAGGGCTAGGTCAGGTGCAGCTTGAGGAGCATGATGCGAAGAGCGTCAGTGGTGATATTGTTTCAGCCAAGCCTGTAGATGACAAGCCAGTTGTTCTTGTTAGTGACAAGCCGGTTGAAGTCAAGCCTCATATAGATGAAGGGAAGGATATGTCACCATGTATTCCATGTGTTCCACTTCCAGTTCGTGTTGACATGGGTGTTCAGACCGATGACGGTGGTGCTGATCGTGTTACGGTGCATACGGTGCCCCGGGTAGTCAGCCACAGTTTTGTTAGAACACCTCGAAGACGTTTTGTTGGAGCAGCAGTGCGTGTGCATACATGCAAAGATGGACGTGTTCGTCAGTTGTGTGGCCCGGGCATTACTACTTTGCAGGGTCGTGCTAAGCAGGTTCATGTTCAGCAACACAAGGTTGCAGCAAGGAGTGCAAAGAAGAAGGTGGAGGCGCCTAAGTACAAGTTTATTTGGCAAAGAAAAGAGGTGCAACCACGTAGGGCTGTATCAAGTCGAGCAGGCCAAGAGGGAGTATGTGGTGAGGAAGGCAAGCAAGACTTGAAGACGGTGAATATGCGTGGTGCTATTGTTGATATTCCGCCACCCTTTTGAGCAGACCCTCACACGTTGGGGACAACGTTTTTTGAAGGGGGGAGGATGATATGGGCACGAAGGAGGAGGTGAAGCCCAATTTCAGGACTCCACCAAGATGAGGGAAGCTCGTTGCAGATTGGCACGCTAGGACGTCCTACGATATGTAATAATTAGTCTAAGGTTGTGTCAGCAATTTATATTCATGCTTATGTTATTTCGTAGCTAGGTCAAGTTGTGGGCCACTTAGGTTTATTTATGTTTTGGGTTTGGGCCTGTCCAAGCCCAACAGTTTTCTGGCCATCTATATAAGGAGGCCAGCAGTCTAGGGTTTAGGGAGTTCAGTTGTTTAGTCTAAAACTATCGTGTGCTCCACCGTGTATCATCCCTCCGGGGAAACGGCGCTGCCGTGTTATCAAATAAAGATTGCTGCGAGGGTTCTTGTGTTCATCAAGAATTATCAGGCTCAGGTTTGAGGCGTGGTGATCTTCATCACGTTGCTTGCTGGATTCGTTCCTCTTCTTCAGGTGACGTTATTTGCGTTATTGGAAGATTTCTATCCGGGTAGACTCGCTGTGAAAGATCGGGACAAAACTTCAAGGATCACCGGCATGATCCTTATCAAAAGTTCTTAAGCATTTTAATAAGCTTGGTTCACATATAAAGGTTGTTAGTACAAACAATGAGGAAACCGAAATACCTATACCTTGCAAACTCTTGGGATTGTATGAAGCTTTTGAAAATAATTTTGATTGGATCTGTCCCAAAAATCTTTTTAGTGATTTGAGTGAACCAAAGCATGATCACAAAGGGTCTTCAAAAACTTATGTGGATGAAATACAATGCCTTATTGAAAAGACTTCTGCAGTTAATCTTAATGATTCTTTTGATATTACTTGATTCGCACTTTCTGCGCCTAGCTCAAAGGCGTTAAAGAAAAGCACTCTTGGAAGATAACCCAATGTTTTTACTTTTAGTACTTTTTATTTTATTTGAGTCTTGGAAGTTATTACTACTGTAATAACCTCTCCTTATCCTTTTTATTTCGTTTTTGTGCCAAGAGAAGCCTCTAATTTGAGTGAGGTAAGATTTGGGGATGTTGCTGTCCTGAAACAGTTTTCGGTGCTGCACCATAAAAATTCGTGCAAATTCTCTGTATATCTTGTGGACCTTAGATTTCTTGTGCATATGCCCCAGGTTATATCCAAACTTTCATTAGTTGAACACTTTTTGATTTGAGCAACAGAAAACCCTCTAAAAATTCGACCTTTGTCAGCTGTTCTGTTTTGACAGATTTCTGCCAATATTTGTGTTTGCTGCTTTATCGCTTTCTTTTTGAGTTCTTTTGATCACGGAACTTTTGGGGAAGTTGCTACAGTAGTATATGCTTTATATGTGGTGGTTTTGAGTTGAAACCTGAAGCAAAAAGGGTTGATTCAATGTTATGCTTGCACTAATGTTGCTAATAGATTTGTGTTTAGTTTTGTATGAAGGAAGTTTTCAAGTGTAGGGATTGGAGAATGATGAGATGAGTTGAAGAATGGACAAAAGCTCAAGCTTGGGGATGCCCATGTCACCCCAAGAAATATCCAAGAGGTACAAGCATCAAAGCTTGGGGATGCCCCCGAGGCACCCCTTCTTCATCGGCAAAAATCAGGTCACCTTTCAACACACTATATTTTTATTGCTTCATGCATTATGCGTTTTTCTTTGAGCGTCAGTTGTTTTTAGTTTTCATTTTTGTTTAGTTCTGTTTTCTGCAATAAATGGTTGGACCCCAACAAATTCCTTTTGGAGAAGTTGCCTTGCTTTTCATTTGTCAAGAACACTCCGTTTTTCACTCTTATCGTTTCAACGAGTGTTCTCTTTTTCTAGAACTGCGTTTAGTTTTCATTTTTCACCTTGATTTGTATTCAGATCTTGTTATATCTTTGCATCAAGGTGTATTTTGACCTCTGGTCCATGTTGGTTTTCATCAAAAGAGTTGTTTATAAAAAGTTCGAATGGTGTTGGAAAAGAGAAAAAGCTTTATGCAAAAAAGTGGTACAAAAAGGAGCTTGTGTAGACTGCGGCCTAGGCTTTTGCATATCGTGCTTGATGTCATTTTGATAGTATGCTTAGTGGTTTTTCTGTAGAATGACTTGTCTCAAATGACTGAGATTGCTTAATGAGCCTTTGAAAAAATCATGCGTTGTTTTAATTATTTGGAAGCATTATTTTGGTTTTCTCCTTTAATGCTTTATTTGGGTTGACTTGGCGCATGCTCACACATGTTAGACTCATACAAAGTCACCATAAGCCTCTATGATCATTTAGTTTTTGACTTTTGATGCCATCTTATGCTTGTTTTAATATCGCTTTGTCACTATGCATGATTATGGCCATTATTGCTCTCTTAGTTGGTCGCTCCCAGTCTTTTGCTAGCCCTCATTTTGTACTGAGTATGAGCTCTACTCGTGCATCCAACTCCTGAAAACCAAGTTTGCCATTGTGTCCACTATAAATTCCTATGCATGGTATTTGTAAGCCATTCCAAGTAAATTTTCATGTGCTACCTTTCAAAACTTTCAACTACTTCTCGTTTTGTGCCACTGTTTTTAGCTCATGGGGACGTAGTGGTCGGAATTGCTATCTTTCATATTAAATTAAGTACCCCTCGACTAGGCAGCTTCATCTGCTCGTCATTTATTTTGCATGAGAGCTGGTCAGACCATTGCAATCTAATTCTAAAAAGAAAGAAAAAGGCACTCCTCCATGGTATGTGAATGTTGGTGGGCACCCGATGGAATCGGTTAGCCAGGGTTTGAGAAAGGAAAAAAGGTGGGGAGGAGTGCCAAAGCTTTATAAAAGAGCACCAATGTGCCAATTTTTCAAAGAACTCGGAACCGCTCTCACTTGTTTATTATAGAAGGTAGTAAGACCCCATTGCCAGTCGTTGACATGAAACAACCACCTCTCAAAACCCAATTTTTATCTCTGTTTTACAAATGAAAAGCTCTAGCACATGTTTAATCACTGCTTCCCTCCGCGAAGGGCCTTTCTTTTACTTTTATGGTGAGTCACCACCTTCTACCTTTATGCACCGTCTAAGAGAGCATAGTTGTCATTCTTAGTATAATATGCATTGTCCCAAAGTTTTCATTGATTGATTCATGATGTTGGTTTCACTTGTTCTTAAATTATTTGTATCTAGTCGCCCTCTTAAACTTGAAGGTGTCCTATGCATTTATGTTTTGCTCTCTCATGAAGGACAAGCTGAAAACCGTTTGTATGTTTTTCATATGATTTGAACACACTTTTGACTTTCATTGTTTCATTTTCATGATCTTTTGTTTGTGTTCTTTCTCATGTTATAACATGGTTGCTAAGTTGCTTCTATCAAGATTATATCTTTCATGCCCATGTTTAAGTTCTTTTGATCCCAGCGCACAACGCTTACATATATGATCAAGATTGTGCAGGTGCATGTCACCTCAAAAATTATTTCTTTTGTTATCACTTACCTACTCGAGGATGAGTAGGAGTTAAGCTTGGGGATGCTGATACATCTCTAACGTATCTATAATTTTTGATGCACCTTGCCGGAGAGGGGAATCGCCACCGGAGGTCTTCTTCATCACCATGCTTGCCTCCGGCGCAATGAGTGAGTAGTCTACCTTGGACTATGGGTCCATAGCAGTAGCTAGTTGGTTGTCTTCTCCACCATGTGCTTCATGTTTAGATCTCGTGAGCTGCCTTACATGATCGAGATCACCGTTATGTAATTCTACATGTTGTGTTTGTTGGGATCCGATGAATATTGGTGTTATGATTGAGTTGATGTGCTGAATATTATCTCATGTTATCTCTATGTTGTTTATGATCTTACATGCTCTCCGTTGTTAGTAGCTATCTTGGCCGAGTAGTTGCTAGTGACTCCAAGAGGGGGTATTTATGCTCGATAGTGGGTTCATGCCTCTATTTAATCTGGGGGAGTGACAGAAACCTCTAAGGTTGTAGATGTGTTGTTGCCACTGGAGAGAAAACAACATTCATATGCTCAAGGGCATATGCTTTGTTTACATTACACACTTTGCTTAATGCAGTTATATGTTGTTCGCAACTTAATACTTGTGGAGTTCTCGGATTGATTCGCCACAAGTGGATTATTAGTCATAGATGCAGTTGGATGACGGTCTATGTATCTTGTTGTAATGCCCAGAGTAAATCTCATAGTGATCCTCTCGACATATGCACGTTGTCTTTATTCTATCAATTGCCCAACTGTAATTTATTTACCCAGCATGTGTTATTTTATCTTTTGGAGAGACACCACTAGTGAACTGTGGACCCCAGTCCTATTTCCATTATATTGCTATCACCTGTTTACTTTACTCGCACTGTTTACTTTACTTGCATACTACTATCACTTTCCACTCGATATGCTCATACCCTTTGTTTCAAGCAAACCGGTGAGATTGACAACCTTATCGTAAGTTGGAAACAAAGTATTTGGTTGTGTTGTGTGCAGGTTCCACGTTGCAGCTGGCAAAGCAAAGCTTGGACGAGGCGCCCTATAAATTGTCCGGAGCTGTCGCGAAGCTAGCAAGCATCACCTTCAGGAGTGTTGGCTTTTTCCTACTGGATCGATAAAACCTTGGTTTCTTACTGAGGGAAAAACTTGCTGCTATATTCATCATACCTTCCTCTTGGGGTTTCCCAATTGGCCGGTCATTCATTCCATCATCACCGCGCCATCTATAGCAATCAAGTCGCCCCCACTTGCATGTCACTGTTCAAAGTGACGAATCACTAAGCCAATTCCTCATTGCTGCCTAGACTCATACCACCATTGGTTGTCCTTAGATCTCTGTATCGATGACATTCTTTTCAAGCACCATGGAACAAAGACATGCTCCAATGTATTAATAGCCAGCAGAGCATCGAAGCGCTCCCTCTAAAACCAAACACCAGAGAAAAACACAGGTGCACATGGCCGAATCCCTTTTGAACCAGCTTGATCTAGGCATGATGTGCCTAGTGGAGCTCATCGGTATTGCATTCTGAGAGACGCCATTTCAACCAGATCGATGAGGATAGACATCCGGTCAATATTCATCTTGGCACGAGAGGAACCCTAGGACCTCCACCTTTATTCAGTCGACCCACAAGAGGACATAACAACCCAGCACACCATTATAGAATTATGGCGTGGTCATGCTACCACTAGATCCCCTACATCATGTCTTGGCTAAACCCCGATGGCCCAAATCTTGGACAAATCGTTGAGTGAGGCCTAGATCCTCTCCGAGTGCATGCGCACTGGCAGATCGCCTCCATCTCATTCTTGTCGCTCTGCTGGAGGGCGACCAGCCGACATTCCGACCGCACCGCCCCACACCCCACAGCGTCGTAACAAGACATCAGGCCTAGGCGGGGGACCTAGACCCATGGCATGTCTCCACCGACCGCACTAGAGTCTAGGGCAGATGCAGCCGCCGCTTGGCCTGGATCACCGACCCGACCACCGCCCACAGATAGCACCATCAACGCTACCCCATCCACACCGTTAGAGAGAGTTGCCGCGAGTTCCTCCCCTAGCGTCTTCAGTACCAGGGGAGTCGCCACCATGGCCGGCACCGATGGTAGCAGTGGGGGGAGGGGGGCAGGATTAGGGGCCCTCGGAGGCGCCCTAGGAAGCGTCGCGGGAGGAGGGTGTTACGGGAGGGATCTGCCTAAAGCCCATTTAAAGGCAATATTCATCAAGACTCTAGACATAACACTTACATCAAAAAATATTTGTTGTTTTGCAATGTTACATAGGACAAGTATTGTCTAGAATGAGGCATGTCACCCGACCATCTGTCTTCCCAGAAGCGTGTAATTGAGTCATTTCCAACTATGGAAGAACGACTACAGAGAATCTCACCTTTAACTCACATGTCCCGTTTCCAAAATGGAGAATCCATATGGTTGAATTCTATTTGAGTTGGAGTCTACATATTTAGCCCTCCTCCTTCCCCGTGTGGTGACACCGCGCCACATCGGGGAGATCTCCATGCCTGCCCGAGTCTTCCTCCTCTACCCTACTCCCATCCCCTCGCCGCCGCTAAAAGTGTTGTTGGGTAATGCCCATGCGGCACGATGGCGGCGAGGCTCCCACTAGTTGTGACCACAGGGTGAGGAGGCGACACTCACCCTCTCTCCTATGGTTGCCATGGTGTGTGGCTGAGGTGGACATAGAGCCGACATCGGCGATAGGAAAGACAGCGGCTGCGCGACACAAGGCTCGACTGGGCTCTCAGTCGATTGTGCTTTCTAGATGCCTGCTCCGATGCCACGACTATCCTGTGGCTCTGCCCTACTTGGGCACCGGTACGACATCCCTAGGCATGGTGGTGGCGGCTTCCTCCTTTCGCTGGGGGTGGGTAGCAAGATATGGTGGATCTTGGGATCTCATGTCTTGCAGAATGAACAGCCAGGCGGTGGTCATAGGGTTACTCTTGTGCCAAGACAAAGATCTCATTGATGATTGCCCTCATTGATCTAGCCAGAGTGTCGAGTTTTGGAAGGCTCCGCCGGTAAACTCCACTGGGTGCCTCATGCCAAGAGATTGCTGGATCGGATGGGATTCGGTCGTGTGCATCCATGTTTTTTCAAGCTGTTTGGATTTAGAGGAAGCGTTGCAAAGCTCTGTTGTTTGTTTCCATCATGAGATACATCCTTTATGGTCCATGGTGAAGTCAGAGGCGGATAATGACATGGAAGCCGAGTTATGAAGACTAGCAACGGTGGTTCAAGTATTTGTAGCAGTGAGGAACCTTCTTGGTGATCCGTGACTCATAGCAGCAGCATCAGCAAGTGGGCGCAACAACACAAGAGAAGTTCAAAGTACTACCTTGCAGGGTGAAAATCCAAGGTCTGGCCTTAATTGGTTATGCCTGGCAACAGCCTTGTTGAAGGCATTATTTTGTGAACGTTGACTTTCTCCAGGGTGATAACCTATGATCTATGATTGTGCGACGATGATGCTTGTGTGCTATTTCTCCTTGGAGGCGTCGCTATTGGGGAAGTTGGACTTCTGGTGTTGTCTTGATGGTGTTTGTACTACTGCTACAGGGAATAGATCACTATGGCAGGACTTTTCATTTCTGGAACTCTTTTCTTTTTGGTTGTGTGCATCTGTAATGCCATTAGGGAAATGCATTGTTGCAGAGGCAAGGTATAATTGGTATCTTCATGATATTAATATATACTCCTTATCAAAAAATGAGGACTTCACTACTTTCAATAGTGTAATAGGTTTGACTAAGTTTGCTAATGATCCTTGCAAAACCTACAAAGGTTTGCGTAGGGAATTATTGTCTTCTTTCAATATTGATTTTACAAAGAATAAAGATACATATAACGTGCACTTCACTATGTTTGCCAAGAGTTGGTCTATGACTTTACATAATGTTTGTTCTATTTTGCACATACCCTATGGCAGAAACGAAGATATTATGAGGAATAGTTTGAATGACTCACTGGAGGAGTTTTGGCAGAGCATCGCTGTTGATGACAGGCAAACAGTAGGTAGGGGGAAGCTCAATTGTATCTAGCACCCCACTCTTCATTATTTTGCTGCTTTCTTTACTAGAGGAATTTTAGCGAGGGATAATGCTTCTGGGCGCACATGTGCCATTGTTTATCTATTGAAGTGTGCAGCAAAAAATAAACCACTAGAGTACAATGTTGGTGCTCTAGTTTCTAGATCTGTTACCTTAGCATCTCAGCACAACATTTCTACTTCTCTTTATTATGGGGGATCACCACTTTGGTAGCAAACTATTTGAAATATTGATACATGTAAAATGCATCCATGATCTTTGTAGTTTATCAGATCTTATTCTTAGTTACTTGATAGTTTTATAAGGACCTAGATAGGTTTTCCATTGATTTTGGAGATTTCATAAACGACCCCCTTTCATTTGGTTTTAACAATGTGAAGCAGATTTTCTTGTTTTGCATTTTTTTGACATTCAGAGACCTTACAGAAGTCAAACAGGTCAAAAAAATTTGGCACGTCATTTTTTTTGGAAATGGAAGAACCAGAGAAGAAGAAGTCAATGGGGAATGCCATGAGGCGCAAAAGAGGGCCCACGTGGTGGGGCCCACCTTCTGCTTCATGGATCTAATCATTGCAAACTTTGGCTCCGCAAAATCGTATTGACCTAAACCAACTATATATACCCCCTATGGCGACTTCATGACGGGGCTGCGGAGAAACACTAAATACACCAAACGGATCTGAATACTGCGAGGATATGAGGGGAGACGTTGCTAGAGTCGCTCCCGATTCCCCGTTGACTCCATCGACACCATATCCTTCAGGAACATGATAAAAATGGAGTAGTTCACGCCCTGGACTATGGGATTGTCGAAGCAACTTGTATCAAACTCTCTCTCGTCATTCATTGATTAGAGTCACATTAGCTGCCTATCATGATTGTGACCATATTTGTATTACCCCTATGGTGGATGTTATGTTTGTGAGATTATTTATGAGATGCAAAGATGTTCATGTTCTTGATGTATGAGTAGAAGTATATGTTAACCCATTATTGTGTGCTTGTTCTGATCAAACTAGTATGTCAGGGCACGTGTGGGGAATGTGTGCATTAGTTGAAGCAATCTTGTAGTGAGTTTGGGGAAGTGACAGAAATCTACTATGGTTTTTTACCTTTCTATGGTTGCCTCACTAGGGAGAAAGTATTACCTTGCATAACCATCCAGTGACAAAGATGCCTTCGTTGCAAGTATGCATATGTGCTTTCAACATCATGTTACAGTCCTAATTGCAATACTCTGTTAGCTCTTAAATTTGACTTGAGGTGGACTCCCTTGTCAAAGGAGTATTAGTAAGTTGATTTTTGTGTCATCTCTATGTTAGAACGTGATGCCCATATTTATGCTTATCAATGACATCTTGTGTGTTTGCAAGCTCTTAGCTTGTCGTTTAAGCTTTATCACCACCATGTTATGAGAGAGGGAGATCAAGTTAAACCTTGATCCCCTGACGAGGGGTTAACTCGACAAATGTCCTAGATGAAGGACTTAGGATCGGGGAGATAGGGCGTCGGATGAACTCGAAGGTAAAGTTAGTCGAAATAGGCATGTATCGAAAGTAAACTTGGGTGTTCAACCTGGCTTGCTTTCAATCTGCCTTGCACCGTCCCCTCCTAGCCCCTATATATAGGTGGCCAGGTCTCGAGGATCGGGTAGGGTCCGATACAGATTACAATATCGACATACGGTAGGAACTCGTATTCGACTATTATTACAATTGGGCCTAACTCAACGGGCCTCAGGGGTACTCAACTAACGGGCTCTATTAACTATACCCTTGTCAGTAGCCCCTGAGATTCTACCAGAATTGTAGATTCGGGTTGAATCTCTAATCTTCAAATCTTCAACTTGATCAATTCTTCGACTTCTCTTCAAATCTTCGACTTGGTCTTTCGACTTATGATAATTTGTTCGCAAGGGGTCTTGATGAACAAGCCTGACAACTCTGACGGATCAAGAGGTCAGTTAACTGCCGGAACAGATACTTGTCACCTACTTCAAATTCAATCCCCTTGGACTTGAATTCGGGATACCGGTCAAACCCATTCTTTTGCCGCATATAGGACTTACAAAGAATGAATCCCAGTGGTTCTCAAGGTACCCAGTGCGTCCACCAGGATTTTCTTCGCATCGTAGACACGGATACATACCGGCAGAGCGCATCCATATGCGTATACCAGGCCACACAGGATGGATCCCGGGGTCTTACCTACGTGACAAGTCACGGCATTCGAGTTGCGTTGCGATAACGCAACTCGAGAATCTTATGTCGCAGTCAAATTTTGACTGAAAATATTCGGGTTTCTTCAACCATAAAACTCGCTCCCGATGGGAGTAACACTCCTTCACTTCTCCAATTATAATGTTTTGCCAAGAAATATCGTCGGGTGCGCGCTCAGCGCTCCCGATGGGAGTAGCCCCCGAGGCTATACTCGAAAGAGATTTTTTCGAGTATAGGCTCGAAATAGAGTGCAATACACCATACTCCAACTCGAAATACTTCAACTTAGAGATACGTCAACTTCGAGATACTTCAACTTTGAGATACTTCATCTTCAAAATACTCCAAGAACGCCTTGTCGTCGAATATGCTTCCTCAACTTAATTAAAGATTTCCAGTTACCATCTTTTAAGAGTAGTAGCCCCCAAGGCTATTATCCAAAAATCTTTCACACATAATCTTCTCTAAGAAGTTTGCATTTGTCGGCGCCATTTCCTGTTCGATAATATATCCTTTATGATATCAATGACTACGTCACTTTGTATCATTTCGAACCGTTGCATGGGCAGTGCTGTAAATTCCGCAATTTTTGACCGTTGGTGGGCTGCCGTTTCCGCTCTTTGCGCCACGTCTCGGCCCACGATCCTTCTCCCTTAAGACATATAAAGGGCGTAGTGGGGGATTTTTACTGTTTACCAGCTCGTTTCCTCCGCCGCCTCCATTGCTGATCTCCTCTGCTTCCTTCTCTCGTTCATAGCCCCCAAGCGCACTTCGTGTATTAGATGCGCGTGAAACATCTGGCCACTAAGAGCACCATGGCCAAGTCTACTGCCACCAACTGGGTTCGCTCCACCATCACAAAGAAAGAGGTGGAGAAGGCTACGACGGATGGCCTCATCGCCGCCGAAGATTCCATCAAATTCCCCAGTACTGAACGGATCCCGAAGCCCCCGAGCGGTTATCGGGTAATGTTCCTTGCTTTCCTCCTCCGCGGTTTCTCTCTTCCTGCCCACGAGTTTCTCCGTGGGCTTCTGTTTGTTTACGGTGTGCAGCTTCACCAGCTCACACCGAATTCTCTTCTGCACATCGCCTGCTTTGTGACTCTCTGTGAGTCCTTCTTGGGTATTGAACCCCACTTCCTTCTGTGGAGGTCAATCTTTCGACTCCGCCCCAACGTTTCTTTGGCTAGGAAACCCGAACTGGGCGGAGCCGTCGTTTCTGTGCGCCCTGAGGCGCAATACTTTGAATTTTTCATGGCCGCGTCTGTCCAGGGATGGAGGACAAAGTGGTTCTATATCAAGGATCGCAAATCCTCTCCTGAAGATGAATTCGGCCTGCCTCCTTTTGATGCTTCCCAGGAGGTTAAGAAATTGGCATCATGGGATACACTCCCCTCAGATGCAGAAGCACAAGAAATTCTTCCTCTTCTTTTCCGCATCAAGGCTTTGAAAGGAGGCCAAGGAGGTGCTCTGTCGGGTATGCAACTCATGGCATTTTTCATTCAACGTCGAGTTCAACCCCTACAACACCGCCTTACCAGACTTTGGAATTACTCCGGCTTGGAAGATCCTGCTCGCATATCTGAAGATCTGATATCGAAGGAAGAGGTCAACAAGCGAGTCAGGAATCTTACCAAGCTCACCAAGGAACACGCAGTTGCGGATTTAACCGCTGACTTTTTCGACTCCGTGCGCCCTCTGCCTGAGGTATGTATCTTTGCGTTGACTTATTGTCGAACTTTGCTTGGTTCGTTTTGTGTTTATTCTGTGCCATTGCACTCTGCTAATTTATTCATATGCAGGGTCATCAATTCCTTGTTTCTCGTCCTCCTCTTCCAGAGGCAGGGCCCCTACCAGCTGATCTTGCCTCTACTGCATCTGAAGCCCCCGAGGCTGACGAAAGTCAGGACGGAGATGATGTCGAAGAATCAGAAGAGGAAACTAGCTCGTCGACATCGCCTCCTCCTGTACTAGCTGAAGATGTTGGTGTCGACAAGAAAAGGAAGCGTGTTGACGAAATTGCTTCATCGAGTTCTGCAGCGGCTGGTAAAGCCCCCGTTCTTGCAGAAGATATGGAGTACTTCGACATGCTTGCATCGTAAGTATTGTAGTCGAGTTCTTCAATTGCATTGTTCTTGCCTTGTTGTCATAACTTAATTTTTTCATGCAGTGATGATGAAGAACCACCAGCATATGCGACAGCTGCTCCACCACCTTCTCCTGTGGCGATTGATGAGCCTATCGAACCAGATGTTGCACCGAGGCCTACCAGGTCTGGTGTGAAGAAGGTTCCTCAAGCCCGATACCCTAAACGCTCAAAGAGGGCCAAAGAAGTCGAAGTTTCTCTGGAAGCCCATGCACCTATGGTTTCCTCTGATGATGTGAGCAATTCTTCTTTACTTTCTTTCCTTTCATGCACTTCTACTCTTACACACTTCTTTTCTCAGGCTTTAGTGAAGAGATTTATTGCCTTAGGCACGGAGTGTGCAGGGTACCTGAAGGTTGCGAAAGCTTCCGAAGGTACAATCTTGATGTCCAATCATTACTTTTCTTCCGTGCTTTTTCTTTTCCCATTTATCTGACTCCCTTTCGCCTTCTTTTGTAGCTGCCTTAGCAACAGCCAATGCTCGAATCACGTCGCTGGAAGCGGAGCTCAATGCTTCGCGAAAAGCTTATGATGTGGCGGCCGCTGCTAAAGCGGATGCTGAGAAGTCGCAGAAGGCTGCGCTTGGCAAGGCGAAGAAAGCTGAAAAAGCTTTAGCTGAAGCCAACAAGGAGCATGCTCAACGAGAGCAAGCCGTGGCGGAGCGTCTTCACACCATGTCTACTGCCGCTGAAAGTAAGTGCTTCGCCTTGTCTTCGGTTTTCGTCTTCTGTTGCACTGGTGTATTTGTTGACACTTGTCTCTTCTTTTCTTTTCTATTGCTCAGAATTCACCGGGGTATCTCCGTCGTCCTTGCAAACGGACGATGATCCTCTTATGGATGCAGTTAACCTACTCGAAGAAAACTGGATATCTATCCAGGAAACTTTTGAGTTGGTTAGCCGCGTTTTATCACGGCTGTTTGCCGGCTTGTGGCCGAAGAAAAGGGCGACAATTCCGTAGGATAACTTGACTGATCTTGCCAAGTCCTTCGATACCACTGAAGACCCCACTCTCCAACTGAAAGGTCTTTCCATTAAGCGCGGCGCCGAGGGTGCTATTGCACTTTCTCTTGCGCACGGTACAGACTTCGACTGGGAGAGGGTTAGCTCCCCCCATGGTCACACCCGTGACGAGATGAAGGTGTTTTTCGAGAAGGCGAAGAAGTTGGCACCTGCATTGTTGACAACGATTTCTCCTTCGGCAGCCTCTGCTGTGCCTGCTGCGCCACCTCCAGCGGCGAAAGATCCAGTGCCACCGTCGACTTCTAGCGAGGAACTGGCCACGCCCCCTTCTTCCACGGAGCACAATGCTGAGGTGGCGTAGATTCAGCTTCTTTGTAGCTTTTTTAGTTTTCTCCTTTTGAATGTAAAAACTTCAATTAAGTGCAACCCGAGAACCTTAGCCATAGGGTTGTGCTCTTATGTAAATATATCCTCTTCGTATGAAGTTTTATGTTGCCTTTCTGAAATTGTTTCTCCTTTCTTTTCCTTTTGGCTTGCAGTCGACGCGCATCAATGATCCTTTGGCTCATGCTACTGCTCCTTCCTCTTCCCGTGGATTCGATCCTCAGATTTCGTCGACTCCTAGTCGATGCTGTCAATGCGCAGAGTACTTTTCCAGGATATCTGACCTTGAGGCTCGCCTAAATTTGGACAAATGTCAGGCACAGATGGCTATTAAAAAGGCTAGCCAAACCGGTAGCTATATGAAGAAAATCTCTTCCCTTGATGAAAAGGTCTCCAGTCTGATGGCGGAGGTTATTCATAATGAAGAATGCGAATCTTTCATCCTTGGCATTGTCGAGTCTGCATGCGAGATGTTGCGATGTGATTTTTCTTTCAACTCTTCCTTTCCTTGCTTGTGCACTGCTGTTTTTGTGACATCTTTTGCCATTTGTAGGTACTTGTTTAGATTTTGCTGCTGAAGAACGTCGAGTTGCTGAGCGAAATGCGGCTTTGGAGAAAATGTCGACTGGCTGTGAGACTTTGTGGTCTGATCCTCGACGCCGAAGCGCCATTGTATTGCTTCAAGACCGTGCCCAGCATATTGGCGAATCAGTTGATGGTTGCCGGCGAGCTCTCACAACTATGCACTCCATTATGCTTCCCCGTAATCCTTTGCCTACAACTTTCCCACTTCTTCTTGATACTTTCAGATCCAGCCATCGTATTCATAGGTTGATAGAACTGAACTTAGTGGCTGGTGCCAATTTTGCTCTCGGGTGGATACGCAAGTGGCACCCCAGATTGAATTATAGCATGATGTCCCTGAGTTTAGCTCCAGGTGGAGCTAGCCTTCGGGTTCATATGGAGAACACACTGCAACCTGCTCGAAGGCTCGTAGCTAGGCATCTAGAGGCGGATGCTGCGTTTTTCCGCGAGTATCATTATCTGGATCCTTTAGGCGTAGATGATTCTGACAACCCGATGTTGTAAGGTGTATGCGGAACGCGAGAGTTTATTTATTTCGCGACTATATGTCTGAAATTTATTCTCAAGGCGCATTTGTATGGTTCGTGCGTTTGCCGCATCTTCTCTTTGAAAGACTCGTAAACTCTAATATGAGGAACGCTTTGTCTTTATTTATACTTGTAATATAAGATACATGGGGTGACCCAAGAGACCCGGCCTGTGACCTGTGTTCTGGATCTAGAGGGCATTGCCCCTGGTATAACTCGTGGCTTTTACAGCCTTTATTGTTCTACTCCATTGTCTTATGATGCTTATGTCGTCGTGGCTTTCCCTTTTTCCTCTGCGCCTGTGTCTTCTCCTGATGCTCCTACTCGTGGTTTCTTCGTTTCGGGCTCCGCGACGCATCCTTCGAGTAGCTTGACGCCTTCCGTAGTCGCGCTTTTTGCCTTTTCTGCATGGTTGGCTATTATGCCAAAATTTTGCGCCATCCTGTGGAATTCCCTGTCGCAGAGATCTGAAACTTCAAAACTTCCTTTCACTGTAATTATTCCTCTTGGTCCTGGCATTTTAAGTACCAAATATGTGTAGTGAGGCACTGCCATGAATCGCGAAAACGCGGGTCGTCCGAGGATCGCGTGATATTGCGATGGCCAGTCCATGACTTCGAAGTCTAGCTTTTCTCTTCTATAATTTTGACGGTTGCCGAAGCAAACATTTAGTGCTATTCGACCCAGCGGGTAATTGGCACTTCCTGGTACGATTCCATGGAAGGAACAATCTGTTGGCTTCAGGAACTCTAGTGATATATGCATTGCTCGGAGTGTTTTCGCGTATATCAAGTTAATTCCACTCCCTGCTGAAGGGTTTCGCAGCATAGTAAATCAAAAAATTTCCTACGGATGCGAACAAGAAAGCCAAGATCTAGTCTAGAAGATGTAATCAACGAGAGAGGTAGATGAGATCTTCATACCCTTGAAGATTCGCACAGCGGAAACGTTCAATAGAACGTGGTTGACGTAGTCGTACTCGCCGTCTCCTCCTCGCGATCCGATCCGATCCTACGCCGCAAGTGGCGGCGCCTCCGAGAGTTGCACACGTGCGGTGCAGCGACGTCTCCTCCTTCCTTGGTCCAGCAAGTATGGTGGAGAGATAGATTGGATCAGCAGCACGACGGCGTGGTGCTTATGGTGGAGAGTTTCTGCGGCAGGGCTTCGCCTACGCGCAGTCGCGAGAGAGAGAGAGAGAGAGAGGGAGGGCAGCAGTTGGCGGCTAGGGTTTTGGGTTAGGGGGTGGAGAGGGCTGCGCCCTTGCCCCCCTATATATAGAGGGGTGGCCGGCCAGCTTGGCCTCTCCCCAAACCCTAGGGCGCCGACTTGGAGTAGGAAGAGTGGGGGGCAAGTTTCCCCCCCTTCCTTCTTTGAAGACTCCCTTAGGGTTTCCCCTTGGGCTGGCCGGCTGGGCCTTAGGGGCCTTGTGTGCCTGGCCCAAGGCGGCCAGGGCACTTCCCCTTAAGCCCACGCAGGCCTCCGTCAAGTGGGCCCACGTTGGTCCCACTCCGGAACCTTCTAGAACCTTCCGGTACAATACCGATAAACTCCGAAACCTTTCCGGAATCCAAAAAACTGCTTTCCTTTATATGAATCTTATTCTCCGGACCATTCCGGAACCTCTCGTGACGTCCTGGATCTCATCCGAGACTCCGAACTAAAACTCATAAACCAATTATCCATTCTATCCTAGCATCGATACACGTTAAGTGTGTGACCCTACGGGTTCGAGAATATGTAGACATGATCTTCTATCAATAATCAACAGCGGGATCTGGAAACCCATATTGACTCCCACATATTCATCGATGATCATATCGAATGAACCACGATGCCAGGATTCAATTAATCCCGTATATGTATTCCCTTCGTCACACGATATTTTACTCGCCCGAGATTTGATCGTCGGTATCGCCATACCTAGTTCAATCTCGTTCACAGCAAGTACTTTACTCGTTCCGTAATCCGATATCACTTTGTGATTAACTCATTAACCACATGCTTGCAAGCGGTGTTGATATCGATTACCGAGTGGGCTCGAAGTATATCTCTCCGACTTGGGAGGGACAAATTCCATCTCGATACATACAACCCAACAAGTACTTTCCGATCACCTGAGAGACACCTTTATTATCACCCTCACATAGGATGACATTTGATGACTTCAAAGCTTTCTTCCGATACTAGGGAATTGTATTATCTCATGGTCTAAGGAATACAATACAAGACATAGGAAAAGCTTCGCAAAGATGAACACGATGACACGATCTAATTGCTCTGCTTTATTTGGGTCTGTCCATCATATCATTCTCCTAATGATATGATCTCATTATTAATTGACAACACATGTCTATGGTTAGGAAACCTTAACCATCATTAATCAATGAGTTAGTCCATAGAGGCGTACTAGGGACACGGTGTTGTTCATAAACCACACAAGTATTAAAGTTTCCGCTTAATACAATTCTAGCATGGAATATAAACATTATCATGAACAAGAATTATAATAATAACATCTTTATTATTGCCTCTAGGGCATAATTCCAACAGTCCCCCACTTGCACTAGAGTCAATAATCTAGTTAATACTTGCGCCTTTAACACCTATGGCATTCCGGTGTTATTCATACGCGTTGCACGTGGTAAACCTTATCTACGGGTCTGACACTTTCAGGTCCGTTTGTATTTGCATATTCTTTTGCGTCAGCACGCATTACTCATCTTGTATGAGATAGCATCGTATAAACTTGGTCTTCTGGTGAGACCTTTGTTTCTTGGCCGAGACTATGTTGTCACTATTGTCATACAATAGGACCACATAGTACTAGCATACTTAGAAAAATAGCGATATCCACCGTGCGTCAAAATACTCATTGGTTCGCACACATCGGTATGTATGATTTCCAATAAGTCCGTTGCTCGCTCCATTATTCCGGTGAACGGGGTTTTGATCATATTGCCCATGAGGCATGGCTCGCACGTGTCAAATGATTCAAAATCAAGAGACTCCAAAAGTCCATCAGAATGGAGTTTCTTCATGCGTTTTACGCCAATATGACCTAGACGACAGTGCCACAAATAAGTTGAATTATCACTATCTACTTTGCATCTTTATGCCGCTTCTAAAGCGATTATATACTTAGCCCTCGTTGCAGTGTCCGCCACAAAATTAACATTGGAACTCATCCAAGTCATCATGGAACTTTCTTCCATCTTATTGTGCCACCTTCTAACTCAAAACAAATAGCTTAAAAATTGAGATAAAATTTTACTTGTATGTGTGACAAAGCCAATGTAACTCATTGCAATGAACCATTTGTCACTTCTGCATACAGAACATATTCTTAGTTCTTCTAAAGTACATAAGAATATCTTACTATTGTCCAACAATCATCATATGAATGCTATAACCTTTAGAGCATTGGACACATCTGGATCTACATATCATGGTATACAAGATTGATAAAATCATTCTTGTGGTTTCACTCATCAAGTGTCAAAACAATTGATTCTTGCTCCAACCTCTTCCATGCAACAAGAACCGTTCTTATTGTTTCCATATTGAACAAATTCAATATTTCATCTATGTACTCTGGTAAAACTATATTAGTGCCTCAATCTATCTGCATAGACATTGATGCTTAATATTCTGGTTTTACCTAAGTCTTTCATTAGAAATCTAATTTTAGTGAAAACTTCACAAATATCAAGAAAAACACATAATTTCCAATGAACGATATGTCATCTACATAAAGCATTAGAAATATGTCTTAGCGCTCCCACTTACTTTCTTGTAATACAAGCATCTTCAAATATCTTGATGAAATTAACACTTTAACATTTTCATCATTGAAGATTCCAACTTCGCTATGCTTACTTCTACCATAGAAGTTTGCATACATATCTAGCAACCTTTGAATCAACAAAACCCATTGGGTCGTGTCAGTTACACGTCCTTGGTGTGCATTCCGGTAGAGGAACGTTCTTTCGTTTATTCAACTAACATATCTCTATATGTAATTGTTGCTAGAATAATTCATATGACGAAGTCAGGGCCCATCACCGCTTCTTTGCATATTGTTGGTTACTATTATCTAATAATATCTCGTCCTCAAATCTTGCTATTTGATTACGACCAACTTGGTTAAATAGGAACTTCGATGCCGTGACTACAACATATTGTAGACGCGTGAGCTATGAATGCAGTTGCCGCTTCCAGAACATATTCTAGTGCTGCGCTACTATGATCATCTTGCTCAGATTCAATAACCTCATCAAGTCCTATCTTCCTCCCACTTAAACCTTTCGCGAAAAACTCCTTCATAAGAAGTTCACTTCTTTCAGTGACAATCACCTTTAATTGGGTTTATGGCAGAAGAAACACCCATCGACATTCTTTGGGATAACCTACAAAGACTTACTAATCCAATTTTGGTTGTAAACATTTTACACATATGCCTTGCATACCAAAATTCAAGAAAAGACAACTATAATTTGTATGGTGTCATTTCGGCAGATTATGATGGCACTCTATTCAGTGAAAAGCGGTAGTCTCTAAAGCATAATCCACAAATTATATTGGTAGTTTATTGATCTAACCATGTCAAACAAGGTTTGATTACATCCATCGAAAACTCCATACTCCTATGGTGTTTATCACGATGCAAGTTTGTGGAACAATTCCTCTAACTCTTATATGTTTGCTAAACTTGTAACTCAAATATTCTTCTTTATGATCCAATCATAAAAACTTGAATTTTTCTTGTTACAATAATTTCCACTTCATAAATTGAACAATTTCAATTATTTCATACTTCTATCTCATCAAGTAGATATACAATACATCTATTTGAGTCATTGATGAAATAGAAAATACACCATGATCGACTTCACACCATGGACTACATACATCAACATGTACGATCTCCATTTAGTTAGTCGCTAGTTCTGTCCATGGCCCATGAACGGAGTTTAATCATCTTTAGGAAAAGTGTCACAAGCGTCAATCAATTCAAAATCAAATGACTCGAAAATCTATCAATATAGAATTTCTTTCATGTTTTGTTTCCAATATGACTTAAACGGCGGTGTCATATATAAGTGAAATTCGTTTTGTCTGGTGACCTTTAGCATCAGTGTTATAAATGTCTATTTCACCAACAAGATTTATAATAATCTATCCATCGATTATGGAAGACGGTAATGACATGAACAACAATTGTTCTCATAATATCAGAACAAGATAACAATTATTAAGTTCATGAAATATCTTGAAGGCTAGGTTTGATGTCGACGAGAAGCACAATAACACTTTTATTTGTATCTCGACATGCATCATTACCATATTCTTTTACTAGTTACTTAGGCCATTGTACTTCTTGTATTGTGTTGCTTTGTATGACATTTCATACCAACAAATCAGTATCGAATACCCAAGAATTACATTGTTAACGAGCAAAAGAATTCATCTATAACATGTATATCATTTATATACCTGAGCTGGACAATTCCAGTCTTTTCTTTTTTTTTCTACCAAATACCTTTTGCAGATCCTATTTAGCATTTCCTCTCCTTTTAGAAGAATCTATCGACATCAATAGTGGCGTCAATCATTTGACACATAGTCCAAAGGATTTTAGTCAAATACTAATAGCCCTGGATTTTGCACATTGAGGTGGATCACCATCATCATATAATTGGCGTTCTTCTAGATTCTATTTTTTTAGTATCTTTGGTATAGCAAAAACAATTTAGCCAATACCCTTTCATTCATCTTATCATGACAACTTTCATGATGAAACTACTATAGCTTATAAGGATGAATGCAAGTATAATATTAGTTCCCAAACTTTTGGGTGATCGGGACGCCTAGCATCTTCAATCTTCGCATATATTCATACAATATGAGCATATGTTCTTTTACTAAATTATACTTCATCATTTTTGCAAACAATCAAAGTTTTAGATATCAAATATCTTTCACTTCTTGTTTGTTTCTGAAACAATTCTTTCAGCTCGATGATCACTTTGATTCTCAAACAATTTTGAAGATCAATTTATCATGAAGGCAAACATATGATCTTTAGATACTAAACTTGAATCGTTGCTCTTAGATTAATACAATTTATTAAATCGTATGGAGCAAGCAAGGTTTGCTAAAGTTTGCAATAGGACTTAATCTTTAGTCTTGATATTCTAACTAAGCGGCACTAGACCGAAAAGTGATTATCCAGAATTCTATAGTTCTTTTAACTCAATTATGCTAAGTGTCGGTGGGAAACGGTGCCAAAGACTACAACGACTTATGCAAATACAACAAGGTTTAGTTCATGATAATTAGTTCAAGTTAATCAAATTACTAATGAACTCCCACTAAATTCAACATCCCTCAAAGTTGTTTAGTGAAGCATGATCCAAATTCACTACACCGAGACCGATCATCACGTGAATGATGTAGCTTTAATGGTGAACATCAACATGTTGATCATATCATCCATATGACTCATGCTTGACCTTTCGGTCCATGTGTTCCGAGGCCATGTCTGTACATGCTAGGCTCGTCAAGTCAAACCCAAGTATCTCCGCATGTGCAAATACTGGCTTGCACCCGTTGTATGTGAACGTAGAGTTTATAGCACCCGATCATCACGAGATGCTTGAACACGACGAACTTTCGCAACGGCGCATACAAGGGGAGAACACAATTTTATCTTGATCTTTAAGTGAGGAATCATCTTATAATGCTACCGTCGCGATCTAAGCATAATAAGATACATAAAAGGATAAACATCTCATGCATATAATTTTATGTGACATGGTATAGCCAATCTCCGCGCCATGATCTCCATCTTGTGCGCGCCGGCATGATCTCCATCACTCCACCATGATTGCCTCCACCACGAATAGCAACTACAACTATTGCTAACTACTTAGCGATAAAGTAAAGCTATTACATGGCGTATAAGAAGTTGACACGCAGGTCATACACAATTATAAAGACAACCATATGGCTCCTGCCGGTTGTTAACTCATCGACATGCAAGTCGTGAAAGATTACAAAACATGATCATTGCATACAACTCAATTCATACTCATCATGTCTTGGGCCATACCATATCACAAAACACTCCCTGCAAAAACAAGTTAGACGCCTCTACTTTGTTGTTGCATGTTTTACGTGGCTTATGGGAGTAGCAAGCTAAGAACGATTCTTACCTACGAAAAGCCACAACGGTGATATTATGGTTGCTAACATCCGATGTAAGTCCCATGACTACTATAGTGAGAGAAACTGGCATCCACTAGCCGCATGTGTGGAACAAGCCACACGTCAAGTGCGGAGCCGGTCTCGCGAACGCGGTCGCGTAAAGTTGGCCTGGACCGCTTCGATCTCACTATACCGCGCCATAAGAAATACACAACAAGAGGTTTGCAACAGAAAACATCAACGCCCGCAACAAGCATGTTGCGTTCTACTCGTGAAACACACCTACGCATAGATCTAGCTCTGATACCACTGAAGGGTTTCGCAGCATAGTAAATCAAAAAATTTCCTACGGATGCGAACAAGAAAGCCAAGATCTAGTCTAGAAGATGTAATCATACCCTTGAAGATTCGCACAGCGGAAATGTTCAATAGAACGTGGTTGACGTAGTCGTACTCGCCGTCTCCTCCTCGCGATCCGATCCGATCCTACGCCGCAAGTGGCGGTGCCTCCGAGAGTTGCACACGTGCGGTGCAGCGACGTCTCCTCCTTCCTTGGTCCAGCAAGTATGGTGGAGAGATAGATTGGATCAGCAGCACGACGGCGTGGTGCTTATGGTGGAGAGTTTCTGCGGCAGGGCTTCGCCTACGCGCAGTCGCGAGAGAGAGAGAGAGAGGGAGGGCAGCAGTTGGCGGCTAGGGTTTTGGGTTAGGGGGTGGAGAGGGCTGCGCCCTTGCCCCCCTATATATAGAGGGGTGGCCGGCCAGCTTGGCCTCTCCCCAAACCCTAGGGCGCCGACTTGGAGTAGGAAGAGTGGGGGGCAAGTTTCCCCCCCTTCCTTCTTTGAAGACTCCCTTAGGGTTTCCCCTTGGGCTGGCCGGCTGGGCCTTACGGGCCTTGTGTGCCTGGCCCAAGGCGGCCAGGGCACTTCCCCTTAAGCCCACGCAGGCCTCCGTCAAGTGGGCCCACGTTGGTCCCACTCCGGAACCTTCTAGAACCTTCCGGTACAATACCGATAAACTCCGAAACCTTTCCGGAATCCAAAAAACTGCTTTCCTTTATATGAATCTTATTCTCCGGACCATTCCGGAACCTCTCGTGACGTCCTGGATCTCATCCGAGACTCCGAACTAAAACTCATAAACCAATTATCCATTCTATCCTAGCATCGATACACGTTAAGTGTGTGACCCTACGGGTTCGAGAATATGTAGACATGATCTTCTATCAATAATCAACAGCGGGATCTGGAAACCCATATTGACTCCCACATATTCATCGATGATCATATCGAATGAACCACGATGTCAGGATTCAATTAATCCCGTATATGTATTCCCTTCGTCACACGATATTTTACTCGCCCGAGATTTGATCGTCGGTATCGCCATACCTAGTTCAATCTCGTTCACAGCAAGTACTTTACTCGTTCCGTAATCCGATATCACTTTGTGATTAACTCATTAACCACATGCTTGCAAGCGGTGTTGATATCGATTACCGAGTGGGCCCGAAGTATATCTCTCCGACTTGGGAGGGACAAATTCCATCTCGATACATACAACCCAACAAGTACTTTCCGATCACCTGAGAGACACCTTTATTATCACCCTCACATAGGATGACATTTGATGACTTCAAAGCTTTCTTCCGATACTAGGGAGTTGTATTATCTCATGGTCTAAGGAATACAATACAAGACATAGGAAAAGCTTCGCAAAGATGAACACGATGACACGATCTAATTGCTCTGCTTTATTTGGGTCTGTCCATCATATCATTCTCCTAATGATATGATCTCATTATTAATTGACAACACATGTCTATGGTTAGGAAACCTTAACCATCATTAATCAATGAGTTAGTCCATAGAGGCGTACTAGGGACACGGTGTTGTTCATAAACCACACAAGTATTAAAGTTTCCGCTTAATACAATTCTAGCATGGAATATAAACATTATCATGAACAAGAATTATAATAATAACATCTTTATTATTGCCTCTAGGGCATAATTCCAACACCTGCATCCATGAATATTCTGTCGACATCATACGCGCCGATTTGAGCTTTGAGTACCAAAGGCGCGTTTCCCGGCCGAGGTACTGTTATAGGGTGATCTTCTCTGTTGAACTCTATTGGTTGCTCTGACCAGTGTAGATACTCCGTTGTAGCTGGAGGTGATATGACTGCTAAGTTGACTTGTCGAGTTATGCTCTTCTCTTCTTTGTTCGACTTGGGTACAGGTTGTATCATTGATATGATGTGTCCTTTTGATGGTACATACCCTTCGTCGTCGTCTTGTCCCTGGTTTTGCTGGTCTTGTCCTTGAGGCGCTCCATTGTTTCCTTGCTGCTTTGTCGGAGGATTGTTACTTCCTTCGAATCCTTGTCGCCTTGCTTCGGTTTGCTTATTTATTGCTACTTCTTGCAGTTCTAAGAACGTTGTGCAGTCTTTCATTGCATGCCTTGATACTCGTTTCCCGTCGACGAACGCTGAGTGTATATGACAAGGCTCGTTGAGCATATCTTCTGGTGATGGGTTGTACTCTCTGGATTCTCTTATAGGGAACTTCTTATAGTCCTCCTTTCCGTAGCTTCTAATCCCGAACTTCTGCGATCATTTCCTTGATAGCTGTTGTCTTTATATCCTGCGGCGACTTGGCTATGCGAGCCGTAGGTGTCGTAGTTTCGGGATCGTCTCCTTTGACTTCCATATCTGTTTCTTCTGTCGTCCTCTGGAGATCGCGTCCGTTTGTTGTTGCACGCATCTTCTCCGTCTGCGAACCTGTTTGCTGTGTCCATGAGGTCTGACACTATTTTCGGCTTGATTCTGCCCATCTCTTCGACTAGGTCTCTTCGCCTTAATCTGATGATGAACGCGTCTATTGCTCTTTCGTCTGAAACTTCGACTGCTGAGTTTTTGATGAGGCTCCATCTTTGGATGTATGCCCGTAGTGTTTCGTCGCGTTGCTGTACGCACGCTTTGACTTCTTCTATTGATGCTGGTCGTTTGTATGTCGACTTGAAGTTGCTTGTAAATTGCTTTGTGAGATCTTCCCAGCTTCCAACAGATTATTTCTCTAGTTTGCTCAACCATGACCTTGCTGCACCGGTGAGGTGTAGTTGCAAACTTTGCATTGTTGTTTCCTTGGTTCCTCCTAATATTTGAACTGCTTGCAAATAATCTGCAAGCCATGATTGTGGTTCCTGTGATCCATCGTATTTTTGCTGATCATGAGGTAGCTTGAATCCCTTGGGAACTGGAGTGGTGCGAACCCTGCGGGTAAAGCATGATGCTCCCATCTCTTTTTCGTCGTCTTCATAGTCGCGCTTTTCATTTGGGGATCGTGATCTTCGGGTTCCACCGTGCTGCTTTGGTGATGGCGATCGAGATCGGTGTTTGCTGCTTCTGCGCCGAGGACTATTGTGACGGCGAGGTGACCTTGCTTTGTGCACTTCCTTGTGGTGATATGCTTCTTCTCCTTTTGCTGATAGCTTGAGGCCTACCATGTTGAGTCCGTTCAGTGCTGCTCTATGCATATGTTCTCTAGGATCTCCTGGACTTGGTCGAGTTGTAAGTAGATACGCTTGTGCTGCCACTAGTGCTGCCTCAGGAGTTTTTGGTAGGATGTTTCCCTGCTCGTCGACCGATAGGAAGGACGAGTCGAGGTTTTTAGAAATACTTTGCCTGTCGGAGTACTCGAGGTTGTCGTACCTTGAACCGTGTCGGCGATTTTTCCTTGCGTTGCTGTATGATGCGTCACTTCGTGCTTTTCGAGCAGCTTCGCTGGCTGCAATGGCTGACTCTTTCCTTCTTTGTATCTCTGTTTTCTCCTTTGCTAATTGCTTGGCCTGCTGCCTTAGGGCGTAATGATACCCCAAAAGCAAGTTTTTACTGGAACTTGATGGTATTGGCGTGCCGTGTTCTACGGCTTCTCTTATTATCCTCCATTCGTCGACTGATAGTCGAATTTTTTCCCTGGTTGTAAGGGATTCTGGTGTTTGCCCTTCTGCTAGGTGATTTGCTCCTCTGTCGATATTTGCTGGGTTTAGCACTGGATTATCGTTTTCGTCGAATTCTTCTGAGTTATCTCCTATAATGGCGAGCACCTGGCACTGTTTGCCGGTGTTACCCTTAAAGCTTGAGAAGATCGAGTTACTATCCTCAGAAAGCTCTAATCATGTCTTCCATGTATCTGTTGATTTGTTTGCGATTTCGTCGAGGCAGATCGTGAGATCTTCGAGTTGGACTTCCACGTCAAAATTTTCCTTTTCTTCGTTGTCTTCTGCGATCTTTTCTTTTTGCACTTCCTCTGGGCTGACCGGCGAGTTTACCTCGCTGGAAGAGCCTTCAGAATATTCCATCATTGCTGTTGTTTCGGGCTCCCTGGCCGACGGATCTTGTTTCGTCGGATCTGAAAGGCGAGATGAACCCGACGGTCCAATGAGGATGTTTAAGCTTCCGATTGTCAACTCCATCTCTTGATTTTCATCGACTTCTGTACTGCTATTGGCTAAAAGTGAAAAAGCCGTCGAATTCATGATTCCAACGCCCAAGATCCCCACGGTCGACGCCAATTGACGAGGGGTTAACTCGACAAATGTCCTAGATGAAGGACTTAGGATTGGGGAGATAGGGCGTCGGATCAACTCGAAGGTAAAGTTAGTCGAAATAGGCGTGTATCGAAAGTAAACTTGGGTGTTCAACCTGGCTTGCTTTCAATCTGCCTTGCACCGTCCCCTCCTGGCCCCTATATATAGGTGGCCAGGTCTCGAGGATCGGGTAGGGTCCGATACAGATTACAATATCGACATACGGTAGGAACTCATATTCGACTATTATTACAATTGGGCCTAACTCAATGGGCCTCAGGGGTACTCAACTAACGGGCTCTATTAACTATACCCTTGTCATCCCCGGTCCTGTTTTAGCCATAAGAATGTTCCTTGTTACTTTGATACTATTTTAATTTTAGTACTTAAACCCAAGAATCACAAAAACTTTGGTTACTCATTTTGCTTGGTTTTATAAACTTGCGAGCTGTTGGGGCCTGACAACCACCACAGTTAGTTGGGGATGCAAATCTGTTTGTTTGCTGTTGCGGGTTGCTAGAAGTGTGAAGAAAATGACCCACCTCATTCTTCCCCGAGAGTTCGATATGAACCCTGAGTCATCCTTGTGGGGTAAATTTATCTTGCTACATCACTCTACGATTGGATTTCCAATGAGTGGAACTTTAAAGAATAGAGACATGCCATCAAGAATGTTTTGTGGCACCATTGTTGTGGAAGAAGAAGGAGGTTCTTCACCTTTGTGAGCTTCTCTTTTACTTTGGACTTTGCAATTGTTTCTCTTTCAGTTCTTATTTTCTCATCATTGTGCAGAAGGGTAGTAGAGCAAAAATGTTTATGTTCCTAAAATCAAGGTTTCTGATGCCCCTGTTTTTGATACTTCAACTTCTGAGCAAATTGAGGGGGAGTCTTCGCAAGATTCTTGGTATAGGATCAAAGATTTGCATACTGCTAAAACTAATCCTTGAAGGGAAACTAGACTTCTTATGAATTTTATTTCAGTTGCAAAGGCTGGGGAAACATGCTTTGCACTACTAGGAGAACCCTCATAGAGGTCAATCTTTTGGTGGCGAACTATTTTGATGCCATGCCGCTGCCATGTGCAGTGGCGTGGAAAACACTTATGCCCCACCACTATAGAAGTGCCGGTGGCGTGACAGCATGACCCGCCACACCACTATTATGTGGGCCCAACCACGTGCGACAACCGTGGCATGGGATTGTCGTGCCACGCCATCGACAATGCCAAAATGGTAGCACGATAAGCTTGCCTTGCCACCACCAGCGAATAAAGTGTGGTATTGCAGTCTCACCACGCCACCACCACGTGGTACTAGGTGGTGTGCGGTAGACACAATGCCACCACATACCCCCTATGTTGTCACGCCCTGCCAATGCACGTTCTGGCCATGTAAAAAAAGCTACAGTGGGCCCGACTAGTTAGCGACATGCGCCGGTCTGGCGGTCGGCGTTTGATACGTCTCAAACGTATCTATAATTTTTGATGCTCCATGCTTGTTTTACACCAATTGCTTTGTGTTTTTTTACACTTCGTGGCATTTTTATGCATTTTCTGGAACTAACCTATTAATGAGATGCCACAGTGCCAGTTCCCTGTTTTCTGCTGTTTTTGTGTTTCAGAAAAGTTACACAGGAAATATTCTTGGAATTGGACGAAACAAAAGCCGAAGTTCCTATTTACCTGACACGAAGACGGAGTACAGAGGAGAGATGGAGACGGACCAAGGGGCAGCCACAACATAGGGTGGTGCGGGACACCCCTGGTCGTGGCACCAGGTGGTGTGACCACCTGGTCCACCTCCTGACATCCCCCTTCCGCTTATAAATTCCCTTCGATAGGAAAACCCTAAACAGACGAACACTTTTCCACGAAACATACTGCAAGCTGCCGCCGTCGTCGTCCCGAGATCGGGAGGGTCTAGAAGCTCTTCACGGCACCCTGCCAGAGAGGGGAATGATCACCGGAGGCCTTCTTCATCACCATGCCAGCCTCCGGAGTGATGCGTGAGTAGTCCACCTTAGACCACATGATACGTTTAATCCTTTGTTATCAGCAAACCGGTGAGATTGACAACCTCACTGCAAGTTGGGGCAAAATATCTTGGTTGTGTTGTGTGCAGGTTCCACGTTGCTGCTGGCGCAGACACCGCGCCATCAAAGGCTTCTTCTAGCGCCGTTGCCAAAGTCAGCTAGCAACAACCTTCGGAAGTGGTTTCTTTCTCCTACTGGTTGATTAAACCTTGGTTTCGTACTTAGGGAAAACTTACTAATGTGCTCATCATACCTTCCTCTTGGGGTTTCCCAACTGGTCCTGTGAGACATCAACACTTTTTCTGGCGCCGTTGCTGGGGAGAAAGAAGATTTCTGCAAGGGGAGTCTCTCACTTCCAATATTTTTACTTTGTTATTGTTTTGCTTAGTTTCTTTACTTTATTTTGTTTGCATCTTGTTTATCAAAAATACAAAAAAATAGTTTCTTTTATAGTTGTTATTTTTGTTTGCCTGTTTAAATCTTGTTAGAATGAGTAATCCTGAGAACACCAAGTTGTGTGATTTCACTAGCAAAAACAACAATGATTACATCTGCACTCCTATTGCGCCACCTGCTCCTGAGGCAAATTTCTATGAAATTAAACCTGCTTTGTTAAATCTTGTTATGAAAGAGCAACTTTCTGGTGTTAGTACTGATGATGCTACTGCTCACCTCAATAATTTTGTTGAGCTGTGTGAGATGCAAAAATATAAGGATGTAGATGGAGATATTATTAAGCTTAAATTGTTTCCTTTCTCTTTGAGAGGAAGAGCTAAAGATTGGTTGCTATCTTTGCCTAGAAATAGTATTGATTGTTAGGTTAAGTGCAAAGATGCTTTTATTGGAAAATATTATCCTCCTGCTAAGATTATATCCTTGAGAAGTGACATAATGAAGTTAAAACAGTTTGATAATGAACATGTTGCTCAAGCTTGGGAAAGAATGAAATCTTTGATACAGAATTGTGCCACTCATGGACTTACTACTTCGATGATTATCCAAACCTTTTATGCAGGACTAAATTTTTCTTCAAGAAACCTTTTGGATTCAGCTGCTGGAGGTACTTTTATGTCCATCACCTTGGGCGCCATGACAAAGCTCCTTGATAATATGATGATAAATTATTATGAATGGCACACCGAGAGAGCTCCACAAGGTAAGAAGGTAAATTCTGTTGAAGAAACCTCTTCCTTGAGTGATAAGATTGATACCATTATGTCTATGCTTGTTAATGGTAAGCCGCATATTGATCCTAATAATGTTCCTTTAGCCTCTTTGGTTGCTCAAGAAGAGCATGTTGATGTGAACTTCATTAGAAATAATAATTTCAACAACAGTGCTTATAGGAATAATTTTGGTAGCAACAATTATAGGCCATATCCTTCTACTAATGGTAATGGTTATGGTAATACTTATAGTAATTCCTCCAATAACAGTGCTTATAGCAATACTTGTAGTCAAGCATAGGCTCAAAATTCACTTCGTCTTCGTTCTCGTAATGTCTCCTGTATACAAGCCCCCGAGCCCAAGGCGAGGTCTTTTATATCGTGCAACCACACTGTCTCCTTCTTATTTTTTCTCCTTTGGTATTTATCGTCTGCTACGTGCAGAATTTAACTCTTTCGTAGAATACGTTTATGGGCCTTGCTTATCACGGGGGCCCGATAATACATGCTTATAAATAAAGCACCTTCTGGCAAGGGTAAAAACCCTAATCAGATTCCTCCTCCGCCGCATCATCTTCTCTCTCCATCTAGGGTTTTCTATCATTTTCCCTTGTCCACATGGCTGAGGCAGATAGTTCTCGTCTGAACCTTGGCTCTCCGGTGGCGCCGCGAGGTCGAGGTCGCCCTCGTGGAAGCAAGAACAAGAACAACACAACTCCGGCCGTCGCAGGATCGTCATCGGCCGCTTCGGTTAAGCGTCGTCCCGGCCGCCCACCTGGTAGCAAAAACAAGCCCAAGGTGACTGTCGCTGCCCCAGGTCCAAGCGCTCCTCCTCCTGCTGTTCCTGCTGCTCCTGCTGCTCCTCCCAGAATCTTTTCTTTCTTCTGCATTGCCATGGCGCAGTGCCGCGAGATTCATCGTCTGCCGCTGAATTTCACCAAGTTTATGGATGGGCGAGAACTGCGAGAAGCGGTTCTCCGCGAACAATCTGGCAGTGGGACTCCATACGAAGTGGAGGTTTGGTATGATGGCAACAGCGAGCAGTATTTTAAGGGTGGTTGGTCGCAGTTTGCAGAAGACCATGACATCCACCAAGGCTTCTTCATGACCTTCGACTTCCATATCGGCACGTCAAAGTTCGACGTGAAGATCTATGACGGCACTCAGTGCCAGAAGGAGTATGAAGCTGAAGTCCACTTTCATTAAGATATGCTTTATATGTAGCTTCTTTTGATAATATCCTTGCTGCCGTGCCATATGTAATGAATATTCGTACTTTATTTTGATGTTTCCATTAGTACCATGAAAACAAATCACTGTTCTGAGGTATGCTTTCTATATATCGGGTTCTTTGCGAACCAATTGGTATGAAGAATATCGGGTTCTTTTGTGAACCAGTTTGCTTGAATATTATCGGGTTGTCTGCACAACCTTATAGTGAAAAAAGATCTCCATGTCGCGATAAACATTTCTTTCGTACGACCCGAGGGTTGAAGCCCCCGAGCGGAGAAGTAGAAATACTTGTACAATTTTGTCGAGTTCAACCCAAGGAACCCGACCTATGGCCTCATGTTCTGGGTTCAGAAGGTTAACTCGAATTTAATGATACCACTAAATTTACTTTACGCGTAAAAACGCCGTAGCTGCTCCGCATTCCACGGGTTGCCCTCGTCTTTTCCCGTCTTCTTATCTTGTAGTCGATAAGCTCCTCCTGGTATTACTTCTGTAACAATGTAAGGTCCCACCCAAGGGGACTCTAGTTTCCCGTGGCTGTCTTGCCTGAGTCGCAAAACTAAATCTCCCACCACGAAAGATCGTGGTCAAACTCGACTACTGTGGTAGTTTCGTAGACTCTGTTGATACTGCGTGGCCCTTTCTAATGCTTTATCTCTTGCTTCATCTAGTGCATCAACATCATCTTGCAATGCTTATGTTGATGTTGTTTCGTCATATGCCATCACCCTTGGAGCCTCATGTGTAACTTCGACTGGAAGCACGGCTTCTGCGCCATGGACCAGGAAGAAAGGAGTTTCTTGAGTTGCTGCATTGGGCGTGGTTCTTAGACTCCAAAGAACGGAGGGCAATTCATCTACCCAAGTGCTCTTGGCTTTCTCGAGAGGTGCTAAGAGCCTCTTTTTCATCCCACTACATATCAGGCCATTGGCTTTTTCGACTTGTCCATTTGTCTTTGGGTGCGCCACAGATGCAAATTTGAGTTTGATTCCTAGTCCTTCGCAGTAACTCTTGAATTCCTTTGAAGTGAAGTTTGTCCCATTGTCCGTGATGATGCTATATGGTACGCCGAAACGAAACACTATTGACTTGATGAAGTTGATCGCTGCTGTTGAATCTTGAGTTGTTACCGGGACTGCTTCCACCCACTTGGTAAATTTATCGACTGCCACTAGCATGTAAACATGTCCTCCTGGCCAGGATTTGTGCAATTTTCCTACCATATCGAGTCCCCATTGTGCAAAGGGCCAGGACAATGGTATTGGCTGTAGCTCTGCTGCTGGTGCATGTGGTCGAGATGCGAATCTTTGACATGCTTCACACTTCCGGACTATATCTTTTGCGTCTTTGATGGCTGTTAACCAATAGAATCCTGCACGGAACGCTTTTGCAGCTATTGCCCTACTGCTTGCATGATGGCCGCACACTCCGCCATGTATATCTTTTAGTATTACTTGTCCTTCCTGAGGCGTTACACAACGCTGCAAAACGCCGGTAATACTCTTCTTGTATAATTTCCCCTGCAACACGACAAACGCTTTCGACCGTCGAGTTATCCTCCTCGCTTCCGCTGCATCTTCTGGTAATTGTTTATTTATCATGTATGCGAGATACGGCTGCATCCAAGTTTCTTCTATCATCATGACTTCCTCGGGTTCCGACGTAGCCCCCGAGCCTGCTGCAGTAGTCGAACTTTTGACACTTTTTATTGACCTTTCCACTATTTCCTCCCAGAATACTCCAGATGGCACGGGTAAACACTGGGACCCGATATTTGCTAAGTTGTCGGCTTCTTCATTGCTGTTTCTACTGATGTGTGAGACTTCGCATCCATCAAATGTTCCTTCGAGATAGTGATATAGGTTCTTGTCGGCCATCATGTTGTCACTGATTGTGTCGCATCTATTCATAACTTGTTGGACGACAAGGTTTGAATCCCCAAATATTTTTAGTCGAGTTGCTCCACATGCTTTGGCCATCTTCATTCCATGCAGCAGAGCCTCGTACTCTACTTTGTTGTTAGAAGCCTGTGGAAAATTCATCCTTAAGATGTACTTTAGTTTGTGACCATGCGGCGATATCAAGATTACTTCCGCGCCTGCGCCTTGTACTCTCTTGGAACCGTCGAAGTACATTGTCCAGACACTTGATAGATCTGGCGGTCCCGTGCTCTGCAGCTCCAACCATTCTGCTGTGAAATCTGGCAAAATTTGCGACTTGATTGCCTTCCTTTTTCATACGTGATGTCCATGGGAGATAATTCGATTCCCCACAAAGAGACACGTCCTGTTGCTGAAGGATTGTTCAATATGTTCGATAGTGGCGCCTCATTGACCACTATAATTGGGTGCACCGCAAAGTACTGTCGCAATTTTCGTGCAGTTGTGAAAACACTATATGCGAGCTTTTGGTAATGCGGGTACCTCTGTTTTGTCGGAGATAGCACTTCACTGATAAAATATACCGGCCTCTGGACGCCGTGGGCTTTTCCTTCTTCACTTCTTTCGACTACCAATACTGTACTCACCACCTGATGAGTTGCAGCGATGTAGAGTAGTAGTGGTTCTTTTTCTTTTGGTGCGACCAGCACTGGTGGCGTGGAAAGCACTTTTTCAGCTGTGCAAAAGCCGTGTCTGCTTCTTCTGTCCATTCAAATTTATCATCTGATTTCTTCATAAGTGCATAAAAAGGAAGCGCCTTTTCTCCCAATCGAGCGACAAAACGACTTAATGCCGCGACGCGTCATGCAAGTTTCTGGACGTCGTGTAGTTTCGTGGGTTTTCCCATTGTTAAAATTGCTTGAATCTTCTCTGGGTTCGCCTCTATTCCTCGTGCTGATACCAGGAACCCCAAAAGTTGCCCTGCTGATACGCCGAAGGAACATTTTGTCAGGTTAAGCTTAAGCTTGTACCTTCTCAGGTTGTCAAAGGTTTCTGCCAAGTCGCTGATTAAAGACTGCTCCTCTCTTGTAGTGATGACCACATCATCAATGTAGACTTGGATGTTGCGTCCTATTTGGCTCCCGAGGCAGTTTTGCATCATCCGTTGATAAGTTGCTCCTGCATTTTTAGGCCGAATGGCATTACTTGGTAGCAAAACACTCCGTATGGTGTGATGAAGGCCGTCTTTTCTTCGTCTTCCTTCTTCAGTTTGATCTGATTGTAACCAGAATACGCCTCCAAAAAGGAAAGCCTTGCGCATCCCGCTGTTGAATCAATTATCTGATCGATGCGGGGTAGAGGGAAGGGATCCTTTAGACAGTGCTTATTGAGAGATGTGTAGTCGACACATACTCTTTGTACGTCTGTGTTCTTCTTGGGTACGATAACTGGGTTCGATACCCAACTCGAAGTTTTGATTTCTCTGATAAATCCGGCATTTTCCAACCTGTGCAATTCTGATGCTATCGCCTTCCTTTTAGGTTCATCGAATCGTCGTAATGGTTGCTTGACTGGCTTTGCCTTGGGATCTACATTTAATGCGTGCTTGACGAGTTCCCTGGGAACCCCTAGCATGTCTGATGGACACCAGGCGAAGATTTCCCAGCGCTCATGGAGGAACTCGATGAGCGCGCTTTCCTATGTGGGATCCAAGTTCACCGCGATTGACGTCGTCTTGTTTGGATCTGTAGGGTGGACCTGGATCTTCTTCGAGTCCTGAGTTGTGTCGAAAGCCTGATCTGGCAGGGATCGTCCAACGTCGGGTAGCACATTATGATCTGTTTCTCCTTTTAACCTCTCATATTCTGCTGTCATGCCGAAGGTTTGCGCCATCCTATTGAATTCTCTGTCACATGTGTTGGCTACTTCAAAGCTCCCTTGCACTGTAATTGTTCCTTTGGGTCCTGGGATTTTTAGCGTAAGATACGCGTAATGAGGCACTGCCATGAATTTTGCAAATGCTGGGCGCCCCAGGATTGCATGGTATTGTGACAGCCAGTCCATAACTTTAAATTCCAGCTTCTCTCTACGGTAGTTGCTGCTACTGCCAAAGCAGACGTCGAGTTCTATTCTTCCCAAAGGGTAGTTTGCGGCTCCTGGTACTATTCCATGGAAAGAGCAGTCTGTTGGCTTTAAACTCGATAGTGAGATACACATCGGAAATCCACTTTGGCTCCTAGGTGTAGATGCACCCACTAGTCCAAAATCATTTTTCAAAATGTCCAAAAATTCTAAAAAAATTGTTGGCATGCATCTACACATTTTATGTTCACTCACCAAGTTTTGTAAGAAAAAGATATTTTTGGAGGCCTATGTAAAAAAGACAAATTTTTATGGTACAAAATTACTATTTACGTAACATTTTTTTGTCTTTTTTATACAGGCCACAAAAAATGTCTTTTCACATGAAAACTTTCGTGGATGGACATAGTATGTCCAGATGCATACTCAGAATATTTTGTCTGAATTTTTTAATTTTTTTTAAATGCATTTAAAATGTAATTTCATAATAGGAGCATTTGCTCCTATGAGCCAAAACACCATGCCCGATACACATTGCCTTCAGTGTTCTAGCATATATTAGATTGATGCCACTCCCTGCGTCCATAAATACTCTTCCGATGTCGTACCCTCCTATTTGTGCCTTTAGAACCATAGGCGAGTGGCCTGGGCTGGGAACTTTCCTTGGGTGGTCTGCTCTATTGAACTTGACTGGTTGATCTGACCACCGCAGGTACTCTGTAGTAGCTGGTGGTGATGATATTGCTAGGTTTACTTGCCTGGATATGCTTTTCCGCTCTTTCTTCGACTTAGGCACCGGTTGAATCATAGCTGATATGTAAACTTTTGACTCTAGGTGCCTTGCTAGTCTTTGCATTTGATATCCTTGAGTTGTGCGCTTCTTTTCTTGCCATCCTCCTTGGTTTGAACCCACGGCGCTTTGTAGCCTTAGGAACGTTCTACAATCCTTCATCTGATGATTCGAGACTCTTTTCCCATCAAGATATGCGTAGTGTATTCAACAAGGTCCATATAACATATCCTCGGCCGAAGGACCAGAGTATCTCGATTTTTCTGCACCTTTTGCCTGAAACCTCCTGTTTACATATCCTTCCTCTTCTGCTGCGTAGCCCGCGGCTACCTGATTTCGCCTTCCTTGGTTATCCCTGCTGCGGTGTCGTCTTCTCTGTCTGCTTATTCTGTCGACTTCTGGTGAACGTCCTCTTTTGTTATTATATGCGTCCTCTCCATCAGCAAATTTGTTGGCTTCTTCCATTAGCTCGGCTACTGTTGTAGGTCTTGTTCTTCCTATTTCTTCCACGAGATCTGAACGACGAAGTCCGGCCGAAAAAGCGTCTATTGGTCGTTCGTCGGAGACGTCCTCTGCTGAGTTTTTGATTATACTCCATCGTTGTATATAAGAACGTAGAGTTTCACCTTTCCTTTGCACACATGCCTTGACTTCCTCCAGTGATGCTGGGCGCTTGTATGTTGAGCGAAAGTTTCTTGCAAATTGGTTTTTGAGTTCTCCCCAACTTCCAATGGATTCGTTGGGTAGGGTATTCAACCAGGACCGTGCTGCACCGGTGAGGTGTAGCTGCAAACTTTGCATTGCAGTCGCTTTTCTTCCCCCTAATAGCTGCACTGCCCGCAAATAGTCCGCTAACCACAGGGTAGGCTCTTGCGACCCGTCATATTTATGCTGATCGTGTGGTAATTTGAATCCTTTGGGTACCCGCGTTTTGCGAACCCTGCGGGTAAAGCATAATGCGCCCATCTCTTTATCGTCGTCTTCATAATTTTCTTCCCTCCAGGCGTGGCGTGATTTATTTACTCGAGCCTGCGCTATTATATTTCTTGCGTCCTTCTTCCTCTTTTGTCGCCTCTCCTCTTCTGATGACTCACTATACTCATTATCTGCGAAGTTGTATCTGAGCTTCTCCTTTTGCTTTTCCTTGTAGATTGTCGACTTTGTGTCGAGATCTTTTTCCCTGATCTTGCTCTCCACTATTCTGAGGCTTCGTATCGCGGCTCGGTGCATATCTTCTCGTGGATCCCCGGGTTCTGGCCTAGTGGTTAGTAAATACGCCTGTGCTGCTATCAATGCTGCTTCCGGCGTTTCTTGCATGGAGTCATCTTTCTCCTCTTCTAGCTGTGGGGTAGGGCTTCTTGAGTATCTTTCCTCTCTGCTGCATGCTGTTGCCCCCCTGTTGTGTTTTGGGTCTCCGCGCCTTTCTCTGCTGTACTCAGAATCCTCACTATAGTCATCCCAGTATTCCTCCCTTGATATACTGTTATTATTTTGAAGGACCGTGTCTTTTTCCTCCCTTAGTTTCTTCCTATGCTGGTATAATGCATACTGATATCCCATTAGAACTTCTCTTCTTGATCCTTCGGGTAATTTTGTACCATGATTGATAGCTGACTTGATCATTCTCCATTCGCCAGCCGAAACGTGGACTTTCTCCTTATCCTTTTTCTTGTGTTCTTTCATTTTGTCGACTTGCCTGTCGACTTTCTTACTTCCTTCGTTGTTTTCTTCTTCTGCCTCAGTGATAATGACGCATAGCTGATGCACTTTGGAGACGCCGCTGCTTCCAACGGCGAAGTCCCTTGCGCTGTTGTGTGCTTGGCATGCTCTTTCTTCTGAGTCGAAATTTTCCCGAATTTTGTCGCCTTCTGCCCGGCGAGTTTACCTCGCTGGAAGAGCCTTCTGATGATTCCAACATTACCTCTGTTTCGGGCTTGCTTCCAACGGATCTGGTTTCGTCGAATCCGAGAGGCGAGATGAACCTGATGGCCCGACGAAGATGCTCAAACTTCCAATTGTTAACTCCATCTCTTGACTTCTGTCGAGTTCTGAACTGCTGTTGGCTAAAAGCGAAAAAGCCGTTGAATTCATGATTCCAACGCCCAAGGTCCCCACGGTCGGCGCCAATTGACAAGGGTTAACTCGACAAATGTCCTAGATGAAGGACTTAGGATCGGGGGAATAGGGCGTCGGATGAACTCGAAGGTAAAGGTTAGTCGAGATAAGTGTATATCGAAAGTAAACTTGGGTGTTCAACCTGGCTTGCTTTCAATCTGGCCTACACCGTCCCCTCCTGGCCCCTATATATAGGTGGCCAGGTCTCGAGGATCGGGTAGGGTCCGATGCAGATTACAATATCGACATACGGTAAGAACTCGTATTCGACTATCATTATAATTGGGCCTAGCTTAACGGGCCTCAGGGGTACTCAACTAACGGGATCTACTAATTATACCCTTGTCAATAGGAGTGTGCCCTCTGATCTTGAAGTCATGCTTAAGGACTTCATTAGTAAATAAACTGCTTTTAATAAGTCTGTTGAGGAAAAGTTTGGTAAAATTGATGTTCTTACTTGTAAAGTTGATAGCCTTGCTCTTGATGTTGAACTTCTGAAATTAAAGGTTATGCCTCATGATGTGAAATAAAGTAAGACTTTGAATGCCATTCAAGTTAGAATTGATGATAATGTTAGGATGTTAGCAGAATTGCATGCTAGGTGGGAAAGAGAAGATGAGATTGCTAGAAATATGACTAAAGTTTGTACTATTACCACCACTAGTGATGTTGTTTCAAATGCTAGCAAACCTCCTACTTTTAATGGTAGGGTGATTGGTGTAGAGAAAATCCCTACTCCTTGTGCAAAATTGCCTAAAACCACGGAAACTTTTTCTAATAAAAGTGCTGAAATTTTTCGGAGTATGGGAGACAATGGTTCTACTACCTTTGATAGTAATGAATTTGATGTTGATGGTTACAATATCTCTGAAGTAATTTTGTTCTTGCAAAAGCTTGCTAAAAGTCCTAATGCTAGTTCTATGAATATGGCTTTTACAAAACATATTACAAATACTCTCATGTAAATTAGAGAGGATAAGTTAAAACAAAAAGTTTCTATTCCTAGAAAGTTATAAGATGGTTGGGAGCCCATCATTAAGATGAATGTGAATGATTTTGATTTTAATGCTTTATGTGACCTTGGTGCAAGTATTTCTGTTATGCCTAGAAAAATTTATGATATGCTTGGTTTACCACTGTTAGAAAATGGTTATTTTGATGTTCCTCTTGCTGATGTTGCTAAGAAGAAACCTTTGGGGAGGATTAATGATGTTCTTATTATGGTTAACAATAACCTTGTTCCCATTGATTTCCTTGTTTTGGATATTGAATGCAATGCTTCTTGTCAAATTATTTTGGGAAGACCCTTTCTTAGAACTGTTGGTGCTATTATTGATATGAAAGAAGGCACCATTAGATATCAATTCCCACTCAAGAAAGGTATGGAACACTTTCCTAGAATGAGAAAGAAGCTACCTTTTGATTCTATCATTAGAGAAAATTATGAACTTGATGCTTCTTCATTTGAAAATACTTGATTCTCACTTTCTGCGCCTAGCTCAAAGGCGTTAAAGAAAAGCACTCTTGGGAGAGAACTCAATATTTTATTTTCAGTAATTTTTCTTTTTGTTGAGTCTTGGAAGTTGTTACTACTGTAATGACCTCTCCTTATCTTTTTTATTTTGTTTTTGTGCCAAGAATGGCCTCTAATTGGAAGAAGGTAAGATTTGGGGAAGTTGCTGTCCCAAAACAGATTTCTGCGCTTCAGTGTAAAAATTCGTGAAAATTCCCAGAACGTTGTATTGATCTGAGATTTCTTGTGCACATGCCCCAGGTTATTATCTAACTTCGTTAGTTTTGCACTTTCCGATTTGAGCAACAGACAATTTTCAAAAAAATTGATCTTTACCTGTTGTTCTGTTTTGACAGATTTCTACCACTATTTGCATTTGCCTCTTGATCTCTTTCTTTTTGAGTTCTTTTGATCACGGAACTTTTGAGAGAAGTTGCTACAGTAGCTAATGTGTTAATAGGTGTTGTACTTGAGTTGAAACTGAACCAACAGTGGATCTACTATCTTGCATACACTAATGTTGTTAATGAGAATTGTGTGAAGTTTTATATGAAGGAAGTTTTCAAGTGTAGGGAAAGGAGAATGATGAGATGAGATGAAGTATGGACAAAAGCTCAAGCTTGGGGATGCCCATGTCACCCCAAGAAATATCCATGAAGTACAAGCGTCAAAGCTTGGGGATGCCCCATGGAACCCCTTCTTCATCAACAAAAATATCAGGTCATCTTTCAAGACACTATATTTTTATTGCTTCATATACTATGTGTTTTTCTTGAAGCGTCTTTATTTTTACTTTCAGTTTTCTTTTGTTTTGTTTGCTATAATAAATGGTTGGACCCCAACATATTTCTTTTGGAGAAGACACACTCTGTTTGCATTGCCTAGAACACTCTAGTTTTCACTCTTATCGTTCTACGAGTGTTCTCTTTTTCTAGAACTGCATTTAGCTTTCATTTTTCACCTTTATTTTTGTTCAGAACTTGCTAATTGTTTTTATCTAGGTGTGTTTAGACCTCTGGTCTTTGTTGCTTTTCATCCTTGAGAGTTGTTTCAAATAGGTTGATTGGTGTTGGAAAAGAGTAAAATGTTTCATGCTTATAATGGTGCAAAAGAGAGCTTGTCTAGACTGTTGCTTAGACTTTAGCATGTCATGCTAGATATTATTTTGATTATATGATTAGTAGTTATTGTTGTAGCATGACTTGTCTCAAATGACTGAGAGTGCTTAATGTGCCTTTGAAAGAATCATGCGTTGTTTTTAGCATATAGAAGCATAATATTGTGGTATTCTCCTTTGATGCTTTATTTGGGTTGACTTGGCACATGCTCACACCATGTTTTGACTTTAAACCATTTGCCTCAAGCCTCTATGATCATTTAGTTTTTGACTTGTGATATCACTTTATGCTTTGGTTAATAATGTTTTGTCGCTATGCATGATTATGGCCGTTATTGCTCTCTTAGTTGGTCGCTCCCAGTCTTTTGCTAGCCTTCACCTATACTGAGTATGAGCTCTACTCGTGCATCCAACTTCCAAAAACCAAAGTTTACCAATCTGTCCACCATATCTACCTATTAGCATTTTGCTATTCCAAGTATATTCATTATGCTTTTATCTATCTTCCAAATTAATTTTTTTTTGTTATACGAACGTGATGGCACACTTACTTTCTTGCACTTAATAAACTTGACCATTGTGGCTCTCTTATGACGATTATATGCTTGCAAGTTGTAAGTTGGGAGTTGGCTCAGCCATGCTGTCATGGGGCACGCTTTCAACATTGCACTTATTCCTATTTAGTTGATATCATGATCATTCATTTATGGATGCCTATCTGTGTGAAAGGAGTTGGAAACTTGTAAGCTCGTGGAGTTTGTATATGTGTTAGAGAAACACCTAGGCCGCTAATCTAAACCATGCATCATTCATGGTGGAAATTTATAGCATAACCATAGTGGATATTCGACGATGCATCTCAAAATAAAAAGCTATACCCAATGGTAAATAAAAGAGATGTCGAGGTGTTCATTGTCTGTTTGTCTTGTCATTTTGATGTGGGACAGTTTCCATATCATCGGGCAGGACGTACCCCATTGGCGTTCTCAAGGATACATGTATGCTTATAATGACAAGAACTTACTTGGGACCTAAGTCGATTAGCATGGTTTAGGTACTCGTATTCAAGGGACATGAGATTTTCAACTTATTACTTGGCAAGCATATATCTCATATTTGCACTCACATTAACCTTAACCACTCAAGATTCCAATAGTAGGGGCAATGAGAGCTCAAAGCTAATAAGTACCATAATTTTTGGAAGCTTTATAAAACTTGAAATCCCTACTTCCCTCTATGAAGGGCCTTTTTTTACTTTTATGTTGAGTCTTCATTTTCTATCTTTATGCACCGACTAAGAGAGCATAGTTGTCATTCTGAGTATAATGTGCATAGTCCCAAAATTTATTATTGATTGATTCATGATTATGGTATTGCTTGTTCTCAAATTATTTGTATCTAGTCACCCTCTTGAACTTTGAAGGTGTCCTATGCATTTATGTTTTGCTAGTCCATGAGGGACAAGCTGAATACCACTTTGCTATGTTTTCTCTATGCTCGAAACAAGCAAATGACTTTCAATGCATTATTATTCATGACCTTTTGTTTGTGTTACTTTTCATGTTGTAACATGGTTGCTAAGTTCTATTGTTAAAGTTATATCCCTTATTCCCATGTTTAGAGTACTTTGATCTCAGCATGCAATGCTTTACATCGATTTGATCAAGATTGTGTTGGGTGCATGTCACCTCAAAAATTATTAATTTTTTATCACTTACCTACTCGAGGACAAGCAGGAGTTAAGCTTGGGGATGCTTGATACGTTGCAAAGGTATCTATAATTTTTTATGCTCCATGCTTGTTTTACACCAATTGCTTTATGTTTTGTTTACACTTTGTGGCATTTTTATGCATTTTCCGGACCTAACCTATTAACAAGATGACACAGTGTCAGTTCCTATTTTCTGTTGTTTTTGTGTTTCAGAAAAGTTACACAGGAAATATTCTCGGAATTGGATGAAACGAAAGCCAAAGTTCCTATTTACATGACACGAAGACGGAGTCCAGAGGAGAGACGGAGAGCAGGCAGGAGGCAGCCGCACCATAGGTTGGCGCGGGCCACCCCCTGGCCGCGCCAATAGGTGGTGTGGGCCCCTGGTCCACCCTCTGATATCGCCCTTCCGCCTATAAATTCCCTTCATCGAGAAAACCCTAAAGGCCCGAACACTTTTCCACTAAACATACTGCAAGCCGCCGTCGTCGTCGACCCGAGATCGGGAGGGTCGAGAAGCTCTTCCTGGCACCCTGCCGGAGAGGGGAATCATCACCGGAGGCCTTCTTCATCACCATGCCAGCCTCTGGAGTGATGCGTGAGTAGTCCACCTTGGACCATGGGTCCATAGCAGTAGCTAGATGGTTGTCTTCTCCTCCATGTGCCTCATGTCTAGATCCTATGAGCTGCCTATCATGATCAAGATCATCTTTATGTAATTCTACATGTTGTGTTTGTTGGGATCCGATGAATATTGAGTACTATGTCAAGTAGAATGTTGATTTATCATGTCTATGTTATTTGTGATTTTGCATGCTCTCCGTTGCTAGTAGATACTTTGGCCAAGTAGATGCTTGTGACTCCAAGAGGGAGTATTTATGCTCGATAGTGGGTTCATGCCTCTAGTAATCTGGGAGAGTGACAATAACTTCTAAGGTTGTAGATGTACTGTTGCTACTAGGGAGAGAACAACAATCGTTTGTTCAAGGATAATTGTATTGTTTACATTACACACTTTGCTTAAGGCAATAATTTATTGCTTGCAACTTAATACCCAAGGGTTGTTCGGATGATATCTTGTGGGTGGATTATTAGTCATAGATGCAGTTGGATTATGGTCTATGTATTATGTTGTAATGCCCAAGTGAATCTCATAGTGATCTTCATGACATGTACCTGCATTGTTATGCATTCTTTATTTTGTCAATGCCCAACTGTAATTTGTTTACCCAGCATGTTATTTATCTTTATGGAGAGACACCTCTAGTGAACTGTGGACCCCGGTCCATTCTTTTACATTTATATTACTATCTACTGCAAGCACTGTTTACTTTTCGCAAGCATTATTTACTTTACCGCAAACAAACATCTATTTCCACACTATACGTCTAATCCTTTGTTTTCAGCAAACCGGTGAGATTGACAACCTCACTATAAGTTGGGGCAAAGTATTTTGGTTGTGTTGTGTGAAGGTTCCACATTGTTGCTGGCACCGAAGCAACCATGCGCCAGACTGTTTTCTGGCACCAGTTAGCAACAACCTTCATGAGTGCTTTCTTTCTCCTTCTGGTCGATTAAACCTTGGTTTCATACTGAGGGAAAACTTACTACTGTGCTCATCATACCTTCCTCTTGGGGTTTCCCAACTGATCCTATGAGACATCAGTCATCATCTTCCTCAAGGTTGGCCACCTCCCGCCATGGCTCGAGCTGCCCTCTCACCTTGGTGCCACCATGGGCTTGATGGGGCTTGCCCAGAATCAGCTTCCGGGAGCGAAAGGAGGAGTCATAGTCCCCTCCTCGCCGGTCATCGAACAAGATGAAGCCAGGGCACGGCGTCCACATCAAGGTCAAGGAGGGCACCATCAAGCTGGAGTTGGGAACCGTCAAGATGGAGCCCGACGCCATCAAGATGGAGCCCGCCTCGCTACCGCTGCCATTGCTGGAGCCATGGAGTGTGAAGTACGCAGTGCCCCCATCTATCGTAGCAATGACAACGAGGAGTGGGCTGGGTGGCAGAATGCCATTTGGTTGTCTGTGCAGGAGGCCGACATCATTGTTATTGACAGCGATAACAAAGATGACAATGGCGGCAGCGAGGCCAGTGGAGAAGCTGTAGGCAAGGATAGCGAGGAGGATGACGCCACACCGGACTTCAGCGCCTTCGACTACCGGTGCTGATTTTTTTTAATTTGATTTGTAATTTCATTCAAATCAATGTAAAAAATAAAAATTTGAATGAAATTACCATTTTGCAAACTTTGTTCAAATACTTTTGGATTTCCCACGCTGTTTTGAGCTAATAAATTGAATCCAACGACGGGAAAAATAAAAATGCATGTGGCATCTATCCGCGTGCCACTACGTGCATGACACGGTGGCGTGTACCCACATGCCACTAAACGCACGAGACGATGGCGCGGGGCAAATGGCACGCCACGAACGCACGAGTTAATGGTGGCATGGTGGTCCTGCGCCATCATTATTACATAACAGTGGCTCCAAATTTGTGGCATGGTGGTGCCGCGCCAGCAATGGCAAAATCACTGCGCCACCAATGGCCTATTCTGTAATAGTGTTAGATCTTGCTGCTAAGGGTAGTTTCAAACTTTTACATCCTAGTGGAGCTTCTTAATTAATGGTTAGTCTCTTTGGTACTTAAAATGAGGAATACATGATTCTAAAATATTTAAAATCCACCATGGACACTTTGCAAAAGAAAGTAGACAAGAGTACTAGTAAGCTTCCTAATAGGCAAAACATGGAATTCTTGGAAGATTTTGCTATTGAAAAACTTGGATTGGTAGAAAATGATATTGCTGCTACGATGGATAAACTTGATCTTTTTGAAATCAGCTTGAGAAGAGATGATGGATCTATTAAGGATGTTTATAAAACAAAAAATCATGTTTGTGATTTATGCAAGTTGGTAGGAGCTTCGATGATGAAAACTAAGAAAAAGCCACTTGAGAAATTAGAGAAGGAAAAGAAAGAAGAAGAGAGTAGACAAATAGAGGAAATTAGGATACTAGATGACACATCAAATGATCCTTTAGCCTCTCTTGAAAACTGCACTCTTGATAATTATATCTTATTCTTGCAGAACTATGCTTGTGATCCTATTGTTGATTCTAATAACCAAGCAGGTTTTGGTTCTTTTATTGCTAATCATGTTATCAAACAAAAGCTTGACAAGTATCGTAAGGAGTCCATGGTACCACCTAAGCTTGGAGATGTATGGGAACCAATGGTTTATGTCACTATAGGTAAAATCACATGGCATGTGGTACTTGATCTTGGGTTACTATTTCTACTATTCCCAAATCTCTATGTGATCATCTTGATTTACCACCTATTGAAAAGTGTTATATTGACTTGAAACTTGTTGATTGCTCTATTGATATGTCTCAAATGTATCTATAATTTTTGATGCTCCATGCTTGTTTATGCACCATTTGCTTTGTGTTTTGTTACACTTCGTGGCGTTTTTATGCATTTTCTAGAACTAACCTATTAACGAGATGTCACAGTGCCAGTTCCCTATTTTCTGTTGTTTTGTGTCTCAGAATAGCTACACAGGAAATATTCTCAGAATTGGACAAAACAAAAGCCGAAGTTCCTATTTTCCCGAAGCGTGATGGAGTCCAAAGAAGAGACGGAGGGGGGCCAGGAGGCGGCCACACCCCCCATGGCGTGGGCCACCCCCTGGCCACGCTGGGGCCTGGTGTTGGCCCCTGGTCCACCTCCTGACGCCGCCCTTCCACCTATATATTCCTCTCGATGGGAAAACCCTAAGACCCGATCAATTTTCCACGAAACATACTGCAAGCCGCCGTCATCGTCAACGCGAGATCGGGAGGGTCCAGAAGCTCTTCCCGGCACCCTACCGGAGAGGGGAATCACCTCCGGAGGCCTTCTTCATCACCATGCCTGCCTCCGGAGTGATGTGTGAGTAGTCTACCTTGGACTATGGGTCCATAGCAGTAGCTAGATGGATGTCATCTCCTCCATGTGCTTCATGTTTAGATCTTGTGAGCTGCCTATCATGATCAAGATCATCGTTGTGTAATTCTACATGTTGTGTTTGTTGGGATCTGATGAATATTGGTACTTTTCAAGTTCATCTATTGATTTATCATCTTTATGTTATCTCTATGTTGTTTATGATCTTGCATGCTCTTCGTTGCTAGTAGATATCTTGGCCGAGTAGATGCTAGTGACTCCAAGAGGGAGTATTTATGCTCGATAGTGGGTTCATGCATAGACCGTAATCCAACTGCATCTATGACTAAAGCAAGCGTACAAATGTCATGAGGATCACTATGATATTTACTTGGGCATTACAACATAATACATAGGCCGTAATCCAACTGCATCTATGACTAATAATCCACCCGCCGGATGTCATCCGAGCAACCGTTGGGTATTAAGTTGCAAGCAACAAATTATCACCTTAAGCAAAGTGTGTGATGTAAACAATACAAATGTCCTTGAACACAAGAATGTTGTTTTCTCCCTAGTAGCAACAACACATCTACAACTTTAGAAGTTTCTGTCACTCCCCCAAGTTACTAGAGGCATGAACCCACTATCGAGCATAAATACTCCCTCTTGGAGTCACTAGCATCTACTCGGCCAAGATATCTACTAGCAATGGAGAGCATGCAAGATCATAAACAACATAGAGATAACATAAAGATGATAAATCAACAGATCAATTTGACAAAGTACCAATATTCATCGGATCCCAACAAACACAACATGTAGAATTACACAACGATGATGTTGATCAATGATAGGCAGCTCACAAGATCCATAACATGAAGCACATGGAGGAGATGACATCCATCTAGCTACTGCTATGGACCCGTAGTCCAAGGTAGACTACTCACACATCACTCCGGAGGCAGGCATGGTGACGAAGAAGGCCTCGGGCGGTGATTCCCCTCTCCGGCAGGGTGCCAGGAAGAGCTTCTGGACCCTCCCGATCTTGCACCAACGATGGTGGCGGCTTGCAGTATGTTTCATGGAAAATTGATCGGGTCTTAGGGTTTTCCCATCAAGGGGAATATATAGGCGGAAGGGAGGCATCAGGAGGTGGACCAGGGGCCCACACCAAGCCCCGGCGCGGCCAGGGGGTGGCCCGCGCCATGGGGGGTGTGGCCGCCCTCTGGCTCCCCTCCATCTTAGCTTTGGACTCCGTCACGCTTCGGGAAAAATAGGAACTTTGGCTTTTGTTTCATCCAATTCTAAGAATATTTCCTGTGTAGCTTTTCTGAAACACAAAATAGCAGAAAACGGGGAACTAGAACTATGGCGTCTCGTTAATAGGTTAGTTCTTTAAATTGCATAAAAATGCCACGAAGTGTAACAAAACACAAAGCAAATAGTGCATAAACAAGCATGGAGCATCAAAAATTATAAATACGTTTGAGACGTATTGATACGTCTCAAACGTATCTATAATTTTTGATGCTCCATGCTTGTTTTTACACCATTTGCTTAGTGTTTCGTTACACTTCTGGCGTTTTTATGCATTTTCCGAAACTAACCTATTAACAAGATGCCACAGTGCCAGTTCCCTGTTTTCTGCTATTTTTGTGTTTCAGAAAAGTTACACAGGAAATATTCTCGGAATTGGATAAAACAAAAGCCCCTGGCCCGCGCCCCCTATGGGTGAGACCCCCCTGGTCCACCTCTGACACCGCCCCTTCGCCTATAAAGACCCCCCAACAGGAAAAACCTAAGGACCCGATCAATTTTCTAGAAACACATCACGATCCGCCGCCGTTGTTGACCCGAGATCATGAGGGTCTAGAAGCTCTTCCTGGCACCCTGCCGGAGAGGGGAATCGCCACCGGAGGTCTTCTTCATCGCCATGCTTGCCTCCGGCACGATGAGTGAGTAGTCTACCTTGGACTATGGGTCCATAGCAGTCGCTAGATGGTTGTCTTCTCCACCATGTGCTTCATGTTTAGATCTCGTGAGCTGCCTTACATGATCGAGATCACCGTTATGTAATTCTACATGTTGTGTTTGTTGGGATCCGATGAATATTGGTGTTATGATTGAGTTGATGTGCTGAATATTATCTTATGTTATCTCTATGTTGTTTATGATCTTGCATGCTCTCCGTTGTTAGTAGCTATCTTGGCCAAGTAGATACTAGTGACTCCAAGAGGGGGTATTTATGCTCGATAGTTGGGTTCATGCCTCTATTTAATCTGGGGGAGTGACAGAAACCTCTAAGGTTGTAGATGTGCTGTTGCCACTAGGGAGAAAACAACATTCTTATGTCCAAGGGCATATGCTTTGTTTACATTATACACTTTGCTTAATGCAGTTATCTGTTGTTCGCACCTTAATACTCACGGGGTCCTCGGATGATTCCCCGTGGGTGGATTATTAGTCATAGATGCAGTTGGATGGCGGTCTATGTATCTTGTTGTAATGCCCAGAGTAAATCTCATAGTGATCCTCTCGACATATGCACGTTATCTTTATTCTATCAATTGCCCAACTGTAATTTGTTTACCTAGCATGTGTTATTTATCTTATAGAGAGACACCACTAGTAAACTGTGGACCCCGGTCCAATTTCCTTTATATTGCTATCACCTGTTTACTTTACTCGCACTGTTTACTTTCTTGCATACTACTATTGCTTTCCACTCGATACGTTCATTTCTTTGTTTACAGCAAACCGGTGAGATTGACAACCTCATCGTAAGTTGGGAGCAAAGTATTTGGTTGTGTTGTGTGCAGGTTCCGCGTTGCTACTAGTTGAAGACGCGCTAACAAGAATCGTTAACGGTGCCCTTGTTGGAAGTCACTAAGCTAGCAGGCATCACCTTCAGACGTTTGGCTTTTTCCTGGATACAATAAACCTTGGTTTCTTACTGAGGGAAAATTTGCTGCTATACTCATCATACCTTCCTCTTGGGGTTCCCAACAGGACGGTGATTTACATCAACACCGCCGCAACAAGCAGCAAAATTTTCTGGCGCCATTGCCGGGGAAAAAGAAGACTTCTGCAAGGGGAGTTTCGCACGCACATCCTTTACTTTGTTTTAGTTTTGCTTTACTTTATTTTCACTTGCATCGTTTTTATCAAAAAACACAAAAAAATTAGTTTCCTTTATAGTTGTTTTTACTTGTCTGCTTTTAGTTTTGCTAGAATGGTACTCCTGAAAACACCAAGTTGTGTGATTTTACTAGCACTAATAATAGTGATTTTATCTGCACTCCTATTGCGCCACCTGCTCCTGCTGCTGATTTTTATGAGATTAAACCTGCTTTGTTGAACCTTGTTTTGAAAGAGCAATTTTCTGGTGCAAGTACTGATGATGCTGCAGCTCATCTCAACAATTTTGTTGAGCTATGTGAGATGCAGAAAAATAAGGATATAGAGAGTGATATTATTATGCTTAAGTTGTTTCCTTTTTCTTTGAGGGGAAAAGCTAAGGATTGGTTGCTGTCTTTGCCTAAAAATAGTATTGATTCATGGGCTAAGTGTAAGGATGCTTTTATTGGAAGATACTATCCTCCTGCTAAGATTATAGCTTTGCGTAGCAATATTATGAAGTTTAGCCAGTTTGATAATGAACATGCTGCTCAAGCTTGGGAAAGAATGAAATCTATGATAAAGAATTGCCCTACTCATGGACTGACTACTTGGATGATTGTCCAAACTTTTTGTGCAAGACTGAATTTTTCTTCAAGAAACCTATTGGATTCAGCTGCTGGAGGCACTTTTATGTCCCTTACCTTGGGCGCCGCAACAAAGCTTCTCGACAATATGATGGTAAATTATACTGAATGGCACACCGAGAGAGCTCCACAAGGTAAGAAGGTAAATTCTGTTGAGGAAACCTCTTCCTTGAGTGATAAGATTGATGCTATAATGCTTATGCTTTCTAATGATAGGACTCATGTTGATCCTAATAATGTTCCTTTGGCCTCTTTGGTTGCTCAAGAAGAGCATGTTGATGTAAACTTCATTAGAAATAATAATTTTAACAACAATGCTTATAGGAACAATTTTGTGAGTAACAATTATAGGCCGTATTCTTCTACCAATGGTAATGGTTATGGTAACTCTTATGGTAATTCCTCCAACAATGCTAGGGCCACGCCCTCTGAGCTTGAGGTCATGCTCAAGGACTTCATCGGTAAGCAAACTACTTTTAATAAGTCTATTGAGGAAAAGTTAGGCAAAATTGATATTCTTGCTTCTAAAGTTGATAGCCTTGATCATGATGTTGAACTTCTGAAACTAAAAGTGTTGCCTAATGATGTGAAAGAGAATAATACCTTTGCCACTGCTAATGCTATCCAAGTTAGAATTGATGAAAATGTTAGGATGTTAGCAGAATTGCATGCCAGGTGGGAAAGAGAAGATGAGATGCCTATAAGGATGAAGGTATGTACCATTACTACCTCTAATGATGTTATCCCAAATGCTAGCAATCCTCTTACTTTGATTGGCGTAGAGAAAACTCCTACTCCTAGTGTTTAAAAGCCCAAAACAGCTAAAACTTTTTCTCAAAAGAGTGCTGAAATTTTTCGGAGTGTAGGATATGATAGCTCTATTTCTTTTAATGATTTTGATGTTGATGGCTGCAATATATCTGAAGTTATTTTGTTCTTGCAAAAGCTTGCTTTGACTCCTAATGCTAGTCCTATAAATGTTGCTTTTACTAAGCATATTACCAATGCTCTCATGAAAATTAGGGATGAAAAGTTGAAGCAAAATGCTTCTATTCCCAAGAAGTTAGAAGATGGTTGGGAACCCATAATTGATATGCATGTTAATGGTTTAGATTGCCATGCTTTATGTGATCTAGGTGCTAGTATTTCTATCATGCCTAGAAAAATTTATGATATGCTTGATTTACCACCGCTTGAAAAGTGTTATTATGATGTTCCTATTACTGATGTTGCTAAGAAGAAACCTTTAGGAAGGATTAATGATGTTCTTATTATGGTTAACAATAACCTTGTTCCCGTTGATTTTCTTGTGATGGATGTTGAATGCAATGCTTCATGTCCTATTATTTTGGGAAGACCCTTTCTTCGAACTATACGTGCCATCATTGATATGAGGGAAGTCACCATCAAATATCAATTCCCACTCAAGAAAGGTATGGAACACTTCCCTAGGAAAAGGAAACAATTACTTTTTGACTCTATTCTGAGAGCAAATTATGAGCTTGATGCTTCATCACTTGATATTACTTGATTTGCACTTTCTACGCCTAGCTCAAAGGCGTTAAAGACAAGCACTCTTGGGAGATAACCCATTGTTTTACTTTCAGTTCTTTTTCTTTTATTTGAGTCTTGGAAGTTATTACTACTATAATAACCGCTCCTTATCCTTTTTATTTCATTTTTGTGCCAATAGAAGCCTCTAATTTGAGTGAGGTAAGATTTGGGGATGTTGCTGTCCTGAAACAGATTTCGGTGCTGCACCGTAAATATTCGTGAAAATTCTCAAAATATCTTTTTGACCTGCGATTTCTTGTGCATATGCCCCAGGTTATATCCAAACTTTCATTAGTTATACACTTTTTTATTTGAGCAACAGAAAACCCTCTAAAAATTCGACCTTTGTCAGCTGTTCTGTTTTGACAGATTTCTGCCACTATTTGTGTTTGCCTCTTTATCGCTTTCTTTTTGAGTTCTTTTGATCACAGAACTTTTGGGGAAGTTGCTACAGTAGTATATGCTTTATATGTGGTGGTTTTGAGTTGAAATCTGAAGCAAAAAGGGGTTGATTCATTGCTATGCTTACACTAATGTTGCTAATAGAATTGTGTTTAGTTTTGTATGAAGGAAGTTTTCAAGTGTAGGGATTGGAGAATGATGAGATGAGTTGAAGAATGGACAAAAACTCAAGCTTGGGGGATGCCCACGCACCCCAAGAAATATCCAAGAGGTACAAGCGTCAAAGCTTGGGGATGCCCCCGAGGCACCCCTTCTTCATCGGCAAAAATCAGGTCACCTTTCAACACACTATATTTTTATTGCTTCATGCATTATGCGTTTTTCTTGGAGCATCAGTTGTTTTAGTTTTCAGTTTTCTTTAGTTTTGTTTGCTGCAATAAATGGTTGGACCCCAACAAATTTCTTTTGGAGAAGTTGCCTTGCTTTTCATTTGCTAAGAACACTCCGTTTTTCACTCTTATCGTTCAACGAGTGTTCTCTTTTTCTGCTACTGCGTTTAGTTCTCATTTTTCGCCTTGATTTGTGTTCAGATCTTGTTATATCTTTGCATCAAGGTGTATTTTGACCTCTGGTCCATGTTGGATTTCATCAAAAGAGTTGTTTCAAAAAGGTTCGAATGGTGTTGGAAAAGAGAAAAATTTTCATGCAAAAAGTGGTACAAAAAGGAGCTTGTGTAGACTGCGGCCTAGGCTTTTGCATGTCGTGCTTGATGTCTTTTTGATAGTATGCTTAGTGGTTTTGCTGTAGCATGACTTGTCTCAAATGACTGAGATTGCTTAATGAGCCTTTGAAAAAATCATGCGTTGTTTTTATTATTTGAAAGCATTATTTTGGTTTTCTCCTTTGATGCTTTATTTGGGTTGACTTGGCACATGCTTACACATGTTAGACTCATACAAAGTCGCCATAAGCCTCTATGATCATTTAGTTTTTGACTTTTGATGCCATCTTATGCTTCTTTTAATGTTGCTTTGTCGCTTTGCATGATTATGGCCGTTATTGCTCTCTTAGTTGGTTGCTCCCAGTCTTTTGCTAGCCCTCGTTTTGTACTGAGTATGAGCTCTACTCGTGCATCCAACTCCTAAAAACTAAGTTGTTCCAATGTGTCCACCATATATACCTATTAGCAATTTGCTATTCCAAGTACATTCGACTTGCTTTTATCTATCCTTCAAATTAAACTCTTTTTGGTGTTATGCAAAAATTGGTCAGTAAAGCTCTCACGAACCTGATGGCACACTTTACTTTTCTCGTTCTTAAAAATTTGACATTGTGGCTCTCTTATGTTGAGTTCTTATGCTTGCAAGTTGTAAGTTGGAAATTAGCCCAGCCATGCCGTCATGGGGCAAGCTTTCAACATTATACTTCTTATTTGAGTTGATATCGTGATCTTTTGTTTATGGTACTCGCGATGTGAAATAAGTTGGGAATCTTGCGGGATCATGGAGTTTGTATACGTGTTAGAGAAACGCCTGGGCCGCTAATCTAAGCCATGCATAATTCATGGTGGAAATTTACAGCATGCCCATAGTGAACATTCGACGACGCATCTCAAAATAAAAAGCTATACCAATGGTAAATAAAAGAGATGATGAGGTGTTCATTGTCTGTTTGTCCTGTCATTTTGATATGGGCTTGTTCCAAGTCATCGGGCATGGAGGTACCCCGTTGGCGGTTCTCGATGATACGTGTATACTTACAATGACAAGAGCTTGCTTGGGACTCTAAGTCGAGTAGCATGAGGTTTGGGTATTCGTATTTCACGGGACACGAGGTTTTCAACTTATGATTTGTCAAGCATATGCATCATAAGTGTATTCACATTAACTTTAACCATTCAAGATGCCTATGATGGGGGCAATGAGAGCTCAAAGCTAGTAAGTACCATAATTTTTGAAGGTTTATAAAACTTGCAATCACTGCTTCCCTCTGCGAAGGGCCTTTCTTTTACTTTTATGTTGAGTCACCACCTTCTATCTTTATGCACCGTCTAAGAGAGCATAGTTGTCATTCTGAGTATAATGTGCATTGTCCCAAAGTTTTCATTGATTGATTCATGATGTTGGTTTCACTTGTTCTTAAATTATTTGTATCTAGTCGCCCTCTTAAACTTGAAGGTGCCCTATGCATTTATGTTTTGCTCTCTCATGAAGGACAAGCTGAAAACCATTTGTATGTTTTTCCATATGATTTGAACACACGTTTGACTTTCATTGTTTCATTTTCATGATCTTTCATTTGTGTTATTTTTCATGTTATAACATGGTTGCTAAGTTTCTTCTATCAAGATTATATCTTTCATGCCCATGTTTTAAGTTCTTTTGATCCCAGCACTCAATGCTTTACATAGATGATCAAGATCGTGTAGGTGCATGTCACCTCAAAAATTATTTCTTTTGTTATCACTTACCTACTTGAGGACGAGCAGGAGTTAAGCTTGGGGATGCTGATACGTCTCAAACGTATCTATAATTTTTGATGATCCATGCTTGTTTTTACACCATTTGCTTAGTGTTTCATTACACTTCGTGGCATTTTTATGCATTTTCCGGAACTAACCTATTGACAAGATGCCACAGTGCTAGTTCCCTGTTTTCTGCTGTTTTTGTGTTTCAAAAAAGTTACACAGGAAATATTCTCGGAATTGGACGAAACAAAAGCCGAACATCCAGAATTAAACGAAGCTTCCAGAAGACCGAAGAGGAGACGGAGATGAGCCAGAGGCTAGCCTCACCATAGGGCGGCGCGGCCAGCCCCTGGCCCGAGCCCCCTATGGGTGAGACCCCCCTGGTCCACCTCTGACGCCGCCCCTTCTCCTATAAAGACCCCCCAACGGGAAAAACCTAAGGACCCGATCGATTTTCCAGAAACACATCGCGATCCGCCGCCGTCGTCGACCCGAGATCGGGAGGGTCCAGAAACTCTTCCCGGTACCCTACCGGAGAGGGGAATCACCACCGGAGGTCTTCTTCATCGCCATGCTTGCCTCCGGCGTGATGAGTGAGTAGTATACCTTGGACTATGGGTCCATAGCAGTAGCTAGATGGTTGTCTTCTCCACCATGTGCTTCATGTTTAGATCTCGTGAGCTGCCTTACATGATCGAGATCACCGTTATGTAATTCTACATGTTGTGTTTGTTGGGATCCGATGAATATTGGTGTTATGATTGAGTTGATGTGCTGAATATTATCTTATGTTATCTCTATGTTGTTTATGATCTTGCATGCTCTCCGTTGTTAGTAGCTATCTTGGCCAAGTAGATAATAGTGACTCCAAGAGGGGGTACTTATGCTCGATAGTTGGGTTCATGCCTCTATTTAATCTGGGGAAGTGATAGAAATCTCTAAGGTTGTAGATGCGCTGTTGCCACTAGGGAGAAAACAACATTCTTATGTCCAAGGGCATATGCTTTGTTTACATTACACACTTTGCTTAATGCAGTTATCTGTTGTTCGCAACTTAATACTCACGGGGTCCTCGGATGATTCCCCGTGGGTGGATTATTAGTCATAGATGCAGTTGGATGGCGGTCTATGTATCTTGTTGTAATGCCCAAAGTAAATATCATAGTGATCCTCTCGACATATGCACATTATCTTTATTCTATCAATTGCCCAACTATAATTTGTTTACCTAGCATGTGTTATTTATCTTATGGAGAGACACCACTAGTGAACTATGGACCCCAGTCCAATTTTCTTTATATTGCTATCACCTATTTACTTTACTCGCACTGTTTACTTTCTTGCATACTACTATTGCTTTCCACTCGATACACTCATTCCTTTGTTTATAGCAAACCGGTGAGATTGACAACCTCATCGTAAGTTGGGAGCAAAGTTTTTGGTTGTGTTGTGTGCAGGTTCCGCGTTGCTACTAGTTGAAGACGCGCTAACAAGGATCATTAACGGCGCCCTTGTTGGAAGTCACTAAGCTAGCAGGCATCACCTTCAGACGTTTGGCTTTTTCGTGGATACGATAAACCTTGGTTTCTTACTGAGGGAAAATTTGCTGCTATACTCATCATACCTTCCTCTTGGGGTTCCCAACGGGATGGTGATTTACATCAACACCGCCGCAACAAGCAGCACGTAACACCCAGCATGTTATTTATCTTATGGAGAGACACCACTAGTGAACTGTGGACCTCGGTCCATTCTTTTACATTGTTATTACCGCTTACCATTTACTTGCTTTTTTTAAGTACTTGGTTGTGTTGTGTGCAGGTTCCACGTTGCTGCTGGTGCAAAGCTACGCCCTGGACAAGGCGCCATATATAAATTCTCTAGAGTTGTCGCGAAGCTAGCGAGCATCAACCTTCGGAAGTTGGTTCTTTCTCCTACTGGTTCGAGAAACCTTGGTTTCATACTGAGGGAAGACTTGCTGCTATGCTCATCATACCTTCCTCTTGGGGTTCCCAACTGGGCGGACATCTACACGCCATCTTCTATCACTAATGCTCATGGTAGAGCTAACAATGCTCTTGTTGAATTACACCTGACTTTTGTGGATGTGGACTTTATTATTATGGACATGGAAGGTAAGAGCCATAGTCCTATAATTCTTGGTAGAACTTTTTTGAGAAGTACAGGTACTATGATTGATGCTAATGAAGGGAATGTGAAGTTTAAATTCCCACACAAGAAGTGCATGGATCACTTTCCATGGAAGAAGCGACCGAAGAATTGCCTCATGGCATGTGCACCTCCTGAAAACTTGAGGTATGAAGCCTAGCTATATGGCTATAAAGAAAGCTCTTTACAGGAGGCAGCCCTGTTGTTTGCTTTTACTTTTTGGTTTGCTGTAGATTTTTAGTTTGTGTCTTTGTTTTGGTCTGGTTTCAAAATTAAGTGCCAAAGTTTTCCCATTTGGATACAAAAGATGAAATTTTTCGCGAGTTGCTATTTTCTACGTGCTGCTGTTTATGAGAAAATCATTGAAAAATCTCTGTAGTTCGAAATTGAGTGCTCTTTTTTGTTGGATTCATCGTTTTGTCCTCTTTAACTCTGTATAGGGATTTGATTTATTGCATGTTGTAAGTGGGCTTTGATATTTATTATGTAGCAGCTATTTTTGAGAATACTTTATGTCTTTGTATTGTTGGGTGATTCTTTTGAGTTTAATTGATTCTTTTTTGTGTCTTTTGAGCGTTTTAAGAGTTATGCACTTTGGCAACTTTATGGACATGAGGAACCAAAATTATTTGGGTGTTCTTAAAATGCCAAGATTCGTATCTTTTTATGCACTTCCAATTAACCCCGCAGAAGGGAGAAGTTTTTGTAGTGAAGGTTTTTTACAGGGAATGAAGCCAAGTTAAACCAAGGATATTCTAAGGATGGTCATGATCGTAAGCTTGGGTATGCCCCATTCATCAAAAAATATCGGTTTGCAAATCTTCAAACTTCTGTTTTTTGAGCACTATGAGAGCTTCGTTAAGCTTGGAGCGTCTAGTCTTTTGTTTTTGTTTTTGTTTTTGGAGTACCATCTCTGTCTTTTGTAGACCACCTTCAGTTGTGAGTCTATTAGATTATCTTTCATCTCCGAAAGAAAAGGGAGAAGGGGAAAGAAGTTTAGTCAAAAAATATTTTTGGGAACGAAGAATGTAATAGCTACAGGTACAAAGGTATGATTGCTATGACTCTAAAGAGTAATGAATTTAATGATACTTATGAGATGATTGCAATGCTTCTCATTTTAATTGTTGATACCTTCAATCCGGCTTTAGGATGTAGGATAGCGGTACTTTTCCCTAGTAGACGTAGGTTTATCGAACTTGGGGAAGTTATTGCTTGGTGCTAAAGGTTACGTTATTTGGCGAGCACTTACTAGTTTGGTCGTCTGTCTATTCCTAGACCGTTACTATATTGTTGTGTGTGTGTCAATGGATGGAGAATAAGCCATGGGCATAGGATTCACCTATAGCAGTGCATGCATAAGGGGCAAAGATAATAATAAGCATAACATGTATTAAGGATAAATAGTTTTAAATATTGTGGGCGGCACATCCATATAATCTACTAGTTTTAGTGAGCTACATATGCCAATAGACTTCTAGTCCTACTACTATACCACAATAGTCCTGTCTAGGAAGCAATAATTAAGTAAAACAGACTAAAGCATTAAGATTTGTGGCATTGCCGTGGTCCCAAGTGGATCTCAGATCCTCTAATATTTTACCCCTTCTATCACTGGGATTCGATCTAGAGGGTGAAGCACCACTCATACCTCCTCATTACCTTGATCAATCCTCGGATCTTGGGTACCTGACAAGACTTTGGATCGAGGCAACGAGATGATAGACAAGTGAAATAACACATTCATACTCAATACAATATCCCCATAAAGATTAGATCATGCACATAATCATTGTGAGGCTTTATCGAGCCCGTACCCCGTGAGGACTACTCACTCATAACGAGATCAAAAGATAGAGAAAATTGTATAGATGGATTCAATAACAATATCAAATATCCTTACAATATTGCCAATCGTGGAGATCGAGATTACAAGTAGATGGCTATGGCTATGAGGTGGAGGATGGGATGGCGATGGTGACGGCGGATGTGGTGATCTCTGTATCTCCCTCTGCCGCTCAACTCTCTCTTTCCAACGCCTGGGGGTCAATTTATATAGAGGCTCCTTCATGAAAGTCGCTAGGTTTGACATGGCAAATGCGGTGGACACTGATACGGGCACTGATACGAGCAGGTCCTGCCCGTAGACTGCCCGATAAAGCTTTTGGAGGTCAGCAACACGAGCCCTTTGACTTTGGAGTATTGGAAACTCAAATTCTTCATTAATTCTCCCAGATTTCATCATTAAAGGGTGTATTCCTGAAAGGAAATATTTAAAGAATATCTCCATCTCGATGATAATTAGTCATTAATGGCAAAGGGTTGAGAGATATTTCATCATTTTCATGACAAATGTGAGATTTAAACTTAAGGTATAGATGCTGGATTATGCAGCTATCAGTTGTATCTCTTATGTATTCATTTTATAAGGGTTTTATAATTTGTTTTGCATCATGAGCTATTTTGATGAACAAGGTTGCTTTCTATTAGCGGTTAGCTTTTGAACTTGTAGTTGTTGGAAAGAAAAAGAGATGAACTTTGTTAAGAAAAGGTTGTGGGCTGACAACAAAATTGATGGCAAAGCTCCAGTTTGGGTAAGATGATGAGTATATTATCTTTGTGACACAGTGCTGTGATGGGAGTCAAACATGTAAACCATGCATGCTTACATGGTGGACGTTTTCAACTCTTTATGTTGATCTTCATGTCATTTTGGTTTTGGACGCTAGTCAGTGTGGACTGGCAATGCCAAGTGGTAAGTGACTTTATATGTATGGGATCTTTTGACACAAGCCTTGACCGCTACACGGTAAGGCATGTAGTCATGGTGGAAGTTTTTCAGCAGCCTAAACTATGCAATTGGTTGAAATCAAACAAAGCTGATTTTCGTGTCATTTGAGTATGGATAATCATCGGCGGAAATATGAGGTGTGGCTACTCGTACAAAGGGACATGAGATACTCAAGGTTAATTGTTTCTTAAGGTACTATGCATATGAGTCACGTGCTATGGAGGCATGACAAGAATACATGTGGTGCTGGTCTTCATCTCCGAGGGCATGAGACAGCTTGTTATTGTGTCAAGAAGGTACTACACACATGCAAGATGCTTAAGATAGGGGCAATGGAACTCCTCACCTTGGAAGTGCAGAGTAAGAAAAAAGAAATAAAGGAAAGAAGAAAAATAAGAAAAAAAAACTTGAATTACCATCTAGGAACACTTGGTTTGTATCTTTGTTCATCATAATAGTTAGTGCATGCATATTCATCTTATCATTTATGATCATTGATATATTTGTGCTACTACTTCAATGATTACTGTTTATCTAACTCTATAATGTCTCAATGTTTAACTTACACTTTGGAGATGCAGCAATCATATGTTGAAGACTTGAAGTTATTGGTGAGTTAATAAACTACAAAGCTCATGACTTTTTATCACCCTTTATGCTCGAGGATGAGCATAGGTTAAGGTTGGGGATGTTGATGCATGTAAAATGCATCCATGATCTTTGTATTTTATTAGATCATATTCTTAGTTATTTAATAGTTTTATATGGACTACGACATGTTTCTATTGATTCCTGGGATTTTTTAAACGATCCCCTTTCATTTGGTTTTAGCACCGCAAAGCAAATTTTCTTGTTTTTGCATGTTTTTGAATTTCAGGGACCTTCTCGATGTCAAACAGACACAATCTTTTTGCCCCGTCATTTTTTGGGAAATAGAAGAATTGGAAAAGAAGAAGTCAACAGGGAATGCCACGAGGCGCAAAAGGGGGCCTACCGCATGGCCAAGAAGCTGGCTTGCATGGTGGGGCCCACTTTCTGGCTTGTGGGTCCACTCATTGCAAACTTTGGCTCCACGGACACATCTTGACCTAAATCGACTAAATATACCCCCTTTGGCAATTTTGTGATGGGGCAGCGGAGAAATACGAAATACACCAAATGAATATGTAGACTGCAAGGATATAAGGGGAGACACTATCGGAGTCGCTCCCGGTTCCCCTTTGACTCCATCGACAGCATATCCTTCAGCAATATGATGAAGATGGAGTAGTTCACGCCCTGGACTATGGGATTGTCAAAGTAACTTGTAACAAACTTTCTCTCGTGATTCGTTGATTATAGTCACATGAGATGCCTATCATGATTGTGGCCATATTTCTATTAACCCTATGTTGGATCTTATGTTTGTGAGATTTTTTTGAGATGCAAATATGTTTATTTTCTTGATGTATGAATATAGATGTATATGTTACCCCTATGGTGGATCTTATGTTTGTGGGATGATTTATGAGATGCAAAGATGTTTATGTTCTTGATGTATGAGTAGATGTATATGTTACCATGTTCTTGTGTGATTGTCCTAATCAAACTAGTATGCTAGGGCGCGTGTGGGGGATGTGTGCATTAGTTATAGCAGTTTGGGGAAGTGACAGAAATCTCTGGACTTCTATGGTTTTTTACTTTTCTATGGTTGCCTCGCTAGGGAGAAATGATTACCTTGCTTAACCATCCAGTGACAGGAAGGATGCCTTGCTTGCAAGGATGCATTTTTTTTTCAACATTATGTTACATTCCTTAATGGAATACTCTGTTTGTTCTTAAATTTGACTTGAGGTGGACTCCCTTCTCAAAGGATTATTAGTAAGTTGATTTTTGTGTCATCTCTATGTTAGAACATGATGCCCATATTTATGCTTATCAATGACATGTTTTGTGTGTTTGCATGCTCTTAGCTTGTCGTTTGTGCTTTATCACCATCATGTTATGAGAGAGGGAGATCAAGCGAAACCATGGTCCCCGGTCCTGCTTTAGCCATAAGAAAGTTTCTTGTTACTTTTTGCTATTTTAATTTTAGTACTTAAACCCAAAAATCACAAAAACTCTGGTTACTCACTTTGCTTTGTTCTGGTTTTATAAACTTGCGAGCTATTGGGGCCTGACAACTACCATAGTTAGTTGGGGACGCAAAGCTATTTGTTTGCTGTTGTAGGTTGCAAGAAGGGTGAAGAAAAGGAACCACTTCAGTCTTCCCTGAGAGTTTGTATAAACCCTGAGTCGCCCTTGTGGGGAAAAATTGCTGCATCACTCTGCGCTTGGAGTCCCAACGAGTGGCACTTCAAAGAATAGAGGCATGTCATCAAATATGATTGTAATTTTAACTTCGATAACTTGGGGAAGAGGGCTTAGAAACTAACCTTCTTGACTATTAGACACTTGTGCATTTGGAGATTTTAGAGAGGTCTCCGGATACTATTTGGTTTTACAGGTTTCGGAATGAACAAGGAGATTTCATCAAGGTCGACCTCCCTAGACCAAAGTTCTTCAACACACTCGCCAAGAAATGGAAGGTAACAGAGGAGGAGACTGTGGCTCTCAGATGGGAGAAGGTCCACTGGTACCTCGAAGAGGATACCTCCCCTGCTGAGCCAGCTTGGGGCAGTGCCCCCACTAACACTACACCTTGGGTCGCCTCCTCTATTGCCTGCTGCACCTTGGGGAGGTGATCCTCCATACGCGTCCTGGCATGCCCCTGCTTCTTCAGCTGACTAGTGGGGAGGCGGTAGACTATCCACACAGTGGGACGTTGGCTCCTCTACTGCGCCTACTCTCTGGTGGTATGACCCAGCGCCTTTACAAAACGATTTGTCGGCTAAAGACTACTACGACTTGATGATGGATAACATCCATGAAGTAGCTAAGAAGCGAGTCGCTGCATTGCAAAACATAGAGAAATAGAAATTGCGGGTATCGAGATCTTACAATAAAAGAGTTTGACCAAAGAACATTCAGATTGGTGACTTAGTATGGAAGGTTATACTTCCCAAACTCGCGAGTTTGGTAAATGGTTACCTAGCTAGGAAGGGACGTTCAGAGTCGTAAAGATGGTACCTGGCAACGCATATCTGGTGGAGACAATGAAGGGAGTCTTATTCTCCCAGTCTCTTAATGGAAGATACTTGAAGAAATTCCACCCAAGTGTATGGCAATCCGCCTAAATACACTCATGGACGATATGTAAATATATTGCCCTAACATCAAAAAATGGCTCATGGGCTTAAACATTGTTATTAGACCAAAAACACGCTACACGATTAGGGCATGTGTTTGCACCCAAATTTGACAGGTCAGCGACTAAGGTGAGGAGATCTATAGGAGACTTAGTGCCACATGGACGACTCCGGCTATGGGGCCAAATTTGGAGGAGCCGCAGAAGATGGCTATAAATCCCAAGAAGCTATCAAGAAACTTTCAAGGAAGATGGGATGCAAAGCCAAAGAAAGGGCGATTTGCGCCAAGAAGACTAAGATGCAAACTGAATGGGAAGAAGAAACAAGGAAACCGGAGACGACATGGAGGGACCAAGAGGTTCTAGAAGAATCCAAGAAGACCTTTGGAGTCTATGTCCAGCTCGAAATAGGGTTCAACTTTCCTAGTTTAGGTTTCCTTATACAGTTTTCAAACCAACTTTGTATCAAGTAGCGCGAATCCTTGCACAGAAAGACTAGTCGTCCCATATATATGTGAGGGGTGACAGCCGATTGAATTAAGCACACAATCATCAATCAATACTTTACATTTACATCTACTTTTCAACCTTGCAAACCCTTGTCCCTGCTTCTGATCTTCAGTGACTTGGCCAAAAGCCTCACCTTAGATCGATAACCCGAGCCTAGAGCGATTAGGTTGGCCAAGCTCACCTCATAGTCGCCAGAACCTCCTACGGGTCCGTCCCGAGGAACTGGGGCTTCGGGTCCTAAAAAGCATCTTCTAGTTGCCTTGCGTATCACGCTGCTAGTCGACCTCCAAAGGTGTGAGCTGGGGAGCATCTACCTCGACGTCGCGGGTAACCGTTGTTGGCAATAAGGCTTTCCACGCCCATGCTGTGACTCAAAGCACGCGGAGGGCATAGGTGTGTCACAAATCGTACGCAACAAAATTTAAACGGGTGTGCAACAATGTAAAAATATTTTTTATGATAAAAAATAGACAAGGGTTCATGGATTTACTTGAGCTCTCTCTCATAAGCATGGTGGCACAAAATAAGCGAATCTAGATAGGTTAAACTCTATGCAACTTTAGTGTAGTGTTTGATTCACAATCTATGGGCATCACATCCTAATATGGAGATGATGATCTTTCTAATACTCCCCTAAGTAAGTGATTTGTTTGCATGCTTAGAACTAAGTGCGTACACTTTTATGTGACGGCACAAAGCATTGCCTTACATGGTGACATGATGTTGGATGATATAAGGAACTATCCCACCTAGCCATCTACCATCTTGAGCCCCTTTGTGTTCATTTACTTCTGTTGTCCTTGTTATTTTGTCTTCTCTCCTTTAACTTGTTGATTATGATTTAGTTCTTAGCCTAATTTTATTGTTTTGACATGTCTTTAACAATTTTCCACACATGACTAGATGGAATCCCCTAGTGAAATTAGATGACACTGTAACAAGAGCATTAAAATGGAACCTCTACATTTAAAAAGAATCCCCATCAAAAGTTAGGTGGCCTATCTTGCAAAGAATGAACCACACTAGAGACAATTGCTTATTTTGCCAAGTTCTCGACAAGGTACCTGCACGTTTTAATTTGTGTTACTAATGATATGAGCCAAGTTTTTACCGTCATACTAGCTCGGAATCAGATTTAACTTGCTTACTGTGTGAGTACGAATGTGCCTTAGTTGCTCGGAATCACATTTTTTGTATGCCTCCCTCTTGATATTCATTTCACAGTGATGTTGGTTGGAATGCATGTGACTCTCTGAGGTCTATGTCCCAAAGTTTGTTGGCATGGCAATTTGGAGGGAGATCCTTGTGGTGTCTAAACCAAAAGCTTGCAATAGTTTAAGCACTGGATCTAGAGTATAATCAGAGGTGAGCATGTAATTCAACCCTGGATCGAGCTTTCAGACATTAAATAAAAAAACACAACCGACATGCATGTATTGAGTTCACATATACTTAGAAGAATGCTGCTACAAGAATATAACTTATAATATGTCGCAAGTATACATTGTAATAGCTCGGTAAAACATTTTGAGTAAGAAAAAACCTCGGTTATACATAATGGACAATTTTGGTAATTTCGAAAAAGATATTAAAACTTATGAAACATCAAAATGTGAAACAAAATCCGCATGCACCAGCACCTTCTTCCTCATGGCCGGGTACACCATCGTTCCTTTTCAGTTTTCACCGCTCCATTGCAACACAGTACCACGCTATGGAGCAGTACCCGCATGCACCAAAGTACAGGCACCACACACATCATTTGCATGTGTACTCCTCTTCATTTTAACAGACCGATCGACCTTATTACCGCTTCTTTTTCACCACACCAATTTCCTCTCAGTGAACCCCTCCAGCAGGGAAGGGTTCTTATTAATTACCACGACAAATCAATAAATAACGACCACCATTTTTTTTACTGTAAACACCTAGGCCGCAACGCGACCATATGCACTGTAATTTAACACAGTAACAAATCAAGAAATGGATGCAGCTTCTAGCTGTATATGTGAAGGCTGAGGATGTATATGTATCGGAGTAGCAACGTCGATGACGACGATGCCCATGCATATATATGCATGCATGCATGGCGAATGATTCTGACATGGACATGCCGCTTGCAATTTGCTACGTGCATGCGCGCATGAGGGGTGGAGAGGCGCTGGAGCTTGGAGGAGGAGAGCTCTTGAGGTTTTAGGTTTCGAGGTGTATGGAGAATTGGAGATATGGACGGGTATGGGGGATGCAATAGGCGGGTGGCTAGATACAAATGGTACCAGGGAAAAAAAAAGAGGAAGAAAGCCATTGATTGAAGGGAGGTATGGGCGGCAGAGAGTCACCGGATGATGGATGGATCTACTGGACCATGCCCAAGAAAGATCCGGCTGTCGTCGTTGCCGCCGCCGAGCTGGGAGCGGTGGCGCCTGGCGGGTTACCGCCGCCGCTGGTGGCGCCGGCGTTCGGCCTGACAACATTGTGGTGCTGGTGCTGATGCTGATGTTGCTGCTGCCTCTGGAACATCTCGTACTGCATCTTGTTGCCGTCGAGGTCGTCCTCATCCTCCTCATCGTCGTAATCGTCCTCATCCTCATCGTCCTCGTCCATGTTGTCGCTGTCTGCCGCGCCGCCGCCGCCCGTACGACTGTAGCTATTGATCGTCGCCTGCTGCACCACCTGCGGCTGCGGCTGCGGCGTCATCGTCGTCTCCTTCATAATGTCCTCTGGCTATAAATGCGCAGTGTTATGCAATCAGCATTGGATCACGGAAGAAACGAACAGCAGGGTACCACATGTACGTGCCAATTGGCTACGGCCACACGAGAATGCACATTTTTTTGGGAGTAGCTTAATTACCTTCTTCGTCGCCGCGCGGCCGCCGGCTTCGCTGAAGACGAACCTGTTGCCTGCTACGCTGCCTCCGTTGCTCGCCTGCATCTGCGTTCCAACGGGGACGCCGCCAACGCCGTGCCCGTTGCCTTCGTTGTTGGTAACGCCGTTCTTGGCCACGGGCGGCACGGTGGTGTGCGGCTGCGGAGCCGTCTGCGAGATCGGTGCCGCGACAGTAAACGCCTCGATGCGGTCCTGCGGAGCTACATTGGCGTTCTCCGCGGCTGGCGGCGGCAGGGCGGCCACGCCGCCGGCACCGGAAGGGGAGCCGAGCGCCGCCTTGTTGCGGTAGAGCGCCTCGAGCTGATGGAAGTAGGGGCATGTCTTGGAGTCCTCGGGACGCTTCTTGTTGCTCTCCTTCACCTTCTTGAAGTACTTGTTGATGTTCTCCCATTTCTCCTTGCACCGCTTGGAGCTCCGGCTGTAGCCCATCCGACTCATGCCGGCGGAGATCTCTTCCCAGAGCGGCCCCTTAGGCCCGGCCTCCTGGTACCGCATGTCCAGATTGCTCCGCAGCTGGATCAGCGCGTGCACCTCCGCCTTGGGCCACCGCGACGACGATGCCGCCCCGCTGCCGCCACCGGACCCGTCGTACCCCGACGCGTCGGGTGGCGTCTCGGCGGGCGTCATGACGATGTCCGTGCTGCTTTGGTGTACCACGAGCGCTTGCTGCTGCTGCGGTTGAGGCGTTGCGGGCGCGGGTGACTTCTGCGGCTGCGGCGCCGCAGGCGGCATTGTCGGCGGCTTCTGCGGCCGCGGCGAGGGTTGCCGCTGCGAGTGCGTACTCGCGGGCGGTTGTGACGACGGCGGCGGTCCGACGGAGAAGGCGATGGGCGTGGCGTGATTCTGCGACGACGGGGGAGGCGGCGGCATGAACGTGATGGCGGGCGCGGCGATGGACGGCATGGGGATGGTCTGCCCGGTGATCTTCTGTATGAAGGAGAGCACGGCGGCGTCGCGGGTGGCGGCCATGGCGCGCTCCTGCGCGAGTATCTCCTGCTCGCGCGCAAGGCGTGCCATCTCCTGCCGCCTCCACGCCTCCTCGCGGATCATGCGGTCCTGCTCCCGCTTCTCGATGGCCTCCAGGAACCGCTGCTGCATCGCCTCCTGCCGCTCCATCACCTGCTTCATTAGACCGTCGAAGAACCTCATCATCTTCCCGCTCCCGGCACCAGCGGCGGCGCCGCCATCTGACGTCCTCTTCCTCTTCCCTCCGTCGCCCATGTCGTCGGTACCCTCGTCATCGGAGTCCTCCTCGTCCGAGTAGTCCTCCGTGTTGGATGTCGAGAAGCTCAGGTTGCCCCCAACCACCGGCGTGGCCATGCCAGCCGCGGCACCAACAGGCGGCGGCTCGGCTAGGGGCCGGACGGCCGAGGGTCCAACCACCCCGGGCACTCCGACGGGTGCCGCTGGTGACGCCACCGGAGACGCCGCACCAGCAGTGCCGTGCAGCGCCTCTAGCTGCTGGAAGAAGCGGTACGTCTTGCCGTCGTTGCGGCCGGCGCGGCTGTCCTTGGTGCGCTTGTAGTACTTGTGCACGTTCTCAAACTTCTCCTTGCACTTCTTGGCGTTCCGCCTGTACCCCTCCTCGGCCAGCTTCCTGCCAACCACCACCAAACACCAATCATCATCAGCAACAAAAACCTCGTCAATGGAGTTCTACGATACAGCCACAGTTGCACATATATTCTTCAGCGCTCTCGCTCGCACACACAGACATCATGAAACCCTCACACAAAAGCAGCGTGCATGGAGAATTTTACTCGATTTGGGCACCGAAGATGGAAAAGATAAAGAAAGGCAGATGCATACATGCAGCAAGTATATATAGCAAATCCCAAGAAGAATAGCAGGAAAAGAAAACCAATTGGGAACAAAAAAAATCCAAACTTTTGCTTGCAGAAATTCAGAGGTCCAAAGTAATAGACAGCTTCGCCGGGATTGATGCCTCCGGATCTGAAGCTTACTGGGGTACTACTACTACCCTCATGTCGAAGCGATGGCTCGGACAATAACAATTCAGGGAAAAGCGGGGGAAGGAGAGCGATATGATTTAGAAATGGAAAAAGTCACTGCGCCCGTGAAGGATAGTTAAGGAAAAGCGTGAAAAGAAGTGTTTTTTAGCCGGTAATTGTACAGCCGCGTCCCCGACGAAAAAATCGCACCACGCCACCGCCGAGATTTCATGCGGCATTCCGCCGGACGAGAATTCCGGCCTCCGGGGATGGCGGGGACGGCGCCGGAGTGCGGAATTGCCAATTGCGGGTTGTGAATTGTGGTTTACCTGGAGACCTCTTCCCAGAGCGGGCCCTTGAGGGTGGCGTCCCGGAAGGCGGCGTCCATGTCGGACCGGATCTTGAGCAGCGCCAGCGTCTCCTGCCGCGGCCACCGGTTGCCTCCAGCGCCGCCGCCCGCGCCTTCCTCGCCGGCCGCCGCCGCCGCGAGCGCCTCTTCGTCGAAGCCCACCGGGCCTAGCTCGCTGTTGGGCTGCTGCTGCTGCACCGGCGCCGGCGGGCGACTGCTGATGGGCGAGGGCCCGTCGGCCATCGAGATCCGCTGCTGCCCGGCGCTCCCAGCCGGCGAGAATGGCGGCATCTCCGGCGGATGCAAGCCGAATTGCTGCGCCGGCGGCCCTCCTCCTCCTCCCTGCTGCTGCTGATGCTGCTGCATGCTAGCTAGTACACACGCCCGGTGCACGTCGCCGACCGAGTGTTACCACTGGGGCATAGGGAATGGAGGTGACGGGATGATCAGTACACGAGGAGAGAGGAGGAGGTGAAAAAGCGGATGGGAGGCCAGGACAAGCAGAAAGAAGACAGGGAGGGCAGAGAGAGAAGCAAAGGCAAAGCAGGAGAGGGGGGAAAAGAAAGAAGGGGTACTAGCAGGGATGAAGATGGAGAAGAAGAATAGAGGAGCACTAGTACAAGAAGCCTGGCAAGGAGAGAAAAATACTCTGCCTGCAGGGGGAAGAAGAGAGAGGAAAAAAAAGAATTAAGATACCATCAGTAAGCCTGCAATAAATAATGGGGGATGGGAATATGATAGCTGTGAAGCAAGTGAAAGCTGATAAGCGTTGAGTACAACCAGAGAGACGATGATGAGGGAGATGATGCGGGGTAGGAGATAAAACAAACGAGATGCCGCGCTGTCAGGGTGGCTTTACCTCCAATCCCTGCCTAATGCTCCTACACTAGTAGCTAGTTAAAAACCGAAAGGACAGAGGAGAGGGAGAGGAGTGCAGCTGTGCAGGGCAACGGTGGAGAGAGGAACATGTGACTATGTGTGAGGATGGAACTGAAACTGTGGGGTGAAAGAGAGAGGAGGCTTGTGGTGAAAGGGAGATGAGCACAAATACCCCTCCTCTACTACAAAACTCCCCTGCCTCAATCCCCATGGAGGAATATGTTGGATTCTGTGATGATCTTACTTATTTTCTTCCCCATAGAATACTTAGTCATATGTTATGATCCACCGGATTTTACTGTGTTTGTAGTGGTACCCTCATAGTAATACCTTTGCTAACACTATTATTTAATCACCATCACAACATTTCCATGAAGGCAATTTAGATGGTTGTGGAAGCAACTGGTTGCAGTTGTGGCCTAGCCAACAGTGAGCAAGGACCATTGGGGACTCCAAGGGGCAGGGAAACAATTATTTACAGCAAGAATTATTTTCTCCTCCAGCAGTGGAAATTCACCAATATACAAATTTAACCTTCAAAGCTAGAAAAATAAAAACATATATGCGCATGAGAGAACAAAGTTAGTTAGGAGAAATGGGAGAGAAGAAATACAAAGTGAGAGAGAAGGACCAGACAAGGCCACATTATAACAGCTGTATAGTGGGCCCGTCCGGAGGGCGAAAGAGGTGCAGAACGTGCTCGGCGAGATTAACGCGGACCCCCCTTCACCGCTCGCCCAGGAAAACCGACGCAGCGCCTTGCACGCAAACCTCACTGAATTGCGGGCCCAGAATTTTGGGTGACCCATGCGTCATGTGGTCTGGCTGGAGAAACCCGTGGGCGCACAGCAGGCTGAGGAGTATAGAAATGGCCATGCATTGGCATGTTGTGGGTTAATCCCTCCCTTTCCAGGTAATAAATGGCCATGTGGCCCCTTTTTTAATGGTTAGACAAAAAATCTGAGTGATTAATTAAGTTAACCACCTCAATTATCATTACCATACTTAAGTTAGTGTATGGGCAGGATGGCATTTCCGTTCACATGGATATATGCATTGTGCAAAATGAGAGGCAGGGAGTTGAATTGGATAATTGATATGGTCACAAACTATTTGTACCAGACAACTAGAAAAATCTGCTCTGCCTATGTATACATACTAGTATTTATTTTCTCGTAAAGTTTCACGGTCAAGGTTAGAGTCATGCACAAAAATATCAGCGTATCTAAATAAATAGAGATATATGTACGCGCATCTATAAATTAAAACCTATGTGCCCGTATATATTTCAATGTCTGTGGATTGTGCGTATCAAAATAAATAACTAAACGACAGAAAACAATGTCTCTCTGGATTGAGCGTATCAAAATGAATAACTATACGACACAAATGTTATATCACTAAAACAAAAGCTTGAGCGTGTATACCAGTATGTAACAGTAGAAACACGCAATATCTAAATAAATAGACTATTTGTATGAGACTGTGTATACATACCTAGTATTTATTTTCTTCCTAAAGTTTTCACGGTCAAGAATGGAGTCATGGTCAAAAATATCAGCGTATCTAAATTAATAGATACATATATATGCACATCTATGAATTAAAACTTAGGTGTCCATATATATTTCAATGTCTCTGGATTGAGCGTATCAAAATAAATAACCAAACGACGTAAAACAATGTCACTCTGGATTGAGCGTATCAAAATGAATAACAAAACGACACAAATGTTAATATCACTGAAACAAAAGCTTGAGCATGTATGCCACTGATTTCAGTATGTAACGGTAGATTCATGCAATATAATTTGTGTATTGTGCCTAAATATTTTTATCATAAATAATATTATGTATAAATATTTTTATCATAATTTGTATATAAATATAAATAATCAGATGTAAATGTAGGATTCGACATGGCAAGTAACATAATCACAACGTGTGTAGAAAATATGGTGTTCTGCGCTAACAATCCTGGTGTTGTTGTTTTTGAATCATTTAATATGCATTATCATCTTTTACATTATACATCATGATTTTTGTAACATCCCAGAACGTAGGACAATTTCGGGGTAGAATAGAAGGGCTTTTGTGCATTGCATCTGAAATTACGGGATTTTTTCGCGCTTTTGTTTCTAAAACCTAAGAGGGATCGAATCTCTCTTCGAGGGGAATTAGTGAACTCTCGAAGTGCGAAAGGTTTGGACATGATCTCTTTTGATCCATTATGGTGAGGAGTGATGATCTAGACTACTAAAACCCTAGCTACAAACTTTGAGATTGGGCTAGTACACTTATCAAATTAGAATTTGAATGATTGAAGTTTGAATTAACGGCACATTTAGAAAGGATAAATAAACAAATAAAGTAATAGAAAAGAATTTAAACATCAATAAAGTTTAGAGAAAACTTAAACTTTATTGATCATCACACATAAGTTACAATGTCTTTACAAAATTCATGATTAAAAGAATATTACAATTTGAGAGAGCCCAAGACAAATACATAAATAAGAAAAGAAAGATTACAAGTATAATTCTAAAGAAGCTAAGAATATTCTTTCTTCTTTCTCTCTTTCTTTCTTTTCTTCCTTTTGATCTTGATATCTGCAAGCAAATCAAAGAAACACAAAAATTGCCAAGGTAACAATTGACAAGTGTCATTTAGAAATAACACCCACTGTAGATAATCATCAAGGGCTTGGTCTTATCACCAAGGGAGCCGGATAGAAATATCCCAGGCCTTGCCGAGATGGGCAAGACACAACAGCAGCATAGTCACCAAGTGCATGCCATCAGGTGTCATACACCCAGGGCATGAGAACTAGGTATAAAAACCTCACAGCAGTGAAACAGACTCGGCTGAGACCCTCAGTCGACCAAGGCAAGCACCACCACACCATCAACATCAACACCCAGCACATCACCATCAAGAACACACCACCATCACTAAATCATCACACACAAATCAACCCTGCTCATGTGTTGAGCAACAGGGAAGATTTTCACCCCAGCACATCATCACAGAAATCATCCAGCAAATCCAAAGGCCAACATGATCACATAGATCAACTAGGAACTAGGTCAAGCAGCTAGGAGGAGCAGGCTTGCCACAAGAAGCAGGAAATCAGAATATTCCAGAAGAACAAGCTACTCTTCAGCAGCAGGTTATTGTTAAACCAAAGCACACATGAGTGCTGGGAGAAAACTCACAAGTTATTCTCCCAGGCAGACTGCACAAGGCACAGCCACACAAAGAGCAAGCAAAGCCATGCAAAGATCAAGCAAAGCTTGATGAAATAAGGCTTTGGTCATCATTTGGATGTCCAGGAGGCCAAGACCTTGGAAACAAGGCCATCCACAACACCTACTCCCTAATAAACAACTTATCTGGGAATTTCTCAAAGGAAATACTCACAGAAGTAAGAGCTAAGCTAGGAGTGGCACATGGGTTGCCTAGCTACCAAGTTAAAAGCCTAAAACCTAGAGAACCATCAGCTCTGTCAATTAAAATTGACCAAGACCAAGTTAATCATCTGGGTAAGTGGACAGTGACACTTATAATCAAATAAACCACCAGCAGATCACTACAAAGAGTGATCTACTCTCCAAAGCATCAACTTTAAAACCCACAGTAGCTGTGAACACCTCAGAGAGGCATCACAGTGAAGCAGTTAGCTAACAGCTACTGCAAGAGCCATCACAGCAGGCTAAGATGATTGCATCACAGCTAGGAAGAATCTAGCTCAACATATTTGATGCATCATTAAGTCACCACAACAGAACACTGCAAGAAAGTGCAGTGAAGCTGTTAATGAACACTAGCCAATTGGACTACACATTCAGAATAACTAAAACACATAGTTATCCATGCACTTGATCAAATTGATCAAGATTAACCACTAGCAAGCCAGACAACAGCAGCAGGTGATGAAATCAACAGAATTAGATCATCCAATCATGCAGTTAACTGAATCAACAAGTTTCAGTTAACAGAGTTAACTGAAACCATAACTGAAACTGACAGTAAGAGCTACACAAACATGATCTGGCCTAACAAAGAGATCATAGAGCTTAATTGGACACATCACAGCCACTGAACACCACATCATCAGTGGAGGCTAGAGGAGAGACTAGCATAACAGTAAGAAAAGCATGGCCAGCACCAGCTCCAGAAGAGCATGGCCAGCACAAGCTCTAGGTGAGCTTAGCCAGAGCCAGCTCGAGATGGGCTCAGCCAGCATGGAGCAAGCATCAGAGGAGTGGAGCAGCACGCATGGAGAGCATGAAGTAAGCTCCAAGAGGGGAGCAAGCTCCAGCTAGACACAGCAAGGTGCAGAGGAAGAGGAAGAGCAGAGAAGCACTTACACAGCGCCCTGGAGATACCACCGTGGCATGGCAAGGCAGTGCCCGCGCGGCCACGACGGCATCGAGCCAGAGGAAGACGCCGACGACACGTCGACGCAACAACAAGCTCACCAAGCCCAAGCACCACCGTGGACGAGGCCTAGCACCTCGAGAGCGAGCTCGAGATCGCCATGGCCGGAGTCCCGAGTTTCGGAGGCGAAGGGGATGCAGACGACGAGGACGCAATCGAGCAGATCTCGCGGACAGGCGGAACCGCTGTCGCCTGATCTATCGATTGAGCGGCATCTCGGCGGCGGTGACCGACGAAGCTCGTCGGAATCGAGCGCGGCAAGGCAGTCGCCAGGTGAGTCGCGAGGGAGGAGAGGAACGAGTGAGCGAGGGGGAAAGGAGGCGGCCGGTCAGAACCGACCGAGTCACTGGTCGGGTTCGACCAGTTGACTGGTCCGACAGGTGGGCCAGGCAGGGCAGTGAGAGAGAGAGGTGGAGGGAGGGTTTTTAACCAGAAAATTAAAAAACAGAAATTGAGAAAAGGAAAAGGACCTTTCTAGAAAAGGGCTTTTCAATGTAAATTAAAAGGAAGAAAATAAATGGAATTTTTACAAAAACAACTTTAAGTGATTTTAACTTTTTAAATCACTTAACTAGTAGTTTTGACAAATAAAAGATGATTTATTCATAATTATCTTAAACACCTTTCTTTTGAAAGGAAAATCTCTAGGATTAAATTATAAAAAAGAGGAGATAATAATCTTGAATTAAGATCAAATAAATCCATTCAAGAATTTGGTCTTAGTATTCTTGAATGAATTTAACCTAATATATACTCTGATAAAATCATAATTAGAGTATATTCACTTAAATAATCCACCAAGTGAAAATATTAGGATTGAAAGCTTAAAGGGTTTTCTTCTTAATTAGAATAAAACTCATTACAAAAATTGAACTCCATTCCAGGGTATTAAAGAATATTCTTGAATGAAGCAATTTATGACATATACTCTTTAAAATCATAAAAAGAGTATATAAACCCTAGGATAAGAGTAAGATACTTCTGGGGGGATTAAAGGGAATACACACACTATAAAAGAGCATGCATTATTTGAATCTTTAACCATTGCCCTTATCGGACAATGATGCTGTTTTCTAGAACCCGAGGTCCCGGGTCACTTCAACAAATCCAACTGCACTACCTTGCAGTTTGCAGGCAAGTTCACTCTTGCTCATATCTCTTGTTTATCTTTAACAAAGTACTTGCAAATATACCAGTGGTATTATAATTATGATTGCATTAAAAAGCAAAGGTTCTGCTTTTCATGAATGAATATGCTTAGTGGTTAGCAATCATAATGGTTGTCGACCTAGGAAGGTGGGCAGTGGGACCATGGTAAGAGTATGGTGGAGGTCCCACTGTACCGGGAATGTTCACCTAGGACTAATAACCAATGTCGTCAGTGATTCTTGTGCCGTAAAACACGGTCAACCATAGGGTCTGGAATGGGATGGAAGAGTCAGCTGTATCTTTTCCCTCATGCATATCAACGGACCGGCCATTTCGGAGCAGTCGTCTCCCTGCGCGGAGCTTCGGAATGGGTGGATTCCCCCTAATGAATTCACGATTCTGGCGGTCTATGATGGATTGCGGCAAAGACGGGGGTAGAGTTTGCGCCGGTGGAAACCGGTGGGGCTAACTCTAGAGTTTGCGCCGGTGGAAACCGGTGGGGCTAACTCATTGCCTAGGAAGAGGCAAGTATGCCGAGGTCGGCAACTACCGTAGATGTAGACCGACGAGGGTAGCGAACCGAAGTTGGAGCCGCAATAAGGGTGGGTATGCACGATCGCGGCACTACTAGAAAAACAGCTACCCGCAGCGCACCAGTATTTGCTACCCGTAGCGCATGACCCTACGCTGTGGGTATCACGCCACTGGTAACTTGTTACCCGTAGCGCACCAACTCATGCGCTACGGGTAATTTAGATACCCGTAGCGCATGTGCTAATGCGCTACAGGTATTTCTACCCACAGCGCATGAGCACATGCGCCACAAGTATCTAAATTACCCACAGCGCATAGGAGATGCGCTACAGGTACTTTTTTTTAGTTTGATGCTAGCTCCCAACGCCCATGGTTTGCACACCAACCACATTATTATTGGTCAAATTATTAGGCCACTTAACTAATTTTCTACTCTATTTATATTTAGCCCACAACAAAACATTGTGACTGGTTAAATACATAAACCATCTGTTCCAAATATTAACAATAAATTCACAATTACATATTTATTACAAAATCTACAGACCAAGACTGTTTGGTACAGGAAAAGCAACACCCAAAACAACAAAGCTTGGCAGTGGACTAGCGGCATGGATTCTCTAACTTGCCACAGGCTATTTAGAGGCAGCCTTGCTTCAGCGCAATGCCGTCTATTCCAGATCGCCTGTTCCCTTATCATCCCACTCTATCAATGCACACGCCAGGTTCAGCATTGGCAATCAAGGGGGGTCGTCGACGGCAGGTGCTAGTATTTCAGCATGAGAGGTCAGGCCATCTTCTGCTTCCTTCTCCTGGGATGCTTTCCTCTCTATAGCCAAAGAAATTTCAAGAAAAAATATTATTAGCATAGGCAGCTTTACAAAAGATTTAAAGATACTGGTATGCTCCACCAACATTGAAATTTGGTTCTTAAAATGGAAGAAACAAAAAATAGGCAAGTCTGAACAAAATAAGCTTTTCATCTGCTAATTATTAGACATTTTTGTAAGTTTAAAATTAAAGTAAAGATGAATTGTTCATAAAAAAATTGTAAGTCCCATTGACAGAAAGACAAAGAAACAAAGCAAAGGGAAGACAAGTTTAATTTAGATCTTGGAAACCTAAACCTTTGTTGATCGTAGATTTGATAGTAGGGCAAGTGTCAATGTTCTGTGAAGATATGACCAGTAACATATTTTAGTTATCTAGGATTCTTACTTGGTACTAACAACATACGCCTGGCGAAGTTCATTGCGAAGCTGCATCAACAAAACTGATTTTCATGTGAATATCTCCAGCTAAAGCTTCCAGGCGTAGTACACTTAATCTGATATGAATTTCCGATTTAAGTGACAAGCATGCTAGCAGTATATCCACAACAGAACAACCTCACATCAATAGTTTGGGAACAGCGCAAACTTTGGTTCCTAAATTCATAGATGTGCATAAGTACGATACGAAGTCCTGAACCTAAATCAATGTGTGTGTATGTGTACACTTAATTATACGGCCTCACACTAGCCATGGTTATGTGCTACTATTTAAAAAGAAACTCTATTCTTAACAGGTTACCAAACTACATAGCAAGACTGTCTTCAATATAGTCTAAACCTGAAGCTCTCAACTGCTATGTAGTGGCCTGGGATATGAAAGGATCTATGGTGGGTATACCATGCAAGTGAAAGCACTGCATCCAGGAAACAATTTTTAGAGACAGATACGCACTACTCCATATTCTACCAAGTGTTATGCAGCAATAATAAAGACACGAAATCCTAGACCTACTTTAAGTTTACCCAAACAAGGAGATAGGAATAATTAATGTTTGTGTTATGGAGTAGAACAATCCCAAGCAATTCACAAGCAAGTTCACATAAATACTCCATTTTCGTTTAGCAGCAGGAGTAATCCTACTGCGGTACATAAGCAAACTCACAGGAGTACTACAGAGCAAAAAACACAGCACTTAATAGAAAAGACTAACACTTTTCATGTTAGGAAAGTAAGAATGTAGATACAAAAACCACTACTCCAGCCGGGAGTACTAACCAAGCAAGCAGCAGTACATACTGAGAGGAAATTTGTTAAGATACAGGAGTAGATATTCATATGGCTATTGTATTGTCTGCATACAACCAAGTAAAAACTCCAACCAATTACTCACTGTACTACTCCAATTCAGTATCCAACCAATTCAGTGTGCCAAATTAACACATGCCTACTTACTAATCAACCAATTCAGTATCTGATTCAGGAGTACTGACAACTAATCATCAGCAGTACTCAACATTTCCATGCATGACCATATAGAGATACTTCGTATGTGAGCACTCAATTTCTTAATTCATTAGAAACATGACTAATGCAGATATGCATCGAGTTTCAGGCAGTATACCTACTTTCCGGGCTGATCAGCCATGCTGGCATCTGATCCTGCTCATGGGGATCATGCCACTGTTGACATGGCCAGTTAGGATAATGATGAACTATTGCTGATTGTTAGGCACCATGATCTGCAATATCACAAAATTAATCGATCTAGGCATTCACACATCAAGAAAGCAACATTGCATTAACAGAGAAGGTGTCTTTCACAAGGGGAATTGCCAGTTTGCCTTACCATGTGAGGGTCAACAAGAAGGCTTGAGTGAGTAGGAGGTCATGACGATGGAGACACCTGCATAGCGTTCAGGTATGCTGGAATATGGATATTCATCAGATCCTCATGGTTGATGATGGTGCCCGCGACCCCAGCATGCACTTACTCTTCAGCCGCATAGTCAGCATCGCCTGAAACCTCGGCCAGCCCAACTTCACCGTGCTGCTTACCGCGTACCCAAACCAAACATGAGGAAGACAATGACAACCCATCAGAAAATCTTGGCAATCCATCCGCCATGGTGGACCTCGTCGCGCAGGGCCTTCTGGTCCTTAATGCTGGCCATGATGACTGTGAGGATGGTGAAGAAGAGGAATTTGCCGAGGCTGACCCTGAGCACGGCGTCGGTCTCGAACCACTCGCGGTCCAGCGTCTGGCTGAAGTGGTTAATCCCTGCATGTAGTGGCGGAGCTTGAAACAAATCATGGGCGGGCTAGGCTAAAAAACACACAAAAATTGTTCTGAAACATGCCACTTTTTCACTAGAATTTAGTCATTAATTATTTTTCCCATTGTTTTACAAGATCAGAAGATGCATACATATATGGGGTATTACTACAAAATAAATAAACTATATAAAAAAGCTAATTAGTATATTTGATAGTGCTGGATCTTCAATTTCACTTATCTCATCCTTTTTCAAGGCAAATCAATTATTCTCTGAGTGGCATTTCCATTGCTATTGATTGTTGCAGTATGAAAAATTGAAGAACAAATTCCTAATTTAGTGAACAATGAACAAGATGATATAAATTGCTAGCTAAGAATTTGGGGAAAGAAATAAGATAACCTGGGCAAGAAAATTAAAGAAGAGAAGGGGATCTATTCCGTCTCTGGTCGCAGGCATAGATCAACTGGTCGTAGACTCGCGCAAGAACTCCTTCTTCTCCTGTGGCCGTGCGGTGCACCTTCCGCCTGTGCAAGGGCTGCTTGTTGTAGAGTACAGGAACAAATTAGGCTAGTGGCTAGGGCGTAGATGCATAGGAGTAGTACTAATTCTTTTGCAAAAACATGGGCGGACGTTCGTACGTACATGGGATGGACTTGAAGAGGGGCGCGGCGACCTCGGGCAGAACCCAGGAGGCGAGGAGGGAGAGCACGAAGATGCCGCAGTAGGCGATCTGGGCGGAGCGGCGGCGATCTGCGCGGAGTGGCAGTCGATGTTGCCGACGGCCGTGCGGCACGCCTCGCACGCGCACGCTGTGCAGCAGATGCTAGGCACCACGAGGCCCATATGGTGGCTTCGGCACTGGATCTGGAGAGCGAGGCGAGGTGGTGGCGGCGGCACTGGCGGCGGCACTCGATCTGGTTGTGGCTCGCGAGAGGGGCGGCGACACAGGGAGAAAATGGGCTAGGGTTGTGTTCGCCCGCGTGAGATGGGGTTAGCCGGACGGTAATGAAAACTAAATTTCATTTCGGTGGAGAATTGAGTCACGCGCACTTTTGTTCTCCCACGTTACTCGTAGCGCATATGTCATGTATGCGTTACGGGTACTATAGTTTATTCATAGCGCATGTCATTACCCATGCGCTACGGGAAATGTGAGGCAGGCCAGTTTTCTAGGTTTAAAAATACCCGCGGCGCATGAATAATAACGGTGCGCTACAGGTAATTTATTTAGACGTAGCGTATGGTGGTCGGTGCGCTACGGGTATATACCCGCAGCGCACCACTTATTTGATGCGCTACGGGTAATTTTCTACCTATAGCTGTTTTCCTAGTAGTGCGGGAAGGAACAGTGATTGGCTCGGATCAACGGCTGGGCCCCATACCAAGGAAGTGTGGACGGGAAGATACACCCGATTGTGCAGCAAAGTATTAATCTCCTATGGGTACAAGTGACCACCTCTGCAGAGTGTAAGAAAGTATCTGGATACTCCCTGTTCCGGGAAGAAGTTACGAACACGGCAGGAAAGGAGCCCATCGAAGCTCTAATCAACCTGTGAAGACTGACGGACATAGTTCTTTGAATAAAATCAATCTTTGAAGAAATGCTTACAAAAAACTGCATCTGGCCTGAGACTTTTAGTCTATGGTCGTAGCTAGTGCATCAAACACCTCTAATCTATTAAATGAACTTGTTGGGTAACGCTCATTACTCACCCCCACTCCCTTTTAACCCTTGCTTAGACTTGGAGAACCAGTTTGAAGACACGGAAGGAAGCCCGAAGGACTACGAGGAGGTCTACTACGAAGAGCCGGACTTATCCGGAGGAGTCAAAGGCATTGATTACACCATCTCCTATGGTCCCGACGAAGGAACCGAGGAGGAGGCCGACACTTAGAACCATAGGATAGGAACTTTGGTCGCATCAGACACCTAGAATAAAGCGACCAGAGTTAGGCATAATGTTTAGTCTTCTACTTTCTGTTATAGCTAAGGTTTGTAATATCAACTTAGAACCACCGAGTGTTCCTCTTTGGACCGAGGAGGAACTGGAGTCCTTTGTAACATTATGGCTTGTAATATTTAGTGCTTGAATAAAGACCGCTATGTTTCTGTTGTACCACTCTGAGGGATGTAATATTTGTGAATTGGTACTTCACGAGTATTATGTCAACGACTTGTATACTACAACATGCAGTGGTATGCTGGGTCACCACAATTTTCTAGAATAATGAGCTGTTTAAAACATAATTTGTCCATATCTCACAATGTTTGTGATGCAGTAGAATGAGTAAAGGCGAATATGAGGAATTATTGAAAAGATTTTGATCATGCATTAGAGGAGAGAATAAATATATATAGTTATTAGTCAGCTATTGAAGATTTTTTCGTATCTGACTTAAATCATGAGCGAATGAGAAATTAAATGTCTCCATTCTACAGTTAAAAAAACATGTGTACATGTTATATATGTTGGTTCATGCATACATGGAAAAATATTGTGTCACTCTATCTATCTAGCTCGATTCATAAATGTAGATACATATATTTGTGGTTGAAAACTGAGTGGCCACGCAATGTCAATGTTAGTATAGTAGATACAAAAACATTGAGTATAGTGTCGATGCAGCTGCGTCACTCTATATGTCTCGAAGAAATGCAATGCATGATATAGGAAATACTAAATATAGACACTCATGTATCACATATACAAACTTTAAAAAAAACTCAATCTCCTTGATCTACAAAGTCAAGATAGAAAGTGTGACAGGTAGAAGATGGGACACTAATGTACATTCAATAGCGAGACGAGTTGCACATGTAGATGGTTTCATCATCTATCATCTTTGTTTGTGATGACATCCCTCCTTGCCATCCAACTTTATAAATATCAGCTTCTTACGTATGTGGCAACAACTACACATATCACATCACTTGGTTCGTCACCCATTTGACAGACATATGTAATGTAGCACGTCATAGGAAGTGTAAATCCTCATTGTTCTTTGTAATTGTTGCTATTCACTCCATCACCATGTTGACCAACTTTCCATGGAAAACACCATCTTTTTGCATAAAAGGTTGAACAGTTTCTCTTTCAATCCTCATCCTTTCCGCGAGAGGAGGCGGATATACGCATGTAGACCAGGCAACCTTTTTGCCCTTAATTCCGATACTACTCTTGCTTCCTATAGCAAGCTTGGTCTCACAACCATTTTTTACGGTATCATGAAGTCCCGGTGCCAAGGCCCTCTCTTCTCATCTTGTGATCAACAAAAAAACACATTGCACATGTTTTTAGTGCTACATTTGGTTTCCTCTTGAAAATGATGACATACTAGTGTATCTATGTTAGTAACAAGATGACACCGGAGAAATGTGCAAACGAATTTATCCAACTTCAACTTTGGATTGGTCAAGTGAACATAATGTCATTGTCTTTGTACTCACATTACATTCTACAACACAATTTTACCAAAAGTAATTGTATGTGTTTGCATATGAAAAGAGCACTAATTAACTTAATGTAAGGGCAGGATGGCATTTTCATTCACATGGATATGCATTTTACAAAATGGGAGGGATGGAGTTGAATTGGAGCCGTGATATGGTCACACTATTTGTACCAGACCAACAAAAAATATGATTGGCATACTAAAGATATAATTTATGTTTTTCCTAAGTTTCAAGGTCAAGGTTGGAGTCATGCAAAAAAATATTAGTGTATCTGACAAGGGTATGGCTAATAGAGCCTATTATTTGTGTACCCCTGAGGCCCATTAAGCTAGGCCCAGACATAGTCATAGTCGAAGTATGAGTCTGTATCGTATAGGTATGCTTTAATTTGTATTGAGCCCGACCGGTTCCTTGAGACCTGGCCACCTATATATAGGGGCCAGGAGAGGCCGGCCAGGGACAGATTAAGATTGAGCCAAGTTCGATACCACGCTTATTTTTGATACACGCCTTGTTTGACTGATCTTTACCTTCGAGTTCATCCGACGCCCTCTTCCCCCGATCCTAAGTCCTTCATCTTGGACATTTATCGAGTTAACCCTTGTCAATTGGCGCCGACCGTGGGGACTCTGGGCGTCGGAATTATGGATTCGACGGCTTTTTTGCTTCTAGCCAATGACAACTCGAAAGTCGACGGAAACCAGATATCTCGGGAGACCGTAGATTTTCAACCTCATCAGCCAACCTTCACTCTAGTCTTCGCAAGATTGGATCAGGAGATGGACCTGACGATTGGAAGTCTGAACTTTCATGTCGGTTCTCTGGGTTCGACTCGCCTCTCGGATTCGACGAAATCAGATCCATCGGCGGGACAAACTGCGATAGTCACAACGACAGAATCATCGGTAGGCTCTTCTAGCGAGGCAAACTCGCCGGTCAGCTTCACAACAATGGAAAAAATAGAGGAACTCAACAAAACCAAGGGAAACCTCGACATAGAAGAAGCAATGGATAACTTGGATCTTGACCAGAAGGACTTCACCACCCAAAGCGGCGGTGTCCCCAGCAATGATCCAGCCTGTTCCCAAATCCAAGAAAGAGCAGAAAAGTATATCAAGGCAAGTAAACCTAGCAATATCGTCGCCACCAGCCACCACAGAATATTTGCGATGGTCCGACCAAACGATTAGGTTCAGTAGAGCGGACCACCCAAGGAAAATACTTAGGCCAGGGCATGCGCCAATGGTGTTGAAGGCGCAAATAGGAGGATACGATGTTGGACGGGTGTTTATGGACGCAGGCAGTGGCATAAATTTGATATACGCAAGAACCCTAAAGGCAATGAACATCTCTCTGGAATTGTTGAAGCCAATGGACTGCTCTTTTTATGGGATAGTGCCAGGAAGCGCAAATCATCCCCTGGGAAAAATTGAACTCGACGTTTGCTTTGGCGACAGCAGTAATTTCCGCAGAGAAAAACTAGGGTTCGAGGTGATGGACTGGCCCTCTCAATACCAGGCAATCCTGGGACGGCCAGCATTTGCAAAGTTCATGGCAGTTCCTCACTACGCATACCTAGCACTCAAAATTCTAGGACCTAAGGGGGTCATCATAGTACAGGTGTTGGGGATATACCGAATAGGTATACCAGCGACATAGTCCTAAACCAGCAAGCCAGGGTGGCCCATTAGGGTGGTATGGCGGATTGCCTATCGGGCGGCCTAGTTGCTGGAAAGACCATGGCGGTATTGGACGCAGGAGCTCATGGTGGATCCGCAGACAAGCCCATGGTGGGTTGCCTTGTAGTACACGCATAGGACTTAGTTTAGGACTCCCAGTTGTATCCGCCCCGGTACCATCGTGTTTCCCACGCCAGGCGCCTTTATAAGCCGGCATGGAGGAGCCCGTGAGGCACAACTTAGACATACGGCCAATCGCATAGCGAAATAGCCAACCTCATCATTGTAACCGAGCACTTGTTGCCATATAGTGAATTATAGCAGCACGTAGGGTCTCGCCACCGTTGTGGGATCTAAAGCTGGGTAAACTCGTGCTACTACCGTCCCGGATCGCTCCGCCGTGTTCACCCCCTTCCACAAACCGCCATACACCTACCCCTATGCAGATCTATTGACGAAATCACGACAGTTAGCGCCCACCATGGGGCATAATGCGTCCGGAGCGCGGATCCAGGAGGGATCCGCCTTCGCAGGCATCGGCGACACCGTCGCCATCAGGCGTGTCCTCTACGATTCTGGCTTCCCCATCATCCCAGCGGATAACCTCTGGGTGCCGACTAGAGGAGACCCTACCCGATTTACCGTTGTTCCGGTTGGAGACATCCACATCTTCATCGGAGAAATGGACCTTGCCCCCGCTACGGAAACTAATTTCTAGCGGATTGGTATGGCTGAAACCCCCAAACGGACCGCTTTCGAGCTGGATACGGAGGAGGAATCATCTGATCTGGAACTTTCCAAGTTATCTAGATCGGATCTATAAAAAAAATCCCACCCAACCCGCCCTGGAGGTAGAGGAAGTGGTGGAGGACCGCTCTGAATCCGCCATGAGCAATCTGGCGTTAGAAGCACCGCGGTATTGCCTTGTTGCTTTTGCAGGAACCACTTTGGGATCTGCCTCCAATGGAGATGACAGCCCAGGTGAATCCATCCTAGAGGCACTTAACGAAAGTGGTGAATCGGATGACTGTGATAGCAAAGGCTATGACTCTGATCACTATGACGCCGCCATGAGAAAGATCGAGGCGGAATTAGCTCAGCAAGCACTTGAAGAGCAGAACGCAGCCGCCAAGCAGGTGTTCATGACCAACAAAGGAGATGACACTGGACAGACAACCGGTGATCCGCCATCTCAGGCAGCCCATGATGGAGATGCCGGCAAAGAGTAGGGTAACCCGCCACCAGCCGCCGATCCTGCCACAGAACAACTTCCCGAGATCCAGGGCGGCCCTAGGCCTCTGCAACCCGCCATCCCCGTAGGGCATCACCCAGAAAACTTCACGACCCTGCTGGACAACGTCGTCTATGGAACTCTAGCAGATCCAATCACCCCTGACTATGTCAGAGACGTGAACGATCTCGAGAAGAAACGGCGAGCAATCCTCAAAGAAGCAAAGAGAGTCGAGAAGATGGGCGAAAAGCTGGATGGCGACATTGCTTAAGCTCAAGACACGCTGAAGCGCGCAAGGAACATGGAGGAGAAGTACGTTACTCTCATCCAGAATCAAATGAATGAGGGAGGCGACCCGCAGCTAGCACGAAACCTTGAGTTCACCGTGCCTACCACAGAAACTCTAGCCAGGATGTATATCAAGAATCCGCCATATGTGGACAAGAACTGCGATGAAGTCAGGGCTACGCTCGTTGAAAACATCATGGCTGCAAAGGAGCTATTGGGGCATAATAAAAGCCCAGCAGCCCTAGAGACGGCGGTAAAACTGATGACCAAAGCATTGGTGCAGCAGGAAAAAGCTACGTCATCACGACGGCTTGAATCTGATCCCGCGCTGTGCAGGTCCAGTACTGCCTCCAAAGCTCAGGGTAATGGAAATTATGGTACACGCCCTGATAACGAATCTCACACCGGATCCTCAGAAATCCGAAGAAGAGAAGCTCGCAATAGGGCAGATGCCATCCCAATATCCTCCGATGACAAGCCACACGGCAAGGGCCATCAAAGAAATCCATCGCCCCCTCACAAGAACTACCCTGCTTATGGATACCAAGACAAGGCCCAACCTCGCCATAAGTCCAACATACCACCACCAAAGTACAAGACGTTCAAAATCCCACAGGGAGGAATTGTCATATGCGATAATGATGGCAAGCGAGGAAGGAGTCGTGACGCTGGCCGAAGAGACGACCCGCCACGACGTGAAACCACCCGGGATGGCAGATCCAGGCATAGGGAACCATCTCGCCATGACGACGGCGTGCATCACAACGGCGACAAAGATAAGCATCGCTCTTCACGCCACCATGATGACAAAGGGCAGGGCTCCTGCCGCCATGACGATGATCCAGCTCCACGAAGAGCAGAGGGAAGCCGTCACAGTTGTAGAGATCCATCGTAGGACGCCGAGAGTAAAAGGCGTGATCCTTCACCATTCCCACCAAGCAGCCCCCATGGCGGCGGCGGTGGCGGCCCAGCCAGGTCACGTGCCTCTCGAAAGGATCCACAGGACAAGAAGCCATATGACGCGCGTACCCACCTAAACGAGATTGCCAAGTCTCAAACAACCTTCTTCCTCGGCCCGAAGTGCTTTGGACAATGGATTCGTGATGAGCCCATCCCACATGGGTTCAAGATCGAGAAAAACATCCGCCAGCACAACAGAGTCGATAGGCCCTTAACTTGGCTACAAGACTACTTCAACGCAGTGCAGTTCACAGGGGATCACCCAATGTTGCTGTCCGCTATCTGCCCCTGATGCTTTCCGGCACAGCGCGGCAGTGGATCAACGACTTGGCAGAAAATTCCATCCAAACCTGGTTTGACATGCAGACTGCGTTTACTGAAAACTTCGAGGGTACCTACAAGAGACCTCACAATATAGGTGACCTCCAATGGTGTCGGCGAGCAGATGACGAGACCTCCCAAACTTTCCTCGCACGATGGCTCGATATGAAGAACTCCTGCGAAGGGGTTACCAATGAATCCGCCATCCTCGCGTTCATTGACAGTTTGGAGAGGGGCCAGCTACTCCGCCATCGCCTGTTACGAGAAAGGAACGAAGGGAAACTAACCCTAAATTCCATGATCACCATTGCAAGAAACTACACGGCCGCCAACAACGACGCCCGCAAATCTCTGAAGGCTTCCGCCATCCAGAACACCGAAAAGCGGAACAGCAGTAACAAACAAAAGAATCCGCTAGAAGAGCATCAAACCCCGGATATGGTGGCCACAACCTTCTCCGATAAAGGACAGAGCAGCCAACGCGGCCGGGGATGAGGTTCTAGCAGCGGTCAGCCGCGAAGCTCCCCAGCTTCCGCCACGGCGCCAGCCGCACCTGTGTCCTACGACGAATACCGCGACATGCCGTGCTTCGCCCATCGGGACGCTTCAGGAAAGTGTAATCACACCAACCAGAACTGCAAGTTTGTCAACGACATCAAGGCGGATCAAGAAGCTGGCTACAAACTCACCCGGCGACAACGGCCTCGTGGCAAAGGAAAAGCGGACAAGAAAAAGGAGTCCAAGGATAGTAATGACATGGACGAAGACCCTGCGCCAAAACCCGCCGAAAAGGCAGAGGGTGCAACTGGCACGGGCAACCCATACAAGAGCACCAAGAAGGGAGCATTCCACACCTTCCGTGGACCTCCCACGGCTAAGGCACAACGAGCCGCCATGCGCTCCCTAAATGCCACCGTACCTAAGGTCCGCCAGTACGCCCGATGGTCCGTGATGCCGGTGCAATGGAGCCGCGATGATCACCCAGAGCACATCCCAGATGGATACTACGCCATGGTGGTTAACCCCCTGATCCAAGGCTATGAGTTCTCCAAGTGCCTGATGGATGGCGGAAGTAGCCTGAACATCATGTATGTGGAAACCCTGACAAAGCTAGGCCTTACCAAGACCCAACTCCGCGATAGTGCTGTCACTTTCTATGGAGTGGTTCCTGGCCGCCAAGAAAAGTCTCTCAGGTCCATCACCCTCAAGGTTGCCTTCGGCGATGAAAATAATTACCGCGAAGAGCCCATAACCTTTGATGTGGTCCCTTTCAAGAGTACATACCACGTGATCTTTGGCCGTCCCGCCTTCCACAGCTTTCACGCCAGGCCGTGCTACATCTACAACCAACTGAAAATGCCAGGACCTGAAGGCATCATTATAGTTTATGGCAGCTTCAGGAAGGCCAAGGAGTGCGAGGACGGAGAAGCCGCCTTCGCGGAAGCAGTGTTCTTCGGTGAGGAGTTCAAGAAAATCCACGCCGCCATGGACCCCACGGAGATGCCGGCATCCAAGCAGGAAGTATCCGCCTCCCCACCCACCTTCAAGCCTACAGTTGATACAAAGAAGGTGGAACTTGTCGCTGGCGACGCCGCCAAGACCACCTCGATAGGGACAAACTTGTCCCCCAAATAGGAAAGCGCGCTCGTCGAGTTCCTCCATGAGAACCGGGACATCTTCGCATGGCAACCATCTGACATGACGGGTGTACCCAGGGAACTCGCGGAGCATGCCCTGCAAATAATTCCTGGCTCCAAGCCAGTAAGACAAGCAATGAGACGCTTCAGAGATGAAAAGCGCCGCGCCATAGCAAAGGAAATTTCCAAGCTGTTGAAAGCAGGCTTCATCAAAGAAGTAATTCATACAAAGTGGGTGGCGAATCCCGTGCTAGTTCCTAAGAAAAACACAAAGGTTCTTGATACGTCCAAAATGTATCTACTTTCCCGAACACTTATTCTATTGTTTCTCCTCTAATTTGTGTGTTTTGAATACAACTAACACGGACTGACGCTGTTTTCAGCAGAATTGCTCTGGTGTCTCGTTTTTGTGCAGAAATCAGCTTTCAGTAAAAATTCGGGAAAAATCATCAAAAATCCTATTTCACCAGAAGACCCACGGAGCCAGAAGACGGGACGGAGAGGAGGCTCGAGGGGCCCTCACACACAGGTGGCGCGGCCCAGCCCTGGCCGCGCCACCCTGGCGTGAGGAGGCCCCAGTAGCCCTCTCAACCTCCCATCTCGCTTACATATACCCCCTGACATAATAATAACGGGGAGATGGCGTTTTTCCTAGATAGACTTTCGCTGCGCCGCCGCCATCAGAAACTGCAATTCGGAACGAGAAACTCCGTTCTGGCACCCTGCCGGGACGGGGATTTGGAGGAGATCTTCATCACCGACGTCACTCCATCGACCATCCATGACTCCCCCATCCATGTGCGAGTAATTCCCCTGCTGTAGGTGAGGGGATGGTAGGGATTGGATGAGATTATTCATGTAATTTGATATGAGATTGTTAGGGCATAGTGCCTAGTATCTTTATTTAGTGCCTATGACATTGTTGCAACTTGTTGTGCTTAATGCTTGTCACTTTGGGCCCGAGTGCCATGATTTCAGATCTGAACATATTATTATTTCTATGATGATACTTGTTGTTTATGGTCTTACCTACAAGTTGTATACACATATTGTTGTCCGGAACCCGAGGCCCCAAAGTGACAGAAATTGGGATAACCGGAGGGGATGGCTATAATGTGAGGATCACATGTGTTCACCGAGTGCTAATGCTTTGCTCCGGTACTTTATTAAAAGGAGTACCTTAATTACCAGTAGTTTCCCTTGAGACCCTGCTGCAATAGGCTGGTAGGACAAAAGATGTCGTGCAAGTTTCTCCTTGTGAGCACGTACGACTATATACAGAACACATGCCTATGATTGTTTGTACTAGGATGCTTTATCATTATTTATCTGCAATGCCCATGTCTCATTGATTTCATGAATTATCTTATCCATGCAACGCCCGTAATCCATCCTTATGCCTACAGTATTTGTTCCTACTGTTTACTACTGTTACTATTACCGCTGCTATTTTACTACTGCTGTTACTGTTTCACTACTGTCACCACTATAAAACTATTGCCACTGATAAACCACTGCGAGCAAGACTGTTTCTAGGTGCAGCTGAATTGACAACTCATCTGTTAAGGCTTACATATATTCTTTGGCTCCCCTTGTGTCGAATCAATAAATTTGGGTAATACTTCCCTCGAAGACTGTTGCGATCCCCTATACTTGTGGGTCATCAAGACTATTTTCTGGCGCCATTCCCGGGGAGCATAGCTTTATTTGTAAGTTCACTTGGTATTCATATTGTTCGCTACAATCCTTTTCATCATGGGTAAACCTCGTGATGGAAAAGTTCCTATATTGCCATCCACTACAAGAAGAGGTACGACTCTTAACACCTCTACTGCTCTTGATTCACCGTCTGTTATGAGTAAGTTGCTTACACCACCACACCCACACGCTACTGCTACTACTTCTGCTGAGATTGAAAATGCCACTGATAATTTAGATGATGCTTCTACTGTGCTTGATGAGAGTGGTTCACTAGGTTCCTTTTTAGATGCTACTATTGCTAGAGCTAAGTTGGGAAACACCACTGTTACACCTGTTAGTTCACCTGAGTCTAGGGAATGTCCTAGTGATGATTATGATGATGATGCTTATATTGAGCTTAATGATGATTTTATTGCTGAAGTACGTGCTGCTCGTAATGCTGGTAATGTTAGAGAACTTCTTACAAGACGTTCTGTTAGATATAATTTGTCTCCTGATCCTAAATTTGCTGCTTCTCCCATAAATATTAGAGACAAGGATTATGATTTCTTTTTGGATTTATCTTACATATCTATTGTTGAGAAAACTCCTTTTTGTGGTACTAAGGATGAGAGTGCTATGGGGCACATGAATGAGCTTTCTACTTTGAGTAATTTGTTTTCGGATGATATTAAGCTCCGCACTTACTTTGTTGCTAAGATTTTTCCTTTCTTGTTGAAAGATGCTGCTAAAACTTGGTTTAATAGCTTGTCTCCTGGATCTCTTACTAGTCCTATTGCTTTGGTTAATGCTTTCTTTCAGAAATATTTTCCTGCTAGTGCTCAACATGCTGCTGTGCAGAAAATCTTTGATTTTGAACAGGGAAAAGGAGAGATATTGCCTGAATCTTCGACAAGGTTTTGTTCTTTAATTAGAGCTTTGCCTAAAGAACCATTGCCTAAAAATAAACTCATTGATATATTTTATAATGGACTAACGGATGAATTTAAGTCATATTTGGATAGTTGTGCTAGTTGTGTTTTCAGGGAAAGAACTCCGGCTGAAGCTGAAGAATTAATGGCTAAAATAAGCCGGAATCATGATAATTGGACTTTAGTTGAGCCAACACCAGCACCAACCCCTGCGCCATCTACAGAGCTTACGCCGAAGAAGAGAGGGATGATTGAATTAAATGATGAAGTTATGAAGGAAGCTAAGAAATCTCTTAAGGAGAAAGGTATTAAGGCCGAAGATGTGAAGAATTTACCTCCTATAGAAGAACTATGTAAGCCAATCCCTCACTCATCAACTATTGAGGTACACTCTCTCCAACGCTTTTATGAAAGTGATATTCCTTATACTAAACCTCCTGATCAATGCTTAGATGAATTTGATAATTTTATTGTTAAGCAAGAAAATTTTAATAGAATGGTGCATAATCATTTGTTGGAAAATTCTAGAGCTATTAACAAGTTGCAGGATATTGTGGAGAGAACCGCTAATGATGTAAAGATACTTTTTAAACATTTTCAAATGGTTCAAACACAAATTGATCAGCTTACCAAGGTGCAAAAAGACTTGCTAGTTAATGCTGCAAGAGAGAAGCAAGCATGTGAAATACGCACAAGAAGTGGCGCTGCTACTCAAGATCCATTATATCCTGAAGGACATCCTAAGAGGGTCGAGCAAGATTCTCAACGTACTTCAAGTGATGATATTCCTTCTAAGGAGAAGGAGAAGAAGAAGCATAAAACAACTACGGAATCATCTGATGCAGGTAAAGATCCTAACAGTGTTTCTATTTCTGATGCTGAAACTGAACCAGGAGATGCTTCCGATAAAGAAGAAGTTGAAGAGGAACCAGAAAAGATTGATAAAAATGCAAAGTACACCAAAGAAGACTTCATTGCCAACAAGCATGGTAAAGAGAGAGAACCTTGGGTACAGAAACCAATGCCTTTTCCTAGTAAGAAACACAAGTCCAAGGAAGAAGAACACTACAACAGGTTTTGTGAATGGATGAGACCTTTATTTTTGCAAATTCCTTTGACTGATGCTATTAGAATGCCTCCTTATGCAAAGTATATGAAAGATATTGTCACTAACAAAAGGAAAATTCCTAGTGAGGAAATTTCCACACTACTTGCTAATTATTCTTTTGATGGTAAAGTTCCAGAGAAGCTTGGAGATCCAGGTATACCTACTATTCCTTGCTCCATTAAAAATAACTATGTTAGAACTGCTTTATGTGATTTGGGAGCCGGAGTTAGTGTCATGCCTTTTTCTCTTTATAAAAGACTTGATCTAGAAAAATTAGTATCAACTGATATATCTTTGCAGATGGCTGATAAGTCTACTACTATTCCTATTGGTATATGTGAAAATGTTCCTGTTCAAGTTGCTAACAGCTGTTTGATTTTAACTGATTTTGTTGTGTTGGAAATGCCTGAAGATGATAATATGTCTATTATTCTTGGAAGACCTTTTCTAAACACTGCAGGTGCTGTTATTAATTGCAATCAAGGAAAAGTGACTTTCAATTTCAATGATAAAGAGTATACGGTCTATTTTCCCAAGAAGATTGATAGGAAGAATGCTCTAAATTCCGTCAAGAATGTTGAGACCATCAAAGTTGGTCAAATTATTTGTTCAGAGCGAAAGCCCAAGGAAGAATATAAAATTGTTATGATTGGGACTATGCCTATCAGAGTTGAGGTAACATAAGCATTAAGTGAAGTGCAAAGTTTTGCTCATATAAAGTTAGTTTGGGAACAAGACTTGATCAACTTTGTTAACAAAGTGATTTTATATGAACAAAACTTCGTTTTCACCACATCCAGTCCACCTCACTTGTATTTACTTTCATCAATTTTATTTCTTCAGTTTAGTTGCATGATTAAGAGTATCTCAGAGCTGCTGCATGCTTAGTGTTGATTTGCTTGAAATCATTTTATCCTCGTTTTTTTGAATTTTTATCGATATGCCAATTCCTGAAAATTCCTCGAAAATAAAGTTTCTCGAAAAATTCTAGAATTTTTTTTATAATTTTTTATGTCAAAAATGGGGCAGAGAGACACCTGGGAGGCACCAGGAGGGGCTGCCACGCCACCTCACACATAGGTGGCGCGGCCCAGCCCTGGCCGCACCACCCTGGTGTGAGAGGGGCCCACCTGGCCCCTCACTTATCTTTTCCTCCCCTGCTCTTTCTCTCTCCCGAAAACAACGACACACTCAGCTCAAACCCGAGTTCTTGCTGTTCTTCACCTCGATTTTTCGATCTCCTTGCTCAGCCCAACATTTCTGCTGAGATTTGGAGCATTTGTTCTCCGGTATGTGACTCCTCCACTTGTCCAAGTAGAATTTCTTTTGGTGAAGTATTTCTTGAGTATTTTAGCTTTGTAGGTGACAGTATAAATGAGTATGCATGCTTGTTCTATTGCTTAGAATTGTTATTTTGATGCATGTTAGCTCTCTAGTAACTCACCATAGTATTTTCCTACACTTGCTTGTCTTAAAATCACTTTTTATGAGTTTGTTAAAAAAATTCAGAGAAGGGAGATGGACAACTTCACATATGGAGAAGTGTTTGAAAGTGATGCACCAAGGTCATCAAGGCCCTCAAGATCCACTGCTCAATATAGGATGTCTTATAATGAGGATCTCATGTCACCAAACCTTGAAGGGGACGATGGAGATCACATCCATCCACCTTCCCTTGTATTAACTTTTTGAGTGATGCAGGGATTCTTGATGATTTCTTGCTCCTTATTAACAGGGTTGGGTTGACTGATTACATGACAGATGAAAGTAACCAATATGCTATGCTTACAAAGACTTTCGTTGAAAGTTTTAAATTTATTAACACTCATTTCAATCCTTCCATTGCATTTAAGATTTATGATAAGTCTATCACCATGTCTTTGGGGAGGTTTTGTTCTATTTTAGGTATTCCCATGTTTGGAACGGCCAAGAGGATACCAAATCACCCAGCTGAATTGTTGGAGCTTTATCAAGGGGTGACCAATGATGATGACCGCACCGCACAGCGTGGCAAGATAAGAAAACATTCAGCTCCCAGCTATTAGATATTTCACTTACTATCTTGTAACTAGTGTACTTGGTAGAGAAAACACTAGCAATATCTCCAACTATCATTTAGCTTTTCTAGCTACCGCTCTTGATGTTAGTAGGAAGTATAACCTTGGTGCTATTATTGCTCGTCGCCTAGCCGCTAGGGGACCTATTTATGGAGGTATTATTGCCGCGCGCATTGTTGCTGAGCTAGGACTTCCTATTGCTCCTAATGATGTATTGTTGGATCCACAGAGGCTTGATCTTGCTGCCATGAAACTCCATCATTTTGTTACTGCTAACTCTTGTGCAGGGAAATTAGTTTACAGGATGTTATTTATTGATGGAGAGGAAAGGGAAGTTCCCTTGCCTCAGCCTAACTTGTTCAGCATTCACGTGAGGCCATGGTCGCGCACGAAGGAGGAGTTGGACGATCAGCTTAGGTTGCTTGGTTTCAATATCCAACACGGTGCGGTGGTCCAGGAGGAAGAGGAGGAGTCGGCCTATCACTTCACCACGTACCACTCCGGGGCGTCCTCGAGCTCTTATCAGGACGACGGTGCATCTTCCTCGCACTACGGAGGTGCCACCTCGTGGCCGAGCTGGCCTAGTTGGGATTGATCTCCACTTAGGCCAAAAGCCTAAGCTTGGGGGGAGGTACGCCGACGATTCACTCATCTACATATCATATTTTGTCGGTCCTTTGTATATCCATGTTTCGCTTTCTCTAGTGTTCTCGTTCTTATTTCCACTTTTCCAAAACACAAAAAGACCAAAAATATTTCCGTTGTTTCTCTTTGTTTGTCTTTTTAAGTTTGCTACCTTTGGTTTGCTTTACTTGCTATTTTCGGTTTGCTATTTGAAAAATCCAAAAATATTTTGCTTTGTTTGCTATTTCCTTCTGCTTTTGTTTCAAAAATCGAAAACCCCAAAAATATTTGTTGTTCTTCTTTGGGTTTTGTAAAGTTTGTTGCAGAGTTCAGTCTCCCGTTACTCCATTAGAGCTTGGTATTCACTTTATATTATTCAAGCCACACAAGTGAAGAGCAATAATGATGATATATGACAATCCGAGAGGTGGTAAGAGGCTGGTATGAATTCTATTTTCTTTCATTTTTGTACATATACTCATCCATGTGGACATGCTTAGTCGGTTCATGTAAGGTATATGTTATCTAATGGATGCTTTGTAGTTCTTGCTTTCTTATGATCAGTTTCAATTTACTAATAGTCTGTAGCATGTCATGTAGACGCTTGCATGCATTGTTTTATGCATAATATGGTATGTTATTGTGGTATCCACCTCTGAAAGGTTTCATTTGAATCGACTTGGCACATGCTCAAGCATGCATATGACTAAACAAAAAGTCAATTAAGCCTCGATGATCTAAATTGCCTCAGAGTTTTTGTATCATTTTTATGCCTATATTAATTTTGTTTTGTCGCAAGCATGATTATAATAGTTATTGCTCTCTCGATCGTCGCTTCCCAGTCTTTTGCTAGCCTTCACTTGTACCGAGTATGAGCTCTACTCGTGCATCCAATTATCAAAACCCAAGTTTTCCAAAGAGTCCACTATAAATTCCTATGCATGGTATTTGAAAGCCATTCCAAGTAAATTTTCATGTGCTACCTTTCAAAACTTTCAACTACTTCTCATTTCGTGCCACTGTTTTTAGCTCATGGGGACGTAGTGGTCGGAATTGCTATCTTCCATATTAAATTAAGTATCCCTCGACTAGGTAGCTTCATCTGCTCGTCATTAATTTTACAAGGGAGCTGGTCAGACCATTATAATCTTAATTTAAAAAGAAAAGAAAAAGAGCACTCCACCATGGTATGTGAAAGTTGGTGGGCACCCGATGGAATCAGCTAGCCATGGTTTGAGGAAGAAAAAGGTGGGGAGGAGTGCCAAAGCTTTATAAAAGAGCACCAATGTGCCAAAATTTCAAAGAACTCGGAACCGCTCTCACTTGTTTATTATGGAAGATAGCAAGTCCCCATTGCTAGTCGTTGACATAGAACAACCACCTCTCAAAATAATTTTTTATCTCTGTTTTACAAATGAAAAGCTCTAGCACATATTAAATCCCTGCTTCCCTCTGCGAAGGGCCTATCTCTTACTTTTATGTTGAGTCATCATCTTCTAACTTTAAGCACTTCTTGAGAGCATAGCTGTTATTCTTAGTGTAATGTGCTTGTCCCAGAACACAGTTAATTGTGGTATAACTTTGATGCTTGTATCTTTGATATTTCTACTTCTAGTCTTCTCTTGAACTTCAGAGGTGCCTCAACATTTATGTTTTGCTCCACAAATAAAGGCTAGCGGGATACCACTCTTTCATATCATTTATGCATATTACAATCTTGTTAGCTTCTTATTTTCATGTTACTTCTTATTAGTATGTTGGCACTCTTTCATAGCTTGCTTAACTATGAGGTAGCATTAGCTGAATATTTCTTATTATGAATTGCTTGAGTACTTGATCATATAGTAAGTATATATACATCTATGAAGCAAATGTGTTCGTGAAAGTTTCTTTTATCGCTCTCAGTTGTTAACTGAATTGCTTGAGGACAAGCAAATAGCTAAGCTTGGGGGGAGTTGATACGTCCAAAACGTATCTACTTTCCCGAACACTTTTGCTATTGTTTCTCCTCTAATTTGTGTGTTTTGAATACAACTAACACGGACTGACGCTGTTTTTAGCAGAATTGCTCTGGTGTCTCGTTTTTGTGCAGAAATCAGCTTTCAGTAAAAATTCAGGAAAAATCATCAAAAATCCCATTTCACCAGAAGACCCACGGAGCCAGAAGACGGGACAAAGAGGAGGCTCGAGGGGCCCTCACACACAGGTGGCGCGGCCCAGCCCTGGCCTCGCCACCCTGGCGTGAGGAGGCCCCAACAGCCCTCTCGACCTCCCCTCTCGCCTACATATACCCCCTGACATAATAATATCGGGGAGATGGTGTTTTTCCTAGATAGACTTCCGCTACGCTGCCGCCATCAGAAACCGCGATTCGGAACCAGAAACTCCGTTCTGGCACCCTGCCGGGACGGGGATTTGGAGGAGATCTTCATCACCATCATCACCGACGTCACTCCATTGACCATCCATGACTCCCCCATCCATGTGTGAGTAATTCCCCCGCTGTAGGTGAGGGGATGGTAGGGATTGGATGAGATTATTCATGTAATTTGATATGAGATTGTTAGGGCATAGTGCCTAGTATCTTTATTTAGTGCCTATGACATTGTTGCAACTTGTTGTGCTTAATGCTTGTCACTTTGGGCCCGAGTGCCATGATTTCAGATCTGAACATATTATTATTTCTATGATGATACTTGTTATTTATGGTCTTACCTACAAGTTGTATACACATATTGTTGTCCGGAACCCGAGGCCCCAAAGTGACAGAAATTGGGATAACCGGAGGGGATGGCTATGATGTGAGGATCACATGTGTTCACCGAGTGCTAATGCTTTGCTCCGGTACTTTATTAAAAGGAGTACCTTAATTACCAGTAGTTTCCCTTGAGGCCCTGCTGCAACAGGCTGGTAGGACAAAAGATGTCGTGCAAGTTTCTCCTTGTGAGCACGTACGACTATATACAGAACACATGCCTATGATTGTTTGTACTAGGATGCTTTATCATTATTTATCTGCAATGCCCATGTCTCGTTGATTTCATGAATTATCTTATCCATGCAACGCCCGTAATCCATCCCTATGCCTACAGTATTTGTTCCTACTGTTTACTACTGTTACTATTACCGCTGCTATTTTACTACTGCTGTTATTGTTTCACTACTGTCACCACTATAAAACTGTTGCCACTGATAAACCACTGCGAGCAAGACTGTTTCCAGGTGCAGCTGAATTGACAACTCATCTGTTAAGGCTTACATATATTCTTTGGCTCCCCTTGTGTCGAATCAATAAATTTGGGTAATACTTCCCTCGAAGACTGTTGTGATCCCCTATACTTGTGGGTCATCAGTTCTGCGCATGTGTGTAGACTACACCGGTGTGAACAAAGCATGTCCCAAAGACCCTTTTCCCTTGCCGCGCATTGACCAAGTCATTGACTCGACGGCGGGATCGGAGCTGCTGTGTTTCTTAGATGCGTACTCGGGTTACCACCAGATCAAGATGAAAGAGTCCGATCAGCTCGCTACCTCGTTTGTAACACCTTATGGCACATATTGCTATGTGACAATGCCATTCGGTCTGAAGAACGCAGGAGCGACGTACCAGCGCACCATGCAAACGTGCATGGCGGATCAAATTAGACGCAACATCCACGCATACGTGGACGACATCGCCGTCATGTCCAAGAAGCAGAATAACCTCATAGCGGATTTGCAGGAGACCTTCAACAACCTAAGGAAATACAACATGATACTCAACCCCACGAAGTGCGTCTTCGGGGTACCAGCTGGACAGCTCCTAGGATTCATTGTCTCCCACCGCGGTATTGAAGTTAACCCAGAGAAAATCAAGGCCATCCTCGAAATCTCCCGGCCCAATGACGTACAGCGACTCACAGGCTACATGGCAGCAGTGAGCAGATTCATCAGTCGTCTTGGCGAGAAGGCTTTGCCACTCTACAAGCTGATGAAGAAATCAGACGAATTCGTCTAGACCGACGAGGCAGACGCCGCGCTCAAGGATCTGAAGAGAGTGCTATCCACTGCACCAGTCCTAGCGGCTCCCGAAGACTAGGAACCCATGTTACTGTACATGGCGACAACCAACAGGGTCGTCAGCATCGTCATCGTGGTAGAACGCAAGGAAGAAGCGTAGGAATACGGCGTACAGAGACCAGTCTACTATGTCAGCGAGGTCCTGACGGAATCCAAGCAGCGCTACCCTCACTACCAAAAGTTGGCATATGGAGTTTTTCTAGCTTCTCTTAAGTTACGACATTACTTCTAGGGATTTCTATTTTCGTGCCCTCGGGTCCTTAGTTGTGCTCAATTTTCCCCAGCCGCTTAGTTTTTCCTCAGTTTTGCCCAAGCCCTTGTCTGAAACTCTCACAAGGAGCTCGGACGGGAGGAATCCCGTTAAGTTGACCGTTGGTTGGTGCTGGCAAGTGGGGCCGCTGTTCGTGCCCCGCAGTGGACACGCCCCCACTTATCCAGATCATCGTGGGACCCGCAACTTATCCACGTTAGCGCGCCAGACCCACAGCTTACCCAGGTGCCTGATACGTCTCCAACGTATCTATAATTTTTGATGCTCCATGCTTGTTTTTACACCATTTGCCTACTGTTTCGTTACACTTCGTGGCACTTTTATGCATTTTCCAGAACTAACCTACTAACAAGTTGCCACAGTGCCATTTCCCTGTTTTCTGCTGTTTTTGTGTTTCAGAAGTGATACATAGGAAATATTCTCGGAATTGGACGAAACAAGTTCCTGAAGTCTTATTTTTCCCGGAAGCTTCCAGAGATCCGAAGAGGAGTAGGAGAGGGGCCACAGGCCAGGCTCACACCTGGCCGCGCCGCCAAGGTGTGAGGAGGCCTGGGGCCACCTCTGACATTGCCCCTTCGCCTATAAAGACCCCCCGACGGAAAAAACCTAAGTACCCGATCACTTTTCCAGAACACATCGCGATCCGCCGCCACCGTCGACCCGAAGATCGGGAGGGTCCAGAAGCTCTTCCCGGCACCCTGCCGGAGAGGGGAATCGCCACCGGAGGTCTTCTTCATCGCCATGCTTGCCTCCGGAGCGATGAGTGAGTAGTCTACCTTGGACTATGGGTCCATAGCAGTAGCTAGATGGTTGTCTTCTCCACCATGTGCTTCATGTTTAGATCTCATGAGCTGCCCTACATGATTGAGATCACCGTTATGTAATTCTACATGTTTGGTTTGTTGGGATCCGATGAATATTGGTGTTATGATTAAGTTGCTGTACTGAATTATATCTTTTGTTATCTCTATGTTGTTTATGATCTTGCATGCTCTCCGTTGTTAGTAGCTATCTTGGCCGAGTAGTTGCTAGTAACTCCAAGAGGGGGTATTTATGCTCGATAGTGGGTTCATGCCTCTATTTAACCTGGGGGAGTGACAAAAACCTCTAAGGTTGTAGATGTGCTGTTGCTACTAGGGAGAAAACAACATTCATATGCTCAAGGGAAAATGCTTTGTTTACATTACACACTTTGCTTAATGCAATTATCTATTGTTTGCAACTTAATACTTGTGGAGTTCTCGGATTGATTCGCCACAAGTGGATTATTAGTCATAGATGCAGTTGGATGGCGGTCTATGTATTTTGTTGTAATGCCCAGAGTAAATCTCATAGTGATCTTCTTGACATATCACGTTTATCTTTATTCTATCAATTGCCCAACTGTAATTTTTTTACCCAGCATGTGTTATTTATCTTATGGAGAGACACCACTAGTGAACTGTGGACCCCGGTCCTATTTCCATCATATTGCTATCACCTGTTTACTTTACTCGGACTGTTTACTTTACTCGCATACTTCTACTGTTTTCCACTCGATACGCTCATAACCTTTGTTTCAAGCAAACCGGTGAGATTGACAACCTCATCGCAAGTTGGGAACAAAGTACTTGGTTGTGTTGTGTGCAGGTTCCGCGTTGCAGCTAGCAAGCAAAGCTTGGACGAGGCGCCATATATAAATTGTCCAAAGCTGTCGCAAACTAGCAAGCATCACCTTCAGTCGTTATTGTCTGCTTTTCTCCTGATCGATAAACCTTGGTTTCTTAACTGAGGGAAAACTAGCTGCTATACTCATCATACCTTCCTCTTGGGGTTCCCAACTGGCTGGTCATTCACCACGCACAAGGAATCTTCTGGTGCCGTCACCCACGCGCCAGCAGCTAATTTTCTGGCGCCGTTGCCGGGGAAGAGTGGAAGACTTCTGCGAGGACTGAATTTTTCTTCGAGGAACCTATTGGATTCAGCTGCTGGAGGCACTTTTATGTCCCTTACCTTGGGCGCCGCAACAAAGCTACTCGACAACATGATGGTAAATTATTCTGAATGGCGCACCGAGAGAGCTCCACAAGGTAAGAAGGTAAATTCTGTTGAGGAAACCTCTTCCTTGAATGATAAGATTGATACCATTATGGCTATGCTTGCTAATGATAGGACTCATGTTGATCCTAATAATGTTCCTTTAGCCTCTCTGGTTGCTCAAGAAGAGCATGTTGATGTGAATTTCATTAGAAATAATAATTTTAACAACAATGCTTATAGGAACAATTTTGCTAGTAACAATTATAGGCCGTATCCTTCTACCAATGGTAATGGTTATGGTAATTCTTATGGTAATTCCTACAACAACACTAGGGCCGCGCCCTCCGAGCTTGAGGTAATGCTCAAGGACTTCATCGGTAAGCAAACTGCTTTTAACAAGTCTGTTGAGGAAAACTTAGGCAAAATTGATATTCTTGCTTCTAAAGTTGATAGCCTTGCTCATGATGTTGAACTTCTGAAATTAAAAGTGTTGCCTAATGATGTGAAAGAGAACAATGTTTTTGCTACTGCTAATGCTATCCAAGTTGGAATTGATGAAAATATTAGATTGTTAGCGGAATTGCATGCCAGGTGGGAAAGAGAAGATGAGATGGCTAGAGAGATGAAGGTATGTACCATTAATACCTCTAATGATGTTGCTCCTAATGCTAGCAATCCTCTTACTTTGATTGGTGTAGAGAAAACTCCCACTCCTTGTGTTAAAAAGCCTAAAACTGCCAAAACTTTTTCTCAAAAGAGTGCTGAAATTTTTCGGAGTGTGGGAGATGATAGCTCTATTGCTTTTAATGATTTTGATGTTGATGACTGAAATATATCTGGAGTTATTTTGTTCTTGCAAAAGCTTCCTTTGACTCCCAATGCTAGTTCTCTAAATATTGCTTTTACTAAGCATATTACCAATGCTCTCATAAAAATTAGGGATGAAAATTTGAAGCAAAAAGCCTATGTTCCCAAGAAGCTAGAAGATGGTTGGGAACCCATCATTGATATGCATGTTAATGGTTTTGATTGCCATGCTTTATGTGATCTAGGTGCTAGTATTTCTATCATGCCTAGAAAGATTTATGACATGCTTGATTTACCACCGCTTGAAAAATGTTATTTTGATGTCCCTATTGCTGATGTTGCTAAGAAGAAACCTTTGGGAAGGATTAATGATGTTCTTGTTGTGGTTAACAATAACCTTGTTCCCGTTGATTTTCTTGTTATGGACGTTGAATGCCATGCTTCATGTCCTATTATTTTGGGAAGACCCTTTCTTCGAACTGTAGGTGCCATCATTGATATGAGAGAAGGCACTATAAAATATCAATTCCCACTCAAAAAAGGTATGGAACACTTCTCTAGGAAAAGAAAGAAGTTAATTTTTGACTCTATCCTTAGAGCAAATTATGAGCTTGATGCTTCATCACTTGATATTACTTGATTCACAATTTTCTGCGCCTAGCTCAAAGGCGTTAAAGAAAAGCACTCTTGGGAGATAACCCAATGTTTTATTTTCAGTACTTTTTCTTTTATTTGAGTCTTGAAAGTCATTACTACTGTAATGACCGATCCTTATCTTGTTTATTTCGTTTTTGTGCCAAGAGAAGCCTCTAATTTGAGTGAGGTAAAGATTTGGGGATGTCGCTGTCCTGAAACTGTTTTCGGTGCTGCACCGTAAAAATTCGTATAAATTCTCTGTATATCTTTTGGACCTGAGATTTCTTGTGCATATGCCCCAGGTTATATCTAAACTTTTATTAGTTGAACACTTTTTGATTTGAGCAACAGAAAATCCCTCAAAAATTCGACCTTTGTCAGCTGTTCTGTTTTGACAGATTTCTGCCAATATTTGTGTTTGCCGCTTTATCGCTTTCTTTTGAGTTCTTTTGATCACAGAACTTTTGGGGAAGTTGCTACAGTAGTATGTGCTATATATGTGGTGGTTTTGAGTTGAAACCTGAAGCAAAAAGAGGTTGATTATATGTTATGCTACACTAATGTTGCTAATAGAATTGTGTTTAGTTTTGTATGAAGGAAGTTTTCAAGTGTAGGGATTGGAGAATGATGAGATGAGTTGAAGAATGGACAAAAGCTCAAGCTTGGGGATGCCCATGCATCACCCCAAGAAATATCCAAGAAGTACAAGCGTCAAAGCTTGGGGATGCCCCCGAGGCACCCCTTCTTCATCGGCAAAAATCAGGTCACCTTTCAAAACACTATATTTTTATTGCTTCATGCACTATGTGTTTTTCTTAGAGCGTCAGTTGTTTTAGTTTTCTTAGTTAGTTTAGTTTTGTTTGCTGCAATAAATGGTTGGACCCCAACAAATTTCCTTTGGAGGAGATGTACTCGTTTTCATTTGCCAAGAACACTCCGTTTTTCATTCTTACAATTTCACCGGGTGTTCTTCTTTTTCCGCTACTGCTTTTTGTTTTTGTTTTCGCCTTGATTTGTGTTCAGACCTTGTCATATCTTTTCATCAAGGTGAATTTTTTCCTCTGATCTTTATTGGTTTTCATCAAAAGAGGTGTCTTTAAAAATTTCAAATGGTGTTGGAAAAGAGAAAAAGCTTTATGCAAAATAGTGGTACAAGAAGGAGCTTGTGTAGACTGCGGCTTAGGCTTTTTCATGTCATGCTTGATGTCTTTTTGATAGTATGCTTAGTGGTTTTGCTATAGCATGACTTGTCCCAAATAACTGAGATTGCTTAATGAGCCTTTGAAAAAATTATGCGTTGTTTTTAATTATTTGGAAGCATTATTTTGGTTTTCTCCTTGATGCTTTATTTGGGTTGACTTGGCGCATGCTCACACATGTTAGACACTTACAAAGTCGCCAATAGCCTCTATGATCATTTATTTTTTGACTTTTGATGCCATCTTATGCTTCTTTTAATGTCGCTTTGTCTCTTTGCATGATTATGGCCATTATTGCTCTCTTAGTTAGTCGCTCCCAGTCTTTTGCTAGCCCTCGCCATGTACTGAGTATGAGCTCTACTCGTGCATCCAACTCCTAAAAGCCAAAGTTTTTCAAAGTGTCCACCATACATACCTACTAGCAATTTTCTATTCCAAGTAAATTTGACTTGCTTTTATTTTCTCTTCAAATTAAACTCTTACCAGTGTTATGCGAAATTCGGTCAGTAAAGCTCTCACGAACCGGAAGGCACACTTTACTTTTTCCTGTTCTTAAAAATTTGACATTGTGATCTCTTATGTTGAGTTGTTATGCTTGCAAGTTGTAAGTTGGAGACTAGCCTAGCCATGCAGTCATGGGCAAGCTTTCAACATTGCACTTCTTATTTGAGTTGATATCGTGATCTTTTGTTTATGGATGCCCGTAGTGTGAAATGAATTGGGAATCTTGTGAGGATCATGGAGTTTGTATATGTGTTAGGGAAACGCCGGGCCGCTAATCTAAGCCATGCATAATTCATGGTGGAAATTTGCAGCATACCCATGGTGAACATTCGACGACGCATCTCACAATAAAAAGCTAAACAAATGGCAAATAAAAGAGATGTCAAGGTGTTCATTGTCTGCTTGTCCTGTCATTTTGATGTGGGCTTGTTCCATGTCATCGGGCACGGAGGTACCCCATTGGCGGTTCTCAATGATATGCATATATTTACAATGACAAGAGCCTTGCTTGGGACTCTAAGTAAAGTAGCATGAGGTTTGGGTACTCGTATTCACGAGACATGAGGTTTTCAACTTATGATTTGTCAAGCATATGCATCATAATTGTTCTTGCATTAACTTTAACCATTCAAGATGCTTATGATGGGGGCAATGAGAGCTCAAAGCCGGTAAGTACCATAATTTTTGAAGGTTATACAACTTGCAATCACTGCTTCCCTCTGCGAAGGGCCTTTCTTTTACTTTTATGTTGAGTCACCACCTTCTACCTTTATGCACCATCTAAGAGAGCATAGTTGTCATTCTAAGTATAATGTGCATTGTCCCAAAGTTTTCATTGATTGATTCATATTGTTGGTTTCACTTGTTCTTAAATTATTTGTATCTAGTCGCCCTCTTAAACTTGAAGGTGTCCTATGCATTTATGTTTTGCTCTCTTTGAAGGACAAGCTGAAAACCATTTGTATGTTTTTCCTTATGATTTGAACACACGTTTGACTTTCATTGTTTCATTTTCATGATCTTTTGTTTATGTTCATTTGCATGTTTACAACATGGTTGCTAAGTCCTTATTGTCAAGATTATATCTTTCATGCCCATGTTTTAAGTTCTTATGATCCCAGCTCACAAATGCTTACATATATGATCAAGATTGTGTAGGTGCATGTCACCTCAAAAATTATTCTTTTGTTATCACTTACCTACTCGAGGACGAGCAGGAGTTAAGCTTGGGGATGCTTGATACGTCTCCAACGTATCTATAATTTTTGATGCTCCATGCTTGTTTTTACACCATTTGCCTACTATTTCGTTACACTTTGTGGCACTTTTATGCATTTTCCGGAACTAACCTACTAACAAGTTGCCACAGTGCCAGTTCCCTGTTTTCTGCTGTTTTTGTGTTTTAGAAGTGATACACAGGAAATATTCTCGGAATTGGACGAAACAAGTTCCTGAAGTCTTATTTTTCCCGGAAGCTTCCAGAGATCCGAAGAGGAGTAGGAGAGGGGCCACAGGCCAGGTTCACACCTGGCTGGCGCGGCCCAGGCCCTGGTCGCGCCGCCATGGTGTGAGGAGGCCTGGGGCCACCTCTGACATCGCCCCTTCGCCTATAAAGACCCCCCGATGGAAAAAACCTAAGTACCCGATCACTTTTCTAGAACACATCGCGATCCGCCGCCACCGTCGACCCGAAGATTGGGAGGGTCCAGAAGCTCTTCCCGGCACCCTACCGGAGAGGAGAATCGCAACCGGAGGTCTTCTTCATCGCCATGCTTGCCTCCGGAGCGATGAGTGAGTAGTCTACCTTGGACTATGGGTCCATAGCAGTAGCTAGATGGTTGTCTTCTCCACCATGTGCTTCATGTTTAGATCTCATGAGCTGCCCTACATGATTGAGATCACCGTTATGTAATTCTACATGTTTGGTTTGTTGGGATCCGATGAATATTGGTGTTATGATTAAGTTGTTGTACTGAATTATATCTTTTGTTATCTCTATGTTGTTTATGATCTTGCATGCTCTCCGTTGTTAGTAGCTATCTTGGCCGAGTAGTTGCTAGTGACTCCAAGAGGGGGTATTTATGCTCGATAGTGGGTTCATGCCTCTATTTAACCTAGGGGAGTGACTGACGAGGGTTAACTCGACAAATGTCCTAGATGAAGGACTTAGGATCGGGGGAATAGGGCGTCGGATGAACTCGAAGGTAAAGGTTAGTCGAAATAAGTGTATATCAAAGGTAAACTTGGGTGTTCAACCTGGCTTGCTTTCAATCTGGCCTACACCGTCCCCTCCTGGCCCCTATATATAGGTGGCCAGGTCTCGAGGATCGGGTAGGGTCCGATACAGATTACAATATCTACATACGGTAAGAACTCGTATCTCGACTATCATTACAATTGAGCCTAACTTAACGGGCCTCAGGGGTACTCAACTTACGGGCTCTATTAACTATACCCTTGTCAGTAGCCCCTGAGATTCTACCAGAATTGCAAATTCGGGTTGAATCTCTAATCTTTAAATCTTCGACTTGACCAATTCTTCGACTTCTTCATATCTTCAAATCTTCGACTTGGTCTTTTGACTTACTTTCATGATATTTTTTGCAAGGGGTTTTGATGAACAAGCCTGACAACTCTGACGGATCAAGAGGTCAGTTAACTGCCGGAACAGATACTTGTCACCTACTTCAAATTCAATCCCCTTGGACTTGAATTCAGGATACCGGTCAAACCCATTCTTTTGCCGCATTTAGGACTTACAAAGAATGAATCCTAGTGATTCTCAGGGTACCCAGTGCGTCCACCAGGATTTTCTTCGCTTCGTAGACACGGATACATACCAGCAGAGCGCATCCATGTGCGTATACTAGGCCACACAGGACGAATCCCGGGGTCTTACCTTCGTGACAAGTCACGACATTTGAGTTGCGTTGTGATAACATAACTCGAGAATCTCATGTCGCAGTCAAATTTTGACTAAAAATATTCGGGTTTAAACAACCAAAAAACTCGCTCCCGATGGGAGTAATCTCTTTGCATTTTGTCGACTATATAGCCGAAGTTTGTATGATATACTTTCTTCATCCTCGATATTGATTATCTCACCCTCTATCGGGTGCGCGCTCAGCGCTCCCGATGGGAGTAGCCCCCGAGGCTATGTTTGAATACTTGTAGTCAAGCATAGGCTCAAAATTCACTTCGTCTTCGTTCTCGTAATGTCTCCTGTATACAAGCCCCCGAGCCCAAGGCGAGGTCTTTTATATCGTGCAACCACACTGTCTCCTTCTTATTTTTTCTCCTTTGGTATTTATCGTCTGCTACGTGCAGAATTTAACTCTTCTGTAGAATACGTTTATGGGCCTTGCTTATCACGGGGGGCCGATAATACGTGCTTATAAATAAAGCACCTTCTGGCAAGGGTAAAAATCCTAATCAGATTCCTCCTCCGCCGCATCATCTTCTCTCTCCATCTAGGGTTTTCTATCCTTTTCCCTTGTCCACATGGCTGAGGTAGATGGTTCTCATCTGAACCTTGGTTCTCCGGTGGCGCCGCGAGGTCGAGGCCGCCCTCGTGGAAGCAAGAACAAGAACAACACAACTCCGGCCATCGCAGGATCGTCATCGGCCGCTTCGGTTAAGCGTCGTCTCGGCCGCCCACCTGGTAGCAAAAACAAGCCCAAGGTGACTGTCGCTGCCCCAGGTCCAAGCGCTCCTCCTCCTACTGTTCCTGCTGCTCCTCCCAGAATCTTTTCTTTTTTCTGCATTGCCATGGCGCAGTGCCGCGAGATTCAGCGTTTGTCGCTGAATTTCACCAAGTTTATGGATGGGCGAGAACTGCGAGAAGCGGTTCTCCGCGAACAATCTGGCAGTAGGACTCCATACGAAGTGGAGGTTTGGTATGATGGCAACGGCGAGCAGTATTTTAAGGGTGGCTGGTCGCAGTTTGCAGAAGACCATGACATCCACCAAGGCTTCTTCATGACCTTCGACTTCCATATCGGCAAGTCAAAGTTCGACGTGAAGATCTATGATGGCACTCAGTGCCAGAAAGAGTATGAAGCTGAAGTCCACTTTCATTAAGATATGCTTTATATGTAGTTTCTTTTGATAATATCCTTGCTGCCGTGCTATATGTAATGAATATTCGTACTTTATTTTGATGTTTCCATTAGTACCATGAAAACAAATTACTGTTCTGAGGTATGCTTTCTATATATCGGGTTCTTTGCGAACCAATTGGTATGCTTTCTATATATCGGGTTCTTTGCGAACCAATTGGTATGAAGAATATCGGGTTCTTTTGTGAACCAAATTGCTTGAAGAATATCGGGTTGTCTGCACAACCTTATAATGAAAGAGATCTCCATGTCATGATAAAAGTTTCTTTCGTACGACCCGAGGGTTGAAGCCCCCGAGCGGAGAAGTAGAGATACTTGTACAATTTGTTCGAGTTCCACCCAAAGAACCCGACCTATGGCCTCATGTTCTGGGTTCAGAAGGTTAACTCAAGTTTAATTATACCACTAGATTTATTATACGCGTAAAAACATCGTAGCTGCTCCGCATTCCACGGGTTGCCCTCGTCTTTTCCTGTCTTCTTGTCTTGTAGTCGATAAGCTCCTCCTGGTATGACTTCTGTAATGATGTAAGGTCCCACCCAAGGGGACTCTAGTTTCCCGTGGCTGTCTTGCCTGAGTCGCAAAACTAGATCTCCCACCACGAAAGATCGTGGTCGAACTCGACTACTGTGGTAGTTTTGTAGACTCTGTTGATACTGCGTGGCCCTTTCTAATGCTTTATCTCTTGCTTCATCTAGTGCATCGATGTCGTCTTGCAATGCTTCTGTTGATGTTGTTTCGTCATATGCCGTCACCCTTGGAGCCTCGTGTGTAACTTTGACTGGAAGCATGGCTTCTGCGCCATGGACCAGGAAGAAAGGAGTTTCTTGAGTTGCCGCATTGGGCGTGGTTCTTAGACTCCAAAGAACGGAGGGCAATTCATCTACCCAAGCGCTCTTGGCTTTCTCGAGAGGTGCTAAGAGCCTCTTTTTTATCCCACTATATATCAGGCCATTGGCTTTTTCGACTTGTCCATTTGTCTTCGGGTGCGCCACAGATGCAAATTTGAGTTTGATTCCTAGTCCTTCGCAGTAACTCTTGAATTCTTTGAAGTGAAGTTTGTCCCATTGTCCGTGATGATGCTATATGGTACGCCGAAACGAAACACTATTGACTTGATGAAGTTGATCGCTCCTGTTGAATCTTGAGTTGTTACCGGGGCTGCTTCCACCCACTTCGTAAATTTATCGACTGCCACTAGCATGTTGTAACAACTCAGAAATTGTAATCCACTTCTTATTAAATAAAGTACCAAATTTTGGACCCAGATAAAACTTTTATCCATTATTTCATGCATACATGTATTTTTCTATTGTTTGTATTCTATGATTTCATGTGTGTTATTTTTTCTTGTGCATTGGTTAATAAATTCTAAGTTAACCAACAGAAGAAATTGAGACAAATTATAAGCATCAAAGAAACCAGAAATAAAAAAAATATTAAAGAAAAAGAGAAGAATAGGATGATCTAGGAAATCTGTTTGACTACCCTACTTTGAGCCCTTGGATTAAGAAATCTGTAACTCACCTCCATGTTTGGCCAGCTAGTTGAGCTTCACCAAGTCACATACAAACTCAACCAAGCAGTTGCTACTCAAAACTCAAAGCAGAACATCACTCAAACTTCAACCAAAGTTTGAATCTGAAACAGTGACTATACCAAAAATTTGAAATAAGATTTCTGCAAAACCTATTCTTTCTTTGTAACAAAAATAGGATTGGAAACCTGGGCTCATATGCTGATCACCCAAAGTGGAAAATTTCAAAAATTCAAATTTAAATCTCTTGCGGGCAATTCGTCGAACACCTGGCAGATGAAATCGAGCAAATCTTGATTCACTGTGAAGATCACTGTTCTTGCTCGCCCAAACCCTGTAGCCATACTCCTGGACGATGCCACGGTCGAGCCCAGTGCCCTCTGCCCTAACCCGAGCCGTGAGAAGAGGAGGGAAGGAGAGACATGCGCCCAGGGCCCCCTCCCAGTCCTTCTTCTTCCTGCACGATGCCGACCGCCCTGGATGCGCCAGAGCCGACCCACAGCCCACCGCAGCCGAGGCGACATCCTCCCAGCACACCCCCGAGGCCACCGTGCCCGGAGCGACCTCCGAACGCCGCCAGGACCCCCGCACTGGCCACCTTCTGGTCGCCTTGCCCCCGGCCTCCCGAGGCTATAAAAACCCCCATCGACCACCCCCAGAGGACGCCCACACCACCGCAACCAACCCCCACTCTTCTCTCTTCCTCTCTCCCTCGGAAACATCCGATCTCTGAACGGGAGCGCCGCCACGTTCTGGAAGATTTCGGCCACCATTGGAGCTGCTGCTGGTGCGAGGTGGAGGAGCAGAGCCGCCGCTGTTGATCTGCATCACCGCCATCAAGCTCTGCATCCTCTCCGTCACGCCCTCGCCGTCGAACACTCGTCACTGCAACGCCGGTGAGTCCCTGGCCTGTCCCGGGGTAGACGACGACGATGCACCGTTGGATCTTGATCCAACGGAAGCATACCGGTTCGGCGATTCTAATTAGATCTGACGAGTGGACCCCATCTGTCAGATTCGGTTTTTAAACATTCCCGCCCCGCGCGAAACGGTATCGGGCCGGCCCGTTCGGAATTCTTCTGGACTCGGCCCGTTTGGTTAGAAGTAGGTCCGTTTCGTTTTTATTTATTCTCCCGCCTTTTCGAATTAATTCAAAATTGTTTGAGATATGATTTTCAAACTTAAATTCCCAGAGATTTACAAATCCTTTTCTAGCAAATAAATATGCGTTGGAAAGCTTGCAAAATGCTCTAGCCTGTAGGATTGATTAGAATTCCATTTGAATTAGGAATTTAATTAGATATGAATAGTGTGACCATAGCTTTATTAAACATAGAAGAATTCTAGAAAATTGTTTAAGCCTCCTAAAATCATGAAATTTAAAGTGTGAACTCACCAATGACATCCCTTACTGTTAGTCAACTCTAATCAACTCAAACCTTGTTAGTGTTATCAATTAGATCCTTCCCCAACTCTAGTTAGTAACATAAAATGATAGATCCCTATTTCACAATTAGAACTAATTGTTGCCCTCAATACCAATTCACTTAGTTAATCCCTCCCCACTTGAACTAGTCTTAGTACCCCTAACCCAATACCAATGCTTAGAAGGGAACCACATATGACTCTTAGTAGAGACTCTAACTTGCACACTTAATGAAAACTCAGAAGAAAAACTTGCAATCCAACTCCATAAAATGCAACATGAATGCTATTGTTAGCCAACAAATATGTGTGCTCGGTGTGTTGTTAGTATGGTGTAGTGATTGTTTGTTTTATGTTGATTTCGTTATTAGACGCTAGTGTTGCTGAGGAGGATATTGAGGGGGGATATTATCAAGAAGAAGAAGAATACCCTGGACACTTTGCCAACCAAGGCAAGCCATCTTTTGAATCATACTCCAAATGCCTAGTTTTACTATTGCATTCTACTTGTTTTAAGTAAATTGCATGATTGAATTGCTAGAGTAGAATGAGAGGAGGATAGTGATATCTTGCTTAGCAAGAGCATCAAGTTGAGTTTATCCAACCATATTTAGTGGTATCATCACTCAATGTAGTGGCTTAGTCGCTAATAATATTGAGGTCATCTATAAGGGGAACTCGGTTTGAAAAGTGGTGACTCAAACCTGAAATTTGAATTGGAGATTGCTCCTACATGATGGTTTTATGAAGGAAATTAATCTTGACTAAGAACTATGAAATGTATTTCTAAATTGACAACGAGTGATGTACTATGGGAGCCAATCATACCGTACAACCACATTACCCCTGAATGGGAAGGGGCTTAGTCCTAGCTTGTTTATTTTAGTATGGGAGACCTCATTTGAACTTATAGAAGCGTGGGCCCCGAGGGGACGCTTCCGAAGCCGGGACTGGCTGTAGCTGTGACGGAGGATACCACAGTCTATGGGCGTCCAAGATAGAGCATCCTCTAGCCGGAAAAACTATGAGTGCCATTCCGTATCCGGACTCCTAGGGAGGATCCCCATACTAAGGTAGACAAGTGAAAGAGTGTGTTTGATTATCTGAACCCCGCATACTTGTGTATGACGATCCGTGGATTTCTCCCGGCAGATGTATCGAATCTTGTGGGTAAAGTGTACCCCTCTGCAGAGGTTTTCAAAACTATTCGAATAGCCGCGTCCGCGGTTATGGACGGTTGGCAAGCTGTACTTGACTTTTGTCAAGAATGAAAATAACAATGGTGAACTTGGTGAATGACATGATTTGACTTGACTTGACACTGATGTTGACACACTTGAAGATCCTCTTTAGATTGAACTTAGAGAACTAAATTTATTTTCTACCAATGAACATTCTTGGGAAATAAAACTAGCTTTTGCAAATCAACTTAGTGCTTAGTCCACCATATCCACCTTGCATATCTACTTCATCACTTCATTTATAAGATGGTTTGCGAGTGCATCCAATGTACTCATGGCTGTGTCCCTGGCTATCAACTTGGCCAGACTATGGGGAAGAATACCAGGAGGAAGGGTATGAAGAAGAGTACCAGAACTAAGCTCGTCTCCATGAGTCGCCATTGCCTGTAGGGTGAAGGCATGGACCCGAAGACGTTATTTCCGCTGCTATATTGTGTTGTAATATGAACTTGGTCTCTACGACCATTGTATTTGAACCATCGTATTGTAATGTCTATGGAACTGGTTACCAACTACGTTATGTGTATCGCAACAATGGTTCTGGGATTGCGGTGGAATACATAACGGGCACTTCGAATTTGTATCAAATTTGAGGTCGTCACAAGTTGGTATCAGAGCCTAGGCTGACCATAGGAGACCTTAGTTAGAATGGGCGTTAAATAAAACCTTGATAAAAGCAAAGATATAAGTAATGGTTGCAAAATTGCTTAGTCTTTCCTCTCTATTTGCAAAGTTTTATACATACTTCAGTTTTTGCCTACTTAAAATTTTGCACACTTGAGTTGATCACTAACTTAAGCTAATCTAAAATTTTGTAGATGGCCCCGGTATTCACTGAGCACTACCAGTTGGGCCATGGTGGCAGCCTTTGTTTCGAGCGCAACCTCACCACCCTGACCTTGTTCCTGGATCGTTTGTATCCGGAGTTCAAGGGAGCCGTGCTCAATGAGCACCCAGATGGAGAGCTACGGTGGCTTATCAGGGCCAGCTGCCGTGGCAAGAAGGGAAATTTGAGTTCTCCAAGGGTCAAGTTTGAGCTTGTGGAGAACACTTGGGCCGATGGTTTGGTCCGAGGTATGCAGGAGATGCACGCCCGCTTATGCGGACTGCATGTGGAGGAGGTCCAGGGGGAGCGCTTTAGGAACTTTGCTCGGCGTGATGCGGACGGGCGTCCCGCAAACATGCCCGGGCAAAATGAGCCGAGTACCTACATCGATCACATGGACTTCTTGCTGTACTCCACTCAGCAGGAGGCCGATCGTGCCCATACCAAGGCCAACCTTGAGCACTTCGCACTGGTGGAGGCGAGGGGCATTATCAGGATACTTGCGAAGGAGCGCAAGAGCCTTCGTCGCCAGCACGATGAGAAGGATCAGGACATTGAGGAGTTGAAGGCCAATGTGGCTGAGCTGACTGAGTACATTGAGAGCCTTGAGGATCACCTTGGTGAGGAGGAAGGCATTGATCTCCGCAAGGAGGATAATGCCCTCATTAGTGATGAGGATGACTTCATGGAGGACCTTGATGATCCGGAAGATGGTGGGCATAATGGATTCATTGTGAGTGATGAGGAGGAAGACCCCGAGGAGCCTGATGTTTAGATTGGAGAATTCCGTGTTATCTAGCTATGAGTTCACCTTGAGTCACTTCGTGTAGGTGTGAGTTGTATCCCCCTCTCTAGTAGACGAGTCGCAATGGTTTGATGCAAACCATTTGTAATATGTGAACTCGTATGTATGATATGTTTGATGAGTGTTGAATGAAATAGGAATTTGGCCCTTAAGGCCTTAGTAAAACACAAATTGCATCATCCATGTTACCTTTAAATCTTAGCAAAAATTAGCTTTTCCCTCTTGTCTTACACACATTATCTTCAGATGCCGCGAGCACCCCCACCCCCGAACCCAGAAATGGCCGAACTACTAAGGTTGATCATGGAAGACCGGGAAGCGGCCCGAGCTGAGCGCCAAGCTAACTTGGCCACTCTTCAGCAAATAACCCAGATGGCAATGAACCACAACAATGGCAATGGCAACGGTGAAGGAGAAAACAAAGGCAATGGTGATCACCGATCCAAGTTAAGGAGTTTTCAAAACACCAACCCTCCTATGTTCACTAAGTCTGAAGAGCCCTTAGATGCCGATGACTGGCTTCGCACTATGGAAAACAATCTGGCAGTCGCCGAAGTTGGTGAGAATGAGAAGGTCTTGTACACCACCCACTATCTTGCTGGAGCAGCAAGAGCTTGGTGGGATAGCACCCGTGCAATGCAAGCCCCAGGGTATGTGATGCCTTGGGAGGAGTTCAAGAGCAAGTTTAGCAAAGCCCATGTTCCTTTGGGATTGGTTAAAAGGATGAGAGATGAGTTCAGAAATCTAAAGCAAGGTTCCCTATCTGTGGTGGATTACCGTGACAAGTTCCTTACCTTGTCTATGTATGCCCCAGATGACACCAACACCACTGAGAAGAAGCAAGAAAGGTTTCTGGATGGACTTCATGATGAGATGCAATGTGTCTTGGTCAGCATTCACTTTGCAGACCTGGAATCACTGGTGGACTCTGCCATTCAGATGGAAGGCAAACTCAAGCAAGCTACCGAGAACCGCAAGCGCCGTATGATGTATCAAGGTAACTCGAGCAACTCGCAGAAGCCAAGGGGAAATGCACCTATGGGTTTCGCCCCAAGACCAATGAGGCCATCTGCACCTGCTCCATGTCCCAACTACCCCAACCGTCCGCCCGGCAACAACTTCAACCGTGCACCTCCAAGACCTAGTGGCAACAACTTCAACACCAATACTCCAAGGCCAAATGGTGCCCCTATGTTACCCAAGTCTGGTGACAAGTCCGGTGTCACCTGTTATGAGTGTGGACAAAAAGGGCATTACTCAAATGAATGCCCCAAGAAACTGAATGATGCATCCAAGACCACTGCTCCTGCTCAGCAGCAGCGCCCCGTTGGAAATGGCAGGAACTATCCACCAAGGAACCCGCCTCACTCTCGAGGCCGTCTGAATCACATGAATGTTGAAGAAGCTCAGGAAGCAACCGACGTTGTGCTTGGTATGTTCCCTGTTAACTCAGTTACTGCAAGAGTTCTGTTTGACTCTGGAGCTTCGCATTCGTTTGTTACCAAGTTATTTGTTGATAAAAGTGGACTTCACCCAACCCCTATGAAACATGCCATGTTAGTACAAACACCTGGGTCAACAACAAGGGCTGAGTGGACCTGCTTGGCAGTGCCCATAGAAATCCATGGGATAGCATTCTTAGCAAGTTTGATTGTGTTAGGAACCAAAGGATTGGAAGTAGTCCTGGGTATGGACTGGATGTCTCAACATCAAGGAATTATAGATTGTGCCAAGAAGACAATCACCATGAAGAGTAGCACTGGAATTGTAGTAAAGCATGTGTCCGTAAAACCACCCCAAATCCCCAGATGTCATAAGAGTATCTCAGGACCAACTTTAGAGCAAGTTCCCATCGTCTGTGAATATCCGGATGTTTTTCCCGATGAGCTACCCGGAATGCCACCGGATCGGGATATTGAGTTTATCATTGAGCTTATCCCCGGAACTGGATCTATAGCCCAACGACCCTATCGTATGAACCCAGCTAAATTAGTGGAGTTAAAGAAGCAATTGGATGACCTGTTGAGTAAGGGATTGACTCAGTCAAGTTCTTCTGCTTGGAGATCACCCGTTCTGTTTGTGGATAAAAGTGACGGTTCCAGCCGACTGTGCACTGATTACCGCAAGCTAAATGATGTGACCATCAAGAATAAGTATCCTCTCCCAAAGATTGAAGATTTGTTTGACCAATTGACCGGAGCTCGAGTCTTCTCAAAGATAGACCTTAGAACTGGATACCACCAACTGAAGATCCGTGCAACGGATATCCCCAAAACAGCCTTCACTACCCGATACGGATTGTATGAGTACACCGTAATGTCCTTTGGATTAACCAATGCCCCTGCTTATTTCATGAACCTCATGAATAAGGTTTTTATGGAGTTCTTGGATAAGTTTGTTGTTGTCTTCATTGATGACATTCTCATCTACTCCAAGTCCGAAGAAGAGCATGCAACCCATTTGAGATTAATCTTAGAAACCTTAAGAGAGCATCAGCTGTATGCCAAGTTCAGTAAATGTGAGTTCTGGTTGAAGGAAGTTGGATTCTTAGGCCATGTATTATCAGCGGGAGGAATATCCGTGGACCCCAAGAAGATCAAATCAGTCATGGAATGGGAAGCCCCTACCACTCAAACTGAAGTTAGAGGTTTTCTCGGATTAGCAGGATATTACCGCAAGTTTGTTGAAGGATTTTCAAGCATTGCCCGGCCAATGACCCAGTTATTGAAGAAGGACAAGAAGTTTGAATGGACCCCTAAGTGTGAAGAGAGTTTTCAAGAGCTCAAGAAGCGATTAGTGACCGCCCCCGTCCTAACCATGCCCGACATCACCAAAAACTTTGATGTCTATTGCGACGCTTCCAAACTTGGACTTGGTTGTGTCTTGATGCAAGAAGGCAAGGTCATAGCGTACCTCTCCCGGCAGCTTCGACCTCATGAAGAAAATTATCCAACCCATGATCTAGAGTTAGCAGCCGTGGTTCTATCTCTGAAGACCTGGAGGCACTATCTGATGGGCAACCGTTGCGAGATCTACACTGACCACAAGAGTTTGAAGTATATTTTCACCCAGAAGGAGCTGAACATGAGGCAAAGAAGATGGATAGAGTTGATTAAGGATTATGATCTGGAAATTCACTATCACTCCGGTAAGGCCAATGTGGTGGCCGATGCATTGAGTAGGAAGCCATGCTCATTAAATATGATGATCAAAGAGGAGCAACCCATGTTGCACCAAGAGTTTGAAAAATTTGGATTGGAACTAGTCAGTCAAGGATTCCTAGCCAACCTTGAGTTTCAACCCACCTTGATGAGCCAAATCAAAGAAGCCCAGAAAGGAAATGAGAGTATTGACGGCATCAAGCGCAGAATTAGTTCCGGCAAGGTGCCAGGATTTGAGGAAGATGATCAAGGAGTTCTTTGGTATAAAGGACGTATTTGTGTGCCGGCTGACTCAGAATTGAAGGGAATTATTATGAAGGAAGCCCATGAGACACCTTACTCCATCCACCCCGGTGGAACTAAGATGTATCAAGATTTGAAGGAACAATTTTGGTGGCATGGAATGAAGCGTGAGATTGCATCGTTCATATCCAAGTGTGACATCTGCCAAAGAGTCAAGGCTGAACATCAACGTCCTGCGGGATTGCGGCAACCTTTGCAAGTTCCAGAATGGAAGTGGGAATCTGTTGGAATGGATTTCATCACTGGATTTCCAAGGTCTAGCCGTGGAAATGACTCTATTTGGGTCATTGTGGATAGGCTGACCAAAGTTGCCCACTTTATTCCTGTCAAGACCACTTATAACTCGGGACAGCTAGCAGATTTGTATCTATCCAGAATTGTTAGTCTGCATGGAGTCCCTAAAACCATAGTTTCCGATCGAGGAACCCAATTCACCTCAAGATTTTGGAGAAGCTTACATCAAGCCTTGGGAACCAAGTTAGCCTTTAGCACCGCTTACCACCCTTAGACTGATGGACAGACTGAAAGAGTGAATCAAATACTTGAAGATATGTTGAGAGCCTGTGTTCTACCCTATGGAGCTAAGTGGGAAGATTGTCTGCCCTTTGCGGAGTTTTCCTACAACAACAGTTATCAGGCCAGTTTGCAAATGGCCCCATTTGAAGCTTTATATGGAAGAAAGTGTCGTACCCCTTTGAATTGGTCTGAAACCAGAGATAGCCAGATATTTGGACCAGACATTCTGCAAGAAGCCGAGGAGAAAGTTCGCCTGATTCGTGACTATCTCAAGGCAGCCCAGTCGAGACAGAAGAGTTATGCCGACAAGAGACGTAGAGAACTGACCTTCCAGATTGGAGATTTTGTTTATCTCAGAGTATCACCCCTCAAGGGAATGCAAAGATTCCAAGTAAAAGGAAAGCTTGCACCCAGATATATTGGACCCTTCAAGATACTAGACCGCAGAGGAGAAGTGTCTTATCAGTTGGAAATGCCCCCTGAATTATCTGAAGTACACGACGTCTTTCACGTGTCTTTACTTCGGAAATGTCTTGAAGTGCCGGAGAAGCCAGAAATTTTCAAGAATATTGATCACCGTTCTGTGGACATCAACAAGGATTTGACCTATCGTGAAGTACCTATCCGTATCCTCGAGGAAGCTTATCAAACCACTCGAACCCGAAGCATCAAGTTTCTGAAAGTTCAGTGGAGTAACCACACCGAAGATGAAGCCACTTGGGAACGAGAAGATTACCTTCAGACAGAGTTTCCCAATCTTTTCAGTTCTTAATTAGTGAATCTCGGGGACGAGATTATTTTTAAGGGGGGAAGATTGTAACAACTCAGAAATTGTAATCCACTTCTTATTAAATAAAGTACCAAATTTTGGACCCAGATAAAACTTTTATCCATTATTTCATGCATACATGTATTTTTCTATTGTTTGTATTCTATGATTTCATGTGTGTTATTTTTGCTTGTGCATTGGTTAATAAATTCTAAGTTAACCAACAGAAGAAATTGAGACAAATTATAAGCATCAAAGAAACCAGAAATAAAAAAAATATTAAAGAAAAGGGATTTCTATTTTCGTGCCCTCAGGTCGTTAGTTGTACTCAGTTTTTCCCAGCTCCTTAGTTTTTCCTCAGTTTTCCCCAAGCCCTTGTCTGAAACCCTCAGAAGGAGCTCGGACGGGAGGATTTCCGTTTAGTTGACAGTTCCGTGCTGACGTGTGGGGCCGCGTCGTGTGGGGCCGCGTCGCGTGGGGCTGGTAGAAAGGGACCGCGTGGGACAGGACGAGACCGCGTTTGGTTGTACGTGAGAGCTCGGTTCTGTCTCTCTCGGGCCAAATTGGCATTGCCTTTTCAGAGCGCCTTTTCAGAGCGCCTTTTTCCCCTCTCTCTATAACAGTTCTCTCTCTTTTCACCAAATTAGTATCAAATCTAGAGAAGCTTCTATTTCTGTCTTTCTTCAATGATTGTTGCCTTTTGGCCCTCGTTTTTTGCCCAATATGGTAACAAATCTAGTAGCAAATCTAGAAGCTAGTATAGGATAAATTCACAGCAGCATAATAAATCTAGAAAACTAAGTATAATACATAAACTGCATACAGCAGCCAAAAGCAGCCAATAACGATGTTAATGTTCATGACAAACTAAGCTGAAAATAATATAAGACGCAATGTATGCCCAACATGAAGATTAGGATACCCCAGGATGAATGAATCTGTTCTTCATTCATCATATATATATTCGTCGCTCCATTTTCTGGTCCGAAAGAAATATTCATTGAACTCCTTCCGTCTGCAGTGTGCAGCCAATACATCCTCCAAACGGTATGGCCTTTGTTCTTTTTTCAGACCGTACTTTTGTAATCTATCCACATATAGTGGCGACTCATCCCAGGCGTTCATATCATCAAAGTACTCTCTGATATAACCCAAATCCGCGTAGTAGATGCAGCCAGGTCGAAGTGTCGGGTGCACTCTGGTGTCGACGGAGATACACCGGACATGATGGACGAAGAAGGCACGACTGCCAATGTTACTGACGGCATGGAGAGAGCGGCTCTCAGTGTCCACACGGTACACCACTGTTTGACCTTCCTCCAAACGACCGCCCAACAACACAAGCAGCAGATCACCATCCGACTTCACAAGGTAGAACTTGTCATTTCCAAGTTCTGGAAAAGAAAATAGTGTCTCCATGTTGACATTGCTCGCGCCCTGCTCCAACTGGGCATTGTTGGTGCACACCAATGTTCCGAACTCAAAATTGTTCACAGCTAGTGCATAGAATTCACCATTGAACGTGGTAATGCAACGCATAGAATGGTACTCGATCGAAAATCTTCCTTCTCCCCAATCTTCATCTATACCCTTAGTTGGAGTGCTCTCATCGACCCAAGCAATTTCTGCCGGGTAATATGTGGAAATGAAGAGCATAGTCGGGGACTTCATTACAGTGACTGACTCCAGAATAATAGATGGCATCTGCGCCTGAAATATAGTGTTCGATGTCTTTGTGAGTGGGTTCAGAAGCCGTATCTTGTGCGGCTGGTTCTTTTGGGCAAGCACGATGATGCCACGGCAAAAGCTGACGAAGTAGTATCTAAAATATATGGGATTGATGAAGATAACATTCAGCACTAAGATGTTTACGATTGGAAATAAAAGGATTAACTCTATAGATATGGAGGAATTTGAACCTTGCATGAACTTCCGTTAGATCGATGGTGACGTAGCGGGATGTGCGGAGGTGGAGGAAGGAGAACTCAGCGGCGCGTGGAAGGGCGTGCTCTACCATGATCCATTCGTGCAGGTGCACGTCGGGCTCAGGTAAATCTGAGCGCCAATTAGTACAAACTTGCCTCAAAGCAGAGTAGGTGTCCACGTACTCCTCGTTCGCCAGTAAGCAGGCGCCGATCTTGTGAAGTGGTCCGTCAGCCCTGAGAGAGGCCCAGTTCATGGAGGCGCCGCGCCTGGATGCGCCGCCCTCGGAGGCGACGGGCACGGCGGCGACGGCCTCGGATGCGACGGGCTCGGAGGCGACGGGCTCGGGGGCGACGGCCGCTGGCGCATTCTTCTTCTCCATCGCCGGTAGGGGAGCGCGCGTAGGGCGGCTGGGTTTTTTTTGGAGAAGGTGATGGGACGTGAGAGGCGTGGTTGCGTGCGTGAGTTATGATGAGACTGTGTGCAGAGGGAGGGAGAGGGGCTCTGTACTGGCAGTTGACATTTTGGTCTCAGCACGCGCACCGCGCGGCTAACCGCTGCTCACCGCGACACGCGTCCATGGGACTGCACGTCAGCACCGTTACGTGTACTCAGTTCTACCCTCGAATCTTACACTGGAAAAATATCTGTACTCAGTTTTCCCCTCGAGTACTAATACTGCCTAGTGCAATATACTCAGTTTTACCCTCAAGTGGCTGGTCAACAGAGAGTCAACAGATGGGATTAAGCCATCTAATTGAGTCATTTCATGCGCAAAAAAATTCAAAAAAATAAAATCATAGTGCCTCCTACTCATGGAGTCTTGTTACGCGACCTGCCACGTAGGAAATCATAACAATCATATATAAATCACGTTTTCACACAAATGGCCACTTCTGAAATCACTAGTAGCTATGAAGGTTCATGGCTTTCCACTCAAACCCCTTCTCAAAACATCTATACCCAAAACATAGTTTGTCTGAATGAGGCCATAATTTTTATACTCATGTATATTTGAATTGCTAATACTTTGAGGTAGGCCAACCTGGGTTTCATTGTACAAAACATGTGTTTTTCTTTTTCTAAATCTCTTATTTGAATTCCTTAGCCTGTTTATTATTTACTTGCCCTTGTATCCTTGATACTACTCAGTTTTACCCTCTCCCTTCTCACAGAAGCCCTAACTTGGCCTGATTGGTCGAGCTGTTGTCACACGGATCGTGCCCACCTACCGTCGATCCTATGATCCAACGGGCAGGATCGTGCCACCCTCTCTCTATCTGTCGGTGGCAAACTACTACCCCTCTATGTATGCTAAATGACGAGTTTGCCACCGGATTCAACAAGTTGGGTAATCACGAATTTCCACTTCTTGTAGGCATTACTTTTCACGGTAAAATGATAAGCTATCACGAATTTCCATTTCTTGTAGGCTTAACTTTTCACGGTTTAATGATGAACTATCATGAATTTCTTTTAGGCATTACTTTTCATGGTAAAATGATAAACTATCACGAATTTCCATTTCTTTTAGGCATTACTTTTCACGTTGAAATGATAAACTATCACGAATTTCCATTTCTTGTAGGCTTTACTTTTCACGGTAAAATGATGAACTATCACGAATTTCCATTTCTTTTACGCATTACTTTTCACGGTAAAATGATAAACTATCACGAATTTCCATTTCTTTTACGCATTACTTTTCACGGTAAAATGATGAACTTTCAAGAATTTCCATTTCTTTTAGGCATTACTTTTTTGTTGAGATATAAACCACCCCCACAACGGTCATCTCCTCCTTAATTTATTGTGTAAACCCCACAACGGTCATCTCTACCTTAATTTATGGTGTAAACCCCACAACGGTCATCTCTCCCTTATAAACCCCCACAACGGCCATCCCTCATGTCAATAGGTTCTGCCTCTCTCTTCTTCGTTTCTGCCTCTCTCTTCTTCGTTCACATACACTTGATCCATTGCCATGGCTTCCACGTCTCGGACGCCGACCAGAAGGGGAAGGGGAAGGGGAAGGGGAAGGGGCGGCCGGGGTGGTGGATCATCATCATTGCCACCACCACCGTCAACACTGCCATTGATCATAGAGGAGTTCTTCATCACCATCTATGAAGACCCTTTGGCCAAGAAGGTACGTACGCGTTCGCACATATATGATGCATGTGATTAATTATGTGCATGTTATAAAAAACCTTTAATTTCAAACGATCGGCGCTCGATCTCTTTGCAGGCACTCCCACAAAAGTTTGCGGACTATCTTGACGGCCAGGAGCCCGCAAAGGTGTATCTGCGAGCAGCTGACTGCGGTCCTCGTCTCTGGACCGTGGAGGTCCTATTTGACGGACAAGGCCGGATGTATCTCGACAAGGGCTGGGAGAATTTCGCCATCGCGCACGGTGTGGATTTCGGCTGCTTCCTACACTTCAAATATGAAGGCGATTATGTGCTCACAGTGAAGGTGTTCGACGGAACAACGTGCAGGAAGTACTACTACATGGACGACGAAGATACTGACGATGAAAGCGACGACGACGTGAAGCCATGCATCTAAGGGGATTATGACCAAGAATATATATGTAGCTTCATATGCATCGATTTATAGATCTAGCTATTTTCTATATATTATGCATGTAAAAATAATAGGGAATCGCAATTTCCACCATGATTCGAGCACCACAGCCTCCAAACGATGCCGATGCCGATATCGGCATGGTCAGAATGGGTATGCATGCTCGCCGCCACTGCTAGGTCACCGTCGGGATGCACCCTCAATCCCGTCCCCTCATTCGATCACTGACACACCAGAGATACCGCCGAGGCCAATGACGAACGTACATGCTGATGCCAATGCCGAACATGCACGCCACTGTGGGCACGGCCACGTCGCCCCGCTATGCTGGACGCCACAGACCACCGCGAGGTCTTTCCCTTCGCCACCACACTCCCCTAGCACCTATATATACACGCCAGAAAGGAGAGACACTAGTTTTCTCTACATTGCTCGCGTTCGTGTCCGACACCGTCAGTCAAAGTGTTGAGGTCATCGTCGATGTCCTCGACCATTTCTTCTCTTCTTTGCATGGTTAAACGCGTCTAGTTCATATCTATCTAATGCGTCTGATCTCGCCTCATGCAGTTCTTTGTGGACGTCGATCTCATCTCGGCACCCCGCAGGCCACCTCCTCCGTGCCATCGCTGTAGAGCTCCGTTTAAAAATCTATTCCTACCCGTGTATTGCACCTTGTATCAGCGTCATGGCCCCACTTGTCATTCGATATACCGAAGCCCCACTCGTCCGCGTTTTGGTCAGGGATACGGCGATGCTTATGGTCAAACAAAGATGGATGCTCTGACGTGTCTTTGCGGGCTCTACGTGGCCCCACTAGTCAGCAGTTAACGGTCAAAGGTGTTCAACCGTCGGGCAACCGGCCGTTCCAGCACTGGTGACGGTTTCAGCCAAGGGCTTGGACAAAACTGAGGAAAAACTAAGGAGCTGGGGAAAACTGAGTACAACTAACGACCTGAGGGCACGAAAATAGAAATCCCTAAAGAAAAAGAGAAGAATAGGATGATCTAGGAAATCTGTTTGACTACCCTACTTTGAGCCCTTGGATTAAGAAATCTGTAACTCACCTCCATGTTTGGCCAGCTAGTTGAGCTTCACCAAGTCACATACAAACTCAACCAAGCAGTTGCTACTCAAAACTCAAAGCAGAACATCACTCAAACTTCAACCAAAGTTTGAATCTGAAACAGTGACTATACCAAAATTTTGAAATAAGATTTCTGCAAAACCTATTCTTTCTTTGTAACAAAAATAGGATTGGAAACCTGGGCTCATATGCTGATCACCCAAAGTGGAAAATTTCAAAAATTCAAATTTAAATCTCTTGCGGGCAATTCGTCGAACACCTGGCAGATGAAATCGAGCAAATCTTGATTCACTGTGAAGATCACTGTTCTTGCTCGCCCAAACCCTGTAGCCATACTCCTGGACGATGCCACGGTCGAGCCCAGTGCCCTCTGCCCCGACCCGAGCCGTGAGAAGAGGAGGGAAGGAGAGACATGCGCCCAGGGCCCCATCCCAGTCCTTCTTCTTCCTGCACGATGCCGACCGCCCTGGATGCGCCAGAGCCAACCCACAGCCCACTGCAGCCGAGGCGACACCCTCCCAGCACACCCCCGAGGCCGCCGTGCCCGGAGCGACCTCCGAACGCCGCCAGGACCCCCGCACTGGCCACCTTCTGGTCGCCTTGCCCCCGGCCTCCCGAGGCTATAAAAACCCCCATCGACCACCCCCAGAGGACGCCCACACCACCGCAACCAACCCCCGCTCTTCTCTCTTCCTCTCTCCCTTGGAAACGTCCGATCTCTGCACGGGAGCGCCGCCGCGTTCTGGAAGATTTCGGCCACCATTGGAGCTGCTGCTGGTGCGAGGTGGAGGAGCGGAGCCGCCGCTGTTGATCTGCATCACCGCCGTCAAGCTCTGCATCCTCTCCGTCACGCCCTCGCCGTCGAACACTCGTCACTGCAACGCTGGTGAGTCCCTGGCCTGTCCCGGGGTAGACGACGACGATGCACCGTTGGATCTTGATCCAACGGAAGCATACCGGTTCGACGATTCTAATTAGATCTGACGAGTGGACCCCATCTATCAGATTCGGTTTTTAAACATTCCCGCCCCGCGCGAAACGGTATTGGGCCGGCCCGTTCGGAATTCTTCTGGACTCGGCCCGTTTGGTTAGAAGTAGGTCCGTTTCGTTTTTATTTATTCTCCCGCCTTTTCGAATTAATTCAAAATTGTTTCAGATATGATTTTCAAACTTAAATTCCCAGAGATTTACAAATCCTTTTCTAGCAAATAAATATGCGTTGGAAAGCTTGCAAAATGCTCTAGCCTGTAGGATTGATTAGAATTCCATTTGAATTAGGAATTTAATTAGATATGAATAGTGTGACCATAGCTTTATTAAACATAGAAGAATTCTAGAAAATTGTTTAAGCCTCCTAAAATCATGAAATTTAAAGTGTGAACTCACCAATGACATCCCTTACTGTTAGTCAACTCTAATCAACTCAAACCTTGTTAGTGTTATCAATTAGATCCTACCCCAACTCTAGTTAGTAACATAAAATGATAGATCCCTATTTCACACTTAGAACTAATTGTTGCCCTCAATACCAATTCACTTAGTTAATCCCTCCCCACTTGAACTAGTCTTAGTACCCCTAACCCAATACCAATTCTTAGAAGGGAACCACATATGACTATTAGTAGAGACTCTAACTTGCACACTTAATGAAAACTCAGAAGAAAAACTTACAATCCAACTCCATAAAATGCAACATGAATGCTATTGTTAGCCAACAAATATGTGTGCTCGGTGTGTTGTTAGTATGGTGTAGTGATTGTGTGTTTTATGTTGATTTCGTTATTAGACGCTAGTGTTGCTGAGGAGGATATTGAGGAGGGATATTATCAAGAAGAAGAAGAAGAATACCCCGGACACTTTGCCAACCAAGGCAAGGCATCTTTTGAATCATACTCCAAATGCCTAGTTTTACTATTGCATTCTACTTGTTTTAAGTAAATTGCATGATTGAATTGCTAGAGTAGAATGAGAGGAGGATAGTGATATCTTGCTTAGCAAGAGCATCAAGTTGAGTTTATCCAACCATATTTAGTGGTATCATCACTCAATGTAGTGGCTTAGTCGCTAATAATATTGAGGTCATCTATAAGGGGAACTCGGTTTGAAAAGTGGTGACTCGAACCTGAAATTTGAATTGGAGATTGCTCCTACATGATGGCTTTATGAAGGAAATTAATCTTGACTAAGAACTATGAAATGTATTTCTAAATTGACAACGAGTGATGTACTATGGGAGCCAATCATACCGTACAACCACATTACCCCTGAATGGGAAGGGGCTTAGTCCTAGCTTGTTTATTTTAGTATGGGAGACCTCATTTGAACTTATAGAAGCGTGGGCCCCGAGGGGACGCTTCCGAAGCCGGGACTGGCTGTAGCTGTGACGGAGGATACCACAGTCTATGGGCGTCCAAGATAGAGCATCCTCTAGCCGGAAAAACTATGAGTGCCATTCCGTATCCGGACTCCTAGGGAGGATCCCCATACTAAGGTAGACAAGTGAAAGAGTGTGTTTGATTATCTGAACCCCGCATACTTGTGTATGACGATCCGTGGATTTCTCCCGGCAGATGTATCGAATCTTGTGGGTAAAGTGTACCCCTCTGCAGAGGTTTTCAAAACTATTCGAATAGCCGCGTCCGCGGTTATGGACGGTTGGCAAGCTGTACTTGACTTTTGTCAAGAATGAAAATAACAATGGTGAACTTGGTGAATGACATGATTTGACTTGACTTGACACTGATGTTGACACACTTGAAGATCCTCTTTAGATTGAACTTAGAGAACTAAATTTCTTTTCTACCAATGAACATTCTTGGGAAATAAAACTAGCTTTTGCAAATCAACTTAGTGCTTAGTCCACCATATCCACCTTGCATATCTACTTCATCACTTCATTTATAAGATGGTTTGCGAGTGCATCCAATGTACTCATGGCTGTGTCCCTGGCTATCAACTTGGCCAGACTATGGGGAAGAATACCAGGAGGAAGGGTATGAAGAAGAGTACCAGAACTAAGCTCGTCTCCATGAGTCGCCATTGCCTGTAGGGTGAAGGCATGGACCCGAAGACGTTATTTCCGCTGCTATATTGTGTTGTAATATGAACTTGGTCTCTATGACCATTGTATTTGAACCATCGTATTGTAATGTCTATGGAACTGGTTACCAACTACGTTATGTGTATCGCAACAATGGTTCTGGGATTGCGGTGGAATACATAACGGGCACTTCGAATTTGTATCAAATTTGAGGTCGTCACACATGTAAACATGTCCTCCTAGCCAGGATTTGTGCAATTTTCCTACCATATCGAGTCCCCATTGTGCAAAGGGCCAGGACAATGGTATTGGCTGTAGCTCTGCTGCTGGTGCATGTGGTCGAGATGCGAATCTTTGACATGCTTCACACTTCCGAACTATATCTTTTGCGTCTTCGATGGCTGTTAACCAATAGAATCCTGCACGGAACGCTTTTGCAGCTATTGCCCTGCTGCTTGCATGATGGCCACACACTCCGCCATGTATATCTTTTAGTATTACTTGTCCTTCCTGAGGCGTTACACAACGCTACAAAACGCCGGTAATACTCTTCTTGTATAATTTCCCTTGCAACACGACAAACGCTTTTGACCGTCGAGTTATCCTCTTGGCTTCCACTGCATCTTCTGGTAATTGTTTATTTATCATGTATGCGAGATACGGCTGCATCCAAGTTTCTTCTATCATCATGACTTCCTCGGGTTCCGACGTAGCCCCCGAGCCTGCTGCAGTAGTCGAACTTTTGACACTTTTTATTGACCTTTCCACTATTTCCTCCCAGAATACTCCAGATGGCACGGGTAAACACTGGGACCCGATATTTGCTAAGTTGTCGGCTTCTTCATTGTTGTTTCTACTGATGTGCGAGACTTTGCATCCATCAAATGTTCCTTCGAGATAGTGATATAGGTTTTTAGGCCATCATGTTGTCACTGATTGTGTCGCATCTATTCATAACTTGTTGGACGACAAGGTTTGAATCCCCAAATATTTTTAGTCGAGTTGCTCCACATGCTTTGGCCATCCTCATTCCATGCAGTAGAGCCTCGTACTCTGCTTTGTTGTTAGAAGCCTGCGGAAAATTCATCCTTAAGATGTACTTTAGTTTGTCGCCATGCGGCGATATCAAGATTACTCCTGCGCCTGCGCCTTGTACTCTCTTGGAACCGTCGAAGTACATTGTCCAGACACTCGATAGATCTGGCGGTCCCGTGCTCTGCAGCTCCAACCATTCTGCTGTGAAATCTGGCAAAATTTGCGACTTGATTGCCTTCCTTTTTTCATACGTGATGTCTATGGGAGATAATTCGATTCCCCACAAAGAGACACGTCCTGTTGCTGAAGGATTGTTCAATATGTTCGATAGTGGCGCCTCATTGACCACTATAATTGGGTGCACCGCAAAGTAATGTCGCAATTTTCGTGCAGTTGTGAAAACACTATATGCGAGCTTTTGGTAATGTGGGTACCTCTGTTTTGTCGGAGATAGCACTTCACTGATAAAATATACCGGCCTCTGGACGCCGTGGGCTTTCCCTTCTTCGCTTCTTTCGACTACCAATACTGCACTCACCACCTAATGAGTTGCGGCGATGTAGAGTAGTAGTGGTTCTTTTTCTTTTGGTGCGACCAGCACTGGTGGCGTGGAAAGCACTTTTTTCAGCTGTGCAAAAGCCGCGTCTGCTTCTTCTGTCCATTCAAATTTATCATCTGATTTCTTCATAAGTGCATAGAAAGGAAGCGCCTTTTCTCCCAATCGAGCGACGAAACGACTTAATGCCGCGACGCGTCCTGCAAGTTTCTGGACGTCGTGTAGTTTCATGGGTTTTCCCATTGTTAAAATTGCTTGAATCTTCTCTGGGTTCGCCTCTATTCCTCGTGCTGATACCAGGAACCCCAAAAGTTGCCCTGCTGATACGCCGAAGGAACATTTTGTTGGGTTAAGCTTAAGCTTGTACCTGCTCAGGTTGTCAAAGGTTTCTGCCAAGTCGCTGATTAAAGACTGCTCCTCTCTTGTAGTGATGACCACATCATCAATGTAGACTTGGATGTTGCGTCCTATTTGGCTCCCGAGGCAGTTTTGCATCATCCGTTGATAAGTTGCTCCTGCATTTTTTAGGCCGAATGGCATTACTTGGTAGCAAAACACTCCATACGGTGTGATGAAGGCCGTCTTTTCTTCGTCTTCCTTCTTCAGTTTGATCTGATTGTAACCAGAATACGCATCCAAAAAGGAAAGCCTTCCGCATCCCGCTGTTGAATCGATTATCTGATCGATGCGGGGTAGAGGGAAGGGATCCTTTGGACAGTGCTTATTGAGAGATGTGTAGTCGACACATACTCTTTGTACGTCTGTGTTCTTCTTGGGTACGATAACTGGGTTCGATACCCAACTCGAAGTTTTGATTTCTCTGATAAATCCGGCATTTTCCAACCTGTGCAATTCTGATGCTATCGCCTTCCTTTTAGGTTCATCGAATCGTCGTAATGGTTGCTTGACTGGCTTTGCCTTGGGATCTACATTTAATGCGTGCTCGACGAGTTCCCTGGGAACCCCTGGCATGTCTGATGGACACCAGGCGAAGATTTCCCAGCGCTCACGGAGGAACTCGACGAGCGCGCTTTCCTATGCGGGATCCAAGTTCACCGCGATTGACGTCATCTTGTTTGGATCTTTAGGGTGGACCTGGATCTTCTTCGAGTCCTGAGTTGTGTCGAAAGCCTGATCTGGCAGGGATCGTCCAACGTCGGGTAGCACATTATGATCTGTTTCTCCTCTTAACCTCTCATATTCTGCTGTCATGCCGAAGGTTTGCGCCATCCTATTGAATTCTCTGTCACATGTGTTGGCTACTTCAAAGCTCCCTTGCACTGTAATTGTTCCTTTGGGTCCTGGGATTTTTAGCGTAAGATACGCGTAATGAGGCACTGCCATGAATTTTTGCAAATGCTGGGCACCCCAGGATTGCATGGTATTGCGACGGCCAGTCCATAACTTCGAATTCCAGCTTCTCTCGGCGGTAGTTGCTGCTACTGCCAAAGCAGACGTCGAGTTCTATTCTTCCCAAAGGGTAGTTTGCGGCTCCCGGTACTATTCCATGGAAAGAGCAGTCTGTTGGCTTTAAACTCGACGGCGAGATACACGTTGCCTTCAGTGTTCTAGCATATATCAGGTTGATGCCACTCCCTGCGTCCATAAATACTCTTCCGATGTCGTACCCTCCTATTTGTGCTTTTAGAACCATGGGCGAGTGGCCTGGCCTGGGAATTTTCCTTGGATGGTCTACTCTACTGAACTTAACTGGTTGATCTGACCACCGCAGGTACTCTGTAATAGCTGGTGGTGACGATATTGCTAGGTTTACTTGCCTGGATATGCTCTTTCGCTCTTTCTTCGAATTAGGCACCGGTTGAATCATAGCTGATATGCACACTTTTGACTCTAGGTTCCTTGCTAGCCTTTGCATTTGATATCCTTGAGTTGTGTGCTTCTCTTCTTGCCATCCTTCTTGGTTTGAACCCATTGCGCTTTGTAGCCTTAGGAACGTTCTACAATCCTTCATCTGGTGATTTGAGACTCTTTTCCCATTGATGCGTGGTGAATGACCAGCCCATTGGGAACCCCAAGAGGAAGGTGTGATGAGTATAGCAGCTAGTTTTCCCTCAGTTTAGAAACCAAGGTTTAATATCGGTCAGGAGAGGAGAGAAAAACGACTGAAGGTGATGCTTGCTAGTTTGCGACAGCTGCGGACAATTTATATATGGCGCCTCGTCCAAGCTTTGCTTGCTAGCTGCAACGTGGAACCTGCACACACACAAACAAATACTTTGCTCCCAACTTACGATGAGTTTGTCAATCTCACCGGTTTGCTTGAAACAAAGGTTATAAGTGTATCGAGTGGAAAACAGTAAAAGTATGCGAGTAAAGTAAACAGTGCGAGAAAGTAAACAGGTGATAGCAATATGATGGAAATAGGACCGGGATCCACAGTTCACTAGTGGTGTCTCTCCATAGATAAAATAACACATGCTGGGTAAATAAAGATAAACGTGATATGTCAAGAAGATCACTATGAGATTTACTCTGGCAATTACAACAAAATACATAGACCGCCATCCAACTGCATCTATGACTAATAATCCACTCCCGGGGATATCAATCCGAACACCCCATGAGTATTAAGTTGCGAACAACAGATAATTGCATTAAGCAAAGTGTGTAATGTAAACAAAGCATATGCCCTTGAGCATATGAATGTTGTTTTCTCCCTAGTAGCAACAGCACATCTACCACCTTAGAGGTTTCTGTCACTCCCCCAGGTGAAATAGAGGCATGAACCCACTATCGAGCATAAATACCCCCTCTTGGAGTCACTAGCAACTACTCGGCCAAGATAGCTACTAACAACAGAGAGCATGCAAGATCATAAACAACATAGAGATAACAAAAGATAATATTCAGTACAGCAACTCAATCATAAACACCAATATTCATCGGATCCCAACAAACCAAACATGTAGAATTACATAACGGTGATCTCAATCATGTAGGGCAGCTCATGAGATCTAAACATGAAGCACATGGTGGAGAAGACAACCATCTAGCTACTGCTATGGACCCATAGTCCAAGGTAGACTACTCACTCATCGCTCCGGAGGTAAGCATGGCGATGAAGAAGACCTCTGGTGGCGATTCCCCTCTCCAGCAGGGTGCCGGGAAGAGCTTCTGGACCCTCCCGATCTTCGGGTCGACGGCGGCGGCGGATCGCGATGTGTTCTGGAAAACTGGTCTGGTACTTAGGTTTTTTCCGTCGGGGGGGTCTTTATAGTGAAAGGGGCGATGTCAGAGGAGGAGCCAGGCGCCCTCACGCGGGGCCCGCGCGGCCAGGGGCCTGGCCGCGCCACCCCTGCGTGTGGGGCCCTGGTGGGCCCCCTCCTACTCTCCTTCAGATCTCTGGAAGCTTCTGGGTAAAATAAGACTTCAGGAACTTGTTTCGTCCAATTCCGAGAATATTTCCTGTGTATCACTTCTGAAACACAAAAACAGCAGAAAACAGGAAACTGGCACTGTGGCAACTCGTTAATAGGTTAGTTCCGGAAAATGCATAAAAGTGCCACTAAGTGTAACAAAACAATAGGCAAATGGTGTAAAAACAAGCATGGAGCATCAAAAATTATAGATACGTTGGAGACGTATCAAGCATCCCCAAGCTTAACTCCTGCTCATCCTCGAGTAGGTAAGTGATAACAAAAGAATAATTTTTGAGGTGACATGCACCTACACAATCTTGATCATATATGTAAGCATTTGTGAGCTGGGATCATAAGAACTTAAAACATGGGCATGAAGATATAATCATGACAATAAAAACTTAGCAACCATGTTGTAAACATGCAAATGAACACAAACAAAAGATCATGAAAATGAAACAATGAAAGTCAAACGTGTGTTCAAATCATAAGGAAAAACATACAAAAGGTTTTCAGCTTGTCCTTCAAAGAGAGCAAAACATAAATGCATAGGACACCTTCAAGTTTAAGAGGGCGACTAGATACAAATAATTTAAGAACAACTGAAACCAATCATCATGAATCAATCAATGAACTTTGGGACAATGCATATCACACTAAGAATGACAACTATGCTCTCTTAATGGTGCATAAAGAAAGAAGGTGGTGAGTCAACATAAAAGTAAAAGAAGGCCCTTCGTAGAGGGAAGCAGTGATTGCAAGTTTTATAACCTTCAAAAATTATGGTACTTACCGGCTTTGAGCTCTCATTGCCCCCATCATAAGCATCTTGAATGGTTAAATTTAATGCGAGAACAATTATGATGCATATGCTTGACAAATCATAAGTTGAAAACCTCGTGCCCCGTAAATACGAGTACCCAAACCTCATGCTACTTTACTTAGAGTCCCAAGCAAGGCTCTTGTCATTGTAAGTATATGCATATCATTGAGAACCGCCAATGGGGTACCTCCGTGCCCGATGACATGGAACAAGCCCACACCAAAATGACAGGACAAGCAGACAATGAACACCTCGACATCTCTTTTATTTGCCTTTTGTTTAGCTTTTTATTGTGAGATGCGTCGTCGTATGTTCACCATGGGTATGTTGCAAATTTCCACCATGAATTATGCATGGCTTAGATTGGTGGCCCGGCGTTTCCCTAACACATATACAAACTCCATGATCCCCACAAGATTCCCAATTCATTTCACACCGCGGGCATCCATAAACAAAAGATCACGATATCAACTCAAATAAGAAGTGAAATGTTGAAAGCTTGCCCCATGACAGCATGGATGGGCTAGAATCCAACTTACAACTTGCAAGCATAACAACTCAACATAAGAGACCACAATGTCAAATTTTTAAGAACAGGAAAAAGTAAAGTGTGCCTTCCGGTTCGTGAGAGCTTTACTGACCGAATTTCGCATAACACTGGTAAGAGTTTAATTTGAAGAGAAAATAAAAGCAAGTCAAATTTACTTGGAATAGCAAATTTCTAGTAGGTATGTATGGTGGACACTTTGGAAAACTTTGGCTTTTAGGAGTTGGATGCACGAGTAGAGCTCATACTCAGTACAAGGCGAGGGCTAGCAAAAGACTAGGAGCGACCAACTAAGAGAGCAATAATGGCCATAATCGTGCAAAGCGACAAAGTGACATTAAAAGAAGCATAAGATGGCATCAAAAGTCAAAAACTAAATGATCATGAAGGCTATTGGCGACTTTGTAAGAGTCTAACATGTGTGAGCATGCGCCAAGTCAACCCAAATAAAGCATCAAGGAGAAAACCAAAATAATGCTTCCATACAATAAAAACAACGCATGATTTTTTCAAAGGCTCATTAAGCAATATCAGTTATTTGAGACAAGTCATGCTACAGCAAAACCACTAAGCATACTATCAAAAAGACATCAAGCATGACATGAAAAAGCCTAAGCCGCAGTCTAGACAAGCTCCTTCTTGTACCACTATTTTGCACAAAGCTTTTTCTCTTTTCCAACACCATTTGAAATTTTTAAGGACACCTCTTTTGATGAAAACCAATAAAGATCAGAGGCAAAAATACACCTTGATGAAAAGATATGACAAGGTCTGAACGCAAATCAAGGCGAAAACGAAAACCAAAAGCAGCAGCAGAAAAAGAAGAACGCTCGATTTTTAATAAGAGTGAAAACTAGAGCGTTCTTTGCAAATGAAAACGAGTACATCTCCTCCAAAGGAAATTTGTTGGGGTCCAACCATTTATTGCAGCAGACAAACAAACTAAACCAACTAAGAAAACTAAAACAACTGACGCTCCAAGAAAAACACATAGTGCATGAAGCAATAAAAATATAGTGTCTTGAAAGGTGACCTGATTTTTGCCGATGAAGAGGGGGTGCCTCGGGGGCATCCCCAAGCTTTGACGCTTGTACTTCTTGGATATTTCTTGGGGTGATGCATGGGCATCCCCAAGCTTGAGCTTTTGTCCATTCTTCAACTCATCTCATCATTCTCCAATCCCTACACTTGAAAACTTCCTTCATACAAAACTAAACACAATTCTATTAGCAACATTAGTGTAAGCATAACATATAATCAACCTCTTTTTGCTTCAGGTTTCAACTCAAAACCACCACATATATAGCAAATACTACTGTAGCAACCTCCCCAAAAGTTCCGTGATCAAAAGAACTCAAGAGAAAGCGATAAAGTGGCAAACACAAATATTGGCAGAAATCTGTCAAAACTGAACAGCTGACAAAGGTCGAATTTTTGAGGGGTTTTCTGTTGCTCAAATCAAAAAGTGTTCAACTAACAAAAGTTTGGATATAACCTGGGGCATATGAACAAGAAATCTCAGGTCCAAAAGATAAACATAGAATTTATACGAATTTTTACGGTGCAGCACCGAAAACAGTTTTAGGACAGCAACATCCCCAAATCTTTACCTCGCTCAAATTAGAGGCTTCTCTTGGCACAAAAACGAAATAAACAAGATAAGGAGCGGTCATTACAGTAGTAATGACTTCCAAGACTCAAATAAAAGAAAAATTACTGAAAAAAAACATTGGGTTATCTCCCAAGAGTGCTTTTCTTTAACGCCTTTGAGCTAGGCGCAGAAAATTGCGAATCAAGTAATATCAATAGATGAAGTGTTAGGATCAGCGCGTGCCTTACGTCTTCCTTTCTTACCTTTGCTCTTGACTCTAGGAAAGACATGGTTATTGCAAGGTGGAGAGATAAATCTTATATTGCCTTTTCCCACATCGATGACGGCGCCCAGGAGCTTCAGGATGGATCTTCCAAGTGTGATTTGTCCTTTTCCTAAACATTCAATAACAAGATAATCAGTAGATATCATTCTTCCTAGGACTTTTGTAAAAACTCCTTCAGCTATTCCAAGGGGAAATATAGTGGCATTGTTAGTAAGAGAAATTCCTTCTCCTCCCTCAGAAAGCTTCCAAAGGCTCAAAGATTCATAAACATCCTTTGGCATGAGACAAAATTCAGACATAATATCACAACGAGCATGAAAAGTTTCACCACTAATGATGATTTTTATCGTAGGATACCAACTCGAAGGTTCAGTATTTGTTGGCACATAATCAAAATGCTGGCGCAAAGTATTGTAGCAAGAATTCAAACTAGCAGTGCGAGTCTCAAGAGTATCAAGTCTATTAAAAATGCACACAAGAGAGGAATCAAAATAGGTTGGCATGCTATAAATTGTAATCAAATTTTTTATAATATTGAAAGCTTGATCTCCATCACAATGAAGGAAATCTCCTTCAGCAGTAGCATCCAAAGCATATCTATAACGAAGAGAAATTCCAAAGTAAAAGCTACTAAGAAGCAAACTCAAAGCCATTTTAGGTTCAGTGTTTCCATGCCAATCATAAATTCTAGACCAAGCTTCTTTAAAACTTTCCTCATCCTTTTGCTTAAGAGTGAAAATCATATCCTCGGGCGACATAGTAGTAGCAACTGAACTAGACATAATAAACTAAAGTAAAGAAATAACAACTACCAAGGATTCTAATTTTTTTGGGTTTTTTGATAAAAAGCAATGCAGGTAAAATAAATAAAGTAAAGCAAAGCAATAACAAAGTAAAGAATGTGCGTGCGAAAAACTCCCCTCGCAGAAGTCTTCTACTTCTTCCCCGGCAACGGCGCCAGAAAATTAGCTTGATGCGTGGTGAATGACCAGCCCGTTGGGAACCCCAAGAGGAAGGTGTGATGAGTATAGCAGCTAGTTTTCCCTCAGTTTAGAAACCAAGGTTTAATATCAGTCAGGAGAGGAGAGAAAAACGACTGAAGGTGATGCTTGCTAGTTTGCGACAGCTGCGGACAATTTATATATGGCGCCTCGTCCAAGCTTTGCTTGCTAGCTGCAACGTGGAACCTGCACACACACAAACAAATACTTTGCTCCCAACTTACGATGAGTTTGTCAATCTCACCGGTTTGCTTGAAACAAAGGTTATAAGTGTATCGAGTGGAAAACAGTAAAAGTATGCGAGTAAAGTAAACAGTGCGAGAAAGTAAACAGGTGATAGCAATATGATGGAAATAGGACCGGGATCCACAGTTCACTAGTGGTGTCTCTCCATAGATAAAATAACACATGCTGGGTAAACAAATTACAGTTGGGCAATTGATAGAATAAAGATAAACGTGATATGTCAAGAAGATCACTATGAGATTTACTATGGGCATTACAACAAAATACATAGACCGCCATCCAACTGCATCTATGACTAATAATCCACTTGTGGCGAATCAATCCGAGAACTCCACAAGTATTAAGTTGCGAACAACAGATAATCGCATTAAGCAAAGTGTGTAATGTAAACAAAGCATATGCCCTTGAGCATATGAATGTTGTTTTCTCCCTAGTAGCAACAGCACATCTACCACCTTAGAGGTTTCTGTCACTCCCCCAGGTGAAATAGAGGCATGAACCCACTATCGAGCATAAATACCCCCTCTTGGAGTCACTAGCAACTACTCGGCCAAGATAGCTACTAACAACGGAGAGCATGCAAGATCATAAACAACATAGAGATAACAAAAGATAATATTCAGTACAACAACTCAATCATAAACACCAATATTCATCGGATCCCAACAAACCAAACATGTAGAATTACATAACGGTGATCTCAATCATGTAGGCCAGCTCATGAGATCTAAACATGAAGCACATGGTGGAGAAGACAACCATCTAGCTACTGCTATGGACCCATAGTCCAAGGTAGACTACTCACTCATCGCTCCGGAGGCAAGCATGGCGATGAAGAAGACCTCTGGTGGCGATTCCCCTCTCCGGCAGGGTGCCGGGAAGAGCTTCTGGACCCTCCCGATCTTCGGGTCGACGGGGGCGGCGGATCGCGATGTGTTCTAGAAAACTGATCGGGTACTTAGGTTTTTTCCATCGGGGGGGTCTTTATAGGCGAAGGGGCGATGTCAGAGGAGGAGCCAGGCGCCCTCACGCGGGGCCCGCGCGGCCAGGGGCCTGGCCGCGCCACCCCTGCGTGTGGGGCCCTGGTGGCCCCCCTCCTACTCTCCTTCGGATCTCTGGAAGCTTCCAGGTAAAATAAGACTTCAGGAACTTATTTTGTCCAATTCCGAGAATATTTCCTGTGTATCACTTCTGAAACACAAAAACAGCAGAAAACAGGAAACTGGCACTGTGGCAACTCGTTAATAGGTTAGTTCCGGAAAATGCATAAAAGTGCCACTAAGTGTAACAAAACAATAGGCAAATGGTGTAAAAACAAGCATGGAGCATCAAAAATTATAGATACGTTGGAGACGTATCACCCATCAAGATATGCGTAGTGGATTCGACAAGGTCCGTATAACATATCCTCGGCCGAAGGACCGGAGTATCTCGATTTTTCTGCTCCTTTTGCCTAGAACCTCCTATTTACATATCCTTCCTCTTCTGCTGCATAGCCCGCGGCTACCTGATTTCGCCTTCCTTGGTTATCCCTGCTGCGGTGTCATCTTCTCTGTCTGCTTATTCTGTCGACTTCTGGTGAATGTCCTCTTTTGTTATTATATGCGTCCTCTCCATCAGCAAATTTGTTGGCTTCTTCCATTAGCTCGGCTACTGTTGTAGGTCTTGTTCTTCCTATTTCTTCCACGAGATCTGAACGACGAAGTCCAGCCGAAAAAGCGTCTATTGCTCGTTCGTCGGAGACGTCCTCTGCTGAGTTTTTCATTATACTCCATCGTTGTATATAGGAACATAGAGTTTCACCTTTCCTTTGTACACACGCCTTTACTTCCTCCAGTGATGCTGGGCGCTTGTATGTTGAGCAAAAATTTCTTGTGAATTGATTTGCGAGTTCCCCCCAACTTCCAATGGATTCGTTGGGTAGTGTATTCAACCAGGACCGTGCTGCGCCGGTGAGGTGTAGCTGCAAACTTTGCATTGCGGTCGCTTTTGTTCCCCCTAATATCTGCACTGCCTGCAAATAGTCCGATAACCACAGGGTAGGCTCTTGCGACCCGTCATATTTATGCTGATCGTGTGGTAGTTTGAACCCTTTGGGTACTCGTGTTTTGCGAACCCTGCGGGTAAAGCATAATGCGCCCATCTCTTTATCATCGTCTTCATAATTTTCTTCCCTCCAGGCGTGGCGTGCTTTATTTACTCGAGCCTGCGCTATTATATTTCTTGCGTCCTCCTTCCTCTTTTGTCGTCTTTCCTCTTCTGATGACTCGCTATACTCATTATCTGCGAAGTTGTATCTGAGCTTCTCCTTTTGCTTTTCCTTGTAGATTGTCGACTTTGTGTCGAGACCTTTTTCCCTGATCTTGCTCTCCACTATTCCGAGGCTTCGTATCGCGGCTCGGTGCATATCCTCTCGTGGATCCCCTGGTTCTGGCTTGGTGGTTAGTAAATACGCCTGTGCTGCTATCAACGCTGCTTCCGGTGTTTCTTGCATGAAGTCATCTTTCTCCTCTTCTAGCTGTGGGGTAGGGCTTCTTGAGTATCTTTCCTCTCTGCTGCGTGCTGTTGCCCCCCTGTTGTGTTTTGGGTCTCTGCGCCTTTCTCTGCTGTACTCGGAATCCTCACTATAGTCATCCCAGTATTCCTCCCTTGATATACTGTTATTATTTTGAAGGACCGTGTCTTTTTCCTCCCTTAGTTTCTTCCTATGCTGGTATAATGCATACTGATATCCCATTAGAACTTCTCTTCTTGATCCTTCGGGTACTCCTGTACCATGATTGATAGCTGACTTGATCATTCTCCATTCGCTAGCCGAAACGTGGACTTTCTCCTTATCCTTTTTGTTGTGTTCTTTCATTTTGTCGACTTGCCTGTCGACTTTCTTACGTCCTTCGTTGTTGTCTTCTTCTGCCTCAGTGATAATGACGCATAGCTGATGCACTTTGGAGACGCCGCTGCTTTCAACGGCGAAGTCCCTTGCGCTGTTGTGTGCTTGGCATACTCTTTCTTCTGAGTCGAAATTTTCCCGAATTTTGTCACCTTCTGCGATTGGTGTTTTTCCCAAGCTGACCGGCGAGTTTACCTCGCTGGAAGAGCCTTCTGATGATTCCAACATTACCTCTGTTTTGGGCTTGCTTGCCGACGGATCTAGTTTCGTCGAATCCGAGAGGCGAGGTGAACCTGATGGCCCGACGAGGATGCTCAAACTTCCAATTGTTAATTCCATCTCTTGACTTCTGTCGAGCTCTGAACTGCTGTTGGCTAAAAGCGAAAAAGCCATCGAATTCATGATTCCAATGCCCAAGCTCCCCACGGTCGGCCCCAATTGACGAGGGTTAACTCGACAAATGTCCTAGATGAAGGACTTAGGATCGGGGGAATAGGGCGTCGGATGAACTCGAAGGTAAAGGTTAGTCGAAATAAATGTATATCAAAGGTAAACTTGGGTGTTCAACCTGGCTTGCTTTCAATCTGGCCTACACCGTCCCCTCCTGGCCCCTATATATAGGTGGCCAGGTCTCGAGGATCGGGTAGGGTCCAATACAGATTACAATATTGACATACGGTAAGAACTCGTATCTCGACTATCATTACAATTGGGCCTAGCTTAACGGGCCTCAGGAGTACTCAACTAACGGGCTCTATTAACTATACCCTTGTCAGTGACAGAAACCTCTAAGGTTGTAGATGTGTTGTTGCTACTAGGGAGAAAACAACATTCATATGCTCAAGGGCATATACTTTGTTTACATTACACACTTTGCTTAATGCAATTATCTGTTGTTCGCAACTTAATACTTGTGGAGTTCTCGGATTGATTCGCCACAAGTGGATTATTAGTCATAGATGCAGTTGGATGGTGGTCTATGTATTTTGTTGTAATGCCCAGAGTAAATCTCATAGTGATCTTCTTGACATATCACGTTTATCTTTATTCTATCAATTGCCCAACTGTAATTTGTTTACCCAACATGTGTTATTTATCTTATGGAGAGACACCACTAGTGAACTGTGGACCCCGGTCCTATTTCCATCATATTGCTATCACCTGTTTACTTTACTCGCACTATTTACTTTACTCACATACTTCTACTGTTTTCCACTCGATACGCTCATAACCTTTGTTTCAAGCAAACCGGTGAGATTGACAACCTCATCGCAAGTTGGGAACAAAGTACTTGGTTGTGTTGTGTGCAGGTTCCGCGTTGCAGCTAGCAAGCAAAGCTTGGATGAGGCGCCATATATAAATTGTCCGAAGCTGTCACAAACTAGCAAGCATCACCTTCAGTCGTTATTGTCTGCTTTTCTCCTGATCGATAAACCTTGGTTTCTTAACTGAGGGAAAACTAGCTGCTATACTCATCATACCTTCCTCTTGGGGTTCCCAACTGGCTGGTCATTCACCATGCACAAGGAATCTTCTGGTGCCGTCACCCATGCGCCCGCAGTGCCCGTTGCAAAATGGGAGCCCGAGCCAGCCCCGCGCCCGTGCCCGTACCCGTGCCATTGCTTCCCCCTTCTTTCCCCGCGCCCCATTGTTCTTCTTCTCCGCCAGCGGCAGCCCTTCTCTGGCAGGCGGGTGATGTCTAGTTTCTCTTCGACCTCCCGTTCTTCATGGCCGTAGTATGGACCCATGCCTTTGATAAGATGCCCTGACTGCCCACGCCAAGAGCCTCTGAAGCGGTCGATCTGTAAGACGAACGACAACGGCAACCGTGGACGTGAGTTCCTTGCATGCGAGAGCTTGCCATATAGAGAGGGGGATAAGGTTAGATCTCGCTCCAATTGCTCTGTTTTCTCTCGATTTTCTTGTTATTCCCTCAAATTTGGGATTTAGGGTTCACGTTGTTGTTTTCAGATCCTGAAGAAATGCAGGTATTTTGAGTGGATCGATGTGTACGTTCAGAGGCTTAAATTGCAGGAATCAATTGGCAGTATTGGGGAGCGCAATTTGGGAGGGGGGGTACTTGCTGTAGAGAATGCGGCAGAGAGAGGGGCCGTCCCGATTATGCCTAATGCTCCCAATGCAGAACTGGTGGAAGTGAAGGGAGAACTGAAGAAAATGAACAAGTAGTTAAAGCAGCTGATCGAGTTGAAGAAGCAAGCTAATCTGATGGCTGGTTGTTTTTTTTGTTGTATAATTGCGATCGGATTCTTATCATTGCTCGTCAAGCGCTAGAAGTTGTTACAAGGGATCCCTTGTTACAAATCCATTATTCAGTTACATGTACTTGTAGTTGTTTTCAAAGTTAGTGTGTGCATTCACCGAAATTACCAAAAAAAATAAGTGTTAGGGAATATAGGAATGCTAAAGATAGTTGATAATTGTTAGAGGGGTGACAAATAATGCATTCACCGAAATCCCACAAATATGTATGTCTCATGTTTATACCAAAATTATACCACTTTTGGGACGTTTCAAATAACCAAAACTATATCCCAAACTATATTCCCTAAAAGAAAAGGAATGCTAAAGAAAGTTGATAATTGTTAGAGGGGTGATAAATAATCCATTCACCGAAATCCCACAAATATGCCAAATATGTATGTCTCATGTTTCTACCAAAATTATACCATTTCTGGGCCGTTTCAAATTGCCAAAACTATATTCCCTAAAAGAAAAGGAATGCTAAAGATAGATGATAATTGTTAGAGGGGTGATAAATAATTCATTCACCAAAATGCCCCAAATATGCCAAACATGTATGTCTCATGTTTCTACCAAAATTATACCACTTTTGGGCCGTTTCAAATTACAAAAACTATATTCCCTAAAAGAAAAGGAATGCTAAAGATAGTTGATAATTGTTAGAGGGGTGATAAATATGTATGTCTCATGTTTCTACCAAAATTATACCACTTTTGGGCCATTTCAAATTACCAAAACTAAATTCCCTAAAAGAAAAGGAATGCTAAAGATAGTTGATAATTGTTAGAGGGGTGATAAATATGTATGTCTCTTGTTTACCACTTTTTAGTTTAACATTTTTAAATCATGGAAAATAATGCATAAATAGAGGGAATATAGTTACGTGGCAAAATAATCCATAAATGCACACGGATCGACTCCACCAACCGTTGATCCACCGACAGAGAGAGAGAGGGGTGGCCACGAAGAGAGAGAGAGAGAGAGAGAGAGAGAGAGAGAGAGAGAGAGAGAGAGAGAGAGGGGTGGCCACGAAGAGACGGATAGGGGTATAATGCCCATTAGATCAGTGGATCAACGGTTGGTGGAATCGATCCGTGTGACAACTGCTCAACCAATCAGGATAAGTTTGGGTTTCTGTGAGCATTTGTGACAGTACTTGAGGGCAAAACTAAGTAGTACTAAGAAACCAAGGGCACGTAAATAGTAAATAGACTAAGGGATTCAAACAAAATAATTACAAAATGAAAATGCGTGTTTTGTACAATATAATTCATATTGGGCTACATCAAATTATTTGCAATTCAAATATACATGAGTGTGACAATTATGGCCTCATTTAGACAAACTATGTTTTGGGGAAGATGTTTTGCAAAGGGTTTGAGTGGAAAACCATGCATCTTCATAGCTACTAGTGATTATGAGAAGTGGAAATTTGTGGTAAAACATGATTTATCTATGTTTGTTAAGGTGGCAGGTTGCGTAGGAAGACTCCATGAGTAGGTGCCACTATGTTTTTATTTTTTTGGATTTTTTTGCGCATGAAATGACTCAATTAGCTATGTTAATCTCATTTGTTGACTCTCTGTTGACCAGCTACTTGAGGGTAGAACTGAGTATAATGCACTTGCCAGTCTAAGTACTCGAGGGGAAAACTGAGTACATATAAAATTTCTGTATAAGGCCCAAGGGTAGAACTGAGTACACCAAACATCGAAGGGTTAGCCTCGTGTCGCGGTGCACGCTGCAGCCATGCATAGCGGACGTGTGTTGCGGTACACCAAACGCCACCTTCGTCTTTATAGAGCCCCTCTTTCTCTCTCTTGACGCTTGCCCACTCTCTCATTCTCACTGCAACCGCCTCTCCTGTCCCATCATCTTCTCCACTTCGCATCGAAAAAACCCCTAAGAAAAAACCCCGACGATGGAGAAGCATGAGATGCCCATTGCCGACGTAGCCGCTGGCGCATCAGCCGCCGGCGCATCGGCCGCCGCCCCCATCCAGGCCCTCGTCGCTGCTTCCGACGTAGGCGCCGGCGCATCAGCCGCCGGCGCAATGGCCGCCGCCCCCGTCCAGGCCCCCGTCCAGGCACCCGTCCAGGCCCCTATCGATTGGGACCTGTACGAAGACCCGTACGAACCAGTGCCATACGTCGCGCCGGCGAACCCCTACGACACCAGCATCGTCGACGACTACCCGGAGGTAACCCTTTGTTCCCTTGTTCTTATGCCATTTCAATCCTTTTGTGTTAGATCTAGCGTTATTAGGGTTCGTCTGATCCTAGTTCAATCCTTTTATGATAGATCTAGCGTTATTAGGGTTAGTCTGTTCCTAGTTCAATCCTTTTATGATAGATCTAGCGTTATTATGATAGATCTAGCATTATTAGTGTTTGTGATTTGCTTTTGTTTAAGATTCGGTTAACTTATGTGAGTAATCAATCCCATCCGGTTAATTTGTGCCGATGACGATGAATATTTGGGCACAAATTGATTCAGGGTTTGGTCTGTGAATAATTGGTTTGTACAAATTTGTTGTGCATGATCTTTGGTTCACTGACCCAAATCCTGGATATAAGTGTGTCCAATATAGCTGAGGCTTCTTTTTTTCGTGCCCATATTATCATGCATGATCTTTTGTTCACTCTCTGTTCCATCATCGCTGCAATTGACTCCGTGTTTTTCGATCTTTGGTGCTACGTGACAGGTGCAGAGCAGCGACGTCGACAGCGACGACGAGTCCTTCCACACCAAGACTCGTCACATCCTCAGGAGGCTGCAGTCCGGCCATTACGATCGCCACTTTGCTCGAGGCCTTTACAGGTGCCCCTTCTGCAACAGGAGGCTCCGCGCCACCGACTTCAACTGCCTGGTGAACCATGCCGAATCCCTTGGCAGTGCCCCTGGCGGCGCTAGAGTTGGAACAACCGTGAACGTGCATGCGTTCATGGCCAAACACAAAGCACTTGGGATTCACCTGCGCAGCCTCCAAGCTTAATCCCATGTAAAATGTATCTTATGTTGGATCTAGGGATCGGTAGTACTGTTGGATCTGTCCTGAATATATATATATATGCTATGTTGGCTGCTGTATGCAGCTTATCCTATATTTTCTCGATTTATTATGCTGCTGTGAATTTATCCTCTACTAGCTTCTAGATTTGCTACTAGATTTGTTAACATATTGGGCAAAAAACGAGGGCCAAAAGGCAACAATCATTAAAGAAAGACAGAAATAGAAGCTTCTCTAGATTTGATACTAATTTGGTGAAAAGAGAGAGAACTGTTATAGAGAGAGAGGGGAAAAAGGCGCTCTGAAAAATGCCAATTTGGGCCGAGAGAGACAAAACCGAGCTCTCACGTACAACCAAACGCGGTCTCGTCCTATCCCACGCGGTCCCGTTCTACCAGCCCCACGCGACACGGCCCCACACGTCAGCACGGAACGGTTAACTAAACGGAAACCCTCCCGTCCGAGCATCTGCGAGGGGTTTCAAACTAGAGCGAGGGGAAAACTGAGGAAAAGTTAAGCGGCTGGGGAAAACTGAGTACAACTAACGACCCAGGGGCACGAAAATAGAAATCCCTTACTTCTATGACCATAAGATCACAGTGGTAAGCAAGGCTCCACTGAAGGACATCATCAACAACAGCGACGCAATGGGACAAGTTGCAAAGTGGGGCATTGAATTGGCCTCCTTCGACATCGACTACAAGCCTCACACCGCCATCAAGTCTCAGGCGTTGGTGGAATTCATGGCGGATTGGAAGGAAGCACAGGAGACTACGCCCGTCCCAGAACCAGAGCATTGGGTGATGCACTTTGATGGCTCAAAGCTGCTACACGGCTCGGGGGCTGGAGTGACACTCAAATCTCCTAAGGGAAATGAGCTCAGCAATGTTCTCCAGATCCACTTCCCCACCACCAACAATATCGCGGAGTATGAAGCGCTACTGCATGGGCTACGCGTCGCAAAGGAGATCGGCGTACAACACATCATGTGTTGCGGAGACTCTGACCTTGTCGCTCAGCAGGTGGCTGGCACATACAAGGCTCGGAACGAAGTCATGGCGGCCTACAGAGATGAAGTGGACGAGATGACCAAAAGTTTCCTCGGCTACGACATAAAGCATGTACGGCCAGAAGACAACATGGCAGCCGACACCCTGTCCAAGCTAGGGTCCAGCCCCAAGGCAGTCCTGCCAGGCGTATTCCTCGAGCACCTGCACGTACCATCGGTCAAGATGGTGGATCCAGAAAATCCGGAACTAGCGAGCTCCCCCGTTATGGCGGTTTTGCCAAGTAATCCGCCATGAGCTGAGCCCTACTTGGAATATCTGACGAACAAGAAACTACCCGAAGACGAAGTCCAAAAGAGACAAATCGAGCGTAGAACAAAAGCGTACACCATCATAGATGGCCAACTCTACAAATGTCGTGGGAATTTAGAGACAGTAGCCATGGGGTGGCTTATCGGAGGGGCTCGACGTTGGTGACGATGGGTCCGGCTCGGGATTGTGCCAACAGAGACACCGCGGTTTACCCAGGTTCAGGGCCCTCCCGGTTGGAGGTAAACCCCTACTTCCTGCCTGCTTCGTATTGATCGAGTAGTAGTGATTACAGTGCTCCTCGAGTTGTTCGGCTAGAGGAGGAAGAAGAAGATCGGATCTTCCCTACGCTAAGGGTCCAGGCCCCCTTATATAGACGGGGGCCTGGTTACATGTTTAGGTGGCGATTTGGCCGGCTGCCGGCTCCTCGGCGGCGGTGTCCTTGGCGTGATCCTCTGACCCTGCTCTGGCAAAGACACTTTATAAAGTGTCTTTTCCCTGGACCGGCATCTGGAGGGCATATCCCCTCTCCTTTGCCTCGGATCCCGTCGTGGGGAAGGGTCTTCGATCTCTCATTGGTTGGACGTGGTCGTGGCGCTCGTCACTCTTGTCCTGCGTCCCTGCCGATCTTGTCGGGGCCGCTCCGCTTTTGGCCAGACTACCGTTGAGTGGCCTTGTCTTCATCGCGCGGCTCCAGTTCTCCTCGGTGGAGTTTCCAGCCGGCTGCTGACGCAGTCGGCCCTTCGGGCGGAGCCGGTCTTCTCGTGCTGAAGCCGCGGGGACTCCTGGGACGCCAGCCGGCATGCTGCCTGGCCCGTGATGCGCCCCCTAAGTCATCCCCACGACACTAGCCCCCGAAACTGGCGAAGTCTCATGGGCTAGCATGGGGCTTCGGCGGGTTCTTCTTTTCGCCGAAGTCTTGCTCGTCCTCGTCGAAGTCCCAGGATCTGCGGTTCGGCTTGGTCGCCCTAGTTGCCGAGGCGGGGCCTCGCGGAGTTCCTCCGGCCGTCTCGGGACGAACCGGCTTCGGTGATGGCCCGGCTGGCAGCCGCGAGCCGGTGAGCCGCGAGCCGGCATGCCACCTCCTGGGAACTTGCGCCGCTTCGAAACTCGTTCCCACGCAGCGGCCGGCGCAGCGCGCCAGTGTCCTGTCTAGTCGTTTTGACCCTTTGGCCGCCATGATGATTTCAGCGGACGTCACATAACGGGGCGGGGCAGGCGTCAGCGTCGCGTCCCATCGAAACGCCGCGCGCGCGATTAAATCGCATTAAACCGGCTCGGCTTTTCGTGCCCCGCCAGCCCTTAAATCCTGGAGCTCTCGAGGGTTTTCTTCACTCCCGAGCGTCTCCACTTCTTCTCCCCCAACAAACCGTTGCCTCCGCTTCTCCTGCTGCGACCTTGATGTTGTCACTCGGGACGACCGGCGGGGCCGGGGCCGGAGTCGGCGAGGGACCGGGTGAGCACGAGCGCGGTCGTCCACTTGGAGGCCCGGCGGCGACGCCGCCGTTGCCTCAAAAGCGCGGTCGCCCGGAGGGCAGCCGGAACAAGAAGACCCTGGCCGCGCTCGCGGCAGCAGCTGGCACCGCGGCCGCCACCCGGCCTCTCGGGATCGGCCGCCCCTCCAACATTGCCGCGGCCCCTGGCGGGATCGTGGCTACGGCCGCCGGCGGCGCTGTGGTTCCCGCGGCCGCGACCTCTGTCGCCGGCCTCACCGGGACGCCCCTGCAGGTGGCAGCGGCCCTCGTCGGCGCCGCGATGGCGTTCGGGGCTGCTCCTCCGGGCCTCGCCGGCCTGGACGCCGGCGGCTCCTCCAGCGCGGCCGCCGGGAAAGTGCGGAAGGCGCCGCCGCGGCCGCCCACCAGGCAGCGGCTTTCCTATGTTCCGGTGCATGGGTTTGCCACTGCCTTGGCGCCCCTGCTGGCTGGGAGCAATGAGCGTCTACCGCTCCCTGCCAGCTTCGTCGCCACCATGGGGAAGAATCCCCCGACGAGCTTCATGATCGAGGACGGCAGCGGCGGGCAGCCGCTGTACGACGTCGAGGTCCTCCATGATGGGGAGGGGAAGAGCTACCTCACCGGGGGGTGGGGGCGGTTCTTCCACGACTACGGCCTGGAGCGGGGGTGGTCTCTCATCCTGACCCACCGCGCCGGGTCGCACATCCTCTGCGTCCGCGTCATCGACGGTTCCGGCTGCGCCCGCGCCTACTCCCCCTGGCCATGATCGGTGAGCTGCCCCGAAGCTTCCCTCTCGGCGACGCCATCGTCAACAGGAGTCTAGGGGTTAGGCGGGGGAGTCCTTTTGCTATTCCGGCCCTTAGCGTGGCCCTTATTATGTAACCACCAGCCGTATGGCTAAGAACTTCTTTAATTTCGTGCAAATCTTTACTTGCTTTTCATCGCTTGCTGTGTGAATATCTTTTCTTCACTGTGTGCCTTTGCCATCGAGCAAGCGTCTCCCGCTCGACACCGTTGTGATGCAATGGTTCTTCTCTTAGCGAAACTGTAGATAGGGACCGCGATGGTCACTGGCCCGCGCAGACGCTCCGAGCGGGCTCTTCCGGCTTCAACGCGGAGGGAACGGTGCTTCCGATTGCCGGCTCCGGGGGGAACGGAGCAGTCCTGGCTCCGCGGAGTTGGAGCGGAGTCTAGGTCTTGTACCGGCTCGGGCGAGGTTGAAGCCGACACGTTTCCTTTCCCGAGCCTTCGCGCGTCCCCAGCCACGATTGGAGTAGATCTCCCAGTTTCCGGCGCTAGCCGTTGCTTTGCGAGTGTTAAGTTTCGATTTCGTTGCTCGCTTGCTGATCGTGTCGCAGCGCCAGCTAAACGGACAGCCGGCGAGGTACTGGAGCCGGCCTGCTTCTGAGGGCCAATTCCCTTTCCCCCTAGCCCCCGAGTTTTGGGGTAGCTGGACTAACAGCTAGATCGAAACTGAACTTTCGCGAATGATGCCAACGCCAAGTGAGGTAGGCCTAGCTTCGAACCTCTTGGGCGTGGCTTCTCAGCCCAAACGTCTAGAGCCTGTGTCTATCAACTATTCGCTGGTTTTGCCTTTGCCTGGTTCCCTCAACCTTTTCCTTAATCTTTCCACCCTTCGGCCCTTCTAGCCCCAACCGACAGCCTGGTGCCGGTTGGTCTCCCTTGGGCCGGCAGCCGAATGCCGGCCTAGGGTGGGAGCGTGCCGCGGAGTGAGAAGTAGTACTTCGGTCTGTCGGGCCCCCGACTCGTGCTAGCCAATGCTTAGTTAACGGACACCGCCCCTAACGCCTGGTTGAGCGGTTTTTCTATCGTTTGCGGTTCTGCTCTGCGGCTTTCCCTCGTATGTGGTCTGCCGGCTCCTATCCATCCGGCTGCGCGGAGCCGGAAGGTGAAGGTTGGGCTCGAGACCTTCTTCATACGTAGTACTCATCCGGCTGGTGAGAGATCGATTTTTCGGGGCTGCCGGCTGTGGCTCGGTGCCTGGAGCCGGCTGCCGGTCAAGTGAATAACGCAGGAAGCAAAACATACACGAAGTGTTTTCCTCGGAGCCGGCCGTAGCTAACCGTTCCGTTTTCCTTTATTCATTGACACGTTTTTCGTGGGTACAAGCTTTTGCCTTAGCAGAAGAAAGGTCTTAGGAGACTGACATTCCAGGGACGCTCGGTCTCCTTGTCAGAGTTATCTGCCTTGTTCTTTCTGGGTTCTTGTGCGTCGATGAGGTAATATGCCCCATTGCCCAGCACCCGGCTGACAATGAACGGTCCCTCCCAGGGAGGAGACAGCTTGTGCATGCCTTTAGTGCTTTGGACCAGCCGGAGCACGAGATCACCTTCGCAAAACACGAGCGGGCGAATTTTCCGGCTGTGGTATCGTCGCAGCTGCTGCTGGTAGAGTGCTGATCTAGCCAGAGCCTGCTCTCGAGCCTCCTCGAGGAGGTCGATGCCATCTTCGCGAGCTTCTTTTGCTTGCTCCTCCGTGTACTGGACAACTCTGGGCGCGTCGAACTCAATGTCCGTGGGCAACACCGCTTCTGCTCCATAGACTAGGAAGAAAGGCGTGAAGCCAACAGAGCGGTTTGGAGTGGTGCGCAGGCTCCAGAGCACTGAGGGTAGCTCTTCGACCCAATAGCCGGCTGAGCGCTCGAGAGGCTCGACCAGTCTTGGTTTGATGCCGGCCAGGATCAGCCCATTTGCCTTCTCCACTTGTCCATTTGACTGAGGGTGCGCTACTGACGCTAAGTCCAGCCGGATGCCCTTCTGACCACAGTAATCAGCAAAGACTCCCTTCGCAAAGTTCGTCCCATTGTCGGTGATGATGCTATGGGGAACTCCATATCTCGTGATGATCTCGTTGAAGAACTTGATCGTGGACGAACCGTCGAGTTTCTTGATTGGCTTGGCCTCGATCCACTTGGTGAACTTGTCTACAGCAACCAGCAGATGCGTCAAGCCCCCGGGTGCGGTCTTGAATGGCCCCACCATGTCCAGGCCCCAGACCGCGAACGGCCAGGTGAGCGGGATGGTCTTGAGGGCTGCCGCTGGAGTGTTTCTGTGCTTGGAGAAGCGCTGGCAGCCGTTGCACTGCTTCACCAGCTGCTCCGCGTTCTGCTTAGCCATTGGCCAGTAGAAACCATGCCGGAAGGCTTTGGCCACCAAGGCTCTAGAAGACGCGTGATGTCCGCACTCCCCTTGGTGTATTTCTCTTAGCAGCTCTGTCCCTTCCTCCGGCTCGATGCACTTCTGGTAGATGCCTGACACGCTGCGCCTGTACAGCTCGCTGTTGATGATGGTGTACGCCCCAGATCGACGCTGAATTCGCCTAGCTTCCGCTTCGTCTTGCGGCAGGTCCCCAGTGATGAGGTAGTTGGAGAATGGTTCCGCCCAGGAAGGTATCTCCCGTATATGGAAGACACTGGCGACCAGAGGGTCAGCAGCCCCCGGGTCCGTCGTTGAGCCGGCTTTGCCTGATTGTCCGGCTGGGAGAGCGGGCGTGGAGCCGGCAGTCCCCTCGTCCTTCGCCGAGCCGGCTGTGCTGGGTTGGCCGGCTGCCTCCTTCAGATCCGAGACGGCAGCCCCCGGGTCCGGCGGCGGTACCTGGGCCGGGGCTAGGTCTCCAGGCACATAGATGGATATGGACTCCGGCGAAGGCTTGATAGACGGCTTGTGAATGATCTCCAGGGACACCCCGGCTGGGATATCCTGCTTGGTGGAGCCGATCTTGGACAGCCGGTCTGCTTCCTCGTTGTTTGCTCTGGGGACGTGGTGGAACTCGCAGCCTTCGAAGAATCCGCTGAGCTGCTGCACATAGAAACGATAGGAGGCCATGTTGGCGTCCTTTGCGTCCCAATCCCCTGAGACCTGGTGCGTTACCTGGTCAGAGTCTCCGAAGCAAAGAATCCTCCTGATTCCAATCTGCTTGGCCATCTTGAGCCCGTGCACCAGGGCTTCGTACTCGGCGACGTTGTTCAATGCACGAAAGTGCATCTGCAGCACGTACTGCAGCTTGTCTCCCTTGGGTGAGGTGGGGACGACGCCGGCTCCCAAGCCCCCGAGCAGCTTGGAGCCATCGAAGTGCATGCGCTAGTGGGTGGAGTCCGGAGCCGGCGGCAAGTACTGGTGCTCTCCCCAGTCAGCGAAGAAATCCGCAATGATCTGCGACTTGATCGTCGTTCTGGGCTTGTACTGAATGGTATGAGCTGCAAGCTCGATCGCCCATTTGGCCACTCTTCCCGACGCATCCTTGCACCCGATGATCTACGAGAGCGGTGTGGTGCTCACCACCGTGATCGGGTGCTCCTCGAAGTAATGCTTCAGCTTCTTGGCCGCCATGTACACGCCGTACGTGACCTTCTGGTAGTGCGGGTAGTTCTGCTTGGAGAGAGTGAGCACCTCACTCAAGTAGTACACCAGGCGCTGAACCGGCAGCTCTTTGCCTTCCTCGGTGCGCTCCACCACGATCACCACGCTGATGACGCGTGGGGTTGCTGCGACATAGAGCAGCATTGGCTCCCGAGGGGCCGGCGCTGCCAGGATTGGCGCGGTGGACAAGGCTCGCTTGAGGTCGTTGAAGGCGTCGGCGGCGCGCTGGGACCAAGCGAAGTGGTCCGTCTTCTTCATCAGCTGGTACAGCGGCATGGCCTTCTCCCCGAGCCGGCTGACGAACCGGCTAAGCGAGGCCAAACAGCCAGCAAACTTCTGCACATCTCTGAGCTAGGTGGGCTTCTCTAGGGCCTCGATGGCTTTTATCTTCGAGGGGTTAGCCTCGATCCCTCGCTGGGAAACGATGTAACCTAGGAGCTGCCCAGCCGGCACACCAAAGGCGCACTTCTCAGGGTTGAGTTTCATGCGATAGCGTCGCAAGTTGGTGAAAGTCTCCTTCAGATCGTCCAGGAGCGTGTTGCTCTGCTTGGTCTTCACTACCACGTCGTCCACATAAGCGTGCACGTTCCTCCCAATCTGCTCCTGCAGGCATCGCTGCATAGTTCGCTGGTAAGTGGCTCCAGCGTTCTTCAGGCCGAACGGCATGGTAACGTAGCAGTAGGCTCCGTACGGGGTGATGAAGGAGGTCTTGATCTGATCCGGCTGGAAGAGCGGGATCTGATGGTAGCCTGAATAGGCGTCCAGGAATGACAATAGGTCACAGCCGGCTGTGGAGTCGATCACCTGGTCAATTCGCGGCAGCGCAAAAGGATCCTTGGGGCAGGCCTTGTTGAGGCTGGTGTAGTCGATACACATTCGCCAAGTGTTATTCTTCTTCAGAACCAAAACTGGGTTCGCAAGCCAGTCAGGGTAAAACACTTCCATGATGAAGCCGGCTGCAAGGAGCCGGGCAATTTCCTCGCCAATCGCTTTCCTCTTTTCTTCTGCAAACCGCCGCAACGGCTGCTTGACCGGCTTGGCGTCCGGCCGGACGTTAAGTGCGTGCTCAGCCAGCTCCCTCGGCACACCAGGCATGTCCTTTGGAGACCATGCGAAGATGTCCCGATTCTCACGGAGGAAGCTGGTGAGCTCGCTTTCCTATTTGGCAGACAAGCCGGTGCCGATGATGACGTACTTGGAGGGGTCGCTCTCGTCCAGCAGGATCTTCTTGGTGTCGTCGGCCGGCTTGAACTGCTCCACAGGCGACTGGCGAACTGGTACGTCTTGCTGGGTCAGCTCCACACGATGCAGAAGCTGCCTCTTCTCCTCAGCGACAACCAGCGCCTCTGCCAGCTGCGAGCTCTCCTTTGCGCAGGCCAGGGACTTCTTGAAGTTTCCCAAGACTGTGATCACACCTCTGGGCCCTGGGAGCTTCATCTTCAGATAAGCGTAGTGCGGAACCGCCATAAACTTGGCCAGGGCTGGGCGGCCTAGTAGCGCGTGGTAGGGACTGCTGATGTCCACCACCTCGAACCAGATGGGCTCGCGGCGGCTATTCCCCTTCTTTCCAAAGAGAACCTCCAGCTGCACCTTGCCCAAAGGGGTGCAAGAATGCCCAGGCACGATGCCATGGAAGGTGAGCCGGCTAGGTTTCAGCTGAGCAAGCGGGATGCCCAACTTCTCCAGAGAGCTTCGGTAAAGAAGGTTGATACTACTACCGCCATCGATGAGCACGCGGGAGAAACGGCACATGTGCGTATCGGAACACACGACAGGATCCACGACCAGAGCGTACTCTCCAGGGTTGGGCATCAACCTCGGGTGGTCCTCGCGCCCCCAGGTAATGGCCGCCTCGGACCAGTGCATGAACTGGGGCTCTGCAGGCATTACGGCGTTCACCTCTGCTTCATGCCAAAGGTCGCTCCTTTTGTCCCTGCCGGGGGTAGTGAAGATGTGATACTGCTCCACATCCATCGGGAAGTCATCATCTTGATCCGGCTCGCCTCCAGCCGGGTCGCGCTGTTGGTCCTCCTGACCTCCGGCCGGTTGAGCCTGCGACATATCAGGGATCTGCCGAGCACGCTGCACCAGCTCTCTCATGAAACGGCACTGACGCGTGGAGTGGGTCGCTTCCCTGCCCGGGGAGGTGTGGAATTTGCACGGCTGATCAAGTGCAGCATCGAGGGTGTACTTGCCCTCTTTGCGCCCATGACCGCTGCCGGCAGCCCCCGGGCCTCCTTGGTCTGAAGCCGCTCGCTTTGACCTAGCAGGTCCCCTAGAGGACGTCTTGACGTGGTCGAGCCACAGGTGGATGTGCAGCGCCGGTGGGCGAGCCTGGGACTCCGACCCTGGCGCTGACTCCACGATCAAGCGTGGTCTGCTTGCTCCGCCGCCCTACTGGGGGCGGCGGCCTTGGGCGTTGCCACCTGGAGCATGGCCGCCCTGTCCACGCCCTCCGCGGCCTCGGCTTGCCGACGGCGACCGCTGGATCTGGCCGGGGACGACGGTGGCGAAGCTGAGGTACGAGTTACGAGCGGGCTCGGTCGGTGCGTCTCCATGCGCGTCGTAGAACTCGCCGAGCGTGGTGCTCGCGCGGCGCCGGTTGGCCTCGTCCTTAGCCACCTTGCCAAGGAGAACGAGGCGCGTCCGCTCCAGGGCCTCGGCGACCCGGGCAGGATCGATGACGCGGTCGAGGGGAGCACGCAGGTCCACCACGGAGACGTCCAGGGCGTCCCGCTCTGGGAGTGGAGCGTCTTGCTCCTGAGGAGGTGGGCGCTCGAGCGACGGGCGCTCGGGGCGCGGTAGGTCGCCGCCCTCATCCTCTCCCAGGGTCATCACCTCGACCACAGCGCCAAGGTTGCTGCTTTCACCGCAGCTCGAGCCTCCGTCGTAGAGGGAGTCGAAGACGTCGGTGATCTCCTCCGGGAAGGGCTTGGCGACGTAGAAGCGGTGGCTGCCGATGTCGAGGAAGGAGCCGCTGTTGCCGAAGCCGTTCTTGAAGTGGGCCAAGTTGTCGTCGACGCAGTCGAAGGTGCCGAACCTCCAGACGAGGCCGGAGGCGACCTTCTCGCCGGAGGGTCCCGGCCGGAACTTGAATCCGCTCGCCACCGCGCTTTGCCCCACGGTGGGCGCCAACTGTCGTGGGAATTTAGAGATAGTAGCCATGGGGTGGCTTATCGGAGGGGCTCGACGTTGGTGACAATGGGTCCGGCTCGGGATTGTGCCAACAGAGACACCGCGGTTTACCCAGGTTCAGGGCCCTCCCGGTTGGAGGTAAACCCCTACTTCCTGCCTGCTTCGTATTGATCGAGTAGTAGTGATTACAGTGCTCCTCGAGCTGTTCGGCTAGAGGAGGAAGAAGAAGATCGGATCTCCCCTACGCTAAGGGTCTAGGCCCCCTTATATAGACGGGGGCCTGGTTACATGTTTAGGTGGCGATTCGGCCGGCTGCCGGCTCCTCAGCGGCGGTGTCCTTGGCGTGATCCTCTAACCCTGCTCTGGCAAAGACACTTTATAAAGTGTCTTTTCCCTGGACCGGCATCTGGAGGGCATATCCCCTCTCCTTTGCCTCGGATCCCGTCGTGGGGAAGGGTCTTCAATCTCTCATTGGTTGGACGTGGTCGTGGCGCTCGTCACTCCTGTCCTGCGTCCCTGCCGATCTTGTCGGGGCCGCTCCGCTTTTGGCCAGACTACCGTTGAGTGGCCTTGTCTTCATCGCCCGGCTCCAGTTCTCCTCGGTGGAGTTTCCAGCCGGCTGCTGACGCAGCCGGCCCTTCGGGCGGAGCCGGTCTTCTCGTGCTGAAGCCGCGGGGACTCCTGGGACGCCAGCCGGCATGCTGCCTGGCCCGTGATGCGCCCCCTAAGTCATCCCCACGACAACAAACGAAGCACCTCGGGAGTCTTCATGAAGTGCATATCCCAAGTGGATGGAATCAAAATACTAAGGGAGATCCACGAAGGCGAATGTGGGCATCACACCGCCGCCAGATCCCTAGTAGCCAAGGCATTCCGCCATGGATTTTACTGGCCAACAGCCAAGGCAGATGCAGACCGTATCATGGAGCTCTGCCAAGGTTGCCAGATGTACTCCAAGCAAACCCACATGCCCGCCACAGCACTGCACACCATACCTATAACTTGGCCTTTCGCAGTCTGGGGGCTGGACATGGTGGGTCCGTTAAAAATAGCACCTTCGGGATTTACGCACCTCTTGGTAGCGGTAGACAAATTCACGAAGTGGGTGGAAGCTAAGCCCATCAGAAAGCTTGATGGCAAAACCGCCCTAAAGTTTGTCAAGGACATTGTGGTTAGATTCGGCATCCCACATAGCATCATCACCGACAATGGCACTAACTTGTCTCAGGGAGAAGTTGAAGAGTACTGCCATCACAACGGAATCCACCTTGACCTTGCATCTGTGGCACATCCACAATTCAATGGCCAAGTTGAAAGGACCAACGGATTAATCATGTCAGGGAACAAGCCACGCCTAGAAGCACCGCTACATAGAGCAGCAGGAGCCTGGGCAGAAGAGTTGCCATCTGTGCTATGGAGTCTACGGACCACGCCAAACAGATCAACATGCCTCACCCATTTCTTCTTAGTCTACGGAGAAGAGGCAATCTTGCCAAGTGATGTCCAGTACGATTCCCCAAGAGTCGAGGCCTACGAGGAAGGAGATGCAGAAATGTCCAGACAACTATCCATGGACCTGCTGGAAGAAGAATGAGACCTAGCAGCTCAGAGATCCGCCATCTACCAGCAGAACCTCCGCCGCTACCACAGCCGCTGAGTTCACAAACGCTCGTTTAAATAAGGGGACCTGGTGCTACGCCTCAAACAGCAGAAGTCACACAAGCTATCCCCGCCTTGGGAAGGACCCTTCGTCATCAGCAAAGCTCTACTGAATGGTTCCTACTACCTCGTTGATGTTCACGAGCTAGATAAGCGACCCCGTAAGAAGCACAAACGAAGAGACCCTGACGATATCTACGACGAAACAGATCGTCCATGGAACATCGCACAGCTACGTCCTTTCTACACTTAGCACTTATCTAGGCTATGTAATAGGCACCTCTATATGATCAATGAAATAAAGCATCCGGTTCACTCTTAATTTTTTCTGAGTATTTTACCTCCTTTATCGTTCATTTAGATCGTATGGAACCCTTGCGCAATTGTGCTCTGCACTTGCGTCCTTTTAAATCCGCCATAAGCGGTCCGCGTAGCATATTTATGTTTTAATCTCCATCTAATGCTCTTTGTGTGGATTCCCGAGTAGTGACTTTTTGATGATCTAAGCCGCTATCTACTAAGGGTTTTGGACGGTTGCTATTAAGTATCGTTGCCCTGGCGGATTGTTCGTGCAAAGATTCCGCCATCTCACGAAAAGTCAAGCACAAAAAGCCAGATGGCGGATTGCATAATCCTACGCGTGAATTTTTTTCAAAGTGTTGTTTTTGAGCATGTCAAACTGCTGCAAGTTGCATAAAAATAGGCCTGGCAGTTTTTTCGCACACAAACCACTTAAAGACTTGATAAAACTGTGCCACAAGTTCAAAAGCATTCTCTGATCCGCCACAAGCATATCAGGCACAGTGCAAGCATACACGCAGTTTAAAGTTTAAACTTACAGACCCACTTAGGGGCTGAATTGATGCATTGTTTTCTTCCTGCCACATTGCAGGGTATAACTTAAGAGGATGGCGGAATAGCAGAGGACACGTCATCGCCGCCATCAGCACCAGCAGTGGCTGCAGAGACCGACGCTGAAGCTTGGCTTGGAGACCCCGGCAGATCGTATGCTTCATAGTATACGTTCAGCTGAGTGCCCAGGGCACAGAGCTGATCATATCCTAGCACACTCTGCCGGATGGCGGCCTCGTCCACCGGCACTCCGTCCTCGCCGCTCTCCGGGATGCCGGAGGTGATCAAGTCCAGGTCCAGCTCAGGGTAGTGGGCCTTTGCCAAAGTTAAAGCAGTTCTGGCACCACCCCGAGCGGAAGACTGCTTCCAGTCCGCCACTGGCCCAGGCACGAGCAACAGCTTCTTGGTGAGCCCTATGGCGGTGAGGCCAGATGAACCCGCTATCTGCAGACTCCCACACGCCTGACGACCAGCATTAAGAAGGCCATCCAGCTCCTTCTTTGCCGCGTCGGTGGTCATGCGTAAGCCTGTGGCGGAATCCACCTCGCCTTGCTCCAGGGTCACTACATAGCAGAAACAAACAAGGCGTCATACTCTACATAGCATATTATCACAAACTACACAGTATGGAGAGCCATAGCTACCTAGCAAAGTCTTCTGGAAATGATCGAGGACCTCGTTGAAGCCATCTTGCCGCTTTTCAAATTCGGCGGTGGCTTTATGGAGATCCTCTACCTCCTTTTGCTTCTAGCGGTTCTAGCGTTCCTGGTCCTTGAGCTTCTCTTCAAGGAGGGTATTCGAGGCCAAAGATTTTTGGAGCTGCTGATGCAACCCCTCCATCGCCATAGCGTGGCCCTTTTCCACCCCCTCGAGTGTGGACTTCAGCTTGGCAGCATCTGCATGGCGGAAATAATAGCAAGAGTATTGATCGGTTAAGCGCAAAGGTACTTCAACTTGTCAAAGACAAAAGAAAATTACCGCTATTCTCGAGCTGCTGCTGCAAGTCCGCCACAAGAGCGCTCTTTTCCGCCAGCTCCTTCTCCTACGAGCTGACGACCTGGACCAGGTCCTCCACAACTTTCTTATAATTCTGGCAAAACAATATTATGTGTTAGTCACTCTGAGAGCTTTATGCCAGATAGTTATACGCCATAACGCTCAGGGGCTACTCAGTGCAAAATTTAAGTTCCCTAAGAGCATCGCAGAATATGACGACACTCGGGGGCTATACTATGCAAAGTTTAAAGTAGTTTTCTCTTAGAGCACCATAACGGATCATCTACGGAAATCCACTATGTTGTTCGGGGGCTACTGGGAGTACATACCTTCTTCATGGTTGCTGTCTTCTCTACAAAAGCGGAAATACCACTGGATAGCTGATTGCTGGCATCTTCTTGGCTGGTGATAAGGTCGACGATCTCAAGTTGTTTCTGCCTCCAAAACGAGCTGCCCCCCGTAGAAGCATCCGCCATCTGACCTTCGAACGAGCCAGAGACCTTTTTACTTTGAACGACATCATTAGCCGTGGCTTCCGTCGTTGGGTTGGTTTCTGGCATCGAGCCAAACTGACCACCAGCATCCTCCATATCAATGTCATTACAAGCAGGGGAGGGAATTGGTGCATCGGGGGTCTACAGAATGGCGGCGGGAGAGGGTTTGGCACGCTTGGATGGCGGCTCCTTGACGACAGGCTTCTTCCTTCTAAGCAAAAGGAGATTAGCAATAAAATCAACAACAATGAAGAAAGAGATAATAGAAGATTACCTTGACTTTGGCAGGTTGATGGTAGCGGTATTCTCGGATGGCATTTCTAGCTCCGCCCTACGTTGAGCTTCGAAACGGCAGGAATCAGTAGATTTCCCGTCACCACCACGAGGTTTTACGCCACTGCCCCGCTTCTTGGTGACCACCTTCATCTTAACCGTGCGGGCTATGTCATCTACGTCCCTTGCCGTCTCCTCTTTGTTTCCGCTGGAGTGAACCACTTCCTCGTTAGCGGTAGGCTTGGAGTTGGAGCGGCGAAGGGGATGAGCAAAGTCCGTAGGGCCAAGCGATTTGAGCTGATAAATAAGGAACTGAAATGTCAGCTTTCATGGAAATTCAAAGGTATCATGAGTATTATGGCGGAAAAGCAAATAACCGGAGGGCAGCTGCCATTCTCAAACATCGCCATGCCAAACTTCAAGGGCTTCTTCCTGGGAGATTTCATAAGTGAGCGAATGCACTTCTCGACCACCTTAGGGTCTAGCTCTTTGTCTGAGTATCGCATGCCATCCCTTGCACCAGTGTACTCATGCATCAGGCTATCACAGTGTTGTAGAGGCTGGATCCGCCAAGATATCCAACAGTTGATGGTATCAATTCCTTTAAGACCGTCCTTGGATAACTTGGCGATCCGCCGTGCTAAGACCTTGACGTAGGGGGTGGCGGTTTCGTCGTTGACAGGATTCCAGGAGTCGAGGGGTTGAGCTGCTATGTTCTCAAAAGGAAGAAGGCCGCGGGCTTGATATGGCGTAGGTTTATCCGCCATGTAGAACCAGGAACCTCTCCACCCGATGGCGGAATCTAGAGGAGTGATGAAGGGATATTCTTTAGACCTTCGCGGAAGAAAGCAGATTGTTCTGCAGGTCCGGAGAAACCCATCACCCTCGTAGTTGGCCCGTATAGAAAAGAAAAGCCGGAAGAGGTCTACCCTGGGACGAATTCCAAGGAATCCTTCGCACAAGGCCGCATAACCCGCCACAGAAACCAAGCTGTTGGGAGCTATGTGGTGGAGCTGCATCCCATAGAACTTCAGGAGATTCATGAAGAAAGAAGATGGCGGCATGCTGAGACCCCTCTCCACGTGAGATTTGAGCATCACAATCTCGGTAGAGTTTGGGGCCGGCACCAGGGCTTTGAAGTCAGTCCGCCAGTAGGACTCTCCCTAGGGGGCCACGATGCCCTCATTTTCCAGAGCTTGGACGTGAGCGTCCTTGACATGGCATTTAACCCAATACCCGTGAAGGTTCTTGGGAATCTGCTCTTCTTCAGCCTCAGCTCCGTCATCTTGTTCTTCTTCCTCGGCTCCACCATCCATCTCTTTTTCTGAGGCCTCCTCTGCGGTTAGTCCCGCCATTTCCTCCTCTGCTTCGGTTGCGATGTCCTCCGGATAAGAATCCGCCGTTTGAGGATGTGGACCCTGAGTAGATTGCTGCAGAGGAGAATCCTCCTCCTCAGCTTCGGAAGGATGGTGGGAAGGAGATCCGGGGTTCATGGCGGCGAATAAGGGTTGAATTCCGCTATGGAATATTCTCTGCGTTTGGACGAACTGTTCCGGCGGAAAAGTCACCGGCGGCGAAGAACTCCGGGCGGCGGCTCGTCGGAGATCACAGAGCTCTCGTGGAGGCGCTGAGGAGAGAGAATGCGCGGGGATGAATGAATTGTGAACTGGCTGGGGGTGAGCGGCCGGGGTATATATAGGCCCCAGGCCTCGAGATTCGTGCCCACCATCAGAACCGTTCATCCTGATCGTGAAAACCCTAGATCAGCTACACGTGTCCAAGGGTAAAACAGTAACTTTTGTTAACAGTGCGAGTGCTATGAATCTTACCCTAGAAGGAACTACGTGCCGAAAGTTACGGCGGATTTCTATGGTATGATCCAACGGATCCCGGAAATCTCGCTGAATTGAAACTACGTCGCATAATCCGCTATCTACGACGGATTGAGAGATGAAGAAAAGAGGAACGTCAAGAACCGCCATCCAGACGCAAGAAAGGAGACGAGCTATGGCGTATGGACTTCACCAGAGACAAGGCATGGCGGATGGAGATGGCGATCTTGAAGTTCCCTGGGGGCTACTATTGGGGATATACCGAATAGGTATACCAGCGACATAGTCCTAAACCAGCAAGCCAGGGTGGCCCATCAGGGTGGTATGGCGGATTGCCTATCGGGCGGCCCAGTTGCTGGAAAGACCATGGCGGTATTGGACGCATGAGCTCATGGTAGATCTACAGACAAGCCCATGGCGGGTTGCCTTGTAGTACACGCATAGTACTTAGTCTAGGACTCCAAGTTGTATGCGCTCCGATACCATCGTGTTTCCCACGCCAGGCGCTTTTATAAGCCAGCGTGGAGGAGCCCTTGAGGCACAGCTTAGACATACGGCCAATCGCATAGCGAAACAGCCAACCTCATCATTGTAACCGAGCACTTGTTGCCATATAGTGAATTATAGCAGCACGTAGGGTCTCGCCACCGTTGTGGGATCTGAAGCTAGGTAAACTTGTGCTACCACCATTCCGGATCGCTGCGCCGTGTTCACCCCCTTCCACAAACCGCCATACACCTACCCCTATGGCAGATCTATTGACGAAACCACGACAACAGGGAAGCTTTGAAGTATCAAATACATGCGACACAGAATTCAATAGGATGGCGCAAACCTTCGGCATGACAATGTGCTACCCGATGTTGGTCGATCCCTGCCAGATCAGGCTTTCGATGCAAAACAAGATTTCTAAGAAAGTTTGGGTTCATCCCACGGACCCCAACAAGACTACTTCCATCGCAGTAAACCTGGATCCCGCATAGGAAAGCGTGCTCATCGAGTTCCTCCATGAGCGCTGGGAAATTTTTGCTTGATGTCCTTCCGACATGCCAGGGGTTCCCAGGGGACTCGTCGAGCATGCACTCATTGTGGATCCAAAAGCAAGGCCGGTCAAGCAACCTCTACGGCGGTTCGATGAACCAAAAGAAAAGCAATAGCAGCCGAACTACACAGATTAGAAAACGCAGGCTTCATCAGAGAGATCAAGGCATCAACGTGGGTGTCCAACCCAGTCATTGTCCCGAAGAAGAATACGAAGTGCGACGGATGTGCGTCGATTACACGTCCCTCAATAAGCATTGTCCCAAGGATCCATTTTCTCTACCTCGCATAGATCAAATAATTAACGCCACAGCGGGGTGTGTGCTGGAGCGTAGTTGACATGGGAGCGTGTAGTTGACGTGGGAGCTTCGTCTTCTTCAATCCCCGGCAACGGCGCCAGAAAAATTGCTTGATAGTGCTTGTTAGGCACCCAGTTGGGAACCCCAAGAGGAAGGTATGATGAGTACATCAGCAAGTCTTCCCTCAGTATGAAATCGAGGTTTATCAAACTAGTAGGAGAAAGAACCAACTTCCGAAGGTTGATGCTCGCTGGCTTTGCGACAGCTCTAGACAATTTATATATGACGCCTTATCTGGGGCGTAGCTTTGCACTAGCAGCAACGTGGAACCTGCACACAACACGACCAAAGTACTTTGCCCCAACTTACAGTGAGGTTGTCAATCTCACCGGTTTGCTGTAAACAAGGATTAAACATATCGTGTGGTAAAAGATAGTAGTTTGCTAGAAAGTAAAATAATGTGAGTAAATAGTAAACGGTAATATGAATGTAAAAGAATGGACCGGGGTCCACAGTTCTCTAGAGGTGTCTCTCCATAAGATAAATAGCATGCTGGGTAAACAAATTACAGTTGGGCAATTGACATAATAAAGAATGCAAACAAATGCATGTACATGTCATGAGGATCACTATGAGATTCACTTGGGCATTACAACATAATACATAGATCGTAATCCAACTGCATCTATGACTAATAATCCACCCGTCGGATATCATCCGAACAACCGTTGGGTATTAAGTTGCAAGCAACAGATTATCGCCTTAAGCAAAGTGTGTAATGTAAACAATACAAATGTCCTTGAACACAAGATTGTTGTTTTCTCCCTAGTAGCAACAGTACATCTACAACTTTAGAGGTTGTTGTCACTCCCCCAAGTTACCAGAGGCATGAACCCACTATCGATCATAAATACTCCCTCTTGGAGTCACTAGGATCTACTCGGCCAAGATATCTACTAGCAACGGAGAGCATGCAAGATCATAAACAACATAGAGATGATAAATCAATAAATCAACTTGACATAGTACTCAATATTCATTGGATCCCAACAAACACAACATGTAGAATTACATAATGATGATCTTGATCATGATAGGCAGCTCACAAGATCTAAACATGAAGCACATGGAGGAGAAGACATCCATCTAGCTACTGCTATGGACCCGTAGTCCAAGGTAGACTACTCACACATCACTCCAGAGGCAGGCATGGTGATGAAGAAGGCCTCCGGTGGTGATTCCCCTCTCCGGCAGGGTGCCAGGAAGAGCTTCTAGACCCTCCCGATCTCGCGTCGACGACGGCGGTGGCTTGCAGTATATTTTCTGGAAAATTGATCGGGTGCTTAGGGTTTTCCCGTCGAGGAGAATATATAGGTGGAAGGGCGGCGTTAGGAGGTGGGCCAGGTGGCCACACCACCTGGTGGCGCGGGCCAGGGGTAGGCCACGTCACCCTATGATGCGCCTGCCTGCTAGCCCCCCCTCCTTCTCTGCTTCGGACTCCGTCTTGTATCGGGAAAAATTGGAACTTCTGCTTTTGTTTCGTCCAATTCCAAGAATATTTCATGTGTAACTTTTCTGAAACACAAAACAGCAGAAAACAGGGAACTGAAACTGTGGCATCTCATTAATAGGTTAGTTCCAGAAAATGCATAAAAACGCCACGAAGTGTAACAAAACACAAAGCAAATGGTGTATAAATAAGCATGGAGCATCAAAAATTATAGATACGTTTGAGACATATAGTGCGCAAGGTTTTCCTTCCTGGACGCATATTCCGGCTACAATCAGATCAAATTAAAGAAAGAAGATGAGTAAAAAACAGCTTTTATAACACCATACGGTGTCTTCTGCTATCAAGTCATGCCTTTTGGCCTCAAGAACGCAGGAGCAACCTATCAAAGGATGATGCAAAATTGCCTCGAAAGCCAAATAGGCCGGAACATCCAAGTCTATATCGACGATGTTGTCATCACCATAAGAAAAGAGGATGTTTTAATCAGCGACCTAAAGGAAACTTTCGACAACCTCGACAGGTACAAGCTAAACCTAAACCCGACAAAGTGTTCTTTCGGCGTTTCCGCACGACAACTTCTAGGTTTCCTGGTATCGACAAGAGGAATAGAAGCAAACCCAGAGAAAATTCAGGCGATACTTACGATGGGGAAACCAGCCAAGCTCCACGAAGTACAACAACTCGCAGGACGCATAGCAGTGCTAAGTCGATTTGTCGCACGGCTAGGAGATAAGGCTCTCCCTTTCTACGCACTCATGAAGAAGTCAGATAAACGATTCGAATGGACAAAAGAGGCAGATGCAGCGTTTTCGCAGCTGAAAAAAGTGCTTTCCACACCACTAGTGCTGGTCGCACCAAAGGAGAGAGAACCACTACTATTGTATATCTCCGCGACACATCAGGTGGTGAGCACGGTGTTAGTAGTCGAAAGAAGTGAGGAAGGGAAGGCGCATGGAGTTCAGCGACCAGTGTACTTCCTTAGTGAATTATTGTCACCATCTAAACAATGTTACCCGCATTATCAAAAACTAGCATACAGTGTGTTCACAACAGCAAGGAAGCTACGTCAGTATTTCATAGTGCATCCAATCATAGTGGTTAACGAAGCTCCACTATCAAACATACTGAATAACCCCAAAGCGACCGGACGTGTCTCCTTATGGGGAATAGAACTTTCCCCTCTGGACATCATGTACGAGAAAAGAAAAGATATCAAATCCCAGGTGTTGCCAGACTTCACAGCAGAGTGGTTAGAACTACAAAACACAGGACCACCTGACCTATCAAGCGTTTGGACAATGTATTTTGATGGATCAAAAAGGGTGCAAGGCGCATGAGCAGGAGTAGTCTTAATATCTCCGCAAGGGGACAAGCTAAAAATATGTGCTAAGGATGAGTTTTCCACAAGCTTCCAACAATGAAGCCGAGTACGAGGCCCTGCTACACGTTATGAAGATGGCCAAAGCATGTGGAGCAACTAGACTAAAAATATTTGGGGACTCGAATCTAGTAGTCTAGCAGGTGATGAACCGTTGTGACACCGTCAGTGACAACATGACAGCATATCGAAACTTGTACTATTATCTGGAGGGAACTTTCAATGGATGTGAAGTCTCGCATATCAGTAGAGCCTGCAATGAGGAAGCCGATTATCTGGCAAACATTGGGTCTCAGTGCCTGCCCATACCGCCAGGAGTCTTTTGGGAGGGAATAATCGAGAGATCAATAAAAGGCAGCAAAACTTCAGGTCCAGGAGAGACAAGTCAACATGTAACAGCAGGCTCGGGGGCTAGCAAAATAGGAGCAGAGAGCACAATAGAACCAAAGGAGGTCATGATGATTGAAGAAACATGGATGCAACCATACTTAGCATATATGATGAACAAAACACTACCCAAAGATACAGTCGAAGCACGAAGGATAGTACGGCGATCCAAAGCTTTTGTCGTACTATAGGGAAAACTGTACAAGAAGAGCATAACTGGCGTATTGCCACGATGTGTTACCCCACAGGAAGGGCAAGTTATATTAAAGGACATTCACGCAGGAGTCTGTGGCCACCATGCAAGTAGCCGAGCCATAGTAGCCAAAGCTTTTCAAGCAGGATTCTACTGGTTAACAGTAATTGAAGATGCAAAAGACATCGTTCAAAGATGTGAGGCTTGTCAACGATTCGCGTCCCGACCACATAAACCGGCAGCAGAACTCTAGCCAATACCACTGTCGTGGCCTTTCGCACAATGGGGCTTGAACATGGTAGGGAAGTTGCACAAGTCATGGCCCGGAGGACATGTCTATATGTCAGTAGCAGTTGACAAATTCACCAAGTGGGTAGAGCCAGCCCCAGTAACAACTCAGGACTTCACAGCATCAATCAACTTCATTAAGTCAATAGTATTTTGTTTTGGAGTGCCTCACAGCATCATCACAGACAACGACATGAACTTCATGTCCAAGGAATTCAAAGAGTACTATGAGAGTATGGGGATCAAATTGAAATTTGCATCTGTTGCACACCCAAAGACAAACGGGCAAGTCGAAAAAGCAAACGGCCTGATATGCAACGGAATAAAGAAGAGGTCGCTAGCGCCACTGGAAAAAGCCAAACATGCTTGGGTAGATGAGTTACCCTCCGTACTCTGGAGCTTGAGAACTACGCCTAACGCAGCTACTCAAGAAACATCTTTCTTTCTGGTCTATGGCGCAGAAGCCATGCTTTCAGTTGAAATTACCCATGAAGCCCCCAGAATTGCGGCTTACGACGAAATGACCTCTACTGAGGCGCTACAAGATGATGTCGATGCACTCGACGAAGCAAGAGATGTAGCGCTAGCACGAGCTACGCAATATCAGCAAAGTCTGTGAAATTATCACAACACTCGAGTTCGACCCCGCTCTTTCGTGGTGGGCGATCTAGTTTTACGACTCAAGCAGGACGGCCATGGCAAATTAGAGTCACCATGGGTGGGACCCTACATAGTGACAGAAGTCATACCAGGAGGACCGTATCAACTACAAGACAAGAAGATGAGAAAAGACGAAAGCAACCCGTGGAACGCGGAGCAACTTCGGTGTTTTCACGCATAAAAATACTTTGCTGATAAAATTCGCGACAACAGCAAATAGAAAACTTCGAGTTATGACCCTCTAAACCCAGAACATGAGGCCACATGTCGGGTTTTTTGGGTCGACTCCACGATATGTAATTTTCCGCTCGGGGGCTTCAACCCTCGGGTCGTTATGATAAAACAGTATAAATATTATTGAGATCATGTATTCATGCTTTCTCACGAGTAATTATGGGATTGTTTGCAAAATTACATTCGGCAATCAAAGAGCAACCAGAAAACAAAAAGCACATTGCTGCTAAAGTAAACTACCTCGGAACATTGATAGTTCCCTTGGTCTCATAGTAAGGACGATGCTATAAAAGCAAAGTTCATCACATATAATTATTACACAATTTGATCAACAAGTGCAAGCAAAAGGATTACATTAAAAGAGGACAACATCTACTGAAAGTGTACTTCTGCCTCATACTTTTTCTGGCATTGTGTGCAGTCGAAGATTTTCATGTCAGACTTTGACATGCCGTAGTGGTAGTTGAAGACCATGAAAAAACCCTGATGCAGATCATGATCCTCGGCAAATTGGGGCCAGCCGCCCCTGAAGTACATCTCGCCCCGACCATCATAATACACCCCCACTTCATATGGAGTTCCTTCTCCAGATTATTCACGCAGGATGGCCTCACGGAGTTCGCGCCCATCCATAAAATTAGTGAACTTGAGCGGAACACGCTGCTACTCGTGGCATTGAGCACCAGCAATGACAAAGAAGGAGAAAATATTGATAGGAGGAGGAGGAGAAGCATTGCGAGGAGCAGTGCTCGCATCCACAATTTGACGAGCAGCAGAAGAGGAAGATTTAGGTTTATTCTTTCTCCCCAGTGGGCGGCCGGGGTGCCGCTTCATGGGCACAATAGATGATGAAGCCGCCACGAACAAACCTTTGGGCTTGTTCCTGCTGCCGTGCGGACGGCAACGTCCACGTTTCTCCATCACGACCCCGGCGTCTAGATCAACAACACTGGTGTCTGCCATTAGCAGATCTGCTTCGCAAGAAGAAAACCGTAGATAAGATTTGGAGGGAGAAGATGATACGACGGAGGAGACCTATAGTGGAATGTTTAGGGTTTCCCTTGGCAAGTCAGGGCCCCTCATTTATAAGGTACCTTTCATGGGCCTTTACAAACTAAAGGTCCAATTAAATTACGGGCTTTTAAACGTTTCGTCCAGAAAAAAGAAGAAATGGTAGAAAAGCAAAAGAGGAGTATCGTTATACAAGAAAAAATAAAAAAAGTTGTGAAGAAGAAATACTTGAGTATATAAAAGGCTGCAAGGACCCTCTCATAGCCTCGGGGGCTACTACCATCGGGAGCGCTAGGGGCGCCCCCGACGAAATTAAGCAAAAGAATGATGCAGTTGGGAAGATGAAAAGACAGAATACTTGAGCCTATACTCGAAAAACTTTCGACTATAGCCTTAGAGGCTACTACCATCGGGAGCACTGGTCGTGCATACGATGACGATAGAAAAGCATTAATTATTAATCTGAAGAAATATCGACTTCATTGTTGACAAGGTTAACCCGACATGATTTCACTACCATCTGGAGCGATTTGCGACTTGTTGAAAAAAAACAACTCGACGATTTCATATATTGAAACAGTCAAACAAGGCTGGAGCAATTAAAAGATTCGATTCTCGAGTTGCGTCATCGCGACAAAACTTGAATGCCGTGATTGTACTAAATCATGGAGGTAAGACCCCAGGATCCGTCCTGTGTGGCCTAGTATACGTACCTGAATGCGCTCTGCTAGTAATTTCTGTATCTACGATGCGAAGAAAAATCCCGGTGGACGCACTGGGTACCCTAAGAATTACTAGAATCCTTTCTTTGTAAGTCCTAAATGCGGCAAAAGATCGGGTTAGACCAGGTACCAGGCTCAATTCTAGGGGATTGAGTTTAAAGTAGGTAATAAGTATCTGCTCCGGCAGTTAACTAGCCTCTAGATCCGTTAGAGATACCAGGCTTATTGACCAAAACCCCTTGAGAAGTAATATAATGAAAATTGTTTACTTGAATGCAGGGAAAATGTCGAAGATTGTCAAAGTCAAAGATTGATCAAGTCGAAGATATGAAGATTTGAGATTCAACCCGAATCTACAATTCTGGTAGAATCTCGGGGGCTACTGACAAGGGTATGGCTAATAGAGCCCATTATCTGTGTACCCCTGAGGCCCGTTAAGCTAGGCCCAGACATAGTCATAGTCGAAGTACGAGTCTGTATCATATAGGGATGCTGTAATTTGTATTGAACCCGACCGGTTCCTTGAGACCTGGCCACCTATATATAGGGGCTAGGAGAGGCTGGCCAGGGACAGATTGAGATTGACCCAAGTTCGATACCATGCTTATTTTTGATATACACCTTGTTTGACTGATCTTTACCTTTGAGTTCATCCGACGCCCTCTTCCCCCGATCCTAAGTCCTTCATCTTGGACATTTGTTGAGTTAACCCTCGTCAGTATCTAAATAAATAAATATGTATGTACGCACACCTATGAATTAAAAATCAGGTGCCCATATATATTTCATTGTCTTATTGGATTGAGCATATCAAAATAAATAGCTAAACGACACTGATATTAATAATAATGAAACTAAAGTTTGGCATATGTACAAACACTATTTATTTTCTTTCTACCATTTCACGGTCAAGGTTGGAGTCATGCGCAAAAAATTCAGCGTATCTAAATGCATAAAAATAAAACTTAGGTGCCCATATATATTTCAATGTCTTTTTTGGTTGATCATATCAAAATGAAAAACTAAATGACACAGGTATTGGTAGTAATGAACCAAAAGCTTGAGCATGTAAATACATGGAATGCACATATTTGTTTCCAGCTAAATAGTATATCGTATGTTAGGTATAAAAATATATATGTTATGAATACTAAGATGTAAATTTAGGATTCGAATGACAAGTAAGATAAACATAACTCCTCTAGAAAATATGTTTTCCCGTGCTTATATCTCACGCTCCTACACATGGTGATGTTGTATTTTAATCAATTAATATGTATTTTCATATTTTACATTATATCATGGTCCTGGAGAGTAATAAGCTATTTAAAACATCTTTTGTATATATCTCACAATAGTTTTGCTGCAATAGAACAAGTAAAGGCAAATATGCAGAATTAGTGATAAGATTTTGACATGCATTAGAGGAGAGAATACATAGTTATTACGTTGCTACTGAAGATTTTTGCGTATCTCACATAAATCGTGAGCCAATGAATACTTAAATATCTCTAGTCGATTGTTAAAAAAAATGAATGTGTACCTCTTATATATGCTGGTACATAAATTGGTCCATACATACTGGAAATATAGTGTGTCACTCTACCTATCTAACTGCATGCATAAATGTAGATAAATGTATTTACGGTTAAAAAGTGACCATCCACCCAATTTTAATGCAAGTATAGTAGATAACAAAACATTCAATATAGTGCGCCGCAGCCAAGTCACTCTATATGGAAAATATGCAATGCATGATATAGTAGGTACTAAATGTAGACGCTCATGCGTCAAATTTACAAACTTAAAAAAAAAACTCGATCCTATCACTAATGTACATTCAAGAGAGAGAAGACTTGCACATATAGTTGGTTTCATCATCTATCGTCTTTGTTTGCAATGACATGCATGCTTGCCATCCAACTCTATAAATGTGAGGTTCTTACATATGTGGCACCAACTATGTGTGTCACAAAATGTTCAAAAAATCGGCCGATTCAGTGATTTATTAGATGATTTATCCCTTATTAGAGGGTCAGCACTTAGTTTTTGCCATATCGTCTGTGTTACTCGTCGGGGGCGAGTTATCGGTCTGAAAACCGATTAATCGGGCCGAAACCGATTAATCAGGCAAAAACTGACTGGCCCATAATCATGAAAACCCTCCCGACTACCCTTTCTCCACCCAGGCTCCCAATCGCCTGCTCCCGCTCGATACGTGTAGGGTTGGGGCGATGCTGGGCACGCCGCCAAGATCCAGCCCGCCGCCACCATCATCTTGCTCAGTTCTGGCAACCGGAGCTAGCTCGTCCTGAGGTCCGCCCCTCTGCATCTGTCCCTTGTCTCTCCGCCACATTTCTCCGTTGTTTTTTCCTGGAACTAACGCCCGATGCATCTCCCATGGTCCCAGGTCGCGGCTCATCCGGGGGGGGGGGGGGGGGGGGGGGGGCAGACTACAGGAACACGGCGGCCTGAGCTCTGCCGCCTTCCTTCAGGCTTCAGCAGAAGAACTCGACCGCCACATCAACCAGACGGTCCAGACTTCAGACCACCAGGGTACGTATTGATTCCTTATTCCTGGTCTCCCTCTTTTCTCAATTAGTGATGAACTGACCATAAAAAATTTAGCGATGAACTGATGAACAACAACATAGATTAGTATATGAATTCGAATTACAGCACTGATACATGCTGAACTGATACATGATGAAGTGATACATACTGCTGGCCTTATAATTTTTTCTCAATTAGTGTCGGTAAATTATGTGTTGGTGAATTATTGTACATGCTACTACCCTTATGTGGTAAATTATTGTACAAACTCAACTGATACATGGTACTGCCCTTATACTTTTGTAGATGACTGCTAGTGCTTCTGCTTCTCGTACTTCTCAGGTTGCAAGTTCCACACTTAAGAGGAATTCAGATGACATGGCTTGGGAATGTGGATGAATGCATCGAGAAAATTGGTATTAATATTCAACTTCTTAGTTGCTCTTCATTGCTTGCTTGCTGAAATTTATGATCTTATTGTTGTGTTTGCTTGCTAAAATTTGTGATCTTATTGTTGTGTTTTCCAATGGTGTTTTCTAGGTGCTGCTAATGTTGTGCAAGTAGTCACAGATAATGCTTCCAACAACATGGGAGGGAAGGATATGTTGAAAAATGAAAGACCCAAGAAGTGTAAACATATTTTTCTTTGTAATTGTAGCTCTTCACTCAAACACTATGTTGACCAACTTTCCATGCAAAATATCATCTTATTGTATGAAAGGCTGAACAGTTTCTCTTTCGGTCTCATCCTTTGCGTGAGAGGAGGCGGCTCTATGCATGTAGAACCAGGTTATGCCCATTGGTCGCAAAACCGGGGGTGCTACCTACCAGCGCATGATCCAAAATTGCCTCGTGCAACAGATTGGCCGCAACGTTCAAGTATACATCGACGGCGTGGTCATTACCACACAGGATGAAGCAACGCTGATAGATGATCTACGAGAAACCTTCGACAACCTCGACAGGTACAAGTTGAAACTCAACCCAACAAAATGTTCCTTTGGTGTCCCTGCAGGGCAACTCCTCGGATTTTTTGTATCGGCAAGAGGAATAGAAGCAAACCCTGAGAAAATTCAGGCAATATTAACAATGGGCAAGCCAACAAGGTTGCACAAAATTCAGCCACTTGTGGGGCGAGTTGCAGCACTTAGCCGGTTTGTGGCTAGGCTTGGATAAAAAGCACTCCTGTTCTATGCACTCACATCATGAAGAAATCAGACAAGAAATTTGAGTTGGCAGAAGAAGCTGATCAAGCCTTCGCCCACCTTAAAAAAGTGCTCTCCACACCACCAGTGTTGGTCGCACCAAAGAAAAGAGAACCCATATTATTGTACATTGCCGCCACCCATCAGGTGGTGAGTACAGTACTGGTAGTCGAAAGAAGCGAGGAAGGAAAAACTCATGGCTTCCAAAGGCCAGTCTACTTTCTCAGGGAAGTACTTTCTCCATCCAAGCAGCGCTACCCGCATTATCAGAAGCTCGCATACATTGTATTCATGACTGCAAAGAAATTGCGCCACAATTTTTTGGTGCACCTGATCGTAGTGGCCAATGAAGCTCCTATATCCAACATCCTCAACAACCCTACAACACAGGATGTGTCTCCTTGTGGGGAATAGAACTTTCCCCCTGGAGATCACGTACAAAAAACGAAAAGCCATCAAGTCATAGATTTTGCTAGATTTCATAGCCGAGTGGCTCAAATTGCAAAACACAGGTCCCCCCTGACTCGTCCAGTGTTTGTACCATGTATTTCGATGGCTCTAAACGAGTTGAAGAAGCAGGAGCAGGAGTGGTGTTGATATCACCACAAGGAGACAAGATGAAATCTGTGTTGCGTATGAGTTTCCCCAATGCATCTAGTAATGAAGCAGCGTATGAGGCCTTGTTGCATGACATGAGGATCGCAAAAGCATGCGATGCAACTCGCTTGAAAATATTTGGCGACTCTGATACGTCTCCAATGTATCTATAATTTTTGATGCTCCATGCTTGTTTTTACACCATTTGCCTACTGTTTCGTTACACTTCGTGGCACTTTTGTGCATTTTCCGGAACTAACCTATTAACAAGTCGCCACAGTGCCAGTTCCTTGTTTTCTGCTGTTTTTGTGTTTCAGAAATGATACACAGGAAATATTCTCGGAATTGGATGAAACAAGTTCCTGAAGTCTTATTTTTCCCGGAAGCTTCCAGAGATCCGAAGAGGAGACGGAGTGGGGCCACGAGGTGGCCACACACTAGGGCAGCGCGGCCAGGCCCTGGGCCGCGCCCCCTACGTGTGAGACCACCTCGGACCACTTCTGACGATGCCCCTTTGCCTATAAAGACCCCCCGATGGAAAAAACCTAAGCACCCGATCAATTTTCCAGAACACATCGCGATCCGCCGCCGCCGTCGACCCGAAGATCGGGAGGGTCCAGAAGCTCTTCCCGGCACCCTGCCGGAGAGGGGAACTACCACCGGAGGTCTTCTTCATCGCCATGCTTGCCTCCGGAGCGATGAGTGAGTAGTCTACCTTGGACTATGGGTCCATAGCAGTAGCTAGATGGTTGTCTCCTCCACCATGTGCTTCATGTTTAGATCTCATGAGCTGTCCTACATGATTGAGATCACCGTTATGTAATTCTACATGTTTGGTTTGTTGGGATCCGATGAATATTGGTGTTATGATTGAGTTGCTATACTGAAATATATCTTATGTTATCTCTATGTTGTTTATGATCTTGCATGCTCTCCGTTGTTAGTAGCTATCTTGGCCGAGTAGTTGCTAGTGACTCCAAGAGGGGGTATTTATGCTCGATAGTGGGTTCATGCCTCTATTTAATCTGGGGGAGTGACAGAAACCTCTAAGGTTGTAGATGTGTTGTTGCTACTAGGGAGAAAACAACATTCATATGCTCAAGGGCATATGCTTTGTTTACATTACACACTTTGCTTAATGCAATTATCTGTTGTTCGCAACTTAATACTTGTGGAGTTCTCGGATTGATTCGCCACAAGTGGATTATTAGTCATAGATGCAGTTGGATGGCGGTCTATGTATTTTGTTGTAATGCCCAGAGTAAATCTCATAGTGATCTTCTTGACATATCACGTTATCTTTATTCTATCAATTGCCCAACTGTAATTTGTTTACCCAGCATGTGTTATTTATCTTATGGAGAGACACCACTAGTGAACTGTGGACCCCGGTCCTATTTTCACCATATTGCTATTACCTGTTTACTTTACTCGCACTGTTTACTTACTCGCATACTTCTATTGTTTTCCACTCGATACGCTCATAACCTTTGTTTCAAGCAAACCGGTGAGATTGACAACCTCATCGCAAGTTGGGAGCAAAGTATTTGGTTGTGTTGTGTGCAGGTTCCGCATTGCTATTGGCCGAAGACGAGTCAACAAGTATCGTTAAACGGCGCCCTTGTTGGAGTGTTATTAAGCTAGTCCGCATCACCTTCAGTCGTATTGTCTGCTCTTCTCCTGATCGACATAAACCTTGGTTTCTTAACTGAGGGAAACTTGCTGCTATATTCTTTACACCTTTCTCTTGGGGTTCCCAACGGGCTGGTCATTCACCACGCAACAAGCAACAATTTTTTGGCGCCGCTGCCGGGGAAGAGTGGAAGACCTCTGCAAGGGGAGTTTTTCGCACACACATCCTTTACTTTGTTTTATTATTTTGCTTTACTTTATTTTTACTTGCATCGTTTTATATCAAAAACCCAAAAAAATTTAGAATCCTTGGAAGTTGTTATTTCTTTACTTTTAGTTCGTCATGCTGTTCCCTAAGTATGTCTTGGAGGACCTCTCAGTAGGTAGTGGTTCTATTATTGGAAAAAGTAACATTGAGGAGTTCTTTAATCACATTAGTATGCATAAGGTAGTTGAGGAAAAATCTTTGGTTGAGATAGCTCCTAGTATTGAAGTTGCTTCTGCTTATTTGATTCACATGTTGGAAACTAGGTTTGCTAGTCTTAATCCTTTTACGCAATACATGTTCCTTAAGCTTCATGAAATTGAGGACCCCGAAAAGAAAGCTTTCATCTTGGAAACTTTGCGCATAGAATTTAAAGATGTCGTTATTGAAGCTAGAAAAGTTCTTAATTTTTTTAATAAACTCGGTTCACCTATAAAGGTTATTAGTACAAACGATGAAGGAGCCAAAATACCTATACCTAGCAATCTCTTGGGATTGTGTGAAGCTTTCAAAAATAATTTTGACTGGATCTATCCCCAAAATCTTTTTAGTGATTTGAGTGAACCAAAGCGTGATCACAAAGGGGCTTCTAAAACTTATGTGGATGAAATACAATGCCTTATTGACAAAACTTCTGCAGTTGATCTTAATGCCCCTTCTGATGTTACTTGATTCGCAATTTTCTGCGCCTAGCTCAAAGGCGTTAAAGAAAAGCACTCTTGGGAGATAACCCAATGTTTTATTTTCAGTACTTTTTCTTTTATTTGAGTCTTGGAAGCCATTAATACTGTAATGACCGCTCCTTATCCTTTTTATTTTATTGTTGTGCCAAGAGAAGCCTCTAATTCGAGTGAGGTAAAGATTTGGGGATGTTGCTGTCCTGAAACTGTTTTCGGTGCTGCACCGTAAAAATTCGTATAAATTCTCTGTATATCTTTTGGACCTGCGATTTCTTATGCATATGCCCCAGGTTATATCCAAACTTTCGTTAGTTTAACACTTTTTGATTTGAGCAACAGGAAACCCCTCAAAAATTCGACCTTTGTCAGCTGTTCTGTTTTGACAGATTTCTGCCAATATTTGTGTTTGCCGCTTTATCGCTTTCTTTTGAGTTCTTTTGATCACGGAACTTTTGGGGAAGTTGCTACAGTAGTATATTCTATATATGTGGTGGTTTTGGGTTGAAACCTAAAGCAAAAAGAGGTTGATTATATGTTATGCTTACACTAATGTTGCTAATAGATTTGTGTTTAGTTTTGTATGAAGGAAGTTTTCAAGTGTAGGGATTGGAGAATGATGAGATGATTTGCAGAATGGACAAAAGCTCAAGCTTGGGGATGCCCATGCATCACCCCAAGAAATATCCAAGAAGTACAAGCGTCAAAGCTTGGGGATGCCCCCGAGGCACCCCTTCTTCATCGGCAAAAATCAGGTCACCTTTCAAGACACTATATTTTTATTGCTTCATGCACTATGTGTTTTTCTTGGAGCGTCAGTTGTTTTAGTTTTCTTAGTTAGTTTGTTTGTTTGCTGCAATAAATGGTTGGACCCCAACAAATTTCCTTTGGAGGAGATGTACTCGTTTTCATTTGGCAAGAACGCTCTAGTTTTCACTCTTATCGTTCACCGAGTGTTCTTCTTTTTCTACTACTGCTTTTGGTTTTCGTTTTCGCCTTAATTTGCGTTCAGACCTTGTCATATCTTTTCATCAAGGTGTATTTTTGCCTTTGATCTTTATTGGTTTTCATCAAAAGAGGTGTCTTTAAAAATTTCAAATGGTGTTGGAAAAGAGAAAAAGCTTTATGCAAAATAGTGGTACAAGAAGGAGCTTGTGTAGACTGCGGCTTAGGCTTTTTCATGTCATGCTTGATGTCTTTTTGATAGTATGCTTAGTGGTTTTGCTGTAGCATGACTTGTCTCAAATAACTGAGATTGCTTAATGAGCCTTTGAAAAAATCATGCGTTGTTTTTATTATTTGGAAGCATTATTTTGGTTTTCTCCTTGATGCTTTATTTGGGTTGACTTGGCGCATGCTCACACATGTTAGACTCTTACAAAGTCGCCAATAGCCTTCATGATCATTTAGTTTTTGACTTTTGATGCCATCTTATGCTTCTTTTAATGTCGCTTTGTCGCTTTGCATGATTATGGCCATTATTGCTCTCTTAGTTGGTCGCTCCCAGTCTTTTGCTAGCTCTCGCCTTGTACTGAGTATGAGCTCTACTCGTGCATCCAACTCCTAAAAGCCAAAGTTTTCCAAAGTGTCCACCATACATACCTACTAGCAATTTGCTATTCCAAGTAAATTTGACTTGCTTTTATCTTCTCTTCAAATTAAACTCTTACTAGTGTTATGCGAAAATCGGTCAGTAAAGCTCTCACGAACCGGAAGGCACACTTTACTTTTTCCTGTTCTTAAAAATTTGACATTGTGGTCTCTTATGTTGAGTTGTTATGCTTGCAAGTTGTAAGTTGGATTCTAGACCAGCCATGCTGTCATGGGGCAAGCTTTCAACATTGCACTTCTTATTTGAGTTGATATCGTGATCTTTTGTTTATGGATGCCCACGGTGTGAAATGAATTGGGAATCTTGTGGGGATCATGGAGTTTGTATATGTGTTAGGGAAACGCCTGGGCCGCCAATCTAAGCCATGCATAATTCATGGTGGAAATTTGCAGCATACCCATGGTGGACATTCGACGACGCATCTCACAATAAAAAGCTAAACAAATGGCAAATAGAAGAGATGTCGAGGTGTTCATTGTGTGCTTGTCCTGTCATTTTGATGTGGGCTTGTTCCATGTCATCGGGCACGAAGGTACCCCGTTGGCGGTTTTCGATGATACATATATACTTACAATGACAAGAGCCTTGCTTGGGACTCTAAGTTGAGTAGCATCAGGTTTGGGTACTCGTATTCACGGGACACGAGGTTTTCAACTTATGATTTGTCAAGCATATGCATCATAATTGTTCTCGCATTAACTCTAACCATTCAAGATGCTTATGATGGGGGCAATGAGAGCTCAAAGCCGGTAACTACCATAATTTTTGAAGGTCTATAAAACTTGCAATCACTGCTTCCCTCTGTGAAGGGCCTTTCTTTTACTTTTTTTGTTGTTGAGTCACCACCTTCTATCTTTATGCACCATAAGAGAGCAAAGTTGTCATTCTTAGTATAATGTGCATTGTCCCAAAGTTTTCATTGATTGATTCATATTGTTGGTTTCACTTGTTCTCAAATTATTTGTATCTAGTCGCCCTCTTAAACTTGAAGGTGTCCTATGCATTTATATTTTGCTCTCTATGAAGGACAAGCTGAAAACCATTTGTATGTTTTTCCTTATGATTTTGAACACACGTTTGAATTTCATTGTTTCATTTTCATGATCTTTTGTTTGTGTTTATTTGCATGTTTACCAGTGTTGGAAAAGGCGACGCCTAGGCAACGCTTAGGCACGCTTAGGCACTAGGCGATGGACAAACGCCTCGCCTAGGGCATAGGCGGGAGTCTAGGCAGTGGCATGTAAGAAAAAGGCTTTTCCAACTACAATTTATGCCATATTGCACTAACATGCCAGATGTACCAGATTCTAATGGTAGTTGTTGACAGTTTACTCATTTAGACGCTCTAAACTTATGCATATTCACTATAATAGCCTATATGCACGCTTGATGGTACAAAAACTATGACCGCCTAGGCCACGCATAGGACGCCTAGGCACTGCCTAGGCACTAGGCGAATGCCAACCGCCTCGCTTATGCCTAGCGCTTTTTCCAACCTTGTTACAACATGGTTGCTAAGTCTTTATTATCAAGATTATATCTTCATGCCCATGTTTTAAGTTCTTATGATCCCAGCTCACAAATGCTTACATATATGATCAAGATTGTGTAGGTGCATGTCACCTCAAAAATTATTCTTTTGTTATCACTTACCTACTCGAGGACGAGCAGTAGTTAAGCTTGGGGATGCTTGATACGTCTCCAACGTATCTATAATTTTTGATGCTCCATGGTTGTTTTTACACCATTTGCCTACTGTTTCGTTACACTTCGTGGCACTTTTGTGCATTTTCCGGAACTAACCTATTAACAAGTCACCACAGTGCCAGTTCCCTATTTTCTGCTGTTTTTGTGTTTCAGAAGTGATACACAGGAAATATTCTCAGAATTGGACGAAACAAGTTCCTGAAGTCTTATTTTTTCCCGGAAGCTTCCAGAGATCCGAAGAGGAGACGGAGTGGGGCCACGAGGTGGCCACACACCAGGGCGGCACGGCCAGGCCCTGGGCCGGGCCCCCTACGTGTGAGACCGCCTCGGTCCACTTCTGACGATGCCCCGTCGCCTATAAAGACCCCCCGACGGAAAAAACCTAAGCACCCGATCAATTTTCCAGAACACATCGCGATCCGCCGCCGCCGTCGACCCGAAGATCGGGAGGGTCCAGAAGCTCTTCCCGGCACCCTGCCGGAGAGGGGAATCGCCACCGGAGGTCTTCTTCATCGCCATGCTTGCCTCCGGAGCGATGAGTGAGTAGTCTACCTTGGACTATGGGTCCATAGCAGTAGCTAGATGGTTGTCTCCTCCACCATGTGCTTCATGTTTAGATCTCATGAGCTGCCCTACATGATTGAGATCACCGTTATGTAATTCTACATGTTTAGTTTGTTGGGATCCAATGAATATTGGTATTATGATTGAGTTGCTATACTGAAATATATCTTATGTTATCTCTATGTTGTTTATGATCTTGCGTGCTCTCCGTTGTTAGTAGCTATCTTGGCCGAGTAGTTGCTAGTGACTCCAAGAGGGGGTATTTATGCTCGATAGTGGGTTCATGCCTCTATTTAATCTAGGGGAGTGACAGAAAACTCCAAGGTTGTAGATGTGCTGTTGCTACTAGGTAGAAAACAACATTCATATGCTCAAGGGCATATGCTTTGTTTACATTACACACTTTGCTTAATGCAATTATCTGTTGTTCACAACTTAATACTTGTGGAGTTCTCGGATTGATTCGCCACAAGTGGATTATTAGTCATAGATGCAGTTGGATGGCGGTCTATGTATTTTGTTGTAATGCCCAGAGTAAATCTCATAGTGATCTTCTTGACATATCACGTTATCTTTATTCTATCAATTGCCCAACTGTAATTTGTTTACCCAGCATGTGTTATTTATCTTATGGAGAGACACCACTAGTGAACTGTGGACCCCGGTCCTATTTCCATCATATTGCTATCACCTGTTTACTTTACTCGCACTGTTTACTTACTCGCATACTTCTACTGTTTTCCACTCGATACGCTCATAACCTTTGTTTCAAGCAAACCGGTGAGATTGACAACCTCATCGCAAGTTGGGAGCAAAGTATTTGGTTGTGTTGTGTGCAGGTTCCACATTGCTATTGGCCGAAGACGAGTCAACAAGTATCGTTAAACGACGCCCTTGTTGGAGTGTTATTAAGCCAGTCTGCATCACCTTCAGTCGTATTGTCTGCTCTTCTCCTGATCGACATAAACCTTAGTTTCTTAACTGAGGGAAACTTGCTGCTATATTCTTCACACCTTCCTCTTGGGGTTCCCAACGGGCTGGTCATTCACCACGCAAGAAGCAGACTCCAACTTGGCGGCATAGCAAGTCATGAATCTTTGCTACGCATTAAGCGATAATATGGCAGCCTAGAGGAATATGTACTATTACCTCGAGGGAACTTTCGATGGATGCGAAGTATCACACATTAGCAGAGCAAGCAACGAGGAAGCTGACACTCTCGCCAACATTGGGTCTCAATGTTTTCCCATACCCGCAGTAGTATTATGGGAGGAAATTACTGAGAGGTCAATTAAAACTAGCAGATCTCCCGGTCCTAGGAAGAACAAAGAGCAGCCCGCAATGGACTCGGGGGTTGGGCCGGAGGAAGCACAACTAGATGATGCAGCGGAAGTCAAGGAAGTAATGATGCTTGAAGTAACTTGGATGCACCCGTATCTAGCATATCTTATAAACAAGAAGCTACCCGACGATGTTATGGAAGCCCGGCAAATCACTCGATGCTCTACAGCTTTTGTGGCCGTAAACGGTGAACTCTATAAGAAGAGTATTTTGGGTGTCTTGCAAAGGTGCATCACACCTCAAGAAGGGCAGGCTATACTACGAGATATACATGAAGGCATCTGCGTACACCATGCCAGCAGTCGAGCAATAGCAGCGAAAGCTTTCAGAGCATAATTTTATTGGCTCATCGCCATTGAAGATGCAAAATACATAGTTCGCCATTGCGAAGCATGCCAAATATTTGCTTCCAAATCTCACGCACCATCAGTAGAGCTTCAGCCTATTCCTTTGGCTTGGCCGTTTGCACAATGGGGCCTGGATATGGTAGGCAAATTGCAAAAATCATGACCAGGTGGACACGTCTATCTGCTTGTAGCAGTTGACAAGTTTACAAAGTGGATTAAAGCCGTGCCAGTCACAACTCAAGATTCTACAGTAGCAGTTAAGTTCATCCAATCCATATCTTCTTTCACAGATAATGGCACAAACTTCAAGTCCAAGGAGTTCCAAGATTATTGTAAAGGATTAGGCATCAAGCTTAACTTCGCGTCTGTTGCGCACCCACATACCAATGGACAACTCGAAAAGGCTAATGGACTCATATGCAATGGACTCAAAAAACGGCTATTGGCGCCACTCGAGAAAGCCAAGCACGCTTGGGTCGAGGAACCGCCCTCCGTGTTGTGGAGTTTACGTACAACACCAAACACAGCAACTCAGGAGACCCCTTTCTTCCTGTTCTAGTGCGCGGAGGCCGTGCTTCCAGTCGAAATAACTTACGAATCACCAAGGGTTTCTAGATATGATGAAGATGCTTCCACAACAACATTGCAAGATGACATCGATGCTCTTGACGAAGCAAGAGACACAACACTCTCAAGATCTACGCAATATCAGCAAAACCTGAGAAACTATCATAGTCATCGAGTGTGTCACCGATCTTTCGAGGTTGGGGACCTCGTCCTTTGACTCAAGCAAGATGGGTATGGCAAGCTAGAATCACCATGGCTTGGTCCATACATTGTCACAGAAGTAATCCCTGAAGGAGCATATCGCCTAAGGGACAAGAAAACAGGACAAGACGAAGGAGCATACACGCGTAAAGCACCTAGGTAGAGATTAAATAGGGCTTCTTAGCCATGATTATCGAGTCATACAAATAAGGATTTTCAGCCATAGTAATCGAGTCAGGCTCTCTAAGCTCAGAACACGGGCCACAGGTCGAGCTTCTTGAGCCGCAATATGTACCTCTGTATTCGGCAAATAAATATAAACAAGTTCTTCAAGTTTTTCTTCGACTTCCAATATTTACACTCGGGGGCTCAACCCCACATATATACATCAAGTTGATCACCCAAAACTCCGGGTGCAGTTTATAAATTCTCGACTGCGGTAACACACAATAAACAACACGCTCTGAATTGAATAGCTAACATAGCCGTAAAGGCATCAGACTAACAAACGATTCTTGCACACTAGAAAGACAAAATGTACTATTATATACTCATTAATACTTCACAAGATTCTAACTCCTCATAGGCGGTACAACAAAGGGATCTAAATAGTGGTGTTCTTCAAAATAACCCGTGTCAGCTTCTAGCAACCGATCAATCATCCTCTTCGTGGGTTCATAAGTTGCTTCCAGCTGTTTCATCAGTCGAGTATTCCTTGATCTCTAAGGTGGAAATCCCTTGGAAATCGCATTAAAATCAAGTTGCGGTGTCCATTTACGCACCCAGGCAAGAGAAAATTGAGCCCCCGCCACTAACCGAAGTTTTACCAGATGGTGAATGTGTCTACTCGATTTGAACGCATCCAGCAACCTGTGAAAACTCTTAGGGGGAGGATTTCTTGGCAGCATTACTTTCAGAGTAGTCCAAAGAAGCAAGCTTCTATGGTTTCCTTCGATCTGATCAGCGCGGTCCTGTAGCAGCACTATAGCTTGACACCTACGAGCATCAGACCAAAATGTTTCACTGCCAGCTATAATTCTACCAAGGACTGCCACTCATTCGTTGACCCAAATTCTTTTGGCAACCGCATCTAAACAAGTGCATGCATCACGAGTAATCACATCAGTACATCTAACATGAAGAAATACTCAGGGGCTCTGTGAAACTTATATTGTACTCCCTCCGTTTAGAAATATAAGATGTTTTAGCTTTGTGAAGTGATGTATCTAGACATCTTTTAGTGTATAGGTTCGCTCAAATCTATATACTGAATGATGTCTAGATACATTAACTTCACAAAGCTAAAATATATTATATTTCTAAACGGAGGGAGTAGTTTTTTGCTCACCTCCTTGACAAGTTCAGTCATAGATCGATCGCTGTTAGTAAGATCTGTCACTTAGGATAACAAGGACGACGGGCTTCCAAGCAGGATATTTTCGCCTCAAGTTCAACAGATTTTTTTGGCTTTCTCCATGGCAGTAATCACCTGCCGTTTCATGGACTTCACACGCTTTTCTAAGTGTAGGATTCGTCGAGTATCTTCTGCTGTAGACAGGGTTTCCTCGGGCTGGTTTGAACACTCCAAAGTGTCAAAAACCGTGGATTCCTTCGGCTATGGATCAATGTTTTCCTCGGCCATTTTGTTTTCAAAGAACATCGGCTGGCAAAGTAAAAGACAAATTTCAAAATGGAAGGCAAAAATCATACGATTTCATTCATTAATGCAGATATTTACAAAAGAATGGGCAACTAGCTAGAGCTACTGGACAGAGTTTGTTACACCAAAATACTAGCACTATTTTACAAAGTAAGAAATAAGATAAAAGACTACGCCACCTCGGAAGTTGTGGTATTGACCACTGGAGTGGCACTCGAGGAAGGAGCGGTGTTGGACAGTGTTGGCACCAGCAGAATCACAAAAACCAAATTCTGGGAGTACTTTTTGGCTTCTGCAAAAAAGCCCTTCATTCCCACAGGTTTGCCGCTCTCATCCTAGGCAAGAGACGAGCTCACCTTTGTCCAATCAACGACTTCTCCATGTGACATAGCCAAGGCTATGGTTGCTTCGGTGCCTCTTCTTGTCGAAGATCTCTTTAATAAGAGCGTTGGATCTTCAGGAGTGTTGAAAGCTTCGACTAGCTTCCTCGAATTCTGTGGCAGCTCATCATTCTTCTTGGGAAAGAAGATCCCGAAGAGACGCGTTAATGCATGACGCGTGTTTTGCAGCACCATCCGGGCATTCTTGCAATTCGACTCTAGCAACTCCACTGTGAGTGTTTGCTAAGTACCGAAGAACCGATAAAGTTTGAAGGGGCGAACAAGGAGGATGGTTGGCGTCGAGACATGGACAAGCCGACGACGGGAAAGTTGGCAGTATGGATGTTACGAAGGACGACAAGAATGACACCAGCGAGAAGCAGCTGGCGCATTTGGGACCCTGGTCGAAGCTAAAGACCACGTCGTGTTTAGGGGGGGTGATTGTTAGCAATAATCACGTCCGTAGCCCGTCGTCGATATGACGTCGGTGTGCTTCGTGACGCTCCGTGTACGAGTAGTAACCTGCATGTATACGAGTAGGAGTTAGTACCGGTTTGGACTAGTTTGAGTCGGTAGACTGCCTAGTATATCCAACTCCCAAAAACCAAGTTATTCCAATGTGTCCACCATACATACCTATTAGCAATTTGCTATTCGAAAGTACATTTGACTTGCTTTTATCTATCCTTCGAATTAAACTCTTCTGGTGTTATGCGAAAATTAGTCAGTAAAGCTCTCACGAACCTGATGGCACACTTTACTTTTCTCACTTTTAAAATTTTGACATTGTGGCTCTTTTATGTTGACGTTATGCTTGCAAGTTATAAGTTGGAAATTAGCCAAACCATGCCGTCATGGGGTAAGCTTTCAACATTGCACTTCTCTTATTTGAGTTGATATCGTGATCTTTTGTTTTTGGATACTCGCGATGTGAAACAAGTTGGGAATCTTGTGGGATCATGGAGTTTGTATATGTGTTAGAGAAACGCCTGGGCCGCTAATCTAAGCCATGCATAATTCATGGTGGAAATTTACAGCATGCCCATAGTTGACATTCCATGACGCATCTCAAAATAAAAAGCTATACCAATGGTAAATAAAAGAGATGCCGAGTTGTTCATTGTCTGTTTGTCCTGTCATTTTGATGTGGGCTTGTTCCATGTCATCGGGCAAGGAGGTACCCCGTTGGCGGTTCTCGATGATACGTGTATACTTACAATGACAAGAGCTTGCTTGGGACCCTAAGTCGAGTAGCATGAGGTTTGGGTATTCGTACTTCACGGGACACAAGGTTTTCAACTTATGATTTGTCAAGCATATGCTCATAAACGTTCTTGCATTTACTTTAACCATTCAAGATGCCTATGATGGGGGCAATGAGAGCTCAAAGCTAGTAAGTACCATAATTTGTGAAGGTTTATAAAATTTGCAATCACTACTTCCCTCTGCGAAGGGCCTTTCTTTTACTTTTATGTTGAGTCTCCACCTTCTACCTTTATGCACCGTCTAAGAGAGCATAGTTGTCATTCTGAGTTTTATGTGCATAGTCCCAAAGTTTATCATTGATTGATTCATGATTATGGTTTCACTTGTTCTTGAATTATTTGTATCTAGTCGCCCTTTTAAACTTGAAGGTGTCCTATGCATTTATGTTTTGCTATTCCATGAAGGACAAGCTGAAAACCATTTGCTATGTTTTTCCATATGATTTGAACACATGTTTGACTTTCAATGTTTCATTATTCATGATCTTTCGTTTGAGTTTCTTTTCATGTTATAACATGGTTGCTAAGTTTTTATTGTCAAGATTATGTCTCTTATGCCCATGTTTTAAGTTCTTTGATCCCAACACTCAATGCTTTACTTAGATGATCAAGATTGTGATGGTGCATGTCTCCTCAAAAATTATTCTTTTGTTATCACGTACCTACTCGAGGACGAGCAGGAGTTAAGCTTGGGGATGCTTGATACGTCTCAAACGTATCTATAATTTTTTATGCTCCATGCTTGTTTATACACCATTTGCTTTGAGTTTTGTTACACTTCGTTGCGTTTTTATGCATTTTCCAGTTGTAACCTATTAACAAGATGCCACAGTGCCAGTTCCCTATTTTTTGCTGTTTTTGTGTTTCAGAAAAGTTACACCGGAAATATTCTCAGAATCGGACGAAACAAAAGCTGAACCTCCTATTTTTACCGAAGCTTCGCGAAGACCGAAGATGAGATGGAGGGGGGCCTGGGGCCAGCCTCACCACCAGGGGCGCGGCCCAGCCCCTGGCCGCGCCCACCTGTGGTGAGACCACCTGGTCCCACTTTTGATGCTGCCCTTTCGCCTATAAAGTCCCCTCGACGGGAAAAACCTAAAGGACAGATTGCTTTCCCTCGAAACATACTGCAAGTCGCCGCCATCGTTGAAGCGAGATCGGGGGGATCCAGGAGCTCTTCCCGACACCCTGCCGGAGAGGGGAATCCCTGCCGGAGGCCTTCTCCACCACCATGGTCACCTCCGGAGTGATGTGTGAGTAGTCTACCTTGGACTACAGGTCCATAGCAGTAGCTAGATGGTTGTCATCTCCACCATGTGCTTCATGCTTAGATCTTATGAGCTGCCCTACATGATCAAGATCATCTATATGTAATCATACATGTTGTGTTTGTTGGGATTCGATGAGTATTGGTACTATGTTGAGTTGATGTGCTGAATTATATATCTTATGTTATCTCTATGTTGTTTATGATCTTGCATGCTTTCCGTTGCTAGTAGCTATCTTGGCCGAGTAGATGCTAGTAACTCCAAGAGAGAGTATTTATGCTCGATAGTTAGGTTCATGCCTCTATTTAATCTGAGGGAGTGACAGATACCTCTAAGGTTGTAGATGTGTTGTTGCCACTAGGGAGAAAACAACATTCTTGTGTCCAAGGACATTTGCTTTGTTTACATTATGCACTTTGCTTAATGCAATTATCTGTTGTTCGCAACTTAATACTCAAGGGGTACTCGGACGACTCCCCATGAGTGGATTATTAGTCATAGATGCAGTTGGATTACGGTCTATGTATTTTGTCATAATGCCCAGAGTGAACCTCATAGTGATCCTCGCGACGTATGTACGTTATCTTTACTCTATCAATTGCCCAACTATAATTTATTTACCCAGCATGTTATTATTTATCTTATGGAGAGACGCCACTAGTGAACTGTGGACCCCGGTCCAATTTCCTTTACATTGCTTTACCGTTTTACTATTACTCGTTCTGTTTACTTTACTTGCATTACTATTATCCTTTTACCACTCGATACGCTCAATCCTTTGTTTACAGCAAACCGGTTAGATTGACAACCTCATCGTAAGTTGGGAGCAAAGTTCTTGGTTGTGTTGTGTGCAGGTTTCACGTTGCTGCTGGTGAAAAGCTACGCGCCGACAAGCAGTTTATCTGGCACTCTTGTCCGGAGTGTCGCGAAGCTAGCAAGCATCACCTTCTGAAGTTTGGCTTTCTCGTACTGGTTCGATTAAACCTTGGTTTCACAACTGAGGGAAGACTTGCTACTGTGCTCATCATACCTTCCTCTTGGGGTTCCCAACGGGCTGTACTTACACGCCATCAGAACCATTTTGATCTCCAATTCTGCACTGATTCAGCCATCTTTTGAACTTCAAATATTGAGAATCCGAGGGCATGGAAACAATGGCACCACCAAGGTCGTGCACTTATTCCTTCGATACATTGCGGTGCAGATGGAAGAAATTTTTCAGTAATCCCCAGTGAGGATCAACACCAAGGAAGTCCTCACACAAAGTGATGAAGCAGGCAATATGAAGGATGGAGTTAGGCATTATCTGGTGTAGCTACACGCCGTAAACGAAAAGATGCCCATGAAGAAATTCGTGGGCAGGAAGAGACAGACCACGGAGGAGAAAGGATAGAAACATCACCCGAAAGCCTTTGTTTGGGCGGGGAATGATCTCATCGCCCGGGAAGATGCCTCCGTGGATTTTGAAAGAAATCTGTCCTTCTTCACCTTCTTTAGATCTGCTTCAGTGGTCTTGGATGCAGTCCACCCAGCAACTTGCTTCTTGACAGAATGCTTCGTCATTGGATTGTGCAGTGCATGACACTTGAATCTCATGCGCAAGGAAGCACTAGCATTGGCTATGGAGTTCAGGAGCAAAAGAATGGTGGAAGGAAGAAGAAGCAGTTGTAGCGCACGAGCGATGTGAGGTAAAAAGAAAAGGGGAATAAGGGTTTCACCCTTAAGTACTATTGTTGATGAAGCGTCATGGGCTGCGACGTGGCACATGAAGCAGAAGCGGCAGCCCACTAACGCGTAAAGTTCACAATAGTTAATGCATATTCCCCACATGGGTGGTCATTGTGAGGTCAAATCAACTGTTCACAACGTCACATGTGGGAGTCAGGATGACATGCAAAAGACACGTCAGCTATCCGTTGCTATGAAGGAGCTCGATAATGTGGATGTTTTTGTCAGCACTGATATCATAAAATTTGAAAGAGAAAGGCTTGGTTGCAGGCCATGAGTCGAGGGTTTTCAAGTTGTTTGAGCCTATAATTGGTTACAAGCAACCAATCATAGCCTCGTCGCTACTCCCATCGGGAGCGCTGGTCGCACACCCGATAGAACAATTGCTAAGAATGAAAAATTTCTCAGAACTTAAAGTATCTTTTGAGCCTATGATCGAATAGAAATATTCGACCATAGCCTCAAGGGCAACTCCCATCGGGAGCGCTATTCGTGCAAATGATAAATGAATATCTTCGACTATGATTACATAAAAGGAACAAATTTTCAACTACTTGATCAGTGGTAAACACTAGATCAGCGCATTCGACATTTTACTCCCATTGGGAGGAGTTTAGAAGTAATAACCCAATGATTTTTGGTAATAAAACAGCCAAACAAGGCTCCCAAGAAATATATTCTTAGACCGCGTCTGCCGCGATAAATGTCTGAATGCTGTGATCGTAAAGATCATGAAGGTAAGACCTCAGGATCCATCCTGCATGGCCTATTACCCGCACAAGAATGCGCTCTGCCAGTATTTTTTCCATATCCATGATATGAAGAAAAATCCCGGCGGATGCGCTGGGTACCCATGAAAAATACTGGAATTTGTACTTTGGTAAGCCCTGAATACGGGACAAGTGGAATTACGCCAGGTTCCGAATTTGAGCTCGACGTCTCGAATTTCAGGTAGGTTGTGAGTGTTTGTTCAGGCAATTAACTGGTTCCCGATCCGTCCGATGCACCAGGCTCATGTACCAATATCCTATGAGATGTATATAATAAAATGTATAAAGATGTTAAAGATTTGTTCAGTCGAAGATTCAGAGAAAACAAAGATTTAGAGAAGTCGAAGATTCGGTGGAACTAAAGATTAAAAGATTAGAGATTCAACCCGAATCTATGATTCAGATAGAATCTCGGGGCTACTAAAAATGGTATGTCTATTGAGGCCCATGACATTGGTACCTCGGTGATTATTCGGGTGAAGGTCCATGTAGAGTATGGATTAAAGTAGAAGTCGAAGCATAGTTTATTCTAATAAGGAAACTTCTATGTAAACCATCATAAGTATGAGTTTGTACCGAATCCGACCGGATCCCGATACCTGGCCACCTATATAAAGGGCCAGGAGGGACCTGCGAGGTTATCTCAGATTTAGTTTGTACTAATCTTTGTCTCGCAATACACAAACATCGCCTTGTTCGCCTGATACTTTACCTTCGAGTTCATCTGACGGCCTCTTCCCCCGATCTAAAGTCCTCAATCTTGGACATTGCCGAGATTAACCCCCATCACAAAATCTTGAGCATCCCGTATAAATTAAAACTCAGGTGCCCATATATATTTCAATGTCTTATTGGATTGAGCATATCAAAATGAATAACTAAACGACATAAATATTAGTAATAATGAACCAAAAGCTTGAGCATCACGTATGAATTAAAACTCAGTGCCTATATATTTCAATGTCTTATTGGATTGAGCATACCAAAATGAATAACTAAACAACACTGATATCAGAACTAATGAACTAAAAGCTTTATCATGTATGCCACTCATTTCAGCATGTGGGAAAAATGTTAGTATCCACTCATGTGCCCACATATAATTTAATGTCTCTTTGGGTTGAGCATATCAAAATGAATAACTAAACGACACCTATATTAGTAGTAATGAACCAAAATCTTGAGAATGTATGCCACTCATTTCAGTATGCCAGCAATAGATATATGTAATGTAATTGCATTTCCAAATGTTTTTTAATCATATTTTACATATATAGAAATTGTATATATATATATTTTATAAATAATCTAATATAAATAAGGATTCAACTTGTAAAGTAATATAATCATAACTTGTGAAGAAAATATATTGTTTCGTAAATCATGAGCTAGAAAGTAATATAATCATAACTTGTGAAGAAAATATATTGTTTCATAAATCATGATTTCGAAAATATAAATAAGGATTTAACTTGTAAAGTAATATAATCATAACTTGTGATGATATCCAATGCATCATGTAGTAAATACTAATGTAGACTCCCATGCGTCACTCAAGATAGAAAGTGTGATAGGTAGAAGATGGATTCTAATGTACATTGAAGAGCGAGATGACTTGCACATTTTAGTGTCATCATCCGTTAGTCTCCATCTTTTGCGTTGAAATTGATGCTTGTGATACAACTGTATAAATGTGAGGTTCCTATGTATGTGGCACAAACTATGTGTATCACGGCACTTGTTCGTCATACATTTTCTATACGCACATATGTAATGAGACACACACACACGTACCTAAAACACCATACAAAATGATTACCACATAATAAAAAATTCAGGCAATGAAGTCTTGGTTGACTCAACCATACATTTGTCCTACACCAAACTTTATAATCAAAACAACATATGCTAGCTAATATTATTTGTACACTATCAATATAATTGAATATTATGTTTTCTCATCAATCGGCAAGTGTGGCAATTAATTAACCAACTACACATCATTTGAATCTACCTTGCTTAGTCTGACATCTATTTAAAGATACCCTCATAATGTGTGGCATGAGTAGCATAATTCATAGTTGGAATGGTAGATACCACTAGTAGAAAACAGGCCTTTCGTCAGGCCCCTTTAGTACCGGCCGTTGTCTGGGCCGTGACTAAAGGCCTGGCCACGTCGCCCCGAATTCGCCCACGCGTACGACATCCATTGGTCTCGGTTCGTTCAGACCCTTTAGTCCCGGTTTGAGATACAAACCGGGACTAAATGGCTCTACGGCCCGCTGCGGCCAGGTGCTCACCCTTTAGTCCCGGTTTGTATCTCAAACCGGGACAAATGGGCTGGCCCTATATATATGGCCGCACCCCTCTCCCCTCTCTCTTGTTTTTTTCCTGGTGGGAGGAGTGTGGGTTTGTGCTAGTCTTATTTTTATTCATATGCACTAGAGGTGTTTGTTGAAATGTTTGTTAGAGCGATGCCACTTGAGTTCACAGAAGACAAAGATGATATGAGGTGCCCGAGCCACACTTAAGCTTTCTCCTCTTTATTTCCACTTGTCCTAAAGGTTAGCAACTATTTTCTCGTTTAGCCCATGCGGTACTAATTTTAGGATCGTGATTGCATTTGATATACAGTTGTATGATACAGATGAGCCATCCATGGATGTACGGTGACTGACGCACAGCCGCTTACAGAGAAGGTGTGCATTCTTTTCGTGATGCGGCCGAGGCGAACAAGCATGGTGGTGGCTTTATGTTTTGTCCATGTATTGAATGTCGGAATGAGAAGGATCACACTTCCTCAAGAGTCATTCAGAGCCACCTGCTTCGGTCTGGTTTCATGACTGGCTATAATGTTTGGACCAAAGCACGGAGAAAGAGAGGTCATGATGGAAGATGGCGATGAAGAAGAGAACAATGATGACAACTACCGATCTATGTTCCCTGAGTACGCTGATACCGCAATGGAAGACAATGAAGAAGAAGGACTGGGTGAAGAACGGGCACCATATGAGCCCGCTGATGATCTTGGTTGGGTCATTTCTGATGCACGGCGAGGCTGCGACACAGAAAAGGAGAGATTGCAGTTCGAGCAGATGTTACAGGATCACAACAAATTGTTGTACCCAACTTGTGAAGATGGCCAGAAGAAGCTAGGTAGCACACTGGAATTGCTGAAGTGGAAGGCAGAGACCGGTGTGACTGACTTGTCATTTGAACAATTGCTGGTACTAATGAAGAAGATGCTTCTAAGAAAGAACAAATTGCCCGGCAGCACCTACGAAGCAAAGAAGCTTGTCTGCCCTCTAGGATTAGACGTGCAGAAGATACATGCATGCCCTAATGACTGCATCCTCTACGGCGGTGAGAAGTATGAGAATATGGATGAATGCCCGGTATGCACTGCATTATGGTATAAGATCAGAAAAGATGACCCTGGTGATATTGAGGGCGAGCCACCTAGGAAGAAGGTTCCTGCCAAGGTGATATGGTATGCTCCTATAATACCACGGTTGAAACGTCTGTTCGGAAGTAAAGAGCATGCCAAGTTGTTGCGATAGCACATGGAAGACCATATGAAAGACGACAAGTTGAGGCACCCCGCTGATGGTCGGCAGTGGAGAAAAATCGAGAGAGAGTTCCCGGACTTTGCAGGTGACGCAAGGAACTTATGGTTTGGTCTAAGTACAGATGGCATAAATCCTTTTGGGGAGCAGAGCTGCAGTCATAGGACCTGGCCTGTAACTCTATGTATCTAAAACCTTCCTCCTTGGTTGTGCATGAAGCGGAAGTTCATTATGATGCCAGTGCTCATCCAAGGTCCGAAGCAACCCGGCAACGACATTGATGTGTACCTAAGGCCATTAGTTGATGAACTTTTATAGCCGTTGGCCAAACCAAGTGTACGTGTGCGGGATGAGCACAAACAAGAGGAATTTGACCTGCATTGCTTTTCATAACAATCAATGATTGGCCTGCTCTTAGTAATATTTTAGGACAGTCAAACAAGGGATACAATGCATGCATGTATTGTTTGGATCAGACAAAAAGTATATATCTGGACAAATGTAGAAAGAATGTGTACCCATACAATCGTCGTTTTCTTCCGCCCAAGAATCCCTTAAAGAAAAAGGCAAGCATTTCAATGGCAAGGCAGAAACTCGGTCGAAGCTTGTCACCCGTACTGGTGCTGAAGTATTTGATATGGTCAAGGATTTAAAAGTAATCTTTGTAAAGGGTCCTGGCAGCCAACCTGTTCCTAATGGCGCTGATAAGAGTGCACCCATGTGGAAGAAGAAATCTATATTTTGGGAGCTACACTATTAGGAAGTCCATGAGGTCTGCTCCGCCAATCGACGTGATGCACTTGACGAAGAATCATTGTGTGAATATTCTAGGCTTCCTGGGCTTGTATGGGAAGTCAAAAGATACACCGGAAGCACGGAAGGACCAGGAACATCATAAAGGACGAGACGACATGCATCTAGGGCAGTTTCAAGGGCCTGCCAGCTATGCTCTTACCAAGGAAGAGAAGGAAATTTTTTTGAAGTCCTTTTCAGTATCAAGGTCCCGACTGGCTTCTCGTCGAATATAAAGGGAATAGTAAATATGAAAGAGAAAAAATTCCAAAATCTAAAGTCGCATGACTGCCACGTGCTTATGACACAATTGCTTCTGGTTGCATTGAGGGGAATTCTACCGGAAAATGTTTGACTGGCCATTGTGAAGGTATGTGCATTCCTCAATGCAATTTCTCAGAAGGTAATCAATCGAGAAAGTCTATCAGGGTTACAGATTGATGTGGTCCAATGTCTGGTCAGCTTCGAGTTGTTGTTCGGCCATCCTTCTTCAATATTATGACGCACCTCCTAGTTCACCTAGTCAAAGAGATTAGAATTCTCGGTCCTGTGTTTCTACACAATATGTTCCCCTTCGAGAGGTTTATGGGAGTATTAAAGAAATATGTTCGTAACCATGCTAGGCCTGAAGGAAGCATATCCAAGGGCTATGGAACAGAGGAGGTCATTGAGTTTTGTGTAGACTTTCTTCCTGACCTTAAGCCAATTGGTGTTCCTAGATCTCGGTATGAGGGGAGGCTGATTGGAAAAGGCACACTAGGAAGGAAAGCAACGGTATGTAGGGACAGGAATTCTTTGACTCAAGCACACTACACGGTTCTACAGAATTCCACCGTGGTGGCTCTGTATATCGAGAGACACAAGAATATTCTTCGCTATGAAAACCCGGGGAAGGCTGACTCCTGGATTAAAGGGGAACAAGAGAAGACTTTCGGCAGTTGGTTGCAGACACATCTCATGAATAACACCACCGTTGGAGATCAGCTGTACTGGTTGGCCAGGTCACCATCTTCGACTATATGTACTTTCCAAGGGTACGAGATAAATTGGAATACATTTTACATGGTCGCCCAAGATAAAAAGAGCACCAACCAAAACAGTGGTGTCCGCTTTGATGCAACAGACGAGAATGGGCAGAAGGACACATATTACGGGTACATAGAGGAGATATGGGAACTTGACTATGGACCTACTTTTAAGATCCCTTTGTTTCGGTGCAAATGGATCAAGCTGACAGGAGGCGGGGTAGTTGTAGACCAAAAGTACGACATGACAATAGTGGATCTCAATAATCTTGCGTACATGGATGAACCATTCATCCTAGCCAACGATGTGGCTCAGGTTTCTATGTGAAGAACATGTCTACCAAAACGAGAAAAAGAAATCAGCAAAAGAATACATCATCCGATGAGTCAAAGCGCCACATAGTTCTTTCAGGGAAAAGAAACATCGTGGGAGTAGATGACAAGACAGACATGTCAGTAGATTATAATAAGTTTCATGAAATTTCGCCCTTCAAAGTGAAAATTGACCCAAGCATCCTATTGAATGATGAAGATTCTTCATGGCTACGACCCAGAAGAAAACAAAAATAATAGATAGGAATGCTGGTGCAATAATTTAATAATGTATTAAACCTTTTATGTAATGCATGTATGGAATGTATTAAACCTTTATGTAAGGAGCATATGTATTAATAATAAACTGACTCTCAATTAGAAATTATTGATTCATAAGAGAGAGGTAGTATTGCAATTCAGTGTGGCGAGTTAAGATTATTCCCTCTCCGTGTGTATCAGACTTAGAAAATGGCAAAATTTTTAATAGGTTGACAAGTTAGAATAATTATTTTATAAAACAGAAAATTAATTTGGATTACTTATTCAAATTCAAGCACTTTTCATGTTGAAAGTTTAGTGAGATTCAAAAATATTAGTTAATCTATTTTTTAATTGAAAATGCCAAATATGTTAATATTTTGAATAGTTAGAATAATTATTTTACAAAACAGAAAATGGATTTGGATTACTTTTTCAAATTCAAGCACCATTCATGTTGAAAGTTTTCTCAAATTCATAAGTATGCAAAAACTTTTTCATTCAAATATTCAATTTAAAAAAAACTCTACATGTATAATTTCGGCCATCCCCACGCAATTTTTGGGCCTTTAGTCCCGGCCCAAACCACAAGCTGGGACTAAAGGGTGGCAGCGCGTGGAACAGGCCAAAACCGCCCCCACCCCTTTAGTCTCGATCCGTTGCTCAAACCGGGACTAAAGACCCCCTCGCCACCGCCGACCTCCACGCATGAACCGACCGGGACTTAGGATTTTCAGCACGCGAGGAGGCCAGATGACGCCGTCAGGCTGCCCGACCTCGCCGCCGCCGACCTCCATGCGCCGCCACCGGCCTCCGCCGTCGCCTCCCGTAGGCCCTCGCATCGCCAACACCGCCTCACCGTCGCCTATCGCCGCCTCGCCGTCGCCGGCCACAGAGAGGTAAGCCCCCCTCTCTGTTAAGTTTTAGTTATACTTAAATTTAGTTTTAGGTTTTTTTACAATAAATTTAGTTTAAGGTTAGTTTAATTTAGTTTTAGGTTAGTTTAATTTAGTTTTAGGTTAGTTTAATTTAGTTTTGGGTTAGTTTAATTTAGTTTTAGGGTTAGTTTAATTATTTTTAGTTTTAGGGTTAGTTTAATTAGTTTTAGTTTTAGGGTTAGTTTAATTTAGTTTTAGTTGCAATTTTGTCAATGTGATTATTTTGCAATAGTTTTGAAAATAGAATTGTGCCAATAGGAATTTAGGTTAAATAGAATTGTGTCAATGTGATTATTTTGCAAATAGAAATAGGATTATTTTAAAAATAGAATTTTGAAAATGATATAGTGTGCATTTTGAAATAACATTGTGTGCATTTTGCAGAAACTATGGATTCACCTAGCAGAGACCTAGCACATGAAGAAATTCTCGAGGGTATAATCCACGAGGCCCTTGATATTGAACCAGTTGAATCTCCGTCATCGTATCTGAACCCCTCTGGGGATAGAATGGAGGTCGACCGACGTGAGGATGAAGCCGACGGCTCCAAAGCCGACGGCTCTGATGATGGAGAAGGCGATAGCTCCGATGATGGAGAAGTCGGTGGACACTTAATGAAGTCTGGCGAGGTATATATATGAAGTTTGCGATCACTAGTAATATGTGAAAATACTGGAGGTAGTTTTATATATTGAGGTGTATACATATAAATTGACGAATGTTTCTCCTCTTAGGCCTCCACATCGAGCAAAGCTACGAAACGAGCCCCAACCAAAAAGTTGGATGCACGAACGCATTACACATTTGAGGTCATATTGCCTACGGGCGAACCCAGGCGTCCTAAGAAGGCTGCCAATATATTCAAGAAGCAATGCAGAGTTCTGGTTAGGGATCACGTCCCGATCAGCGTTCGAGGGTGGCACAAGCGCAAAGGGGCGGACGATAGTGAGTATGTCACCGAAAGGTACAAAGAGAATCTTTGGAATGACCTCATGGCACATTTCAACCTCCCAGAATGTGAAGATGAAGCCGCCGCTGCAAAATTGAGGGCGAAAGTCAAGCAGTGGACTCTTAAGAAGATGGCCGAACTGTTCCGGGTGTGGAAGAAAAAATTATGGAAAAACTATCTGAAGACAAAGAAAGTGCCAGTATTCAAAGGGTATCAAGCGAAGCAGGAGAATCACTAGAAGGCATTTAAGGAGTACAAGGAGTCAGAAGATGCCAAGGACTTGTCAGAAAAGAACAAGAAAAACGCCGAGAAGAAGAAATATCACCACAAGTTGGGTCCAGGGGCTATGAGACTGCCATGCCAAAGTGGGATAAACAAGAGCAAGAGATGCTTTCTAAAGGGATCCAACCTGAACCCCTACATGATGAGTGGGAATTGAGAGCAAGAAATTGGTTTCTTACGCATGGTGGTTCATACGATGCACAAACAGGGGACCTTCTTTGAAGTGACGGTCTTAGGATACCCAGGGAAAACTAGAAAAAATAGTGAAAGAAATTAAAGAGGGGAAGAGAAAGTTTTGTCCCGATAGAGAGAAAGACTTGCTGACACTGGTCCTCGGGAATGACGAACACGGAGGACGAACGCGAGGCTTTGGCCCTTCTTACCCGTGGTTGCTTGGGTTTGCCAATGACCAAGAGACCTACAGAAGCCGAGCGAGAGCAAAGAAGCGACAGCATGAGGAGGAAAATGACAAGTTCAACTAGTTGCTTGCCAGAGTTAATGAGCAGCAGGAGCAGATTGACAAACTTAGAGGAGTAGTGCGCCTCCAAGATCCTGCACTCGATATTATCGTTGGCCCATCTAAGCGGAAAGCATAGTGGCTGAATCAGAGGCCCGGACTGACGATGCACGATGGATGATAGAGGGCGGTCCTGGCTACCCTGTGGATGGAATCAAGGAGTCAATATCAAGTGAACTCCATTAGAGAATGAAGAACATATCCATGAAGTTGGCGGTCGGACAAGCTTTACCTTGTCCACCTGACGCACGCTGGCATGGCCGTGAGAATCCAGCTGGCTATGCTAAAGTCGGGGTGGATGAAATCGTGACAGGGTTTCATGATATGGAGCTTGACATCCCTGGACCCAAAGATGAGAGGACTCTCAGAGAAGTAGTGGGTGGAGTCATTCTATGGGACAAGAACTACATCAAGCTTCCAGGCTCGGCGCCAAGGACAACACCGCCTCCGAGTCGTCGCAGGTCACCTACACCTCCATCACCTCCAAGAAGCCCTCCCCATGACTACGGCTACCACAGCGCGAGTCCATCTCGATCTCCACCACCGGACTTGGGTCGGCCTGCTCCGCCGCCGGCCGCTAAGGAAACTAAGCGGAAGCGTGCCAACAAGAACGCTCCATCGATGATTTCTAACCGACAGAGCCCCCCAAAGCAAAAATTGTCGCCCCTCCCAAAGGTACCTCATCTGAATCTTCCCATTATACCTTACGATCGTACCCCCGAGGAAAACGCCAGGATCGCAAAGGAACATTATGATGCGCAGATGAAAAAGAAGAAACCCGAGCCCCGCCTAGAATACACCGAGAAGCAAATAAACTATGAAAAATACTTACTGACCCTGCCATCGCAATATGACTTGCACCATAAGCCTGATGACTATTTACGCACACTACAGAAGGAAGGGAAAAAGAGCAGATCAAGTACAAGTGCAAGTGGGAGAAAATCAAGTAAAAGTGCAAGCAAGAAAATATTAGACATTCCCCAGCTCGGACAACAGGCGAAACAATCGATCCCACCCCTCAAGGTGTTATCCGAAAATGTTCCCTCCCTGGTGCACCAGCAAAGTTTGGAACAAGCAAAGAAGTGGGCGGCTGAATGGAATATGAGTGTTGAAGACATTATGGCTTCCCAAGACGAGTTGTTTCCCAAGGCTGTTGTAGCCCCTAAGCCTAAATTTGTCATGGGGGGCCTTTGGTCAGCAAAGAGAGGCTGGAAGAACTCCCAACACATATGTGTCACTTGCATGCATGGTACCTGAATGACACAAAGAATGGGAGAATAATGATCATGGCGAGTGTCCCACGGGAGTACTACGGCCGACCCAAAGAGATCCATGTCGAATTTGAAGAACGCTTCGAGATGTACAATTGCAAAGCCCTCGAGAAATCTCTCATGAGTTGCTATTATCTGTAAGTTCTTCAATTCGTTGTCTACATATAAGTTGTTCAGTTATTTCAGTTGTTCAGTTCATTGCATGTAATTATCCTCACTATATCCTTTGGTACTCTATTATGCAGAATGAAGTTCCTGGTCTGTAAAAGTAGGAACATCCTAAATGTTGGGTTTATTGACCTAGATAAAGTACATATAAAGACGCTAACTGATAATCCCGAGGAGACGGAGGAAAACCTTCTAAGGTTTCTAACGGACCAAAATTTATGTGACCACATACTGTTTCCTTACAACTTCAAGTGAGGGTCTTACTCTGTTGTGTCCATTCACTTACAAGTATAATTGATGAGTTACTTATTTATATATACATGTGCAGCTTCCACTGGATTCTGCTAGACATTCAAATTGATAAGGGAAGATTTGATGTCTTCGACCCATTAACGAGAAACATGGAACAGTTCCAAAGCATACATGACATGCTCTAAAGGTAATTTCAATCATTCTCGCACTATATCGGTCTCTTTCGATGATTTCCTGAGATATCAAGTAATGATACTTAGCAATTCATTTTCCTTGTCGGTCAGGGTTTGGAAGCGGTTCAAGTGCGTGACTAACGGTATCTCTCATGAGAAACTGACTTTTAGAAGGGTTCAAGTAAGTAGTACGAGACAGGGCCGTCCATCTCTTTACTTCTATTTTCAATACAATTGTGATGCTAGATTATTATTTTGATTAAATTCTATTCTCGTAAAGTGCGACCAGCAGCCATCGGGGACGCATCTATGTGGATACTACATTTGCGAGTTCATTTGCACGTTTACCTCTGAGCGTCAGGATTATAGATACGTCGTAAGCAATACATTCACAACTTTATTTTATTACCATCACTTTTTGTTATCATGATTGATATTCATATTGATCTCCTTTTCTTATATAGTTCGAGGCCATGCGGGAGAAGTTCCTACCAGAGCAACGTGCGATTGCCGTTGCAAAGGAGCTAGCAGGTTTTTGAGGACAGAAGCTATAGACGATAAAGGACGATTTAGTGTAGCTAGGGAGCATTACTAATGTCGGTCCGTGTAATCGAATATACGGGCTCTAGTCCCGGCAATTGTGATCTCTATATAATTGTATATATATGCTTGATCGTAAGACAAGTTATCTAATATATATGCACAAATGTGTACGCGTAGAAATTATACAAAAACTATTTTGAAATGAAGAAATACATAAATAAAATACAACAAAATAAATTCTCTGTCGCAGGACAGAAAGTGCCAAGTTCCTGCCGTGGCAGAGACTCTTTTGTCCCGGCCCGTGTTACGAGTCGGAACTAAAGGGTGTTCCCCCAGCACGCTCCGCGGCGCCCACGTGAAGGGCCTTTTGTCCTGGCTTGTAACCGGACCGGGAGTAAAGGGTTAGGCCTTTAGTCCCGCTTGGCTAGTCTCGGTTGGCCAACCGAGACTAAAGCCCCTTACGGGCGGGACAAAAGGGCCTGTCTCCACTAGTGTACTCCCATTGAATTGATTGGTTTCATATGTGATACTTGAGTTTATAGAAACAATTGACATCACTTGTAAGACACGACAAAGGTACTCTCTGAGGCGGCTAGGTCTGGGTGACTTCCTCCTATGTGTGTGACTACAATGGTCTACGAGTGGTTGTCTTGTGCAACTTGCAACCTTATGAATAAGTCATACACCATTGTAGCTTGATGTAAAAAAGAATGATGGACTATGGAGTGGCAATCCTAGAGAACATCTATGGAGGTTTGCACCAGAAGTGTGGCAAGATTTTTTTTTTTTTTTGCATTGGCAACATGTTTTATGGGTGATGAGGCTATTGTTGATATTCTCATCTAGTAGTATACATGCATGGCTTCTTCTCTCCTTGTAGGATAGTTTGCATGAATAGTTTTTATTGGCTTCTTCTCTCCATGTGTTTCCTTCGCCACTACTTTGGTTCTTGGGAGTTGTAGGCCTAACGGTATTGATTTTTCCCAATTTCACTTTAGTGGTTTGAACCATCTTCTTAATTTAGAAAAAATAAAAAAAGATTCCATCTTGTATTTACATAATGGTAAAGTATACTTAGAGTATGCAAAACGTGCCAGCCATAACCAACCTACGGATTTGCATGTCCTAGCAAGTGTGTAGACGCAATTTTCTTTGCAACGGTAGTTCTTCACTCCAACACCATGTGGATCGACGTACATAAAAAACACCATGTTTTTGCATAAAAAGTTGAACCGTTCCTCTTTCAATCCTCATACTCCGCGTGAGAGGAGGCGGGTATGCGCATGTAGACCAGACAACCTTTTCTCCCTTAATCTTGGTATCGCTCTTGCTTTCAATACCAAGCTTGGTCTCGCAACCATGTTGTACGGTATCATAAAGTCTCTTCACATCTTGTGATCAGCAAAAACACGCACTACACATTTTTTAGTGCTACATTTTCTTCTTCTAAAAAAGCATGCCTATGCACGATGCATCTGCGTTAGTAACAAGATGGCGTCGAGAAAACGTGCAATCGAAATTCTCCGACTTGAACTTTGGAGTGGTCATGTGAAAATAGCTTCATTCAATTTATACTCTCTTAGTAATTTTTGCTACACAATTATACAAAGATTTCATATGTGTTTGCATAGAGAAAGAGTAGTGTAAGTATTCATGCTGGTCAGTTATTGTAGCCAGTCGTGAAAAAAAAGCGCCCGACCCCCGACCCGCCCCTCTCGCCCCCCCGAGGGCGACGGGGGCGATTCCCCCATCTCAAGCCAGCACCACCCCCCTCCTACCTCTCCTCCCGTCGCCGCCGCCGGCAAGGGCCGCCGAGCGCAGCCCGGGTGGTGCCGGCGGCGGCGGATGGTCTCTCCCCGCGTGCGTGGTAGCGGGGTCGGGGACCCGTTCCTCCTGACGCGGTGCTCCCAGGGCGGCGGAGGTCCGGCCATGGCCAGGCGGTGACGACTCGGCGGCGCGGCTGGGGGCTGCGGGCAGGCGGCCGATGGCCCGTGACAGGCGGTAGATGGGGCAGATCTGGCCAAGCCCGTTCGGCCCAGATCTAGGCCCTTTCGGCCTCATCTGGGTTGGGGGAGGCCGGTGCTGTCCTGTGATCCACGTGTTCTGTTTACAGTGGTGAGGTAGCGCTGTGCAGGGGCTAGCGGCGATGGCGACCGGCTCGTTGCAGCGTGGCAGCGGGCTTTACGGGCCCGATCTGGGTCTGGCCGAATCTTCTTGGGACTAGTGTGCCTCCATGGGGGCTTTACGGGTCCTCTGGGCCTGGCCAGAACTAATTAGGACTGGTGTGCCTGCGGCCGCGTCCGGTCGACTACCGCCTTTGGTGGTGGAGGCAGTTCCCTCCCGCACGGCCGCAGTACTGCTGGCCTTGATTCATGCTACTCTTCACCGCTTTCATGTAGACCTCATGTCGGTAACCTTGGTGAGACGACGATGGCGACTTCGTGACCGTAGCGGCGCATGTTCGTGGATGTCGAGTTTGGTGGTGTCGAGGCTTCGACCTCGTGGGACGCCTATGCAACGGATCGCCTGAGGGTTGTGGATAGGGTTTTTTTGGGAGAAATCCTTGTCGGCTTGCCTGACACTGACGCGGTGCCGCCTTCGGGTGGCACCATTCCTTCTTGGAGGGCGTCATGGCTACCCTTCAACCACTTCCCTCTGTGTGCGGGGGAAGCCCTAGGACCTTTTTGGTCCGGGCAGCAGCGTCGTTGCTTTCCTTCTTAAAGGTGCTGCTTGGTACTTGACGATTCGATGCTAGGAGCGTGGTGGTACTTCTCCGGAGGGCGCAACGGTTGCGGGTCACCTTTGTTTAGTTGATCCGCCTCTGTCTCCATTTCGTTTCTTCTTTTTTCTTTCTTTTGGGTCTGTGTTGGCTGCTGCCCCAGCATTTTATTTTGTTTTGGGACTCTCGTGGTTGTATCGTGTGGTTGCTATATTAATATAGCGGGGCGAAAGCCTGTTTCGAGGAGTATTCATGCTGGTAACACATGCTAGTGCGTGTAGCATTAGCGTAGGCAGGAAATATGCTGAAATCAAGGGTGGGAGGAAGAGGAATCTTTCCCCTCCAGGTGGCACACGATCCCACCTGCATCACCCATGATCTGCCCGAGGAAGATAATGATTGATGATGCTTTGAGAGGTGTAAAAGCGACCGTCGTTCGCTGATCACCAGATTATTGAAGCTATACTAATGATCCTATCTAATTGCAACAAACTACTGGAAGAACAATTGTTAGACTTGGTAGACGTTGTTGAGGCCGGTAGCAGGTTATCCGACTTCCACATATCTTCAGCCGCGTGAGGAACAATATCCGCTGAGGTAAATTCCATGCTTAGTTATGATGATATTTAATCATGACTGTTATAATTTACACTTAAGATGTAGGATCTGACATTGTTTGGCGCTGAACATTCTAATGAGAGAGAGAGAGAGAGAGAGAGAGAGAGAGAGTGTGTGTGTGTGTCATACACATATTGTATAGTGTACCAGTATATACCCCGGCCTACAAATCAGACCAATAATTTTTTTTGAATTTTTACTTGTTACCATGCACTCATTTTTTGCTAGTAAAAACAATTACGATGTCCACATCCATTCATCTTTATTTACATAGAACAATATCCCATCAAAAATGGCTAATCCCTTATCATAGATCAAACGTGGGCCCTACACATCTGCAAGTAGATGCCCAACTTTCCTGACCGTATTGGCGGCGTGTTAATCCGCAACACTGTTTGTGACTTTAATTGCGTTCTCTTCTAGCTGGTTCTTCACCCCCTTTTTAACTCAACATCCACTTAGGTGTGATATGCGGCGTCACTTTCTGATGCGATGCATGCGCGTCAATGGCAGTTTACCATAATAGCTCAATCAGACGAATGACAGTGGGTACTCCCTCCATGCCGGATTATAAGGCAATTACGTATTTTGAGACGAACTTTGACCTTTAATTTTAGTCAAGAAAATATAAAATATATTATATAAAAATTATACCATTGGATTCATATTCAAAAGAACTTTCCAGTGATATAATTTTTATGTCAAATATCTTATATTTTCTTAAGTAAAATTAATGGTTAAAGTTTATCTTAAAATACAAATTTGCCCAATAATCCGGCATAGAGGGAGTAGTATTAACATGTAAGCAAGAAAGCACGTTTAGATCAGATCTGCGGGAGTAATTAGCTTTGGAATATCTTCCCTGATAAAAATAAATAAATAAAACAGCCATACACAACCCCCGCGCATTGCGTCATCATGTGATTCCACCTTTCGTTTTCCATAAGTTAATTATAAATTAGTTAGCGTCGCATCTTGTTTTGTTCAGTTCAATTATCAGATATCGCATCTTCTCCTGCATTTTCCTTATTTTGTTTCCACTTTGTTAGCATACAACGTGATTAGCTTATTGCAAAAAGTAGATGTGAGACGATGTTTGGTAACGTAGTTTAGCGATAAACGCCTACATCTGCGGGGCATGCTGTACTGGCGCTTCTTCCCAGGTACTATAACGGTATCATCGATGATAAACTTACCATGGTGTACAGACACATCAGATCTACAAACTTCATGCCGGACTAGCGCCCATGTCATGGGCGTCTGTCTGTCCCCAAAAAGGATTTTGTGTCTAACCTAGCGTCTAGTCTATTCTGACTATCCTACGTATCTTCATATATTAGATTCAGGTTACAGAGTTTGACTTCAACACGTAACCCACTCGAACGGTCCAAATTTAACTGTATCCTATATACATATTCGACACTATTTCAATACATTGCATGTATGATTTTTAAAAAAGGAATTCACGGATGATGTATGGTCAGGTTCCATCATTTTAATCAATAATTGGCAGGCCTCGCAATTGTCGTTTTCTAATTCCTTTTTTGTTAGCTTTGGATGTGATGTTCTAGTTTCTTGAAGGAAGCGGTAGAGATGGAATTGTCGCAGTTCTTCAACTTGTGTGTAGTCTATTCACTTGAGGTCTTCGGCATGTTCAGTTGAGTCGCAGTCCGTACTCAATTTTTCCCCAAAACTAAAAAACTAAAAATAGAAGCATTCTCCCATTGCAATCTTCCCCTTCCCGCAGTTGGTCCAGTGAGCGAGCACTTTGCACTGAGCAGTAGTAATTTGCATCTGGACATCTTTTTGACGGTAAACGATGGAAGCGAGAGGGAAGCCCAGGCTCCTCATTGGGAATGGCAGAGGTTTTAACGACCCACTAGCTACTAGGTAAGCTATAGCTAGCCACCGTGAAGAGAGCAGCAGCGCATCGCAGGGCGGCTCTGTCCGTGACGCCGTACGTACGCAGAACGCTTTCCGCAGCTTTCGTTTTCTGCACTGAATCGCACCGCGTCCTACCTGGGGTAGATCGAGGTACCTGTCCTGGCTGACACTCACCGGTGGAAAAAAGGGACTGAGATCTGGTGCCTTGGCGTTCACCAGGCACGCTGTGCCTCGAGGCTACGCATCCGCCGTCCAAACGTGATCCATAGGCCCAAAACAAATCCAGCCTTTTTTGCCCATAGCGACCGAGTCAACCAGCCGGACCAGCCATCGTCCTCCTCGCGCACGAACAGAAGCGGTCGAGGCGGGGATCGACAGCAGCGGGCTAGGCCGGCGTGGTCGGGCGGACCTCTGCCAGTCCTGCCGCCGCCGCTTCAGAAAGTCCGCCGGCGTGCTCGGGCGGAGCTCTGCCGGACGGACCACGACGGCGCGTCGTGCAGCGGCGGCGCGGACGGCCCCTTCGCCCACCTCCGGCTACTCCCTCCGCCCCCAATCCGACGGCCACTCTGGCGCCATCCTCTGCCTCCTCCGATGACCCTCTCTTTCCCCACTCCGATAGATACTCCGGCAGCCAGTAGCATTCCAAGAATCGGAGCTCAGTTTCTTCAGCCACGAAGCCAAGAACATACAGCAAATATTCAATTAACAGGAAGACAGGGAGCAGTTCAGTTAAAAGAACACACAGCCGGACCTGAGAAAATCATGCAAGCAAAATTATAAAGCACTTGGCACTGAATTTGTGTAGCATTTCCAACAACGATCTGTTCTTACATCATTCTTCAAGTACATAGATTTGGCCAATCTACTTGTACACTTAGGCCACAAAAGACTATAGTTAGCCCCAAAATCCAAAATTACTATAGTCAACTTTGTTCAAAATACTAGTTAACCATGTCCAAAATATACCATCTAACAACTACATTTTAGAACATATCATTATCATAAACACCACGAAGGGGGCTGTCAACAACTCCGTGTAACTCAAGATCGTGTTACACTCTTGAAGCTCATTTGCACCTTTATAGCTGCCATCATTTTCCTTCACTCCTACTTGAAGCTCTACACCATTATGCTTCTTTTGTTGCTACAACAAAATTAGAGCAAGTATTTTAGATGCAGCAACTAAGAAACTTATCAAGTATATATAGATACATACCTTTCCTCCTTTCTTTTTGGATGTGACACCTTTAGTTGGCTTGCGCTTCCCCTTGAGTAACTTATCAAGCCAAGTTTTCTTTCTCCTCAAATTCTTTGATTGAACCTCTTTCTTCTTGAGCTTTGCACCAAGATACTCATTTGTTTGTTGCACATTAGGCACATTAGGATCAATATTTTCTTGATCATTACATGGCAGATTCGTAGCATTGGTAGTTGCATTGAGTTTATCCTCTAGTTGTGGAGCAACACAATCAAGTGCATTTTCTAACATCAAACAACACTCTAGAGAGTTGGCTACTTTATATGCCAAACTATGAAATTTGTGAGACAAAGCCTTGTACCGAAGTTGAGCTTCCAACCTTGGATTTTCGATCACTTTCCTTCCATGTCTATCTTGTATGCTTCCATTGCGTGCTTCTCTAGTCCATCTCTTCAAAATATAATGTGTAGGCAATGTCTTTATATTCATCAAATCAAGGACTTTGATGCCATGTCCACATAATATTCCCGTCCTATTGAACATTCCACAACTACAAGAAGCTGTTTTGGCCAAAGGATCGCCAATCACTATGCGCTCTTCCTCATATCTTAAATCACCATGCAAACTCGCAATAGAAACCGCAAATTTGTTATCCTCATCCAATACTCTAGTGCATGCAGCCATGGATCTTTCATATTCACCTTGGAAAGCTTCAAAGATAATTGGAGTGTACTCTTTGCTAGCTAGCACCAACATAGGTGTGTGCATCTTGATTCTTGGTAACTTCTTTCTTGCATCAAATTCTGATTGCAATTCCTTCCTTCTTTTTACTTCCAATGTCCTCTCAAAATGCTTCAAGAACCGAACAATATGAAAATCTGATTTCAAATGGTTTTTCAATGAATTGTTGAAGCTCTCACTAAGTTGTGTACTTCTCACTCCCAAACTGAAAACATCTCTCATATAACATTCAGCCCACTTTTCTTTCAACTTGTAGATACTATCTAACCAAGTTTGTTTATGCACTTTATGCCTCATATTGTCAAATGCTTCTTGAAATTCCGCCTTGTCCTCATAGCCATACATGCATTCACTAAAGTCAGTGAGAATATGAGGCTCTGTATCTTCATCTTCTTCTTTCCCACCATCTTCATCTTTCCCTTCATCTTCAAAAGCTTCTATTTCAAAAGCTTGTAGTTCGGTAATCTTCCTTTGTGATGCCATCAAGTGACATGTTTGTGGCAATTGAAGAAGATGATTGTGTCCCAACTCAACATATGTGACTTCAAATATTTTTGCCACTCGATCCAATGATATAATCATCCGAGCTTTGCAATTTGTTCTTGTTTCAGCTATAGCACGCTTTGGCACATGATCCATTGTTATTCCTTTTCTTCGTATTCCCTCATTGGAGCAAACAAATGTGCACGAAGTAACTTGACCATCAATCTTGCTTACATTTTTGTTTCTCTTTCTCACATCAAACCCTGCACGACCTCCATATGCAAGCCAAAACTCCCACGCTGCATCTATATTTCGGAACTTCATACCAATTTGAGGCATCCCCTTACCAATTTCTCCCATTGCACAACACTTGCAAATGCACAACACTTGCTTTAATCAAATCCTATCAAACAAGTCTGATTTCAGTACCATAAGTATTTTATTACTACATTAGACAGAGACATTCAGAACATAATATTCACTTCAGAGAAGAACATTCAGTTAACATGTATATGGACAGAGATGAGCAAATATTCAGTTAACAGATAGCTGGACCTGTAGGGGAGGAGGTCGCCGTCGTAGCAGGGGATGAGTTCTCCGTCGCAGCAGGGGATGAGGTCGCCGTCGCAGCAGGTGAGGAGATCGACTTTGCAGCAGGGGATGAGGTCGCCGTCGCTGTAGGGGCGGAGGTCGCCGTTGCGGTGGTGGTCGCCGTCGCAGGGGCCGACGAGCTAGTCGGACCGGGTCTTGTCGGGGCGGGACCAAAGGGCAGAGGAGGCCGTCGCATCGGGAGAGAAGGCCACCGCCGGAGCTCCCTCCTCTCCCTTCCCGCGCAGAATTTTCTCCGCCCCGCCAGTCCTCGTGCGCGAGGAGGACGATGGCTGGTCCGGCTGGTTGACTCGGTCGCTATGGGCAAAAAAGGCTGGATTTGTTTTGGGCCTATGGATCACGTTTGGACGGCGGATGCGTAGCCTCGAGGCACAGCGTGCCTGGTGAACGCCAAGGCACCAGATCTCAGTCCTTCAATCCCGGTTTGTAAAGACCATTAATCCCGGTTTTCGCAACCAGGACTAACAAAGCGCGACTAAAGGCTTCAGCCTTTAGTCCCGGTCGTTTATGAACCGGGACCAATGGTCCGCCACGTGGCCCTGGGCATGTGCTGCGGCTTGAGGACCTTTGGTCCCGGTTCCTAACACGGACCGGGACTATAGGTCCATTCGGTATAAAATTGTATTTTCTGTTTCGAAATTTCTGTATTTTCTTTATTTCTGTATTATCTAATCATCTCTATTCTCATATAGAATTAGATACTTATGGCTCTCACTCCATATCACACTGCTCCTTGGCAAGTTAATCATCTCTATTCTCATATAGAATTAGTACTTGTGGTCCTCACTTCCCGGTCGGTCACCCATCCTCACACTGCTCCACCCTTAGCACGCTTAACTTCTCCATTCCTTCCCTACTAGCTTCCAAGACTGCGCTCGCGACTTCTTGATAATGGTATGGTACATATTCTATTAACCTATACACTTTGGTAATATATAATATTACTTTTTTAAATTCCAAATAAATTCACAAAATAAGAAACAATGATTACGAATAATAAGCACCAATGAATTTCAAATATTCTTTATATATAATTTAATTATTAATTTTCAGATGATTAAAATATTCAAAAAAGCAAAAATACTTGAAAAATCACAAATTCGAAATTTAATTGACTTTGTTAACCGAAACAAAGGGAGTACATTTTTTCAAACATACTCATCCAATATGGCTCATCCAACATTTTTCCAAATTGCTCATCCAACATTTTTCCATACATATAATCATCCACCTAATTATTAAGGTTAAGACGATCAACATTGCTATTGTAGCCCTTTAGCTTCCAGAATATCCTAGCTATCTCAAAGCCTAGGCGAGCATCTAAAGCGGCATATTTTAGTTGGTTCATGCTCAATGGAACTTTTTCCCAACCAAAAATTAGATCTTCTTCTTCTTTTCTTTTTTTCTTCTTCTTCTTCTTCTTCTTCTTCTTCTTCTTCTTCTTCTCCCTTCTTCTTCTTGTCCTTCTTCTTCTTGTTGTCCCTCTTCTTCTTCTCAAGATGTGTCCCAATAATAGCATTGGCCAAATCATAGAGACTCGGCGTTGGCTTGCTAGTGGGGTTTGGGACAACTTGTTGAAGATCATATGCGGACGGAATAACAATTCCGTATGGGCTTAGCTTGCGCAGATCATTGTCGATGGCGGCACCAACAAACTTGATGGTGGTGTCCTTCAAGAAGTCCTTGAGGAGTTGCGGCACGGCATTGGCCATACAAATTTGGAAGATCAATATCTCGGACGCCACCGAGAGTTGAAGGACGGCGGCACGCTGCGGGACCTCGTGAGTGGTGAACTCACAATCCAAGCCCACGCACTTGACCGGTGCGTCGTCGAGGAACCGGCGCTTGACCTTGCCGATCCACTTCTCCACCCTCGAAGCACGGAGGGTCTCCGTGATGGTGAAGTTCATCTCTTCGATGACCACGTAGTAGACCCGAGACCGGGGCCAATGTTGCTCCTCCATTGTCGCCGAGGGAGAGCTCGCGGGCGCCGGCGGTATGGTGTGTGTGGGAGAGGTTTTGGGGAAGAAGAAGAGGGATGTTTTGGGGAAGAAGATGATCAAAATGTTGAGTGATTTATATAGTGAAAGAGGGAGAAGATGAGAGAGCACACGCGCCGGCGATGTGAATGCAGAGATCGAGTTCCAACGCGTAGTCGCCGGCGGTTCCCGATCATCGACGATATACGAAGCGTCGTCGTTATAATGCCGAAGCGCCGTCGATCGATAACTGGCACGAAGTGGGCGGTTCGTTTGAACGGGTGATTGGTCCCGGCTCGTGGCACCAACCGGGACTAAAGGTCACCTTTAGTCCCGGTTGGTACTACGAGCCGGGACTAAAGGTCCACGGGACATTAATCCCGGCTGTTAGGTGAAACCGGGACTGAAGGTCCCTTTTGAACCGGGACTAATGCTCCCTGGTCCACATTTTCAAATGAACCGGGACTGATGAACCATTTGGTCACGGATCGAATTTGGTCCGAGACAAATGCTCCGAATGGAAGCCCCTTTTTCCACTAGTGACTGCACCGGCAACGGCAACGGCGCCTCCAAATTACCTGACGCGTCCTGGGAGCTTGGGTGCGCGCGCGGCAGGGACGGCCCAGTGGAGGCGCACTGGAGAACTACGCCGAATCGCCTGGCCTGCACCTGCACTGGGAGAAGAGAACGGCTGGCGGGCCGGGGCCTTGGATCATTCGGCCTCGCGTCGGGGTTTTCCGGCTCTACTATGTGGGAGTAGAGTTTGATCCGTTCCTAGGACAGCGAGCAAGGCCACACTTCGCCAGCCAAATGGCACTACGGCAGCCGCTGTGGTTTAAGGCGCATAAGATTTCACATCGGAGCGAGCAAGGGTACACCTAAAACCTAGCCAACCAGTTCAACGTGCAACAGTTGAGGGATCAACTGGTTATTATACGACGCGCGCGGCGAGACGGTCTGCCAGTCCTTAGCTTTCACACCTGGAGAAGGAAAGCTCCGTAGCTCGGCGGTCTCAGTTAAGTATAACTCAGCTAGCACGGCCTGCGTTGCTCCTTGTTTCAGGACAAGGAACCATTTTTTTTTTTGCGCTGCCTGCTGCCGTTCTGCGCGTATGTAGCAGCTTTGTCCGGTCCGGGAGCAGGAAAGATATTGCAAACGGCCGGAGTGCAACGTTGCTGTCAACGAGGATAATTAAGTTCGATCGGCCACCGTCGGTCCTAGTTATTGATTTTTTTACAGTACACGCGCGAGGGGAAGAGAGAGGTGTTTACGTTGAACAAGCAAAGGCACGTTGCGACTTGCGACTACCCGCGCGTGTCATCGGTTCACACTTGACGCAGCAATTAATTGTGCGCGCAGACCTGTCCTGCTTACTTGCGCAACGAACTCTTTGACCTGAAGCCGCTGCAGCCAGCGGCGCTGTATCTGAATCATCAACACCGACATGTAGAAGCAACAGCAACAACGGAGATATGTGCGCAGAGGAAAAGGTTCAGCCGTCGATCGACCCGTCGCACTAACCGGATATCTTCCCAAATCCCAAGTTGCAGCCGCAACTTGTGGCTTCTGAATCTCTAAACCATGGATGAAAGGAGAAGAAGAACTATCTCTTCCAGATATGGCGCCGTTTCCCATGCTGAATACTTGTCCGATGATTGAGTCATCGATCGGTTCGGCTGCCGCTGACGCCCGCGCCCGGGCATCTATCCACTAGGGCGGCACCGTCAACATTGCTCCTTCATCGTACCAAATGTCCAAATCATAACAGCAGAGTAGTGGTTTTTCCAACAACTTGATCTCTCCTTTTCAATTTTCAACCCGTACTTTCTAACTTGCTTTAGAAACACTGGGTGAAAACGTGAAATCATTAACCAATAACGGAGGAGATCTGCAGGAGGCCTTTCAATTCAACTCTTACGCGTTAGATAACAAAGAACAGGTCTCTTACCCAGCTATCACGAGCATGTACAGCCCACGCCGACAAGTACGTCGTTGGCAAGCGACCGCTGCCGAACGTGGACTCGAGTCGAGCGGTGAAATACAAGGGCTCGTGCATGCATGCACGTCAAAGCAAAAAAAAAAAAAAAAAGAGAGGCTAAATTAAGCGTGCCTCAGTTCCTTTTCCGCGGCGCTGACCGAGTGCTCGTCACTTGGTTTGACCTCCTAGTTGGCCTTGTCGTCTACCGTTTTATGCCATTAGCTATCTCTCTTCCACTCTGTTCATGAGCAAATCGTAGCCCTTTGTTTACATGAAATTTCATCTTAACACTCTTTACTGACCTACACATATATTAAAAAGTGATTTTTAAACTAAACTTCAATCTGATGTGTCTCTGATGGTGAAGGTTGTTCGATTTTACGGGCCTTGGCAAATCTAATTTATCAAATCATGAAAGGCCCATTATTCCTTTGTAGTCACGCGTAAGTCCTTCTCTAGGTCGAAATTCAGCTTAATAGTTTCCACTAAACTTATTACGAGTGATTTGGAACTAAAGTGCAATCTCATGTGCATCTTAATTAGATCGTGTAGGATTGTTCGGTTTTATGTTCCTAGGTCCATTTAGTCCATTAAATCCTGAAAATCTTAAAGGTCTATTCAGAGAGTTGGATCTACTTAATTATAAGAGAACTTGTTTGCTAACAACAAGGTGAGCAAGAAGAGAAGTGGTTAACACGCACTTTTCCTCTGCGGCTCGACTCACAAAAGTGTGACACGTTTGATAAATCCAGTTACAGCGAGTAATATTTTTTGATGGAAGGTTAATTTTATGCTGGGGTACACCAACTCGGTGCTTCACAAGTGACATCTTTTTACAATGCATGGCGCTTGTGTTTTCTTGCCTGTCCCCGGGATATAGAGAGGACAGAACATAACAAACGGATTCAAAACCAGTAGAATTGATAAATGTCTCTGTCGCCATGGCTGAGTTACTTTTGTTGTGCCGTTTCTAGGCCCACCCCATCCCAGCGACTGCATGCACGTACTGAGCTGACCATCGAAACCCTGTCACTTCAAAAACTTCACCACGAGAGGGTCGTTAAGGTTTTTGGTGCGACTGCTTGCTTTTTGTTCGACTACATTCGCACTAAACGATCGACTACTTTGACTCTGGATCCGACGTATGATTACTATTTCATCACCACAATTTCCAACAATGACAATTGTGTTGGCAATGCTGTTCCGGCCAACTGTACGTGCTACTCACCTATCCATCTGCACTAGTATTTGGGCCATATGCAAATCAGCTAGATATGTCCTAGTTTGTCATATAAGATTAGATTACTAGTGCATCACTAGTGTTGGGTTCGATAGTTAGAACCATCCAAAATTTACTTAATATACTACCAACAATTACTTCGGCTACCCAAAACGGCAAAATTACCAAGTGCTATAGGAGATCTCTAGCTATTTTTAAAAAGTCACGAAACATCACCATAAACTAGGTGTAAAATAACTTCTCTGATGAAGGACTTACGGTCAACCCATGATCACTGTCGAAAAGGAAACATCCGGAACTAGGACAACTTTTGGTAGCTTATTCCGAACATAATAAGTTTCAGGGAGAAATCCAGAACCTGATTAAGTTGGAAAAAGAAATTAAGAATTTATTCATTTCCTACTCTATCATGATACTGAACTGAGATTTTATTTGGTGTATTGAGATGGATTATGATAACTATATTGTGTACTAGCACAATACCCGTGCGTTGCAACGGGTCAATAAAAATAGAAGATTCGGTGAAAATCAGATATTTTTAATTGGGTGGCATTCTTCAGTTTTCTTGGGGATTAGTGGCATGAGGACTTTTTTTTTATCTTGCCCGCTGACACCGATGTGATCCTTGAATAACCAATCCGATTCGCATAGGGGATATGACGCTGGGCCCCAATTTTGAAATTATTTTTTGCAGTCCATATTCCACATTGAAGTGGCTATGCATTGCAACAGATATGAAATAATTTAAGGAAAGGACTGAGCGTCCTTCGAAGGATTTTTTCCTAGCGATCCTCCGACCTCTCATGTTGACACGTGTCCCTCCAGATTTCCTCAATCCCGCTTTTGCTTCTATAATGTACCAATGCAGCAGAAAACGGTTCGTTAGAGCAAAACAATTGTATGAATGAAGCAAAAATGTTTCACACTAAAATCCCAAAATTGCTTTCGTGAAGCAAAAAAGCCCCGCTTTTGTTTCTATAAATGTACCAATGCAGCAGAAAACGGTTCGACGCAAAAAAGACTGCTCCAACATGGATCTCGCTGGAGACCTCGCCGGAGACGTCGGTGCAATTTTTTTGTACTATTGAAGCATCGTAGCAATTTTTTCCGGCGAAGTGATTTTGCCAGAGACCTCGCCGAAGACGTCAGAGCAAAAAAATTGTACTAATGTAGCATCGGAGCAAAAAAAAATCCGGCGAAGTCCTCCGACGACTGTACAATGCTAATCTACAGAGTAAATGTAGCAAAAGTTATGTTCTAATGATGCAAAAACACGGATCAAATGTAGCAACAAAAATCTTCTGTTGTAGCATCATGGAGAAAAAACTTCGACGAGAGTCTCCGACGAGACTTTGACGCAAAAATAACGAAGCCATTGTAGCAGAAGAAATCTTCCGGAGAGCATTTTCATATCACGAATAAAGCAAAAACATATAACAGTGATAGCAAAGACATTCTCAAATTTCTTCAAAATGAAACTGAGTAGCACGGGCACCCCCCGCTTGCAGCACCCGGACTCCGATTGGCGCCCGAAGGCGCCGGCCGTTGTCCTTGTGACCGTCGAGGAGGGAACACAGCCGGAGGTTGCAGTAAAAACGACGGAGCTTCATGGAGAAGGTATGGACTTGGACGAAGGAGAGGGCACGGTGACCCGGGCCACGGTGCCGGCTCCGGGCCTCGCGAGCTTGGCCATGCCTCCCTCCACCGTGAGATCCGAGGGCAAAAAGATGGGGGCGGCGACTGCGCCGTGATCTCCATGGCCGCACGCGAAGTTGCAATGAAGATGGCCTAAAAACTCTGGTCCGGCATCGGCGGCGGAGGCCGGCCACAGGGCCCGATCGGGCGAGCTCCGGCGGGAGGCACCTGGTCCGGCGGTTGGTCAACGGGGCGGCAGCAGTGGGCGGTCGTGTGCGAAATTGGAGATAAAGAAAGGGGACGATAAAATGGTGGGGTTCCTGGGGGACACGCGTCGAGCAGTCGAGGCGGAGGATGCCTGATGCGCGATCCCTCTCCTTATCGTTAGCATTTTCCATAATTTAACGTGTGCTCATAAACCTCAAATTGGTCGGTCTCTTGTGAGTCAGGGCAGGGCGTACCAAGAGTGGACATAGTGCGACATATGAACATGACTTTAAGTACGGACAAAAGCGCCGGTTTTACAGATATGAACTAATTCAACGTAATGCTTGGAAACCTCAAATATAATATGATGTAATTTCTCGGTGCTAGATCATTTATCTCCGAAAGCCTAAAAGAGAGTTTTGAATTTTAGTTCTAGGCCTAGTAGAGCTCACGTTTTTTCTTTGCTTGCTAGCACAAAATGTGCAGCTACTAATTTAGTTAGCTCTTGTGCTCTTTGGAGTATCTGAAAAAATAGAAATTGCAGGATTAGTGGCCAACCTTGGACTGATGTTTGCTGTCTAATCATGAACTCACTAAAGCACTGGATGTTAATCTCCAAATAACCAATGATGATACCTACACACAAATTCTGCCTACCTGTGGGCAATCTGCTACATACGCCACATTTCTGGTGAAGATTCCACCCTTACTCAACTGAATCCAGCCTCCGGTGTCTGTCCGTTGCGCTGCCAGCCAGCTGCCACTGCCCGTCATCAACATGACCGCAGTCCAAATGCCCAGTAGCTCAGCGTTCTCTTCCCGAGAAGCGTCCTCTTCCTTCGACCGCAGGCCGGTCTGCGCGACGCCGATGCTTGCAGCAGCGAGAAGCCGAGAACAGATGTCCTGGCCGGCGGACAACGCGAGAACACGGGAGCAGAGGGAGGGGTCGCCGTGCGAGAAGCCCCGGGTCACGGGCGCGCGGAAGAGGAAGATACACCGGTGCCGATCGGACTGCGCAGCTCTGAGCACTGCCTATTGTGGAGTACCAGTCAAATTATTCTCACGTTCATTCACGCAGAGCCAGTCAGCCAGGGCGACGCCCGTCCCATGCCGGTCACGGGCGGTGAGTGCGTCCTCCATAGAATTGCGGCACAGCAAACCTAGCAGACGAGCGGTGTATCGAATCAATTTTTAACAACAAAAACGTTTCGGGCTATGGGACACGAAAGCGCATTTTGAGTTGGTTGAAAGCGTATTTTACGGACACGGACCATACCTCTAGTAATATTATTAGTAGAGATAACAAACTGTTGCCTATAATAAAGACTATACTTAAGCATCCTTTTCCGACTTCGCTCAGCACACATAATGCTAGTCAGCACGAACCTGCTTCGTTGGCCTAATCACCTAATAGTAAGACAAACGTATAAAGTTAACCATGCTCCGTGGTCACAATCACCTTCCCCAGCTTTCCCACAATGAGTCACCGAGATGCCTCCTCGTCGGAAGAAGGATCGTGGCAATGTCAGCATCAATCACTGTTTGCCACCCTCACGGCAACAAGGATAGCTCCGCCTTGATCGGCCGCCACCCATGTGGCTCTCCCCAGGCCAAGCATCGCGCGCGCGGAAGTCTAATTTTCATTGTATCTCAACGACTAAAAATGGAGAACGAACGGCGGCCTCCGGGTTATAAGGTTACGGCGGCCACGCAGCATCCGGGAGAAATAGAGTAAAAAACGATAAAAATGGTCTTTTTCGTGAAGTTTAATATAAAATAAACCGTGTTTCAAAAAAATTCACGATCTGACCCTTTTGCACGGCGTCCGCCCCCACGGCGCCGTGGTTTATTGTATGGCGCCATCCCCCGGCGCCGTGGTATTTTCCAACGTGGCGGCTTGGGCCCGCAACTTGTAAGTATGGCACCCTTGTCCATGGCGCCGTGTGTTCGAACCATGGCGCTCTAGGCCATGGCGCCATGGTCTGGACATGTTTAAGTGGCTGGGCCACCCGCAGCCAATCCCCTTCGCGACCCCCACCTTCTAGTCTTCCTCCTCGAGCCCGAGCGCCCCCTCCCGTCTCTCTCTTTCCTCCTACTCTCCTTCCTCTCAAATCCCTCCGATTTGGAGGGATTTCCCCGTGGATTTCGACCTCCCTCCATTTCTCAAGGTATTCTCCATGGCTACCCTTGTTTTTGTCCAATTAAAATCTTGAGATTTGGTTGTTTTGCTTCATATTTCTTGTAACCCTAGAAGTAGGAGTTGGAAGAAATAATTTTGTGTTTTGTTGTTCTATTGACCATAGGTGGTTGCTATTCTTGTAGATGTGTAAGCTAGGGTTAGGGGTTTGTTAGGGTTAGGGTTATGGTTGGGGTTAGGGTTGGGTTTAGAGCTAGGGTTATGGTTAGGGTTATAAAATTTCTCATAGCTTTATTATTGAGGTAATAATAATATTGTTGTGATGAATTTTGGTTCATATATGTTCTAGATGGCGAGAATTGTGAATGTTCATCATGTGGACTATGCCGTTTTTGAGAAGGGAGACGCCGAATATGGTGACCCGGAGGAGGTAGTGGTCGTTTTTGCCACTAGTCCTAGCTTCGCCGAATTGGTGGAAAATATCCGAAGAGAGTTGAATTGGATGGACAAGAATGATGAAGTTAAATTGATTGGAAGGTATAATGTTGGCTTCTCACCTCACACTTGTTGGAAAACAATGCATGTGAACTCCGAGTTGCATTGGCAAGCATATAAGGAGGTTGTGTTGGTCTCGCAAGATAAATCTCTTGAGTTATTTGTGAAAAAGAAAGTTGGTGGTAGGTTGCAAATTGACTTGAATCGGCGTGCTTCCCCTTGCGATGCTAGTACCCCGATTCGACATGATCCACATGTCAACCCGAATGTCGTTGTGTATGATGCAACAATGAGCCAACCTCCAATTCACAACCATTGAGCCCGGTTAGCAATGACCATCATGAGCATCAAGAATTGGACAATGAGGAGGATGAGATCGAGGGCGATGAATCAGAGGCATATCTTCACGATCATTATGTTGGTGATGTGGAGGTCAATTGCATGGAAGAGGACATGGACCATAAAATACCATACATGCGAGCCTATACGTGTGACTCCGAAGATGACGGCCCGGATGAAGAAATAGACGAGGATGGATCGACTGCTAAAGAAGTCGAAGCTTTTAAGAAGGTAATAGGCCGGGATCATCGAACATCATTGTTCCATGATCTAAGCCTTGCCCATAAGGCAATTGTTGATGGTGCCATAAGCAAGATTCTTGCACCAAGGCTATCTTCCAAGCGATAGGATGGTCCAACTGCCAATGTTATTAGTGAAGGAGCAATGTTCAAAAATTTGGTAGAACTTCAGATGTGGCTCAAGGACTATGCGGTTAAGTACCATCGACCATTCAAGGTGGAGCACTCAAACTCAAAAGTGTGCTACATGGTGAAATGTGAGGAATCCAAGAATCATTGTCCATGGGTTGTCCATGCTAGATGTGTGAAAGGTGGTCCGGAATGGAAGATAACAAGTTGTGTATTTCATCACCGATGTAGAAGCAAGGATATTGATGCTGCTGGTGTAAAGGATGATCACCGTCAATTGACCTCTAAATTCATTGCGCACAGAATTGCTTCCTCCATAAAGATACTACCAACATATCAAATTAAGGCGTTGATAGAGCTGGTGCATGAGGTCTTCACTTACACAATCAAGTACAGGAAGGCATGGAAGGCTGATGCGAACGGTGTTGATATATAGATCACCGACCAGTTGGGAACCCCAAGAGGAAGGTATGATGAGCACAGCAGCAATTTTCCCTCAGTAAGAAACCAAGGTTTATCAGTCCAGTAGGAGAAAGCCAAACTTAAGAAGGTGATGTCTGCTAGCTTCGCGACAACTCCGGACAATTTATAAGGCGCCTCGTCCAGGGCTCTGCTTTGCACCAGCAGCAACGTGGAACCTGCACACAACACAACCAAATACTTTGCTCCCAACTTACGATGAGGTTGTCAATCTCACCGGTTTGCTGTAAACAAAGGTATGAGCGTATCGAGTGGAAAGCAATAGTAGTATGCGAGAAAGTAAACAGTGCGAGTAAAGTAAATAGGTGATAGCAATGTAAAGAAAATTAGACTGGGGTCCACAGTTCACTAGTGGTGTCTCTCTATAAAATAAATAACAACATGCTGGGTAAAAAAATTACAGTTGGGCAATTGATAGAATAAAGATAACGTGCATATGTCGCGAGGATCACTATGAGATTTACTCTCCGCATTACAACAAAATACATAGACCGCCATCCAACTGCATCTATGACTAATAATCCACCCACGAAGAATCATCCGAGGACCCCATGAGTATTAAGTTGCGAACAACAGATAACTGCATTAAGCAAAGTGTGTAATGTAAACAAAGCATATGTCCTTGGACATAAGAATGTTGTTTTCTCCCTAGTGGCAACAACACATCTATAACCTTAGAGGTTTCTGTCACTCCCCCAGATTAAATAGAGGCATGAACCCAACTATCGAGCATAAATACCCCCTCTTGGAGTCACTAGTATCTACTTGGCCAAGATAGCTACTAACAACGGAGATCATGCAAGATCATAAACAATATAGAGATAACATAAGATAATATTCAGCACATCAACTCAACATAACACCAATATTCATCGGATCCCAACAAACACAACATATAGAATTACATAATGGTGATCTCGATCATGTAAGGCTGCTCACGAGATCCAAACATGAAGCACATGGTGGAGAAGACAACCATCTAGCTACTGCTATGGACCCATAGTCCAAGGTAGACTACTCACTCATTGCGTCGGAGGCAACCATGGCGATGAAGAAGACCTCCGGTGGCGATTCCCCTCTCCGGCAGGGTGCCGGGAAGAGCTTCTGGACCCTCCCGATATCGGGTCGACGACGGCGGCGGATCACGATGCGAAGGGGCAGCGTCAGAGGTGGACCAGGGTGGTCTCACCCATAGGGGGCGCAGGCCAGGGGCAGGCCGCGCCGCCTTATGGTGAGGCCAGCCTCTGGCTCGGCTCCGTCTCCTCTTCGGTCTTCTGGAAGGTTCGTTTAATATCAGGATATTCGGTTTTGTTTCGTCCAATTCCGAGAATATTTCCTGTGTAACTTTTCTGAAACACAAAAACAGCAGAAAACAGGGAACTGGCACTGTGGCATCTTGTTAATAGGTTAGTTCTGGAAAATGCATAAAAACGCCACAAAGTGTAGCGAAACACTAAGCAAATGGTGTAAAACAAGCATGGAGCATCAAAAATTATAGATACGTTTGAGATGTATCAGCATCCCCAAGCTTAACTCCTGCTCGTCCTTGAGTAGGTAAGTGATAACAAAAGAAATAATTTTTGAGGTGACATGCACCTACACAATCTTGATCATCTATGTAAAGCATTGAGTGCTGGGATCAAAAGAACTTAAAACATGGGCATGAAAGATATAATCTTGATAGAAGAAACTTAGCAACCATGTTATAACATGAAAAAGAACACAAACGAAAGATGATGAAAATGAAACAATGAAAGTCAAACATGTGTTCAAATCATATGGAAAAACATACAAATGGTTTTCAGCTTGTCCTTCATGAGAGAGCAAAACATAAATGCATAGGACACCTTCAAGTTTAAGAGGGTGACTAGATACAAATAATTTAAGAACAAGTGAAACCAACATCATGAATCAATCAATAAAAACTTTGGGACAATGCACATTATACTCAGAATGACAACTATGCTCTCTTAGATGGTGCATAAAGATAGAAGGTGGTGACTCAACATAAAAGTAAAAGAAAGGCCCTTCGCAGAGGGAAGCAGTGATTAAACATGTGCTAGAGCTTTTCATTTGTAAAACAGAGAGATACAAATTGGGTTTTGAGAGGTGGTTGTCTTTGTCAACGACTGGCAATGGAGTTCTTACTATCTTCCATATAAAAATGAAGCAAGTTTTTGAGAGAGATTGGCACTTTTGTGCTCTTTTATAAAGCTTGGCACTCCAACCCACCTTTTTTCCTTTCTCAAACCATGGCTAACCGATTCCATCGCGTGCCCACCAACATTCACATACCATGGAGGGGTGCCTTTTTTCTTTTTTTTTCCTCTTTTTTTTCCTTTTTGGAATAAACAATATAGAAGATAGCAAATCCGACCACTACGTCCCCATGAGCTGAAAACAGTGTCACAAAACGAGAAGTATTTTGAAGGTTTTTTCAAAGGTAGCACATGAAAATTTACTTGGAATGACTTGCAAATACCATGCATAGGAATTTATAGTGGACACATTGGAACAACTTGGTTTTTAGGAGTTGGATGCACGAGTAGAGCTCATACTCAGTACAAAATGAGGGCTAGCAAAAGACTGGGAGTGACCAACTAAGAGAGCAATAACGGCCATAATCATGCAAAGCGACAAAGCAACATTAAAAGAAGCATAAGATGGCATCAAAAGTCAAAAACTAAATGATCATAGAGGCTTATGGCGACTTTGTATGAGTCTAACATGTGTGAGCATGCACCAAGTCAACCCAAATAAAGCATCAAAGGAGAAAACCAAAATAATGCTTCTAAATAATAAAAACAACGCATGATTTTTTCAAAGGCTCATTAAGCAATCTCAGTCATTTGAGACAAGTCATGCTACAGCAAAACCACTAAGCATACTATCAAAAAGACATCAAGCACGACATGCAAAATTCTAAGCCGCAGTCTAGACAAGCTCCTTTTTATACCACTTTTTTGCATAATTTTTTTTCTCTTTTCCAACACCATTCGAACCTTTTTGAAACAACTCTTTTGATGAAAACCAATATGGACCAGAGGTCAAAATACACCTTGATGCAAAGATATAACAAGATCTGAACACAAATCAAGGCAAAAAATGAAAGCTAAACGCAGTTCTAGAAAAAGAGAACACTCGTTGAACGATAAGAGTGAAAAACAGAGTGTTCTTGGCAAATGAAAAGCAAGGCAAATTCTCCAAAAGGAATTTGTTGGGGTCCAACCATTTATTGAAGAAAACAAAACAAAACAAAACTGAAAACTAAAACAACTGACGCTCCAAGAAAAACGCATAATGCATGAAGCAATAAAAATATAGTGTGTTGAAAGGTGACATGATTTTTGCCGATGAAGAAGGGGTGCCTCGGGGGCATCCCCAAGCTTTGAAGCTTGTACCTCTTGGATATTTCTTGGGGTGCGTGGGTATCCCCAAGCTTGAGCTTTTGTCCATTCTTCAACTCATCTCATCATTCTCTAATCCCTACACTTGAAAACTTCCTTCATACAAAACTAAACACAATTCTATTAGGAACATTAGTGTAAGCATAATAATGAATTAACCCTTTTTTGCTTCAGATTTCAACTCAAAACCACCACATATAAAGCATCTACTACTGTAGAAACTTCCCCAAAAGTTCTGTGATCAAAATAACTCAAAAAGAAAGCAATAAAGAGGCAAACACAAATAGTGGCAGAAATCTGTCAAAACAGAACAGCTGACAAAGGTCGATTTTTCAGAGGGTTGTCTGTTGCTCAAATCAAAAAGTGTATAACTAATGAAAGTTTGGATATAACCTGGGGCATATGCATAAGAAATCGTAGGTCCAAAAGATATTATGAGAATTTTCACGAATGTTTATGGTGCAGCAACAAAATCTGTTTCAGAACAGCAACATCCCCAAATCTTACCTCACTCAAATTAGAGGCTTCTCTTGGCACAACAACGAAATAAAAAGGATAAGGAGCGGTTATTACAGTAGTAATAACTTCCAAGACTCAAATAAAAGAAAAAGAACTGAAAGTAAACAATGGGTTATCTCCCAAGAGTGCTTTTCTTTAACACCTTTGAGCTAGGCGCAGAAAGTGCGAATCAAGTAATATCAAATGAGGCATTAAGATCCATTGCAGAAGTCTTTTCAATAATAAATTGAATTGTGTCCAAATGAGTTTTTGAGGATCCCTTGTGATCACGCTTTGGTAAACTACTTTCATCAAAAAGATTTTCAGGACAAATCCAGTTGAAATTCTTTTCCAAAGCATCATGAATTCCCACAAGTTTACAAGGTATAGGTACTCTGAAATCTTCATTGGTTGTACCAACAACCTCTACATGCGAGCTAAGCTTATTAAAATGCTTAATAACTTTCCTAGCTTTAATGGCAACATCTCTAAATTCTTTATGCAAAGTTTCCAAGATAAAAGCCTTCTTTTTGGGGTCTTCAATATCATGAAGCTTAAGAAACATGTGTTGCATAAAAGGATTAAGGCTAGCAAACCTAGCTTCCAACATGTGAACTAAATAAGCAGAAGCAACTTCATAACTAGGAGCAAGCTCAGCCAAAGATTTTTCCTCAACATCTTTATGCATACTAATATGATTAAAGAACTCCTTGATGTTACTTTTTCCCAATAATAGAACCACTACCTACTGAGAGGTCCTCCAAAACGTACTTAGGGAACAACATAATGAACTAACAGTAATAAAGTAACAACTATAAGGAAACTAATTTTTTTGTGTTTTTTGATAAAACGATGCAAGTAAAAATAAAGTAAAGCAAAACTAAAATAAAGTAAAGGATGTGCGTGCAAAACTACCCTTGCAGAAGTCTTCTTCCTCCCCGGCAACGGCGCCAGAAAACAGCTTGATGCGGACGGTGTTGATATATAGATCACCGACCAGTTGGGAACCCCAAGAGGAAGGTATGATAAGCACAGCTGCAGTTTTCCCTCAGTAAGAAACCAAGGTTTATCAGTCCAGTAGGAGAAAGCCAAACTTAAGAAGGTGATGTCTGCTAGTTTGCGACAGCTCCGAACAATTTATAAGGTGCCTCGTCCAGGGCCTTGCTTTGCACCAGCAGCAACGTGGAACCCGCACACAACACAACCAAATACTTTGCTCCCAACTTATGATGAGGTTGTCAATCTCACCGGTTTGCTGTAAACAAAGGTATGAGCGTATCGAGTGGAAAGCAATAGTAGTATGAGAGAAAGTAAACAATGTGAGTAAAGTAAACAGGTGATAGCAATGTAAAGGAAATTGGACCGGGGTCCACAGTTCACTAGTGGTGTCTCTCCATAAAATAAATAACAACATGCTGGGTAAACAAATTACAGTTGGGCAATTGATAGAATAAAGATAACGTGCATATGTCGCGAGGATCACTATGAGATTTACTCTGGGCATTACAACAAAATACATAGACCGTCATCCAACTGCATCTATGACTAATAATCCACCCACGGGGAATCATCCGAGGATCCCGTGAGTATTAAGTTGCGAACAACAGATAACTGCATTAAGCAAAGTGTGTAATGTAAACAATGCATATGTCCTTGGACATAAGAATGTTGTTTTCTCCCTAGTGACAACAGCACATCTACAACCTTAGAGGTTTCTGTCACTCCCCCAGATTAAATAGAGCCATGAACCCAACTATCGAGCATAAATACCCCCTCTTGGAGTCACTAGTATCTACTTGGCCAAGATAGCTACTAACAACGGAGAGCATGCAAGATCATAAACAACATAGAGATAACATAAGATAATATTCAGCACATCAACTCAACATAACACCAATATTCATCGGATCCCAACAAACACAACATATAGAATTACATAACGGTGATCTCGATCATGTAAGGCAGCTCACGAGATCTAAAAATGAAGCACATGGTGGAGAAGACAACCATCTAGCTACTACTATGGACCCATAGTCCAAGGTAGACTACTCACTCATCACACCGGAGGCAAGCATGGCGATGAAGAAGACTTCCGGTGGCGATTCCCCTCTTCGGCAGGGTGTCGGGAAGAGCTTCTGGACCCTCCCGATCTCGGGTCAACGACGGCGGCGGATCGCGATGTGTTTCTGGAAAATTGATCGGGTATTTAGGTTTTTCCCATCGGGGGGTCTTTATAGGCGAAGGGGCAGCGTCAGAGGTGGACCAGGGTGGTCTCACCCATAGGGGGCGCGGGCCAGGGGCAGGCCGCGCCGCCCTATGGTGAGGCTAGCCTCTGGCTCGGCTCCGTCTCCTCTTTGGTCTTATGGAAGCTTCGTTTAATATCTGGATGTTCGGCTTTTGTTTCGTCCAATTCCGAGAATATTTCCTGTGTAACTTTTCTGAAACACAAAAACAGCAGAAAACAGGGAACTAGCACTGTGGTATCTTGTTAATAGGTTAGTTCTGGAAAATGCATAAAACCGCCACGAAGTGTAGCGAAACACTAAGCAAATTGTGTAAAAACAGGCATGGAGCATCAAAAATTATAGATACGTTTAAGACGTATCGAAGGCCAAGCAAGCCGCCTTTGAGATATTGTATGGTGGTTGGGAATAATCATACAACCGCGTTGGTATGGTCTTGTCAGCGATGGCGGCAACAAAACCGGGCATGTACCATGTGGTGGAGCCCTTAGGATCGATCACCTGGATATATAAGGACGAAATGGTCTGAGAATTTGGGCGTGCATTCTGGACCTTTGGACCTTTCATAAGGGCATTTTAGCATTGCAGGCCCATGATTGCCGTGGATGGAACCTTTTGACCGGCCAATACAAGGGCACATTGTTGACGGTGATAAGTAATGATGGCGGCGACAAATTGGTGCCATTGGCTTTCGCTTTGGTATCGGTTGAGAACAACGACAACTGGGCTTGGTTTCTAAATCTAGTGAGGACCAAGATAATTGGACCTCAAAGAGAGGTTTGCATAATATCTGACCGCCACCAAGGGATTATAAATGCAGTGCAGATTGACATTCCATGACATGCTCATGTGCACCATAGATGGTGCATGAGGCACTTCGTCTCGAACTTCTATAGGGCATGTGGAAACAAGGAATTATCAGAACTTCTTAAAGATTGTTGTCTCGCCTTCACTGCTCGTCATTTTTCAAAATTATATGACAAAATTTATGGCCTAGCAAATGAGGGTGGTAAAGAATTCCTAAGAAGGAACTTCCCCGATAAGGAAAAGTGGGCACGGGCGTACGACCACCAAGGGATGAGGTATGGGGACATGACAAACAACATGGCCGAATGTTTCAACAATGTGTTGAAGGGTGTTCGTGCATTGCCCGTTTCGGCAATAGTGGAATACACATTCCAAAAGTTGAATGTGTACTTTCAAACCTACAGTGAGGAAACTGCTAAGCTGATGTCTAGGAATAATAAAGAAGAGATGGTGTACAAGTATCCACCGAATGTCGACGGATGGATAGAATACCAGGCAAGGAAGGCAGATAATAACAGAGTGGAATGCTTTGATTACATAGAGTTGATACTCCAAGTAAATGAGCAAGGAGGTCTTTCAAGACATATCTTAAGAGCGGAGAGTGCTCATGCGAGATGCCTACAAAGTTTCACCTCCCATGCTCCCACTTGTTGGCAGCATCACGGACAAGAAATTTGGGTGCCAATATTTCAAGTAATGTAAGGATGGAAGAGCTTTCATTCGAGACGGTGAAAAGGACATGGGCACCGAGGTTCTAGCCCTACTTAGACAAATCCCATTGGTCGGACTTTCATGGACTCCCACTATACCCCGATGAAGAGACTAAGGTCATAACACGTGGTAGATGAAAAACAAAACGTTTTAGGAATGACATGGACGATTGGGGTGGTGGATTCCATCATGAACGGGGGAACCAACATTTCGCAGAACCTCGTGAGAGCTCCTATTGTGGAGAATGTAACAATGAGGGACACAACACAAGAGGTTGTAGCAAAAAGAAGAGATCAAAGGGAGATAATGGTGAAAGTACAAGTGGTGGTCGAGATGGTGGTGGCCGTGGCCGTGGCCGTGGGCGTGAAGATGGTGGTGGCCGTGGGGATGGAGATGGTGGTGGTCGTGGGAGTGGTGGTGGAGATGGTGGTGGTCGTGGGAGTGGTGGTGGAGATGGTGGTGGCCGTGGCCGTGGCCGTGATTCGGTTCTGTGATCCGAGCCAGACCCCAGCGCCATGGTGTGGCGCCATGGTTTCAAAGCACGGCGCTGGGGGATGTGGCGCCATGGTATCATTGCACGGCGCCCTGCCCTATGGCGCTGTGGTATTCGACCACCAAAACGGCTAAGTCCTTTTGCAATTCGCTTCTGTGATCCAAGCCAGAACCCGGCGCCATGGTGTGGCGCCATGGTTTCGGAGCACGGCGCCATGGTTTCGAAGCACGGCACCGGGTTCTAGGGCGCCATGGTATCATTGCACGGCGCCCTGCCCTATGGTGCCGTGGTATTCGAGCAGCACCAAATTATTAAGTGTTTTCATAACACAAGCAACACTACTAGAAAAAAGCTTACCCGCAGCGCACCTAATATGGCTACCCGTAGCGCATATGCCGTGCGCTGCGGGTAGCACGCCACTGGTAAAAAAATACCTGTAGCGCATGTCTGGTGCGCTACGGGTAATATGCTTACCTGTAGCGCATGTTTCTGGTGCGCTACGGGTATGCATATTACCCGTAGCGCACCAAACACATGCGCTACGGGTAATCTGGTCCGTGCGCTACGGGTGTTTTTTTGTAATTCAAAAAAATTTGAATTTTTTTATTTCTACTCGTGGCGCACTTGGTCTGTATGCGCTACGGGCAATTTTTTTTGAAATTAAAAAAAAGGCGCCGCCGGCCGCCGGAGAGGAGGTCGCCGGAGAGGAAGTCGTTAGAGAGGAGGTCATTAGAGAGGAGCTCGCTGGAGTGGAGGTTGCTAGAGAGGAGGTCGTTTGAGAGAAGCTCGCCGGAGAGGCCGTCGTTGGTGAGGAGCTCGCCGGAGAGGAGGTCTTTGAAGAGAAGCTCGCCGGAGAGTTGGTCGTTGGAGAGGAGCTCGCCGGAGAGGAGGTCGTTGGAGAGTAGCTCGCCGGAGAGGAGGTCATTGGAGAGGATCTCGCCGGAGAGGAGGTCGTTGGAGAGGAGCTTGCCGGAGAGGAGTTTGTTGGAGAGGAGCTCACCGGAGAGGAGGAGCTTGGCCGGGAGCTCGCCGGAGAGAAGCTCGCTGGAGAGGAGGAGCTTGGCCGGGAGCTCGCCGGAGAGGAGCTTCTCATGCTCATGTATGTGTGTTAGAGAGAGAGGGAGGGAGTGAGGTAGAAGAGATATGAGGTGGGTGAGAGAAGAAGGAAGGAGAGAGAGAAGAGGTGAGATAAGGACAAAGAGAGAGAGAGAGATCCGCGTGACCTCCTCCCGGCCAATCACAAGCCTCCATTGAAGATGCCACGGATGTGTTTTTGTTTGTAAACGTTGTGAGCCGTCGGATGCGTGGTGTAGATTCTCACTTACCGTAGCGCACCACTTCACCCATGCGCTACGGGTAAGTGATTCAAATTTCGTAATTTATTTCGCACCAAAAACTAGAACGTCAAAAAATTGCATCTTCCCTTTTGAATTTTGAGATTCTAAAATTTGTCGAAACGACCATAGCTGTTGAATTCGGATGTAACTTTTCGTTCTGATACTTTTTCATATAAAAAATTTCTGGAAACTTACCCGTAGCGCATGGGCTATGTGGTGCGCTACGGGTAAATTTTCAAATTTTTAAAATTTTGCCGCCAATTCAAAAATGTTTGAAAATTTTCCCGCCGATTCAAAAAAATTGGCAGGAAACTTACCCATAGCGCACCATATATGTATACCCGTAGCGCACTAGGCGGTGTGCTATGGGCACCCCCTCCAGGCCTACAATTACCCATAGCGCACTAAATATATGGTGCGCTGCGGGTAAGTCATATACCCGCAGCGCATGGGCATAGGTGCGCTACGGGTAAATACCCGCAGTTCACCACATATATAATGCGCTACGGGTAGCTGTGCTACCTATAGCTGTTTTCCTAGTAGTGCAAGATGACAGCAAATTTGAACATCATAAATAGAGGACTACAAATTAAACATAAAACATACATAATTTGTCCATAACATAGTTCATCATACATAGTTCATCATACATAGTTCATCACACATAGTTCATCACACATAGTTCATCACACATAGGTTATCACACATAGATAAATAAGTTCAACACATTTTTTCATCACATAGATGGTTCATTTATTTTGGCCCCTTTCCTTTGGCCACTCTTGCGGCACGATCCGCATTGCTCTTCGAGCGGAGTTTGTTCTTCCTTCTCCTTGCCGCTTCTGCTTCCTCTTCATCTTCCTCTTCAATGACGGCATTATGCCTAAGGCGAGGTCGAAGCCGATGATACCTAGTCTTCTATTCCGGAGTCCAACGCTGAAATGTCCTCCTCGGTTCGAGACTGAAGTCCCGTGGCTGCATGGACTGAGTAGCATGGGGTGCATCTATCAGCTGTGACTCGTTGATCTCGTCAGGCTCCTGCATATCATCCACGTCCATCCCCGCACATTTAGCCTACAAATACAGTGGTTAGCATTCATCATAGTGACACAATGGAAAACAAGATTTCGTTTAAAAATATGTGTACCCTGTGCAAGAAGTCCTCCACCTCGGCCTCTAAAATATCCTCAGGCACATCTGTAGGATCCTCCTCCATTTCATCCTCAAGCGCAACATTCTCCACGCCATGAGCAAAGTTTGAGCTCGTACCGGCTCCATGAGCAAAGCTTGAGCTTGTACCGGCTCCATGAGCAAAGTTGATATCCGCCATTGATTGACAGCCAAGGATCGCACATAAGGAACGTATACGAGAAATGCTACTCTGCCAATATGAGAACGACAAAATGAGAACAACAATATGAGATTTATTAAACTGTGGGGACAAATGCTATTGTGGCTTACCTTGGTGAAAGCCTTGAGTGCCTCCTTAGACCGTCGTCCCCGACGAGCTGCCAATGTCGCCATGGCGTCGTTGTTATGCCTGACAAGCTCCTCACGCTAGAGATAGAAAACAAGTCATCACTTGTGCAATGATAATATTACGATAGTAATACAAATGTTCCTAACTTACCACAAAGCGGAGTACAGGTGCTAGCTCAACATCTCTTCTACCATTCCTGATTAGCTTATTGAACTTGAGGTTGGCAATCTCATCAAAACCAGGATTGGTTAGGTCCACCGTCTCTTCAGGTGTATAAGCTGGTGCATTTATCTCCCAAAGCGTATTTTCCTTAAACCAAACAAGGTACCTGTCAAATGCATCACCATCAAAACTCGGACAAGGCTCATTGCCATGCTCCTCGGCATGCTTAAGCACAGTCCACCACTCCTTGATGTAGGTCTTATGATGATCTGCCCAATTTGTGATGGACTTCTGCCTCATTCTGTCCATCCTACATGGTCAAATTTATCAATGTTAGTCCGGTTCAAATACTCGTATAATTATATTTCAAGTACCACTCACTCATGGAGTAGTATGACCGTGTCCTTCGTCTCTGGCGGGGTCTCCTGGAGTAAGCCGAACTGAGTCATCACTCTTTGAGAAAGGTGATACTCAACCATATAGAGACAAATCAAGGGGCACTTCATCCGCCAAAGGTGTGATTCAGCGAGACACTGAGGATTCAAGACAAAGCCAATATATTGGGCAAATTTATTGGCCTTCCCATATGGCTCCCAAATCACCTATGCGAAAAATAGTTAGTATGAAGTTTTTGTGAAATCATTGAACGGTCAAATACAAGATGTAATATAGAGAGAACTGAAATTTTTACCTTGCCAGGTGTCAACGCGTCGAACTCGTTGCTGCAGTACTTATACATGGTTTTCGAGGAACCGACATTTGGTTCAACAACATCATATAAATACACCCATGTGGGTCCACATAACGGAATGTCGTCCTCTTCCCAGTCATTGCGAGGGAGAACCACAGGCCGGCCAATAAGAAATTAACTGACGATAGAGATAAGAAAGTGCCGCTGAACCCAGCTTATTTTGCTATCCCAACTAGTTAATGCCTTGAGCCACAACCATGCTGCATTATTCCCACCGATATCTGCAAAGAGAGTCTGGCTAATGACATACCACACGTATGCACGAGCATGCTGCTGCACCCTCTCCTTCGAAGCATTCTCGGGGCATTTCCCATACCTCAACGCTATCCTTATGTATGGTGCACCTGCGGTCATGCCAGGATAGACCGGTGCACACCCTATGAGTGACCTCATAGACTCGCGCCAATCCTTTGAGTCCCTACTAAAGCACAATGGTTACCCGCTTATTGTAAGTGCTAGGATCACATCCTGAAGGGTGACGGTCATCTCCCCACACCCGAGATGAAAAGTGTGGGTCTCGGGCCTTCATCAGTCAACTAGTGCCGCAAGCGCACATGGATTCATCCACACCGACGACCAACTAACCATGTTGATAAAAGGTAGAAGTCCAAGCCTCTCGATATACTCGGTGTACCGATAATCAAATTCCATCTTGCTATCATCATGAGCTTCATGACACCTAAGACAAAGAGGATGGAAAACCTGCAAATAATTCTAGTTAGCACAATATAAAAACCATGTAAGAAAAATGATGTGATAATGTACATTTCAAATACCTTTTTCTCCTCCGCCATAAGCCGAGCACGTTGGTATTTATCATAATGTTTTTCAAAAAGTGCCATCCTACACATATTACAAAAAATGTATTTATATGGCATGTAAATGAAACAAGTTCGCTACAAGGTGAGAAACATTACATAATATTAAGATCAAAATATTCTCAAATCATCACAAACATTGGTGTACTATCACAAATATTGCTAATTCATCACACATTTGCACCGGTAAATCATCACAACTATTTTGTATATTCTACTATATCCACCACTTCAAATTCTACTCTAAGACATACTAATCATACTACCAATTGCCGCAATTGCACACAAATCATACAACAAATTTTAGTATGAAGAGATGGACAAGGATTACCATACCTGGGCACTGGGAGCACCTAGCCCAGTAGCAAGAAGGAGTGAGAAGGATGAGGCCGGCCAGTAGGAGAGAAGAGGCTACGACGGCGGCTCACCCGACCTCCATGACGCGGCGGCGGCGGGGTCGTGCAGAGGGGGAGCACCACGCCACCGGCGGCGGGGTCGCGCAGAGGTGCCGGCGGGGTCGTGCGGATGAGCACCGGCGGCGACGGCGGCTCGGAGGGGTTTTCGGGTAGGAGCACCGGTGGTGGGGGGCCGGCCGAGGACAAGTCGGGGAGGAGCACTGGCGGCGGCGGCGAACTGAGAGGGGTGGCTCGAGAGATGGGTGGAGGTTACGGTGGGAGGGGCCGCTCGATAGTGTAACCCTAGATGCATGGCGCCCTCCCTCAAGGCGCCATACTTACAAGTTGCGGGTTCAAGCTGCCACGTTGGAAAATACCACGGCGTCGTGGGGGATAGCGCCATGCAATGGAACCACGGCGCCGTGGTGGTGGGCGCCGTGCAAAAGGGTCAGATCGTGATTTTTTTTAAACACGATTTATTTTGTATTAAACTTCGCGAAAAGGGCTATTTTTGTCGTTTTTTACAGAAATAGACGGGGCGACCTGAGGTCCTGAACCGCTGGAGCCTCAGAAAGGGAAGCCATTTCTATTCCGTTGTAGAGTAGAGGGAGATAGAGATGTGAAGGAGACCGAGGTTGAGTGATCTCTGCCACAACATCCCGCACACATGCATGGATTGCAGTTGCAGACGCTGACTGGCACCTGGCTACAGGGACGCAATCGGTCTGTTTCTGAAGAGCAGAGGAGCGTACACCGCGAACGCCAAAGCTTCAGAGTGAAAACTTCAGTATTTGAACTCATTGCTCAGAGTTCAGTTTTCTGCGCAATCCAGGGTATACACTCTGCAACTAACCCGGTCGGGTTAGTTTACCGCGACAAACTGCAAGTCACACATGTGAGATTTGTTCAGTTGGTTAGGGCCAGGTGCGCACCGCACCTGATGTGTTGGTTTCTAAATAGTCGGCCCGTATTAAGTGCCGAGCAAGGACGTTCCCTCGGCACCGGCCGGCACGCACGGCGGCGCCTGTACGTACGTGCATCAGCAAATTCCAGAGCCGCGCACAGCTCTGACCTCTGTGCGAGTAACTTTCAGAGAGGAATTCCCAGTTCCATCGGCGCCAAATGTTTCGGTTCTTCACGCAAGCAAAGGTGGTGGTCAGCTCGGTCAATCTGTCCGGAGGGCCATTTATGTTCACTTTTGACCGGTACTAGTTTGTTTAGCTTTGACGTGTGTGAAGTCGATCGGGTTGTTCGATCGCAGTCAAGGATGAACAGCGGCGGCGAGCACGTTTTTGGTTATCTAGCTTGTGGTTGATTGCTACGGCAACAACTACTCGTAGGAGTCGACCTACGGTAACTCCAGATATTCATTTGCTTGCTGCATCCGTGTGCATGTCGCACTTTCCGGACCAGTAGTTAAGTATGGTTGATGCGAGAGCGTGTATAAAACGTGCAGTGACTGAAGCCCAAGAGAAACCGACGTACGTGAGCGTCGACCGGTGCTTAGGAGCATTGAGCTTTGGCCAAGGCGGGAAGGAGCAGGTCGGGAGCTGCCAGCTTTTTTCCTAAAGCACCCACCTATTTTATTAAGGTGTGTTTAGGGCTTAATCTACTGAGTAACAACTTATGGTTCAGTAGAATAATGTCATTATATCTCATATACAACTCACTATTAATATGAATTAGGAAGCAATCAAACGGTTCAGATATATGGTTTCTAGTTGTAACATCACTTGCAACTGTAAAAATCTCAGTTGCAACTCAATTGCACGAATCACGATGCAAATCTAATGGTCTAGAATTCTACTGAGCCATAAGCTATTTCTCAGTCTGAGAAATTGCAAAACCAATTTTATTAATAAAAAATTAAAGTACATGAGTACATAAATGTGAAAACTAAAAGATAGACCAGAACAAAATACTTGTCCTAAAACTTTGCAAAAAGAACCCCAAAAGATTATAAAATGCTTAACTATCTCTAGGGTTTTTTACACTCGTCGAAGATAGCGGCCGCTGCTGAACTCCAACACCGCATAAACGCACATTGATAGAGACGTCGAGGCTCCACCATCGCCAAATCGAAAGAAGCACCATCACCAACAATGCTTTGTGAGTCGATGAACAGGCTCGCTGCAATCAGCAAGCACATGTCGCTGTGGCACGTTGACCGGGGACGTCCCCAGGCTACTTTAGACCAAGATCCACCGCATCCCGTCGATGACCGGCAGACAGGCTGGAGAGGCATAGGCTCCCGCGCCCTCGGCATGCCCCATCTGCTATCAAGCTCAGGAGTCTATCACGCACCTATTGATTGATTGTGTTCTAGCGCGGACTGTGTGGGCTGCCTGCCTACGGTGGTGGGATAGAGAGGATTGACTTCCTTTGCGTGGGATTTTGCTCGTCGATTGGCTACAATCCTAGCGTGGGAGAGTCGCAGATGTCCAAGACTACTGGATTGGGGTTGCCCTGATTTGCTGGTGCCTCTGGAGGCATCAGAATGACGTGGTCTTTGAGGACGCCACCGCCTCGCCGCTCATGGTCATTCACAATAAACGTAGAGAAGCTGAGCTGTGGAAGGCTGCAGGCCACTTCAAGGCCGAGCTTGCCTTAGTGGATAGGTGGAGGCTTGGCGAGTAGTCAGTGTGTGTTTTCCCCTTTCTTGCTGACCTAATTAGGCAGCATGAAGTTGCGTCCTCGATGTCTGTGTCGATCGCGTTGTACTTCGGCCCCTTGGTCTTTTTTCTATGAAACCGATACGTCTATTCAGGACGTATCCTTGAAAAAGTAGGGAAAGAATGATGGGTTTCGCAGCATAGTAAATCAAAAAAATTCCTATGGATGCGAACAAGAAAGCCAAGATCTAATCTAGGAGATGTAATCAATGAGAGAGGTAGATGAGATCTTCATACCCTTGAAGAAATCGCACAGCGGAAACGTTCAACAGAACGTGGATGATGTAGTCGTACTAGCCGTCTCCTCCTCGCGATCCGATCCGATCCAACGCCGCAAGTGGCGGCGCCTCCGAGAGATGCACACATACGGTGCAGCGACGTCTCCTCCTTCCTTGGTCCAGCAAGTCTGGTGGAGAGATAGATTGGATCTGCAGCACGACGGTGTGGTGCTTATGGTGGAGAGTTTCTGCGGCAGGGCTTCGCCTACGCACAGTTGCGAGAGAGAGAGGTGGAGGGGCAGCAGTTGGACGGCGGCTAGGGTTGGAGTGGAGGGAGGCTGCGCCCCTGCCCCTCCTTATATAGGAGGCTCGCTGGCTGCCTTGGCCCCTCCTCCAAGCCCTAGGGCGGCGGCCTAGGGGGAAGAGTAGGGGGCAAGTCTTCCCCCCTCTTCTGGAAGGTTCCCTTAGGGTTTCCCCTAAGGGCTGGCCGGCTGGGCCTTAGGGGCCTTGTGCGCCTGGCCCAAAGTGGCCAGGACACTTCACCTTAGGCCCACACAGGCCTCCGACAAGTGGGCCCACGTTGGTCCCACTCCGGAACCTTCTAGAACCTTCCGGTACAATACCGATAAACTCCGAAACGATTCCGGAATCCAAAAACTGCTTTCCTTTATATGAATCTTATTCTCCGGACCATTCCGAAACCTCTCGTGATGTCCTGGATCTCATCCGAGACTCCGAACAAAAAACTTATAAACCAATTATCCATTCTATCCTAGTGTCGATGCACGTTAAGTGTGTGACCCTACGGGTTCGAGAATATGCAGACATGATCTTCTATCAATAATCAACAGCGGGATCTAGAAACCCATATTGACTCCCACATATTCAACGATGATCATATCGGATGAACCATGATGCCAGGATTCAATTAATCCCATATATGTATTCCTTTCGTCACGCGATATTTTACTTGCCCGAGATTCGATCGTCGGTATCGCCATACCTAGTTCAATCTTGTTCACAGCAAGTACTTTACTCGTTCTGTAATCCGATATCACTTCATGATTAACTTCTTAACCACATGCTTGCAAGCGGTGTTGATATCGATTACTGAGTGGGCCCGAAGTATATCTCTCCGACTCGGGAGGGACAAATTCCATCTCGATACATACAACCCAACAAGTACTTTCCGATCACCTGAGAGACACCTTTATGATCACCCTCTCATAGGATGACGTTTGATGACCTCAAAGCTCTCTTCCGATACTTGGGAGTTGCATTATCTCATGGTCTAAGGAACACAATACATGACATAGGAAAAAGCTTTGCAAAGATGAACACAATGACACGATCTAATTGCTGTGCTTTATTTGGGTCTGTCCATCACATCATTCTCCTAATGACATGATCTCATTATTAATTGACAACTCATGTCTATGGTTAGGAAACCTTAACCATCATTAATCAATGAGCTAGTCCATAGAGGCGTACTAGGGACGCGGTGTTGTTCATAAACCACACAGGTATTAAAGTTTCCGCTTAATACAATTCTAGCATGGAATATAAACATTATCATGAACAAGAATTATAATAATAACATCTTTATTATTGCCTCTAGGGCATAATTCCAACAGTCTCCCACTTGCACTAGAGTCAATAATCTAGTTTACATCTGGTAACAATCTAACACCCATGGCATTAAGGTGTTGATCATGTTTTGCTCGTGAAAGAGGTTTAGTCAACGGATCTGCGACATTCAGATCCATATGTACTTTGCTAATCTTCAGATCTCCATCTGATATATAATCTTGAATTATATGAAAATGGCGGTTGATGTGCTTAGTCTTTGGATGATATCTTGGTTCCTTAGCCAGTGCTATGGCGCCAGTATTGTCGCACAATATCTCCAGTGGGTCCAAGGCATTTGGAACCACACCAAGCTCACTGATGAAGTTCCTGATCCAAACTCCTTCACTTGACGCTTCTAAAGCAGCCATGTATTCCGCTTCTGTTGTAGATCCCGTGATCACGCTTTGCTTGCAGCTTCTCCAGCTCACAGCTCCACCATTCAAAATATAAACGTATCCTGTCTGAGATTTAGAATCATCCGGGTCGGTGTCAAAGCTAGCATCGACGTAACCTTTTACGACGAGCTCCTCATCACCTCCATAGACCAAGAACATTTCTTTAGTCCTATTTAAATACTTTAGGATGTTCTTTACGGCTGTCCAGTGTTCCACTCCTGGATCACTTTGGTATCTGCTCGTCAAACTAAGAGCATTGGACACATCCGGTCTAGTACACATCATGACATACATGATAGAACCTATGGCCGAGGCATATGGCACTTTGCTCATAGTTTCTCTATCTTTTACCGTAGCTGGACACTGAGCCTTGCTCAATATCTTACCTGACAACATGGGCAATGAACCTTTCTTTGCTTTATCCATTCTGAACCTTTTCAGAACTTTGTCCAGGTATGTACTTTGGCTTAAACCTATTAGGCGTCTTTGTCTATCTCTATAGATTTTGATGCCTAATATATAAGCAGCTTATCCTAGGTCTTTCATTGAAAAACATTTATTCAAATAACTCTTCACATCGTTAAGCATACCGATGTCATTTCCAATAATCAATATGTCATCCACATACAGTACTAGAAATGTCACCGAGCTCCCACTCACTTTCTTGTAGACACAAGCTTCGTAGCAATTTGGAACAAATCCAAAACTCTTGATCACTTGATCAAAACGAAGGTTCCAACTCCGAGATGCTTGCTTCAGTCCATAAATGGAACACTGAAGTTTGCACACCTTATTAGCATCCTTAGGATTGACAAAACCTTCGGGCTGCATCATATACAACTCTTCATCAATGTTGCCATTGAGGAACGCAGTCTTGACATCCATGTGCCAAATTTCATAATCATAAAACGCAGCAATTGCTAATAAAATCCGAATGGACTTAAACATCGCTACGGGAGAGAAAGTCTCATCGTAGTCAACACCTTGAACTTGCCGAAACCCTTTTGCGACAAGCCGAGCTTTATAGACAGTAACATTACCATCCGCGTCCGTTTTCTTTTTGAAAATCCATTTGCACTCAACGGCCTTACGGTCGCTAGGAGGGTCCACCAAAGTCCATACTTGGTTTTCGCTCATGGATCCCAATTCGGATTTCATGGCCTCTAGCCATTTCTCAGAGTCTAGGCTCATCATTGCTTCCTCATAGTTCGCAGGTTCATTGTTGTCTAACAACATGACAGTTAAGACAGGGTTGCCGTACCATTCAGGAGTGGCACGCGACCTTGTCGACCTGCGAATTTTAGTAGTAGCATCGTTTGAAGTTTCATGATCCTCGTCATTAGCTTCCTCTCTTGTTGGTGCAGACGGCACCGGAACAACTTCGGGTGCTGCGCTACTCTCCAACTCGAGAGAAGGTTCAATAACCTCGTCTAGCTCTACCTTCCTCCCACTCACTTCTTTCGAGAGAAACTCCTTCTCAAGAAAGGATCCGTTCTTTGCAACAAACACTTTGCCTTCAGATCTGTGGTAGAAGGTATACCCAATCGTTTCCTTAGGGTATCCTATGAAGACGCATTTCTCCACTTTGGGTTCGAGCTTGTCCGGCATTAACTTCTTGACGTAAGCTTTGCATCCCCAAACTTTAAGAAATGACAACTTAGGTTTAGCACCAAACCATAGTTCATACGGTGTCGTCTCAATGGATTTAGATGGTGCCCTATTTAAAGTGAACGCAGCGGTTTCTAATGCATAACCCCAAAATGATAACGGCAAATCTGTAAGAGACATCATCGATCGCACCATATCTAATAGAGTTCGATTCCAGCGTTCAGACACACCATTGCGCTGTGGTGTTCCAGGTGGCGTGAGTTGCGAAACGATTCCGCTTGCTTTAAGATGCGTGAGAAAATCATAACTCAAATATTCACCTTCACGATCAGATCGTAGAAATTTAATTTTCCTGTTACGATGGTTTTCCACTTCATTCTGAAATTCTTTGAACTTTTCAAACGTTTCAGATTTATGCTTCATTAAATAGATATACCCATATCTACTTAAGTCATCAGTAAAAGTGAGAAAATAGCGATATCCACCGTGCGTCGAAATACTCATTGGTCCGCACACATCGGTATGTATGATTTCCAATAAGTCCGTTGCTCGCTCCATTATTCCGGAGAACGGGGTTTTGATCATCTTGCCCATGAGGCACGGCTCGCACGTGTCAAATGATTCAAAATCAAGAAACTCCAAAAGTCCATCAGAATGGAGTTTCTTCATGCGTTTTACACCAATATGACCTAGACGACAGTGCCACAAATAAGTTGGATTATCACTATCTACTTTGCATCTCTTAGCCTCAATGTTATGGATGTGCGTTTCATTGCTTTCGAGATTCAGAAGAAATAAACCATTCACAACAGGTGCATGACCATAAAAGATGTTATTCATATAAATAGAACAACCATTATTCTCAGATTTAAATGAATAACCATCTTGCAATAAACATGATCCAGATATAATGTTCATGCTCAACGCAGGCACATAATAACATTTATTAAGGTTTAAAACTAATCCCGAAGGTAAAACTAAGGAGAGCATGCCGACGGCCATCACATCAACTTTTGATCCATTGCCAACACGCATCGTCACCTCATCCCTTGCTAGCCGCCGTCTATTCTGTAGCTCCTGTTTCGAGTTACAAATATTAGCAACTGAACCAGTATCATATACTCAGGCACTACAACGAGCGCTAGTAAGGTAAACATCAATAACATGTATATCAAATATACCTTTAATGGTGTTAGCCTTCTTGTTCGCTAAGTACTTCGGACAGTTGCGCTTCCAGTGACCCTTGTCCTTGCAATAGAAGCACTCAGTATCCGGCTTAGGTCCAGACTTGAGCTTCTTCTCAGTAGGGCAACGCGCTTGCCGCTGCCTTTCTTGAAGGATTTCTTTGCACCCTTAGCTTTCTTAAAGCTAGTGGTCTTGTTGACCATCAACACATGATTATCTTTCTTGATATCCACCTCTGCAGCTTTCAGCTTTTCGAAGAGCTCAGTGATCATATCAGTGGAACCAATTTGATTATGAGTAACTACAAAGCCTTTGTAGCTTGGAGGGAGTGATTGCAGAACTCTATCAATCTTGAGCTCTTTTGGAATCTTGCAGTCCAGCTGCTCAAGGCGTTGAGTGTAGCCCGACATCTTAATGGCGTGCTCACTAACGGAACTCCCTTCCTCCATCTTGCAGTTAAAGAACTTCTCAGAGATCTCATATCTCTCAGAATGGGCTTGAGTCTGAAACATGGTTTTCAGTGTCTCAAGAATCTCATAAGGCCCACGGTACTTCTCAAAACGATTTTGAAGTTCCGGTTCCATAGAAAACAACATGGTACTCATAATCGCATCATAATCATCTCTGCGAGAATTAAAGTCAGCAAGTTCTTCAGTTTTTGCGGTTGCAGCAGGGGTGTCACCTAGCACTTCCTCAAGTACATAGGCTTTTTGTCCACTAGCGAGAATGATTCTCAGATTGCGGAACCAGTTGGTGAAGTTAGACCCATTGTTCTTAAGCTTTTCTTTCTCAGCAAAAACGTTGAAGTTGAAGTTGGACTTAGCCATTTGATCTACAAAATTTGCAAGTTCAATTTAGACTATGTTCATGATAACTAGTTCAACTTAATCAAATTACTAGATGAACTCCCACTAAATTCAACATCCCTCAAGTTGTTTAGTGAACACGATCCAAATTCACCACACCTAATCCGATCTTCACGAGAAGAGATGTGGTTTCAATGGTGGACAACAAAGTGTCGATCATATCATTCATATGACTCATGTTTAACCTTTCGGTTCGTGTGTTCCGAGGCCATGTCTGTACATGCTAGACTCGTCAAGTCAAACCCAAGTATTTCCGCGTGTGCAAAACTGGCTTGCACCCGTTGTATGTGAACGTAGAGTTTATAGCACCCGATCATCACGAGGTGCTTGAAAACGACGAACTTTCGCAATGGTGCATACATGGGGAGAACACAATTTTATCTTGATCTTTAAGTGAGAAATCATCTTACAATGCTACCGTCGCGATCTAAGCATAATAAGATACATAAAAGGATAAACATCACATGCATATAATTTTATGTGACATGGTATAGCCAATCTCCGCGCAATGATCTCCATCTTGTGCGCGCCGGCATGATCTCCATCACTCCACCATGATTGCCTCCACCATGAATAGCAACTACAACTATTGCTAACTACTTAGCGATAAAGTAAAGTTATTACATGGCGTATAAGAAGTTGACACGCAAGTCATACACAATTTATAAAGACAACCATATGGCTCCTGCTGGTTGTGAACTCATCGATATGCAAGTCGTGAAAGATTACAAAACATGATCATTGCATACATCACATATATGACATCACATTTTGTGGCCATACCATATCACAAAACACTCCCTGCAAAAACAAGTTAGACGCCTCTACTTTGTTGTTGCATGTTTTACGTGGCTTATGGGAGTAACAAGTTAAGAACGATTCTTACCTACGAAAAGCCACAACGGTGATATTATGGTTGCCAACATCCGTTGTAAATCCCATGACTACTATAGTGAGAGAAACTGGCATCCACCAGCCGCATGTGTGGAACAAGCCACACGTCAAGTGCGGAGCCGGTCTCGCGAACGAGGTCGCGTAAAGTTGGCCTGGACCGCTTCGATCTCACTATGTCGCGCCATAAGAAATACACAACAAAGAGGTTTGCAACAGAAAACATCAACGCCCGCAACAAGCATGTTGTGTTCTACTCGTGAAACACATCTACGCATAGATCTAGCTCTGATACCACTGATGGGTTTCGCAGCATAGTAAATCAAAAAATTTCCTACGGATGCGAACAAGAAAGCCAAGATCTAATCTAGGAGATGTAATCAACAAGAGAGGTAGATGAGATCTTCATACCCTTGAAGAAATCGCACAACAGAAACGTTCAACAGAACGTGGATGATGTAGTCGTACTAGCCGTCTCCTCCTCGCGATCCGATCTGATCCAACGCCGCAAGTGGCGGCGCCTCCGAGAGATGCACACGTACGGTGCAATGACGTCTCCTCCTTCTTTGGTCCAGCAAGTCTGGTAGAGAGATAGATTGGATCTACAGCACGACGGCGTGGTGCTTATGGTGGAGAGTTTCTGCGGCAGGGCTTCGCCTACGCACAGTTGCGAGAGAGAGAGAGAGGTGGAGGGGCAGTAGTTGGACGGCGACTAGGGTTGGAGTGGAGGGAGGCTGCACCCCTGCCCCTCCTTATATAGGAGGCTGGCCGGCTGCCTTGGCCCCTCCTCCAAGCCCTAGGGCGGCAGCCTAGGGGGAAGAGTAGGGGGCAAGTCTTCCCCCCCTCTTCTGGAAGGTTCCCTTAGGGTTTCCCCTAAGGGCTGGCCGGCTGGGCCTTAGGGGCCTTGTGCGCCTGGCCCAAAGTGGCCAGGACACTTCCCCTTAGGCCCACACAGGCCTCTGACAAGTGGGCCCACGTTGGTCCCACTTCGGAACCTTCTAGAACCTTCCGGTACAATACCGATAAACTCCGAAACGATTCCGGAATCCAAAAACTGCTTTCCTTTATATGAATCTTATTCTCCGAACCATTCCGGAACCTCTCGTGATGTCCTGGATCTCATCCGAGACTCTGAACAAAAAACTCATAAACCAATTATCCATTCTATCCTAGCGTCGATGCACGTTAAGTGTGTGACCCTACGGGTTCGAGAATATGCAGACATGATCTTCTATCAATAATCAACAGCGGGATCTAGAAACCCATATTGACTCCCACATATTCAACGATGATCATATCGGATGAACCATGATGCCAGGATTCAATTAATCCCATATATGTATTCCCTTCGTCACGCGATATTTTACTTGCCCGAGATTCGATCGTCGGTATCGCCATACCTAGTTCAATCTCGTTCACAGCAAGTACTTTACTCATTCCGTAATCCGATATCACTTCATGATTAACTTCTTAACCACATGCTTGCAAGCAGTGTTGATATCGATTACCGAGTGGGCCCGAAGTATATCTCTCCGACTCGGGAGGGACAAATTCCATCTCGATACATACAACCCAACAAGTACTTTCCGATCACCTGAGAGACACCTTTATGATCACCCTCTCATAGAATGACGTTTGATGACCTCAAAGCTCTCTTCCGATACTAGGGAGTTGCATTATCTCATGGTCTAAGGAACACAATACATGACATAGGAAAAAGCTTTGCAAAGATGAACAGAATGACACGATCTAATTGCTGTGCTTTATTTGGGTCTGTCCATCACATCATTCTCCTAATGACATGATCTCATTATTAATTGACAACTCATGTCTATGGTTAGGAAACCTTAACCATCATTAATCAATGAGCTAGTCCATAGAGGCGTACTAGGGACGCGGTGTTGTTCATAAACCACACAGGTATTAAAGTTTCCGCTTAATACAATTCTAGCATGGAATATAAACATTATCATGAACAAGAATTCTAATAATAACATCTTTATTATTGCCTCCAGGGCATAATTCCAACAAAGAACGGCAGCGACACGCTGAGATACTGATCTCGCCAGATCTGAAAAACATCATCGCTTCAGAGCATCCACCTCACTCCAGCCTCTAGCTCCGCCGTAGACAATGACGAACGCCAGCGACACGCCGAGATACTGATCTCGCCAGATGTGAAAAAAGCGAGAAGATCAACTGCCGATCTGAAAGATCAACAAGCACACGTTGTCATTAACTTCGAGACGCCGCTATAAAGATCAACATCGATGTAGGCGTAGAGTTGAGACATATTTATTCGCCTGAACACCGCTTCTACCATCCCAACAACGCAACATATATAATAGACAAATCCTAACTACTACCATAACCGGTCTAGTAGTTATGATTTGAAACGTACATCAGCAGATACGGGACTATACGCACCATACATCAGCAGATACGGGACTATACGTACTCCGGTGACCTCCGTTGAACCTCGGATGCGTATTCAGTGACCATAAATTGTGTATTCCAATGTACGGTGACCAAGGCGAGTAAGGGGTACAAGTTCGATGATGTATGGTGTATTTTACTCTGGTGATAATGTGGTAGAAGTTGAGGCTCGTAATTTGATGAAGGTGACGATGGTAATATTGGTGATGAACACGCTGATGCTAATACAGATAATGAAGGTAATGATGCTAATACTGTTGATGAAGATAATAATGCTACTGTTCACGATGACACCAATAGCTCTTCTCATCCTGATACTGTTGCATTTGCTGAAAGGAGTTTTTCTAAACTCAAGTTGCTGAAATTCTATATGCGTTCTACTATGACAGAAAAGAGACTTAGTGGATTACGATAGCACTTGAGAGTGATATTTTGGAGAAGATCAACTATAATGCTATGGTTGAAGATTTTATTTCAAGAAATACCCGACGGATGATGCTTTTTGGTAGACCATAAGGTTCGTTTTATTTTTAATGCTATATTTATTAATTTAGAATGAATACTTGATATTTTTCAGACATTGTACGACATAGCACATTCAGAAGTTATACAATATAAATTAAACGTGTGATTTTGTTATACTAGTTCTTGAGTTTATATCAAAATTAAGGCCCCAATTTTATAAGTCGCATCGGAGCCCCCAAATCCTGAAGACGGGCCTGCCTCCTACCACCGAAGCGGCAAGCGGAGGGAGAGGCAACAACGCCAACGCCGGCGAAGATGTGAGGATCTGCGTCGCCGCCGCCTGTCGCCTGTGCGAGCAGCCAGCTGAGCTATGGACGTTAGTTCCAACTGCCTCGTCTTCATGCAAAACATGTTCCTTCATATTCTTACCAAGCCGAGCTGTTTCCTGTAACATCACCGCGTTGGTCGTCGTTTACCAATTCCCCGAATGCAGCCGTGCTCGGTAAACTTAACACTGAAGCACACAAGCTGCCTGGCCAGCCGTGGATGTCAAACCAAATTCCACGGCGATTTAGACAAAATTAACCCAAACTTGAAACGATTTCAAATAATAAACCATCGACGGAACTATTTCAAAAAATAACCTCTTTTTGCTTCGCCAGTCACGGTGGCGACGCAGAAGGTTGTGCTTCGCCAGGGGGAGTGGCGAGGCGGTGGAGTGCGTCGCCACTCACGGTGGCGAAGCAGGTAAACGTGCGTTGCCACTCACGGTGGCGAAGCACAATGGCCTGCGTCGCCACTCTCAGTGGCGAAGCACTTTAGGGTTAGGGTTTCCCGCCCAGCCCCGAGCTGGCCTCCTCACTCACTTCCTCCCTCATCTCTTCACAGCAAAGGCGGCTGCTCTCTCTCCCCCTCTCAATCCTCCCACCCAAAATCACCCAAATCGAAGCTTTTCTCCGTGGATTTCTCCTTCCCCAAGTCTCCTAAGGTACTCTCCATCATTTCCCATTCATTTGACCCATTGGAATTTGCATATTTGGTTTTGAATCCCCAAATCTTGGAAACCCTAGAAAAATTGATTCACCCAAATTGCAATGTTGATTCTTGTTAATTTGGTCAATGTTGGCTTGTATGATGTGTATGAAGTATTTTAGTGTAGATTGGTAGGTTAGGGTAAGGGTTTGTGAGGTTAGGGTTTGTTGTTATGTTAGGGTTAGGGTAAGGGTTTTCTTGTTATGTTAGGGTTAGGGTTTTCTTGTTATGAAGTATGATGTGTTAGTAAATATTGGCATAGGTACTTATTAATTTTTTTACCTTATTGTTGTTATACAAAAATAGGTATGGCGAGAATTGTTCATGTTCACCATGTTGACAAGGAAGCATATTTGAAAGGCAATTTAGAGCCCGACCCGGATGAGCTTGACTTGGTGTTCGAGCGTACTCCTACGTACGCCGAGGTCTTGGAACAAGTTAGGATAGAGTTGAAATGGATGGACCCTAGTGATGTTGTTGAGTTGGAGGGTAGGCACAACGCCGGATTTGGCATGCATTTCCGTTGGAAGATAATGCGTATCAACTCCGAGCAACGTTGGGGTGCATACAAGGAGGTGGTGGCCGAATCTCTCGACAAGGCTCTTGAGTTATTTGCCACCAAAAAGGTTGGTGGTACTTTGCACGTGGACTTGAACCGGAGTGCCTCCCGGGTTGATGCTAGGAATTCTCCACCGAACCACCAAGAAGAAATGACGGATGGAAGTCCAATTTTAAAGGAGGACGAAGCATTGGAAGAGGAGGATGATGAGTGCGGGGATGATGACAATGATATTGAGCTTCATGACCACAATGTTGGAGATTTGGATATGTACTATACGCAAGAAAACATGGACCATGACATCCCGTACTCGCGATGCTTCGTCCTCTTTTGAAATTGGACTTCCATCCGTCATTTCTTCTTGGTGGTTCGGTGGAGAATTCCTAGCATCAACCCGGGAGGCACTCCGGTTCAAGTCCACATGCAAAGTACCACCAACCTTTTTGGTGGCAAATAACTCAAGAGCCTTGTCGAGAGATTCGGCCACCACCTCCTTGTATGCACCCCAACGTTGCTCGGAGTTGATACGCATTATCTTCCAACGGAAATGCATGCCAAATCCGGCGTTGTGCCTACCCTCCAACTCAACAACATCACTAGGGTCCATCCATTTCAACTCTATCCTAACTTGTTCCAAGACCTCGGCGTACGTAGGAGTACGCTCGAACACCAAGTCAAGCTCATCCGGGTCGGGCTCTAAATTGCCTTTCAAATATGCTTCCTTGTCAACATGGTGAACATGAACAATTCTCGCCATACCTATTTTTGTATAACAACAATAAGGTAAAAAAAAAATAAGTACCTATGCCAATATTTACTAACACATCATACTTCATAACAAGAAAACCCTAACCCTAACATAACAAGAAAACCCTTACCCTAACCCTAACATAACAACAAACCCTAACCTCACAAACCCTTACCCTAACCTACCAATCTACACTAAAATACTTCATACACATCATACAAGCCAACATTGACCAAATTAACAAGAATCAACATTGCAATTTGGGTGAATCAATTTTTCTAGGGTTTCCAAGATTTGGGGATTCAAAACCAAATATGCAAATTCCAATGGGTCAAATGAATGGGAAATGATGGAGAGTACCTTAGGAGACTTGGGGAAGGAGAAATCCACGGAGAAAAGCTTCGATTTGGGTGATTTTGGGTGGGAGGATTGAGAGGGGGAGAGAGAGCAGCCGCCTTTGCTGTGAAGAGATGAGGGAGGAAGTGAGTGAGGAGGCCAGCTCGGGGCTGGGCGGGAAACCCTAACCCTAAAGTGCTTCGCCACTGAGAGTGGCGACGCAGGCCATTGTGCTTCGCCACCGTGAGTGGCGACGCACGCTTACCTGCTTTGCCACCGTGAGTGGCGACGCACTCCACCGCCTCGCCACTCCCCCTGGCGAAGCACAACCTTCTGCGTCGCCACCGTGACTGGCGAAGCAAAAAGAGGTTATTTTTTTGAAATAGTTCCGTCGATGGTTTATTATTTGAAATTGTTTTAAGTTTGGGTTAATTTTGTCTAAATCGCCGCTTCTGGGCACACACCCATCATGGCGACCGCCTGCGTGGCCGTCCGGGAGAGCTGAACTCTGAAACCTGTCACTTTGAATTTTGAAACATGCACCACGAGAGGGTTGATAAGGTTTTTGGAGCATTTCAGTGTGACTCGTTGCTTTCGTTCGAGTACATTGGCACCAACCGGTCGACTACTCCGACTCTGAATCTAATGTACGACTACGACCTCATCACCACTGGCGGCGCGTCATGGAGGCCGACCTAGGTGGTGGCCCAGTCTTCTCAATATGAAAATCGTTTTTATCAGCTTATCTGATCCATAAATCTGGTAAATAATGCCCCATTTTGAAGATTTACCTTCATTGGCCCATGCTACTACCTTGAGTTGATAATTTGGCCCATCCAAAAATTATTTAATATTCCAACAATAATGTCAGATACCCAAAACAGCAAAATTTCCAAGTGTCATATGAGATCTCTATCGTTAAATATTCTCGAGACATCACTGTAAGCTAGGCGTAAAATAACTTTTCCAATGAAGGACTTCAGAGTCAACACATGATCACCGTCGGAAAGTACACATCCTGAACTAGGACAACTTATTCCGAACATAAGAAGTTTTAGGGAGAAATCCAGAACCCGATTAGGTTGCAGGACGAAATCAATGATTTACTTATTTCCTACTCTATCATGATACTAAATTGAGAACACATTTGAGATTGAGACGGATTATCATTTATATTTGTATTACATAACTGTTGCCTACATTACAGATTACTTAAGCATCTTCTTCCCACTTCCGTGGTTATGCAGCGTTGCAGACCATGAAATAAGTTGAGGACATAATGCAAGTCAACAGGAACCTACTTTAATTATCATCCTAATCTACACCTAATAAGAAGACAAACGTGTAAAGTTAACCATGCTCCATGGTCAGTCACAATCACCTTCCAACAACGAGTCACCGAGATGCATGCCTCCTCGTCGGAAGAAGAAAAACCGGAAAGATCGCGGCAATGGCAGCATCATTATCAATCACTGTTGGCCACCCTCACAGCAACACGGATAGCTCAGCTCGCTCGTCTCCGCCTTGATTAGCAGCCGCCCATGTGGCTCTCCTCAGGCCAAGGCTAATTCTCACTGTATCTCCACGACTGAAAGCCGGAGAAGGAACGGCGACCTCCGGGTTGTGAGGTTACGGCGGCCACGCGGCCACCAATGGAAAGAGACGGGGGCGACCTGAACCGCTGGAGCCTCAGAAAGGAAGCCATTTCTTTGCCGTTCTAGAGTAGAGGGAGATGGAGATGTGAAGGAGACCGAGGCTGAGAGACCTCTGCCACAACATCTCGCACACATGCATGGATTGCAGTTGCAGACGCTGACTGCCTGGTTGGCTTGGCTGGCACCTGGCTACAGGGACGCAGTTGGTCTATTTCTGAACGGCAGAGCGTCACACAGCAAACGCTGAAGCTTAAGAGTTCGAAATTCAGTCCCTGAACACGTTGTTCAGAGTTCAGTTTATGGGCAATCCGGGGTGCGTACAGCCCTGAAATCCTTGCAGCGAGCTAACATTACTGCTCTAGCACCTGAACCTGAGATATTCAGACGAAAGAAGGTACCGCGACAAACTGCAAGTCACACAAGTGAGATTAGTTCAGTTAGTTAGAGCCAGGTGCGCACCGCACCCGAAAAGTTGTTTTGGCACCTGAGCATCAGTGCTCTCGACAGATGGATCCATTCTGAACCGTTGCTTCTTTTGATCTGTCTATCCATTTGTCTGTATGTTTCATGTATGGGGACTGCTTTCTAGTGGTATATGAGCAGGTATAGCAGCAGCTTCGCTGTATTTTGCTGTGAGGTGCATTTAATGCCCTGCCACATGGGGAGCAACTTTACGGACAGCGGAGAGCTAGAGTAGCTCCGATTGCTTATCACGTGCAGTGTGATGTCTTGTAGGTGTCAGTCACATAGGTTTGTAGCTGTGGAGCTACTCGTTGTGCCGTGGCGTGTGAATATATGACTTCAACAATGGTCTCCGGCGTGTCCATCTCCTTCCTCCCTGGTTGACTCCGTGCTTCATCTCAGAGACCCTTTTCGCCACCAGCAAGGTCGTAGCCATGTCTGATGCATCGTCTTCCTCAATGCAAGCAATCACTCATCCCCTTCCTCTGATTTGCTGCTCTGTGGTCAAGCTCTCCTCTGCATATAATTTGTTCGTCGAGCTCGGGAAATTCAGTTCCCAGCTCGGTAAGGTTTGCTAATTGATCAAGTTTTTATACAACAACAACCGTGAGTGCCGCGTGGTCTCATTTATTTATCATCTTCATCAGGTCGCCGGATGTTCCAATTTCTGGGACTGGGAGTGGCACCGGCAGTACGCCATGACCATCAACTTTCTGACGCTCAGCCACAAACGGAGTTGTTGTAAATTTATTACTCGATCCAGATAATAATCTGAATACATGGTGATCTGAAATGCAGACTGATCTATTAAAAAAAGGGTGGATACAAAAATCACCGCCGGCTAAACTTCCAAAGCTGAACCGAGCACAAACGGGCAACGAGATGGTGATGGAGATTAACTTACTAGATTTGAGCGAGGAGTTCGTCCTTAGGTGCTCAGCTTCGCCCTCGGATGCAGGGCGTGCAAGATCTACATGTCCTTCATCCTCATGGCCATGGTGGTGGATCCTATAACGGTGAAGAGGAGTGACGAATTTTGGTGGATGGAGCAATGGCTTGATGAGCAAACCAAATAAACTAAGGAAGAGTGGTGGGTGTTGATCGGTCAGATGGTTGATGGAAGGCAGTAAAAAGTTAATGAGAACAATGACTAGACAAAAATTATAAAATCAAAACTGTCAACCCGTCAGTCTATTCAGAGCAGATAGCAACCCAGAGCTGTGAAAACAAATAAGGCATCCAAATAAACCTGTCGACGAGAAATGTGCCACAAATTACCTGAACTTACAGGACCATATTAATTGCTACCTGCTGCAGTATCTACTGTTCTGTACCATACGCGTATCCAACGTATTACTATTTTATAACTGCTTGTATTCATTGGAAATTCATTCTGGCACGGTTATTAATGTGGAGACCAACCAACCACAAACCTACACATGGCGGGAGCACTGGTGCTCAAGTGCACCAAATCCCCTTCCGCACCGCACCTGATCTCTTCGTTTCTAAATAGCCGGCTGCTAGTAAGTGCTCGGCACCGGCCTGTCCGTGGTAATTCTAGTACGAGTAGGTTTCAGAGAGGGGAAAATCCCAGTTCCATCGGCGCCTAATGTTTCGGTTCTTCACGCAAGCAAAGGTGTTCGTCAGCTCGATCCATCTGTCCGGAGCGGCATTCATGTTCGCTTTTGACGTGTGTGAAGTAGATCGGGTTGTCCGGAGTCAAAGATGAACAGCGGCGGCGGGCACGTTTTTGGTTATCCAGCTGGTGATTGATTGCTACGGCAAAAACTTGTACTCCCTCCGGCGCGTTTTAGATGACGCACCGGCTTTTTTACAAACCCCCCCCTAGATTATTTCACCTGAAGAAAAACATCCTCCCACGTCGTCTCAGTCTTCTCCCTCATCTCCTTCCGCGAACTGCCGCCGCCCGCGACCGTCGTCCCCCCGCCGGATGCTCTGCCGCATGCTCCGCCGTTCCCTGAGCCTCTTGGTCCATCGTTAACTCTTCTCCTTCATACTCCCCGACCAACCAGGCTCCACTCTCCCCTCCCACCTCACCTGAATAGAAAGAGTAAAAGGAATCCCCTTTTCGTGTCGCGCGACTTGGCCGCCGCTGCCGCATCCTCGTCCGCCTTCCTCCCCGCTCCCCTCTCCCTCGAAGAGGTGGGCGATCATCGGATGTGTGCCTGTTCGGCTGGCGGCGGCCGTAGGACCTCTGATTTTGAGGTGCTCACGAGGGCGCCGGGAGCGGTGACCTGATCTCCTGGCTCTGCATCTTGGGACCGGCGCAGCGTGCGGCCAGCGGGAGTCGTGGGAGTGCGAGGACGCCGGCTACCTAATCCTCCTGGCGGTGGGGCTCGGCTGCGTGCTCCTCGTCGGGGCTTCTGAACCCACCGCCGTCTCAGATGACGGTGCGTGCTGCCGTCGTTCTTGGTCGTGCAGTTGCTGCGCTTCTGGCCTTCAAGGAAGCCATCTACGAAGACCCTCTCGTGAAACTGTCGGACTAGAACTCCAACGATACGGATACCTGCAGGTAGTCCGGCGTCTCGTGCTCGCTGATCGACAGCCGCATCCTCACTCTGTAAGAATATCTCTTCTTCGATTCGCTCTCCACTTCATCTTCCTCTTCCTCCTCCCCTGTTCGTTTCAAGCTTGCTCTTCTGTCTGTTCACCTCTTTCAGAGCTTAATAAATATACTGCTAGTAGTATGAACTATTGTTAATTCGCAAAAAAAATTGTTCACGCACTCCCTCGAATTTCCCCTTCAAGCAGAGTTTTTCTATTCATATGCATACAATTTTATCTTGTCAGAGACTCTTGGAGTACTACATTAGGCAGTAATGCAATTTTTTGTGAGGAAAAGAGATTTGATTAATTAAAAGGGGGTTTACAGTCTTGGTACACAACATCTGCAACTTCCTGGGGATAGTTGCTTAGCTAAATTTCTGTTCTACCTTGTACCCTCCCAAGTTTAGCTAGCCCATGGCTGACAGAGTTCAGCTTTCGACTAACCTTAACTACACAAGAATCTCTCTCCCTAAGTAACTCACGAATAACAGCTACTCTTCCTGCATAAACTGAAGTATTCGGCGTCGAATCCTTGATTAGGTGTATGGCTTCAGCGCAGCCCGTCTCGACTGAAAATCTCCGGCCTGCAGCTGCTGCTGTGGGCTGCCACTTCAAGGCTGCCGGAGCAGCCCGGCACTGAGTAGAGTGCGCAGCCTAGCAGCAGAGCAGAGCGCCGAACTTCACCCTACCACGAGACCAGCAAAAGCGGAGCGGCGCTAGCGCACATCCAGTGTATTTTACTCCTGAAGTCTTAATTTTAGTTTGCCAAATTGGAGTACTTCTCTGAATGAAGAGATGTCAAAAAGTCTGAATGTTAGTCTGAAGTGGGTCATTTGAAGAATTGTGTTGTTTGGGGCCTTGCCTTTTAAACATTGCTTATAAATTGTGAGCTCCAGTTTATTGGAAAGTAATTTTAATATGAATGAATACGTATCAGATCAGCTAGATATTACAGAGGTATGTAAAAACAATTGCATGGCTGATTTATATTGGGATGACTGTCGGCTGCCGCACCACAAAAGAATTCCAGAAATTCCTAACTAAAATTTCAGAGAATTTCCTAACTAAAATTCCCTGTACCTTATTCTTTTCAGAGAACTCTAGCAGTGAGCGTCGAAAGACTCTTGGGTGGCAGCGCCGGTTTTTGGTCACCGGACTTGACCGTGGACTTGGGATGATCTACATTCTCAAGGAGTAGATTATGGAGGTGCCAGTTCTGCAAGAAAAGGAGAACTGGCTGATGATGGCAATGTTTCAATCTTTCATAGGACCAAATGGTCAGAGCTGGGAGACCATTTGGACCCTGACTTCCGCAAACAAGACACCATACGTAGATTTGGACATGAAACAGGCCAAGATAGAAGAATCGTGACATATAAGGTATGTGGAGCAAAACTATAAAAATATATTTGCATGATACTTAGTCAAGAGAATCTAATTAGTTATACATAATGGTGTCATGGATGTAGTCAACTGCTGGGATGCATTCAACTTCTTGACCTATTATATCTTTTCTGAAACCTTAAGATTTACCGTACCATGTTAAATTTGCTTTATCTATATTCAAACCTTGGCACTGCATTTCTGGAGTTGATTATAATCTTATCTTCATCAATTGTTCAGGATCATGAAGAGTACCTTCACAGCAAGCGTGAGTTGGAACCAAGAATAGATAGGGAAATGTGGCCTGAAGGACAACAATTTCCAGAATCTCGTGGTTCTTCTATCTGGTCATCCCAGGAGAAAACTTGCCCAGACATTGTGCGGGATCCCAGGATATCAAGATTTTCCAATCAGTCAGCAAGCATCACTTCATCTGTACCTGTAGGATTATCAGGAGCCTATGCTGGGCGATCAAGTCTTGAAAGTGCAACTAGTGGACCTACAACTTTTGGGCAACAAAAACATAAACACTGGCCACCTTCCCCGCCACCTGTGCATGCACCTTCATCTACTGCGTCCTTTGCGCGCCAGAGCTCCCCAGGCTCCTTGGAACATGATATCTATGCTTCCAGATCATCTTTCCTATTGAGTCAAAATCCCCCAGAGGAACATAACCAAAGAGCTCATGCCTTGTCTCAAGGTGCTACTCACGCTCAGGGACGGCCTACTCTTCAAGCAACACCGCCACATACTTCCTTGCAGACTCAAAAGCACCCTTCCGTTTTGTCAAAGCCACATCTCAAGCCACCTAATCATCACTTTCCACAAGAAAATTCTTCATCATCGTTGTTTAGACCTTCTGTCCATCTACCACCTGAAGAAGTTCATCTTGCCCAGTGATCCTGCCCATATAAACTCGGATCAGATGAGTGCTAGTAACTTATTAGCTGGTCTTCTAAAGAGTGGATTCAAACCAAACACAAGTGATCATGCTAGCTCGAGGGCACAACCTCCTCTTCCATCTGTCATGGCATGTTTTCCGGCTGCTTCAGCTAGTGAAAATGCTACTTGGAGCCTCATGTCCCAAACTCTGTTCGCCCACCTTTGCCTCCAGGTCCGCCACCAAAGCAGAAAGCTGACAATCCTGCACCGCTCTCAAGTCTTCTCAGTTCTCTGGTGGCAAAGGGGCTAATTTCTTCACCATCCACTGATTCGTCTGCTGCGGTGCCAGGAAAGCCCAACAAATCAAGTCTGAGCACATCAGTTGTTAGTGCTTCAGCGCGGACTTGCCTGTGGAGGAATTCGAGCTCGAGGCCGGTGGCGCGAGGGCGCGAACGCGAGGACGAGGCCGGAAGGAGCTCAAGTGAGAGGACGGCCGGGAGGCTGGCAGGAACTCGTATGCGCCGGCGGCGCAAGGGCGTCGAGGTCCGATGCGAGCTCCGATGCGAGCGGGAGGCTGGCTGTATCTCGAGAGGGAGGCCGAAAGAAGGGGAGCGACGCCAGGGATGGCGGCGAGCGGTCGGGGAGGGCCGGCGGGAGCTCGAGCTCGAGCACGGGCGGCCTCCCTCTCGATGGGGAAGATCTCAATTTTGATTTCAGATGCAAGGACCTAAAATGTGAAGAATTAGAATGTGGAGGGGGTTTTCGCAAAACAACATTTGTTCTGACAGCGCGTCATCTAAAACGCGCCGGAGGGAGTAGTACAAGTAAATGACCTCCCCTGACTCCAGGTCTTCAGGTGCACATTGTACGCAAGCTGCACCCGTGTTCTGAAATTACTGGAATATGTTTAATGTGAGAGCGGTGTATAAAACGTGCAAGCCCGAGAGAAACCTACGTGCGTGGGCGTCCATCGGTGCTAGCGTAGGAGCGCTGTAAGCTTTGGCCAAGGCAGGAAGGAACAGGTTGAGATCGTCGAGGAATTACTCGCTGCCAGCCACGGACGTCAGTTCCAACTGCCTCGTCTTCACGCAAAACATGCTCCTGCAATCCTCTGCATATTCTTACCAAGTCGAGCTGTTTCCTGTAAAACCATCGCGTTCTCCGTCGTTTATTAATTCCCTGAATGTAAGTTTTGGCGTGCCTGGTAAACCTAACACCGAAGCATATCTTCGATTCATATTCATGAGTGGGCAACTTTTAACACCATTGAAGAATGGTGGCTAAGTATGGCTTGCAAGGTGTCCACCAACCGCAAAGCGTTGGCGTCAATCACTATGCTTGTGAGTTACTATTTGGAAAGAGCGAAACGCAAGTCTTTAACAACAAAGCCGCGCCGACGAGTATGCTCCTAGAGATTATCAAGAATGATGTAAGGTTTTATAGCCGCGGGTGCAAAGCAATTGAGTGTTGTATTATTAGGAGAGTAATCCCGTGGGAGCCTTTTTTGTTTTAAACTTTGGCCTCGTGCCGCAAACTCTCCTTCTTAATTAATGAAAGGTGGCAAGTCTTTTGCCCCCTCCCTCCCTCCCCCCCCCCCCTCTCTAAAACACCGAAGCAGCCCGGCGGTGGATGTCGAACCAAATTCTACTCGATGCCGTCGCTGTTTCTGGACAGTGACATCGCCCTGCTGCTCCCCGGTTACCTGCTGGGGCAAAACAGCAGGTGGAAGAGGAGTTTCACACGACTAGCGAGAGAGTAGTGGTTTGGTGGCGAACTGACAGAGAATCGTCATCACAGGACAAGTGTTAGGCTGTAAATCCTCGCAAGAACAAACGATCGGCTCTTGTGTGGGCCTTGATCTAGATATTTTGGTTCTGTTTAGCTAGTGACGGTATCGAACAACTGCAACACCCTAACATCAGCCAGCCCAGTAACCAGTTCTAGTGTCAGTTACACTTAAGTTGTGAAGAAATATAACAAAGGACTGACAGGCCCTTCGCCTAACCCTATGAAGTTTCTTAATGCTTTCAGTACAGAGTCCAGTAACCAGTTCCCTATAGAACTCACCATGCCCCGGGGCGGAGGCAGGATTGAAGTTTAGAGGTGGCCAAACCTCATAATTTTGAGTTAGGGGGGGGGGGGGGCAACTAAGCTAACTTCCTCTAAAAATTCTGTTTAAATTAGGCTTAAGCAAAAAATTCTTCATGTATAACAATGCCATTGGGGGGTGGGGGGCCAGGGCCCATGCTGGTCCCCCTAGCTCCGCCAGTACTGATGCCCATGTTCAAGTCCAGAGGATATACAGGTTACAAAAAGTTGTATAAAGCGAACATAACTAAGATGGCAAAAAAAAATCTGCGGCAAAACACTCAATCAACATCAATCGATGCAGAGGCGGGAGCTATGTCTCCATTTCGAAAAAAAGAACCGGTGATAATGACATGAGTGTTATGAGAAGACTATTTAGAATAAAAGGCACCAAAGCAACTAGGAACTTTTTATTTGTTAAACCACTACACATATAAAATATTAACAGTAAACAGAACTATACAAAGTTCATAGGAAGCCTAGCCATAATTATCAGTCATCAGTTATTTGCATAGACTCGTATTACCTTCAAGGTGGATGTAACCACATGTTCAATTGGTCACACGTCGTAACTGAAGAGTCCATAGAAAATTAACGAATTAATGGGTACATCTATCTTTTTTTCCTTCATCGTCTGTATTTAATATTGCACTAAACCTGATGTCAAAAAATTCCTCAACCGATCCTAGCAATATGGTAAAAATCACAGGCCTGAAGGGTGGAAAACTCATGTTTGTTGTAATTGTTGACTTGAAAAAAACTTCACCATCATGAATATGATATGGTTGGCAGCTGACTATTAGTTTGAATCTTAAATGACAATGCAAGCACCAAGCAGACCTTTATGGCTCATGGTCGCTGTAAAAGTAAATCTAAGCCTACAGAACGTAATTCCGAGACGATTCTAGTGATACAATTTCTAGTGCAACAAAGGTATTTTTGTGAGCATCTGAGCATTAAAAAATCTACTTAAGGCATTCTACTTTTACAACATACCAGAATGACACAACTATACCTGAAATCATCTAATAAGTTTTGCAATCAATACACAAGGAAACTGGTGAAGAAGTACATACTGCCACTTCAAATCTGCATTGTTGGGGATAATTTCGTCCAACAGTAAGACAAACATCTATGTACATTTTTATTGTTGGCATCATAGATGCATTTCACAGCAATGACACCATACATGACGGGTCCAGGCAACTTTTTCAGATCGGTCAATGGAAAATAAATTACAATTTATACATAACTTTTATACTATTACAACTTATTTTTATCATGGTTTATTCTTGACGAGTATAACTTACTTAGTGTGCTAGTCAAAACTATATGATTCTAATTTATGCCATTATTTTTGGTTTATTCAAACTTTATTTGACATTTGTAGTACCGATGTGTGTGGGTGCATGTGTATATTTTAAAAATCTCAAATATCATGGTAGAGTTCATTAAAGCGTACAATCAAACAAATATCTCTACAACTAGCGGTTTCTAGTGTATAATTGGGTAAGCATAATTATGAAAACACTTTAGGACATAAATTAAATTGTTGTTGATGTTTTAACACTATCTTAGTGGTCAAATTTGTCTCGACAGTTATGCCAAGTTCAATTATGAGTTGACATGCGTACAGCCTCTGTACTTTTTACAAAAATAACATAAAAACGGAGGGTAGGGAGGATGAAAAGTGTTTTTGGAACACATGCTACATGCGTCCTTTTATTGATTTCTTTAAAATCTTGATTTAAATTTTTCAAAAAAATCAGAAGTGTGTCGATACAGTCAACTATGTAACTATGTACACTACGAGAGTGTAAGTTTTCAGTGTGACATACCTTGTGCTTTGGGCTCAACAAAAAGACTAATCGAATAAATTTTAGAAGATTCAAAATTTGCATTGTCCATGTCTACATTTGCCATTTTACTGAGTCTAGAATAAAAGGTATCTCGTATATAAAATTTACACATGGGTATCATTGGCTAATACTTATACTATTTTGAAATTTATTAAAGCTTTAAGCTTGAGTATTTGAATTTTGAAAAAATGGATCTATGGGGCCTGGCCGGGCTCCATATGTCTTACACTTGGGAGGATTTAGGTTGCAGGGTGGGAAAGTTGCGGCTGGCCGCTACACTTGGGAGTTCTCCACTAACTATGACGCCGAGCATTAAAACTCACACAATAATAACAGGCGTTGTCAGTTGACTATTAACTATAAACATATAAAAATAATATCCTGCTACTAATCTGAACATGAAAAAGAGCACAATACATCTATGGCGATAGCATCTACTCCCTCCATACCGGATTATTGGGCAATTATGTATTTTAAGACAAATTTTGCTCATTAATTTTAGTCAGGAAAATATGAGATATTTGATATAAAAATTATACCATTGGAAAGTTCTTTAAAATATGAATCTAATAGTATAATTTTTATATCATATATCTAATATTTTCTTGACCAAAATTAAATGTCAAAGTTTGCCTCGAAATGCGTAATTGTCCTATAATCCGGTATGGAGGGAGTATTTTAGTCCACTGCTTGGGTAGTAACTCTCGGGGGCTAGGGAGAAATTCAGTAAGGCACAATCTACATGGATACTAAGCTCCAGGTGAACCTTGATCTTCGTGTAGACAATGTCTTGTTCTCTCCTTGTAGGATAGTTTGGATGAATAGTTTTCATTGGCTTCTTCTCTCCATGTGTTGCCTTCGCAACTGCATCGGTCATTATTGGGCATATCTAAATAACATAAATACGCATGTATACACACCTATGAATTAAAACTCACGTGCCACATATTTTTTCGACGTCTTATTAGATTGAGCATATAAAAATGAATAAGTAAACGACATCAATATTTGTATTAATTAACCAAAAGCTTGAGCATGTATGCCACCCATTTCAGTATACAAGCAGTAGATATATGGAATGTACATATTTTGTACTCTAATTGCGTGGCCGCAGTTCTTCAGGCGATCGAGCACGATGCAGCGATTAGTAAGCAATTTGCATAGCTCCTCCCCAATTTGGACAATGAAAAAGTGAGAGGAAACCCGGGCTCCTCATTCGGAATGGCGCGCGGCGCAGTGGAGGACTATGCCGAACCGCGGGGCCTGCACGGCTGGCGGGCCGGGGCCTTGTATCCCTCGGCCGCGTGTCTAACTGTTCTGTCTGCTCCTTGGGAGTCGTTTGATCCGTTCCTAGGACAGTGAGCAAGGGCACACAACCTTGTCCAAAACCCAGCCAAATGGCACCCGCTGAGGCCAGTGGTTTAGGGCGCATAAGATTTCACATCGGAGCAAGGAAGGGTACACCTAAAACCTACCCAACCAGTTCAACGTGCAACATAGTAGGGGTATTATTATACGACGCGGCGAGACGGTCTCCCCTCCAACAGTTCTTTCAAGCAAGCCTGGAGAAAGCTCCGTAACTCCAAACAACACGGCCTGCCCCGATTCCTCCTTGTTTCAGGACAAGGAAGCACTTTTACATAGCTGCTGCCGTTCTGCGCGTACGTACGTAGCAGCAGCCTGTCCAGGCGCTCGAGAAAGATATTGCAAATGGCCGCAACGTTGCTGTCGACAAGCAGGATAAGTTCGGCCACCGTCGTCGTGGTATTTACAGTAGACGCGCGAGCCGCGAGGGGAGGAGGTGTTTGCGTTGAACAAGCAAAGACACGGTCGGTTCACACCTGACTGACGCAATACTAATTCTGCGCGCAGACCTGACTGACCTGCTTGCTTCCGTTCCGCAACCAACACTTTGACCTGCAGCTAGCGGCGCTGTATCTGAATCATACACGCCGACACGTAGAAGCAACAGCAACGGAGATATATATATGGATCGACCGATCACAATCACCGGAGATCCAAACGATACCGAACTGAACGGATCGGTTAATTTCCATCTCGCAAGGTTGCAGCCGCATCAAAGTTGTGGCTTCTGAATCTCTCAACCATGCATGAAAGTACTCTGCGACTGCTGTGCGCACGCTTTAATTTGTTGCGTGCAGGAAAGGAAAAACAACTCTCTCTATCTCGGCAAGATATGCGCTTTCGGTGTGGGAGATTTCGCGTCCAATGGTTCGGCGGCTAAACCATCGATTGTATGGAGGGGGCGGCCTTTCAATTCATGCACGTTAGCTAACCAAGAACGGGTCTCTTACCAGAAAGCCGGCAGTAAAAGTACTACCTTCGTTCCAAAATATAAATCTCTACTAATAATATTGCTAGAGGTACGGTCCGTGACCGTCGCAAAATACGCTTTCAATTCACCTAAATACGTTTTCTTTGTTCCACCTAGCCCGAAACGTTATGTTACGTCCGTCCTGCGCGCTTTGTCCATCATGGAAAAGGAAATCTCAATTGTTGACCCGTCCGTCCCAGCAAAGTTAAACGTGACCTACTTAAATAACCTATAGCTAATTGCATTAGAATCCGACTGATATACGATCGATCCACTCTGCCTTGGAATCGTGTATAAACTGTCGGCTCCCATGACTCCTGCGCCGTCGAGGCTCCGACCCGATCGACACCCCTGCAATCTCCAAAACCGCCGCGTCCGATCCCTAAACTATAGGGTTCCGGCGTCGCACATACCTACTAGCAAGCGAGCTGAGGTGGCGGCTGCCGGACAAAGATGATCACTTTTGTCGTGGATCTCATCATTCTATGTGGAGGACGAACAGGCGGTAAGCGGTAGCGGCCCGCGGCCTGCGGCTAGAGCTGGAAGCCAAGACATGGTTGCGCGCGCTGGTCGGGGGAGGGCCAGCAGGCGCACGGCGGGGCGATCAAAGTGGTGCCCTGGAGGCTGGAGCAGGAGTAATGCCCACGTAGATCAACAGGTACGAGGAGGGGTCGCGCGATCTTTGACGGCTAGCTACAGATTCTTCCCCGCCACCGCTGAATCGCTGATATCGGACGACATGATCAGAGAGCTAGCCAGCCAGGTCTCTCTTCCGTCAGGCTTACTCGGGATCCTCCCCCGCCACACTGACCACGGCCGAATCCTGAAGGATGACATGATCAGATAGAGCAAGGTCCGCTTCATCGAACATAGCGGTTAGCGCCAAGCTTGAGGACAGCAACCGTTCCACACTCATCCATATATCCGCCTCCCCATTCGCTCAAGACTACAGCCTGAGCGACCAGCATGGCGACGCCTACGGGTTCATGCTCATGAAAGTTCAGGGCGACAGGGACAGAAGCAGACACTGAGGAGTAGTTGTGCCGCTTTTCGGTTGCTAGCTTGCTGCATGGAACGATCATGGAGCCAGGAAAAAAGAAGGAAAAGGAGGATACATGAAGAAGAGAAAGAAGCAGTACTAGCAGTCTAGCACCAAAGAGAAGATACCTGACATAAGAGCAAGACCAGAAATGAAAACACCAAAGAAGTCGTCTCAGGCATATGGGACTTCACATGCACGTGCGAATGCCGGGGGAAACAACGTTTTGGTTCCCAGCAGAAACACGGCCTGACTAGAGAAGATGGCGCGGCCGAAGTAGTGAGACCCGTCCAGCTGCCGATCTGTATCTTTTTCAAATTATTCTATGCATTTGTTGTCCTCCACCCAGCATGCTTGCTCGATTATATAGGGAGCATTGAAATTTATAATTCTTGCAGTTAAGGGTGGATGAGGTATTCAATAAAGCTGCACGTACTTTTTCAATATCATGATGTATGGCCGATTACGACAGTATCATCGTGTCGTCCAAACTGACTACTCATCTGATTAAAAATTAAGTGGTGAGTTTTCTTTTACTTTTGTGGGGATAGTTGTGTAGTGAGATATGGAAGAGAACTAAAATTTGGGTAAAAAGCAACATACTAAATACTATACAACCAAAATCTCTACTAATAATATTGCTACAGGTATGGTCCGTGACGGTCGCAAGTACGCTTTCAATTCATCTAAAGTACGCTTTCTTTACCTACCAAATTAAGGACCCGAAATGTTTTCTTTAAAGTTGCCGGACTGCAACAGCTCGACCCGCCTAATCTCTCTTTTCCTTCCTCCGGGGCGAGGTCCAAGCACCCAGCCAGAACGGTAGCCATCGCCACGGCGTTCGTGGCGGCCACCCCAACCCCTTCACCAACTTCTCGAGCAGTGCCAACTTCATGGAGCCGCCGGCGTTGCTCACGATCTGCCTGACTCTGCCCACAAGCCGCTGCATCGCTTGCGCGAAGGAGGAGAGGTGGCAAAGGTTTATCTGCTCACGAACTGCTCGACTCTGCTCACATGTGTGTATCTGAATCTTAATTTGGACACCGGTCTCTGGAGGCGGGCTCATGGGTGGTCGAGGCAGCCGCCCCGATGGCAGGGAGGCGGGGGCAGCATTGCTCTGCCACGCTCACGATGAAATAGCGTTGCCCCAAATTCCCGACCCGCCCTTCATGATCAACCACAGACTTAGATAAGACACCATCTTTGAGGCCCTCTTCATCCTGCTAATAAAGGACCAGCGATCTGCGTGTGCGTCGCCTGGACGGTCGGCAATAACGCCACTGTTTGTGTCGACGAAGAGCTCCGTATGGTAGTAGAACAGGCTCTTTGGCTGGTGCGCACACTCGCGCGGCGAGCGCCCCGCTTAGCCAGCCTGTGTCATGGCCTTAGCTCCCTTCGCGCGTGCACGCATGCACAGGCCAAGATCAAAGCCGATCAGCTCTTCAACCTCCAGCAGCGCCGCTTCTATGTTTTTCCTCGACCCAGCTTGCTAGCTAGCCCGAGCTCACCATCCCAGTTTGTTTTAGTTTTCAGCTAGGCCTTTTTTCACGGTAGAATCGATCCAGCAAGTTGTTTTCAGCTAGCACGTTTTGCACGACATCGATCATATCAAAACCAAAGTCAAGCGCCCAAGCCCAAGCCCCAGCAAACCAAGTTGTTAGTGTTGTCTGTCAATGTTCACCTTTCAGTTTTAGACTTTGGTTCAAAACACCATCCCTTGCTCCTGTTTCCGTTATTACTGTTGAGTTGTTGTAACTCTTGAACACTCTATGTTCAAAGCTGCAAAATTGTTCAATTTAGGGAACTTCAATCTTTGCGGGTGTATCTTTTCTTTATCGGATTTATCTTTTTATTTATTGATCAATTATTAGTTAAATTTATTGGGTCATGGCAACATACGGACAATTGTGCTAGGATGGCAGCAAGAAGTGTTATGTTTCTGGCCATTTTGGTTGTAGACAATGTTGCAGACCCCGGTTCAGATATCTGATTATGCCCCACTGTAGATCAAATGACATGAAAAACAGGATGGCGATGAATTTGGCTGATCAAAAAAACAAGGAAGATATTTTATTAAGTTGACTTCAAATGATTTGTATTTGCCGCTGGTTGTGGTGGCTCTTGTTTGGCTGACTGCGCCTGTTTGGCCCACTCAGTTTTGATGGAAGGAAGAGGAGTATCTTCAGAAAACTAGAAGAATCCAGTTTTGACAAAAAGGAAGACAGGATCTCAAGCAAATACTAAGGAAAATCCAAGTTCTTCATTCTGAGATGTAACACTATCGTTCTTTGCTCCCTACAACTACTTATCACTCTTACTTTTGTCACATCAAGGATTGCGACACTGCGTGCTAAATTCAGAGTATGTATCATCAAGAAGGCAAGCATAGGAAACACGAGTCCAGAAGTGTAGGCACATTGTTCCAGACTGTAATGGTTCTCATGCTGAGTCAATTTATACAAAATTTAAGTAGAGAAGGGAAAATCCAAGTGTTTGGTTTCATCCGCCAGGTTCATATTATGTTCTAACCATGTTTTTGATCTATTCTGTATTCTTGACATCTGTTCTGTATTCCGTATGTACCGTCCCAGTAGCTGACAGATTTACTATTTAACTCTGACATCCATCAAAAATAGGTACCAAGCTTGAATTGATACATGTCAACCTTCCGGCACTATCGACTATTAAAAATAAGGAGGAGAATTGGTCTTTTTTTAATTTTAGAATAGAGACTACATGTCATTTGTCATGTTTTTTGAATTGAGGACAATTCATTCCAGATTCTAATTTTTTCATTTACATGGTTCAGATAACTTTTTTATTCCGTAGCAACGCACGGGCATTCAGCTAGTATTTTTAAAGAGCTAAATTAACTTGCTAAAAAGGCTGCCTACGTAGTACCTCAGGGTCTCCGCCGCCGCTTCAAGGAAACAGCTACCGCCGCATCCACCTCCTACTCCATCATATTTTCTGGTAGATTAAGTTAGGGTTTGGTAGCCATCTTCTGTTGGTCTCCATATCAATTGAGATGGCACCGTCTATAATAATTAATCTTTGGTTCTTTCTTTGACGACGAGATCTTTGTCCCGGCATCAATGGCAGTGTTGGAAGATTAAAGTTCTCTAGGTATGGTTCTTCGGATCTTGCTTCGCCAGATCGATTTTGGATCTTTTCTCATGGTCGCCGCGAGGAGTATTATCCTTGCAATAATTTTCCCGGCTACAACGTCCTCGACAATGGTGATTCGTACTCTCGACTCCCCAGCAACATCGACCAAGTTGTTCGGTTATTTTGCCCTGATATGCTGATGTTGGTACTCTTGCTGATGTTGATTGACTACTTCAATGGGTGCGCGCGTGCATGTTGAAGTATAACTGTATTGCCTAGTCTCTTCCATCAGATCAGTCTTTTGGTCGCATTGGCTAGAGCATGAAGTTCTACATGGTATTAGAGTCAAGAGGTCTTGAGTTGAAGACCCGGCTGGCGCAATATTAAATAAAGATATTGCAGCCCACGTTCGGTCCATGTTTAGGCCTGAGGAAGCCACACGTGAGGGGGAGTGTTGAAGTATAAGGGTGTGTTTGGTAGCCTGTGTCATCTCAGAAAGAATTTCTCACCTCAGCTAAGCTGCCCTGAGATTTTTTATGTGTTTGGTAGCCCGCGTGTGTTCAGCTATGCCGAGTTCAGATGTTGTTTGGTGCTTGCACATGTTCAGAGATGATTTAGATCTGGTTTCTTACACAGAAGACCTTCTATCAGAAATTAAAACTGCAAATAGGTCCAACTTTCTTACACATAAGACCTTGAATAGAAAAATAAAACCAAATCGGGTTCTCTGGCTTGCGGCGTTGGAGCTCGGCACCTCCGCCGGTGCGATTCCAGGCCAGCAAGCTGGTCACGATGCAGACTAGGGGCGGGGCCGGCGTCGAGGAGGCGTTGGCCGCGCAGATCGGGGCGGGGACGCCGTCGAGGAGGCTGTGGCCGTGCAGATCGGGGGGGGGAATACTGCTGCAGATGGGCGGCGGCCATGGGAGCTTGAGGAGGCGGCGATGGCTCTCTTCTGTGGTGGCGTGACCGCGCCAGAAGGCTGCGCCGGTGGCATCCATCGCGGTGGCGCTTGGGGACGTGGAGGTTGGCCGAGGCGTGCACGGAGGTCACCGCCGTCGGACGAGGCTTGCGGGGCTCGGGAGAGAGAGGGTTGCGGGGGTAACTGGCCTGCTCGATGGGTGCGGGGCGGTGACCCCTAACGGGCTGGCTCGCTCGCGCGGGGGCTTTTTTCGGGGCGAACTCAGCTCGGCCGGGTTGAGAAGCTCGATTTGAGCTTCGCACCCGGGCAGGGCTGAGAGGCATTTTTCGTGTGAGGTGGGCAGTGCCCAGTCGGCCCGACCCGACCTACCAAACAGCAAGAAGTGGAAAAATCTGGGGTGAGATGGGAAAATCTGAGTCCACCCGGTCTACCAAACACACCCTAAATGTATTGCCTAGTCTCTTCCATCAGATCGGTCTTTTGGTTGCATTGGCTAGAGCATGAAATTCTATAGTGCATGTAGCCTTAGCATTGTGACTCAAATTAAAATTATGGGAGAACCTTCGTTGATATTTACATGTTTATGGTTTAGTTTTATTCAGCTGTCTTTTGAAAAATACAAGATTATGTCATAAAAGAAGAAAGAGTTTAAAAACTTTGAAGATTTGCTCGGTTCTTTTGGACTTTATTTTGTAATTGCTGGGAACAGTTTATGTATCTCTACCATCTGCTATTTACTCTTATAAATATATATAGTATTGATTGTCAATTTTTTTTTACTGAAAAGGCATATATTTTAGACGGAGGTAATATCTATCACGAGCATGTACAGGCCGACGCCGACACGTCGCTAGTGATCGCTGCGAAATGTGGACTAGAGTCTAGCGGTGAACAAAGCCATCGTGCATGCACGTCAAAGCTAATCAAGCGCCCCCGTCTTTTCTTCTCTCCGCGGCGCTGACCGAGTGTTCGTCACTTGATTTGACCTCGATCGAGGTTGGCCTTGTCGTTCACCGTTTTATGGCATTAGCTATCTCTACCTCATCTTCGATATTGTAAGCTACCGTGGAGCTGACTCATGATAATTAAGCTCCTACGTGCGCTTTAAAATAAACTATGAATAGAAATACTTACGTGAAGAGAGAATGGGAACATCCTGGCATTATCGATCGCATGTACTTCCTCCGTTTATAAATATAATATGTTTTAGCTTTATAAAGTGAGTATATTTAGACATGTTTTAGTGTATAGATTCGTTCAAATTTATACACTAAAAGATATCTAGATACACTCACTTCACAAAGCTAAAATATCTTATATTTCTAAACGGAGGGAGTACTAGTCTGTTAGCGAACACGATGTCATGCAAACGATCTTGAACTGAAAGAACACACATCTATGAACCACATTCCTAGTCAAAGTGTACGAGATTGTTGGGTGAATATCTAGCAGGTTGATGAAAGGCCGGGAGTATGACATATATGCTATAGCCAAAGGGTACCTGGAAATGCACTGAGTAAATTTTTCGATAAAGAGCGCTTTATTACTTAATAGTCTTAAGCTTACACCCGGCCTCTGCATAACTAGGATGCACACAGCCCAAAAATAAAGATAACTGAGAGTAAAAGGCAATATTACATATCATAATGAGCAATTGTAAAGTTGCCTAACTAGAAGCTTCGATCCGTAAGCTATGCGGCCATCCATGTTGGGAAAAAGTATCCCTCGCCGTAGCTTCCAGTCGTGCACAGACCTCCGTAAAGAGGTCTCGATCCTGTGAACGCTGCAGTGTAGACCACAAACGGAGTGTACCAATAGCTCTGTAGATAACCTGCAAAATAGAAGAATTTTTATCGTTAAACACTTTATCATTTCTACATAGCCATAGCGACCAAATGAAGGCTATCGCTCCCACCCTAATAAGCTTTTTGAACCTATTGTCTATACCATTTAGCCAATTCCCAAATATATTGGTAATACTACATGGTGGCAACAAGGTTGAAGCTACTTGGATGACTGACCATATAGATCTAGTGAAACGACATTGGAAGAATAAGTGTTTAATTGTTTCATTCTGATGACAAAAAACACACTCCTTACTTCCATGCCAATTCCGTTTTGCAAGATTATCTCTCGTTAAAACCACTCCTTTACGTAGGTACCATCCAAATACCTTTATCCGTAATGGAATCTTTAACTTTCAGAGTTTATTATTGCTGACTTTATCGATTGGCACATCAGGTAAAATAATAGCATTGTACATGGATGCTACTGAAAAATTACCATTTTCATGTAGGCTCCAACGAAATTCATCATGACCATCTTGTAATTGGATGTTTGCCAAACGTTGAAGTAAGACATTCCAAGCTACAAGTCTTTGTCCTGACAAATCCCTTCTAAATGTCACAGAAGGTGGAGAACTTTCCATAACTTTGGCGAGGGTATCACCTTTGTGACGTACAATGCTATAAAGGGCCGGATACTGTTCCCGAAGAGTGGCATTACTAAGCCATTTATCTTCCCAGAAACGTATCTCTGTACCATCCTTAATGGAAAAAGAACCTAGGCCAAAGAAAAACTTCTTCGTAGCCATAAGTCCAGCCCAAAAATGCGAGTCACCCGGTTTCCAAAGAACCTGAGATAACGCTTTTTGACCTATGTATTTCCTCTTGAGAATGGTTTGCCAAGTCCCCTCCTCCGTCAGTAACTTAAAAAGCCACTTCCCCAGTAAGGCTGTATTTTTGACCTCAAGGTCATGGATACCAAGCCCACCCTGGTCTTTAGGAGAGCACAGAACACTCCATCTAGCCAATCGATATTTTTTTTTCTCGCTATCCCCTTGCCAAAAGAATCTAGACCGGTAATAATCCAGTTTGTGCAAGACTCCTTTAGGCAGAAGGAAGAATGAAATCATATGCAGCACCATATTGGATAGTACTGAATTAATGAGTATCAATCTTCCTCCTAGGGACAACAATTTACCTTTCCAACTACTAAGACGTTTTTGTAGTCTCTCCTCGACAAGTTTCCATTCGGCAATTGTTAGTCTCCGATAATGAATCGGAATCCCCAAATACCGCATAGGAAAATGTCCCTGCCCACAGCCAAATAAGTTGGCGTATGCATTGACCTCGTCCCGAGCCTCGCCAAAACAATACAGTTCACTTTTATGGAAGTTAATTTTTAACCCTGATAATTGCTCAAAAGCCGAAAGTATAAGTTTCAGATTTTGTGCTTTCTCAAGGTCATGTTCCATAAAGAGAATAGTATCATCAGCATATTGAAGGATGGATAATCCTCCATCGACAAGATGAGGAATAACTCCTTCAATGAGACCATCATTTTTTGCGCGTTCGATCATGATGGCGAGCATATCAGCCACTATATTAAATAGCATTGGCGATAATGGATCACCCTGCCTTAATCCTTTCAATGTCTGGAAGTATTTGCCAACATCATCATTAACTTTGATGGCAACACTACCTCCAGACATGAAAGAATTAATCAAGGAACGCCACTCAGCAGAAAAACCTTTCATTCTGAGTGTTTGATGGAGAAAAGACCACTTAACTTTGTCATAAGCCTTTTCAAAATCTAATTTTAAAATAACCCCATTCAACTTTTTTGAATGTAGTTCGTGAACTGTTTCATGCAAGGTTACAACTCCATCTAGGATATTCCTTCCTTGCATGAACGCAGTTTGAGACGGTCGAACGACATGATCAGCAACCGTGTTTAGTCTTAGGGTGGCCACTTTTGTGAAAATTTTGAAACTAACATTAAGAAGACAGATTGGTCGGTATTGTTGAATCCTTTCTGCTTCATTAACTTTAGGTAACAAAACTATCTCACCAAAATTAAGACGAAACAATTCTAGTTGTCCAGCATGAAGCTGACGAAACAACTCTAGAAGGTCATCCTTGATAGTTTCCCAAAAAGTTTGATAAAACTCTGCTGGAAAACCATCGGGGCCCGGTGCTTTGTTGTGTTCCATTTGGAAAATAGCTTTTCTTACTTCCTCTTCCGAGTACTCAGCCGTAAGAAAATTATTTTCCTCTACGGAAACCTGGGGGATATCATCTATCTGAGACTCATCCATAGAGAAGTTACCTTCATCAGGTGCCCCAAACAGATTTTTGTAATAATTAGTAATATAATTTTTGAGATTGTCCAACCCCTCAATCGTACCTTCATCCTGAACAAGAGAATGAATACGCTTCTTCCTATGTCTGCCATTGGCCACACTATGGAAGTAGCGAGTATTCGAGTCTCCTTCAAGGATAAACTGGCTCTTGGAGCGTTGGTACCATTTCAGTTCCTCCTCACGGAGTAGGTTCGCTATCTTCGCATTCGATTGATTTTTTAATTCAATCTCTTGCGCAGATAGGGGACCAACCTCAGCTAAGGCTTCCAGACCATCAATGATGGAAGAAAGCCTTGCTTTTTCATTTTTAAGAACACCCGTTACATGACGTGCCCAACCACTAAGGTGACTACGTAAAGCACGTATTTTAATATTCCACCTTTGTATTGGAGATGTCGCAGTAACTGGTCTATCCCATACATTCTTGACCATATCAAGGAACCCATCCCGTTGTAACCATCCAAGCTCAAACTTGAATCGGTGATTACCAGGCGGTTTAGGCTTTCCGGTAGTCAAGAGTATAGGTGCATGGTCCGAAAATCCTTCGATACGTTCAAGAGCACGAACAGAAACCATTGGAAATTTTGATTCCAAATTGGCATCCATTAGCACTCTATCAAGCTTCTCGTATGTGGGATCTGGAAGGCTATTTGCCCAGGTGAATTGTCTTCCAATCATTGTCACTTCTCTCAAATCCAAACTGTCAATGACAGCATTGAATAGAAAGGGCCAATGATCATCAAACCGGCCTTTGCTCTTCTCATGACGGAATCTCAGCAAATTGAAATCACCCCCAATTAAGATTGGATATGGGTTATCCTTTGCCAAGTTTACCAGTTCACGAAGAAAATCTGCCTTAAATTCATCCTGCGCAGCCCCATAAACGGCCACCAGACTCCATGTGAAATTATTCGCTCGATTACGGATATGGAGTTTAATGTGATAATCTCCACCCGAATAAGCAATAACTTCCATGGTGTCTCTCCGTACTCCAAGTAGAATGCCCCCTGAACGGCCTCGGGGAGGCTGGGATGTCCATTCAAGGTCTACACCACCGGATATACGGTTAAGTAGACGTTGAGAGAAATCCCTTCTACCAGTTTCTGAAATAGCCACAAAATCTAAATTGTGATCCTTAATACAGTGAGCGATATGTAAATGTTTAGCCAAGTCACCAAGACCTCTGCTATTTGTATACATACCATTCATTAAGTCACAACTTTAGATTTTGGAACTCTGCCCCTCTTGGAGGCTCTAGAAGAAGAGGTTGACTTAGATTTGCGGCCAGATGCACACAGGTCATATAATGAACCCGGCATGGTTTCATCCAAGTCAATCTCCGAAACTACACCAACCAGACTAGAGAGAAGCTGACCATCTATTGTGGCAATCGCTTCCTCTTCGTCCGGGTCGGTAATCTCCACTATATTCTGTAGCTTAGGACGGACCGTTAAACGGTCATATTCCATATGCCTCAGAACATTTGCAGATAAACTAACCTCACTATTATTTTTTCCTAGTCTAATGCCCACCGCATTTAGCTTAGAAGAAATAACTGGAGTAGATAATGAAATAAACGAAGAGGACTTAGAACTCATACCAGCGAAGTCGAGGTTCATGGCGGCCTTGCGCCGCATTGCCTTCTGCAAAGTGTCCTCATCAGTCGTAGAGGATCCATCATCCGCCACCGCATGCCTAGTACTACGCCTCACCATAGGCGCACAAGGCATAGAGCATGGCGGCGATGATGGAGAAGGTGTCCTGGCAGGAGGAACTGGAGACGAAGGTGAAGAAGCCTGAACGGGAGATGTCGGCGGTGTATAACACCCAACATCCCGCGAGAAGGGCTCCTCCACCGGCGGACACAGAAGTGGCGATGAAGCGGGATCCACAGATGATACAGGTGGGGGCGATGATGGAGTAGAATCCCCACCCGAGGTGGCCACATCCGCACCTTTGGCCACCACCATCGGCGCTGAAGGAACGATGCAAGCCGCAGAAGGGGACACCGACGAAGGCATCCGCACGTGTCCAGCAGTCTGCTGCCCCGGCGAAGAGTCCATTGGTCTGCGGACCCGAAGCGGCTGAGTCGAAGCAGGGACGCGCCCAGGGGGGCTGACGAGGTTTATCCCCGGCAATGCCCATGTCGAAGGGCTTTCGATCTAGGAAGCGTATTGGGAACCTGGCGAACTCGACGGCGATCAGACGAAAGCAGAAGGACACGAGGATTTACCCAGGTTCAGCCCCCTCGAAAGGTAAAAGGCCTACGTCCTGCTTGTCTGACTTTTGTATTGAGGTGGTGGCGACGATGATGGAGTTACAATGGCGGCGCAGATTGGATCTGGCCAACGACAGAGAGCTCTAAGTTGTCGAGCGCTCCGGCGTGAGGTGGGTGGAAGTGATTCTAGGGTTTCAAAACCTCCCTCCCAGCCTTTTATAAGATAAGGCTAGGTCTCAGGAGTGTTTCTCAAGCCAAGTACAGATCGGATCAACCGAGACCTAATCTAGCTTGGACTCTTCGAAAGTTCGCTTGTACACCAAGTAATATTCCTGGGCCGCATCGAAACACTGCCTTGACGGGCCTCGAAAGCCTTTCCTGAGACACCCCACCTGGACCGAAAACCAGGTAGGCGAATGTCGGGGGCCCATCTGTCATTCCTTCGTCAGTAGCCCCCGAGTGCCTGGGATAGCCGAAGACTATGGCAGGGACTCCTCCCGAAAGTCTTCCCAGCCGCACCCGACATGAGCACTTGGCCTGCAAAGCTGCAAATGTACAGGGGTCATTCGAATAATATGCTCGTTTCGATACGTGATTTTCAAGCCGCTCTCGTGTAGAGCCTCGAAAGTGTTAAGTTGGGTTTGCAGAGGGATGCGCATAACCGGCCTGAGACTCACGCCGGGTCTCAGTTAATTGCATTGCTGCAAAGACATACGGTTAGCTTACTCAGATTCGAGTCCCCCAACTCGAACCCGCGTGGGCTGGTGCTACTCCGACCCGAGCCGCGTCGGACTTACCAGGTCGGAGCCCAGTTCATTGTGAGGCATCCGATGCGTCCATCGGTGCAAGCTTCATACCGTAGGTATGAAAAATTTCCAGCAGAGCGCGTTTGATACGAATACCGGGCCATCCGATGTTGCAAATCGTGGACTTACCTTCGTATTTGACATACGGCATCCGAACTGGTATATGGCGACCAAAATTCGGGCATGTTGATTGAGGAGCGTTGATAGCCCGAAAGACAGATTAGAACAAGATGATTCAAAGGTCCGAAACTCGAACCCGAATCTCTAAAAGTGTTATTGGGTAGAAAGAAACAGCTCGAAAGATCGAAGCCCTGCCTCGAATATTTCGAGAGCACTGCTGGCCTGATAGAAGTAGCTCGAGGGGCCGAAGTCCAGCCTCGAATATGTCGAAGGCGCCGCTGGCCCAAAAGAGATAATTCGAGGGACCGGAGCCCTGACTCGAATATGTTGAAGGCGCTGCTGGCCCGAAAGAAATAATTCGAGGGACCGGAGCCCTGACTCGAATATGTCGAAGGCGCTACTGGCCCGAAAGAAGTAATTCGAGGGACCGGAGCCCTGACTCGAATATGTCGAAGGCGCTGCTGGCCCGAAAGAAATAGCTCGAGGGGCCGAAGTCCAGCCTCGACTATGTCGAAGGCGCTGCTGGCCCGAAAGAGATAATTCGAGGGACCGGAGCCCTGACTCGAATATGTCGAAGGCGCTGCTGGCCCGAAAGAGATAATTCGAGGGACCGGAAAATTCCCCCAAAAGAACGAAAGACAGAGTCGTCGAGAAACTCAATGCTCATTCGAATGGCACAAAAGAGAAAAGCACAGAAGACCTCGAAAGAAACCCGATCGAGAGATCATCTGAGTGCAAGGGGTACATACATTTGGGACTCGAAAGAGCCTTTGCCAGTTTTTACCCCTTGAGTCGAAAAGACAGCATTTTACCCTAGGGAACGCGTCAGCGCTGACGACACACTGCGTCGAGTCGTCACCTCATCTTCTGCAGGACGGGCCTGAGCCTGCCAGGACAAGACGTGTGGTGGGCCCTCAAGCCGTGCATCGTGGCCGTTGACAGAGTTTGACCGCACGTCCCGCGCGTGGGTGAGAAATAACCGGCGCGGTTTCCTTGACTACCGTGCGTAGTGGACGCCGCGGTGCTCGCGTGCTGACACGTGGACGGTCGGATCAACCCGGCCGTTTCCACTTCGCCATGGACGGTTGAGATCTGACGTAGATCTCTAGAGCTAGAATAAATAACGGTGGCAGGGTAACAGTCTATCTCACTCCGCCGCCATCGTCTTCTTCCTCGCGCAGCATCCTTGTAGCTCTTCCTTTCCATCTCCATTTCCGCGATCTTTGCTGCACCCTGACCATGGGCAAGAGGAGCTCCACAGCCGCCGGCGCCACTGCCGCCGCCAAGAAGGCCAAGACGGCCGATGCTGAAGGCTCCGGCGTTGGCCGCTGGGTCCAATCCAAGGTTGGCAACAAGGAGCTGACCCAGGCCGAGAAGATGGGCCTGCTGAAGAATGCGCCGGCGGAATCGCTCGCCTCCGGCCCGGAGATCGTTCCCCGGCCACCCCTCGGTTTCCGGGTAATCTTCATCGCCTTTTTGCTGCGGGGTCTGTCTTCCCCCCCGCATCCTTTTCTCCGTGGCCTTCTCTTTGCTTACGGGATTCAGCTCCATGACCTGAATCCCAACTCTGTTCTTCACATTGCGTGTTTTATCACGCTTTGTGAGTGCTTCCTGGGGATCGAACCCCACTGGGCACTGTGGCGCCGAATCTTCGTGATTCGGCACCCTCTGCCCTATCAGACCGGCGGTTTCGGCGTCCAAGTGCGCCCAGACGTCGAGTATTTCAACCTCCAAACACCCGAAAACAACCCCGGGTGGAGGACGAAGTGGTATTACGCCAAGGACAAATCCTCCGACGGCGAAAACTTCGGACTTGAGGAATTCCATCCCACCGGCGTTCTTCGACCTCGCGTCTCCTGGAGGCACGACCTTTCGGACGAGGAGTTGAAGATTACAGAGCCGCTGATGGAGAAGATCCAACAGCTTCGAGCTACTCCGAAGAAGGAACTTTCGGGAGTCCAACTCATCCGAACCTTCATCGAGCGCCGAATCCAGCCGCTCGCTGCTCGAGCCCACTGCATGTGGGATTACAGCGATCGCCGGGACTCGACTCGCATCTCTCAGGATGAGCTGCACGAAGCCGAAATCGACGAGTGCGTACGCGCCGTCACCAACATCAAGAAGAAGGATCCTGTGCCGAAGGTCTTCGGTGCAGTGGCCTTCAGCAAAGCCTTTCCCCGCACCGAGGTATGATTATGCTTTTATTCGAATACCTTCTTCGTTTCTTAGCCGGATCGTCCAGTGTCGAATGCAGTCTTTCTCATTATGTAGGTGATAAACATAGCCCAATGCTATCCGCCCCAGCCAGAGATGGGCGAATATCCGGGGCGTGACTTCGCCGAGGTGCCTGAAGGGTCGGCCTCCGCTGCTCCATCGCCACCGAGGGCTCCGAAGAGACAACGAGTCGCGGACGTTGTCGAGGATTCGGAAGACCTTGACGACACTCACTTTTCTTCAGGGGATGACGACAACAGCGCCATCCCTGCCTCGCCTTTGAACCGCCGTCCTCCTCCTCGAACAGAGAAAAAGGTCCTTCCGAAGTTCGGGATCGACGCATCGTAAGTTCTTCTTTCGTGTAACTTGTGGTCTTGTTTTGATTTGGTTGTCCGATTCTAACGCTGATGATTGCTTCAGATCTTCCACCGAGGAAACGTCGACTGGTCCGGGGGATCAAGATCGATACCAGGTTCGACCTCATGACGATGCCCTTGAGCAAACGGCAGACTCACAGGAGAAGGTCGCTGATATTGTCGCCCCCGAAGTTGCTCCGACGAAGCCTTCGACCTCTTCCAAGAAGAAGGCGACGGAATAAGAATTCGTGCTTGTCTCCTCGTCCGGCGGGCCTTCCGGTCCTAGCAACCATGTAAGTCCAAAGACTTTCGACTTGCACTTCGCGTATTTGACCATTAGTAGCCCCCGAGGGTGAGTCAAAGTGTTCACACTTGGGCTTGCCCTCCGAAACATGATTCGAAGGTTAATTTGTCGCCCGACTTTCTTTAGCCCGTTGTTAGGGACCTGTCGAAGGTTTGCAGGAGCTTCTTCGCCTTAGAGGAAGAGAATCGTAGGCTGTCTGAGAAGCTCGACGAAACTCGAAGTGAGTAATGCCACCTTCCTTGTACAGTTCGCCTTTGCGTATGACATGATGCTTTTGTTGTTGAACATCTTCTTCTATTGACTAGGGATTGGGGCCCAAGCTGCTACTGATAAGACTTCCCTGAAAACTCAGCTGGACAATCTTACCACTGAGAATTCGGGTTTGAAGGATAAGGTCGCCGAGCTGAACGACGAAATCGCCCGACTGAAGGGCGAATCGTCCGAAGCTAAGGAGCGCGCGGATAAAAGCCGCCTGGACGCCGAAGCCCGCGAAGGAGAGCTGACCCAGCGCCTACAATCTTCACTTGATGCCTTGCGTGGTAAGTTCTCAAAGCTTTTTCCGGAATAACTTTCGGGGCGAAAAGTCGCGTTGTGACTTAGCTGTCTGCTTGCTTGTGTAGCTGCTGCCGAATTAGACGCCGGAGCGATGAAAGGGCCTGCTGGAATCGAGTCCAGTATCGGATTTGCCGAACGCCTGAGCCGAGAGGTTGTCAACCTCTTAGCGCGGGTGCGGTCGACGCTGGTTCGCGTTCGGGATACTTCTGTACCCGACTCGACTAGCGACACCATGGCGGGAATCCTCGACGTTGTGGCGGTGAAGGCGGGTGGCGAAGATCCGTTATTTGCCGCAGTACGCCGTCAGGTAACCATCGGCACCGAGTCTGTCTTCTCCATGATGATGATGCATGGCGTGGAGTTCGATGCTGACAAGGTCACGAGCACATACCCAAAGGATAAGGACGGACGCGACAAGTCCGCCAAGACTTACGTCGCGCGTGCTCGTGAACTGGCTGCTCGAATGACGGGCTTCCTGGCCGATAGGAACGAGAAGCGTGCGGCAGCGAGGGCTCGGAAGCGTGGCGCATCCGCCGCGCCGTCTAGCAAGGCTGGTAGTTCGGCGTAGTGCAAGCAGTGCTTCTGGTGCCCAATTGTAATTAGTTTCACTGGTGCACATCGAGGGCTGTGACCCCGATTAGTACTCTTTCGGTTGTAAAACTTGTGCTGCTGTTATGTTAATCTTCACGCCATTTGGTTGCCATTGCTTGTGTGTGATGTTCGGCTCCTCATGCAGGATCCTTCGCTGACCTCTGGTGCTTGGCCTGTTTCGTACGAAACAACTGGCAGTACTGCTGGTGCCATTGAGCGAAGAGCGCCCTCCACGAGCGAGTTGTCACTAATTCGATCGTTGCGCGATCAGCTCCAGAACGCGCAGCGCCAACTAAAGGTTGTTACTGCCAAGGTCGATGTTGCTCTTTCGAAGGCGTCGTATGCTGCGGACTGCGAGAAATTCCTTCTAGATGAGATCGAAAATCTTGGCAAATCACTGAAGTGTAAGTCTTCGAACTTCTTTCGCTGCACGTTGGCTTGGATCTGCAGGACTGAGTCTTTGTTCTCTTGTTCGCAGATGCGTGTCTTGACAGTGCAGCTGAGGCCCGGCGCGTAAACGCGCATATTATTGCTGCCCAGAATCATGCCAACTCTGTTGCTGATAACTTCTGGGCTGATCGATCGAAGGCAATGAAGCTGACACTCCTTCAGGATAGGATTGCTCAAGCTGGTGCGTTGGCTGAGACGAGCCGAAGTGCCCTTGCGCTGGTGCACCAGGCGATGTTTCCTCTAAATGATCAGCCCGAAGGTTTGCCGGCGCTGCTCGATCGATTCGAGAACGGCCATGCTATACATTCCTTTGTCCGGGCACATCTGCGCAGCGGGGCTGTGGTCGCACTTGCTTTCATGCATGCGCACTACCCTGAAGTCGACCTAGAGCTTCTGAAGACGCCTCCGCCGTCGCCCAGCGGTCGCTACGACATGGAACGGCATTATGCTGCTTGTAGAAGTACCGGCGATTGTATCGCTCGACAAATTATCGTCGAAAGCGATCGTCAGAGGGCGAGTCGAGATGCTGCGGCACCATGAACTAGCTTTGTTGTTGTGTCTGTATCTTCACTCTGTACATATATTGTATACCTGTGTTTATATTCGACTGTGTTGAAAAGGCAGAGACTTCGAGCATCGATTAGGAAGGCGAAAGTTCTCCAGCGTAGGTCGAGAGAACGCGTCCCCCAAACGTGAGCTGATCGAGCGCGGCCCCAGAGCGTAGGCGAAGTCCTCGAGTGTGGGTCGAATGGCCGAGCCCCCGAGCGTGGGTCGAAAGCCCCCGAGCGTGGGTCGAGAAGCTGAGCCCCCGAGCGTGGGTCGAAAGCTGAGCCCCCGAGCGTGGGTCGAAAGGCTGAGCCCCCGAGCGTGGGTCGAAAGGCTGAGCCCCCAAGCGTGGGTCGAAGCCCCCGAGCGTGGGTCGAAAGGCTGAGCCCCCGAGCGTGGGTCGAAAGGCTGAGCCCCCGAGCGTGGGCGAATATGTGAATATGTTGACTCATGAAGTGAGGAACTTGAATTTTATTGCTTGGTGCCGAAGGCACAATGTTGGGCGCGGACTGCTGCCGACGCCTGATTACATAGTAGAGGGGGTAGAGGAGACAGCTTTGTTAGCTAAGGGTAGAAGCGGCGCAGCTGCGCGGCGTTCCACGGGTTGTCGACGTCTTTCCCCGTCTTTGGGTTGCGTAGGCGATATGCTCCTCCTGGGATGACCTCGTGGATGAGGTACGGGCCTTCCCATGGTGGCTCCAGCTTCGACGTGCTTGTTTGCTTGAGTCGGAGCACAAGGTCTCCTGGTTCGAAAGAGCGTCCGCGTACCCGTCTGCTGTGGTAGTTGCGGAGACTCTGCTGGTAGACCGCCGATCGAACGAGAGCGACGTCTCGAGCTTCGTCCAGTAGATCTTGGGCGTCTGCTAACGCCTTGTCCGCGTCTTCTTTGTCGTAGGCGGTGACGCGGGGCGCGCTGTAGCGCACGTCCGTGGGCAGCACGGCTTCTGCCCCGAAGAGCAAGAAGAAGGGCGTGTAGCCTGTCGAGGAGTTGGGCGTTGTTCGCAGGCTCCATAGCACCGAAGGCAATTCCTCGACCCAGGCGCCTGCTGCGCGCTTGAGGGGTCGAAGCAGTCGCTTCTTCAGGCCTCCGCAGACAAGTCCATTGGCCTTTTCGACCTGGCCGTTGGACTTGGGGTGTGATACCGAAGCGTACTTGAGTTTGATGCCGAGGTCTTTAGCGAAGCCCTGGAATTCGCCCGAAGTGAAGTTGGTGCCGTTGTCGGTGATGATGCTGTTCGGGACGCCGTACCGATAGACGATGGACTCGAAAAACTTGACTGCCGTGGTCGCCTCTTGGTTGGTGACCGGGGTAGCTTCTATCCACTTGGAGAACTTGTCCACAGCGACGAGCAAGTACGTATGCCCTCCTCGAGATGATTTGGGGAGAGGCCCCACTTGGTCGAGCCCCCATTGTGCAAAGGGCCATGCCACAGGGATGGTGTGCAGTTCCGATGCCGGCGCGTGCGGCTTGGTGGCGAACATCTGACACGCTTCGCAGTGCTGGACGATGTTCCTGGCGTCGTAGAGGGCGGATAGCCAGTAGAATCTGGACCGAAAGGCCTTCGCTACGAGGGTTCGGCTGCAAGCGTGATGACCGCAGGTTCCTTCATGGATTTCTCGGAGGAGGGCGATTCCATCTTCCTGCGCTATGCACCGCTGGAGCACCCCCGAAGTGCTTCGCTTGTAGAGTTCCCCATTGATTATCGTGAAGGCCTTAGAGCGCCGCATGACTTGTCGGCGGTGGATGGGGTCTTCTGGGAGTTCGCCCCTCGTCAGGTACGCCAAGTACGGCTTTGTCCATATTGCCTCGACGAGCATGACCGCGGCTGCATCCTTTGGGAGGTCTGCTGCTCCTGCCGCTGGGGCGGTGTCGGTTGTCCGAGCCCCCGGACGTGTTGTTAACGCCGGGTCAGGTGTGGGTTTGATCTTGACGGAGCGTTCGAATATCTCCTCGAAGAAAACACCTGGCGGTATTGGGAGGCATCTTGAGCCGACATTGGCCAGGTTATCTGCCTCCTCGTTGCTTTCCCTGCCGATGTGTGTTACTTCACAGCCCTCGAATTCGCCTTCGAGCTTGTCGTACATGGCGCGATATGCGATCATGTTCGCGCAAGTTGCGTCGCACTCCTTCATGACTTGCTGAGCGATGAGGTTCGAGTCCCCATGAATCTTGATGCGGGTTGCCCCGCAGGCCTTCGCCATGCGCATACCGTGAAGGACGGCTTCGTATTCTGCCTCGTTGTTGGAGGGATTCGGGAAACGCATGCGGAGGACGTAGCGCATCCTGTCTCCTTGTGGTGATACCAGGATAACTCCTGCTCCTGCCCCCGAAACCCGCTTGGACCCGTCGACGAAGATGGTCCAGCTGTTCGACAGGTCTGGTAGTTCGGGCATCTGGGCTTCTGTCCATTCGGCTATGAAATCCGGTAGGACCTGTGACTTGATTGCGGACTGGCGCTGGTACGTAATCTCCCAGGGTCCTAGCGTGACTCCCCATAGCGACACACGCCCTGTAGCGTTTGGGTTGTTGAGGATGCTGGAGACTGGGTTCGAAGCCACTACTATGATGGAGTGGCACTCGAAATAGTGCGGCAGTTTCTTCCCCGTCATGTAGATGGCGTATGCCAACTTCTGATAATGGGGGTATCTTTGCTTGGTTGGCGACAGGACTTCGCTTAAGTAGTACACGGGCCTCTGAACACCGTGCTCTTTGCCTTCCTCTGCGCGTTCAACCACAAGCACCGAGCTGACAACTTGATTTGTACCGCAATGTACAGCAACATTGGCTCTTTTTCTCGAGGTGTAACGAGAACTGGGGAGGTCGATAGTCGTCGCTTGAGGTCGTCGAAGGCGGCTTGCGCTTCTTCGGTCCATGTGAAGTTGTCTGTTTTTCTGAGCAGTCGATACAAGGGCAGTGCTTTTTCGCCAAGCTTGCTGATGAAGCGGCTAAGCGCTGCGAGTCGGCCTGTCAACTGCTGGACGTGTCGGAGCGTCTTTGGAGGGTGCATGCTGATGATGGCCTTTATCTTCTCTGGGTTGCCTTCAATTCCTCTCTCGGAGATCAGATAGCCCAGCAGTTGGCCGGTGGGTACTCCGAAAGAGCATTTCTTCGGATTAAGCTTGATGCTATATCTGTCGAGGTTGGCGAAGGTTTCTCGAAGGTCGTCGAGCAGAGTATCTGCTTTCGATGTCTTGATGACAATGTCGTCGACGTAGACCTCGACGTTGCGTCCGATTTGTTCCTTCAAGCATGCTTGCATACACCGCTGATACGTAGCTCCAGCGTTCTTGAGCCCGAAAGGCATCGTCATGTAGCAGTATACCCCGTGCGGGGTGATGAACGCCGTCTTGTCTTCGTCTTCTACCTTTAGCCGTATCTGGTTATATCCAGAGTAGGCGTCGAGGAACGAGAGGCGCTCGCATCCTGCCGTGGAATCAACAATCTGGTCGATTCGGGGCAAAGGGAAGTAGTCCTTCGGGCAGTGTTTGTTTAGAGCTGTGAAGTCGATGCACATCCTGTAGATCTTGGTGTCCTTCTTTTCCACCATGACCGGTGGCGAGAGCCATGTGGCTTCCTTGATCTCTCTGATGAACTTAGCTTCAAGGAGGCGATTGATTTCTTCGCCCATCGACTTGGCCTTCTCTGGATTGTACCGTCGCATAGACTGCTTGACCGGTTTCGCGTTGGGGAATATTTTAAGCTCGTGCTCGGCGAGTTCCCTGGGGATGCCTGGCATATCTGCTGGACACCAGGCGAACATCCTCCAGTGCTCACGGAGGAACTCGACGAGCGCGCTTTCCTATGCGGGGGAAAGGGAGTTCGACACCCGCGCCGTCTTGGTTGGATCAGTCGGGTGGATCTGGTGTTCTGGGGTGTCTTTGGTGGCATCGAAAGACAACTCTGGGGCGTTCTGCTGCGCCGGTGGGTCGATGTCCATGACGGTGGCTTCCCGAATGTGGTGCAGTTCCTCGTGCACCCCGAAAGTCTGGGACATGTCGTTGAAGTCCTTGTCGCAGTTTTCTGACCGCGCGAAGCTGCCGCTGATCGTTAGTGGTCCTCTGTTTGCGGGCATCCGCAACTTGAGGTAGGCGTAGTGGGGTACCGCCATGAATCGGGCGAACGCTGGTCGCCCGAGGATGGCATGGTACTGCGAGGGCCAGTCGACCACCTCGAATTCGATCTTCTCCTTTCTGAAGTTTGCTTTAGTGCCGAAGATGACGTCGAGGTGTATCGCCCCCAATGGATACGTTGGCTTTCCCGGGACGATTCCGTGGAAGGAGGTCTCTGTTGGCAGGAGATTGTTTAGTGGAATCTTGATCTTTCGCAGCGTGTCTGCATAGATTAGGTTCAAGCTGCTGCCTCCGTCCATGAACACCTTTTTCGAGGTGAAGCCCCCTATCTGCGCCTCAAGAACCAGAGCATGGTGTCCTGGGCGTGGTATCTTCGGTGGATGATCTGACCGGTCGAAACCAATCGGGTGTTCGGACCAATTCAGATATTCGGGAGTAGGTGGTGGCGCGTGCTCGGCGTGGAATACTTCTCTCGCGCGTTTCCGCCGAACTTTGTTCGTCGGGCGCCCCCTCTGAATCATGGGCACGAAACCTCTTGGAGGCGGGAACTCTTCTTCCTCGTTGGCCGGCTGTCGCTGCTCGGCTTGCTGGATCGTAGCGGCCTGATGGCTTTGCTGTACGACATTTGCTGGTGGATTCGGTGGTGGCGGTGGAGCGTTGTAGGCTATCGCCCCTGCCACTGGTTGCTCGACATTCATCCTCTCCTGAAGTGCTCGGTTGAGGCGAAGGAATTCCCTGCACTCGATGAGGAGGTGTGCAGGTTTTCGTACTCCGTCCTTGTCGAGGTACGTGTGCCTTGGGCATCCGCTGTCGAGCATCTCTTCTGCCGACAGCTGTGGCTGCCGGCGACGCCACTCCTTGCTGGGTTTCGAGTCACGGCTGCTGCTGCCGTAGTAAGTATTTCCTCGTCGTGGTAAGTCGCGATTGTCGTCGCGGTCTTCGTGGACGTAGCCAGCTGCTATCATGCTTACGTTCTCCGTGTTGTCGTAGCGGCTTCGGCGACCTTTCTTCCGAGATCCGGGATGGAACTGATCCTTCGCATCGCCATCGTGTTCTGCTGATCGACGGCGGCTTCTGGGAGCCGAGATGGAGTCCTCGCCATCGGCCCATTCGTTCGCCAAACTCATGAGGTGGTCGATAGTTCTGGGCTTGCAGCGCCCCAGTTCCTCCTTGAAGTCACGCCGAAATAAGCCGTCCCGAAATGCATCAATGGCCCTTTCGGGCGAGATATTCTCTGTCGTGTTCCGAAGGCTGATCCATCGTGAGATGTATGACCTCAGGTTTTCGCCGGTCTTCTGCACGCATAAGCGAAGCTCTTCGAACGACGTAGGGCGTCGTGAGGTGCCTCGGAAATTTGCGATAAACGCTTGCCGAAACTCTTCCCAGGAGCGAATGCTGTCTTGGGCGAGATTATTCAACCATGCCCTTGCGTTATCTTTTAGGTGCAGTGATAACAACTGGAGAGCGTTGTCTCTGGATCCGCCGCTGATCTTGACAGCGGTCATGAAATCATCTAGCCAAATTCGGGGATCCTGCTGCCCGTTGAACTTGACTACGCCGTCGCTGAGCTTGATTCCTTTCGGCAATGGTGCCGAGCGGATCAAAAGGCTAAAGCATTCTGCCCCGCAGAGTCTGTCGCTGGGACCGCCGAACGCTTCCGCCTCGCGTCGCGCTCGCCCTTGGTCGACTCTATGCTGGGCCAGGCCATGCCGAAGCTCTCCGTTGAGAGGTTCGACCACATGCGTCCGAGGCGCTACGGCTGGCGCTGGTGCTGGGTGCCTAGCCTATTCCGGTGGTGGAGCGGCTCTTGCTGTTGTCGCATCATGTGCTGAGCCAGGCGTGCCTTGCAGCACCCTTACTCCTTCGAGTGCTAGATTTCGCAGGTGTCGCATATGTTCGTCACCGTTAGACGCGTTCGCAGCAATGTATGCCGCTGCAGCCATGATTGCTGCTTCCTTGGTCTTGGGCATTAACTCAGCTTCGTTGAATTCTGCCTCCAGGTTTCGAGTGACATTATGCATATCGGCCCCCTGCTGAGTGCATAGACCCTTCTTGCGAACCGGATCTGGTCATGTGTGACCACTTGGCGACCGCTGTCTGATCGGTTTCGACCGTCGTTGTCGTTTCCGTCGTTGTGCGATGCCATCATGCAGTGCCCCCCGGGCCACGGGGTCGAGTCATCGCTGATCTCGCCCAGCGCTGGAGGATAGACATCGTCGTTTTCGACGTAGGGCCCGATTTCGACCATGAAGTCAGAGTCATGATCAGCCATATAGCCGTCGCTGGATGCGCTAGATTCGCATAGTGAGGCAGAGCTCACCGAATTGCCGATTTTCCCCTTAGCTTCGGGGTAGACGTCGTCGTCGTCGTCAGAGCACGTGTAGTCCGAGTATAATCCTTCGACGTAGTCAGGATCATAGGGTGCCGTACGAAGCGTGAGGGCGTTGAGAGCCCGATCGCACTCGGATATCGTTGGGTAGATAGCTGCTGTACCTCCCCGCGGATCTTCACAGCCGGCGATCTCATGGAGTGAGAAATCTCCGGCGCCTATGTAGTGGTACGCGTCGCAGTCGACGCAGTATGCGGTGGTCGGGGATGGAGGCGGATCTTCGAAATCGTTCGACCCTACTGATGGGGTCAAAATCTTCAGTCTCAGCTCCTCCTTCGACGGCGCTAGTGACACGCTTGCCGAGGGTTTACCCCCGACGGATGGTGGTGTCGTCGCTTCGGCGACGAGCGGAGCCGATTCGCCGATGGAGAGCAGTTCCATTGCTCCATTGCTGTCCACATGGAAATTGAACAGTCCGAAGGCCATGTCGTAGCCTTCGGGCGCTGCCCTTGCCGCGCTCGGGACGGGGTCGATGGCGCTCATCGTCGAGGTGAGGTTGATAGTGCTTGGCGAGATGCCATCGACGACAGTCGATTCGACGGCGCCAGTCTCGAATTCCATCGGGCTGGTGTGGACGATGGCCGGCACAGCGATGCCGGCGAGGGTGTCGATGCCGATCTTGGAAGTGGTGTCGTCGTTGGTCGGCGCAGCGATGCCGATGGTAGCGTCGATCTTGACGGGGGTGCCGACGTTGGTCGGCGCAGCGATGCCGACGGCGGTGTCGATGCCGATCTTGGTTGCGGTTGGTGATGGAGCCGGCGAATCCGTAGATCCAGATCCCGTCGTCCCCACGGTCGGCGCCAATTGACGAGGTTTATCCCCGGCAATGCCCATGTCGAAGGGCTTTCGATCTAGGAAGCGTATTGGGAACCTGGCGAACTCGACGGCGATCAGACGAAAGGAGAAGGACACGAGGATTTACCCAGGTTCAGCCCCCTCGAAAGGTAAAAGGCCTACGTCCTGCTTGTCTGACTTTTGTATTGAGGTGGTGGCGACGATGATGGTGTTACAATGGCGGCGCAGATTGGATCTGGCCAAAAGCAGAGAGCTCTAAGTTGTCGAGCGCTCCGGCGTGAGGTGGGTGGAAGTGATTCTAGGGTTTCGAAACCTCCCTCCCAGCCTTTTATAAGATAAGGCTAGGTCTCAGGAGTGTTTCTCAAGCCAAGTACAGATCGGATCAACCGAGACCTAATCTAGCTTGGACTCTTCGAAACTTCGCTTGTACACCAAGTAATACTCCCGGGCCGCATCGAAACACTGCCTTGACGGGCCTCGAAAGCCTCTCCTGAGACACCCCACCTGGACCGAGAACCAGGTAGGCGAATGTCGGGGGCCCATCTGTCATTCCTTCGTCAACGTGCCATGTCCTGCCTGTTGATACATCTGCCCTGTGGGCCCTTTCCACGCTGGCTGCCAGTCGGCAGTAGGGACCACCGTCACGGTGTTGACCCGACCCCGACGGTAGCCATGTGGTCATGGGCGGGCTATTTTTTTTTCGTTATTTTTTCCTTTTTATTATTTCGAAGACCAGACAGTCTGGTATCATGTCTGCAAACTAGTCTGATGCTTTACAGTATAAATAGAGGCAAATGGTTAACCTTCGCCGGACTGTCTGCGCGAAAACTGTCGGACTGTCCTGGTGTACATTCCGGACTGTCCTGGTGTACGTAGATCGGATCATGCCCTACGTCGAAACAACGACGGCAACAACCCTACCACGGATCGCCTATATAAACGCCGACGTTATAAACCCTAAATCTCGACCGCCACCGCCACCACGATCTCCACCGCCACCAAGATCGCCACTGCCACCATGATCTCCACCGCCACCACGAACGCCACCACCACCACGATCGCCACCTCCACCACGAACGCCCCCGCCACCACGAACGCCACCGCCACCACGAACGCCCCCGCCACCACGATCGCCACCACCACTGTCAACACACGATCGCCACCATTGCCGTCGGACAGTACCCACCGCCGCCGGCCACGATGCACCACGACGCAATCGCCGCCGCCCACGAGCACGTGCCACCTGCTGAGAAGCATATAGCACAGCTGTATCCATCGACTATTCTTTGTGGCGCCTACTCCTAAAAGGGGTTCATCTCGTGTCGGGTAATTTTTGACAACTTATGATTCTAGTTACCCTTGCCTATATCTTTCATCCGACGAATTACGCTCCGGTCACTTTATACTTATTTTATCTTTTTATTCAGTCATAATCAATTATCATGCATGCTGCAGATTTAGTGATAGTGCTGTAATGTTTTGTAGAGCATGGAAGCAAACATGGGTGACATTAATTGTTCTGTTGTAACATGGTGCAAACTAGTAGATGGTATGTCACCAAGACAACGAGGAGCACTGTCTGGATCAGGAATAGAGTGTATGCTAGATATTCAGCCGATCAAGATGCGTACGGGTTTGCTGCGGTATCTCATACAAGCATATGAGCATACCCAAAAAAAATTCGTGTTGAATAAAGATAAGAAGGTTGAATTTACCGTTAGTGCACAGGACGTTTATAGCATTTTTGGGTTTCCAAATCGAGGCCTAAACATTTTTGAAATAGTACATCAAGAAGGGAAAGATGCTAAAACACGTGTACCTGAAAATTTTCTCAATCGCAACACAGAGAATATAGTCATTAATGAGCTAATCCATGATATTATCGAGAGTGGTGCCACGGACGACGTGTTCTTACAGAAGGTGGTTTTGGTTCTCATTTCCACGGTGCTTGCACCGTCCTCAAGAAAAATTGTGAATCCAAGTTATTATTTCCTAGTGGAAAACGTCGACCGTATAAAAAGGTTAAATTGGAATGCATTCACGTTAGAATATTGTCTGGAATGCCTTTCAATTGTCAAAGAAGCAGGGAAAGTGAAGCGTCAATGGCCAAATGGAAACTTAGCCCTCATACAGGTATCATCATTTGTCAACTATTTAATTATGCATTGCAATTATTTGTCATGTCACCTACAATGTTATACTTTATATTCAGATCATGTACTGGGAGAAGGTGAAGGGTTTCGTAGCATAGTAAATCAAAAATTTCCTACGCAACGAACAAGAAAGCCAAGATCTAATCTAGGAGATGTAATCAACGAGAGAGGTAGATGAGATCTTCATACCCTTGAAGATTCGCACAGCGGAAACGTTCAAGAGAACGTGGTTGACGTAGTCGTACTCGCCGTCTCCTCCTCGCGATCCGATCCGATCCTACGCCGCAAGTGGCGGCGCCTCCGAGAGTTGCACACGTGCGGTGCAGCGATGTCTCCTCCTTCCTTGGTCCAGCAAGTATGGTGGAGAGATAGATTGGATCAGCAGCACGACGGCGTGGTGCTTATGGTGGAGAGTTTCTGCAGCAGGGCTTCGCCTACGTGCAGTCGCGAGAGAGAGAGAGGGAGGGCAGCATTTGGCGGCTAGGGTTTGGGTCAGGGGGTGAGAGAGGGCTGCGCCCTTGCCCCCCTATATATAGAGGGGTGGCCGGCCAAGGCCAGCTTGGCCTCTCCCCAAACCCTAGCCGACTTGGAGTAGGAAGAGTGGGGGGCAAGTTTCCCCCCCTTCCTTCTTTGAAGACTCCCTTAGGGTTTCCCCTTGGGCTGGCCGGCTGGGCCTTAGGGGCCTTGTGCGCCTGGCCCAGGGCGGCCAGGGCACTTCCCCTTAGGCCCACGCAGGCCTCCGTCAAGTGGGCCCACGTTGGTCCCACTCCGGAACCTTCTAGAACCTTCCGGTACAATACCGATAAACTCCGAAACCTTTCCGGAATCCAAAAACTGCTTTCCTTTATATGAATCTTATTCTCCGGACCATTCCGGAACCTCTCGTGACGTCCTGGATCTCATCCGAGACTCCAAACTAAAACTCATAAACCAATTATCCATTCTATCCTAGCGTCGATGCACGTTAAGTGTGTGACCCTACGGGTTCGAGAATATGCAGACATGATCTTCTATCAATAATCAATAGCGGGATCTGGAAACCCATATTGACTCCCACATATTCATCGATGATCATATCGGATGAACCACGATGTCAGGATTCAATTAATCCCGTATATGTATTCCCTTCGTCACACGATATTTTACTCGCCCGAGATTTGATCGTCGGTATCACCATACCTAGTTCAATCTCGTTCACAGCAAGTACTTTACTCGTTCCGTAATCCGATATCACTTCGTGATTAACTCCTTAACCACATGCTTGCAAGCGGTGTTGATATCGATTACCGAGTGGGCCCGAAGTATATCTCCGACTTGGGAGGGACAAATTCCATCTCGATACATACAACTCAACAAGTACTTTCTGATCACCTGAGAGACACCTTTATTATCACCCTCACATAGGATGACGTTTGATGACTTCAAAGCTTTCTTCCGATACTAGGGAGTTGTATTATCTCATGGTCTAAGGAATACAATACATGACATAGGAAAAGCTTCGCAAAGATGAACACGATGACACGATCTAATTGCTCTGCTTTATTTGGGTCTGTCCATCACACCATTCTCCTAATGATATGATCTCATTATTAATTGACAACACATGTCTATGGTTAGGAAACCTTAACCATCATTAATCAATGAGCTAGTCCATAGAGGCGTACTAGGGACACGGTGTTGTTCATAAACCACACAAGTATTAAAGTTTCCGCTTAATACAATTCTAGCATGGAATATAAACATTATCATGAACAAGAATTATAATAATAACATCTTTATTATTGCCTCTAGGGCATAATTCCAACAGTCTCCCACTTGCACTAGAGTCAATAATCTAGTTTACATCTGGCAACAATCTAACACCCATGGCATTAAGGTGCTGATCATGTTTTGCTCGTGGAAGAGGTTTAGTCAACGGATCTGCGACATTCAGATCTGTATGTACTTTGCTAATCTTCAGATCTCCATCTGATATATAATCTCGAATTATATGGAAACGGCGGTTGATGTGCTTGGTTTTTGGATGATATCTTGGTTCCTTAGCCAGTGCTATGGCGCCAGTGTTGTCGCACAATATCTCTAGTGGGTCCAAGGCATTTGGAACCACACCAAGCTCAGTGATGAAGTTTCTGATCCAAACTCCTTCACTTGATGCTTCCGAAGCAGCCATGTATTCCGCTTCTGTTGTAGATCCCGCGATCACGCTTTGCTTGCAGCTTCTCCAGCTCACAGCTCCACCATTCAAAATATAAACGTATCCTGTCTGAGATTTATAATCATCCGGGTCGGTGTCGAAGCTAGCGTCGACGTAACCTTTTACGACGAGCTCCTCGTCACCTCCATAGACCAAGAACATTTCTTTAGTCCTATTTAAATACTTTAGGATGTTCTTTACGGCTGTCCAGTGTTCCACTTCTGGATCACTTTGGTATCTGCTCGTCAAACTAAGAGCATTGGACACATCCGGTCTAGTACACAGCATGGCATACATAATAGAACCTATGGCCGAGGCATATGGCACTTTGCTCATAGTTTCTCTATCTTTTACCGTAGCTGGACACTGAGCCTTGCTCAATATCTTACCTGACAACATGGGCAATGAACCTTTCTTTGCTTTATCCATTCTGAACCTCTTCAGAACTTTGTCCAGATATGTACTTTGGCTTAAAGCTATTAGGTGTCTTTCTCTATCTCTATAGATTTTGATGCCTAATATATAAGCAGCTTCCCCTAGGTCTTTCATTGAAAAACATTTATTCAAATAACTCTTCACATCGTTAAGCATATCGATGTCATTTCCAATAATCAATATGTCATCCACATATAGTACTAAAAATGTCACCGAGCTCCCACTCACTTTCTTGTAGATACAAGCTTCGTAGCAATTTGGAACAAATCCAAAACTCTTGATCACTTGATCAAAACGAAGGTTCCAACTCCGAGATGCTTGCTTCAGTCCATAAATGGAACGCTGAAGTTTGCACACTTTATTAGCATCCTTAGGATCGACAAAACCTTCGGGCTGCATCATATACAACTCTTCATCAATGTTGCCATTGAGGAACGCAGTCTTGACATCCATCTGCCATATTTCATAATCATGAAACGCAGCAATTGCTAATAAAATCCGAATGGACTTAAACATCGCTACGGGAGAGAAAGTCTCATCGTAGTCAACACCTTGAACTTGCCGAAAACCTTTTGCGACAAGCCGAGCTTTATAGACAGTAACATTACCATCCGCTTCCGTTTTCTTCTTAAAAATCCATTTGCACTCAACGGCCTTACGGTCGCTAGGAGGATCCACCAAAGTCCACACTTGGTTTTCGCTCATGGATCCCAATTCGGATTTCATGGCCTCTAGCCATTTCTCAGAGTCTGGGCTCATCATTGCTTCCTCATAGTTCGCAGGTTCGCTGTTGTCTAACAACAAGACGGTTAAGACAGGGTTGCCGTACCATTCAGGAGTGGCACGTGACCTTGTCGACCTGCGAAGTTTAGTAGTAGCATCGTTTGAAGTTTCATGATCTTTATCATTAGCTTCCTCTCTTGTTGATGCAGGCGGCGCCGGAACAATTTCTGGTGCTGCGCTACTCTCCAACTCGAGAGAAGGTTCAATAACCTCGTCTAGCTCTACCTTTCTCCCACTCACTTCTTTCGAGAGAAACTCCTTCTCAAGAAAGGATCCGTTCTTTGCAACAAACACTTTGCCTTCGGATCTGTGGTAGAAGGTATACCCAATCGTTTCCTTAGGGTATCCTATGAAGACGCATTTCTCCGCTTTGGGTTCGAGCTTGTCCGGCATCAACTTCTTGACGTAAGCTTCGCATCCCCAAACTTTAAGAAACGACAACTTAGGTTTAGCACCAAACCAAAGTTCATACGGTGTCGTCTCAACGGATTTAGATGGTGCCCTATTTAAAGTGAATGCAGCGGTTTCTAATGCATAACCCCAAAATGATAACGGCAAATCTGTAAGAGACATCATTGATCGCACCATATCTGATAGAGTTCGATTCCGGCGTTCAGACACACCATTGCGCTGTGGTGTTCCGGGTGGCGTGAGTTGCGAAACGATTCCGCTTGCTTTAAGATGCGTGAGAAAATCATAACTCAAATACTCACCTCCACGATCGGATCGTAGAAATTTAATTTTCCTGTTACAATGGTTTTTCACTTCGTTCTGAAATTCTTTGAACTTTTCAAACGTTTCAGATTTATGTTTCATTAAATAGATATACCCATATCTACTTAAGTCATCAGTAAAAGTGAGAAAATAGCGATATCCACCGCGCGTCGAAATACTCATTGGTCCGCACACATCGGTATGTATGATTTCCAATAAGTCCGTTGCTCGCTCCATTATTCCGGAGAACGGGGTTTTGATCATCTTGCCCATGAGGCATGGTTCGCACGTGTCAAATGATTCAAAATCAAGAGACTCCAAAAGTCCATCAGAATGGAGTTTCTTCATGCGTTTTACACCAATATGACCTAGACGGCAGTGCCACAAATAAGTTGGATTATCACTATCTACTTTGCATCTTTTAGCCTCAATGTTATGGATGTGTGTTTCATTGCTTTCGAGATTCAGAAGAAATAAACCATTCACAACAGGTGCATGACCATAAAAGATGTTATTCATATAAATAGAACAACCATTATTCTCAGATTTAAATGAATAACCGTCTTGCAATAAACATGATCCAGATATAATGTTCATGCTCAACGCAGGCACATAATAACACTTATTAAGGTTTAAAACTAATCCCGAAGGTAAAACTAAGGAGAGCATGCCGACGGCCATCACATCAACTTTTGATCCATTGCCAACGCGCATCGTCACCTCATCTCTTGCTAGCCGCCGTCTATTCCGTAGCTCCTGTTTCGAGTTACAAATATTAGCAACTGAACCAGTATCATATACCCAGGCACTACAACGAGCGCTAGTAAGGTAGACATCAATAACATGTATATCAAATATACCTTTGATGGTGCCAGCCTTCTTGTCCGCTAAGTACTTCGGACAGTTGCGCTTCTAGTGACCCTTGACCTTGCAATAGAAGCACTCAGTGTCCGGCTTAGGTCCAGACTTGAGCTTCTTCTCAGCAGGGGCAACGCGCTTGCCTCCGCCTTTCTTGAAAGATCCCTTTGCTCCCTTAGCTTTCTTAAAGCTAGTGGTCTTGTTGACCATCAACACATGATTGTCTTTCTTGATATCCACCTCCGCAGCTTTCAGCTTAGCGAAGAGCTCAGTGATCGTATTAGTGGAACCAATTTGATTATGAGTAACTACAAAACCTTTGTAGCTAGGAGGGAGTGATTGCAGAACTCTGTCAATCTTGAGCTCCTCTGGAATCTTGCAGTCCAGTTGCTCAAGGCGTTGAGTGTAGCCCGACATCTTAATGGCGTGCTCACTAACGGAACTCCCTTCCTCCATCTTGCAGTTAAAGAACTTCTCAGAGATCTCATATCTCTCAGAACGGGCCTGAGTCTGAAACATCGTTTTCAGTTCCTCAAGTATCTCAAAAGGCCCGCGGTACTTCTCAAAACGATTTTGAAGTTCCGGTTCCATAGAAAACAGCATGGTACTCATAATCGCATCACAATCATCTCTACGAGCATTGAAGTCAGCAAGTTCTTCAGTTTTCGCAGTTGCAGCAGGGGTGTCACCTAGCGCTTTGTCAAGTACATAGGCTTTTTGTCCGCCAGCGAGTATGATTCTCAGATTGCGGAACCAGTTGGTGAAGTTAGACCCATTGTTCTTAAGCTTTTCTTTCTCAGCAAAAACGTTGAAGTTGAAGTTGGACTTAGCCATTTGATCTACAACATTGCAAGTACAATTTAGACTATGTTCATAATAACTAGTTCAACTTAATCAAATTACTAGATGAACTCCCACTAAATTCAACATCCCTCAAGTTGTTTAGTGAACACGATCCAAATTCACCACACCTAATCCGATCTTCACGAGAAGAGATGTGGTTTCAATGGTGGACAACTAAGTGTCGATCATATCATTCATATGACTCATGTTTAACCTTTCGGTTCGTGTGTTCCGAGGCCATGTCTGTACATGCTAGGCTCGTCAAGTCAAACCCAAGTATTTTCCGCGTGTGCAAAACTGGCTTGCACCCGTTGTATGTGAACGTAGAGTTTATAGCACCCGATCATCACGAGGTGCTTGAAAACGACGAACTTTCGCAACGGCGCATACGAGGGGAGAACACAATTTTATCTTGATCTTTTAAGTGAGGAATCATCTTATAATGCTACCGTCGCGATCTAAGCAAAATAAGATACATAAAATGATAAACATCACATGCATATAATTTTATGTGACATGGTATAGCCAATCTCCGCGCCATGATCTCCATCTTGTGCGCGCCGGCATGATCTCCATCACTCCACCATGATTGCCTCCACCACGAATAGCAACTACAACTATTGCTAACTATTTAGCGATAAAGTAAAGCTATTACATGGCGTATAAGAAGTTGACACGCAGGTCATACACAATTATAAAGACAACCATATGGCTCCAGCCGGTTGTGAACTCATCGACATGCAAGTCGTGAAAGATTACAAAACATGATCATTGCATACAACTCAATTCATACACATCATGTCTTGGGCCATACCATATCACAAAACACTCCCTGCAAAAACAAGTTAGACGCCTCTACTTTGTTGTTGCATGTTTTACGTGGCTTATGGGAGTAGCAAGCTAAGAACGATTCTTACCTACGAAAAGCCACAACGGTGATATTATGGTTGCTAACATCCGATGTAAATCCCATGACTACTATAGTGAGAGAAACTGGCATCCACCAGCCGCATGTATGGAACAAGCCACACGTCAAGTGCGGAGCCGGTCTCGCGAACGCGGTCGCGTAAAGTTGGCCTGGACCGCTTCGATCTCACTATACCGCGCCATAAGAGATACACAACAAGAGGTTTGCAACAGAAAACATCAACGCCCGCAACAAACATGTTGCGTTCTACTCGTGAAACACATCTACGCATAGATCTAGCTCTGATACCACTGAAGGGTTTCGTAGCATAGTAAATCAAAAATTTCCTACGCAACGAACAAGAAAGCCAAGATCTAATCTAGGAGATGTAATCAACGAGAGAGGTAGATGAGATCTTCATACCCTTGAAGATTCGCACAGCGGAAACGTTCAAGAGAACGTGGTTGACGTAGTCGTACTCGCCGTCTCCTCCTCGCGATCCGATCCGATCCTACGCCGCAAGTGGCGGCGCCTCCGAGAGTTGCACACGTGCGGTGCAGCGACGTCTCCTCCTTCCTTGGTCCAGCAAGTATGGTGGAGAGATAGATTGGATCAGCAGCACGACGGCGTGGTGCTTATGGTGGAGAGTTTCTGCAGCAGGGCTTCGCCTACGTGCAGTCGCGAGAGAGAGAGGGAGGGCAGCAGTTGGCGGCTAGGGTTTGGGTCAGGGGGTGAGAGAGGGCTGCGCCCTTGCCCCCCTATATATAGAGGGGTGGCCGGCCAAGGCCAGCTTGGCCTCTCCCCAAACCCTAGCCGACTTGGAGTAGGAAGAGTGGGGGGCAAGTTTCCCCCCCTTCCTTCTTTGAAGACTCCCTTAGGGTTTCCCCTTGGGCTGGCCGGCTGGGCCTTAGGGGCCTTGTGCGCCTGGCCCAGGGCGGCCAGGGCACTTCCCCTTAGGCCCACGCAGGCCTCCGTCAAGTGGGCCCACGTTGGTCCCACTCCGGAACCTTCTAGAACCTTCCGGTACAATACCGATAAACTCCGAAACCTTTCCGGAATCCAAAAACTGCTTTCCTTTATATAAATCTTATTCTCCGGACCATTCCGGAACCTCTCGTGACGTCCTGGATCTCATCCGAGACTCCGAACTAAAACTCATAAACCAATTATCCATTCTATCCTAGCGTCGATGCACGTTAAGTGTGTGACCCTACGGGTTCGAGAATATGCAGACATGATCTTCTATCAATAATCAATAGCGGGATCTGGAAACCCATATTGACTCCCACATATTCATCGATGATCATATCGGATGAACCACGATGTCAGGATTCAATTAATCCCGTATATGTATTCCCTTCGTCACACGATATTTTACTCGCCCGAGATTTGATCGTCGGTATCACCATACCTAGTTCAATCTCGTTCACAGCAAGTACTTTACTCGTTCCGTAATCCGATATCACTTCGTGATTAACTCCTTAACCACATGCTTGCAAGCGGTGTTGATATCGATTACCGAGTGGGCCCGAAGTATATCTCTCCGACTTGGGAGGGACAAATTCCATCTCGATACATACAACTCAACAAGTACTTTCTGATCACCTGAGAGACACCTTTATTATCACCCTCACATAGGATGACGTTTGATGACTTCAAAGCTTTCTTCCGATACTAGGGAGTTGTATTATCTCATGGTCTAAGGAATACAATACATGACATAGGAAAAGCTTCGCAAAGATGAACACGATGACACGATCTAATTGCTCTGCTTTATTTGGGTCTGTCCATCACACCATTCTCCTAATGATATGATCTCATTATTAATTGACAACACATGTCTATGGTTAGGAAACCTTAACCATCATTAATCAATGAGCTAGTCCATAGAGGCGTACTAGGGACACGGTGTTGTTCATAAACCACACAAGTATTAAAGTTTCCGCTTAATACAATTCTAGCATGGAATATAAACATTATCATGAACAAGAATTATAATAATAACATCTTTATTATTGCCTCTAGGGCATAATTCCAACAGAAGGTACGTCCGGTGTCTGCTCCAGCATTCAAAGAGATCCAAGTTCTTCGTATGTACCCTCTTATGAAAACTTGGACCGAATTGGAATCGGCCAAACGAGATAAGTATGAAAGTACCTATGGTCGTGCTCATGGCAAAGTAAGTGACTTTTTATTGTTGATATTAGTTTGATAAGTTCATTTTAAAATAAACGCTACATGCTGCATATTTTTGAACATGCAGATCGAAGACGATATCTCCTTTGAACATAGAATATTGAGTCTACAAAAAGATGAGCCCGTATCAAAAGAAAAAGGCAGTTCTGGGAGAACTAGAGGATCTACCAGTAGGGCCACACGTATTGACTCCTCCTCATTGGAGAAATTTATGGAGTGCATCGATCGCCTTACTCAGGAGCAAACACGGCTTACTCAGGAGCAAACACGCCTTAGGAATGACATGCTTCTTCTTCCAGAGATATGTGCAGAGGTAGCACACATGCTGACCTTTAATTCATACGCATAATTCCTTTACATGTGGTATAACAAAGTGACTTTACACCTTGTAGAGAGTTCTTGAGAAGTTAAACACGAAAGGTATACTTTACAACCCTTTTGATGAGAAAGCTTCTGAAGGCGAACATGAGGATAGTAACAAGGACCGTTATAGAAGCAAATATTACATGGACGGTGCTAATGATAATTATGTCAACAGCCCACATCCGGCTGCTAACATGGAAGATCTAGAAGTCAATAATGAGGACCTCGATGATTCATTTGTCGCCACGACTGCACCAACACATGGATTACAGGATGTGGATGGTCTTAAAGAAGATGCGTCACACAAGTTATCTCCACATGGGAATCTCATCTATGGCTCTGGTTCTAAAGTTGATCCATTCCAAATACCTGTACATGTAGGTCCTTCAGATAACATATCGACATCATCTTTATCGTCTTTATCGTCATCCGGGTTTGCATATAACAAGTCAAAGAAGACGGCAGTTAGAAAATGGTTGCCATCAAAAGTTCTCAAATCCCCATATTTGGCGAACAAAGGCGGCAAACGGACTAAGCGATCTCTGAAATATAGCAAAGGTAAAGCTCATATATTATTTTTATGCATGTGTCACATAAGTACGTACCTTTGAATTTACTAACCTCAGTGACCTCAATTTTCAGGTTATGCACCTTTGTTTGATCCTACGGATGGTACAAATAATATGACTGTTGTACACATCACAGCTGCTGTGTCATTAGTAGAAAAAGTATCATTGTGCGATCGCTTGTGCAAAAAAAAATTATTCAAAGTTGGTGAATTGAGGCTGACCGCTTATCACATTGCACCAATCTTGCGTCATGAGTGGCTAACGGGTGACGTATGTATCATTAATGCTTTCCAATTAAATATTATGTTTTCATATATCAGAGTACTATTTAATTTTTCAAACCTCGTTACCTTACAGGTCATAAATGCTTATATTTTGCACTTATCATTTAGCGGTATGTTCCCTGATCGTATTCTCACCACATCATGGAGAACACAGTGGCTCATAGAGTTCAAAGCAAAAGGTAAAGTTTGCTATTCACCGTACAACGACCAAAAAGCAGTTGAATTGTCCGGTGCAGTACAAAGATGCATCGATGAATATTTCAAGACAAACAAGGTAACCCTAAGTCATTTAATCATACGTGTTATACTTGTATGTTCTGCTAACTTTGACAAATAATATAATGCATATGTAGCTATATTTTCCTGTCAACGTCAACAAAAACCACTGGATAACTGTTGTAATGCATAGAACAAAGGAGGAGTTTCAGGTTCTCGACTCTTTTAATAATATGACGATGTACTTGGACACGATTGAAACTTTGGTATGTTTTTTTATTTCATTCACCTATTGCCATATTTTAAATGCAGATTGCTTACTTATTGCAATAACTATTTGTTTACTTTACAGAGATCCGAACTAGCAAACGATATCAAAGAAGCAAATTCGGCCTTGTCCAATTGCTATCCGGATGTGTCCAAATGGCCTATAATTCCGTATGACACGCCGAAACAAACTGATGGGTTAGTACACGTTTATAAGTTAATCTCATTATATATGTATGCATTTCAATACACTTAATTAGTTTATTCTTTTTGTACCAGAAACTCCTGTGGACTATTTGTCATAAAAACAATGCAACGCTGGAACGGAGATGGATGGAGCGAACAATTTTCTCAGGTTGGTCACCGTTATCCAATACATGTAGAGTCAACATGACGTGGTTATGGCATCATATCAATAACTTGCAAACTATTTCGTTGTAGACTGAAGTTGACGACTCCCGGGAGACTGTTGTTGGTGAAATAATTTTTTCGCCTATCAACGAGCTACTTAAAGTGAAAGAGCGAGTTGAAAGATGATGGACGAGACTAATGGCGAGAATTAGCTAGTAATATGACTTTACACGGATGGGTTTTTGTCCCGGAGAAGGTTTCCCATTCGTGTGACAGTCTTATTTTTTCTTTTCCTATTTTGTAATGGTTGAGAACTTATTTGGAGTTTGCGTATTTGTAGTGGTGGAGAACAATTTATTTCAATATTTATATTTGGATTTCACGTTATATGAGATGCCCGTGCATCTTTATGTCATAACCAGTGCACCCGTTAGCCAGGTTGCACTGGTTACTAATCTAAACAACTACTTTTTATTAATTGCATGACATGTATATATGAAACACAAGCTAATAGATAATACATAGGTAAAATACGTATGGCATACAAATGATATATGATGCTAACAAATGAATTTAATGAAACAATTAAGAGAACTAAGATAAATAAAACGAATTAAACATTATCGTCATCAACACGAACGACAATCACTTCTTCATAGCTGTTCTGAAGAGCAAGCACATATTGCTCGTAAACAAAGCCGATACTACATGTGATGACGAACGCCGCTTGTAGCCTCCGTCGGCGTCACCGAACAGCGGTTGCATGAATGCGGCTAAGTCCCGAAAAACCAGTTGCGCGCGCCACACCCCAAGCCGCTACCTTCAAACCATCAAAACATGCCTACGGCACGGTCAGGATAAGATGAAGAAGCTGCTAAAGGCATGAACTCTAAGCGTGTGAGTGAGTGATGTGCCTCTGATGCGTGTGGAAATTGTGCCTCTCTAGATAGCTAAGATGGAGCGCTCCATGCATGAAAAAACTGTGTTCATCGCGTGGAAATAGCGCCTCTCTAGATAGCTACAGCCTGAACTCTTAATGGCCAGACATTTCCGCAGACTTTTCACTTAAGCCGGACGGACAGTCTTGCCTTCCACGCCCGGACTGTCCTCTGAGTGCTAGCCGGACAGTCTTGGTTGGAAACGCGAAAAGAATATAAGTTCCAGATGGGGGCCAGACAGTGCCCCAGACTTATCCGGCCCTGTTGTCTCGGGCAATCGCTGAATCCGGCCGGACAGTCTTGCTATCCAAGAACGGACTGTCTTGGTTGGAATCGCGAAAAGAACATCAATTCCAGAGGCCGGCCAGACCGTTCCCCAGACTTGTCCGGCCCTGTTGTCTTGGACAAAGCACAACGCTGGCCGGACAGTCTGGCCAAATATGCCACAACATGTCCGGGGCGGGAACTCTTGCCGGCGTACTGCGCCGGTAAGCTAGCGACGCCGGCGATCTCGCGGCGGCCACCTCCTCGGGCGTCCGGCGATCAAGCCGGCCAAGACACCTGATGGCCCAACGATGAGCTGGCGCACCCCCTGCTTGATCCGTGCCGGCGATCACTTTTTCCGACGAGCTGGCGACGATCCGGCGACGAGCCGGCGATGAAGAACCACCATGGATATACATGTACTAATCTTATACGTATACGGGTACTCTAACATACAGATGTCGTATAATTTTCTTGTGGGTCATACGGGCTTGTACAGGGCTTTCTACAACTTAATTATTACAATCATGCCATTTGTTATGAAGAGGTACGGAAGGATCTCAGCCATCCTTGTGTTTGAGTTAGGGGGGGGGGGGGGGGGGTGTACCGAAGCACAGGCCCTAAAGTAAATGTTTATCAAATTAGCACAAATAGTCTTGCTTTGCACATGCTTGCGCTGCTGTTAATAATTGGTATCTTTTTAATATTAATATATTATTTTTAGTAAAAAAAATCTCCACAAAGGACAAATTGACCAAGCAAAAAGAAAAGACAGGTATATCACATCTTTGCGAGAACAAAACTAAGAATAAAACTACTACTAAAAATATGCAGTCTTTAGAACTAATGATTGCAAATGCCAGGAATTAAACCAAAATGATTTATTTCATTTATATCTTAGATGTTGTTGCCCGAGTACATTATGCATAGAAAAATAGGTCTTAAGGTACCGGTGTTAGGAAGAAAAATTGTTGCTAGTACATAGTTTCGGTCTTCTTCGTACAGAATCCGCAGGCAAAAAGCTTGCACCGACAGCAGCTTCGCACCACACGCCTCCCTAGCTCCCGTTGCCGAAGGGTGGCAGAGGTGGTGTTGCTTGCATCGAAGACGGAGGGTGTGGTGCCAGCCACCCTTTGCCAGCATCCTCGGTGAGCGAGGAGGCACTGCTCGCTTGCGTGCCTGGCAGAGTGGGAGCCAACAATTTCTCACTGAAACCAGCGTTTCAAAAAACCATGGTCTATGCAAAGCTGCTAAGTACTGAACAGATGGTTGCCTGAATAAAGGGGTCAGGAAGCAGAAGAGAACAAAGCCTCCTTAATCTGATGACCCAACTTTACAAAACAATGAAGACTAATTAACGGGAACTAGTTGAAAGCCTTATGTTCATCAGATTAGCACAAATAGCTCTTGCTTTGTGCATGCTTGCGATGCCATTGATAATTGGTATCTTCATAATATTAATATATTCTTTTTTATCAAAAAATTCTCCATGAAGGATAAATTAACCAAGCACAAAGAAAAAACTGAGGTATATCACATCCTTGTGGGAACAAAATTAGGAATAATAATGTCGGAATATGCACTCTTTAGTACTAATGATTGCAAATGTCAGGAATTAAATCTCATGTTTATGCCCTTAATAATCTATGAAACCTTGGACGTGAGGAGATCCTTGACAACATGGGGGTGTCTCTCGATTAAATTCTCAAAGTCTTCAGACTCCAAGAACTCATTCAGATTAGTGGACGAGCGCACGAGGAACGCCAAGCATGCCGCCTTAAGATCATGGCATTGGTGCTGCTCCGCCAGTGCCCAGATGGTCGCCACGGAACTGGCGTTGATACGACTGGTCAGCGCGCATATCTTCACTAATCAGCTTCAGCCTGTCCAAATCATACCTGTCCGCTGCAACAAGCAGATGCTCAGCCATGGCATATTCTTCTTGTTGGTCCATATCACCGGGCAGCGCATCCATGTCGTCTATCTGTATGGCACTTGTTTCGGTGCTGTCCTTCATGGGGCCAGAGAACTGTGCTCTGAAGACCGGAGACCGAGCACCCACCGGTGAAGGTTGTGCTGGGTTCGTGGGTGCTGGAGATGACAGCTGGAGATGGTGAATCTTGTGCTGGGTTCGTGGGTGAAGGTTGTCAAATATGGTTTCCTCCTCCGATGCTGTCGTGCAGGAGTGCCAGATCTAGAGTTCCCCGATATTCTTTCAACGGCAATGCCTTTTGCTTCTAGCAAGCTACTTTGGAAGTCCACAAAGCTGCTGCCTAGCGATGGAGCCGCATCGCTAGATGTCCGTTACGGTGGTGCCGGAGGCGAGTGACACGCGTTGGTTTTTTTCTCAGGCGTTTCTTTAGTCCAGATTGTAATTTTACTTTTTGGTTGAGGTTCTTTTTGCAAAAGCTAGAGTTTTCCCATATTTTCAGTTTAGTCAGATCGGTGTTTACGTGGCTTGTAGCTTGATCTTTATTCTGTAAATGAGACAGGTACTAGCTTGCAAAAAAAAGTTAGTGCTCTCTCAGCTTTCATTCTCTCCTCTGGTGATGCGATGATGATTAGTCGAGCGGTAGTGCAGAAAAGGTTTTGCTGTAAGACTTGGATGCATTTATAGGTTTTCTCAAGGTCTTTCTGGTAAGTGTGGGGACAGATGCACTAGGTATGGATGTGTGCTTGTAATTGTTACTTTGGTTAATCTACGTAATACACGTTAGACCTAAAAAAAGATCCAGTGTTTCAACAAACCATGGTCTGCACTAAGCTGCTAATACAGGGGTGTCAAGAAGCAGAAGAAAACAAAGCTTCCTTAATCTAATGGCCCGTCACTTTACAAACCAATCAAGGCTATTATCTTCTGAAGTAAATGTTCATCAAATTAGCACAAATAGTCTTGCTTTGCACATGCTTGCGGTGCTGTTAATAATTGGTATCTTCTTAATATTAATATATTATTTTTAGTGAAAAAAATCTCCACAAAGGACAAATTGACCAAGCAAAAAGAAAAGACAAGTATATCACATCTTTGCGAGAACAAAACTAAGAATAAAGCTACTACTAATAATATGCAGTCTTTAGAACTAATGATTGCAAATGCCAGGAATTAAACCTCATGTTTGTGCCTTTATAATAATCTATTAAACCTTGGACGTGAGGAGATCCTTCACAACATGAGGGTAGCTCTCGATTAAATTCTCAAAGTCTTCAGACTCCAAGACCTCATTCAGATTAGTGGACGAGCGCAGGAGGAACGCCAAGCATGCCGCCTTAAGATCATGACGTTGGTGCTGCTCGGCCAGTGCCCAGATGGTCGCCACGGAACTCGAGTCGATACGACTGGACAACATACCTTCACTAATCAGCTTCAGCCTGTCGAGATCATACCTGTCCGCTGCAACAAGCAGATGTTGAGCCATGGCATATTCTTCTTGTTGGTCCATACTATCAGGCAGCGCATCCGTGTACATGAACGTAAGTAGAGCACTGAACACCTGTGCCTCCATGTCGTCTATCTGTATGGCACTTGTCGCGGTGCTCTCCTTCATAGGGCTAGAGAACTGTGCTCTGAAGACCGGAGACCGCGCAGCGAGCACCCACCGGTGCGCGGAGAATGTATCGCAGCCGACCACAAATTCGATATCGACGCCCGCCTTGCTCGACAAGAGATCTCCGAAGTGCCAGGACATGCTAGACGGTGGCACGACGATGGATGGCGTCTCCTGCGCGTGGAACCCTCTGACGACGACGACATCGACCTTGACGGTGAAGCAGTCGTTGATGAGGTACTCCGATTTCTCCAGCACCCTCCTTTTGATGAACTTATCGCATCCCCAAGAGTTGGCCAGATGGAGGCTCTCCGGTGCGGCAACGCCGGTATAGAACGGCACCGGCTTCCCGCTTTGGTCCAGCAAGCTGAAGTGAACCTGCGCCTTGACGGCCTTGGCGTTGGCGGCGGTATCGTCGAGGGTGAGGAAGAGAGATATGTAATCGGTGTTCTTGGACTGGCAGCCGTTGGGATAGTAACGCACACGCCACGTTCGGCCTCCCACCCGGAACGTGGAGGAGTTGATCTGCTCACCATTGGTGGCCAACTTGGTGAGCGAGTAGTCGGTGATCTTGAGCAAGTGGTAGCGTCTCTCGGCGTCGACAACGATGGAGGAGGCGGAGGCGGATCCGGAGGGGTGCGCATCAGCGGATACGCGCGAGGAGGTCGGCATGATCGGTTGGGCTGGTCGTGGTGGCTCGAGGGAGAGGGCGACGGCGAGATTTCTTGTATGACGGGAACGGCGAGGGTTTTGGGTGAAGGAAACCTTGCGCAGGTAAAGCAATTGGACTCCTCCCTTGCGGACAAGAGGGCGCGTACGATCAGATCCAACGCCCGTGACTTACAGTTCTGTTTATGCACGTGCCCGTAATGTTCTCTGTAAAGACCGCATATCAGGTTCGCACCGAGTTCTTACAGCGTCCGGCTTCATTGCATTTGGAATTTCTTCCACTTCTTTATATTTATTGATTGTTCCTTTTCATCGTCCATGATTTCATACTACTAGAAATCGATTTGGTGCAAGAGATGAACCATCCGTCAAGTGGTTGCTCTAGCTTAAAACTTGCAGTTGAGGATCAATCAAAACAATGCTGTTATTCCAGCTCCTTTGATCCCAAGGAGACCCATTGGCCGGGCGTGAGGAACAATGGAGACGAACATGAAGGCACACATAATCCTGTTACAAGAACCACCCGGCACATGTTATGGATTTTTCTGGAATTTGTATTACAAGAAGGAGTCAAGACGCAAGAGTAAAAAAATGGAAAGATCCCTAAGGCAAACAAAAGGAACAAAGAAAAGCGAAAAGGGGAGAGAAAGGGCAAAAACTGAAATTGTATAGGGGTGCTAGGACAGCCAGACATCAGGACTCACGAGGCCGTGCATGCATGGCTACGGACAGGGCGGCCGCTTCCTCCACTCCCCTGGACGAGGGCTCCTGCACCGCCCACTCCCTTGAGGCGGAGCGGGAGACATGCGTTGGACGCCGATGGTGCTTCGGTGACGGACGAGGATGTCATGAAGAAGGCGATGAGGCGTAAGGCCAATCAGAACCTTGACACTAGTGGTATGACTCCTTCTTCCAAGTCTTTTACTCGTTTTTCGGATTCTAGAATAGTTGCAAATTTGAGTAGTCTACGAGTTTCACTTGGCAATTCTAGTAGAGATGTTTCGATCTCCACAAGTGTGTTGAAACATATGGAGTATGACCGTCTAACGGTACTCCCCAAAGTTTCCACCTTGTCGGAGAACCCTTTTCTAGACGATGAGGAGGCGAATGCCACAATGGATGGTCAGCTTCTCTCTAGTCTAGTTGGGGTTGTTTTGGAGGTTGGTTTAGATGAGACAGAGCTAAGTTCATTATATGATCTAAGAGCATCTGGTCGCAAATCTAAAACTTCCGCTGAAAAGAGATCTCTCAAGAAGCCCAAAGTTCCAAAATCTAGAGTTGTTTCCCGATGAATGGCATGTTTTCAAATAGCAGAGGTCTTCGAGACTTGGCTAAACATGTTCACGTTGCTGATTGTTGTCGGGATCATAACTTAGATTTCGTAGCTATTTCGGAAACAGGTAAACGAGATTACTCACAAAGCCTACTCAACCGCCTGTCTGGTGGTATGGACTTCGAGTGGGTGTCTCGTCCGCCTCGTGGCCGTTCGGGTGGCATCCTTGTCGGTGTACGAGTTGACACCATGGAAATTTTAGCTAGTTCGGATGGTGAGTTTCACATTAAACTCCATATCCGCAACAAGGCTGATAATTTTACATGGAGTCTCATTGCTGTTTATGGTGCTGCTCAAGATGAGTTTAAGGCTGACTTTTTACGTGAACTGGTTAATCTGGCAAAGGACAATCCGCACCCTATTTTAATTGGGGGCAATTTCAATTTGCTTCGATTTCGTCATGAGAAAAGTAAAGGCCGTTTTGACAGTCATTGGCCTTTCTTATTTAATGTTGCCATTGACAGTTTAGATCTGAGAGAGGTTTCAATGGTGGGAAGACAGTTCACTTGGGCTAACCGTCTTCCTGATCCCACATATGAAAAACTAGACCGTGTGTTGATGGATACTGATTGGGAAGAAAAATTCCCATTAGTGATTGTCCGCGCCCTAGAACATATCGAGAGGCTGTCTGATTATGCTCCTATACTCCTGTCCACCGGAACGCTGCGCCCTACATGTAGAAAACAGTTCAAATTTGAACTTGGTTGGCTACATAGGGAGGGGTTTTATGATATGGTCAAGAATGTATGGGAAAGACCGGTGATGAAGGAATGGCAAACGTGCCCCCGATATTCGCCTACCTAGTTTTCGGTCCAGAAAGGGCGTCTCATGAAAGGCTTTCGAGGCCTATCAAGGCAGTGGCTTGGCGCGGCCCAGGAGCAATACTTGGAGCACAAGCAAGATTTCGAGGAGTCCAAGTTAGACTAGTTTTCGGTTGATCCGATCTGTACTTGGCTTGAGAGACACTCCTGAGACCTAGCCTTAACTTATAAAAGGCTGGGAGGGAGGTCTCGAAACCCTAGACGTTTTCCACCCACCTCATGCCGGAGCGCTCGATAATTTAGAGCCCTCTACTTTGGCTAGATCCAATCTATGCCTTCATTGTAACACCATCATCACCATCACCACATCAATACAAAGTCAGACAAGCAGGACGTAGGCCTTTTACCTTTCGAGGGGGCTGAACCTGGGTAAATCCTCGTGTCCTTCTGCTTTCGTTTGATCGCCATCGAGTTCGCCAGGTCCCCAATTCGCTTCCTAGATCGAAAGCCCTTCGACATGGGCATTGCCGGGGATAAACCTCGTCAATTGGCGCCGACCGTGGGGACGACGGGATCTGGATCTACGGATTCGCCGGCTCCATCACCAACCACAACCAAGATCGGCATCGCTGCGCCGACCAACGTCGACACCCCCGCCAAGATCGGCACTGCCGTCGGCATCGCTGCGCCGACCAACGACGACACCACTTCCAAGATCGGCATCGACACCCTCGCCGGCATCGTTGTGCCGGCCATCGTCCATACCAGCCCAATGGAGCCCGAGACTGGCGCCGTTGATTCGACTGTCGTCGACGGCGTCTCGCCAAGCACCATCAACCTCACCCCGACGGCGAGCGCCATCGGCCCCGTCTCAAGCACGGCAGGAGCAGCGCCCGAAGGCTATGACATGGCTTTCGGACTGTTCAATTTCCATGTGGACAGCAATGGAGCGATGGAACTGCTCTCCATCGGCGAATCGGCTCCGCTCGTGGCCGAAGCGACGACACCACCATCTGTCGAGGGCAAACCTTCGGCAAGCGCGTCACTAGCGCCATCGAAGGAGGAGCCGAGATTGAAGATTTCGACCCCATCAGTAGGGTCGAACGATTTCGAAGATCCGCCTCCATCCCCAACCACCGCATACTGCGTTGACTGCGACGCATACCACTACGTGGGCGCCGGAGATTTCTCACTCCATGAGATCGCCGGCTGTGAAGATCCGCGGGGAGGCACAGCAGCTATCTACCCAACGATATCCGAGTGCGATCGGGCCCTCAATGCCCTCATGCTTCGCACTGCACCATATGACCCTGACTACGTCGAGGGATTATACTCGGACTACACGTGCTCCGACGACAACGACGACGTCTACCCCGAAGCTAAGGGGAAAATCGGCAATTCGGCAAGCTCTGCCTCACTATGCGAATCTAACGCATCCAGTGACGGCTATATGGCTGATCATGACTCTGACTTCATGATCGAAGTCGGGCCCTACGTCGAAAGCGACGACGTCTATCCTCCAGCGCTGGGCGAAATCAGTGATGATTCGACCCCGTGGCCCGGGGGCCACTGCATGATGGCATCACACAACGACGGAAACGACAACGACGGTCGAAACCGGGCAGACAGCGGTCGCCAAGTGGTCACACATGACCAGATCCGGTTCGCAAGAAGGGTCTATGCGGGCGAAGTAAACTTCGGACCCAACCCAAGTCCAAGCGATTTGGCTGCACTCCGATTTGTCGTCCAGGAGCAAAAAGATCAGATCAGCGCTGACAGGCGAGTGCTGGAACGGCGCAGAGAGGAGGCCGACGCATCCAGCAGGAGGCGGGCAGAAAGATCATCGCATTATTCTTCGAGCGTTCAGCATAGATCAAGATCGCGCACTCAGCATGGGGCCGATATGCAGAATGTCACCCGAAACTTGGAGGCAGAATTCAATGAAGCTGAGTTAATGCCCAAGACCAAGGAAGCAGCAATCATGGCCGCGGCGGCATACATTGCTGCGAACGCATCTAACGGTGACGAACATATGCGACACCTGCGAAATCTAGCGCTCGAAGGAGTAAGGGTGCTGCAAGGCACGCCTGGCTCAGGCACATGGTGCGACAACAACAAGAACCGCTCCACCACCGGAACAGGCTAGGCACCCAGCACCAGCGCCAGCCGTAGCGCCTCGGACGCAAGTGGTCGAACCTCTCAACGGAGAGCTTCGGCATGGTCTGTCCCAGCATAGAGTCGACCAAGGGCGAGCGCGACGCGAGGCGGAAACGTTCGGCGGTCCCAGCGATGGACTCTGCGGGGCAGAATGCTTTAGCCTTCTGATCCGCTCGGCACCATTGCCGAAAGGAATCAAACTCAGCGACGGCATAGTCAAGTTCAACGGGCAGCAGGATCCCCAAATTTGGCTAGATGACTTCATAACCGCTGTCAAAATCAGCGGCAGATCTAGAGACAATGCTCTCCAGTTGTTGTCACTGCATCTAAAGGACAACGCAAGGGCGTGGTTGAACAATCTCGCCCCAGATAGCATCCGCTCCTGGGAAGAATTCCGGCAAGCATTCATCGCAAACTTCTGAGGCACTTCACGACGACCTACGTCGTTCGAAGAACTCCGCCTATGCGTGCAGAGAACGGGAGAAAATCTGAGATCATATATCTCACGGTGGATCAGTCTCCGGAACACGACGGAGAACATCTCACCCGAAAGAGCCATCGACGCCTTTCGGGACGGCCTTTTTCGGCGCGACTTCAAGGAAGAGCTGGGGCGCTGCAAGCCTAGAACCATCGACCACCTCATGAGCTTGGCGAACGAATGGGCCGATGGAGAAGACTCCATCTCGGCTCCCAGAAGCCGCCGTCAGTCAGCAGAACGCGACGTCGATGCGAAGGACCAGTTCCATCCTGGATCCCGGAAGAAAGGCCGACGAAGCCGCTACGACAACACGGAGAACGCAGACATGGTAGCAGCTGGCTACGTGCACGAAGACCGCGACGACAATCGCGACTTACCGCGACGAGGAAACACTTACTACGGCAGCAGCAGCCGTGATTCGAAGCCCAGTAAAGAGTGGCGTCGCCGGCAACCACAGCTGTCGGCAGAGGAGATGCTTGATAGCGGATGCCCAAGGCATACGTACCTCGACAAGGACGGAGTACGAAAACCTGCACACCTCCTCATCGAGTGCAGGGAGTTCCTTCGTCTCAACCGGGCACTTCAGGAGAGGATGAACATCGAGCAACCAGTGGCAGGGGCGATAGCCTACAACGCTCCACCGCCACCGCCGAACCCACCAGCAAACGTCGTACAGCAGAGCCACCAGGCCGCTACGATCTAGCAAGTCGAGCAGCGACAGCCGGCCAACGAGGAGGAAGAGTTCCCGCCACCAAGAGGTTTCGTGCCCATGATTCAGAGGGGGCGCCCGACGAACAAAGTCCAGCGCAAGCGCGCAAGAGAAGTGTTCCACGCCGAACACGCACCACCGGCTACTCCCGAATATCTGAACTGGTCTGAACATCCGATCGGTTTTGATCGGTCAGATCACCCACCAAAGATCCCACGCCCAGGACACCATGCACTGGTTCTCGAGGCACAAATAGGAGGTTTCACCTCGAAAAAGGTGTTCATGGATGGAGGCAGCAGCCTCAACCTCATCTACGCAGACACACTGCGAAAAATCAAGATCCCACTACATAATCTCCTGCCAACGGAGACTTCCTTCCACGGGATCGTCCCAGGAAAGCCGACGTATCCATTGGGAGCGATACATCTCGATGTCATCTTCGGCACTCCATCGAACTTCAGAAAGGAGAAGATCGAATTCGAGGTGGTCGACTGGCCCTCGCAATACCATGCTATCCTCGGGCGACCAGCGTTCGCTCGATTCATGGCGGTACCCCACTACGCCTACCTCAAACTGCGGATGCCCGCAAACAGAGGACCACTGACGATCAGTGGCAGCTTCGCACGTTCAGAAAACTGCAACAAGGACTTCAACAGCATATCCCAGACCTTCGGGGTGCACGAAGAGCTGCACCACATTCGGGAAGCCACTGTCATGGACATCGACCCACCGGCGCAGCAGAACGCCCCAGAGCTGTCTTTCGATGCCACCAAAGACACCCGAGAACACCAGATCCACCCGACTGATCCAACCAAGACGGCGCGGGTGTCGAACTCCCTTTCCCCCGCATAGGAAAGCGCGCTCGTCGAGTTCCTCCGTGAGCACTGGAGGATGTTTGCCTGGTGTCCAGCAGATATGCCAGGCATCCCCAGGGAACTCGCCGAGCACGAGCTTAAAATATTTCCCAACGCGAAACCGGTCAAGCAGTCTATGCGACGGTACAATCCAGAGAAGGCCAAGTCGATGGGCGAAGAAATCAATCGCCTCCTCAAAGCCAAGTTCATCAGAGAGATCAAGGAAGCCACGTGGCTCTCGCCACCGGTCATGGTGGAGAAGAAGGACACCAAGATCTACAGGATGTGCATCGACTTCACAGCCTTAAACAAACACTGCCCGAAGGACTACTTCCCTTTGCCTCGAATCGACCAGATCGTCGATTCCATGGTAGGATGCGAGCGCCTCTCGTTCCTCGACGCCTACTCTGGGTATAACCAGATACGGCTGAAAGTAGAAGACGAAGACAAGACGGCGTTCATCACCCCGCACGGGGTATACTGCTACATGACGATGCCTTTCGGACTCAAGAACGCCGGAGCTACGTATCAGCGGTGTATGCAGGAATGCCTGAAGGAACAAATCGGACGCAATGTCGAAGTTTATGTCGACGACATTGTCATCAAGACATCGAAAGCAGATACCTTGCTCGATGACCTTCGAGAAACCTTCGCCAACCTCGACAGATATAGCATCAAGCTTAACCCGAAGAAATGCTCTTTCGGGGTACCCACCGGCCAACTGTTGGGCTATCTGATCTCCGAAAGAGGAATCGAAGGCAACCCGGAGAAGATAAAGGCCATCATCAGCATGCAGCCTCCGAAGATGCTTCGACATGTCCAGCAGTTGACCGGTCGACTCGCAGCGCTTAGCCGCTTCATCAGCAAGCTTGGCGAAAAAGCACTGCCCTTTTATCGACTGCTCCGAAAAACAGACAACTTCACGTGGACCGAAGAGGCGCAAGCCGCGTTCGACGACCTCAAGCGACGACTGTTGACCTCCCTAGTTCTCGTTACACCTCGAGAAAAAGAGCCAATGTTGTTGTACATTGCGGCTACAAATCAAGTTGTCAGCTCGGTGCTTGTGGTCGAACGTGCAGAAGAAGGCAAAGAACACGGCGTACAGAGGCCGGTGTACTACTTGAGCGAAGTCCTGTCGCCAACCAAGCAAAGATACCCCCATTATCAGAAGTTGGCATACGCCATCTACATGACGGGGAAGAAACTGCCGCACTATTTCAAGTGCCACTCCATCATAGTAGTGGCTTCGAATCCAGTCTCCAGCATCCTCAACAACCCAGACGCTACAGGGCGTGTGTCGCTATGGGGAATCACGCTAGGACCTTGGGAGATCACGTACCAGCGCCAGTCTGCGATCAAATCACAAGTCCTTCCGGATTTCATAGCCGAATGGACAGAAGCCCAGATGCCCGAGCTCCCAGACCTATCGAACTGCTGGACTATTTTCGTCGACGGGTCCAAGCGGGTCTCGGGGGCAGGAGCAAGAGTGGTCCTGGTGTCACCGCAAGGGGATAGGATGCGCTACGTCCTCCGCATGCGTTTCCCGAATCCCTCCAATAACGAGGCAGAGTATGAAGCCGTCCTTCATGGTATGCGCATGGCGAAGGCCTGCGGGGCCACCCGCATCAAGATACACGGAGACTCGAACCTCATCGCCCAACAGGTCATGAAGGAGTGCGACGCAACCTGCGCGAACATGATCGCATACCGCGCCATGTACGACAAGCTCGAAGGCGAATTCGAGGGCTGCGAAGTAACGCACATCGGCAGGGAAAGCAACGAGGAGGCAGACAACCTGGCCAACGTCGGCTCAAGGTGCCTCCCAATACCGCCGGGAGTCTTCTTCGAAGAGATATTCGAACGCTCCGTCAAGATCAAGCCAGCAACTGACCCGGCGTTACCAACACGCCCGGGGGCTCAATCGGCCAATACCGCCCCGGCAGCAGGAGCAGCAGACCTCCCGAAGGATACGGCCGCGGTCATGCTCGTCGAAGCAACATGGACAAAACCATACTTGGCATACCTAACGCGGGGCGAGCTCCCAGAAGATCCCATCCATCGCCGACAAGTTATGCGGCGCTCCAAGGCCTTCACGATAATCAACGGGGAACTCTACAAGCGCAGCACCACAGGAGTGCTCCAACGGTGCATAGCACAGGAAGATGGGATCACTCTCCTCCGGGAAATCCACGAAGGAACCTGCGGGCACCACGCTTGCAGTCGAACCCTCGTGGCCAAGGCTTTTCGATCCGGGTTCTACTGGCTATCCGCCCTTTACGATGCCAGGAACATCGTCCAACACTGCGAAGCATGCCAGTTCTTCGCCACCAGGCCGCACGCGCCGGCGTCCGAACTGCACACCATCCCTGTGGCCTGGCCCTTCGCACAATGGGGGCTCGATCAAGTGGGGCCTCTCCCCAAGTCATCCAGAGGAGGTCATACCTACCTCCTGGTCGCAGTGGACAAGTTTTCCAAGTGGATAGAGGCTGTTCCGGTCACCAATCAAGAGGCGACCACGGCAGTCAAATTCTTCGAGTCCATCGTCTACCGATACGGCGTCCCGCACAGCATCATCACCGACAACGGCACCAACTTCACTTCGGGCGAATTTCAGGACTTCACCAAAAACCTCGGCATCAAGCTCAAGTACGCTTCGGTGGCGCACCCCAAGTCTAATGGGCAAGTGGAAAAAGCCAACGGACTTGTATGCGGAGGCCTGAAGAAGCGACTGCTTCGACCCCTCAAGCGCGCAGCAGGCGCCTGGGTCGAGGAACTGCCGTCGGTGCTATGGAGCCTACGAACAACGCCCAACTCCTCGACAGGCTACACACCCTTCTTCTTGCTTTTTGGAGCAGAAGCAGTGCTACCCACGGACGTACGCTACAGCGCGCCACGCGTCGCCGCCTACGTCGAGGAAGATGCGGACAAGGCGTTAGCAGACGCCCAAGATCTGCTGGACGAAGCTCGAGACGTCGCCCTCGTTCGATCGGCGGTCTACCAGCAGAGCCTCCGCAACTACCACAGCAGACGGGTACGCGGGCGTTCTTTCGAGCCGGGCGACCTTGTGCTCCGACTCAAGCAGACAAGCACATCGAAGCTGGAACCACCTTGGGAAGGCCCGTATTTGGTCCACGAGGTCATCCCGGGAGGAGCATATCGTCTACGCAACCCGAAGTCGGGGAAAGACGTAGATAACCCATGGAACGCCGCGCAACTGCGTCGCTTCTATCCTTAGCTAGCAAAGCTGTCTCCTTTACCTCCTCTCATATGTAATTAAGTGTCGGCAGCAGTCCGCACCCAACATTGTGCCTTCGGCACCAAGCAATAAAGTTCAAAATTCCTCACTTCATGAGTCAACATATTCGCATACCTACACTCGGGGCTTCGACCCACGCTCGGGGCTTCGACCCACGCTCGGGGGCTCAGCCTTTCGACCCACGCTCGGGGGCTCGGTCCTTCAACCCACGCGCGGAGGCTTCGCCTACGCTCGGGGGCTCGGTCCTTCGACCCATGCGCGGGGGCTTCGCCCACGCTCGGGGGCTCAGCCTTTCGACCCACGCTCGGGGGCTCGGTCCTTCGACCCACGCGTGGGGGCTTCGCCTATGCTCGGGGGCTCGGTCCTTCAACCCACGCGCGGGGGCTTCGCCTACGCTCGGGGGCTCGGTCCTTCGACCCACGCGCGGGGGCTTCGCCTACACTCGGGGGCTCGGTCCTTCGACCCACGCTCGGGGACTTCGCCTACGCTCGGGGGCTTCGCCTACGCTCGGGGGCTCGGTCCTTCGACCTACGCTCGGGGGCTTCGCCTACGCTCGGGGGCTCGGCCCTTCGACCTACGCTCAGGGGTTTCGCCTATGTTCGGGGGCTCGGTCCTTCAACCCATGCTCGAGGGATACGTTCTCTCGAACTACGCTTAAAAATTCTCGCCCTCCTCATTAACGCTCGGGATCTCCGACGTTTTACCACAGACAAATATAAACACAGGTATACAATACATGTACAGCGTGAAGATACAGTCACAGCCACAGGGCCAGTTCATGGTGCCACGGCACCTTGATTCGCCCTCTGCCGATCACTTTCGACGATAATCTGTCTGGCGATGCAGTCGCCAGTAGTTCTACAAGCAGCATAATGGTGATCCATGTTGTATCGACCGCTGGGCAACGGAGGAAGCGTCTTCAGAAGCTCTAGGTCGACCTCAGGGTAGTGGGCACGCACGAAAGCAAGTGCAACCACAGCCCCGCTGCGCAGATGCTCCCGGACAAAGGAATACACAGCATTGCCATTTTCAAATCGATCGAGCAGCGCCGGCAAACCTTCGGGCTGATCGTTCAAAGGGAACATCACCTGGTGCACCAGGGCGAGGGCGCTTCGGCTCGTCTCAGCCAACACACCAGCTTGAGCAATCCTGTCTTGAAGAAGTGTCAGCTTCATCGCTTTCGACCGGTCAGCCCAGAAGTTGTCAGCAACAGAATTGGCATGTGTCTGGGCGGCAACAAGATGCCCATTCACGCGCCGGGCTTCGGCTGCACTATCAAGACACGCATCTGCGAAAAGAAACCGAAGATCAAAACCTGCACATCCAAGTCAATACACGGTGAAAAAAGTTCAGAGACTCACACTTCAGGGACCTTCCAAGGTTGTCGATCTCGTCGAGAAGAAATTTCTCGCAGTCCGCAGCATGCGACGCTTTCGACAGAGCAACGTCGACCTTGGCAGTAACCACTTTTAGTTGACGCTGCGTGTTTTGGAGCTGATCGCGCAACGATCGAATTAGCGACAATTCGCCTGAGGAAGGCGCTCTTCGCTCAATGGCACCAGAAGTACTGCCAACCGTTTCGTACGAAACAGGCCAGGCACCAGAGGTCAGCGAAGGATCCTGCACGAGGAGTCGAGCATCACATACAAGCATTCGGCGGCCAAGGGCCAAGCAGATTAACATAACCAAAGAGCAATTTTTACACCAGCACTCCTAGCGAGGGTCACTGTCCTTGGCGCGAGACCTTAAAAGCTAATTACAAGTGGGCGCCAGAAACACTGCTCGCACTACGCTGAACTACCAGCCTTGCTAGACGGCGCGGCGGATGCCCCACGCTTCCGAGCCTTCGCCGCTGCACGCTTCTCATTCCTCTCGGCGAGAAAGCTCGTCATTCGGGCGGCCAGTTCACGAGCACGGACAACATAATTCTTGGCGGACTTGTCGCGTCCGTCCTTGTCTTTCGGATACGTGCTCGTGACCTTGTCAGCATCAAACTCCACGCCGTGCATCATCATCATGGAGAAGACAGACTCGGTGCCGATAGTTACATGACGGCGTACCGCGGCAAATAACGGGTCTTCACTGCCCGCCTTCCCCGCCACAGCGTCGAGGATCCCCGCCATGGTGTCGCTGGTCGAGTCGGGTACAGACGTATCCCGAACGCGAACCAGTGTCGACCGCACCCGCGCTAAGAGGTTGACAACCTCTCGACTCAGGCGTTCGGCGAAGCCGATACTGGATTCGATTCCAGCAGGCCCCTTCATTGCCCCGGCGTCCAACTCGGCAGCAGCTACACGAACAAGCAAACAGCCAGGTCACAACAGGACTTTTCGGCACGAAAATTATTCCGGGCAAAGCTCGAAGAACTTACCACGCAAGGCGTCAAGCGAAGTTTGCAGGCGCTGGGTTAGCTCTCCTTCTCGGGCTTCGGCGTCCAGAAGGCTTTTCTTCGCACGCTCCTCAGCTTCGGACGATTCGCCCTTCAGTCGGGCGATTTCGTCGTTCAGCTCGGTGACCATAGCCTTCAAGCCCAAATTCTCAGTGGCAAGATCGTCCAGCTGAGATTTCAGGGAAGTCTTGTCAGCAGCAGCCTGGGCCCCAATCCCTAATCAGTAAAAGGATGTCGTCAGAAAAAGAAGCGTCATATCATGCACGAAGAAAAGTTTCACAAGCGAGGTGGCAGTACTCACGACGAGTTTCGTCGAGCTGATCGGACAGCTTTCGGTTCTCTTCCTCTAAGGCGAAGAAGCTCCTACAAACCTTCGACAGGTCCCTGACAACGGGCTAAAGAAGGCAAGGCAGAAGAATTAAACTTTGAGTCATAGTTTGGAGGGCAAGCCTAAGTGTAAACACTTAGACTCACCCTCGGGGGCTACTAATGGTCAAACACGCGATGCGCAAGCAGAAAATCTTTGAACTCACATGGCTGCTAAGACCAGAAGGTCCGTCAGACGAGGAGACAAGTACGAACTCATGTTCCGACGCCTTCTTCTTCGAGGAGGTCGAAGGCTTTGTCGGAGCAGCCTCGGGGGCGGCAACGTCGGCAGCTCTCTCCTGAGAGTCTGCAGTTTGTTCGAGGGCGTCGTCGTGGGGTCGGACCTGGTATTGGTCTTGATCCCCCGGACAGGTCGACGTTTCCTCGGTAGAAGACCTGAAACAAGCATCGATGTAGAATTGGACAATCAAGTCGAAACAAGACCACATGATGTGCGAAGGAAAACTTACGATGCGTCAATCCCGAATTTCGGAAGGGTTTTTCTCTCCGTTCGAGGAGGAGGGCGACGGCTCAAAGGCGAAGCGGGGATCGCACTATTGCCGTCATCACCCGAAGTAAAATGGGTGTCATCAGGGTCCTCCGAATCTTCGACAACGTCCGCAATTCGTTGTCTCTTCGGAGCCCTCGGTGGCGACGGAGCAGCGGAGGTCGATTCCTCCAGAACTTCGGCAAAATCACGCCCCGGATACTCGCCCATCTCGGGCTGGGGCGGATAGCATCGAGCTATGTCAATTACCTGCACAAGGATGAGGACGGCATTCGTCACTGGACGATTCGGTTAAGAAATAAGGAAGATATTCGACTAAGAGCACAATCATACCTCAGTGCGGGGAAAGGCCTTGCTAAAGGCTACGGCGCCGAAGATCTTTGGCACGGGATCCTTCTTCTTGATGTTCATGACGGTGCGTACGCACTCGTCGATTTCGGCCTCGTGCAGCTCGTCTTGGGAGATGCGAGTCGAGTCCCGGCGATCGCTGTAATCCCACATGCAGTGGGCTCGAGCAGCGAGCGGCTGGATTCGACGCTCGATGAAGGTTCGGATGAGCTGGATCCCCGAAAGCTCCTTCTTCGGAGTAGCTCGAAGCTGCTGGATCTTCTCCATCAGCGGCTCTGTAGTCTTCAGCTCCTCGTCCGAAAGGTCGTGCCTCCAGGAGACACGAGGTCGAAGAACGCCAGTGGGATGGAATTCCTCAAGTCCGAAGTTTTCGCCGTCGGAGGATTTGTCCTTGGCGTAGTACCACTTCGTCCTCCACCCGGGATTATTTTCGGGCGTTTGGAGGTTGAAGTACTCGACGTCTGGGCGCACTTGGACGCCGAAACCGCCGGTTTGATAGGGTAGAGGGTGCCGAATCACGAAGATTCGGCGCCACAGTGCCCAGTGGGGTTCGATCCCCAGGAAGCACTCACAAAGCGTGATAAAGCACGCGATGTGAAGAATGGAATTGGGATTCAGGTCGTGGAGCTGAATCCCGTAAGCGAAGAGGAGACCGCGGAGGAAAGGATGTGGGGGAAAAGACAAGCCCCGCAGCAGGAAAGCAATAAAAATTACCCGGAATCCGAGGGGTGGCCGGGGAACGATTTCCGGACCGGCGGCGAGCGATTCCGCCGGCGCGTTCTTCAGCAGGCCCATCTTCTCGGCCTGGGTCAATTCCTTGTTCCCAACCTTGGACTGGACCCAGCGGCCAACGCCGGAACCTTCGGCATCGGCCGTCTTGGCCTTCTTGGCGGCAGCGGTGGCACCGGCGGCGGTGGAGCTCCTTTTACCCATGGTCTCTGGGCGCAGCGAGGGTTGCGGAAATGGAGGAAGTGGAGCTGCCGGAGCAATGCGCGAGGAAGAAGACGGTGGCGGCGGAGTGAGACGGATTGTTGCCCTGCCACTGTTATTTATTTCATCTCCGGGATTCGGCGTCAGATCTCAACCGTCCATGGCGAAGTGGAAACGGCTGAGCCGATCCGGCTGTCCACGTGTCAGCACAAGGGTACCGCGGCGTCCACTACGCGCGGTAATCAAGGAAACCGCGCCGGTTATTTCTCACCTACGCGCGGGACGTGCGGTCAAATTCTGTCAACGGCCGGGACGCGCGGCCGGGGGACCCACCATACGTCTAGTCCTAGCAGGGCCAGGTCACTCCTGCAGAAGCTGATGTGACAACTCGACGAGGCATGTCGTCAGCAATGACGCGTTTCTTCGGGCAGGTTGATTCCTTTCGACTCAGAGGGCAAGGATTGGCAAAAATTCTTCTGAGTCTCGAAGGTATGCAACTCTCGCACCCAGATAGCCTTTTAACTGGGTTTCTTTCGAGGTTTTTTGTGCTTTTCCCTCCTGTGCCATCCGAATATACACCGAGTTTTTCGACGACTCTGTCTTTCGTTCTTTCGAGGGGATTTTTCGGTCCCTCGAATTGCTTTTTTCGGGCCAGCAGCGCCTTCGAGATATTCGAGGTAGGACTTCGGTCCCTCGAATTGCTTCTTTCAGGCCAGCAGCGCCTTCGAGATATTCGAGGTAGGACTTCGGTCCTTCGAATTGCTTCTTTCGGGCCAGCAGCGCCTTCGAGATATTCGAGGTAGGACTTCGGTCCCTCGAATTGCTTCTTTCGGGCCAGCAGCGCCTTCGAGATATTCGAGGTAGGACTTTGGTCCTTCGAATTGTTTCTTTCAGGCCAGCGGCGCCTTCGAGCTATTCGAGATTGCCGAATCATTTTTTTCGAACCTTTCTTTCGGGCTATCAACGCTCCTCAATCAACATGCCCGAATCGTGGTGGCAATATACCAGTTCGGATGCCGCATGTCAAATACGAAGGTAAGTCCACGATTTGCAACACCGGATGGCCCGATATTCGTATCAAACGCGCTCTGCCGGAAATTTTCCATACCTACGGTATGAAGCTTGCACCGATGGACGCATCGGGTGCCTCACAAATGAACTGGGCTCCGACTTGGTGAGTCCAACACGGCTCAGGTCGGGGTAGCTCCAGCCCACGCGGGTTCGAGTCGGGGGACTCGAATCTGAGTAAGCTAACCGAATGTCTTTGCAGCAATGCAATTAACTGAGACCCGGCGTGAGTCTCAGGCCGGTTATGCGCATCCCTCTGCAAACCCAACTTGGTACTTTCGAGGCTCTAAATGAGAGTGGCTCGAGAATCTCGTACCAAAACAAGCTTACTATTCAAATGACCCCTGTACATGTGCAGCTTTACAGGCCAAGTGCTCATATCGAGGGCGGCTGGGAAGACTTTCGGGAGGAGTCCCTGCCATAGTCTTCGGCTATCCCAGGCACTCGGGGGCTACTGACGAAGGAATGGCAAACGTGCCCCCGATATTCGCCTACCTAGTTTTCGGTCCAGAAAGGGCGTCTCATGAAAGGCTTTCGAGGCCTATCAAGGCAGTGGCTTGGCGCGGCCCAGGAGCAATACTTGGAGCACAAGCAAGATTTCGAGGAGTCCAAGTTAGACTAGTTTTCGGTTGATCCGATCTGTACTTGGCTTGAGAGACACTCCTGAGACCTAGCCTTAACTTATAAAAGGCTGGGAGGGAGGTCTCGAAACCCTAGACGTTTTCCACCCACCTCACGCCGGAGCGCTCGATAATTTAGAGCCCTCTACTTCGGCTAGATCCAATCTATGCCTTCATTGTAACACCATCATCACCATCACCACATCAATAGAAAGTCAGACAAGCAGGACGTAGGCCTTTTACCTTTCGAGGGGGCTGAACCTGGGTAAATCCTCGTGTCCTTCTGCTTTCGTTTGATCGCCGTCGAGTTCGCCAGGTCCCCAATTCGCTTCCTAGATCGAAAGCCCTTCGACATGGGAATTGCCGGGGATAAACCTCGTCAATTCGCCGATGGAGAGCAGTTCCATCGTCCATACCAGCCCAATGGAGCCCGAGACTGGCGCCGTTGATTCGACTGTCGTCGACGGCGTCTCGCCAAGCACCATCAACCTCACCCCGACGGCGAGCGCCATCGACCCCGTCTCAAGCACGGCAGGAGCAGCGCCCGAAGGCTATGACATGGCTTTCGGACTGTTCAATTTCCATGTGGACAGCAATGGAGCGATGGAACTGCTCTCCATCGGCGAATCGGCTCCGCTCGTGGCCGAAGCGACGACACCACCATCTGTCGAGGGCAAACCTTCGGCAAGCGCGTCACTAGCGCCATCGAAGGAGGAGCCGAGACTGAAGATTTCGACCCCATCAGTAGGGTCGAACGATTTCGAAGATCCGCCTCCATCCCCGACCACCGCATACTGCGTCGACTGCGACGCATACCACTACGTGGGCGCCGGAGATTTCTCACTCCATGAGATCGCCGGCTGTGAAGATCCGTGGGGAGGCACAACAGCTATCTACCCAACGATATCCGAGTGCGATCGGGCCCTCAATGCCCTCACGCTTCGCACCGCACCATATGACCCTGACTACGTCGAGGGATTATACTCGGACTACACGTGCTCCGACGACAACGACGACGTCTACCCCGAAGCTAAGGGGAAAATCGGCAATTCGGCAAGCTCTGCCTCACTATGCGAATCTAACGCATCCAGTGACGGCTATATGGCTGATCACGACTTTGACTTCATGATCGAAGTCGGGCCCTACGTCGAAAGCGACGACATCTATCCTCCAGCGCTGGGCGAAATCAGTGATGATTCGACCCCGTGGCCCGGGGGCCACTGCATGATGGCATCACACAACGACGGAAACGACAACGACGGTCGAAACCGGGCAGACAGCGGTCGCCAAGTGGTCACACATGACCAGATCAGGTTCGCAAGAAGGGTCTATGCGGGCGAAGTAAACTTCGGACCCAACCCAAGTCCAAGCGATTTGGCTGCACTCCGATTTGTCGTCCAGGAGCAAAAAGATCAGATCAGCGCTGACAGGCGAGTGCTGGAACGGCGCAGAGAGGAGGTCGACGCATCCAGCAGGAGGTGGGCAGAAAGATCATCGCATTATTCTTCGAGCGTTCAGCATAGATCAAGATCGCGCACTCAGCATGGGGCCGATATGCAGAATGTCACCCGAAACTTGGAGGCAGAATTCAATGAAGCTGAGTTAATGCCCAAGACCAAGGAAGCAGCAATCATGGCCGCGGCGGCATACATTGCTGCGAACGCATCTAATGGTGACGAACATATGCGACACCTGCGAAATCTAGCGCTCGAAGGAGTAAGGGTGCTGCAAGGCACGCCTGGCTCAGCACATGGTGTGACAACAACAAGAACCGCTCCACCACCGGAACAGGCCAGGCACCCAGCACCAGCGCCAGCCGTAGCGCCTCGGACGCAAGTGGTCGAACCTCTCAACGGAGAGCTTCGGCATGGTCTGTCCCAGCATAGAGTCGACCAAGGGCGAGCGCGACGCGAGGCGGAAACGTTCGGCGGTCCCAGCGATGGACTCTGCGGGGCAGAATGCTTTAGCCTTCTGATCCGCTCGGCACCATTGCCGAAAGGAATCAAACTCAGCGACGGCATAGTCAAGTTCAACGGGCAGCAGGATCCCCGAATTTGGCTAGATGACTTCATAACCGCTGTCAAAATCAGCGGCGGATCTAGAGACAATGCTCTCCAGTTGTTGTCACTGCATCTAAAGGACAACGCAAGGGCGTGGTTGAACAATCTCGCCCCAGATAGCATCCGCTCCTGGGAAGAATTCCGGCAAGCATTCATCGCAAACTTCCGAGGCACTTCACGACGACCTACGTCGTTCGAAGAACTCCGCCTATGCGTGCAGAGAACGGGAGAAAATCTGAGATCATATATCTCACGGTGGATCAGTCTCCGGAACACGACGGAGAACATCTCACCCGAAAGAGCCATCGACGCCTTTCGGGACGGCCTTTTTCGGCGCGACTTCAAGGAAGAGCTGGGGCGCTGCAAGCCTAGAACCATCGACCACCTCATGAGCTTGGCGAACGAATGGGCCGATGGAGAAGACTCCATCTCGGCTCCCAGAAGCCGCCGTCGGTCAGCAGAACGCGACGTCGATGCGAAGGACGAGTTCCATCCTGGATCCCGGAAGAAAGGCCGACGAAGCCGCTACGACAACACGGAGAACGCAGACATGGTAGCAGCTGGCTACGTGCACGAAGACCGCGATGACAATCGCGACTTACCGCGATGAGGAAACACTTACTATGGCAGCAGCAGCCGTGATTCGAAGCCCAGTAAAGAGTGGCGTCGCCGGCAACCACAGCTGTCGGCAGAGGAGATGCTTGATAGCGGATGCCCAAGGCATACGTACCGCGACAAGGACGGAGTACGAAAACCTGCACACCTCCTCATCGAGTGCAGGGAGTTCCTTCGTCTCAACCGGGCACTTCAGGAGAGGATGAACGTCGAGCAACCAGTGGCAGGGGCGATAGCCTACAACGCTCCACCGCCACCGCCGAACCCACCAGCAAACGTCGTACAGCAGAGCCACCAGGCCGCTACGATCCAGCAAGTTGAGCAGCGACAGCCGGCCAACGAGGAGGAAGAGTTCCCGCCACCAAGAGGTTTTGTGCCCATGATTCAGAGGGGGCGCCCGACGAACAAAGTCCAGCGCAAGCGCGCAAGAGAAGTGTTCCACGCCGAACACGCACCACCGGCTACTCCCGAATATCTGAACTGGTCTGAACATCCGATCGGTTTTGATCGGTCAGATCACCCACCGAAGATCCCACGCCCAGGACACCATGCACTGGTTCTCGAGGCACAAATAGGAGGTTTCACCTCGAAAAAGGTGTTCATGGATGGAGGCAGCAGCCTCAACCTCATCTACGCAGACACACTGCGAAAAATCAAGATCCCACTACATAATCTCCTGCCAACGGAGACTTCCTTCCACGGGATCGTCCCAGGAAAGCCGACGTATCCATTGGGAGCGATACATCTCGATGTCATCTTCGGCACTCCATCGAACTTCAGAAAGGAGAAGATCGAATTCGAGGTGGTCGACTGGCCCTCGCAATACCATGCTATCCTCGGGCGACCAGCGTTCGCTCGATTCATGGCGGTACCCCACTACGCCTACCTCAAACTGCGGATGCCCGCAAACAGAGGACCACTGACGATCAGTGGCAGCTTCGCACGTTCAGAAAACTGCGACAAGGACTTCAACATCATGTCCCAGACCTTCGGGGTGCACGAAGAGCTGCACCACATTCGGGAAGCCACTGTCATGGACATCGACCCACCGGCGCAGCAGAACGCCCCAGAGCTGTCTTTCGATGCCACCAAAGACACCCGAGAACACCAGATCCACCCGACTGATCCAACCAAGACGGCGCGGGTGTCGAACTTCCTTTCCCCCGCATAGGAAAGCGCGCTCGTCGAGTTCCTCCGTGAGCACTGGAGGATGTTCGCCTGGTGTCCAGCAGATATGCCAGGCATCCCCAGGGAACTCGCCGAGCACGAGCTTAAAATATTTCCCAACGCGAAACCGGTCAAGCAGTCTATGCGACGGTACAATCCAGAGAAGGCCAAGTCGATGGGCGAAGAAATCAATCGCCTCCTCGAAGCCAAGTTCATCAGAGAGATCAAGGAAGCCACGTGGCTCTCGCCACCAGTCATGGTGGAGAAGAAGGACACCAAGATCTACAGGATGTGCATCGACTTCACAGCCTTAAACAAACACTGCCCGAAGGACTACTTCCCTTTGCCTCGAATCGACCAGATCGTCGATTCCACGGCAGGATGCGAGCGTCTCTCGTTCCTCGATGCCTACTCTGGGTATAACCAGATACGGCTGAAAGTAGAAGACGAAGACAAGACAGCGTTCATCACCCCGCACGGGGTATACTGCTACATGACGATGCCTTTCGGGCTCAAGAACGCCGGAGCTACGTATCAGCGGTGTATGCAGGCATGCCTGAAGGAACAAATCGGATGCAATGTCGAAGTTTATGTCGACGACATTGTCATCAAGACATCGAAAGTAGATACCTTGCTCGATGACCTTCGAGAAACCTTCGCCAACCTCGACAGATATAGCATCAAGCTTAACCCGAAGAAATGCTCTTTCGGGGTACCCACCGGCCAACTGCTGGGCTATCTGATCTCCAAAAGAGGAATCGAAGGCAACCCAGAGAAGATAAAGGCCATCATCAGCATGCAGCCTCCGAAGACGCTTCGACATGTCCAGCAGTTGACCGGTCGACTCGCAGCGCTTAGCCGCTTCATCAGCAAGCTTGGCGAAAAAGCACTGCCCTTTTATCGACTGCTCCGAAAAACAGACAACTTCACGTGGACCGAAGAGGCGCAAGCCGCGTTCGACGACCTCAAGCGACGACTGTCGACCTCCCCAGTTCTCGTTACACCTCGAGAAAAAGAGCCAATGTTGCTGTACATTGCGGCTACAAATCAAGTTGTCAGCTCGGTGCTTGTGGTCGAACATGCAGAAGAAGGCAAAGAACACGGCGTACAGAGGCCCGTGTACTACTTGAGCGAAGTCCTGTCGCCAACCAAGCAAAGATACCCCCATTATCAGAAGTTGGCATACGCCATCTACATGACGGGGAAGAAACTGCCGCACTATTTCGAGTGCCACTCCATCATAGTAGTGGCTTCGAATCCAGTCTCCAGCATCCTCAACAACCCAGACGTTACAGGGCGTGTGTCGCTATGGGGAATCACGCTAGGACCCTGGGAGATCACGTACCAGCGCCAGTCTACGATCAAATCACAAGTCCTTCCGGATTTCATAGCCGAATGGACAGAAGCCCAGATGCCCGAGCTCCCAGACCTATCGAACAGCTGGACTATTTTCGTCGACGGGTCCAAGCGGGTCTCGGGGGCAGGAGCAGGAGTGGTCCTGGTGTCACCGCAAGGGGATAGGATGCGCTACGTCCTCCGCATGCGTTTCCCGAATCCCTCCAATAACGAGGCGGAGTATGAAGCCGTCCTTCATGGTATGCGCATGGCGAAGGCCTGCGGGGCCACCCGCATCAAGATACACGGAGACTCGAACCTCATCGCCCAACAGGTCATGAAGGAGTGCGACGCAACCTGCGCGAACATGATCGCATACCGCGCCATGTATGACAAGCTCGAAGGCGAATTCGAGGGCTGCGAAGTAACGCACATCGGCAGGGAAAGCAACGAGGAGGCAGACAACCTGGCCAACGTCGGCTCAAGGTGCCTCCCAATACCGCCGGGAGTCTTCTTCGAAGAGATATTCGAACGCTCCGTCAAGATCAAGCCAGCAACTGACCCGGCGTTACCAACACGCCCGGGGGCTCAATCGGCCAATACCGCCCCGGCAGCAGGAGCAGCAGACCTCCCGAAGGATACGGCCGCGGTCATGCTCGTCGAAGCAACATGGACAAAACCATACTTGGCATACCTAACGCGGGGCGAGCTCCCAGAAGATCCCATCCATCGCCGACAAGTTATGCGGCGCTCCAAGGCCTTCACGATAATCAACGGGGAACTCTACAAGCGCAGCACCACAGGAGTGCTCCAACGGTGCATAGCACAGGAAGATGGGATCACTCTCCTCCGGGAAATCCACGAAGGAACCTGCGGGCACCACGCTTGCAGTCGAACCCTCGTGGCCAAGGCTTTTCGATCCGGGTTCTACTGGCTATCCGCCCTTTACGATGCCAGGAACATCGTCCAACACTGCGAAGCATGCCAGTTCTTCGCCACCAGGCCGCACGCGCCGGCGTCCGAACTGCACACCATCCCTGTGGCCTGGCCCTTCGCACAATGGGGGCTCGATCAAGTGGGGCCTCTCCCCAAGTCATCCAGAGGAGGTCATACCTACCTCTTGGTCGCAGTGGACAAGTTTTCCAAGTGGATAGAGGCTGTTCCAGTCACCAATCAAGAGGCGACCACGGCAGTCAAATTCTTCGAGTCCATCGTCTACCGATACGGTGTCCCACAGAGCATCATCACCGACAACGGCACCAACTTCACTTCGGGCGAATTTCAGGACGTCGCCAAAAACCTCGGCATCAAGCTCAAGTACGCTTCGGTGGCGCACCCCAAGTCTAATGGGCAAGTGGAAAAAGCCAACGGACTTGTATGCGGAGGCCTGAAGAAGCGACTGCTTCGACCCCTCAAGCGCGCAGCAGGCGCCTGGGTCGAGGAACTGCCGTCGGTGCTATGGAGCCTACGAACAATGCCCAACTCCTCGACAGGATACACACCCTTCTTCTTGCTTTTTGGAGCAGAAGCAGTGCTACCCACGGACGTACGCTACAGCACGCCCCGCGTCGCCGCCTACATCGAGGAAGATGCGGACAAGGCGTTAGCAGACGCCCAAGATCTGCTGGACGAAGCTCGAGACGTCGCCCTCGTTCGATCGGCGGTCTACCAGCAGAGCCTCCGCAACTACCACAGCAGACGGGTACGCGGGCGTTCTTTCGAGCCGGGCGACCTTGTGCTCCGACTCAAGCAGACAAGCACATCGAAGCTGGAACCACCTTGGGAAGGCCCGTATTTGGTCCACGAGGTCATCCCGGGAGGAGCATATCGTCTACGCAACCCGAAGTCGGGGAAAGACATAGATAACCCATGGAACGCCGCGCAACTGCGCCGCTTCTATCCTTAGCTAGCAAAGCTGTCTCCTTTACCTCCTCTCATATGTAATTAAGTGTCGGCAGCAGTCCGCACCCAACATTGTGCCTTCGGCACCAAGCAATAAAGTTCAAAATTCCTCACTTCATGAGTCAACATATTCGCCTACCTACACTCGGGGCTTCGACCCACGCTCGGGGCTTCGACCCACGCTCGGGGGCTCAGCCTTTCGACCCACGCTCGGGGGCTCGGTCCTTCGACCCACGCGCGGAGGCTTCGCCTACGCTCGGGGGCTCGGTCCTTCGACCCATGCGCGGGGGCTTCGCCCACGCTCGGGGGCTCAGCCTTTCGACCCACGCTCGGGGGCTCGGTCCTTCGACCCACGCGCGGGGGCTTCGCCTATGCTCGGGGGCTCGGTCCTTCAACCCACGCGCGGGGGCTTCGCCTACGCTCGGGGGCTCGGTCCTTCGACCCACGCGCGGGGGCTTCGCCTACGCTCGGGGGCTCGGTCCTTCGACCGACGCTCGGGGGCTTCGCCTACGCTCGGGGGCTCGGTCCTTCGACCTACGCTCGGGGGCTTCGCCTACGCTCGGGGGCTCGGCCCTTCGACCTACGCTCAGGGGTTTCGCCTATGTTCCGGGGCTCGGCCCTTCAACCCACGCTCGAGGGATACGTTCTCTCGACCTACGCTTGAAAATTCTCGCCCTCCTCATTAACGCTCGGGATCTCCGACGTTTTACCACAGACAAATATAAACACAGGTATACAATACATGTACAGCGTGAAGATACAGTCACAGCCACAGGGCCAGTTCATGGTGCCACGGCACCTTGATTCGCCCTCTGCCGATCACTTTCGACGATAATCTGTCTGGCGATGCAGTCGCCAGTAGTTCTACAAGCAGCATAATGGTGATCCATGTTGTATCGACCGCTGGGCGACGGAGGAAGCGTCTTCAGAAGCTCTAGGTCGACCTCAGGGTAGTGGGCACGCACGAAAGCAAGTGCAACCACAGCCCCGCTGCGCAGATGCTCCCGGACAAAGGAATACACAGCGTTGCCATTTTCAAATCGATCGAGTAGCGCCGGCAAACCTTCGGGCTGATCGTTCAAAGGGAACATCACCTGGTGCACCAGGGCGAGGGCGCTTCGGCTCGTCTCAGCCAACACACCAGCTTGAGCAATCCTGTCTTGAAGAAGTGTCAGCTTCATCGCTTTCGACCGGTCAGCCCAGAAGTTGTCAGCAACAGAATTGGCATGTGTCTGGGCGGCAACAAGATGCGCATTCACGCGCCGGGCTTCGGCTGCACTATCAAGACACGCATCTGCGAAAAGAAACCGAAGATCAAAACCTGCACATCCAAGTCAATACACGGTGAAAAAAGTTCAGAGACTCACACTTCAGGGACCTTCCAAGGTTGTCGATCTCGTCGAGAAGAAATTTCTCGCAGTCCGCAGCATGCGACGCTTTCGACAGAGCAACGTCGACCTTGGCAGTAACCACTTTTAGTTGACGCTGCGTGTTTTGGAGCTGATCGCGCAACGATCGAATTAGCGACAATTCGCCTGAGGAAGGCGCTCTTCGCTCAATGGCACCAGAAGTACTGCCAACCGTTTCTTACGAAACAGGCCAGGCACCAGAGGTCAGCGAAGGATCCTGCACGAGGAGTCGAGCATCACATACAAGCATTCGGCGGCCAAGGGCCAAGCAGATTAACATAACCAAAGAGCAACTTTTACACCAGCAGTCCTAGCGAGGGTCACTGCCCTCGGCGCGAGACCTTAAAAGCTAATTACAAGTGGGCGCCAGAAACACTGCTCGCACTACGCTGAACTACCAGCCTTGATAGACAGCGTGGCGGATGCCCCACGCTTCCGAGCCTTCGCCGCTGCACGCTTCTCATTCCTCTCGGCGAGAAAGCTCGTCATTCGGGCGGCCAGTTCACGAGCACGGACAACATAATTCTTGGCGGACTTGTCGCGTCCGTCCTTGTCTTTCGGATACGTGCTCGTGACCTTGTCAGCATCAAACTCCATGCCGTGCATCATCATCATGGAGAAGACAGACTCGGTGCCGATAGTTACCTGACGGCGTACCGCGGCAAATAACGGGTCTTCGCCGCCCGCCTTCACCGCCACAGCGTCGAGGATCCCCGCCATGGTGTCGCTGGTCGAGTCGGGTACAGACGTATCCCGAACGCGAACCAGTGTCGACCGCACCCGCGCTAAGAGGTTGACAACCTCTCGACTCAGGCGTTCGGCGAAGCCGATACTGGATTCGATTCCAGCAGGCCCCTTCATTGCCCCGGCGTCCAACTCGGCAGCAGCTACACGAACAAGCAAACAGCCAGGTCACAACAGGACTTTTCGGCACGAAAATTATTCCGGGCAAAGCTCGAAGAACTTACCACGCAAGGCGTTAAGTGAAGTTTGCAGGCGCTGGGTTAGCTCTCCTTCTCGGGCTTCGGCGTCCAGAAGGGTTTTCTTCGCACGCTCCTCAGCTTCGGACGATTCGCCCTTCAGTCGGGCGATTTCGTCGTTCAGCTCGGTGACCTTAGCCTTCAAGCCCGAATTCTCAGTGGCAAGATCGTCCAGCTGAGATTTCAGGGAAGTCTTGTCAGCAGCAGCCTGGGCCCCAATCCCTAATCAGTAAAAGGATGTCGTCAGAAAAAGAAGCGTCATATCATGCACGAAGAAAAGTTTCACAAGCGAGGTGGCAGTACTCACGACGAGTTTCGTCGAGCTGATCGGACAGCTTTCGGTTCTCTTCCTCTAAGGCGAAGAAGCTCCTACAAACCTTCGACAGGTCCCTGACAACGGGCTAAAGAAGGCAAGGCAGAAGAATTAAACTTTGAGTCATAGTTTGGAGGGCAAGCCTAAGTGTAAACACTTAGACTCACCCTCGGGGGCTACTAATGGTCAAACACGCGATGCGCAAGCAGAAAATCTTCGAACTCACATGGCTGCTAGGACCAGAAGGTCCGTCAGACGAGGAGACAAGTACGAACTCATGTTCCGATGCCTTCTTCTTCGAGGAGGTCGAAGGCTTTGTCGGAGCAGCCTCGGGGGCGGTAACGTCGGCAGCTCTCTCCTGAGAGTCTGCAGTTTGTTCGAGGGCGTCATCGTGGGGTCGGACCTGGTATTGGTCTTGATCCCCCGGACAGGTCGACGTTTCCTCGGTAGAAGACCTGAAACAAGCATCGATGTAGAATTGGACAATCAAGTCGAAACAAGACCACATGATGTGCGAAGGGAAACTTACGATGCGTCGATCCCGAATTTCGGAAGGGTTTTTCTCTCCGTTCGAGGAGGAGGGCGACGGCTCAAAGGCGAAGCGGGGATCGCACTATTGCCATCATCACCCGAAGTAAAACGGGTGTCATCAGGGTCCTCCGAATCTTCGACAACGTCCGCAATTCGTTGTCTCTTCGGAGCCCTCGGTGGCGACGGAGCAGCGGAGGTCGATTCCTCCAGAACTTTGGCAAAATCACGCCCCGGATACTCGCCCATCTCGGGATGGGGCGGATAGCATTGAGCTATGTCAATTACCTGCACAAGGATGAGGACGGCATTCGTCACTGGACGATTCGGTTAAGAAATAAGGAAGATATTCGACTAAGAGCACAATCATACCTCAGTGCGGGGAAAGGCCTTGCTAAAGGCTACGGCGCCGAAGATCTTCGGCACGGGATCCTTCTTCTTGATGTTCGTGACGGTGCGTACGCACTCGTCGATTTCGGCCTCGTGCAGCTCGTCTTGGGAGATGCGAGTCGAGTCCCGGCGATCGCTGTAATCCCACATGCAGTGGGCTCGAGCAGCGAGCGGTTGGATTCGACGCTCGATGAAGGTTCGGATGAGCTGGATCCTCGAAAGCTCCTTCTTCGGAGTAGCTCGAAGCTGCTGGATCTGCTCCATCGGCGGCTCTGTAGTCTTCAGCTCCTCGTCCGAAAGGTCGTGCCTCCAGGAGACACGAGGTCGAAGAACGCCGGTGGGATGGAATTCCTCAAGTCCGAAGTTTTCGCCATCGGAGGATTTGTCCTTGGCATAGTACCACTTCGTCCTCCACCCGGGATTATTTTCGGGCGTTTGGAGGTTGAAGTACTCGACGTCTGGGCGCACTTGGACGCCGAAACCGCCGGTTTGATAGGGTAGAGGGTGCCGAATCACGAAGATTCGGCGCCGCAGTGCCCAGTGGGGTTCGATCCCCAGGAAGCACTCACAAAGCATGATAAAGCACGCGATGTGAAGAATGGAATTGGGATTCAGGTCGTGGAGCTGAATCCCGTAAGCGAAGAGGAGACCGTGGAGGAAAGGATGCGGGGGAAAAGACAAGCCCCGCAGCAGGAAAGCAATAAAAATTACCCGGAATCCGAGGGGTGGCCGGGGAACGATTTCCGGACCAGCGGCGAGCGATTCCGCCGGCGCGTTCTTCAGCAGGCCCATCTTCTCGGCCTGGGTCAATTCCTTGTTCCCAACCTTGGACTGGACCCAGCGGCCAACGCCGGAACCTTCGGCATCGGCCGTCTTGGCCTTCTTGGCGGCAGCGGTGGCACCGGCGGCGGTGGAGCTCCTTTTACCCATGGTCTCTGGGCGCAGCGAGGGTTGCGGAAATGGAGGAAGTGGAGCTACCGGAGCAATGCATGAGGAAGAAGACGGTGGCAGCGGAGTGAGACGGACTGTTGCCCTGCCACTGTTATTTATTTCATCTCCGGGATTCGGCGTCAGATCTCAACCGTCCATGGCAAAGTGGAAACGGCTGAGCCGATCCGGCCGTCCACGTGTCAGCACGAGGGTACCGCGGCGTCCACTACGCGCGGTAATCAAGGAAACCGCGCCGGTTATTTCTCACCTACGTGCTGGACGTGCGGTCAAATTCTGTCAACGGCCGGGACGCGCGGCCGGGGGACCCACCATACGTCTAGTCCTAGCAGGGCCAGGTCACTCCTGCAGAAGCTGATGTGACAACTCGACGAGGCATGTCGTCAGCAATGACGCGTTTCTTCGGGCAGGTTGATTCCTTTCGACTCAGAGGGCAAGGATTGGCGAAAATTCTTCTGAGTCTCGAAGGTATGCAACTCTCGCACCCAGACAGCCTTTTAACTGGGTTTCTTTCGAGGTTTTTTGTGCTTTTCCCTCCTGTGCCATCCGAATATACACCGAGTTTTTCGACGACTCTGTCTTTCGTTCTTTCGAGGGGATTTTTCGGTCCCTCGAATTGCTTTTTTCGGGCCAGCAGCGCCTTCGAGATATTCGAGGTAGGACTTTGGTCCCTCGAATTGCTTCTTTCAGGCCAGCAGCGCCTTCGAGATATTCGAGGTAGGACTTCGGTCCTTCAAATTGCTTCTTTTGGGCCAGCAGCGCCTTCGAGATATTCGAGGTAGGACTTCGGTCCCTCGAATTGCTTCTTTCGGGCCAGCAGCGCCTTCGAGATATTCGAGGTAGGACTTTGGTCCTTCGAATTGTTTCTTTCAGGCCAGCGGCGCCTTCGAGCTATTCGAGATTGCCGAATCGTTTTTTTCGAACCTTTCTTTCGGGCTATCAACGCTCCTCAATCAACATGCCCGAATCGTGGTGGCAATATACCAGTTCGGATGCCGTATGTCAAATACGAAGGTAAGTCCACGGTTTGCAACACCGGATGGCCCGGTATTCGTATCAAACGCGCTCTGCCGGAAATTTTCCATACCTACGGTATGAAGCTTGCACCGATGGACGCATCGGGTGCCTCACAAATGAACTGGGCTCCGACTTGGTGAGTCCAACATGGCTCAGGTCGGGGTAGCTCCAGCCCACGCGGGTTCGAGTCGGGGGACTCGAATCTGAGTAAGCTAACCGAATGTCTTTGCAGCAATGCAATTAACTGAGACCCGGCGTGAGTCTCAGGCCGGTTATGCGCATCCCTCTGCAAACCCAACTTGGTACTTTCGAGGCTCTAAATGAGAGTGGCTCGAGAATCTCGTACCAAAACAAGCTTACTATTCAAATGACCCCTGTACATGTGCAGCTTTATAGGCCAAGTGCTCATATCGAGGGCGGCTGGGAAGACTTTCGGGAGGAGTCCCTGCCATAGTCTTCGGCTATCCCAGGCACTCGGGGGCTACTGACGAAGGAATGGCAAACGTGCCCCCGATATTCGCCTACCTAGTTTTCGGTCCAGAAAGGGCGTCTCATGAAAGGCTTTCGAGGCCTATCAAGGCAGTGGCTTGGCGCGGCCCAGGAGCAATACTTGGAGCACAAGCAAGATTTCGAGGAGTCCAAGTTAGACTAGTTTTCGGTTGATCCGATCTGTACTTGGCTTGAGAGACACTCCTGAGACCTAGCCTTAACTTATAAAAGGCTGGGAGGGAGGTCTCGAAACTCTAGACGTTTTCCACCCATCTCACGCCGGAGCGCTCGATAATTTAGAGCCCTCTACTTCGCCTAGATCCAATCTATGCCTTCATTGTAACACCATCATCACCATCACCACATCAATACAAAGTCAGACAAGCAGGACGTAGGCCTTTTACCTTTCGAGGGGGCTGAACCTGGGTAAATCCTCGTGTCCTTCTGCTTTCGTTTGATCGCCGTCGAGTTCGCCAGGTCCCCAATTCGCTTCCTAGATCGAAAGCCCTTCGACATGGGCATTGCCGGGGATAAACCTTGTCAACCGGTAACGGGACAATTGAGAGGTGGAATAACAAATTGCGAGCCGTACGCAAACACCTCTCGTGCTGGGCTCGTCATGTTACTGGTATTCTTAAGAAAAAAAGCAAAGGCTCTCGGCAATCATTGATGGGCTCGAGGCTTTAGCTGAGGTTCGTCCGCTATCCACACAGGAGATTGAACTAAAGAGTCAATCTAATGCACAGGTAGCGAACCTGCTCCTCGAAGAGGAGCTCAAATGGTATCAACGTTCCAAATCTCAATTTATTCTAGAAGTGGATTCGAATACTAGATACTTCCATAGTGTTGCTAATGGCAGACATAGGAAGAAACGTATTTATTCTCCTATCCAAGAAAAAGGAATGATTGAAGGTCAAAAGCAATTAAAGTCTTACATTACTAATTATTATAAAAATCTGTTCGGCGAACCTGATGAAGGTAACTTCACAATGGATGAGTCTAGAACGGAGGATATTCCCCAAGTCTCTGTTGAGGAGAATGGCTTACTTACAGCCCCTTATTCCGAGGAGGAAGTAAGAAAGGCCATTTTCCTCATGGAACACAACAAAGCGCCGGGTCCGGATGGTTTTCCAGCAGAGTTTTATCAAACTTTCTGGGATACCATTAGAGCAGACCTAATGGCCTTGTTCAGCTCTCTTCATGCCGGTCAACTCGAGTTGTTTAGGTTGAATTTTGGTGAAATTATTTTGTTACCTAAGGTGAATGAGGCAGAAAGGATTCAACAATACAGACCTATCTGCCTCCTAAACGTTAATTTCAAAAAAATTACAAAAGTAGCCACAATTCGGCTTAACACGGTAGCCGATCATGTCATCAGACCTTCACAAACAGCCTTTATGCAAGGACGTAACATCCTAGACGGGGTCGTTGTGTTGCATGAGGCTGTTCATGAATTGCATTCAAAGAAGCTAAATGGGATTATTCTCAAATTAGATTTCGAAAAAGCGTATGATAAAGTTAAGTGGTCTTTCTTACAACAGACTCTCAAAATGAAAGGTTTTTCTGTAGAGTGGCGTGCTCTAATCCATAATTTCGTGACTAGGGGTAGCGTGGCCATCAAAGTCAATGATGATATTGGCCGCTATTTCCAGACATGTAAGGGTCTTAGACAAGGCGATCCATTGTCACCCATGCTTTTTAATATAGTGGCAGACATGCTTGCTATTATGATTGAGCGTGCTAAAGTTGGAGACCAGATTGAAGGGTTGATACCTCATCTAGTGGATGGGGGACTCTCAATCCTTCAATATGCCGACGATACGATTCTCTTTATGGAACATGACATTGAAAAAGCTCGAAATCTCAAATTAATTTTGGCAACCTTCGAGCAACTTTCTGGTCTAAAAATTAATTTCCATAAGAGTGAGTTGTTCTTCTTCGGGGAGGCTCAAAATGAAGCTAGCCTCTATGCTGACCTTTTCAGCTGTGGGCAAGGTCAGTTTCCTATTCGGTATTTGGGGATTCCGATTCATTATCGGAGACTTACGCTTGCCGAGTGGAAATGCATTGAGGAAAGACTACAAAAACGTTTAAGTATTTGGAAAGGAAAATTACTGTCCCTGGGCGGAAGATTGATACTCATTAACTCAGTACTTACCAATATGGTATTGTATATGATATCTTTCTTCCTATTACCAAAAGGTGTGCTACATAGACTTGATTATTATCGGTCTAGATTCTTTTGGCAAGAGGATAGTGAAAAGAAGAAATATAGACTGGTCAAATGGAGTGTGGTTTGTACACCCAAAGATCAAGGAGGGTTGGGAATTCATGACCTTCAAGTCAAGAATACAACGCTTCTTGGTAAATGGCTGTATAAACTGCTCACCGAAGGTGGTATGTGGCAAACACTCCTGAAACGGAAATATGTTGGTTCAAAAGCGTTGTCATAAGTTTTTTGGAAACAAGGTGACTCACATTTTTGGGCGGGTCTGATGGCTACAAAACCAAAGTTTTTAAGATTTGGACATTTTTCGATTAAGGATGGTTCGCAGATAAGGTTCTGGGAGGATTCATGGCTAGGTAATGCCCCACTCCGAGAACAGTATCCAGCGTTATATAATATTGTTCGTTACAAAAGTGATACCATTAAGAAAGTAATGGCAACCTTACCTCCAGATGTAATGTTCAGGAGAGATTTGATTGACCAACGGCTAGTTGCATGGAATGCCCTTCTTCAACGTCTGGCTAACGTGCAACTTTCGCCTAGTTCAGACGAATTTCGATGGAACCTATTTAAGAATGGACAATTCTCTGTGGATTCCATGTATAATGCGTTAATACATCCCCTTATACCAGTTGTCAATAACAAGATGATTTGGAAGATGAAGATACCACTAAAAACCAAAGTGTTTGGGTGGTATCTTCGTCGCGGAGTTATTCTAACCAAAGACAATCTTGCAAAGCGGAACTGGCATGGGAATAAGAGTTGTGTTTTCTGTCATCAGGATGAGACAATTAAACACCTCTTTTTCCAATGTAGGTTTGTAAGATCTATATGGTCAATCATCCAAGTAGCATCTACCCTTTATCCCCCACATAGTGTGGCCAATATCTTTGGGAATTGGTTGCACGGTATAGATAATCGGTTTAGAACGCTTATTAGGGTGGGAGGGCTTGTCGTCATCTGGTCGCTATGGCTATGTAGAAATGATAAAGTGTTTGATAGTAAGTTTTCTTCTCCTTTGCAGGTCATCTACCGGTGTACCGGTACACTCCGTTTATGGTCGTCTCCTCAGCGGGTGGAGAACCGAGACCTATTTATGGAGGTCTGTGCACGATTGGAGACTACGGCGAAGGATACTTTTTCCCGTCATGGGTGGCAGCATAATCTTCGGATCGAGCCGCCTATCGCTCAGACGTAGTTGCATTTGCTCATTTTGATATGTAATACGCCTTCTTTCAGTGTGACCTTTGGACCTTCGAACAGCTGTGTGCATCCTAGTTATGCAGAGGCTGGGTGTAATGCTTAAACCTTTTAAGTAATAAAGCGCCCTTTATCGAAAAAAATGGAGAGTCAAGGGACATAATGTCGTTGCACCACCTGCATCCAGAGCTTCATCAAGAACGGAATTCACTAAATCGGCACGATGAGAGGATGCTCCATTAAACACACAAACTCGCTCTTTACTTCCATCATAAGTTAATAACTGGTATCCATTTTGCTTTCGTTTAAAAAAAAGGTATCGTCGGTCGTTCCAAGTATGTTCATACCAATTTGAGTATTCAAATAACAACGCTACGTGACCACTGTGGTGACTACTCCCTCCGTTTATTAATATAATATGTTTAGCATTTTGTAGATTCATCTGTGTTAGTATGTATCTAGTTTACTTTTTGTGTGTAGATTCACTCACTACTAAATGTATGTAATCCACCTCAAAGTGTTTAAAACGTCTTATATTTGTGAACGGAGGAAGTAGGACCTATGAACCGATGGCAGACTCACCTAAAATCTGACAATGAAACTGGGGGCTCATTGAGCTCCTTAATACGAAAACAAAACTTCAAATACAAAAAAGAAAAAAAGAGCTTCATGTTACAAAATCAGAAGAGAAAAAAAGAGAATAGCCTTGCACGAAAATACTAGAAGCCAAACCTCGCAACCTTCATACGATCACTACCTCGGCAGACAATACTATGTCAGAATCATTGAAACAAACTGCAGACATAAGAAATTTGTAATCCCTACGGCGCGGCTCGGTTACACTTCGAGTCTTCGACCCGGAGTGTTTGCGAGGGGATTTTTGGGTTTTGGTCCACTGAAATCGGCTGGAATATTACCTAATAATCCCTGTCAAAACACCTTTGCCAAACGAGGCCTAAGGCAAACTAAAAGGAACAAAGAAAAGTGAAAAAGGGAGAGAAAGGGCTAAAACTGTATAGGGGTGCTAGGATAGCCAGGCATCAGGACTCAGGGGATTCACTAAATCGGCACTGAGGGGATGCTCCATTAAACACACAAACTCGCTCCTTAGCTTCCATCATAAGTTTTTGATGGGAACTAGCAGGTGTTCTGCTTTTGCATTAAAGAAAGGGGAGAAAGTTACATATTACAACACTAAAACACTTCCACCACGAATTGTGCACACACCCTTACAAACCAAAACTCAAGAGTCTATTACCCTTCCTTTTGCCAGGTTTAGTAACTCAATGTCGTCTCTAATTAAACAAGCCAAGACATTGGGAGGCATTGCTTCCTCTCGGAAGATTCGCCTGCCTCGTTCTTTCCAAATATGCCATATGATGTAAACAGATATAGAGATATCCTTTCTTCTGTGTTCATCCATCTTCCCTCGCCTAATTTTATTCCACCATCCGCAGACCGTATTGGACGACGTAGCCGCTCGCACTGCTCTCGGGTGCGTTGTCATGAACTGCATCCACACCTCCTTAGCATAAGGACATTGCAGAACCAAGTGTTTGGCCGTCTCAAACTCTTGATCACATAAGCAACATTTGTCATCATGAGGCATCCCTCTCGCCCTCAACCTTTCAGCAGTCCACTTTCTATTCTGAAGCAATAGCCAGATGAAAGTCTGAACCTTTCCTTCAGCTCGGATTCGCCAGACGCATTGCAACTGCGGCAGGTGAATTCGTCCCAGGAACTGAACATCATAAGCAGACTTGGCAGAATATTTTCCGTCATTTGTTAGGATCCATTTGATCGTGTCTTCGTTTTCTGTCTCAAGATTAACTTGCTGCAGCATTTCCCAGAGAGCCATGAACTGGTTGAGTTGCTCTTCCGTGGTGATATTCTGAAGACCTCTCATCCACCGACCATTACTGAGAGCTTCACTCACCGTCAGCCTTTTCCTTGCAGCCAAAGGGTAGCAGAGGGGAGCGATCGAAGACGGTGCCTGCCCATCTAACCACCTATCCGTCCAAAACCTGGCTTTTTTACCGTTACCAAGCGAGATCTTAGTGCAAGCGGCAAACAAATCTCTGTCAGTTTGATCACAAGGGGTTTCTGAACCGTGCCATGGTCTGTTTGGATCAATCCAGCTGTACCACTCCCAATGCAGACGCAGAGCCCGGCTGTATGCTTGCAGATCTTTGATCCCTAGGCCCCCATAAATTTTTGGAGCAGAAATTCTCTTCCAACTGACCATGCATTTTCCTCCAGAGACATTCTCCTCCTCAGGTGCCCAAAGGAAGCTTCTTCTTAACTTATCAAACTTTGTTGTCATCCAAGGATCGGGCGGGAACACTGTAAGAAAATATGTTGCCGTGGCAGTGATGACAGAATTAATGAGCACAACTCTCCCTTTGAAGCTCATCATCTTTCCCCTTCCTCCTTTCAACCTGCCCATTGCTCTGTCAAACAATGGCTGAACTTCAACATGCTTTGGTTTGCGGGTTCTGAGCGGAAGTCCAAGGTAGCTGCATGGGAAACTTCCTTGGGTACCACCAAAGTCATGAAGGACGGCATCCAAATCAACCTCCTCGCAAGCCACGGAATAGGCAACGCATTTATCCAAGTTTGTTCTCAGGCCAGAGGCATTCCCAAATAGCTGAAGAATTTGTTGTACAGCAGAAATGTCCTCTTTGATTGGATTAACGAACAGTGCTGCATCATCAGCATAGAAACTCGCTCTGATTCTCGCCGTCCTTGGAGGCAGCGGAGAGATGATCGCCTGCTGCGTAGCACACTCTAGCAGACATTGCAGGGGCTCTAGCGCCAGGATGAACAGCATCGGGGATAGCGGGTCTCCCTGTCTGAGCCCTCTCCTATGGGTGAAAGGCCTTCCCAGGCAGCCATTAAGCAAAATCCTTGATGACGAAGTGGCAAGAATTATTGACACCATATCTCGCCATTTCTGCCCAAAACCCAATCTTGTCAAAACCGTGAGAAGGAAACCCCAATTCACAGAGTCAAAGGCTTTAGCTATGTCAAGCTTTAGGAAAATGAGAGGTGATTTCTTCTTGTGTGCCCTTTTCACCACATTCCTCACATAGATGAAATTATCCTGAATTGATCTTCCTCTGACGAAGGCACTCTGACCTGGCTTGACTAGCTTGTGCAGCTCAGGCGCCAGCCTGTTGGCCAGAAGCTTGCAAAGAATCTTGGCCGCGCTGTGCATCAGACTGACATGACGATAGTCCTTGGCATCAGACGCATCATTCTTCTTTGGCAGTAACACAATCGACGCCGTGTTGAGCAAGTTCCAATTCTATCCTTGTAGAGAGTGCATCATGTTCATAGCAGCAAGCAAATCATTCTTTATCAAGGTCCAACACTTTTTGAAGAAGTTTCTGATGAAACCATCTGGGCCAGGCGCTTTCTCCCCGTGCATCTCATCCACTGCCACCTGCAGCTCTTCTAGCAAAAAACGCCTCTCCAGGTGCGACAAATCAACTCGTGGCAGTGGCAGCGCTTCGAGATCAAGCTCAATCGTCCTCTCCACCCTTAAACCCATCATGCTCTTGAAATGCTCCAGGAGAATCTGAGCTTTTCCCTCATGCTCTGAGACAGTCCCTCTAGGCCCAACAAGAGTGGGAATGTGATTCTTGCGGCGACGCCCATTAGCCCGCAGGTGGAAAAACCTAGTGTTGGCGTCCCCATCTCTGATCCAAGTGATCCTAGACCGCTGCCTCCACTTCATCCTATCAATTGCCGCAAATCCAAGCAGCTTGCACTTAAGAGTTGCTCTCAGCTGCCTTTCACTGTCAGACAGCATTCTATCTTCCTATGCTACATCGAGGTTGAAAATGATCTCATCAGCTACAGCAGAGATGAACTTCTCCCATCTAGTCAGTCCCTTACTCCATTTCCTCAGGGCCTTAGCTGTCCGGCAAAGCTTTATGTGCAGCACCCTGATGGCACTCAAGGATTGGACAGGCTTTTCCCAGGCAGTCTGCACCACAGTCATGAAATCAGCATGCTTGAGCCAGTGTGCCTCAAACCTGAAACCTGAATAGTGCCTTCTCTCCATTTTACTCAGCAGCAGAGGACAATGATCAGAAACGTTTGATGAGGCAGGGGTAAGCTGAAATTGTGGATGGGCCATCTCCCAATCCCTGGAGACCATGACCCTGTCAATCCTCGTGAGGGTGGCCTGCTCTCTCTCACTGGACCAAGTGAATCTCCTACCCAGAATGGGGTAGTCAATCAGCTCCAAGTCTTGAATCATATTTCTGAACTGTCCAAGCAATCTCAGGTTGATGTTGTCATTGTTCTTCTCAGCTACCGAGGAAATAAGATTAAAATCTCCCAGAACCATCCAGCTGTGTTGAACAAGCCCCTTAATCTGCCTTAATTCTTGCATGAATTCAATTTTGCTGTCATCCTCTTGCGGTCCATAAACTCCTGTGATAGACCAAGAACTGTTGTCACATCTGTTGACGATTGTGCCAGTTATTGAGAACTGGCTTCCAACCGTCAGTGGATCCACTGTGATGCTGAAATCTTCAGTACAAGCTATCAGAACCCCTCCTCTGACTCCATCAGCCGGCAGATAGATGAATCTGTCCCCAAACCTTGGGCCCAACATTTCAACAACCAAAGCATTGGTCATTTCCTCAATTTTTGTTTCCTGCAGACACACAATGTTGCAAATTTCCATCATAAGTTTATAACTGGTATCCATTCCACTTCCGTTTAAACAAAAAACAGGGTCCATGGTCGTCGGTCGCTCCAAGTTTAAGGTATGTTCAATACCAATTTGAGTATTCAAACTAACAACGCTATGTGACCACTGTGGTAACTAGGACCTATGATCCTATGACACACTCATCTAAAATCTGACAAGCAGATGGTTATCTAAGATGAATTTGTAAGCAAGTACTGATGTCTAGGCATGCGAACAGCTGAACGTTTTTTCTTTCGGTACTACTGTTGTTTCATCAATGATACTGGGGGCTCATTGAGATCCTTAATACGAAAACAGAACTTCAAATACAAGACAGAAAATAGAGATTCATGTTACAAAATCAGGAAGAGAAAAAAAAGAGCATAGCCTTGCATGAAAATACTAGAGGCCAAACTTCGCAACCTTCATATGATCACTACCCCAGCAGACAATACTATGTCAGAATCATTGAAACAAACTGCAGACATAAGAAATTTGTAATCCCTGCAAGGCTAACATTTTTTTCACTGGATCCGAGCCGAGCAATTCAACAAGTCACGGCCTCTTTGAACCAGCTAAATATAGTGTCATGTACTGAACTCAGGAAGCGGTGCAATGCTTGCAGCGATTGCTAGAGAAATGACACAGGTAGTGGGAAAAATGCAAAGGGCAACTAGTTTAAAGAAGTTCTGAACTAACTGTTCACTAATGAGCATACATGGTTCTTGGTTTGCAGAACCTCATGTTCATACACTTGATTTTCTTTTCCCAAGTAAACTAGGAACAACCTGGGACCTGAGGATATCCTTGATAACACCGGGGCAGCTCTTGGTTAACAGATCGAAACCTTCAGACTCCATCGCCTCATCCAGATTGGTCGGTGAGCTGAGGAATACCAAGCATGCTTCCTTAAGCACAGGGCAGTGGTGCTGCTCCGCCAATGCCAAGATGGTCGCCACCGAGCTCGTGTTAATATGATTGCACAACTTATCTTCACAGATGAGTTTCAGCCTCTCCAAATCATACATGTCTGCTGCAACAAGCAGATGCTCAGCCAGGGCATATTCTTCTTCTTGATCCATATTTGGCAACGCATCGGTGTACATGAAAGTAAGCAGAGTATTGAACACTTCTGCTTCCATGTTATCAATACGTATGGCCTCTCTCGCGGTCCCCTCCTTCATCGGCCCGAAGAGTTGTGCTCTGAAGACCGGAGACCGAGCCGCGAGCACTGATCGGTGCGCCGAGAATGTCACGGTGCCGACTCGGAATTCCACATCGACGCATGCCTTGCTCGACAGGAGATCCCCAAAGTGCTGGTGCATGTCAGATGGTGGCAGCACGATGAATGGTGTCTCCTGAGAGTGGAAGTCGCTCATGAGAGTGATAACGACCTTGAGTGTAAAGGAATCATCCTTGAGATGCTCTGATTTCTCTAGCTGATCCCTTTCGATAAAGTTGCCAAATCCCCAAGAGTTATTACCTACGGCAAAGTCTCTGATGACGGATGTCCGAGTATAGACTGGCACAGGCTTCCCAGATTGGTCGAGTAAGCTGAACTGAAGTTTGTTAGACTCTAGGCTAAACAATTCGGTAATGTTCTGTATATGCACTGGGGACTCGAGATCTGAGAGAGAGATGGGAGAGGAGATTATCTGCACCAGTGCTCGATGAACTCGAGCCGGAGGCCATCGGGGAGGGCGACGGCGTGAGCGTGGTGAGTGAGGGTGGCGGCTGGAGGAGCTTCCCGTGGCTAAGCGCTAACCCTAGATCGGGTAGGGTGTGTCGGTGGGTCGAGAGCGTCGCCGGTGAACCTCGTACTGCGAGCCCCGGCCCCCACATCTGTTAATATAGCGCTGCCACAGGGGCCCACCAACCATATTCGGTTGGACGCCCCCGATCAGGGCGCGAGAGGGGGAGTGGATAGAGTCGTTGGACTCTATCCCTGTGAGATCAATCTAACATTCTCCCCCTTGATCTCAACTTTACTTTTAACTTTATACTGTGTACTTTACTCGTTTCATCACGGATCAGTACATAGAGCATGTTTCATCGTCTCAGCTCGATTGCCGATAGAATCAGACAGCCACTATACACTTTTCTGTTTTGAAACAAATTCTGTTACTTTTGGGCCTCTTATGATCCAGGAATCATAGGCTTGCCATTAAACCCATGCCGGCTAAGTGTTCCTTGAACACACTGGGTGGTAAGCCTTTCGTTAGCGGATCCGCAAGCATATCCTTTGTCCTTATATGCTCGAGTCTTATAGTTTGATCCTGGATTTTGTCTTTCACAACATAATACTTTACTTCTATTGGTCTGGTAGCTTTACTCGACTTGTTGTTGTGAGCATAAAATACTGCAGGCTGGTTGTCACAGTACATCTTTATTGGTTTGTCAATGCAATCCACTACTTTCAAGTCGGGTATAAATTTCTTTAGCCATAACACCTGATTCGTGGCCTCAAAACATGCTATAAATTCGGCATACATCGTGGATGATGCAACTATTGTTTGTTTGCAGCTTCTCCACGAAATAGCCCCTCCTGCGAGAGTGAACACATATCCTGTTGTGGATTTTCTTTCATCTTTGTCTCCCGCATAGTCTGCATCTGAATACCCTTTTATCTCTAGGGAATCAGATCTTCTGTAAGTTAGCATGAGGTCTTTTGTGCCTTGCACATAACGCAATACTTTCTTTACCATCTTCCAGTGCTCTATGCCTGGATTTGACTGATATCTACCGAGTACCCCGGTGATAAAAGCTAAGTCAGGGCGAGTGCACACTTGTGCATACTGTAAGCTTCCAACAGCCGAAGCATATGGTACTGCTTTCATTTGATCGATCTCATATTGATTCTTGGGGCATTGATATTCCCCAAAACTGTCGCCCTTGACTATCGGAGCAGGTGTGGCATTACTCTTATGCATATTATACTTTATTAGAACTTTTTCTAAATATGCCTTCTGTGATAGTCCTATCACTCCATTCTTTCTATCTCGGTGAATTTCTATGCCCAAAACATATGAAGCTTCACCAAGATCTTTCATGTCGAAGTTTGAGGACAAAAACTTCTTTGTTTCTCGCAGAAGACTAACATCACTGCTAGCAAGCAGGATATCATCCACATACAAGATTAGGAAAATATATTTCCCACTTTTAAACTTTGCATAAACGCAGTTGTCCTCGATGTTTTCTTTAAATCCAAATCTTTTGATGGTATCGTTAAACTTTAGATACCACTGTCTAGAGGCTTGCTTTAACCCATAAATGGATTTCTTTAGACGGCATCCCATGTGTTCCTTCCCCTCCATGAAAAAACCCTTGGGTTGTTTCATGTACACTTTTTCTTCTAAATCTCCATTTAGAAATGCCGTCTTTACATCCATTTGATGCAACTCTAAATCAAAATGTGCAACTAGTGCCATTATGATTCTGAAGGAATCCTTACATGAGACCGGAGAAAATGTCTCATTGTAATCTACCCGTTCTCTTTGTGTAAATCCTTTTGCCACTAGACGCGCTTTATACTTTTCTATATTCCCGTTAGAGTCATACTTTGTTTTGTAGACCCATTTGCAGCCTACTGTTTTGGCTCCTTTGGGAATTTCCTCTAAGTCCCAAACATTGTTGGAACTCATCGACCTCATTTCATCTTCCATGGCCTCTAGCCATTTTGATGAGTTGGGGCCTTCCATAGCTTCTTCATATGAGGTGGGATCACCTTCCATATGAACTGTTTCTGTATTATAAACTTTATAATCAGTAGAAATAGCTGATTTCTTAACTCTTTTGGACCTTCTAAGGGCCTCATTCTCTGGCTCATTTTGTACCTCAACTTCTGGTACATCTATTAGAGGTGGCTGCTGCAGCTCCCTTTCATGCTCAACGAAGGGTTCAGTCGGCTCCTGACGGACAGGTTCCGAAACTTCACTCCTTGTTGTCACGGGTGGAGTTACAACAGGTGCTTGCACCGCAACCTCAGGGATTGTTGGTGCAGGCACAACAGGTAGCGAGAAAAATGGCTCCTGAATCATCGGATTAGGTGCATGCACCCTCTTCTCCTCAAGATCAATTTTTCGAGCTACCATGCTCCCCCTCATTAATTCGTCTTCCAAGAAGACTGCATGTCTCGTTTCTACAAACTTTGTGTATTTGTCTGGACAATAGAAACGATAACCTTTTGATCTGTCAGGATAGCCAATGAAGTGGCAAGTTACTGTTTTGGGGTCTAACTTTGCAATATTTGGATTAAATACTTTTGCCTCAGCTGGGCTCCCCCAGACCCTTAAGTGGCGCAGGGAGGGAACTCTCCCTGTCCACAACTCATACGGTGTTTTGGGCACCGACTTGCTTGGTACTCTGTTGAGAATGTGAATGGCGGTTTTAAGCGCCTCCATCCATAATCCCAATGGCAGGGTGGAATAACTCATCATACTGCGCACCATATCCATAAGAGTACGGTTGCGCCTTTCAGCTACTCCATTTTGCTGAGGTTCGCCCGGCATAGAATACTGGGCGACTATTCCATTTTCCTGTAAGAACCTTGCAAAAGGTCCAGGTACTTGACCATATGGAGTGTGCCGACCGTAGTACTCCCCACCACGATCGGACCGGACTATCTTAATTCTTTTATCATGTTGATTTTCAACTTCTGCTTTGAATATTTTAAATTTATCCAATGCTTCAGACCTTTCTTTAATTGGATAAATATAACCATATCGGGAGTAATCATCTGTGAATGTTATGAACGAGTCATAGCCATCCACACTTTTCACAGAAAATGGTCCACAAATATCAGTGTGGATTATTTCTAGTGTTGCTGTACTTCGGTTTGCACCCTTTTTAATTTGCTTTACATACTTTCCTTTTATGCAATCTATGCATTGTTCTATATCGGAGAACTCTAACGGAGGAAGAATATCACTTTTAACGAGGTTTTCGATTCTTCCCCTCGAAATATGGCCTAATCAACAGTGCCATAACTTCGATGAGTCATGAGTTCTCTTTCTTTTCTTTTGTTCTTTGTTCGACAAGGAAGTTTGTTCATTCACATTACACACAGAATGCACTTTTTCACGTAAGGATAACAAATAAAGCTCGTTGTGAAGTAAAGCAACACCCACACAAGCATCTTTAAACCATATGGCACACTCGCCGTGTGCAAAATAACACTCATAACTGTCTTTATCCAAACGTGATACACTTATTAAGTTTCTGTGAAGTGAAGGAACAAATAAAACATCTCTAAGCAGAATCAAAAAACCATCAGCTAACTCCAAGGAGATGTCGCCAACAGCTTCCACGTCTGCTTGAACTCCATTCGCAACTTCAATGCATCTTTCGTTTCTTTTCATAGTCCTTGTCGAATGGAATCCCTTTCCTTGCCATTATGGACTTGAGCCATTCTGGACAGTCTTTCTTGAAGTGCCCAGTCTTCTTGCAGTGGAGACACTGGTCTTTATCCACTGGGAGAGTGGGCTGATGATACTGTTGGGGACCTTTGCCATATGGCTTGGAGGGAGAACCTTGATTGCTGTTCTGGAAGTTCTGGTAGTTCCTTTTCCTATTGTCCTTGACATAGTTTATTGAACCACCATTGGAGGCTTTGAGCCTATCCTCCTCTTGAACACACATGGCTATCATCTTTTCTATGTCCCATTTATCAGGGGACATGTTGTAGTTGATAACAAAGTTATCAAACTCTTTAGGCAATGATGCCATGACAAGGTGAACAAGCAGAGCAGGCTTTAGTTCCAGATCAGCATCCATGGGCTTCAGATTAGAAGCCATGTTGCTCATCCTCAAGATGTGCTCCCTGATGCCATGTGCACCTCCTATGTACTTTTCTGTGACCAGCTGCTTGAGCAGCTGGGTAGCATACACCTTTGAAGAGCCAGTGAACTGGCTCTTTATCTTTTCCAGAAACTCCCCAACGGAAGTGCACTCTGCGATTGAGCCCGCAATGGCGTTCTCAATCGTATTCTTTATAAAGGCCATGCACTTTTTGTTTGCATTGACCCACTTTTGGTTCTCTAGCACATATGCCAGCTCCACTAGAGCAAAGTCCTTTTTCTTTTTCTCCCATGCAGCATCATCATCATTTGCATCTCTGACTGGCTCTGTCGGCTTGACCGGCTGTGGAGTGTCCACAACCCAGTCGACCTCAGCGCAGACAAAAGCCAGATCAACTTTCTTCCTCCACTCAGTGTAGTTGTCACCCCTGAGCGTTGGAACGTCTTTGAGGCAACTCATCAGACTGTAGCCTCCTGAAATTCACAAAGATGTGAGATAACAAAACAATTGTATGCATTAATCCAACGTTGGTATAGATAAACACATACAACTGTTTGTGCAATTAAAACTATATCACCGTTGGGCAAAAATAGAGATAAATGCACCATTTAATCCATATAACAAATAAATTATGATCATGTTATTAACAACGTTGGTCATAAAATAACTGAATCATAATCACTTTTAATTCACTTTATCACATCTTTCAAGAAATTCACTTTAAACACTTTATTGCATTTAAGCACTTTTATTTAACTATATGCAGCGGAAACTTGAATAAAAAATTCATTAACTTTAATCTTTACAGAAAAGTTTCTGTCACTTTTGAATTCTCTAAACAAAATTTTCGTTGGAATAATTTGAATAGAGAAAACTATTTGAAATTTGCTCAAAATCTGAACAAAAAACAATAAAAACTGTGATCTGTAAAAAAAGTTACAGGAAAACTGTATGGGCCCGTGGCCAGACGCGGCCCACGGCCTGCTTTTGGCTCGCGGCGCGCTGTGCGGCGGATAAACGCCGCCGCTTGCTCTGCGGCCCGGCCTGGTGGCGGCCCGTCGGCCTGCCTCACGTGCGCCGCCAGCTGCTGGCCGTCGGATGAAATCCGACGGTCCAGCGCGAGCATCGCTCGGTCAAAACGACCCCAGCCCGACAGGGGAAACCCTAGCGACCAAAACGCTCCCGTTCCCGCTCTCTCTGTCCGCCTCCGCCCGACGGCGGTTGGAGGAGCTCGAGCTCCGGCGGCCGGCGCGCCGCCGAGCCCTGCCGGCGACGGCCACCGCGGCGACGGCGACTCTTCCTTTTACCCCACCCCCTTTTCTTTCTCTGTTGCTTCCGCACACGCGCTGCGTGGTCGCAGGTCCGGCGCCGGCCGGCGACCCGCCGGCGACCGGTGGCGCCCCACGGCGGCGTGGCTTCTTTTCCCCCGGCCTCTGCTCTCTTTCTGTACCGCTCGACGGCGGTTCTGGAGGAGGCCGAGCCCCCGCGCTCGGTACCTCTCTGGCTCCTTTCGCCAGCGACCGCGACGCCCGGCACCTCGGCCAGGACACCGGCAGCAGGATGGCGTGCACTTTGCCCCCGAAGAGGTTCTCTCTTTCGGCCGTGGCGAGGTGTGTGCCTCCTCCACTGCCATTGTTCTTCGACCGACGCCTCGGCATGCCGATGCGCGTCGGATCGAGAGGAACGGCGCGGCCATGGTGGCGGCGGCGCACTTTTCCGGCGAGCCAGAGGCCCAAAACCGGTGAGGTTTCTTTTAACTTTTCTGTGGGGATCTCGGGATGGTTAGGGTTTCTCTCTACCTAGAGCAAACTTGCTCTGATACCATTGTTAGACTCTAGGCTAAACAATTCGGTAATGTTCTGTATATGCACTGGGGACTCGAGATCTGAGAGAGAGATGGGAGAGGAGATTACCTGCACCAGTGCTCGATGAACTCGAGCCGGAGGCCATCGGGGAGGGCGACGGCGTGAGCGTGGTGAGTGAGGGTGGCGGCTGGAGGAGCTTCCCGTGGCTAAGTGCTAACCCTAGATCGGGTAGGGTGTGTCGGTGGGTCGAGAGCGTCGCCGGTGAACCTCGTACTGCGAGCCCCGGCCCCCACCTCTGTTAATATAGCGCTGCCATAGGGGCCCACCAACCATATTCGGTTGGACGCCCCCGATCAGGGCGCGAGAGGGGGAGTGGATAGAGTCGTTGGACTCTATCCCTGTGAGATCAATCTAACAAAGTTGAGCGTTCACCGTCTCGGCCTCGGCGACGGTATCATCGAGTGTGAGATAGAGGGATATGGAATCAATGGAGTTGGAACGGGTCCCGTTGGGATAGTAATGAACATGCCATGTGCGGCCTCCCACATGGAACGGGACAGAGTTGAGCCGCTCGCCATTGGGGACCTCCTTGGTGCGCGAGTAGCCGACGATCTTGAGCAAGTGGTAGCCGCTCACGGCGCTGGCGACGATGGAGGAAGCGGATCCGGAAGGGAGGACGTCTCCGGCGACAGGCGAGGAGGTAGGCATGGTGTGCGGCGGCGAGGGTTTCGCCTGTGGGAGGTGTACCGGTGACTAGACGAAGAAAGCAACTGGACTCTTGTGCGTGAGTGAATGGATGGGCCGAATTGCAGAGACACCGTCCATTACTTATATGGGTCCATTATTCTAGAAAACAACTTATGGTCCATGATGACAGGCGACGCTGCAGTGTCCTCATATTTTCCCTTTTTTAAAACACTTTTTTCCCATTTGAATCAATCGTCTTGTTGAACTGCTCATGTAGGTCAGCACAAATGAAAAAAATTCGAAAATTCTCGTTCACATTTTCTTTCGTACTGCTTATTTAGTTCCATCTATTATAAAGTGATTTCTTTCTTCCTAACTTTTTCCACAGAACTGATGTCCGCCTTGTTTTTTTAACACGGGAGTCGGGGTCTAGAAGGACCCCGAGATTTTATTAACAACGGTGACAGGTACATCATTAAGAGTGGCCTTTTCTATCCTAGTCCTAGGAGATCTCCTATCTATGGATAAGGCCCGTCTTTTTACGCAAACCACCCTAAAACTACAGAAAAGCTTGCAATCAAGTTCTTGGGTGTCTCCGTCAGCACTCGCCGGCGTCCTCCAGGCGATGTCGTCGAGAGCAGGGGCCTACTGCTCGGGAGCCCCCTTCCGGTGAAGAACAGCTACCACGGTCCCCTATTCGCCGCGGGGAACGGATCACTTCGCGGCGGAGAGGGTTCGAGCACCCGTGGCTGTGCCGGATCAAGGCCTCCTTCGTGGAGGTTGAAGACTCACCACCTTGTCGGCAGAGGATTGCGGTGGCGCTGCAGCCGGCTGCATGGATGAGCTCTGGTGTTGATTCCTGATACGTCTCAAACGTATCTATAATTTTTGATGCTCCATGCTTGTTTTTACACCATTTGCCTACTGTTTCGTTACACTTCGTGGCGTTTTTATGCGATTTTCGGAACTAACCTATTGACAAGATGCCACAGTGCCAGTTCCCAGTTTTCTGCTGTTTTTTTGTTTCAGAAAAGCTACACAGGAAATATTCTCGGAATTGGACGAAACAAAAGCTAGAAGTCTTATTTTTCCCGGAAGCTTCCCGAAGACCGAAAGAGAGCCGGAGGGGGGCCAGAGGCTGCCCTCACACATAGGTGGCGCGGCCCAAGCCCTGGCCGCGCCACCCTGGTGTGAGGAGCCCATGGCTGCCTCCTGACGACGCCCCTCCGCCTATATAAAGCCTCGGGATGGAAAACCCTAGAGGAGTCGGCGAAACTTCCAGAACAGTTCCGCAGCGCCGCCACCGTCGAAGCAAAATTTCGGGGGACAGAAGTCTCTGTTCCGGCACCCTGCCGGGACGGGGAAGTGCCCCCGGAGCCATCTCCATCGGTCTCCATCGCCGTCTCTGCCGTCTCCATCGACCTCACCGCCATCTCCATCAACCTTGCTTTCTCCTATGATGAGGAGGGAGTAGATCATCCCCGGGGCTGAGGGCTCTACCGGTAGCTATGTGGTTCACCTCTCTCTCCCATGATGTGATCTTTATGTGATCGTGAGCTTTGTATCATGTTGAACAAGTAGATGTTATTATTCAGATATTATGTGTACTCTAGTGATGTTATTAAAGTAATCTATTCCTCCTGCCATGGTGTAACGGTGACAGTGTGTGCATCATGGTGGTACTTGGTCTAGGCTACGATTGTGATCTCTTATGGATTATGAGAGTAATTATCACTATGATAGTATTGAAGTGATCTATTTCTCCTTTCATGGTGTAATGTTGACAGTGTGTGCACCGTGTTAGTACTTGGTCTAAGTTGCAATAATATCTATCTTGAGTTGTGATCTGATTTGGATATTTCTATGAGTGGTGTTTGTCAAGTACTTGATGAACTTTAAGGGGTGCTTCTGTAGCCACTACGCAATGATTAGTGTTGTTCAATAGGAGAGTAATTCAGAGTACCATAGTGAAGAGAAGTTGTTTATTTGTTCAATCATGTTATATTTATTGGGAGTGTGTCCACTAGTGAAAGTATGATCCCTAGGCCTTGTTTCCAAGCATTGCACACCGTTACTTCCTGTTTTGTTACATGTTTGCTCGCAGCGATACTTATTCCATATTACATTTACTACTCATAATCATCACTACTACTTATATTTCACTATCTCTTCGCCGAACTAGTGCACCTATACATCTGACAAGTGTATTGGGTGTGTTGGGGACACAAGAGACTTTCTGTATCGTAATTGCAGGGTTGTTTGAGAGGGATAGCTTTGACCTCTTCCTCCCTGAGTTCGATAAACCTTGGGTGATCCACTTAAGGGAAACTTGCTGCTGCTCTACAAACCTCTGCACTTGGAGGCCCAACACTGTCTACAAGAACAGACGCGTGCGTAAACATCAAGCTCTTTTCTGGCGCCGTTGCCGGGGAGGTAAGGTAAAAGGTACTCACATTCTTTGGTTACTAAGTCTTTTAGTTGCTGGTGAGTGCTCGAAGTTATTTCCTTTAGATTTTGCAATTATATCTTTTTGTTTCTTGTTTTTATTATCACTAGTTAGGCTTAATGGAAAACAAAGAGTTCTCTAGTCTTTTTCCTGAGTTTAGATATGAAGTGTTTGAAGAGAAAATTGAAAAACCTTTGGAGCTTAATTTGCATGCTAATAGTGTTGTTAGTATGAATGCTTTGAACACCATTATTGCTAATGCTATAGAAAAGTCTAAGCTTGGGGAAGCTGGTTTTGTTAAGCATGATATTTTTAGTTCCCCGGCTTTAGTGGAGAAAGTTTGTTCTGATAATATTTTATCTCCCATATGTGATGTTCCTTCCTATGATGATATGTTTGAAGAATATGCTTTGCGAAATAGCTGTTCTTTAGCTTGTGATGATACTAAACCTCTAGTTTATGATGGTTATGATGATGGGTATAATATTTTCAGTTCACCTACTATTGAGGATAAATTTAGTTATGATTACAATATGCCTCCTATTTATGATGATTATGGTGATGAGAATAATTATTCTGTTGAATCTGCTCCTACTACTATTGTTCATGTGGTGAGTATTAATTCTTTCATGCATGTGGCTCATGATAGGGATGCTTTATGTGATAGTTATATTGTTAGTTCTATTCATGATGCTACTGAAAGTTATTATGAGAGAGGGAAACATGGTTTGATGGATCTCAACAATATTAAGTTTCCCCTCTTTATGTTGCAAATCTTGAAGTGGCACATGTTTTATCTATCCATGCTTGCTACTATGTGCCTCGTTGATTTATTTTCTTACAAGATTCCTATGCATAGGAAGTGGTTTAGATTTAAATGTCTTTCATACTTGCTTTTTGATGCTCTCTATTACTTTAAGTTCCTATATGGCGCCTTTGCCTCAAGCTCTTATATGGCGCCCACATGAGCATCTTTGCAAATTACTGCGCCTAGCTCAAAGGCGTTAAAGAAAAGCACTCTTGGGAGATAACCCATTGTTTTGTTTTCAGTACTTTTTCTTTTATTTGAGTCTTGGAAGTTATTACTACTGTAATAACCGCTCCTTATCCTTTTTATTTCGTCTTTGTGCCAAGAGAAGCCTCTAATTTGAGTGAGGTAAGATTTGGGGATATTGCGGTCCTGAAACTGTTTTTGGTGCTGCACCGTAAAAATTCGTATAAATTCTCTGTAAATCTTTTGGACCTGCGATTTCTTGTGCATATGCCCCAGGTTATATCCAAACTTTCATTAGTTGAACACTTTTTGATTTGAGCAACAGAAAACCCTCTAAAAATTTGACCTTTGTCAGCTGTTCTGTTTTGATAGATTTCTGTCAGTATTTGTGTTTGCCACTTTATCGCTTTCTTTTTGAGTTCTTTTGATCATGGAACTTTTGGGGAAGTTGCTACAGTAGTATATGCTTAATATGTGGTGGTTTTAGGTTGAAACCTGAAACAAAAAAGGGTTGATTCTATGTTATGCTTACACTAATGTTGCTAATAGATTTGTGTTTAGTTTTGTATGAAGGAAGTTTTCAAGTGTAGGGATTGGAGAATGATGAGATGAGTTGAAGAATGGACAAAAGCTCAAGCTTAGGGATGCCCATGCATCACCCCAAGAAATATCCAAGAAGTACAAGCGGTAAAGCTTGGGGATGCCCCCGAGGCACCCCTTCTTCATCGGCAAAAATCAGGTCACCTTTCAAAACACTATATTTTTATTGCTTCATGCACTATGCGTTTTTCTTGGAGCGTCAGTTGTTTTTGTTTTAGTTTTATTTTGTTTTGTTTGCTGCAATAAATGGTTAGATCATATCATGTTTCTTTTGGAGGATATGAACTCGCTTTTCGTTTGCCAAGAACACTCTAGTTTTCACTCTTATCGTTCAACGAGTGTTCTCTTTTTCTGCTACTGCATTTAGCTTGCATTTTTCGCCTTGATTTGCGTTCAGACCTTGTCATATCTTTTTATCAAGGTGTATTTTTGCCTCTGATCTTTATTGGTTTTCATCAAAAGAGGTGTCTTTAAAAATTTCAAATGGTGTTGGAAAAGAGAAAAAGCTTTATGCAAAAAAGTGGTACAAAAAGGAGCTTGTTTAGACTGCGGCCTAGGCTTTTGCATGCCATGCTTGATTGCATTTTCATAGTATGCTTAGTGATTTTTGCTGTAGCATGACTTGTCTCAAATGACTGAGATTGCTTAATGAGCCTTTGAAAAAATCATGCGTTGTTTTTATTATATGGAAGCATTTATTTGGTTTTCTCCTTTGATGCTTTATTTGGGTTGACTTGGCACATGCTTACACCATGTTGACTATAAAATAAGTTGCCTATTGCCTCTATGATCATTTAGTTTTTGATTTTTGATGCCATCTTATGCTTCTTTTAATGTTGCTTTGTCGCTATGCATGATTATGGCCGTTATTGCTCTCTTAGTTGGTCGCTCCCAGTCTTTTGCTAGCCCTTATTTTGTACTGAGTATGAGCTCTACTCGTGCATCCAACTCCCAAAAAGCAAGTTTGCCATTGTGTCCACTATAAATTCCTATGCATGGTATTTGCAAGCCATTCCAAGTAAATTTTCATGTGCTAGCTTTCAAAAAAAACTTCAAAACACTTCTCCTTTTGTGACAATGTTTTTAGCTCATGGGGACGTAGTGGTCGGATTTGCTATCTTCCATATTGCTTATTCCAAAAAGAAAAAAAAAAGAAAAAAAGAAAAAAAAGGCACTCCTCCATGGTATGTGAATGTTGGTGGGCACTCGATGGAATCGGTTAGCCATGGTTTGAGAAAGGAAAAAAGGTGGGGAGGAGTGCCAAGTTTTATAAAAAGAGCACAAAAAGTGCCAATCTCTCTCTCAAAAACTTGCTTCATTTTTGTATGGAAGATAGTAAGAACCCCATTGCCAGTCGTTGACAAAGACAACCACCTCTCAAAACCAATTTTTATCTCTCTGTTTTACAAATGAAAAGCTCTAGCACATGTTTAATCCCTACTTCCCTCCGCGAAGGGCCTTTCTTTCTTTTATGTTGAGTCACCGCCTTCTACCTTTATGCACCATTAAGAGAGCATAGTTGTCATTCTGAGTATAATGTGCATTGTCCCAAAGTTTTCATTGATTGATTCATATTGTTGGTTTCACTTGTTCTCAAATTATTTGTATCTAGTCACCCTCTTAAACTTGAAGGTGTCCTATGCATTTATGTTTTGCTCTCCATGAAGGACAAGCTGAAAACCATTTGTATGTTTTTCCGTATGATTTGAACACACGTTTGACTTTCATTGTTTCATTTTCATGATCTTTTGTTCGTGTTCATTTGCATGTTTACAACATGGTTGCTAAGTTTCTTATTGTCAAGATTATATCTTTCATGCCCATGTTTTAAGTTCTTATGATCCCAGCTCACAATGCTTACATATATGATCAAGATTGTGTAGGTGCATGTCACCTCAAAAATTATTTCTTTTGTTATCACTTACCTACTCGAGGACGAGTAGGAGTTAAGCTTGGGGATGCTTGATATGTCTCAAACGTATCTATAATTTTTGATGCTCCATGCTTGTTTTTACACCATTTGCCTACTGTTTCGTTACACTTCGTGGCGTTTTTATGCGATTTCCGGAACTAACCTATTGACAAGATGCCACAGTGCCAGTTCCCTGTTTTCTGCTATTTTTGTGTTTCAGAAAAGCTACACAGGAAATATTTTCGGAATTGGACGAAACAAAAGCCAGAAGTCTTATTTTTCCCGGAAGCTTCCCGAAGACCGAAAGAGAGCCGGAGGGGGGCCAGAGGCCGCCCTCACACATAGGTGGAGCGGCCCAGGCCCTGGTGAAAGGGCATTTCCCTAATAAATGTATTTTGGTGTTTGTTAACAACATTTGGTGATTTAACCATGCTATTAAAGTTCTGCAGATTTTCTAGGTTATTTCAGGATCTCGCGGAGGTGCACCCCAAAAAGGTAGAAAAGATCGGAGCCCGTAGTCCAGTAGTGGAGTTAGGGCTTAGTTGTCTTGTAGGGTGCTTCGCGAAGGTGGAAATGGTGGAGAGGGGATCCATGAAGTGCTGCTGTTGCTTCTTCTAGGGCGGAGACTCCGGCCCTGGTGGCCGGAGACTCCGGCCTAGGGATTCGCCCTAGCAATCCTCCCAGTTGGACAGTTCAGATGCCCTCCCGGAGTTGGGCCGGAGACTTTCTGTCTCTGGCCGGAGACTCCGGGTGGGCCAGAGACTCCGGTCCCCAGGGGCCGGAGACTCCGGTCTGTCTGGCTGGGTCCTGGATTGCTAAGGCTTGGACGAGTCAGTGACCAGGCCGGAGTTGGGCCGGAGACTTCTGTCTCTGGCCGGAGAATCCAGCCCTGGAGTCACTTAGGGCGGAGACTCCGGCCCTCCTGGCCGGAGACTCCGGCCCTAGTTGTCCAGCAACGGCTACCTCAAGAAGGGGCTGCGGCTTCCACTCTCTCTCCTCCATTGTTCCAAAGCTTCAAAGCACTAGATCTCTCTCCCTAGCCAATAGAACTCAAAGCCCTTTTGGGATTTGAGGGAGAAGACCTAGATCTACACTTCCACCAAGGCGATTTGATTTCCCCCCTCTCTTTGTTGAGGGGCTTGTAACTTGTGTGCTCATCGGATTCCTAGCCGGAAGAAGCCGTCCTCCAAGCTTAACTTTGTGTGTAAGAGCTTGGTGGGCCTATTGGGAGCCTCCAATTGAGTTGTGGAGCTTGCCCCAATACTTTGTGTAAAGGTGTCGTGCCGCCTTCAAGGGCATCGCTTAGTGGAGCGTGAACTCGCCTTTGTGGCTTGTTCACCGGAGAATAGGGTGAGCCTTTGTGGCGTTGGTGGCCTTTGTGACACCACACCTCTCCAACGTAGATGTACTTCCCGTAACAAGGAATGAACTACGGGAATACATCCTTGTGTCTTCGTGTCTCCATTGCGGTTATCTCTATCCTTTACTAGTACCTTTACTTATATTTTTATTGCTAGCTTGCTTGTCACTCTAGGTAAATTCACTTAGTAGCACATCTAGAGAATTTACCTCCTTGTCTAGCCTTAACTTGAAAAGAAGTAAAAATTTGGGTAGCTCCTATTCACCCCGCCCCCCTCTAGTCGCTCATACGATCCTTTCACCTGGCCGCGCCACCCTGGTGTGAGGAGCCCCTGGCTGCCTCCTGACGATGCCCCTCCGCCTATATAAAGCTTCGGGACGGAAAACCCTAGAGGAGTCAGCGAAATTTCCAGAACAGTTCCGCAGCGCCGCCGCCGTCGAAGCCAAATTTTGGGGGACAGAAGTCTCTGTTCTGGCACCCTGCCGGGACGGGGAAGTGCCCACGGAGCCATCTCCATTGGTCTCCATCGCCGTCTCCGCCATCTCCATCGACCTCACCGCCATCTCCATCAACCTTGCTGTCTCCTATGATGAGGAGGGAGTAGTTCATCCCCAGGGCTGAGGGCTCTACCGGTAGCTATGTGGTTCACCTCTCTCTCCCATGATGTGATCTTTATGTGATCGTGAGCTTTGTATCATGTTGAACAAGTAGATGTTATTATTCAGATATTATGTGTACTCTAGTGATGTTATTAAAGTAATCTATTCCTCCTGCCATGGTGTAACGGTGACAGTGCGTGCATCATGGTGGTACTTGGTCTAGGCTACGATTGTGATCTCTTATGGATTATGAGAGTAATTATCACTATGATAGTATTGAAGTGATCTATTCCTCCTTTCATGGTGTAATGTTGACAGTGTGTGCACCGTGTTAGTACTTGGTCTAAGTTGCAATAATATCTATCTTGAGTTGTGATCTGATTTGGATATTTCTATGAGTGGTGTTTGTCAAGTACTTGATGAACTTTAAGGGGTGCTTCTGTAGCCACTACGCAATGATTAGTGTCGTTCAATAGGAGAGTAATTCAGAGTACCATAGTGAAGAGAAGTTGTTTATTTGTTCAATCATGTTATATTTATTGGGAGTGTGTCCACTAGTGAAAGTATGATCCCTAGGCCTTGTTTCCAAGCATTGCACACCGTTTACTTCCTGTTTTGTTACATGTTTGCTCGCAGCGATACTTATTCCATATTACATTTACTACTCATAATCATCACTACTACTTGTATTTCACTATCTCTTTGCCGAACTAGTGCACCTATACATCTGACAAGTGTATTGGGTGTGTTGGGGACACAAGAGACTTTCTGTATCGTAATTACAGGGTTGTTTGAGAGGGATAGCTTTGACCTCTTCCTCCCTGAGTTCGATAAACCTTGGGTGATCCACTTAAGGGAAACTTGCTGCTGCTCTACAAACCTCTGCACTTGGAGGCCCAACACTGTCTACAAGAACAGACATGTGCGTAGACATCAATTCCCCCTTCCTTCTCTTCTGTTGCAGTGAGTCACCAGCTCGCCGCCTCCTTTCGCGCCTCCATGGCCGGCTAGAGGAGGGACTGATACGTCTCAAACGTATCTATAATTTTTGATGCTCCATGCTTGTTTTTACACCATTTACCCGATGTTTTGTTACACTTCGTGGCACTTTTATGCATTTTCCGGAACTAACCTATTAACGAGTTGCCACAGTGCCAGTTCCCTGTTTTTTGCTGTTTTTGTGTTTCAGAGTGATACACATGAAATATTTTCGGAATTGGACAAAACCACATCCTGAAGTCTTATTTTACCCGGAAGCTTCCAGAGATCTGAAGAAGAGTCGGAGGGGGGCCACCAGGGCCCCACATGCATGGGTGGCGCGGCCAGGCCCCTGGCCGCGCCAGCCATGTGTGAGGGCGCCTAGTCCTACCTCTGATGACGCCCCTTCGCCTATATAAAGCCTTGGGACGGAAAACCCTAAGAGAGTCGGCAATTTCCAGAAAGAGTTCCGTAGTTCCGCCGCCGCCACCGACGAATTTCGGGGGACAGAAGTCTCTGTTCCGGCACCCTGCCGGGACGGGGAAGTGCCCCCAGAGCCATCTCCATAGCCGTCTCCGCCGTCTCCATCAACCTCACCGCCATCTCCATCAACCTTGCTGTCTCCTATGATGAGGAGGGAGTAGTTCATCCCCGGGGCTGAGGGCTCTACCGGTAGCTATGTGGTTCACCTCTCTCTCCCATGATGTGATCTTTATGTGATCGTGAGCTTTGTATCATGTTGAACAAGTAGATGTTATTATTCAGATATTATGCTACTCCTATGCTTAATTATTATAGTGTACTCTAGTGATGTTATTAAAGTAATCTATTCCTCCTGCCATGGTGTAACGGTGACAGTGTGTGCATCATGGTGGTACTTGGTTTAGGCTATGATCGTGATCTCTTGTGGATTATGAGAGTAATTATTACTATGATAGTATTGAGTGATCTATTCCTCCTTTCATGGTGTAATGTTGACAGTGTGTGCACCGTGTTAGTACTTGGTCTAGGTTGCAATGATTTCTATCTTGAATTGTGATTTGATTTGGATATCTCTTTGAGTGGTGTTTGTCAAGTACTTGATGAACTTTAAGGGGTGCTTCTGTAGCCACTACGCAATGATTAGTGTTATTCAATAGGAGAGTAATTCAGAGTACCATAGTGGAGAGAAGTTGTTTATTTGTTCAATCATGTTATATTGTTGGGAGTGTGTCCACTAGTGAAAGTATGATCCCTAGGCCTTGTTTCCAAGCATTGCGCACCGTTTACTTGCTATTTTGTTACTTGTTTGCTCGCAGTGATTTTTATTCCATATCACGTTTGCTACTTATAATCATCTATACCACTTGTATTTCACTATCTCTTCGCCGAACTAGTGCACCTATACATCTGACAAGTGTATTGGGTGTGTTGGGGACACAAGAGACTTTCTGTATCGTAATTGCAGGGTTGCTTGAGAGGGATAGCTTTGACCTCTAACCTCCCTGAGTTCGATAAACCTTGGGTGATCCACTTAAGGGAAACTTGCTGCTGTTCTACAAACCTCTGCACTTGGAGGCCCAACAAGTGTCTACAAGAATAGAAGTGCGTCGACATCAAGCTCTTTTCTGGCGCCGTTGCCGGGGAGGTAAGGTAAAAGGTACTCGCATCCTCCTGTGTGAGTGCTCGGAGTTATTTCCTTTAGATTCTGCAATTACATCTTTTTGTTTCTTGTTTTTATTTTCACTAGTTAGGCTTAATGGAAAACAAAGAGTTCTGTAGTCTTTTTCCTGAGTTTAAATATGAAGTGTTTGAAGAGAAAATTGAAAAACCTTTGGAGCTTAATTTGCATGCTAATAGTGTTATTAGTATGAATGCTTTCAATACTGTTAATACTAATGCTATAGAAAAGTCTAAGCTTGGGGAAGCTGGTTTTATTAAGCATAATATTTTTAATTCCCCAGCTTTAGTGGAGAAAGTTTGTTCTGATAATATTTTATCTCCCATATGTGATGTTCCTTCTTATGATGATATGTTTGAAGAATATGCTTTGCGACATAGTAGTTCTCTAGCTTGTGATGATGGGTATAATATTTTCAGTTCACCTACTTTTGAGGAGAAAATTAGTTATGATTACAATATGCCTCCTATTTATGATGATTATGGTGATGAGAATAATTATTCTGTTGAATTTGCTCCTACTACTATTGTTCCTGTGGTGAGTATTAATTCTTTGATGCATGTGGCTCATGATAGGGATGTTTTATGTGATAGTTATATTGTTAGTTCTATTCATGATGCTACTGAAAGTTATTATGAGAGAGGGAAACATGGTTTGATGGATCTCAACAATATTAAGTTTCCCCTCTTTATGTTGCAAATCTTGAAGTGGCACATGTTTTATCTATCCATGCTTGCTAATATGTGCCTCGTTGATTTATTTTCTTACAAGATTCCTATGCATAGGAAGTGGTTCAGATATAAATGTCTTTCACACTTGCTTTTTGATGCTCTCTATTGCTTTAAGTTCCTATATGGTGCCTTTGCCTCAAGCTCTTATATGGCGCCCATATGAGCATCTTTGCAAATTACTGCGCCTAGCTCAAAGGCGTTAAAGAAAAGCACTCTTGGGAGATAACCCAATGTTTTATTTCCAGTACTTTTTCTTTTATTTGAGTCTTGGAAGTTATTACTACTGTAATGACCGCTCCTTATCCTTTTTATTTCGTTTTTGTGCCAAGAGAAGCCTCTAATTTGAGTGAGGTAAGATTTGAGGATGTTGCTGTCCTGAAACAGTTTTCGGTGCTGCACCGTAAAAATTCGTATAAATTCTCTGTATATCTTTTGGACATGCGATTTCTTGTGCATATGCCCCAGGTTATATCCAAACTTTCATTAGTTGAACACTTTTTGATTTGAGCAACAGAAAACCCCTCAAAAATTCGACCTTTGTCAGCTGTTCAGTTTCGACAGATTTCTGCCAATATTTGTGTTTGCCACTTTATCGCTTTCTTTTGAGTTCTTTTGATCATGGAACTTTTTGGGAAGTTTCTACAGTAGTATTTGCTATATATGTGGTGGTTTTGGGTTGAAACCTGAAGCAAAAAGAGGTTGATTATATGTTATGCCTACACTAATGTTGCTAATAGATTTGTGTTTAGTTTTGTATGAAGGAAGTTTTCAAGTGTAGGGATTGGAGAATGATGAGATGAGTTGAAGAATGGATAAAAGCTCAAGCTTGGGGATGCCCATGCATCACCCCAAGAAATATCCAAGAAGTACAAGCGTCAAAGCTTGGGGATGCCCCCGAGGCACCCCTTCTTCATCGGCAAAAATCAGGTCACCTTTCAAAACACTATATTTTTATTGCTTCATGCACTATGCGTTTTTCTTGGAGCGTTAGTTGTTTTAGTTTTCTTTATTAGTTTAGTTTTGTTTGCTGCAATAAATGGTTAGATCACATCATGTTTTTTTGGAGGAGATGAACTCGCTTTTCATTTGCCAAGAACACTCTAGTTTTCACTCTTATCGTTCAATGAGTGTTCTCTTTTTCTGCTACTGCGTTTGGTTTTCGATTTTCGCCTTGATTTGCGTTCAGATAATGTTATATCTTTTCATCAAGGTGTATTTTTGCCTCTGGTCTTTATTGGTTTTTATCAAAAGAGGTGTCTTTAAAAATTTCAAATGGTGTCGGAAAAGAGAAAAAGCTTTATGCAAAAAAGTGGTACAAGAAGGAGCTTGTATAGACTGCGGCTTAGGCTTTTTCATGTCATGCTTGATGTCTTTTTGATAGTATGCTTAGTGGTTTTGCTGTAGCATGACTTGTCTCAAATGACTGAGATTGCTTAATGAGCCTTTGAAAAAATCATGCGTTGTTTTTATTATATGGAAGCATTTATTTGGTTTTCTCCTTTGATGCTTTATTTGGGTTGACTTGGCACATGCTTACACCATGTTGACTACAAAATAAGTCGCCAATAGCCTCTATGATCATTTGGTTTTTGACTTTTGATGCCATCTTATGCTTCTTTTAATGTCGCTTTATCGCTTTGCATGATTATGGCCATTATTGCTCTCTTAGTTGGTCGCTCCCAGTCTTTTGCTAGCCCTCGCCTTGTACTGAGTATGAGCTCTACTCGTGCATCCAACTCCCAAAAACCAAGTTTGCCATTGTGTCCACTATAAATTCCTATGCATGGTATTTGTAAGCCATTCCAAAGTAAAATTTTCATGTGCTACCTTTCAAAAACCTTCAAAACACTTCTCGTTTTGTGACACTGTTTTCAGCTCATGGGGACGTAGTGGTCGGATTTGCTATCTTCCATATTGCTTATTCCAAAAAGAAAAAAAAAGAGAAAAAAAAAGAAAGAAAAAAAGGCACTCCTCCATGGAATGTGAATGTTGGTGAGCACCCGATGGAATCGGTTAGCCATGGTTTGTGAAAGGAAAAAAGGTGGGGAGGAGTGCCAAGCTTTATAAAAGAGCACAAAAGTGCCAATCTCTCTCTCAAAAACTTGCTTCATTTTTGTATGGAAGATAGTAAGAACCCCATTGCCAGTTGTTGACAAAGACAACCACCTCTCAAAACCAATTTTTATCTCTCTATTTTACAAATGAAAAGCTCTAGCACATGTTTAATCACTGCTTCCCTCTGCGAAGGGCCTTTCTTTTACTTTTATGTTGAGTCACCACCTTCTTTCTTTATGCACCATTAAGAGAGCATAGTTGTCATTCTTAGTGTAATATGCATTGTCCCAAAGTTCATTGATTGATTCATATTGTTGGTTTAACTTGTTCTTAAATTATTTGTATCTAGTCACCCTCTTAAACTTGAAGGTGTCCTATGCATTTATGTTTTGCTCTCTTTGAAGGACAAGCTGAAAACCATTTGTATGTTTTTCCTTATGATTTGAACACACGTTTGACTTTCTTTGTTTCATTTTCATGATCTTTTGTTTGCGTTCATTTGCATGTTTACAACATGGTTGCTAAGTTCTTATTGTCAAGATTATATCTTCATGCCCATGTTTTAAGTTCTTATGATCCCAGCTCACAATGCTTACATATATGATCAAGATTGTGTAGGTGCATGTCACCTCAAAAATTATTTCTTTTGTTATCACTTACCTACTCGAGGACGAGCAGGAGTTAAGCTTGGGGATGCTGATACGTCTCAAACGTATCTATAATTTTTGATGCTCCATGCTTGTTTTTACACCATTTACCCGATGTTTTGTTACACTTCGTGGCACTTTTATGCATTTTCCGGAACTAACCTATTAACGAGTTGCCACAGTGCCAGTTCCCTGTTTTCTGCTGTTTTTGTGTTTCAGAGTGATACACAGGAAATATTCTCGGAATTGGACGAAACCACATCCTGAAGTCTTATTTTACCCGGAAGCTTCCAGAGATCTGAAGAAGAGTCGGAGGGGGGCCACCAGGGCCCCACATGCATGGGTGGCGCGGCCAGGCCCCTGGCCGCGCCAGCCATGTGTGAGGGCGCCTGGTCCCACCTCTGACGACACCCCTTCGCCTATATAAAGCCTCGGGACGAAAAACCCTAAGAGAGTCGGCAATTTTCCAGAAAGAGTTCCGTAGTTCCACCGCCGCCACCGACGAATTTCGGGGGATAGAAGTCTCTGTTCCGGCACCCTGCCGGGACGGGGAAGTGCCCCCGGAGCCATCTCCATCACCGTCTCCGTCGTCTCCATCAACCTCACCGCCATCTCCATCAACCTTGCTGTCTCCTATGATGAGGAGGGAGTAGTTCATCCCCGGGGCTGAGGGCTCTACCGGTAGCTATGTGGTTCACCTCTCTCTCCCATGATGTGATCTTTATGTGATCGTGAGCTTTGTATCATGTTGAACAAGTAGATGTTATTATTCAGATATTATGCTACTCCTATGCTTAATTATTATAGTGTACTCTAGTGATGTTATTAAAGTAATCTATTCCTCCTGCCATGGTGTAATGGTGACAGTGCGTGCATCGTGGTGGTACTTGGTTTAGGCTATGATCGTGATCTCTTGTGGATTATGAGAGTAATTATTACTATGATAGTATTGAGTGATCTATTCCTCCTTTCATGGTGTAATGTTGACAGTGTGTGCACCGTGTTAGTACTTGGTCTAGGTTGCAATGATTTCTATCTTGAATTGTGATTTGATTTGGATAATCTCTTTGAGTGGTGTTTGTCAAGTACTTGATGAACTTTAAGGGGTGCTTCTGTAGCCACTACGCAATGATTAGTGTTATTCAATAGGAGAGTAATTCAGAGTACCATAGTGGAAAGAAGTTGTTTATTTGTTCAATCATGTTATATTGTTGGGAGTGTGTCCACTAGTGAAAGTATGATCCCTAGGCCTTGTTTCCAAGCATTGCGCACCGTTTACTTGCTATTTTGTTACTTGTTTGCTCGCAGCGATTTTTATTCCATATCACGTTTGCTACTTATAATCATCTATACCACTTGTATTTCACTATCTCTTCGCCGAACTAGTGCACCTATACATCTGACAAGTGTATTGGGTGTGTTGGGGACACAAGAGACTTTCTGTATCGTAATTGCAGGGTTGCTTGAGAGGGATAGCTTTGACCTCTAACCTCCCTGAGTTCGATAAACCTTGGGTGATCCACTTAAGGGAAACTTGCTGCTGTTCTACAAACCTCTGCACTTGGAGGCCCAACAAGTGTCTACAAGAATAGAAGTGCGTAGACATCAGGGACCCATCACCACACAAAGCCACAACACCAGAATGAATGAGATGTCGCTAATTGAAGAAGGCTTTCGGTTTTACCTCCACCACCGCGCCACCACCTCAATGGCATAGCAGGAGACTCCACCGGCGAGCATCCAGCAGTGCAGCAACGCACCGGCATGCATGGCCTCCAAAGGGAGAAAAGGATGCCCTTATTTAGGGAGGAGCTACGCACCATCCTCCACTCCGACCATGGCTCCTGCCACCAGTGCCAGGCGACGAGGAAGAGATCCGCCGCGCATCGCCATATCTGGCCTTAATCTGGCGAACTTCTCCTGGCATCGCTCTAAAGCACAGCAAGAAGCCGGCGATTCCCTACTCTAAAACCTAATCTATAGCTTCCGGATCCTCTCATCTGCCATCTCCGAGCAGTGTCACCGTCGGGAGAGGCGTCAGATCGGCCCGGTCGACGGGAGTCGAACCTCAAGGGGAGGGGCGGAGAGAATGAGGGAGGAGGAGCACAGGAGGACGCAACTTCGTGCTAACCATCCGCCTTGTTAGGCAATGAACATGTGGAGAACATATCCGGTGATATGAACGACTAAATCATACAATGATACCATTTAGCAAAATTTGAATTTTCAAGTTCCTACAAAAAAAATGCTAGTGTTCACAACATGTGTCTTAACAATCTCTAGAATTATCAGAAACAAAATCAGAACATACAGGGAGCAACTCAAAAGACAAATCGATATGTGAATTGGTGATGAAAGATCCACTAATATATGGTCTGGCTGCTGGCTTTTGAGAGATAATCTAATGAGGCTTACGGTTTTGCTGATGGAAGATCCACCACAGATGGTCTATGAGCTAATTGATGAAACTATTACAACATGGAGGGAAGGCCTGATTCGAAAAATGCTTTATCATATGGATGCCGATGTAATCCTATGCATTCCATTGTGTACCAGAAGGCAATATGATTTCTGGGCTTGGCATTTTGACAAAAAAGGTTGCTTTTCTGTTCGATCTGCTTATAGAATGATAGTCAACATGAAAATCACAAGGAGCAATTATTTCGATGGCAACTCGGGTCCATCTGAATGAGATGACAAGGGCTGGACGACTTTGTGGAAAAAAAGGTGCCCTCCAAGATCAGGGTTTTTCTTCGGAGACTAGCTCAACAATCGTTGCCTACATTAGATCTTCTGGAACATCATCATATGTCCACGATGAGTCTATGTTCACAGTGTAGTGCCCCTGATTTTTGGAAACATTCACTAATCGATTGTAACATGGCAAATAGTGTATGGACCCCTATCACATGATATGATGGTGGAGCACATGAATTCATGTGGTGAGACAAATGCAAAACACTGGATTTTTCACATGATCGAAACCTTGCCCCATGACCAGTTTTCTCGTCTAGCAGTGACTTTGTGGGCAATCTGGACATCAAGGGGGAAAGCTATACATGAGGACATCTTCTATAGCCCACTCTCTACCTTTGGTTTTGTCAACTCTTTTCTGAAGGAGCTCAATGTTCTGAATGACACAGCAGCAAGGGCCAAGGTTCAGTGCCATAATGTAAGGGAAAAACCTACATGGATTCCTCCTCCTACTGCTATTCCAAAGATCAATGTCGATGCGGCTGTCGAAGACAGGCATGAGAATAACTGATCCAACAGCCCTCGAGACATTAGCTTGTCGGGAAGCCATTGCTTTAGCACTATATCTTAACATCAACAGGATCCTAGTAGCTTCGGATTGCAAGGGAGTTGTGGAGGAGGTTGTTGTTGGTTCACTTGGAGTAAATGGTGCAGTGATCACGAAGATTAGGGCAAGATCAACTCAGCTTCAGGAGTTTAATCTTGTGTTTGAAGGGAGGGCATCAAATTTTGAGCCCCACAACCTAGCTAGATATGAAATTTCTCTTGATGTCGGTCACCATGTGTGGCTCGGCAATCCTTATGACAATCATATACATGTAAAAATTCTTGTTAATCAAGAAAGTCTAGCTCGTTTGTCTAAAAAATGGTTTCTTTTCGACTTATTCAAACTTTCAAAGCACATCTTTGCGATTCAATAATTTGCCTTTTTCCCGGCACCAGACAACTATTTTGGCATTGTAACACCTTTATAATGGTAAAGGAATTTACAAAAAATAGAACCCTAATTGAGGGATTAAATCATGGATCGGATGAAGGATTGGACGAGGGATTAACGAAGGAACTAGAGGGGCACACGCAGGACAGGCGCTGAAACATAAAGCTGGATGGAGGTTGCCGATCGTAGCAGCGATGATCGATGGAGCACTGCGGCGCTGTCAGGGCTGAGCGCCATCTCCCGTCTGTCGGTCTGTGAGGACTACGGACGAGGGTCACGAGGCATAATCGCATGAAGGAAGAAGCGACCGGCACGTGTAGGCTAGGAAAAGCGTCATACCGATCGACTGATCGGCCTGTCCTGGGATCGCCCATGTCGCTTTCTTTCTCTACCAATCCCTCCCCTCCCCCCTTCCCTCGTTCTTGGGTGCTAGGCGGCCGCCCATGCTGGCCATGGGTCAGCACCGACCCTAGTCGCAAGGATGGTCTTCAATCTACAGGTGATAGTGCAACCATCGATGGTGAGAGGACAGGGAGGGAAGAGGAGAGAGTGGGTGTGAAAGGGCGAGTGAGAGGGGAGAGTGGGCGTTGGCGGGATTTATGGCACACGTTTTCGATGCGTCTCGCTGTCTCTCGCTTTTCCCCACTCATGTAGCCACGTTACCACTTTGCGCTTGCTAGCGACTATCCGGCCGCGAGCGTCCATATTAACCATGCCTAGCGGGCCAACGTTTTACCTGCTTTGAGAATCGTGACGCCGAGTATAAAATAAAGGAACTAAACAACCTATACTAACTAATAAGGCCTCGCTTGGATGGCCATTTTAATTTCCATGTTAGACCCGGTTTTCCCTCCCGCTCAGTATTATGAGGGTGGCCTCCGGAGGTCCGTCCGAAGGTATTGACTAAAAAACGATCATCCAAGCAGGCCCTAAGGACATGTACAACAGTGTACGATCACCTGTCTGTTACATTGGTCATGACGGACTGAGATCCAATGCCTTGATGAAGGCAAGGCACGGATGAATAGTGTGGTGCCTTGTCTACTCAGCCGTTGGATTGAAAATAAACAGGCAAGATCAAGTATTGTAGCAGATGACTGTAGTGGTCCTGTAGCATTCAGACTGTAGCAGTGCACTGTTTAGGTTCATCTCGACCATCTATTCATGATCCAACGTCTAGGAACAGGGGTCAAGACAATCTACTGTTCATTGGTGCCTTGTCTTCATCAAGGCACTGGAACTGAATCCGGTCATGACAGGTAAGAAAGAGAGAAAAACAGTAGGGTCCGCCTGTAGAAATAACGACGGTCGCATGATGTGACCCTCCCATTCGCAACTACTTTCTCCAACAAAGCGTCTGTCGCCTGTCCCGACGCTCCTCGATGCTGCGTCGCATGGCCTCTGAATTTTCGTTGCCACCCTCCTTGGTTTGAATATCAGGAAGAGATTGTTGATTCCTTGTTGTAATTTCTCTATGTTTTCAAGGATTTCAGAGATTCAGGTTGGTATTGGGGGATTTAATGCTTGCACTTGATAATTTCCCGTTCTGCTGCGAATTTGCTACGTTCGATTCCCTTTTTTTTTATTTTTCGTATTTCCTTTGAACGTTCTTGAAGAGATGTAGTTCAAGTACTAAGAAGAAACAATGTAACTAATCTGGCGGTATAGAAGTTGGTAAACTAATTCACATGTAGTTCGCGTGTTACAGATAGCCCAAACGACATCCAGTTGTAGAGGATGTTTGTAGTGATGTCTACAGGTAACATGGATGGGTAGAACAAACAACAGAACTGTTGTACATGCCTAAAATAACTGGTGACATGTAGAGGAGACAAAAGTCACATCTCTTTCAAACTTCTATTTCTTTCTATTTATTGTACCTTTTCATTGCCCCTAATTTCATACTAAATGATTTGGTACAAGAGATGAATCATCCGCAAAGTTAATGCTGTAGCACAAGATTTACAGCTGAGGAAAGCGAGTAATGCAGTTATTCCAGATACTCAAGACCCAACAAGACCCTTGTGCCGAGCATAAGCAACAATAGAGACGAACATGAAGGCGCAAAATAGCCCAGATACAAGGACCACCTGCCACAAGTTACAGATGGGTGAGATACTTGTTATAATAATTCATAATTCGATTAGTGTGTGCGTTATCATTTATACCCATTTAAAGACGAAGCCATGGTCGTCATTCCACGTGTAAGGTATGTTCATACCAAAGATTCCAGCAACCAACGAGTACAGTGACAAGCAGACAGTCCCGGAACTCAAGAATAGCTCGAGCTGCAGAAGAAACGGGAAATTATAGATGTACTTCCAGCAGAATGTTAAATATGTAATGAGACAATAAATAATCAAACTACAATTTTTCAATGCAATGTGACCACAGTGGTAACTAGGAACTATAGCAGTCTTCTAAACTAGATAAGTGTGTGAAACTGAAACCTATACTTAACATGGGGATGCCATTGCCCATTAAGCACAGGGTTGCCTACTGACATCTTTACCAAAGAGAATCATAAGGTTTGTGATTTCAAATTACCTGAATCAACTGATTACGATGGTTGTCAAGCTGCACAGAATAAGAATACTAGTCAGTGCTTGAAAAGATCCACACTAAGAACATCTTAGTATTACAGGTAAATAATACCTGAATATTGATGTAATCTTCCGTGTCATCAATATACTCTCTCAGCTGAAAATGGTGTTGCAGATAAATACAAAGTCAATAAAGTGATAAATCCTAGGGTTTTTTTACAACCAATAAATCCTAGGCTTTTAATAAGGCTTAACAGAGCTTCAGCGCCACTTCTATGATTAGGCCTGGTTTACTATCCTATCATGGTACTGTGAACTTGACTTTGCTGCCCCAACTTACCGTTGTTAATTTATTTAATGTGCCATCAATCTGCATGAAGTATGCCTGCAAGTATAAGTAACTTTCAGTAATCTGCGAGAGATAGAGTAACCAAGAGGGTTTCAGGTAGATAAGTAAATAACAACCTCCAGCAACATCTCCAGCTCCTCCACATCATTCTCATTTCCATGCATAGTTGCAGCACTAGCTCTACTAGCTCTTGATATTTTTGAACCAATAGTTGGAGATGCTGGGAACCAATTTGGTCCACCAGAGCCACTGATAGGGGATGATGCCCCAGCCAACTTTCTAGACAAGTAAAGATCAGCCATGTCATCGTCATCATCCAATAATTGTTCAAGCTCATCTCTCACCTAGAAATTAAAGCGCATTTTGTGATATACTAGAAACCATACACAAGAAAAATAATCATATCAGCATATAACTAGTCATTAAAATACTAATGTATTCCATAGAGAAAATAGCACAAAGAGAATACTCATTCCATGGGAATGTATGGGACTAGAAACATTAAGTGCAGCACTATACAGATTCTAGAACAGTTCAGAAAATTGACATAGAAAAGCTAAAATAATGTTCCAACCAAGTATGCAAGAATAAATAAAAAGGTGCAGTTTAAGTGGCGATTAGAATTAAAATTTAAAAAACTTTACATTATAAAAAAAGCATATATCAGGAATGCACTTCAGGATATTTTTTACGTTTACTTCTGTTCTTCTACTCCCTCCATACCGGTTAATTAGTCCTTCGTGTATCCCTAGAATATCAATTTGACCAACTTAATGTACGATATATATTACAAAAATTATATTATTAGAAACTTCAAATGTTACATTTTCTAGTGGTACAATTTTAGTACTCCATCCGACCCATATTACTTGTCGCTGATTTAGTACTACTTTGTACTAAACCAGCGACAAGTAATATGGGTTAGAGGGAGTAGTAATATATATTTTATATTAAGTTGGTCAGTTTGACAACCTAGGGATACGCGAAGGACTAATAAACCAGTATGGAGTAGTAGTCACTCCTCCGTTGATAACAAATCATATGCCCTTTTGTGATAAACAAGGACAAAAATTAAAAGCATGGCACAGTCTATTACACGTTCAGAAATAGATAGCCTCTTTAATGTACATAGCTAACTCATACTGAGAACTTGGCTTATACACAGCAGTCAAATTCAGATGTCAATATGGCATACAAAAGTACAAAACAGCATAATTAGGCAGTATTGAAAACTATACAGGTAGGATCCTAAACAAGTGTCAGGTAACAAAACAAATGATACGAACTGGAAACCAGACCTTCTGAACCCTTGCAGTCAATCTCGTCATACCACTTTTTAACTTTCGTACCCTATCCAAGTTGCGGCTGCTAATCTGTGGTGCCAACAGTAGCGCAACTTAATATGGAGAAAATAGAAAGAGAACAGTTAAGATGAATTTTCCATGCATATGAAGTATCAAGAGAATACAAGCTAACGAAGATTTAGAAATGCTTTAGCTTGTCATGATTTAACGGTTGCATGAAAAAATGATAAGCATATGAATTGTGTTATGGAGCTAGGTGTGCTAATGTGCCAATTCCTCAATGGAACTTAATGTCATCATAAAGTTCTGCATTGCAACTTTAGCTACTATTACAGCAGACTGATTACATGTTAACACTTAAAGAGTAAAAAACACGACTATACTGCAAGAAATGTGGAGAGTTAAGTAACGTTTTCTTGCATGCACTCCTTTGTACCATCCACAATAACACTAATGATGATAAATGGATCTTGAACATATATGACCTAAAGTCATCTAAGACCACCTATAATTTTTTTCTATCATTTTGTGCAAAATTCCTAGTCAATAATGTTCGCATTGTACACATCAGCATATAATCTATACAACTAAATTCAATAGTCGATTACAAGATGACGCAGCAGCATTGTTTACCCATCTGTTGTTCATAGTTTTTTAAATTCTGAAAATAAGGTGAAATGACACATTTCTGCTTTTCGTAATTAAGATATCATACATGTGCTGCTTCAAATAAATGGCATGCTTGATGTTTCTAGGAGGTGCTAATCAAGTTCATACTAGGGAATTAATTAGACAAAGCATGAGTTCACTCACCTTGGACGTCAGTTCATCCAAAGCTGGGTAAGCATCGGTCTCCAGCTCAGTAGTGCGTGCATCAAGAAAGCTGCAGATTGACTCCAAGGTAACCTCCAGCGCGCGGAACTCAAAGGGAGATTCTGGTGTTCATATAATGTAATTGCAGGGCATGAACAATATTGTGTATAAGTATAACTAAATTATTACCATGGCCATGAATTTAAGATAACTAGGAATTGACCCAGAAAAGTAAACAAGTAGGAGTAAAACCTCTCAATAAGATTGTCAAAAGAAAATCAATAAGAACAACACATCTGATTAAAAAAAGAAGTAATGTTTTATTAATGTAGAAGCTGGAATCAACTAATAGGATATAATATATGTTTGTGGATTATTTTGATCTAAGAAACAAGATGACACAGCATTATCGTACATAATATATAAGATATGCCAAATAAAATTTAGTGATAGCATTGTTGTAAATGATCACAAAGATGCCACATAGACAAAGTATAATCTCAAGGTTCTTGGTTTATATAGTTATATGACCGGCATCATGTGTTAAATAAATCGTCCATGGTCCAGTGATAATCATCTTATTAAAAGTAAGGGATAGTCACATGTATCTATCTACTGTATAATATTGTAATATCTCAAATTGCTCTGAACACCCAGCGGGTAAAATGGGCACAACAGAGTGCCATAAAACGAATTTGGTCTAGTACAGAAACACCAAGATTGGCATCACGGAATAACAGTTAGGTGCCAAGAACCCAAGACTGTATACTTTGGACTTTTCTGCTAGGGCTGGTTGTTGAGTTTTTGCCAAAAGAATGTCCTAGTGACATGGACATACACTAAAAAGGAAAACAACAGAAAGGTGTGGCCAACTGACCACATCCCAGTCAGAGATTTTATGTCCATAGCTTCCTATTACATATTTGCATTCCTTGCAAACATTGTGTTCCTTGTTTGTCCAATTATCGGGCATCAAAAGAAAAATTGGCAATACTACGCATGAACAAATATGATAAAAGTAACCTAAGATTGATATTGCAGATATCGAGAAACATGACAAATAAAGATCATGCTTCTGACGTGATTTGAAAGAACGGTGACAAAACTTACCATCTTCTTCAGCACCTTCCCCATCATGCTGGCCACTTAAATTATCCTTTCCATCAAGGTGAGAGGCACCTGAAGGTGCTAGTCGTCTCCGGAGCTCCTCTACTACAGGAATTACATTCTCATCTGAAGGATCTCTAAGCAAAACCTGAGCCCAGCCAAAACCAGTAACTGTGAGTATATCACCAACATTGCTGGACAACTAAGAAAAATATTTAGATCCACACAGTTTCTGTGAAACGAGCTACAGTAACTGTGAGCATAACCAACATTGCTGGACAACTAAGAAAAATATTATACACACAGTTTTTGTAAAACAAGCTACAGTAACCGTGAGTATATCACCAACATTGCTGGACAGCTAAGAATAATAGTGTAGCTCATTTGAAACTTGTGAATAGTGTTCATTGCATGTAGAGTTCGATTTAAACTCAATTTTGCAGATCATGTCAAACTCGACATTATGTGGAGGTTGCGCTTGTTCCATCTTGTGCCAGAACCATATAAAATCCCCCCCAATCTCCTGCTAACTAATTTGAAAATTATAGATAGCTAACAATTTAAATCAGAGAGCTGAGTCAAAATGTGAATACACTCCCCAGTCCACCACATAATTCGTGAAATAATCCAGATTACAAGAAGGAGTGACTGAAAGCTCCTATTTATGATAATAATCGAAAGGGAAAATAAATAAACAGTGAAGAATATCACCTCGTCAGAAGTAACGATCGCCTTTATATGCTGATTGACCCACCGAATAAAAATTCCACCAAAACAAACAGAAGAATCGTCAGAGATTGCCACGAGTGAATGAACCATAAACATCAGTCTGTTTTCAGACAAATTAATTGGCAGCTGTATCAATATTTTCATTCGATCCACGTTAAAATCATCAAAAACGACCCACAAAGCTATACAAAGTTGAGTACTAGAATTGATTCTAAAACCAGCAACACTCTGAGCCTAAATCAGCACGTGATCCCTGAAAAGGTCCTAAAAAGGGAGAAACGGGGTAATTTCCGGGAATTCGGCGATTCCATCCATCCAACCGGAAGTAATTTCCCGGAATTCGGTGCTCACTACGAAATTCCCCTGGGCACAAAAAAAAACTCGGAACCGGAGGGGTCGAGGAGGAGGCGCGCACCTCGAGATTGAGCACGATGGCGCGCTCGCGGCCGAGGATGGTGGAGGGGTAGGAGAGCAGCGGGTCGAGGATGCGCAGGTCGCGGGCGTTGATGTCGACGCGGTGCATGATGGCGTACTTGTCGGCGTCCAGCACGCGCTCCTCCCCGGACGCGTCGAAGAGGATCCAGCTCCGCGACGCGCCCCGCTTCTTCGCCGCCGCGGCCTCCCCGGCCGCAGCCACAGCCGCCGCCATCTCGCCAGCGGGCAGGGCGTCTCACATCTCCGGCGCGGCCCCCGCGCCTACGCCGCCGCCGCCGCCGCCCCCCAACGTGGACGGCGGGGATGGGTTTTCTACCGCGCGCCGCCTGGCCCCCTCGCACTTTTTATTGCGCGAAAAGGAAGGCTTTCTGGTGCCCTGGGAAGGTGGTAATAAATCGCGAGGAGGACGGGGAGAGAGCGCCTGGTTCGTTCGTTTGATTCTGCGCGTTGATGGTGGGCGGCTCGGGCGATCTGGAATCGAACGAAAGGCGATTTGATTCGGTGCTAGCAGCAATCGGATCGGTTAGTTAGCGGCCGCCGTCTGTTGGCAGAGAGGAATATGGCGATTATCTCTGGTTTTGGAAATTGTCTTCATTTATGATTCTATCAATTACTTATTTGGCTGACACGGAATTGATTATGGAATTTATTTCGAATTCTATGGCTTTTCATCTCATGCATAACCTTAATACCTATTAGACACCCTGTCATTTCTGTGGATTTTTCAAAATAAAATGATATCATCATTGTCATTTCATTTCATTTCTACCAAATGAAATGAAATGATGGGTGCCAAACGAGCCCTTATTCTATTCCTTCCTAGTAGGAGTATTTTTTGCTTTTACTATAAGATAGTAGTCAATTACAACTTGTAATTTGCAAGTCAATGTATGTCAACATCGTATCGAAGTTGTCTTAGTATATTCCTTTGATAGTCAATTATTACCATGCCATTACAACATCAGCTCGATCTCGTTAAATTTAGAGCTTGTTTTGTTGGCCCGAGGTTGTTTTGCCAAAGATTTGGTTTGCTAAATTTTTGGTTGAGGTTTTGCTTGCTATGAAATGGCAACATTTGCTATGTTAAATTTAGGGCTTGGTTTCCTTTGATAATCAATTACTATGTCATTATCGTTAAATTTAGGGCTTGGTTTGCCCGAGGTTGTTTTACCAAAAATTTTGGCTGGCCAAACTTTTGGTTGAGGTTTTGCTTGCCTATGAAATAGCAATATTTTGTACATAAATAAGCATTAGCATGTCAAAAAATTCCACAAAATGTTCAAAATATACTAGCTTTTTGTCATGACCAAAAAGATCAATACGGTGCACTTTAGACACAATCCAAACATACACTTAGTGATGTTCCGCTAAAATTGTGCGGCTTTTTATAGGCCATTTGAAACTATATATGAGTTCTACATGACTACTAGGATTCGGGCGTTGAAGCATGAAAACAGGAAAATAATGTGACCGCAGTCTACATTGGAATATTAGCAAAATGATGTTTTTTCATGTGTGTGATCGTGGGGATCATAGTGTTGAGATCACCCCATGGGCCACACCATCACGTGTACACCCACAATTATACCCCCGTTGTCTTTCGTGGATAAACATTGATTATGACGTGGAGTTGATTCATGAGGTTAAACAAACCTGCAAGAATGTGAACTAGATTCACAAGGTTAAACGATCCCCATAGTATCCTAAACCTAACTTTCACTCTGCATGTAGTACAAGAGATATGTCTGCTCCACAAATAGGTCAAGCAATGGCTTGGTTCATAAAACATCGACACGGCGGCATAGATTCAATAGGGAAAATTCATTTCTTTGAATCGATGGCAAAATCCTACGATGTATTCAGTGGTGGAGCTACATACAGACTATATGATCAAGCGGACAACACAAAAAATGATGAGCAATAAACCCAGGCTTTGAACACACCACAATTGACCCTATAAATCCTCATTTTTGACAATCACTGCAATTTTTTTGGGCTTTGACATCACTGGCTGATGTCCCACTTAAAGCCAAATACATATGGCCATGCATGTCATGTTAATTGTAGGGTTGAGTAGAACCCCACCACTCGTCGAAAGTTGGTTAGAGAATGCTAAGAATCACCTGATCACAAAAATAAGAAAAAAAAATCAAGTGTTAACAAACGTAATACTTCTTTTTAGATCGACTTGTGTTTGGAGCCTAAGCTCACTAGAGCCTTTTATTTTAAAATTTAAAAAATAATATTCCAAAGTTTCAAAAAATCTATAAATATTTATACAAATAGGCGTTGATGTATACTTCAAGTGTGTTATATCTTAATCTAAAATATATTGTATTACGGGATACATAAAAAATGGCAGGATTTGAAGGAGCACTATCCACATGTCTCAATACAGAATTTCAGAAGAGTATAATACATCATATTTCGATTATAGACTTCTTATACTTTAAAGTATACATTGCTTATATGTATATTGGTGCTGGGTACTATTCAACCTCACTCTGCAGCAAGATTGGCTATTGGTGACAACAGGTGCAATGACGATGCCGGAGAGGTGGACTACAACTCTGAAGCTGATGATGCTCAGGTGTAAGAGAGACTGATCTTGGAGGCGCGCGGTTGAGATGCTTATGTCTTCCTGTTGTTATTGTCTGGTGCTTTTGTCAGTTTGGCAGTTTGGTTTGATCAGTTTACTTAGTAGTTTGTTGTTAGTCTGTTTCTCCCAGGTGCTTGCTGAGGCAGCCCTGTGTCTGGTCCAATCCGGACATTAATCATTTTGTAAAACTTGCATGATCTGAACTCTGACTTGTGCCACTTGTTTTCCGTTATCTTGGTAATGGAAATCGATCTAGTGTGGATCGTGTGTAAAAAATTGCTTATATATACATATTTCTTTTGGGATTTTTTTAAAAACTTTTCTAATTTGTTTGAAATAAAGGACTGCATAGAACCCGGGAGTCAAATAGACAGATCAGCTTGTTCACTGCAGCGTCGGCACGGGTTTCGCCGTCGCGGAGGATGGCGACACGGGCGGCCGCCGGCCGGTGGTGCGCGACGCCGTGTGCTTCGTTCGTAGCCCCGCGGGATGGAGCGAGCCGTTGCTCCGGGGTGCGTCGCGGTTGGTTGGTTGGTTGGTTGAACCACGCGTTTCCCGCCGCGCCGCACGGCGGCACGGGAGAGACCAGCTCCTGCTCGGGTCGATCGGCGTCCCTGCCGCCAGCACCTGATGCCAAAGCTGCAGTTCCGACCGCCGCCACGTACGACTCCGCCTGGCGCTCGCGTGCCTCTGCCCCCGCGCTGGCGCTGCGTTCATTAATCGTTGGCTGGACACGCTGACGTATGTCCGTAGGTGCGAATGCTTGTACAATCGGTCGGCCGTCGGCGTCGCTGCGAGAGACGCTGGCGTCTCAGGTAAAACCCGGCAACAAGCGTGCTCGATCAATACAAAAAAAAAAGGTTGATTGGACGCGTGGCTGTATCGCGGTGCGCTTTTAAGGTATTCTTTTTTAATAGGGTTAAGGTAGTATTCTTTTTGGAGTATATATTATGTCGAGTACTTTCAAATTTCCTCTTCCATTTACTTACACATAGACACACAAACGTGCACTCTAGAAAGTAGAAACCTTTTTTAGCTTTAGAGATCTGTTTGCGATGATATTTAAGAAGATTTTAGCAATATTTTTCAAGGATACGTCATGGATAGACGTATCGGTTTCAAGAAGAAGGGCCAAGAGGCCGAATTACAGCGCCGTCGACATAGACGTCGGCGGCGCAACTCCACGCTGCACAGGGGCAGCAACAGAACACACGCAACTACTCACCAACCCTCCACCTATCTACGGAAGCTAGCCTAGCCTTAAAGAGACCGGCAGCTCTCCACACCTCAGCCTCCATGAGAATCTTGCAAAGAACGACCTCAGAGGAAGGCGACGCCCCCTCAAAAACAATGTCGTTACGATGCCTCCACAAGCACCAGCAGACAAGGGCAATGCCTGTCCAGAAATCACGCAGATCATCCTTCCCTCCATGCCAGGCACGTAGCCAGTCCACGAACAAGGCCATCTGCGTCGGGAGGCGGTCCTCTCTGCCCCACCAGCGTAGGCAAGCGGCCCACACCGACCTTGCCAGAACACAACCGAGCAGGAGATGAGTGATGGACTCTTGGCTCTGATCGCAGAACGGGCAGGCTGAGGGCCGCGGCAAACCCCGACGCTCCAGTCTGTCCGCAGTCCAGCACCTATCCCGCAAAACAAGCCAGAGGAAGAACCGACACTTGGCTGGAGCACGAGATTTCCAGACCTGGAGCGCGCCGGCCATGGCCACACTTCCACGGAACATACCAAGATAGCAAGACTTCGCGGAGTAGACCCCGTTGCCACCCCAGTCCCACCGGAACTCATCAGCCACACCCTCGGTGACAGTAAGTCCCTCCACACGGTCTGCAACCGCCAGCAACTCCTGAATTGCGAGTGCATCAAGATCGGGGGGGATGTCCTCCAGCCACCCACCCTCAAGAGCGTCTCTCACCGACCTCACTCTAGAGAGCCTCTTCGGGATCATTGCAAAGAGGTGCGGCGCTAAGTCCTTTAGGCGCCCATCCGGAAGCCATTTATCCAACCAGAAGAAGGTGCAGGCCCCATCTCCCACAATCGAGGAGGTCGCGGCTTCAAAGACCTCCGTTACCCTTTGGGGGATTTGGATATCGAATTCTTTCCACGGCCGAAAGGCCTCCACTCGACTCAACCAAAGCCACCGCACTCGGAGAGCAATGTTCATCATCCGAAGATTCGGGATACCAAGACCCCCAAGCTCCTTCGGCATACAGACTTTGTCCCATGCCACAAGACAGTGACCGCCATGCGCATTCTTACGGCCTTTCCACAAAAAGCCACGTAGGATCTTCTCAATTGCGAGCAGGGTCTCGATCTGGACATCCAGAGACATCATGGCGAAGATAGACATAGCCACTAGCGTCAATCTGACTAGCTCAAGCCGGCCAGCGCGGTTAAGCATGGAGGCCTGCCAACTAGGCAACCTGTCCGCAACCGCATCCACCAAGTACTGCAGCTGAGCCGCCGTTGGCTTTCTAAGGCCAAGGGGCAGGCCGAGGTATCTGAGCGGGAAAGGCAACACCGGGCATCCCAGCTCACGATCCACTTGGGTTGCCACTTCCACGGGGCATCTAATCAGATGCGCGGAGCACTTGTTGAGGTTAGTGTGCAGCCCCGAAGCAACTCCGAAGTCATCAACAATCGCTGCAAATGACCTGAGGTCATCCACTCGAGGCTTGAGGAAGGCAACCACATCATCCGCATAGATGTATGTCCGTTGACGGAGGCCCGTGCCAGCAAGGGGGGCCAACTGGCCCTCCTGCGTCGCTTTCTCGAGCATGAAGTGAAGAACCTCCATGACCAGGATGAACAGCTGAGGAGAAAGGGGGTCCCCTTGCCGTAATCCACGCCTATTGGCCACACGGGCCCCCGGGGACCCGTTCAGGAGAACACGAGTAGAAGCCGTCGAGAGTAAGGCGCAAATGCACGCCAGCAGCCTATCCCCGAAACCCATCTTCCTGAGAACCTCAAGCAGGAAAGACCAATCCACCGTGTCGAAGGCCTTTGTGATTTAGGAATATAATTAACTCCATAGATTTAGGAGGACAAGACAAACGATTCCTTGGAAAGGATATAATTAACTCCATTCATCTCACAGTACGTGCTTTCAAGCTAGTGCAAATGCATTTTCCATGGCCGACACTAAAGTGTATACCAAAAAAAAACAATGTATCTTCATGTTATGTGAACCAGTGCACTCTTTATTGCGGTTAAGTATAATGTAAGTGTATGTAAAGAAAACGAAACAAATTGTAATAAGTAAAACTAATTAGTATAAACAGTTGATATGCTTCCCATGCATGTCATCCCTGAATTGTGATGTGAAACCATATAATTCTGAACAAGTTGTGGGTGTCGAAGCCCGGAAAAACAGTCCACGACCCAATGGATACGGATGTTGAAGGATAGGAGGTGCGTCCCAAGCATTAGTCCGATTACACGACCAACTATAGTTCCGTCTACGAATGGCTACTTATGTGTCGATGGTTTCTCCGGGCGTACAACCCCGCCTAAGAAAAACTGGATTAGACCAAAACATGACAACAAAAATGTACAAGGGGTACAGGTCTGACCTCGTGGTAAATAAAATTTTGGTTTAGAAAATAAAAACAGACCACAAATTTGTATAAAGGTCATGGAGCACACTTGGTCGCACAATTGTAACTAAGATTGTTCTCAATGTGACCATGGTGATCACGAAGAGGGAGGGGTGCCCTTGCCTAAGTCTTAGCTTTTTCAAAAAAAAATCCTTACATTTACTAACACCTAGACAGATATAGATAAACATGCATTTTAGAAACCTCTTTAACTTTATATTGCAGTGATATTTAAGAAGATTTAAGAAAAATGACCCAACAACATGTTTAAAAGGAAAGACAAACAGTTTCTTGAAAAGGAAATAATTAACTTCATTTTTCTCACAATACAATATATGCTTTTAGATCGGTGCAAGTGCATTTCCATGGCTGACATTAAAATTTGTAATTAGAAACATTGTATCTTCATGCTATGTGCACCATTTCATATTTATTTTGGTTGAGTATAATACAAGTGTATGCCGAGAAAATTGAATTAAATTATAATAACTGAAAGTGATTAGTGTAAACATGTTATATGCATCCAATACAATTTTTAAAGAGAAGGCCTCATGGACGGGCCTTCCATTAACAAAGAAACCAAGATAGTCTTAGAAGCAGGTTACTAGGGATACCAGTTTTGCAATAACAGGACACCAACCAAAGAAGGTGCCAAACCCTCACGCCAGAAAACCAAAAGCTCAAAAAAAAGTAAACAGAAGCCTTCTTATATCAAGCGATGAAAACTAGCTAAGGGTTTTAAAGAACACTCGCAATGCCAAGAAAAAATGAGCTCTAGTTATGTAGAACAAATCATAATCTTAGCCTCCTCATTTGCTTCTTGAATTGAACCACCATCCAGTCCGTTGCATCCCTTCATCCCATGGTGGACGCCACAACTGAAGGAAATGGATCAAATGATGCATTGTATCATCAGTTTTTGTGAGTACTTTTTCTTGAAGAATCAACTTTGTGAACGGTCCATAAAGACCACATCACAGCACCACACAAATCCACAGCAAGGAAAAGTTATCAGCATTTTCCTGTCTCCCCAAAGAGGGCAGATCTATGATGGAATGGGTATATGCATGCCAATCCACCACTGCCTTAACAATAGTCAATAGGAACTCAGCCATAAGACAAACAAAGAAAACAAGGTGATCAACATACTTTTTTGCGCAAAATTTGCTCCCTCGTAGGCAACCTATCCTGAATTACTTGCGAGAGGAATTGATTTTCCCAGGAATATTAAGTTTCCAGAGCTTCTTTAGTTGGGACCAGAAACCCTCCAAAATCAAGCCATCTAAACATATATATGGTGGAGTGCTTCCCATTTTTCTCAATTGCCCACCTCACATGATCCTATTGATCTGAGAAAATAGGTTAGACCAAACTCATCAGAATCTCCCAATAAATCATGTCAACATTCCCAAAAGCTCTCCAAATTGGTTATACTAGGAATGTGAATCCATCTTAGGCTATGGCAATGCGATGTGCACTCTCCTGGGCAATCGAAGAAGGTTTGCAGGATATTGTGGTGGTTTCTAATTGTCTGTTTGTTGTCCAATGCATCAATTCGTCAAAGGTGGACATGTCCTAGTGTGGCATTGTGATATTTAGATCATTGGGCTTTTGTTTTAGTAAGTGTCATTTATGATCTGTTAGTCGTGTGCAAAATTTTGTTGTGCACCGCTTAGCTTGGTCTAGCGAGTTATCGAGTTTGTCTTGTTTTGAAGCATCATATATTTCATTAGACAATCTGTTGATTAAACATATGGTCACCACAAGACACAAACATGCGTGCCAAGAAAACTTGCATGAGGAACCCCACAATAAGTAAAATTACGGTTTCACCCCTGGAGAAACCTATGCCATGCTGAAACATCATCCTCCACTGCCACGATGGCAGCGTTGGAAAAAGAGACAAACAACCATCATACCGAAATCTGAGAGAGCACCATCGCATACAAGCTTTTAGAGCCGATGAAATGGGCCATCGCAAGAGACGAGACCGAGACTTTGTGGCATGTCGGCCAGGGATCTTCCCCGTAGTCACTAGATCCCAACGCCGCCAACTTCATCCGACATAGTCAAAGAAGAGAAACATCATCGTCTGCCATTATCCACGTGCCCAACTCCAAGACAACAAACATGATTACGACTGCCGACACGACCGTCGCCCACAAGAGCGCCGACCGTCGACCACTAGACACAAATCCCGCTAGATCTAGAGATCGGTGAGATGCCCGGGCGACCTGCCCCCGGACACCACCAGATGGAGCAGCTAGATGAAAGAAGAGCAAAGGCAATTTATTTCAAAGCGGCTCCGTCTCAATAGAAGCAGCGTCCCAAGAAAGCACTAGGCCTATCCTAACAACATACCGAGCACCGGGGTCCCCACCCCTCCAGCGCATGTGCGGCCGATGGAGGAGGCGGGGACCAGCGACACCGACTTGGATGGAGTAGTTGGGGGCAAAAGAGTTCTCTGCCTAGATCGCTTTTCTTGGGAGCGGTTTCTGGGGTGGGCGAAAAACTGTTTGACGCGGGGACAAGATTTGTGGAAACAAATTTATAGTGACTATATGTTTCTGTGATCAATAAAGTGCACCCGTTCTTTCAAAAAAAAAATATGAATCCATCTCATAATAGAATTTGGCAGTCCAAAAAACGAAGGAAAATTATTTTTAGAGGATCCTGACCCACCCAAACATCATACCAGAATCTTGTTCGTTTACCATTCCCCCCACCCACATACCACCATTCGTTTCCCGCTGCGCCGAACGAGACCGTGGATCTGCGAATTCTCCGCCGTCACTGATGAGGATTCGCCGGTGTCGTTTTTCATTTTGAAAGCGTGCAGCAGGTGCGAATGCTTGTGTGGTCGCCTGATCGGTCGGCGTCGCTGCCAGAGAGGCCGACGTCTCAATTAAAAACCTGGCCACGAGCGTACATGGTCGATCAATAACAAAAAGGTGATTGGTCGCGTGGCTGGATCATACCGAGCTCTTCAGGAAATCTTTTTTTCATCCGCTGGTCTGGTCGGTCCAACTTTGGTTTACTTGTTTGTCGTAGGTGCGTTGGTCTTTATGTCCGGGTGGTGTTGAGCCTGCAGAGTACGCAACAAAATGCACACACGACTTTATAAACTGAACTGCGACTACAATATCAGCTGCGTAAATTTTGTGCACGACGTCGAGCTAGTTTTCCCGTGTGCAAACACGTTCATACGCAAGAGTCCATAACAAATGCCGAAATAAGATGCAAGCCTGACATCGGCGTCGCTGACAGTGAGGCTGACGTCTCCGGTAAAACCCGGCAACGAGCGTACGAGGTCACTCAATATATATAGTAAAAAAAAGTGATTGGTCGTGTGGCTGGATCGTACTTTGTTGTTCTCTCGACACATGCTTTCGCCTCGTTTTGTAAATATAGTCACACGGCTGAATCAATACAAACTAATAAGGAAACTATCTTACAAAATAGATCAAAGATAAATAAAAACTACAGGAGAATTCATATCCCGAAGAAGCACCGAGATGACTAGCTCGAGGAGACACCACGCATCCTTGTGTAACCAGCAGATATCGTCACACCAAACCCACCAAAGTTGTCTCCGAGTAGGGCCACCTGCCCTCTCACTTCGGGCCGTAGAGCGTTGATCCTGACAGCAAACAACAAGGATAGGGAATGGTGATAACTAAGCCACATGTATAAGATAGGAGGCTGCCAAGACGCACCGGGTCTTGTCGACCGATGACAATAAAGTGAGATCGAGAGATACCAGTGACGCACCTAATAGGTTGGCGATGCAACGCGCCTCCGCCGCCAGACCAAGATGGCCAAGGGTTTTCACGCGGAGCCCAAAAGCGAGAAATGTAACTATATTGACGCCTCAGAGGGTTACGACACCCGCAGGCATTGCCACAGCTAGGGGCTGTGCTGTTCAGGTATTCTTTTTATCCATTCGTTGGTGTGGTCGCTTAGAATACATTTGGATGAATCAAAAGTTCGAAACCCCACAATGGTATTATATCTATATTACTATATATTTTTCTGTCTAGTACTTCAGAATTTTACCTTCCATTTGCTTACAGCTAGAGAGATAACCGTGCACTCTAGAAACCTTTTTTAGCTTGAGATCTGTTTGCGATGTATTTAAGAAGATTTAAGCAATATGATCCAACAACATATGTTTAGGAGAAAAATACAAAAAAAATCTTCAAAAGGAAACAATCAACTTGACTTGTGTCACAATATATGCTTTCAAATGAGAGCAACTAATTTTCCATGGTCAAAAGATTGTATCTTCATGTTATGTGCATCATTGTATTTTTATTTTAGTTAAGTGTAATAGAACCATGTCAAGAAAACAAATTAAATGGTAATAAGTAAAAGAAATTAGTATAAATAGTTGATATACATCCAATCCAAGCCAACTCGAAATAGAGTTTGACCAGCTGCTCAGTTGGATAATTGGCTAGTGGCTAAATCTACGAAAACTAGCCATGACCCAATGGAGTCCACCACCGAGGCTGATTATGTAAAAATGCATATAAGAACGTTGTACTTTAGTAGGTTGTATTCTAATATATTTGCATTATTCTTGAACTTATTACCATTTTTACATTGATTTAGGAGATTTTCCATGAAGCCTCTATTATTTTAGTATTTAACTTTAGATGATAGAAAAACCTTCTAATAATATTTTATCTTTCAAGAAATTTTAGGACTTCAAAAAGGGCAAGGTCAAAGAGCACCACTAAATTTTGATAATCATACAACAAGCCAAAGTAGGGCACCATGAGACTAGGGGTGAAAACGGAATGGATTATTTCCGACCGACCGAGGGTTTACGGAACGCAAAAACGGATTCGGTCGGATAGTTGCCGGATACGATCATGGATACAGATAATGATTAACGGATACAGAAAAGGATATGGTTTTACTAATATCCGACCTTATCCAAAGATATACCATATTTCACGGTTATATCCGGACAATATCCGACAAAATATCCGGCAATGAGTTGTTGAGTACGTGACTCGGGAGAGAAGATAAAAGAGAGTTATACATTTTGTCTTATGGTACATAAAAACCACCATGCAAGGCACAAGATAGTTTTATATGAATATATATTTATGTATGTAGAAAAATCTATAAGCTAATTTTACTTTATTATTAATGGGAAGATCCGACAAATTGTTTATCCGCAACCGAACCATATTCGCTCCATATTGGATCCGTATTTGTTAGACTCTGATTTCGTATTCGTATCCACACACTATCCGCTCTGATTCCGAATCCGAAAAAATACGGTAACAAATACGGTTTCACTACTATCCATCCGTATCCACTCCGTTTTCACCCCTACATGAGACCAACATGCCTGCTAGGAGGTCCCATGATGCGTCCTCCTTTCCTGACAACAACATGGGGACCATCTGGAACCTCGAGCACCCATTTGCCTTAGTTCTTGTGTCGCCGCCTTGGTTTTGACATAAAACCATATATATGGCCCTGAATTTGTATTTCGTGAGGAATGGAGACGGAGATAGCGATTAGAGAGGTGTTGCATGTGAAATTCACAACAAATAGTGTCAAATGCCAAGACATATATTTCCAATCACCTATGTACATGGTCACGCTGTGACGGATTAGCCTCATAATGGGCCTCACCCTCTCCTCTCTCTGCATATACCTCTTCTTATTGTTGTTGTTCTTCTTCTTCCTCTCTTCTCTATTTTAGTGATACATTTTTCTTGTTTTTTTCCTTTCATGGAGCCATCGAGGGCCGAACACGGGCACACCAAAAATCTTTGTGAGATATGCCCAACTCATCAAGTTCAATGCCTTGGAAATGTCAAGCTTTATGAAAAAATCAGTGTCCTATTCGTGCTGCAACACTCTGATGATGCTTCAGACATTAAGGAATTTATCATGGATGCACCTTATTTATGAAGGTAGATTGGCTCGCCGAGACCAACTCGAAGAGAATAATATCCCCTTGGGAGGCCATAATCTTACAGAGTAACTAGGGATACTATGGAGGAGGCTAATGGGTCGAAAGTCCTCCCACAACTTCAATTATAACTTTTTATTGGATGAGCACATTATTTGTCAATTGACTGCACTCGCTCCCCCATCTCCTTTCCCAGAAGTCGTGTATTTCCCGCGAGGGGATTGTTGTGAATAGTGTCCCAACATCAGCGGACGAAGAGGCCAATGAAGTTGATCGGACTTGAAGCCTTTTTGAAGGCAAGTTGAAGACTACCTTTTTTTTTAGCCCGACCACAAGAAAAAGGAGCCTTCAAGGAAGAAATATGTCTCGATTGGTACCCAGCTTGTCCCAATCAAGGGTAGAATACCGAGGCATTATAGTGCCAAGGAACTTCTGTAGATGAGACCAAAGCTATATAACTTCGTTCGACTTAGAGTCTTTCGAGACATGCGATCCTACTTGGCAAGATGACCAAGACACCTTTTGTGAAGAGTTGCGAAAGGTTGTCTGACTTATTGGTATTGGTATATGGTGGTGTATATATGAAAGTGAAACCGCAATAGTTCCTCAGCTCACACCACGGGAAATGCCGAAGAGGAACGGTGTGTCATGAGGACAAAATCGCACTTTGCTGGACATGGTTTAAGAATTAGCTTAGGGTTTAGATTTGCACCATGCTTCACGTGTCATGTGTGTTGTAAGTGCGTTGTAACACAATTTTTTTATTGCAAGTAGAATGCAATTTAGCAAATCATATTTCTGACCGTTTCACTTACCACTTATCTCATGATTTATGGTAATTGGGAGTTGCAAGTGGTTTGCGACTGACCGATATGGTAAGCCAATTCTCAATCGTTGTCGATTCCGTAGTTCTTTGTTACGTCTAATCATTTACACACTAAGCCCTAACACAAGGTAGTTTTCTCTAAAAATATCGATGGTAGATGGTCTCGGTCGTGGAGGCCAGTAGCTAAGCTCACTTAGACATATCGAGTTTGTGATTCTCGCATTGTGCCGTGTGTGCAGAAACGACACGAATCGGACTAGTAATACAGATGAGTCAAATTAAATGGTGTGTGTGTGGTGTGTGTCATCCCAGGCTCAGCTCCACATACTCGCGTTTTGTTTGAACGTTTTTTGAACCATGATCATGCACACGGTCTAATATTTAGTGGAAGCCCATTCTATCCTAAAAGCTTGAACTAAAAGAGGAGGGAAACTCTCCCTTATAAGTTGGTCATCGCCTTCTCCCGCTAGTGAGATGGGATTAAAGTCACCGACAACATTTGGTACCTAAAGGCATCTCCAGCGGGCCGACGCAAATGACCATCACGCGTCCGAACGTGTCTGCGCGAACAGAAAAATGGGTAAATTGCAACCCAGCAGACCGACGCAAACATACAGGCGCAGTTTGAGCGACCCATTCTCGATCCAAATGTAGGAGAGATGGATCAGCGCGGACAAGCAAGCGGTCCGTGCACGCGTCCGCGCGTGCCTCCTCGTGTCCGGCCCGACCCCACCTGACAGCCGGACTGCGTCGACCGTCTTCTCCACCACGATTACTTGCCAGTCTGCGCTGCCGCTTTGGCCTCTGTCCGTTCCGCGTCCCAGTCCTATTTTCCACAGCAGCGGCAAACCAAACCAAGCCAGCAAGCTACCTAAAAAAAACAAGCGAGCAAGCAGCACGGGATGGCCGTCGGCTCGGCCTGGTCGCGGATGGCGACGCGAACGGCCGCACGCGTCCGCTTTCATTGTTCTTCCCGGGGGAATCGAATCGGATGCCATCGATCGAGTCGTTGCCCCACGCGCGGCTCGACCCCTCTCGTCTCGCGTCGTCGAACGTGTTGGTTGCTGCGGCTCGCCGGACGCCGGCCGGTTCCGCCCCCAGATGTTCTTCAGATCGATGCGTCGTCGCTGTACCGTGAGGATTCGGCCGACCATTTTCCTTTCGAAACGGCGCAGCAGGCGCGAATGCCGCGCCAGACTATGGGTCGATGTTGATGTAGATGTCGCTGTCCGAGATGTTGACGATCAGGTGAAACCCGTGGCATGCGTGCGCGGACCTTCTCAAATTCTTCTTCAGGTCCGTTCATCTGGTCGGTCCAGTTACGGTGCAGGAACGAGCTGTCGTCGTCGCTGCACTTGGGGCTGCGTCCATTGAATTGGAATGGACACGCCGACCGTACGCGCCGCCGGCATCCAACGTGTTGTTGGACTCTCCCTGTAGCTTTTGCCTGCCTATCTCGAGATGTTCACCCCACATATCTCGTCATCTTGTGAGGATTTGCCAGTGCCGTTTTTCTTTTGAAAGGCTGCAGTCGCGAATGCTTGTGTGATCGGTCGGCGTCGCTCCCAGACATGCTGACGTCTACGTTACTATATTTTTCTGTCTAATACTTCCAATTTTTTCTTCCTTGTACTAACACCTAGACAGATCACTCTAGAAACCATATTTGAGAAGATTTAAGCAATGTGACCCAACAACATAACGATAAACAGTTTCTTGGACAGGAAATAATTAACTTCACTTTTCTCAGAAAAATATGCTTTCAAGTTAGCGCAAGTGCATTTTCCATGGTCGATATTACAGTTTATAGTAAAAATCGTTGTATCTTCATGCCATGTCCATCATTGCATTTTAAATTTGGTTAAGTATAATCAAACTGTATGATAAGAAAATTAATTAATTAATAATAGGTAAAATTAATTAGTATAAATAGTTGGTACGCATGTGATACATGCCAACTCGAAGCGTAGATTGGGCTAGCTACTACGGTGGATAACCGGCGGGCATCAAAGTCCAGAAAAAACAAACTGATCACGAATGGATCCAGTCCAGCATCAAGGCTAAGAGCCTTGTCCGAGGCCTGTTTGAACTTAACTATCCTATTCTTAATTTGTCCAACTGCAGACTAAATGTAATTATGTTGCGGCTGGCCAACTAAGCATTGATGGTTCCTTCTGCGGTATAGGCATACTCAGAAAAAAACAGGATTAGAACAAGTAATTAAGACCACTAAATTGCATAAAGGTACACATTTGACCAAGAACTCAGCACAAAAATTGGTTTGCACTTTGTGGTTAAAAAAATTGGGTTTGGCCAACATAAACTAAATACAAATCTGCATAAAGGTCATGGAGCACACCCCCATCGCACATACACATATAAGATCGCTGCCAATGTGTCCATGGTTATGACGAAGAGGACGGGGAGTGGGACATGACACATACGCATATACGCACACTCTCCTGGTCGTCTCCCTTTGTACTGCGTGAAAATTAAGGTTTCTGGTACCATGAGGAACTAGTAATAAATCCTGAGGAGGACGGGGAGAGAGACGTCGCCTGCTCCTGGGTCGTTTGATTCTACGCATTGACGGTAGTGGCTCGGGTGATATGGATGAAAGGTGATTCGTTACTACTAGCAATCGGATCGGTTAGTTTGCGGAGTGGAATATCGCAATTATCTTGGTGTTGGAAATTGCCTTATTCCTTCGTTGGGGTATTTATAAGTCAATGTACGTCAACATCGGATCAAAGTTTTCTAAGACGTCGCATATTCCTTGATAATCAATAACTATGTAATTATGACATGAAATTGATCTTGTTAAATTTAGGGCTTGTTTGGTTTGGGCCGAGAGTTTGTTTTGCCAAAGACTTGGATGGCTAAATATTTGGCTAAGGTTTTGCTTGTCTATGAAATGGCAACATTGACAACATAAATAAACTAGAGTTGACTAAGAAGCATTAGCTCGTCAAAGAGTCCGCAGCTCTTTAGGAAAAAATTCCAGTATTTTTATCATGACCAAAAAAATCGATATGGTGCACACCTTCCAAACATACACTTAACTGATGTTTCACTAAAACTACGTGGGGTTTTAACTATAATCATTCAATAAGACCAAGGGTTGAGGCAAGGAGATCCACTATCGCCTCTTTTGTTTGTCCTCACAATCGATCTCCTACAAGCCATCCTCGCCAAAGCAACGGAAAATGGGGACTTGCACCGCCTCCAGGGACATGCCACTTCCATGCGAACCTCCCTTTTTGACGATGATGCAATCATTTGCGTGGCCCCTATCAAAGAAGACATTGACAATCCATCCCTCATCCTCTGCGATTTTAGAGAAGTCACCGGACTAGTCGGAAATGTCCAAAAAAAGTATGGTGGTTCCTATTCGGTGCTCCAAGATTGATCTTAAGGCCACTCTTCTTGGGTTCCCCACTACACGCTCCAACTTCCCGATACACTGATTAGGCCTTCCGCTTTCGGTGCACCGTCTAAGGAGTGGAGATTTTCAATACATTGTTGATAACATGGCTAGCAAGCTTCCAATTGGGCAAGAGAAATATGTCACCACCACCGGGAGAGCCGCTTTAATTAGATCCATCATTGCTTCCATTGCACTCTATCCTCTCACTGCCTTGCCTCTCACAAAGGAATTTTGAAGGCCATTAACAAACTCGAGCAAGCATTTCTTTGGGCAGCTTCGGACAAGGTTTTCAAGGGCAAATGCAAAGTAAAATGGGAGGTTGTTTGCAAGCCCAAAAGCATGGGGGACTGGGTATCTTGGACCTTAAGAAATTTGGAAGAGCTTTGAGATTAAGGTGGGCATGGTTTGAGTGGACGGATGATACGTCTCAAATGTATCTATAATTTTTGATGCTCCATGCTTGTTTTTACACCATTTGTCTTATGTTTCGTTACACTTCGTGGCGTTTTTATGTGATTTCTGGAACTAACCTATTGACAAGATGCCACAGTGCTAGTTCCCTGTTTTCTGCTGTTTTTGTGTTTCAGAAAAGCTACACAGGAAATATTCTTGGAATTGGATGAAACAAAAGCCAGAAGTCTTATTTTTCCCGGAAGCTTCCCGAAGACCGAAAGAGAGTCGGAGGGGGGCCAGAGGCTGCCCTCACACATAGGTGGCGCGGCCTAGGCCCTGGCCGCGCCACCCTGGTGTGAGGAGCCCCTGGCTGCCCCCTGACGACGCCCCTTCGCCTATATAAAGCCTCGGGACGGAAAACCCTAGGAGAGTCGGCAATTTTCCAGAAAGAGTTCCGCAGCGCCGCCGCCGTCGAAGCCAAATTTCGGGGGACAGAAGTCTCTGTTCCGGCACCCTGCCAGGACGGGAAAGTGCCCCCGGAGCCATCTCCATCAGTCTCCATCGCCGTCTTCGCCATCTCCATCGACATCACCGCCATCTCCATCAACCTTGCTGTCTCCTATGATGAGGAGGGAGTAGTTCTTCCCTGGGGCTGAGGGCTCTACCGGTAGCTATGTGGTTTACCTCTCTCTCCCATGATGTGATCTTTATGTGATCATGAGCTTTGTATCATGTTGAACAAGTAGATGTTATTATTCAGATATTATGTGTACTCTAGTGATGTTATTAAAGTAATTTATTCCTCCTGCCATGGTGTAACGGTGACAGTGCGTGCATCATGGTGGTACTTGGTCTAGGCTACGATTACGATCTCTTATGGATTATGAGAATAATTATCACTATGATAGTATTGAAGTGATCTATTCCTCCTTTCATGGTGTAATGTTGACAGTGTGTGCACCGTGTTAGTACTTGGTCTAAGTTGCAATAATATCTATCTTGAGTTGTGATCTAATTTGAATATCTCTATGAGTGGTGTTTGTCAAGTACTTGATGAACTTTAAGGAGTGCTTCGTAGCCCTACGCAATGATTAGTGTTGTTCAATAGGAGAGTAATTCAGAGTACCATAGTGAAGAGAAGTTGTTTATTTGTTCAATCATGTTATATTTGTTGGGAGTGTGTCCACTAGTGAAAGTATGATCCCTAGGCCTTGTTTCTAAGCATTGCACACCGTTTACTTACTGTTTTGTTACATGTTTGCTCGCAGCGATTTTTATTCCAGATTGCATTTACTACTCATAATCATCACTACCACTTGTATTTCACTATCTCTTCGCCGAACTAGTGCACCTATACATCTGACAAGTGTATTGGGTGTGTTGGGGACACAAGAGACTTTCTGTATCGTAATTGCAGGGTTGCTTGAGAGGGATAGCTTTGACCTCTTCCTCCCTGAGTTTGATAAACCTTGGGTGATCCACTTAAGGGAAACTTGCTGCTGTTCTACAAACCTCTGCACTTGGAGGCCCAACACTGTCTACAAGAACAGACGCGTGCATAGACATCAAGCTCTTTTCTGGCGCCGTTGCCGGGGAGGTAAGGTAAAAGGTACTCGCATCCTCCTGTGTGAGTGCTCAGAGTTATTTCCTTTAGATTCTGCAATTACATCTTTTTGTTTCTTGTTTTTATTTTCACTAGTTAGGCTTAATGGAAAATAAAGAGTTCTTTAGTCTTTTTCCTGAGTTTAGATATGAAGTGTTTGAAGAGAAAGTTGAAAAACCTTTGGAGCTTAATTTGCATGCTAATAGTGTTGTTAGTATGAATGCTTTGAACACCGTTATTGCTAATGCTATAGAAAAGTCTAAGCTTGGGGAAGCTGGTTTTGTTATGCATGATATTTTTAGTTCCCCAGCTTTAGTGGAGAAAGTTTGTTCTGATAATATTTTATCTCCCATATGTGATGTTCCTTCTTATGATGATATGTTTGAAGAATATGCTTTGAGAAATAGCTGTTCTCTAGCTTGCGATGATACTAAACCTCTAGCTTATGATGGTTATGATGATGGGTATAATATTTTTAGTTCACCTACTATTGAGGATAAAATTAGTTATGATTACAATATGCCTCCTGTTTTTGATGATTATGGTGATGAGAATAATTATTCTGTTAAATCTGCTCCTACTACTATTGTTCCTGTGGTGAGTATTAATTCTTTTATGCATGTGGCTCATGATAGGGATGCTTTATGTGATAGTTATATTGTTAGTTCTATTCATGATGCTACTGAAAGTTATTATGAGAGAGGGAAACATGGTTTGATAGATCTCAACAATATTAAGTTTTCCCTCTTTATGTTGCAAATCTTGAAGTGGCACTTGTTTTATCTATCCATGCTTGCTACTATGTGCCTCGTTGACTTATTTTCTTACAAGATTCCTATGCATAGGAAGTGGTTTAGATTTAAATGTCTTTCATATCTGCTTTTTGATGCTCTCTTTTGCTTTAAGATTTTATATGGCGCATTTGCCTCAAGCTCTTATATGGCGCCCACATGAGCATCTTTGCAAATTACTGCGCCTAGCTCAAAGGCGTTAAAGAAAAGCACTCTTGGGAGATAACCCATTATTTATTTTCAGTACTTTTTCTTTTATTTGAGTCTTGGAAGTTATTACTACTGTAATAACCGCTCCTTATCCTTTTTATTTCGTTTTTGTGCCAAGATAAGCCTCTAATTTGAGTGAGGTAAGATTTGGGGATGTTGCTGTCCTGAAACTGTTTTCGGTGCTGCACCGTAAAAATTCGTAAAAATTCTCTGTATATCTTTTGAACCTGTGATTTCTTGTGCATATGCCCCAGGTTATATCCAAACTTTCATTAGTTGAACACTTTTTGATTTGAGCAACAAAAAACCCCTCAAAAATTCAACCTTTGTCAGCTGTTCTGTTTTGACAGATTTCTGCCAATATTTGTGTTTGCCGCTTTATCGTTTTCTTTTGAGTTCTTTTGATCACGGAACTTTTGGGGAAGTTGCTAAAGTAGTATATGCTATATATGTGGTGGTTTTGGGTTGAAACCTGAAGCAAAAAGGGGTTTATTATATGATATGCTTACACTAATGTTGCTAATAGAATTGTGTTTAGTTTTGTATGAAGGAAGTTTTCAAGTGTAGGGATTGGAGAATGATGAGATGAGATGAAGAATGGATAAAAGCTCAAGCTTGGGGATGCACATATCACCCCAAGAAATATCCAAGATGTACAAGCGTCAAAGCTTGGGGATGCCCCCGAGGCACCCCTTCTTCATCGGCAAAAATCAGGTCACCTTTCAAAACACTATATTTTTATTGCTTCATGCACTATGTGTTTTTCTTGGAGCGTCAGTTGTTTTTGTTTTCAGTTTTCTTTTGCTTTGTTTTCTGCAATAAATGGTTAGATCACATCATGTTTCTTTTGGAGGAGATGAACTCGCTTTTCATTTGCCAAGAACACTGTTTTTCATTCTTACAATTTCACCGAGTGTTCTTCTTTTTCCGCTACTGCTTTTGGTTTTCGTTTTTGCCTTGATTTGCGTTCAGACCTTGTCATATATTTTCATCAAGGTGTATTTTTGCCTCTGGACCATGTTGGTTTTCCACAAAAGAGTTGGATTAAAAAAGGTTTTAATGGTGTTGGAAAAGAGAAAAAGCTTTATGCAAAAAAGTGGTACAATAAGGAGCTTGTGTAGACTGCGGCTTAGGCTTTTTCATGTCATGCTTGATGTATTTTTGATAGTATGCTTAGTGGTTTTGCTATAGCATGACTTGTCTCAAATAACTGAGATTGCTTAATGAGCCTTTGAAAAAATTATGCGTTGTTTTAATTATTTGGAAGCATTATTTTGGTTTTCTCCTTGATGCTTTATTTGGGTTGAGTTGGCGCATGCTCACACATGTTAGACTCATACAAAGTCGCCAATAGCCTCTATGATTATTTAGTTTTTGACTTTTGATACCATCTTATGCTTCATTTAATATTGCTTTGTCGCTTTGCATGATTATGGCTATTATTGCTCTCTTAGTTGGTCACTCCCAGTCTTTTGCTAGCCCTCATTTTGTACTGAGTATGAGCTCTACTCGTGCATCCAACTCCTAAAAACCAAGTTTGCCATTGTGTCCACTATAAATTCCTATGCATGGTATTTGCAAGCCATTCCAAGTAAATTTTTATGTGCTACCTTTTAAAAAACCTTCAAAATACTTCTCATTTTGTGACACTGTTTTTAGCTCATGGGGACGTAGTGGTCGGATTTGCTATCTTCCATATTGCTTATTCCAAAAAGAAAAAAAGGCACTCCTCGATGGAATGTGAATATTGGTGGGCAGCCGATGGAATCGGTTAGCCATGGTTTGTGAAAGAAAAAAGGTGGGGAGGAGTGCCAAGCTTTATAAAAGAGCACAAAAGTGCCAATCTCTCTCTAAAAAACTTGCTACATTCTTGTATGGAAGATAGTAAGAACCCCATTGCCAGTCGTTGACAAAGACAACCACCTCTCAAAACCAATTTTTGTCTCTCTCTCTTTTACAAATGAAAAGCTCTAGCACATGTTTAATCACTGCTTCCCTCTGCGAAGGGCCTTTCTTTTACTTTTATGTTGAGTCACCACCTTCTATCTTTATGCACCATTAAGAGAGCATAGTTGTCATTCTGAGTATAATGTGCATTGTCCCAAAGTTTTCATTGATTGATTCATATTGTTGGTTTCACTTGTTCTCAAATTATTTGTATCTAGTCGCCCTCTTAAACTTGAAGGTGTCCTATGCATTTATGTTTTGCTCTCCATGAAGGACAAGCTGAAAACCATTTGTATATTTTTCCTTATGATTTGAACACACGTTTGACTTTCATTGTTTCATTTTCATGATCTTTTGTTTGTGTTCATTTTCATGTTATAACATGGTTGCTAAGTTTTTATTATCAAGATTATGTCTTTCATTCCCATGTTTTAAGTTCTTATGATCCCAGCTCACAATGCTTACATATTTGATCAAGATTGTGTAGGTGCATGTCACCTCAAAAATTATTTCTTTTGTTATCACTTACCTACTCGAGGATGAGCAGGAGTTAAGCTTGGGGATGCTGATACGTCTCAAATGTACCTATAATTTTTGATGCTCCATGCTTGTCATTTGTCTTGTGTTTCGTTACACTTCGTGGCATTTTTATGCGATTTCCGGAACTAACCTATTGACAAGATGCCATAGTGCCAGTTCCCTGTTTTCTGCTATTTTTTTGTTTTACAAAAGCTACACAGGAAATATTCTCGAAATTGGACGAAACAAAAGCCAGAAGTCTTATTTTTCCCGGAAGCTTCCCAAAGACCGAAAGAGAGCCGGAGGGGGGCCAGAGGCCGCCCTCACACATAGGTGGTGCGGCCTAGGCCCTGGCCGCGCCACCCTGGTGTGAGGAGCCCCTGGCTGCCCCCTGACGATGCCCCTTCGCCTATATAAAGCCTCGGGACGGAAAACCCTAGGAGAGTCGGCAATTTTCCAGAAAGAGTTCCGCAGCGCCGCCGCCGTCGAAGCCAAATTTCGGGGGACAGAAGTCTCTATTCCGGCACCCTGCCGGGACGGGGAAGTGCCCCCGGAGCCATCTCCATCAGTCTCCATCGCCGTCTTCGCCATCTCCATCGACATCACCGCCATCTCCATCAACCTTGCTGTCTCCTATGATGAGGAGGGAGTAGTTCTTCCCCGGGGCTGAGGGCTCTACCGGTAGCTATGTGGTTCACCTCTCTCTCCCATGATGTGATCTTTATGTGATCGTGAGCTTTGTATCATGTTGAACAAGTAGATGTTATTATTCAGATATTATGTGTACTCTAGTGATGTTATTAAAGTAATCTATTCCTCCTGCCATGGTGTAACGGTGACAGTGCGTGCATCATGGTTGTACTTGGTCTAGGCTACGATTGTGATCTCTTATGGATTATGAGAATAATTATCACTATGATAGTATTGAAGTGATCTATTCCTCCTTTTATGGTGTAATGTTGACAGTGTGTGCACCGTGTTAGTACTTGGTCTAAGTTGCAATAATATCTATCTTGAGTTGTGATCTGATTTGAATATCTCTATGAGTGGTGTTTGTCAAGTACTTGATGAACTTTAAGGAGTGCTTCGTAGCCCTACGCAATGATTAGTGTTGTTCAATAGGAGAGTAATTCAGAGTACCATAGTGAAGAGAAGTTGTTTATTTGTTCAATCATGTTATATTTGTTGGGAGTGTGTCCACTAGTGAAAGTATGATCCCTAGGCCTTGTTTCCAAGTATTGCACACCGTTTACTTACTGTTTTGTTACATGTTTGCTCACAGCGATTTTTATTCCAGATTGCATTTACTACTCATAATCATCACTACCACTTGTATTTCACTATCTCTTCGCCGAACTAGTGCACCTATACATCTGACAAGTGTATTGGGTGTGTTGGGGACACAAGAGACTTTCTGTATCGTAATTGCAGGGTTGCTTGAGAGGGATAGCTTTGACCTCTTCCTCCCTGAGTTCGATAAACCTTGGGTAATCCACTTAAGGGAAACTTGCTGCTGTTCTACAAACCTCTGCACTTGGAGGCCCAACACTGTCTACAAGAACAGACGCGTGCGTAGACATCAACGGACCCAGGCTGTTCTTGGATGGGAATGGGGAAACCTTGCAAGGAGGAGGATATGAAGCTTTTCTATGCATGTACCAATATGGACATTGGAAAAAGAAAAGACCGCCAAGTTTTGGCACTCTCCTTGGCTTGGGGGAGCCGCACCTAATAAGGATATCACCCCCTCCATTTTTTTCCTTGTCAAGCAAGAAGAATTTTGACGTTTGCAAGGGGTTGGAGCATGATTTTTGGTATGTAACCTTGATACGTCTCAAACGTATCTATAATTTTTAATGCTCCATGCTTGTTTTTACACCATTTGCCTATTGTTTCGTTACACTTAGTGGCATTTTTATGCATTTTCCGGAACTAACCTATTAACGAAGTGCCACAGTGCCAGTTTCCTATTTTCTGCTGTTTTTGTGTTTCAGAAGTGATACACAGGAAATATTCTCGGAATTGGACGAAACAAGTTCCTGAAGACTTATATCACGGGGAAGGTTCCAGACATCCGAAGAAGAGACGGAGGAGGGCCACGTGGGCCCCACACGCACAGGCGGCGCGGCCAGGCCCCTGGCCGCGCTAGCCATGTGTGAGGAGGCCTGGCTCCACCTCTGACATCGCCCCTTTGCCTATAAGTACCCCCCGACGAGAAAAACCTAAGGGTCCGATCAGATTTCCAGAACACATCGCGATACGCCGCCGTGATGCTCCAAGTGAATGTGACAACAGACTGTCCTTGTGCGTGGTGAATAACCAGCCCGTTGGGAACCCCAAGAGGAAGGTATGATGAGTGCAGCAGCAAGTTTTCCCTCAGTTTAAGAAACCAAGGTTTATCGAACAGGAGAGGAGAGACAATGACGACTGAAGGTGTTGTGGAACCTGCACACACACAAACAAATACTTTGTTCCCAACTTGCGATGAGGTTGTCAATCTCACCGGTTTGCTTGAAACAAAGGTTATGAGTGTATCGAGTGGAAAACAGTAGAGTATGCGAGTAAAGTAAACAGTGCGGGAAAAGTAAACAGGTGATTGCAATATGATTAAAATAGGACCGGGGTCCACAGTTCACTAGTGGTGTCTCTCCATAGATAAAATAACATGCTGGGTAAACAAATTACAGTTGGGCAATTGATAGAATAAAGATAACGTGATATGTCAAAAAGATCACTATGAGATTTACTCTGGGCATTACAACAAAATACATAGACCACCATCCAACTGCATCTATGACTAATAATCCACTCCCGGGGATATCAATCCGAACACCCTAGAAGTATTAAGTTGCGAACAACAGATAATTGCATTAAGCAAAGTGTGTAATGTAAACAAAGCATATGCCCTTGAGCATATGAATGTTGTTTTCTCCCTAGTAGCAACAGCACATCTACCACCTTAGAGGTTTCTGTCACTCCCCCAGGTGAAATAGAGACATGAACCCACTATCGAGCATAAATACCCCCTCTTGGAGTCACTAGCAACTACTCGGCCAAGATAGCTACTAACAACGGAGAGCATGCAAGATCATAAACAACATAGAGATAACAAAAGATATAATTCAGTACAGCAACTTAATCATAAACACCAATATTCATCGGATCCCAACAAACCAACATCATAGAATTACATAACGGTGATCTCAATCATGTATGGCAGCTCATGAGATCTAAACATGAAGCACATGGTGGAGAAGACAACCATCTAGCTACTGCTATGGACCCATAGTCCAAGGTAGACTACTCACTCATCGCTCCGGAGGCAAGCATGGCGATGAAGAAGACCTCCGGTGGCGATTCCCCTCTCCGGCAGGGTGCCGGGAAGAGCTTCTGGACCCTCCCGATCTTCGGGTCGACGGCGGCGGCGTATCGCGATGTGTTCTGGAAATCTGATCGGGTACTTAGGTTTTTCTCGTCGGGGGGTCTTTATAGGCGAAGGGGCGTCGTCAGAGGTGGAGCCAGGCTCCCTCACACGGGGTCGGCGTGGCCAGGGGCTGGGCCGCGCCACCCCTGTGTGTGGGGCCCTGGTGGCCCCACTCCTTCTCTCCTTCGGATCTCTGGAAGCTTCCGGGTAAAATATGACTTCAGGAACTTGTTTCGTCCAATTCCGAGAATATTTCCTGTGTATCACTTCTGAAACACAAAAACAGCAAAAAATAGGAAACTGGCACTGTGGCGCTTGTTAATAGGTTAGTTCAGAAAATGCATAAAAGTGCCACTAAGTGTAACGAAACAATAAGCAAATGGTGTAAAAACAAGCATGGAGCATCAAAAATTATAGATATGTTTGAGACGTATCAAGCATCCCCAAGCTTAACTCCTGCTCGTCCTCGAGTAGGTAAGTGATAACAAAAGAATAATTTTTGAGGTGACATGCACCTACACAATCTTGATCATATATGTAAGCATTGGTGAGCTGGGATCAATAGAACTTAAAACATGGGCATGAAGATATAATCATGACAATACGAACTTAGCAACCATGTTGTAAACATGCAAATGAACACAAACAAAAGATCATGAAAATGAAACAATGAAAGTCAAACGTGTGTTCAAATCATAAGGAAAAATATACAAATAGTTTTCAGCTTGTCCTTCAAAGAGAGCAAAACATAAATGCATAGGACACCTCAAAGTTTAAGAGGGCGACTAGATACAAATAACTCAAGAACAAGTGAAACCAATCATCATGAGTCAATCAATGAACTTTGGGACAATGCATATCACACTAAGAATGACAACTATGCTCTCTTAATGGTGCATAAAGAAAGAAGGTGGTGACTCAACATAAAAGTAAAAGAAAGGCCCTTCGCAGAGGGAAGCAGTGATTGCAAGTTTTATAACCTTCAAAAATTATGGTACTTACCGGCTTTGAGCTCTCATTGCCCCCATCATAAGCATCTTGAATGGTTAAAGTTAATGCGAGAACAATTATGATGCATATGCTTGACAAATCATAAGTTGAAAACCTCGTGCCCCGTGAATACGAGTACCCAAACCTCATGCTACTTTACTTAGAGTCCCAAGCAAGGCTCTTGTCATTGTAAATATATGTGTATCATTGAGAACCGCCAATGGGGTACCTCCGTGCCCGATGACATGGAACAAGCCCACACCAAAATGACAGGACAAGCAGACAATGAACACCTCGACATCTCTTTTATTTGCTATATTGTTTAGCTTTTTATTGTGAGATGCGTCGTCGAATGTTCACCATGGGTATGCTACAAATTTCCACCATGAATTATGCATGGCTTAGATTGGCGGCCCGGCGTTTCCCTAACACATATAAAAACTCCATGATCCTCACAAGATTCCCAATTCATTTCACACCGCGGGCATCCATAAACAAAAGATCACGATATCAACTCAAATAAGAAGTGCAATGTTGAAAGCTTGCCCCATGACAGCATGGATGGGCTAGAATCCAACTTACAACTTGCAAGCATAACAACTCAACATAAAAGACCACAATGTCAAATTTTTAAGAACAGGAAAAAGTAAAGTGTGCCTTCCGGTTCGTGAGAGCTTTACTGACCGAATTTCGCATAACACTGGTAAGAGTTTAATTTGAAGAGAATATAAAAGCAAGTCAAATTTACTTGGAATAGCAAATTGCTAGTAGGTATGTATGGTGGACACTTTGGAAAACTTTGGCTTTTAGGAGTAGGATGCACGAGTAGAGCTCATACTCAGTACAAGGCGAGGGCTAGCAAAAGACTGGGGGCGACCAACTAAGAGAGCAATAATGGCCATAATCATGCAAAGCGACAAAGCGACATTAAAAGAAGCATAAGATGGCATCAAACGTCAAAAAATAAATGATCATGAAGGCTTATGGCGACTTTGTAAGAGTCTAACATGTGTGAGCATGCGCCAAGTCAACCCAAATAAAGCATCAAGGAGAAAACCAAAATAATGCTTCCATACAATAAAAACAACGCATGATTTTTTCAAAGGCTCATTAAGCAATCTCAGTTATTTGAGACAAGTCATGCTACAGCAAAACCACTAAGCATACTATCAAAAAGACATCAAGCATGACATGAAAAAGCCTAAGCCGCAGTCTACACAAGCTCCTTCTTGTACCACTATTTTGCACAAAGCTTTTTCTCTTTTCCAACACCATTTAAAATTTTTATAAACACCTCTTTTGATGAAAACCAATGAAGATCAGAGGAAAAAATACACCTTGATGAAAAGATATGACAAGATCTGAACGCATATCAAGGCGAAAACGAAAACCAAAAGCAGTAGCAGAAAAAGTAGAACACTCGATTTTTAATAAGAGTGAAAACTAGAGCGTTCTTTGCAAATGAAAACGAGCAACTTCTCCAAAAGAAAATTTGTTGGGGTCCAACCATTTATTGCAGAAAACAAACAAACTAAACCAACTAAGAAAACTAAAACAACTGACGCTCCAAGAAAAACACATAGTGCATGAAGCAATAAAAATATAGTGTTTTGAAAGGTGACCTGATTTTTGCCGATGAAGAAGGGGTGCCTCGGGGGCATCCCCAAGCTTTGACGCTTGTACTTATTGGATATTTCTTGGGGTAATGCATGGGAATCACCAAGCGTGAGCATTTGTCCATTCTTCAACTCATCTCATCATTCTCCAATCCCTACACTTGAAAACTTCCTTCATACAAAACTAAACACAATTCTATTAGCAACATTAGTGTAAGCATAAAATATATTCAACCTCTTTTAGCTTCAGGTTTCAACTCAAAACCACCACATATAAAGTATATACTACTGTAGCAACTCCCCAAAAAGTTCCATGATAAAAAAGAACTCAAAAGAAAGCGATAAAGTGGCAAAAACAAATATTGGCAGAAATCTGTCAAAACTGAACAGCTGACAAAGGACGAATTTTTGAGGGATTTGCTGTTGCTCAAATCAAAAAGTGTTCAACTAAGAAAAGTTTGGATATAACCTGGGGCATATGCACAAGAAATCGCAGGTCCAAAAGATAAACAGAGAATTTTCACGAATTTTTACGGTGCAGCACCAAAAACAGTTTCAGGACAGCAACATCCCCAAATCTTTACCTCACTCAAATTAGAGGCTTCTCTTGGCACAAAAACGAAATAAACAAGATAAGGAGAGGTCATTACAGTAGTAATGACTTCCAAGACTCAAATAAAAGAAAAAGTACTGAAAAGAAAACATTGGGTTATCTCCCAAGAGTGCTTTTCTTTAACGCCTTTGAGCTAGGCGCAGAAAATTGCGAATCAAGTACCTTCAGAAGGAGCATTAAGATCAACAGAAGAGGTCTTGTCAATAAGGCATTGTATTTCATCCACATAAGTTTTTGAAGACCCTTTGTGATCATGCTTTGGTACACTATTCTCATCAAAAAGATTTTCAGGACAAATCCAACTAGTATTAGCTACCAAGGCATTATGAATTCCTACAAGCTTACAAGGTATTGGCAATTTAGATTCTTCATTTGGTGTACCAACAACTTCAACAGGCGAGCCAAGCTTATTAAACTTCTTAAAAACTTTCCTAGCCTCAATTGCAACATCTTTAAATTCTAGGCGCAAAGTTTCCAAGATAAAAGCTTTCTTTTCGGGATCCTCAATTTCATGAAGCTTAAGAAACATGTATTGCGTGAAAGGATTAAGACTAGCAAACCTAGTTTCCAACATTTCAATTAAATAAACAGAAGCAACTTCAATACTAGGAGCAAGCTCGACCCAAGACTTTTCCTCAACTTCCTCATGCATACTAATGTGATTAAAGAACACCTCAATGTTACTTTTGCCAATAATCGAACCACTACCTACTGAGAGGTCCTCCAAAACGAACTTAGGGAACAACATGATAAACTAAAGTAAAGTAATAACAACTACCAAGGATTCTAATTTTTTTGGATTTTTGATAAAAAGCAATGCAGGTAAAATAAATAAACTAAAGCAAAACAAATAACAAAGTAAAGAATGTGTGTGCGAAAACTCCCCTCGCAGAAGTCTTCTCTTCCTCCCCGGCAACGGAGCCAGAAAAATGGCTGATGCTCCAAGTGAATGTGGCAACAGACTGTCCTTGTGCGTGGTGAATAACCAGCCCGTTGGGAACCCCAAGAGGAAGGTATGATGAGTGCAGCAGCAAGTTTTCCCTCAGTTTAAGAAACCAAGGTTTATCGAACAGGAGAGGAGAGACAATGACGACTGAAGGTGTTGTGGAACCTGCACACACACAAACAAATACTTTGTTCCCAACTTGCGATGAGGTTGTCAATCTCACCGGTTTGCTTGAAACAAAGGTTATGAGTGTATCGAGTGGAAAACAGTAGAGTATGCGAGTAAAGTAAACAGTGCGGGAAAAGTAAACAGGTGATTGCAATATGATTAAAATAGGACCGGGGTCCACAGTTCACTAGTGGTGTCTCTCCATAGATAAAATAACATGCTGGGTAAACAAATTACAGTTGGGCAATTGATAGAATAAATATAACGTGATATGTCAAGAAAATCACTATGAGATTTACTCTGGGCATTACAACAAAATACATAGACCGCCATCCAACTGCATCTATGACTAATAATCCACTCCCGGGGATATCAATCCGAACACCCTAGAAGTATTAAGTTGCGAACAACAGATAATTGCATTAAGCAAAGTGTGTAATGTAAACAAAGCATATGCCCTTGAGCATATGAATGTTGTTTTCTCCCTAGTAGCAACAGCACATCTACCACCTTAGAGGTTTCTGTCACTCCCCCAGGTGAAATAGAGACATGAACCCACTATCGAGCATAAATACCCCCTCTTGGAGTCACTAGCAACTACTCGGCCAAGATAGCTACTAACAACGGAGAGCATGCAAGATCATAAACAACATAGAGATAACAAAAGATATAATTCAGTACAACAACTTAATCATAAACACCAATATTCATCGGATCCCAACAAACCAACATCATAGAATTACATAACGGTGATCTCAATCATGTATGGCAGCTCATGAGATCTAAACATGAAGCACATGGTGGAGAAGACAACCATCTAGCTACTGCTATGGACCCATAGTCCAAGGTAGACTACTCACTCATCGCTCCGGAGGCAAGCATGGCGATGAAGAAGACCTCCGGTGGCGATTCCCCTCTCCGGCAGGGTGCCGGGAAGAGCTGCTGGACCCTCCCGATCTTCGGGTCGACGGCGGCGGCGTATCGCGATGTGTTCTAGAAATCTGATCGGGTACTTAGGTTTTTCTCGTCAGGGGGTCTTTATAGGCGAAGGGGCATCGTCAGAGGTGGAGCCAGGCTCCCTCACACGGGGTCGGCGCGGCCAGGGGCTGGGCCGCGCCACCACTGTGTGTGGGGCCCTGGTGGCCCCACTCCTTCTCTCCTTCGGATCTCTGGAAGCTTCCGGGTAAAATATGACTTCAGGAACTTGTTTCGTCCAATTCCGAGAATATTTCCTGTGTATCACTTCTGAAACACAAAAACAGCAGAAAACAGGAAACTGGCACTGTGGCGCTTGTTAATAGGTTAGTTCCGGAAAATGCATAAAAGTGCCACTAAGTGTAACGAAACAATAAGCAAATGGTGTAAAAACAAGCATGGAGCATCAAAAATTATAGATACGTTTGAGACGTATCACGCCGCCGTCGACCTGAAGATCGGGAGGGTCCAGAAGCTCTTCCCGGCACCCTGCCGGAGAGGGGAATCGCCACCGGAGGTCTTCTTCATCGCCATGCTTGCCTCCGGAGCGATGAGTGAGTAGTCTACCTTGGACTATGGGTCCATAGCAGTAGCTAGATGGTTGTCTTCTCCACCATGTGCTTCATGTTTAGATCTCATGAGCTGCCCTACATGATTGAGATCATCGTTATGTAATTCTATGATGTTGGTTTGTTGGGATCCGATGAATATTGGTGTTTATGATTAAGTTGCTGTACTGAATTATATCTTTTGTTATCTCTATGTTGTTTATGATCTTGCATGCTCTCCGTTGTTAGTAGCTATCTTGGCCGAGTAGTTGCTAGTGACTCCAAGAGGGGGTATTTATGCTCGATAGTGGGTTCATGTCTCTATTTCACCTGGGGGAGTGACAGAAACCTCTAAGGTGGTAGATGTGCTGTTGCTACTAGGGAGAAAACAACATTAATATGCTCAAGGGCATATGCTTTGTTTACATTACACACTTTGCTTAATGCAATTATCTGTTGTTCGCAACTTAATACTCCTAGGGTGTTCGGATTGATATCCCAGGAAGTGGATTATTAGTCATAGATGCAGTTGGATGGCGGTCTATGTATTTTGTTGTAATGCCCAGAGTAAATCTCATAGTGATCTTCTTGACATATCACGTTATCTTTATTCTATCAATTGCCCAACTGTAATTTGTTTACCCAGCATGTTATTTTATCTATGGAGAGACACCACTAGTGAACTGTGGACCCCGGTCCTATTTTAATCATATTGCAATCATCTGTTTACTTTTCCCGCACTGTTTACTTTACTAGCATACTCTACTGTTTTCCACTCGATATGCTCATAACCTTTGTTTCAAGCAAACCAGTGAGATTGACAACCTCATCGCAAGTTGGGAACAAAGTATTTGTTTGTGTGTGTGCAGGTTCCACAAACACCTTCAGTCGTCACCGTCTCTCCTCTCCTGTTCGATAAACCTTGGTTTCTAAACTGAGGGAAAACTTGCCGCTACATTCATCATACCTTCCTCTTGGGGTTCCCAACGGGCTAGTCATCACCACGCACAAGGACTTACTGCTCCCACGTCAACTACACGCCACAGCTCTTTTTCTGGCGCCATCACCGAGTAGCAGCTTCTTTTCTGGCGCCGTTGCCGGGGAGGAAGAGAAGACTTCTACGAGGGGAGTTCTTCGCACACACATTCTTTACTTTGTTATTTGTTTTGCTTTACTTTATTTTATTTTTACCTGCATCGTTTTTATATCAAAAACCCAAAAAAAATTAGAATCCTTGGTAGCTGTTTTTACTTGTTTACTTTCGTTTTGCTGAAATGGGTACTCCTGAAAACACCAAGTTTTGTGACTTTGCTAGCACGAACAATAGTGATTTTATCTGCACTCCTATTGCACCACCTGTTCCTGCTACCACCTTTTATGAGATCAAGCCTGCTTTATGGAACCTTGTTATGAAAGAGCAATTTTCTGATGCTAGCACTGAAGATGCTGCAGCTCATCTCAACAATTTTGTTGAGCTATGTGAGATGCAGAAATATAAGGATGTTGATAGTGATATTATTAAGCTCAAGTTGTTTCCTTTTTCTTTGAGAGGAAAAGCTAAAGATTGGTTGCTGTCTTTGACTAAGAATAGTATTGATTCATGGGCTAAGTGTAAGGATGCTTTTATTGGTAGATACTATCCTCCTGCTAAGATTATATTGTTGCGTAGCAATATTATGAAGTTTACTCAGTTTGATAATGAACATGTTGCTCAAGCTTGGGAAAGAATGAAATCTATGGTAAAGAATTGCCCCACTCATGGACTGACTACTTGGATGATTATCCAAACTTTTTATGCAGGACTGAATTTTTCTTCAAGGAACCTACTTGATTCAGCTGCTGGAGGCACTTTTATGTCCCTTACCTTGGGCGCCGCATCAAAGCTACTCGACAACATGATGGTAAATTATTCTGAATGGCACACCAAGAGAGCTCCACAAGGTAAGAAGGTAAATTCTGTTGAGGAAACCTCTTCCTTGAATGATAAGATTGATACCATTATGGCTATGCTTGCTAATGATAGGACTCATGTTGATCCTAATAATGTTCCTTTGGCCTCTCTGGTTGCTCAAGAAGAGCAAGTTGATGTGAATTTCATTAGGAACAATAATTTTAATAACAATGCTTATAGGAACAATTTTGCTAGTAACAATTATAGGCCATATCCTTCTTCCAATGGTAATGGTTATGGTAACTCTTATGGTAATTCCTACAACAACACTAGGGCCGCGCCCTCCGAGCTTGAGGTAATGCTCAAGGACTTCATCGGTAAGCAAACTGCTTTTAATAAGTCTGTTGAGGAAAAGTTAGGCAAAATTGATATTCTTGCTTCTAAAGTTGATAGCCTTGCTCATGATGTTGAACTTCTAAAATTAAAAGTGTTCCCTAATAATGTGAAAGAGAGCAATATTGTTGCTACCGCTAATGCTATCCAAGTTGGAATTGATGAAAATATTAGATTGTTAGCGGAATTGCATGCCAGGTGGGAAAGAGAAGATGAGATGGCTAGAGAGATGAAGGTATGTACTATTACTACCTCTAATGATGTTGCTCCTACTGATAGCAACCCTCTTACTTTGATAGGTGTAGAGAAAACTCCCACTCCTTGTGTTAAAAAGCTTAAAACTGCCAAAACTTTTTCTCAAAAGAGTGCTGAAATTTTTCGGAGTGTAGGAGATGATAGCTCTATTTCTTTTAATGATTTTGATGTTGATGGCTGCAATATATCTGAAGTAATTTTGTTCTTGCAAAAGCTTGCTTTGACTCCCAATGCTAGTTCTTTAAATATTGCTTTTACTAAGCATATTACCAATGCTCTCATAAAGATTAGGGATGAAAAGTTGAAGCAAAAAGCTTCTGTTCCCAAGAAGTTAGAAGATGGTTGGGAACCCATCATTGATATGCATGTTAATGGTTATGATTGCCATGCTTTATGTGATCTAGGTGCTAGTATTTCTATCATGCCTAGAAAGATTTATGACATGCTTGATTTACCACCGCTTGAAAAGTGTTATTTTGATGTTCCCATTGCTGATGTTGCTAAGAAGAAACCTTTGGGAAGGATTAATGATGTTTTTATTGTGGTTAACAATAACCTTGTTCCCGTTGATTTTCTTGTTATGGACGTTGAATGCCATGCTTCATGTCCTATTATTTTGGGAAGACCCTTTCTTCGAACTGTAGGTGCTATCATTGATATGAGGGAAGGCACTATCAAGTATCAATTCCCATTAAAGAAAGGTATGGAACACTTCCCTAGGAAAAGAAAGAAATTACTTTTTGACTCTATTCTTAGAGCAAATTATGATCTTGATGCTTCATCACTTGATATTACTTGATTCGCAATTTTCTGCGTCGTCGACCCGAAGATCGGGAGGGTCCAGAAGCTCTTCCCGGCACCCTGCCGGAGAGGGGAATCGCCACCGTAGGTCTTCTTCATCGCCATGCTTGCCTCCGGAGCGATGAGTGAGTAGTCTACCTTGGACTATGGGTCCATAGCAGTAGCTAGATGGTTGTCTTCTCCACCATGTGCTTCATGTTTAGATCTCATGAGCTGCCCTACATGATTGAGATCATCGTTATGTAATTCTATGATGTTGGTTTGTTGGGATCCGATGAATATTGGTGTTTATGATTAAGTTGCTGTACTGAATTATATCTTTTGTTATCTCTATGTTGTTTATGATCTTGCATGCTCTCCGTTGTTAGTAGCTATCTTGGCCGAGTAGTTGCTAGTGACTCCAAGAGGGGGTATTTATGCTCGATAGTGGGTTCATGTCTCTATTTCACCTGGGGGAGTGACAGAAACCTCTAAGGTGGTAGATGTGCTGTTGCTACTAGGGAGAAAACAACATTCATATGCTCAAGGGCATATGCTTTGTTTATATTACACACTTTGCTTAATGCAATTATCTGTTGTTCGCAACTTAATACTCCTAGGGTGTTCGGATTGATATCCCAGGGAGTGGATTATTAGTCATAGATGCAGTTGGATGGCGGTCTATGTATTTTGTTGTAATGCCCAGAGTAAATCTCATAGTGATCTTCTTGACATATCACGTTATCTTTATTCTATCAATTGCCCAACTGTAATTTGTTTACCCAGCATGTTATTTTATCTATGGAGAGACACCACTAGTGAACTGTGGACCCCGGTCCTATTTTAATCATATTGCAATCACCTGTTTACTTTTCCCGCACTGTTTACTTTACTAGCATACTCTACTGTTTTCCACTCGATACGCTCATAACCTTTGTTTCAAGCAAACCGGTGAGATTGACAACCTCATCGCAAGTTGGGAACAAAGTATTTGTTTGTGTGTGTGCAGGTTCCACAAACACCTTCAGTCGTCACCGTCTCTCCTCTCTTGTTCGATAAACCTTGGTTTCTAAACTGAGGGAAAACTTGCCGCTACACTCATCATACCTTCCTCTTGGGGTTCCCAACGGGCTGGTCATCACCACGCACAAGGACTTACTGCTCCCACGTCAACTACACGCCACAGCTCTTTTTCTGGCGCCATCACCGAGTAGCAAACCTTTCCTTCGTGGGAGACATTACGGTTACGCACATCACCAAGTTCTACAATCTTTGGACCAAAATTCAAGAGGTGCAACTAACCGAGGTCCCACACACTATCACTTGGAAGCTCACCACCTCCGCCACTTACTCATCGGCTTCAGTCTATTTGGCACAATTCAAAGACCCTCCAACGTCTTTCATGGTGCCGACATTTTGGGACAATTGGGCTCCTCGTAAATGCAAGTTTATTGCTTGCTTGATTCTCCAAAATCGAGTGTGGACAACGGACCGTCTCATTCGTAGGGGATGTCCAAATAGTGGCCCTTGCCAACTTTGCAAGAGAGAACCGGAGACGGCGGCACACCTCATTTTCAAGTGTAGGTACTCAATCTGTGTATGAAGTGGACTCAAAATGTGGATTGGACTTGTGGGTTTCAATACAAACATTTGGGCAAATTTTAACTCCCTTGAAGAATGGTGGTATGCGAACTCCAGAGTGAATGGGCGACGGTGGAAGGGACTCACTTCTTTGCTTCTTCTTACTGCTTGGGAGCTATGGAATAAAAGGAATGCCCAAGTGACAAGGGTATAGTTAATAGAGCCCGCTAGTTGAGTACCCGTGAGGCCCGATAAGCTAGGCCCAATTGTAATGATAGTCGAATACGAGTTCTTACCGTATGTCGATATTGTAATCTGTATCGTACCCTACCCGATCCTCGAGACCTGGCCACCTATATATAGGGGCCAGGAGGGGACGGTGTAGGCCAGATTGAAAGTAAGCCAGGTTGAACACCCAAGTTTACTTTCGACACACACCTATTTCGACTAACTTTACCTTCGAGTTCATCCGACGCCCTATCTCCCCGATCCTAAGTCCTTCATCTAGGATATTTGTCGAGTTAAGCCTCGTCAACTCGACGTTCCTCAGCAGCAAAATCCAAACAAGTACCTACGATGGTAAAAGATGTCACAAAAACAGCAGTGCACAAACAGGGAAAGGAGAAGTCGAAAGAAGACTCACATCGCAACATCTCGCAGGCAGACTCGACGATGCCAAGAATGAAAGATTCGCATTCTTCATTATGAACAACCTTAGCCATCAAACTGGAGACCTTTTCCTCAAGGGAAGAGATTTTCTTCATATAGCTACTTGTTTGGCTAGCCTTTTTAATAGCCATCTGTGCTTGACATTTGGCCAAAGTTAGGCGAGCCTCAAGGTCAGATATCTTGGAAGAATACTTTGCGCATTGACTGCATCGACTAGGAGTCGACGAAATCTGAGGATCGAATCCACGGTCAGAGGAAGGAGCAGGAACGTGAGTCAAAGGATCATTGACGCGCATCGACTGCAAAGCCAAAAAGGAAAAGAAAGGAGAAAAACATTTCAGAGAGACAGCATAATACTTCATACGCTGGAAACATATTTACATAAGTGCAAGACCCTATGACTAAGATTCTCGGGTTGCACGCAACTAGAGTTTCTTGCATCCAAAGGGAGAAAAACTAAAAAACTACAAAGAAAGCCGAGTCTACGCCACCTCAGCATTGTGTTCCATGGCAGAGGAGGGCACGGCAGCTTCCTCGCCAGAAGTCGATGGTGGTACTGGATTTTCCGCCGCCGAAGCTGGTGCAGCAGGCACTGCAGAGGCTGCCAAAGGAGAAATAGTTGTCAGCAATGCAGGTGCCAACTTCTTCGCCCTCTCGAAGAAAACCTTCATCTCGTCACGGGTGTGGCCATGAGGGGAGCTAACCCTCTCCCAGTCAAAGTTCGTCCCATGAGCGAGAGAAAGCGCAATAGCACCCTCGGCGCCGCGCTTAATGGAAAGGCCTTTCAGCTGGAGAGTGGGGTCTTCAGTGGTATCGAAGGACTTGGCAAGTTCAGTCAAGTTATCCTTCGGAACGGTCGCCCTTTTCTTCGGCCACAAGCCGGCAAACAGCCGTGATAGAACGCGGCTAACTAACTCGAAAGTCTCCTGGATAGATATCCAGTTTTCTTTGAGTAGGTTAACCGCATTCATAAGAGGATCATCGTCCGTTTGCAAGGACGACGGAGATACCCCGGTAAATTCTGAGCAATAAAAAAGAAAAAGAAGAGACAAGTGTCAACAAGTACAACAGTGCAACATAAGTCGACAATAGAAGACAAGGCAAAGCACTTACTTTCAGCGGCAGTCGACATCGTGTGAAGACGCTCCGCCACGGCTTGCTCTCGTTGAGCATGCTCCTTGTTGGCTTCAGCTAAAGTTTTTTCAGCTTTCTTCGCCTTGCTAAGCGCAGCTTTCTGCGACTTCTCAGCATTCGCTTTAGCAGCGGCCGCTGCATCATAAGCTTTTTGCGAAGCATTAAGCTCCGCTTCCAGTGACGCAATTCGAGCATTGGCTATTGCTAAGGCAGCTACAAAAGAAGACAAAAGGGAGTCAGATAAGTGGCAAAAGAGAAAGCACAGAAGAAAAGTAATGACTAGGACATCAAAATTGTACCTTCGGAAGCTTTCGCAACCTTTAGGTACCCCGCACACTCCGTGCCCAGGGCGATAAATCTCTTCACTAAAGCCTGAGAAAAGAAGTGTGTAAGAGTAGAAGTGCATGGATGGAAAACAAGTAAAGAAGAATTGCTCACATCATCAGGAGAAACCGTAGATGCATGGGCTTCCAGAGAAATGTCGGTTTCTTTGGCCTTCTTTGAGCGTTTAGGGTATCGGGCTTGAGGAACCTTCTTCACACCGGACCTAGTAGCCCTCGGTGCAACATCTGGTTCGATAGGCTCATCAATGGCCGCAGGAGAAGTTGGTGGAGCAGCTGTTGGCGGCTCTTCGTCATCACTGCGCGAAGAATATAAGTTATGGAAGCAAGGCAAGAAAAATGCAATTGAGGAACTCGAATACAATACTTACGATGCTAGCATGTCGAAGTACTCCATATCTTCTGCATGAGCGGGGGCTTTACCAGCTGCTGCAGAACTCGATGAAGCGATTTCGTCGACACGCTTCCTTTTCTTGTCGACATCGACATCTTCAGCAAGAGCGGGAGGAGAAGATGTCGACGAGCTAGTTTCTTCTTCTGAATCTTCGGCATCATCTCTGTCCTGACTTTCGTCAGCCTCGGGGGCTTCAGATGCAGGAGAGGCCAGATCAGCCGGTAGGGGCCCTGCCTCTGGAAGAGGGGGACGAGAAACAAGGAATAGGTGACCCTGCATATAAATAAGTAAGCAGAGTGCAAAGTCAAATAATAATGCAAGTCGAAACAAGCAAAGTTTGACAAAAAGTGGACACAAGGATACATACCTCAGGAAGAGGGTGCACAGAGTCGAAATAATCAGCGGTTAAATCCGCAACTACATGTTCCTTCGTGAGCTTGGTGAGATTCCGGACTCGCTTGTCGACATCTTCTTTCGATATCAGATCTTCAGATATGCGAGTAGGATCCTCCAAGCCGGAGTAATTCCAAAGTTTGGTAAGGCGGTGTTGTAGGGGTTGAACTCGACGTTGAATAAAGAACGCCATGAGTTGCATACCCGACAGAGCACCCCCTTGACCTCCTTTTAAAGACTTGACGCGGGAAAGAAGAGGAAGAATTTCTTGTGCTTCTGCATCTGAGGGGAGTGTATCCCATGATGCCAATTTCTTTACCTCCTGGGAAGCATCAAAAGGAGGCAGGACGAATTCATCTTCAGGAGAGGATTTGCGGTCCTTGATATAGAACCACTTTGTCCTCCATCCTTGGACAGACGTGGCCATGGAAAATTCAAAGTATTGCGCCTCAGGGCGCACAGAAATGACGGCTCCGCCCAGTTTGGGTTTCCTAGCCAAAGAAATGTTGGGGCGGAGTCGAAAGATTGACCTCCACAGAAGGAAGTGGGGCTCAATGCCCAAGAAGGACTCGCAGAGAGTCACGAAACAGGCGATGTGTAGAAGAGAATTCAGTGTGAGCTGGTGGAGCTGCACACCGTAAACAAACAGAAGCCCACAGAGAAACTCGTGGGCAGGAAGAGAGAAACCGCGGAGCAGGAAAGCAAGGAACATTACCCGATAACCGCTCGGGGGCTTCGGGATCCGTTCAATACTGGGGAATTTGATGGAATCTTCGGCGGCGATGAGGCCGTCCGCCTTGGCCTTCTCCACCTCCTTCTTTGTGATGGTGGAGCGAACCCAGTTGGTGGCAGAAGTCTTGGCCATGGTGCTCTTAGTGGCCAGGTGTTTCACGCGCATCCAGTACGAAGTGCGCTTGGGGGCTATGCATGAGAGAAGGAGGCAGAGGAGATCAGCAATGGAGACGGCGGAGGGAACGAGCTGGTAAACAGTAAAAATCCCCCACTACGCCCCTTATATATCTTCTGAGAGAAGGATCGTGGGCCGAGACGTGGCGCAAAGAGCGGAAATGGCAGCCCACTAACGGTCAAAAATTGAGAAATTTACAGTACTGCCCATGCAACGGTTCGCAATGATACAGAATGACGTATTCATTGATGTCATAAAGGATATATTATCAAACAGAAAATGGCGCCGACAAATGCAAAATTCCTAGAGAAGATTATGTGTGAAGGATTTTTCGATTATAGCCTTGGGGGCTACTACTCTTAAAAGATGGTGACTGGAAATCTTTAATGGAGTTGTGGAAGCATATTCGACGACAAGGCGTTCTTAGAGTATCTCGAAGATGAAGTGTCTTGAAGTTGAAGTATTTCGAGTTGAAGTATGATGGATTGTACTCTATTTCGAGCCTATACTCGAAAAAATCTCTTTCGAGTATAGCCTCGGGGGCTACTCCCATCGGGAGCGCTGAGCGCGCACCCGACGATATTTCTTGGTAAAGCAGTAAAGCTGGAGAAGTGCAGGGGTGTTACTCCCATCGGGAGCGAGATTTATGGTTGAAAGAAACCCGAATATTTTCAGTCAAAATTTGACTGCGACATAAGATTCTCGAGTTGTGTTATCGCAACGCGACTCGAATGCCGTGACTTGTCACGAAGGTAAGACCCCGGGATCCGTCCTGTGTGGCCTGGTATACGCACATGGATGCGCTCTGCTAGTATGTATCTGTGTCTACGACGCGAAGAAAATCCTGGTGGATGCACTGGGTACCTTGAGAACCACTGGGATTCATTCTTTGTAAGTCCTAAATGCGGCAAAAGAGTGGATTTGACCGGTATTCCAAATTCAAGTCCAAGGGGATTGAATTTGAAGTAGGTGACAAGTATCTGTTCCGGCAGTTAACTGACCTCTTGATCCGTCAGGGTTGTCAGGCTTACTCATCAAAACCCCTTGCGAAAGAATATCATGAAAATAAGTCGAAAAGACTAAGTCGAAGATTTGAAGATGAGAAGAAGTCGAAGAATTGATCAAGTCGAAGATTTGAAGATTAGAGATTCAACCTGAATCTACAATTCTGGTAGAATCTCAGGGGCTACTGACAAGGGTATAGTTAATAGAGCCCGCTAGTTGAGTACCCCTGAGGCCCGATAAGCTAGGCCCAATTGTAATGATAGTCGAATACGAGTTCTTACCATATGTCGATATTGTAATCTGTATCGTACCCTACCCGATCCTCGAGACCTGGCCACCTATATATAGGGGCCAGGAGGGGACGGTGTAGGCCAGATTGAAAGCAAGCCAGGTTTAACACCCAAGTTTACTTTCGACACACACCTATTTCGACTAACTTTACCTTCGAGTTCATCCGACGCCCTATCTCCCCGATCCTAAGTCCTTCATCTAGGACATTTGTCGAGTTAACCCTCGTCACCAAGTTTTTAGGAACGTGTTTCAATGCCCGCTCGTGATTTTGATCATCAAGAATAGTACCCACTTGCGGGGCTTGGCCAGGGGCTAATTTTTTGAGTGCTTTTCTCGCGAGATTAGGCTTTAATTTGGAGCTGATACTTCTTGTGTAACTTAAACTCCTAAAATCTTTCTTCCTTATTTTTTAATGAAACAGGCAAAGCTTTTGCCTCCTAAAGAAAAGAGGGCATAAGAAAACACTACAAGGATTCCGGTCTATTGCAACAACAACATTCGTTGCAATAAGTGGCAAATTGTCGCAATAGGTGCCTATTGCCATGATATTGTGTTCGTTGCCAAGCGTTGCAATAGCAAGCATGGTAATAGGTTATTGACACAAAAACCAAAATGTGGCAAGAAAATCTTCTATTGGAACAAAGATGTTGCAAGTTGCCACATTTTTCCTCGTGGCAGCACGCACTTGATGCCACAATTTCTTTTGTGGAGATAGCTTCCCGCAACAGGAAGCAAAACCGTTGCGAAAACCCATTTGTGGCGATAGCCTATTCCAACACCACTTGTTTCTTGGCGTGTGCCCTTCCGTGGCAATAGCCAATTGTTGCAATACCTTATGGCAACAGTTCTTGACTTCGTGGGTATAGTTGCAATAGACCGGAGTGGGTGCTTTGTTGCGAGACCTTGTTTCTATTGCAACAAAATGACTAACTCGCGCAACGGAAATTGGTTGTTGCAATATCATGGCCATATTGCAATGTCCATGCATATTGTTGCAATATACAACCTATATTGCAACAAAACATGTACTTATCACGTCAAAATTAAACCGTGGCAATATGCATGGCCTATTACCACAAACATGGAAATGGTGGCAATATTGCGTTTTATTGCAACGAAATATGGTTGTAGCAATAAATATTGTTGCAATAGACCGGAATCCTTGTAGTGTCTCGTTTCCTGCCGCACCGCACGTCGCCCCGGATGTTGGAATCCTCCTCTGCTCGCCTGCATCGAGATGCCAAATCTTGCCTGCCTGCCATCGATGGACTCTAGCGGCTTAGCCACTGCCTGCCTCCAGATATTTGATCCGCGGTCGCTGATGAGGACTCGTCGGTGTCGTTTTTCTCTTGAAAGGGTGCAGCCGGTGCGAATGCTTGTGTGATCGCCTGATCGGTCGGCATCGCTATGAGAGACGCTGACGTCTTAGGTAAAAGCATGGCCACGAGCGTACGCAGTCGATTAGCAAAAAGGAGGAAATCTTCTTTTTCCATCTTCCATCTGGCATCCGTTGGTCTGGTCGGTCCAGCTAGCTTTGGTTTACATGTTGTGGTAGCTGCGTCCGGTCGTTGTTGACCCTGCAGAGATATATAGTGCGCAACAAAGTTTGACATCGAGTTTCTCTGTGTGCAAACACGTTCATATGACCTCATTCGCAAGAGTCGAAATAAGATGCAAGCCTGACATCGGCGTACGTGGTCAATCAATAGCAAAAAAAAGTGATTGATCGCATGGCTGTTCGGGTATTTTTATCCACCAGTTGATGTGGTAGCTTAGAATGCATTTTGGATGTATCAAAACCCCCACATTGGTATTATCCACATTATATTTTATTTCTATAGTACTCTCAAAATTTCCCTTGCATTTGCTTACACCAAGACACACAGACGTACACTCTAGAAACCTTTTTTAGCTTTACATTCATTTGCGAATGATATTTTTTCGATAAGAGGAGCAGCACAGCCTCTGCATCAATCGATGCATACGACTATTTTTTATGCGAATGATATACATCTGTTTGCGAATGATATTTAAAAAGATTTAAGCAATATGACCCAACAACATAGATTTAGATAACAAACAATTTCATGGAAAGGGAATAATTTACTTCATTCTTCTCACAATATATGCTTCGAAGTTAGTGCAAGTGCATTTCGCTGGCATTAAAGTGTATAACAAAAAAATTATCTTCATGTTATGTGCACCATTGCATTTTTTGGTTAAGCATAATATAAGTGTATGTCAAGAAAATGAATCAAATTATAGTAAGTAAAAATAATTAATATAAACAGTTGATATGCACCACACAGATGCCATTTCAGATTTAAGATCGTCGGAGCTAATATTCTTTACAAGTGGTGAGTGTTGAAGCCCATGAAAACATGCTAAGCCCTAATGGACACAAACAAGACCTAGCCGATGAAAGACATGGCCATCCCAACCATTTGTCCAATTACAAGACCAACTGTATTTTGGTGTGCACCTTGCTACTTATGTGTCGATGGTTTCTCCAGACGTATAGCCCCACCTAAGAAAAACTGGATTAGACCAAAACATAAAACAAATATTCATATGTGGTATAATTGTGACCTCGTGGCAAATAAAATTTGGGTTGGCCAACAAAAACAAACCACAAATTTTCATAAAGGTCATGGAGCACACCCCTGCGCACAGTCGCATCTAAGATTGTTTCAATGTGTCCATGGTGATGACGAAGTAGGAGGGGGGGGGGGGTTGGTGCCCCCTTCCTAAGTCCTAGTGGGTGGCCACTCAGAAGGTTCACCGCTCATGGGCACACGAGTGGAAGAGGTGACCAATAGTGTCGTGATCCAGTTCCGCCAACGCATGGTGAAACAGTGGTGAAAGAGGAGTTGCATGAGAATTTCACCACAAATGGCATCAAAAGACAAGACATATGTTTCCCAGACACCCCTCCTCTCTCTCTCTCCACATCCCTCTTCGTTCTCCTCTCTTCTCTTTATTCATGATCCCATTTTCTTCTTTCACCCAACATGTGGCCAACAAGGGCCAAACACAGGCACACCAAAGAGATCTGTAAGGTATGCCCAAATCACCAAATTGAATGATTTGGAATTGTCAAGCTTGATGAAAAAAAGATTAGCGTCCTATTCCTAGTGCAACACTCCGAGGCTAGGTGCTTTGGACATGAAGGAAAATGTCATGGATGCATCTTTTTATGAAGGTGGATTGGCTCGCCAAGACCAACTCGGAGAGAAGAAGATTCCCTCACGAGGCCATCATCTTGCCGAGTAACTTGGAGACACTATGGATGAGGCTAATGGGTCAAAATCCCCCCCCACAACTTCAATATTCATTTTTTATGCGATGATCACAATATTCGTTCAGCGAGGAGATCATCATGGATAGTGTCCCAGCAGGTGTGGAAGAATATGCTAACAAAGTTTTCCAGGCCCTAAGCCTTTCCGAAAGCAAGTGGAAGACTGCCTTCTTGAGCACCCATATGAAAGGATCCTCAAAGGCAGAAATATCTCTTGCTTGGTACCCAGCTCGCCCAATTAAGGATAGTATACTGAGGAACCGCGGTGCCAAGGCCCTCCTGGAAATGTGACCAAAGTTCAACTTTGTTTGACTTGGATTTGCTCGAGACATGCAAATTCTACCTACTCGACAAGATGACCAAGACACATTTTGCAAAGAGTTACGAAAGGGCGTCCGACTTATTGGAACTGGTACATAGTAATGTATGCAACCCAATGAATATGACATCTAGAGGTGGTTATGAGTACTGCATTACCTCCACTGGTGATTTGATTAGATATGTATATGCCTACTTGATGAAACATAATCTAGAAGCCTTTAATTTTATAAGGAACTCCAGAATAAAGTACATAATCAACTCGGCAAAAGGATAAAGTTTCTTCGGTGGGGCCATGAAGGCGAGTAAGCGAGTACATCAGCTACGAGTTTGATGACTATTTGAAGGGGAAGTTGTGAAATACTCCCTCCGTCTAGAAATATAAGATGTTTTAGCTTTGTGAAGTGAATGTATCTAGACATATTTTAGTATATAGGTTCGCACGAATCTATACACTAAAAGATGTCTAGATACATTAGCTTTACAAAGCTAAAACATCTTATATTTCCGAACGGAGGGAGTAGTTCCTAATCTCACACCAGTGGAAACGCCATAGAAATGGTGTATCAGCAGGATCGTACCTTGTTTGGCATGGTACAATCAATGATAACTAAGATGAATCTATCTTCATCATTTTGGGGTTAGAAACTACTGTATAACGTTCGGGCTAAACAGAGTACCAAATAAATCGGTGTAGAAGACACCACATGAGACGTGGACTGGCAAGAAACATAAATAGTTCACATATAAGTCTAGAGCTCCATTAAGACAATCGCATCTAGGCCCCCACATATTCGTTCTCCAACCATCAAAATATTTCACACTATTATTGGTACAACAAAACGGAAGAATATTTTAAACGGAGGGAGTACTTTTATGTGTAGTACTTGTGAAAATTTCTCTACAAATGTCGATGGTAGAGGGTGTCGCTCGTGGAGGCCAGTAGGTTGGGCAGATCGAGTTATGATCCTTGCACTTGTACGTGTGTGCAAAGATAGTACGAATCGACAAATTTTTTTTTGCAATACTGGTGAATTTCAATCAAATGCCGTGAGGAATGGATGTGCGCCTCCGTTCAGTTGGGCAGGTTTGATTTTGATCCCCGCGCATCATTGTATCTGGTTAACCCGCCTCTGTCCATTCCCGTCCCACTCCGCTTTCCACAACAGCGGCAAAGCCGAAACCACAAAGGTTGAGCGAACCGAGTGGAGCAGGACGAGATGCCCGTCGGCGCGGTCGCGGATGGCGACGCGAGCGGCCGCTGGTGTCCGTTTCCATCTTCCTTCCCCGGCGGAATCGAATCGGATGCCATTGCCGGCACGAGCTGGCGTCACGCGTGTCACGCGTGTCGCCGCGCGGATCGATCCGACGATCCGCTACCGGCTTCTCCGTCTCGTGTGGCCGACTCGCCGGGCGGCTGGCCGGACGCCGGCTCTGGCCCCAGGCTCCAGATGACCGGATGCGTCACTGCCGTGAGGATTCGGGCGACGTCGCTGCCCCAGGCCCCATTATCCTTTCGATGACGGCGCAGCAGGCGCGAGTGCTGCGTCGGATCGGACGACGTCGCTGTCCGAGACGCTGACGCTCAGGTGAAACCCATGCGTGCGCAAGTTACGAGTACAGCACGTACCTGCTCAAATTCTTCCCACGTCCGTTGATCTGGTCGGTCCAGTTATGGCGCACGAACGAGCCGTTGTACGTACATTAGTTTTCCTTTGCCAGCTTGCTCTGCGCCTCGCAGAAATATTTCACTGCCAAATGCATATTCTGTTTTGCAAAGTCGATATCTGAACTAGTCACTGTAAAGCATGATCACAACAGCTGATGTTACGTGCTAATCCTATCGTACGTACGGATTGATGCACGATTTCTTTTTCTTTTTTGCCGGGAGTGGTGGAGGAAACTAACTCGCCGGCGGAGTATTTTCGTAAGAAAATACTCCTACATTGACTCGTAGCCGACAGATCGCCTCAGAATGTTCAGACAAAGATCCAGTACAGGCATGGGGATCCGACACGATTCTCGTGGTCAAAACAAAGACTAATAATACAACTAGTGAATGTCAACTTTGGGAGTTTGAGATCAACATCTATGTACACAAAATTAGTTTATATCTACTAATAAAAACAGAATAATTTGTCAAGCCGTAGACGATTGCACTCAGGGTTCCGCTGCATAGGCGTGCCAACCTTGGATCTCTTCTTCGTATTGGACTTAGTAGGTGTAGACATAGGCGGAAGGGGATGGATAAATTAACGCGGTGCAGGTCTCCTCTTGATGCTCGGCTTTTTTAGATAAAAGGCATCCCTGCCCAACTTTAAATTAATAAAGCCACCACGAGTTCACAACAGCAGATTCAGTATAACAAACTTACAAAGGCGAAATTCACAAAGCAACACTTGTCGGGCGCGCCCCACAACGATAGCTATGAATATAGCAAGTTTGATCATCCAGCAACAGGTTGTCCTTGAGTAGATATAACCCTAGTTTGACGATACAAGGAGCGAAGAGCTTCAACCATGGTGACGAGGGTATGACCCCTCGGTCCTTGATATTTGCCTACCTGGTTCCTGCCAAGGAAGAAGCCCGCTCGAAGGATACACGAAGCCCGCAAGGCCCAGCACTTCGACTTGGAGTAGAAGGTAAAAACTACTTATAAACCCTAACTGGCTGCATATATAAAGCCACCAAGGGCACCCCCTAGACAACACAATCTCGCATAGGCTAATCTCGCATAGACGCCTGATCTCGCATAGATCCCACGCATAGGCTAGCCACGCCATCTCCTTTCACCTCCGCCAGATTGCATCTGTGCACCATTGTAATAGCTCCACATATACAAGCAATACAAGATCAGACAAGCAAGATGTAGGTCTTTACCCTCCGGGGGGCCGAACCTGGGTAAACTTCATGTGCCCCTCGTCGTTTATCGACCGCCGTCGAGTTCGCCGGATCCCACATACGCTCCATGAATCGAAAGCCCCGAAACATGGGCATTGCCGAGTTAAAACCTCGTCAATTGGCGCCGACCGTGGGGACGACGGGATCTGGATCTACGAGCTCGCCGGCTCCTTCATCATCTTCAACAATGTCAACCAGATCGCATCTAACACTTCATCGACAACGTCAAGATCCAATCTAGAGTCGACGCAGTTTTTGTCAAACGTCCGGAGCGCCGCCTTTGAAGATCGGTCCGCTGCGTCAGGATTTATTCTCTCGCACATTGCGTTCGATGAGTCGCTGCGATCGCCAACGTCACACTGCTGTTCCGTCCGTGTCAAGTCGCCAAATCCGGAAAAATTTCTGGCTACCTGCGCCGTCTCCGCCTGCCGAGCGCTTTATTCAGCGTCGCTCCGATCGATCCGAAGAAAATGCATAAACGCGAGGTACAGGATCAGAAACATCGATCGAGATCCCGACCGAATCTGACAGGAATTGCCGCAGCTGCCGAGTAATTTATTCGGCGTCTCTCCGATTGAGCCGAAGCAGCACACCACCGGATCGATCAATGATCAAATCAGTCAGATTAAGTCCCGAGAAGCAAATCAATCAAGCACCTACATAAACGTTACGTGCGTACACCTCATCAGATCATCAACCAGATTGGAGTTTTAGATCCAAAAAGCAAATCGTATTTGCTACCACATCACGTGGGTCCATCCAAGGAAAAAATTCCAGCACGCATCTATCGAGGCCACGAAATCGACCAACACGCTGCACGGACAGAAGATTGGTCTACAAGCAAGGAGGATCAAATCACGAGAAGTTGCCGCGTCATGCGTACATGATTCTGTCAGATTACATTGTTTCACGTGAGATTCAAAGATAAAATCTATGTCTGCATCTAGCTCCGAAGACCAGAACAACTCGGTCGAAGTTGTTGTTTAAGTGCTACATCATGTGGAGGATAAAAAGAAATTTCAAGCAGCTTGCTACTATGGAGGCCCTTTACGTACTCGCTCGTATGGGCTACTTAATCCTTTGATGAAGACATCAGATAGCTTGTAAATAATATACCGACGAGTTACCAAGCCGCACGGACATACACCCAACTTCGGCCTCGCCATAGCATGAAACTTCATCAAAATCGACACCTACGCTGCAGCCTACTTTGTTTTCAACATTATTGACTTCTTTTGGATTAAATTCGACGGAATCTGCGGCGCCTTTGTCCGCACAGACTACATCCGTGTTGACTCTGTCGCGTTCTGGTCCGCGTCAACTGCGGCTTACTACGCTCGGGGGCTTGACATCGGGACTCTCTATTGCACACTCGCCATGTCGGGGGGTCGCCACCGCGCCCCCAGTACCACTCGGGGGCTCGACATCAACTCGCCTCTGTGTGCTGAAGCTCGCGCTCATGATCTTCGAGCCCATCGCCATGATCTTCGAGTCCATCGCCATGATCTTCGAGTCCATCGCCATGACCTTCGACCTCATCGCCATGACCTTTCGAGTTCATCGCCATGATTTTCGAGTCCATCGTCATGACCTTCGAATCAAGCATCAAGATCTTCGACTCCGCCGACATGAACTTCGACGCCGCCATCGACAAGATCTTCGACCCCGCCGTCGTCAAGAAATTCGACCTCTTCATCGACAAGAAATTCGACCTCTGCGTCGTCAAGAAATTCAACCTCTGCATCGTCAAGAAATTTGACCCCTTCATCGCCACGATCTTCGACCCCGTCGTCGCCATGATTTTCGACCCTGCTGGCAATAAGAAATTCGACCGTGCCGTCATTAAAGACATTCGACCTCCACGTCAAGATTCTTCGACCCCTGCAGAGCCGAAAACTTTGCCCGACACACTTCGACCCCTCGGAGCCAACACTTCGACGATTTTTCTGACAGGTAAAACAGCCTGATCCTGAACTGCAATAACTTTTGCTAAGAGTGTCCAAACGACATGAGACCACCGCCATTGGAAAGATGACGACGAGAGATACCCCACAAAAAGGGGTCACCCCGGGAGAAAATACCAAAGCTAAGTGACGAGGTTTATCCCCGGCAATGCCCATGTCGAAGGGCTTTCGATCTAGGAAGCGAATTGAGGACCTGGCGAACTCGACGGCGATCAGACGAAAGCAGAAGGACACGAGGATTTACCCAGGTTCAGCCCCCTCGAAAGGTAAAAGGCCTACGTCCTGCTTGTCTGACTTTTGTATTGAGGTGGTGACAGTGATGATGGTGTTACAATGGCGGCGTAGATTGGATCTAGCCGAAAGTAGAGAACTCGAAGGTGTCGAGCGCTCCGGCGTGAGGTGGGTGGAAGCGAGTCTAGGGTTTCGAGACCTCCCTCCCAGCCTTTTATAAGTCAAGGCTAGGTCTCAGGAGTGTCTCTCAAGCCAAGTACAGATCGGATCAACCGAAGCCTAGTCTAACTTGGACTCCTCGAAATCTTGCTTGTGCACCAAGTATTGCTCCTAGGCCGCGTCAGGCCATAGCCTTGATAGGCCTCGAAAGCCTTTCCTGAGACCCTCTACCTGGGCCGAAAACCAGGTAGGCGAATGTCGGGGGCCCATCTGTCATTCCTTCGTCAGTAGCCCCCGAGTGCCTGGGATAGCCGAAGACTATGGCAGGGACTCCTCCCGAAAGTCTCCTTAGCCGCACCCGATATGAGCACTTAGCCTGTAAAACTGTGAATGCATAGAAATCATTCGAGTAGTATGCTTGTTTGGTACAAAATTTTCGAGTTACTCTCATCTAGAGCCTCAAAAGTGCTAAGTTGGGTTTGCAGAGGGATGCGCATAACCGGCCTGAGACTCACGCCGGGTCTCAGTTAATTGCATTGCTGCAAAGACATACGGTTAGCTTACTCAGATTCGAGTCCCCCGACTCGAACCCGCGTGGGCTGGCGCTACCCCGACCCGAGCCGCGTCGGACTTACCAGGTCGGAGCCCAGTTCATTGTGAGGCACCCGATGCGTCCATCGGTGCAAACTTCATACCGTAGGTATGGAAAATTTCCGGCAGAGCGCGTTTGATACGAATACCGGGCCATCCGGTATTGCAAACCGTGGACTTACCTTCGTATTTGACATACGGCATCCGAACTGGTATATTGCCACCAACATTCGGGCATGTTGATTGAGGAGCGTTGATAGCTCGGGAGGCAGGTTAGAACAAGATGATTCAAAGGTCCGAAGTTCGAACCCGAATCTTTGAAGGCGTTATTGGGTCGAAAGAAGCAGCTCGAAAGATCGAATCCCTGCCTCGAATGTCTCGAAGGCGCTGCTGGCCCGAAAGAAATAGCTTGAGGGACCGAAGTCCTGCTTCGAATGTCTCGAAGGCGCTTCTGGCCCGAAAGAGATAGCTTCGAGGGACAGAAATCCTGTCTCGAATATAACGAAGGCGCTGCTGGCCCGAAAGAAATAGCTCGAGGGACCGAAATCCTGTCTCGAATATAACGAAGGCGCTGCTGGCCCGAAAGAAATAGCTCGAGGGATCGAAATCCTGCCTCGAATACATCGAAGGCGCTGCTGGCCCGAAAGAAAGAACTCGAGGAGCAAAAAAGGCAGAGTCACCGAAAAAACTCGGTGCAGATTCGAATGACGCAAAAGAGATGTACACAAAGAATCTCGAAAGAGAACCCAATCGAGATGCTGCTCAAGTATAAGGGGCACATACCTTCGAACCTCGAAAGAACCCTTGCCAGTCTTTGCCCTTTGAGTCGACTACTTTCATTACTTTCTGTATGCTTTTGACACTTTCAGCAACCGATACTCGGGGGCTTTGCTTTTACATTATACATGTGTTTATTTGCCTTCACATTATACATATGTCTATTTGCCTAATGACCGTCGAGTGTGAGGTATCTACCTCCTCGACTGCAGGGATCAAAGTCATCGACACTCCATCCTGACATACTTCTACGCCTCGAATCGGCATTCATTTACCTCGGCGTTGGCAACACGCTCGGGGGCTATGCCTCGAATCGGCATTCATTTACCCTGGCATTGGCAACACGCTCAGGGGCTGCGTCTCATAGTGGCATCTATTCACCCTGGCGTTCGCAACACGCTCGGGGGTTGTGCCTAGAATTAACACTCCTTCGCCCCGGCGTTGGCAACATGCTCGGGGGCTACACTTAATGCTCGAATTCTTGTGGCAATATACCAATTCGGATGCCGTATGTCAAATACGAAGGTAAGTCCACGGTTTGCAACACTAGATGGCCCGGTATTCGTATGAAGTTTGCACCGATGGACGCACCGGGTGCCTCACAATGAACTGGGCTTCGACCTGGTAAGTCCAACGCGGCTCGGGTCGAGGTAGCGCCAGCCCACACGGTTTTGAGTCGGGGGACTCGAATCTGAGTAAGCTAACCGAATGTTTTTGCGGCTATGCAATTAACTGAGACCCGGCGTGAGTCTCAGGCCGGTTATGCCTATCCCCCTGCAAACCAAACTAAGCATTTCGAGGCTCGGAATGAGTACTACTCGAATTGGCATCTATTCGCCCGGCGTTGGCAACACGCTTGGGGTCTTCGCCTCGCATTGGCATCTGTTTGCCCGGTGTTGGCAACACGCTTGGGGGCTTCGCCTCGCATTGGCATCTATTCGCCCGGCGTTGGCAACACGTTTGGGGGCTTTGCCTCGCATTGGCGTCTATTCGCCCGGCGTTGGCAACACGCTCGGGGGCTTCGCTTTGCATTGGCATCTATTCGCCAGGCGTTAGCAGCGCGCTCGGGGGTTACACCTTACGCTGTTAACCTTAGCAGTCTTCTACATCATCGACGATGCTCCGTCTGCTACGTCGACTTCAGTTCGACGTATTTCGGCTCGAGTATGACATGGCCTACAGCAAGCATTCGACAACATCATCACCATGATTCAGCCACCGTGTGACTCCACCGACCACGACATGCAAGAACTTTATTTGGTGCCCTCACACCCGACAAGCAAGACTACGACATCAAGGCAAGATTAGAGTCTCTACCCGATTCTACGAATCGACTAGACACTCGGGGGCTACTGACGAGGGTATGACCCCTCGGTCCTCGATATTTGCCTACCTGGTTCCTATCAAGGAAGAAGCCCGCTCGAAGGATACACGAAGCCCGCAAGGCCCAGCACTTTGACTTGGAGTAGAAGGCTAAAACTACTTGTAAACCCTAACTGGCTGCATATATAAAGCCACCAAGGGCAACCCCTAGACAACACAATCTCGCATAGGCTAATCTCGCATAGATGCCTGATCTCGCATAGATCCCACGCATAGGCTAGCCATGCCATCGCCTTCCACCTCCGCCAGATTGCATCTGCGCACCATTGTAACAGCTCCACATATACAAGCAATACAATATCAGACAAGCAGGATGTAGGTCTTTACCCCCCGGGGGGGCGAACCTGGGTAAACTTCGTGTGCCCCTTGTCGTTTATCGACCGCCGTCAAGTTCGCCGGATCCCACATACGCTCCATGAATCGAAAGCCCCGAAATATGGGCATTGCCGAGTTAGAACCTCGTCACATGGCGTCCAGCTTGTCAACGTGCTTCTCCTTCAATAGTGGTCTCCACAGCTGGGGAATCCTTCGATGCCTGCACATGATTTCAGGACCGGCGATGAGGCACTCCGCCGGATCATTCTTGAGAATGCCGATCTTCTCGGCGTTGGACAACTCCTTGTCCCCAATCTTGGTCTGGACCCAGTTACAGATGACGGAGGTGTCGGTGTCCGCGGTCTTGGCCTTCTTAGCGGTGGCGCCGGTCGCGGTCAAGCCCCTCTTGCCCATGGAAGCGGCGCTCAGCAAAAAACTCTGCGGGAATGGAGATGAGAGAGAGGTGTAGCTGGAGCAGAACGCGAGGAGGAAGACGATGGCGGCGGAGTGGGATGAACAGTTACCGCTCCGCGGCTATTTTTATCTCATTCCTGGAAATTGTCGGTTCATCCTAGCCGCCCATTGCGAAGAGGAAACGGCTGAGCAGATCTGGCCGTCCACGTGTCAGCACCACGGGTGCCGCGGCCTGCACCACGCACGGTAATTGAGGAGACCGGGCGGACTTTTTTCACCCACACGCGGGATATGCGGTCAAATTCAGTCAACAGCCGGGACACGCGGGTGTAGGGCCCACATGACGTTTGGTCTTGTCAATGTCAGGCTATCCTTGCAGAGGATGGCGTGACAACTCGAAGAAGCCAAGCGTCATCCCTGACGTCATAGCCTGCGAAGCAATTTCTTTTTGACTTAAGGGATAAGCTCGATTTTGGATTCCCATATTTTCGAGGTATGTACTTTCAAAGGCTGAACTTCTTTGGAACTGGGTTTTTTTTTGAAACCTTTTTTGTCCTTCTTGTGTCATTTGAATGCAAATATTGCCTTTCAAGCGGCTTTGTTCTTTACTTGCGGTCTCAGAGCCTTTCGAGTGAGGTTTTCTGCACGACTACTCGAAGGGATTCTCCCACTTTAATCGGCACCGTTTTGACATTCGAGTGGTGAATTTTCATTCTCGAATTATTTATCGCGGGCCAGCAGAGCCTCCATGCACCTCGGGCCGAAGGTGTCGATTCTTCTAGATTACTGCACTCGAGTAGGTTGTGTCGCTCGATTTTCAAGCGGTGAATTCCGATTCCTCGAATTGTCTCCTGGCTGGCAACGCCCTCTTATTATTCGAGTCTTGGCTATCAATTCTTTAACTGTCTCCTTATTTTGGCCCGCAGTGCCGCGAGATCACTTGAATATCCAAGAAGTACAAGCGTCAAAGCTTGGGATGCCCCGAGGCACCCCCTTCTTCATCGGCAAAAATCAGGTCACCTTTCAAAACACTATATTTTTATTGCTTCATACACTATGCGTTTTCCTTGGAGTGTCTTTACTTTAATTTTCAGTTTACTTTTGCTTTGTTTTTTGCAATAAATGGTTGGATCACATCATGTTCTTCTTGGTGGAGATGAACTCTGTTTTTCATTGCCAAGAACACTCTTGTTTTCACTCTTATCGTTCAACGAGTGTTCTCTTTTTCTGCTACTGCATTTAGCTTTCGTTTTTCGCCTTGATTTTTGTTCAGATCTTGATATATCTTTGCATCAAGGTGTATTTTGACCTCTGGTCCGTGTTGGTTTTCATTAAAAGAGTTGTTTTAAAAAGGTTCGAATGGTGTTGAAAAGAGAAAAAGTTTCATGCAAAAAAAAGTGGTACAAAAAGGAGCTTGTTTAGATTGCGGCTTAGACTTTTTCATGTCGTGCTTGATGTCATTTTGATAGTATGCTTAGTGTTTTCCTGTAGCATGACTTGTCTCAAATGACTGAGATTGCTTAATGAGCCTTTGAAAAAATCATGCATTGTTTTTATTATTTAGAAACATTAATTTGGTTTTCTCCTTGATGCTTTATTTGGGTTGACTTGGCGTATGCTTACAACATGTTTGACTCATACAAAGTCCCCATAAGCCTCTATGATTATCTAGTTTTTGACTTTTAATGCTATTTTATGCTTCTCTTAATGATGTTTTGTCGCTATGCATGATTATGGCCGTTATTGCTCTCTTAGTTGGTCGCTCTCAGTCTTTTGTTAGCCCTCATTTTGTATTGGGTATGAGCTCTACTCGTACATCCAACTCCTAAAAACCAAGTTATTCCAATGTGTCCACTATAAATTCCTATGCATGGTATTTGCAAGCCATTCCAAGTAAATTTTCATGGGATTTCTATTTTCGTGCCCTCAGGTCGTTAGTTGTACTCAGTTTTCCCAGCTCGTTAGTTTTTCCTCAGTTTTCCCCAAGCCGTTGTCTGAAACCCTCAGAAGGAGCTCGGACGGGAGGATTCCCGTTAAGTTGACCGTTTCCGTGCTGACGTGTGGGGCCGCGTCGTGTGGGGCCGCGTCGCGTGGGGCTGGTAGAAAGGGACCGCGTGGGACAGGACGAGACCGCGTTTGGTTGTACGTGAGAGCTCGGTTCTGTCTCTCTCGGGCCAAATTGGCATTGACTTTTCAGAGCGCCTTTTCAGAGCGCCTTTTTCCCCTCTCTCTCTGTAAACAGTTCTCTCTCTTTTCACCAAATTAGTATCAAATCTAGAGAAGCTTCTATTTCTGTCTTTCTTCAATGATTGCTGCCTTTTGGCCCTCGTTTTTTGCCCAATATGGTAACAAATCTAGAAGCTAGTATAGTATAATACATAGAATGCATACAACAGCCAAAAGAAGCCAATAACGATGTTAATGTTCACGACAAACTAAGCTGAAAATAAAATAAGACGCAATGCATGCCCAACATGAAGGTTCTTCATTCTTCATCATATATTTCGGAGTCGCTATATTCCATGAGACGAAAAAAAATATTGACTGAACTCCTTCCGTCTGCAGTGTGCAGCCAATAGATCCTCCAAATGGTATGGCCTTTGTTCTATTTTCATACCGTCGGAATCTAATCTATCCACATGTCGTGGCCACTCATCCCAGGCCTTTCTATCATCAAAGTACTATCTGATATAACCGCCCTCGTAGTAGATGCAGCCAGGTCGAACTGTCGGGTGCACTCTGGTGTCGACGGAGATACACCGTTTATAACTGACGAAGAAGGCACGACTGCCAATGTTGACGGCATGGAGAGAGCGGCTCTCAGTGTCCACACGGTACACCAATGGTTGACCTTCCTCCAAATGCCTGTTGCCAGGGCTGGCGCCGAATAACACAAGCAGCAGATCACCATCAGACTCCACAAGGTAGAACTTGTCATTTCCAAGTTCTGGAAATGAAAATAGTGTCTCCATGTTGATAGTGCTCGCGCGCTTCTCCAACTGGACATTGTTGGTGCACACTAATGTTCCGAAATCAAAATTGTTCACAGCTATTGCATACAATTCACCATTGAACGGGGTAAGGCAACGCAGAGAATCGTCCTCGATCGAAAATCTTCCTTCTCCCCAATCTTCTACATCTATATCCTTAGTAGGAGAGCTCTCATCGACCCAAGCAATTTCATTGGGGTAACCTGTGCAAATGAAGACCATAGTCGGGGACTTCATTACAGCGACTGACACCACAATCATAGATGGCATCTGCGCCTCAAACGTAGCGTTCAATGTCTTTGTGAGTGGGTTCAGAAGCCGTATCTTGTGCGGCTGGTTCCTCTGGGCAAGCACGATGACGCCACGGTAAAAGCCGACGAAGTAGTATCTAAAAGGGAGTTGATGAAGATAACATTCAGCACTAAGATGTTTACGATTGAAAATAAAAATAGATTAACTCTATAGATATGGAGGAATTTGAACCTTGCATGAACTTCCGTTAGATCGATGGTGACGTAGCGGGATGTGCGGAGGTTGAGGAAGGAGAACTCAGCGGCGCGTGGAAGGGCGTGTTCTACTACGATCCATTCGTGCAGGTGCACGTCGGGCTCAGGTAGATCTGAGCGTCAATTTGTACAAACTTGCCTCAAAGCAGCGTAGGTGTCCACGTACTCCTCGTTCGCCAGTAAGCAGTCGCCGATCTTGTGAAGTGGTCCGTCACCCTTAAGAGAGGACCAGTTCACGGAGGCGCCGCGCTTGGATGCGCCGCCCTCGGATGCGACGGGCTCGGCGGCGACGGGCTCGGATGCGACGGGCTCGGAGGCGATGGGCTCGGGGGCGACGGCCGCCGGCGCATTCTTCTTCTCCATCGCCGGCAGGGGAGCGCGCGTAGGGCGGCTGGGGTTTTTGGAGAAGGTGATGGGACGTGAGAGGCGTGGTTGCGTGCGTGAGTTATGATGAGACTGTGTGCAGAGGGAGGGAGAGGGGCTCTGTACTGGCAAAGTGATGGTTCGTCTCAGCAGTTGACGTTTTGGTCTCAACACGCGCACCGCGCGGCTAACCGCTGCTCACCGCGACACGCGTCCGTGGGACTGCACGTCAGCACCGTTACGTGTACTCAGTTCTACCCTCGAATCTTACACTGGAAAAATATCTGTACTCAGTTTTCCCCTCGAGTACTAATACTGCCTAGTGCAATATACTCAGTTTTACCCTCAAGTGGCTAGTCAACAGAGAGTCAACATATGGGATTAAGCCATCTAATTGAGTCATTTCATGCGCAAAAAAATTCAAAAAAATAAAATCATAGTGCCTCCTACTCATGGAGTCTTGTTACACGACCTGCCACGTAGGAAATCATAACAATCATATATAAATCAAGTTTTCACACAAATGGCCACTTCTGAAATCACTAGTAGCTATGAAGGCTCATGGCTTTCCACTCAAACCCCTTCTCAAAACATCTATACCCAAAACATAGTTTGTCTGAATGAGGCCATAATTTTTACACTCATGTATATTTGAATTGCTAATACTTTGAGGTAGGCCAACCTGGGTTTCATTGTAGAAAACATGTGTTTTTCTTTTTCTAAATCTCTTATTTGAATTCCTTAGCCTGTTTACTATTTACTTGCCCTTGTATCCTTGATACTACTCAGTTTTACCCTCTCCCTTCTTACAGAAGCCCAAACTTGGCCTGATTGGTCGAGCTGTTGTCACACGGATCGTGCCCACCTACCGTCGATCCTATGATCCAACGGGCAGGATCGTGCCACCCTCTCTCTATCTGTCGGTGGCAAACTACTACCCCTCTATGTATGCTAAATGACGAGTTTGCCACCGGATTCAACAAGTTGGGTAATCACGAATTTCTTGTAGGCATTACTTTTCACGGTAAAATGATAAACTATCACGAATTTCCATTTCTTTTACACATTACTTTTCACGGTAAAATAATAAACTATCACGAATTTCCATTTCTTGTAGGCATTACTTTTCACGCTGAAATGATAAACTATCACAAATTTCCATTTCTTGTAGGCTTTACTTTTCACGGTAAAATGATGAACTTTCACGAATTTCCATTTCTTTTAGGCATTACTTTTTTGTTGAGATATAAACCACCCCCACAACGGTCATCTCCTCTTTAATTTATTGTGTAAACCCCACAACGGTCATCTCTACCTTAATTTATGGTGTAAACCCCATAACGGTCATCTCTCCCTTATAAACCCCCACAACGGCCATCCCTCATGTCAATAGGTTCTGCCTCTCTCTTCTTCGTTTCTGCCTCTCTCTTCTTTGTTCACATACACTTGATCCATTGCCATGGCTTCCACGTCTCGGACGCCGATCGGAAGGGGAAGGGGAAGGGGAAGGGGAAGGGGAAGGGGCGGCCGGGGTGGTGGATCATCATCATTGCCACCACCACCGTCAACACTGCCATTGATCATAGAGGAGTTCTTCATCACCATCTATGAAGACCCTTTGGCCAAGAAGGTACGTACGCGTTCCCACATATATGATGCATGTGATTAATTATGTGCATGTTCTAAAAACCTTTAATTTCAAACGATCGGCGCTCGATCTCTTTGCAGGCACTCCCACAAAAGTTTGTGGACTATCTTGATGGCCAGGAGCCCGCAAAGGTGTATCTGCGAGCAGCTGACTGCGGTCCTCGTCTCTGGACCGTGGAGGTCCTATTTGACGGACAAGGCCGGATGTACCTCGACAAGGGCTGGGAGAATTTCGCTATCGCGCACGGTGTGGATTTCGGCTGCTTCCTACACTTCAAATATGAAGGCGATTATGTGCTCACAGTGAAGGTGTTCGACGGAACAACGTGCAGGAAGTACTACTACACGGACGACGAAGATACTGACGATGAAAGCGACGACGACGTGAAGCCATGCATCTAAGGGGATTATGACCAAGAATATATATGTAGCTTCATATGCATCGATTTATAGATCTAGCTATTTTCTATATATTATGCATGTAAAAATAATAGGGAATCGCAATTTCCACTATGATTCGAGCACCACAGCCTCCAAACGATGCCGATGCCGATATCGGCATGGTCAGAACGGGTATGCATGCTCGCCGCCACTGCTAGGTCACCGTCGGGATGCACCCTCAATCCCGTCCCCTCATTCGATCACTGACACACCAGAGATACTGCCGAGGCCAATGACGAACGTACATGCTGATGCCAATGCCGAACATGCACGCCGCTGTGGGCACGGCCACGCCGCCCCGCTATGCTGGACGCCACAGACCACCGCGAGGTCTTTCCCTTCGCCACCACACTCCCCTAGCACCTATCTATACACGCCAGAAAGGAGAGACACTAGTTTTCTCTACATTGCTCGCGTTCGTGTCCGGCACCGTCAGTCAAAGTGTTGAGTTCGTCGTCAATGTCCTCGACCATTTCTTCTCTTCTTTGCATGGTTAAACGCGTCTAGTTCATATCTATCTAATGCGTCTGGTCTCGCCTCATGCAGTTCTTTGTGGACGTCGATCTCATTTCGGCACCCCGCAGGCCACCTCCTCCGTGCCATCGCTGTAGAGCTCCGTTTAAAAATCTAATCCTACCCATGTATTGCCCCTTGTATCAGCGTCATGGCCCCACTTGTCATTCGATATACCGAAGCCCCACTCGTCCGCGTTTTGGTCAGGGATACGGCGATGCTTACGGTCAAACAAAGATGGATGCTCTGACGTGTCTTTGCGGGCTCTACGTGGCCCCACTAGTCAGCAGTTAACGGTCAAAGGTGTTCAACCGTCGGGCAACCGGCCGTTCCAGCACTGGTGACGGTTTCAGACAACGGCTTGGGGAAAACTGAGGAAAAACTAACGAGCTGGGGAAAACTGAGTACAACTAACGAACCAGGGGCACGAAAATAGAAATCCCAATTTTCATGTGCTACCTTTTAAAAAACCTTCAAAATACTTCTTGTTTTGTGACACTGTTTTCAGCTTATGGGGACGTAATGGTCAGATTTGCTATCTTCCATATTGCTAAATTCTAAAAAGAAAAAAGGGGAAAAAAAGAGACACTCCTCCATAGTATGTGAATGTTGGTGGGCACCCGATGGAATCGGTTAGCCATAGTTTGTGAAAGGAAAAAATATGGGGAGGAGTACCAAGCTTTATAAAAGAGCACAAAAGTGTCAATCTCTCTCTCTCTCTCTCTCAAAAACTTGCTCATTTTTGTATGAAAGATAGTAAAAACCCCATTGCCAGTCGTTGACAAAGACAACCACCTCTCAAAGCCAATTTTTATCTGCTTGTTTTATAAATGAAAAACTCTAGCACATGTTTAATCACTGCTTCCCTCTGCGAAGGGCCTTTCTTTTACTTTTATGTTGAGTCTTCACCTTCTACCTTTATGCACCGTTTAAGAGAGCATAGTTGTGATTCTGAGTTTAATGTGCATTGTCCCAAAGTTATCATTGATTGATTTATTATTTTGGTTTCACTTATTCTTAAATTATTTGTATCTAGTCGCCCTCTTCAACTTGAAGGTGTCCTATGCATTTATGTTTTGCTATTCCATAAAGGACAAGCTGAAAACCATTTGCTATGTTTTCTATATGGTTGAAACACACACGTGACTTTCATTGTTTCATTTATCATGATCTTTCGTTTGTGTTCTTTTTTATGTTATAACATGGTTGCCAAGTTTCTTCTATTGAGATTATGTCTTTCATGATCATGTTTTAAGTTCTTTGATCTCAGCACTCAATGCTTTACATAGATGATCAAGATTGTGATGGTGCATGTCATCTCAAAAATTATTCTTTTGTTATCACTTACCTACTCAAGGACGAGCAGGAGTTAAGCTTGGGGATGCTTGATACGTCTCAAACGTATCTATAATTTTTGATGCTCCATGCTTATTTTTACACCATTTGCCTTGTGTTTTGTAACACTTCGTGACGTTTTTATGCGATTTCCGGAACTAATCTATTGATAAGATGCCATAGTGCCAGTTTCCTGTTTTCTGCTGTTTTGTGTTTCAAAAAAACTACACAGAAAATATTCTCGAAATTAGACGAAATAAGTTCAGAAACTCTTATTTTTCCCGGACGAAGGACGAAGACCGAACGAGAGCCGGCGGGGGCCCAGAGGGCAGCCACATCATTGGGTGGTGCGGGCCACCCCTGGCCGCGCCCCCTAGTGGTGAACGTGTTGGATTCTACGATGGCTCCGCCATTGCCTGCCTCCGGATGTTTGTTTCGTCGTCGCTGATGAGGATTCGCCGGTGTCGTTTTCCTTTTGAAAGGGTGCGAATGCTTGTGTGGTCGCCTAATCGATCGGCCGGCGTCGCTGCCACAGACGCCGACGTCTCAGGTAAAAACCTGGCCACGAGCGTACATGTTCGATCAATAGCAAAAAGGTAATTGGTCGCGCGTCAGGATTGTACTGCGCTGTTCAGGAGGAAACCGTTTTCTTTTCAATCTTCAATGCGTTGGTCTGGTCGGCCCAGCTCTGGTTTATTAGGTTGTCGTACGTTCGTTAGTCTTTGCGTCCGGCTGGTCGCTGTTGACCGCGTAGAGATATACAGTGCACAATAAAATGCAGACACGACTTTATAAAATAAACTGCGATTGCAATAATGCAATAATCATATGCATTTAGCTGGGTAACTTTTGTGCACGGCATCGAGTTATTCCGTGTGCAGACGCCCCTATCACACCTCATACGCAAGAGTCCATAACAAATGCCGAAGTAAGATGTGCAAAGCCTGACATCGGCGTCACTGCCAGAGGCGCTGGTCGTCTCATGTAACACCCCGCGACGAGCGTACCTGCTCGATCAATAGCACAAAAGAAAAGGTGATTGGTCGCGTGGCTGGATTGTGATGTGCTGTTCTGTTCGTATTCTTTATTCATCCATTGGTCTGGTCGCTTAGAAATTAGAATACATTTTGGATGTATTAAAAGTTCACATTGGTATAATCTGGTAGTATTATAGTATATATTTCTGTGTACACCTTTCGAATTTTCCCTTCCATTTACTTACACCTAGACCGATAAATGTATACTCTAGAAACCTTTTTTAGCTTTAGATCCATTGGCGATGATATTTAAGAAGATTTAAGCAATATGATCAACAAAATATGTTCAGGATGAAAATAATAATTTCTTGAAAAAGGAAATAAATAACTTACATTTGTCTCAAAGTATATGCTTTCAAATTAATGCAAAATTCCAGTTTTTTTATGTGGCTGACAAAGTGTATAATGAAAAGCATTGTATCTTCATGTTATGTGTACCGATTGCTTTATTTATTTATTTTGGTTAAGCATAATCAAACTGTATCTCAAGAAGGTGAATTAAAATATAATAAGTAAAAGTGATTAGTATAAACTGTTGATATGCATTCAAAACATGCCAACTCAAAACACAGAATGGGTGGGCTGCTACATTGGACAGGCGGCGGAAGTGGCAAAGTTCATATAAGAACAAACGAGACGACACCACATGGATGTAGTCTAACATCTAGTGGCTGAAGGCTCTTCCAGGCTTGCAAAATCCAAGTAGCCCATTCCGGATTTGTCCTTTTTTGCTCGGAAAAGAGAATTTTATTAATGCAGGATAGAGTTACAATTAGAGTTTATGACCATGGAGATTTCCAATGGAAGATCACAAAACCATGTTGTTATCCTACCATGAACTCTACCGAATTTGGCCAACTCATGGCTAGCACAATTTGCTTCACGATGAGCTTTGACCATCTTGATTTTTCTTTTCCTTAACAGCTCACGAATCACAATTCTCAAGGCATAAATTGATGTATTGGGAGTGCTTTTCATTGATCAATTGAATGGCTTCCGACACCATGATTCTGCCCTTTAAGGCCTCAGACTCATCCTCTAATACCCTGCCATGCCTGAGACGCACAAGTCATTGTTCGAGGGGGTTGGAGGGATCGTCACTCTTAACCAATGGCTGCAGGATTGAAACATTTATGCCCCAAATCGGTGGTATCTGATATGGTTTAATTCTTTTGGATCCTAATTGAAAGTTGTATGGTTTGTTAGGGTGATAAGTGAACAGATGTGTTGGGTGTCCTAGGAGACGCTGAAGTTAGTTTGAATCAAAGAAATGGAGTTTGAATCAAAGAAATGGAGTTGAGCCAGATAAAATTTGGAGAGAAAGGGACATAGAGGAAGAAGGCTAAGCGAAGAAAAAGGACAAAGAATAATATATACAGCAGCGATCCGCTGTGGAGATTGACAAATCTAAAACTGACAATAGAGATGTACCAGCAAATGAGAGTAATACACTTTTCTAATGTAATATTATATAGCAAGAGGGAGGTGAGTGATGTAAAGAGAGTGACTCGTGGAGTGACAGAAGCTTACTTTACCGTTCACGAATATTAATGGTACACTGAGAAATGTACTACTTCAATTGCATGTACATGTACCGATATCATCGAATTTTGCATTAACTTTATTGAGAGACATGTAATGGTTTGGAAAGTTCTGTTTGTATCTGAATGTATAATTGGTTGTAGTATGATTGACTAATGGCGTGAGTTAAATAGTACATAGTTATTTTAGTCCATAGAAACAGATATGTATATTTTTATACAACTAAATGCTTATATTCATTGTGTTTATATGGATACCATGGCAATGCACGTGCATTCAACTAGTTTAGCTTAGGGCTTAGATGTGTACCATGATTCACACGTCATATGTGTTGCAAGTGCGTTGTAACACAATTTTATTATTGCAAGTAGAATGCAATTGAGCAAAGCGCATTTCTGACCATTTAAGTTGTCTTGTGATTTATGATTGTTGGGAGTTGCAAGTGGTTTGCGATTGGCCGAGAAGTAAGCCAATTCTTGATCGTGATCGATTCTGTACGTATTTCTTTTGTTACGTCTAATTATTTACACACTAATAAGCTCTAACACAAGGTAGTTTCCTCTAAAAATGTCGATGGTTCTCGCATTGGGACGTGTCTGCAAAGACGACACGAATCGGACTAGTATACAGATGAGTCTAATCAAATGGTGTGTCTGGAATGCATGCACGAAGAGACGAGCTGTGCGTCTCTGTTGAGTTTGGCAGGTTGGATCCCCGCGCGTCTCCGGATCTGGTTGACCCGCCCCTGTCTGTTCCGCTAACCAGTCCGATTTCCACACGAGCGACAACCGTCGAGCAAGCAGCACGGGATGCCCGTCGGCTCGGCCTGGTCGCGGATGGCGACGCGAGTGGCCGCATGCATGCGTCCGTTTCCGTTGTTCTTCCCGGGGAATCGAATCGGATGCCATCGATCCATGGGACTGGGGGCATGCGCTTGGGGCAACGACTGGGGAACTGGTGGTGCCCGCGGTGGAAGGAGAGCTCGAGTTAGAAGCAGACGTCGACCTGGAACTATGGGAAGCGGCCGGCGGCGGGGAAAGTCAACTCGGCGGCGGAGAGTTTAGGGACGAGGAAGAGAAGATTAGTTCGCCGTCCATGGGATTAGAAAGAGGGATCGATGATCCGGTCGTTTTTGCCGGATCACTTGGTCCACCTTTTCTGGGGAATATTCCCTCCTGGTGGATCGAACCATCCACCTCGTTTAGAACCAAACGCTAGCGAAACGAGGACCATCCCATCTCATCCCTGTTCTACTCACCAACCAAACGGACCCCAGTCGATCCAGTTACGGTGCATGAACGAGCTGTCGTCGCTGCACTTGGGGCAGCGTCCTTGGAATTGGAATGGACCCGCCGCCGGCATCCAACGTGTTGTTGGACTCTCCCTGCCTATCTCGAGATGTTCACCCCACATATCCCGTCATCTTGTGAGGATTCGCCAGTGACGTCTCAGGTAAAAAAAGTTATTGGTCGCGTGGCTATGCTGTTGAGGTACTCTTTCTATACATTCTATTCACCTGTTGGTCCGGTCGCTTAGTACTCGTATAACATATTGGATGTACATTAAAACCCCACGTTGGCAATATCTATATTACTACTATATTTTCCTGCCTACTACTTCCATAGTTTCCCTTCCATTTAGTTACACCTAGAGAGATCACTCTAGAAACCACTTTTCAGCTTTAGATCTGTTTGTTGATGATATTTGAGAAGATTTAAGCAATGTGAGCCAACAACATAGACTTGGGAGGAAAAGACAAACAGTTTTCTCGGAAATGAAATAATAAACTTCATTTTTCTCACAATACATGCTTTCAAGTTCGCGCGCCTGCATTTTCCATGGCCGACATTTCAGTGTATAATAAAAAAAACATTGTATCTCCATGTTACGTGCATCACTGTATTTTTTTATTTTGGTTAAGTATAATCGAATTGTATGTCAAGAACATGAATTAAATTGGAGTAGTAAGTAAAAGTAATTAGTATAAATAGTTGATATGCATTAGATACATGCCAATTCGAAGCACGGATTACGCGAGATGCTTCAACGAATAAGCTACGGGTGTGAAAGCAAATAAAGCACGAATGAATGGAGTCCAGCATCAATGCCAGGACGCTCGTCACAAGCTACCATAAACTATGTATTCCACTTTGCATTTGTCCAACTAAGATTAATCGTAATTATGCTTGTGGATGGCTAACTAAGAATCGATGGTTTCTTTGGCATAGGCCCGCCTGGAAAAAAATTGGGTTAGACCAAATAAGAACACAAAATTGCTTAAGGGTACAACTTTGACCAAAAACTCAGCAAAAAACTGTTTGCACTTTGCGGTAATTTTTTTTGGGGTATGGCCAACAAAAACAAACTACATATTTGCATAAAGGTCATGGAGCAAACCCCCATGGCACGTACGCATATAAGGTCGTTGCGAATGTGTCCATGGCTATGAAGAAGAGGATGGAGAGGGGGACATAACACATAAGGGTATACACATGCTATCCTGGCCCTCCCCCTTTTTACTGCGACGAAAAGGAGATTTTCTAGTACCCTAGGGAAGTAGTAATAAATCCAGGAGAGAGATGCCGCCTGCGCCTTGGTCATTTGATTCTTCGCGTTGATGGTGGTCGATCAGGTGATCTGGATGAAAGGTGGCTCGTTACTAGCAGCAATCGGATTGGTTATTTTGTGGAGATGAATATCGCGACTATCTTTGTTTTCGAAATTGTCTTATTCCTTCATTGGAGTATTTCTTAGTTTTTTAATAGATGGTCATTTACAAGTCAATGTATGTCAATATCGGATCGAAGTTTGAAGTTTTCTAAGACATATCATATGCCTTGATATTCTATTACTATGTGATTACAACATGAAATCGATATCTTTAAATTTAGGGCTTGTCTGGTTGGCCCAAGTTTGTTTTGCCGAAGACTTGGCTGGCTAAATTTTTGGTTGAGGTTTTGCTTGTCTATGAAATGGCAACATTATTGGCTACATAAATAAACTAGAGTTGACTAAGAAGTATTACCATGTAAAAATTCCATAGCTAATTATTAGGAATAAAGAAGAGTTTTTCTATCATGACCAAAAATATATAGATATGTTGCACTTTAGTGACGATACAAACATACACTTAGTGATGTTTCACCGAAATTGCATTGGTTTTTAACTTCTTATAAGCCATTTAAGTCCATAACTAGTTCTACTACATGGCGACGACTACTACTACTAGTATGAATGAAACGTTGAAGCATCAAAAATAGAAAATTTATGTGTGGCCAATCTGCATTACAATATCGGGCGACTGGGATTTAGCAAAATTGATGTATTTCACGTATATGACCGTGAATCATAGTACTGAAGTCACCGCACATCGGCATATGTACACACAATTATGTCACATTGTCTTTCGGGGATTTACATTGATTTGTCTAGTTAAACATCTACTATCATCTATCTTAAATCTATAAACCGGAGTAGAGTGCTCTCTGCTGATTCAAGCAATAGGTTGTCGCGGAGCCAGACGAGATAGCAGCGGCGTGGGTTTGGCCGTCGCGGGTGGATGGCGACGCGGGCGGTTGCCGTGCGTGGGCGCTTCTTTCGTGGCCGCGGGATCAAATCTACTGTCCTGACTGCCTGCATCCTCCGGACCGGACCGGATGTTTGCTCCGCCGTTTACTGATGAGGATTCGCGCGCCGGTGTCGGTTTCCTTTTGAAAGGTTGCAGCAGCCAGCAGGTGCGAATGCTTGTGTGATCGATCGGTCCACGACGCTAACGTTTCAGGTAAAACCTTGCCACGAGCATACGTACGTGGTCGATCAAGCAAAAAGGTGATTAGTCGCGTGGCAGGATCGTACCGTGCTACTGCTATCCAGGTATTCGCTTTTCCATCCGTCGTTGGTCTGGTTGGTCCAGCTTTGGTTTACACGTTGTCGTACGTGCGTCGGTCTTTGCGTCCGGTCGCTGTGCTGACCTTTGCCCCATTAGCCCCTGCAGAGAGTGCACAAAAAAAAAAAATGCAGACACGACTTAATAAACTAAACTGCCATTACAATATCATTATCAGCTGCATAATTTTTGTGCACGACGTCAAGTTTTTCCGTGTGCAAGCACGTTCATGTGACCTCATACGCAAGAGTCGATAACAAATGCCCAATTAAGATGCAAGCCTCACTACGGGAACGACAAGGTGCCGACTGCTGCCTCCTGTAAGCTTGTTGATAGCATTGGTTCAGATAATATACTTGGACTATATTAGCCTAGCTCAGGTTTGCTCATCTTATTATGGATCGTTATTTTTGTGCTTTGAGTGAATGTTCTGCTATGTAATGTTGATTGTACCGGGTGAGTTAATTGTTAACCAATTTGAACACGATTCAAATCTTGTGAAACTGCTAAGAGGTCAAATATATTGTATAGGAACACATCGTTTATTAAGTTACATATACAATGGTGATACTTCATATACCGTGTTTGCTTCACCAGATATAATGATCATAGCTTGACACCTTTTCCCTTGTGGCTTAGCTGATATTATGAACTATTTACTATCTTGCTAATGTTGGTGCTGATCTTGCTATTAATGAAGATCCTTATAAAACATATGAATAAAGCTCTACAAGCGAAAACTCAATATGGAGCTCGTCCTACACATAGCTCGTTATTCCGACCGTTCATGTGCAGTAAGATTCGTGAAACCAGGGTACACATGTGATGTATTTGGTATGTATTTCTAGTTGTTGCTATTTCCGAAATCCCTACACCAGCACATGTTCCCATCCACTGCCCAGTCACGTGCGACACTGCCTATCACTACGTCGCGGTAGGGATTTAGGGGCACTCCAAAGTGCCCTTAAATATTAAAAAAGTGTCCTCAAAAGTTTTTAGGGCACTTTAGCAAAGTGCCGAATTTACTCGTGTCTCGAAAAGTCTTTAGGGCACTTTGATCCTAGTGCCCCAAAAAGTTTTTAGGACATTTGTTTAAAGTACACCGAAAAGTCTTTAGGGCATTTGTTCAAAGTGCCTCGAAAAGTATTTAGGGTATTTGTTTAAAGTGTCCCGAAAAGTATTTAGGGCATTTGTTCAAAGTGCCCCGAAAAATTTTGAGGGCATTAAATCAAAGTGCCCCAAAAAGTATTTAGGGCATTAATCAAAGTGTCATCAAAAGTATTTAGGGCATTCAATCCAATTCCTAATAATTTCGAAAAAATGTTGTCTTTTACCTGGCCCCTTAAGGGCCCATTTACTTGTTCTTCATGCGTGCTGGGCGCGGGTCCTTCTCCCTGGCGCCCCCGAGCGATGCCAAATTTTCGTTTCGCTCGCAATCGAACATCTGATCTGGGCCGGAAGAAATATAGAGCCCATTAACGGGGCATGTTCTGTTTTTTTTATCGGGACGCGGGTCCTCCGGGAGGTCCTAGTCATCGCGCGTTAGCGCGCGATACTCGGGCGCGCTAACGTGCTACCTTTCATGGGCCGGCCTAGTTGGATTCACTTTGCACTGTTCTGTTATGCTTCAGCATGTTTTTTTTTTCTTTTTTGTTCAGAATTTGTATTCTTGTTCAAATTTGAAAAAAAATCAGATTTTAAATTTTGTTCAAATTAATAATTATTCATGTATCGAATTTTGTTCAAATTTGAAAATTGTTTATATTTTGATTTTTGTTCAAACTTGAAAATTGTTCATATTTTGAATTTTGTTCAAATTTGAAAATTGTTCAGATTACAAATTTTGTTCAAATTTAAAAATTGTTTGTATTTTGATTTTTGTTCAAACTTGAAAATTGTTCATATTTTGAATTTTGTTCAAATTTGAAAATTGTTTAGATTACAAATTTTGTTCAAATTTGAAAATTGTTTATATTTTGATTTTTGTCCAAAGTTGAAAATTGTTCAAATTTGAAACTGTTCGAATTTAAACAAGTTCAAACTTCACAGAAAAATGTACAAACAAAAATACAGATAAATAAACGGAAAAAAAACTCAAAGAAAACAAGCCAAACCAACGAAACTCACCGAAAACCCACTGAAACCAGGAAAAAACCGAAACAGGCCACCCGGAACCTTCACAGCGGACGAGACCCTGCGTCCTCCCCGTCCCCTAACTGGGCCAGGCCCAACTAACAGAAACCGCGGGCGCGTCCGATTAACGCGCGCTAACGCGCGATAAATAGGGTTCGCCGGGTCCTCCTCCCTACCGCCCGGGCGTCACCAGTCTATCGTTCCGCTCAGTTGGGCCGGGTGAGGATGCGGGCCCATTTAGTACTTCCTATGTTCCGTTCTTCGCGTGGGCTGCTCTCCGTCAATCCCGTGTCGTTCGACCAGCTGGCACGTACAAGGACGGATATTGCCGGGTATTTAAACCGGTACATTTTACGTTCAAGTGTCGAGGTGGGACTAAAACTCACTGCTGTGCTGGATGCTTACGGATGTACGAGACGCAGACTCTTTGTCGGGAAACATGCAGGTGCGGCCGGTGCATGCATCGAGCACTGCTAGGTGCTAGGCTGCTAGCATTCAGCACTTGAATGCAAAAAAGAAGAAGAAAGAGAAGTCGTATATGTAGGTATAGAAAACGTGAAATACTTGTAGCGCTTAGTGGATTCGAAATGCACATACGGAAGCATCTTTGCTTTTCAGAAATGGGTGTAGTGTTGCTACGATAAAAGTATAAACACAAGTTTAAAAAAAAGTGAAATATTTTCTGAATAAAAGGAATAAAGTGTTATTCACCTGAAAACTTTTTTGTATTAGTAATTTCTAGAACAAGTGGAACTAATATTTTCTATAAAAATAATCAAAGATTATTCATCTTGGAACAAAACATGAGTGAAACTAATTATCTGGAACAAGAGGACCAAATAATTTCTTTTTTTAGGGGAGATTTCTGTTCTAAATAAAAGGAACAAAGTGTTACTCATCTAGGAACAAAAATAATGTGAAACGTTTTTGGAACAATAGGAACAAATCTTTTCTAGATAAAAGGAACAAAGTGTTGTTCATCTCGGAACAAAAAAAAAATAGAACTATTTTTTGGAACAAGTGGAACAAATATTGTTTAAATAAAAGGAACAAATTGTTATTCGTTTGGATCAAAAAAAAATGTGGAAGTAATTTTGTGGAATAAGAGGAACAAATCATTTTTAATAAAAGGAACAAAGTCTTGTTCATCTTGAAACAAACAAAATGAGTGGAACAAATTTTCTGGAACAGTCAGAACAAATATTTTTTAAATAAAAGGAACAAATTGTTATTCATCTAGGAACAATTTTTTGTGGAACTAATTTTCTGAAAACAAGATAAACAAATCTTTTATAGATAAAAAGGGAACATAGTTTGTTAATTCCAAAACAAAAAAAATATAGAACTAATTTTCTGGAACAAGTGGAACAAAAAAAATTCAAATAAAAGGACCAGAGTGTTATTCATCTTGAAACAATTATTTTGTAGAACCAATCTTTTCTAAGTAAAAGCATAAAAAAGTGTTGTTAATCTTGGAACAAAAAAGTCATGGAACTAATTTCCCAAACAAGAGGAACAAATCGTCTGGGAACAAATATATCACAGAGAACATAAAGTAAAAAATAGTTAGAAAAACACAAGAAAATATTTGAAAAAAGATGGAACAAAATCATAGTGTTCAAAATAACACCCGCAAGTGGAATAAAACCCGCCTAGGTGGAACAAATCTGTAATTCCAATGTGCAAAATTTTAATACTAAATGGAACAAATTATGACGGTAAAAATAAACAAAACATTTATGAGCCATGCCTATACGCTGGGACTGCGCTGCATGCGTCATGCCTGCATCCGGTCTTCTTTGCTTAGCTACTTGCGCTAGCGCAAAAAAGTGCGTGATGCTGATGCGACTAAACTCTGTCAAAGTAACCATGGAGCTTAAATAAAACCAGATCAAACTCTATCCACTACCGAGATTTGAGAGTATTGCACGCTACACTTACTGGAAAAAACATGAAAAAACAATAAGGGTGCAAATGCTCCCTTTATTTTAAATGTAATTTAAATATATTTTGAATTGTAAAAAAAATCAAAAAACATGTTGCATTTACATCTTTACAACTTATGCATGAGCGAAGTTGTTTTACGAAAAACCGACTCTTCCCGTGGGCTAGACAAAAAAAGACAATATTCGATGGTAAAATAAGGGTTTGCACGAGATTTTTTTTTATCTTTTTTACTCATAACACTACATATATTGATTTACCGCGAAACTTGGTCATGCGTACGTAGAATGTCGAGATGTATTTTTGTTCAAATCACATGGATAAATAAACAAGACATGTCCTAGAAGAATCTGTTCATGTTTATACAGTCTTCTTGTGGACAACGTTTTCTATGGATTAGGCTTCACTTCATTTTCTTCTTGTGGACCATGTGTTAAATCATGCAAGTATTGTTATTGGATCCATTGCCCATGGCGCCACATGCCAGTGTACCAAAATGCAGAGGATCTGCCAGATCATCTGTAAACTAGATAAGATGGAAAGTTCATGTTCACCTTTGGACTGCTAGCAGTCTGTATTAACGAAGCCACTGACAGAGATCGACAAATTCAGAGAAATTTAAGAGAAATTAGTTTACCGATTTTACAACCAGATAAATAAGCATGCCTTGCATCATCGTGCCAAAGTATGACACCAAAACAGAGCCTTATCTAGCCAGCCAGGAGTAGTAACTCTAAGTCCAGTGTCAATCAAATACATCGGATTGGACTAACTTGCATTTGACAGTGCTGGCGTAACTTGACAATTGACAGTGCTACTCATGCATATGAAAATAATCGACATCAAGATTCAATTTATTTGGGCCTGCTGGTAGCGGTCAAAGAGCAACAAGGCCAAGATGCTTAGCTCTGATAGGTAATTAAGCAAGCAGCGATTGAACTTATTAACAAGCAGAAATGTATGGATGGATGCAGTTGGTACGTACTCGGAGCAAGAGCTGATGAGCTCATGGTACTTGCTGGCGGAGAGCATGAGGATGGCGACCTGCGCGTCGCAGAGCACGGTGAGCTCCTTGGCCTTCCTTGGATCAATACTGTGTGTGCGTTAATGGTGGGACTTGTGGAATTACATTAAATAAACTTGCAACATTCTGAATATTGCAATTTAGCTCGACAGTGCTAGCTTGACAGTATCAATATCTACTGTAATTTATCAATTATGGCCAGTGATTTCTGCACTAGAGGAACTTGATCACCACAAATATTAAAGGAAATTGGTCAGGTGCAGTACAATAGACAGGAGTACATAACAGTAATACAAATGTTCAAAAATCTGAACTGATTTGTTTTAAGTAAATCATGCAGACTATTACTTAGAATACCAGGGAGTATTGAAAGGTTTCATCATGTGAAATTTCTCTTTAATACTGTATGTAGATACACACTTCGGTGATGGGGACTCCATCGTTGAAACCAACCTGCAGGGAGATTCAGAAACCGGGCCAAATTAAGCCAGGATGGCCTCCATCGGCGCGAGCTTCTGCAGATTCCTGGTGCATGCGGATTCAGGAGTTCAGATAGGATACACGCAAGCAAGAGGGGGAAATACAGAGGACCGGCAAAGCAACATTCGTCCAAGGAAACAGAAGGAGATATAAAGCCGACCTGTCGCTTGCAGCCGATGTCCGCTGCTACTAGGGCGCGACCCTTCTCCGGTGGGCGCGCACGATGTGGTTCTTGCATCCGCTGAATCAGACACTGATTTCCTTGCTGCTGCTGTAAGGCGAGAATGGTAGAGAGTGGTCGACGGGAGGGGAGGCGAGGTGAGCAGAGACGGGGGAGACGCGTGGATGTGGACTGCCCGCGGAGGCGTACATGGGTAGCTCCAGACCACGACCACCACGATTGGAGCTCCTTCCATGACCTTGTCTCTAAAGATTGAGCACCCCGACTGCAGATCCCGTCGCCGGAGGAGGAAAAACACGAATTTTAACTCGACTTCAGATGTGGCCGGCGAGGGAGGATGAGAGTGAGATTGAGCGAGGCGTGGGAGGCGGCGACATTGGGCGCGTCGTGTGGGGAGCCTGACGGTGGCGTGGGGCGCAGGGGAGGAGAGGGGGCGGCGTACGGCGCGCCGTTGGTGGAGAAACGCTGCGCCATGGTGGAGGGAGTGGACGGAGGACTCTGGAGTCTGGACCGTGGGCGATGCGAGTGGAGGGGCAAAATGGGAAACTCCAAAAGTTTTGTAGCGTGGAAAAAGTTAGCTGTAAAACCTGAAACGTCTTATATTAAAAAACAGAGGGAGTATATAGTTTCTGGGGCATTTCCGAAAAGTGCCCTGAATGCTATATAGATTTAAGGGCATTTGATCAAAGTGCCCTGAATACTGTATACTTTTTAGGGTACTTTCAGAAAAGTGCCGTGAATGCATAAGATTTTAGGGCATTTGATCAAAGTGCCCTGAAATAATGTCAATTAAGGGCAGTTCGTAAAAAAGTGCCCTAAATTGAAGCTTTTAAGGGCACTTTAAAACATGCCCATAACAAAGTGCCCTAAAATGACTACCGTGGCCTAGTGTATTTCAGTCATCAATGCATCTGCACAGACGGGACTTGTTCTCCCTTCACACATTTTTAAAATCCAGATTTAATCACTCCTAAGATCAGCATTAGTTTTGGTTAAGTAGGAAACCTTCACCACATCAAAAACAGCTAAGCCAAGATTAGAGTTCCAGAATACCAAAAAAATCAGATTACTACAAGATGAACCTAATTATACTCCATATCAAGGAGTAAGCAACGAAATTATCACAAATTGGTCAAAGAAATAGTGCTGAAGTAAATTCATTTTCGGCGTAATTAGGAAATTTGCATTGATTTCAAGCCATTTTGCACCAAACACCATACATGCCAGATCTGACATGAAAATTACAACCAAAAAAGTGAAGAACGGTTGAACCTCATTGTAATTTTTGACACAGCCGTGAAGATGTGATTAAATTTTGCAATTAACAACCCCATTCCACAGTTAAATGCTACTAGTTTGCACGCAATCAGCAGGACTTCGGGAGGCAAATACAATAGGAACTTGCCGTATAATTAATTAGTAGGATTGACCGATTCATTTGGGATTTAACATGATTAAGTCGACCTAGATTTATTCTATAAAAAACGAGTGCAACACAGCAATCTTAAAGAAGAAGATTGGAAATCAAAATTCAAGTTTCTAAGAAAAGTAATCAAGAAGAGCAATGAAAACAGAAAAATCATGGACCCATCCAGATCGAAGTACTCTGCCATCGCAATACCCGACTGTCGGCAGCACCTTCCACCGTCGACCTGCGAAGCATTGCATGCCAGATCCGACGCGAGCTGCCAAATTTCCTTGCCGCCACCTCCGCGTCTGATCTGCATCAAATCCGGCGAGGAGCATCACCTCAAGGCCTTCCAATGCCCTCGCGCCCCGCAAAACGCTGCACGCCTAGATCTTGACGCGAGCACTTCGCTGACCCTTCTTCCTGTTGTGCCGTGCGTGATCTGTACCGGATCCAGTCGGGGGCAACTTAGCTTCTTCACACGTCGAGGCACAGCTACGCGCTAGCCGGCGAGCGGCGACCTCGTCGGCATCGAAGCACGAGGCAAGGAAACCACCGTCCTCTCGCGAGAGAGATGTGAAAGATGTGAAAGGGGACAAAGTCCAGCCAGCCCTGATTATGACGCACGACTTGGCCCAGGTAGGTAGCAGTGAGATGGGCCAACCCTATACGACTACACTATTCGAAATTGACTGTATGTGGGCTGGATGAGAGAAAAATATAATTTTTGCCCAAATCCCCATGTTACACGAACGACCTGGATAACGAGCTACGTGTAGCTCGTCCTCCATATGTCCGTTCTCGCTCTACAAGTAACTAATTGTTCTACATATGTTTAATAAGAATTTTACAGAATGGTTGAAACATCTCCGGAGTAGATGTAGTGAGAATAGTTTATAGCAGATGGGGCAACTACATCGTCGGGAACTATATAGCAGCCTCCGACAAGCTGGCCTCTCACCCTTCTCTCATTAGTGCAGTGTATGATGCACAGAAGCCACGTGTGGCATGCTTGACATTCAGCCGCCAACTACAACACCTCGAGCTCCCTCTAAACCTGTAAGAAAGTGAACCGGATTCATAAAAAAATGAGACTACCAGAGCTAGCCCTTAGCAGCATATTTTTATAGAAGAAGCCACTTGGGTGAGATAACAGATATTCGATCCTGATAGGATACAACTCAGGTCAGCTGGGATGCATGTGCCCCTGCCACTAGTTCCCGTGAACCGGATTCACAAGGTTAAACGACCCTGCATAGTATCCTAAACCTACCGTTTGACTTTGATTCGCCATGAGGTACTAGTGACGGCTGCCGCCACTAATCATTCAAGTAGAATTGGTTCACAATCCAGCCACACCGTGGCATCGTTTCAATAGAAACCGTTCATTTCTTTGAATCGATTGCAAAATCCTGCAGCATAGATTGCTAAGAATCACCTGACGGCGATATGATGAACAAAATCGAATGTTCACAAAAGTAGTTTTTTTTTCTCATCTAAAAAAAATCGTCTTTTTTTTTTCTTCAGCGCGCTCTTTGCAACCTGCAAGTTGTGGCGACAAGAGAAGTTCACCGAACCGAGCTAGCAGCGGCGCGGGTTTGGCCGTCGCCGAGGATGGCGACGCGGGCGGCCGGTGTACGTCGCCGTGCGTGTGCGCTTCTTTCGTCGGCCGCAGGATCGAATCGGATGCTGCTGCGCCGATCGGGCGAGCCGCTCTGGGGTGCGTCGCGTCGCAGTTGGTTGGTTTGAACCACGCGTTTCCCGCCGCGCCGCACAGCGCCCCGGATCTCCTCTGCTCGCAGGCGTCTCGGGCTCGGCTCCTCTGCAGTTATATTGTCACTGTACGCGTGCTGTAGCAGGCTAAATCTGCCCTCCATTATTCCAGGAGTTTTGGAAGAGTACGTGACGAAGGAATGACAAACGGGTCCCCGATATTCGCCTACCTGGTTTTCGGTTCAGGAAGGGTATCTCTCGAAAGGCTCTCGAGGCCCATCAAGGCAAAGGTCTAGCGTGGCCCAGGAGCTTAACTTGGCGTGCAAGCAAGGACCCGAGGATTTGGAGATAGATTAGGTTTTCGTTTGAGTATCGATCCGATATGTACTTGGCTTGAGAGACAATCCTGAGACCCAGCCTTCGCATATAAAAGGCTGGGAGGGAGGTCTCGAAAGGTTAGACACTTTTCCACCCACCTCACGCCGGAGCGCTCGACAACTTAGAGCTCTCTGTTTAGGCTAGATCCAATCTACGCCACCATTGTACCACCATCCTCACCACACCTTCATCAATACAAAGTCAGACAAGCAGAACGTAGGCCTTTTACCTTTCGAGGGGGCCGAACCTGGGTAAATCCTGTGTTCCTTTGCTTTCGTCTGATCGCCGTCGAGTTCGCCAGGTCCCCAATACGCTTCCTAGATCGAAAGCCCTTCGACATGGGCATTGCCGGGGATAAACCTCGTCAATTGGCGCCGACCGTGGGGAGGACGGGATCTGGATCTACGGATTTACCGGCTCCATCACCAACCACCGCCAAGATCGACATCGACACCACCGTCGGCATCGCTTCGCCGACCAACGTCGATACCACTTCCAAGATCGACACCGACACCATTGTCGGCATCGCTGTGCCGGCTGTCGTCAACGCCAACCCGACGGAACCAGGCGTCAACGCCGCTGATTCGATCGTCGTCAGCAACATTTCGCCAAGCGCTGCCAAGCCCACTCCAGCGGCGAACGTCATCGACCCCATCTCAAGCGCGGCAGGAGTAGCGCCCGAAGGCTATGACATGGCTTTCGGACTGTTCAACTTCCACGTGGACAGCAATGGAGCGATGGAACTACTCTCCATCGGCGAATCGGCTCCGCTCGTGGCCGAAACGATGACACCACCAGCCGTCGGGGGCAAACTCTCGGCAAGCGCGCTACTAGCGTCATCGGAGGAAGAACCGAAGCTGAAAACTTTGACCCCATCAGTAGGGTCGAACGATTTCGAAGACCCACCTCCATCCCCGACCACCGCATACTGCATCGACTGCGACGCATACCACTACGTGGGTGCCGGAGATTCCTCATCCCATGAGATCGCCGGCTGTGAAGATCCTCGGGGGGGCACAACAGCTGTCTACCCGACGATATCTGAGTGCAATCGGGCTCTCAATGCCCTCACGCTCCGCGCTGCTCCGTATGACCCTGATTACGTCGAAGGGTTATATTCGGACTACACATGCTCAGACGACGACGACGATGTCTACCCCGAAGCTAAGGGGAAAATAGGCAATTCAGCAAGCTCCGCTTCACACTGCGAATCTGCCGCATCTAGCGATGGCTATGTGGCCGATTACGATTCTGACTTCATGATCAAAGTCGGGCCCTACGTCGAAAGTGACGATGTCTACCCTCCAGCGCTGGGCAAAATCAGCGACGATTCAGCCCCGTGGACCGGGGGCCACTGCATGATGGCATCGCATGGCGACGGAAACGAGAACAGAGACAACGACGGCCGAAACAGGGCAGAAAGCGGGCGCCAGGTGGTCACGCATGACCAAATCCGGTTCGCAAGAAGGGTTTATGCGGGCGAGGTGAACTTCGGTCCCAACCCAAGCCCGAGCGATCTGGCCGCACTCCGGTTTGTCGTCCAGGAGCAGAAGGACCAGATCAGTGCAGACAGGCGAGTGCTGGAACGACGCAGAGAGGAGGCCGATGCGTCCAGCAGAAGACGGGCCGAAAGATCGTCTCATTACTCATCGAGCGTCCAGCACAGATCGAGGTCACGCACTCAGCCGGGGGGCGATATGCATAATATCACCCGAAATTTAGAGGCAGAGTTCAACGAGACCGAACTGATGCCCAAGACCAAGGAGGCCGCGATCATGGCCGCGGCGGCATACATTGCCGCGAACGCATCCAACGGCGATGAGCATATGCGACACCTGAGAAATCTGGCACTCGAAGGAGTAAGGGTGCTCCAAGGCACGCCCGATTCAGGGCATGACGCGACAGCAAGGAGAACCGCCCCAGTGGCGGAGCAAGCTAGGCACCCAGCACCGGTGCCACCCGTAGCGCCTCGGGCGCAAGTGGTCGAACCTCTCAACGGAGAACTTCGGCATGGTCTGGCCCAGAACAGGGTCGACCAAGCGCGAGCGCGGCGCGAAGCGCGCCGCTTCGAGGGAGACCGCGAGGCGGAGACATTCGGCGGCACCAACGATGGACTGTGCGGGGCAGATTGCTTTAGCCTTTTAATCCGCTCCGCACCGTTGCCGAAGGGAATCAAGCTCAGTGATGGCATAGTCAAGTTCAACGGGCAGCAGGACCCCCGAATTTGGCTCGATGATTTCATAACTGCTGTCAAAATCAGCGGCGGATCTAGAGACAATGCCCTCCAGTTGCTGTCGCTGCATCTAAAGGATAACGCAAGGGCATGGCTGAATAATCTCGCCCCAGATAGCATCCGCTCTTGGGAAGAATTTCGGCAGGCGTTCATCGCTAACTTCCGAGGCACTTCGCGACGACCTACGTCGTTCGAAGAACTACGCCTATGCGTGCAAAGAACCGGAGAAAACCTGAGAACATACATCTCACGGTGGATTAGCCTCCGGAACACGACAGAAAATATCTCGCCCGAAAGGGCCATCGACGCCTTTCGCGACGGCCTCTTCAGACGCGACTTCAAGGAAGAGCTTGGACGCTGCAAGCCAAGGACTGTCGACCACCTCATGAGCTTGGCGAATGAGTGGGCCGATGGCGAAGACTCCATCGCGGCTCCCAGAAGTCGCCGTCGATCAGCAGAACGCGACGTCGACGCGAAAGACCAGTTCCACTCTGGGTCCCGAAAGAAGGGTCGTCGGAATCGCTACGACAACACGGAGAATACGGACATGGTAGCAGCAGGCTACATACACGAAGATCGTGAAGACAACCGCGACTTACCGCGGCAAGGAAACAATTACCACGGTAGCAGCAGCAGAAGTGTCTCGAAGCCAAGTAAGGAATGGCGCCGACGGCAGCCACAGATGTCGGCAGAGGAGATGCTTGATAGCGGATGCCCAAGGCATACGTACCTCGACAAAGACGGAGTACGAAGACCTGCACACCTCCTCATCGAGTGTAGGGAATTCCTTCGTCTCAACCGGGCACTTCAGGAGAGGATGGGCGCCGAGCAGCCAGTGGCAGGGCGATAGCCTACAACGCTCCACCGCCACCGCCGAACCCACCAGCAAACGTCGTACAGCAGGGCCACCAGGCCGCCACGATCCAGCAAGTCGATCAGCGACAGCCGGCCAACGAGGAAGAAGAGTTCCCACCGCCAAGAGGTTTCGTGCCCATGATCCAGAGGGGGCGCCCGACGAATAAGGTTCAGCGAAAACGCGCACGAGAAGTGTTTCACGCCGAACACGCGCCACCGGCCACTCCCGAATACCTGAATTGGTCCGAACATCCGATCGGTTTCGACCGGTCAGATCATCCACCGAAGATCCCATGCCCAGGACACCATGCTTTGGTTCTCGAGGCGCAAATAGGGGGTTTCACATCGAAAAAGGTGTTCATGGACGGAGGCAGCAGCTTGAACCTCATCTACGCAGACACACTGCGAAAGATCAAGATCCCGCTAAACAATCTCCTGCCAACGGAGACTTCCTTCCACGGAATCGTCCCAGGGAAGCCGACGTACCCATTGGGGGCGATACATCTCGACGTCATCTTCGGCACTCCAGCAAACTTCAGAAAGGAAAAGATCGAATTCGAGGTGGTTGACTGGCCCTCGCAGTACCATGCTATCCTCGGGCGACCAGCGTTCGCCCGATTCATGGCGGTACCCCACTACGCCTACCTCAAGCTGCGGATGCCTGCAAACAGAGGACCACTGATGATCAGCGGCAGTTTCGCACGATCAGAAAACTGCGACAAGGACTTCAACAGCATGTCCCAGACCTTTGGGGTGCATGAAGAACTGCACCACATTCGGGAAGCCACTGTCATGGACATCGATCCACCGGTGCAGCAGAACGCCCCAGAGCTGTCTTTTGATGCCACCAAAGACACCCGAGAGCACCAGATCCACCCGACGGACCCAACTAAGACGGCGCGGGTGTCGAACTCTCTCTCTCCCGCATAGGAAAGCGCGCTCGTCGAGTTCCTCCGTGAGCACTGGAGGATGTTCGCCTGGTGCCCAGCTGACATGCCAGGCATCCCCAGGGAACTCGCCGAGCACGAGCTCAAGATATTTCCAAACACGAAACCGGTCAAGCAGTCTATGCGACGGTATAATCCAGAGAAGGCCAAGTCGATGGGCGAAGAAATCAATCGCCTCCTCGAAGCCAAGTTCATCAGAGAGATCAAGGAAGCCATGTGGCTCTCGCCACTGGTCATGGTGGAGAAGAAGGACACCAAGATCTACAGGATGTGCATCGATTTCACAGCCTTAAACAAGCACTGCCCAAAGGATTACTTCCCCCTGCCTCGAATCGACCAGATCATCGATTCCACGGCAGGATGTGAACGCCTCTCGTTCCTCGACGCCTACTCCGGGTATAATCAGATACGGCTGAAAGTAGAAGACGAAGACAAGACGGCGTTCATCACCCCGCACGGGGTATACTGCTACATGACGATGCCCTTCGGGCTCAAGAATGCCGGAGCCACCTATCAACGGTGTATGCAGGCGTGCCTGAAGGAACAAATCGGCCACAACGTCGAAGTTTATGTCGACGACATCGTCATCAAGACCGCGAAAGCAGATAGCCTGCTCGATGACCTTCGAGAAACCTTCGCCAACCTCGACAGATATAGCATCAAGCTTAACCCGAAGAAGTGCTCTTTCGGGGTACCCACCGGCCAACTGCTGGGCTATCTAATCTCTGAGAGAGGGATCGAAGGCAACCCAGAGAAGATACAGGCCATCATCAACATGCAGCCTCCAAAGACGCTTCGACATGTCCAGCAGTTGACAGGCTGACTCGCAGCGCTTAGCCGCTTCATCAGCAAGCTGGGCGAAAAAGCACTCCCTTTTTATCGGCTGCTCCGGAAAACAGACAACTTCACGTGGACTGAAGAGGCGCAAGCCGCGTTCGATGACCTCAAGCATCGTCTGTCGACCTCCCCAGTTCTCGTCACACCTCGAGAAAAAGAGCCAATGCTGCTATACATCGTGGCTACAAATCAAGTTGTCAGCTCAGTGCTCGTGGTCGAACGCGCAGAAGAAGGCAAAGAGCACGGCGTACAGAGGCCCGTGTACTACCTGAGCGAAGTTTTATCGCCGGCCAACCAAAGATACCCCCATTATCAGAAGTTGGCATACGCCATCTACATGACAGGGAAGAAACTGCCACACTATTTCGAGTGCCACTCCATCATAGTAGTGGCTGAAGGGTTTCGTAGCAAAGTAAATCAAAAATTTTCCTACGGATGCGAACAAGAAAGCCAAGATCTAATCTAGGAGATGTAATCAACGAGAGAGGTAGATGAGATCTTCATACCCTTGAAGATTCGCACAGCGGAAACGTTCAATAGAACGTGGTTGACGTAGTCGTACTCGCCGTCTCCTCCTCGCGATCCGATCCGATCCTACGCCGCAAGTGGCGGCGCCTCCGAGAGTTGCACACGTGCGGTGCAGCGACGTCTCCTCCTTCCTTGGTCCAGCAAGTATGGTGGAGAGATAGATTGGATCAGCAGCACGACGGCGTGGTGCTTATGGTGGAGAGTTTCTGCAGCAGGGCTTCGCCTACGTGCAGTCGCGAGAGAGAGAGAGAGGGAGGGCAGCAGTTGGCGGCTAGGGTCTGGGTCAGGGGTGAAAGAGGGCTGCGCCCTTGCCCCCTTATATATAGAGGGGTGGCCGACCAAGGCCAGCTTGGCCTCTCCCCAAACCCTAGCCGACTTGGAGTAGGAAGAGTGGGGGGCAAGTTTCCCCCCTTCCTTCTTTGAAGACTCCCTTAGGGTTTCCCCTTGGGCTGGCCGGCTGGGCCTTAGGGGCCTTGTGCGCCTGGCCCAGGGCGGCCAGGGCACTTCCCCTTAGGCCCACGCAGGCCTCCGTCAAGTGGGCCCACGTTGGTCCCACTCCGGAACCTTCTAGAACCTTCCGGTACAATACCGATAAACTCCGAAACCTTTCCGGAATCCAAAAAACTGCTTTCCTTTATATGAATCTTATTCTCCGGACCATTCCGGAACCTCTCGTGACGTCCTGGATCTCATCCGAGACTCCGAACTAAAACTCATAAACCAATTATCCATTCTATCCTAGCGTCGATGCACGTTAAGTGTGTGACCCTACGGGTTCGAGAATATGCAGACATGATCTTCTATCAATAATCAATAGCGGGATCTGGAAACCCATATTGACTCCCACATATTCATCGATGATCATATCGGATGAACCACGATGTCAGGATTCAATTAATCCCGTATATGTATTCCCTTCGTCACACGATATTTTACTCGCCCGAGATTTGATCGTCGGTATCGCCATACCTAGTTCAATCTCGTTCACAGCAAGTACTTTACTCGTTCCGTAATCTGATATCACTTTGTGATTAACTCCTTAACCACATGCTTGCAAGCGGTATTGATATCGATTACCGAGTGGGCCCGAAGTATATCTCTCCGACTCGGGAGGGACAAATTCCATCTCGATACATACAACCCAACAAGTACTTTCCGATCACCTGAGAGACACCTTTATTATCACCCTCACATAGGATGACGTTTGATGACTTCAAAGCTTTCTTCCGATACTAGGGAGTTGTATTATCTCATGGTCTAAGGAATACAATACTTGACATAGGAAAAGCTTCGCAAAGATGAACACGATGACACGATCTAATTGCTCTGCTTTATTTGGGTCTGTCCATCACATCATACTCCTAATGACATGACCTCATTATTAATCGACAACTCATGTCTATGGTTAGGAAACCTTAACCATCATTAATCAATGAGCTAGTCCATAGAGGCGTACTAGGGATACGGTGTTGTTCATAAACCACACAAGTATTAATGTTTCCGCTTAATACAATTATAGCATGGAGTATAAACATTATCATGAACAAGAAATATGATAATAACAATATTATTATTGCCTCTAGGGCATATTTCCTTCAGTCTCCCACTTGCACTAGAGTCAATAATCTAGTTAATACTTGCGCATTCAACACCTATGGCATTCCGGTGTTACTCATACGCGTTGCACGTGGTAAACCTTATCTACGGGTCTGACACTTTCAGGTCCGTTTGTATTTGCATATCTTTTGCGTCATCACGCATTACTCATCTTGACATGAGATGGCATCGTATAAATTTGGTCTTCTGGTGAGACCTTTGTATCTTGGCCGAGACTATGTTGTCACTATTGTCATACAATAGAACTACATAGTACTAGCACACTTTTAAAAATAGCAATATCCACCGTGCGTCGAAATACTCATTGGTCTACACACATCGGTATGTATGATTTCCAATAAGTCCGTTGCTCGCTCCATTATTCCGGAGAACGGGGTTTTGATCATCTTGCCCATGAGGCATGGCTCGCACGTGTCAAATGATTCAAAATCAAGAGACTCCAAAAGTCCATCAGAATGGAGTTTCTTCATGCGTTTTACGCCAATATGACCTAGACGACAGTGCCACAAAGAAGTTGGATTATCACTATCTACTTTGCATCTTTATGCCGCTTCTAAAGCAAATATATACTTAGCCCTCGTTGCAGTGTCCGCCACAATGTTAACATTGGAACTCATCCAAGTCATCATGGAACTTTCTTCCATTTTATTGTGCCACCTTCTAACTCAAAACAAATAGCTTAAAATTTGAGATAAAATTTTACTTGTATGTGTGACAAAGCCAATGTAACTCATTACAATGAACCATTTGTCACTTCTGCATACAGAACATATTCTTACTTCTTCGAAAGTGCATAAGAATATCTTTACTATTGTCCAACGATCATCATATGAATGCTATAACCTTTAGAGCATTGGACACATCTGGATCTACATATCATGGTATACAAGATTGATAAAATCATTCTTGTGGTTTCACTCATCAAGTGTCAAAACAATTGATTCTTGCTCCAACCTCTTCCATGCAACAAGAACCGTTCTTATTGTTTCCATATTGAACAAATTCAATATTTCATCTATGTACTCTAGCAAAACTATATTAGTGCCTCAATCTATCTGTATAGACATTGATGCTCAATATTCTGGTTTTGCCTAAGTCTTTCATCAAAAATCCAATTATAATGAAAAACTTAACAATATCAAGAAAAACACATAATTTCCAATGAACGATATGTCATCTACATAAAGCATTAGAAATATGTCTTAGCGCTCCCACTTACTTTCTTGTAAATACAAGCATCTTCAAATATCTTGATGAAATTAACACTTTAACATTTTCATCATTGAAGATTCCAACTTCGCTATGCTTACTTCTACCATAGAAGTTTGCATACATATCTAGCAACCTTTGAATTAACAAAACCCATTGGGTCGTGTCAGGTACACGTCCTTGGTGTGCATTCCGGTAGAGGAATGTTGTTTCGTTTATTCAACTAACATATCTCGATATGTAATTGTTGCTAGAATAATTCATATGACGAAGTCAGGGCCCATCATCGCTTCTTTGTATATTGTTGGTTACTATTATCTAATAATATCTCGTCCTCAAATCTTGCTATTTGATTACGACCAACTTGGTTAAATAGGAACTTCGATGTCGTGACTACAACATATTGTAGACGCGTGATCTATGAATGCAGTTGCCGCTTCCAGAACATATTCTGGTGCTGCGCTACTTTGATCATCTTGCTCAGATTCAATAACCTCATCAAGTTCTATCTTCCTCCCACTTAAACCTTTCGCGAAAAACTCCTTCATAAGAAGTTCACTTCTTTCAGTGACAATCACCTTTAATTGGGTTTATGGCAGAAGAAACACCCATCGACATTCTTTGGGATAACCTACAAAGACTTACTAATCCAATTTTGGTTGTAAACATTTTACACATATGCCTTGCATACCAAAATTCAAGAAAAGACAACTATAACTTGTATGGTGTCATTTCGGTAGATTATGATGGCACTTTATTCAGTGAAAAACGGTAGTCTCTAAAGCATAATCCACAAATTATATTGGTAGTTTATTTCATCATTGATCTAACCATGTCAAACAAGGTTTGATTACATCCATCGAAAACTCCATACTCCTATGGTGTTTATCATGATGCAAGTTTGTGGAACAATTCCTCTAACTCTTAGATGCTTGCTAAACTTGTAACTCAAATATTCTTCTTTATGATCCAATCATAAAAACTTGAATTTTTCTTGTTACAATAATTTCCACTTCATAAATTGAACAATTTCAATTATTTCATACTTCTATCTCATCAAGTAGATATACAATACATCTATTCGAGTCATTGATGAAATAGAAAATACACCACGCTTGACTTCACACATGAACTATATACATCAACATGTACGATCTCCATGTAGTTAGTCGCTTGTTCTTTATATGGCCCACGAACGGAGTTTAATCATCTTTAGGAAAAGTCTCACAAGCGTCAATCAATTCAAAATCAAATGACTCGAAAATCTATCAATATAGAATTTCTTTCATGTTTTGTTTCCAATATGACTTAAACGGCGGTGTCACATATAAGTGAAATTTGTTTTGTCTTGCGACCTTTAGCATCAGTGTTATAAATGTATATTTCACCAACAAGATAATAATAATCTATCCATCGATTATGGAAGATGGTAATAATTTGAACAACCATTGCTCTCATAATACCGGAACAAAATAACAATTATTAAGTTCTTAACAAATCTAGAAGGCTAGGTTTTATGCCAACGAAAAACATAATAACACACTTATTTGTTTCTCGATACGCATTGTTACCACATTCTTTTGCTAGTTACTTAGGGGCCATCGTAGTTCTTGTATTGTTGCTTTGTATGACATTTCATACCAACAATCTAGTATCCAATACCCAAGAATTACATTATGTACTAGCAAAGAATACATCTATAACATGTATATCATTTATATACCTGAGCTGGACATTTCCAGTCTTTTCCTTTTCTACCAAATACTTTTGTAGATCCTATTTAGCATTTCCTCTCCTTTTAGAAGAATCTATCGACATCAATAGTGGCGTCAATCATTTGACACATAGTCCAAAGGATTTTTTTTTAGTCAAATACTAATAGCCTTGGATTTTGCACTTTGAAGTGGATCACCATCATCATATGATTGGTATTCTTCCAGATTCCATTCTTTAGTATTCCTTTGGTATAGCAAAACAATTTAGCTGATACCTTTTCATTCATCTTATCATGACAACTTTCATGATGAAACTACTATAGCTTATAAGGATGAATGCAAGTATAATATTAGTTTCCCAAACTTTTGGGTGATCGGGACGCCTAGCATCTTCAATCTTCACATATATTCATACAATATGAGCATATGTTCTTTTACTAAATTATACTTCATCATTTTTGCAAACAATCAAAGTTTTAGATATCAAATATCTTTCACTTCTTGTTTGTTTCTGAAACAATTCTTTCAGCTTGATGATCACTTTGATTCTCAAACAATTTTGAAGATCAATTTATCATGAAGGCAAACATATGATCTTTAGATACTAAACTTGAATCGTTGCTCTTAGATTAATACAATTTATTAAATCATATGGAGCAAGCAAGGTTTGCTAAAGTTTGCAATAGGACTTAATCTTTAGTCTTGACATTCTAACTAAACGGCACTAGACCGAAAAGTGATTATCCAGAATTCTATAGTTCTTTGAACTCAATTAAGCTAAGTGTCGGTGGGAAACGGTTGCGAAAGACTACAATGATTTATGCAAATACACTAAGATTTAGTTCATGATAATTAGTTCAAGTTAATCAAATTACTAATGAACTCCCACTAAATTCAACATCCCTCAAAGTTGTTTAGTGAAGCATGATCCAAATTCACTACACCGAGACCGATCATCACGTGAATGATGTAGTTTTAATGGTGAACATCAACATGTTGATCATATCATCCATATGACTCATGCTTGACCTTTCGGTCCGTGTGTTCCGAGGCCATGTCTGTACATGCTAGGCTCGTCAAGTCAAACCCAAGTATCTCCGCATGTGCAAATACTGGCTTGCACCCGTTGTATGTGGACGTAGAGTTTATAGCACCCGATCATCGCGAGATGCTTGAACACGACGAACTTTCGCAACGGCGCATACGAGGGGAGAACACAATTTTATCTTGATCTTTAAGTGAGGAATCATCTTATAATGCTACCGTCGCGATCTAAGCATAATAAGATACATAAAAGGATAAACATCACATGCATATAATTTTATGTGACATGGTATAGCCAATCTCCGCGCCATGATCTCCATCTTGTGCGCGCCGGCATGATCTCCATCACTCCACCATGATTGCCTCCACCACGAATAGCAACTACAACTATTGCTAACTACTTAGCGATAAAGTAAAGCTATTACATGGCGTATAAGAAGTTGACACGCAGGTCATACATAATTATAAAGACAACCATATGGCTCCTGCCGGTTGTGAACTCATCGACATGCAAGTCGTGAAAGATTACAAAACATGATCATTGCATACAACTCAATTCATACTCATCATGTCTTGGGTCATACCATATCACAAAACACTCCCTGCAAAAACAAGTTAGACGCCTCTACTTTGTTGTTGCATGTTTTACGTGGCTTATGGGAGTAGCAAGCTAAGAACGATTCTTACCTACGAAAAGCCACAACGGTGATATTATGGTTGCTAACATCCGATGTAAGTCCCATGACTACTATAGTGAGAGAAACTGGCATCCACCAGCCGCATGTATGGAACAAGCCACACGTCAAGTGCGGAGCCGGTCTCGCGAACGCGGTCGCGTAAAGTTGGCCTGGACCGCTTCGATCTCACTATACCGCGCCATAAGAGATACACAACAAGAGGTTTGCAACAGAAAACATCAACGCCCGCAACAAACATGTTGCGTTCTACTCGTGAAACACATCTACGCATAGATCTAGCTCTGATACCACTGAAGGGTTTCGCAGCAAAGTAAATCAAAAATTTTCCTACGGATGCGAACAAGAAAGCCAAGATCTAATCTAGGAGATGTAATCAACGAGAGAGGTAGATGAGATCTTCATACCCTTGAAGATTCGCACAGCGGAAACGTTCAATAGAACGTGGTTGACGTAGTCGTACTCGCCGTCTCCTCCTCGCGATCCGATCCGATCCTACGCCGCAAGTGGCGGCGCCTCCGAGAGTTGCACACGTGCGGTGCAGCGACGTCTCCTCCTTCCTTGGTCCAGCAAGTATGGTGGAGAGATAGATTGGATCAGCAGCACGACGGCGTGGTGCTTATGGTGGAGAGTTTCTGCAGCAGGGCTTCGCCTACGTGCAGTCGCGAGAGAGAGAGAGGGAGGGCAGCAGTTGGCGGCTAGGGTCTGGGTCAGGGGTGAAAGAGGGCTGCGCCCTTGCCCCCTTATATATAGAGGGGTGGCCGACCAAGGCCAGCTTGGCCTCTCCCCAAACCCTAGCCGACTTGGAGTAGGAAGAGTGGGGGGCAAGTTTCCCCCCTTCCTTCTTTGAAGACTCCCTTAGGGTTTCCCCTTGGGCTGGCCGGCTGGGCCTTAGGGGCCTTGTGCGCCTGGCCCAGGGCGGCCAGGGCACTTCCCCTTAGGCCCACGCAGGCCTCCGTCAAGTGGGCCCACGTTGGTCCCACTCCGGAACCTTCTAGAACCTTCCGGTACAATACCGATAAACTCCGAAACCTTTCCGGAATCCAAAAAACTGCTTTCCTTTATATGAATCTTATTCTCCGGACCATTCCGGAACCTCTCGTGACGTCCTGGATCTCATCCGAGACTCCGAACTAAAACTCATAAACCAATTATCCATTCTATCCTAGCGTCGATGCACGTTAAGTGTGTGACCCTACGGGTTCGAGAATATGCAGACATGATATTCTATCAATAATCAATAGCGGGATCTGGAAACCCATATTGACTCCCACATATTCATCGATGATCATATCGGATGAACCACGATGTCAGGATTCAATTAATCCCATATATGTATTCCCTTCGTCACACGATATTTTACTCGCCCGAGATTTGATCGTCGGTATCGCCATACCTAGTTCAATCTCGTTCACAGCAAGTACTTTACTCGTTCCGTAATCCGATATCACTTTGTGATTAACTCCTTAACCACATGCTTGCAAGCGGTATTGATATCGATTACCGAGTGGGCCCGAAGTATATCTCTCCGACTCGGGAGGGACAAATTCCATCTCGATACATACAACCCAACAAGTACTTTCCGATCACCTGAGAGACACCTTTATTATCACCCTCACATAGGATGACGTTTGATGACTTCAAAGCTTTCTTCCGATACTAGGGAGTTGTATTATCTCATGGTCTAAGGAATACAATACTTGACATAGGAAAAGCTTCGCAAAGATGAACACGATGACACGATCTAATTGCTCTGCTTTATTTGGGTCTGTCCATCACATCATACTCCTAATGACATGACCTCATTATTAATCGACAACTCATGTCTATGGTTAGGAAACCTTAACCATCATTAATCAATGAGCTAGTCCATAGAGGCGTACTAGGGATACGGTGTTGTTCATAAACCACACAAGTATTAATGTTTCCGCTTAATACAATTATAGCATGGAGTATAAACATTATCATGAACAAGAAATATGATAATAACAATATTATTATTGCCTCTAGGGCATATTTCCTTCAGTGGCCTCGAATCCAGTTTCCAGCATCCTCAACAATCCAGACGCTACAGGGCGTGTGTCGCTATGGGGAATCACGTTAGGACCCTGGGAGATCACGTACCAGCGCCAGTCCGCAATCAAGTCGCAGGTCCTACCGGATTTCATAGCCGAGTGGACAGAAGCCCAGATGCCCGAGCTCCCAGTCCTGTCGAATAGCTGGACCATTTTCGTCGACGGGTCCAAACGGGTTTCGGGGGCAGGAGCAGGAGTGATCCTGGTGTCACCGCAAGGGGACAGGATGCGCTACGTCCTCTGCATGCGCTTCCCGAACCCCTCCAACAACGAGGCGGAATACGAAGCCGTCCTTCACGGTATGCGCACGGCGAAGGCCTGCGGGGCCACCCGCATCAAGATTCATGGAGACTCGAACCTCATCGCCCAGCAAGTCATGAAGGAGTGCGACGCAACCTGCGCGAACATGATCGCATATCGCGCCATGTACGACAAGCTCGAAGGCGAATTCGAGGGTTGCGAAGTAACGCACATCGGCAGGGAAAGTAACGAGGAGGCAGACAACCTGGCCAACGTCGGCTCAAGGTGCCTCCCAATACCGCCTGGAGTCTTCTTCGAAGAGATATTCGAACGCTCCATCAAGATCAAGCCAGTAACTGACCCGGCGTTAGCAACACGTCTGGGGGCTCGGTCGGCCAACACCGCTCCAGCAGCAGGAGCAGAAGATCTCCCGAAGGATGCAGCCGCAGTCATGCTCGTCGAAGCAACATGGACAAGGCCATACTTGGCATACCTGATGCGGGGCGAGCTCCCAGAAGATCCCATCCATCGCCGACAAGTCATGCGGCGCTCCAAGGCCTTCACGATAATCAACGGGGAAATCTACAAGCGCAGCACCACAGGGGTGCTCCAACGGTGCATAGCGCAGGAAGATGGGATTGCTATCCTTCGAGAAATCCACGAAAGAATCTGTGGGCACCATGCCTGCAGCCGAACCCTCGTGGCCAAGGCTTTTCGGTCCGGATTCTACTGGCTATCCGCCCTCTACGATGCCAGGAACATCGTCCAGCATTGTGAAGCATGCCAGTTATTCGCCACCAAGCCGCACGCACCGGCGTCCGAGCTGCACACCATCCCTGTGGCCTGGCCCTTCGCACAATGGGGGCTCGATCAAGTGGGGCCTCTACCCAAATCATCCCGAGGAGGTCATACTTACCTTCTAGTCGCAGTGGACAAGTTCTCCAAGTGGATAGAGGCTGTTCCAGTCACCAACCAAGAGGCGATCACGGCGGTCAAATTCTTCGAGTCCATCGTCTACCGGTACGGCGTCCCGAACAGCATCATCACCGACAACGGTACCAACTTCACTTCGGGCGAATTCCAGGACTTCGCCAAAAACCTCGGCATCAAGCTCAAATACGCTTCGGTGGCGCACCCCAAGTCTAATGGACAGGTCGAAAAAGCCAACAGACTTGTATGTGGAGGCCTGAAGAAGCGACTACTTCGACCCCTCAAGCGTGCAGCAGGCGCCTGGGTCGAGGAACTGCCTTCGGTGCTATGGAGCCTGCGAACAACGCCCAACTCCTCGACGGGATACACACCTTTCTTCCTGCTCTTCGGAGCTGAAGCAGTGCTACCCACGGATGTACGCTACAGCGTGCCCCGCGTCGCCGCCTACGTCGAGGAAGATGCGGACAAGGCGTTAGCAGACGCCCAAGACCTGCTAGACGAAGCTCGAGATGTCGCCCTCGTTCGATCGGCGGTCTACCAGCAGAGCCTCCGCAACTACCACAGCAGACGGGTACGCGGACGCTTATTCGAGCCGGGCAACCTTGTGCTCCGCCTCAAGCAGACAAGCACGTCGAAGCTGGAGCCACCATGGGAAGGCCCATATCTTGTCCACGAGGTCATCCCGGGAGGGGCATACCGCCTACGCAACCCGAAAACGGGGAAAGACGTAGAGAACCCATGGAACGCCGCGCAGTTGCGCCACTTCTATCCTTAGCTAGCAAAGCTGTCTCCTCTACCCTCTCTACTATGTAATCAGGCGTCGGCAGCAGTCCGCGCCCAACATTGTGCCTTCGGCACCAAGCAATAAAATTCAAATTCCTCGTCCTATAATTCGACATCTGTGTACGCTCGGGGGCTTGGCCTTTCGACCCACGCTCGGGGGCTTCGCCTACGCTCGGGGGCTTGGCCTTTTGACCCACGCTCGGGGGCTTGGCCTTTCGACCCACGCTTGGGGGCTTCGCCTACGCTCGGGGGCTTGGCCTTTCGACCCACGCTCAGGGGCTTCGCCTACGTTCGGGGGCTTGGCCTTTCGACCCACGCTCGGGGGTTTCGCCTACGCTCGGGGGCTTGGCCTTTCGACCCACGCTCGGGGGCTTCGCCTACGCTCGGGGGCTTCGCCTTCCGACCCACGCTCGGGGGCTTCGCCCACGCTCGGGGGCTGCGCTCTCTCGACCTACGTTCGAGGGTTGCGTTCTCTCGACCTACGTTTGGGGATTTTTCGCCCTCCTGACCTACGCTCGAGATCTCCGCTTTTTTGCCACAGACGAATACGACACATGCACATAATACATACACAGAGTGAAGGTACAAACACAGCCACAGGGCTAGTTCATGGCGCCACGACACCCTGGTTCGCTCTTTGCCGATCACTTTCGATGACAATCTGTCGAGCAATACAGTCGCCTGTGCCTCTACAAGCAGCGTAGTGGTACTCCATATTGTAGCGACCATTGGGCGACGGAGGAAGCGTCTTCAGAAGCTCCAGGTCGATCTCAGGGTAGTGAGCGCGCACGAAAGCAAGTGCGACCACAGCCCCGCAGCGCAAGTGCTCCCGAACAAAGGAATACACAGCATTCCCATTCTCGAATCGATCGAGCAATGCCGGCAGGCCTTCGTGCTGATTGTTCAAAGGGAACATCACCTGATGCACCAGTGCGAGGGCGCCTCGGCTCATCTCAGACAACACCCCAGCTTGAGCAATCCTATCTTGAAGAAGTGTCAGCTTCATCGCTTTCGACCGATCAGCCCAGAAGTTGTCAGCAACCGAGTTGGCGTGTGTTTGGGCAGCAACAAGATGCGCATTCACGCGCCGGGCTTCGGCTGCGCTATCGAGGCACACGTCTGCGCAAAGAGTCCGAAGATCAAATCCTGCACGCTAAAACTACAATAACAGCGAAAGAGTTCTAGAGACTCACACTTCAGGGATTTTCCAAGATTCTCGATCTCATCAAGAAGAAACTTCTCACAGTCTGCAGCATGCGACGCCTTCGACAGAGCGACGTCGACTTTGGCAGTCACTACCTTCAGTTGACACTGCGTATTCTGGAGCTGGTCGCGCAAAGATCGAATTAGCGCCAATTCGCCTGAGGAAGGCGTTCTTTGCTCAATGGCACTAGAAGTACCGCCAACTTTTTCGTACGAAACGGGCCAAGCACCAGATGTCAAAGAAGGATCCTGCACGAGAAGCCGGGCATCACACACAAGCATCGACAACCAAATGTCGAATAGATTAACATAACAGAAGATCAAGTTTTACAGCAGAAAGGAGTCCTAGTCAGGGTCACAGCCCTCGGCGTGGGACCACAAAAGCTAATTACAGATGCATGCTAAGCATCATTGGCACTATGCCGAGCTACCAGGGGCCTTGCTAGATTGGGCGCCGGAGGTTCCGCGCCTTCGAGCCCGCGCCGCCGCCCGCTGATCGTTCCTTTCGGCCAAGAAACTAGTCAACCGAGCAGCCAGGTCGCGTGCTCGAGCAACATAGCTCTTTGCCGATTTGTCACGTCCATCAGCATCCTTCGGGTATGTGCTGGTGACCTTCTCGGCATCGAACGGTACTTCGTGCATCATCATCAAAGAGAAGACAGACTCAGATCCGATAGTTACCTGTCGGCGAACCGCAGCAACTAACGGATCTTCGCCATCTGGCTTCACCGCCAAGGCTTCGAGGATCCCAACCATGGTATTGCCAAGCGAGTCAGGAATGGAGGTGTCCCGAACGCGGATGAGCGTAGATCGCACCTTCGCCAGGAAACTGCATAACTCCCGACTTAGGCGCTCGGCGGCACCAACACTGGACTCCAGTCCAGCAGGCTCCTTCATAGCCCCAGCATCTAACTCCGCAGCACCTGCAAAGCGCCGCAAGGTCTTCAGTTAAGAAAGGCGATTCGTCAACGCCACAAAACTCAATAAAGAGGCGCCGAAGGCTTACTGCGCAAGGTGTCGAGTGAGCTTTGCAGGCGCTGATGCAGATCTCCCTCTCGCGATTCGGCGTCCAGGCGATTTTTCTTCGCACGCTCTTGAGCTTCAGACGATTCGGCCTTCAATCGGGCGATTTCGTCGTTCAGCTCAGCGACTTTAGCCTTCAAACCCGAATTTTCAGTGGCAAGGTTGTCCAACTGCGATTTCAGGGAAGTCTTGTCGGCGGCAGCCTGTGCGCCAATCCCTACCCATTCAAAGGAAGTCATCAGCAAGACAGCTTACAGAGCAAAACTTTACAAGTAAAATAGCAGTACTCACGTCGTATGTCCTCGAGCTGCTCGGACAACTTTCGGTTCTCTTCCTCCAAGGCGAAGAAGCTCCTACAAACTTTCGACAGGTCCCTAACAACAGGCTAAAGAAGGCAAAACAAAAGATTAACCCTCGAGTTATGGTTCGGAGGGCAAGCCTAAGTGTAAACACTTAGACTCACCCTCGGGGGCTACTGATGGTCAAACACGCGAAACGCAAGTTGGAAATCTTCGGACTTACATGGTTGTTAGGACCGGAAGGCTCGCCAGACGAGGAGACAAGGACGAACTCGTGTTTCGCCGCCTTCTTTTTGGAAGAGGTCGAAGGCTTCGTGAGAACGGCTTCGGGGGCGGCAACGTCGGTAGCCTTCTCCTGCGAGTCTGCGGTCTGTTCGAGGGCGTCGTCGTGGGGTCGGACCTGGTATTGGTCTTGATCCCCCGGACAGGTCGACGTCTCCTCGGTGGAAGAACTGAAGCAAGCATCGATGTCAAAACCAGACAGTTAATTCGAAACAAGACCACAAGATGAGCGAGTTCAGCGAGAAAAACTTACGACGCGTCGATCCCGAACTTCGGAAGGATCTTCCTCTCTGTTCGAGGAGGAGGACGGCGGCTCAAAGGCGAGGCGGGGATTGCGCTGTTGCCGTCATCACCTAAAGTAAAACGGGTGTCATCGAGGTCTTCCGAATCTTCGACAACATCCGCAATTCGTTGTCTCTTCGGGGCCCTCGGTGGCGACGGAGCGGCGGAGGTCGATCCCTCCGGCACTTCGGTAAAATCACGCCCCGGATATTCGCCCATCTCGGGCTGGGGCGGATAGCATCGAGCTAGGTCGATCACCTGCACAGGGATGTAGACTGCATTCGATACTGGTCGATTCGGCTATGGAATAAGAAAGGTATCCGATTAAGATCAGGGTCGTACCTCGGTGCGGGGAAATGCCTTGCTGAAGGCCACTGCGCCGAAGATTTTCGGCACGGGATCCTTCTTCTTGATGTTCATGACGGTGCGTACGCACTCGTCGATCTCGGCCTCGTGCAGCTCGTCCTGGGAGATGCGGGTCGAATCCCGACGATCGTTGTAGTCCCACATGCAGTGGGCTCGAGCAGCGAGCGGCTGGATTCGGCGCTCGATGAAGGTCCGGATGAGCTGGATTCCCGAAAGCTCTTTCTTCGGAGTAGCTCGGAGTTGCTGGATCTTCTTCATCAGTGGCTCCGTAACCTTCAACTCCTCGTCGGAAAGGTCGTGCCTCCAAGACACGCGAGGTCGAAGAACGCCGGTGGGCTGAAATTCCTCGAGTCCGAAATTTTCGGCGTCGGAAGATTTGTCCTTGGCGTAGTACCACTTCGCCCTCCACTCGGGATTGTTTTCGGGTGTTTGGAGGTTGAAGTATTCGACGTCTGGGCGCACCTGAACGCCGAAACCGCCGGTTTGGTATGGTAGAGGGTGCCGAATAACGAAAATTCGGTGCCACAGCGCCCAGTGGGGTTCAATCCCCAGGAAACATTCACAGAGCGTGATGAAGCACGCAATGTGAAGGATGGAATTGGGATTCAGATCGTGGAGCTGAATCCCGTAAGCAAAAAGAAGACCGCGGAGGAAAGGATGCGGGGGAAAAGACAAGCCCCGTAGCAAGAAGGCGATGAAGATTACCCGGAATCCCGGAGGAGGCCGGGGAATGATCTCCGGGCCGGCGGCAAGCGACTCCGCCGGCGTGTTCTTCAGGAGGCCCATCTTCTCAGCCTGGGACAATTCCTTGTTCCTGACCTTGGTCTGGACCCAGCGGCCAACGACGGAGCCGTCGGCATCGGCCGTCTTGGCCTTCTTGGCGGCAGCGCCGGCGATGGTGGAGCTCCTCTTGCCCATGGTCTCAGGGCGCAGCGATAATTGCGGAAATGGAGCTGATGGAGTAAAGCTACAGGAGCAATGCGCGAGGAAGAAGACGGTGGCGGCGGAGTGGGACGGACTGATTACCCTGCCACCATTATTTATTTCACCTCTGGAAATCTGCGTCAGATCTCAGCCGTCCACGACGAAGTGGAAACGACCGAGCTGATCCAGCCGTCCACGTGTCAGCACGCGGGCGCCGCGGCGTCCACTATGCATGGTAATCAAGGAAACCGTGCCGGTTATTTCTCACCCACGCGCGGGACGTGCAATCAAACACTGTCAACGGCCGGGACATGCGGCCGGTGGGCCCACCATACGTCTAGTCTTGGCAGGGTCAGGCCATTCCTGCAGAGGATGATGTGACAACTCGACGAAGCGTATCGTCATCAATGACGCGATCCTTTGGGTAGGTTGATTCTTTTCGACTCAAAGGGCGAAGACTGGTAAGAATTCTTTCGAGTCTCAAAGGTATGTGCCCCTTGCTTTCGGATGACTTTTTGACTGGGATTCCTTCGAGGTTTTTGTGCTCCTCTCTTTTGTGTTACCCAAACATACGCAGAGTTTTTCGACGACTCTGTCGTTTGCTGAACGTTTTGAATGGGGTTCTTCGAGCAAGGGATGTTTGTTCCTTCGAGGGAATTTTTCGATCGAAGTTGTTTCGAATTGCTCTTTTCGGGCCAGCAGCGCCTTCGAGATATTCGAGGCAGGGCTTCGGTACCTCAAATTGTCTTTTTGGGCCAGCAGCGCCTTCGAGATATTCGAGGCGGGGCTTCGGTCCCTCGAATTGTCTTTTCGGGCCAGCAGCGCCTCCAAGATATTCGAGGCGGGACTTCGGTCCCTCGAATTGTTTCTTTCGGGCCAGCAGCGCCTCCAAGATATTCGAGGCAGGACTTCGGTCCCTCGAATTGTTTCTTTCGGGCCAGTAGCGCCTTCAAGCTATTCGAGGTTGGGCTTCGATCCTTCGAGTTGCCTTTTTCGGCCCAGTAATGCCTTCAAAGAATTCGAGCTCGAGTTGCGGACCTTTGAATCATCCTTTTCGAGCCTGCAACATCATTATGCTATTCAAGAATAAACATCCGAACCTTCGAAGCGCATCTTTAGACTGCTAGAGCTTTCATTCTGTTCGAATACGGGTTGATGCCTTTTCGAACCTTTCTTTCGAGCTATCAACGCTCCTCAATCAACATGCCCGAATCTTGGTGGCAATATACCTGTTCGGATGCCGTATGTCAAATACGAAGGTAAGTCCACAGTTTGCAACACCAGATGGCCCGGTATTCGTATCAAACGCGCTCTGCTGGAAATTTTCCATACCTGCGGTATGAAGTTTGCACTGATAGACGCATTGGGTGCCTCACGATGAACTGGGCTCCGACCTGGTAAGTCCGACGTGGCTCGGGTCGGGGTAGCGCCAGCCCACGCGGGTTCGAGTCGGGGGACTCGAATCTGAGTAAGCTAACCGAATATCTTTGCGACTATGCAATTAACTGAGACCCGGCGTGAGTCTCAGACCGGTTATGCGCATCCCTCTGCAAACCCGACTTAAGCACACTCGAGACTCTAAAGGAGAGTAGCTCGAAAATTTCGTACCAAACAAGCATACTACTCGAATGACCTCTATACATTTGCGGTTCTACAGGCCAAGTGCTCATATCGGGTGCGGCTAGGAAGACTTTTGGGAGGAGTCCCTGCAATAGTCTTCGGCTATCCCAGGCACTCGGGGGCTACTGACGAAGGAATGACAAACGGGTCCCCGATATTCGCCTACCTGGTTTTCGGTCCAGGAAGGATATCTCTCGAAAGGCTCTCGAGGCCCATCAAGGCAAAGGTCTAGCGTGGCCCAGGAGCTTAACTTGGCGTGCAAGCAAGGACCCGAGGATTTGGAGATAGATTAGGTTTTCGTTTGAGTATCGATCCGATCTGTACTTGGCTTGAGAGACAATCCTGAGACCCAACCTTCGCATATAAAAGGCTGGGAGGGAGGTCTCGAAAGGTTAGACACTTTTCCACCCACCTCACGCCGGAGCGCTCGACAACTTAGAGCTCTCTGTTTAGGCTAGATCCAATCTACGCCACCATTGTACCACCATCCTCACCACACCTTCATCAATACAAAGTCAGACAAGCAGGACGTAGGCCTTTTACCTTTCGAGGGGGCCGAACCTGGGTAAATCCTGTGTTCCTTTGCTTTCGTCTGATCGCCGTCGAGTTCGCCAGGTCCCCAATACGCTTCCTAGATCGAAAGCCCTTCGACATGGGCATTGCCGGGGATAAACCTCGTCAGTACGAGATCTTCCTTCCATTATTCCAGGAGTTTGTTTCTAATTACTAGTACAAGTTAAGGGGAGAAAAGAGAGCCATCCAATTGGAATGGATGGCAGATTTAGCCGGCTACAGCACATGTACAGTAACAATACTACTGCAGAGGAGCCGAGCCCGTGCGTCTTGTGCGCGCGATGGCGAGGTGCCAAATCTGCAGTCCCGATCGCCGCCACCTACGACTACGAATCCGGCGCCTCGTGCCTGCGCCGCGTTGTGGGCTGGACGCGCCGACCGTACGTGCGCTCGCGTACGCGCCGCCGGCCGGCAACAGGCATACAACGTGTTGGACTATCTCGAGATGTGTTGTGAGGATTCGGCAGTGTCGTTTATACCTTTTATTTATACTGTAGAAGAGTGCAGATGCGGCAGGTTCGAACGGCAAAATCGACAAAAATAACCCTTTTGACAAACTTCAGCACAAAATAAACCTCATTTGTAACTATTTCACAAAATAACCCCTTTGAATAACGCCCGGGGCAGGGGCGCTGTGTACTGAAGTACAACGCCCTTGTCAAAGGCGCCGTGGAGACAGAGTTGACCAGCCACGTCGGACTAACCGGGCCCACACCTGGGTCATATGGCGCCTCAATCCAGGGCGTTATGATCCGCTGTATCACGCCCCGGCTCAGGGCGTCATCCTCCTGTGTGGACCAAAAGGGCCCAGCCCATATACCAACACTAGACCGATCTAAAAAAACACCAGGACAGAAGACCCGCATCGTCCCCAGCCGCCGCCGTACCACCGCAGCCGCCGCATCGTCGCCGGACCACCGCGGCCGCCGCATCGTCGCCGGACCACCGCGGCCGCCGCATCGTCGCCGGACCACCGCGGCCGCCGCATCGCCGCCGGACCACCGCAGCCGCCGCATCGCCGCCGCTCCACCCGGCCGCCGCATCGCCGCCGCACCACCCAGCCGCTTCGACGCAGCCCCGACTGACCGTGCTTCCCTCGCCACCGTGCTCACCGCCGCCGTGTTCGCCGCCGCCGCCATGGAGCGCGGCCGCGCGCACTTCCCTCCTCGTTGAAGGCTGCGCCACAGGTTCGGTGGAGTTTCTGCTGGCTTCTCCCCGTCGTCGGCTACTGCAAGGTAAAGTAGTCTTGCGATTACTATCAGTTTCTTGGTGCTAACAACTAATACTGCGTCCTGAGGAGGTTTGGTCAGTAGTAGTAGTGACATGTATGGACATGACCAACTAATGTTAGCAAGAGAGCTTCTCCTAGTCCTAACTAGCTCTGTATGGACATGTCACGGTCGCACGGAGAAGACATACAAAACAGTGACAGTGTGCTCATGATATGTGGTTACCTGTCTGATGCCGTGCCATTGGATGACCACGCCCTCAGTGTGCAGCGCGTTCTTGAGCTTGACGACGATGGTGTCGCCGGCCTTAGCGCGTATCGTCGGGCCGGGGAACTGGCCGTTGATGCCGATGAGCACCTTCTCCTCGCAGTCCGGCGACCAGAACATGTTGCTCACCTCCCATTTGAAGTGCCTGGCCTTGGCTGCCTCTGCATAATGCAGTGCCAAGAGAGCGCAGCATGCAAAGAACACCACTGGAAGCCTCATGTCGACAATGGAAAGAGGCTAGCTGCTGCAAAGAGTAGTAAGTGGAGGAAAGGTTGAATGAAACTGGAAAGGCAAATATGGGAAGAGGAGCTTGAGTGATGCTGCTGCCTGTTCAAGATGGTAGGATGTGTTCTAGTTTTATACTGGGCAAAAAGAGACACAGCATGTTGGTATTTTTTTAATTTTTTTCCTCCTTGATATCTGAACTGAAAGTGAAATAAAAAAGTCTATCAGCTGAATGGAGTTAGGCTTCCTCACATCTCCTGCCGCTTCACATGCTACACGCATACGTTTTTGGTAGCTAGTGTGCATTCTTTGCAAAAACAATTCTCATCTTTCTTTTGCTTAAACTAGGAAGGATGCAAAGTTTGCATGCACATGGTTTTATGTTCCACAAAAGAGAATTGTATGGGTGTACATGACTTTATTTATAATTCATATTTGTGACCTCATTTTATATTAATTTAACATGCACGCATGCAGTTTAAGAATAACTTACTAGTGCAAATGATTTTTAGTGTTACCGAAATGGTTCTGATAATGGCAGTAGTATTGGCATGTATTGATGATAGATTCATATTTGTACTAGTATTGGTAGGTATTGATATTTGCACATTTTTGTATATTTTGCAGGATGTCTCTTATCAATGAGGCATACGATAAATTCCATCGTGCGCGGTATATGGAGGAGGATAGAAGGGTTTTTGACCAGCTCCACCTGAGGTCTGGTGGGGTTCATGATAAGATGAAGTATGACGAGCGATACACGAAGCATATCCGGAAGACTGGGCTTCTCCCTTTCATCACACTCGTGTCTCGTTCGACGCCGAAGATGAACCCTTGTGCGATCACTGCACTCGTTGACCGATGGCGTCCAGAGACTCATACTTTTCACTTCCACTGTGGAGAGATGACAGTAACCCTGCAGGACGTTTCTATGATCCTTGCACTGCCTATAAAAGGAGATCCTATTTGCTTTAGCACCGATTCTGATGGATGGCGTGAAAATATGGTGGGCCTTATCGGGAAGGAGCCGGGAGTGCCAGGGAAGTCCGCCGGTGCAACGTATGCATGGATTCAAGAAAACTTCAAGGAGTGCCCGCCTGAATTTGATGAAGACAGTGAGGAGGTGCAGCAGTATGCTCGGGCTTACTGCTGGTATGTAATCAGCCGGGTTCTCTTCTCTGACTCCACTGGCGGTCGAGCTCCCTATATGTGGCTTCTGTTATTTGCTGGTTGGGAGCACGGACTAAGTTGGGGTACAGCAGCCCTAGCTTATTTATACCGCCAGGTAACCACTTGTGCATAATGTCTTCACCGCATTGAATTTTTCTCTAGTTTATACTTACATATTTCTCCCGTTTGTGCAGCTGGATGAGGCGTGCCGTAGGGGTACGAATCCAAAGGACAGGAGTAGGTCAAAGGAAGCCAATATCGGTGGTCCGATGCTCCTTTTATCGATATGGAGTTGGGAGCGCTTGCCAGTTGGGCGACCATAATGATCCGGACCGTAGGCCTACGTGGGCTTACTACTGGGACAAGGTTGAAGGTTTCATTGGTAGTTCAAAGACACAATACTTGCACTACTGCAACGAGCTTGACATCATGGCCCCGGAGCATGTAAGATCATTCGCTTGTCCACCTTATTGTCCGCTTGTCCGCTTATCGATCTAACCATATAGTTCATTGTATTCTGCACAGGTGACTTGGGAGCCATATGGCACAGGGGGTAACATTGGTCATGTGTCCACATTCGATTTGAATCCAAAGTGTCTGAACGAAGCACATCTTTGGCGTATGAGTGGCCCGTTGATTTGTTACTATGCTGTCGAGATGCATTTGCCACACCGGGTTATGACACAATTTGGCTTATATCAGGAGACCCCGCCAGAGTTCATGGACACTTCTTTATATCTGCATGGGTAAGTGCTTCATATCAGTGTTGTTGTTTTCATTGTTTCATATCAGCTGTCGGGATGCAATTAACAATGATGAAATTGAATATGCAGCCTGGACAAGAGCAAGACCAAGGGTATAAAGAATTGGAGACATAAACATGACACGCACATCCGGAAGTTCATGTCCGATATCGATGAGATTGAGGAAAGATTGAAGCATCCCACTCCAAGGTCTGCCCCGCGGCCTTTCAATACGGAGGCATTCAACCGCTATCTCGTGTGGTATCGTTCCAATGCTCGTACCCAACTAAACCCGCCGGCATTTGAAAGTGAGGAAATTTTGCTTGAACCCAACCCTGGTTTCGACCAGATGGCCAGTATCCAGTATAACAAGCTCATCAGAGAAGGTAGACGAACACAATTGGCGCCGGTCATCCGCTTTGCGGTAAGTTCTCCTCTATATCTACATATGGGCATAGCTTGAGCAAAAATTGACCAAGGTTGTTTTGATAGCAAACTGAGCTCTCAAAACATGTCATCGAGGCTGCGGAGGCACTGAAGTACCCTCCGGGTGAACAATCCAACCACGCCCTTAAAGCTTTTGCTGAGGTATGACATGGATAATTTTATCCTTGAAATATTATCTTCTTCTTTTTGTAATGAAAAGAGTTAATAATGTCAAGATACAAAGAAAAAGGCAATTTAAACAAACCAATGTGAACACTGTCATTAGAATATTTGCAGCAGACTTTGTGATAAAAATTGTGCATGTTTATTTCCAGGGATGTGATTCAATAATTTGGTTAGTCAATTTCCATAAAAATCTTACATACAGACCTAAATAAAAGCTTCCATGATCCCAAGTCAGGTTTCAGTAATTGTGTGCAAGCCCCCTGGTTATTCATTTTACCATTTACTGGTACTTGTGTCATCTAGAGACATGGCCATCTATCCATTATGATTCTCGATTATGGATATTTTGAATTTGTTCAGCTATAACCAGATAATACATATTTACACAACACCACGTTCTATCAAAATAAATTGTTGCCTCAGAGCGGTGTTGTGTTGCTGCGTCTGTTGCAGCGTGTCTGATGCAATCTATCCATGTTCGTCCTTAGGTCTTTCGGTCCTTCCTAGATGTGCAATGCTGCCTGCTACTACATGTTAGCTGCTGCGTCTACATAGAGATTAATTTAATTCAAAGATAGCAGTGATATGATAGAGCAGTATGAACTTTACTGTGGTGGTGAATGCAGTATCAGTTACGTCTGTGCTAGGATTTGGAAATTCAATCTCCTTCCTGTCAATAAGACCATGCCCCATGACTATTTGATCTAGTCCTATTTGTACCATCGGATGATCGGAACCTTGATTTGTTTGATGCTTCAAACCCTTCCTGTCAATAAGACCATGCCCCATATAATGGTTTCGCGTTGGTTTTTGCATTGGTACTGTTTTTGCATTGGTTTCGCAGGATCATTCCTTTCTCCCATACCTATTCCATATTTTCAAACTTTTGAATCAATGCTGTTACTGCATGTTCACATGGTAGTATGATACTACCTGTTTATAGTGGTAATTTCATCCTTTTCATATGGTGCAAAGAAGGCTTGGGAAATAAATATTCATGCATCTGTTTGTTACTCAAACCATCTGATACACAATTTTTTCTATGTTCTAACTTGATGACTTGTTAATTTCGCAGCGTACCAAAGCTTGGGCACGTGGCTTAGGTGCTCTTCTAGGCTGCCGCTTCATCGACGATGTCGTGCCTACCTCGTCGAGGTCCTCGTCAAGCGCTGCACACCACTCTCTCGAGGACTCAGATGTGGGCGATGTCGAGAGGGAGGAGGACGAGGGACACACGCATGATGTAATTAACGCCTCGCAGATCCCCAATGCACCTGAGCCTAGTCACCAGCATCGTCAGTTCAACTTGAAGCCGAGGAAGCCACGGGAATACGGGCCAAATGATATTTATACTCCGGATGCATACGCGAGGAAGGCAAGTAAGGACAAGGTCATCGAGGCTGCGGGCGAGTCAGAGGAGGAGGAGCTGCAGCATGTTCGGAGGAGAAGGCGTGGAGTTGCGAAGAGCAAAGACGATGGGAAAACCAAACGGGGGAAGAGGAAGAACTAGATGATGTAGAGTGTGCACAGATGTTGTGTAGTTGTTGTCATCGTGAACTCTTGTTTGGTATTGTTATGAACTTGTTGTGAACTCTTGATGGTATTGTCATGAACTTGTTGTGGTGAGATTAACTTGTCGTCACAAAATATTCTGGCTATAACTACCATCTTTTGAACCTTAATTAGATTTTGTTTTGAATCATATATTTCAGAAACTTTGTACTGTATATATGCCATCTATAGCACGGCGCCCTAAGTCGAGGCGCCGTAGTCCAACAAACGGCGCCCCTGCTCCTGGCGCCATACGAAGACCTCGCAGAATTGGCAAGTCGTTGGGCTATCATACGACGCCCATAGCCAGGGCGTTATTGAGCTCAGTATGACGCCCTAGGATGGGGCGCCGTAAGCCTGAGTATGACGCCCTAGGCTGGGGCGCCGTATGCCTGAGTATGACGCCCTAGGCTGGGGCGCCGTATGCCTGAGTATGACGCCCTAGGCTGGGGCGCCGTATGCCCAACAGTGGAGCCCATCTGTCCAGCGTGGCGAGTCAGCTTTGTTACTACGACGCCTTTGACCGGGGCGTTATACATACTAACATGGCGCCCCCGCTGTGGGCGTCATTCAGTGAGGTTATTTTATAAAATATTTTTAAAGACGGTTTATTTTGTGCTGAAGTTTACAAAAAGGGTTATTTTTGTCGATTCTGCCGGTTCGAACGCTTGTACGATCGCTGCCAGAGACAGGTGACGTCTTCTTAGGCAAAACCCAGCGACGACCGTACATGCTCGATCAATATATACAAAAAAGGCAGTCGGTTTTCGAATGAGGTGATTGATCGCGTGGCTTGGATCGATGTGCTCATCAGATATACTTCCTCTTCTTTTTATTCCGGTCGCTTAGAATACATTTCGGATGTATCGGAAGTTAAAAACACACATTGCTATTATCAATGTTTATATATATTTCTTTCTACTACTTTTAAATTTTCCCTTCCATTTACTCACTAGTGGAAAACAGAGCAATAGAATCGGTTTGTAACCCCCATTAGCACCGGTTTTGGAACCGGTGCAACGCATCCGGGACTAAAGCCTTAACCTTTAGCACCGGTTGCGTTACGAACCGGTGCTAAAGGCCCTCCACGTGGCCTCCCACGCGCGCCCCCGTCGGAGGACCTTTAGCACTGGTTTGTAATATGAACCGGTGCTAGAGGATGGCGACGTGGCAGCCCCTGCAGTGTTTGGCTAAAACCCTAATCCCTAGCCTTTTGAAATACGGTTTTTTCGGGTATTTGAAAAATGTTGATGCACATATAAAAGAAACCATCATATATATTACACAATATCGTCATACATATAGAGATCGAAGCTAGTATGTGTTATCTTTTATCGTGTTTGGTCGAACATATTACATAATGAAACATTGTACACGTTCATGAATATATACAATATAATTTCAGCTACGATTTTCCAAAATCGTAATGCCGATGGTATTCACCGGTTGGTGCTATGACATCATCAAGTAGGAATCCCGCCAGTTCCTCTTGAATTGCTCGTATACGCTCAGTTGCTAGAAGACGATCCCGCTTCAGTTCGATCTAATGTAAAGAAGGGGGTCAATATATATGAATGAAGAAACTCAACATAAATGATGGTAATAAAATAAAATTGTGAATATTGTTTGCGTACATCTAGTTGTTCTAGTCTTCTCTTCTCACGACAAGTCTCTCGCATGAACTCGCAGACATAGAATCCACATAAATTATTCCCGTCTTCTTGCTTCAAGCACTTTACGAGAATAGAGTTCAATCAAAATAATAATCAAGGATGATAATGGTATTAAAACTAGAACCAACGAGATGCGCGGACCTAGCTAGTAGTACTTACCGGTACTTGTTTAAATTCAAGCTCATTTCTCCAGGGACCCGGTGCCTTAGCCGTGAACCGTTTTCAAGCACTGCCCCGCAAAGAAAATGAATAAAGAAGTTAGTAATTAGTTGATATCGGGAAATGAACGAAAGTAGCTGATATAGTGCCATGCATAATGATTGAAATTACCGCTGGAGTGTATCAATCATGTCCCCGAATGTCTCAAGGGATTTTTTTTTGAGTCCATGACTAGTACTCGTCCTCTATCAAGTTCAATAACTAGCAGAATAAAATGATAGCTGCGCACACACATAACACACACTTAACATCGAGTAACCAAAATATATAGTAATGTGTATAAGACAGTTAACACACTCACTTGAAATTGTAAGGAAATAGTATTTTCGTCATGGTTTCTTGTTTCCTTAACGCCCATACCAAGTTATCCTCCGTGTCCTTGATATGGTTATGGAGAGTTACCTCGTTCACGGTATATGGGTCAATGAACCCAATATCATAGATTTGTCCTCTTTTGCATTCGAGTTTCTTCAATCTGCATAATATAGTGAGTAAAATTATGCATGCAATAAACGAGATGAGATAAAAACTTATAGTTACAAGGAAAAATAATACTTACAAACAATAGGCACTGATCATCGATTGGTCGAGGGCATCATGATTGTATAACTGAAATAATTCAGCAAATTCGATGTTTATGTCGTCGGTTCCACGAAAGTAATGCTCATCATTAATTCCTATTACGATCCAATTCTGCCCACGCTGTGAGGCTTCCAAGTACCAGTTATGCAATTTTCGCATTCTTGTCGTCGGTTCCACGAAAGTACCAGTTACTGCTCGGTCTTCTTTCTCTTCAAATTTTCAAAGAAGTTCTTTGATTTCTCTTGTACCTTCGCCACAGTTTCCTCCGGAGTATAGTCGTAAGGTCTCTTTGGAGGAACCTTAGGTACTCTTGGAAGGGGCTCCTGTCGACGGATCGGTGATCGGTTACTCTTGGGAGCGGCGATGGTACGCTTCTGCCTTTGGCTCTGAGCCTCAGTGGGTGGAGGTGGCGGAGACGGCTCACTAGCTGGCGAAGGCTGACGCGGAGATGGCGGAGAAGGCTGACGCGGAGATGGCGGAGAAGGCTGATGTGGCGGGGGAGAAGGGTGACGTGCTGGAGACCTTGGCGTCCAATTTGGAAGCACGATTAATTCCTTTAGCCACAGAACTGTGGTCTTCTTGGCTTCTCCCAGCTCGTACAAATCCCCTTCACCCGCAGGGTAGTCAAGCTTCAGCTACTCAAATACGCCCATAACTTCATCCACCCCGGCAACAGCATAGCCAGGTGGAATCGGACGGCAATGATAGGTTGAATCAGGTCCAATGGGTAAGGCATAGCCGACCGCCACCTTCATGGTTATGTTCACGACCTTCACATGTAGCTCGCAAGATGTCGACTCCGTGATATCATCCACTGGGTAGCGGATCGCCGGTTCATCATCATCCACTGGGAGGTCCGTGGAAGCCACGCTGCTTTTCCGCTGAGATGGTGGGCCGGTAGCATCATATCCGGCTTCTATCTGTGGCTGAGATGCGGCGGTTCCTTGCTGGCTTATCCGATTTAACAAGTCTGATTGCCGCTTCAGCTCTTGTTCTATCTGAGACATGCGGTCTGCTTCCCTTTCCTTTCTTCTCTGACGGTTTCTATCGGGAAATTTCTTCATTTCCACGGGAAACCCGAGTTTCCACGGTTTGGAGCCCGGAGTGGTTCGTGTTCGTCCTGGGTGTTCATCATTCCCAAGGGCACACGTGAGCTCGTCCTTCTCTCTATCGGGATGGAACCTTCCTTCTTCAACATCCTTTGATGCGCTTCTAAGGGCATCAATGGGAAGAGGGTCTTCGTCATGCTTTTTTGTGTATACACACTTCCCTTCCGAGTCCAACTTCCCTCCATGCCCGTAAAACCAATCCCTTGACCGATCATTCCATTTCAATGTCTCCGGAATGATCCCTTTGGCAATTAGATCGTCCTCCATCTTCTTCCACTTAGGCTTGCCAGTCTTGTAGCCTCCTTGCCCCATAGTATGGTGATACTTCTTTTTAGCAGCATTTTTCTTATTTATTTCTGACCTTCGCTTAGCTGCCTCTGAAGTCTTGTACTCCACGAATGCGTCCCAGTGATCTTTTATCTTTTCATATTGTCCAGTGAACACCGGAGTCTTTTTTTGGTCGACAAAATCCTTGTACAATCTTTTCTTCCAGTTGTTGAATTGTATTGCCATCCTCGAAAGAGTCCACTTCTTGACTTTCCGCTCTATGATATTCAGATGACGATCATCGTCATCTGAATCCTCCTCATTTGAATCCTCCTGATTTGGATCCACCTCAGTTCGATCCACCTGTGGCGCCTCTAGTAGGGTAAAATTAACCATGAGCTTCTTCCAAAGAATATTCTTCAATCTGTTGCGGACATATTTAGCTGGTTCCGTCTTTGTCTTCTTCCATTCTCGAAGGGTGATCGGAATGTTGTCCCTAACAAGAACTCCGCATTGTCTTATAAATTTACTTGCGTGAGCCGCGGGAGCAATCGGTTCGCCATCTTCACCGATTTCTTCTATTCGGTACCTTTCATGTTCTTCCAACCTTCTGGCCGGACCTCTTCTATTTACAGAAGAGTGGCTCGATCCAGAGGGCTAAAAGAAGAAGGAGCGTTAATATATGTATATACACAAATCAAATAATCCAACTATACAACAAATGCTTAATTTATTATTAATACACATCTACCTCGCCGGCGCCTTCTCCCTCATCTCCGGCACCTTCTCCTTCATCAGTGCCTCCATCCACTCCGGCACCTTCTCCCTCTCTGGCACCTTCTACTTCACCGGTGCCTCCATCCTCTCCGGCACCATCTCTACGATTTCGTTCGTCTCCCTCTCCGGCACCGAGGTGACATCGTCGTCATTATCGCGGATGATGTCCTCGATAATATTTTCCTGGAAGTCGTCTCTTCCGAGATCCATAGTTTCTGCAAAGAATTATTACAAATTATTATAATAATACAGAGACCAAAAAAAAGGGGGCGTTGGCCGAGCGCCGGCGCGGTGGGGGAAGATTAGGTCTTCCCTCCCCACCACGCCGGCGCCCGGCCAACGCCCCCTTTTTTTGTATTACTCCCCACCACGCCGGAACCCTAATCCTAACTAAAAATTCATATTTGTATTACTCTAAATTAATAAAAGACCTAAAATAACTAAAGTAATAAAAGACCTAAAAAAATTAAATACCTAAAATAACTAAAGTAATAAAAGACCTAAAAAAATTAAATACCTAAAATAACTAAAGTTATAAAAGACCTAAAATAACTAAAGTAATACCTAGAATTAATCCTATAATTAACTAATTAACTAACTAATCTTAGAATTAATTAAATACCCTAAATTACTAAATAATTAATTAACTAATTAATTAACAAATCCTAACTAATCCTAGAATTAACTAATTAATTAACTAATCATATAATAAATTAAATACCCAAAATAACTAAATAATTAATTAACTAAACTTAAAATTAACTAACAAATCTTGCAGTAATAAAAATATCTAGAAAAAATACCTAGAAAAATATCTAAAAAATACCTAGAAAAATATCTAAAAAAAACCTAAAATTACCTTGCTGCACACCGCCGGCGGTTGGCCGGAGCTGCGGGCTCGGGCGGGAAGAGTGTGGGTGCAGGCGCGGGCGGCCGGAGCTGCGGGCGCGGGCGGCAGAGTGGGTGCGGGCACGGGCGGCGCGGTGGGCGCGGCGGCGACGGCGTGAAAATTGGGCAGCCTGCCGGCGTCTGATAGCTCCTCGCGCTGGTCCTTAGCCGTTTCGATGCGGAGCGGGAGGAAGAAGATGGAAGTTATAAAGGAAGGCACCTTTAGCACCAGTTGGTGGCTGCAACCGGTGCTAAAGACCCTTTAGCACCGGTTGAAGCCACCAACCGGTGCTAAAGGTCTGACCTTTAGCACCGGTTGATGGCTTCAACCAGTGCTAAAGGGCGCTTTCTGGGAACTGCACCGCCACCCCCTTTAGCACCGGTTTGAACCACGAACCGGTGCTAAAGGGTGTTTTAAAATTTTCAGTTGTTCCCGCCAAATTCTTTTGATTAGTTAAATTTGATTTTCTATTTTCTTTTGATTAGTTATATTTGATTTTCTTTTTTCGTTTGATTAGTTATATTTGATTTTCTTTTTTCTTTTTTCTTTTGATTAGTTATATTTGATTTTCTATTTTCTTTTAATTAGTTATATTTGATTTTCTTTTTTCTTTTGATTAGTTATATTTGATTTTCTATTTTCTTTTGATTAGTTATATTTGATTTTCTTTTTTCTTTTGATTAGTTATATTTGATTTTCTATTTTCTTTTAATTAGTTATATTTGATTTTCTTTTTTCTTTTTTCTTTTGATTAGTTATATTTGATTTTCTATTTTCTTTTAATTAGTTATATTTGATTTTCTATTTTCTTTTGATTAGTTATATTTGATTTTCTATTTTCTTTTGATTAGTTATATTTGATTTTCTATTTTCTTTTGATTAGTTATATTTGATTTTCTATTTTCTTTTGATTAGTTATATTTGATTTTCTATTTTCTTTTGATTAGTTATATTTGATTTTCTTTTTTCTTTTGATTAGTTATATTTGATTTTCTTTTTTCTTTTGATTAGTTATATTTGATTTTCTTTTTTCTTTTGATTAGTTATATTTGATTTTCTATTTTCTTTTGATTAGTTATATTTGATTTTCTATTTTCTTTTGATTAGTTATATTTGATTTTCTTTTTTCTTTTGATTAGTTATATTTCATTTTCTTTTTTATTTTGATTAGTTATATTTGATTTTCTATTTTCTTTTGATTAGTTATATTTGATTTTCTATTTTCTTTTGATTAGTTATATTTCCATGAGAGGAAAAGGGCGGGAAGAAAAGGGCGGAAAGAAAAATGGCGGGAAAACGATTGAACAGGAAAAGAAGTACATATCTCAACTGAAAATTAAGATACATGGCCAGATTAAGTCACAATCGGCCGAGCTTGTTTTTGAATGTTGGATGATTCAGTCATAGTCGTGCCTAGCCCTATAAACATCGCCACTGTAGTCATCGTAGTCGCCGGTGTCATCGTCGCTGGCATCGGGGTCGCGGTAGTCGAACCTCGACTGGTGAGCACGCGTGGGCTGAGAGTGAGGGTAGCGCAGGCGGGGGCCACGGTAGGCCATGACGCTCTGGAGAGTCCGGCCGCGCCACCATAGCCGACGGCCGGCCTCGTTGAAGTTCGAACGAGGCGAGCCGTCCTCCTCGTGCCTGGCAAGCGCACTCTCACGCCGATTGATGAAGAAGGCGTCCCAAGTTGGGCTGTAGTCGGGATGCCACTGAGGATTCCTTCGCTGCTCTGGCGTGAGCTCGAAGTAGTAGTGGTTCGTGATGGCCATCTGGCGTGCCACAGCTACAGGGACAGGAGGGACCGGTACGCCTCCGACGCTCAGCATCCAGCCGGTGGGGACGCGGTAGCCCGGCGGGCAGGGGTAGTTTGAGGCGCAAAGCGCCTCCGCCTCCTGGGGGGTTAGAGATACGATGGAAGCCATGGAAGAGAGTGATGAGGTTTGCAGATATGAGTCTAGATGTGATATGTAAATGGAGGCCAAGCCTACATATATATAGTGAAAAATGGCGGGAAGACGGAGGCGGGAATTGGTCGAAAGCGCGGGAAGAAAATAGGCGGGAACACAATGGCGCGGGGAACCATCTAACCTTTAGTCCCGGCTGGTGGGTACAACCGGGACTAAAGGTGGTTTTTGTGTCATCTAACAAAACTGTCGGTGGGATAAGGACGTGTGGGTAACCTTTAGTCCCGGTTGGTGGGTGCAACCGAGACTAAAGATATCGGCAGGATAAGGACGCATGGGTGGATGCACTGCTCGATGAGATAAGGACGCGTGGGTGGACGCACGATGCCCCTGTCGGAGGAACAAGACAAAGTAGAAGCGGTGCCGTGCCTATAAAAGGAGCATCGATACCTAGAAGGTAGGGAGAGTGAAAGACTCCATCTCCTCTAAGAATGTTAGGTAAATTATTGGGAAATCTCCCATGGCGGAGCTTCTCAAAGATATCGTTGGTGCTCACGCCCTACGATATCTTTGGAAGCTCCGTCTCGGAAAAATTTCCCTCATACAATAACATCATTACACAAAAAATAAATGGGAAAGTAATTTCCATATTGAGATACACAAGTTATGATCCCTATCTAGTCTTCTGAGTTTTCTTCTTGTGTTTCCCTTTCTTCTGATTTTTCGTCTTGGAGGCCATGAACCTCCCTTCGCGTATCTCCCTTGATTAGGATCGCTTCGGTCGTAACCATGGAGTATGTTCACCATTTAACGCGATGATTGGGTCAATATTCACTCTGAAGGGCGGAATTTCATCAAACTTATTATAATCTTCTGACATGTCTGTCTTATCCTCAACTCCCACGATGTTTCTTTTCCCTGAAAGAACTATGTGACGCTTTGGCTCGTCGTATGATGTATTCATTGTCTTATCTTTTCTTTTTTTGGTTTGGAGGACATGTCTTTCACATAGAAAACTTGAGCCACATCATTGGCTAGGACGAATGGTTCATCTCTGTAACCAAGATTGTTGAGATCCACTGTTGTCATTCCATACAGCTGGTCAACCTTTACCCCTACTCCATCTAGCTTGACCCATTTGCACCGAAACAAAGGGACTTTAAAAGAAGGTCCATAGTCAAGTTCCCATATCTCCTCTATGTAACCATAATAGGTGTCCTTTTGCTCGTTGTTGTTTGTTGCATCAATGCGGACACCACTGTTTTGGTTGGTGCTCTTTTTATCTTGGGCGATCATGTAGAATGTGTTCCCATTGATCTCGTACCCTTGGAAAGTCAATATAGTCGAAGATGGTGACCCGGCCAACAAGTATAGCTGATCTCCAACAATGTTGTCATTTATGAGATGTGTCCGGAACCAACCGCCGAAAGTCGCCATATGTTTATGTGTAATCCAGGAGTCAGACTGAGCCGGGTGTTGGGAGCGTACAATATTCTTGTGTTCAATGATATACGGGGCCACCAAGGCGGAACTTTGTAGAACTGTGTAGTGTGCTTGAGTGAAAGAAATCCCGTCCATACAATACATTGATTTCTTTCCTACCGTGCCTTTTCCACGTAGTCTCCCTTCATGCCGCGATTCAGGAACACCAATCGACTTAATGTCAGGGATAAAGTCAACACAGAACTCAATGACCTCCTCTGTTCCGTAGCCCTTGGAGATGCTTCCTTCTGGCCTAGCACGGTTATGAACATATTTCTTTAAGACTCCCATGAATCTCTCGAAGGGGAACATGTTGTGTAGAAATACAGGACCGAGAATGGCAATCTCTTCGACAAGGTGAACCAGGAGATGCGTCATAATATTAAAGAAGGATGGCGGGAACACCAACTCAAAACTAACAAGACATTGGGCCACATCCTTCTGTAACCTTGGTAGCATATCTGGATTGATTACCTTCTGAGATATTGCATTGAGGAATGCACATAGCTTAACAATGGGTACACGAACATTTTCCGGTAGAAGCCCCCTTAATGCAACTGGAAGCAACTGCGTCATAATCACATGACAGTCATGAGACTTCAGGTTTTGGAATTTTTTCTCTGTCATATTTATTATTCCCTTTATATTTGATGAGAAGCCAGACGACACTTTAATACTTGAAAGGACATCAAAAAAGATTTCCTTCTCTGCTTTTGTAAGAGCGTAGCTGGCAGGACTTAAGTGACGCCCTTTATCCGTCTTGCTCTGTGGATGCATGTTGTTTGGGTCTTTCATACGTTGTTGATCCTCCCGTGCTTCTGATGTATCTTTTGTTTTTCCATACACGCCTAGAAAGCCTAGCAGGTTCACGCAAACATTCTTCGTAATGTGCATCATGTCGATTGAAGAGCGAACCTCTAGGTGTTTCCAATACTCAAGCTCCCAAAATATAGATTTCTTCTTCCACATGGGTGCGTGTCCGGTAGCGACGTCATTTGGAACAGATTGACCGCCAGGACCCTTTCCAAAGATTACTTCTAGGTCCCTGACCATATCAAATAAATCATCACCAGTACGGAGATCAGGCTTTTGCCGGTGATCTGCCACACCTCTAAAATGCTTGCCTTTCTTTCTTACGGAATGCGTGGTCGTAAGAAATCGACGATGCCCCAAGTACACAATCTTCTTGCATTTTTCCAAATATATAGCGTCAGTCTTATCTAAACAGTGCGTGCATGCATTGTATCCCTTGTTTGTTTGTCCTGAAAGGTTACTAAGAGCAGGCCAATCATTGATGGTTACGAAAAGCAACGCTCGTAGGTCAAACGGCTCCTGTTTGTGCTCATCCCATGCACGTACACCTGGTTTGGTCCATAACTATAAGAGTTCATCAACTAATGGTCTTAGATACACATCAATGTCATTGCCAGGTTGCTTCGGACCTTGGATGAGCACTGGCATCATAATGAACTTCCGCTTCATGCACAACCAAGGAGGAAGGTTATAGATACATAGAGTTACAGGCCAGGTGCTATGACTGCAGCTCTGCTCCCCAAAAGTATTCATGCCATCTGTACTCAGACCAAACCTTAAGTTCCTTGCGTCGCCTGCAAAGTCCGGGTAGTCTCTCTCAATTTTTCTCCACTGCGACCCATCAGCGGGGTGTCTCAACATCGCGTCTTTCTTACGGTCTTCTTTGTGCCATCGTAACAACCTGGCATGCTCTTTGTTTCTAAACAGACGTTTCAACCGTGGTATTATAGGAGCATACCACATGACCTTGGCAGGAACCCTCTTTCTGGGGGGCTCGCCATCAACATCACCAGGGTCATCTCGTCTGATCTTATATCGCAGTGCAGTGCATACCGGGCATGCTTCCAAATTCTCGTACTCCTCACCGCGGTAGAGGATGCAGTCATTAATGCATGCATGAATCTTCTGAACCTCTAATCCTAGAGGGCAGAGAACCTTCTTTGCTTCGTACGTACTGTCAGGCAATTCATTATCCTTTGGAAGCTTCTTCTTCATTATTTTCAGTAATTTCTCAAATCCCTTATCAGATAAACCAGTCTCTGCCTTCCATTGCAGCAACTCCAGTGTGGTACCGAGCTTTGTGTTCCCATCTTCACAGTCTGGGTACAACTTCTTTTTGTGATCCTCTAACATACCTTTTAACTTCCGCTTCTCATTCACACTTTCTGCTTCTCTGTGTGCATCTACGATGGCCCGACGAAGATCATCATCATGCTCATCTGATGCCTCTACATCTTCAGCTTCTCCTGTCCCTTCAGCTTCAGCTTCCCCCGTTGCAGTATCACCATATTCAGGGTACATATCATCATCCTCTTCTTCTTCATTGTCTTCCATTATAACCCCTCTTTCTCCGTGCTTGGTCCAACAATTATAGCTAGGCATGAAACCTTTCCGAAGCAGGTGGGCGTGAATGATTTTCCAGGAAGAGTACTCCTTCTTGTTCCCATAGTCAACACATGGACAACACATAAAACCATTCTGAATATTTGCCCGAGCCACATCGCCAAAATTACGAAGACCTTCAATGAACTCGGAAGTGCATCGGTCACCGTACATCCATTGTCGTTGGTTCATCTGCGTCATATAATTAGGTTTACTAATACTATTACCGAACATCATAAATAGTAAAATGACGAAACATGCATTTGTATCAATGACAAATAAAAGAATAGAGTTGCTAACCTCGATCGAGGAGGAAAGAACGAGGAGAAGACCTAAGTATCGCTCGGGCACCTCATATCATCTTTATTTTGTGTGAGCTTAAGTTGGTTCATGCTTTTAGGCATTTCATCAAACACCTCTTGTGCATAGGGGAAAAAACCAAACTAGCACACCCCCTCTCACACCTTCCAAAGGAAAAAAAACAGAGGAGAAGGCTGGTGGGCGGCTGTATTTATAGGCAGGGCCTCTAGCACCGGTCCGTGTCCAGAACCGGTGCAAAAGGGTGTCCATTAGCACCGGTTCTTGCCACGAACCGGTGCTAAAGGTGTGGCGTCTGCCACGCGGCAGACGCCACACCTTTAGCACCGGTTTGTGTCACGAACCAGTGCTAATGGTTCCTAACAAACCGGTTCTAGAGCTCCACGGGCTCAATTTAGCTCTCTGGCAGCTCGAACCGGTGCTAAAGAACCTCTTTAGTCTGGGTTCGTAAGCCAACCGGTGCAAATGCTGTTTGGAGCAAAAAACGAAAGCCCTATTTTCTACTAGTGACTTCCACGTAGGCAGATAAATGTGCACTCTAGAAACCTTTTCTTAGCTTTAGACCCGTTTGCGATGATATTTAAGAAGATTTAAGCAATATGGCCCAACAACATGGAAATAGATTTAGGAGGAAAAGACAAACAAGTCTCTTTAAAACGAAATAGTTAACTTCATTTTTCTCACAATGTATGATTTCCAATTAGTGCAAGTGCATTTACCATGGCCTCACATTAAAGTATATAATAAAAAACATTTTATCCTCATGTTATGTGCACCATTGCTTTTTTATTTCACTAAGTATAATAGAACTGTATGTCAAGAAAATAAATTGAATTATAAGTAAAATTAATTGGTATAAACAGTTGATATGCATCCAATACATGTCAACTCGAAACAAAGAGGATTGCCATCTGCGGGGAAAACATGCCAAGAGACCCCATGCATCTTGCCCACCATGTAGTGGCCGAAGGCCACGAGGCTCGTCTCAAGGCTACATAAATCCAACTACACCATTCCGCAGTTGTCAAATCATTGACCAATCATAGTATGTTTGCGGTTGGTCACCTAGGTGTTGGTTCTATCTTTGGGCATACGGTCCCACCAAAAAAATGGGGTTGGGCCAAAATATAAAACATATTTGCATAAGAGATACAATTTTGAGTAAAAGTAATTAGTATAAATAGTTAATATGCATCCAATACATGCCAACTCGAAACATAGCCTGCAATAGCTATTTAATTGAATAAGCGGCAGCAGTCGAAAGCCGAGAAAACAAGTCGGGACCAAACAAATTTAGTCCAACACGTAGCAGCCGAAAGATAGGTGGCTGCATAAACTAAGTACCCCATTCTGCATTTGTCGAACTATAGACTAATTGTAATTATGCCTGCGGGTGGCCACTTAAGCATAGATGATTTCTCTGGCCATATAGGCCTGCCTAGAAAAAAATGTGTTAAACCAACTAAGAACACTAAATTGCATAATGGTACAATTTTGACCAAACACTCGCACAAAAATCATTTGTGCTTCGTGGTAAAAAAAACTGGGTTCGGCCAACAAAAACGGACTACAGATTTCCATAAAGGTCATGGAGCACACCCCATCGCACATACACATATAATATCGCCGCTATTGTGTCCATGGCTATGACGATGAGGATGAGGAGTGGGACATCGCACATACGCATATATGTGCATATCGCGCTCTCCTGGCCCTCGCCCTTTTTTTTAAACAAAAGGAAGGTTTCCTTGTATCGTGGGGAAGTAGAAATAAATTGCGAGGAGGATGGGGAGAGAGACGCCACCTGCACTTGGGTCGTTTGATCGCGTTGTTGGTGGTGGCTCCGGTGATATGGACGAAAGACAATTTGTTATTAGCAGCAATTAGATCGGTTAGTTAGCGGAGAGGAATATTATGACTATCTTGGTTTTGCATGTCTTGTTCCTTCAAATTGGAGTATTTCTAATTTTTTAATACATGGTCAATCACAAGTCAATGTATGTCAACATCAGATCAAAGTATTCTAAGGAGTAGTAAATTCCCAATAGTCAATTACAATGTCATTCAACATTTCGATTTCGTTAAATTTAGGGCTTGTTTGGTTGGTCTGAGGTTGTTTTGCCAAACACTTGTGGCTAAATTCTTGTTTGAGGTTTTGCTTGTCTGTTAAATGGCAACAATGGCTACATAAATAAACTAGAGTTGACTAAGAATAATTAGCATGTAAAAAATTCCACAACTGAATATTAAAATAAAGACTAATTTTCTTGTCATGACCAAAAATATCGATATGTTGCACTTTAGTGATGATACAAACATACACTTAGTGATGTTTCACCGAAATTGCAGGGGGTTTTATCAGCCATTTAAGTCCATAACTAGTTCTACTACATGACTTCAACTAGTATGAATCAAACGTTGAAGCCTCAAACTAGAAATTGGCCGATCGCCGTGCCCATTTGACCAGATGGTCATCTACACCACGAATAGCTCTCTTCAACTCGATCAGAGGTCCATGGCTAGACCTGCCACCTCCATGCTATTCAGCTTCTCCACGTACGACAGACGAACTGTCCAGCTCCAGCACCATTTTTGTCAGCCTTAACCTGTCCGCCAGCTCCAGGCCACGCTCACCAGCACGTACCTAGTCTGGCTTCCGCGGCGTGGGTTTGTTGAACCACGCATTTCCCGCCGTGCCGCACGAATTTTTGACACATAAGACCACCTGCGCGAGTGAAATGCTAGAAAAGACCACCTGCCGAAAAATTTGTCAAAAAAGACCCCTTACGGGTGGCGGCACGTCTGGCCAGGCAACACGTGGAACGTGCCGCCTGGGCCGACGCCGGCAGGTGCATGCCGCCACAGCCAAAGCCGGCATGTGGCTTGGCTGGTGGCTCCGGTGACGTGGCACCCTGCCGCCACAGCCAAAGCCGGCATGTGGCTTTTTTTTGCTAAAGTTTATACAAAGCTTATACAGGGTGCAGGATGGCGGCAGGGTGCTTGCCGGCAACGGGGATGGCGGCTGATACGTCTCAAACGTATCTATAATTTTTGATGCTCCATGCTTGTTTTTACACCATTTGTATATTGTTTCGTTACACTTAGTGGCATTTTTATACATTTTCCGGAACTAACCTATTAACGAAGTGCCACAGTGCCAGTTTCCTGTTTTCTGCTGTTTTTGTGTTTCAGAAGTGATACACAGGAAATATTCTCGGAATTGGACGAAACAAGTTCCTGAAGTCATATTTCACGGGGAAGCTTCCAGACATCCGAAGACCTGACGGAGTGGGGCCACGTGGACCCCAGACACAAGGGCGGCACGGCCACCCCCCTGGCCGCGCCAGCCCCGTGTGAGGGGGCGTGGTCCCTCCTCTGACATCGCCCCTTCGCCTATATATACCCCCTGACGAGAAAAACCTAAGGGCCCGATCAGTTTTCCAGAATAAACCGCGATCCGCCGCCGCCGTCGACCCGAAGATCGGGAGGGTCCAGAAGCTCTTCCCGGCACCCTGCCGGAGAGGGGAATCGCCACCAGAGGTCTTCTTCATCGCCATGCTTGCCTCCGGAGCGATGAGTGAGTAGTCTACCTTGGACTATGGGTCCATATCAGTAGCTAGATGGTTGTCTTCTCCACCATGTGCTTCATGTTTAGATCTCATGAGCTGCCCTACATGATTGAGATCACCGTTATGTAATTCTATGATGTTGGTTTGTTGGGATCCGATGAATATTGGTGTTTATGATTAAGTTGCTGTACTGAATTATATCTTTTGTTATCTCTATGTTGTTTATGATCTTGCATGCTCTCCGTTGTTAGTAGCTATCTTGGCCGAGTAGTTGCTAGTGACTCCAAGAGGGGGTATTTATGCTCGATAGTGGGTTCATGTCTCTATTTCACCTGGGGGAGTGACAGAAACCTCTAAGGTGGTAGATGTGCTATTGCTACTAGGGAGAAAACAACATTCATATGCTCAAGGGCATATGCTTTGTTTACATTACACACTTTGCTTAATGCAATTATCTGTTGTTCGCAACTTAATACTTCTAGGGTGTTCGGATGATATCCCCGGGGGTGGATTATTAGTCATAGATGCAGTTGGATGGCGGTCTATGTATTTTGTTGTAATGCCCAGAGTAAATCTCATAGTGATCTTCTTGACATATCACGTTATCTTTATTCTATCAATTGCCCAACTGTAATTTGTTTACCCAGCATGTTATTTTATCTATGGAGAGACACCACTAGTGAACTGTGGACCCCGGTCCTATTTTAATCATATTGCAATCACCTGTTTACTTTTCCCGTACTGTTTACTTTACTCGCATATTACTACTATTTTCCACTCGATACACTCATAACCTTTGTTTCAAGCAAACCGGTGAGATTGACAACCTCATCGCAAGTTGGGAACAAAGTATTTGTTTGTGTGTGTGCAGGTTCCACAAACACCTTCAGTCGTCACCGTCTCTCTTCTCCTGATCGATAAACCTTGGTTTCTTAACTGAGGGAAAACTAGCCGCTACACTCATCATACCTTCCTCTTGGGGTTCCCAACGGGCTGGTCATCACCACGCACAAGGACTTACTGCTCCCACGTCAACTAAACGCCACAGTCTTTTCTGGCGCCATCACACGAGTAGCAGCTTCTTTTCTGGCGCCGTTGCCGGGGAAGAGAGAAGACTTCTGCGAGGGGAGTTCTTCGCACACACACATTCTTTACTTTGTTATTTGTTTTGCTTTACTTTATTTTATTTTACCTGCATTGCTTTTTATATCAAAAACCCAAAAAATTAGAATCCTTGGTAGCTGTTTTTACTTGTTTACTTTCGTTTTGCTGAAATGGGTACTCCTGAAAATACCAAGTTGTGTGACTTCGCTAGCACGAACAATAGTGATTTTATCTGCACTCCTATTGCACCAACTGTTCCTGCTACCACCTTTTATGAGATCAAGCCTGCTTTATTGAACCTTGTTATGAAAGAGCAATTTTCTGGTGCTAGTACTGAAGATGCTGCAGCTCATCTCAACAATTTTGTTGAGCTATGTGAGATGCAGAAATATAAGGATGTTGATAGTGATATTATTAAGCTCAAGTTGTTTCCTTTTTCTTTGAGAGGAAAAGCTAAAGATTGGTTGCTGTCTTTGACTAAGAATAGTATTGATTCATGGGCTAAGTGTAAGGATGCTTTTATTGGTAGATACTATCCTCCTGCTAAGATTATAGCTTTGCGCAGCAATATTATGAAGTTTACTCAGTTTGATAATGAACATGTTGCTCAAGCTTGGGAAAGAATGAAATCGATGGTAAAGAATTGCCCCACTCATGGACTGACTACTTGGATGATTATCCAAACTTTTTATGCAGGACTGAATTTTTCTTCAAGGAACCTACTTGATTCAGCTGCTGGAGGCACTTTTATGTCCCTCACATTGGGCGCCGCATCAAAGCTACTCGACAACATGATGGTAAATTATTCCGAATGGCACACCGAGAGAGCTCCACAAGGTAAGAAGGTAAATTCTGTTGAGGAAACCTCTTCCTTGAATGATAGCTATCTTGGTAGACCTAAAATGCCTAGTGAAGAAAGAATTTTTGAACTTGAAAAGGCTACCAAGAATTTTATGCAGATGCAATATGAGCAGAACAGGGCTTTCACCAAGACTATGGAGGAGCAATCAGCTCTGTTGAGGACTATTAGTCATCAACTAGAAAATTTAAACAAGGCTGTTCCTGAATTACAAGCTAAGGCTTCCAAAGCTGAAACCGATATCTCATTATTATCTAATGTGCAATCTTCTTTAGTTAATAGAATGTCTGCTAAGCCTGATCCTTTTGTTGCCGCTAATACTATCCAAGTTAGAATTGATGAAAATATTAGATTGTTAGCGGAATTGCATGCCAGGTGGGAAAGAGAAGATGAGATGGCTAGAGACATGAAGGTATGTACTATTACTACCTCTAATGATGTTGCTCCTACTGATAGCAATCCTCTTACTTTGATTGGTGTAGAGAAAACTCCCACTCCTTGTGTTAAAAAGCCTAAAACTGCCAAAACTTTTTCTCAAAAGAGTGCTGAAATTTTTCAGAGTGTGGGAGATGATAGCTCTACTTCTTTTAATGATTTTGATGTTGATGGCTGCAATATATCTGAGGTTATTTTGTTCTTGCAAAAGCTTGCTTTGACTCCCAATGCTAGTTCTTTAAATATTGCTTTTACTAAGCATATTACCAATGCTCTTATAAAGATTAGGGATGAAAAGTTGAAGCAAAAAGCCTCTATTCCCAAGAAGTTAGAAGATGGTTGGGAACCCATCATTGATATGCATGTTAATGGTTATGATTGCCATGCTTTATGTGATCTAGGTGCTAGTATTTCTATTATGCCTAGAAAGATTTATGACATGCTTGATTTACCACCACTTGAAAAGTATTATTTTGATGTTCCTATTGCTGATGTTGCTAAGAAGAAACCTTTGGGAAGGATTAATGATGTTCTTATTGTGGTTAACAATAACCTTGTTCCCGTTGATTTTCTTGTTATGGACGTTGAATGCCATGCTTCATGTCCTATTATTTTGGGAAGACCCTTTCTTCGAACTGTAGGTGCTATTATTGATATGAGGGAAGGCACTATCAAGTATCAATTCCCACTAAAGAAAGGTATGGAACACTTCCCTAGGAAAAGAAAGAAATTACTTTTTGACTCTATTCTTAGAGCAAATTATGAGCTTGATGCTTCATCTATTGATATTACTTGATTCGCAATTTTCTGCGCCTAGCTCAAAGGCGTTAAAGAAAAGCACTCTTGGGAGATAACCCATTGTTTACTTTTCAGTACTTTTTTATTTATTTGAGTCTTGGAAGTAATTACTACTGTAATGACCGCTCATTATCTTGTGTATTTCGTTTTTGTGCCAAGAGAAGCCTCTAATTTGAGTGAGGTAAAGATTTGGGGTTATTGCTGTCCTGAAACTGTTTTTGGTGCTGCACCGTAAAAATTCGTGAAAATTCTCTGTTTATCTTTTGGACCTGCGATTTCTTGTGCATATGCCCCAGGTTATATCCAAACTTTTCTTAGTTGAACACTTTTTGATTTGAGCAACAGAAAATCCCTCAAAAATTCGTCCATTGTCAGCTGTCCAGTTTTGACAGATTTCTGCCAATATTTGTTTTTGCCACTTTATCGCTTTCTTTTGAGTTCTTTTTTATCATGGAACTCTTGTGGAAGTTGCTACAGTAGTATATACTTTATATGTGGTGGTTTTGGGTTGAAACCTGAAGCTAAAAGAGGTTGAATATATTTTATGCTTACACTAATGTTGCTAATAGAATTGTGTTTAGTTTTGTATGAAGGAAGTTTCAAGTGTAGGGATTGGAGAATGATGAGATGAGTTGAAGAATGGACAAAAGCTCAAGCTTGGGGATGCCCATGCATCACCCCAAGAAATATCCAAGAAGTACAAGCGTCAAAGCTTGGGGATGCCCCCGAGGCACCCCTTCTTCATCGGCAAAAATCAGGTCACCTTTCAAAACACTATATTTTTATTGCTTCATGCACTATGTGTTTTTCTTGGAGCGTCAGTTGTTTTAGTTTTCTTAGTTTGTTTAGTTTGTTTGTTTGCTGCAATAAATGGTTGGACCCCAACAAATTTCCTTTGGAGGAGATGTACTCGTTTTCATTTGCAAAGAACGCTCTAGTTTTCACTCTTATTAAAAATCGAGCGCTCTACTTTTTCTGCTACTGCTTTTGGTTTTCGTTTTCGCCTTGATTTGCATTCAGATCTTGTCATATCTTTTCATCAAGGTGTATTTTTGCCTCTGATCTTTATTGGTTCTCATCAAAAGAGGTGTTTATAAAAATTTCAAATGGTGTTGGAAAAGAGAAAAAGCTTTGTGCAAAATAGTGGTACAAGAAGGTGCTTGTGTAGACTGCGGCTTAGGCTTTTTCATGTCATGCTTGATGTATTTTTGATAGTATGCTTAGTGGTTTTGCTGTAGCATGACTTGTCTCAAATAACTGAGATTGCTTAATGAGCCTTTGAAAAATCATGCGTTGTTTTTATTGTATGGAAGCATTATTTTGGTTTTCTCCTTGATGCTTTATTTGGGTTGACTTGGCGCATGCTCACACATGTTAGACTCTTACAAAGTCACCAATAGCCTTCATGATCATTTAGTTTTTGACTTTTGATGCCATCGTATGCTTCTTTTAATGTCGCTTTGTCGCTTTGCATGATTATGGCCATTATTGCTCTCTTAGTTGGTCGCTCCCAGTCTTTTGCTAGCCCTCGCCTTGTACTGAGTATGAGCTCTACTCGTGCATCCAACTCCTAAAAGCCAAAGTTTTCCAAAGTGTCCACCATACATACCTACTAGCAATTTGCTATTCCAAGTAAATTTGACTTGCTTTTATATTCTCTTCAAATTAAACTCTTACCAGTGTTATGCGAAATTCGGTCAGTAAAGCTCTCACGAACCGGAAGGCACACTTTACTTTTTCCTATTCTTAAAAATTTGACATTGTGGTCTTTTATGCTGAGTTGTTATGCTTGCAAGTTGTAAGTTGGATTCTAGCCCAGCCATGCTGTCATGGGGCAAGCTTTCAACATTGCACTTCTTTTTGAGTTGATATCGTGATCTTTTTTTTATGGATGCCCGCTGTGTGAAATGAATTGGGAATCTTGTGAGGATCATGGAGTTTTTATATGTGTTAGGGAAACGCCGGGCCGCCAATCTAAGCCATGCATAATTCATGGTGGAAATTTGCAGCATACCCATGGTGAACATTCGACGACGCATCTCACAATAAAAAGCTAAACAATATAGCAAATAAAAGAGATGTCGAGGTGTTCATTGTCTGCTTGTCCTGTCATTTTGATGTGGGCTTGTTCCATGTCATCGGGCACGGAGGTACCCCATTGGCGGTTCTCAATGATATGCATATACTTACAATGACAAGAGCTTTGCTTGGGACTCTAAGTAAATTAGCATGGTTTGGGTACTCGTATTCACGGGACACGAGGTTTTCAACTTATGATTTGTCAAGCATATGCATCATAACTGTTCTCGCATTAACTTTAACCATTCAAGATGCTTATGATGGGGGCAATGAGAGCTCAAAGCCGGTAAGTACCATAATTTTTGAAGGTTATAAAACTTGCAATCACTGCTTCCCTCTGCGAAGGGCCTTTCTTTTACTTTTATGTTGAGTCACCACCTTCTTTCTTTATGCACCATTAAGAGAGCATAGTTGTCATTCTTAGTGTGATATGCATTGTCCCAAAGTTCATTGATTGACTCATATTGTTGGTTTCACTTGTTCTTAAATTATTTGTATCTAGTCGCCCTCTTAAACTTTGAGGTGTCCTATGCATTTATGTTTTGCTCTCTTTGAAGGACAAGCTGAAAACCATTTGTATGTTTTTCCTTATGATTTGAACACACGTTTGACTTTCATTGTTTCATTATCATGATCTTTTGTTTGTGTTCATTTGCATGTTTACAACATGGTTGCTAAGTTTCTTATTGTCATGATTATATCTTCATGCCCATGTTTTAAGTTCTATTGATCCCAGCTCACCAATGCTTACATATATGATCAAGATTGTGTAGGTGCATGTCACCTCAAAAATTATTCTTTGTTATCACTTACCTACTCGAGGACGAGCAGGAGTTAAGCTTGGGGATGCTTGATACGTCTCAAACGTATCTATAATTTTTGATGCTCCATGCTTGTTTTTACACCATTTGTATATTGTTTCGTTACACTTAGTGGCATTTTTATACATTTTCCGGAACTAACCTATTAACGAAGTGCCACAGTGCCAGTTTCCTGTTTTCTGCTATTTTTGCGTTTCAGAAGTGATACACAGGAAATATTCTCGGAATTGGACGAAACAAGTTCCTGAAGTCATATTTCACGGGGAAGCTTCCAGACATCCGAAGACCTGATGGAGTGGGGCCACATGGGCCCCAGACACAGGGGCGGCGCGGCCACCCCCCTGGCCGCGCCAGCCCCATGTGAGGGGGCGTGGTCCCTCCTCTGACATCGCCCCTTCGCCTATATATACCCCCTGACGAGAAAAACCTAAGGGCCCGATCAGTTTTCCAGAATAAACCGCGATCCGCCGCTGCCGTCGACCCGAAGATCGGGAGGGTCCAGAAGCTCTTCCCGGCACCCTGCCGGAGAGGGGAATCGCCACCGGAGGTCTTCTTCATCGCCATGCTTGCCTCTGGAGCGATGAGTGAGTAGTCTACCTTGGACTATGGGTCCATAGCAGTAGCTAGATGGTTGTCTTCTCCACCATGTGCTTCATGTTTAGATCTCATGAGCTGCCCTACATGATTGAGATCACCGTTATGTAATTCTATGATGTTGGTTTGTTGGGATCCGATGAATATTGGTGTTTATGATTAAGTTGCTGTACTGAATTATATCTTTTGTTATCTCTATGTTGTTTATGATCTTGCATGCTCTCCGTTGTTAGTAGCTATCTTGGCCGAGTAGTTGCTAGTGACTCCAAGAGGGGGTATTTATGCTCGATAGTGGGTTCATGTCTCTATTTCACCTGGGGGAGTGACAGAAACCTCTAAGGTGGTAGATGTGATGTTGCTACTAGGGAGAAAACAACATTCATATGCTCAAGGGCATATGCTTTGTTTACATTACACACTTTGCTTAATGCAATTATCTGTTGTTCGCAACTTAATACTTCTAGGGTGTTCGGATGATATCCCCGGGGGTGGATTATTAGTCATAGATGCAGTTGGATGGCGGTCTATGTATTTTGTTGTAATGCCCAGAGTAAATCTCATAGTGATCTTCTTGACATATCACGTTATCTTTATTCTATCAATTGCCCAACTGTAATTTGTTTACCCAGCATGTTATTTTATCTATGGAGAGACACCACTAGTGAACTGTGGACCCCGGTCCTATTTTAATCATATTGCAATCACCTGTTTACTTTTCCCGTACTGTTTACTTTACTCGCATATTACTACTGTTTTCCACTCGATACACTCATAACCTTTGTTTCAAGCAAACCGGTGAGATTGACAACCTCATCGCAAGTTGGGAACAAAGTATTTGTTTGTGTGTGTGCAGGTTCCACAAACACCTTCAGTCGTCACCGTCTCTCTTCTCCTGATCGATAAACCTTGGTTTCTAAACTGAGGGAAAACTAGCTGCTACACTCATCATACCTTCCTCTTGGGGTTCCCAATGGGCTAGTCATCACCACGCACAAGGACTTACTGCTCCCACGTCAACTAAACGCCACAGTCTTTTCTGGCGCCATCACACGAGTAGCAGCGGCAGGGTGCTTGCCGGCAACGGGGATGGCGGCAGGGTGCTTGCCGGCAACGGGGATGGCGGCAGGGCACCAGCCAAGCCACATGCCGGCTTTGGCTGTGGCGGCATGCACCTGCCGGCGTCGGCCCAGGCGGCACGTTCCACGTGTCGCCTGGCCAGACGTGCCGCCACCCGTAGGGGGTCTTTTTTGACAAATTTTTTGGCAGGTGGTCTTTTCTAGCATTTCACTCGCGCAGGTGGTCTTATGTGTCAAAAATTCGTGCCGCACGAGCCTACGACGTGGTCGATCAATAGCAAAAAGGTGATTGGTCGCGTGGCTGGAACATACTGCACTGTTTGGGAAATCTTTCTTTTCATCCGTTGGTCAGGTCGGTGCAGCTTTGATTTACTCGTGTGTCGTAGGCTTGTGCGTCGGTCTTTGCTAGTAGAAAAATGGGCTTTCATTCGCTCCCTTTAGTCTCTAAATAATTTGATCCGCGACTAATATAAGCATTAATCCTGGTTTAATTGAAAATGTGGGTCAGGAAGCATTAATTCCGATTCAAATGGAGGCTTTAGTCTCGGTTTGAGCCACCAACCGAGACTAAAGGCTTTAGTCCCGGTTGGTGGCTCAAACCGGGACTAAAGCCCACAAACCGGGATTAAAGGTCCGGCATCCATTTTTCCTCTCATTCCTACCACCCCCCCCCCCACGTGCAGAAAAAATGTCTAAAACAAATAAACGAAAATGATAAAAACTTCAAATTTTATAATCCTTTGACATGCATGTACCTCACGCAAGATTGTTCCAAATTAAAATGGCTATAATTTTTGCGTACGGACTCGAAAAAAAACGTATAATATATAAAAAACTATCTACACAAAATTTTACATCCGATTTCAACGGCCTATGGCCGTTTGCTCAATTTTTTGTTTCTCAAAATTCCAAAGGGAAATATGAAAGCATGAAGATTTTAGATTTTGTCAGAAAAAATGAGAAAAAAATGATTTTTCAGATTTTTTCAATTCTTTTGTTGTTTCTTCTACTTGTTGGTTATTTTGAAGTTTTTTTATTAATTTTGGAATTTTTACGTTTTTATTTTTTTGAATATTTTGAGTTTAAAAATTAATAATTAAATTATGGATAAAGATTATTTGGAATTCATTGATGCTTATTATTACTTAATCATTGTTGCTTATTTTGTGAATTATTTGGAATTCAAAAAAGTAAAATCATATGTTATCAAAGTGTATGAGTTAATAGAATTGATAGCATAGTATTATCAAGAAGTCGCGAGCGCAGTGTTGGAAGCTAGTAGGGAAGGAATGGAGAAGTTAAGCGTGCTAAGGGTGGAGCAGTGTGAGGATGGGTGACCGACCGAGAACTGAGGACCACAAATATGTAATTTGACATGAGAATAGAGGTGATTAGAGATTAGATATTAGAGATTATAGATTAAGTGGAGAATGGAGAGTGGAAACTGTTAAACAATTTAAATATTCAAAAATATGGAAATTCAAAAAAATCCAAAAAAAATTGAGCTTTTTTTCAATAATTCTTCCAAAAAATTTACTGGACCCCTTTAGTCCCGGTTGGAGCCACCAACCGGGACTAAAGGGTCCTCCAGCCTTCTGCACACGACCCGGGCCACGTGAAGGACCTTTAGTCCCGATTTGTGAGCAACCGGGACTAAAGAGGAGGGCTTTAGTCCCGCTTTACTAGTCTCGGTTGGACAACCGGGACTAAAGGCCTTTACTAACCGGGACTAAAGCCCTTTTTTCTACCCGTGTCTATTGACCCTGCAGAAATATATAGTGCGTAACAAAATGCAGACACGACTTTATAAACTAAAATTGTGACTACAATGTCAGCAGCGTAAAATTTGTGCACAACGTCGAGTTTTTCCGTTGTGCAAACACGTCCCTATGACCTAATACACATGAGTCCATAACAAATGCCCAAATAAGATGCAAGCCTGACATCGGCATGGCACCGCTGCCACAGACGCCGGACATCTCAGGCAAAACCCGATCGCGTGGCTGGAATACATTTTGGATGTATACCAAAACCCCACATTGGTAATATATATTATACTCCCTCCGACCTATAATACTCTTCGCTAAAATAGATGTATCTAGACATATTTTAGTGGTAAATACATCTGTATTAGCGAAGAGTCATATGGATCGAAGGGAGTATATTTTTCTGCCTAGTACATACTCTCAAATTTTCCTTCCGTTTACTTACACCTAGACAAATCACTCTAGAAACCTTTTTTAGCTTTAGATCTATTTGTGACGATATTTAAGAAGATTTAAGCAATACGATCTGACAAATATGTTTGGAAGAAAAGACAAACACTTTCTTGAAAAGGAAATAGTTAGTAGTTTCATTTTTTTGACAATATAAGCTCTCAAATTAGTGCAAGTGCAGTTTCCATAGCTGACATTAAAGTGTATAACAAAAAAATTGTGTCTTCATGTTATGTGCATCATTGCATTTTTGGGGGAATAATAAAAGAACTATGTGTCAAGAAGACGATTTAAAGTAAAAGAATTTAGTATAAACAGTTGATATGCATCCAATATATGCCAACTCAAAACTTGAAACACGATTAGAAGGTATAATAGGGTCATCTAAGCCTTTTCTATTCGTGGAATACCATAGGGACTTCCCCAATGTCGTTTTACTCCTCTTATAGTCTAGTTTAAACTGCTCATTGATTTAAATAATTACTTTCAAATGTGTGCTTGTTGGTATTTTTGGTATAATTATAGCGCTAAATCACACAGTGTACTTACATGATCCCGCATAGAGTTGTGTCATTTTCTCCGTTTCCTACATAAGTTTGTTTTCATCACTTGACACTAATCGACGCGATAAAAATGTAGATTCTTGTGAACGATTAGGAGACACGTCACACGAAACATGAACTTAAACAATGTGTATCAAAGAACCATAGTAATTGCCAAAGAGGTATCCATTTTGACACAACACACGGTAGTGTTAGGAACATGGTCATACTCAACTTCTCAACGCATCCATTTAAATGTTCTGAGATTTAGAAACTGAGCTACGATGTTCAGACCACAAGTGCATAGAATAAAATACTCCATCCGTCCAATCTACTATTCTACTATATACTAAAAGCACAATACGGGGGTTATGTTTTCGAGAAACCAGGTTAATCCACATCATCACAATTAATTTTGATGGTTAGATATAAAATATATGGCTGAGATGTAATGTAACATTAGTAGTCACGTAACATATCTGACACAGTTTAAGTTAGAAAATCACGTAGACGTGTTCCTAAAAAACCAGACTTGAACGCACTGGACTCTATCTTTAATTGCAATGAGATATGCGTCACCGTGGACACGTACAAGCAAAAAAAAAAGACAAAACAGGCTTGCACGTACAAGCTGAAGAAGGAAAACGTGCAAATCCACCGATTAGATTTTTTTTTTTTTTTGAGAGAAGCCACCGATCAGATAAAAAACAAGCAACATAATACACAGCTGGCCCAAACGGTTCCACTTATTAAAATAGCAAGAAAATAAATTTAGGCCTGTGTATACAAAGGAAAAAGTAAGCAGACAGCAGATATATGACAATAAATTTACGTACTTTCATAAATTTATAACAAAATGTCTAAAATCCTAGATAAATATTCCCTCTGCTCACTAATATAAGAAATTTAAATTTAAAATATTTTAAATAAACTAGATATGAATCAAAATAAGTGAATCAAAATAAAAAAAGTGAATCCATATGCTAAAGTAGTCTACATACGCACCAAAATGAGTAAATTTACAAAAAGCTAAAATACCTTATATTACTGAATGGAGTGGCACGACTTCTAGATATTCACCCATATGGTGAGAGGGGTACCAACTACCAAACTAAATGGAATACCAGCTATAGAAATTCTATTAAAATCATCATATTTATGAGTTAAATAATTCGCTAAACTATTACAAACTGGATCTCTTATTACAACAATAAAGTATACGACTGATTTATATGTGAAGATCAACTTGATAATAAAATTTACTCTGGAAAATTTTAAAACGCATATGGAGCAAAAAAAATACCAAATTTGGGCGGGATTAGCCCTTACTAATTGACGAGAGAAAGTAGAGTAGTTTCCATGAGATAAGGAAACATAATGAACATTTTTTAAAAAACTGTCCATACACAGGCCCTATATTATGGACTTTTTAGCCAAAAAGTATAATGCGATAAATGTGAGGAAGACATCTAAGAGTGTCAGTAAAATATATTTATGGTTCCGTATATTTATACTCAATGGTTATTAGGTTATAGATATTCTAATATAACAGTCATCATAAATGATAATCTAAATAAAGTACTACATCACATGTCTGCAAAGGAGAGCTCTAGGATATGAAAAAATTAGAAAAAAATATGAAGTGTAATTACTATGTATTTGTCTTTTTTTTGTTTACCATGTGTCCTTAGGCAAAGTCAAAGTTAGTAAATTTTGATCAAAGATCTAGCATAAATATCAATAAACATAATAAAATTTTCATATAATATGAAAATATATTTTAATATGAATCCAATAATATTAATTTTATAATTTTATGTTAATACTTATATATATATTTGGTTAAACATTGTAAAAGTTTACTTCGACTAAACCCAGAAGGGTTACGTTCTTTTATGATTGAGTACACAATTAATGATAACTTTATTCGAGTGTCATCAGACCAACACATTCACATAATGCCTGAGGAAGTTTGGAGTCATGAATTTTAATATTAGTGAAGTCATGCCATTAGTCGCACTATCTACAATGTTTCTATAATATAGTACAAATGACAAGTTTATTCGATCGCTATTACACCAACACTCTCATAGAACTCCTAAGAAAGTTCCGAGTTCTAAGTCATGTCAATTAAAGATTAATGAAGTCACGACATTTATCGCACTATTGATGATGGGAATGTCCTTCTCACTAAAAGAATAACCGGCTTAATGACACACACAGGGTTATATCAAAACATATTCTCGCGAGGATAAGAAGGTCCCTCCACAAAAAATATATTCAGATTTAATGATACACAACATATAAACCTTCTAAAATTGATGAACATGCAACTTTAGTTCACACGCAATCAATAGTAACATCCCTCACACTATACAATATCTTGTATTGATGATACGCACATTCCTAAGTCACTACATATATCCGCTTGATATGTTTCGTATTTTTATATCAACACATGTCACTACTATTTTTAATAAGAGAACATGTAAAGGTACACCTGATTATTATGAATTTCTTTGGAGGATATTGCTTGGTTTGTATGGTAGACATATTTGGATGATTGTATGTGTGTTTCTCTTATGTAACAAATCGACATAAGACCATATATGTTGTTCCAACTTCACTAATTAACAATCATTTTTCATATAACAAATAATGCATGTTACCGGGCATGCAGAACCATTGAATGAAGGGCATGATAAGTCATACAGTTTTAACTTTACCTAGAAGAAAATAATTTATCGATATATTTATATTAATTAATAGCCAAAGTTTCATCATGTTCATATTTCCAAAAGTTGCACTATATAATATGGAGTGAGTAAATGAGCATATAATAAGATCATTCTCACTATTTAATGTGACCGACCTATTACGGAGGATACACCAATTTATCTTAACTTAACAATGTTTTGCTAATGATAACTATTCTAATCAAACATCATAGGAACTATGCTTGGATTTACAAAGCCAATATCACTTACATGGGTGTTTGAACACATGGCCTAGCAATTTGGGTCTATTTTGCTATTTGCCAATGATGTTACTCACATACATGATATTTTGTATGCCAATTTGCGATAGTTTACAATAATTCTACTTACTGTCACATGATTGGACATGATGTGATAGCAATGAAACAAAATTTTGTTTCCTACACTAATTCAATCAACTATAGATGATGCCCTCGCATTTGCGAGGGCCTCTTTGCTAGTTTACCTAATACCACGTATTTCAAAGTTTAGGTCTAATGTTCAGTTTAACCAATATATCACTATATAATGTAACAATTTTAAACCGAGCCTAGAACATCAATTATAGCCATTGGTATTCTAAATCTAAAGGCTGAGATCGGTGGGAGTCGCAGTGAACGCAGCTGCCTCTAAGTTGTTTTACAAACATCTGTCATTTTCTGTTGATAAAATGGGCTGAAGTTGACGCTTTATAACAAGAGCACCAAAAAGAGTTGCTTAGGAGAAGAACGGGGAGAGTAAGAATTAAAAAAATGAAATATAAGGGACCCACCAAGTACATACTTTATATTTTGTTGAAGACTTCTCTATCTTTTCCAAGAATGAATATCACGTACTAATCTTTATATTTTAAACTAACTTTCTCTATTGGATGTTGATAAAAGAATTCTTGAATATACATTCTATTAGCATGTATATGCATTTTCTCTTACCAAACGACTCCATAGTATTAATATGGTGCATCATACGTGTATACATACTAGTAACCAGTAAAACATGGATCACGTACCCTAATGATGAAAAAGAAAGATATAATATTTTAACCAAAGCATAGAATCTTTTTTGTTACATCTAAATCGTTTAGATATTTACTAGTAGCGCTGAGATCGAGCTAAGTAGAACTACTTTTCTCTACAGACGTCCATGGTAGATGGTCTCGCTCGTGGAGGCCATTAGCTTGGGCCATCTGAGTTACACATAAAAGACATTTTCGCTCAACTTTAAATTAATAAAACCAGAAGGTTCATATATCATCTAAGCTGAACTGGTGGTTACAACTACTAGTTGAGAGTAGGATGAACGTGAGTCATTTACATAAAAGAAATGGATGGTTCAGCTATAGTGTTTTGCGCATAAGTATGTACTGATATTTATAATGTGCGCAAATGCAAGGGCATTATCTTTACTGCATTGAAAGTGTTTGCAATAAATTCAAGTTTTCATATATCTTCATGCTACCGGATTGAACATTAAACACTTTGATTCTATAGTAGCAGTCTATAACCAACATAAATCTTTTGACTAATTATAGTTGTGTCATTTGTAAAATCAACATATATAACAATCAATCAATGACTTACTGTATGGCCATTAGCACATCTACTATATACTAATGATATTTGTAACTCAAATAAGAGCATCAAATCTCTTGGTCTAGCTAGTCTATAAGCGGGCATTATACCTATGAACAAATATCAAATTAGAATTAGTGTTAATATCCAGTGGCGGAGCGTGCATCAATACTGAGCATGGGCCAATTCAGCATATAGGATTAAGAACGGGCCGAATGAACACACATGTTGACCATTTTCTCTGACTGGGCCAAAAAGATAGCAGTTTTTTAGACAAAATTCATTGAGAAGGATGGGCCACGGCCCAGTATGGCCAACCAGACCCTCCGTCAGTGTTAATATCAACACATGGTGCAGTGAAATAAAATGTCCACCAAATGAATTGGCAGATGTGTTTATGTAGATCCACGAAGATCAATCAACTACGATTAACTAAATATAATGTTTCTAGGTGTACCATATTAAGGATACCAATTTGGCATTGATGTTCGCTCCAGGCGCCATCGCGACTTAGGTGAGAGATGTCAGGGGATGATTAGGTGTGGGCCTGACAACTTTGCCACATGGCATTTTTTCCATAAATGATATCCACCATAGTCCATACTCTATAAAATTCGATGGATCTAGATACGTCTGCTCAGTAAAATTCCCCAGATTATTGTATGTGGTTTGTGTTACCTTATATTTTGTAGCCTCTCTCTTCTTTATTTTAATACATAGTACGCCCCATGTGCTATGAACATATATGACTATATATGTTGAGGTGAAAATATCATGGAACTTCCCAGAAGTGTAGCCCTCGTAAATGCAATGGCATCATCCTTATTATGTCAAAATTACTATGAAATCCACCCATAGTTTCAAAGATATTCACATTACCTTAGATACACTTGGAGAGTCCACGATAAATATAAAGACAGTGTTACGATTTCTATCGGAGATTGTAAATTATTAGTTTGAACCACTCATGTAAGACAACGTATAATACTATTTTAGTGATCAGCCTATATCGTGGAACCTATTTGTTTTTTAAACAGAGAGCGAATCAATTTTTTGTAGCCTCATGATAAGTAAGTGAATAATTCACAATATCATTTTTCCAGAAATTCTTGCCATTGAGATATTAATTTTGTATATTTGAGCCACACTATACATTCCTCTTAAAATCCATACATTTTTTTATTTTTTACTGCTAAATTACTGCCAAACAATGGTGTTATGTTCGGATTGAAATCCTAACCGGAAGCTAATTGCATTTTTTTCTTCCACGCATAGTAAACGTGATACGTGATGATGTTTAGAATCCTCAGAAGCTAAATGCATTTTTCCTTATATGTATAGTACATGTGATGATGCTTTCCCATTGAACTTACGAAATTTATAAACGGACTATTGCCAGGTTTAATTTTAATTAGTGAGATGATTTCGCTTGTTCTTCTTATGCATGCACCTAGTGTGGCTAGGTCCGACTGGCGACTGCTATATGGAAAATAAAATAGAGTTTGTGACAAATACAACTAATAATGTACACGCCTCTGTTCATTTTTGTTGAGGCAACATCCGTGTCAAATCTCTAGTTTTTTTTTTACAAAAGCCTGAGACTCCTTTTATTTTTCTTTCCTAGGCAACGTGCTGTGTCAAACCTCGTGACAGTATGTCCACAAATGTAAGCTTGTACATGTTACGTAAAATCTTTAAATCTTGTCCATTAAAATTATAGATCTAACTGTTAAAACAATTTTAATGATGTGGATTAACGTAGTGTCTCTATTTTAGACTAGCTTCATGCACTAGCCAACGCAACCAAAAGTCCGAACTGATGGAAAGAGCTAGGCAATTCACTTATACACTTCAACACCCCGACTCACGTGTGACGGGAGAAGAGAAGGTCAACACGTGGACACAAACGGGAGAAGAGAAAGTCAACGCGTGGACACAAACGGGAGAAGAGAAAGTCAACACGTGGACACAAAGGGGGGGAACAGCAATTTTACAATAAATTGCGAAAACCAGGACTCGAACTCGAGACCCTGGGCTCTGATACCATGTTAAGCTTCATGCACTAGCCAACGCAACCAAAAGTCCGAACTGATGGAAAGGGCTAGTACAATTCACTTATACACTTCAACACCACTGACAGGAAGTAGGGCTTGGTTTGGTGATTGCAGTCTGAAGCTAGCTTGCCAAGGTTGGGAGTTCAACTCCTCGTTGCCGCATGCGTCAGGGAAAATATTTTTTCTCTCACCGTTGACCAGCTATGCACGTATCTTAAAGAAAATCGGACGATTGTGCAGGTCGATTGAGAACTAAAAATTTCTCAGTTGCCTGAGACTTAGCAATTCCGATAATCTTTAGTAGATAGATAGCATATTAAATCGCGTTAAAAACGCATGACCCTTCTCTAGACGAGACATTTCAAAAATAAAAAAAGGCAAACAACATCATGTCTCGTCTGGTCTGGAGTAGGGTCACGCTATTGCCAGCTTCCGTCGCTTGCACATCGCCAGAACATGGGGCTCTGCTGGGAGTACGTTCCAGGCTGATGTACCTATTGCCAGCTCTCCCCTCTCGTGTTAAACAAAGAGAGTCAAGTCAAGTCAAAAACAAAGAGAGCCTCATCGAGTCAAGTCAAAAACAAAGAGAGCCTCATCGAGTCAAGTCTAAAACAAAGAGAGCCCCATCGTCAAGTCAAAAACAAAGAGAGAGCCCTTTCGTCTTCCCCGAGAGGCGAAGAGAGCCTCACCGGCCTCATGCCATTGCCGGCCGATCCAATGATCCACTCCCCAACCCAACAGCGGTTAACAATGATGCATGTACTCCCTCCCAGTATTCGATTCCCACTCCACTTTGTGCTCAAGATGCGGCGATCCCGCCGGCGTACAGCACTCACGTTGCAATCATTCCATTCCTAAGCCGCCCCCCTCCACCGCCTCCTCCGTGTGATCATGTTCCAATGTCACTCCCGTCGCGTCAACGCCGGACTGCGCTCCTCCAACCGCGTCGGTTGCTCCATCGTCTACTCGCCCTCCCCGGCACGAAACCCTAGCGCTATAAGAGAAGCCCCCCGATCGTCTCGCATGGCACCCGCAGCAGTATCTTGCCACCACCACCCGCACTTCCCTTTCTCCATCGTCCACTCCAATCTGCACCCATGGTTTCCGCAGCAGCAATCAGCCCTCATGCCCTCGCATCTCCGCGCGTGTCTATCTCCGTTTTCGCCGCTGTGAGGAACAGCAGCGGCATGTCCATGTCAGTCGGCGCGCGCCGTGTGCCGGGTATTTCTGTGCTTCATTCGCAGCGGAGGAGGATGGTCGCGGCGGCGGCGGCGGCGACCGAGATGTCCCCCGTGGCAAGGGGGGAGGAAAGGGAGAATGTCAGCTCTCACTCACGATCTCTGAATTTCTCTAAGGCTAGATGAGGGAGACAGAGAAAGGAAGAGGAACAATGAACACTCGATTTTGCGCCGTGTAAAAGCTTACGGCCTTTTCTGTTCGTTTCTCCTTTTATTCAGTACAGAAAGGAAGGTGCGATCCTATCTAGGTGCTCGATCCGGTTGACTCGCGCCATCCCACGAGGCCGATCGTGCTGGATCACGATGCTACAAAAACGGTAGAAAGAACCCAATGTGATCGTGCACAACTTGGGCTGCACGTATACGCACAGACGCGTTTCGTGCCTAGCTACTGAAAACAAACTGAATTCAGAAACTACACTACTGACGACGAGATTACAAAGTTCAGATAACAAATCTCCCCCTTAATCTTGTCGTCATCTACTTTATTTCAGCGACACCAATCTTGCTCCTCAGCTCCTGGAAACGAACACGTCCAAGAGCCTTTGTCAGCAGATCAGCGAGCTGGGCGTCCGTGCTGACGTAGTCGATCTCGAGATCACCTTCCTCAACGTAGTGGCGGATCAGATGATACCGAATGTCGATGTGCTTGCTACGGTCATGCAGCACGGGATTCTTGGTCAGAGAGATCGCCGACTTGTTGTCCACCAACAGCTTCGGCGCTCGCGGTTCCTCGTTCATCAGCTCGCCAAGCAATCTGCTGAGCCAAACTCCCTGACAAGCGGTGGTAGCAGCAGCAATATATTCAGACTCGCACGAAGATACTGCCACTACTCGCTGCTTCTGTGATTGCCAGCTGACCGGGCTTTGTCCTAGGAAGTAGATCATACCCGTTGTGCTCTTCCGATCGTTGACATCCCCAGCCAGGTCTGCATCGCTGTACCCCAGTAGCTGCAGTGCTCCATATCCTCTCCGATAGGTCACGCCGAGGTTCAGCGTCCCTGCTATATATCGCAGCAGGTGCTTTACCGCAGCCAGATGCTCCGATGTGGGCTTTTCCATGAAGCGGCTGAGATAGCCAACCGCAAAAGTAATATCAGGCCTTGTATGAACGAGGTACCTGAGACTGCCCACAATGCTGCGGTAATTCGTTGCGTCGACCACCTTGCCGTCGCCTTCTTTCTTCAGTTTCAGCCGTGCCTCCATTGGCACAGCACACGGGTTGCAGTCCTCCATCCCCGCGCGTTGCAGCAGTTTCTTGGCATATGAGGTCTGACGAAGTGTGATCTGACCTCCTTGCTGCTGCACTTCTATTCCCAGATAGAAACTAAGAATGCCAAGATCACTCATTCTGAACAGTTTTGTCATTTCCTGTTTGAACTTGGCCACCTCCTCTTGCGATGCACCTGTGATGATCAAGTCATCTACATAGACCCCAACGAGAAGTAGCTGATCTCCATTCCCACGGTGGTATACTGCATGTTCTGACTCACTGCGCTCAAAACCAAGAGTGTGGAGGCTAGCATTGAGTTTTGCATTCCACGCCCGTGGCGCCTGACGCAGTCCGTAGAGTGCTTTCTGCAACCTATACACCTTGTTCTCTTCTCCGGTGATGGCATACCCTGGAGGCTGCTGCACATACACTTCCTCGGCCAGGTCACCATTGAGGAAGGCCGTCTTCACGTCCATGTGATGGACTGGCCACCCATGGTGAGCGGCGAGTGCGATCAACACCCGCACCGTTTCCATTCTTGCGACAGGGGCGAACACCTCCTCAAAATCAACCCCTTGTCGTTGGACGAATCCTCTCGCCACCAGTCTTGCCTTTCGCTTCACCACCTCACCATCAGAGTCTCGCTTGAGTTTGTAGACCCATTTGAGTCCGATGGCGCGGTGTCCCGGCGGCAATGACGTGAGCCGCCAGGTTCTGTTCTCCTCAATGCTCGCCAGCTCTTCTGCCATTGCCATGCGCCAGCCCTCTTCCTTCTCAGCCTCAGCGAAGCATGTTGGCTCCTCTGCAGCGAGAAGGCATCGGTCGGACTCGCTGTATGTCGGATCGATCTTCTCTGTCATGTCGAAGAGGTTCTGCAGCTTGCGGTAGCGGCGAGGCGCCTCCTCACCCGGGGAGGGCTGAGAGGCGTTGGTGGGTGGAGAGACAAACTCCACCTGGGCCGGTGGCGGCGTGGTCGGCGTTGCTGGAGAGCGTGTAGTCGAGGTGTTCCGGGAGTCGCCCGGCGTGGCATGCTCAGAGCGCGTCGCGTTCTCCGTGACCTCGTCAGGAGTGCGCTCTGCGCATGTTGCGCTCCAGCTTCCTTCAGTTCCAGCATGAGGGGTAACAAGATGCTCGACGGCAAACGTCTCCATGGTGTGTTCTTGCTCCGCTTTGGTCCAGTTCCAAGCCGCGTCCTCGTCGAAGACGACATCGCGGGAGACCATGACCTTGTCCGTGGCTGGATCGTAGACACGGTACGCTGCCGTGCCTGGCTCATAGCCGAACAACACCATAGGAGTACTCCGGTCTTCCAATTTCTTCAGGTTTGGACGTGCATTCTTGACGTGAACCACACATCCAAAGACTCGCAGGTGCTGCACGATTGGCCGTCGCCCGTACCAAGCTTCATGGGGCGTTTTGCCGACGATGCTCTTCGTCGTTCCGCGGTTCAGAAGATACACCGCCGTGGTGACAGCTTCACCCCAGAATTTCGCCGGCATGCCCTTCGCCTTCAGAAGACAGCGTGCCATCCCTACAACAGTTTGGTTGCGTCTTTCGACCACACCATTCTGCTGTGGCGTGTAGGGCGCCGTCAGCTGTCGTTGCACGCCCAGATCAGCAAAGTACTCGCCGAGCTCCTTCGAGGTGAATTCGCCGCCTCGATCCGTGCGCAGCATCCTTAGCTTGTGTCCACTCTCAAGTTCAGCAGCTGCTTGGAATTTCTTGATAGCTGCGGACGCTTGATCCTTCGTGGCGAGCAGGTGGATCCACATGAACCTGCTATGATCATCCACAAGCAGAAGAAAATAATGTTTTCCACCTGGCGTCGGCGGATCAATGGGGCCACAGAGATCTGCGTGGACGAGCCCCAGCTGCTTGTCAGCACGGTTGATTGCTTGACGCGGGAACGAAGTTCTCTTGTGCTTGCCTGCAAGACATGCGTCACACAGGCGCTCGACCTCGTCGATCAGGGGGAGCCCGTGCACCATGTTGGCGTTGGCGAGGCGTCGGAGTGCGTCGAAGTGCACATGTCCATACCTCGCATGCCAGCGCCATGCGTCCTCGCCACCGTGCACGGCGAGGCACACTGGCCGCGCAAGCCGGAGATGTAGGACGTACAGCCTGCCGCGGTTCCGCGGCACGCGCGCCAGGAGTCGTCCGTCAGGGTCGCGCAGCTGAAGCCACCCTTGCCGGATGTGGGTGTCGAAACCCATCTCGTCCAGCTGTCCCAGCGACACAATGCTACTGCATAGTCGTGGGATGAAGTACACCTCTGAAAGTGTGAGGTGCTCTCCACTCTTGCACGTGAAGAGGATTGTTCCGCGCCCCTCGATCTCCACAGACCTGTCGTCGCCGAGCTTGACGAAGCCATGCACACTAGTGTCCAGCTCGGTGAAGAAGTCGCGCCGGCCGCACATGTGGTTGCTGGCGCCAGAATCAAGGAACCACGCGGTGTCGCAGAGGCCGGCGTCTGTCGTTGCCGATGCCCTCGATCTCTTCTCGTTGAGCAGAACATGCTCGACGGGCTTGACGTTCTCGGCAGCCACGGTGATCTCACCGAGGCTTGCCATCAGCAGTGCAGGCTCCTCCTCCTGCTCTTGCGCAAGGTTTGCACGTTCCTTGCGTTCACGCCGCGGCTCCGTGCACTGCTTAGAGAAGTGACCCATATGGTTACAATTGTAACATTTTACCTGCGACATATCGCGTTCTCCGTTTCCGCGGCCACCATTGCCGTTGCGGCTGTTCTTGGTCTTGGGCTTGCCCTTCTTGCGGCCATTCCCGTTGCCGCCGGAGCCCTGACCTTGTTCACGTTGCTGTCGTCGCGCCTCCCACTCCTCCTCAGTAAGGAGCAGGATGCCACCAGGGTTCTGCGTCGTCGTTGTGCCGCCGCGTCCTTCCGACGAACGCAGGCGTCCGAGCAGTTCCTCGACCGAGACGGTGCTCAGATCGAGTAATGTCTCGATGGAGCACGCCATCTGGGAGTACTGATCGGGGACAACACGCAGAATCTTCTGCACGACCTTGAGCTCCTCCACGGTGTCGCCGAGTGAGCGGAGGTTGTTGACGATGCTCATGATGCGTAGGCCAAACTTGTCGAGGCTCTCGCCGTCGAGGAACGTGATGGCCTCGAACTCCTTGCGCAGGCGTTGCGCCGTGGCCTCCCTGACGCGGTTGACGCCGACCCGCATGATCTTCACCGCGTCCCACGCCGCCTTGGCCGTCCCCTTCACTGCGAGCGCGCCCACCATCTCTGGCGGCACAGAACGCAGGAGTGCGGCCAGCGCAGCTTTGTCCGCGGCCACGCTGGAGGGATTCCCCTCCACGGCTTCCCACATCAGGTTTGCCTCAAGATTGATCTGCATCACGAGCGACCACTCGACGTAGTTCGTAGTGGTGAGCATTGGCCATACCGTACTGCCGCCGGTGATGATCCGCTCTTGGACCGTGCGCTCGTGGACAACGACCTCATTGCCGTTCCGACGCGAGCGACTCCGACCACGGCTCTGCTGCCGTGTCCGTGGTGGAGTGGCGGATCGATGCGCCGCGAGCGGCGTTGCTCCCGGCGTCCTACTTGACATGGTCCCTCTCTCGTGCTCGCTCTGGTACCAAATGTCAGCTCTCACTCACGATCTCTGAATTTCTCTAAGGCTAGATGAGGGAGACAGAGAAAGGAAGAGGAACAATGAACACTCGATTTTGCGCCGTGTAAAAGCTTACGGCCTTTTCTGTTCGTTTCTCCTTTTATTCAGTACAGAAAGGAAGGTGCGATCCTATCTAGGTGCTCGATCCGGTTGACTCGCGCCATCCCACGAGGCCGATCGTGCTGGATCACGATGCTACAAAAACGGTAGAAAGAACCCAATGTGATCGTGCACAACTTGGGCTGCACGTATACGCACAGACGCGTTTCGTGCCTAGCTACTGAAAACAAACTGAATTCAGAAACTACACTACTGACGACGAGATTACAAAGTTCAGATAACAGAGAAGACATTCTCGGAGGAGATGAGGGCTGTCGCGATGCGGCTGCACACCAAGGACCAGACCAAGGAAGGGGAGAAGGAGCCCGAGAAACGGTCAGTCATTGGGCGGGAGCCTATCGTTGAGGGCTACCTGCACTACCTCGTCGACAGCAAGCTCCTCTTCCAGACGCTCTGTCATGCCCTGGTTTACGACTTGGGCCACCGTGTGGATTTCGGGCTGGTTGGTTGGCCCAAACCGGCAGCGTGGAGCTATAAACTACGAAAGGCTGGAACAGAGGGGACTGTCGAGGATGAATCCCCTGAACTCGTCTCTCTGAAACTTTGTCTTCCTCCGCTTCTTCGTCCTTGTATCTCCTACTCTTCCAGCTAGAACCTTCTTTGTACTTGTTGATTCGTAGCGAATTCTGAGTACAGGCTGTGAGATATATCTGGGCCTTACACGCTCGAGAACATCGTCGACCGTGCTGTCTTCCCCTGCTGTGAGTGACTGCTAACCCTCGTGATTGGTCTTCCGTTTCGTGCTAGTTTGCTTCATCTGTAAGTACATACCGTAGTGGTATAGTGATTTTTCTCTAATTGGCAAACATGTTGGAAACTATATGTGTCATCCTATTCGTGCATGGTGAAGTCTCTCCATCTAGAATGACAATTGAAGGGATTTTTCCAGTGATCACTTTCCAAGCTTTTTGCAATGTTTGTATTTGAAAATCAGTGCTCTAAAAGGCTCTAGGCACAGGGTGGCCCCTAGCACATAGCCAGGGCCCAGGGCTGGCTGGCCCCTTTTACATCACCGTTTGTGTTGACATCCATAGCCGCAACTCTTATGTATCACGTCACTTAGACATGGGATTTGTGTGTTTTACTGTTCTATACAATTATTTGTGAAACGTGAAATCAGAAGTCAACATACTGCCTCTTTGACGTAAGCACATAATGTCCAAATGTCCTATTTATTCTGTTTGTTATGGACTGGTTTGGACAGTTGGCTGTGATAAACTTTGTTCTTGTTAATTATTCAGTGTTTTGGAACAAAAATAATAGCTTCCCTCGATACTAGCAAATAAACAAACGGTTTATAGATTGGTAACAGTACCTATTACAGCAATATATTTTGAATTAAAATTGGCTATACCTATATTGCCGATATTAATCTTGTTTGATGAACAGATGTTTTATTTGAACTTGTGAAATCCATGGTGTATAATTTGACCACCTTCAGTTATGCAACAAGTAATTTGTGAACAAACAATGTGGACTTTTAGCTGCATAACACTGTGGTTGGAACTGGAATTTTTTGGCTCAATGGATTGTAGTTTATTCTGCTTAGAACAATAATAACATAATTACTAGAATCTCATAAAGGTTCTCTAACATGTTATCTAACCTGTTTTTGCATAAATTATAGTTCCCAACGAAGGAGCTGGAACATTTCTTTCATTGTTGTTGGCTAGATGCTGCTGATTGACATTATAGCTATAATATGTCTTTCAGATGTGGAGTTTCGGAACACTGGGTTAGAGAGATCAGAGGCATTGAAGAAAGATCTGAAATGGTTCAGTGACCAGGGTCACACAATTCCAAAACCATCTTCACCTGGCACTACATACGCTTCCTATATAGAAGAGCTGTCTGAGAAGAACCCGCAAGCATTTATCTGTCACTTCTATAATGTGTACTTTGCTCATTCTGCTGGAGGTCAAAAGGTCGGCAAAAAGGTACCACTTTTCAGCACATAACTTTATACCAAAACGTTCATGATACTCCCTCTGTTCTAGTGAACAAGGGGTAGAAAAACTGGCGCTAAGGAGGACCACACAATGAGATTAGTTTTCAAACTTGCACCTCATATAATGTAACTCTCTCCTTTCGTTTCTCTCCCTTATCGTAGCTGATGCATACCTTGTTAAACGCATGTACCAACATGCGCCATCGCCCTCGCTAGCCACTCTCATAGTCTCATGCATGCACTGTGCACAACCAATCTTGCACCAGTTTTAGAGGAAACTCATTGGGAGAGAAGTTAATTGGGCGTGTGGAAAGGAGTTAATTCCATGCACGTCGTCGCTTGGTTAATTGTTTTCCTTATTTTAGGACGCTGGAAACGGAATGAGGGTACTCTCAAGAGAAAGGGGCTAAAATGCACTCTGCACCTTACTTTGTGGTGAAACTTTGAAAAAAAAATCACACCCTAATAAAGGGAACAGAGGGGTAGAGTGTGTGTTTGCATGGCTTCCCATATTGTTGTTAACAATTTGTTGTTGGCACTGGTTCTTAAATCCCCATCTTGTGGTTTTACTGATTGAATTTCCAAAAGATATTAGCATGTTATTACTGTTTGCACTCCCTTGAGGGTCACCTTATATACACATCTATTTTATAACTTCTTCTTCTATGTAAATACTTTAAATTCATTCTATAGCTGATCATTTCCTTATGGATCATATAATGCTAATCAGGGTATCATGGCAGCCTATAATCTATCGGTGTGGTGTTAGCGAGAGTTACATGGTCCTCCATTGATGGATATCGTTTAACCTAGTAATCATGCCCTCTATTCATTTCAGATTGCTGAGAAGATTCTGAACAAGAAAGAGCTAGAATTCTACAAGTGGGAAGGTACCCTGACCCAGCTGTTGCAGAATGTCTGCACCAAAATTAACCAAGTTGCTTCTGTAAGCTTAAGAGATCTGTTCTCGTGCTATTATTTTTACCCTTGTGTCTTAGTGTCTTAACCGATCACATTTATGCCCAGAGCTGGTCCCAGGAAGAGAAGAATCACTGCCTCGAGGAGACCGAGAAATCGTTCACCTATTTAATGAATTGCCTACGCCAGATCGATATTCAACCTGAGCAAATCCAATAGCGATCTCCATTCAAGTTTACGATAAAGATTTGAAATATTAAGCCATGTATGTGCACTATGGAGGAACATGATCCTCCTGGCCTAAACTGCCTTGCAATTAATCTTGTGTAATCTGTCTGATGGTATTACACTTATTACTTTTATAATAACTAGTGCCGTGGCCCTCGCAAATGCGACGGATTCCTCTTTGGTGGGTTGAAATTGTTCAAAAAACAAAGATATGGTTCACATATATATTGTATAATCACCAATACAGTTCTACAACTACCACTCATGTTATGGTAAGCAAAATATTACATATGAGTGTAACATCTTTGATCAACTTAAAACTACGGATGAATGATTATTATGTCATTTGTCATAACACTCATGTTTTATTTAAGTAAAAGTTAATTAGCTAAAATATAATTTTGTGATGACTTGGAAGAAAAGGAATATATCCTTACTAATAGATAGGTCACATAAAACCATGAGAATTATCTTGTTTTCATTTTACTTTCTCTCATTTACTTACACTATGTCAAAATGTCTGATGTCTTAGATATAATCATGATTACCATGTGGAACTTTGACCATTATTGTTCATAGTAATATGCTGCTATAAATAAATGAAATTTAAAATATAGAAATTTGAATGATACTATTTTTTGTACATCAGTATAAGAATTTGTAGATCATTAGTCAATTTTGAAAATGTATGACTCAATATTTTATTTAATTCTTCTATTTTTTAAATTATTTTGTTTTTTAAATCTTACTATGTTATCTTGGTGTTTAATCCACTGGCTCTATGCAGTCTATCACATATATTTTGTGTCATGTAACATAACTATGTGGCTTGTAAATCATCTTTGTAGCCAATTAGTTGTACTCATTAGTTTTGTAATGTGATTTTAATGTCAGGTGCTCGAAAGTTAATTTCCTTAAATCATAGGTTGACACAATAATAATACAAAGATTTATTTTGTACATACGCATATCTAGATAAAGTTGAAATAACTAATTTGGAACAGAGGTGGTAATATACGTCGCAATTCCTAAGAATTAAAGTGAATCTTTGACCATTATTTTGAATATTGTTGTGCCGTTAAAAATAATGATAAGTACACAACACAATTTTAATAATATTTTTTATTTTGGGTTGATTTGTTAACAGGTTTATACATCCGTAGTCAATGTCAGAGAACATAGACTCCAGGTTATTTGCGGTGTTGAAACTAAAAATGTAATATAACAATGAAATTCATGGATATTGAGAACAACCTAGCATACCCTATCATATGGAAAGCTTAGGGTCATATATTTCTCCTTGCCATATGTGCAAATTGGACTCATATTTTGAGGTTTGATTACTATTAGGACAATAAGACATGCATTCTTGGCGGGGAATGTTTTAGTGAACTGAGTTTCAAAAGACATGCTTTCTCTTTTATGTTTTGTACTAAAATTTAAAAGGTAGTAGTTTCTCACCGAATCGCTTTTGGATGATAAGGCTATAATTGTACGCCTAATCCATCAATGCGCCTAAGTTGTGTGTGTCACTCACGAGACATATGTGGTGACTTGACCATGTGTGCCTCATTTAAAAGCGAGAGACGATGTTTATGGTAATTTCATCAATGAAGCTCTGCAACTCCAATCTCCTATAAACCCATTGTGAGTGTGTGTCTAGTAATCAAATAATATTGTGTATTGTCTACTCAGCCATATATATGTGTGTGCATGTACATTTTATACTCTTGGGTGAGTATGTCAATATTAAAGTGCGATTCAATCTTCTATACGAGCTCCTCTATAGAAGCTTTGTTAGTGTGTGTGTGTCAGGTGATAGTCAAATTACTTCTTTAATTTTGTATACTCTACTATATTAAGTACATATATGTACTTTGTATTTTTTTTGGTAAAATATTTACGTCCTCTCTTACAAAATATGAGATGTTTTAATGACCTAAAATAGTCTACTAAAATATCTTATGTTTTGATACAGAGGTAGTAATATCCTAGATAGCACCTCCTTAGCTTTGCCACTAGCCAACCACGCTTTGTATATAGTGAACATATTGCTTTTGGTATGTATTGGTTAGCTTACAGTTTTGATCTTTTTTTTATGATATATATGTACCTGTTTGCCTTGCCTATCAGTTTATTAAAAAAAAAAGACATAGGCACCTATTGCCACCACGTACGGGCTGGAGTCCATACACAAATAAGAGTCCAGGTTCAAAACGTTTTGTGTTTTAGACGTGACGGATGGGATTGCATGGTTACGTACAAAACAATCTTTTCTTTAAATCTTAGCCATAAATTTTAGATCTAACCGCCGAGATAATTGTGATGATGTGGATTAGCGTGGTGTCTCTATTTTAAATACTCCAAGTTTAGGTCTAATGTTCAGTTTAACCAATATATCACTATATAATGTAACAATTTTAAACCGAGCCTAGAACATCAATTATAGCCATTGGTATTCTAAATCTAAAGGCTGAGATCGGTGGGAGTCGCAGTGAACGCAGCTGCCTCTAAGTTGTTTTACAAACATCTGTCATTTTCTGTTGATAAAATGGGCTGAAGTTGACGCTTTATAACAAGAGCACCAAAAAGAGTTGCTTAGGAGAAGAACGGGGAGAGTAAGAATTAAAAAAATGAAATATAAGGGACCCACCAAGTACATACTTTATATTTTGTTGAAGACTTCTCTATCTTTTCCAAGAATGAATATCACGTACTAATCTTTATATTTCAAACTAACTTTCTCTATTGGATGTTGATAAAAGAATTCTTGAATATACATTCTATTAGCATGTATATGCATTTTCTCTTACCAAACGACTCCATAGTATTAATATGGTGCATCATACGTGTATACATACTAGTAACCAGTAAAACATGGGTCACGTACCCTAATGATGAAAAAGAAAGATATAATATTTTAACCAAAGCATAGAATCTTTTTTGTTACATCTAAATCGTTTAGATATTTACTAGTAGCGCTGAGATCGAGCTAAGTAGAACTACTTTTCTCTACAGACGTCCATGGTAGATGGTCTCGCTCGTGGAGGCCATTAGCTTGGGCCATCTGAGTTACACATAAAAGACATTTTCGCTCAACTTTAAATTAATAAAACCAGAAGGTTCATATATCATCTAAGCTGAACTGGTGGTTACAACTACTAGTTGAGAGTAGGATGAACGTGAGTCATTTACATAAAAGAAATGGATGGTTCAGCTATAGTGTTTTGCGCATAAGTATGTACTGATATTTATAATGTGCTATTGTTATTAAATAACTAGCAAAGAGGCCCTCGCAAATGCGAGGGCATCATCTATAGTTGATTGAATTAGTGTAGGAAACAAAATTTTGTTTCATTGCTATCACATCATGTCCAATCATGTGACAGTAAGTAGAATTATTGTAAACTATCGCAAATTGGCATACAAAATATCATGTATGTGAGTAACATCATTGGCAAATAGCAAAATAGACCCAAATTGCTAGGCCATGTGTTCAAACACCCATGTAAGTGATATTGGCTTTGTAAACCCAAGCATAGTTCCTATGATGTTTGATTAGAATAGTTATCATTAGCAAAACATTGTTAAGTTAAGATAAATTGGTGTATCCTCCGTAATAGGTCGGTCACATTAAATAGTGAGAATGATCTTATTATATGCTCATTTACTCACTCCATATTATATAGTGCAACTTTTGGAAATATGAACATGATGAAACTTTGGCTATTAATTAATATAAATATATCGATAAATTATTTTCTTCTAGGTAAAGTTAAAACTGTATGACTTATCATGCCCTTCATTCAATGGTTCTGCATGCCCGGTAACATGCATTATTTGTTATATGAAAAATGATTGTTAATTAGTGAAGTCGGAACAACATATATGGTCTTATGTCGATTTGTTACATAAGAGAAACACACATACAGTCATCCAAATATGTCTACCATACAAACCAAGCAATATCCTCCAAAGAAATTCATAATAATCAGGTGTACCTTTACATGTTCTCTTATTAAAAATAGTAGTGACATGTGTTGATATAAAAATACGAAACATATCAAGCGGATATATGTAGTGACTTAGGAATGTGTGTATCATCAATACAAGATATTGTATAGTGTGAGGGATGTTACTATTGATTGCGTGTGAACTAAAGTTGCATGTTCATCAATTTTAGAAGGTTTATATGTTGTGTATCATTAAATCTGAATATATTTTTTGTGGAGGGACCTTCTTATCCTCGCGAGAATATGTTTTGATATAACCCTGTGTGTGTCATTAAGCCGGTTATTCTTTTAGTGAGAAGGACATTCCCATCATCAATAGTGCGATAAATGTCGTGACTTCATTAATCTTTAATTGACATGACTTAGAACTCGGAACTTTCTTAGGAGTTCTATGAGAGTGTTGGTGTAATAGCGATCGAATAAACTTGTCATTTGTACTATATTATAGAAACATTGTAGATAGTGCGACTAATGGCATGACTTCACTAATATTAAAATTCACGACTCCAAACTTCCTCAGGCATTATGTGAATGTGTTGGTCTGATGACACTCGAATAAAGTTATCATTAATTGTGTACTCAATCATAAAAGAACGTAACCCTTCTGGGTTTAGTCGAAGTAAACTTTTACAATGTTTAACCAAATATATATATAAGTATTAACATAAAATTATAAAATTAATATTATTGGATTCATATTAAAATATATTTTCATATTATATGAAAATTTTATTATGTTTATTGATATTTATGCTAGATCTTTGATCAAAATTTACTAACTTTGACTTTGCCTAAGGACACATGGTAAACAAAAAAAGACAAATACATAGTAATTACACTTCATATTTTTTTCTAATTTTTTCATATCCTAGAGCTCTCCTTTGCAGACATGTGATGTAGTACTTTATTTAGATTATCATTTATGATGACTGTTATATTAGAATATCTATAACCTAATAACCATTGAGTATAAATATACGGAACCATAAATATATTTTACTGACACTCTTAGATGTCTTCCTCACATTTATCGCATTATACTTTTTGGCTAAAAAGTCCATAATATAGGGCCTGTGTATGGACAGTTTTTAAAAAAATGTTCATTATGTTTCCTTATTTCATGGAAACTACTCTACTTTCTCTCGTCAATTAGTAAGGGCTAATCCCGCCCAAATTTGGTATTTTTTTTGCTCCATATGCGTTTTAAAATTTTCCAGAGTAAATTTTATTATCAAGTTGATCTTCACATATAAATCAGTCGTATACTTTATTGTTGTAATAAGAGATCCAGTTTGTAATAGTTTAGCGAATTATTTAACTCATAAATATGATGATTTTAATAGAATTTCTATAGCTGGTATTCCATTTAGTTTGGTAGTTGGTACCCCTCTCACCATATGGGTGAATATCTAGAAGTCGTGCCACTCCATTCAGTAATATAAGGTATTTTAGCTTTTTGTAAATTTACTCATTTTGGTGCGTATGTAGACTACTTTAGCATATGGATTCACTTTTTTTATTTTGATTCACTTATTTTGATTCATATCTAGTTTATTTAAAATATTTTAAATTTAAATTTCTTATATTAGTGAGCAGAGGGAATATTTATCTAGGATTTTAGACATTTTGTTATAAATTTATGAAAGTACGTAAATTTATTGTCATATATCTGCTGTCTGCTTACTTTTTCCTTTGTATACACAGGCCTAAATTTATTTTCTTGCTATTTTAATAAGTGGAACCGTTTGGGCCAGCTGTGTATTATGTTGCTTGTTTTTTATCTGATCGGTGGCTTCTCTCAAAAAAAAAAAATCTAATCGGTGGATTTGCACGTTTTCCTTCTTCAGCTTGTACGTGCAAGCCTGTTTTGTCTTTTTTTTTTGCTTGTACGTGTCCACGGTGACGCATATCTCAAGATAGAGTCCAGTGCTTTCAAGTCTGGTTTTTTAGGAACACGTCTACGTGATTTTCTAACTTAAACTGTGTCAGATATGTTACGTGACTACTAATGTTACATTACATCTCAGCCATATATTTTATATCTAACCATCAAAATTAATTGTGATGATGTGGATTAACCTGGTTTCTCGAAAACATAACCCCCGTATTGTGCTTTTAGTATATAGTAGATGGTTACATATTGTTGTTTAAGACTCTTGTTTGAGCATAAGTATGTAACCAAGAAATATTCAACAACTAGCTCTCTCATTTAAATTGCTAAAAAATCATTCTTCAACGAAATGCATGTACATGTGTTATATGAAATATGTAAAAATGCATGCACATGTGGTGTATAAAATGTATAATAAAAATAGAATTGAGGGTTGCTGGTGTGTATTTAATTTTTATCTTTTTATGGATCTGCTGCTCCTAAACTGCTAGTTGAATTGCGAAAACTGTATGCATGCACTAAGCACACGGGAAAAACTAAGAACAATCGTGTGCGATGCGAGCGAAACACATACCACTAGTTTTGTAAATCGTTTGCGATCTTTGAAATCCTTCGATGATTAAGAGCATATACTCGTGTGTGAAGGCTCTCTCGGTCGCAAATGGTTTGCCAACAAAAAAAAACGTGGTTGAAGTTTTGCCCATTGCACACCTATGCATAATGGCGGTTTTGCAATCGTGTGTGATGGGTCGATATGACCGTACGTGAAAGGTTGTTCCGTACTAGTGGGAGTATATATGACCATGCACGTCGTGTCAGTTTTAGGGTTGAGTAGAAGAACTCCACCACCCATCGAAAGTTCGTTATAGATTGGAAAGAAACACTTGATCGCGAAAAGAAGAAAACATCGATTGTTCCCAAATCGTAGTCGTTTTTAATCAACTTGTTCAGTGCTAGTTAGTACTCCTAGTTACGCGCACCCAATGTTGTCTTTTTTTTCTTCACCGCGCTCTTTGCACCTTGTGGCGACAAGATACAGAGGATCGCCGAATCGGACTAGCAGCGTCGGCACGGGGGTTTGGCCAGTCGCGCAGGAGTATGAAGGCATGTGCGCTCGCCTACGCGCCGCCGGCATCTGACTTGTTGGTCTCTCCCTACAGCTCTGCTCTGCCCGTGTCGACATGCTCCAGTCTACATACCTCGTCATCTTCTGAAGCTTCGCTTGTGTCGTTTTCCTTCAGAAAGGGTGCAGAACTGCAGGTGCGAAAGCTTATACGATCGGTCGGCGTCGCTGCCACACCACAGACGGCTAAACCCCGTGCCGACGAACGTGCTTGATCAATAGTACCGAAAACGGTGATTGGTCGCCTGCCCCACATGTGTTGGTCTGGTCGCTCGGAACACATTCCTCTTCCATTTACTAACACCTTGACACACAAACGTGCAATCTAGAAACCTTTTTTAGCTTTAGCTCTGTTTGCGATGATATTTAAGATGTTTTAAGCAATATGATCCAGCAAGGAAAAGACAAACAGTTTCTTCAAAAACAAAATAATTAACTTCATTTTTCTCACTATATATGCTTCCAATCGCTAGTGCAAGTGCATTTTCCATGGCCGACATTAAAGTGTATTCCAAAAAAAATATCTTCATGTTATGTGCACCATTGTATTTTTGTTTTGGTTAAGTGTAATATAAGTGTATGTCAAGAAAAACGAATCAAATAATAATAAGTAAAAATAATTAGTATAAGCAGTTGATATGCATCCTATACATGTCATCTCGAAATTGAGACCGCCACAGATGATATTCTAAACAAGTGGTGGACGTCGAAGCCTGATAAAACATGATGAGACCCGATGGGCCCATCTGCCACTTAGCCGCTGAAGGACGGGAGGCTCGTTCCAAACATTTGTTCAATTATACGCCAACTATAATTCGGTCTGCAACTGGCTACTTATATTTCAACGATTTCTCTGGGCATACAACACCGCCTAGGAAAAACTTGATTAGATCAAAACATAAAACATTTTTTTTATAAGGGGTACAATTGTGACCTCATGGTAATATAATTTCCGTTGGTCAACAAGAACAAACTGCAAATTTTTATAAAGGACATGGAGCACACCCTTGCGCACATACGCATCTAAGATTGTTTTCAATGTGTCCATGGGGATGACGAAGAGGAGGGAGAGTACACCCTGCCTAAGTCATAGCGGATGGTCCTTGCAGTAAAAAAGGTAACCCCTCATGGGCACATGAGTGGAAGAGGTGGCCAATAGTGTCGCGATCCAGTTCCGCCAACGCACGGTGAAACAACGATCAAAGAGGAGTTGCATGAGAATTTCACAAAAAAAATAGCATCAAATGGCAAGACGCATGAGAATTTCACAAAAAAAATAGCATCAAAGAGGAGTTGCACGAGAATTTCCTAGATACACCATGCCTGTGAAAGGTCATCCGACTTATTGGAACTTGTACAAAGTGATGTATGGAACCCAATGAGCCTGATAGACAGACGTGATTATGAGTATGACTAGGAAGATTTGACGCGGCGGCACGCCGCGCCCGTGGGAGAAGAATCTGAGACATCATTTCTTAATATCATTATGATGCAAAACTACCAGCCAGAAATAAGGTTCATTGTTTACATGTTAATAATGGAAACAGAGTACAATGTTTGTGAAGCTAAATTCATTGTTTGTACATTTCATCAACGGTCGATGAAGTAACAGGTTTCCATTACATAGATAACCAAACTATATGTTACAAAAGGCTTCAGTGCACTATACACAAACTATATGTGCCTCCATTAGAGAAGGCCTATGTTCAATGTACAAACTAACTATGCGTGTCACCCAGAGTTAGCTGAATTTTTGACAGAAGAGACCACCTGCACCAATGAAATGTCAAAAGAGACCACCTAAAAAGACCCACGTAGACCCACGTGCCGCCTGGGCCGGTGCCGGCAGGGGCCTGCCGCCAATGCCCACGCCGGCATGTTGCCGTTCCACGCCGGCATGTCCAGGTGGCAACGTGCCGCCAGTGTGATCGCCGGCACCCTGGGCAGCCCGACCGTTCCGTTGCATGCGATGATAGATAGACAGCTGAAAATAAACCATTAAAAACCAGGGTGCCGCCACCACCGTTGCCGGCATGTGCCACGTGGTGTTGGCACGGCAACATGCCGGGTTTGGCATTGGCGGCAGGGTGGTGCCGGCTTTGGCATTGGCGGCACGTGCCACGGGTGCCGCCGGTGGTCCTTTTTGACAAAAATTTTCAGAGGTGGTCTTTTCTAGCATTTCAGTGGCGCAGCGCAGGTGGTCTTATTTGTCAAAAATTCGAGTTAGCTTCTAGTGAATCCTCCAGTAAGCAGTCCACGTATGAACCATCTGTATAGATCACCGGTTAATCTGCTCCCATAAATATATCAAAGGACAAAAGCATGAAGAGAGGAAACAATGCGAGCAACAGAAGGACACCATAAATATTGTGCAAATTAAAGAGTGAATTATTTTAGGTAGCGTACCTTTGCAGGAATATGTTTCACAAAGAACAGCAGAAACTTGAGTATACAAAGGGAATAGGGCGAAAAAACTATTCAATTTTTTAACCTAGGGAAATCACGTTCCAAGCAAAATCAAGCTTAGAGTAGTAAAAAACTATTAAGAATTACAGAACTTGAAAATAGGACAGTGGGTTGGCAATCAATGATCAGAATAAATACCAGATTTTATCTGCCATTAGTTGCAAAGTTTTTTTATTTTTATTTTTTGCAAAATAATCATGACATAGATATATCTAACAATTATAACTGGAGAAATTTTAATATATGTTCTAACAGCGATCATGCCTCATCAATGCTGATAGATAGCCACAATTATTCAAGGTTTATAACATTCTACAAAATACCTCATAGATGATATGAAAACAAATCAAATGGCTGATGCATGCAAAATTCCTATTTAATGATTTACTTTGAATCACTTGATGAAAAAAAGAATATGGATATTAGGATGTCAACTCCAAGAAATATCACATACAAATCTGAATTCTAGTGGTTCCATTGTGGAAGTGTGTCTGATCACTATCCTCATGGGTGAAGTAAAAAAACAGCAAGGTAAGAAGAAACGGTAGTGCTGAGGGCAAAAACAGCAGCAACAATATGCTGTCTACGTTTGATACTAATGGATTATGCATTAGGTTATACTGAGAAGCAGATCTTGTGAATCATGTTGAACCACCAATACTGCATCCAGTGGCTGGTGATCCGTAACCTGATAAGATGTAGACAGTGCTGAGTAGATAAATCAATTTAGTGACCAAAGACGTGATGTAATAGCAAAAGAAGATGCTAACAACTATGATAATTGTATCAATGTGCTTGTCCAAACATGAAGCTAGTTATAACTTTTCAATGGAAAGAACTAATCATATTAACAGATAGTTATCTCTTTGAAATGATACACAAATTCATCTGCTGGCTGATTGTACCTGTGACCTTCCCACCCATATTGTAAAACATGCAGATCTTCCTTGTTTGAGAAGTTACAAAAGAAGACATGCAAAGACCGTGATCTGAACAGGAGATCTAGAATTTGAAGAGAAAATAGATAACCAAAGCATGAGACAAAACTGCTTCTATGTTCCTGGTACAAAATTATAAACACATAACTGACATGCAAAGATCAATAATCTGAACTGGAGCCCCATGTATGACAACAAAACTATATGATAATGAAAAAGATTTCTACATATCCGACCAAATCGATCAAGAATATCCCAATCTGACAAATCTGTTCAAATGGGCTTACTAATAGGCTGGCCTGATCCAGTACAAAATTGAGCTTTTGATAAGTATCCTATGAGGACAATAGCAGGAACTATGGTATCTAATATTTGCATTCGAGTATCTATTAGAAATGAATTCTCTAGCATATGCTTGTAAGCTTCCTATTACTTTGTTGCAATGTAAATTGGCCAGATATACAACCATCCCGAAAAATTGACATCGAACAAAACTACCATAAGGAATGTAGGACCGCACCTATAGAAAGAAAAGGAACATGCCTGAATTTTAATAAGAGAAGTAGGGAGGAAGGGAACTATAAAACTTCTATGGTTAGAGGAAATGGCGGACGGTTGGGCGATGGAGGCGCACAGATGGTGAAAATGAACTAAGGGGTTAACCGTAGGTGGCGAGTGGTTGTCAGTAAATTCAGATAAAGCCAGTCTTCGAGGTGCCTTTCCAGTATAGTAGTGATTTAGAAAATGATGATACACTAATGAAGAAGAAAACATCAATGTATTGCTTGCTTGACAATTTGGTTCACTCATCAAATGTGGGTCATAACAATTTATAACCACTGAATATCAGAATATCCACTCAAAAGTAATAGTCTGCAGATGTAGCTGGGTTACCTGAGAAGAACCTTTGTGGGAACCCGAGTGCAGATCTGCGCAATTGTGCGAACCCTTCCTCCTTAATATCATAGGGTACGGCCTAAGAAAGAAAATATGCAGAGTTGCAGATTAGCTAACTAAATGACATTCATGAGTTAATTGAAGTGCAAAAAAAAATAAAGTACCTAGCAGTAACAGGTGGAATAAGGTTTCAGCTGAAAGTCTCAAGAAAAAGGGAAAAACTTAAAAGTTATATTTTGTGGGTATGTTCCAGTGAAATTTCCGAAACGACAAACACTAAATAGAAGATTCGCAACACTATCACCATAATCACTTAATAAAAGAATTTTTTTCAAAACTATCACCATCGGAGTGTGACATAGTATGGGAACATTTTTAAGCAGACCTGCAGAGAGAGCAGCGGTAGCTTGCAAAACAGAACAGAGCATTGGCATAAGCAGCGAAAGAAAGCCGTAGCGGCAGAATGCGGTGGAGCAGCAGAGCGAGACTCTAGCGAAACCACAGCACGTCTCACCGCTGCCACTCGAAAATGGAGTCATAGAATCAAAGAACAGCTCTCGTAGACACAATAACAAATAAATAAAGGCCACATGCAACGTCTTTTTGGTTTTGGAGGACTTGTCAATGATGCATATTTTTGGCAGTCAACACCAAGTACATACTGTGTCTGCCTCTATCGTGTACGACATGATATTAACATCGGCAGAGGCTCAAGACAAAAATCAACCTGATCCTTCAAGGAAGAAAATGCATTACCTTCATAGAAGGTACAAGGCTATGGCTCCCTTAAAACGTTTGACCTCCCTTCATAGATCATATACATATTAGAACAGTGACTAATCCTGAAATCTACAACGATTCTAAATTGGTACCTTCAATTTATGTCACTATAGTTATACACATTTTCTACACAAATTTGCTTTCTCCAACCAGGCATAAACACAAACAGCTGAAAGGAACATATGCTACTCCTACATAGCACATGAAGATAGAAGAAAAACAAAATGGAGAGAATTAGATAGGAAGAAATTGCTACTATACCAGCTGGGATTGAAGAAAAACTAAATGGAGAGAAATAAATAGGAAGAAATGCGGAGCAGCAACCATGACCACCCCAGCTACACAAATCTCGTACCTTCGTCTCTCCGTCCTGAAGATGCGGCGGAAGCTGTACTTGGACCGCTCTGCAAAAAGGTTCAGATAAGAAGGACCACAATATGATCATGATTACGAATCAAAAAATATACATACACAATGCTCTCGATTTTTTTTGTTTCCAGGTTGCATGTGCACCTTTCCCTTATGATGGTGAGGAGGAGCACCTCGCTGGTGGTGATGACCCACGGGATCTGTTCGAGATTGAATTGATAGGCCTCTATATCTTGCAAGGATTTAAGGAACATTATTCAGCTAACAAAAAAGATCCTCACAAACATACCATCAAACACTTGGTAGGCGCACCAATCAGATGCTGCTGTAGGCGAGAGAGCTGTAGCTGCTCAGGGTAGAGAGAGAAAGATGGTAGATGGCACACAACCCAGCACTATACCACCATCACCTCTTCCGGCAGATGGGTACTGAGGTAGAGCTCCTCATGTGCACCCACCTCTGCGTCGTTGCTGCTGCCGGTGGAGAGAAAGGTGAGGAGGACGGGGCCGTGCTGGCGGTTTTGCCGCGCCCTTCATCCCCATCTTTCAAGGCTCCACATCCTCTGGTCCTAGTGTTGGTCGCTGCTGAAAAGAAGAGAAGCAGATGAGTTAGAGAAGGGAGAGATAGGAGAGGTAAAGGCAGAGCTCCGAATTAGGTACTTTCCTTATCCTCACGGGGGCGCGTGCGCTCCTTGCGCATTGTTGGCCGCCGCCGACCGGCCAGATGTTGCGGCTGCCGCTCGCCATCGAACCGAGGACACGGCGCAGGCCGATGCACTGGCAGATCCGTGGACTCCATCAAGCCTCGAGACGCCCTCAAAACACAGCATCTCTGACAGGACAGGGCGACCGTCCCGGTGAGGAGCCGCTGCTCCGCCGCCACGGTCAGGAGCCGCTTGGAAACCATGGCGGCCGCGACTCCATGCTTCGCACGAAAAGTCGTCTCCGGCCGGGGCGATTGGTTATTGATATCGAGGCTTTTTGTGGAAAGGAAAAGGAAAAAGCCAGGTGTGATGGGCTGCCTCGATTTCTCTGGAGGCCCAGCACCGCTTTGACCAACTCAGCGATATTCCTCGATGGTTCTGTCGCTCGTGGATTTTTCTAGAGCACGGTAGAAATATTTGATACTGTAGATAGCTGTTACTGTAGATGTCTACAGTGCTAATCTGATTTGGCATAGCTAAGAGGCTGTCAAAGCTTCCAAGTTTTATATATGTATTGATGATTTGATTAGATATAGATATGTCTATTTGATGAAACGTAACTCAGAAGCTTTTGAAAATTTCTGGGAACTCTAAAATAAAATACATAATCAACTCGACAAAAAGATTAAGTTTCACTGATGGGAGCTTGACCATCTGAGGACTTCAGCTCACACCGCCGGGAACGCCGGAGAGGAATGGTGTGTGATGCATGCGTCTGTTTCCATTGTTCTTCCCGGGGGAATCGAATCGGATGCCATCGATCAAGTCGTTGCCCCCACGCCTCAGGATGCCATTGATCAAGTCGTGCACGCGCGGCTCGACCCCTCTCGTCTCGCGTCGTCGAACATGTTGGTTGCTGCGGCTCGCCGGACGTCGGCCGGTTCCGCCCGAGATGTTCTTCAGATGCGTCGTCGCTGTACCGTGAGGATTCGGCCGACCATTTAAAATGGACCATTTTCCTGAGCGACGCGGACGAAGCTTTTCAGATGGTCCATTTTCCTTTCGAAATGGCGCAGCAGTGCCGCGCCACGCGCCAGAATATCGGTCGCTGTCCGAGATGCTGACGATGAGGTGAAACCCGTGCCGTGCGTGCGCGTACGGTGCAGGCGCGAATGCGTGTGTGATCGGTCGGCGTAGCTGCCAGACACACCGACCTCTCAGGTAAAAAAAAAGGTTTGGTCGCGTCGCCGTATCGTGCTATGCTGTTGAGGTACTCTTTCTATAAATTCTATTCACCCGTTGGTCTGGTCGCTTAGTACTGTATAACATTTTGAATGTACATTAAAACCCCACGTTGGCAATATCTATATTACTACTCCCTCCGTCCCGGTGTATAAGTCTTGCGCGTAGCCCTAGGTCATAATTTTGACAAATATAATCTAAATTTTATAATATAAAAATTATATCATTAGAAAGTACAACGTTTGAACTTTCCAATGATATATATTTTATAATATATGACTTATATTACGTTGGTCAAAATAACAATCTAGGGACACGCGCAAGACTTATACACCGGGACGGAGGGAGTACTATAGTTTTCTGCCTAGTACTTTCAAATTATCCCTTCCATTTACTTACACCTAGAGAGATCACTCTAGAAACCCCTTTTAAGTTTTAGATCTGTTTGTTGATGTCTTGATGATATTTGAGAAGATTTAAGCAATGTGAGCCTACAGCATAGGTTTAGGAGGAAGAGACAAACAGTTTCTCGGAAAGGAAATAATAAACTTCATTTTTCTCACAATACATGCTTTCAAGTTCGCGCACCTGCATTTTCCATGGCCGACATTTCAGTGTATAATAAAAAAAACATTGTATCTTCATGGTATGTGCATCACTGTATTTTTATTTTGGTTAACAAGTATAATTGAACTGTGTGCCAAGAACATGAATTAAATTATAGTAAGTAAAAGTAATTAGTATAAATAGTTGATATGCATCCGATACATGCCAATTCGAGTAGATATGTATATGTCTACTTGAAGAAATGTAATTTGAAAACCTTTAAAAACTTCAAGTGTTTCTGAAATGAAGTATATAATCAACTTGGCGAGAAATAAAGTTCTGCAATCGGATCGTGGAGGCGAGTATATGAGCCATGAGTTTGATAGCCATCTAAAGAGCTGCGGAATAGTTCCTCGGCTCACACCATCGGAAATGCCGTAGAAGACCGGTGTGTCATAAGGACAAAATCGATCTTTGTTGGACATTGTTTGAGAATTATCTTAGAGCTTAGGTTTTGTACTGTGATTCACGTGTCATGATGCGTTGTAACAGAATATTGCAAGTGAGATACAATTGAGCAAAAGTATTTCCGACAGTTTAAGTCGTCTCGTGATGTATGCTTATCGGGAGTTGCAAGCGGTTTGCAACGGACCGAAAAGTAAGCTAATTCCATCTGGATCATCCAAGAACGTCCATCTGGATCATCCAAGAACGTCGCTTCCGTAATTGTTTGTTACGTACGTCTAAATGACACAACAAGCTCTAACACAAGGCAGTTTTATGCACAGATGTTGGTCAAGATGCAAGGGGTCCGGTGCGGTTCGCCCCTAGTTTTGGTCCACCGAACCTGTAAGAAAATCTGAGGTTAAAGGTTTGACCCGCACCTACTCTACAGATACCCTGTAGGTTCTAGGTTTGGCCCTGCTAATGTAGCTGCTGCTGTTTTCGGGGATTAGCCGCACGCGAGATTGAGGGCTAGATGTGGCCGGAGATCGCCATGGATTGGGATGGTAGTGGCCAATTATTTAGTGTCGATTTATGTGGGGATTGAGGAGGGAAAAACGAAGGAGAAAGCATATGGGTGGAGAAGACGGTGGACGGCGAGCTGCCCGTAGCGTTCCGGCGGGCGAGCTGCCTGCAATGTTCCGGCGGCCAGCTAAGGTTTCGGCAGCGTTCACGTTATGGCTTGGAAAGTAGCGGGAAAAAGGGGATTGGAGGAGCCTGAATTGGCGGCGCTGGCGGCTTGCCATCTCCTCGGAGGTGGCGGCGCTCGTGGAGGCCCGTAGCTAACTTGGACACAGCGAGTTTATGATTCTCGCATTGGGACGTGTGAGCAAAGACGCTACGAATCGGATTAGTAATACTCCCTCCGTCCGGAATTAACTGACACGGTGGCAAAATTGCAAAAAAGCCCGTTACCTATTTCCGACAAACAGCTGACTCTTTTATCATCTCCGACCTCACTCCTCTCGCTCTCTTTGTCCTGTCCGTGCGCCCCGCCGCCTGACCGCCGCCTTCTCCCCGCCGGCCCGCCCCCCTTGCCCCACGCTGATGCCGCCGCGCTTCCCCCAGGCCGTGCTACGCCACCTCCGCCCCACCTGCGCCTCGTTTCCTGCTCGACCTACACGTGCCGAGGCTGCGCCTGCGAGATCACGCTCAATATTCCATTTTTTTGTCGATGAAGCGGCCGGTGCTTGCCTGCGAGCCAAGCTGGTGCCAGATCTTCGAGCACCTCTGTTTGATCTAAGTTCCATTGGTGCTCCCCAGCGAGATTTCGCAGGTTTCTCACGAGAATGGGAAATCCCCCATTCTCCCTCCCCTCCTCCTCCAGAATTTGCTACTCGTCGGGCCGCGGCCGAGGGACACGGGAGCCACGGAGCGAGCTGGACGTGGCCATGCTGGTCAGCGACTTCCTCGAGGGCGGGAGCGGGGACTCGCTGAAAGGACGAGATGTCGCCTAGTGGGGGGGGTGAATAGGCGTTTTAAAAACAATTACGAAATTGGCTTGAAGGAATGCGGAATTAAACTAACGTTTATTTTCTTCAAGCACAAAACCTAAATATGCTAGGCTCAACTAAGTGCAACAACAACAACCAGAGATAAGCAAGATAGCACACGATATATTTCACAAGTGATAAACAAGATATAAGTACTTCTAGCACGAAGGCTATCACAAGGAAATAAACTCGGGTATAGAGATAACCGAGGCACGCGGAGACAAAGATGTATCCCGATGTTCACTTACATAAAGTAAGCTAATCACCGTTGGAGAGATGCGGGAAACCACGAAGGCCCCCGAACACCACGAAGGCTCACCTTCTTCTCCGAGTCCCCCACGAAGCTAGGGACCCCTTCTTATGGTTAGCTTTTCCTCCACTCCGGAGATGGCAAGCTCCACAACCACTTCACAACTCCCACGAAGGGGAAGCCCGGGCCTCTTCACAATCTTCCACGAAGAGGTCACCGAGGCACTAACCGCCAAGCCAACTAGGAGGTCACCCTCCAAGAGTAACAAGCTCACGGTCTCTCACTCAAACAAATTGTAATGGAGAGCTCAACACTATGCAAGGAAGCAAAGCAAGAACACAAGGGGAAGTGCTCAAATTCTTCTCTCTCAAATACCACCAAGGCAACAAATGCTATGGAGGAGTTAGAGAGGAAGAACAAGGGTGGAGGTCAACCAATGACTCCAAGATCTAGATCCAATGGGATCCCCTCACTTAGAGGAGGAATTGATTGGTGGAGTTGTAGATCTAGATCCCCTCTTCCAAATCCCTCAAAAATATGCAAGAATCATTGGAGGGAATGGAGAGGAAGCAAGCTCAAGAGGGGCAACAATGGAGGTGGAAAATATGCTCAAGAACACCCAAGAACACACCCAAACCGTTGGGGAATAAGCCCCTTTTATAGAAAATTGAAATAGGGCCGTTGGGGGCAAATCTCGTGTAAAAACCGGTCAAAAGTCAGTCTCGCCGGGTTCTGCGCCGGATCGCCCGGTGCACAGCCCGGCGAGCGTCGGGCCTGCGCCAGAAACATGTTCTGGAAGGTTTTCCGGCGTAGCCCCGGTATGAGGGCCGGACCGGCCGATGTACAGCCCGGCGCCGCCGGCCCGAAACCGGCCGCCCGGTGAAAATCCCGGCGCCACCGGATTTGCACCAACTGGAAAACTCGGAAAATGAAAACGGTCATAACTTTTGCGTTCGGACTCCGATTTTAGCAAACTTGGGCTTTTTGAAAAGCTAAGAGAAAGACCTATCCAATGAACCACATGAAGCCCAAGAATTAGGAAGAGGTAAAAAACCAAATAAGGAGAGGTGAGAACCTCCCATAAGAAAGAACCGGTAAATCCTCCAAACCTGAAAATGCAATAAGGGATGCATACGAAATCCATTTTTAATAAACTTGGACTTGTTGGAAAGCTAACAACAAGCCCAAGAACCTCACATAAAGAAACACCAATAAGCAACAAAGTAGGGAGAATCAAAGTATGCAAAGGATTGAGCTCCCTAAGACGATGTGATCAAGTTACCCAACCGAAAGCCCCTCTTGATAGTGCGGCTATCTATCCTATAACCCGGTCTCGCAACAAACACCTTGGGACCGGTAAAAGGAAAATCTAGCAAGGACAAACCTTTGCCTTGCGCACCCCGCTTGATCTTGATGATGATGCTTCATGTTTCCGTCAAGCCAGAATGCTTCACTTGATCATTGTTGCTTCGTGAAGACATCCAATATGCTCCCCCATACACCACCATGGGATACCTTCACTAAGGCATGCCTTCACAATTTCATTATCACCAAATGGATGACAAGCTTCAAGCATATGATCTTCTCGAGATGCTTATCTTGAAACTTGCACTTCTCAACCTTGATGACAACCACCACTTGATGTCATCCTTTCATGGGCTATATGAAATATCACTAGTGATGCATATCCATGAATACCTAACCCACGTAGACAACACAAACACACATATATAATGGGTTATTAAATTCCCCCATAATGTGATATTAAATTCTTTTCAACAAAAAGGCAAATAAAATCCAACTAGAGATAATTAATGGAGATATAGAATTTGAATTTCTCATGAGCATGGCATACCACATAGTGACTCGATAATCTTTCAATATCAATACTAAGTGGTATTACTCATGTGCACACATTTATAGGATTGTGACGTGCCAAAGGTAAATCACTCCCCCAAAATGAGACGTTCCATTAATTACTCAATAAGAGCCAAATAAGATACCATAAAGATGCATTAGAGGCTCGAAGCAAACACACAAGTATATGATGTGCCAAACAACCAACACGTACTTGAATACACAAGATAAGTAGATATAAGGAACAACATATACAAACATATAATTGGTACACAACCAAAACATGCAAAGGGGCAAGTAACTTACAATGTAAAGAGGTTAAGTATAAGTTACCGCAAAGAGGCACATTGGATATAAAATGATAGTGTCAATGACTTGGCTTGATGAAATAAAATTGATGAAGATCCCTTAATTCTTTATGAGGTAGCCAAGTCTCCAATGCCCTCCAAAAACACCTATTGATCTAGTTTTAGCTTGTTGGTCCCCAACCAAGTTGGGTCCTAAGAGGTTAGTAACAATAGGCTTGGCAACCCAAATGGTTCTTTTCTTGACACCACTTTGAGTTCCAACAAACTTGGCAAATACATTGCCATCCTTATCTTTTCTAAGAGAATAATCATCATCAACAATCATAGGATTAGATAAGGTACCGCTTAAGCATGAAGAAGCAAAGTGCCCCTTCTCACGACAAATATAGCAACAAGTGCTTCCCTTTCTTTTCTTCGTTGATTTCTTGATTTGGGAAGCTTCATCTTGTTTCTTCTTGGGAAGTGGCCCATCTTCAACTTGTGGTTGAACTTGAGCTTGACCTTGTTCCCACTTCCCTTGTTGCTTCTCACTCAAGTGCTTCTTCTTCAATGGGCAAGATCTCACATGATGCCCTTCAATCTTGCACTTGAAGCAAACAATCTTGGCCAAATTCTTGACTTGGTCTTGGCCCTTCTTCTTGTTGCTCTTGGACTTGTTATTGTTATTGGAGTTGAATCCAAGTCCACTCTTGTCATTTAGGGGATTTTTGCACACTCAAAATATTATCGAGTGTGGATTTCCCTTCATGACGCTTATCCAAGTCTTTCTCCAAACTAGTGACTTGGGCCTTGAGCTCTTTGATTTCCTCTACAAGGTTAGTAGTAATACAAGTACTAGAGGAGGTAGAAGCTTAATTGTTAGAGCAACAAGGCATAGCAAGTAATTCATCACAAGATGTAGCAATATTATACCTAGACAAATTACTTGGATTAGCACAAGATAATATAGCATTTTGGTTCAAAGTAGTGCTAATGTCAAAATGAGGCTCACAAGATGTTTTCTTAGAGATACTTGCCTCATGAGCTAACTTTAGCCCATTATAAGAGATTAAGAGATCCCCATGAGAGCCCAAGAGCTTTTTATGGCTTTCCTCCAATTTCTTATAATTGCTTGTTAGCAACTCAAGTTGAGCCCTTAGCTCAACATTCTCCTTTAATATAGATGCTTCACAAGAAGTGGAGTTAGTAGCACAAGCATCATTAATAGATTTAGCATTTGTAAGCTCATAAGATTTAATAGATTGAGATAGGCAAGAATTAGTATGCTTCTCTTCGGATAGCTCTTGCTTGAGGAGATTGAATCTCCATTTCCCCGCATTAACGAGGGAGTTCAATTCCTTAATGGTCTCCTTGTGGTCAAACAAGGTTTCCATTAAGTGTTCGACTTTAGCACGAGCATCATTATTACCCCAAAGAAAGGCATACACAATTCCCATCTCATGCAAGAAAGCTTCATTATCATCATCACTAACATCATCATCATCACTCTCATCATAAGGAGATGTGTCGGGATTCAAAGTAGGAGTTACCTTTGAGCCACTTGCCATAAGGAACATGTGAACTTGGGTAGATGATGAGGGAACATCAATTGAAGCACATTCTTCATTTTCAAGTGTAGGACAAGCTCTTGCGAGATGTCCATACTCGTGGCATTCATAGCATTGCCTTCTCTTGATAGAAACCTTCTTGGTTCTTCTATTGATTTCTTCTTTAATTATGTGACCCAATTTTTCTTTAATTTCCTCTACATGGTTAGTCATACAACAACTAGAGGAAATAGAATCATTTTGAGTATGGTCACAACTAGAAACAAGCATATCATCACAAAATTTAATCAAGCAAATTTTAGGAGATATGCAAGGACCTTTAACACAAGAATGAGTAAAGAATTTCTTGCAAGAAGTGTTTAGGTCCAAACTCTCTACACCATTAGGATTTATAGAAATAGAACCATTGGTGCAAAGAACAAGACAACCATCATCACATATGATTTCTTCACTCGTCGTATCATTACCTTGTGACAAGTCAAATGTTGGTGAAGTGGAAGAACTTGAACAATCATCACGACTGGATGTGGAAGCAACTTGGAGCTCTTCATGATGTGAAGGTGAAGAGAGCTCCTTGGGTTCACTTTCAACCTCAAGAGAAATGGACCCACCAAATGACTCTTCTAGCTTGGTCCATATCTCATGAGACGTCTTGCACTTTGAACCCATCAAGCAAACATAAACTATAGAGCTCACAGACAATAAAATTTCATTAAATACTTGAGCTTCTAGATGTAAATTTTTCTCATCCTCTATAGATAGACTTTGAGGATCCATCGGAGGAGAAAAGCCTACATCTAGAAATCGCTCTATATTTGGACACAAAGTCCGAAGATTGCAAAGCTTGCGATTTCTCCAGAAGTTATAATTTGTGCCATCAAAAATAATTGTGTCATTGTGCACTAAATAACTAGCCAACATCTTTACTCTCAAGGCGGTGAAGCCTAAACAAGGAGAGACCTGGCTCTGATACCAATTGAAAGGACGAGATGTCGCCTAGAGGGGGGGGTGAATAGGCGTTTTAAAAACAATTACGAAATTAGCTTGAATGAATGCGGAATTAAACTAACGTTTATTTTCTTCAAGCACAAAACCTAAATATGCTAGGCTCAACTAAGTGCAACAACAACAACAACCAGAGATAAGCAAGATAGCACAAGATATATTTCACAAGTGATAAACAAGATATAAGTACTTCAAGCATGAAGGCTATCACAAGAAAATAAACTCGGGTATAGAGATAACCGAGACACGCGGAGACAAAGATGTATCCCGATGTTCACTTACATAAAGTAAGCTAATCACCGTTGGAGAGATGCGAGAAACCACGAAGGCCCCCAAACGCCACAAAGGCTCACCTTTTTCTCCGAGTCTCCCACGAAGCTAGGGACCCCTTCTTATGGTTAGCTTTTCCTCCACTCCGGAGATGGCAAGCTCCACAACCACTTCACAACTCCCACGAAGGGGAAGCCCGGGCCTCTTCACAATCTTCCACGAAGAGGTCACCGAGGCACTAACCGCCAAGCCAACTAGGAGGTCACCCTCCAAGAGTAACAAGCTCACGGTCTCTCACTCAAACAAATCGTAATGGAGAGCTCAACACTATGCAAGGAAGCAAAGCAAGAACACAAGGGGAAGTGCTCAAATCCTTCTCTCTCAAATACCACCAAGGCAACAAATGTTATGGAGGAGTTAGAGAGGAAGAACAAGGGTGGAGGTCAACCAATGACTCCAAGATCTACATCCAATGGGATCCCCTCACTTAGAGGAGGAATTGATTGGTGGAGTTGTAGATCTAGATCCCGTCTTCCAAATCCCTCAAAAATATGCAAGAATCATTGGAGGGAAGGGAGAGGAAGCAAGCTCAAGAGGGGCAACAATGGAGGTGGAAAATATGCTCAAGAACACCCAAGAACACATCCAAACCGTTGGGGAAGAAGCACCTTTTATAGAAAATCGAAATAGGGCCGTTGGGGGCAAATCTCGTGCAAAAACCGGTCAAAAGTCGGTCTCGCCGGGTTCTGCGCCGGACCGGTGCACAGCCCGGCGAGTGTCGGGCCTGCGCTAGAAACATGTTCTGGAAGGGTTTCCGGCGTAGCCCCGGTACGAGCGCCGGACCGTCCGGCGTACAGCCCGGCGCCGCTGGCCCAAAACCGGCCGCCCGGTGAAAATCCCGGTGCCACCGGATTTGCACCAACTGGAAATCTTGGAAAATGAAAATGGTCATAACTTTTGCGTCCGGACTCCGATTTTAGCAAATTTGGGCTTTTTGAAAAGCTAAGAGAAAGACCTATCCAATGAACCACATGAAGCCCAAGAATTATGAAGAGGTAAAATACCAAATAAGGAGAGGTGAGAACCTCCCATAAGAAAGAACCGGTAAATCCTCCAAACCCGAAAATGCAATAAGAGATGCATACGAAATCCGTTTTCAATGAACTTGGACTTGTTGGAAAGCTAACAACAAGCCCAAGAACCTCACATAGAGAAACACCAAGAAGCAACAAAGTAGGGAGAATCAAAGTATGCAAAGGATTGAGCTCCCTAGGACGATGTGATCAAGTTACCCAACCGAAAGCCTCTCTTGATAGTGCGGCTATCTATCCTATAACCCAGTCTCGCAACAAACACCTTGGGACCGGTAAAAGGAAAACCTAGCAAGGACAAACCTTTGCCTTGCGCACCCCGCTTGATCTTGATGATGATGCTTCATGTTTCCGTCAAGCCGGAATGCTTCACTTGATCATTGTTGCTTTGTGAAGACATCCAATATGCTCCCCCATTCACCATCATGGGATACCTTCACTAAGGCATGCCTTCACAATTCCATTATCACCAAATGGATGACAAGCTTCAAGCATATGATCTTCTCGAGATGCTTATCTTGAAACTTGCACTTCTCAACCTTGATGACAACCACCACTTGATGTCATCCTTTCATGGGCTATATGAAATCTCACTAGTGATGCATATCCATGAATGCCTAACCCACGTAGACAACACAAACACACATATGTAATGGGTTAGTTCACAAAGCATAATTGACAAACCTTCCCAATCACAAGACCGATTGGTCCCATGTGGCACATTCCTTATGCTTCATGTGTTGACCAATCTAGAATCCAATCTTTGATCTTTGTTTTGGTCAACCTTGAATCTTCTCATGCTCTATCACAATATCTTGAGCCACGTAAAGAATTCTTCATTTGATTGCATGCTCTAGGTATTAGTCAATCATATCTCAACTCATGAGACCATCATGACCTCGACATAGAGCCATATCTTGAATTCTTCTCATGTAACCAAAATCTCAAGATCTTGAGACTCCTTGGCTTAGCACATAAGCTAGAGCATGGATTACTTGATTTCTACACAAGAACTACATCTTTATTTCTTCTTCTTGATCATATTGGATTCATCTCTTCTTATTCAATGATCTTGATGCCACTACTTAAGATATATCTTTATCTTCATGGCATCCAAGCCTTGAATCCAACACATGGACTTCAAGCAATTCCTATGAACAATTCCTTCATAAAAAGCTCAATGAAAACATTAGTCCATAGGTATTGTCATTAATTACCAAAAACACACTTAGGGGCAATTGACCCTTACACTCGCGCCGTGCGCTCCATCGTCGTCATGCGGGACAAGGAGACCGGACACAACAGCGGCTTCGGCTTCATCGAGTTCGAGGACGAGGAGGTAGCCGCAGGGGCGCTCGGCGATGGGGAGAGGCCCAAACATTTCATCTGCGGCAGGCAGGTGAGTCTTCCCCTCGATCTCCGCTGTCGACCTGTGTCTCTGCCACTAAGATTATGTTAGTGGGCTCTTCCTGAGCGTGCGACAGGTCGAGGATAGCTTGTGGAGGGCTCATTAAAATCTACGAACTTGCGGCTTAATCTGGGACTGCGTACTGTCATGCATGGCTGGGCAAATTAGTTGGATTATTACTTGCTAGCTCACCTGCAACTATTAAACTAACGTACCTGCCCTGTAAAATGTAAGTAGGACTTGTTTGGTTCTGCAGTAGTCTTTAATTTGATTGGTAATGATGTGCAACAAAAATTTGAGGATTTATGATCCTTTTATAGAATGGTAAACCTTCTTGGTAATGGTGTGCAACACAAATAAGTCCTCCTTTTACTTTGTTTTTCTCTAATGAAGTGTGTTTAGTGTTCTGATTATTTTGTGATCAACTATTCATTTGATTACATTTGCCAATACAGTGATGATTTGATCAACATCCTTAAAACAACCGATCTCTTGCTGAACTAAAAAGGATGGTTCAAGAATCTGAAAATAAGACTATGTATACAAGTATATAAGTTGTTATATGGTGCTAGTATATAAGCTGTTAGGTGCTTCGGCTTCATCAATTTTGAGAGTCCAGATGCTGCTGCTCGTGCTGTTGATGAACTTAATGGAAAGAAAATTAATGGCAAGGAGTGGTACGTTGGAAGAGCTCAGAAGAAATCTGAAAGAGAGATTGACCTGAAGAGAAGTTTTTAGCAAAGCATGAAAGATGCAGCTGATAAGTATGAAGGACAGAACTTGTACTTGAAGAATTTGGATGATGGCATCTCAGATGATCAGCTACGTGAACTATTCTCTAGTTATGGCAAAATTACCTCATGCAAGGTGCTTATATGTTTGCAACCATATTTTTATCCGTTGTTTTTGTTATCCATGACCACAGCTGGATAAGTATCGTCTATTGCGTCTCAAATTGCTGACATGTTCTTCGTTTACACAGCTATCTGAAATGAATAGCAAAATGATATCTGGGAAGCCATTATATATCGCATTTGCCCAAGTAAAGAAGACAGAAAAGCGATGTTACAGGTATTGTCTTAGAAGCACCTAATTACTGCTTTGTTTATCAATTGGAACAACATTGTTACTGGATGCAACAACATACAAGTTATGTTTATCTGTATTTCAATAATTAAATTTGCTAATTGAATTAAAACTTCTATTCCTTACTCTCGGTGCCCAGAGCAGAACATTATTGTTCACATTTGGGTGCGGATGGGTACTTTCATAGTCTGCACCATAAATTTGAATTATGGGTTCTTGGTTCAGAGCAGTCTCTTTCTGTTTCTAATATAGACCAGCTACAATAGGCTAGCAATTGATCTAAGTTGTGGCAATGTGATACGTCCAAAACGTATCTACTTTCTCGAACACTTTTGCTATTGTTTCTCCTCTAATTTGTGTATTTTGAATACAACTAACATGGACTAACGCTGTTTTCAGCAGAATTGCTCTGGTGTCTCGTTTTTGTGCAAAAATCCAACTTTCAGTAAAAATTCGGGAAAAATCATCAAAAATCCTATTTCACCAGAAGACCCACGGAGCCAGAAGACGAGATGGAGGGGAGGCTCGAGGGCCCCACACACACAGGGGGCGCGGCCCAGCCCTGGCCGCGCCCACCTGGTGTGAGGATGCCTCGGCCATCCTCTCGACCTCTCCTTTCGCCTACATATACCCCCTGACTCGATTATATTGAGGGGACAGCGTTTTTCCCAGATAGACTTCCGCTGCGCCGCCGCCATCAGAAACCGCGATTCAGAACCAGAAACTCCGTTCTGGCACCCTGCCGGGACGGGGATTTGGAAGAGATCTTCACCACTATCATCACCGATGCTCCTCCATCGATCATCCATGACTCCCCCCATCCATGTGTGAGTAATTCCCCCGCTGTAGATGAGAGGATGGTAGGAATTGGATGAGATTGTTCATGTAATTTGATATGAGATTGTTAGGGCATAGTGCCTAGTATCTTTATTTAGTGCCTATGACATTGTTGCAACTTGTTGTGCTTAATGCTTGTCACTTTGGGCCCGAGTGCCATGATTTCAGATCTGAACATGTTATTATTTCTATGATGATACTTGTTGTTTATGGTCTTACCTATAAGTTGTATACACATATTGTTGTCCGGAACCCGAGGCCCCAAAGTGACAGAAATTGGGATAACCGGAGGGGATGGCTATGATGTGAGGATCACATGTGTTCACCGAGTGTTAATGCTTTGCTTTGGTACTTTATTAAAAGGAGTACCTTAATTACCAGCAGTTTCCCTTGAGGCCCTGCTGCAACAGGCTGGTAGGACAAAAGATGTCGTGCAAGTTTCTCCTTGTGAGCACGTACGACTATATACGAAACACATGCCTATGATTGTTTGTACTAGGATGCTTTATCATTATTTATCTGCAATGCCCATGTCTCATTGATTTCATGAATTATCTTATCCATGCAACGCCCGTGATCCATCCCTATGCCTACAGTATTTGTTCCTACTGTTTACTACTGTTACTATTACCGCTGCTATTTTACTACTGCTATTACTGTTTCACTACTATCACCACTATAAAACTGTTGCTACTGATAAACCACTGTGAGCAAGATTGTTTTCAGGTGTAACTGAATTGACAACTCATCTGTTAAGGCTTACATATATTCTTTGGCTCCCCTTGTGTCGAATCAATAAATTTGGGTTTTACTTCCCTCGAAGACTGTTGCGATCCCCTATACTTGTGGGTCATCAAGACTATTTTCTGGCACCGTTGCCGGGGAGTATAGCTTTATTTGTAAGTTCACTTGGTATTCATATTGTTCACTGCAATCCTTTCATCATGGGTAAACCTCGTGATGGAAAAGTTCATATATTGCCATCCACTACAAGAAGAGGTACGACTCTGAACACTTCTATTGCTCTTGATTCACTATCTGTTATGAGTAAGTTGCTTACACCACCACACCCACACGCTACTGCTAGTACTTTTGCTGAGTTTGAAAATGCCACTGATAATTTAGATGATGCTTCTACTGTGCTTGATGAGAGTGGTTCACTAGGTTCCTTTTTAGATGCTACCATTGCTAGAGCTAAGTTGAGAAACACCACTGTTACACCTGTTAGTTCACCTGAGTCTAGGGAATGTCCTAGTGATGATTATGATGATGATGCTTATATTGAGCTTAATGATGATTTTATTGCTGAAGCACGTGCTGCTCGTAATGCTGGTAATGTTAGAGAACTTCTTGCAAGACGTTCCGTTTGATATAATTTGTCTCCTGATCCTAAGTTTGCTGCTTCTCCCATAAATATTAGAGACAAGGATTATGATTTATCTTTGGATTTATCTTACATATCTATTGTTGAGAAAACTCCTTTTTGTGATACTAAAGATGAGAGTGCTATGGGGCACATGAATGAGCTTTCTACTTTGAGTAATTTGTTTTCTGATGATATTAAGCTCCGCACTTACTTTGTTGCTAAGATTTTTCCTTTCTCGTTGAAAGATGCTGCTAAAACTTGGTTTAATAGCTTGTCTCCTGGATCTCTTACTAGTCATATTGCTTTGGTTAATGCTTTCTTTCAGAAATATTTTCCTGCTAGTGCTCAACATGCTGCTGTGCAGAAAATCTTTGATTTTGAACAGGGAAAAGGAGAGATATTACCTAAATCTTGGACAAGGTTTTGTTCTTTAATTAGAGCTTTGCCTAAAGAACCATTGCCTAAAAATGAACTCCTTGATATATTTTATAATGGACTAACGAATGAATCTAAGTCATATTTGGATAGTTGTGCTGGTTGTGTTTTCAGGGAAAGAACTCCGGTTGATGCTAAAGAATTAATGGCTAAAATAAGCCAGAATCATGATGATTGGACTCTAGTTGAGCCAACACCAGCACCAACCCCTGCGCCATCTATAGAGCCTACGCCGAAGAAGAGAGGGATGATTGAATTAAATGATGAAGTTATGAATGAAGCTAAGAAATCTCTTAAGGAGAAAGGTATTAAGGCCGAAGATGTGAAGAATTTACCTCCTATAGAAGAATTATGTAAGCCCATCCCTCACTCATCAACAATTGAGGTTCACTTTCTCCAACGCTTTGATGAAAGAGATATTCCTTATTCTAAACCTCCTGATCAATGCTTAGATGAATTTGATAATTTTTTTGTTAAGCAAGAAAATTTTAATAGAATGGTGCATAATTATTTGTTGGAAAATTCTAGAGCTACTAACAAGTTGCAGGATATTGGCCCCCTTCTTTTCAGCTTCTAGAACAGATTCTAGGCCCAGAATCTCAAAAGCCCAAAAGAATACGTTCGATTCTGCCTAGCTTTTTTCTACCGAGAATCTGGTTTCCTTCGTAGAGCGAGAAGCTGGTCCAGAGTTGATTCTGGGCAGATTCCCGCGATTCCCACCAGTGAACTGAAAGGGTAAGCATCTGTAGACATATCGTTGCTTCTATTTTACAGAGGAATGCCACCGGTGAGAGAGCAGAAAAGAAAAAGGAAAACAGAACAATTATCCGCACGCACGGCTCCTCACCCCGCACGCACCACATCCCCACATCTCGTACCCATGGCTAGGGTCGACTGCTTCGCCGCCGCCAGCGCTCGCCGCCGCTGAGCCCGGCCCCGGCTTGCCGCTCCGCCGCCGCCGACGGAAAGACCTGACCCGGCCCTCGTCCTCCCGCGACCGCCCGTCCTCTTCCCGCGACCGCCCCGACCTCCTCCCGCGACTGCCCCGGCTGGCTCCGCCTGGGATAGCTGCTCCGCCGCCTGCCGACGCAGTCCGCCGCAAGCAGTCCGTCGCCGACCTCCCCATGTCTTCCTCGCAGCCACCGTTGCAGCCTCCACCTCAGGTTTGATATTTTGCACGATGAGATTGCTTGTGTTAACTAAATTCCAGTGTATTTCCAGATTTGCAATTATAGATGAATTATAGTATAATTACAGATACAAATTGGCTAGTTACAAATGCCCAGTTTTGCAATTATAAATTGTATACTATCGGTTGCTGATTGTTGCTCAATGGTATGCATATAGAAAGAGAAGTTGAAAACTATGAAAGCAAATTGGGATGCGGTAGCTCACCGTGCTTTTCTTGACGTGTGCATCGAAGAAGTGAATAGACATAATCGTCCGGTGAATGTTTTGAATGCCACTGGTAAAGTCAATATGACAGCGAACTTCAACAACCGCACGAAGAGAAACTATGTTTGGAGTCAATTGAAAAATAGGTGGGACACACTGAAAAACGATTACACTGTTTGGAAGGGATTGCTTCAACACGCATCTGGTCTGGGAAGAGATCCTATCACCAATACCATTGATGCTGATGACGGTTGGTGGGAACTTGAGATACAGGTAATGAACTCGCTGGCCATTTTTTATATGTTTGGCATAGGTGTTTCTTCTTATATGCTATACTGATGTTCCTTTATGCATGCAGATGTGCCCAGAGGCAGCCAAGTTCCACATAGCCCTGCTGCAAGATGAAGAGGATTTGAAGACAATATTTGACAAGAATGTTGTGACAAATGTGACTGCTAGGGTGCCACCATCATCTCATGACCGAGCTGCTAAGGCTGCAGCTTCTCAGAACAATCTTGTCAATGTCGAGGATCTTGATGGTTCAGGTTGTGAAGGTGAAACCGATACTAATGTTACACCTCTGCGTGCACAAGGTAAAAAGAACAAGCGGACATGCCCTTACTCCCCGTCCCCTGCACTAACTCCAAAGGCGGGTACTGGTAGTGCCTCGAGGTTTGATCGTGTGATGGAGCTCATTGAAAAGAAGGAGGAGAAGAAGGAGCAGCTGAGGTTGATGGAGGAAGAGAAGAGTAGGAACTCTGTGACATCTCCTGAAAAAAAGGAGGAGAAGAAGGATTCTGCTAGGCAAGAAATTAGGCGGATGGTTGCAAAAATCGTTCAAGATGGAGCTAAGCCCAGGATGTTGGAGTACTTCTATGCCACACAGCTGTTCATTCTACAGGAATACCGGGATGTATTCATTTGTTTGGAGGAAGATGCTACACCAGCGCAGAGGCTTGATTGGCTTAGGATGACATGGGAGCAGCATAACAAGAAGTTGGCTTAGGATGAGATGCAGCCTATTTTTAATTTGCTTTGAACTTGTATCCCGAATTACCATATTTTCAGGTTGCTTTGAACATGTATTTGTATGACCCTATATTTAATTCGCTTTGAACTTGTGTGTATGACCGTACCTTGTCATGCTTGTGTACTTACAGATGAATTATTCAAATGATGATTCTGATGATGAAGATTTGGACTTGTACTACATGCTTGCGGCTGCTCTTGCAGAAGAGGATGAAAAGGCACCTTATGCGGCAAGAAGAGTGCCTATGATGACAGGGATACAATGGGTTGAGGAAAGGATGAAGGATGCAAAGAAATTCTACAATTGTTTTAGGATGAGGAGGTCAGTTTTCAGAATGTTGCATGATACTCTTGTTGATAAGTATGGTCTGCAGTCAACTTCTCAGATGTCTAGCATAGAATCACTTGCTCTATTTCTGTGGATGTTGGGGGCACCTGAGTCCAATAGTCAGGCTGCAGATCGTTTTGAGCGTAGTGTTTCTACTGTAAGCAGGAAGTTTCATGAGGTGTTAGATTGTGTAGACCGTATGGCAGGTGATTACATTAGACCCCATGATCCTACTTTCACCCAAGTCCATGAAAAAATTAGACAACCAAGATTTTGGCCTCATTTCAAGAATGCTATTGGAGCAATTGATGGAACACATATTCCTGTCTTAGTTGCTGAGAAGGACAAGCAAAGATACACTAATAGGAAAGGCTATACAAGTCAGAACGTCCTTGCTATTTGCGATTTTGACTTGAGGTTCACATTTGCTGTTCCGGGATGGCCTGGGTCTGCTCATGATAACCGTGTATGGACTGATGCTCGGCCTAGGTTTGCTAATTATCCACACCCTCCTCAAGGTAATATTTTTGCGTATGTACTATGCAAACAAAATATATGCTCATAATATGTAGTATTGTTCTGATTTTTCTGATACTCACAGGTAAATACTATCTTGTCGACTCTGGGTATCCCAATAGAACTGGTTATCTCGCCCCATTCAAAGAGCAACGGTACCATGTTCCTGAATTCCAAGGTGCGCCTCCAACGAACATGCAGGAGAAATTCAACCATCTTCATTCATCTCTACGAAATGCCATTGAAAGAGCATTTGGCGTTCTTAAGATGAAGTGGCGTATTCTGCTCGCGATGCCATTTTTTCCAGAAGAAGAGACACTGTCGAAGATCATCACTGCATGCATGTGTTTGCATAACTTCATTCGTGATAGTAAGCTATATGATGGCCATTTCGACACGATTGAGCGAACCCCGTATGTCCATGAGGATAGTGCATCTTATGTTGGGGGAGTTGCCTCATCTTCTTCCGATGAAGTAATGCGTGGGACGCGATAGAGAATTGCTGAAAGTTTAGTTGCCTGATCTGTATTGTAATTGTATTGGTCAAACTTTTATTCTATTTTGGCATGTAATGAATTGTACAACGGTTGACGAGGGTTAACTCGACAAATGTCCTAGATGAAGGACTTAGGATTGGGGGAAGAGCAACGACTAGAGATTCTGGGATCGAGATTGGCACACGATGTACCCAGGTTCACGTCCCCGCGGTGGAGGATCGCTACATCCTGCTAGCAATCTAGTATATGATCATAGGTGTTTACATGGAGCCGCCGTAGGCGGAGGTTTGTATCTAGTCTATGTCTAATCTATCTTGTATCTCTAATATTGCTTGTCTATGATATTCGATGTCTATGAGATATCTTATCTGATGTTGATGTAACTTGTCCCTCTAGGGGCGCCCTTGCCTGGCTTTATATATGCAACCAGACTAAGGTTTTACAAGAGTTCTAGTCGAATACGGATTAGAGTCTTTCTTCTTCTACTCCAAGTCATCTTCGAGTCCTTGTACTTGTCCACCTCCTCAATGGGCTGGGCCCGGTATACTAATCCGCGGGTACCCAACGGGCATACCCACGTCAGTAGCCCCCGAGACTCAATTCGAGTTGCAGACTCGGGTTGAGTCTCCAAAACTTTAAATCTTCGACTTCTTTAAATCTTCGACTTCAAATGCAATGGCCAAAATTGTCGGGTTCTTGAATCCGCTCTCCCGATGGGAGTAAATGTCGAGTTTATGGACTCGAAATTTTCTTCCTTCTCTCCATTCATAGTCTTCTTGAAGTAATTCTTCATCGGGTGCGCGACCAGCGCTTCCGATGGGAGTAGCCCCGAGGCTATGGTCGGATACTTGTAGTCGATCATAGGCTCCAATTGTCTTCTCTTCTTGTCGAATTTTTCCTCGAAATTTTATTTCTATCGGGTGCGCGGCCAGCGCTCCTGATGGGAGTAGCCCCCGAGTCTATGTTCGGTTACTTGTAGCCGGGCATAGACTCAAGTTGTACTACTCGAAGAAGTTTGGCTCCTGTTGAAGGACTTGATGACTTTGTCGACTCCTGCAGAAAATATGAATAATTATGAAATAATTTGTCTCTCAAAGAAATATTGCGTTTGCATATTGCAACAATAATGTAGTAGTATGTAAAACAAAAACTTGATGTTTTTTGTGCAATTTTGTTGCTCGTACGTAAGACCCTTTCGTTAGCCTGATGCACTTCACGGCTCGATCAGCTACTCAGGTCAGACGTAAATTGATGCGTGTGCCGCATTTGAATTTCAAGATACTTGCTAAGCCTTTTCGTTAGCCTGACGCCCAAGATTTTGGCCTTGCCAACCGTTAGTCGAGCTTCATGCGACTGTAAACTAAATTGACAAGTATTCGACAAGGAACGCCAGCTAGCTACTAGGGCTTTCACAATTTTTTTCGAAGTCAATGATATGCAAGATGATTGTTCATGGCAGAGCCCCCGAGGGTCGGGTGTGGTGAAAATAAATAATAATCGATTCTTGGAAGAGGAGAACTTAGCTTTTATCGGATTCGGCGTGGTCGGCGCGGCCGTAGTCGACGATGACGTAGTCGAGTTGTTGTCGTGGAATCATAGCTACGATCAGAGGCGAAGGTGTTGTCGAGCCCCCGAGCGTCGCTGAGATCGTCGTGTTGCTGATGTCGATGAAGTCGTAGGTCTTGAGGGTGATTTTCCGTACTCCAGGGCGAGTTGATATCGAGCCCCCGAGCGTTGCCGATAGTTTGCGCGAGTGCGCGACGTCGAGTCCCCGAGCGTAACAAGCCGTAGTCGATGCAGATGTAGTTGGCGTACTCGATGCAGCGGAGTCGCTTGGACGAAGTCGAAGTCACATGGCGGAATTGCTTTGACGGACGTTGTCGATGATCTTGATGAAGTTGCGACTAGTTGATGCAGACGATGTCGACGAAGACGCCTAGTAGTCGAAGATGATATCTCTCATTATGGATCCATCGATGAGGTTGGTAGCAGCTAGTTAATCGCCAGATGCTTTGCTTTTACTCAGCTGTAACACGCGCCCATAGCGTCTCACTTTTTTTTTTGAGTTTGTTCTTCTTGAAATCGATTTGATCCGCGCTTGACTGCTTCATCTTTCCATAACGTGCCCTTTTTTATTTTGGAAACACTAAGCCCGATTGATGATTGATGTAGTAGTAATTTTGCAGACCGCTGATGTAGGTGATGACATCACATCATGCATAACGTGCAGCTCTTTGATTCTTGAGGCTATCGAAAATAGCTTTTCACGTAGACTGAACTTGCGCTGATTTGGTTTCTATTCTGGATTTGGCATCTGACTTTCCTTTTCTTGATGGAACTTCGATCCGATCTGATACCGACTAATATATGTCAAAAAATCTTTTGCTTCCGATGCAAATACGTCGATAGATCCGATTAGGCCGATCTTGCGCGAAACGCTTTGTGCAGCTGAGTGCGTCCAGCTGATTGATGTACTGATGTCTGGTAGATAGTTCTTCTAATCCCGCGATTCTTGACGACGCGCGTGAAGTCGGATCCACGAAGCGCCTGATGCCTGGTAGCTGAATCTTGCGAGCCGCGTGAGGTCGGAATTGGAAGAAGACTTCGGCTTCCGTTTCTACAACTCGTCCCCAGATCCGTCGATTTGGACGAACTCGACGATTTTTTACGACAAAGCGGTGAAGATCTTGACGATGTAGACGATATCTGATGTTGATGATGAATTCTGTTGAATCGATCTGACTGCTGCTGTCGGTAGTCGAAAAATTTGCTGATCTTCTCGACGAAAAAGTTGAAGGATCCCGCCCAGATTACAAAATCCAGTCGCCGCGATCCCCACGGTCGGCGCCAATTGACGAGGGTTAACTCGACAAATGTCCTAGATGAAGGACTTAGGATCGGGGGAAGAGCAACGACTAGAGATTCTGGGATCGAGATTGGCACACGATGTACCCAGGTTCACGTCCCCGCGGTGGAGGATCGCTACATCCTGCTAGCAATCTAGTATATGATCATAGGTGTTTACATGGAGCCGCCGTAGGCGGAGGTTTGTATCTAGTCTATGTCTAATCTATCTTGTATCTCTAATATTGCTTGTCTATGATATTCGATGTCTATGAGATATCTTATCTGATGTCGATGTAACTTGTCCCTCTAGGGGCGCCCTTGCCTGGCTTTATATATGCAACCAGACTAAGGTTTTACAAGAGTTCTAGTCGAATACGGATTAGAGTCTTTCTTCTTCTACTCCAAGTCATCTTCGAGTCCTTGTACTTTTCCACCTCCTCAATGGGCCGGGCCCGGTATACTAATCCGCGGGTACCCAACGGGCATACCCACGTCAACGGTCAAACTTCTATTTTATTTTGGCATGTAATGAATTGTACAACGTATGGTATCATCAAATTATTCATGTATGTCTCACTTGTACTAACAACTAGCTTACATATCAAATTTAGGGGTGTTACAGACATTTCACCACTCAACCCTTCAAACAAACCAAATGTCTAGAAGCTGAAAAGAACAGGGCTAGCAGATTCTGTCAGCTTCTCCCCACCACAGATTCTCCCCACAATCTCCCAAAATCCAGCTTCTCTAGAATCATAAGCTGAAAAGAAGGGGGCCATTGTGGAGAGAACCGCCAATGATGTGAAGATACTTGTTAAACATTTTCAAATGGTTCAAACACAAATTGATCAGCTCACCAAGGTGCAAAAAGACTTGCTAGTTAATGCCGCAAGAGAGAAGCAAGCATGTGAAATACGCACGAGAAGTGGCGCTGCTACTCAAGATCCATTATATCCTGAAGGACATCCTAAGAGGATCGAGCAAGATTCTCAACGCACTCCAAATGATGATATTCCTTCCAAGAAGAAGAAGAAGAAGAAGCATAAAATAACTACAGAATCATCTGATGCAGGTAAAGATCCTAACAGTATTTTTATTTCTGATGCTAAAACTAAACCAGGAGATGCTTCCGATAAAGAAGAAGTTGAAGAGGAACCAGAAAAGATTGATAAAAATGCAAAGTACACCAAAAAAGACTTCATTGCCAACAAGCATGGTAAAGAGAGAGAACCTTGGGTACAGAAACCAATGCCTTTTCCTGATAAGAAACACAAGTCCAAGGAAGAAGAACACTACAACAGGTTTTGTGAATGGATGAGACCTTAATTTTTGCAAATTCCTCTGACTGATGCTATTAGAATGCCTCCTTATGCAAAATATATGAAAGATATTGTCACTAACAAAAGGAAGATCCTAATGAGGAAATTTCCACTTTACTTGCTAATTATTCTTTTGATGGTAAAGTACCAGAGAAGCTTGGAGATCCAGGTATACCAACTATTCCTTGCTCCATTAAAAATAACTATGTTAGAACTGCTTTATGTGATTTGGGAGCTGGAGTTAGTGTCATGCCTTTTTCTCTTTATAAGAGACTTGATCTAGAAAAATTAGTATCAACTGATATATCTTTGCAGATGGCTGATAAGTCTACTACTATTCCTATTGGTATATATGAAAATGTTCCTGTTCAAGTTGCTAACAGTTGTCTAATTTTAACTGATTTTGTTGTGTTGGAAATGCCTGAAGATGGTAATATGTCTATTATTCTTGGAAGACCTTTTCTAAACACTGCAGGTGCTGTTATTAATTGCAATCAAGGAAAAGTAACTTTTAATGTCAATGATAAAGAGTACATGGTTTATTTTCCCAAGAAGATTGATAGAAAGAATGCTCTCAATTCCGTCAAGAATGTTGAGACCATCAAAGTTGGTCAAATCATTTGTTCAGAGCGAAAGCCCAAGGAAGAATATAAAATTGTTATGATTGGGACTATTCCTATCAAAGTTGAGGTAACATAAGCATTAAGTGAAGTGCAAAGTTTTGCCTCATATAAAGTTAGTTTGGGAACAAGACTTGATCAACCTTGTTAACAAAGTGATTTTATATGAACGAAACTTTGTTTTCACCGCATCTACACTACCTCACCTATATTTACTTGTTCAATTCTATTCCTTTAGTTTAGTTACATGATTAAGAGTATCTCAGAGCTGCTGCATGCTTGGTTTTGATTTGCTTGAAATCATTTCACCTTCGTTTTTCTGAGTTTTTGTCGATATGCCAATTTCTGAAAAATCCTCGAAAATAAAGTTTCTCGAAAAATTCCAGAAAATTCTTTATAAATTTTTATGTCAAAAATGGGGCAGAGAGGCACCTGGGAGACACCAGGAGGGGCTGCCACACCATCTCCCACACAGGGGGCGCGGCCCAGCCTGGGGCGCGCCCACCTGGTGTGAGGAGGCCCCACCTGGCCTCTCACTTATCTCTTCCTCCCCTGCTCTTTCTCTCTCCCGAAAACAACGACACACCCAGCTCAAACCTGAGTTCTTGCTGTTCTTCACCTTGATTTCTCGATCTCCTTGCTCAGCCCATCATTTCTACTGAGATTTTAAGCAATTGTTCTCCGGTATGTGACTCCTCCGCTTGTCCAAGTAGAATTTCTTTTGGTAGAGTATTTCTTGAGTATTTGAGCATTGTAGATGGCAGGTTAAATGAGTATGCATGCTTGTTCTATTGCTTAGAAATGTTATTTTGATGCATGATAGCTCTCTAGTAACTCACTATAGTAGTTCCCTACATTTGCTCGTCTCAAAATTACTTTTTATGAGTTTTGTTAAAAATTTCAGAAATGGAGGAGAATGCTTATCAACTTTTTCAACATGAATTAGAAGTGCATGAAGTAATGAGAGTTCACTATGAAGAGAGGGTCTTTCCCTCACACTATCCATGCTCAGAGTTCATGAATGCTGCCGGGATTCTGCAGGATTTCCAAACCTTACTCTCTAATGCAGGATTGGAACATTTTACTGAGGGTGAACCTTCCCAATATGTTAAACTAACAATGTCTGTGGTGCAGGAATTCAGATTTAGTTGGTCAACTTCTAACCCCATGGTTCATTATAAAATCTATAACAAATCTGTGGACTTGCCTCTTGATGTTTTCTGTACAGCTATTAGAGTACCACAGTGGGGATCGCTCGAGAAGATAAGGGGACAGCCTAGACCATTGTTGAAACTATATGAGGAGATTTGTCAAGGAAGAAGCTTCACAGGGAGGGTGGTAAAACCCAAAATATTCACTTCCCATCCATTCGGTATTTTTCCTTCTTTATTACCAAATGTGTTCTTGCTAGGAAATCTGCAAGTAAATTATCTCTCCATGATCTAGCTTTTATTGCTGCTGCTTTAAGGCGTGATAGGACTTACCATTTGGGTGCCTTAATAGCTTTCCGTCTTGATGTTAATCGTGAGAAAGGGGGACTTATAGCTTCACGCCTGTTAGCTTTGCATGGTGTAATGCCTCATTTTCTAGATCTGCAGTTCCCCAGGAGAAACTCGATCTTAGTTCTATGATTCATCATAAGTTTATTTGTCCTCCTGCTAGTTTGATTAAGTTAACATTTGAGCTAATCTTTTTCAAAAGGACTACCTGGAAGGTAGTAAAGACTGATCGATCAGTCCGTTTGCCTGCACCTCTTTTGTTTACCCTTGATCGCAGGAATGGATGGTCGCTCATGGAGGAGGAGCTCGACGCATACGTAGAGGAGCACCCGCCGCCTATGCACGATGAGGAGGGCGCCGAGGAGTCGGGTCAGCCCTCCAACATTGCGAATTTCCCATACGAGCAACCTTATTATGATTATGCGCCATCAGCCTCATCTTCACGAGAGCTGGGGTACGTGATGACCCACAAGTATAGGGGATCGCAACAGTCTTCGAGGGAAGTATTACCCAAATTTATTGATTCGACACAAGGGGAGCCAAAGATATATGTAAGGCTTAACAGATGAGTTGTCAATTCAGCTGCACCTGGAAACAGTCTTGTTCACAGTGGTTTATCAGTAGCAACAGTTTTATAGTGGTAACAGTAGTGAAACAGTAACATCAGTAGTAAAATAGAAGCGATAATAGTAACAGTAGTAAACAGTAGGAATAAATACTGTAGGCATAGGGATGGATTACGGGCGTTGCATGGATAAGATAATTCATGAAATCAATGAGACATGGGCATTGCAGATAAATAATGATAAAACATCCTAGTACAAATAATCATAGGCATGTATTCCGTATATAGTCATACGTGCTCACAAGGAGAAACTTGCACGATATCTTTTGTCCTACCAGCCTGTTGCAGCAGGGCCTCAAGGGAAACTACTGGTAATTAAGGTACTCCTTTTAATAGAGTACCGGAGCAAAGCATTAGCACTCGGTGAACATATGTGATCCTCATATCATAGCCATCCCCTCCGGTTATCCTAATTTCTGTCACTTTGGGGCCTCGGGTTCCGGACAACAATATGTGTATACAACTTGTAGGTAAGACCATAAACAACAAGTATCATCATAGAAATAATAACATGTTCAGATCTGAAATTATGGCACTCGGGCCCAAAGTGACAAACATTAAGCACAACAAGTTGCAACAATGTCATAGGCACTAAATAAAGATACTAGGCACTATGCCCTAACAATCTCATATCAAATTACATGAATAATCTCATCCAATCCCTACCATCCCCTCACCTACAGCGGGGGAATTACTCACACATGGATGGGGGAGTCATGGATGGTCGATGGAGGAGCATCGGTGATGATGGTGATGAAGATCTCCTCCAAAGCCCCATCCCGGCAGGGTGCCAGAACAGAGTTTCTGGTTCCGAATCACGATTCCTGATGGCGGTGGCGCAGCGGAAGTCTATCTGGGAAAAACGCCGTCTCCCCGATATTATGTCATCAGAGGGTATATGAAGGCGAGAGGGGAGGCCGAGAGGATGGCTGGGGCCTCCTCACGCCAGGATGGCGCGGCCAGGGCTGGGCCGCGCCACCAGTGTGTGAGGGCCCCTCGAGACTCCTCTCCGTCCCGTCTTCTGGCTCTGTGGGTCTTCTGGTGAAATAGGATTTTTGATGATTTTTCCCAAATTTTTACTGGAAGTTGTATTTCTGCACAAAAACGAGACACCAGAGCAATTCTGCTGAAAACAGCGTCAGTCCGTGTTAGTTGCATTCAAAACATACAAATTAGAGGAGAAACAATAGCAAAAGTGTTCAGGAAAGTAGATACGTTTTGGACGTATTAACTCCCCCCAAGCTTAGCTATTTGCTTGTCCTCAAGCAATTCAGTTAACAACTGAGAGCGATAAAAGAAACTTTCACAAACACATTTGCTCATATGATGTATATATACTAACTATGTGATCAAGTACTCAGGCAATTCATAATAAGAAATATGCAACTAATGTCACCTCATAGTCAAGCAAGCTATGAAAGAGTGCAAATGCACTAATAACAAGTAACATATACATAAAAAGCTACAAGATTGTGATATGCATAAATGATATGAAAGAGTGGTATCCAGCTTGCCTTTATTTGTGGAGCAAAACATAAATGCTGAGGCACCTCTGAAGTCCAAGGGAAGACTAGAAGTAAAAAATATCAAAGATACAAGCATCAAAGTTATACCACAATTAACCGTGTTCTTGGACAAGCACATTACACTAAGAATAACAGCTATGCTCCCAAGAAGTGCTTAAAAGTTAGAACAAGAAGACTCAACATAAAAGTAAACGAATGGCCCTTCGCAGAGGGAAGCAGGGATTTAACATGTGCTAGAGCTTTTCATTTGTAAAACAGAGATAAAAATTTATTTTGAGAGGTGGTTGTTCTATGTCAACGACTAGCAATGGGGACTTGCTATCTTCCATAATAAACAAGTGAGAGCGGTTCCGAGTTCTTTGAAATTTTGGCACATTGGTGCTCTTTATAAAGCTTTGGCACTCCTCCCCACCTTTTTCCTTTCTCAAACCATGGCTAACCGATTCCATCGGGTGCCCACCAACTTTTACATTCCTTGGAGGAGTGCCTTTTTTTTCTTTCTTTTTAGAATTAGATTATAATGGTCTGACCAGCTCCCATGCAAAATTAATGACGAGCAGATGAAGCTGCCTAGTCGAGGGGTACTTCATTTAATATGGAAGATAGCAATTCCGGCCACTACGTCCCCATGAGCTAAAAACAATGGCACAAAATGAGAAGTAGTTGAAAGTTTTGAAAGGTAGCACATGAAAATTTACTTGGAATGGCTTATAAATACCATGCATAGGAATTTATAGTGGACTCTTTGGAAGACTTGGTTTTTGGTAATTGGATGCACGAGTAGAGCTCATACTCAGTACAAGTGAAGGCTAGCAAAAGACTGAGAAGCGACAATCGAGAGAGCAATAACTGTCATAATCATGCTTGCGACAAAACAAAATTAATATAGGCATAAAAATAATACAAAAACTCTGAGGCAATTTAGATCATCGAGGCTTAATTGACTTTTTATTTAGTCATATGCATGCTTGAGCATGTGCCAAGTCGATTCAAATGAAGCTTTCAGAGGAGGATACCACAATAACATACCATATTATGAATAAAACAAAGCATGCAAGCGTCTACATGACATGCTACAAGCTAATAGTAAATTGAAACTAATCATATGAAAGCAAGAACTACAAAGCATCCATTAGATGACATATAACTTACATGAACCGACTAAGCATGTCCACATAGATGAGTATATGTACAAAAATGAAAACAAATAAAGTTCGTACCAGCCTCTTACCATATCTCGGATTGTCGTATGTCGTCATTATTGCTCTTCACTTGTGTGGCTTGAATAATATAAAGTGAATACCAAGCTCCAATGGAGTAACGGGAGACTGAACTCTGCAACAAACTTTACAAAACCAAAGAAGAAGAACAAATATTTTTGTGTTTTCGATTTTTGAAACAAAAGCAGAAAGAAATAGCAAACAAAGCAAAATATTTTTGGATTTTTCAAATAGCAAACCGAAAATAGCAAGTAAAGCAAACCAAAGGTAGCAAACTAAAAAGACAAACAAAGAGAAACAATGGAAATATTTTTGGTCTTTTTGTGTTTTGGAAAGCAGAAATAAGAACGAGAACACTAAAGAAGGCGAAACATGGATATACAAAGGTCTGACAAAATATAATATGTAGATGAGTGCATCGTCGGCATACCTCCCCCCAAGCTTAGGCTTTTGGCCTAAGTCGAGATCAATCCCAACTCGGCCAACTCGGCCATGAGGTGGCGCCTCCGTGGTGTGACGAAGAAGCACCATCGTCCTGATATGAGCTCGAGGACGCCCCGGAGTGGTACGTGGTGAAGTGATAGGCCGGCTCCTCCTCTTCCTCCTGGACCACCGCACCGTGTTGGATATTGAAACCAAGCCACCTAAGCTGATCGTCCAACTCCTCCTTCATGCGTGACCATGGCCTCATGTGAATGCTGAACAAGTTAGGCTGAGGCAAGGGAACTTCCCTTTCCTCTCCATCAATAAATAAAATCCTGTAAACTAATTTCCCTGCACAAGAGTTAGCAGTAACAAAATGATGGAGTTTCATGGCAGCAAGATCAAGCCTCTGTGGAGCCAACAATACATCATTAGGAGCAATAGAAAGTCCTAGCTCAGCAACAATGCGCGCGGCAATAATACCTCCATAAAAAGGTCCCCTAGCGGCTAGGCGACGAGCAATAATAGCACCGAGGTTATACTTCTTACTAACATCAAGAGCGGTAGCTAGAAAAGCTAAATGATAGTTGGAGATATTGCTAGTGTTTTCTCTACCAAGTACACTAGTTGCAAGATAGTAAGTAAAATATCTAATAGCTGGGAGCTGAATGTTTCTTATCTTGCCACGCTGTGCGGTGCGGTCATCATCATTGGTCACCCCTCGGTAAAGCTCCAACAAATCAGCGGGGTGATTTTGTATCCTCTTGGCCGTTCCAAACATGGGAATACCTAAAATAGAACAAAACCTCCCCAAAGGCATGGTGATAGACTTATCATAAATCTTAAATGCAATGGAATGATTGAAATGAGCGTTAATAAATTTAAAGCTTTCAACAAAAATCTTTGTAAGCATAGCATATTGGTCTCTTTCATCTGTCATGTAAGCAGTCAACCCAACCCTGTTAATAAGGAGCAAGAAATCATCAAGAATCCCTGCATCACTCAAAAAGTTAATACAAGGGAAGGTGGATGGATGTGCATCTCCATCGTCCCCTTCAAGGTTTGGTGACATGAGATCCTCATTATAAGACATCCTATATTGAGCTGTGGATCTTGAGGGCCTTGATGACCTTGGTGCATCACTTTCAAACACTTCTCCATATGTGAAGTTGCCCATCCCCCTTCTCTGAAATTTTTCAACAAACTCATAAAAAGTGATTTAAAGACAAGCAAGTGTAGGAAACTACTATAGTGGGTTACTAGATAGCTAACATGCATCAAAATAACAATTCTAAGCAATAGAACAAGCATGCATACTCATTTATCCTGTCACCTACAATGCTAAAATACTCAATAAATACTTCACCAAAAGAAATTCTACTTGGACAAGTGGAGGAGTCACATACCGGAGAACAAATGCTCCAAATTTCAGCGGAAATGTTGGGCTGAGCAAGGAGATCGAAAAATCGAGGTGAAGAACAGCAAGAACTCGGGTTTGAGCTGGGTGTGTCATTGTTTTCGGGAGAGAGAAAGAGCAGGGGAGGAAGAGATAAGTGAGGGGCCAGGTGGGGCCCTCTCACACCTGGGTGGCGCGGCCAGGGCTGGGCCGCGCCACCTATGTGTGAGGTGGCGTGGCAGCCCCTCCTGGTGCCTCCCAGGTGTCTCTCTGCCCCATTTTTGACATAAAAATTTATAAAGAATTTTCTGGAATTTTTCAAGAAACTTTATTTTCGAGGATTTTTCAGAAATTTGCATATCGATAAAGACTCAGAAAAACGAAGATAAAATGATTTCAAGCAAATCAAAACTAAGCATGCAGCAGCTCTGAGATACTCTTAATCATGCAACTAAACTGAAGGAATAAAATTTGATGAAAGTAAATACAAGTGAGGTGGAGTGGATGCGGTGAAAACGAAATTTCGTTCATATAAAATCACTTTGTTAACAAGGTTGATCAAGTCTTGTTCCCAAACTAACTTTATATGAGGCAAAACTTTGCACTTCACTTAATGCATATGTTACCTCAACTTTGATAGGTATAGTCCCAATCATAACAATTTGATATTCTTCCTTGGGCTTTCGCTCTGAACAAATAATTTGACCAACTTTGATGGTCTCAACATGCTTGATTGAATTTAGAGCATTCTTCCTATCAATCTTCTTGGGAAAATAAACCGTGTACTCTTTATCATTAACATTAAAAGTGATTTTCCTTGATTGCAATTAATAACAGCACCTGCAGTATTTAGAAAAGGTCTCCCAAGAATAATAGACATATTATCATTTTCAGGCATTTCCAACACAACAAAATTAGTTAAAATCAAACAGCTGTTAGCAACTTGAACAGGAACATTTTCACATATACCAATAGGAATAGTAGTAGACTTATCAGCCATCTGCAAAGATATATCAGTTGATACTAATTTTTCTAGATCAAGTCTCTTATAAAGAGAAAAAGGCATGACACTAACTCCAGCTCCCAAATCACATAAAGCAGTTCTAACATAGTTATTTTTAATGGAGCAAGGAATAGTAGGTATACCTGGATCTCCAAGCTTCTCTGGAACTTTACCATCAAAAGAATAATTAGCAAGTAGAGTGGAATTTTCCTCACTAGGAATTTTCCTTTTGTTAGTGACAATATCTTTCATATACTTTGCATAAGGAGGCATTCTAATAGCATCAGCCAAAGGAATTTGCAAAAATAAAGGTCTCATCCATTCACAAAACTTGTTGTAGTGTTCTTCTTCCTTGGACTTGTGTTTCTTACTAGGAAAAGGCATTGGTTTCTGTACCCAAGGTTCTCTCTCTTTACCATGCTTGTTGGCAATGAAGTCTTCTTTGGTGTACTTTGCACTTTTATCAATCTTTTCTGGTTCTTCTTCAACTTCTTCTTTATCGGAAGCATCTCCTGGTTCAGTTTCAGCATCAGAAATAGAAACACTGTTAGGATCTTTACCTGTATCAGAGGATTCTGCAGTTGTTTTATGCTTCTTCTTCTTCTTCTTAGAAGGAATATCATCACTTGAAGTGTGTTGAGAATCTTGCTCGACCCTCTTAGGATGTCCTTCAGGATATAATGGATCTTGAGTAGCACCGCCACTTCTTGTGCGTATTTCACATGCTTGCTTCTCTCTTGCGGCATTAACTAGCAAGTCTTTTTGCACCTTGGTAAGCTGATCAATTTGTGTTTGAACTATTTGAAAATGTTTAACAAGTATCTTCACATCATTGGTGGTTCTCTCCACAATATCCTGCAACTTGTTAATAGCTCTAGAATTTTCCAACAAATGATTATGCACCATTCTATTAAAATTTTCTTGCTTAACAATAAAATTATCGAACTCATCTAAGCATTGATCAGGAGGTTTAGTATAAGGAATATCTATTTCATCAAAGTGTTGGAGAGAGTGTACCTCAATAGTAGATGAGTGAGGGATTGGCTTGCATAATTCTTCTATAGGAGGTAAATTCTTCACATCTTCGGCCTTAATACCTTTCTCCTTAAGAGATTTCTTAGCTTCCCTCATAACTTCATCATTTAATTCAATCATCCCTCTCTTCTTCGGCGTAGGCTCTGTAGATGGCGCAGGGGTTGGTGCTGGTGTTGGCTCAACTAAAGTCCAATCATCATGATTCTGGCTTATTTTAGCCATTAATTCTTCAGCATCAGCCGGAGTTCTTTCCCTGAAAACACAACCAGCACAACTATCCAAATATGACTTAGATTCATTCGTTAGTCCATTATAAAATATATCAAGGAGTTCATTTTTAGGCAATGGTTCTTTAGGCAAAGCTCTAATTAAAGAACAAAACCTTGTCCAAGATTTAGGTAATATCTCTCCTTTTCCCTGTTCAAAATCAAAGATTTTCTGCACAGCAGCATGTTGAGCACTAGCAGGAAAATATTTCTGAAAGAAAGCATTAACCAAAGCAATATGACTAGTAAGAGATCCAGGAGACAAGCTATTAAACCAAGTTTTAGCAGCATCTTTCAACGAGAAAGGAAAAATCTTAGCAACAAAGTAAGTGCGGAGCTTAATATCATCAGAAAACAAATTACTCAAAGTAGAAAGCTCATTCATGTGCCCCATAGCACTCTCATCTTTAGTACCACAAAAAGGAGTTTTCTCAACAATAGATATGTAAGATAAATCCAAAGAGAAATCATAATCCTTGTCTCTAATATTTATGGGAGAAGCTGCAAACTTAGGATCAGGAGACAAATTATATCTAACAGAACGTCTTGCAAGAAGTTCTTTAACATTACCAGCATTACGAGCAGCACGTGCTTCAGCAATAAAATCATCATTAAGCTCAATATAAGCATCATCATCATAATCATCACTAGGACATTCCCAAGACTCAGGTGAACTAACAGGTGTAACAGTGGTGTTTCCCAACTTAGCTCTAGCAATAGTAGCATCTAAAAAGGAACCTAGTGAACCACTCTCATCAAGCACAGTAGAAGCATCATCTAAATTATCAGTGGCATTTTCAATCTCAGCAGAAGTAGTAGCAGTAGCGTGTGGGTGTGGTGGTGTAAGCAACTTACTCATAATAGATGGCGAATCAAGATCAACAGAGGTGTTGAGAGTCGTACCTCTTCTTGTAGTGGATGGCAATATAGGAACTTTTCCATCGCGAGGTTTACCTATGATGAAAGGATTACAGTGAACAATATGAATACCAAGTGAACTTACAAATAAAGCTATGCTCCCCGGCAACGGCGCCAGAAAATAGTCTTGATGACCCACAAGTATAGGGGATCGCAACAGTCTTCGAGGGAAGTATTATCCAAATTTATTGATTCGACACAAGGGGAGCCAAAGAATATATGTAAGCCTTAACAGATGAGTTGTCAATTTAGCTGCACCTGAAAACAGTCTTGCTCACAGTGGTTTATCAGTAGCAACAGTTTTATAGTGGTGACAGTAGTGAAACAGTAACAACAGTAGTAAAATAGCAGCGGTAATAGTAACAGTAGTAAACAGTAGGAACAAATACTGTAGGCATAGGGATGGATTACGGGCGTTGCATGGATAAGATAATTCATGAAATCAATGAGACATGGGCATTGCAGATAAATAATGATAAAGCATCCTAGTACAAACAATCATAGGCATGTGTTCCGTATATAGTCGTACGTGCTCACAAGGAGAAACTTGCACGACATCTTTTGTTCTACCAGCCTGTTGCAGCAGGGCCTCAAGGGAAACTACTGATAATTAAGGTACTACTTTTAATAGAGTACCGGAGCAAAGCATTAGCACTCGGTGAACACATGTGATCCTCACATCATAGCCATCCCCTCCGGTTATCCCAATTTCTATCACTTTGGGGCCTCGGGTTCCGGACAACAATATGTGTATACAACTTGTAGGTAAGACCATAAACAACAAGTATCATCATAGAAATAATAACATGTTCAGATCTGAAATCATGGCACTCGGGCCCAAAGTGACAAGCATTAAGCACAACAAGTTGCAACAATGTCATAGGCACTAAATAAAGATACTAGGCACTATGCCCTAACAATCTCATATCAAATTACATGAATAATCTCATCCAATCCCTACCATCCCCTCACCTACAGCGGGGGAATTACTCACACATGGATGGGGGAGTCATGGATGGTCGATGGAGGAGCATCGGTGATGATGGTGATGAAGATCTCCTCCAAATCCCTGTCCCGGCAGGGTGCCAGAACGGAGTTTCTGGTTCCGAATTGCGGTTTCTGATGGCGGCGGCGCATCGAAAGTCTATCTGGGAAAAACACCGTCTCCCCGATATTATGTCATCAGAGGGTATATGTAGGCGAGAGGGGAGGCCGAGAGGATGGCTGGGGCCTCCTCACGCCAGGGTGGCGCGGCCAGGGCTGGGCCGCGCCACCAGTGTGTGAGGGCCCCTCGAGCCTCCTCTCCGTCCCGTCTTCTGGCTCCGTGGGTCTTCTGGTGAAATAGGATTTTTGATGATTTTTCCTGAATTTTTGCTGGAAGTTGGATTTCTGCATAAAAACGAGACACCAGAGCAATTCTGCTAAAAACAGCATCAGTCCGTGTTAGTTGCATTCAAAACACACAAATTAGAGGAGAAACAATAGCAAAAGTGTTCGGGAAAGTAGATACGTTTTGGACGTATCAGTACGATTACACCCATGATGACCCACCAGCCTGGAGGAGCTACCAGGGCTGGAATTAATCTCCACTTAGGCCAAAAGCCTTATCTTGGGGGGAGGTACGCCGACGATTCACTCATCTACATATCTTATTTTGTCGGTCCTTTGTATATCCATGTTTCGCTTTCTTTATTGCCCTTATTCTTATTTCTACTTTCCAAAACATAAAAAGACCAAAAATATTTCCGTTGTTCCTCTTTGTTTGCCTTTTTAGTTTGCTACCTTTGGTTTGCTTTATTTGCTATTTTTGGTTTACTATTTGAAAAATCCAAAAATATTTTGCTTTGTTTGCTTTTTCTTTCTGTTCTTATTTAAATCGAAAAACCCAAAAATATTTGTTGTTCTTCTTTGGTTTTGTAAAGTTTGTTGCAGAGTTCAGTCCCCTATTACTCCTTTGGAGCTTGGTATTCACTTTATATTATTCAAGCCACACAAGTGAAGAGCAATAATGACGACATATGACAATCCGAGATGTGGTAAGAGGCTGGTATGAACTCTATTTATTTTCATTTTTGTACATATACTCATCTATGTGGACATGCTTAGTCGGTTCATGTAAGGTATATGTTATCTAACGGACGCTTTGTAGTTCTTGCTTTCATATGATTAGTTCCAATTTACTAATAGTTTGTAGCATATCATGTAGACGCTTGCATGCATTGTTCTATTCATATTATGGTATGTTATTGTGGTATCCTCCTCTGAAAGCTTCATTTGAATCGACTTGGCACATGCTCAAGCATGCATATGACTGAAACAAAAAGTCAATTAAGCCTCGATGATTTACTTTGCCTCAGAGTTCTTGTATCATTTTATGCCTATATTAATTTTGTTTTGTCGCAAGCATGATTATGACAGTTATTGCTCTCTTGATTGTCGCTTCCCAGTCTTTTGCTAGCCTTCACTTGTACTGAGTATGAGCTCTACTCGTGCCTCCAATTAACAAAAACCAAGTCTTCCAAAGAGTCCAATATAAATTCCCATGTATGATATTTGTAAGCCATTCCAAAGTAAATTTTCATATGCTACCTTTCAAAACTTTCAACTACTTCTCATTTTGTGCCACTGTTTTTAGCTCATGGGGACGTAGTGGTCGGAATTGCTATCTTCCATATTAAATTAAGTACCCCTCGACTAGGCAGCTTTATCTGCTCGTCATTAATTTTGCATGAGAGCTGGTCAGACCATTGTAATCTAATTCTAAAAAGAAAGAAAAAAAGGCACTCCTCCAAGGAATGTGAAAGTTGGTGGGCACCCGATGGAATCGGTTAGCCATGGTTTGAGAAAGGAAAAAAGGTGGGGAGGAGTGCCAAAGCTTTATAAAAGAGCACCAATGTGCCAAAATTTCAAAGAACTCGGAACCGCTCTCACTTGTTTATTATGGAAGATAGCAAGTCCCCATTGCTAGTCGTTGACATGAAACAACCACCTCTCAAAATAAATTTTTGTCTCTGTTTTACAAATGAAAAGCTCTAGCACATGTTAAATCACTGCTTCCCTCTGCGAAGGGCCATTCTTTTACTTTTATGTTGAGTCTTCATATTCTAATTTTAAAGCACTTCTTGAGAGCATAGCTATTATTCTTAGTGTAATGTGCTTGTCCCAGAATATGGTTAATTGTGGTATAACTTTGATGCTTGTATCTTTGATATTTTTACTTCTAGTCTGAACTTCAGAGGTGCCTCAGCATTTATGTTTTGCTCCACAAATAAAGGCAAGCTGGATACCACTCTTTCAAATCATTTATGCATATTACAATCTTGTAGCTTCTTATGTACATGTTACTTGTTATTAGTGCATTGGCACTCTTTCATAGCTTGCTTGACTATAAGGTGACATTAGTTGCATATTTCTTATCATGAATTGCCTGAGCACTTGATCACATAGTTATTATATATACATCATATGAAGCAAATGTGTCCGTGAAAGTTTCTTTTATCGCTCTCAGTTGTTAACTGAATTGCTTGAGGACAAGAAAATAGCTAAGCTTGGGGGGAGTTGATACGTCCAAAACGTATCTACTTTCCTGAACACTTTTGCTATTGTTTTTCCTCTAATTTGTGTGTTTTGAATACAACTAACACGGACTAACGCTGTTTTCAGCAGAATTGCTCTGGTGTCTCGTTTTTGTGCAGAAATCCAACTTTCAGTAAAAATTTGGGAAAAATCATCAAAAATCCTATTTCACCAGAAGACCCACGGAGCCAGAAGACGAGACGGAGGGGAGGCTCGAGGGCCCCACACACACAGGGGGCGCGGCCCAGCCCTGGCCGTGCCCACCTGGTGTGAGGACGCCTCGGCCGTCCTCTCAACCTTTCCTTTCGCCTACATATACCCCCTGACTCGATTATATCGAGGGGACGGCATTTTTCCCAGATAGACTTCCGCTGCGCCGCCGCCATCAGAAACCGTGATTCGGAACCAGAAACTCCATTCTGGCACCCTACCGGGACGGGGATTTGGAGGAGATCTTCACCACCATCATCACCGATACTCCTCCATCGATCATCCATGACTCCCCCATCCATGTGTGAGTAATTACCCCGCTGTAGGTGAGGGGATGGTAGGGATTGGATGAGATTGTTCATGTAGTTTGATATGAGATTGTTAGGGCATAGTGCCTAGTATCTTTATTTAGTGCCTATGACATTGTTGCAACTTGTTGTGCTTAATGCTTGTCACTTTGGGCCCGAGTGCCATGATTTCAGATCTGAACATGTTATTATTTCTATGATGATACTTGTTATTTAAGGTCTTACCTACAAGTTGTATACACATATTGTTGTCCAGAACCCGAGGCCCCAAAGTGACAGAAATTGGGATAACCGGAGGGGATGGCTATGATGTGAGGATCACATGTGTTCATCGAGTGTTAATGCTTTGCTCGGGTACTTTATTAAAAGGAGTACCTTAATTACCAGTAGTTTCCCTTGAGGCCCTGCTGCAACAGGCTGGTAGGACAAAAGATGTCGTGCAAGTTTCTCCTTGTGAGCACGTACGACTATATACGAAACACATGCCTATGATTGTTTGTACTAGGATGCTTTATCATTATTTATCTGTAATGCCCATGTCTCATTGATTTCATGAATTATCTTATCCATGCAACGCCCGTGATCCATCCCTATGCCTACAGTATTTGTTCCTACTGTTTACTACTGTTACTATTACCGCTGCTATTTTACTACTGCTATTACTGTTTCACTACTATCACCACTATAAAACTATTGCTACTGATAAACCACTGCGAGCAAGACTGTTTCCAGGTGCAGCTAAATTGACAACTCATCTGTTAAGGCTTACATATATTCTTTGGCTCCCCTTGTGTCGAATCAATAAATTTGGGTTTTAATTCTCTCGAAGACTGTTGCGATCCCCTATACTTGTGGGTCATCACAATGCAATTGATTGATTTGTTGAAGCATGTTTCTTTGCTGGAGGATGAGGCGGAGGATGAGCTCACCATGGTCGACCGACGGGCTCGGTGTGCGAGGTCGGATGCGTCTGTCTCGGCAGAGTAGTGGCCATGGCGTGCGAGGTTGGCTGCGGCTGTCTTGGCGGAGGAGCGGCCATGGCATGCAAGGTCGGCTGCAGCCGTCTTGGCGGAGGAGCAGCCATGACATGTGAAGGCGGATGCAGCCGTCGATTATAAGTAGTAAATATAATCTGAAATAAATATCGCTGCGAGCAAACATGTAACAAAACTGAAATTAAATGGTGTGAAATGCTTGGAAACAAGGCCTAGGGATCATACTTTCACTAGTGGACACTCTCAACAAAATAACATAATTGAACCAATATATACTAACATCAATATGCCACTCTAAACAATTCTCCAAATTAAACAAAGACTAATCATGCGTAGGGCTACGAAGCACTCCTCAAAGTCTGTATTTTTCCAAACTAGATTGTCCCACACTATCACCATGAACGCACTAGATGGTTCCAACAAACACCAACAATTCATAGAGACATTAACCAAAAAGACACACATGATGCGCACACTGTTATTGTCACGCCATGATACAAGGTATCTCCGGAGATTACAATAATAAAGCACGGGAGTAGCATAATATCTGAATAATAGCATCTACCAATTCAACTAGATACAAAGCTCACGATCACATAAAGATCACATCATGGGAGAGAGAGGTGAACCACATAGCTACCGGTAGAGCCCTTAGCCCCGGGGGAGAACTACTCCCTCCTCATCATAGGAGACAGCAAGGTTGGTGGATATGACGGTGAGGTCGATGGAGACGGCGGAGACGGCGATGGAGACCGATCAAGACAGCTCCGGGGGCACTTCCCTGTCCCGGCAGGGTGCCAGAACAGAGACTCCTGTCCCCTGAAATTTGTCTTCGACGGCGGCGGAGCTGCGAAACTGTTCTGGGAAAAACGCCGATTGATCTAGGGTTTGGACTTCGGGAGGCTTTAAATAGGCAGAGAGGCGGCATCAGAGGGCCACCAGGGGGGCCTCACAACCCCTGGGTGCGGCCAGGAGGGGGGCGCGCCCCCTCATGGTGAGGCTGCCCTCTGGCCCCTCTCCGGCTCTCTTTCGGTCCACGTCCTTCGTCCGGGAAAAATAGGAGTTTTGGTCTTCGGTTTGTCCAATTTCGAGAATATTTCCTGTGTAGCTTTTCTAAAATACAAAACAGCAGAAAACAGGGAACTGTCACTGTGGCATCTCGTTAGTAGGTTAGTTCCGAAAATCGCATAAAAACAACACGAAGTGTAAACAAAACATGAAGCAAATGGTGTAAAACAAGCATGGAGCATCAAAAATTATAGATACGTTTGAGACGTATCAAGCATCCCCCAAGCTTAACTCCTGCTCGTCCTCGAGTAGGTAAGTGATAACAAAAGAATAATTTTTGAGGTGACATGCACCATCACAATCTTGATCATCTAAGTAAGCACTGAGTGCTGGGATCAAAGAACTTAAAACATGGGCATAAAAGACATAATCTTGACAATAAGAACTTAGCAACCATGTTATAACATGAAAAGAAACACAGACGAAAGATCATGAATAATGAAACGATGAAAGTCAAACGTGTGTTCAAATCATATGGAAAAACATAGCAAATGGTTTTCAGCTTGTCCTTCATGGAATAGCAAAACATAAATGCATAGGACACCTTCAAGTTTAAAAGGGCGACTAGATACAAATAATTTAAGAACAAGTGAAACCATAATCATGAATCAATCAATGATAAACTTTGGAACAATGCACATTAAACTCAGAATGGCAACTATGCTCTCTTAGACGGTGCATAAAGGTAGAAGGTGGAGACTCAACATAAAAGTAAAAGAAAGATCCTTCGCAGAGGGAAGCAGGGATTAAACATGTGCTAGAGCTTTTCATTTGTAAAACAGAGAGATAAAAATTGGTTGCAGCACCCACCACTCTCGGCTTTCTCGATATCGACACAAGGGCTATCACCTCGCATGAGCACTCCTCGGCTTCCTCTACAATCCAAGCATCCGCGATGCAACTTTGTCAACGACGCTTCCGCGGGGGGGGGGGGGGGGGGGGGGGGGGGTCTCAGCCCATTGGTTTCTACACCTTCGGTTTCTCTCCAGTCTAACCGTCCACGACCCTACTATTGTTCACATCACTACCGCTACGACTGCGCGGGAGGGAGGGGGGGTTAGAGATATATGTCAGTTAGGTTTAAGGATAGATTAGGTAGAGATATTACTTGTCTTCTACTCCAAGTCTACTACCTGTACGCCTATATATACTCGCCCCCGAGGCTCAATAAGATATCCACCATATTCCGCCAATCTCTCTCTATCGTTCTACACATCTCTCCCAGAAGTTGTGTAATTCCCACGAGGGGATCATCGTGAAGAGGCCAATGAAGTTGTTCGGATATGAACCCTTTTTGAAGGCAAGTTCAAGACTACCTTTTGAGCCTGACCATAAGGAAAGAAGCCTTCAAGGCAGAAACATCTCTTGATTGGTACCCAGCTTGTCCCAATAAAGGGTAGAATACCGAGGCATTGCAGTGCCATGGAACTCCTAGAAGTGAGGCCAAAGCTAACTTTGTTTGACATGGAGTATTTCAAGACATGCAAATCCTACCTACTTGGCGAGATGACTAAGAAACTTTTGCAAAGAGTTGCGAAATGGCGTCCGACTTATTGTAACTGGTACATGTAGTGTATGAATCCCAATGGACACGATAGGCGGAGGTGGTTACGATTACTTTATTACCTTCACCGATGATTTGAGTAGATATGTATATGTCTACTTGATGAAACATAACTCAGAAACCTTAAAAACTTCAAGATTTCCAGAATGAAATATGTAATCAGCTCAGCAAGAAATAAAGTTTCTATGATATCGGATCCTGGAGGCAAGTACACGAGCACCGAGTTTGATGGCCATCTGAAAAGTTCCAAAATAGTTCCTCAGCTCACACCGCCGAATGCGCTGTACAAGAACGTTGTGTAGTAAAGGCTGAATCGAACCTTGTTGGACATGGTGTGAGAATTAGCTTAGAGCTTGGTTTTCAGATCATGTGAGTTGTAAGAGCGTTGCAAGTGAATATTTTTTCGATTGTAAGTGGGATGCAAAAGTATTTCTGACCGTTTGAGTTGTCTGGTGATTCATGCTTATCGGGAGTTTCGAGCGGTTTGCAACTGTCCGATAATAAGTAAGCTAATTCTCGGTCGTCCAGAACTAGTCGATTCCATAGTTCTTTGTTACGTCTAATGATTTACACACTAAGCTCTATCTAACACAAGATAGTTTTCCGCACAAATGTTGGTGGTAGATCGTCTCGCTCGTGGAGGCCCATAGCTAGCTTGGACAGGTCGAGTTTATGATTCTCGCATTGGGACGTGTGTGCAAAGACGCTATGAATCGGACTAGTAATACAGACGAGTCAAATCAAATGGTGTGCTTGAGGAATGCAAGCACGAACAGACGAGCTGTTCGTCTCTGTTGAGTTTGGCAGGTTGGATCCCCGCGCGTCTCCGGAACTGGTTGACCCACCCCTGTCCGTTCAGCGTCCCAGTCGGATTCCCACAGCAGCGGCAAACCAAACCAAGCGAGCAAGCAGCACGGGATGCCCGTCGTGGGCTCGGCCTGGTCGCGGATGGCGACGCGAGCGGCCGCAGGCGTCCGTTTCCGTTGTTCTCCCCGGGGGAATCGAATCGGATGCCATCGATCGAGTCGTTGCCCCCACGTCGCGGATTCCATTTTTCTGTCTAATATATACTTCCAAATTTTTCCTTCCATTTACTAACACCTGAACAGATCACTCTAGAAACCCTTTTTAGCTTAAGAGAGGTATGTCATGATATTTGAGAAGATTTAAGCAACGTGACCCAACAACATAATGATAAGCAGTTTCTTGGACACGAAATAATTAGCTTCACTTTTCTCAGAATATATGCTTTCAAATTAGCGCAAGTGCATTTTCCATGGTCGACATTAGAGTTTATAGTAAAAATCATTGTATCTTCATGCTATGTGCATCATTGCATTTTTATTTTGGTTAAGTATAATCAAACTGTATGATAAAAAATTAATTAATCAATAATAGGTAAAAGTAATTAGTATAAATTGTTGATACGCATCTGATACATGCCAACTCGAAGCGTAGATTTAGTCTACGAAATACCAGCAAAGCCTACGAAACTACCTTAGTAATCGAGTTCGTCCACGATCTTTCGTGGTAGGAGATTTAGTCTTACGACTCAAGCAGGGCAGTCATGGAAAATTAGAGTCCCCATGGGTGGGACCTTACATCGTGACAGAAGTAATACCAGGAGGAGCTTATCGACTACAAGATAAGAAAACAGGGAAAGATGAGAGCAACCCGTGGAATGCAGAACAACTACGGTGGTTCTATGCATAGAAGGAGTATGGCGACATGAACTTTCGAGTTATGACCCTCTGAACCCAGAACATGAGGCCATAGGTCGGGTTCTTTAGGTCAAATCGACAAGGTGTATAGCATGTTTCTATTTTTCCACTCGGGGGCTCCGACCCTCGAGTCATATGAAATAAAGTAAAAGTTACCGAGATCCCGTATTCATGATTATTCGAGAAATCTTACAAGGTTGTTCACAACCCGATATTCGACAAAAAAGTAAGCATAGTTCAAGGCAACTCGATGGTAAATTAAAGCATACCTCGGAACACTGATTAGTTCCCATGGTCTATTAATAGATAAACAAGGTGGCACAAAATAAAGTTCATCACGAGTACTTATTACATGAAACACGAAAGGAGAAAACTAAAAACAAAAGATTACATCAAAGGCGCATTTACTGAAAGTGTACTTCAGCCTCATACTCCTTCTGGCACTGAGTACCATCATAGATCTTCACATCAAACTTTGATGTACCGCAGTGGTAGTCGAAGATCATGAAAAACCCTTGGTGGAGGTTATGGTCTTCCGCAAAATGGGACCAGCCACCCCTGAAGTACATCTCGCCGTCTCCATCATACCATACCTCTACTTCATAGGGAGTTCCTCCTCCAGAATGTTCGCGAAGTATTGCTTCACGAAGTTCCCGCCCATCCATGAACTTAGTAAATTTCAGCGGCACCCGCTGAATCTCGTGGCACTAGGCGCCGGCTGCGGTGACCCAGCATACCACTGCATGTTGTAGTATGTAAGTCGTTGATATAACACTTGCGGAACAAGCCTCCACAAATATTACATCCCTCAGAATGGTACAGCAGAAACATTGCGGGCCCAAATACAAACTGAACTTCATATTAATACAAACCAAAGCGTGATGATAACGAAATGCTCCCCATAAGAGAACACCTCAAGTAATTAGTGTTTACAACAACTGGAAAGCTTCAAATAATTAAACAAGAGAAGAACTCAACAACTTATTCCTATTCTACAGTTGCTCGGTTCCTCGGCTACGATACTATTCTACTAGTTAGTACTCCTTCACTCTGATTCCTCGTCGGAAGACGCTCCGTAGCGTATGAAGTAATCCACGCCTTCGACTCCGCGAGAAAGATCTGGCTCCTCGTAGAAGATGTCATGCTAGCCTCCGATGGCGTTCAGAGTTGCTTCATCAAGCTCTTCACAGTCTAGCAAGGGTTTAAGAGATTGGGGTGAGTAACGAGCGTTACCCAGCAAGCTTCTTTAGAAAGAAGTTGTGTGATATGCACTATCTACAGCCATAGACCCAAATGATTCATAGGCCAATGCAAGGTTTTAGCAAAGGTTTCTTGTGTGATATGCACTATCTCAAGCTTTGTCCCAATAGTAGCATTGGACAGATCGTATAGACTCGGAATTGGTTTCGTGGTGGGGTTCGGTATAATCACTTGGAGGTCGTGCACCGACAAAATTTGAATTCCGTATGGTTGCAGCATGCGCACATCATTGCCGATAGCCGCGCCGCAGAATCTAATGGTGGGGTCCCCAAGAAATCCCTGAGCAGCTGCGGCACATGATCGGCCCGACATATTTGGAAGAGCAAAACCTCGAACGCCGCTGAGAGTTGAAGGACGGCGGCACGCTGATGAGGCTTATCACGAGGGGTGGTGAACTCGCAGTCCAAGCCCACACATTTGATCGGTGCGGCGTCGAGGAACCACTGATTGACAGCGTGGAGCCACTTCTCCACCGTTGATGCACAGAGGGTTTCTGTGATGGTGAATTCCATCCCTTCGGCGGTGAGATTATGCACCCGCGTCGCCGGCTCCATTGAAATGAGATGGAGAGAGAGCTCGATTGCCGGCCGTGCTATATTGGTGTGGTTTTGGCGGTGAGATGCTATAGTGGTTTTGAGGAGAGATTAGGAGAAGATGATGATCAAGAAAGCTAAATAGAGGTTTCTTATATATTAGAGATGGAGAAGAAGAAGATCAAGAGGCCGCTGGTGCTGATTAATTAGGCCGCCGGCCGGCGCTCTCCCGATGCGTTCGTTCCATATTACCGAAATGATCGTAATGGCCACAGCGATTTCCGAAACGATACGCGGGAGAGCGGCGGTTCGTTTGAACTGCCCTTTAGTCCCAGCTCGTGGAGCAAACCGGGACTAAAGGGTGCCCTATAGTCCCGGTTTGCGCCACGAGCCGAGACTAAAGGCCCTAAGGCATTAGTCCCAGTTGGTGGCGCAAACCGGGACCTAAGGGCCCATTTGAACCGGGACTAATGCTCCCTGGCCCACATTTTCAAATGAACCGAGACTAATGACCCCTTTAGCCGCGGACCAAACACGTTGGAGACTAATGGGGGCGAATGGAAGCCCTTTTTCCTACTAGTGATAGTCAAGAGTCCGAACGCCGAAATAAGAACCAATCCTAAAATCTTTGGTATAGAGCTTTGCAGTTTACTTGTCAGTTTGGATCTAGCAAGGAGATTGCTCGTCTCTTGACAGAGAAGTCTGCGATGGGCAAAATCAGAAGGTGAAGGAGTATCTTAGGAGAATAAAAAGAAGAGTGTCGTCACAAGGAACGAGCCCGCAAGTGCTCGATGGCTAGTCATCATCTTCTCGGGTTGTTGTCTTTGTTCATCGATGTGTCTGAGAGTTTCTTGGTTGTAGCATGTTAGGAGAGTTGATTTGTCTAGCTAGATGGTTGGGTTGTTGCTTGCTTTGGGAGTAGTCCACTCACTTTTGTTGTTGTTGTTGTAGCGGTTTTTCGTTAATTAACTGGGCAACTCTCTTCTTCTTAATTAATAGATTGAACCAAAGCTTTGCCTCTGTTTCAAAAAAAGAAAAAGATTTCATTGGACCAGACAAAGCCAAATACGACTATTGGAAGTCGACTCCAGCTTGGCATCACCATCTCTGGTAAAAATGAAGGATTCTAATCCCGTCTAGAAAGCCAAGCTGAAAATATATGCTTCTTTTTTTTTTGAGAAAATATCGAGACAGATGGACGCAGCCACTACATGCACAGATTTAGACAACGTCTAGTGATGGTTGAACTCGTGGAAATTTTAGAATTGTTGAATTTCTTCACTAGTGTGTCAGTCGTCGACTTAGTGTCAAGCGTACGATTTTGCTCTTGGTGGATCAGGGTACAACCACCCCCACATATTAGTTCTCAAACTATCCAAATATTTCACATTCAACAACAAAACAGAATATTATACGGTTTGCATCTTCTTTTCGGTGCGGTACTTATGAAAATTTGTCTACAAATTATGTCGATGGTAGAGGGTCTCGCTCGAGGAGACAAAGATAATACGAATCGTTTTTTTGGTAGTAATACGAGTGAACCAAATCAAATGCCGCCAGGAATGCATGCGCGCCTCTGTTCAGTTGGCAGGTTTGATTTTGATCCCCGCGCATCATTGTACTGGTTGACCTGCCCCTGTCCGTTCCATTCATGTCCCTTTCCGCTTTCCACAACAACGGCAAACCAAAGCACAAAGGATCAGCGAACCATGGAGCAGCATGATGTCATGACCCGGTGGCCATTGACATCGTCCCCGATGAAGAGGGAGAAGGGAGAGCGGAATGCTCAGAAGTCAGATCTACTTTACACTACACCTAAAAATGAAAAAGAGAACTGTAGATAAGAACTAGGGTTTTGAGTTTTCTTGATAGCGTGCTACCCAGCCGCCCACTCTCCCGAGTTATATAGAGTACCCCGAGGAGCCATGCAAATACAGTCATTACTACTCTGATGATTACAACAAAAACCCTGATCAACGAAACAAAGAGACAAGACGGGCTGACAGCCGTTGGATGGGCCGAAGCAGTAACTAGACATCTCAGCCGTTTGTTAACTGAAGATTGGGGGGTGTCGACACCAGTGAATCTTCAGATAGCACACACACCATCACTGACACCGAGTCCTGATACACGAGATGCCCGTCGGCGAGGTCGTGGATGGCGACGCGAGCGGCAGCTGGTGTCCGCTTCCATTTTTCTTCCCCTGGGGAATCGAATCGGATTCCATGCCATCGTCCATCGAGTTGTTGGTCCACGCGCTCGCCGCCACGCCTCACGCCGCCCATCCTCGCCGGCACGAGCGGGCGTCACGCGTGCACGCGCAGCTCGACCCCTCTCGTGTCGCCGCGCGGCCGCACGCGTTGAGCTCTCCGGCTCGCTGGCTCTGGCCCCATGCCCCAGATGATCGGATGCGTCACTGCCGTGAGGATTCGGCCGTGCCTGTGCCCCTCCCATTTTCCTTTCGATGACAATGGCGCAGCAGGCGTGAGTGCTGCGTCGGATCGGACGACGTCGCTGTCCGAGACGCTGACGCTCAGGTGAAACCCGTGCGTGCGCGAGCTAGTACAGCACGTATCTACTCAAATTCTGCTCACGTCCGTTGATCTGGTCGGTCGGTCCAGTTATGGCGCACGAACGAGCTGTCGTCGTTTTCCTTCGCCAGCTTGCTCTGCACCTCGCAGAGATAATAGATACTCCCTCCCTTCACTTTTGTAAGGCCGGGACCGAACCCACGCACAAATTCGGTCACGTTAACGAAAATAATGGGTTTCCCAAAATGCCCTCCCGTGACGTCGCGACCGGCCACAGAGGAGCGGTCCTCACTCTCTCCGCCGCCGAGCACGATTAGTGTTGGTCGCAGACGCCGATCCAGATCGACCTCCGCCGCCGCTCCCCTGCTCCTCGCCGTCGGCCGGCTTCCTTCCTCCACCTTGAACTCCCCTACTAGCGGCGCCCTGGTGCCCCTCTTCCCACCCCCTCTTCCCACTCCCCTGCCCCTCTATTACCGGGTGGAGCACCTGCAACGAGGGATCTCAAAGATCAAATTTTGATCCCCTCCCGTCACATCCGACCCATCCCACCCCCTCTCTCGCCTGCGCAGCACCAGAAGTAGCCGTGGATCTGCTCCCGCAGGTGTCGGAGGTGCGGCCGATGGGGACGCGGCGGCAGGGCGAGGGCTGCGGCGTGGGGTTGGGTTCCGGTCGCTCAAGCTACTGAACGTGGCTATGGAGTCAGGGCGTCGGCAGAAGCCGAGACCGCCGGCCGCCGCGCGGTCCTTGGCCTCATGGCCACCGCCATCGCCGGCGGAGCTTTCGCGCAGGCAGCGCACGCCGGCCCCGTCGCCGCCATCAAGGTTGGCCCGCCGCTCCTGCTCTCCGGTGGACTCCGTGAGTGCCTCTACCCGCTGCTCATACTTACAGATGTACTCCGCCGTCATCTGATTGATGCTGATTTGGTTTCTTTGTGGCAGCCGGAACGGACAACTCGGACGAGGCGAGGGACTTTGACCTTAACCGGTTCTACCTGCAGCCGCTGCCTGCAGCGGAGGCGGCCGCCCGGGACAAGGAGTCCGCCCAGGACATCTTCAACCTGAAGCCGCTCATCGACAAGAAGCAATGGCCGTACGTCATGAACGACCTCCGCCTCAGGGCCTCCTACCTGAGCTTCGACCTCCAAGCCCGTCGACGTCGCCTACAGCCGCCCTCACCTACCACGTCCGCTCCAACCCCATGCTCTGCATGTGCGCATCCCTCTCCCTCGCCGTCATGGTCAGGTCAGTAGTCACTCTCTAGCGTGCCTACCTCTAAATAAGCTGCTACCCTGTTCCATTCAGAGAATTGCAATTGCTAAACAATCGGCTCCATAATCACTACCATGCAATGCATCTGAATATCCTTTTCATGTTACACGATAACAGGAAGCAACACTTGGTCTTGCAATCAACGAATATATCATTACACTCCTTATCCCAATCGATACGTGCACTTGTGCTGATGCTTGATTGTATATGCATACTCTTGACATTGGATAGTTGAATAATGGACTATATTCAGTTCAATTCTTGTTGCATTAACTAGTCGTTTTGTTTCTCCTATGCATCGAGTTAGCATCTCTCTAACATTTGATCAGCATCTTCTTTTGTTTCTCCTTCTCTGTATAAGCACAGCAGCTTTATTTCTAGGATTAGATGAAGTGAACTGTAAATAAACACAAAACAAACACACAATAAATATGTACTCCCAGGTAGTAACAACAAACACACAATAAATATATACTTCCAGGTAGCAACAACAAACACACAATAAATATATACTCCCAGGTACTCCATAATAAACACACACAACCAGTAGGATCAACGGACACCTAGTCCAAGCATCTCTAGAGCCTTTGCATAAATTGCCGGAGGTACTGTAATCTTTGATGGCAGCTTTTTGAGCTTTTTCAGCTTATTCTTGTTCAAATGAGGAATTTTGTATCCGTTGCCACCACCACTGTCCATCACTTCGACCATGCAAGTCTGAAGTGTAATGAAGACCTTGTTCAAGTTTGCAACGTCATATGCATCAAATTCTTCTTGCACGCCTTCAATTAACTCCTTAAGAGTTTTTGGGGCCCTACAGTCCGTCAGCGACTGTATCCCACTAAAGAACCCCAGGTCAAGAGCGTTCATGTCTGGAGAATTGGCTGGTTGATGCATTATTCTGATGTCGAGGCCTGTTTCAACGACAGCTTCAGCGAATTCTGCATCATCCGGTGGAATATGGGTCCTTGCATTATCTTGTTGAATCCAAATTGTTTGTCCATCATTATCAGGCCACACTGCTTGTATAGCTGGCACAACTTTCTGTATGATATACTCCCTCATCACTTCTCTATTCACAATAATGTTCTTGGTCTCTAATGTTCCCTTTTCTCTGTTCTTGCTTTTCTTAGCTGCTGGGGTAACTTTGACAAATGGCCACACCCCAACTTTACCTGAAAATATGACTTTACCATTTGCATCATACCTCGGCCTTGTGACAGCTGTGAGAAACATCACTTTTCCGATAGAGTTTTTGTTTTGCACGGTTCATTCAGGATCTGGTTCCTCTGGCAGTAGGTAGTAGTGTCTTCTTTTTTTGGTCATATAAAACCATTTCTCATCAATGTGGATAATGTTCTGCATATTTCCGAAACTAGGGCCTGCCTCATCTCCTAGCGTCGTGTGGTCAAGCATGGATATGCAAAAATCAACCCTGTCTTTCATATTTTTCTCGGTCAATGCCGGCTTCAAGGTGCTCGAATGTCTTCTTATCTTGCCCACCTTAAATTTTTTGTAGAGCGTAGTAGGGCTTATACCAAGTGCCCTAGCAAGTGAACGCACAGTTGACCTCCGATTTAAAGGAATTGTCGGGATAAGGGATAGGATATCGTCCATAGGTTTCCTTCCGCAATTTCCTTTTCTTTTGTTGGACACATCCACTTCTTGACCAAGGGCCTTTTGTTTCTCTGCCATCTCCCATATTCTTCTAACCACTCGAACATGTGCTTCAAATATTGCAGCAACATCTTTCTTATCATTTCTTTTGAACTTTCCACCTCTACTCTTATGGAGTGTCAACAGTGACATGTAAATGGCATATCGATGTTCATCTGTAAGCCACCGCCTTTGTCTTGACAATTGCTGACCGCCTACAGTAGCAAATTCAACAAGAATGTTGCATAAATGGTTTTGTTTCTTGATGCATTTTTTTCCACTTGATGCAGAGAAAGTAAATGATATGCAGTTGATGGAGAAGTATCTGATGGAGAAGGGTTATTAGCAGAATCAAATGGTAGAAAGAAAAATATGGTACTGTATGCACTTTCTACTTTGTCAGTACTGCCACACTTTCTTCTCATTGTTTGCATGAAAATGTGTTCCTCATCACCACTTAGTTATATCGGAAAAAGTACATGGTAGCTTCAGACAAATAGCCACTGTTTGTTTGTTTGTTTGTTTGAAAATGCTACACATGTATACTTTATAGCACACTAAAATCTGCAGGAGCTTATTAGATTGTTAGGTGAGCGATGGTGTCTGAAGTTTAGTACTCAATAGTTCAGTACCCAATTCTTTACAGCTTATTCCCTGGAAGGGCCCTACTATCAGCTTATTTACAGCCTATGGCCCCATCAAATTCATTTGCCTAACAACACATCATTTGTCCCCATCCAACAGAAATGACACTAGCCCCCAACAGACCCCCCGAAGAGCAACATTTATACATGACCGCACAAGGCGACACCCAAATAACACTGGTTATGTTTTACATGTTGAGTTTGTAAGTACTGTACCTGTATTTAGAATTTCTTCCTCTTCATTTGTTTCTTCTTCCTCTGGATTATTTTGTTCATCCTCTGGATTGTTTTCTTCTTCCTCTGAATTAGGTGGGCTGAAATTCAGATCTGGAACCATTTTGAATTTGTTGTTCTGGATTGTGCAGGAGCAGGAGCTTTATCCTTGCCGGCTGGATGCGATCGGCAGAGCTTGCAGACGACACGATCGATCTAGTGGAGCTTGCCGGCTAGACGTGTGCTTTGCAAAGCTTGTCGGCTGGATGCGATTGGCAGAGCTTGCAGGCTGGACGCGTGCTTTGCAAAGCTTGCCGGCTGGACGCGCTCGATCCAACGGGAACATGGGCTTCAAGCAGCGGATGGACGTTTGCTTTGCGAAGCTTGCCTGTAGGGCGCGCTCGATCCGGCTGGACGTGCGTGCTTGATCCAGCAGGAACCTGGGCGAGGACCTGGGCTTCAAGCAGCGGCTGGACGTGCTTGATCTGGCTAGGTGCTGCAGGTTCTGGGGCTTGGCAGGTGTTCCCGGTTCTGGGGCTTGGCGGGTGCTGCTGCTGGCTGGCGCTGCTGCTGGCCGGCGCTGCTGCTGGGGGATCGATCGATGAGGACACAGCGCCGGCCGGCTGCTGGGATGATCAGGGTGATCGATCCATGAAGACAACAGCTGCAGGAGGGGATCGATCGGGATGGATCGGTGAGGAGAACAGGTATAGGTGATCGATCGGGAGGAAGGTCGCGAGGAAGGAATCGAGGAAGGAAGCGATCCCGAAGCTTTTTGAATTTTGAATTGTTCCATCGATCAGGGGCATATTAGTCCTTTTAGCTCTGTTTTGGATTGTCGGAAATTTGCTTCCCGGCCTTACATTAGTGAACGGAGGGAGTACAGTATTTCACTGCCAAGTGCCAAATGCATATTCTGTTTTGCAAAGTCGATATGCCAAGTGCTAATCCTATCGTACGTACAAATTGATGCACGATTTCTTTTTCTTTGCCGGGAGTGGTGGAGGAAACTAATAACTGGCCTGTAGAGTATTTTCGTAAACAAATACTCCTACTGACAAGGGTATAGCTGATAGAGCCCGCTAGTTGAGTACCCCTGAGGCCCGTTGAGCTAGGCTCAATTGTAATATAGTCAAGATACAAGTTCTTACCGTATGTCGATATTGTAATCTGTATCGGACCCTACCCAATCCTCGAGACCTGGTCACCTATATATAGGGGCCAGGAGGGGACGGTGTGGGACAGATTGAAAGCAAGCAAGGTTCAACACCCAAGTTTACTTTCGATATACACCTATTTCGACTAACTTTACCTTCGAGTTCATCCGACGCCCTATCTCCCCGATCCTAAGTCCTTCATCTAGGACATTTGTCGAGTTAACCCTCGTCAATTGGCGCCGACCGTGGGGACTCTGGGCGTTGGAATCATGAATTCGACGGCTTTTTTGCTTTTAGCCAACAGCAGTGCAGGAACCGACAAAAGTCAAGAGATGGAGTTGACGATCGGAAGTCTAAGCATCTTAATCAGACTCTCGGGCTCGACCCGCCTCTCAGATTCGACGAAGCCAGATTCGTCGGCAAGTGAGCCCAAGACAGTAGCAATGATGGAATCATCTGAAGGCTCTTCCAGCGAGGTAAACTCACTGGTCAGCTTAGGAGAAGCACAAATCGCAGAAGGCGAAGAAATTCAGGAAAAACTCGACACGGAGGTAAAAGCGTTTAAAACGCACAATAGTACAAAGGACTTCGCCGCTGAAAGTAGTGGCGTCTCCAAAAGAGTACACCAGTTATGCGTCATTACCACTGAAGCAGAAGAAGAAAACAATAACGAGGGAAGCAAAGGGGTCGACAGGCAAGTCGACAAGATAAAGGAGCACAACAAAAAGGAGAAGGAGAAAATTCACGTCTCAGCCGGAGAGTGGAGGATCATCATGTCAGCTATCAATCATGTCACAGAAGTACCCGAAGGCTCAAGAAGAGAAGTTCTAATGGGATATCAGTACGCATTACACCAGCACAAGAAGAAACTGAGAGAGGAAAGAGACATGTTTTTTCACGATAATAAAAGTGTGTCAAGGGAAGAGTATTGGAATGATTATAGTGATGATTCAGAGTACAGCAGGGAAAGGCGCGGAGACCCAAAACACAACAGAGGGACAACGGCGCAAAGTAGAGAGGAAAGGTACTCGAGAAGTATTACTCCACAGCTAGAGGAGGAGGAAGAAGACTTCGTGCAAGAAACACCAGAAGCAGCGCTGATAGCAGCACAGGCATACCTACTAATCACACGGCCAGAACCCAGAGATCCGCGGGAAGACATGCACCAAGCCGCAATACGAAGCCTCGGGATAGTGGAAGACAAGATCAGGGGAAAAGGTCCAGAGGCAAAGTCGACAAGCTACAAGGAGAGGCGAAAGGAGAAGTTCAAGCATAAAATCACACGAAATGAGTCTAGCGAGTCATCAGAAGAAGAAAGGCGACAAAAAAGGAGGGAGGACGCAAGAAATATAATAGCGCATGCTCGAGTAAATAAATCGCGCCACGCCTGGAGGGAAGAAAATTATGAGGGCGACGAAAAAGAGATGGGCGCGTTGTGCTTTACCCGCAGGGTTCGCAAAACGCGGGTACCCAAAGGATTCAAGTTACCGCACGACCAGCAAAAATATGATGGGTTGCAAGAACCTACCCTATGGTTATTGGATTACCTGCAGGCAGTACAGATATTAGGGGGAACAAAAGCAACAGCAATGCAAAGTTTGCAATTACACCTCACCGGCGCAGCACGGTCCTGGTTGAATACCCTACCCAATGAATCCATCGGAAGCTGGGGAGAACTCGAAAGCCAATTCGTAAGAAATTTTCGCTCGACATATAAGCGCCCAACATCACTGGAGGAAGTCAAAGCATGTGTGCAAAGGAAAGGCGAAACTCTACGTTCTTATATACAACGATGGAGTGTAATCAAAAACTCAGCAGAGGACGTCTCCGACGAAAGAGCAATAGACGCTTTTTCGGCTGGCCTTCGTCGCTCAGACCTTGTGGAAGAGATAGGAAGAACAAGGCCAACAGCAGTAGCCGAGTTAATGGAAGAAGCCAACAGATTCGCTGACGGAGAGGATGCATATAACAACAAAAGAGGACGTTCACCAGAAGTCGACAGAACAAGTAGACAGAGGAGAAGACACCACAGCAGGGATAACCAAGGAAGGCGAAATCAGGTAGCCGCGGGCTACGAAGCAAAGGAAGAGGAAGGTTATGAAAGTAGGAAGTTTCAAGCAAAAGGAGCAGAAAAACCAAGATACTCCGGCCCGTCGGCCGAAGACAAGCTATATGGACCTTGTCGAATCCACTACGCGTATCTTGATGGAAAGAGAGTCTCAAACCACCAGATGAAGGATTGCAGAACTTTCCTGAGGCTACAGAGCGCCATGGGTTCAAGCCAAGGGGGATGGCAAGGAGAAAAATACACAAGTCAAGGATATCAAGTACAAAGGCTAGCGAGGCACCTAGAGTCGAAAGTTTACATATCGGCAATGATTCAACCGGTGCCCAAGTCAAAGAAAGAGCGAAAGAACATATCCAGGCAAGTAAACCTAGCAATATCATCACCACCAGCCACCACAGAATACTTGCGGTGGTCAGATCAATCAGTTAAGTTCAGCAGAGCAGACCACCCAAGGAAAGTTCCCAGGCCGGGCCACTCGCCAATGGTGTTAAAGGCGCAAATAGGAGGGTACGATATCGGGAGAGTATTCATGGATGTAGGAAGCGGCATAAACCTAATATATGCTAGAACCCTGAAGGCAATGTGTATCTCGCTGTCAAGCCTGAAGCCAACAGATTGTTCTTTTCATGGAATAGTACCAGGAGCCGCAAATTACCCTCTGGAGAAAATAGAACTCGACGTCTGCTTTGGCAGTAGCAGCAACTATCGCAGGGAGAAGTTAGAATTTGAAGTTATGGACTGGCCCTCACAGTACCACGCAATTCTAGGGCGCCCAGCATTTGCAAAGTTCATGGCAGTACCTCACTACGCGTATCTAACGCTAAAAATTCCAGGACCCAAAGGAATGATCACAGTACAAGGGAGCTTCGAAGTAGCCAACACTTGCGACAGAGAATTTAATAGAATGGCGCAAACCTTTGGCATGACAGCAGAATATGAGAGGCTGAAAAGAGAAACCGATCATAATGTGCTACCCGACGTTGGACGATCCCTGCCAGATCAGACTTTTGACACAACTCAGGACTCGAAGAAAATCCAGGTCCACCCTACGGACCCAAACAAGACAACATCGATTGCGGTAAACCGGGATCCGGCATAGAAAAGCGCGCTTGTCGAGTTCCTCCATGAGCGCTGGGAAATCTTTGCCTGGTGTCCTTCAGACATTCCAGGGGTTCCCAGGGAACTCATCGAGCACGCATTAAATGTAGATCCTAAAGCAAAGCCAGTCAAACAACTATTGCGACAATTTGATGAACCCAAAAGGAAGGCGATAGCATCAGAATTGCACAGGCTAGAAAATGTCGGATTTATCAGAGAAATAAAAACTTCGAGTTGGGTATCCAATCCAGTCATCGTACCCAAGAAAAACACAGACGTGCAAAGAGTATGTGTCGACTACACATCTCTCAATAAGCACTGTCCAAAGGATCTCTTCCCTCTACCCCGCATTGATCAGATAATTGATTCAAGAGCGGGATGTGCAAGGCTTTCCTTTCTGGACACATATTCTGGTTACAACCAGATCAAGTTGAAAAAATAAGACGAAGAGAAGACAGCTTTCATCACACCATATGGGGTGTTTTGCTATCAAGTAATGCCTTTCGGCCTAAAAAATGCAGGAGCAACTTATGAACGGATGATGCAAAACTGCCTTGGGAGCCAAATAGGACGCAACATCCAAGTCTACATTGACGATGTAGTCATTACCACAAGAGAGGAGTAATCCCTAATCAGCGACTTGGCAGAAACCTTTGACAACCTGAGCAGGTACAAGCTTAATCTTAACCCGACAAAGTGTTCCTTCGGCGTATCGGCAGGACAACTTTTAGGGTTCCTGGTGTCAGCATGAGGAATAGAGGCGAACCCAGAGAAGATCCAAGCAATTTTAACAATGGGGAAACCCACGAAACTACACGACGTACAGAAACTCGCAGGACGCGTCGCGGCACTAAGTAATTTCGTTGCTCGATTGGGAGAGAAGGCACTCCCTTTCTATGTACTTATGAAGAAGTCAGATGATAAATTTGAATGGATAGAAGAAGCAGACGCAGCTTTTGCGCAGCTGAAAAAAGTGCTTTCCACGCCACCAGTGCTGGTCGCACCAAAAGAAAAAGAGCCACTACTACTCTACATCGCCACAACCCATCAGGTGGTGAGTACAGTATTAGTAGTCGAAAAAAGTGAAGAAGGAAAAGCCCACGGCGTCCAGAGGCCGGTATATTTCAGCAGTGAAGTACTTTCTCCGACGAAACAGAGGTATCCGCACTATCAAAAACTTGCATATAGTGTCTTTACAACAGCACGAAAATTACGACAGTACTTTGCGTTGCACCCAATTATAGTGGTCAATGAAGCACCACTATCGAACATATTGAACAATCCTTCAGCAACAGGACATGTCTCTTTGTGGGGAATCGAATTATCTCCCATGGACATCACGTATGAAAAAAGAAAGACGATCAAATCGCAAATCTTGCCAGATTTCACAGCAGAGTGGTTGGAGTTGCAGAGCACGGGACCGCCAGATTTATCGAGTGTCTGGACAATGTACTTCGACGGTTCTAAGAGAGTCCAAGGCGTAGGCGCAGGAGTAGTCCTGATATCACCACACGGTGACAAACTGAAGTACGTTTTACGGATGAGTTTTCCGCAGGCCTCTAATAATGAAGCAGAATACGAGGTTTTACTGCATGGAATGAAGATGGCTAAGGCGTGTGGAGCAACTCATCTAAAAATATTCGGAGATTCAAACCTCGTCGTCCAACAAGTTATGAACAGATGCGACATAATTAATGACAACATGATGGCCTACAAGAACTTATATCACTATCTCGAAGGAACATTCGATGGGTGCGAAGTCTCGCACGTCAGCAGAAACAGCAACGAAGAAGCCGACAATCTGGCAAATATCAGGTCACAGTGCCTGCCCGTGCCATCTGGAGTCTTTTGGGAAGAAATAGTGGAAAGATCGATAAAAAGCGTCAAAAGTTTGACTACTGGAGTGGGCTCAGGGGCTGGTGCGAAAAGTGACGAGAGTACACCAGAACGCGAAGAAGTCATGATGATAGAAGAAGCCTGGATGCAGCCATATCTCGCATACATGATAAATAAGAAGTTACCAGAAGATGCAGTGGAAGCCAAAAGAATAACTCGACGATCGAAAGCATTTGTCATGTTGCAGGGGAAATTATACAAAAAGAGCATAACTGGCATTTTGCAACGTTGCGTAACACCTCAAGAAGGACAAGTAATATTAAAAGATATACACGTCGGAGTATGTGGCCATCATGCTAGCAGCAGGGCAATCGCGGCAAAAGCGTTTCGAGCAGGATTCTATTGGCTAACAGCCATTGAAGACGCGAAAGATATAGTTCAGAAGTGTGAAGCATGTCAAAGATTCGCGTCTCGACCACACGCGCCAGCAACAGAGTTACAGCCAATACCATTGTCCTGGCCCTTTGCACAATGGGGCCTCGATATGGTAGGGAAGTTGCACAAATCCTGGCCAGGAGGGCATGTTTACATGCTAGTGGCAGTCGACAAATTTACCAAGTGGGTGGAAGCGGCCCCGGTAACAACTCAAGATTCAACAGCAGCAATCAATTTCATTAAGTCAATAGTGTTTCACTTCGGTGTACCATACAGCATCATCATGGATAACGGGACAAACTTCACTTCAAAGGAATTCAAGAGTTACTGCGAAGGTTTGGGAATCAAGCTCAAGTTCGCATCCGTAGCACACCCGAAGACAAACGGGCAAGTCGAAAAAGCCAATGGCCTAATATGCAACGGGATAAAAAAGAGGCTCTTAGCACCTCTCGAGAAAGCCAAGAGCACTTGGGTAGATGAACTGCCCTCCGTTCTTTGGAGTTTAAGAACCATGCCTAACGCAGCTACTCAAGAAACTCCCTTCTTCCTGGTCCACGGCGCAGAAGCCGTGCTTCCAGTCGAGATTACACACGAAGCTCCAAGAGTGACGGCATACGACGAAGTAACCTCAACAGAAGCGTTACAAGACGACGTCGATGCACTGGATGAAGCAAGAGATAAAGCACTGGAAAGAGCCACGCAGTATCAACAGAGCCTGCGGAACTACCATAGTAGTCGAGTTCGTCCGCGATCCTTTGTGGTGGGAGATTTAGTCTTACGACTCAGGCAGGACAGCCACGGCAAGTTAGAGTCCTCTTGGGTGGGACCTTACATCGTCACAGAAGTAATACCAGGAGGAGCTTATCGACTACAAGACAATAAAACAGGAAAAGATGAAAGCAACCCATGGAATGCGGAGTAGCTACGACGTTTTTACGCATAGAAGAAATCTAGTGACATCAGTAACTTCGAGTTGACCCTCTGAACCCAGAACATGAGGCCATAGGTCGGGTTCCTTGGGTGAACTCGACAAATTGTACAAATATTTTACTTTTTCCACTCGGGGGCTTCAACCCTCGGGTCGTACGAAAGAAAGTTCATCACAATATGGAGATCTTTAAAGACATAATACTAGGTTGTGCAAACAACCCGATATTCTTTAAGCAATATAATTGGTTCAAAAGAACCCGATAATATATAAAGCATACCTCGGAACAACGAGTTGTTCCCATGGTCTATTAAGTAAAAGCATCAAACCAAATACGATTATTTATTACAGATAGCACAGCAACAAGGCAACTGGAAAAGGAGATTACATAAAGAAGATTCTAGTGGAAGTGTACTTCAGCCTCGTACTCCTTCTGGCATTGATTAACGTCGTATATCTTCACGTCAAACTTGGACGTGCCAACATGAAAGTCGAAGGTCATGAAGAAACCTCGCTGGATGTCATGATCATCCACAAACTGTGACCAACCGCCCTTGAAGTACTGTTCGCCAGCGCTGTCATACCAGACTTCCACCTCGTAGGGAGTTCCTCCCCCAGAATGTTCACGCAGAATTGCTTCACGCAACTCACGCCCATCCATGAATTGGGTGAACTTTAGCGGCAGCCGTTGAATTTCACGGCACTGCGCGCCGGCGATACAGAAAAATGAGTATATCCTTGGCTGAGGAGAAGAAGTGTTACCAGGAGGTGCGCTTGGGCCTGGGATAGCGCGAGGCACCTTTGGTTTATTCTTACTCCCGGCCGGACGGCCAGGACGTCGCTTCATTGGAGCGGACGACGAAGATCCTATAGCAGCTGGTGCTGTCTTATTCTTGCTGCCACGAGGGCGGCCGCGACCCCGCGGCGCCGTCGGGGAGCCGAGGTTCAGACGGGACCTATCTGCATCAGCCATGGAGACAAGTTGGCAGAAATGAAACCCTAGATGAAGAAGAAGATGATGCGGCGGAGGAGGAAATCTGTTTAGGGTTTTTACCCTCGCCAAGTGTGCTTTATTTATAAGCACATAGTTACGGGCCTCCGTGAAAACAAGGCCCATAAAATATTTGCAAAGGAGTTAAATTCTGCACATAGCAGACGATAATAAAAAAGAATATCAAAGAGAGTACGGGAAACCTCGCCTTGGACTCGGGGGCTTATGACTTCAAGGGAAAAAGAAAAGATAATGAGTGTACTAACAAGAATTCATATCCTTTGAGCCTATACCCGGGAAAAATTTCTCGGTTATAGCCTCGGGGGCTACTCCCATCGGGAGCGCTGAGCGCGCTCCCGATAGAAAATAGAGAAGCAGCAATGAAGATAAAGAAGCTATGATATGGTATGAGTCACCATTATTTCGACAACAATGAAACTTCGACTACATAGTCGACGAAATATAGGGCGATTACTCCCATCGGGAGCTACTCATGAGAAGTTAATGTAAATTCAAAAGATTTTGGATATTGCATCAGTCAAATTTGACTGCGACATGTGATTCTCGGATTACGTTATCGCAATGAAACTCGAATGCCGTGATTTATCACGAAGGTAAGACCCCGGGATCCGTCCTGTGTGGCCTGGTATACGCACATGGATGCGCTCTGCTAGTATGTATCCGTGTCTACGACGCGAAGAAAATCCCTGTGGACGCACTGGGTACCCTGAGAACTATTGGGATTCATTCTTTGTAAGTCCTAAATGCGGCAAAAGAGTGGGTTTGACCGGTCTCCCGAATTCAAGTCCAAGGGGATTGAATTTGAAGTAGGTGGCAAGTATCTGCTCCGGCAGTTAACTGACCTCTTGATCTGTCAGAGTTGTCAGGCTTGTTCATCAAAACCCCTTGCGAGATATTATCATGAAAGTAAATCGAAAGACCAAGTCGAAGATTTGAAGATGTGAAGAAGTCGAAGAGTTGATCAAGTCGAAGAGTTAAAGATCAGAGATTCAACCCGAATCTGCAATTCTGGTAGAATTTCAGGGGCTACTGACAAGGGTATAGCTGATAGAGCCCGCTAGTTGAGTACCCCTGAGGCCCGTTAAGCTAGGCCTAATTGTAATAATAGTCGAGATACGAGTTCTTACCGTATGTCGATATTGTAATCTGTATCGGACCCTACCCGATCCTCGAGACCTGGCCACCTATATATAGGGGCCAGGAGGGGACGGTGTGGGACAGATTGAAAGCAAGCAAGGTTTAACACCTAAGTTTACTTTTGATATACACCTATTTCGACTAACTTTACCTTCGAGTTCATCCGACGCCCTATCTCCCCGATCCTAAGTCCTTCATCTAGGACATTTGTCGAGTTAACCCTCTTCACCTACATTGACTCGTAGCCGACAGATCGCCTCAGAATGTTCTGACAAAGATCCAGTAGGCATGGGGATCCGAGACAAGATTCTCGTGGTCAAAACAAAGACTAATAATACAGCTAGTGAATGTCAACTTTGGGAGTTTGAGATCAACATCTATGTACACAAAATTAGTTTATATCTACTAATAAAAACATGATTTCTCCTCTTTTTTACACAGTTCACAAAAGATGTTCTTTATTACCAAAACACATTGTGTGAATATAGAATGTCCAAATACACATGTCAAATTTTTTTTCAAAAAAATAACATTTGAAAACACATAAAAACGAAACCACTATCGCCAATGTATATGTTATTAGAAGTATTAAAAATGTTTTTTATTAGAAGTCTTTTTTAATAGGTTGTAACATAGCTAACTTCTGCAATATTTATGTTTTCGTTAGTGAGAAAAAGAATAATATCTATAAAAATATATTATAGATATTTGTCATCATACATTAAAGTGCATGTTTTACCTTACTATTCTTTTACTCGATTCGGTTTCATATCCTCTCGCTCGTCTCGCTCTCTCAACTGTATTCTCTATCTCTAAAAAAATAGTATTCTCTCATGCTCTATCTTTCCCCCTCAGATAATTAATCTGTCAAGCCGTAGACGTTGCTCTCAGGTTCCGCTGCATAGGCATGCCAACCTTGGCTCTCTTCTTGGTATTGGACTTAGTAGGTGTAGACATTGCACTCTGAACATTGGTGGACCTTCTTGGTTTGGCCATCAGTTTGTTAGTGTCGAGAAGAGCTCATGGCCAGTTCAGTTGCACACAATTTGGACAGTTTAGTCCAGAGCCTGCTTGTAAAGATTGAGTCCCTGTCACACGCAATCACCTATGGCAGTCCATGTAATTTGAAGATATTATCCACAAATGTCCTGGCTACTTGGGGTACAGTGAGCGGGTGTGCTAGTGTCACGGAATGCGCATTTTTGGTGAGCTTATCGATCACCGCAAAAATAATGCTGCCACATTTGGATGCCTTCCATACCTCCAATTCATTATTCCAAGAAATGGAATGCTATACACGTAAATTAAAACTAGTTATTTATATGAACATCTGAGTGTGAATCTTCACATGTTGAACTATGGATGCGCTCATGCCGAAGAGGATCCCATTTATTCTTCATGCATACCTGAACAAGTTTAGTAGAGATATATTCCAACTTTATCTCTACTTCTTATGAATAGGCATGCATATCATGAAGAATCATGTTGCTTTTGCCATCAAACCATACACATTTTCCGCTACTTCGATCAATAAGCTCACAATCATGCCTAATTGCTTTGCACCTAAGAACCTTCATTGTGATCAATTAAATCATCAACTGCTAATTGTGCATCCATATACCCTATTCAACTTTGAAGTTATTTCCGATGTCTCAAATTAAAATCAATCCCATTTGTCTCAAACTGAACATTAGCAATCATAATTCATACCTTTATTATGGACATCTAACACTTTATTATAGAAAATGTTATACTTTCTTTTGTACATCATTATCCTTTCATGAATTAAGTTGTTAATGTGATGTTCCTTAGAGAGAACTATTTACAAGTCCTAACTGAATCTACTGAATCTACACGATTTCTGCATGTTGTTGTCTCTTGAGCACTCAATTAGTGCCAAACCATTTACACCGTGTAACAATTCTGCGATCTAAACAGTCTAAACAACCCCAACCTAGTTGAAACTATGGAAACATGTTGGGTTGAGGTACTAACTCAGCTTAAACAATGTATAAAAAGGATTAGTAACTTTATAAAAAAATCATATATTTTTTATGTTGAGGATTTTCACTTTACCTCGCATTATCGCATATCATACCGTTGGTATGAAAACATTCTGCTGCTACATGACCATATGGTTTAATGCCTAGCCCATCTAGCTTATGTGGTGTGCAAGCATGGTAGGCTGGCTGTTGTTATCGACTCCATTGCAGTGTCCACTGTAATGATTTATTTTGTTCTCTATTGGTAGTACTCCAATGACATATACCGCTCCCTTTCTTGTAGGATGATGGTGACCCATGGCAAGTTAAAGAAAATATAATTATACTAAACAGTTATACTTCTTTATAGTTTGTTTCTTATCATCTTCTGATGTTACTAGCGACACCCCCCCCCCCCACTGTATTTTGCATCAAAAAAATATTGTGATGTTACCAAATATATGCCATACTACCTAGTTAGCATTGTTAACCACACAATAATTTATTCCAGTTCTTTCTAGTTACATAGTTGCAATGTACATCATCGAAACTAGGTCTGAGTTGCATAAAAAATCATTTGCCAGCCATTACCCTTAACAAGATACATAACCACCTTAAATGTGAGAGAATAAAAAAAATGCCTCCTTGAATTTTTATTATTCATGAATTATAAAATGTATATGTATATTATTGCGTGAATGGTTAACTGTATTTTAATATTATTGAATATATGGGTGGATATTCCAAAGCATATGACCTAACAAATATCTCAATAGAAGTGTGAAGTGTATAGTTATGTAAGCAAATATATAGAAACTTCTCAAGTATAATAAACAGTTGGTATTTTTATATAGTCCAATGTGGCTGGCGACTAGATATAATTTCTTTTTTTTTTGCGAATGGATATAATTTCTTTAATTATTCCTAGGATGGGACGGAGTTGGTCTTATTGAGAATAGGCCACTTCTCACACTGTACCAGTACTTTTTGCAATTGAGTCGTCCCGTTCTGGATTACGGTGCGTTTAGTATAAGTTGTTAACATATGTTCATGATTGACACTTGTTGTTGAAATAGCATAGCATACAGTTATCACCGATGACATAGAAATATTGGTTCAACTATTATTTCACACACAAAAAAATTATATCACGATGAGCCTTTGCTCCGCCTTGTTCGTGTGATCTTACAAGTGCCTTTTTCATTATTTTGCTGTCGGGAATCGAGTGGATGCCGTCATCTTCCTCGCTGGCAGAGCACTACGTATCATGGGCCCAAGGGCAACTCCAGCAGGCCAACCTAAGCTGACGGAGTGCATCCGAGTGTGTCCGAACGGACAAGGGCACGGCCTAATCGCTGCCCAAGCAGACCGAGCATCATGGACCATTCGGAGCGACCCATTCCCTCCCAAAATTTTGGGTAAAAAATGCATTCACGTCGTGCATGTGCTCCCTTTTTCCTTCTGGAGCCCTCCCATTATAGGCACACCAAGCCACTTCCCGTGAATCGCCCCCCTCCTTCTCCTCCCCTCCACCACACTGCGCCACCGTTGCTCACTGGAGGCATGTCCTTGTTGTGCCAGCATAGTTTGGGCGCACGGACACCGGACCTTCATCCACACCGCCATTACATCACATGGTCTTTGGATTTGAATTCTTTCTTCAACATGGTAGGTTCTCAATGAAACTAATTCAGTATTCTCTAGGCTTGCGGAGAGCAATACACTGTATATATGGTCAATGGTCGTACATATTGCAAGGGTATTATTTAGCTGATGGTATATACGATCTATCCTCCCTAGGCCATATTTGTGAAGAAAAGCTGTGAGCCTACATAGGAGAAGCACAAAAGATTTGCAAAAGAAAAGAGGATTGTAGGAAGGATATGAAGCGGGCATATGTTATCCAATCCCATAGGGCTATTGTTCGATAGCCTGCTAGGACATGGAGTGTGCAGAAAATATGGGAATGGGTGTTTGCGTGATCATGCACAAATGATCTTTGAGGACGAGATACCATCTATTACCAAGGGTGAAAATTTCAGCGTGAGTTGGTTTCTCCTGCTCCTAAACCCGCATCGTTTCAACAGTTTTTTTCATGTGAACCATAAGATTCGTGATGTGATAACCCAGAGTTAATTAGATTTGGTCGAGCATATGTGGGCTCATGTAGTAAAGAACTCCGGAAACAACTAGACGGTCCTCTCATTTCATTTGCTTCTAAACTATGTTTGATTGTAAATTACTTAAATTTATTGGAATGCGAACTATTTAAGTTTATTTTACTTTAAACTATTCTAGTTTTATTTACTTCAAATCCACAAAATTGCTGAACTATGGCTAGTCATAGAAATGCGTCCTACCGCAGGATACATCCCTGACCCAAAGGGAGGACACGGTTTGTTTTTCGACCCGCGGGCAATTTGAATAGGCCTGTTGGAGTTGCCCTTATTCCATCGGCACTCCGGTGATCATGTTGTCTGTTAGGGTATGTACAACGGGAGCGCTAACAAGGGGCGCTAGGGTTAATTTCCCAGCCGTTTTGCCAAAATCCAACCCGATCCCGGGATTTGCCTTGGCGTCGCCGCAAAACGAAGCGTCGAGCGCTCTCACGTTTTTTCCTCAGCACCGAACGGTTTGGCCAGCAAAGGACGCTATCCACAGGCAGAAAAAAAGGACTTTAGCGCTTGAAACTAGCGTCTCCCGTTGGAGCGTCGGGCTCTTACGTTAATATCTTGTGATAATTAATTTTTTTTGCCAACTCAAGCGCTCACACAAGAGTCTAGCGTTGTACATGCCCTTAAGGTGTCAAGATAGGATCCTGTCCAAGTTCTACGTATAGTTTATTTTACATTAACTGTATCAATTTTTGTGTTTAAATTTATATTAGAAAAAAATTAAAAACACTATAAATGGGATTTAGGTTGGATCCCACCTGAGTTTTGGGTACACCTGGTTGCTTTCAGGTCCGTTGACCTGGTCGGTCCAGGCACGAAGTGACGAACTGTACGACTTGCTCAGTTCGGCAGGTTTGATCTCCGCGCGTCTCGGGGTCTGGTTGGCCCACCCCTGTCAACCGAACCAACCGAGCAATCAGCACGGTGGATGCCCGTCGGCGGCGAGGTCGCGGATGGCCACGCGAGCGGTCGCTGCCCGCTGGTGTGCCATCGAATCGAATCGGATCGGATGCCATCGGTCCAGTCGTTGGTGCACGCGCTCGCCACCACGCCTCACGCCGGCACGAGCGGGCGTCACGCGTGCGGCGTGCGCGTTCGGCTCGACCCCTCTCGTGTCGCCGCGCGGCTAGACGCACCCGCGTGCGTGCGCTGTCGAATGTGTTGGTCGCTGCGGATCGCCGGCGGCCGGCTCTGCCCCCAGACGACGTTGAGAAGCGTCATCGTCGTACCGTGAGGATTCGCCTGTGCCTGTCATTTTCCTCATGATGAATGCCGCGTCTGCAGATCGGTCGATGTCAGCTCTCACAGACGTTTTTTTTTACGGGGGAGCTCTCACAGACGTTGACGCTCAGGTGAAACCCGGCATCACGTACTGTACCTAGTACTAAAATTCTTTTTCACGTCCGTTGATCTAGTCTGTCCAGTTACTGTGCATGAGCGAGCTGTCGTCGCTGCCTGCAGAAACATTTCACTGAAACTGCAACATTTGGTCGGCAAAGTGCAGAGTCGATGTGCAGCGTAAAGCGTGATCACAATTCACAAGAGCTGATCTTACGGGCTAATCATACTTCCACCTCAGTATATATGCACATACATCATACTTAAGGCTTTTTTTTACACTATAATGTCCTAGAGTAGAATCATTAACAACTGGTAGAAATAAATTAGTCCAAGACGAAATTTTCAAGCACAAACAAAACTTCGAGTGTGAGGAATTCTGATAAAACAATGCAACAAAGTTTATAGCAAAGATAGACTCTGAGCATGAGTGAACCTGAAGTTCTTTTATCTGATTAACAAATTTATCAATGGAGTCGTAGCACCATAAAACCATAAATTGAGGACAGTTTAAAGTTTCATCTAGGGCATAAGAGGAAATAAAACCCTGCAAAATCATAGAACATAAGCACAATTACACATACGCACAATTACACTGCTAAAACAGTAACACAGTTAAATAAATAATAGTGGCACTGATTGTGTCAAAATAAAATAGTGGTAGCACAGAGAACATAGGAATTTTTGACAAATAAGACCACTTGCTCACTATAATTGTCAAAAAAGACCACCTGCCAATATTATTGTCAAAAAGAACCACCTCCCTGTGACGGCAAGCATGGCGAGGCGACACGTGGCTTGCCGCCACCGGCAGTGGTGGCATGTTGCCTCCCATCAACCAACTTGCCGCCACTGCCGGTGGCGGCAAGCCACGTGTCGCCTGGCCACGCTTGCCGCCATGGGGAGGTGGTCCTTTTTGACAAAAAAAATTCGTAGATGGTCCTTTTTGACAATTTTACTGGGCAAGTAGTCTTATTTGTCAAAAAATCGAGAACATAGTATCTGATCCAAAAGGTTTATCCTCATGCCATAAAACAAGATAATTTTCAGAACATTCCCATGGTTTTGATACTGTGCCAGTGATACATATATAGACAAATGACTACATTTTCCAACCAGAAGCATGCATCCGGAACTACAGATGGCTATCAGATCGACCCCTAAAGAGTCTCTGATTCCAAATCCAAATCGTGCAGATTGATGCACGAATTCTTTTTCTTTGCGGGGACTGATGGAGGCTACTAACAGGCGTGTTACTTGTATCCAGATGCGTAGTTTTGTCAGGACATCGAGTATTTGCGTAAACAAGTACACCTACATTGACTCATAGTCGACAGATTGCCTCAGAATGTTCAGACAAAGATCCAATACAGGCACGGGGATCCTACGAGATTCTCATGGTCAAAACAAAGACTAATAATACAGCTAGGGAACATCAACTCCGCATCGACAGTTTGAGAGCAACATCTATGTTCACAGGATTAATAAAAAGGAACCTTAGGCGACAGGCGAGCAAGCTCTTTTTCTTGGCAGCAAATTTGTCAGTCTTAAGCAGAACAATAGTGTAACTTAAACTACCACTGCATGCTATTACACAGCATAAGCATAGAATTATTCCAAGAGATACAAACGCAGCACATAACAAGACTTCAGCAAGCCACATGTTACATCTGCCATCTCAAACAAACAACAATACAGAGGTTGTGTGACCAATTAAGGGCGTGCTGCATCTAAAAGAGCCAGATTTTCTTTCCCTCAAAGTAACCGTATTTCATGCGGCCAGATCTGGGATCAAAGAATGACTTATCATCATCAGATTTATCCTCATATGCATAGTCAGGATTGCACCAGCGAGGCATGGGCATAGGCCACCTGTTTAACTTAGTTTTGTCATCTCCCTTCATTTTCCAGAATGTCGCTCCAGAGGGATCGATGTCATTGCCAGCTTCACAAGGTTTATTTTCTCTCTCAAACGATGCTAGAATGTGGTGAATTTCACCAAACTCATGAAAGGGGTTCCTATTCTCTTATCATAGAAGTTCATGCCAATAACATCCCCATCAAGATTAACAAGAGGGCCTCCAATCCCAGCCTTACTGATTTTGCACGTGGAAGTTCCGAGGAAATTGCAGTCAAGTGTGCCTCTCCAGGAAACCAGACCCCCAATAGTAGCCATTAACGTGCCTGATTTGAAGCAACGCCCTATAGCTGCTACTTTAAAAGCCTTGTTCCAACGGAGCAGAGTATTTAATGGACGAAGAGCAGGGTAATCCTTGACACTGACTAGAGCAGACTATAATGCTGCAATGTCCCTTCTCTGCACTGGCCGTTAAGCAACACTTCAATCCTCAAGTTTCATCAATCTTGTTCTCATCACCAGAGTTTCTAACCAAGCTCGCTGATGTCAAAATTACAGTAGATCCATTCCACTCAATAAAAAAGCCCGTGCACGCAAAAAACCTTTTTTCTCCGTTGAATGAAGCCAGCGCGACAACATTGCGACTTATGTTGGAAGCTTTTTTGCTAAATTTTGTCCAGACGCCTTCACCATGTATGTTGCCGAAAGTCTCTTCAAAAGTATTAACCAAAACCATGCCAGCTCCTACCATGGAGGACGGTAGCTTCGGGTAACCCATGGAGTCTTGCTCTAAATTCTCCTGATTGAGAAGATCTGCATGTACTTCTGGGTTGCTGTTAGATTTCTCACCTATGGGTCTTGCTCCAAGCCCGTAAACCTGCGAAGTTCTTGGCCGTGCAAGACCAGTCCTCTTTTGCTGGGATGTCCAGTAATGCTCTAGATGCTTGAGAAGTGTGCCCCACAGTAGGAAAATGGCTCTGCTAGTATAGTCAGAAAAAGGTTCATGCCAACAACCTTCCCATCAACAGAAACAAGTGGCCCACCTTCCCAAGCCCCTGAGATTTTACAATCAAGATCATCATCCTCAGATACCCTTGAGTCACCGTCAAATTCCACATTCCTGGATACAATTTCACCGGAGACGCCACGCCCTATAACCACCAACATCTCACCATGGGGCAGAGTTTGCACCGCATCTTGGAAAGATGCAACCTGAACATCAAGCAAACCGTGGACACTGACAACAGCAAAGTTGCGATCTAAGTCGTATTCAGCCATCACCCCCATATGCGGTTCATCGCCCTCATGGCGCACCTCAATCTTCAGGTCGTCGTGGTCTTCATAGTTTGTGCTGTCGAGAGCTCTAACCAGACTCGCAGAAGTCAGAAAACCTTATGTGGTGGCGTCCCTGGCGCTCCATGGCTATGGCCGAGCATGAAAATAAGACTGTGCCTCCGTTGTACAGAGCAATGGAGGCGACGGTTTTTGACCATAGTTTTAAAAACCAAACCGGTTCGGTGGTTCGACCAGAAAAAACCTAAACCGAAGTCCTTACCGATTTTTTAAGAGTCACTGGTCCAACTAATAAAAAACCAAAAAAACTGCATAAAAGTAATGTGCTTTTGCGGGAATATGATCCTAAAACCTAGAACCTTGCTCTAAATACCCCACATAAGGCCTAATACCACCTTTACTACACTTAGTTTGTGATCTACTATGAAAGCAAACACAAAATATATGATTTAATGCTAATTATTTCAAAATTAACTTAATTATTTATTAAATTTAATGGTTTTTTGTCGCTATTGAACTAACTGAACCACTGGTTGGACCAGTGAACCAGTGAGCCAGTCACCTCACCGGTTCACCTTGATCGGTGTGATATTAGGCTGTCAGTGAGCCTAGGCCGAACACCTTGATCGGAGTCCCCAAGGAATCGAGCCGAGGCCAATGATTCATCATTCTTGGAGGCTCTTTTGATCTTACGAGAGCTTCTGGCGAGATGATCACCGCCCCTCTTAGCTTTCGGCATCTTTTTCAATACTTCCTTAGGGCAGGACAAGAGGCTGGACAGTGCAGGCTTCGGTTCGGCGGGATCTTGTTCAGCCGGCGGACATATGAGGTCGGGCAGGCACCGTGAGGTTCGTGGAAGGAAGGTCGAGCCTCCACAGGCGGGGAGGGGACGATTATTTTTAATGGCGGCGAGGTGGCTCGAGCGGCGGGAGCGGCGGCGGCGAAACCCTATTTTGTTCTACAGATTTATTGAGCACTGCAGAGAACAGAGGAAAAAAGAGACCAGAGCTCTCTAAAAACAGAGATAAAACTAGTTCCATCTTGACCGTACGATCGCGATCTAACGGTTTTATTGAGCACTGCAGAGAACAGAGGAGGTGTGAAGGAAGGAAACAGCCAAACAAGCCGTCCAGGCGAAAGGAAAGCAGAGGAAAGGCAATGGCAGGAGAACATGGCAAAACCCTAGTCGCCACTCCACCGCTCCACGCCTGATCCCTCTCCGATCCCGATGGACTTCGCGGAGCTGGAGGCCGTGGAGGGCCTCCGGTGGCCGTGGCACTCGTGGCCGACGACGCCCTCGGCGGCGGAGGCGCTCGTCGTCCCCACCGCGGTGCTCTGCGCGCCGCTCCACGCGACAGCCCCCGACCTGCTCCCGATCCTGCCCTACCCGCCGCTCCGCTGCGCCAGCCGCTCCTGCGCCGCCGCCCTCAACCCCTTCTCCCGGGTCAACCACGCCGCCGCGCGCTGGTCCTGCTCCTTCTGCGGCGCCACCGCCAACCCCTACCCGCGCCACCTCTCCCCCGACGCGATTCCCGCCGAGCTATTCCCCACCCACTCCAGCGTCGAGTACACTCTTCCCCCGGACCCTGCCGCCGGCAGCGCCGACCCGCCTGCAATCGTGTTCGTCATCGATGCGGCCACGGAAGGGGAGGAGCTCGCCGCGCTCAAGGCGGAGGTGCTCAGGGTCGTGCAGGGGTTGCCTGAGACGGTCAGGGTGGCGCTCGTCACCTTCGCCGCCTCGGTCTGGGTCCACGATCTCGGCTTCGAGGGCTGCGCCAGGGTCGTCGTGTTCAACGGGGAGCGTGAACTCGAGTCAGAAAAGGTCCGTGGATTCTGAGTTCCTAATGTGATCCTATCCTACTAGTAGGGTATTGCATAGTTAGATTTTAATTAATGCTAATTAGTTAAGCAGATCAGTGCTCCGTGCAAGCTGCCAAGTCAGTAGGAATCACATTTACTTCCTCCATTGACTGTGCTAAAGAATAAGAATTTAGCTTGCTATATAGTGAAAATAAAATGGTTTCTCATTCTAAGCATTGCACATATTGACTTAAACGGGCCCTTTTTGCGGGGCAAGCTTACCCTGGTTTGCCTTGTCTAGAAGACCAGGCTTCCGTAAACTGTTTGTTTCTGAAACTGCTCATGAACAATCTCAAGTGAATCTAGTGAAGACAGATGGGAATAGCTTGAGTGAAAGCCAGGCTTATGGGGTCTTGTGCATAAGCCGCTCCTCCCCAAATAGGGCCGTGTCTTGATTTCTGATTTCCAAGTGGAATGGACATTGTACATTCCAAATTAAGGCCCAGTTTGTGGTTGCTGGTGTGGAACTTACTTTATAATAATCTGCTGTGAATAAGTAGCAACAAGATCATGAAAAAGTTGGGTCAAACAAACTGTAAATAATCAGTTCACCCTAGGAGCATGAGCTCGAGTCGGACAAGGTTGGTGAATTTCGAATTTGTGATGTGACCCTACTACCGTAGGGTGGTGATAATTAGATTTTATGCTAATTGGTGAAGCAGATCAGTGCTCTGTGTAGTCAGTAGGAATCACATTTACTTCCACATACTTTGCTAAGAATCAATGTAACATGTTATAAGGTGAGTCAAAATTGGTTTCTGATTCTAAGCATTGCACATCTTGGCTTAAACCGGCCCCATTTGCGGCGAGCTTACCCTGGCTTGTCTTGGCTGCTTCCCTAAGTGGTCTGCTTCTGAAACTAATTGTGAACAAGATCAGGTGAATCTTGAAGAAATCACAAGCCAGATGGGAATAGCTTCAAGGACAAGCCAGGCTTATGGGGGCTTCTAAGGCCCAGTTCTTTTGGGCTCTGGCTTGTGCATAAGCCACTCCGGCTTGAGCTGTCCAGAGAAACCATAGTGAAACTAAGCTCTAGAGAAACCGCGGTTCAGTTCTTTTTTGGCTTGCAGTGTCCAAGCTTATTGTCTGGTCAGTTTGAGGAAAAGTCGATAATGCCACTGAAATGAGTGTGTATGTGGACTAACTGATTTCGAGTTGTTTCTTACTATTTTATCCCAAATATGAGCACATATCATTGGTTTACACGCATCAGAACTGCATACACGCGTCGTATCTTCACAAGTACAATGCCCATCTGTTCACATCGAGTGCTAAAATCGAGATTTCCAATCCTGATCTGTGTAATGTTCAAGTACATCAAACTGTTACAGAAGACATCTACTCCAAATCTCACGCAGCAGCAGGCAACGTGGGGATAAAGGAGGGCTGAGGCGGGAGCAGCAGGACGGCCGGAGGCGGAGCGCCATGGATGGAACCAGGGGCGGGGCGGGGATGGTTTTGGCAGTAGCCACGGGCTATCCTACTCTTCTTCCATGGAATGGAACATGGCGGGGGCAGGGAAAGATTTTGCGGGCGGGGAGGCGGCGGGAGGCAGCCGGAGTTGCGAGCGGCGGGAGGAGTTGCCGGCGGCGGCGGAGGTGTTCAGGAAGGAACCCTAGTTTCTATCGATAGGAGAGGAACGAGGGGTCGAAACGGTGGTGTCCAGTCGGTTCTGAAGGAAACGCTTCGGGCTGGCTGTTCGGTGGCATTCTGCTGTAATTAGAGAAAGAAAAGGGGGTACGTTCATGTAGCGTTTCGGTGGGAGCTCGGGAAGCTGTGGAAAGCTGGGGTATGCCAGCTTCCGGCAATCGTGAAGAAAATGTCAAAGCCGGCTGCCCCAATAAACGGCTTAAAAACGAGTTCTTTTGAGCTTAAGCTTATTTCTACCTCTAAGCTGTTAAGAAGCTCCAAAAGAACTGGGCCTAAATAAGCCATCCTCCCCCAATAGGGCCATGTCTTGGTTTATGATTTCAATTGGAATGAACATTGTACATTGTAAACTGCTCAGTTTGCTGTTGCTGAGCTGTCCTGTGTTAAACTTATTTTGTAATCTGCTCTAAAAAAAATTGCGACAGTATCTTGAAAATGTTGGTCCCACAAACGGCAGAAATTGATAGAAGCTGGTTAGAAAAGCTGGAATTGCCATAATCCACCACAACACCAATTGCAGCCTAAGTTTACTCGGCAATTTGTGTGATACATACGAGTCTATGTTCAATTATCTGCTCTAACTTCTTCATGACTTTGAAGTTTTACTCGGCAATTTGTGTGATACATACGAGTTAGGCAGGGTATGTGTTTTTTGTGTTATAACATTGTTATTGTTGGAGTTTGACCCAAGATTATCTGTGTTTAGTGTAGTAAACCTTGCATTTTCTCATGTCCATCAAGCTCTAGCAAGTCTATGTTCCCTTTTTTGTACTCAAGAATTGGAAATATTCAAATTGCAGATAAAATTTTCAATTATCTGAGCAGCGACTCACTGGATATTGTTTAAACTGTGAATGATATGCTCCCTTCAAAGTTTGGATATGTTTGGATAGATAATTGGTTACACATCTTTATTTTCAATTGGGTCATTTACTGACACGGCGCTAATGTCATTCACTGATATGTTGAGATATTCTCTTTTCTTTGCATAGTTTGTCATCATTGTGTGTACCTCATAGAGTTTTTCTTATGTTTCAGATACAGCAACTTCTAGGTGTTCGGCATTCACGATACAGCAAGTTGACTGCACTTAAGGGCACTGAAGTGCAGAGATTTTTGTTACCTGTTTCGGAATGTGAATTTAACATCACATCTGCAATAGAGGACCTGGGTTCTATGTCTGCTTGCCCACGTGGGCATCGCCCATTAAGAGCCACTGGTGCTGCTATTTCCACAGCTATTGCTCTTCTGGAAGGTTGCTGTTCGTCTAACACTGGTGGACGGATCATAGTTTTTACATCTGGTCCCACGACAGTCGGTCCAGGACTTGTGGTGGAAACCGATCTTGGGAAAGCAATTCGTTCGCACCGTGACATATTCAATGCCAATGTACCTCTCATTGAAAAAGCCCAGGACTTCTATAAGAAGGTTGCAAAGAGATTAACAGATAATGCATTAGTTCTTGATCTGTTGGCTTGCTCTCTTGATCAGGTTGGGGCTGCAGAGCTGAGGTATCCGGTTGAAGTTTCTGGGGGCTTAATGGTGCTTGCAGAGTCATTTGAGTCTGAACAGTTCAAAAGCTGTTTAATGCAAACCTTCAAGCGTGAGGGTAATGATTACCTTAACATGAACTTCAATGCAACGATTGAGATAGTGACATCAAGGGAGGTTAAGATTTGTGGTGCTCTTGGTCCCTGCATCTCCCTTCACAGAAAAAACAGCTCAGTTAGTGCTAAAGAAATCGGTGAGGGTGGGACAAATTGTTGGAAAATGAGTACACTGAACAGCAAGACCTGTATTGCTTTCTTCTTCCGAGTTGATTGTAGCCATAATACTGAGCGCAATACTGAGCCCCCAACTGTCTTCTTTATTCAGTTCATGACAAGGTATCGACATGGTGATGGTAGCTATCGCTTAAGGGTAACAACTGTTGCGAGAAGATGGGCTGGACCTCAATCTCCTGAAATTGCTGCAGGGTTTGATCAGGAAGCTGCTGCAGCAGTTATGGCCAGGATTGCTGTTCACAGAGCAGAGACATACCATGTTAGAGATGTAATACGATGGCTTGACAAGATGCTTATTCGCTTCACAGCGAAGTTTGGAAACTATATCCCTGAAGATCCATCTACATTTCGGTTGTCAAATAATTTCTCCCTGTATCCACAGTTCATGTACTACCTCCGAAGGTCACAGTTCATTGATGTTGTCAACAGCTCTCCTGATGAAACTGCTTTCTTCCGGTTGATGTTGAATAGGGAGGGAGTTGTGGGATCTCTAATCATGATCCAGCCAACTTTATTCCAGTACTCATTTGATGGACCACCTATTCCTGTGCTGCTAGATGTCAGCTCCATCTCTCCTGATGTCATTTTGCTATTTGATTCGTACTTCTATATAGTAATTCATTATGGCTCGAAGATTGCTCAGTGGAGAAAGCTTGGCTATCATAAAGACCCAAACCATGAAAACTTACGGAAGCTGCTTGAGGCACCAGAAATTGATGCAGAGTCACTGTTAGCAGACCGATTTCCGGTGCCAAAACTCATAAAGTGTGATCAGCATGGGAGCCAGGCCAGGTTTTTACTAGCCCGGTTGAATCCATCTGTGACACAGAAATCACAGCTTTCTGAAGGATCTGAAGTCATATTCACCGACGATATTTGTCTGCAAGTCTTCATTGAGCACTTGCAGGAGTTGGCTGTTCAGGGTTAGCGACCCGTGGACCAAGCAATGTTTATGCTATCCCAGGTGGGCCCATCTCAGATCCTAAAGATAGGGCTTTATGATAGATCGAGTGTCAATATTCACGGATGATGTTTACTTGCAAGTTCTATTGAACACTTGCAGTAACTGGCTGTACAGGATGAATGATTTAATGTGGATTGCTTAGATGTTGTTTTCTGGCTGTATGTTATCTTGAAAATATTGGCAGAGCTCCGCTACCTGGAGAAATGAGATCCCCTTGATTTGTTATAGATTGCTCCAGCTCCAGTTAGATGTAAGCCAGTTACCTTCTTATTTGTGTATAGCTTGTGATATTATCAGTCTTTGCCCTCCACGAATGTTGAGGTGCCTCTAGTTACGTTAGATGTGCAGTATATCGGTACTATTTTATGGAGAGTCAGGAATTAGATACTATTTCATACGCATAACACGTCCTTTAAGCAGATCCATTTCTATTATGACATGTAGATGCCTTTGATCCTCTCCACATAGCAGTCACATATTCTTTTTGAGGATTTGATCGCACTGCTGTGTGATTCCATTGCAATGTGCCACCTTGCAGACCAGGCATGATTATAGGCATTTTATTCTTATATATTGGGAACATTTCACTGCCATAAATAAATGCATGCTGAATATATATAATGTTTTAATTTGCTTATGCAATGTACTTAGCTTTGGTAGCAGAGCAAGGAAGCTTCTTGCTATGATCATACCCATCATCCCACAAGACCCAACCTTCTCAATAACTCAATGACAGATAGGCTAAGTTATAGTAATGGATTTCCCATCACCAAGCACATGGCTTGTTCCCCCCCACTTGATCACACACAGAGTACAAAAATATTGTGCTTATAATTAACAATCAGGTTAACTTACAAGATGCCATAATAATAATAGTCTCATTGATGCCCTTTACTTAACAATCACACAATACTTAATCAACAACATCGGAATAAAATCACCAAGTAGATTCTTTGACACATGGTAGGGAACATCACATAACACCAATCCAGCTACACACAGATAGATTATTCCATCAACAAATTAAACATGGCAACTCTCCCTTCTTTTAATTGAACTAGTAATTAAAACATTATATATCTAAAACCATAGCACACTGCAAGAACACCATTCTTATGGCATCATACTCTTCCTCTTACTGCCCCATCTTTAGCTCTTGTTCTTGTACTTGTCCTTGGCCCTTGGCGCTGAAACAAAAAAGTCTCATGGGGGTTAGAATTAAGATAGAAGTCTTGAAATGGAAGGGAATTTTGGCTGAAGACACTGACCAAGACCGATGGCTTCAGAACCCTTCATGATCCTCAAGCGTTTGCATGAAGCAACAAACATCCTGCAAGGTATTTGATCAGCTGACGAAAGAAACTGAACCTGGGACTTTACTTAATTGCATTCTAATCATGAGGTCGTAAATACGGGAGTAGATAAGGGGGCGCAAAAATGAAGTAACATACTCCCATGGGACATCTCCAACAAGCATCCAGTCGCCATCCTTGTCTTCGTAAGTAGTAACAACATCTGAACCGTTTACTGCCTCTACCATCTTCCCCTCGCTTCCTGATAAACAATTTATAGTTGTGGGCCTCGTTAATTCAAGGTAAGTCCCATTTGTAAAGTTGAGGCAAAATGGTTAACATCGGTTGATAATTGCAGGTTCTGAAGCGGAGGAATTTACCGGTTGCAGTGAAGGTGCTGAACATCTTCTGCAGAGCAATGGAGAGGTCCTTGTATGTGTTGTACATCTTGAGATCCACCTTGCGCAGGTAGGGCGCGCCGTCCATGCTCACCTTCACAAAGGCAGAGCCATTGGCAGCCGCAGTAGCAGCAGCAGGCTGCTGCTTCTCGGTTTCCTCTTCCTTCTTGATCTTCACCGACTGGACTGTCATGGCGTTCCTGCGGTAAGATCGGACTGGTGGCCAACCCACAGCTTGTGCCCTGGTGATACACATGCAAGATTAGCTACACATTTACCACTTGCTATTTCAGCAAATTAGTTATGATCAAGTTCTAAGTCTAGACTACTGGTGCTGTAAAAATAACTGAGTTAGTATTCTAGCTGGAAGTTCCATCTATCTCGATCATGCATGTTACTATATTCTTCGTGGCAGCCAGCTCTGTTTAACTAATGTGTATGCCTGTGGCAACTTTATGGTAGTATACTACCATTATAGTGTAAAATGGAAACGGCTCTACTTTAGTTAGCGCCACATGAATTATGACCAGCATGATTATCTACAGAAATAGTGCTCTCATCTCAGTGTTCAGAATAATATTTCTCTGTTTTCTTGAACAGAATACGAAAACACCATATCGTTTCCTTTTCCAGTGGAATCTACCAAAAGAAGAAGAGGGAATATGCATTATATTTTTTTTTCTCTGACATCTACCGGCTGCCGCGCAAAGCAGGCATCAAGTGTGAATATGTTATGGTTTAAAAAGGTGATAATAATTCGCCTCGGCGCTTTAGAGGCGACAGAGAACATACAGGATGGTGTCGCCTTGTGCGCTTTCTGCCATGGGATCTCTTTTGCGGATATTTTGCCCTACTTAAAGTGTTTGCCCATTTGCATGTCATGTTTATTCAGCATGCTATAAATATAGAATGAATCCAACTCAAGAAAATTTATCATAAAGGGAAGATTAAAAGCCTGCACATGCTCAAACTCTACATATGCCTAATTATTATGACTACCTAGATGGATCTTTTGCTATGCATATCATACCAAAATGAAAGACTTGCATCTAGGAAATTCACAACATCCTAGTCCTTAAGCCGAAAATTAAGAAAAGCACCACCTACTAAATTATCACAAACGAAATGATTTATGTGTAACCACATATATGCAGACATACTTGGGAGCAGGTGGCTTCTCGGGGTCGCTCTTGGCCTTCTCGGCGACCTGTTCCGTCTTGCTGGCGGCGTCTTCCTTCATGCTACCGCCGGTGGGAAGCGTCAGCTTCAAGTCAATGGTGTCCTCATAGCCCCTCTTGGTGGCCTTGGCCGCCTCAGCGCCGCCTCCCGGCAGCCCGAGCCGGAGCTCCGTCCCCACGTCGACGTCGGCGCCAGCCATCAGCTCCGGTGGAGCAGCTGGTCGGCTAGCTAGCCTGTACTTGCGGCCGTTGGGTCTCCCACCTTGGACACCTCCACGCTAGCTACTTAGCTGCCTGAAGATCTTTTGGCTTCTCTCTCTCTTTATGTGTGTATGCTAAGATGTCTTGTGGTGATTAGGAGGTGGAAGAGAGGAACAAAGAACAGGGTAGGGGTGCGTATATATAGAGGGAAGAGAATGATAGAGGAGAGATAAGGTGGTAAAATGCTCTGCTGGTAGGGTGGTAGAGAAGAAATATGTGGGGTTAGAACAGCAGTTAGTTAGAGCATGAGTGAGGCCACTTGGAGGTTGGAGCCAATAATTTTAGTTTCAATGTTTCCCCTGTTTGGATTGTCTGCTCAAGGTCTGATGAAAGCATAGGTGTTGCCGTGCTTCCAGTTTGATCTAGTAGTATAAAAATGCCAACAGGGTGAATACTGAATAGGCTTGGACCAACACAAGTGGTTTATAATTAGTTTGATTAGTGGTCAATACAAAGCTCCATTAGAGTCTCCAACTAAGATGAGCTGCAGCATGTCGGTATCCAACGTCATGTTAGCTCTTGTGTTGTAGACCCGCGGGTGAGATTTAGTGAATGATTTGTTGGTTTTTTGTGCAGGATTAATTGATGGCAATAATTGAATGAATTCATGTGTCACGACTAGAGAAAGTACAAAGTTCTCTTCAGTTGCACGCGTGTGAAGTTACCAAGATGTTAGAGCTATCACACACATTGTTTCTTCTCTAGCATTCGATTTATCTATTGAGTCATAGTGAAGTAAATACCGTTGCATAAGTATCTAAATTTAGAGTAAATTCCTCATTGTACACACTACTACTAGTGTAAAAAAATTGTACTTATGACCACTTCATAAAACATTCAGGAGTATCTCTTCCACCTTGTACATCCTTTGATAAGTTGTCGAATCGGATTGGTGGGGCATGCTATCAGGATGTGGCTGTGATTTTTCGGTGATTGAAACTGCATCTCCTTTTAGGGCCTCTGCTACCACCATCCACCGGGAATCCTCGGGCTTTAGGTTCACATCGCTCGCTAGTTGGTTTAGGCTAACCAAGTTGTCCCAATTGAAGTATGTGCTAGTCGTGGTATGGCCACATCATCCCAATGAGTAGAAGTTGAGAACTCACTAGTCAAATTATGGAACAAAAGTCGAATAGGGTATGTAGTGGAGAAAACAGTATGCTAAATTTTGGTAAAAAAGTGGTAACTCCATGCTTAATCAAAATGGAACACAAAATGAAACAATTTTTATACATTGCATACCTTGATTTTACATTGGTGGTAAGGTCCACCAGAGTGCCTCGCGTGCGAGAGTGTTTGTGATCGAGTGTTAGAGCATCTCTAACAGCTTACCTATAACTATAAATGGATAAGAGCGCAACCAGACATTTTTTAGGTAAGATGAGGCCAGAACCTTGCTCCGTTTACCGTTAATTGTTATCCAGCAAAAAAAATTGGGTAATCACCCAAATTTTGACACTTCCAACTAATATATGAGTAAGACCAGATAATTTCTGAGTAAGGTGCCATTTCAGCGAAAACGAACGCACAACGCAACCACCGCAGGAAACAATATGGGTAAGCTTGAAAAATAGAAAAATTTGTGCTTGCCCATAACTTCTTTCTTCTTTGCTTACCGCAGTATATGGATAAGTCCTTGGGGATGCTCTTACTCAGGTTCAAGTAATAGTTTTACATGACACAGGGTAAAAATCATTTTCACTCTAGGTCCGTTCTTGTTTGCCATTTTATTTTTTTGTCCAACTTTTCTCTGGCTGACCGTTTGCCCTCTTCAGTAGAGAAAAACTTTGGGCTCCGGTCGAAACAATATTGGCAGATCGACATCCTAATGCAAACACAGTAACACACGAGTCGCTCGTACTCGTGCTCTGACCCGTGATCGAAACCGAGTTCCGGCTCGCCGTATGCATTACGAGTTGGCGGGACGCAGAAGATCCACGGCCAGCTCGCGAGTGTTGCTGGTGCCGGCGCACGGGAGTACTAGAACGCGGACCAGCCCGGTGCACACTCTGCGTCCGACACGTGTCGCGGGAATGCGCTGGACAGCGCCGGACTTGCCGGTGCCTGCCCCAGCCCGGCGTGACGCGCCTCCTGACGTCACTCGTCGTCCTCCGCCCAGAGCACGAAAACCGTTTTTCACCGCGGGTCCCGTCCGTCCGTTTCCGTCCGTGGGCCCCAGACCTCAGATCCCACGGCTCGCCTGGGCCCACCTCATCCGGCCCCAATCTACAGGCAGCGAACTGGAGTTTGAACCCGGGTCTACCCGTGAGTTTCCTGGGAACTTTTTGGCTGGATTTTTATACGCCAGCGGCGGTGAAAACCGGGCGACGGATCCGCGACTCGGGCGAGAGCTGTTTGATTGGGAATCCCCGGGGGTCCGGGGGTTGTGGGCCCCGCGTGCCGGGAGGGGTGGGAGCAGGTCAACTCGGATGTCGGCCCCACGGCCGCGTGCATGTGAAACTGTGAACGGCCGGGTTCTGAGCGCCACGCGAGCTGAATTTCGGGTTAGCATGACAGCGCAGGGTTTCTCTGGCTTAATTCCAATCATCCCCCGCCCACCAATTAAGCCTCACTGACCACAGTAGCTCGGCTTAATTAACTATACTCAGCCGGCTTATACGGGGGCAAAAGAAACCAAGGTTACTCGAGCAAGGCATCTCACTACTGTGCAATGTACAGGGACAGCGGCTGAGATTAATACACGGCATGGCAAGATGTAAGAACAAACTCTGAACAGGTTCTACGCGGCCACGATCAATGGACACCAAGATATCTAGTATCATAATACGGACATCCCAACCGGACCATCCCCTTTCCATTAATTTCTTAACAGAAATACAAAGTTTAACAACTAAACGACCCAGCACCAGAAAAATAAGGAGGAGGGGAAAGAGAGGGATAGATAGCTGGGGCACCGATGGGAAACCCGCTGTGAGTGCTCGCCATCGAAACACTCACTATGGGCAAAAACCCATTGCCACCATCCACCTAGACACTAAAGGCTAACAAAGTTTTCAACCCCACCACACGAGGCGATGCAGCACCAGAACATCCACAAAAAGCCTCACATCACACAAAACTGACCAACCCAAGGCAATATTCTTTTGCAACTATTTGTCATCAGATCCTTCACGACCTACAAGGGGATCACCATCATGCTCCAGCACCAACCACTCCAGTGGATGGTATCATCATCCTGTTATCTTCACGGCGATTCCACAAAAGGCCAGATGCTTTCTCCATCAGCTTCGGCGCACCGAGCTGCAACTTCTCCTTCCCCTGATTGTTCTGGATACCTGCCAAGTACATGATAAAAGAAGACGCCTAAAACATTATTTCACAAGGAGACCTCAGTTTATGCTTGTCAAAAGTCACTTTGTTTTGGGTTTTCCAAATCGCCCAGCAAATCGCCGAGATCCCCACCATATACCAATCACTACCACCAGGCAGAAAAGCATAGAACCAAGAAATGGCTTGCCACAGATTATTGGGACACGTAGCGGTGCCTATGATACTCCCAACCGCCCCCCAAACACACCGAGCAATAGGGCAATGAAAAAACAGGTGCAGAGCTGTCTCATTTTCCTTACAAAACGAACAAAGAGGAGATCCAGGCCATTTTCGTTTCTTCATATTATCTCTAGTAACAATAGCATTTTCATAGAGTTGCCACATGAAGATTTAATTTTCAAAGGTAACTTGGCACCCCAACTACACTTACAATTAGCACCAGCTAACGTTTTTTCCAAGAAGACATACATAGATTTTGTCGAGAATTTACCATTTTTTATTCAAAGCCCAAAACACCACATCAGGATCTTCATTTCAAGGGATATTACGAATACTCTGAACAAGACTGTTCCAGTTATCCGAATTGACCCCAATCAAATTCCTTCTAAACGTCAAATTGAAGTTCCTTCCCACTAAATATTCAAAAGTGCAATCCTTAACCTAACAAATATCTAACAAAGCAGGTAATTTTCTGCAAAAAGGAATCCCATCAACAGTAGGATCTTTCCACACACGACAGATGTTCCCCTTGTTCAAAAGGACTCTCCTCCCCTCATAGTAAACCTCCCTCACTTTCATAATTGCTTTCCAGCTTGGTGAATCTGTAACCCTAGGATTAATATCAGTAATTTGTTTTCCTCTCAAATATTTTACCTTCACAATATCTTGCCACATCCCATCATGAGTCTCAAGTTTCCAAAGCCATTTACACAAGAGACTAATATTCTGTCTCCTCAAGTTTTTTATACCCAAGCCACCTTTATTTTTTGATCTGCACACCCTGGTCCATTTGACCATATAATACCCTTTAAAAAAAATTACCATGCCAAAAGAAACGTCTTTTATGAGTATCCACTTTCTCAATAAAGGTTTTGTTAAGAAGAGTCATAGACATGACATAGGATATTAAGCTAGATAGGCTGGAATCAACAAGAACCAGCCTACCACCAAAGGAAGCAGCATTTCCTTGCTATGCATCTAATTTTTTAACAAACTTTTTGTCGACAAAAGCAAGGTCAACATTTCTCAAATTTCGAAAGGTTATAGGCATACCTAAGTAGATCATAGGCAATAAACCAACTTTGCATCTAAACATAAGGATGTATTTAGACATGTTTTAGTGTCTAGATATATTCGTATTAATATAGGTAACAGTGGTTCGAGAGAGTAGTACATCTCCCTTCGATCTAGTTATAATACTTATCGTGTATATTTAGATATGTTTTAGCATATCTATTCACTCGATTCAGTGACACGTAAATACACGGATCTAGACGTGTTTTAGTGCTAGCTAGGCTCGTTCAATTCACGACATGTATTCTGATGGGAGGCTCGAGCCCCATTCCACGCCAGATTGGGCATTGTGTGCCTACGCTCTACGCACACATGCATGCGCGGTGCTTGGCATCCACCCGATCAAACGCGGCCGGCCGGGCATAATGGAGCGGCCGTGCATGTGGAGTCGGTGTGGAGGGGCGCGGTAGCAAAAACCCAGCTCCATGTGCCCCGGGCCGGTGCACCGCCCCCCGAGATTTCTCCCGCCTGCTCCGTCCCGTGAACTTGCGATCGATCCACCGGCATATGCACCGATCCTAGCTACTCCAGTCTAGCTCGGTAGTTCCCCAAGCTAGCAAAACAGCCAAAGCGCCGATCCCGATGCATCGGCTTTCGCTCAATTGTCTGCTCACCGTTGGAGCCCCCGCATGGGTCGCGTCGTTCCCATCTCTGCGTGTACGGCGTGCTCCCGTTTCCCTTGACTGTTTCTACTTACTCAATCCACTTGACATTTTTTGTATAAACTTCAGGGATACTCCAACGATTCTGACTTCACTTTCCCTTTTCAAGTGCCGTACTAGTTGCATGATTGGGCTGACTTCCTTCAATCGAGTAATGAATGCGTTAATAGTGAAAGGGCTTTGCGAACAAAGATTGGGTATGGGCTCAAGTTAATGAAGCTAGCTTCTTCATTGCAAAGGGTCTTGTTCCTGTGTCGTGAGTCATGAAGCAAAGTTACTCAAGATATCCGTTTATCGGCATCGACCTAGTACTACTACTCAAGAATCCAGATAATATTTTGACCATTAAATTATGTGCAAACATGCATGTAGGATTACATGAAATAAATACTGTTACAATCCTCATGAAATTTACTACTTAAAATTACTACCTCCTGTCTGGGCAGCCACCCGGAGTCTAACGGCGGCGCGACACCTAGTATCACACGATATTTTATAGCAATTTATCCTAAAAATGACATTGTAGGCATATTAGCCCGGGCTTCTAGTAATTTCTAGACCCGCCATACACGGTACTCTACTTGGCAACAAACTATTTGCTCCGTTCCGGCAGGTCGGGTATAAGAGAAGTGACCTAATAGGGGTGGATTGGGAAGCACGCACGTCCACTAGAGCTATAGACTGGAGTACCACTTGTGATCAATGATCAGCATGATTATTGGCATCCCCTTCATCGCAAGCAATGAGCAACTCTGTGATTGGGATTAGAGTTGACGATGATACATATGCTAGTCCAATAGCGGTACGGCTCTCGAGCTAGCTCCTAGAATATACAGCGCACCACCCTTGTCTAGAAATATGCTCCGCTGCATGTGCTCGTGGTCGATTCCTAACCTGCAACTGCAAAAGCAGGGTAGACGACGGTGACTTCCACGGATCAGCACGATCCAAGAAATACAAGCTGAATGATGACTGCAGCCGGGCCAACAAGGGTTTGCATGCTGCATGCTTCTCGTAGTGGCACATTGCCAGGTCGATGGGTCGACAGTTTCATCCTTTTGTTGTACGGTGCCGTCTCCCATGAAGCCGGCAGGCAGGCCTGGAGAATTGTGCCTCCGCCTAAAATAGACCTGTGTTTGCCCAAAATGGCCCTTAAGCAAACTTCTAACTACATCTGGTTTTTTCAGAAAATTTTCTAGTCATGCCATGTTGGATGGTTTATCCGAACAACTTTAGGTCACCCCACTTTGGCTGGCTAGTTTTTTCAGAGAAGCTCCCTAAATTTGTTAATAATTCACAGGCTGGAAATTAATCGCTGCTGCCGTGTGGTTTTACACCCAGACATCGAGTCGGTGTGTAGCTAGGGATGATGACATAGCGACAGACAGGAGTGAACTGCAACCGCAGATGTCCTGTCTGAGTGGCCTGCTGCAGCGACGCCGGAGGCACGTCCGAGTGTCGCTGGTAGGCAGTGTCTGAACTCTGAACCCATTCATGCATAATGCTGGCTCGATGCGATCTACGTAGTACACAGGGAGCTGGATTTCCTCTGCGTGGAAATTCAGTGCTAGGAGCAATGCATAGCACTATGTCGCCTACATGTTTGACCTTGGGATGCCGTACCACATGTAGGAATAGGTGGTATTCCGTACGTCCATACTAGCACTGTTCGTAGTATACTACTTGCGCTTTGGGTTTGGCCCGAGCGGAGCCAGGTCAATTGTAAGGACGCTTATGTAGATGCATGCACTTTTAGTTTCACAGTAGCTAGGTAGCAGTGCTGGTTGTTATGTAAATCGTGTACACCGAAAGGGGAACATATATGCTTTACGTGCAATTCGCCAAGTCGAAGCTAGCTAGGAGCAGCTAAGATCGGATTCAGACTGATGAGAGCAGATCGATCGGGATCGCTAGAAGTGCAGGAAGCTCGGGAGAAGAAGCTCATGTCGAGCGTAGGCGGAGCAAAGCATGGCTGCCAATGCCCGCTGCCCCCCGGTACCGCGGTCGCGCGCTTGACGACAGCGCAAGCACCCCATGCCGGCGGAATCAACACACGCACCATGCAGCTCACACGTTCCAAGCTCTTGCCCACGCCCACGCACTGTAGTCTGTGCCCGTATCGTCCATGCGCGAGATGATGGAGATCTCTCCGTATCCGCGTCTAGATCCCGAGATAGAGACGACACCGCGCGCGCCCACGGATGGGTTCATGGGTTCATGCGCATGGATCGCTCATGCATGGGCGTGCACCCGGTTTGGCAGGCCGTGCCGCTCCCCTGTCGCCGTCCACGCCCGCTCGCTGTCGGCCGCGTCGCGCGTCGCCCACTGATGGAATCGATCGATCGGGCGTTCGCCTTTTTCCTCGCCGCGGTGGTGTCATGGTGACGATGATTGCTCTCGTTTCTCGAACAGGGTTAGTGCGCGCGCGCGCCATGATCGATCGATCGATCCGGTAACAGTGCGTGAGCTGAAGAATGATATGATGTGATACGGGTCCGAGCGAGCGAGCACTACGTGATCCATCGCTGCTTTACAGTTTCGCCCTGTCTCCGTCCGTACGTCGAGCTCTTCGACCCGAAGGTGGTGTGTTTCGTTCGTGTTTATCTTAGCGCACGGTTTGCGTGATCGTTCTCGATCCGCAGTGGACGTGCTGAAACGGGAACGGAGAAAGAATGTCCCATGCGGCGAGCTAGCATATATGCTTCCCTCTATCCTTTCTAGGAATTCCTTCGACCACCACCTGCCATTAGTCACGCGGACGAGAGACAACACGGTATCACTCTGATAATATCTATCTCATCACAGAGCTACACGGGAGCCCGGATGTTATATACTCCCTCCAACCACTAATACCTTTCTTTATATGGATGTGTCTAGACACTAAAACATGTCTAGATACATCTATATAGAGATAGGTATTAGTGAGTACTTTTTTTTGCGGCGTCCCGGATGTTAGTACTGCGTATGTTCCAAATTAATTGTCTCACTTCGCCTAGATTTACATGTATGTACACATTAAACACGTCTATACATGGGTATATAGATGAAGTTGAAACAATTAATTTGAAATAGATATTGAGCCCACTGGCGGACCTTCATGGTCATGGGGCCAACATGGGCAATGTTACCCCCCCCCCCCCACCCACCCACAACATTAGTGTAAATCCTCTATTTAATAGTGTTATTAAAACTAAATTTGTAATAATTGTGAATCTTACTAGATATTAAATGGTCTAATTAGTGTCTTAGCCCTTCCTTATTTTGTCTCCAAGATCGCGAGCCGAAAGATTGGTCATTATATACACGTGTTGATGTCCCAAATATGCTTCGCCTCTGCACGCCCCCACATACGCACGCAACAAGGACCATATTCAGATCCATCTTCAATCCTCACCGTAGACACACTCCTCAAGAAGACCACCACCAATATGAGCAAGAAAAAAATACAGGATGTGACACACACCTTGGCAAAAGTTATCGTGTCCACGTGTTCGTTATTCTCGTATGCGATCGATCCGTGGACGAACCCCAACATACCTTGAAAATATCTATCTCACCGGAAGCTTAGTTCCCAACTGCGGGCCGCGGGAGCCCCTGCACCCCATGGTAGAGACACCAAGGCTATCACATTTATTTTTTGGAGAAGGGCCTCGTCACCATATTGGTGGCGACGGGGGAATGGGTGGTGGAGAAGCCACCACTATAGAAATGGCCTTTTGATAGACCCATCGCACGTTCATTGGATCTGCTTTTGTGATGTGGTCATCACACATACAACTGTCTGCAATGTGCTAGCTAGGTGACCTTCCTCGTAAGCAATGTGGCTTTCATGGTACCACATTTGTAATTTTTCATTGTGTGCAATGTGTAGGGTTATTATTGCACATTGTTGAAAATCCACAAATATATACGGCCCACTGGTGTTTTGTATGAACCTAGTCTGATCAAAACCTAATTAACCTTCATAGTTCATGTCATCAGTCACCTGCCTCTCACCCCCTAATACCGTTGTAGCGCTTCCTACAAGCAATCTGGCCCTCAATAATGACAAGTTCAAGGTGACCGGTGCCCCACCCATTTCTGATGTGTGAATTTATGTTTTTACGATGCATATATATTGCTCTCCCGGAACGAGAGTGATAGACTGAGATTTAGTTACCAAGAGAATACCTTGCTTACATACTGTTAAACATAGTTCCCATTCCGTCCCAGTAAATGCCTTTATCGAGCGAATAATATGAGACTATTTGAATTTTGGATAGTTCATTAGTCAAATAAGAACTTTATGCGTTTCTCCTTTGATGTGTCCCCACACTCCCTCTGTCCCACACTTCCAATTCCTCCTCATCCTCCGGTTATGTTTGTAAACTTCAGATGTTTCCTATTTTAAAAATTGCAAATTTCAATTGATAATCTCATCCGATAACCGAGACGTAATTTCCGGTAACCACATTTACCGAATATCTGGTAACCGAGTTTCTTTATTTGGTAGCCAAAACCTTGTGATATCGCCTCCTAATTTTCTATAAACTGTGGTTGCTCATAAGAGAGCGACACAGGAGCCTAGATGTTATATGCTTTCTCTGATCCAAATTAATTATCTTAACTTTAGCTAGATTTGTATGTATGTATATATTAAACGTGTCTAGACATACATTCGTATGAATACTAAGTAAGCACCATTAATTTGAAAGAGAGGGAGTAGGAGTCGATTATTGAGCCCCAAGTTAGCTCATTATATACACGCGTGACGCCGACAGAATCTAAACTCTAAGCGAAGGGCGTTGACATGGTGACACGTATGTGATTGCGCATTCTTGCCATGGATCCACTCTCATATGCACCGATTCTACAAGTGCGTCGATTTGACTCTCGGATTCACTAGAGCCCTTTATTTTAAATATTTAAAAAATACATTTTAAAAGTTTTAAAAAATTCTAAAAAATGTGTACATATAGAGAATGATATATATTTTAAGTATGCAAAGTATCAATCCAAAATACGTTATATTCAACTCTACATAAAAAAGATAAAATTATATATCTAAGTGTGTGAACAGTATGCATCAAATCTTGTTAAAATTTTGTCTTTTTGTGTAGTTTTTAATACAATGTATTTCAAATTCAACTCTTATATGCGTATAGTATACATCATTACCTGGAAGATTTTTTTTCAGATTTGTTTAAAACTTTAAAATGTTATTTTTAAATTTTAAAATAAAGGGCTCTAGTGGCACTGGTGGAAAAAGGGGCTTCCATTCGACACATTTGTCTCGAACCAAATTCGATCCGCGACCAAAGGGCTCATCAGTCCCGGTTCATTTGAAAATGTGGGCCAGGGAGCATTAGTCCCGGTTCAAAAGGGACCTTCAGTCTCGGTTTCATCTAACAGCCGGGACTAATGCCCCGTGGACGTTTAGTCCCGGCTCGTGTAACAAACCGGGACTAAAGGTGCCCTTTAGTCCCGGTTCGTTACACGAGCCGGGACCAATCACCCGTTCAAACGAACCGCCCAATTCGCGCCAGTTATCGATCGACGACATGTGCATTAACGACGACGCTTCGTATATCGTCGATGATCGGGAACCGCCGGCGACGCGCGCGTTGGAACTCGCTCGATCTGCATTCACATCGCCGCCGGCGTGTGATCTCTCATCTTCTCCCTTCACTATATAAATCACTCACTCATTTGATCATCTTCTTCCCCACAAAACATCTCTCTTCTTCTTCCCCAAAACCTCCCACACATCACCATACCGCCGGCGCCCGCGAGCTCTCCCTCGGCGACAATGGAGGAGCAACATTGGCCCCGGTCTCGGGTCTACTACGTGGTCATCGAAGAGATGAACTTCACCATCACGGAGACCCTCCGTGCTTCGAGGGTGGAGAAGTGGATCGGCATGGTCAAGCGTCGGTTCCTCGACGACGCACCGGTCAAGTGCGTGGGCTTGGACTGTGAGTTCACCACTCACGCGCGCCCTCAACGTGCCGCCGTCCTTCAACTCTCGGTGGAGTCCGAGGTATTGGTCTTTCAAATTTGCAAGGCCAATGCCGTGCCGCAACTCCTCATGGACTTCTTGAAGGACACCACCATCAAGTTTGTTGGTGCCGCCATCGACAATGATCTGCGCAAGCTAAGCCCATACGGAATTGTTATTCCGTCCGCATATGATCTTCAACAAGTTGTCCCAAACCCCACTAGCAAGCCAACGCCGAGTCTCTATGATTTGGCCAATGCTATTATTGGGACACATCTTGAGAAGAAGAAGAGGGACAACAAGAAGAAGAAGGACAAGAAGAAGAAGGGAGAAGAAGAAGAAGATGAAGAAGAAGAAAAAGAAAAGAAAAGAAGAAGAAGATCTAATTTTTGGTTGGGAAAAAGTTCCATTGAGCATGAACCAACTAAAATATGCCGCTTTAGATGCTCGCCTAGGCTTTGAGATAGCTAGGAGATTCTGGAAGCTAAAGGGCTACAATAGCAATGTTGATCATCTTAACCTTAATAATTAGGTGTGGATGATTATATGTATGGAAAAATGTTTGGGATGAGCAAATTGGAAAAATGTTGGATGAGCCATATTGGATGAGTATGTTTGAAAAAATGTACTCCCTTTGTTTCGGTTAACAAAGTCAATTAATTTTCGAATTTGTGATTTTTCAAGTATTTTTGCTTTTTTGAATATTTTAATCATCTGAAAATTAATAATTAAATTATATATAAAGAATATTTGAAATTCATTGGTGCTTATTATTCGTAATCATTGTTTCTTATTTTGTGAATTTATTTGGAATTTAAAAAAGTAATATTATATATTACCAAAGTGTATAGGTTAATAGAATAGGTACCATACCATTATCAAGAAGTCGCGAGCGCAGTCTTGGAAGCTAGTAGGGAAGAAATGGAGAAGTTAAGCGTGCTAAAGGGTGGAGCAGTGTGAGGATGGGTGACCGACCGGGAAGTGAGGACCACAAGTACTTGTAATTTGATATGTGATATGGAGTGAGAGCCATAAGTATCTAATTCTATATGTGAATAGAGATGATTAGATAATAGAGAAATAAAGAAAAATAGAGAAATAAAGAAAATACAGAAATTCTAAAACAGAAAATACAATTTTATACCGAATGGACCTATAGTCCCGGTCCGTGTTAGGAACCGGGACCAAAGGTCCTCAAGCCGCAGCACATGCCTAGGGCCACGTGGCGGACCATTGGTCCCGGTTCATAAACGACCGGGACTAAAGGCTGAAGCCTTTAGTCGCGCTTTGTTAGTCCCGGTTGCGAAAACCGGGATTAATGGCCTTTACAAACCGGGATTGAAGGCCTTTTTTCCACCAGTGTGGGCTCATGTTCAAATGCATTATTTGCCGATTCTACTTCCCACTACCGGAAAAACAGTCATTGCCGTGCAGCTAAACAGATATACAGTGCACGGCAACGAAACGGCGCACGGCAAAGGCGCCATAGAACGCACGACAACGAGAAGCGCACGGCAAAGAGGTAGCAGAGCGCACGGCAAAGAACAGCGGCATGGCAAAGAACGAAGCCAGCAAACGGCAAAGAACAGCCGCACGGCAAAGGCCAAAGCCAGCGCACGGCAAAGAACACAGCCATGGCAAAGGTTCCTTCACCGTGCGGCAGCCCTTTGCCGTGCGCATACAAGTTTTTTCATTTTTTTTTTCATTTCTGTTTTATTCTTTTTACTACTTATGTTTATTTCTCAATTAGTTTTATATTTTGTTGACTATTTATTAGTGTTATTTAATACAATGTGTATATACTCTGCTTTTTGTAATACAACATACTCTACATCGACATCCCCCCTGACATATATCAGGGTTTCGGAGCAAACCACGCTTCGGGGAATTTTTCAAAGTGTTATCGCATGTGTGCCAACAGGGTGGTCACACCTCTCAGATAGCTCTACCACACCTATCTACATATATTATGTCCACATGATAGCTTTGGAGGGGGTTGCTACCCCTGAAGCCCGGTGTACGGCGAGACCCTAGCCCGCTGCACCCGCACGGTCTACCCCCCTAGATTTTTCTGGACGGCATCGCGCCGGTGGGCTAGTGTGTTCCTTTGGCTTTGGTTAGGTCATATTTATGTGTAAAGCAAAGGTTTTGACATGCATAGCCCCCGAAGCCCGGTTACGGAGAAACCCTAGCCCATCGCGGTCTACCCCCCTCGATTTTTCAAAGTGTTATCGCATGTGTGCCAACGGGGTGGTCACACCTCTCAGATAGCTCTACCACACCTATCTACATATATTATGTCCACATGATAGCTTTGGAGGGGGTTGCTACTCTAAAGCGCGATGTGCGGCGAAACCCTAGCCCGCTGCACCCGCGCGGTCTACCCCCCCCTAGATTTTTCTGGACGGCATCGCGTCGGTAGGCTAGTGTGTTCCTTTGGCTTTGGTTAGGTCATATGTATGTGTAAAGCAAAGGTTTTGACATGCATTGCCCCCGAAGCCCAGTTACGGCAAAACCCTAGCCCGTCACGGTCTACCTCCTTCGATTTTTGACCCGCATGAAATGACAGCGCACGAAAACTCCCGCTCGCGGCCAGGCGGTGCGGAGTCTACTATTTCCCCCTGCTGTTTAGTGAAGAAATGATGTGTTACGGATCCAAAAATGATTTTTGCCAAATCAGGAGGTTTACTTTTTAGGGCTAAAGTGCAAAACCACCTCGGTTCTAGCGAAATTGGCAGGAACTTGCGTAAAATTTAATTAGTTATGCCCGATTTGGGACCCCCATGAAATGACAGCGCACGAAAACTCCCGCTCGCGGCCAGGCGGTGCGGAGTCCCCCTTTTTTCTCTGCTGTTTAGTGAAGAAATGACATGTTGCGAATCCAAAAATAATTTTTACAAAAAATTAGTAGGTTTACTTTTTAGCGCTAAAGTGCAAAACCATCCCAGTTCCAGCGAAATTGGTAGGAAATTGTGTAAAATTTAAAAAATATCTCCGAAGGCTGCCGCAACAAAATGAGAGCTGATATGCGTATCTGAGGGTGTCTACTATTTATGTGGGGTGTTTTTCCCAGCTTTCGACATCGCGTTTCGGGAGCTCCTTCACAAGAAACCTTGTTTGAAACTACAAAAAATAAAAAAATTCGTTGTCGTGCATGCGACCCATGGCAAAGGGGGCAGCACACGGCAAAGGACCCAATACCGCACGGCAAAGGCATCCCCGCACGGCAAAGAATGCCGCATGGCAAAGGGGGGGATAGGGTTAAGTGGCCGACCGGCCACTCCCTCCTCCCAGCTGCCGTCCTCCTCCCCAGCCGCCTCCCTCCCCCACGCGCGTTAGCCACCAGCCGCTGCCGCCTTCCCTAGCACGCGCGCTGCCGCCGCCTCACCCCGCGTGCAGCCACCTCCCCGTGCCCATCTCCCTCGTGCAGCCGCCTCCCCCGTGCCCCGCTCGCCCCCGCCTCCCCTGCCCATCCCGCCCGCAAGGCCGCCACCTGCAAGGCCACCACCGCGCCGGCAAGCCCGCCGGTGCCACCCGCCCTCTGGCCAGCTGGTGCCGCCCGCCCTCTAGCCGCCCCTCCCTGCGTGCCCACCACCTACAAGGTATAAAATTAGTTAGTATTTTGTATATTGTAAGTTATAGTGTAGGATTTAGGGTAGATTTTAGTGTAGGATTTAGTATATTAGTGTAGATTATAGTGTTTGACGGGGTGGGAGATGCTTCGAGGTGGACACGGGGGCGTCGTCGCGGGGATGTTTGACGGGGCCGCGTCGCGGGGTGTTTGACGGGGCCGCGTCACGGGGTGCTTGACGGGGCGTCATCACGAGGGTGTTCACTTGCATGACTAATTGATTTTTTTCTCTATGCAGGAGATGCTTCGAGGTGGACACGGGGGGCGTCGTCGCGGGGGTGTTTGACGGGGCGGCGTCGCTGGGGTGTTTGACGGGGCGGCGTCGCGGGAGGCGAAGCTTCTTCGATGACTCTCTCACGCGTCTAGGGTATAAATATCTCTCTCACATGTAGCTAGGTTTTATTTTTGTGTCTAGATCACCGAGTATGTCGCGTTACCTAGGCGTCAATTCTCGACCGTAAGGGTTACGCGGATAAATATGCATTAGTGATCTCGCATATTATGAACCGTAACTCTTACGACATTTATCGGGACAGCCGGCGAATGCGTAGTTGAGTACGTTTTCCTTGTTCTACTCTATTCCGAGTTAGGATTTCGGTAGCACCTCCCCGTTGTTCTCCGGATGCACATCCCTCTCGGCTATTTGCTGAGACGTGTATCGGGAGAACAACGGGGAGGTGCTACCGAAATTCTATCTTGGATCAGGGTAGAGCAGGGAGAACATACTCAATCTACAGATCCGGCGGCTGCTAGGAGCTCACCTAGTAGAGATTCTGGTTGATGCATGCGTAAAATAATAAAAAATATGATGCATTTAATTCTAATTTGATATAAATGCTAAGTTTCATATGTTTTGGTGCTGATTAGAGGATAGATAATCGTGACTGGATGTACGATGGCAGAATCAGTCAGTGGGATTATACTGAGGAATGGGGACAAAAGACCGAGCAGTTTGTCGATAGGATATTTGACATCCCTAGCAGACCTAGAACAGTTTGGTGCCCTTATAGTAAGTGCGCTAACGAAAAGTCACAGGACAAGGAAACTATGAGTACTCACCTGCTCAAGTTTGGGTTCACATCGTCCTACAAGACTTGGACTTTCCATGGAGAAAAGGCAAAGAAACGTGCTAGGAAGGAGGTGCGACAGATTCAACCTAGGGGAGAATATGATACTGGGTTTGATCGGTGCTTAGAAAACTTGGCTAATGGTAATGTGCCTAAAAGCCCTCACGTAGAGGCGGAGACACCTCAGGATGCGGAGACAACTGAGGAGCCGGAGGAAAACACAAAGCAGTATTATGAGGCTCCATTTGCTTCGCAGAAACCCCTACATGAAGATACAGAGGTTACCCAACTTGATGCCATCGCTCGCCTTACGGCCTTTATGTGCCACAAGAACTTGTGCAGAGATGGGTTTGATGAACTTTTGGTCGTCATTGGCAGCATTCTGCCGAAAGGGCACCTCTTGCCACAAAACTTCTACTATTCGACCAAATTACTCAGTGACCTTAAGATGTCATGTCAGCAGATACACACTTGTCCAAAGGGATGCATCCTATTCAGAGGGGAGCATGCTAACACAAATTATTGCATCAAATGCAAATCCTCTAGGTACTTTGAGGTTGACCCCAATGGTGATGGTCAGAAGAGGCAGACCACGATTGCCAAGAATATCCTCCGCTATCTTCCAGTTCTACCAAGGATCGAGCGGCTCTTCATGACCGAGGATACTGCCCAGCAGATGAGGTGGGCCGTAGAAGGAAATAGATACACCGACAAGATGATACATTCGTCGGATGGTAGTGCATGGAAGAACTTTGTCACGAAATATCCGCTAAAAGCCGGTGACTCGAGGAGCATAGCAGTTGCGATATCAACCGATGGGTTCAATCCATATGGCATGTCGGCTGCAGTATACAGTTGTTGGCCAGTGTTTGTTATTCCCATGAACCTCCCCCTGGTGTCTGCATGAGATCGGAGAACATGTTTGTGTCGATGATAATCCTAGGGCCAAAATACCCGGGTAAGAACATGAATGTATACCTGGAACCGCTGGTGGATGACTTGCTTCGTGGCTGGGAAGGTCGCGGGATCCAAACATATGACGCATCAAAGAAGGAGTACTTCGATATGTATGTCTCGTACCACACGTCCCTGCATGACCTGCCAGCACGTAATTTGTTCTGCGGGTGGTGTACACATGGGAAGTGGCCTTGCCCAGTGTGCAGGCAGGCTGTGACTTTCTTCTGGCTAGACAAGGGAGGCAAGTATTCCTGTTTTGATGAAGCTCGACAGTTCCTTGAGCAGAGTCATGAATACAGGAGTGATGTAAAGAATTTTAAGAAAGGTCGTGTTGTGCATGACCCGAAGCCAATTATGAAGTTTGGAACGGAAATCAAGGCCAAGTTAGATGCTCTTCGGCCTAGGCCTGATGGGAATGGTTTCTTGGGATATGGGGAGACACACCAATGGACTCACAAGCCGTGCTTATGGAAGCTCCCTTACTTTGAGGATCTCGAGTTCCCACATAACATTGATACAATGCACACCGAGAAGAATATCAGCGATGCCATTTGGAGCACCATGATAGACACTGAGAAGACAAAGGATAACATAAAGGCTCGAATTGATCAAGAGAATTGGTGTGATAGGTCAAATTTGAACATGCAGCCACCTCATGGTGCTAAAAAAACTTGGACTAAGCGACAAGCTCCGTTCTGCCTTACAAAGGCCCAAAGAAGAGAGGTATTCCAGTGGATGAAGGACTCTTTGTTTTTCCCTGATGGGTTCGCAGCCAACTGGATGAGGGGTGTGAACATGGAAACATTGCGAGTACAAGGACTCAAGAGTCATGACTACCACATATAGCTTGAGAGGATAATGCCGGTGATGATTTGAGGCTATGTCCCTGAGCAGACTTGGCGAGTGCTGTCGAGGTTGAGCTTTTTCTTCCGCAAGATTTGTGCTAGGGAGTTAGACACTAAAGTGATTGAGAAGCTGGATAAAGAGGCATCCGTGTTGCTTTGCGATCTAGAGAAGATCTTTCCTCCAGGATTCTTTAATCCGATGCAACATATGATCTTGCACCTTGCGGCCGAATGTTTAAAGGGGGGGGCGAATTGGGCACGTTGGCAGTATCCGCCCGAGAGGGAAACACAAAAGCTTCGTCAAATGACAGGCAATAAATGCAAGATCGAAGCATCCATATCCACGGCAGTCCTTAACATGGAGGTGGCAAACTTCACCAATAAGCACTATGATCCCAACATTCCCTCAAAGCACAACCCGGTCCTCCGTTACAATGCCGCCAGCAATGAAGATGTACCCAAGCTTAGCATCTTCATAGGGCTTGGTGGCAAGTCAAGTGGCACGAAGCCGTACAAAACAAACCTACATGAGCGGGCCTTGATCCACTCGTATGTCTTGAACACCATGGTGGAAGTGAAGCCGTACATCAAGTAAGTGCTAACCATTTAGTTATTCGCAAACATGCACGGCCTTGAACATGCACTCGTATGTTTGTTGCTAACTCTTCCTCTTTTCATCGGTATAGACAATTCACGGATATCCATTGGAGGTATACCCACAGGGAGCCTACCCCAGAAGAATCCAAGCATATTTTTGATAAGGGCGGCGGTTTCAGTTTTAGTAGTTGGTTCTGTGCTTTGGTACTATTCTATCCTAATTTCCTTGCGCTGCCGACATTTATCGGGCATTTCTCGTTCTAAACTTCTCGTGCTAAACTTGTAGGCAAGAACTGACAAAGAGATGAAGCCAGAGCTAAGAAAAATTGCTAGGGGCTTTAACCATTTCGTCGATACATTCAACTCTTATGACGTGAACGGGTATCGCTTTCAGACCCATAAATACACAACAAGCTGGCCCAACGCAAAGACAATAAATAGCGGGGTGGTATGTCAAGGTGATGATGGACTCCATTACTATGGAAGAGTCGAGGGTTTATACGAGCTGAATTACGGGTTTGACAAAGGGCTAAATCCCATCGTATTCAAATGCCATTGGTTCGACCCACATCGGGTGAGACGGGATCCTGAAATTGGATTGGTCGAGGTTGAAAGAAGCTCTGTTTATGAGGGAGAGGATGTGTATATTTTGGCTACCCAGGCCTTTCAAGTATTCTATCTCCCGTATGCGTGCAAAAACCCGATGAAATGTCTACATGGATGGGATGTTGTGTTGACGGTACCTTCACGCAATAGGCCGCCCCCGCCAAACAAGGACGATTACCGTCGCGTAGACCCCTCAACATCGAATGTCGAATTTTATCAGGAAGAATGGCTCCCCGGTCATTTCACTATCGGCTTGTCGGCTATTGATGACATGGTCGTAGACGATGAACAAGAAGATGCGGGCATGGAGGAAGACAATGCAGAAGATGAAGCTGAGGATGTTTGTGACAAGGAAGACTTGAGTTTGCTCGAGGCGTTCAAAGCAGGCCTTGACCTCGGTGCAAATGGACCACCTCCAGGTTTCATTGATGATTATTGGTTCGCTGAGCCTGATGGCGATGATAAAACATGTGGTCCAATTATGGATGTCGAGCCTGATGGCTACTGATCTATGTAGTAGTAATTGTGAGGCTAGACTATTTGTAATAACTCTGTGTAATAGTGATTGTCGAGCTAGTTTATTTGTAAAAACTCCGTGCTATGTTTGTGAGAACTCTATATGCTATTTGTTGCTTTTACTAATATATCTCGTCCTCCATGCTTTCAGTAATATTCATCTACTTATAATCTTTGTTGCTTTCATTAATATTCATCTTTTTATATTGCGTACTAATAAACCACTCTCTTCATTGTGTTTGCAGGTGATTGAAACATGCCAAAAAAAGGGCGGTCTTCAAAAGAAGCTCCAGGACTTGGCTGACGCTGTGAGGCCTTCGAGTTCTTTGAGGCGGGCACCTGCTAGCCCCCCTCCTAGCCCCCTCTCCTGAGTGTCATGGAGCATGTAGGAAGAATGCGACGCGGGAAGCTACCCCCTCCTCCTAGCCCTCCCGCAGCCGAGGAGGATGATGAGGTGGAGCAGGAGAGTGAGGACCACGGGGGTGGGGAGGACGAGGAGCACGGTGGTGGGGAGGACGAGGAGCACGGTGGTGGGGAGGACGAGGAGGACCTCTCAGAGGATGAGGGGTTTGGGGGCTTACCGTTTGAGGCTAACCCAAACCTAGTTTGGGAACCGCCGGAGGAGGAGGAGGAGTATGTTGCACGTGAGGAGAGGCTAGAGCCACGTGACAGGTTGCCGTATCAGCGTGGGAAACATAGCTCTCCAAGCTAAAAACGTGGTCCAGCAGCGATGTTGTTCTAGTGCCCGCTAGAAGGAGGTACATGCTAATTTTGACATTTCGTTATCGCAATTTTATCATTATCGAAATTTTTATGACATTCCTAGCTGGTTGATGTGGGAGCAGATGATGACCCACAAGTATAGGGGGTGTATCGTAGTACTTTCGATAAATAAGAGTGTCAAACCCAACGAGGAGCAGAAGGTGTTGATGAGCAGTTTTGATCAAGGAATCACTGTAAATACTAGCAAACAGGTTTTCAGGGGTATTTGGTAATACGAGTAAATAAAGTGCGAGTAAATAAAAGACAGTAGTAACAATTGCAGCAAGTGTCCCAATCCTTTCTTCAGCAAAGGACAAGCCGGTTGTGTACTTATAATAACCAAACGTTCTCGAGGACACATGGGAGTTTCTGTCAAGAGCTTTCGCTTCATAGAGCCAATAGTATTTATTGGTTTGATAGGTGTTATGGGGGTGAACCTGTGCTAGCGCACTACCCTTACTAGGATAAATACACACTTGTGATTATACCCCTTGCAAGCATCTGCAAATACAAGAAAGTAATTAAGATAAATCTAACCACAGCCTTAAACTCTAAGATCCTACGCTCCCTGGTGCAATGGTTTCCCAACGGAGGTTTAGGTTTCTGTCACTCCAGCAACCCCACAATCGGTAGCCAAATACACAATGCATCTCACTAGGCCCATAAATGGTGAAGTATCATGTAGTCGACATTCACATGACACCACTAGTGAAATAGCACCACAACAATATCAAACCATTAAATATTTCTCAACAATAATTCACTACTAACATCTTGACTTCTCCCATGTCCTCAAGAACTAAACGAACTACTCACAAGACATCATATGGATCATGATCAGAGGTGAAATAATGGTAAATAACAATCTGAACATAAACCTTAACTCAACGGTTCCACTCAATAGCATCAACTACAAGAGTAATCAACACCGGGAAAGTTTCCCTTATGAATATAACAAGAACCAACTCAAGATGTTACAGCGGGATGGCGTGGTGATGGTGGAGATGAAGGTGCTGGTGATGGAGATGATGACGATGATGATCCCGATGAAGTCTGGTGCGATGGTGATGATGATGGCGATGATCTCCCCTCTCCCGGAAGGAATTTCCCCGGCAGATTTCTCCCTGCCGGAGAGCTTTCTCTCTCTCGTGTTCTCCGCCCCGCAGAGGCGGCTGTGTCTAACTCTGAGCCCCCCTTGACGTAGGTTTTCGGGGACGATGATGTACGCGAAGGGGCGAGACCAGAGGTAGGCCAGGGCGGCCTCACGCAGGGCCCGTGCGGCCAGGGGGCTGGCCGCGCCACCCTGATGACCCACAAGTATAGGGGATCGCAACAGTCTTCGAGGGAAGTATTACCCAAATTTATTGATTCGACACAAGGGGAGCCAAAGAATATATGTAAGCCTTAACAGATGAGTTGTCAATTCAGCTGCACCTGGAAACAGTCTTACTCGCAGCGGTTTATCAGTAGCAATAGTTTTTTAGCAGTGACAGCAGGGAAACAGTAACAGCAGTAGTAAAATAGCAGCGGTAATAGTAACGGTTGTAAACAGTAGGAACAAATACTGTAGGCATAGGGATGGATTACGGGCGTTGCATGGATAAGATAATTCATGAAATCAATGAGATATGGGCATTGCAGATAAATAATGATAAAGCATCCTAGTACAAACAATCATAGGCATGTGTTCCATATATAGTCGTACGTGCTCGCAAGGAGAAACTTGCACGACATCTTTTGTCCTACCAGCCTGTTGCAGCAGGGCCTCAAGGGAAACTACTGGTAATTAAGGTACTCCTTTTAATAGAGTACCGGAGCAAAGCATTAGCACTCGGTGAACACATGTGATCCTCACATCATAGCCATCCCCTCCGGTTATCCCAATTTCTGTCACTTTGGGGCCTCGGGTTCCGGACAACAATATGTGTATACAACTTGTAGGTAAGACCATAAACGACAAGTATTATCATAGAAATAATAACATGTTCAGATCTGAAATCATGGCACTCGGGCCCAAAGTGACAAGCATTAAGCACAACAAGTTGCAACAATGTCATAGGCACTAAATAAAGATACTAGGCACTATGCCCTATCAATCTCATATCAAATTACATGAACAATCTCATCCAATCCCTACCATCCCCTCACCTACAGCGGGGGAATTACTCACACATGGATGGGGGAATCATGGATGGTCGATGGAGGAGCGTCGGTGGTGATGGTGATGAAGATCTCCTCCGAATCCCCGTCCCGGCAGGGTGCCAGAACGGAGTTTTTGGTTCCGAATCGCGGTTTCTGATGGCGGCGGCGCAGTGGAAGTCTATCTGGGAAAAACGCCGTCTCCCTGATAATATCTCATCAGGGGGTATATGTACGCGAGAGGGGAAGTCGAGAGGGGGCCTGGGGCCACCTCACACAGGGGTGGCGTGGCCAGGGCTGGGCCGCGCCACCACCTTGTGACGGCCCCTCGAGCCTCTTCTCCCTCTTGTCTTCTGGCTCTGTGGGTCTTTCGGTGAAATAGAATTTTCCATGATTTTTCCTGAATTTTTACTGAAAGTTGGATTTCTGGACAAAAACGAGACACCAGAGCAATTCTGCTGAAAACAGTGTCAGTCCGTGTTAGTTGTATTCAAAACACACAAATTAGAGGAGAAACAATAGCAAAAGTGTTCGGGAAAGTAGATACGTTTTGGACGTATCAACTCCCCCCAAGCTTAGCTATTTGCTTGTCCTCAAGCAATTCAGTTAACAACTGAGAGTGATAAAAGAAACTTTCACGAACACATTTTCTCATATGATGTATATATACTAACTATGTGATCAAGTACTCAGGCAATTCATAATAAGAAATATGCAACTAATGTCACCTCATAGTCAAGCAAGCTATGAAAGAGTGCCAATGCACTAATAACAAGTAACATGTGCATGAGAAGCTACAAGATTGTAATATGCATAAATGATATGAAAGAATGGTATCCCACTTGCCTTTATTTGTAGAGCAAAACATAAATGCTGAGGCACCTCTGAAGTTCAAGAGAAGACTAGAAGTAGAAATATCAAAGATACAAGCATCAAAGTTATACCACAATTAATCGTATTCTGGGACAAGCACATTACACTAAGAATAACAGCTATGCTCTCAAGAAGTGCTTAAAGTTAGAAGATGGTGACTTAACATAAAGGTAAACGAATGGCCCTTCGCAGAGAGAAGTAGTGATTTAACATGTGCTAGAGCTTTTCATTTGTAAAACAGGGATAAAAAATTCTTTTGAGAGGTGGTTGTTCTATGTCAACGACTAGCAATGGGGACTTACTATCTTCCATAATAAACAAGTGATAGCGGTTCTGAGTTCTTTGAAATTTGGCACATTGGTGCTCTTTTATAAAGCTTTGGCACTCCTCCCTACCTTTTTCCTTTCTCAAACCATGGCTAACCGATTCCATCGGGTGCCCACCAACTTTCACAATCCTTTGGAGGAGTGCCTTTTTTCTTTCTTTTAGAATTAAGATTATAATGGTCTGACCAGCTCTCATGCAAAATTAATGACGAGCAAATGAAGCTGCCTAGTCGAGGGGTACTTAATTTAATATGGAAGATAGCAATTCCGACCACTACGTCCCCATGAGCTAAAAACAGTGGCACAAAATGAGAAGTAGTTGAAAGTTTTGAAAGGTAGCACATGAAAATTTACTTGGAATGGCTTACAAATACCATACATAGGAATTTATAGTGGACTCTTCGGAAGACTTGGTTTTGGTAATTGGATGCACGAGTAGAGCTCATACTCAGTACAAGTGAAGGCTAGCAAAAGACTGGGAAGCGACAATCGAGAGAGCAATAACTATCATAATCATGCTTGCGACAAAACAAAATTAATATAGGCATAAAAATGATACAAGAACTCTGAGGCAATTTAGATCATCGAGGCTTAATTGACTTTTTGTTCAGTCATATGCATGCTTAAGCATGTGCCAAGTCGATTCAAATGAAGCTTTCAGAGGTGGATACCACAATATCATACCATACTATGAATAAAACAATGCATGCAAGCGTCTACATGACATGCTACAGGCTAATAGTAGATTGAAACTAATCATACGAAAGCGAGAACTACAAAGCATCCATTAGATGACATATACCTTACATGAACTGACTAAGCATGTCCACATAGATGAGTATATGTACAAAAATGAAAACAAATAGAGTTCATATCAGCCTCTTACCACCTCTCGGATTGTCATATATCGTCATTAGTGCTCTTCACTTGTGTGGCTTGAATAATATAGAGTGAATACCAAGCTCCAATGGAGTAACGGGAGACTAAACTCTGCAACAAACTTTACAAAACCAAAGAAGAACAACAAATATTTTTGTGTTTTCGATTTTTGAAGCAAAAGCGGAAGGAAATAGCAAACAAAGCAAAATATTTTTGGGTTTTTCAAGTAGCAAATCGAAATAGCAAGTAACGCAAACCAAAGGTAAAAAACTAAAGAACCAAATGGAGAGAAATAACAGAAATATTTTTGGTCTTTTTATGTTTTGGAAGAAATGAAAACAAGAACGAGAACAGTAAAGAAAGCGAAACATGAATATACAAAGGTCCGACAGAATATGATATGTAGATGAGTGAATCGTTGGCGTACCTCCCCCCAAGCTTAGGCTTTTGGCCTAAGTGGAGATCAATACCAACTCGGCCAACTCGGCCATGAGGTGGCGCCTTCGTGGTGTGACGAAGAAGCACCATCATCCTGATAAGAGTTCGAGGATGCCCCGGAGTGGTACGTGGTGAAGTGATAGGGCGGCTCCTCCTCTTCCTCCTGGACCACCACGCCGTGTTGGATATTGAAACCGAGCAGCCTAAGCTGATCGTCCAACTCCACCTTCGTGCGCGACCATGGCCTCATATGAACGCTGAACAAGTTAGGCTGAGGCAAGGGAATTTCCCTTTCCTCTCCATCAATGAATAACATCCTGTAAACTAATTTCCCTGCACAAGAGTTAGCAGTAACAAAATGATGGAGTTTCATAGCAGCGAGATCAAGCCTCTGTGGAGCCAACAATACATCATTAGGAGCAATAGAAAGTCCTAACTCAGCAGCAATGCGCGCGGCAATAATACCTCCATAAATAGGTCCCCTAGCGGCTAGGCGACGAGCAATAACAGCACCAAGGTTATACTTCCTACCAACATCAAGAGCGGTAGCTAGAAAAGCTAAATGATAGTTGGAGATATTGCTAGTGTTTTCTCTACCAAGTACACTAGTTGCAAGATAGTAAGTAAAATATCTAATAGCTGGGAGCTGAATATTTCTTATCTTCCCACGCTGTGCGTTGCGGTCATCATCATTGGTCACCCCTCGGTAAAGCTCCAACAAATCAGCGGGGTGATTTTGTATCTTCTTGGCCGTTCCAAACATGGGAATACCTAAAATAGAGCAAAACCTCCCCAAAGACATCGTGATAGACTTATCATAAATCTTAAATGCAACGGAAGGATTGTAATGAGAGTTAATAAATTTAAAACTTTCAACGAAAGTCTTTGTAAGCAAAGCATATTGGTCGCTTTCATCTGCCACATAATCTGTCAACCCGACCCTGTTAATAAGGAGCAAGAAATCATCAAGAATCCCTGCATCACTCAAAAAGTTAAAACAAGGGAAGGCGGATGGATGTGCATCTCCATCGTCCCCTTCAGGGTTTGGTGACATGAGATCCTCATTATAAGATATCCTATATTGAGCAGTGGATCTTGAGGGCCTTGATGACCTTGGTGCATCACTTTCAAACACTTCCCCATATGTGAAGTTGGCCATCTCCTTCTCTGAAATTTTTTCAACAAACTCATAAAAAGTGATTTAAGGACAAGCAAATGTAGGAAACTACTATAGTGAATTACTAGAGAGCTATCATGCATCAAAATAATCTTTCTAAACAATAGAACAAGCATGCATACTCATTTATACTGTCACCTACAATGCTAAAATACTCAAGAAATACTTTATCAAAAGAAAATCTACTTGGACAAGTGGAGGAGTCACATACCGGAGAACAAATGATCCAAGTTTCAGCAGAAATGTTGGGCTGAACGAGGAGATCGAAAATTCCAGGTGAAGAACAGCAAGAACTCGAGCTTGAGCAAATGGGGCGGTGTTTTTCGGGAGAGAGAAAGAGTAGGGGAAGAAGAGATGAGTGAGTGGCCTGGTGGGGCCCCCTCACACATGGGTGGCGCGGCTAGGGCTGGGCCGCGCCACCTGTGCGTGAGGTGGTGTGTCTGCCCCACCTGGTGCCTCCCAGGTGTCTCTCTGCCCTATTTTTGACATAAAAATTTATAAAGAATTTTCTGGAATTTTTCGAGAAACTTTATTTTCGAGGATTTTTCAGAAATTTGCATATCGATAAAACTCAGAAAAACGAGGATGAAAAGATTTTAAGCAAATCAAAACTAAGCATGCAGCAGCTCTAAGATACTCTTAATAATGCAACTAAACTGATGGAATAAAGTTTGATGAAAGTAAATACAAGTGAGGTGGAGTGGATGCGGTGAAAACGAAGCTTCGTTCATATAAATTCACTTTGCTAACAAGGTTGATCAAGTCTTGTTACCAAACTAACTTTATATGAGGCAAAACTTTGCACTTCACTTAATGCTTATGTTACCTCAACTTTGATAGGTATAGCCCCAACCATAAAAATTTGATATTCTTCCTTGGGCTTTTGCTCTGAACAAATAATTTGACCAACTTTGATGGTCTCAACATGCTTGATTGAATTTAGAGCATTCCTCCTATCAATCTTCTTGGGAAAATAAACTGTATATTCTTTGTCATTAACATTAAAAGTGACTTTTCCTTGATTGCAATTAATAACAGCACCTGCAGTGTTTAGAAAAGGTCTCCCAAGAATAATAGACATATTATCATCTTCAGGCATTTCCAACACTACAAAATCAGTTAATATTAAACAGCTGTTAGCAACTTGAACAGGAACATTCTCACATATACCAATAGGAATAATAGTAGACTTATCAGCCATCTGCAAGGATATATCAGTTGAAACCAATTTTTCTAAATCAAGTCTCTTATAAACAGAAAAAGGCATGACACTAACTCCAGCTCCCAAATCACATAAGGCAGTTCTAACATAGTTATTTTTAATGGAGCAAGGAATAGTTGGTTTACCTGGATCTCCAAGCTTCTCTGGAACTTTACCATCAAAAGAATAATTAGCAAGTAAAGTGGAAATTTCCTCACTAGGAATTTTCCTTTTGTTAGTGACAATATCTTTCATATACTTTGCATAAGGAGGCATCCTAATAGCATCAGTCAAAGGAATTTGCAAAAATAAAGGTCTCATCCATTCACAAAACCTGTTGTAGTGTTCTTCTTCCTTGGACTTGTGTTTCTTACTAGGAAAAGGCATTGGCTTCTGTACCCAAGGTTCCCTCTCTTTACCATGCTTGTTGGCAATGAAGTCTTCTTTGGTGTACTTTACATTTTTATCACTCTTTTCGGTTCTTCTTCAACTTCTTTATCTTCTTCTTTATCGGAAGCATCTCCTGGTTCAGTTTCAGCATCAGAAATAGAAACACTGTTAGGATCTTTACCTGCATCAGAGGATTCTGCAGTTGTTTTATGCTTCTTCTTCTTCTTCTTGGAAGGAATATCATCACTTGAAGTGCGTTGAGAATCTTGCTCAACCCTCTTAGGATGTCCTTCAGGATATAATGGGTCTTGAGTAGCAGCACCACTTCTTGTGCGTATTTCACACGCTTGCTTCTCTCTTGCAGCATTAACTAGCAGGTCTTGCTGCACCTTGGTAAGCTGATCAACTTGTGTTTGAACCATTTGAAAGTGTTTAGCAAGTATCTTCACATCATTGGCGGTTCTCTCCACAATATCCTGCAACTTGTTAATAACTCTAGAATTCTCCAAAAGATGATTATGCACCATTCTATTAAAATTTTCTTGCTTAACAATAAAATTATCAAATTCATCTAAGCATTGATCAGGAGGTTTAGTATAAGGAATATCTCTTTCATCAAAGCGTTGGAGAGAGGGTACCTCAATAGTAGATGGGCGAGGGATTGGCTTACATAATTCTTCTATAGGAGGTAAATTCTTCACATCTTCGGCCTTAAAACCTTTCTCCTTAAGAGATTTCTTAGCTTCCTTCATAACTTCATCATTTAATTCAATCATCCCTCTCTTCTTCGGCGTAGGCTCTGTAGATGGCGCAGGAGTTGGTGCTGGTGTTGGCTCAACTAAAGTCCAATCATCATGATTCCGGCTTATTTTAGCCATTAATTCTTCAGCTTCAGCCGGAGTTCTTTCCCTGAAAACACAACCAGCACAACTATCCAAATATGACTTAGATTCATCTGTTAGTCCATTATAAAATATATCAAGGAGTTCATTTTTAGGCAATGGTTCTTTAGGCAAAGCTCTAATTAAAGAACAAAACCTTGTCCATGATTCAGGCAATATCTCTCCTTTTCCCTGTTCAAAATCAAAGATTTTCTGCAAAGCAGCATGTTGAGCACTAGCGGGAAAATATTTCTGAAAGAAAGCATTAACCAAAGCAATAGGACTAGTAAGAGATCGAGGAGACAAGCTATTAAACCAAGTTTTAGCAGCATCTTTCAACGAGAAAGGAAAAATCTTAGCAACAAAGTAAGTGCGGAGCTTAATATCATCAGAAAACAAATTACTCAAAGTAGAAAGCTCATTCATGTGCTCCATAGCACTCTTATCTTTAGTACCACAAAAAGGAGTTTTCTCAACAATAGATATGTAAGATAAATCCAAAGAGAAATCATAATCCTTGTCTCTAATATTGATAGGAGAAGCAGCAAACTTAGGATCAGGAGACAAATTATATCTAACAGAACGTCTAGCAAGAAGTTCTTTAACATTACCTGCATTATGAGCAGCACGTGCTTCTGCAATAAAATCATCATTAAGCTCAATGTAAGCATCATCATCATAATCATCACTAGAACATTCCCTAGACTCAGGTGAACTAACAGGTGTAACAGTGGTGTTTCCCAACTTAGCTCTAGCAATAGTAGCATCTAAAAAGGAACCTAGTGAACCTCTCTCATCAAGCACAGTAGAAGCATCATCTAAATTATCAGTGGCACTTTCAATCTCAGCAGAAGTAGTAGCAGTAGCGTGTGGGTGTGGTGATGTAAGCAACTTACTCATAACAGATGGCGAATCAAGAGCAACAGAGGTGTTGAGAGTCGTACCTCTTCTTGTAGTGGATGGCAATATAGGAACTTTTCCATCACGAGGTTTACCCATGATGAAAGGATTGCAGCGAACAATATGAATACCAAGTGAACTTACAAATAAAGCTATGCTCCCCGGCAACGGCGCCAGAAAATAGTCTTGATGACCCACAAGTATAGGGGGTCGCAACAGTCTTCGAGGGAAGTATTACCCAAATTTATTGATTCGACACAAGGGGAGCCAAAGAATATATGTAAGCCTTAACAGATGAGTTGTCAATTCAGCTGAACCTGGAAATAGTCTTACTCGCAGCGGTTTATCAGTAGCAATAGTTTTATAGCAGTGACAGCAGGGAAACAGTAACAGCAGTAGTAAAATAGCAGCGGTAATAGTAACGGTTGTAAACAGTAGGAACAAATACTGTAGGCATAGGGATGGATTACGGGCGTTGCATGGATAAGATAATTCATGAAATCAATGAGATATGGGCATTGCAGATAAATAATGATAAAGCATCCTAGTACAAACAATCATAGGCATGTGTTCCGTATATAGTCGTACGTGCTCGCAAGGAGAAACTTGCACGACATCTTTTGTCCTACCAGCCTGTTGCAGCAGGGCCTCAAGGGAAACTACTGGTAATTAAGGTACTCCTTTTAATAGAGTACCGGAGCAAAGCATTAGCACTCGGTGAACACATGTGATCCTCACATCATAGCCATCCCCTCCGGTTATCCCAATTTCTGTCACTTTGGGGCCTTGGGTTCCGGACAACAATATGTGTATACAACTTTTAGGTAAGACCATAAACGACAAGTATTATCATAGAAATAATAACATGTTTAGATCTGAAATCATGGCACTCGGGCCCAAAGTGACAAGCATTAAGCACAACAAGTTGCAACAATGTCATAGGCACTAAATAAAGATACTAGGCACTATGCCCTATCAATCTCATATCAAATTACATGAACAATCTCATCCAATCCCTACCATCCCCTTACCTACAGCGGGGGAATTACTCACACATGGATGGGGGAATCATGGATGGTCGATGGAGGAGCGTCGGTGGTGATGGTGATGAAGATCTCCTCCGAATCCCCGTCCCGGCAGGGTGCCAGAACGGAGTTTCTGGTTCCGAATCGCGGTTTCTGATGGCGGTGGCACAGCGGAAGTCTATCTGGGAAAAACTGAAAGGACGAGATGTCGCCTAGAGGGGGGGTGAATAGGCGTTTTAAAAACAATTACGGAATTGGCTTGAAGGAATGCGGAATTAAACTAACGTTTATTTTCTTCAAGCACAAGACCTAAAAATGCTAGGCTCAACTAAGTGCAACAACAACTAGATATAAGCAAGATAGCACAAGATATAAGTACTTCAAGCACGATGGCTATCACAAGGAAATAAACTCGGGTATAGAGATAACCGAGGCACGCGGAGACGAAGATGTATCCCGATGTTCACTTACATAAAGTAAGCTAATCACCGTTGGTGAGATGCGGGTAACCACGAAGGCCCCCGAACGCCACGAAGGCTCACCTTCTTCTCCGAGTCCCCCACGAAGCTAGGGACCCCTTCTTATGGTTAGCTTTTCCTCCACTCCGGAGATGGCAAGCTCCACAACCACTTTACAACTCCCACAAAGGGGAAGCCCGGGCCTCTTCACAATCTTCCACGAAGAGGACACCGTGGCACAATCACCGAGCCAACTAGGAGGTCACCCTCCAAGAGTAACAAGCTCACGGTCTCTCACTCGAACTAATCGTAATGGAGAGCTCAACACTTATGCAAGAATGCAAAGCAAGAACACAAGGGAAAGTGCTCAAATCCTTCTCTCTCAAATCCCACCAAAGCAACAAATGCTATGGAGGAGTTAGAGAGGAAGAACAAGGGTGGAGGTCAACCAATGACCTCAAGATCTAGATCCAATGGGTTCCCCTCACTTAGAGGAGAAATTGATTGGTGGAGTTGTAGATCTAGATCTCCTCTTCCAAATCCCTCAAGAATATGCAAGAATCATTGGAGGGAAGAGAGAGGGAGCAAGCTCAAGAGATTCAACAATGGAGGTGAGAGAAAAGCTCAAGAACACACTTAGAAACCCTTACCAAACCGTTGGGGAAGAAGCCCCCTTTTATAGGGCAAGAAAACTGCCCGTTGGAGAGATTTTTCGGTCATCCCGGAGCAGCCCGGAGCAGCCCGGAGCAGCTCCGGAGCAGCCCGGAGCAGAGCCCGGAGCAGCTCCGGCCGATACTCCGGAGCGAGTACCCGGCCACTGCTCAGCCCGGAGCAGCCCGGAGCAGCTCCGGATTTCACTCCGGATTTGCAAAACTGCAAAAACACTCATACGGAAAACGCGATAACTTTTGCATCTGAACTCCGTTTTTAGCAAACTTGGACTTTTTGAAAAGCTTAGAAAAAGTACTACAACTTTATGCAGAGAAACACCAAGAAAAGTCAAGAGGAAAAATACGAAATGTGGAGAGGTGTGAAACCTTCCAAAGTGAAGAACCGGTAAAACCTCTCAACTCGAAAACGCAATAGACGATGCATTTGGATTCCGTTTTCGATGAACTTGGACTTGTTGGAAAGCTAGCAACAAGCACAAGAACCTCACATGGAGAAACACCAAGAAGCAACAAACTAGGAAGATGCAAAGTATGCAAAGGATTGAGCTCCCTATGACGATGTGATCAAGTTACCCAACCGAAAGCCCCTCTTGATAGTGCGGCTATCTATCCTATAACCCGGTCTCCCAACAAACACCTTGAGACCGGTAAAAGGAAAACCTAGCAAGGACATACCTTTGCCTTGAGCATCCCGCTTGATCTTGATGATGATGCTTCATGCTCTCATCAAGCCGGAATGCTTCACTTGATCATTGTTGCTTCGTGAAGACTTTAATTTGCTCCCCCATAAACCATTATGGGATAGCTTTGTTAACACTCATCTTCACAAGTCCATTATCACCAAATGGACGACAAGCTTCAAACATATGATCTTCTTGAGATGCATAGGGAATTCTTCATTTGATTGCATGCTCTAAGTCTTGGTCAACCATGGCTCAACTCATGAGACCATCGTGACCTCGACATAGAGCCATAACTTGAATTCTTCTCATGTAACCAAACTCTCACGATCTTGAGACTCCTTGGCTTAGCACATAAGCTAGAGCATGGAATACTTGAGTTCTACACAAGAACAACATCTTTATTTCTTCTTCTTGATCATATTGGATTCATCTCTTCTATTCAATGATCTTGATGCCAATACTTAAGATATATCTTTATCTTCATGGCATCCAAGCCTTGAATCCAACACATGGACTTCAAGCAATTCCTATGAACAATTCCTTCATAAAAATCTCAATGAAAACATTAGTCCATAGGGATTGTCATTAATTACCAAAAACACACTTAGGGGCAATTTACCCTTACAATCTCCCCCATTTTGGTAATTGATGACAATCTCAACAAGAGGGTTTATATAATGAATGATAGAAACTAATATGCAACTTATCCGAGAATAAATTGCATACAAGAGGTTGTATTTGATATGGTCAAGTAACACGAAGCTACTACCGCATATCAAAATCAATTGTACTCACATAAACTACAACAAATATGGTTGATGTGAGTGCAACCAAAATATATAGAGCAAACTCCCCCACAATATATGCACGTGTGATGAACTTGAATTTCATTGCATACATTGTCAAGATAAACCATTGATGGAGTTTACACTATATATTCAACCATGCAAAACATCTAACAAAGAAGAGATGCATGAAAGGCAAACACTTAAGCACAACCAAACTTAAGTATAAAAACCATTTCCCTTAAACCCTCTAAACTTCTCCCCCATTGGCAACGATTGCCAAAATGGATGAAGGAATTTAGAAGGCCAATATAGTATGAGTTCCTCCCCAAGATGTGCATTTCTCATAAAAATGAGTGAAATCATATGCACTTATCAAATTAACAATATTTGGAGGAAGTCAAACCATATTGAGGATCAAGGATTGCAAAAAGATGACATAGTGAAGGAAGCTTCAACGAATGAAGCAACCAAGCAATCAAGAGACCCAAAGAACCAATTGGACACAAGAAGAAGTGATGATAAGAGCTACTAGGTGCTTTAAATGAAATAAGGAAGCTCCCCAAGGTCCATGCATAAATTTGAATTTTTGTTGCATTTGAATACAATATGCACAAACATGGAATCCTTACTCCCTCTATATCATTTAAAACAAAACATGAGCACAAAAGAATACAAAAGGATCAATACGCTTATCAAAGTTAAATTTAGTCCAAAAAGATTCACGAGATATGAGTGCGAGAATAAGCAATAAATAATAAACAAGCACTCATAAATCAAGTTCTTACCAACACCATCAAGAACAAAATGGATAAAAAAGATGGTCGGTAAAGAACGAGGATATCAAGGGAAGAAATTAACACTCTTATGCATATACATTTCTAAGTGGACAAAAAATCATGATGAACAATCCACATAGAAACATGTATACACAAAAGGTTAGTTGAATAAAAGAGAGACATGATATCCAAGAGAGAGTCATAGAATACACCAAATAACTTCGCTTAGAAAGCATATATAGCTCAAGGCTCCATTTTCCATTATGGTATATTAATGAACTCCCCACACAAAATTATCAAAGCCATCGCAACTAGCAATAAGGGATCAAAAGATAGTTGGGATGCTTTGAAAGGCAACAAGCATAATAAAGAAGGGTACAACTTGCAACATTATCTATATTGCACATGAGAGAGCGTTGAGGAATTAATATGCAATAAATTGCTAAAATGGCATATTTGGGATTGGTGAATCATAAACATGATTTTATATACTTCCCATCATATGCAATCATCTCAACTTGCTCACATATGAAATAAAGATATTTCTTTATAAGACCTTTGCAAGAACCGCAACATTTGCAAATAAATATTATCATGCCAAGAACCAACCTACAAGAGTTGGGATGCTAGAAAAGTATGCATGAATGTTATACTTGTTACCGAGATAGCAATGGTGTGATGTAGTAGATAAGAGTTTGCAGGTCATCCTAGCTTGGCTCCAATAATCATATGGTGATAACACCTTCCTTATAAACGAGACAAGCATCCATTGCATCTCCAATGTACCTAAGACATCATTCAAGTACATCTTGGTCCCCAAACTTATTGGGTCCAAAGTGGTTAGACTAACCACAATACATATGATAGACTCCATATAAATATGTGCATAGTTAGAGATGAAATTTGAATTTCATGCACATCTTAGCCATTTAGGATTTGACGGAGTATAACATATATATTGGATCAAAGAAAGAACTAAGACACAAAATTAAGCATAAAGAGAATATGCATGCACCTAGCTTTCGAGATCCAAAGAAGATACAATTTAGACAAAAACACCAAGAGTACAAGGAGGTATAAAAGGTGTGGCAAAACACATTATTTGTCCAAATGACATCAAGGGAACAAATCAACAAATGATTTATTCATAAAATTCAACAAATGAACCTAACAACTTATTGAGCATGAAAGAATAAATAAATAAAAGCATGCTCAACAATTTATCTCATTCGAGCAAATAAATCATAGAAGAAGGAATGAGATAACTAACTCCCAAAAGAGCAAGGTTCCAACAAATAAACCAAACTCTCTACACTTTTCACAATGGCACAAGTACCAAAAAGAAAAGGTTTGTCTTACAACAACACACACTTGATGGGGATCAAGAGATGAGACAAAGTCAAGCAAAAAAGATCCTCAAGAAGGCAATAAGACAATGGGAGTCAAAATAATTTCTTGGCAATAAGAGACAAATTCCAAGGTGAAGATGATCTAGAGGAATTACCACGCATATATACGAATACCAATTGTCAAAGACAAGAAGTTCATATTGGAATTATTTTCCGGTGGTGTATTGCAAAGATATTCAAGATCAACTTCACAATAAAAGGCATATGGTTAAATATTCAAATTAAGCACCATGCACGAAAAAGGATTCTTGGTAGCTCCAAAAATAGTCAAACAATCATGCAAAGCAATGATTAGAGTAACTAGAAGCAAACGGCTTCCTACTTATGATATACATATAAATATATTTGAGTGAAACCGCACCAAGAATTCTTACTCAAACCAAGACCAAAGAAATGAGCAACAAAATGTTTTAAGAAAGAATGGAGCTTGTTTGAGCAAACATGCCACCTAGAAATAAGATTACTTACAATATCAACTCTAAGTGGCAAAATCTCAAATGTTCACATTTCCTAGGCTTATGATATGCACAAGGCATATTACTCCCCCATAATGTGATATTAAATTGTTTTCAACAAAAGGCAAACAAAATCCAACTAGAGATAACTAATGAAGATATAGAATTTGAATTTCTCATGAGCATGGCATACCACATAGTGACTAGATAATCTTGCAATATCAATACTAAGTGGTATTACTCATGTGCACACATTTATAGGATTGTGAGGTGCCAATGGCAAATCACTCCCCCAAAATGGGATGTTCCATTAATCACTCAATAAGAGCCAAATAAGATACCATCAAGATGCATTAGAGGCTCGAAGCAAACACACAAGTATATGATGTGCCAAACACCCAACACCTACTTGAATACACAAGATAAGTAGGTATAAGGAACAACATATACAAACACATACTTGGTACGAAACCAAAACATGCAAAGGGGCAAGTAACTTACAATGTAAAGAGGTTAAGTACAAGTTACCGCAAAGAGGCACATTGGATATAAAATGGTAGTGTCAATGACTTGGCTTGATGAAAATAAAATTAATGAAGATCCCTTAATTCTTCATGAGGCAGCCAAGACTCCAATGCCCTCCAGAAACACCTATTGATCAAGTTTTAGCTTGTTGGTACCCAACCAAGTTGGGTCCTAAGAGGTTAGTAACAATAGGCTTGGCAACCCAAATGGTTCTTTTCTTGACACCACTTTGAGTTCCAACAAACTTGGCAAACACATTGCCATCCTTATCTTTCCTAAGAGAATAATCATCATCAACAATGATAGGATTAGATAAGGTACCGCTTAAGCATGAAGAAGCAAAGTGCCCCTTCTCACGGCAAATATAGCAACAAGTGCTTCCCTTTCTCTTCTTCATTGATTTCTTGATTTGGGAAGCTTCATCTTGTTTCTTCTTGGGAAGTGGCCTATCTTCAACTTGAGGTCGAACTTGAGCTTGACCTTGTGCCCGCTTCCCTTGTTGCTTCTCACTCAAGTGCTTCTTCTTCAATGGGCAAGATCTCACATGATGCCCTTCAATCTTGCACTTGAAGCAAACAATCTTGGCCAAATTCTTCACTTGGTCTTGGCCCTTCTTCTTGTTGTTGCTCTTGGACTTTTTCTTGTTATTGGAGTTGAATCTAAGTCCACTCTTGTCATTAGGGGATTTTTGCACACTCAAAATATTATCGAGTGTGGATTTCCCTTCATGACGCTTATCCAAGTCTTTCTCCAAACTAGTGACTTGGGCCTTGAGCTCTTTGATTTCCTCTACAAGGTTAGTAGTAATACAAGTACTAGAGGAGATAGAAGCTTCATTGTTAGAGCAACAAGGCATAGCAAGTAATTCATCACAAGATGTAGCAATATTATGCCTAGACAAATTACTTGGACTAGCACAAGATAATATAGCATTTTGGTTCAAAGTAGTGCTAATGTCCAAATGAGGCTCACAAGATGTTTTCTTAGAGATACTTGCCTCATGAGCTAACTTTAGCCCATTATAAGAGATTAAGAGATCCCCATGAGAGCCCGAGAGCTTTTCATGGCTTTCCTCCAATTTCTTATAATTGCTTGTTAGCAACTCAAGTTGAGCCCTTAGCTCAACATTCTCCTTTAATATAGATGCTTCACAAGAAATAGAGTTAGTAGCATAAGCATCATTAATAGATTTAGCATTTGTAAGCTCATAAGATTTAATAGATTGAGATAGGCTAGAATTAGTATGCTTCTCTTCGGATAGCTCTTGCTTGAGGAGATTGAATCTCCGTTTCCCCTCATTAACAAGGGAGTTCAATTCCTTAATGGTCTCCTTGTGCTCAAACAAGGTTTCCATTAAGTGTTCGACTTTAGCACGAGCATCATTATTACCACGAAGAGAGGCATACACAATTCCCATCTCATGCAAGAAAGCTTCATTATCATCATCATTATCATCATCATCATCACTCTCATCATAAGGAGATGTGTCGGGATTCAAAGTAGGAGTTACCTTTGAACCGCTTGCCATAAGGCACATGTGAACTTGCGTAGATGATGATGGAACTTCAATAGAAGCACATTCTTCATTTTCGAGTGTAGGACAAGCTCTTGCGAGATGTCCATACTCGTGGCATTCATAGCATTGCCTTCTCTTGATAGAAACCTTCTTGGTTCTTCTATTGATTTCTTCTTTAATTATGTGACCCAATTTTTCTTTAATTTCCTCTACATGGTTAGTCATACAACAACTAGAGGAAATAGAATCATTTTGAGTATGGTCACAACTAGAAACAAGCATATCATCACAAAATTTAATCAAGCAAATTTTAGGAGATATGCAAGGACCTTTAACACAAGAATGAGTAAAGACTTTCTTGCAAGAAGTGTTTAGGTCCAAACTCTCTACACCATTAGGATTTATAGAAATAGAATCATTGGTGCAAAGAACAAGACAACCATCATCACATATGATTTCTTCACTCACCGTATCATTACCTTGTGACAAGTCACATGTTGGTGAAGCGAAAGAACTTGAACAATCATCATGACCGGATGTGGAAGCAACTTGGAGCTCTTCATGATGTGAAGGTGAAGAGAGCTCATTGGGTTCACTTTCAACCTCAAGAGAAATAGACCCACCAAATGACTCTTCTAGCTTGGTCCATATCTCATGAGACGTCTTGCACTTTGAACCCATCAAACAAACATAAACTATGGAGCTCACAGACAATAAAATTTCATTAAATACTTGAGCTTCTAGATGTAAATTTTTCTCATCCTCTATAGATAGACTTTGAGGATCCATCGGAGGAGAAAAGCCTACATCTAGAAATCGCTCTATATTTGGACACAAAGTCCGGAGATTAGAAAGCATGCGATTTCTCCATAGCATATAATTTGTGCCATCAAAAATAATTGTGTCATTGTGCACTAAATAACTAGCCGACATCTTTACTCTCAAGGCGGTGAAGCCTAAACAAGGAGAGACCTTGCTCTGATACCAATTGAAAGGACGAGATGTCGCCTAGAGGGGGGGTGAATAGGCGTTTTAAAAACAATTACGGAATTGGCTTGAAGGAATGCGGAATTAAACTAACGTTTATTTTCTTCAAGCACAAGACCTAAAAATGCTAGGCTCAACTAAGTGCAACAACAACTAGATATAAGCAAGATAGCACAAGATATAAGTACTTCAAGCACGATGGCTATCACAAGGAAATAAACTCGGGTATAGAGATAACCGAGGCACGCGGAGACGAAGATGTATCCCGATGTTCACTTACATAAAGTAAGCTAATCACCGTTGGAGAGATGCGGGTAACCACGAAGGCCCCCGAACGCCACGAAGGCTCACCTTCTTCTCCGAGTCCCCCACGAAGCTAGGGACCCCTTCTTATGGTTAGCTTTTCCTCCACTCCGGAGATGGCAAGCTCCACAACCACTTTACAACTCCCACGAAGGGGAAGCCCGGGCCTCTTCACAATCTTCCACGAAGAGGACACCGTGGCACAATCACCGAGCCAACTAGGAGGTCACCCTCCAAGAGTAACAAGCTCACGGTCTCTCACTCGAACTAATCGTAATGGAGAGCTCAACACTTATGCAAGAATGCAAAGCAAGAACACAAGGGAAAGTGCTCAAATCCTTCTCTCTCAAATCCCACCAAAGCAACAAATGCTATGGAGGAGTTAGAGAGGAAGAACAAGGGTGGAGGTCAACCAATGACCTCAAGATCTAGATCCAATGGGTTCCCCTCACTTAGAGGAGAAATTGATTGGTGGAGTTGTAGATCTAGATCTCCTCTTCCAAATCCCTCAAGAATATGCAAGAATCATTGGAGGGAAGAGAGAGGGAGCAAGCTCAAGAGATTCAACAATGGAGGTGAGAGAAAAGCTCAAGAACACACTTAGAAACCCTTACCAAACCGTTGGGGAAGAAGCCCCCTTTTATAGGGCAAGAAAACTGCCCGTTGGAGAGATTTTTCGGTCATCCCGGAGCAGCCCGGAGCAGCCCGGAGCAGCTCCGGAGCAGCCCGGAGCAGCCCGGAGCAGAGCCCGGAGCAGCTCCGGCCGATACTCCGGAGCGAGTACCTGGCCACTGCTCAGCCCGGAGCAGCCCGGAGCAGCTCCGGATTTCACTCCGGATTTGCAAAACTGCAAAAACACTCATACGGAAAACGCGATAACTTTTGCATCCGAACTCCGTTTTTAGCAAACTTGGACTTTTTGAAAAGCTTAGAAAAAGTACTACAACTTTATGCAGAGAAACACCAAGAAAAGTCAAGAGGAAAAATACGAAATGTGGAGAGGTGCGAAACCTTTCCAAAGTGAAGAACCGGTAAAACCTCTCAACTCGAAAACGCAATAGACGATGCATTTGGATTCCGTTTTCGATGAACTTGGACTTGTTGGAAAGCTAGCAACAAGCACAAGAACCTCACATGGAGAAACACCAAGAAGCAACAAACTAGGAAGATGCAAAGTATGCAAAGGATTGAGCTCCCTATGACGATGTGATCAAGTTACCCAACCGAAAGCCCCTCTTGATAGTGCGGCTATCTATCCTATAACCCGGTCTCCCAACAAACACCTTGAGACCGGTAAAAGGAAAACCTAGCAAGGACATACCTTTGCCTTGAGCATCCCGCTTGATCTTGATGATGATGCTTCATGCTCTCATCAAGCCGGAATGCTTCACTTGATCATTGTTGCTTCGTGAAGACTTTAATTTGCTCCCTCATAAACCATTATGGGATAGCTTTGTTAACACTCATCTTCACAAGTCCATTATCACCAAATGGACGACAAGCTTCAAACATATGATCTTCTTGAGATGCATAGGGAATTCTTCATTTGATTGCATGCTCTAAGTCTTGGTCAACCATGGCTCAACTCATGAGACCATCGTGACCTCGACATAGAGCCATAACTTGAATTCTTCTCATGTAACCAAACTCTCACGATCTTGAGACTCCTTGGCTTAGCACATAAGCTAGAGCATGGAATACTTGAGTTCTACACAAGAACAACATCTTTATTTCTTCTTCTTGATCATATTGGATTCATCTCTTCTATTCAATGATCTTGATGCCAATACTTAAGATATATCTTTATCTTCATGGCATCCAAGCCTTGAATCCAACACATGGACTTCAAGCAATTCCTATGAACAATTCCTTCATAAAAATCTCAATGAAAACATTAGTCCATAGGGATTGTCATTAATTACCAAAAACACACTTAGGGGCAATTTACCCTTACAAAAACGCCGTCTCCCTGATAATATCTCGTCAGGGGGTATATGTACGCGAGAGGGGAAGTCGAGATGGGGCCTGGGGCCACCTCACACAGGGGTGGCGCAGCCAGGGCTGGGCCGCGCCACCACCTTGTGACGGCCCCTCGAGCCTCTTCTCCCTCTTGTCTTCTGGCTCCGTGGGTCTTTCGGTGAAATAGAATTTTCCATGATTTTTCCCGAATTTTTACTGAAAGTTGGATTTCTGCACAAAAATGAGACACCAGAGCAATTCTGCTGAAAACAGCGTCAGTCCGTGTTAGTTGTATTCAAAATACACAAATTAGAGGAGAAACAATAGCAAAAGTGTTCGGGAAAGTAGATACGTTTTGGACGTATCACACCCTGGCGTGTGGGGCCCCCTGGCTCCTCTCGACTCCTCCTTCTGGCTTCCTAAGTCTTCTGGGAAAATATAATTTCTGGGTATTTTTCTGGAATTTTCCTGATCTTCAAAATATGGTCTCTTGATGGTCCTTTTTCCAGCAGAATCCTGACTCTGGCAGCAACTCCTCCGATGATCATCAAACATGTGAAAACAAAGGAAATAACATAAGTATCGTATCTAAATATGAAATATATCAATGAATAACAGTAAATTATGATACAAAATAGTGATGCAAATTAGACGTATCAACCCCCCCCCCAAGCTTAGACCTCGCTTGTCCCCAAGCGAAAACTAAACTCGGTAAACATGACCACAGGTTTATGGAGTGAAGTGTCGATAATCAAAATATGGACAAGAAGCATCACATTCACTAAGGCACAAATTATAATAGACAGCAACTTCCCTTTATAAGATATAGACTTGCAATAGGTAAAAGGGAATCACATGTAAAGATGCACAAGGTAAACTATAATTGGCAATGGCAAACCTTAGTTCTTGGTCAAAGAATGGAGAACAAACTATTCTCTCTTTTAAACGGAGCCTTTTAAAACAGAGCTAATATAGCAAAGACTATATGCTCAACAAAGTAAACTTTTGCATTCATAGAAAGCTTTCAAAGATATATTCCTTCAGACAAAAGCATTGTACAAAACAAGGAAGATAATAAACATGATTAAACGGATCAACATATGGATGAGTGAAACATAACAACTCAAATGCTTGCTTGAGACAGAGGGAAATAGGTTGACTCAACATAAAAGTAAAAGATAGGCCCTTCGTAGAGGGAAGCAGGGATTAAACATGTGCTAGAGCTTTTCATTTATAAAACAGAGGTAAAAATTGTTTTGAGAGGTGGTTGCTTTTGTCAACGACTAGCAACAGAGTTCTTGATATCTTCCATACTAAACAAGTGAGAGCGGTTCCGAGATGTTTGATTAATTGGCACTTTGGTGCTCTTTTATAGCTTTGCACTCCTCCCCACCTTTTTCCTTTCTCAAACCATGGCAAACCGATTCCATCGGGTGCCGACCAACTTTCACATTCCATTGGAGGAGTGCCTTTTTTCTTTCTTTTTCTTTTTGAGATTATAATGGTCTGACCAGCTCCCTTGCAAAATTAATGATGAGCAGATGAAGCTGCCTAGTCAAGGGGTACTTAATTTGGTATGGAAGATAACAAACCCATCCACTACGTCCTCATGAGCTAAAAACAGTGGCACAAAATGAGAAGTGTTTGAAGGTTTTTTGAAAGGTAGCACATGAAAATTTACTTGGAATGGCTTGAAATACCATGCATAGGAATTTATAGTGGACTCTTTGGAAGTGACTTGGCTTTTGGGGATTGGATGCACGAGAAGTATTTCCACTCAGTACAGGTTTTTGGCTAGCAAGGCAGAGTAGCAAGCATGAGAGTTGCATGGAACAAACAAACATACATATAATAAGAACAATCATGCAAACTCCCTTGAAGGTACAACGATTTTAACTTTAAGAATAACAATGCTTATAAGCCAAACATAAGGGAAAACTGAAGTGATGTAACTGCAAGCACTTCTTTATTCTTTTCTACTCAAACCTCAAGGTAAAGTTGCTACTGACCAAGCTAGGTTTGCCAAAACCAACTAAATCTACTCATGCTCCCAATATGATACCAATACCAATCAACAAGACTAGTCATACAAGAGAGATTGCAAACTAACATAAAGTGTGCGAAAAGTAAACGATAAAACTTCTCATTAATATTTTATTACCGCAACTCACACCAAGGGATACATAGATAACCAACTAAGGAGGATACTTCCAAACTGCAAACTATTCTATATGATAACTTCTCTATTCATGATATGATTCTACTTTGAAAAGTAAATGAGCAAAAGGTAATGATGTGATACCGAGGCACTCCCCCAAGCTTGGAACAAACCAAGGGGATGCCTATACCGATGACGAATTACTCCTTTGATGGTGGCGGTGGATAATCTTTAATAAGCTTCTCAATCAGATCTTTTAGCTCATCAATCTTGTACTCAAGGTTGCGAATCATCTCAGAATTGTGCTCAACACGATTCATGAACCTGTCGGCAAGAGAATCCCAGCTCTTGGAATTATTTCCCCATCCTTCTTCACTCTTGGAGCTTCCTGTCCCTACATTGTTAGAACGATCTATATCCCAGCCAGAGGGTAATCATGATTTGGGCACCTTTTGGAACTGACGTTCATGAATTAGAGTATGGAAAGGATTTTGGCTAGACGGAGATGTCCGTGGAGATAAGGTGTGACGTGGCACACCCCCTCCGGTCCTTATGCGAGCACTCTTCTTGAACTTGTCATGATTTGTCACCACCCCTATGCTGGCAATCACGGTGTTCAGCCTTGGACTTTGATCTTCCTCCTCGTCTTCGCTTTCAACCTCCTCTTTCAGCCAGAAATCTTTGGTGTCATCTTCCGGAGGTGTCTTCTCCTTGTCACCGCTTGAAGAGGCCATGACTCCCCCAAGCTTAAGATCAACTCCTGACAGAAATAGCTCAAAACAAAACACGACGAGAAAACGATATACAGACCTCGGGGACTCCGGGGGGTTAAATAGGCGAAAATTATACATCAAAATGAAGCCACAGGAGGAAACCGGGACGGAAACGAGTTTCGGGGTATTCTCACACCTAGGTGGTGCGGCCAGGGGTGGGCCCGTGCCACCTATGTGTGAGACACACACGAACTCTTTTTCCTGCCCGTTTTCGTCTCGTGATTTTTCATATTTATTAAAAACAGCAAAAATATCAAAGGAAGAGCTTTTCGCGAAACTTTTCTGACTAGAACTGTTACCTATTCAAAAGCAAACTCTGCAGGTTCCTGCAATTTGTCTTGGATAAATTCTTCCGGAGAAACCGTTTCAATAACATCAACATCTTCATTATAAGAATCTCCAGAAATATAATGCTTGAGTCTTTGCCCATTTACCACTTGTGTAGAATCACCTTTCAATGAAGCAATCTTAATAGCACCTGAGCGGTACACTTCCACAATAACATATGGTCCTTCCCATTTTGAGAGTAATTTTCCTGCAAAAAATCTGAGACGAGACCTATACAATAGAACTTTCTCACGAACATGAAACTCTCTCTTAAGAATTCTCTTATCATGCCATTGCTTGACTTTCTCTTTGAAAAGTCTAGCATTCTCATACGTTTCGTTTCTCCACTCATCTAGAGAACTCAAATCTAACAACCTTTTCTTACCAGCTAGTTTAAAATCTCTATTAAGCTCTCTCACTGCCCAGAAAGCTTTGTGTTCTAATTCTAAGGGCAAGTGACACGCTTTTCCGTAAACCATCTTATAAGGAGACATACTGTAACATCCCAAGATTTTATCAAATTTTGGGGAAAAATTTTCGTTTTTATTCTGCTTGTGTTGATTGAAAATTCACAAAGATTTAAATTTTTTTGAGTCTAATTGAAAGCCTTATTGAAAACTATTTTAAATCCTCTATTTATTTCTTGAAGAACTTCTTCGAGAAAAGCAAATGTCCAAAATATTATTTTCTTCTTTTATTCAAAACCTATGCAAGTTACTTGCAAGGAATGCATTTCAAATGTGTTTATTAAGAATTGTATTTTCAAAACTAAGTTTGAAAGATGATTTCAAACAATTATTCTGCGAAGTATTTTTCTTTAAAAGAACTATCTCCTAAACCTTAATTCTATTTCTTTTATGCAAGCAAAGTCCTTTTTGCCAAGTTCATAAAGTTTTATTGGAAAATCTTATTTTATTTTGAAAACCTGTTTCTTACTGTCCCACTTTGATACCTTGAATTTTAGAAAACATTTGCAATTGGTTTGAGGTCATTTGAATGCAATATGCAAAAGCTATGGAAGAAACAAGAAAATAAAAAAAAGGAAAAGAAGAAAAAGAAAGAAAAATATATAAATGGACCCCGGGGGAGACAATCTGGCCCAGTTCCAGATCGGGCCCGTGGCCCAGGAAGCTAACCTGAAAGGGTATCTCTGCCTCCTCTCTCCCGACGCTGACGCTCTGGCCCCACCAGTCATGGCGGACCCATCGGTCAGATCTTCTTCCACCTCCGTCCGAAAAATCTGCCAGAGACCAAGCCTCCCCGCCATTACTCCCTCTTCAATTCCGATTAATTCCTCTTCCGTTTCTTCCCCGCACCGCGCCTATAAGAAGCCCCACTCTTTCTCCCCATTTCCCCTCTGGTTTCCCTCCTCCACGCCGCCAGGCTGCCTCAGGAAAGCTCGCCGCAGTCCGCCATTGCTGTCGCTCCTTCCCGTTGATTCCGACGACCGTGAGGTACTCCGCCACCCCCTCTGGACCCTAATATTCTTCCTATCCTCGGACGCACGCGCTGATGCCACCATTTCGACCAGGAACGCAGGGAATCGAAGCCCACGACCTTGGCCAAAGCACACCGGCCCTCACCACGATTCCAGCCGACTCTCTACGCCGTGCCTGGACGCAACCAAGTTCGTAGAAGACACCATCAACTTCCCCACATCCAGACACACCTCGTCGACCTCTCCCCTGCCTCGGAATCACACCGGAGCATCGCTGGAGATCAACTCCCAGTGCGCCTCGCCGGCGGACCTCGTCGGAACCCTAGCTAGCCCGGTGAGACTTCTCTCCCTCTCTCAGTGACCGTCAGATCTCGATCTAACGATCCTAATAGAATCACTTATCGAACCGGTACTGGATGATCTCATGCATCCAGATCCACTTAAATCCAACGTTCCACAAAGCCAATCCGAACGAACCGGTACTAACCAATTAAAACATAACAAGTGTCGGCTTCCTATTTAAACAGAGTTTCGAATTTGAAATTGGAATCAGATTTGATCCAAATCTTCAGAAAATCATATCTATTGTTCTGTAAGTCCAAAAATAACAAATGAGATACCGTTGGAATTCTTAGGAAGTGTAGAATCCAGTAGTACAATAAAACTTCATATTTTATGGGTTCAATTTGAAACTATTTTCAAATTGGAATCAAACTCTCTGTTAGCTTGCTAAATTCATAACTTTTGAACCAAGTGTCCAAAAATTATGAATTTGTAGTCTCTGGAATCCTCTCAACTAGTAGAACATCATAGGATCAAGAAAATTCAAATTTGATACGTGCACACACTTTGTGCATTCGAATTTGTCCAAATCACTATTTTGGTGATAATTCAATTTCTAAAATTTATTTTAGAATGATTCCAACTGCAGTGACTTTGTTTTACTGCAAGCTATCCAGTAGCATCACTCCCATAATTTCTTGAACCACTTAAAAATTATTCAAATTCTAATATGAGAATTTGAGTAGTTCCTATATAGATTAAATCTTATTCTATTCAGTAATGTTTCCTACTACCATAGCAAATCACATAATCATACCTACCCCTCAATATTATCTGAATAACATATTGATCAAGATCATATCTACTTAGACCTATCTTGTATAGCTCACACATATTCAAATTACAATAGTGTTGTTTGAGTAAAGTGTGATGCACCTCAATCATAGGATTTTATTCTTACTATCTTAGGTGTTGATCTAATCACCATTTTGGCACCTATCCGACACTCCTTGTACCAAATAGGAATCTAAAACCATAATCTCAAATGTTATCTACCCATACTCAATCATGTGTCCATTTGATCCCGATTTCATATGTAGAGCTATTCAATTAACAAATGAGTTAATTGAGTAACTCAATGTTTCATAAATCCTTGACCCATACCTTGTCCAACTAGACATATTTTGTCTAATTCATATTATACTCAAATGGCAATTGTGCTACTTGAGTAGAATATGAATTCATCTCAAACCTAGATTTTGCTAATGTGGTGTTATTATAACCCATACCGTAGTATGTGTTATACACCATGTTGATCAATGAACCATTTGAGTCATGTCCTCAAATATCAATCATTTATACCCAATCCAATGCCTAGTTAGTTATGGTTCACATGTATTGAACTATTCAACTTGCAAATGTGCTAATTGAGTACTTCAAGCATTCTTAAAACCTAGCCTAGTGCCTAAGTGTAACATATACTATTTAAAGAATAAATGTTGTTACACTTATTCAAATAGTATTGTGGTTGCACTATCCCACACCTATGTGATCTGTTTCACATGAACTTTTCTGAAGCTCATTCATGCTTTGATAAAGCATAAAAACTTCACCAATTATATTTGCCTAGTTCAATCCTCTCCCAGATCATCTTGATCTCTCCCAACTAAGCTCTCCGATCCATATCTCACAGATCATGATCCTTTACCATATCTTTCTTGTCATAACATCTCAATAAATCTAAATTGTTAAACAAACACTTTTCAATTGTTTGATTTGTTTGATTGTGTTTGTATGGTCTGTTTATGGTATGCTATTTCTGTGCTATAGTTTGTGCGAAGAGCTACGTGCTTAGTTGAGAGAAGCGAAACGTCGTGATCTTCAAAAAGGCAAGTGACACACATACTTCCACCTATCTTTTATTATATGCATTAGTGTTTTCAATACTGTGCATGATATGAAATTTTCAAAGTGGTTATGAAATGCTTAGCACCTAGTAGTGGTAGCTATCCCTTAAAACCCCACTTGCTAGGATTGCAAACTTGCTATGCAAAATGGTGCCATGCCTTGTTTTCAAATTGATATGAAAATTAACAACCCAATGAATCACCTGGGTGCAATCTTGTGGCTACTCAGGGCTACACACCTGGCTATCAACCCAGGATATGTGTGGTGGTTATCACCTGAGGGTACACAACTCGGGGCTACACACTTGGCTATCAACCCAGGACATGTGTGGTGGTTATCACCTGAGAATACTTTGTATTGGTTGTACCTAGGAACAGAGAGAGGACATGTCGATCGAAAGGAATCTCATCACCTTTTCAAAATAATTAAAACTTGAATAGTGACTACTTAGGGCCACACACCTGACTATCAACTCAGGACATGTGTGGTGGTTATCACCTAAGGGTCCTCACCAATCCCAAGACTAACTACTTAGGGCTACACACCTGACTATTGCTGCTAACTGTGGTGATGGCGCCAGAAAAAGCTGATGCCTAGTTGATGTGGGAGCAGACGTCCTTGTGCGTGGTGATTGACCAGCCCGTTGGGAACCCCAAGAGGAAGGTATGATGAGTGCAGCGGCAAGTTTCCCTCAGTTAAGAAACCAAGGTATATCGAACAGGAGAAGAGAGACGGTGACGACTGAAGGTGTTTGTGGAACCTGCACACACACAAACAAATACTTTGTTCCCAACTTGCGATGAGGTTGTCAATCTCACCGGTTTGCTTGAAACAAAGGTTATGAGCGTATCGAGTGGAAAACAGTAGAGTATGCTAGTAAAGTAAACAGTGCGAGAAAAGTAAACAATTGATTGCAATATGATTAAAATAGGACCGGGGTCCACAGTTCACTAGTGGTGTCTCTCCATAGATAAAATAACATGCTGGGTAAACAAATTACAGTTGGGCAATTGATAGAATAAAGATAACGTGATATGTCAAGAAGATCACTATGAGATTTACTCTGGGCATTACAACAAAATACATAGACCGCCATCCAACTGCATCTATGACTAATAATCCACCCCCGGGGATATCATCCGAACACCCTAGAAGTATTAAGTTGCGAACAACAGATAATTGCATTAAGCAAAGTGTGTAATGTAAACAAAGCATATGCCCTTGAGCATATGAATGTTGTTTTCTCCCTAGTAGCAACAGCACATCTACCACCTTAGAGGTTTCTGTCACTCCCCCAGGTGAAATAGAGGCATGAACCCACTATCGAGCATAAATACCCCCTCTTGGAGTCACTAGCAACTACTCGGCCAAGATAGCTACTAACAACGGAGAGCATGCAAGATCATAAACAACATAGAGATAACAAAAGATATAATTCAGTACAGCAACTTAATCATAAACACCAATATTCATCGGATCCCAACAAACCAACATCATAGAATTACATAACGGTGATCTCAATCATGTAGGGCAGCTCATGAGATCTAAACATGAAGCACATGGTGGAGAGGACAACCATCTAGCTACTGCTATGGACCCATAGTCCAAGGTAGACTACTCACTCATCGCTCCGGAGGCAATCATGGCGATGAAGGAGACCTCCGGTGGCGATTCCCCTCTCCGGCAGGGTGCCGGGAAGAGCTTCTGGACCCTCCCGATCTTCGGGTCGACGGCGGCGGCGGATCGCGATGTATTCTGGAAAACTGATAAGGGCCTTAGGTTTTTCTCGTCAGGGGGTATATGTAGGCGAAGGGGGGCTGTCAGAGGTGGAGACACGCGGCCTCACACGGGGGTGGCGCGGCCAGGGGCCAGGCCGCGCCGCCCCTGTGTGTGGGGGCCACGTGGCCCCCCTCCGTCAGGTCTTCGGATGTTTGGGAGCTCCCCGGTGAAATATGACTTCAGGAACTTGTTTCGTCCAATTCCGAGAATATTTCCTGTGTATCACTTCTGAAACACAAAAACAGCAGAAAACAGGAAACTGGCACTGTGGCACTTCGTTAATAGGTTAGTTCCAGAAAATGTATAAAAATGCCACTAAGTGTAACGAAACAATAGGCAAATGGTGTAAAACAAAGCATGGAGCATCAAAAATTATAGATACGTTTGAGACGTATCAAGCATCCCCAAGCTTAACTCCTGCTCGTCCTCGAGTAGGTAAGTGATAACAAAAGAATAATTTTTGAGGTGACATGCACCTACACAATCTTGATCATATATGTAAGCATTGGTGAGCTGGGATCAATAGAACTTAAAACATGGGCATGAAGATATAATCATGACAATAAGAACTTAGCAACCATGTTGTAAACATGCAAATGAACACAAACAAAAGATCATGATAATGAAACAATGAAAGTCAAACGTGTGTTCAAATCATAAGGAAAAACATACAAATGGTTTTCAGCTTGTCCTTCAAAGAGAGCAAAACATAAATGCATAGGACACCTCAAAGTTTAAGAGGGCGACTAGATACAAATAATTTAAGAACAAGTGAAACCAACAATATGAGTCAATCAATGAACTTTGGGACAATGCATATCACACTAAGAATGACAACTATGCTCTCTTAATGGTGCATAAAGAAAGAAGGTGGTGACTCAACATAAAAGTAAAAGAAAGGCCCTTCGCAGAGGGAAGCAGTGATTTAGCATGTGCTAGAGCTTTTCATTTTGTAAAACAGAGATAAAAGCTTGATTTTGAGAGGTGGTTGTCTTTGTCAACGACTGACAATGGGGTTCTTACTATCTTCCATACAAAAATGAAGCAAGTTTTTGAGAGAGAGATTGGCACTTTGGTGCTCTTTTTATAAAACTTGGCACTCCTCCCCACCTTTCCTTTCACAAACCATGGCTAACCGATTCCATCGGGTGCCCACCAACATTCACATTCTTGGAGGAGTGCCTTTTTTCTATTTTTCACTTTTTTTTTCTTTTTTGGAATAAGCAATATGGAAGATAGCAAATCCGACCACTACGTCCCCATGAGCTGAAAACAGTGTCACAAAACGAGAAGTGTTTTGAAGGTTTTTTTGAAAGGTAGCACACAAAAATTTTACTTTGGAATGGCTTACAAATACCATGCATAGGAATTTATAGTGGACACAATGGCAAACTTGGTTTTTAGGAGTTGGATGCGCGAGTAGAGCTCATACTCAGTACAAGGCGAGGGCTAGCAAAAGACTGGGAGCGACCAACTAAGAGAGCAATAATGGCCATAATCATGCAAAGCGACAAAGCGACATTAAAAGAAGCATACGATGGCATCAAAAGTCAAAAACTAAATGATCATGAAGGCTAATGGCGACTTTGGAAGAGTCTAACATGTGTGAGCATGCGCCAAGTCAACCCAAATAAAGCATCAAGGAGAAAGCCAAAATAATGCTTCCATACAATAAAAACAACGCATGATTTTTTCAAAGGCTCATTAAGCAATCTCAGTTATTTGAGACAAGTCATGCTACAGCAAAACTACTAAGCATACTATCAAAAAGACATCAAGCATGACATGAAAAAGCCTAAGCCGCAGTCTACACAAGCTCCTTCTTGTACCACTATTTTGCACAAAGTTTTTTCTCTTTTCCAACACCATTTGAAATTTTTATAAACACCTCTTTTGATGAAAACCAATGAAGATCAGAGGCAAAAATACACCTTGATGAAAAGATATGACAAGATCTGAATGCATATCAAGGCGAAAACGAAAACCAAAAGCAGTAGCAGAAAAAGTAGAACACTAGAACAACTCCGTTTTCACTCTTATTAAATTCATCGAGCGTTCTACGCAAATGAAAAGCAAGGCAACTTCTCCAAAGGAAATTTGTTGGGGTCCAACCATTTATTGCAGCAAACAAACAAACTAAGCCAACTAAGAAAACTAAAATGACTGACGCTCCAAGAAAAACATATAGTGCATGAAGCAATAAAAATATAGTGTTTTGAAAGGTGACCTGATTTTTGCCGATGAAGAAGGGGTGCCTCGGGGGCATCCCCAAGCTTTGACGCTTGTACTTCTTGGATATTTCTTGGGGTGCTGGGCATCCCCAAGCTTGAGCTTTTGTCCATTCTTCAACTCATCTCATCATTCTCCAATCCCTACACTTGAAAACTTCCTTCATACAAAACTAAACACAATTCTATTAGCAACATTAGTGTAAGCATAAAATATATTCAACCTCTTTTAGCTTCAGGTTTCAACCCAAAACCACCACATATAAAGTATATACTACTGTAGCAACTTCCACAAGAGTTCCATGATAAAAAAGAACTCAAAAGAAAGTGATAAAGTGGCAAAAACAAATATTGGCAGAAATCTGTTAAAACTGGACAGCTGACAAAGGACGAATTTTTGAGGGATTTTCCGTTGCTCAAATCAAAAAGTGTTCAACTAAGAAAAGTTTGGATATAACCTGGGGCATATGTACAAGAAATCGCAGGTCCAAAAGATAAACAGAGAATTTTCACGAATTTTTACGGTGCAGCACCGAAAACAGTTTCAGGACAGCAATAACCCCAAATCTTTACCTCACTCAAATTAGAGGCTTCTCTTGGCACAAAAACGAAATAAACAAGATAAGGAGCGGTCATTACAGTAGTAATGACTTCCAAGAATCAAATAAAAGAAAAATTACTGTAAAGAAAACAATGGGTTATCTCCCAAGAGTGCTTTTCTTTAACGCCTTTGAGCTAGGCTCAGTAATTTGAAAAGATGCTCACATAAGAAATATGAATGGAAGCCAAAAAAAAGAGCATCAAGGAGCAAATATAAAACATATTTAAGTCTAACCCACTTCCTATGCATAGGAATCTGGTAAGAAAATAAATAAAAGAAGCACATGGTCACAAGTATGGGTAGATAAAACAAGAGCAACTTTGGAACTTTCAATATAAAGAGAGGTGTTTTAGTAACATGAGAATTCCAACAACCATATTTTCCTCTCTCATAATAATTTTCAGTAGCATCATGAACAAACTTAACAATATAAATATCACACTCATCCTCCTTTGTTAAGCATGGAGGGCTATCAAATAAGGTATTAGTTAAAGAGTTACTCTTATTGGGAGGTAAACATGGGTAACTCCATTCTTCCTCCTCTTGATCATCACTCTCCTCCTCTTTTTCATCTAATGAGCTTCCAGTTTCATCCATTTCTTCTTCCATAGGCTCCTTCAAGGCATTAGTCTCTCCCGTTGGAGAGCATCTATTAAGATATTTAAGAATATAGCCATTTCCTTCCTTGTAATTATCAAAGCAAAATGTGAGTATATCATAAACCTCATATTTATAAGGTGCGTCATCAGTATTTTAAAGCAAATAAGCAAGTTTGAATGCACCCTTCCAAGCAATAAATTCTTCAATTTGTTCCACATCATAAAAGTCATAATTTCCATTGATATAAGAAGATATGGTAACATCATCATTATACTCACATTGAAAAGGGAGGTGTTTATACCTCCTACAGCAACAAGATTCATCAAAGCAATAGGTAACATTATAAGTAGAGCATACATTTCTAGCAATGATATACAATTTATTGATTTGTTCCCATAAGTGTTTCCCTTTTTGTGACAAGCGGTGTTTCTCATAATAATTTTGCTGCTCTTCCGTGAACCCACCTTGCCAAAAAGATTTAGTTTCTAAGAAACCAACCATTGATAGAAAGCATGATAAAGCAAGATAGTAACAGACCAACAAAAATAACAACTACCAAGGATTCTAATTTTTTTGGGTTTTTGATATAAAATCAATGCAGGTAAAATAAAATAAAGTAAAGCAAAACAAATAACAAAGTAAAGAATGTGTGTGCGAAGAACTCCCCTCGCAGAAGTCTTCTCTCTTCCCCGGCAACGGCGCCAGAAAAAAGCTGCTGCTAACTGTGGTGATGGCGCCAGAAAAAGCTGATGCCTAGTTGATGTGGGAGCAGACGTCCTTGTGCGTGGTGATTGACCAGCCCGTTGGGAACCCCAAGAGGAAGGTATGATGAGTGCAGCGGCAAGTTTCCCTCAGTTAAGAAACCAAGGTATATCGAACAGGAGAAGAGAGACGGTGACGACTGAAGGTGTTTGTGGAACCTGCACACACACAAACAAATACTTTGTTCCCAACTTGCAATGAGGTTGTCAATCTCACCGGTTTGCTTGAAACAAAGGTTATGAGCGTATCGAGTGGAAAACAGTAGAGTATGCTAGTAAAGTAAACAGTGCGGGAAAAGTAAACAGTTGATTGCAATATGATTAAAATAGGACCGGGGTCCACAGTTCACTAGTGGTGTCTCTCCATAGATAAAATAACATGCTGGGTAAACAAATTACAGTTGGGCAATTGATAGAATAAAGATAACGTGATATGTCAAGAAGATCACTATGAGATTTACTCTGGGCATTACAACAAAATACATAGACCGCCATCCAACTGCATCTATGACTAATAATCCACCCCCGGGGATATCATCCGAACACCCTAGAAGTATTAAGTTGCGAACAACAGATAATTGCATTAAGCAAAGTGTGTAATGTAAACAAAGCATATGCCCTTGAGCATATGAATGTTGTTTTCTCCCTAGTAGCAACAGCACATCTACCACCTTAGAGGTTTCTGTCACTCCCCCAGGTGAAATAGAGGCATGAACCCACTATCGAGCATAAATACCCCCTCTTGGAGTCACTAGCAACTACTCGGCCAAGATAGCTACTAACAACGGAGAGCATGCAAGATCATAAACAACATAGAGATAACAAAAGATATAATTCAGTACAGCAACTTAATCATAAACACCAATATTCATCGGATCCCAACAAACCAACATCATAGAATTACATAACGGTGATCTCAATCATGTAGGGCAGCTCATGAGATCTAAACATGAAGCACATGGTGGAGAGGACAACCATCTAGCTACTGCTATGGACCCATAGTCCAAGGTAGACTACTCACTCATCGCTCCGGAGGCAATCATGGCGATGAAGGAGACCTCCGGTGGCGATTCCCCTCTCCGGCAGGGTGCCGGGAAGAGCTTCTGGACCCTCCCGATCTTCGGGTCGACGGCGGCGGCGGATGGCGATGTATTCTGGAAAACTGATCGAGGCCTTAGGTTTTTCTCGTCAGGGGGTATATGTAGGCGAAGGGGGGCTGTCAGAGGTGGAGCCACGCGGCCTCACACGGGGGGTGGCGCGGCCAGGGGCCAGGCCGCGCCGCCCCTGTGTGTGGGGGCCACGTGGCCCCCCTCCGTCAGGTCTTCGGATGTTTGGGAGCTCCCCGGTGAAATATGACTTCAGGAACTTGTTTCGTCCAATTCCGAGAATATTTCCTGTGTATCACTTCTGAAACACAAAAACAGCAGAAAACAGGAAACTGGCACTGTGGCACTTCGTTAATAGGTTAGTTCCGGAAAATGTAAAAAAATGCCACTAAGTGTAACGAAACAATAGGCAAATGGTGTAAAACAAAGCATGGAGCATAAAAAATTATAGATACGTTTGAGACGTATCAACTATCAACTCAGGACATGTGTGGTGGTTATCACCTAAGGGTTATCTTGGGGCTTTAAATCGAGTAACTACTCAGGACCGCACACCTGGCTATCAACCCAGGATATGTGTGGTTGTCATCGCCTGAGGGTTATTCTAGTTTTGTTGAGTTACTACCCAGGGCTACACACCTGGCTATCAACCCAGGACATGTGTGGTGGTTATCACCTGGGGGTACACTTATGGGTGGCTACTCAGGGCCATATACCTGGCTATCAACCCATGGTATGTGGTGGTTATCACCTGAGAGTTATCCATGTTTTGTTGAGTTACTACCCATGGGTACACAACTTGGCTATCAACCCAAGGTTTGTGTGGTGGTTATCACCTGGGGGTTATCTTGACCTTAAAGAAAAATCAAAATGTTTTAAAAATGTTTTGATAGGATAAAACTTGCTTTATGCAATTCAGCCATAAGATCCACCAGCCAAATGTCATGTAGTATAGTCTTTCCACAAAATGCCACCAAATATGTGTCATTTGCCAGTACATCATTGTACTGACCCCTTCGGGGCTGCATATTCAAACGTGCAGGTTTTATATCGAGTAAGGAACCAGGAGTAGGATCTCGAGACTACATTCCAACATGTCTGCCTATGGCACTTGATGAAGAATGGAGGCTCACTGCAACTATGCTTTATGCTGTGTACTCATAAGGTTAAATACCTATGTAACTAGATTTACGTTGTAATATTGATGCTATTGCAATGATTACTTATTTTGTACTGTGGTGCTATCTACTGATCCAGGGAATGGCACATTACACAGGAGTTCTGTCTTTAGCAAAAGGCAGGGCGCTACACATACCCATGGGATTCTTATAAGCAGTTCTATAAGCCCATAAAGCATCATTTAACTTACTAGCCCAGTTTTTCCTAGATCTATTGACAGTCTTCTGCAAGATAGACTTGATCTCCCTATTTGAAAGCTCTACCTGCCCACTAGTTTGGGGATGATAAGCAGAGGCAATTCTATGATTGACATCATACTTAGCAAGAGTTTTTCTAAAACTACCGTGAATAAAATGAGAACCTCCGTCAGTCATAAGATATCTAGCCACTCCGAACCTAGGAAAAATAACATCCTTAAGCATTTTCAACGAGGTCTCACCATCGGCACTCTTTGTAGGTATGGCTTCTACCCATTTAGTAACATAATCAACAACAACGAGTATATGGGTATAGCCTTTTGAAGGAGGAAAAGGACCCATAAAGTCAAATCCCCAACAATCAAATAGTTCAATAACAAGAGTGTAATTCATAGGCATCTCATTGCGTCTAGAAATATTACCAACTCTTTGACATTCATCACAAGATAAAACATACCTTCTGGCATCTTTAAAGAGGGTTGGCCAATAAAAACCTGATTGTAGAACCTTCTGCGCAGTTCTATCTCCAGCATGATGCCTGATACGTCTCAAACGTATCTATAATTTTTGATGCTCCATGCTTGTTTTTACACCATTTGCCTATTGTTTCGTTACACTTAGTGGCATTTTTATGCATTTTCCGGAACTAACCTATTAACGAAGTGCCACAGTGCCAGTTCCCTGTTTTCTGCTGTTTTTGTGTTCCAGAGTGATACACAGGAAATATTCTCGGAATTGGACGAAACAAGTTCCTGAAGTCTTATTTTACCCGGAAGCTTCCAGAGATCCGAAGGAGAGTAGGAGGCGAGGGACCAGGGGCCCACATGCACAGGTGGCGCGGCCAGCCCCTAGCCCGCGCCACCCCCGTGTGTGGCCGCCTGGCCCCTCCTCTGACATCGCCCCTTCGCCTATAAAGACCCCCCCCCCGACGAGAAAAACCTAAGGACCCGATCAGTTTTCCAGAACACATCGCGATCCGCCGCCGCCGTCGACCCGAAGATCGGGAGGGTCCAGAAGCTCTTCCCGGCACCCTGCCGGAGAAGGGAATCGCCACCAGAGGTCTTCTTCATCGCCATGCTTGCCTCCGGAGCGATGAGTGAGTAGTCTACCTTGGACTATGGGTCCATAGCAGTAGCTAGATGATTGTCTTCTCCACCATGTGCTTCATGTTTAGATCTCATGAGCTGCCATACATGATTGAGATCACCGTTATGTAATTCTACAAGTTTGGTTTGTTGGGATCCAATGAATATTGGTGTTTATGATTAAGTTGATGTACTGAATTATATCTTTTGTTATCTCTATGTTGTTTATGATCTTGCATGCTCTCCGTTGTTAGTAGCTATCTTGGCCGAGTAGTTGCTAGTAACTCCAAGAGAGGGTATTTATGCTCGATAGTGGGTTCATGCCTCTATTTCACCTGGGGGAGTGACAGAAACCTCTAAGGTGGTAGATGTGCTGTTGCTACTAGGGAGAAAACAACATTCATATGCTCAAGGGCATATGCTTTGTTTACATTACACACTTTGCTTAATGCAATTATCTGTTGTTCGCAACTTAATACTTCTAGGGTGTTCGGATTGATATCCCCGGGAGTGGATTATTAGTCATAGATGCAGTTGGATGGCGGTCTATGTATTTTGTTGTAATGCCCAGAGTAAATCTCATAGTGATCTTCTTGACATATCACGTTATCTTTATTCTATCAATTGCCCAACTGTAATTTGTTTACCCAGCATGTGTTATTTTATCTATGGAGAGACACCACTAGTGAACTGTGGACCCCGGTCCTATTTCCATCATATTGCTATCACCTGTTTACTTTACTCGTACTGTTTACTTTACTCGCATACTATATTGTTTTCCACTCGATACACTCATAACCTTTGTTTCAAGCAAACCGGTGAGATTGACAACCTCATCACAAGTTGGGAACAAAATATTTGTTTGTGTGTGTGCAGGTTCCACAACACCTTCAGTCGTCATTGTCTCTCCTCTCCTGTTCGATAAACCTTGGTTTCTTAAACTGAGGGAAAACTTGCTGCTACACTCATCATACCTTCCTCTTGGGGTTCCCAACGGGCTGGTTATTCACCACGCACAAGGACAGTTTGTTCCACTTCAATAAGGGATCAGCAATGCCCTCCATAAGCACTACTATGGCATTTTCTTAATATCTCTTGTTGCTCATATTCCGGTACACATCTTCTCATAATACCATCAACTCCTTCTTTGTATAAATGTGGGTCATCCCAAAAATAATGCCTCAAATCATAGAAGAATTTTCTTCTTTGCTGAGCTGTAAAGGTTGGAGGCAAATACTTGGAAACAATAAAGTTAGCATAATCAGCATACCAAGGAAGGTCTCGCAAAGTTACATTTATTGCAGCCAACTGTTCATTTGGAAAACTATCATTAACAGGAATAGGATCAAAGGAAATGTTTTCCAATCTAGACAAATTGTCAGCCACAGGATTTTCAGCACCCTTCCTATCTACTATATGCAAATCAAACTCTTGTAAAAGCAACACCCATCTAATAAGCCTAGGCTTAGCATCCTTCTTAGTCATAAGATATCTAATAGCAGTGTGATCAGTATGAATAGTAACCTTAGAATCAACAATGTAAGACCTAAACTTATCACAAGCAAAAATAACATCAAGAAACTCTTTCTCAGCAGTAGCATAATTCTTCTGAGCAGCATCAAGAGTCTTACTAGCATAATGAATAACATTCAACTTATTATCTACGCGCTGTCCAAGAATAGCACCAACAGCAAAATCACTAGCATCGCACATAATTTCATAAGGTAAATTCCAATCAGGTGGTTGAACAATAGGGGCAGTAGTTAAAGCCTTCTTAAGAGTTTCAAAAGCTTCCTTACAATCATCATCAAAAACAAATGGTACATCCTTTTGAAGAAGATTAGTAAGAGGCTTTGAAATCTTAGAGAAATCTTTAATAAACCTCCTATAGAAACCAGCATGACCAAGAATACTATGAATACCTTTAACATCTCTGGGACAGGGCATTTTCTCAATTGCCTCCACTTTTGCTCTGTCAACTTCAATACCTCTTTCAGAAATTTTATGTCCAAGGACAATTCCTTCATTTACCATAAAGTGGCATTTCTCCCAATTAAGAACAAGGTTAGTTTCTTCGCACCTCTGCAAAACTTTATCAAGGTTGTGCAAACAATTATCAAAAGAAGTTCCATAGACGGAGAAATTGTCCATGAAGACCTCCACAATTTCTTCACAAAAGCCATGAAAAATAGCAGACATACATCTTTAAAAAGTAGCAGGAGCATTGCATAAACCAAACGGCATACGTCTATAAGCATAAGTTCCATAAGGACAAGTAAAAGTGGTTTTCTCTTGATCATCCTTCTTAACAGCAATATGAGAGAAACCAGAATAACCATCAAGAAAACAAAAATGAGTCTTCTTAGACAACCTTTCTAACATCTGATCTATAAACGGTAAAGGATAATGATCTTTCTTAGTAACTTTGTTTACCTTCCTATAATCAATGCACATCCTATAACCAACAACTACCCTTTGAGGAATAAGCTCGTTATTCTCATTAGGCACAACAGTCATACCTCCTTTCTTAGGAACACAATGAACAGGACTAACCCATCTACTATCAGCAATAGGATAAATAATACCAGCATCAAGGAGCTTTAATACCTCATTTCTTACCACATCCTTCATCTTGGGAATTAGGCGGCGTTGATGCTCCACGACTGGCTTCGCATCTTTCTCCATATTAATGGCATGCTGACATAAAGTGGGAGAAATCCCTTTTAAATCATCAAGAGTATATCCCATAGCTCCTCGGTGTTTCCTCAATATCTCCAATAATCTTTCTTCTTCCTTTCCTGAAAGTTTAGAGCTAATAATAACAGGATATATTTTCTTATCATCTATATAAGCATATTTAAGATTATCAGGCAAAGGCTTTAATTCAAACACAGGATCTTCCTTAGGTGGCAAATTGGTACCAAGATCCTCCACAGGTAGATTATGTTTGAGTAACGGTGGTTGACGAAGAAGAATGTCGTCAATCTCTTCTCTTTCCTTGCTGAAAACATCACTTTCGTGATATTCCATGAATTGCTGCAAGGCATTATTAGGAGCAAGAGCAATAGAAGCAAGCTGTTCAACTCGAAAATTTTCATTAGGCGTGTCATTTTCATAAGAAGTCTTAGCAAACTTGGAAAATTTAAACTCATAAGACTCTCCATTAAACTTAGTAAAAAAATTCCCCTTCTTACAATCTATCACGGCGCCACAAGTGTTCAAAAATGGTCTACCAAAAATAATAGGGCAAGTTTTACTATCCTCCTTACCAAGTACTAGAAAATCAGTGGGGTATTTAGTCTTACCACATAGAACTTCCACATCTCGAACAATACCAAGAGGACAAACTGTCTCTCTGTTAGCAAGCTGAACAACCACATCAATATCTTCAAGTTCACAAGCGCCAATCTCGTGCATGATTTCTTTGTAAAGCTCTAAAGGAATAGCACTTGCACTAGCACCAATATCACATAAACCATAATAGCAATGATCTCCAATCCTTAGCAGGGAAAGGTGTCTTCTCAAAATAAGGTTCAGGCACAATGCTATCAACAGTACAAACTTCAGTAGCTGCAGCAGGAATATGACTAATAGAATCTTTATAAGGCGCATGATATTTGTTCCAATCTTTCTTTGGAACATCAAGATAAGAGGCAAAAGCCTTAAAACAATTAGCAAGTATTTGTGAATCAAGACCATAAGCAGCGCTAACACTATGAAAGTCATCGGTTCCCATAAAAGATTTAATGCATTCATAATCATAGTTTATACCTGACTTCCTACCTTTGTCATTTTCCCAACCTTCAGCATTCTCTTGTATACGGTCAAGAAGTTTCCACTTAGCATCTGCTTTCATATGAGTAAATGATCCAAAGCAAGAAGCATCCAAATAATCCTTATCACAAAGAGTAAGCTGCGCATAAAAATTATCAATAACAATATTATTGGGGAGCTCATGAATGGGGCATTTGAGCATTAGTAACTTCAATCTCCCCCACACTTGGGCAATACTCTCTCCATCATGAGGCCAAAAATTATATATCCGGTTACGGTCTTTATGAATTTCACTTGGAGGATAAAACTTGGAATAAAAGAGAGGTACAATATCCTCCCATGCCATAGATGGACCATCTTGGAGTAGTCGATACCACTCTTCAGCTCTGCCTTTCAATGATAATGAGAATAATTTCTTCTTAACCTGGCTTGGTGAAATACCTGCACATCTGAACAACTCGCATAGTTCATGTATAAATAATAAGTGATCACCCGGATGGACAGTTCCATCTCCTGAATAGCAGTTATCCATAATACGCCCAACAATTTTCATAGGTATTTTAAAAGGATCAATTTCAGCAGGCGGTGGCGGTGGTGGTTCCTCCGCATGTGCAGCAGTAGTAGTAGATATGTTTCCAAATAGGAAGCCAAATGGAGAGTTCTCCATAGCAGAGTAAAACAAAAATAAAAGACAAAATAAAAAACAATACTCACAGCGACGGTTACCTTTACCAATTCCACTCTTCAATAGCGCTACACTCCCCGGCAGCGACGCCAGAAAATAGTCTTGATGACCCACAAGTATAGGGGGTGTATCGTAGTACTTTCGATAAATAAGAGTGTTGAACCCAACGAGGAGCAGAAGGTGTTGATGAGCAGTTTTGATCAAGGAATCACTGTAAATACTAGCAAACAGGTTTTCAGGGGTATTTGGTAATACGAGTAAATAAAGTGCGAGTAAATAAAAGACAGTAGTAACAATTGCAGCAAGTGGCCCAATCCTTTCTTCAGCAAAGGACAAGCCGGTTGTGTACTTATAATAACCAAACGTTCTCGAGGACACACGGGAGTTTCTGTCAAGAGCTTTCGCTTCATAGAGCCAATAGTATTTATTGGTTTGATAGGTGTTTTGGGGGTGAACCTGTGCTAGCGCACTACCCTTACTAGGATAAATACACACTTGTGATTATACCCCTTGCAAGCATCCGCAAATACAAGAAAGTAATTAAGATAAATCTAACCATAGCCTTAAACTCTAAGATCCTACGCTCCCTGGTGCAATGGTTTCCTAACGGAGGTTTAGGTTTCTGTCACTCCAGCAACCCCACAATCGGTAGCCAAATACACAATGCATCTCACTAGGCCCATAAATGGTGAAGTATCATGTAGTCGACATTCACATGACACTACTAGTGAAATAGCACCACAACAATATCAAACCATTAAATATTTCTCAACAATAATTCACTACTAACATCTTGACTTCTCCCATGTCCTCAAGAACTAAACGAACTACTCACAAGACATCATATGGATCATGATCAGAGGTGAAATAATGGTAAATAACAATCTGAACATAAACCTTAACTCAACGGTTCCACTCAATAGCATCAACTACAAGAGTAATCAACACCGGGAAAGTTTCCCCTATGAATATAACAAGATCCAACTCAAGATGTTACAGCGGGATGGCGTGGTGATGGTGGAGATGAAGGTACTGGTGATGGAGATGATGATGATGATGATCCCGATGAAGTCCAGTGCGATGGTGATGACGATGGCGGCGATCTCCCCTCTCCGGGAAGGAATTTCCCCGGTAGATTTCTCCCTGCCGGAGAGCTTTCTCTCTCTCGTGTTCTCCGCCCCGCAGAGGCGGCTGTGTCTAACTCTGAGCCCCCCTTGACTTAGGTTTTCGGGGACGATGATGTACATGAAGGGGCGAGACCAGAGGTGGGCCAGGGCGGCCTCACGCAGGGCCCGCGTGGCCAGGGGGCTGGCCGCGCCACCCTGGCGTGTGGGGCCCCCCTGGCTCCTCTTGACTCCTCCTTCTGGCTTCCTGAGTCTTCTGGGAAGATATAATTTCTGGAATTTTCCTGATCTTCAAAATATGGTCTCTTGATGGTCCTTTTTCCAGCAGAATCCTGACTCCGGCAGCAACTCCTCCGATGATCATCAAACATATGAAAACAAAGGAAATAACATAAGTATCGTATCTAAATATGAAATATATCAATGAATAACAGTAAATTATGATACAAAATAGTGATGCAAATTGGACGTATCAGCAGACTGTCCTTGTGCGTGGTGAATAACCAGCCCGTTGGGAATCCCAAGAGAAAGGTATGATGAGTATAGCAGCTAGTCTTCCCTCAGTTAAGAAACCAAGGTTTAATATCGATCAGGAGAGGAGAGACAAACAACTGAAGGTGATGCGGAACCTGCACACACACAAACAAATACTTTGTTCCCAACTTGCGATGAGGTTGTCAATCTCACCGGTTTGCTTGAAACAAAGGTTATGAGCGTATCGAGTGGAAAACAATATAGTATGCGAGTAAAGTAAACAGGTGATAGCAATATGATGGAAATAGGACCGGGATCCACAGTTCACTAGTGGTGTCTCTACATAAGATAAATAACACATGCTGGGTAAACAAATTACAGTTGGGCAATTGATAGAATAAAGATAAACGTGATATGTCAAGAAGATCACTATGAGATTTACTCAGGGCATTACAACAAAATACATAGACCGCCATCCAACTACATCTATGACTAATAATCCACTCCCGGGGATATCAATCCGAACACCCCATGAGTATTAAGTTGCGAACAACAGATAATTGCATTAAGCAAAGTGTGTAATGTAAACAAAGCATATGCCCTTGAGCATATGAATATTGTTTTCTCCCTAGTAGCAACAACACATCTACCACCTTAGAGGTTTCTGTCACTCCCCCAGATGAAATAGAGGCATGAACCCACTATCGAGCATAAATACCCCCTCTTGGAGTCACTAGCAACTACTCGGCCAAGATAGCTACTAACAACGGAGAGCATGCAAGATCATAAACAACATAGAGATAACAAAAGATAATATTCAGTACAGCAACTCAATCATAAACACCAATATTCATCGGATCCCAACAAACCAAACATGTAGAATTACATAACGGTGATCTCAATCATGTAGGGCAGCTCATGAGATCTAAACATGAAGCACATGGTGGAGAAGACAACCATCTAGCTACTGCTATGGACCCATAGTCCAAGGTAGACTACTCACTCATCGCTCCGTAGGCAAGCATGGCGATGAAGAAGACCTTCGGTGGCGATTCCCCTCTTCGGAAGGGTGCCGGGAAGAGCTTCTGGACCCTCCCGATCTTTGGGTCGACGGCGGCGGCGGATCGCGATGTGTTCTGGAAAACTGATCGGGTACTTAGGTTTTTTCCGTCGGGGGGTCTTTATAGGCGAAGGGGCGATGTCAGAGGAGGAGCCAGGCGCCCTCACGCGGGGCCCGCGTGGCCAGGGGCCTGGCCGCGCCACCCCTGCGTGTGGGGCCCTGGTGGCCCCCCTCCTACTCTCCTTCGGATCTCTGGAAGCTTCCGGGTAAAATAAGACTTCAGGAACTTGTTTCGTCCAATTCCGAGAATATTTCCTGTATATCACTTCTGAAACACAAAAACAGCAGATAACAGGAAACTGGCACTGTGGCAACTCGTTAATAGGTTAGTTCCGGAAAATGCATAAATGTGCCACGAAGTATAACGAAACAATAGGCAAATGGTGTAAAAACAAGCATGGAGCATCAAAAATTATAGATACGTTTGAGACGTATCAAGCATCCCCAAGCTTAACTCCTGCTCGTTCTCGAGTAGGTAAGTGATAACAAAGAATAATTTTTGAGGTGACATGCACCCACACAATCTTGATCATCTATGTAAGCATTTGTGAGCTGGGATCAAAAGAACTTAAAACATGGGCATGAAGATATAATCTTGACAATAAGAAACTTAGCAACCATGTTGTAAACATGCAAATGAACACAAACAAAAGATCATGAAAATGAAACAATGAAAGTCAAACGTGTGTTCAAATCATAAGGAAAAACATACAAATGGTTTTCAGCGTGTCCTTCAAAGAGAGCAAAACATAAATGCATAGGACACCTTCAAGTTTAAGAGGGCGACTAGATACAAATAATTTAAGAACAAGTGAAACCAATCATCATGAATCCATCAATGAACTTTGGGACAATGTATATCACACTAAGAATGACAACTATGCTCTCTTAATGGTGCATAAAGAAAGAAGGTGGTGACTCAACATAAAAGTAAAAGAAAGGCCCTTCGCAGAGGGAAGCAGTGATTGCAAGTTTTATAACCTTCAAAAATTATGGTACTTACCGGCTTTGAGCTCTCATTGCCCCCATCATAAGCATCTTGAATGGTTAAAGTTAATGCGAGAACAATTATGATGCATATGCTTGACAAATCATAAGTTGAAAACCTCGTACCCCGTGAATACGAGTACCCAAACCTCATGCTACTTTACTTAGAGTCCCAAGCAAGGCTCTTGTCATTGTAAGTATATGCATATCATTGAGAACCGCCAATGGGGTACCTCCGTGCCCGATGACATGGAACAAGCCCACATCAAAATGACAGGACAAGCAGACAATGAACACCTCAACATCTCTTTTATTTGCCTTTTGTTTAGCTTTTTATTGTGAGATGCGTCGTCGTATGTTCACCATGGGTATGCTGCAAATTTCCACCATGAATTATGCATGGCTTAGATTGGCGGCCCGGCGTTTCCCTAACACATATAAAAACTCCATGATCCTCACAAGATTCCCAATTCATTTCACACCGCGGGCATCCATAAACAAAAGATCACGATATCAACTCAAATAAGAAGTGCAATGTTGAAAGCTTGCCCCATGACAGCATGGATGGGCTAGAATCCAACTTACAACTTGCAAGCATAACAACTCAACATAAGAGACCACAATGTCAAATTTTTAAGAACAGGAAAAAGTAAAGTGTGCCTTCTGGTTCGTGAGAGCTTTACTGACCGAATTTCGCATAACACTGGTAAGAGTTTAATTTTAAGAGAAAATAAAAGCAAGTCAAATTTACTTGGAATAGCAAATTGCTAGTAGGTATGTATGGTGGACACTTTGGAAAACTTTGGCTTTTAGGAGTTGGATGCACGAGTAGAGCTCATACTCAGTACAAGGCGAGGGCTAGCAAAAGACTGGGCGCGACCAACTAAGAGAGCAATAATGGCCATAATCATGCAAAGCGACAAAGCGACATTAAAAGAAGCATAAGATGGCATCAAAAGTCAAAAACTAAATGATCATGAAGGCTATTGGCGACTTTGTAAGAGTCTAACATGTGTGAGCATGCGCCAAGTCAACCCAAATAAAGCATCAAGGAGAAAACCAAAATAATGCTTCCATACAATAAAAACAACGCATGATTTTTTCAAAGGATCATTAAGCAATCTCAGTTATTTGAGACAAGTCATGATACAGCAAAACCACTAAGCATACTATCAAAAAGACATCAAGCATGACATGAAAAAGCCTAAGCCGCAGTCTACACAAGCTCCTTCTTGTACCACTATTTTGCACAAAGCTTTTTCTCTTTTCCAACACCATTTGAAATTTTTATAAACACCTCTTTTGATGAAAACCAATAAAGATCAGAGGCAAAAATACACCTTGATGAAAATATATGACAACGTCTAAATGCAAATCAAGGCAAAAACGAAAACCAAAAGCAGTAGCAGAAAAACAAGAACGCTCGAACAACTCTGTTTTTCACTCTTATTAAAAATTGAGCGTTCTTTGCAAATGAAAACGAGTACATCTCCTCCAAAGGAAATTTGTTGGGGTCCAACCATTTATTGCCGCAAACAAACAAACTAAACCAACTAAGAAAACTAAAACAACTGACGCTCCAAGAAAAACACATAGTGCATGAAGCAATAAAAATATAGTGTCTTGAAAGGTGACCTAATTTTTGCCGATGAAGAAGGGGTGCCTCGGGGGCATCCCCAAGCTTTGACGCTTGTACTTCTTGGATATTTCTTGGGGTGATGCATGGGCATCCCCAAGCTTGAGCTTTTGTCCATTCCTCAACTCATCTCATCATTCTCCAATCCCTACACTTGAAAACTTCCTTCATACAAAACTAAATACAATTCTATTAGCAACATTAGTGTAAGCATAATATATAATCAACCTCTTTTTGATTCAGGTTTCAACTCAAAACCACCACATATATAGCAAATACTACTGTAGCAACCTCCCCAAAAGTTCCGTGATAAAAAAGAACTCAAAAGAAAGCGATAAAGTGGCAAACACAAATATTGGCAGAAATCTGTCAAAACTGAACAGCTGACAAAGGTCGAATTTTTTAGGGATTTTCTGTTGCTCAAATCAAAAAGTGTTCATCTAACAAAAGTTTGGATATAACCTGAGGCATATGCACAAGAATTCTCAGGTCCAAAAGATAAACAGAGAATTTATACGAATTTTTACGGTGCAGCACCGAAAACAGTTTCAGGACAGCAACATCCCCAAATCTTTACCTCACTCAAATTAGAGGCTTCTCTTGGCACAAAAACGAAATAAGCAAGATAAGGAGCGGTCATTACAGTAGTAATGACTTCCAAGACTCAAATAAAAGAAAAAGTACTGAAAAGAAAACATTGGGTTATCTCCCAAGAGTGCTTTTCTTTAACGCCTTTGAGCTAGGCGCAGAAAATTGCGAATCAAGTAACATCAGAAGAAGCATTAAGGTCAACAGCAGAGGTCTTGTCAATAAGGCATTGTATTTCATCCACATAAGTTTTAGAAGACCCTTTGTGATCATGCTTTGGTACACTATTTTCATCAAAAAGATTTTCAGGACAGATCCAGTCAAAATTATTTTCAAAAGCTTCACACAATCCCAAAAGCTTGCAAGGTATAGGTATCTAGGCCCTGTCATCATTTGTACTAATAACCGTTATAGGTGAACCGAGTTTATTAAAACATTTAAGAACTTTCCTAGCTTCAATAACGACATCCTTAAATTCTAGGCGCAAAGTTTCCAAGATAAAAGCTTTCTTTTCGGGGTCCTCAATTTCATGAAGCTTAAGGAACATGTATTGCATAAAAGGATTAAGACTAGCAAACCTAGTTTCCAACATGTGAATGAAATAAGAAGAAGCAACTTCAATACTAGGACCTAACTCAACCAAAGATTTTTCCTCAACTTCCTCATGCATACTAATGTGGTTAAAGAACTCCTCAATGTTACTTTTACCAATAATCGAACCACTACCTACTGAGAGGTCCTCCAGAACGAACTTAGGGAACAACATGATAAAACTAAAGTAAAGAAACAACAACTACCAAGGATTCTAATTTTTTTGGATTTTTGATATAAAGCAATGCGGGTAAAATAAATAAAGTAAAGCAAAACAATAACAAAGTAAAGGATGTCTGTGCAAAAAACTCCCCTCGCAGAAGTCTTCTACTTCCTCCCCGGCAACGGCACCAGAAAATTAGCTGCTAGCTGGTTGATGTGGGAGCAGACTGTCCTTGTGCGTGGTGAATAACCAGCCCGTTGGGAACCCCAAGAGGAAGGTATGATGAGTATAGCAGCTAGTCTTCCCTCAGTTAAGAAACCAAGGTTTAATATCGATCAGGAGAGGAGAGACAAACGACTGAAGGTGATGCGGAACCTGTACACACACAAACAAATACTTTGTTCCCAACTTGCGATGAGGTTGTCAATCTCACCGGTTTGCTTGAAACAAAGGTTATGAGCGTATCGAGTGGAAAACAATATAGTATGCGAGTAAAGTAAACAGGTGATAGCAATATGATGGAAATAGGACCGGGATCCACAGTTCACTAGTGGTGTCTATCCATAAGATAAATAACACATGCTGGGTAAACAAATTACAGTTGGGCAATTGATAGAATAAAGATAAACGTGATATGTCAAGAAGATCACTATGAGATTTACTCTGGGCATTACAACAAAATACATAGACCGCCATCCAACTGCATCTATGACTAATAATCCACTCCCGGGGATATCAATCCGAACACCCCATGAGTATTAAGTTGCAAACAACAGATAATTGCATTAAGCAAAGTGTGTAATGTAAACAAAGCATATGCCCTTGAGCATATGAATGTTGTTTTCTCCCTAGTAGCAACAGCACATCTACCACCTTAGAGGTTTCTGTCACTCCCCTAGATGAAATAGAGGCATGAACCCACTATCGAGCATAAATACCGCCTCTTGGAGTCACTAGCAACTACTCGGCCAAGATAGCTACTAACAACGAAGAGCATGCAAGATCATAAACAACATAGAGATAACAAAAGATAATATTCAGTACAGCAACTCAATCATAAACACCAATATTCATCGGATCCCAACAAACCAAACATGTAGAATTACATAATGGTGATCTCAATCATGTAGGGCAGCTCATGAGATCTAAACATGAAGCACATGGTGGAGAAGACAACCATCTAGCTACTGCTATGGACCCATAGTCCAAGGTAGACTACTCACTCATCGCTCCGGCGTGTGGGGCCCTGGTGGCCCTCCTCCTACTCTCCTTTGGATCTCTGGAAGCTTCCGGGTAAAATAAGACTTCAGGAACTTGTTTCGTCCAATTCCGAGAATATTTCCTTTGTATCACTTCTGAAACACAAAAACAGCAGAAAACAGGAAACTGGCACTGTGGCAACTCGTTAATAGGTTAGTTCCGGAAAATGCATAAAAGTGCCACGAAGTGTAACGAAACAATAGGCAAATGGTATAAAAACAAGCATGGAGCATCAAAAATTATAGATACGTTTGAGACGTATCAGACATACATACTGATTTTGCTGTTTCATTGTGCATGTCGTTCAAGTTTGCCAACCCGACAAGGAAGCCAGGACGTGGCTACGCGAACATCCTTGGTGGCCTACTTAGGAAGTATTTCTCTGGGCTTGTCAATCTCCCTAGTGGTGGCCGCGACGTAGCTTGGACTTGGCGACACTACAGCTACGCGCCAGATCCTCATGGCAAGTACGTGAACATGCAGGAGGTGGTTATACACAAATTCTAGGTATGTGACTTCTGATTTCTTAGCATTCAAACACTCCTTGGTTGACAATAGTTGCGCTAATGCCCCTTGTTTTACCTATGTGCATGGTTGCAGCAATACTTCAAGAGGGCTGAGGGTCATGAACGTGCGTGCGATCGTATCTTACACACGCTGTGCACGAGTAGGGTGACTGGGATGCACTACGAGGCACGTGTTCAGTGTGTCCGCAACTGGCACGCCGACCGCAAAGTTTGGATGTCTAATGAGGACGCTCGAGAGACGCTCATGCAGCCGTGGCAGTACCGATAGGTATTTGCATTTATGTGTTATTGATTTCTTTATCACCATGTAGTTAATGTTGTAATAATGCATGGGTCTATCTTGTGTATGTAGAACCCTCCTCAGTACGTCGGCAATGGCGAAGAGTGCTTTCTGGCGATGGTCATGTGGTGGACATGCCCCCAGTACATCAAAAAGCACGCGGTGGGCAAGCTGACGCGGGCAGAGATGCGAGGTGGATCACATATCCTAGGCGGCCTCCCCCTCTCCCTTCACATGCAGGATGAGGTGAGCAAATGGTTCCTTCATTCTTTGGTTTCACGTTATACATTGTTAACTCCACAAGGGTTTCCCACTTCACTTAATTGCATGTTCTCTTTTGTAGGAAACAAAGACAGGAGTGATGCCAACCAAATTTGGCTTCATTCGAAAGATAAAGACCAGGAAGACGCCGCATCCTGAGACGGGGTCCATGTGGATAAATGAGCAAGCCGAGACCCAGTGTAACGCGTATGTCTCAAAGTTCAAGCAGAAGCACGGCGAGAGCTCCCAGCCAGAGATGGAGGACTTTGACGTTGAGGTTGCGGTGCTTGCGGGAGAAGGCATGAAGCATGGATGCCTATGGATTGGTGACAGGTGTATCGACCCAAGGACCATTCCAAGTCTCCGCCAGATCCGTCGTGGACGTACGAGCGACCAGCCTCAGGTAGAGACCCGTCCATGGGATTTGGATCTAGCTGTCAAGCGGTTACGGGTATGTTCTTTCTTGGTCCTCTACGCTTCTTTACATGCTTTCCATTGCAATGTTAATGACATCGCGACAACACAACGTAGGTGGAGATGGAAGAAAGGGAACGGAGATCACAAGAGGAGGCCCTGCAGCGGCAAGAGGAGGCCCAGCAGTAGGAGGCACAGCTGGAGCAGCAACTTAGGGAGCAGCAACAGGCGATGCAGCAGATGGCCCAGCAGCTGACCCAGCAACAGCAGATGATGAGCTGGTTTATGAACCAGACCCTTCTAAATTCTCCACCGGGGAGTCTTCCATGTCCTCCATGTCCTCCTTTCGCCTTCTCGTGGGTAAGTGGTTAACTTAATATCTCCATCTTATTTTCTTTTGTCTTAGGTCTAATCCACACATCAAATGCAGCAACAACAGCTAAACATGCCGAACATGCCACTCATCCAGCCACTGCCACCGCCTGAGCAGAGCCCGACGACACCTCACACCGTCAACAATCCGAACATCACCCGGAACCTGACGCAGTTTCCATTTCCAGGTGAGTTCTCCTACACTTGTGCCCAATGAGCTTCTAGGTTGTAGAATGCCATGACACTTGTTCAATTCCATGCCACCATGTTCAATATGCAAATTTTGAGCCATTACATGCCACCATATTCAATTTTATATTAATATGCAAATTTATAGCCTATATGCTCATCACTTGTTAAAAATGTAGCTATACCAATACACTTATAGAAATTGAGCCATGTATATTTAGAATGTCTCATGTTAGTGAACGAATGAAGTATATGAATTAGAATGCTTATACTTATTGAAAATGTAGGAGAAGGACCAAGCACCGGAGAAGAACAAGATTGATGGCATTATGCACTTGTATAATGGACATAGAAGAACAAGGTTGATGGCATTGTGCACGTGAACTTGTAATAAGATTCCATGTTTAACTTGTTATATGCATGCATGTATGCATTTATTTAATATGTTTGATGTATTTGATATTATATGCATGCATGTATGCATCTATTTGATATGTTCGATGTATTTGATGTTATATGCATGCATGTATGCATCTATTTGATATGTTTGATGCTTTTGATGTTATATGCATGCATGTATGCATCTATTTGGTATGTTTGATATATTTGAGGATATATGCTTATATTTGATGTGCTTGAGGTTATATATATGCATATATGTGTATCTCGTATTTTGAAATGCAAGGAATTAAAAAAATAGAAATTACTGTGAACCTTAGCCGTGTGTATGCACACGGCAAAGGACCATTTGATCACAATGCGGCAAAGGGGCACGTGTCGCATATCTGTGCAACCTGGCGCGATGTTGGTTTGCCTGGCAGGGTCTTTGCCGTGCGTGCTTGTGTGTGGCGCACGACAAAGCCTGCTCGAAGGCGCACGGCAAAGAGCGCGCACGGCAAAGCCCTGCCGCACGGCAATGCCCTGACGCACGGCAAAGATTTAGGCCGCACGGCAAAGGTGCCGCGCACGGTAGAGGGGTTCCCGCATGGCAACGATTCCAGCACGGCAAAGAAGCGAGTCCCCCACGGCAAAGCCAAGCAAGCATGGCAAAGTCGTCGTCGTGCGATTTTGCCCAGACGCACGGCAGAGATGGCATTGCCGGGTCTGTCGTTGCTGTGCGAGCTTTGCCGTGCGCACACATACGGCGACGACTTTGCCGTGCGTATTGACCCCTTTGCCGTATATCCTTCCTGCACGGCAAAGCAACGATTTCCGGTAGTGTCCTACTTCTTGACATCCTTCGGATCGGAGGTAATGACGCAAAACTACCACATTACAGGCTATGACGTCTAGAAACTATCATCTTAGGGCTTTTTGACACTTAACTACCACTTTTGAGGCTTGGTCGTGACAAAGAGCACTAATTATTTATATTTAGCCATCTAACAAGTTCCTGACCAGCTAGGCCCACTTGTCAGGTCCACATGGCAAAACAAACAACTGCCAGTTTTACAATAAAGACCTTCATAATTTATTTCTTTATTTTCTACTTCACCTCTTTCTTTCTTTTATTTCTTTTTTATTTTCCTCTCCTATTCCTGGCGTTGACCTACACGACTGGGACACGCCGCCGCATGCCTTTGCCCTGAGAGCTCGCCGACGTCCGTTCCCCGGCCTCTCCCGCACTCCGCGCTGCTCGTTATCGACCGGGTCTACCGCGAGCAGCGCAGGCGGCGCAGCTCCACCGCGAGCAGGGGACGGCAGAGGGTTGCTGGGAGTTGGGGGCGGCACCTCGGGGCGAGCTAGGAGGGGATCGGGAGCCCTGGCGTTGCCACCGTCGGGTGGAGATGAAGGTGCCATCGTTGATCTGCCTCCACGTTGCAGGACCTCCTCGAGGAGCACGCAGACCTGGACGGCGACGAGACAGAAGCCTGCACGGCGCCCATTCGACGGGACAGATCCTGTGCACCACTGCCTCCTCACACTGCCCGTCGATGGAGTGGGGCTGGCCAGCGACCGAGGCTAGGCCTCCCACAAGTGCAGGATCCGCCGCCCCAACCACACCGCCGTCGGTGACTCCACGAGTGTGGGCGCGTGCGGGGGCGAGCTGCCCAGCTCCGGCCAAGCGGGGGCGGGGCCAGGGGCGGGCGCGCGCGAGCTGCGCGGCCAGGAGCGGGCGCAAGCTGTGGCGCCCCGAGCTTGCCCACGCCGGCCCCTGGCGGATCTCCGTCGTGCTGGCCGTGGCAGATCTCGGTAGGCCGCCGCACGCCGCCCCAGGAGCTCGTCGGCCGGGAGCAGGGCGGGCGGCGTGGCTCCACGGCGAGCAGGGGCGCCAGAAGTCGCCGAGGCTGGCCCTGGCCGGCGTTCGCCCACCCTGGCGGAGCTCGTCGCCGTCGGCAGGCACAATTTTTCATGGAGGATAAAATAAGAGGATGTAGAAATAGAAGATGCAATTTATGGAGGTCTTTTTTGTAAAATTGGCAGGCACAAATTTTTTATCTTTACCACGTGGACCTGACAGGTGGGCCCAGTTAGTCAGAAACTCTGTTAGACTGTTAAACACAAGCAATTAGTGCTCTTTGTCACGACCAAGCCTCAAAAGTGGTAGTTAAGTGTCAAAAAGCCCTAAGGTGGTAGTTTCCAGACATCATAGCCTGTAATGTGGTAGTTTTGCGTCATTACCTCTTCGGATCGAGCAACAACTCCAGTCTAGTGCCCCTAGGCCCTAGCTAGCAGAACGGCGAAAGCGCCGATCCCGAGGCACTGCCTTCCGCTCAATTGTCTGCTGACTGTTGGAGCCCTGCCCCCCGCGTGGGTCGCCTTGTTACCATCTCTACGTGTAGCGTGCTCGCGTTTCCCTTGACTGTTTCTACTTACTCTATCCACTTAACTTTTCTCTATTAGCTTTGGATTTGTCATGTGCACTCCTTCGATTCTGACCTCACTTTACCTTTTCAAGTGCCGTACTAGTTGCATAATTGGGCTGACTTCCATTCCATCGCTTGAGTAGAGAGTGCATTAATAGTAAAAGGGAGTTGGGAAAACTAAGATTGGGTATGGGCTCAAGCTTCTTCATTGCAAAGGGTTTTGTTCCGGTGTCTTGAATTATGAAGAAAGTTATATATTATGGATTTCTTTACAACTTCATTTTTTAGGTTTAGTCAAAGTCAAATTTTACAAAGTTTTGACCTAGAATAAAAAATGAATATCGATAATACCAAAAACATATGATATGAAAATACACTTTATGATGACTATAACAAAATAGAATTTTTGGCTCAAGAGTGCTGGCTCCAACATGGTCATCCCCTTCCTCTAGGTTGTAGGAGTTGCAACCATTGTTGTTAGAGAGGTGCCATCGGGTTGATCTATGTATTCTCTTTGTAAGGTATTGTTGAATATAATAAATAAGGATGGTATATTATTTTGATGTAGAGGCCGAGGTATCACCTCTATTTCAAAAAAATAGATTTATATTGTAAATATTGATTTTTCTAAAATATTTGGTAAAAAAGATGCAAATTTTGAATTTGAACAAACCCAGAACACAAAAGTAATATTCTATGGAGGAAGTATTTATGACCACAAAAATTAGTCTTAAATACTTCGATCATAAAATGATGTGCAAACGTGTAGGCTTTTATCGAATAAATATTGTTAGAATCATCATGAGATAAACTTTCATATGATATGCATTAGAATTTGTAGGTACTTTATTTGTGTACATACTTGATCAAAACTTGTAAACTTTGGCTTTAACTACAACTAAGATGCACTGTATTATGAAAAAGAGGGAGTAATAAGTTCAGTTTACTATATTTATGATTTGTTTTTCGATAAAGGGCACTTTATTACTTAAGAGTTTTAAGCCATACATCCGGCCTCTATGTAGCTAAGATGCACATAGCCGCTATCTAGTTGAGATAAAGAAAAGAAAAAGGCATGATTACATATCACAGTGAGAAATTGTAAAGTCGTCTAAGCAAGAGGAGGTCCGATGCGCAAGTTATGCGGCCACCCCATGTAGGAAGAAATACTATCTCTCGTTGTGGCCTTCAATTATAACAAACCTCCATAAATAGATTTTGATTCCAGTGGCGGAGCTTCAACCAAATACATGGGCGGGCCAATTTAAGAAGAGCAAGATAAGTTCACGGTTGCTAATTCCGAGCTACAAGGGATTTTCTTGTATCCAACAGCTAGCTAAGAATTTGGGAAAATAAAAAAATACACGTGCTACTGTGCATTTGAGGAAAATTAGACGTGGGCTGCTTGATTATTTGCTGGCTCACCGGAACGTTGACGCTGCCAGGCGGCTCGACCACATTGCAGCAGTTGCTGGCGCAATAGAAAAGCACAGAGCGAATGGCCGAATCAACTTGGTGGGCTATCAATGCACTGGTATAGTCTTCTATGACAGAAATCTTGGGCAGGGCATGGCCCGATTTTGACCCAACGTACTAATTCACCAGTGCTCGATTCTCCTTACTGTTGTAGAGACAATCATAAATAAAAAGTATTAGTACATCAATAAAGAACCTGCAAAAGAGAGGGAGAGACTTCTTGGCTCTAGGGTGCAAATGCTCCCTTTATTTTAAATACAATTTAAATATATTTTAAATTATCAAAAAAAATTCAAAAAAAATGTTGCATGTACATCTTTACAATCTATGCATGAAACAAGTTGTTTCACGAAAATCCGACTCTTCCCATGGGCTAGGCAAAAAAGACAAAATTTGGTGGTAAAATAAGGATTTGCGCGAGACTTTTTTTTGTCTTTTTTACTCATAACACTACAAATATCGATTTACCGCGAAAGTTGGTCATGCGTACGTAGTCTGTCGAGATGTACATACAAAATTTTTGTTTGGAATTTTTTAACATTTCCAAATGTGTTTTTTGAATAAAGGGAGCATATGCACCTTAGATCAAATATGCATTTCCCCAAAAGAGAAGAATTTTTATCGGTTAAAGACTTTATCATTTTCTGCATGCCATAGCGACTAAATTACGGCAATCGCTCCCACCTAATATGCTTTTTAAAACTATGATCAATGCCATGAAGCCAATTCCAAAAATATTTGCAACACTACATGATGGATACAAGGTCAAAGCTAATTGGATGACTGACCATATAGTTCTGCCAAAATGGCATTGAAAGAATAAATGTTTTATTATCTCATCATCATTAGAAAAACACATTTTTTTACTATCATACCAGTTTCGCTTTGCAAGGTTATCTTTGGTGAGAATTACTCCCTTCCGGAGGTACCATCCGAATACCTTGATCTTTAAAGGGATTTTCAACTTCTAAAGCTTATTGTTCTTATCGATTGAAACATCAAGTTGGATTAACGTATTATACATGGAGTATTGGAGTCAATAGAAAATTTGCCATTCTCGTGAAGATTCCAACGGTCACCAGATCCGTATTATAGATAGACATTCGCCGAACGCAGATTCTAGTAAAACATTTACTTACCAATTGTCAAATTTACTTGACTGATAAAAAATACTATTAGAATGCTAAAATGTTCTACATTATGCATGATTTCCTGCTGGTACACTATTTAGTAACCAGCGCTATTTGCTCGGGTATTTGAGAAATGACCTTTGAGGTGTGGATTGGGAAACAAGTAATCCACTAAAGCTGGAGTACCACTTGTGATCAATCATCAGAGTGATTGGTGATACGTCTCCAACGTATCTATAATTTTTGATGCTCCATGCTTGTTTTTACACCATTTGCCTATTGTTTCGTTACACTTCGTGGCATTTTTATGCATTTTCCGGAACTAACCTATTAACGAGTTGCCACAGTGCCAGTTCCCTGTTTTCTGCTGTTTTTGTGTTTCAGAAGTGATACACAGGAAATATTCTCGGAATTCGACAAAACAAGTTCCTGAAGTCTTATTTTACCCGGAAGCTTCCAGAGATCCGAAGGAGAGTAGGAGGGGGGCCACCAGGGCCCCACACACAGGGGTGGCACGGCCAGGCCCCTGGCCGCGCGGGCCCCGCGTGAGGGAGCTTGGCTCCACCTCTGACATTGCCCCTTCGCCTATAAAGACCCCCCGACGGAAAAAACATAAGTACCCGATCAGTTTTCCAGAACACATCGTGATCCGCCGCCACCGTCGACCCGAAGATCAGGAGGGTCCAGAAGCTCTTCCCGGCACCCTGCCAGAGAGGGGAATCGCCACCGGAGGTCTTCTTCATCGCCATGTTTACCTCCGGAGCGATGAGTGAGTAGTCTACCTTGGACTATGGGTCCATAGCAATAGCTAGATGGTTGTCTTCTCCACCATGTGCTTCATATTTAGATCTCATGAGCTGCCATACATGATTGAGATCACCGTTATGTAATTCTACATGTTTGGTTTGTTGGGATCTGATGAATATTGGTGTTTATGATTAAGTTGCTGTACTGAATTATATCTTTTGTTATCTCTATGTTGTTTATGATCTTGCATGCTCTCCGTTGTTAGTAGCTATCTTGGCCGAGTAATTGCTAGTGACTCCAAGAGGGGGTATTTATGCTCGATAGTGGGTTCATGCCTCTATTTCACCTGGGGGAGTGACAGAAACCTCTAAGGTGGTAGATGTGCTGTTGCTACTAGGGAGAAAACAACATTCATATGCTCAAGGTCATATGCTTTGTTTACATTACACACTTTGCTTAATGCAATTATCTGTTGTTCGCAACTTAATACTACTGGGGTGTTCGGATTGATATCCCCGGGAGTGGATTATTAGTCATAGATGTAGTTGGATGGCGGTCTATATATTTTGTTGTAATGCCCAGAGTAAATCTCATAGTGATCTTCTTGATATATCACGTTTATTTTTATTCTATCAATTGCCCAACTGTAATTTGTTTACCCAGCATGTGTTATTTTATCTATGGAGAGACACCACTAGTGAACTGTGGATCCCGGTCCTATTTACATCATATTGTTATCACCTGTTTACTTTACTCGTACTGTTTACTTTACTCGCATACTATATTGTTTTCCACTCGATACGCTCATAACCTTTGTTTCAAGCAAACCGGTGAGATTGACAACCTCATCGCAAGTTGGGAACAAAGTATTTGTTTGTATGTGTGCAGGTTCCGCATCACCTTCAGTTGTTTGTCTCTCCTCTCCTGATCGATATTAAACCTTGGTTTCTTAACTGAGGGAAGACTAGCTGCTATACTTATCATACCTTCCTCTTCGGGTTCCCAACGGGCTGGTTATTCACCACGCACAAGGACAGTCTGCTCCCACGTCATCAAACGCAGCAGCTAATTTTCTGGCGCCGTTGCCGGGGAGGAAGAGAAGACTTCTGCGAGGGGAGTTTTTCGCACACATATTCTTTACTTTGTTTTATTGTTTGGCTTTACTTTATTTATTTTACCTGCATCGTTTTATATCAAAAACCCAAAAAAATTAGAATCCTTGGTAGTTGTTTTTACTTGTTTACTTTCGTTTTGCTGAAATGGCCAATCCTGAAAACACCAAGTTGTGTGACTTTACTAGCGCGAACAATAGTGATTTTATCTGTACTCCTATTGCACCACCTGTTCCTGCTGTAAACTTTTATGAGATTAAGCCTTCTTTATTGAACCTTGTTATGAAAGAGCAATTTTCTGGTGCTAGTACTGAAGATGCTGCAGCTCATCTCAATAATTTTGTTGAGCTATGTGAGATGCAGAAATATAAGGATGTTGAAAGTGATATTATTAAGCTCAAGTTGTATCCTTTTTCTTTGAGAGGAAAAGCTAAAGATTGGTTGCTGCCATTGACTAAGAATAGTATTGATTCATGGGCTAAGTGTAAGGATGCTTTTATTGGTAGATACTATCCTCCTGCTAAGATTATATCTCTGCGTAGCAATATTATGAAGTTTACTCAGTTTGATAATGAACATGTTGCTCAGGCTTGGGAAAGAATGAAATCTATGATAAAGAATTGCCCCACTCATGGACTGACTACTTGGATGATTATCCAAACTTTTTATGCAGGACTGAATTTTTCTTCGAGGAACCTACTTGATTCAGCTGCTGGAGGCACTTTTATATCCATTACCTTGGGCGCCGCATCGAAGCTACTTGACAACATGATGATAAATTATTCCGAATGGCACACCGAGAGAGCTCCATAAGGTAAGAAGGTTAATTCTGTTGAGGAAACCTCTTCCTTAAGTGATAAGATTGATACCATTATGGCTATGCTTGCTAATGATAGGACTCATGTTGATCCTAATAATGTTCCTTTGGCCTCTCTAGTTGCGCAAGAAGAGCATGTTGATGTGAATTTCATTAGAAACAATAATTTTAACAACAATGCTTATAGGAACAATTTTGCTAGTAACAATTATAGGCCGTATCCTTCTACCAATGGTAATGGTTATGGTAATTCTTATGGTAATTCCTACAACAACACTAGGGCCGCGCCCTCCGAGCTTGAGGTAATGCTCAAGGACTTCATCGGTAAGCAAACTGCTTTTAACAAGTCTGTTGAGGAAAAGTTAGGCAAAATTGATATTCTTGCTTCTAAGGTTGATAGCCTTGCTCATGATGTAGAACTTCTAAAATTAAAAGTGTTGCCTAATGATGTGAAAGAGAACAATGTTTTTGCTACCGCTAATGCTATTCAAGTTGGAATTGATGAAAATATTAGATTGTTAGCGGAATTGCATGCCAGGTGGGAAAGAGAAGATGAGATGGCTAGAAAAATGAAGGTATGTGCCATTACTACCTCTAATGATGTTGCTCCTAATGCTAGCAATCCTCTTACTTTGATTGGTGTAGAGAAAACTCCCACTCCTTGTGTTACAAAGCCTAAAACTGCCAAAACTTTTTCTCAAAAGAGTGCTGAAATTTTTTGGAGTGTAGGAGATGATAGCTCTATTTCTTTTAATGATTTTGATGTTGATGGCTGCAATATATCTGAAGTTATTTTGTTCTTGCAAAAGCTTGCTTTGACTCCCAATGCTAGTTCTTTAAATATTGCTTTTACTAAGCATATTACCAATGCTCTCATAAAAATTAGGGATGAAAAGTTGAAGCAAAAAGCCTCTGTTCCCAAGAAGTTAGAAGATGGTTGGGAACCCATCATTGATATGCATGTTAATGGTTATGATTGCCATGCTTCATGTCCTATTATTTTGGGAAGACCCTTTCTTCGAACTGTAGGTGCTATCATTGATATGAGGGAAGGCACTATCAAATATCAATTCCCACTAAAGAAAGGTATGGAACACTTCCCTAGGAAAAGAAAGAAATTACTTTTTGACTCTATTCTTAGAGCAAATTATGAGCTTGATGCTTCATCACTTGATATTACTTGATTCGCAATTTTCTGCGCCTAACTCAAAGGCGTTAAAGAAAAGCACTCTTGGGAGATAACCCAATGTTTTCTTTTCAGTACTTTTTCTTTTATTTGAGTCTTGGAAGTCATTACTGCTGTAATGACCGCTCCTTATCTTGTTTATTTCGTTTTTGTGCCAAGAGAAGCCTCTAATTTGAGTGAGGTAAAGATTTGGGGATGTTGCTGTCCTGAAACTGTTTTTGGTGCTGCACCGTAAAAATTCGTATAAATTCTCTGTTTATCTTTTGGACCTGCAATTTCTTTTGCATATGCCCCAGGTTATATCCAAACTTTTGTTAGTTGAACACTTTTTTATTTGAGCAACAGAAAACCCCTCAAAAATTCGACCTTTGTTAGCTGTTCAGTTTTGACAGATTTCTGCCAATATATGTGTTTGCCACTTTATCGCTTTCTTTTGAGTTCTTTTGATCATGGAACTTTTGGGGAGGTGCTGACTGTGGTGATGGCGTCAGAAAATGTGCTGATGCCTAGTGAAAGCAGACGTCCTTGTGCGTGGTGAATGACCAGCCCGTTGGGAACCCCAAGAGGAAGGTATGATGAGTGCAGCGGCAAGTTTTCCCTCAGTTAAGAAACCAAGGTATATCGAACAGGAGAAGGGAGACGGTGACGACTGAAGGTGTTTGTGGAACCTGCACACACACAGGCAAATACTTTGTTCCCAACTTGCGATGAGGTTGTCAATCTCACCGGTTTGCTTGAAACAAAGGTTATGAGTGTATCGAGTGGAAAACAGTAGTAATATGCTAGTAAAGTAAACAGTGCGGGAATAGTAAACAGGTGATTGCAATATGATTAAAATAGGACCGGGGTCCACAGTTCACTAGTGGTGTCTCTCCATAGATAAATAACATGCTGGGTAAACAAATTACAGTTGGGCAATTGATAGAATAAAGATAACGTGATATGTCAAGAAGATCACTATGAGATTCACTCTGGGCATTACAACAAAATACATAGACCGCCATCCAACTGCATCTATGACTAATAATCCACCCCCGGGGATATCATCCGAACACCCTAGAAGTATTAAGTTGCGAACAACAGATAATTGCATTAAGCAAAGTGTGTAATGTAAACAAAGCATATGCCCTCGAGCATATGAATGTTGTTTTCTCCCTAGTAGCAACAGCACATCTACCACCTTAGAGGTTTCTGTCACTCCCCCAGGTGAAATAGAGGCATGAACCCACTATCGAGCATAAATACCCCCTCTTGGAGTCACTAGCAACTACTCGGCCAAGATAGCCACTAACAACGGAGAGCATGCAAGATCATAAACATCATAGAGATAATATAAGATAAAATTCAGTGCAGCAACTTAATCATAAACACCAATATTCATCGGATCCCAACAAACCAACATCAAAGTATTACATAACGGTGATCTCAATCATGTAGGGCAGCTCATGAGATCTAAACATGAAGCACATGGTGGAGAAGACAACCATCTAGCTACTGCTATGGACCCATAGTCCAAGGTAGACTACTCACTCATCGCTCCGGAGGCAATCATGGCGATGAAGGAGACCTCCGGTGGCAATTCCCCTCTCCGGCAGGGTGCCGGGAAGAGCTTCTGGACCCTCCCGATCTTCGGGTCGACGGCGGCGGCGGATCGCGATGTATTCTGGAAAACTGATCGGGCCCTTAGGTTTTTCTCGTCAGGGGGTATATGTAGGCGAAAGGGGGCTGTCAGAGGTGGAGCCACGGGCCCTCACACGGGGGTGGCGCGGCCAGGGGCCAGGCCGCGCCGCCCCTGTGTGTGGGGGCCTCGTGGCCCCCCTCCGTCAGGTCTTCGGATGTTTGGGAGCTCCCCGATGAAATATGACTTCAGGAACTTGTTTCGTCCAATTCGGAGAATATTTCCTGTGTATCACTTCTGAAACCAAAAACAGCAGAAAACAGGGAACTGGCACTGTGGCACTTCGTTAATAGGTTAGTTCCGGAAAGCGTATAAAAATGCCACTAAGTGTAACGAAACAATAGGCAAATGGTGTAAAACAAAGCATGGAGCATCAAAAATTATAGATACGTTTGAGACGTATCAAGCATCCCCAAGCTTAACTCCTGCTCGTCCTCGAGTAGGTAAGTGATAACAAAAGAATAATTTTTGAGGTGACATGCACCTACACAATCTTGATCATATAAGTAAGCATTGATGAGCTGGGATCAATAGAACTTAAAACATGGGCATGAAAGATATAATCATGACAATAAGAACTTAGCAACCATGTTGTAAACATGCAAATGAACACAAACAAAAGATCATGGTAATGAAACAATGAAAGTCAAACGTGTGTTCAAATCATAAGGAAAAACATGCAAGTGGTTTTCAGCTTGTCCTTCAAAGAGAGCAAAACATAAATGCATAGGACACCTCAAAGTTTAAGAGGGCGACTAGATACAAATAATTTAAGAACAACTGAAACCAACAATATGAGTCAATCAATGAACCTTGGGACAATGCATATCACACTAAGAATGACAACTATGCTCTCTAAATGGTGCATAAAGAAAGAAGGTGGTGACTCAACATAAAAGTAAAAGAAAGGCCCTTCGCAGAGGGAAGCAGTGATTGCAAGTTTTATAACCTTCAAAAATTATGGTACTTACCGGCTTTGAGCTCTCATTGCCCCCATCATAAGCATCTTGAATGGTTAAAGTTAATGCGAGAACAATTATGATGCATATGCTTGACAAATCATAAGTTGAAAACCTCGTGTCCCGGGAAGACGAGTACCCAAACTATGCTAGTTTACTTAGAGTCCCAAGCAAGGCTCTTGTCATTGTAAGTATATGCATATCATTGAGAACCGCCAATGGGGTACCTCCGTGCCCGATGACATGGAACAAGCCCACACCAAAATGACAGGACAAGCAGACAATGAACACCTCGACATCTCTTTTATTTGCTATATTGTTTAGCTTTTTATTGTGAGATGCGTCGTCGAATGTTCACCATGGGTATGCTGCAAATTTCCACCATGAATTATGCATGGCTTAGATTGGTGGCCCGGCGTTTCCCTAACACATATAAAAACTCCATGATCCTCACAAGATTCCCAATTCATTTCACACAGCGGGCATCCATAAACAAAAGATCACAATATCAACTCAAATAGGAAGTGCAATGTTGAAAGCTTGCCCCATGGCGGCATGGTTGGGCTAGAATCCAACTTACAACTTGCAAGCATAACAACTCAGCATAAAAGACCACAATGTCAAAAAAATTAGAACAGGAAAAAGTAAAGTGTGCCTTCCGGTTCGTGAGAGCTTTACTGACCGAATTTCGCATAACACTGGTAAGAGTTTAATTTGAAGAGAATATAAAAGCAAGTCAAATTTACTTGGAATAGCAAATTGCTAGTAGGTATGTATGGTGGACACAATGGAAAACTTTGGCTTTTAGGAGTTGGATGCACGAGTAGAGCTCATACTCAGTACAAGGCGAGGGCTAGCAAAAGACTGGGAGCGACCAACTAAGAGAGCAATAATGGCCATAATCATGCAAAGCGACAAAGCGACATTAAAAGAAGCATACGATGGCATCAAAAGTCAAAAACTAAATGATCATGAAGGCTAATGGCGACTTTGGAAGAGTCTAACATGTGTGAGCATGCGCCAAGTCAACCCAAATAAAGCATCAAGGAGAAAACCAAAATAATGCTTCCATATAATAAAAACAACGCATGATTTTTTCAAAGGCTCATTAAGCAATCTCAGTTATTTGAGACAATTCATGCTACAGCAAAACCACTAAGCATACTATCAAAAAGACATCTAGCATGACATGAAAAAGCCTAAGCCGCAGTCTACACAAGCTCCTTCTTGTACCACTATTTTGCACAAAGCTTTTTCTCTTTTCCAACACCATTTGAAATTTTTAAAGACACCTCTTTTCATGAAAACCAATAAAGTTCAGAGGCAAAAGTACACCTTGATGAAAAGATATGACAAGATCTGAACGCATATCAAGGCGAAAACGAAAAACAAAAGCAGTAGCGGAAAAACTAGAATGCTCGATTAATAAGAGTGAAAACTAGAGCATTCTTTGCAAATGAAAACGAGTACATCTCCTCCAAAGGAAATTTGTTGGGGTCCAACCATTTATTGCAGCAAACAAACAAACTAAACAAACTAAGAAAACTAAAACAACTGACGCTCCAAGAAAAACACATAGTGCATGAAGCAATAAAAATATAGTGTTTTGAAAGGTGACCTGATTTTTGCCGATGAAGAAGGGGTGCCTCGGGGGCATCCCCAAGCTTTGACGCTTGTACTTCTTGGATATTTCTTGGGGTGCTGGGCATCCCCAAGCTTGAGCTTTTGTCCATTCTTCAACTCATCTCATCATTCTCCAATCCCTACACTTGAAAACTTCCTTCATACAAAACTAAACACAATTCTATTAGCAACATTAGTGTAAGCATAAAATATATTCATCCTCTTTTAGCTTCAGGTTTCAACCCAAAACCACTACATATAAAGTATATACTACTGTAGCAACTTCCACAAGAGTTCCATGATCAAAAGGAACTCAAAAGAAAGCGATAAAGTGGCAAAAACAAATATTGGCAGAAATCTGTCAAAACTGAACAGCTGATAATGGACGAATTTTTGAGGGATTTTCCGTTGCTCAAATCAAAAAGTGTTCAACTAAGAAAAGTTTGGATATAACCTGGGGCATAAGCACAAGAAATTGCAGGTCCAAAAGATAAACAGAGAATTTTCACGAATTTTTACAGTGCAGCACCGAAAACAGTTTCAGGACAGCAATAACCCCAAATCTTTACCTCACTCAAATTAGAGGCTTCTCTTGGCACAAAAACGAAATAAACAAGCTAAGGAGCGGTCATTACAGTAGTAATGACTTCCAAGACTCAAGAAAAAGAAAAAGTACTGAAAATTAAACAATGGGTTATCTCCCAAGAGTGCTTTTCTTTAACGCCTTTGAGCTAGGCGCAGAAAATTGCGAATCAAGTAATATCGAGTGATGAAGCATCAAGCTCATAATTTGCTCTAAGAATAGAGTCAAAAAGTAATTTCTTTCTTTTCCTAGGGAAGTGTTCCATACCTTTCTTTAGTGGGAATTGATACTTGATAGTGCCTTCCCTCATATCAATGATAGCACCTACAGTTCGAAGAAAGGGTCTTCCCAAAATAATAGGACATGAAGCATGGCATTCAATGTCCATAACAAGAAAATCAACGGGAACAAGGTTATTGTTAACCATAATAAGAACATCATTAATCCTTCCCAAAGGTTTCTTCTTAGCAACATCAGCAATAGGAACATCAAAATAACACTTTTCAAGCGGTGGTAAATCAAGCATGTCATAAATCTTTCTAGGCATGATAGAAATACTAGCACCTAGATCACATAAAGCATGGCAATCATAACCATTAACATGCATATCAATGATGGGTTCCCAACCATCTTCTAACTTCTTGGGAACAGAGGCTTTTTGCTTCAACTTTTCATCCCTAATCTTTATAAGAGCATTGGTAATATGCTTGGTAAAAGCAATATTTAAAGAACTAGCATTAGGAGTCAAAGCAAGCTTTTGCAAGAACAAAATAACTTCAGATATATTGCAGCCATCAACATCAAAATCATTAAAAGAAATAGAGCTATCATCTCCCACACTCCGAAAAATTTCAGCACTCTTTTGAGAAAAAGTTTTGGCAGTTTTAGGCTTTTTAGCACAAGGAGTGGGAGTTTTCTCTACACCAATCAAAGTAAGAGGGTTGCTATCAGTAGGAGCAACATCATTAGAGGTAGTAATAGTACATACCTTCATCTCTCTAGCCATCTCATCTTCTCTTTCCCACCTGGCATGCAATTCCGCTAACAATCTAATATTTTCATCAATTCTAACTTGGGTAGCATTAGCGGCAGCAACAATATTGTTCACATTCACATCATTAGGAAACACTTTTAATTTCAGAAGTTCAACATCATGAGCAAGGCTATCAACTTTAGAAGCAAGAGCATCAATTTTGCCTAACTTTTCCTCAACAGACTTATTAAAAGCAGTTTGCTTACCGATGAAGTCCTTGAGCATTACCTCAAGCTCGGAGGGCGCGGCCCTAGTGTTGTTGTAGGAATTACCATAAGAGTTACCATAACCATTACCATTGGTAGAAGGATACGGCCTATAATTGTTACTAGCAAAATTGTTCCTATAAGAATTGTTATTAAAATTGTTGTTTCTAATGAAATTCACATCAACTTGCTCTTCTTGAGCAACCAAAGAGGCCAAAGGAACATTATTAGGATCAACATGAGTCCTATCATTAGCAAGCATAGCCATAATTGTATCAATCTTATCACTCAAGGAAGAGGTTTCCTCAACCGAATTTACCTTCTTACCTTGCGGAGCTCTCTCGGTGTGCCATTCGGAATAATTTACCATCATGTTGTCGAGTAGCTTTGATGCGGCGCCCAAAGTAAGGGACATAAAAGTGCCTCCAGCAGCTGAATCAAGTAGGTTCCTTGAAGAAAAATTCAGTCCTGCATAAAAAGTTTGGATAATCATCCAAGTAGTCAGTCCATGAGTGGGGCAATTCTTTATCATAGATTTCATTCTTTCCCAAGCTTGAGCAACATGTTCATTATCAAACTGAGTAAACTTCATAATATTGCTACGCAACGATATCATCTTAGCAGGAGGATAATATCTACCAATAAAAGCATCCTTACACTTAGCCCATGAATCAATACTATTCTTAGTCAAAGACAGCAACCAATCTTTAGCCTTTCCTCTCAAAGAAAAAGGAAACAACTTGAGCTTAATAATATCACTATCAACATCCTTATATTTCTGCATCTCACATAGCTCAACAAAATTGTTGAGATGAGCTGCAGCATCTTCAGTACTAGCACCAGAAAATTGCTCTTTCATAACAAGGTTCAATAAAGCAGGCTTGATCTCATAAAAAGTGGTAGCAGGAACAGGTGGTGCAATAGGAGTGCAGATAAAATCACTATTGTTTGTGCTAGCAAAGTCACACAACTTGGTGTTTTCAGGATTGGCCATTTCAGCAAAACGAAAGTAAACAAGTAAAAACAACTACCAAGGATTCTAAATTTTTTTGGGTTTTTGATATAAAAAACAATGCAGGTAAATAAATAAAGTAAAGCAAAACAAATAACAAAGTAAAGAATGTGTGTGCGAAGAACTCCCCTCGCAGAAGTCTTCTCTTCCTTCCCCGGCAACGGCGCCAGAAAAAGTGCTGCTGACTGTGGTGATGGTGTCAGAAAATGTGCTGATGCCTAGTGAAAGCAGACGTCCTTGTGCGTGGTGAATGACCAGCCCGTTGGGAACCCCAAGAGGAAGGTATGATGAGTGCAGCGGCAAGTTTTCCCTCAGTTAAGAAACCAAGGTATATCGAACAGGAGAAGGGAGACGGTGACGACTGAAGGTGTTTGTGGAACCTGCACACACACAGGCAAATACTTTGTTCCCAACTTGCGATGAGGTTGTCAATCTCACCGGTTTGCTTGAAACAAAGGTTATGAGTGTATCGAGTGGAAAACAGTAGTAATATGCTAGTAAAGTAAACAGTGCGGGAATAGTAAACAGGTGATTGCAATATGATTAAAATAGGACCGGGGTCCACAGTTCACTAGTGGTGTCTCTCCATAGATAAATAACATGCTGGGTAAACAAATTACAGTTGGGCAATTGATAGAATAAAGATAACGTGATATGTCAAGAAGATCACTATGAGATTCACTCTGGGCATTACAACAAAATACATAGACCGCCATCCAACTGCATCTATGACTAATAATCCACCCCCGGGGATATCATCCGAACACCCTAGAAGTATTAAGTTGCGAACAACAGATAATTGCATTAAGCAAAGTGTGTAATGTAAACAAAGCATATGCCCTCGAGCATATGAATGTTGTTTTCTCCCTAGTAGCAACAGCACATCTACCACCTTAGAGGTTTCTGTCACTCCCCCAGGTGAAATAGAGGCATGAACCCACTATCGAGCATAAATACCCCCTCTTGGAGTCACTAGCAACTACTCGGCCAAGATAGCCACTAACAACGGAGAGCATGCAAGATCATAAACATCATAGAGATAATATAAGATAAAATTCAGTGCAGCAACTTAATCATAAACACCAATATTCATCGGATCCCAACAAACCAACATCAAAGTATTACATAACGGTGATCTCAATCATGTAGGGCAGCTCATGAGATCTAAACATGAAGCACATGGTGGAGAAGACAACCATCTAGCTACTGCTATGGACCCATAGTCCAAGGTAGACTACTCACTCATCGCTCCGGAGGCAATCATGGCGATGAAGGAGACCTCCGGTGGCGATTCCCCTCTCCGGCAGGGTGCCGGGAAGAGCTTCTGGACCCTCCCAATCTTCGGGTCGACGGCGGCGGCGGATCGCGATGTATTCTGGAAAACTGATCGGGCCCTTAGGTTTTTCTCGTCAGGGGGTATATGTAGGCGAAAGGGGGCTGTCAGAGGTGGAGCCACGGGCCCTCACACGGGGGTGGCGCGGCCAGGGACCAGGCCGCGCCGCCCCTGTGTGTGGGGGCCTCGTGGCCCCCCTCCGTCAGGTCTTCGGATGTTTGGGAGCTCCCCGATGAAATATGACTTCAGGAACTTGTTTCGTCCAATTCGGAGAATATTTCCCGTGTATCACTTCTGAAACCAAAAACAGCAGAAAACAGGGAACTGGCACTGTGGCACTTCGTTAATAGGTTAGTTCCGGAAAGCGTATAAAAATGCCACTAAGTGTAACGAAACAATAGGCAAATGGTGTAAAACAAAGCATGGAGCATCAAAAATTATAGATACGTTTGAGACGTATCAGGAGGTTACTACAGTAGTATTTGCTATATATGTGGTGGTTTTGAGTTGAAACCTGAAGCAAATAGAGGATTGATTATATGTTATGCTTACACTAATGTTGCTAATAGAATTGTGTTTAGTTTTGTATGAAGGAAGTTTTCAAGTGTAGGGATTGGAGAATGTTGAGATGAGTTGAAGAATGGACAAAAGCTCAAGCTTGGGGATGCTCATGCATCATCCCAAGAAATATCCAAGAAGTACAAGCGTCAAAGCTTGGGGATGCCCCCGAGGCACCCCTTCTTCATCGGCAAAAATCAGGTCACCTTTCAAGACACTATATTTTTATTGCTTCATGCACTATGTGTTTTTCTTGGAGCGTCAGTTGTTTTAGTTTTCTTAGTTGGTTTAGTTTGTTTGTTTGCTGCAATAAATGGTTGGACCCCAACAAATTTCCTTTGGAGGAGATGTACTCGTTTTCATTTGCCAAGAACACTCCATTTTTCATTCTTGCAATTTCACCGAGTGTTCTTCTTTTTCTGCTACTGCTTTTGGTTTTCGTTTTCGCCTTGATTTGCATTCAGACCTTGTCATATCTTTTCATCAAGGTGTATTTTTGCCTCTGATCTTTATTGGTTTTCATCAAAAGAGGTGTTTATAAAAATTTCAAATGGTGTTGGAAAAGAGAAAAAGCTTTGTGCAAAATAGTGGTAAAAGAAGGAGCTTGTGTAGACTGCGGCTTAGGCTTTTTCATGTCATGCTTGATGTCTTTTTGATAGTATGCTTAGTGGTTTTGCTGTAGCATGACTTGTCTCAAATAACTGAGATTGCTTAATGAGCCTTTGAAAAAATCATGCGTTGTTTTTATTGTATGAAGCATTATTTTGGTTTTCTCCTTGATGCTTTATTTGGGTTGACTTGGCGCATGCTCACACATGTTAGACTCTTATAAAGTCGCCAATAGCCTTCATGATCATTTAGTTTTTTACTTTTGATGCCATCTTATGCTTCTTTTAATGTCGCTTTGTCGCTTTGCATGATTATGGCCATTATTGCTCTCTTAGTTGGTCGCTCCCAGTCTTTTGCTAGCCCTCGCCTTGTACTGAGTATGAGCTCTACTCGTGCATCCAACTCCTAAAAGCCAAAGTTTTCCAAAGTGTCCACCATACATACCTACTAGCAATTTGCTATTGCAAGTAAATTTGACTTGCTTTTATTTTCTCTTCAAATTAAACTCTTACCAGTGTTATGCGAAATTCGGTCAGTAAAGCTCTCACGAACCAGAAGGCACACTTTACTTTTTCCCGTTCTTAAAAATTTGACATTGTGGTCTCTTATGCTGAGTTGTTATGCTTGCAAGTTGTAAGTTGGATTCTAGCCCATCCATGCTGTCATGGGGCAAGCTTTCAACATTGCACTTCTTATTTGAGTTAATATCGTGATCTTTTGTTTATGGATGCCCGCGGTGTGAAATGAATTGGGAATCTTGTGGGGATCATGGAGTTTGTATATGTGTTAGGGAAACGCCGGGCCGCCAATCTAAGCCATGCATAATTCATGGTGGAAATTTGCAGCATGCCCATGGTGAATATACGATGACGCATCTCACAATAAAAAGCTAAACAAAAGGCAAATAAAAGAGATGTCGAGGTGTTCATTGTCTGCTTGTCCTGTCATTTTGGTGTGGGCTTGTTCCATGTCATCGGGCACGGAGGTACCCCATTGGCGGTTCTCAATGATATGCATATACTTACAATGACAAGAGCCTTGTTTGGGACTCTAAGTAAAGTAGCATGAGGTTTGGGTACTCGTATTCACGGGGCACGAGGTTTTCAACTTATGATTTGACAAGCATATGCATCATAATTGTTCTCGCAGTAACTTTAACCATTCAAGATGCTTATGATGGGGGTAATGAGAGCTCAAAGCCGGTAAGTACCATAATTTTTGAAGGTTGTAAAACTTGCAATCACTGCTTCCCTCTGCGAAGGGCCTTTCTTTTACTTTTATGTAGAGTCACCACCTTCTTTCTTTATGCACCATTAAGAGAGCATAGTTGTCATTCTTAGTGTGATATGCATTGTCCCAAAGTTCATTGATTGACTCATATTGTTGGTTTCACTTATTCTCAAATTATTTGTATCTAGTCGCCCACTTAAACTTGAAGGTGTCCTATGCATTTATGTTTTGCTCTCTTTGAAGGACAAGCTGAAAACCTTTTGTATGTTTTTCCTTATGATTTGAACACACGTTTGACTTTCACTGTTTCATTATCATGATCTTTTGTTTGTGTTCATTTACATGTTTACAACATGGTTGCTAAGTTTCTTATTGTCAAGATTATATCTTCATGTCCATGTTTTAAGTTCTTATGATCCTAGCTCACAAATGCTTACATATATGATCAAGATTGTGTAGGTGCATGTCACCTCAAAAATTATTCTTTTGTTATCACTTACCTACTCGAGGACGAGCAGGAGTTAAGCTTGGGGATGCTTGATACGTCTCCAACGTATCTATAATTTTTGATGCTCCATGCTTATTTTTACACCATTTGCCTATTTTTTCGTTACACTTCGTGGCACTTTTATGCATTTTCTGAAACTAACCTATTAACGAGTTGCCACAGTGCCAGTTCCCTGTTTTCTGCTGTTTTTGTGTTTCAGAAGTGATACACAGGAAATATTCTCGGAATTGGACGAAACAAGTTCCTGAAGTCTTATTTTACCCAGAAGCTTCCAGAGATCCGAAGGAGAGTAGGAGGGGGCCACCAGGGCCCCACACGCAGGGGTGGCGCGGCCAGGCCCCTGGCCGCGTGGGCCCCGCGTGAGGGAGCCTGGCTCCACCTCTGACATTGCCCCTTCGCCTATAAAGACCCCCCGACGGAAAAAACCTAAGTACCCGATCAGTTTTCCAGAACACATCGCGATCCGTCGCCACCGTCGACCCGAAGATCGGGAGGGTCCAGAAGCTCTTCCCGGCACCCTACCGGAAAGGGGAATCGCCACCGGAGGTCTTCTTCATCGCCATGTTTGCCTCCGGAGCGATGAGTGAGTAGTCTACCTTGGACTTTGGGTCCATAGCAGTAGCTAGATGGTTGTCTTCTCCACCATGTGCTTCATGTTTAGATCTCATGAGCTGCCCTACATGATTGAGATCACCGTTATGTAATTCTACATGTTTGGTTTGTTGGGATCCGATGAATATTGGTGTTTATGATTAAGTTGCTGTACTAAATTATATCTTTTGTTATCTCTATGTTGTTTATGATCTTGCATGCTCTCCGTTGTTAGTAGCTATCTTGGCCGAGTAGTTGCTAGTGACTCCAAGAGGGGGTATTTATGCTCGATAGTGGGTTCATGCCTCTATTTCACCTGGGGGAGTGACAGAAACCTCTAAGGTGGTAGATGTGCTGTTGCTACTAGGGAGAAAACAACATTCATATGCTCAAGGGCATATGCTTTGTTTACATTACACACTTTGCTTAATGCAATTATCTGTTGTTCGCAACTTAATACTACTGGGGTGTTCGGATTGATATCCCCGGGAGTGGATTATTAGTCATACATGCAGTTGGATGGCGGTCTATGTATTTGGTTGTAATGCCCAGAGTAAATCTCATAGTGATCTTCTTGACATATCACGTTTATCTTTATTCTATTAATTGCCCAACTATAATTTGTTTACCCAGCATGTGTTATTTTATCTATGGAGAGACACCACTAGTGAACTGTGGATCCCGGTCCTATTTACATCATATTGCTATCACCTGTTTACTTTACTCGTACTGTTTACTTTACTCGCATACTATATTGTTTTCCACTCGATACGCTCATAACCTTTGTTTCAAGCAAACCGGTGAGATTGACAACCTCCTCGCAAGTTGGGAACAAAGTATTTGTTTGTGTGTGTGCAGGTTCCGCATCACCTTCTGTTGTTTGTCTCTCCTCTCCTGATCGATATTAAACCTTGGTTTCTTAACTGAGGGAAGACTAGCTGCTATACTCATCATACCTTCCTCTTGGGGTTCCCAACGGGCTGGTTATTCACCACGCATAAGGACGGTCTGCTCCCACATCATCAAACGCAGCAATTGGCATCCCCTTCATTGCAAGCAATGAGCAACTCAGTTATTGGGATTACAGTGGACGATGATACACATGCCTATTCTAACAGCGGGGTGACTTCTCGAGCTAACCCCAGCCCTGAATATACAAATGCACCACCCTTTGAAAGATATGAAAGATAGGTATTTAGTGGTCAGAGGGAGTACCTCTTTTTTTTAAATGTAGTATGATTTAGAAGCTAATTTAGCCTTTTAAAACGTACTACGTTTTAGAATCGGGAGTGGTAGTTCACTGGCTGAAAATCGCAGCAGCTGCTGTCTGGTTTCGCAAGAAAAAAACTGCTCGATCGTGTTACTCCATATTCAGAGCAGTGGTAGTGACTGGTTTTACACCCAGCGATCGAGTCGGAGTAGTGCTGATGACATGGCGACAGGAGTGGACTGCAACCGCAGATGTCCTGTCTGAGCGGCCTGCTGCAGCGACGCCAGAGGCACGTCCGAGTGTCGCAGGGTAGCTAGGCAGGGTCTGAGCCCATTCATGCACTATGCTAGTATCTCGATGCGATGGAGTATACGTTACACCGTGCTGCCGGCTTAGATTTCCTCTCCTTGGAAATTCAGTGCTAGGAGCATTGTAGGAGTAGTATATCTTCTGCTCTCTCCCCTACATGTTTGACATTCGGACGCCGCACCAAGTAGGAATAGTCCGTACGTTCATACTAGTGCTTGGGTTAATTTGGGCCGATGAGAGGCAGGTCAAATGAGGACACTTACGTATGTACACCAAAGGGGAACATATGTAGTGTACCCTGCAATTCGCCAAGTCGAAGGCAAAGATCCCCATCTGTTTGAAAATTGGAAGCGACGAGGACGCGCTAGCTCGCTATAAGGTCGAATTCAGACTGATGCTAGCAGATACTAGATCATGATCGGTACAAGTGCAGGAGAAGGAAAGGAAGCTCGGGAGAAGAAGCGCATGCATGTCGAGCATAGGCGGAGCAACGCATGGCCTGCCAATACCCTGCTGCTCGCCAGGCCCCAGTACACGGTCGCCTGCGTGACGACAGTGCCGGCGGAACCAACACACGCACCATGCGGCTCACACGTTCCAAAGCTAGCCCACACCCACGCACTGTAGTCTGTAGTACTAGTTGTTAGGAATAGACAAGTTGTATTCCCTGAGAGTCAAAGGCCACAACATATAGTTACATGTATAGATGAGAATATGCAGGTAATCCCCTAACAGGTGGGGAAAATACACATATATAAATATACATCTAACACCCCCTCTCAAACTCATGGTGGATCCACAACACTGAGTTTGGAGAGTAAGAAGTCATGCTGCGCTCTAGTTTGTGCCTTTGTAAAGAAATCTGCCAACTGCAAATCTGAAGGCACATACGAAAGCGCAATAATCTGAGCCTGCACCTGAGCACGTGTATAAAAAGTATTAACACCAATATTCTTGGTAAGCTCATGCTTGACCGGATCACGTGCAATACTGATAGCACCTGTACTGTCAGACAAAAGTGGAGTGGGTGTCGTAACAGAGACCCCAAAATCTGCAAGCAACCACCGTAACCATATCACCTCAGCAATCAACAAGGCCATAGCTCGCAACTCAGCCTCTACACTCGAACGGGAAACTGTAACCTGTTTATTCGTCTTCCAAGCAACAAGCGAACCACCAAGAAACATACAGTAAGCAGAAAGGGAACGACGGTCCATAGGATCACTCGCCCACGTAGCATCCGAGTAGCACTAGAGCTGGAGAGAGCTGGAACGAGAAAAGAAAAGGCGACGAGTGGTCGTGCCACGAAGATAACAAAGAACACGGAGGAGATGACTATAGTGAACAGTGGTAGGAGTTGAGACAAACTGACTCAGAATATGAACAGGATAAGATATATTAGGATGAGTGACAGCAAGATAAACAAGACTTCCAACAAGATGGCGATAACGCGTCGGATCAGGAAGAGGATCACCATCAGTAGGACGAAGCTTAACATTAAGCTCCATAGAAGTCTCAACAGTGCGCTCATCCCCAAAAGCAGCACGAGCAAGAAGGTCCTGAATATACTTTTCCTGAGAGATAGAAAAGCCATCAGAAGTGGAAGAGACCTCGATCCCAAGAAAGTAGCGGAGAGGACCAAGATCAGTCATAAGAAACTGATCATGAAGACGAGCCTTAACAAAGGCAATATACTCAGGATCATCACCAGTAATGATCATATCATCAACATAGAGAAGGAGAAGAGTGCGTCCACGAGGAGAAATATGAACGAACAGCGCTGGATCATGAGCGCTGGGAGAGAAACCAGCAGCAGTCACCACAGAGGCAAAACGCTCAAACCAGGCACGAGGGGCCTGTTTCAGGCCATAAAGAGAACGCCAAAGGCGACAGACCATCCCATCAGGGACAGAATACCCGGGAGGAGGCTGCATATAAACCTCCTCACTCAACTCGCCATTAAGAAAAGCGTTCTGAATATCAAGCTGAGACACAGACCAGTGTCGAACAGAAGCGATAGCAAGAAGAGTACGCATAGTGGTCATATGAGCCACAGGGGCAAAAGTCTCATTATAGTCACGGTCGTGCTCCTGCTGAAAGCCACGAGCCACAAGACGCGCTTTGTAGCGCTCAAGAGATCCATCAGAGCGGGTCTTAATTTTATAGACCCACTTACACGTGATAGGACGAACACCGGGAGGGGAAGAGACAAGATCCCAGGTGCCAGTGCGCTCAAGCGCAGCAATCTCCTCAGCCATAGCAAGCTGCCATTCAGGATGACGCTCAACATCCCGATAAGAAGTCGGCTCGGAGGCAACATAAAGACCGTACTGACTAGGAGAGTAACGGTCTGGAGCACGACGTGGACAAGTTGCCGGAAGAGGAGAGGGAAGCTCATCAGAAGAAGAAGAGATATCGGAAGAAGAAGAAGAAGGGACATCAGGAGGAGGATCTGGAACATGAGAGCGACGAGAATAATGAAAGGAAAAAGGAGACAACGGTGAGGTGGCCAGAGGATCAGAAGAAGAAAGAGGAGAACTAGGTGGGGAGGAGGACAACGGAGTCGAAGAGGATGGCGCCGGGGACGAAGAGGGCACATCAGAACAAGGTCCAGGAGGAGGGACAATAGGGACAGAAGGAGACGCATCAGGAAACAGACGAAAGGAGATATCATCCACCGGGTAGGTACCAGAGGTGGGGCGAGGGTAGAAGGGACGCGTCTCATCAAACGTGATGTCACGAGAGATGTGCATCCGATGACCAACAGGGTTCCAACAGCGATAGCCCTTATGCTCATCACTGTAGCCGAGAAAAACACACTCAACAGACTGAGCGGTCAGTTTGGTGCGTTCACGAGGAGGGAGAAGAACATAGCAAACGCAACCAAATGAACGAAGAGTCGAGTAGTCTGGAGAACCACTACAGAGACGCTCGAGTGGAATGCCACCTTGGAGGGCAGCAGAAGGCTGGATGTTAATGAGGTAAGTCGACGTAGCAACAGCCTCAGCCCAGAAATGTGGTAGAAGAGAAGAAGCAATCATCATAGCACGGGTGGTCTCAAGAATATGACGATGCTTACGCTCGGTGACACCATTTTGAGCATGCGCACCGGGACAAGAAAACTGAGCAAGGGTGCCCTGCTCAGCAAGAACACCACGCAGATGCTGAGAGATATACTCACCAGCAGAATCAGCACGGAATACATGAATGGGCGAGGAATACTGAGTGCGGACCATGGCCGCAAAGCGCTGATAAATGGAAAGCACCTCACTGCGAGAGCGCATAAAAAACAACCAGGTGTACCGTGAAAAATCATCAATGAATAAAATATAGTAGCGATGACCCCCTTTTGAACCAAAGGGAGCCGGACCCCAAACATCAGAATGAACTAAATCAAAAGGTCGCTGAGATACAGACACACTGGTAGGATAGGGAAGCTGAATCTGCTTGCCTAACCGACAACCCTGATAGTTCAAAGACACAAATCCTGAGACAGACCCCAGAACACCACGACGGACTAAAGACGATAAATGGGAGCCACAAAGGTGACCCAGCCGATGATGCCACTGCTGGAAAGAGCCAGTGACGGAAGCAGCGACCGCAGGAGAACTGGCCGATGAAGAGGCAGCGGATGGAACACGAAGCCAGTCTAACTCCCAGAGCCCTGGAGACTCACGGCTGCGAGGGCCAGCTCCAACCATGGCCTGTGTGTGGCGGTCCTGAACAGCACAAGAATCAGCGTCAAGAATAACGCGACAACCAGAATCAGTAAGCTGGCTAGCAGAAAAAAGATTCATCTTAAGGCTAGGAACATGAGAAACATCAGGAACAGAGAAAGAGGAAGGAGAGAGGGTGCCTCGACTGGAAACAGGAAGAGATGTACCATCAGCCGTGATAACACGGACAGGAGAAACGAGAGAACGAAGAGCAGAAAGAATAGAAGACGCAGAGGTTATATGAAAGGAAGCTCCAGAATCTAGATACCACGGGGACATACCTGACTGTGCAGAAGGTGGTGGTCGCGCGGTGCCAGAAGAAGTAGACACAGGACCAGCAGTGCCTGACGAGGAAGAGCCTGCAGTAGCGAGCAGACTACGAATACCCCGAAGAATGTCCTGCTCAGAGAGTACAACTGCAGAAGATCCTAAAGAACCAGCTTGCTGATGAGCGTGGAACTGCTGACGTAAACTGGGATCCCTCCTCCAGCAGCTAGAGAAATCGTGGCCAGGCTTGCCACAGTAGGAGCAGGGAGGACGAGGATTGCGGTTCTGACCGCGAGGCTGCTGAGGCTGACTCTGGCCCTGGACTGGAGGAGTAGAGAGTATCGGCAGCACTGGAGACCGCAACGGAGCCGACGGCACAGGAGGACGACGAGCAGCAAGTACAAAGGGAACCTCAAGAAGACCAGCACCACGAAGACGAGTCTCCTCAGCACGAAGCTCAGACAGCACCTCAGAGAGCGGGACACAACCGCGAGCAAGGAGCTGAGCGCGACGAGGCTCGAACTCCTTGTGGAGCCGAGACAAGAACTCATATACACGCTGAAACTCCAGATCAGCGCGCACAGTCAGACAGCAGGGACAAGTAGCACACACAGCTGTACGAAGAGAATCAAGCTGGCGCCAGATAGCAGCACTCTGAGTGTAGAACTCATCAATAGTAGAATCACCCTGCTGAAGAGCATGCTCCTGGCAAACCACAGACAGGTAAAGAGCATCCCCAGACGGCTGATAGCGCTGACGAAGAAAGGCCCACTGAGCAGCAACAGTAGGAAGACCCATGAACTCAGCAGCATACTGAGGCAGAACACTGGAAGTAAGAACCGCAGCAGCACGAGCATCCTCATCTATCCACTGAGTGTAGTCAGTCAGATCCAGCCGGTAGGTCGCAAGAGCGTCAGAATACTCTTGGACCTTCCGGTCATACTCAGCCAGAGCAGTAGCTGATGACCCACAAGTATAGGGGATCGCAACAGTCTTCGAGGGAAGTATTACCCAAATTTATTGATTCGACACAAGGGGAGCCAAAGAATATATGTAAACCTTAACAGATGAGTTGTCAATTCAGCTGCACCTGGAAACAGTCTTACTCGCAGCGGTTTATCAGTAGCAACAGTTTTATAGCAGTGACAGCAGGAAAACAGTAACATCAGTAGTAAAATAGCAGCGGTAATAGTAACAGTTGTAAACAGTAGGAACAAATACTATAGGCATAGGGATGGATTACGGGCGTTGCATGGATAAGATAATTCATGAAATCAATGAGATACGGGCATTGCAGATAAATAATGATAAAGCATCCTAGTACAAACAATCATAGGCATGTGTTCCGTATATAGTCGTACGTGCTCGCAAGGAGAAACTTGCACGACATCTTTTGTCCTACCAGCCTGTTGCAGCAGGGCCTCTAGGGAAACTACTGGTAATTAAGGTACTCCTTTTAATAAAGTACCGGAGCAAAGCATTAGCACTCAGTGAACACATGTGATCCTCACATCATAGCCATCCCCTCCGGTTATCCCAATTTCTGTCACTTTGGGGCCTCGGGTTCCGGACAACAATATGTGTATACAACTTGTAGGTAAGACCATAAACAACAAGTATCATCATAGAAATAATAACATGTTCAGATCTGAAATCATGGCACTCGGGCCCAAAGTGACAAGCATTAAGCACAACAAGTTGCAACAATGTCATAGGCACTAAATAAAGATACTAGGCACTATGCCCTATCAATCTCATATCAAATTACATGAACAATCTCATCCAATCCCTACCATCCCCTCACCTACAGCGGGGGAATTACTCACACATGGATGGGGGAGTCATGGATGGTCGATGGAGGAGCGTCGGTGGTGATGGTGATGAAGATCTCCTCCGAATCCCCGTCCCGGCAGGGTGCCAGAACGGAGTTTCTGGTTCCGAATCGCGGTTTCTGATGGCGGCGGCGCAGCGGAAGTCTATCTGGGAAAAACGCCGTCTCCCCGATCTTAAGTCGTCAGGGGGTATATGTACGCGAGACGGGAGGTCGAGAGGGGGCCTGAGGCCTCCTCACATAGGGGTGGCGCGGCCAGGGCTAGGCCGCGCCACCACCGTGTGATGGTCCCTCGAGCCACTTCTCCCTCCGGTCTTCTGGCTCCGTGGGTCTTCTGGTGAAATAGGATTTTTCATGATTTTTCCCGAATTTTTACTGGAAGTTGAATTTCTGCACAAAAACGAGACACCAGAGCAATTCTGCTGAAAACAGCGTCAGTCCGTGTTAGTTGTATTCAAAACACACAAATTAGAGGAGAAACAATAGCAAAAGTGTTCGGGAAAGTAGATACGTTTTGGACGTATCAACTCCCCCCAAGCTTAGCTATTTGCTTGTCCTCAAGCAATTCAGTTAACAACTGAGAGCGATAAAAGAAACTTTTACGAACACATTTGCTCATATGATGTATATATACTAACTATGTGGTCAAGTACTCAGGCAATTCATAATAAGAAATATGCAACTAATGTCACCTCATAGTCAAGCAAGCTATGAAAGAGTGCCAATGCACTAATAGCAAATAACATGTGCATGAGAAACTACAAGATTGTAATATGCATAAATGATATGAAAGAATGGTATCCCACTTGCCTTTATTTGTAGAGCAAAACATAAATGCTGAGGCACCTCTGAAGTCCAAGGGAAGACTAGAAGTAGAAATATCAAAGATACAAGCATCAAAGTTATACCACAATTAACCGTGTTCTGGGACAAGCACATTACACTAAGAATAACAGCTATGCTCTTAAGAAGTGCTTAAAAGTTAGAAGGTGAAGACTCAACATAAAAGTAAACGAATGGCCCTTCGCAGAGGGAAGTAGTGATTTAACATGTGCTAGAGCTTTTCATTTGTAAAACAGAGACAAAAGTTTCTTTTGAGAGGTGGTTGTTCTATGTCAACGACTAGCAATGGGGACTTACTATCTTCCATAATAAACAAGTGAGAGCGGTTCCGAGTTCTTTGAAATTTAGCACATTGGTGCTCTTTTATAAAGCTTTGGCACTCCTCCCCACCTTTTTCCTTTCTCAAACCATGGCTAACCGATTCCATCGGGTGCCCACCAACTTTCACAATCCTTTGGAGGAGTGCTTTTTTTCCCTTTTAGAATTAAAATTATAATGGTCTGACCAGCTCTCATGCAAAATTAATGACGAGCAGATGAAGCTGCCTAGTCGAGAGGTACTTAATTTAATATGAAGATAGCAATTCCGACCACTACGTCCCCATGAGCTAAAAACAGTGGCACAAAATAAGAAGTAGTTGAAAGTTTTGAAAGGTAGTGATACGTCTCAAACGTATCTATAATTTTTGATGCTCCATGCTTTGTTTTACACCATTTGCCTATTGTTTCGTTACACTTAGTGGCATTTTTATACATTTTCTGGAACTAACCTATTAACGAAGTGCCACAGTGCCAGTTTCTTGTTTTCTGCTGTTTTTGTGTTTCAGAACTGATACACAGGAAATATTCTCGGAATTGGACGAAACAAGTTCCTGAAGTCATATTTCACCGGGGAGCTCCCAAACATCCGAAGACCTGACGGAGGGGGGCCACGTGGCCCCCACACACAGGGGAGGCGCGGCCTGGCCCCTGGCCGCGCCACCCCCGTGTGAGGCCGCGTGGCTCCACCTCTGACAGCCCCCCTTCGCCTACATATACCCCCTGACGAAAAAAACCTAAGGGCCCGATCAGTTTTCCAGAATACATCGCGATCCGCCGCCGCCGTCGACCCGAAGATCGGGAGGGTCCAGAAGCTCTTCCCGGCACCCTGCCGGAGAGGGGAATCGCCACCGGAGGTCTCCTTCATCGCCATGATTGCCTCCAGAGCGATGAGTGAGTAGTCTACCTTGGACTATGGGTCCATAGCAGTAGCTAGATGGTTGTCTCCTCCACCATGTGCTTCATGTTTAGATCTCATGAGCTGCCCTACATGATTGAGATCACCGTTATGTAATTCTATGATGTTGGTTTGTTGGGATCCGATGAATATTGGTGTTTATGATTAAGTTGTTGTACTGAATTATATCTTTTGTTATCTCTATGTTGTTTATGATCTTGCATGCTCTCCGTTGTTAGTAGCTATCTTGGCCGAGTAGTTGCTAGTGACTCCAAGAGGGGGTATTTATGCTCGATAGTGGGTTCATGCCTCTATTTCACCTGGGGGAGTGACAGAAACCTCTAAGGTGGTAGATGTGCTGTTGCTACTAGGGAGAAAACAACATTCATATGCTCAAGGGCATATGCTTTGTTTACATTACACACTTTGCTTAATGCAATTATCTGTTGTTCGCAACTTAATACTTCTAGGGTGTTCGGATGATATCCCAGGGGGTGGATTATTAGTCATAGATGCAGTTGGATGGCGGTCTATGTATTTTGTTGTAATGCCCAGAGTAAATCTCATAGTGATCTTCTTGACATATCACGTTATCTTTATTCTATCAATTGCCCAACTGTAATTTATTTACCCAGCATGTTATTTTATCTATGGAGAGACACCACTAGTGAACTGTGGACCCCGGTCCTATTTTAATCATATTGCAATCAACGGTTTACTTTTCTCGCACTGTTTACTTTACTAGCATACTCTACTGTTTTCCACTCGATACGCTCATAACCTTTGTTTCAAGCAAACCAGTGAGATTGACAACCTCATCGCAAGTTGGGAACAAAGTATTTGTTTGTGTGTGTGCAGGTTCCACAAACACCTTCAGTCGTCACCGTCTCTCTTCTCCTATTCGATATACCTTGGTTTCTTAACTGAGGGAAACTTGTCGCTGCACTCATCATACCTTCCTCTTGGGGTTCCCAACGGGCTGGTCAATCACCACGCACAAGGACGTCTGCTCCCACATCAACTAGGCATCAGCTTTTTCTGGCGCCATCACCACAGTTAGCAGCAGCTTTTTTCTGGTGCCGTTGCCGGGGAAGAGAGAAGACTTCTGCGAGGGGAGTTCTTCGCACACACATTCTTTACTTTGTTATTTGTTTTGCTTTAGTTTATCATGCTGTTCCCTGAGTTTATCAAAAACCCAAAAAAATTAGAATCCTTGGTAGTTGTTATTTCTTTACTTTAGTTTATCATGCTGTTCCCTGAGTTTGTTCTGGAGGACCTCTCTGTAGGGAGTGGTTCGATTATTGGAAAAAGTAACATTGAGGAGTTCTTTAATCACATTAGTATGCATGATGAAGATGAGGAAAAGTCTTGGGTTGAACTTGCTCCTAGTATTGAAGTTGCTTCTATTTATTTAATTGACATGTTGGAAACTAGGTTTGCTAGTCTTAATCCTTTTATGCAATATATGTTCCTTAAGCTTCATGAAATTGAGGACCCCGAAAAGAAAGCTTTTATCTTGGAAACTTTGCGTTTAGAATTTAAGGATGTCGTTATTGAAGCTAGGAAGGTTCTTAAACGTTTTAATAAACTCGGTTCACCTATAATGGTTATTGATACACATGATGGGGAGGCCGAGATACCTATACCTTGCAAGCTTTTGGGATTGAATGAAGCTTTCAAAAATAATTTTGCCTGGATTTGTCCTGAAAATCTTTTTGATGAGAATAGTGTACCAAAGCATGATCACAAAGGGTCTTCAAAAACTTATGTGGATGAAATACAATGCCTTATTGATAAGACCTCTTCTGTTGATCTTAATGCTTCTTCTGATATTACTTGATTCGCACTTTTCTGCGCCTAGCTCAAAGGCGTTAAAGAAAAGCACTCTTGGGAGATAACCCAATGTTTACTTTTCAGTACTTTTTCTTTTATTTGAGTCTTGGAAGTCATTACTACTGTAATGACCGCTCCTTATCTTGTTTATTTCGTTTTTGTGTCAAGAGAAGCCTCTAATTTGAGTGAGGTAAAGATTTGGGGTTATTGCTGTCCTGAAACTGTTTGCGGTGCTGCACCGTAAAAATTCGTGAAAATTCTCTGTTTATCTTATGGACCTGCGATTTCTTGTGCTTATGCCCCAGGTTATATCCAAACTTTTCTTAGTGGAACACTTTTTGATTTGAGCAACAGAAAATACCTCAAAAATTCGTCCTTTGTCAGCTGTCCAGTTTTGACAGATTTCTGCCAATATTTGTTTTTGCCACTTTATCACTTTCTTTTGAGTTATTTTTTATCATGGAACTCTTGTGGAAGTTGCTACAGTAGTATATACTTTATATGTGGTAGTTTTGGGTTGAAACCTGAAGCTAAAAGAGGTTGAATATATTTTATGCTTACACTAATGTTGCTAATAGAATTGTGTTTAGTTTTGTATGAAGGAAGTTTTCAAGTGTAGGGATTGGAGAATGATGAGATGAGTTGAAGAATGGACAAAAGCTCAAGCTTGGTATGCCCAGCACCCCAAGAAATATCCAAGAAGTACAAGCGTCAAAGCTTGGGGATGCCCCCGAGGCACCCCTTCTTCATCGGCAAAAATCAGGTCACCTTTCAAAACACTATATTTTTATTGCTTCATGCACTATGTGTTTTTCTTGGAGCGTCAGTTGTTTTAGTTTTCTTAGTTGGTTTGTTTAGTTTGTTTGCTGCAATAAATGGTTGGACCCCAACAAAATTTCCTTTGGAGGAGATGTACTCGTTTTCATTTGCAAAGAACGCTCTAGTTTTCACTCTTATCAAAAATCGAGTGTTCTACTTTTTCTGCTACTGCTTTTGGTTTTCGTTTTCGCCTTGATATGCGTTCAGATCTTTTCATATCTTTTCATCAAGGTGTATTTTTGCCTCTGATCTTTATTGGTTTTCATCAAAAGAGGTATCTTTAAAAATTTCAAATGGTGTTGGAAAAGAGAAAAAGCTTTGTGCAAAATAGTGGTACAAGAAGGAGCTTGTGTAGACTGCGGCTTAGGCTTTTTCATGTCATGCTTGATGTCTTTTTGATAGTATGCTTAGTAGTTTTGCTGTAGCATGACTTGTCTCAAATAACTGAGATTGCTTAATGAGCCTTTGAAAAAATCATGCGTTGTTTTTATTGTATGGAAGCATTATTTTGGCTTTCTCCTTGATGCTTTATTTGGGTTGACTTGGCGCATGCTCACACATGTTAGACTCTTCCAAAGTCGCCATTAGCCTTCATGATCATTTAGTTTTTGACTTTTGATGCCATCGTATGCTTCTTTTAATGTCGCTTTGTCGCTTTGCATGATTATGGCCATTATTGCTCTCTTAGTTGGTCGCTCCCAGTCTTTTGCTAGCCCTCGCCTTGTACTGAGTATGAGCTCTACTCGTGCATCCAACTCCTAAAAGCCAAAGTTTTCCAAAGTGTCCACCATACATACCTACTAGCAATTTGCTATTCCAAGTAAATTTGACTTGCTTTTATATTCTCTTCAAATTAAACCCTTACCAGTGTTATGCGAAATTCGGTCAGTAAAGCTCTCACGAACCAGAAGGCACACTTTACTTTTTCCTGTTCTTAAATATTTGACATTGTGGTCTCTTATGCTGAGTTGTTATGTTTGCAAGTTGTAAGTTGGATTCTAGCCCAGCCATGCCGTCATGGGGCAAGCTTTCAACATTGCACTTCTTATTTGAGTTGATATTGTGATCTTTTGTTTATGGATGCCCGCTATGTGAAATGAATTGGGAATCTTGTGAGGATCATGGAGTTTTTATATGTGTTAGGGAAACACCGAGCCGCCAATCTAAGCCATGCATAATTCATGGTGGAAATTTGCAGCATACCCATGGTGAACATTCGACGACGCATCTCACAATAAAAAGCTAAACAATATAGCAAATAAAAGAGATGCCGAGGTGTTCATTGTCTGCTTGTCCTGTCATTTTGGTGTGGGCTTGTTCCATGTCATCGGGCACGGAGGTACCCCATTGGCGGTTCTCAATGATATGCATATACTTACAATGACAAGAGCCTTGCTTGGGACTCTAAGTAAACTAGCATGGTTTGGGTACTCGTATTCACGGGACACGAGGTTTTCAACTTATGATTTGTCAAGCATATGCATCATAATTGTTCTCGCATTAACTTTAACCATTCAAGATGCTTATGATGGGGGCAATGAGAGCTCAAAGCCGGTAAGTACCATAATTTTTGAAGGTTATAAAACTTGCAATCACTGCTTCCCTCTGCGAAGGGCCTTTCTTTTACTTTTATGTTGAGTCACCACCTTCTTTCTTTATGCACCATTAAGAGAGCATAGTTGTCATTCTTAGTGTGATATGCATTGTCCCAAAGTTCATTGATTGACTCATATTGTTGGTTTCACTTGTTCTTAAATTATTTGTATCTAGTCGCCCTCTTAAACTTTGAGGTGTCCTATGCATTTATGTTTTGCTCTCTTTGAAGGACAAGCTGAAAACCATTTGTATGTTTTTCCTTATGATTTGAACACACGTTTGACTTTTATTGTTTCATTATCATGATCTTTTGTTTGTGTTCATTTGCATGTTTACAACATGGTTGCTAAGTTCTTATTGTCATGATTATATCTTCATGCCCATGTTTTAAGTTCTATTGATCCCAGCTCACCAATGCTTACATATACGATCAAGATTGTGTAGGTGCATGTCACCTCAAAAAAATTTCTTTTGTTATCACTTACCTACTCGAGGACGAGCAGGAGTTAAGCTTGGGGATGCTTGATACGTCTCAAACGTATCTATAATTTTTGATGCTCCATGCTTTGTTTTACTGTCGTCGTGGTGAAACAACATATGCCATAGGATGGCTTAAATGGGGGCCGACTAGATGCTGGAGGATTCGGGAGAGGGGAACGAGCTAAAAAGCACGACAGAAAGAGACACTGATCTACCCAGGTTCGGGGCTCTCGTAAGGAGATAACACCCCTACTCCTGCTCTACTGATTGTATATATGGGTCGATGTAGTACACCACAATGGTGCTTCCAAGCTCTCTGCTAGAGAAGGAAGATGAACTGCTAAGTGTAGGAGTACAGAGTGACCAACCCTTTACCAGGGCTCCCTATGCCACCTTATATAGTGGTGGCCAGGGTTACAACGGTCATACAAGACCACAAGACAAGGGCTACACTACAAACAGGAGCTGGTGGCGATGGCAGAGACCCTTGACTTCGCCCCTGATTGCTCTCGATGGGACGCCATATCCCTGTACCTTGTACCTCTTGAACTGTGGCCTTACCTCTGTGCGGTAAGCTCGTACTTGTGCACAGTGAGGGTAGGTAACCTCCACTGTGCACCCTGCCATCTTACTCTGCTACCATGCTTGGATGTTTCCTTCCTTGATTGTAGGGATGTGACACCTTGGTTGACTTAAGTATCCCGGATATGACCGTTGGCCATACCCAGGACTTATATGCCGGACCAACGACCTACGAGGGTTGGGTAATCCGGCCTCCCCTGCTCCTGCACAACACACCAAATGGTTAGGCCGGCATATCTAAGTATATGCCGGCACACTTTTATAAGTATTCCGGCTATGCCGGCATATCCAAGTATCAGCCGGGATACACATTATATGCCGGCATGGCCGATGCACTTATATTCCGGCCAGGCCCTTCCTCGATAACCCGGCATAAAGTCAATCATAGACCTTGTGTCTTTCTAGTCTCTTGACCCTACCGGGGGTCATCCCCCCGACACTAGTCCCCGAAGCTGCCGAGGTTCCCCAGTCATAACTGTGGAGCCTTGACAGGTTCAACATACCTTTCTTCATTATGCCCCGGCGATCAGATTTATATGCCGGCACATCTGCACATATCCCGGCCTCTGTTCCTGTTCCAAAACTTATTCCGGCCGGTCCCGAGGGTATTCCGGACGGAACATATACATCGGGCAATTAATCCGACATATAGACGAGTCTTCCTCGAGAAGCCATGTCCGACAGCTTTGCATCGAAACTTGTAACTTCCCTGCCACCTCGAACGATCACCCACGATGTGACGGTTCACAGTGCAGCAGTTATTTCTCGCCATCATTGCGTCATGGCACGGTTACAGGAACCGCCGCTCCACTCTGTGCCGCCACGTGGCGCCTTGCCGCAGAAACGGTCGGGGGAGTGGAGCACTCCCACGATCCCCACGACCCTGCCTCTTCGCTATAAACAGGGCGGCGGGGGTAAACGTATCTTTTTACCCCCCACCACCATCGTCTTCCTCGCCTTCCTCGCCTGCTACTCTGCCTCCTGCGCTCCACCGCCGGTCCGAAGAGCAGCATCGCCGCCGCAGCCGACCTGCTCCCCGCCGACGCCGACGCCCGACGACGCACGGCATCACCTTTGACGACGCCGCCGCCGCCGCCTCTTCTCTCTGCAGCATTGCAGGGAGATTGGATCTTCCTGCACGCTCGCCGCCGCTCCATCGTCGCCGGCCAAGCTCCGGTGAGACCTCCCTCTGTTCTTCCTCTTTCACGCCTTTTACAACTTCGCACCGGTAGCCCCACTTGCACAGATCTGCTTCAGTCTCAGAGCTAGTTTTCCCTTTGATTCGACTAGCATTGCTAGGCAACGCTCGTAGGTGTTCATCTTTAGGAGTTTTACCTTTATTTGTTTCCTATTTTAACTGTCTCGGTAGATCTTCTATTCCTGCTAACATCTGTGAGAGTGGTATGCCGGAGAGACTAACCTCCCTCTTTTCTCCGGCCTTGATAGGAATAACATCACGGGACTCCGGCTCTCACGCCTTATCCCGGCCACTAAGATGGCATCTTCAAGCATGACGGCTACCTCGGCCTCTGAGGAAGATACCTCGGCCCGAGCCCAAGGACGTTCCGGCTGGGAGGGGTCGGAGGTTACTCCGGCCGACATATCCTGGGTCACCTCCACCAGGAGAGTCCCGGAGGGCGTAGCATGCCGGCTACCAGCGGGAGAAACTGTGCCGGCACCTGAACCCGGCGAACGCGTCGTCTTCATCGCCCACTTCAAGCGGGGCTTCGGTCTGCCGGCATCGGACTTCTTCCGGGACTTCCTCAACACCTACGAGCTACAACCTCATCATATCCCGGCCAATGCCGTGATGATCCTCTCCGCCTTCGCTGCTTTTTGCGAGGGCTATGCCGGCATAGAGGCCCTTACTCAAGGCTGGGCGAAGTACTTCCAACTGCGGAAGCAAGTCGTCCAAGAGCCGCCCCGGAGCAAGGACGACCCGCCGGAGACGGCCCAGGAAAAGAAGGACCGCCCCATGACCCTCTGCGGCGCGGCCACCATCATGTCCCGGAAGGGCTCGGACTTCCCCAAGGTGGAGCTCCTGGAATCTTGCAAGAAGTGGCAGAAAAGCTTCTTCTACGTCAAGAACACCACCGACGAGGATCTGCTCAACCTGCCGCCATTTGTGGACGAGCCACCCTTGGCCATGACGAACTGGACCTATAACCCGAAGAACTCGGTGATGCCGGTGAATGCGCTTCACCGGGTTAAGGGCGAGCTCCTGGATGCCGGTCTTACTCCTCAAGACCTGGTGGCCTGCTATATAAGCCGGCGCGTCTCCCCTCTGCAGCGCCGGTCGCACAAGATCTGTCAGATGAGCGGGCCAATGGACCCCACCCGGCACTCCACACACGAGCTGACTCCGGCCGACATTCTGCGCCGGATTAAGGATGTCTGCAAGTCCTCTCAGGCCACTTTTGCCTGGGGGCTAGAACCATACAGCCGGGATAGGCCCGCCCCAACGGTAAACCATCTTATCCGATACATAAAGTCCATGTCCGGCACATAGATACTTAAGCCGATACATGTCTATTTGCCGACACATATCATAATGATCCGACATACCTCTTCCACCGGCATATTTCCTTGTCTGAATACTTGACTTTGCTGTTTATACAGAAATTCAGCTTCCAAACCATGGAGAACTCCCGGATCAAGATCGCGGCGGACCGCACCGTTGCGGATGTTGAAGATCCGGATCATTGGGATAAGCTTCCCAGGAGCACCCGTGCTGCAGCTGCCATGGGTAAGGGCTCTTCATCCCGGCATTATACTCAAGACCGGAGTGAGATTGATTCTGATGAGGAGGTCCTGCTGTACTATGACCCGACGCCACTTGCGTACGCCTTTCCAGAAACACCTATTGCTCACGAGTTTCCAATGCCGTCCTCAGCTATCCCGGACGATATCGTTATCGACGCCGCCCCTCTGAACCAGGGACCTCCTTCCACCGGCGGACGTGCCGGCCGGAAGCGAGGTGTGAAGCCCCCGTCCGACATACCTCAGAGGTCGAAAAGGTAGAAGGTCTGCGTGCCCAAACAGAAGAAACAGAGGCCTGTTGCCTCGGGGTAAATTTCCTTTTCTTTGCATTTCCTCCGACATATCTCTTGTTTGTATTACTGACTTGGTGTTTTCTCTCTTTCAGTGCTCCTCTTGAGCCGGAACAAGCTTCTGGCTTGAGCAGCGACCCGAAGGCTACCAAGCCCGCTGCCCCTGCTACCTCCGACATTCCCTCTGCCAGTCACACGACCTCACCGGCGCCGGCATCTTCGCCTGCGCCGGACAAGACCTCCTCCCCGGCGAAGGACGTTCCTCCGCCGGAACAAGATACCTCTGCCCCCGACGTCCACATGGACTCGGGGGCTCAACAGGAACCTCCGGCTCCTGATGTCCACATGGACACAGGAGCCCACCAAGAGGCCCCAGACTCCGGCGCGCCTACCAGCGACGCCGGTACAACTCAGGACGCCGGCGCAAGCGACAAGAGCGCCGGTACAGACATCAAGGGCAAAGGCCCTTTAGTGCCGGAAGTCCGGACTTTTCCGGATCCTGCTCCCGCTGGCCCAGATGCACCGGCCGCGCCGGAACAGCCCGCACCCGAGACTCCAGCACCGGCCAAGACCACTGCACCGGCCAAGACCACTGCACCGGCCAAGTCCACTGCCGCGGCCCGGACCGGCACGTTGAAGATTCGGACGGCCAAGTCCGGCACACCATCTGCCGCAACTGCTCCTCCTAAGGCAGCGTCCGGGACCAGCTCTGCTCTGGCCCTGCATCTTGGCAGGGCAGCAGCCCGGCCGGGGTACCGGAAAAGCTTCTTCGACACCCCAGAACTCGAGGGCCTCGTCCCTCTTGCGACGAAAAGTGATGAGAGCCTCGGCTCTCTTAAGGAGCAGTGCATCAAGTGGAACGACGCCAGCAACATGGACACTGCGGACTCAAGGAGCAAGAAGCTGGCCGAAGCCAAGACCAGTGGCAACCCAAGCGACTTCCTGGCAGCGAAGCCCATACCTATCGCCAGTGAGCTCCTCAACCTCCAGCAAAGACTTCACAAGTTGGCCGATGCCACCAACGTAAGTCCTTTACATTTACACACATATCCCCAGTCCCCGAAAATGTCGGCTGTCCGGGATATGGACATCCGGGATTTTCTCATAGTCCTTTAGCTAGCTTCTTTTGAATTAACTGCCGACATATGAGCTCGATCCGAGCTTCAAATCCTAGTCACCGAGGGCCGGGATAGGTGCGCAGCACCTGTGCCGGGTCTTTAACAATTTCACATCTCTATTTTCTTTCAAATCCTCTTGTCCGGGATATAAGCTCGATTCGAGCTTCAAATCCTATTCACCGAGAGCCGGGATAGGTGCGCAGCACCTGTGCCGGGTCTTTAAAAGAATGATCACTTGATGAAATCTTCACTTTAATTATCATGTCAAATTTCTCTGCTGACATTTCAAATCCCGACATTTTTGCAGCTCATGAACAACACCCGGGCCGACATGTTCCATGAGTTGGTGTGCGAGCACCGGAAGCTATCTGACGCACACAGCAAGCTTCAGCAGGAGCTGTCCCAGAAAGGTAATCTTTGCCGACATACCGCTATATGCCGGATATCTTTCCTCTCTTTACTTTGCAATACTTCTTCTTACCGACACATAACCTTGTGCCGACATTCTGCAGCTGGCACTGAAAAACAAGTCGCCGCGCTTCTTACGAGGGTGAAAGAGCTTACTGGTATGCCGGATCCTGCTGTTACCCGGATAGCTACTTTATACTTCAAATCCCTCTTTGTCACTGTTTTCTTTCTTCAAATCCTCTTAACTTGAAATCTTTGCAGATGAGAAGGCTGCACTGGAGGCACGCCACCAGGATTGTGTGTCCTCGGTGGATGTGGCCAAGCAACTGGACGACCGGGATGCCGGTCACAAGGCCGAGGTAGAGCAGCTGAAGGGCCGGATCACCGAGCTGCTGGACGAAAAGGAACAGAGGGAGGGCCTACTGAAGAAAACCCATACCCTGCTTGTTACCTCCGAGACTGATGCCGCGAACGCCCACGCTGAACTGGATAGCCTGAAGGAGCAGGCCACCAAATGGGAGGTTACAGTTGCCCAGCTGAATGCCGACCTTGCCCGTAAGCTTCAAATCCTTTCCCCTTTTATCCTTTCCGACATAGTGTAATCTTTTTCGGCGTAGCCTCTATGCCGACATATTTTCCTTTTGCTAACATTGTTTCTATTCTGCAGGCATATTTCCCGCTTCCGTCGCCGACGTTGAGAGGGCTTTGCAGTTGGACCGAGAAAACCGGGGTGTTCCGGTTGACTCACCCAACTGGGACATGTCGGAACAGCTGCTGGCCCTGCAGTCCCGGAAGGAGGCCATGACCCTTTACACTGAAGAGCTCTTCTACGGCGCCCAGGAGGCATTCTCTGCCCTCTGGCCGGGACAAAGGACTCCCACTGATCCGGTTGACCTCGGCAATGACCTGCAGCTTGCCAAGGTTCGCCTCCGGGAGTGGCGAGATTCCGGCGCGAGGGTTGGAGCTGACGAAGCCCTCAGCTACTTCTTGTCTTGGTATGAAAAGGCAGACTTGGAGACTTTGCGCACCGTGCGCGAAGGATCCATCTGGACCACGGATCCGGAACATATCCGGCGCCGGCGAGAGTTGGCCCACAGCTATGTGGACTATGCCGACACCGACAAATTCGTCCGGGACATCCGCGAGCCGGAGAAGAATGACGATGCCGGGACATCTGACGCTGCTGAGGGTTCCGACTCCAGCCAAGATGAAGATGAAGCTGAGGAAGCCGACACTGATGTCCCGGAACAGGCATCTGCCCCGGGCGGAGGTGATGGCTCCATTCCATCTGCTGGGTCCGGCACACCTGAAGCCGACACTTCCACTGCTACCGCTCCACCTGCCGGCGGCTCTGCTTCTGCCACTGCTCCTTGACTTTGGAGCATAAAAACTTTAAGTTTTATCAGATCCCCGGTATGCCGGGTGCAGATGTAATATATACATTTAATTTCCTTTGGTTTGCTTCCTGAACAAGTTTTATCTTGGTTTGCTTGTTACTAATGCCGGATCATCTTTTGGCTAAGTCACCGAGTTGTTTTCCTGTTTCCTCAATTTCACAACCTTGGCTACTTGTCTACCTTAATTGGCTTTCGACGTATGAGTCTCAAGGTTGCTTCATCGAACATACAGTACTTTAACTTTGAGACTTAGACTTCAAATCATCCGACACTTTAAATTTTAACTTTAGCTTTAACGAAAATGTCGGTTCGCTTGCTTTGTATTTCCTTAGCCGTTTTCCATGTGTAGACAATCTCCGGCATCTACTCTTGCTAGCCATGAAGCCGGGTTTCGGACAGCAGCTGAGTCGAAGAGTGGCCTTTGATGCCGACACATTACTAGGCCGACATAGGAAACATTCAAATAAAGCCAGCCGGCATATAACAAAAAACTGTAAATAAACAACAAATATACCTCGGAGCTAGTTACCCGGCTTCTTCGGGATGCCGGTATTTCATTCATTAGTCTTGTGCCGGCACAACACGCCGGCATACAAAGGAAAATATGGAAATACATACATTGTGTTGCTCAGGAGTAAAAGGGGCGCAGTAGAGCTATGTTCCATGGCCTCTTGGTTTCTTCTCCGGACCTGTCCGCCTTATTCTTCTTGGGGTCCTGCGCATCTATAAGATAATAGGCATCATTGTGCAGAGCTCTGCTCACAATGAATGGCCCCTCCCATGGAGGAGTTAACTTATGCCGGCCTTCTGTTCCTTGCTTTAGCCGGAGTACTAGATCTCCCTCTTGAAATCTCCTTGGATTTACCTTCTGCGCATGATAGCGTCTGAGGTTCTGCTGATATACTGCTGTTCTTGACAGAGTTATTTCCCTTGCTCCCTCTAGCAGATCAACATCATTTTCTCTGGCTTCTTTAGCCTCTTCCTCAGTATATAGCACTATTCTTGGTGCATCATGTATTACATCTGTTGGAAGCACAGCTTCTGCTCCATACACCAGGAAAAATGGTGTGTAGCCTGTTGATCTATTCGGAGTAGTTCTTAAACTCCACAGCACTGCTGGCAGCTCATCTAGCCAACATCCCGGAGTTTTCTCCAGGGGCTCTATTAGCCGGGGTTTTATGCCGGATAATACTAGCCCATTCGATCTCTCTACTTGGCCATTGGCACAAGGGTGGCCAACCGACGCAACGTCCAGCCGGATTCCCACCTCCTCACAAAATCTGGCAAATGGCCCTTGGGCAAAGTTTGACCCATTGTCAGTGATGATGCTATGAGGAACACCATATCTCAAGATTATATCCTTTAAGAATTTCACTGCTGTGTGACCATCACACTTGCTTATGGGCTTCACTTCAATCCACTTGGTGAACTTGTCCACCATGACCAGGATATGGGTCATTTTCCCTCTGGCCGGCTTAAAAGCCCCGACCATATCCAGGCCCCAAACAGCAAAGGGCCAGGTTATTGGGATAGTTTTCAGGGCAGATGCCGGCTGATGAATCTGGTGGGCATATCTTTGACACCCATTACATTTCCGGACCAAGTTTTCTGCCTCTTGCAGCGCCGTTGGCCAATAAAAGCCATGCCGGAATACCTTTGCCACCAATGCCCTGGACGAAGCATGGTGACCACACTCCCCCTGGTGAATTTCCCGGAGCATCTCCAGACCCTCCGCAGATTCGACACATCTCTGCAATACTCCGGTGGTACTTCTCTTGTATATTTCTTTGTTGATGATGGTATACGCTTTGGATCTCCTCATAACCCGGCGGGCCTCGGTTTCATCCGCCGGCACTTGACCATCCACCATGAAGTTCAAGATAGGACGTGCCCATGAGGGCACTTCCCTGACAGTGAACACTGCCTGATCTATTTCCATCATTTCGACCGACACATAATCGATCTCCATGGGCTGCGAAGTCCCCGGGACTGAAGAATCAGTCCCCGGGTATGCCAGAGCAGTCCCCGGGTATACCGGCACAACCTCTTGGCACATTTTACCCTTGCCTTTAGTTTTGCTCCAGAATACTGTACTAACAGCATATGTCGGCCCAGTCCCCGGGACTGAGGAAACAGTCCCCGGGTTATCCGTCCTGGCTCCGGCATCTATCTCCATTGGAACTGCTTCGTCTGGACCTGGCGGGACATAAATGGAGGATGACTCCGGCGAGGGTTTGATCGATGGCTTCCTCAGATGCTCCAGCGAAATCCCGGGCGGGATTGAATCTCGAGAAGACCCCAGCTTGGATAATGCATCGGCTGCATCGTTCTGAGCCCGGAGAACGTGCCGGAACTCACAACCTTCAAAGTAACCACTTAACTGCTGCACTAGGAAACGGTATGATGCCATGTTAGCATCATGCGCGTCCCATATGCCGGAACACTGCTGAATCACTAAGTCAGAATCCCCGAAGCACATAATCCGGCGAATTCCTATGTGCTTAGACACCTTCAGGCCATGCACAAGTGCCTCATATTCCGCCACATTATTTGATGCTTATGATCTCCGAGATAGGGGCCTCGGCCACTACCCGGATTGGATGCTCTTGGAAGTAATGCTTGAGCTTCTTGGCCGCCATATAGACTCCATAAGTCATCTTCTGATAGTGTGGGGGACTCGTAGAGTCGCGCACAGGCTTCAACAAGAAATATACCAAAGTCCCAAACTCACATATTCACAAAAAAACTGATATGCTGGCCTGCATAGGCCTGATTCTATCTCATGCCATCATAGGCAATCTCCCGTTTGACATATACTCATATACGTGATATGCTAGCCTTCGCGGGCTATCTCAAAATACTATTGTGCCTTCTTTGGCTATATCGACACTTTGCCTCTTGGGCTATGTCTCATCGACATCGTCTGCTTCGACAATGCCGGCATACTGCTTTGCCTTCTTTGGCCATATCGATACTTTACCTCTTGAGCTATTTGCCTCTTGGGCTGCTCTGCCTCTTGGGCTACTTTTGCCTCTCGGGCTACTTTGCCTCTTGGGCTTTATATCGACACTTTGCCTCTCAGGCCATGTCTCATCGACATTGTCTGCTTTGACAATGCCGGTATACTGATATGCCTTTTAGGCTGCTTTTGCCTTTTGAGCTATTTGCCTCTTTGGGCTTTACATCGACGCTTTGCCTCTCAGGCTATGTCTCATCGACATTGTCTGCTTTGACAATGCCGGTATACTGATATGCCTCTTGGGCTGTGCCATCGCTGGGCACTTGTTAGTATGCAAAAATGATAAGATATGCTAAACCGGGATACTCTATGAAACCGGATATGATAAAAGATATGATGCTTGTTAACTTTGAGATCGATGTCTCGATATATTACTGTGCCAGAATTGGCGATAACTGAAAGAATTATAGAATGCCGTGATATGCTGGCATGCCGAAATAAACGACGATATGAGTTATTGATAGATGCCTTGATATGCTGGCAAACCGAAATAAACGGTGATTGGGGATTTTGGTCGATGCCATGATATGTCGACATACTGAGATTTTGCTCTTGCCATGATATGTTGGCATACTGACATTTTGCCATGATATGCTGGCATACTAAAACTTTGCTCTTGCCACGACATGCCGGCATACTGAAACACATATGACTCAAGATATCACTTAATAACCTGATGTACTAACAAACTGAAATACCTGAGACCTGAGACTTTGAGATATGCTGGCTGGGACATAAAATATCCCGGCCAGGATACAAAATATAACATATGCCGGTATACTGAAATTTTGCTCTTTGCCATGATATGCCGACATACTGAAATACCTGAGACACTGAGATATAAACTGAAGCCCTGGTGGTATAATAGCAATTTCTTCTTGTAATGGCAATATGGAGAGTCATAGCCGGTATATATGATGAAATATCCAACCTGTTCTGTAGTCATTCTAAAAGACATAGCGATGGTCATAGTATTTGGCATATTTGCAATCTAGCATATGGAGTTTGGCATATAGCCCATTGCACTCGGCATATAACTCTTGAAATAAAGCACTTGGCATATAGACTGAGATTGACATATAAGCTAACTTGGCAACTCATAGGAAAGATTAGGCACTCATGTGCCGGCATATAAATGTAGACATACTGCAACTGGCATATAAGCTAACTTTGCATCTCACAACAGATATTTGGCACTCATGGGCCGGCATATAAATGTAAGTATACTGTAACTGGCATATAAACAGACATACAGGAGGAAACTGGAAAGCTGATATGCTAGCATGCAAACTAATATATACTGGTACAGTACTTGAGAAGCAACTTGCTGGGCTTTAGCCTAGCCCCCGAGCTATTTTTCTATTACGGGGACATTAACTTTCAGATAAGCTGACCAGGATATGGAGTAAACCAGCATAAATACTTACTTGCATGCACCGTTGAGGAAGCTTGATGTACCAGCAGATGCTGGAGGCGAAGGCTGAACAGTCCCCTGGTACGACTAACATAGAATGTGCCGGCCGGGACATAAGATATACTGGCCAGGACACAGGATATGCTGGCCAGAACGCAGGATATGCTGGCCAGGACACCGGATATGCTGGCCGGGACGCAGGATATGCTGACCAGAGGAAGCCGAGTGCCGGCCCGGAGATGCCGATGTAGATCCGGGACAGCCGTATGCTGGCCCGGGCGAGTTGAGGTCAGCCCGGGAGTTGAAGAAGACCTGCTATGCTCGGAGGCGTTGCTGATGTCGAGCCCCTGAGCAGATGAAGAAGATCCCCGTCGATGATGGGAAGAAGAACCTCACCCCTAGCCGGCACACCGGAAATGCCGGCCAGGTTCTCCGCACGCTCCAACGGAGGACGCGCCGATCTCTTGACCTTCGGCGGCTCCGGAGGAGAAGCTCCGGCCGCTGCTGCTTTGTCGGCATCTTCCGCTGGCGGCACGGATGTGCCGGCCATCATCACCTCAGCCGACTCTACTGAGCGAGCGCTACGCCCAGCGTGAGCCAGCCGATGTGACGGAGGATCCGACGCCACCAGCACCTCCTTCCTGCAAATTCTCTCAGTTCCCACGTACACCTCGTGGGAACCGAAAGACATAATCCGGCCATCCCTGGGGAACGGCCGGCCACCGAGACAACCGGCGTTGTCACTGACGAAACTGAGCGAGCCTAGCCTCTGGACGAGGCCAGAGACCACGCGCACTCCCGAAGCTACTGTCACAGACCCCGTCCGAATGAACACTCCGCCCAGCATATCGATCTGCCCCACGGTGGGCGCCAAATGTCGTCGTGGTGAAACAACATATGCCATAGGATGGCTTAAATGGGGGCCGACTAGATGCTGGAGGATTCGGGAGAGGGGAACGAGCTAAAAAGCACGACAGAAAGAGACACTGATCTACCCAGGTTCGGGGCTCTCGTAAGGAGATAACACCCCTACTCCTGCTCTACTGATTGTATATATGGGTCGATGTAGTACACCACAATGGTGCTTCCAAGCTCTCTGCTAGAGAAGGAAGATGAACTGCTAAGTGTAGGAGTACAGAGTGACCAACCCTTTACCAGGGCTCCCTATGCCACCTTATATAGTGGTGGCCAGGGTTACAACGGTCATACAAGACCACAAGACAAGGGCTACACTACAAACAGGAGCTGGTGGCGATGGCAGAGACCCTTGACTTCGCCCCTGATTGCTCTCGATGGGACGCCATATCCCTGTACCTTGTACCTCTTGAACTGTGGCCTTACCTCTGTGCGGTAAGCTCGTACTTGTGCACAGTGAGGGTAGGTAACCTCCACTGTGCACCCTGCCATCTTACTCTGCTACCATGCTTGGATGTTTCCTTCCTTGATTGTAGGGATGTGACACCTTGGTTGACTTAAGTATCCCGGATATGACCGTTGGCCATACCCAGGACTTATATGCCGGACCAACGACCTACGAGGGTCGGGTAATCCGGCCTCCCCTGCTCCTGCACAACACACCAAATGGTTAGGCCGGCATATCTAAGTATATGCCGGCACACTTTTATAAGTATTCCGGCTATGCCGGCATATCCAAGTATCAGCCGGGATACACATTATATGCCGGCATGGCCGATGCACTTATATTCCGGCCAGGCCCTTCCTCGGTAACCCGGCATAAAGTCAATCATAGACCTTGTGTCTTTCTAGTCTCTTGACCCTACCGGGGGTCATCCCCCCGACATTTACACCATTTGCCTATTGTTTCGTTACACTTAGTGGCATTTTTATACATTTTCCGAAACTAACCTATTAACGAAGTGCCACAGTGCCAGTTTCCTGTTTTCTGCTGTTTTTGTGTTTCAGAAGTGATACACAGGAAATATTCTCGGAATTGGACGAAACAAGTCCTGAAGTCATATTTCACCGGGGAGCTCCCAAACAACCGAAGACCTGACGGAGGGAGGCCACGTGGCTCCCACACACAGGGGCGGCGCGGCCTGGCCCCTGACCGCGCCACCCCCGTGTGAGGCCGCGTGGCTCCACCTCTGACAGCCCCCCTTCGCCTACATATACCCCCTGACGAGAAAAACCTAAGGGCCCGATCAGTTTTCCAGAATACATCGCGATCCGCCGCCGCCGTCGACCCGAAGATCGGGAGGGTCCAGAAGCTCTTCCCGGCACCCTGCCGGAGAGGGGAATTGCCACCGGAGGTCTCCTTCATCGCCATGATTGCCTCCGGAGCGATGAGTGAGTAGTCTACCTTGGACTATGGGTCCATAGCAGTAGCTAGATGGTTGTCTCCTCCACCATGTGCTTCATGTTTAGATCTCATGAGCTGCCCTACATGATTGAGATCACCGTTATGTAATTCTATGATGTCGGTTTGTTGGGATCCGATGAATATTGGTGTTTATGATTAAGTTGCTGTACTGAATTATATCTTTTGTTATCTCTATGTTGTTTATGATCTTGCATGCTCTCCGTTGTTAGTAGCTATCTTGGCCGAGTAGTTGCTAGTGACTCCAAGAGGGGGTATTTATGCTCGATAGTGGGTTCATGCCTCTAGTTCACCTGGGGGAGTGACAGAAACCTCTAAGGTGGTAGATGTGCTGTTGCTACTAGGGAGAAAACAACATTCATATGCTCAAGGGCATATGCTTTGTTTACATTACACACTTTGCTTAATGCAATTATCTGTTGTTCGCAACTTAATACTTCTAGGGTGTTCGGATGATATCCCAGGGGGTGGATTATTAGTCATAGATGCAGTTGGATGGCGGTCTATGTATTTTGTTGTAATGCCCAGAGTAAATCTCATAGTGATCTTCTTGACATATCACGTTATCTTTATTCTATCAATTGCCCAACTGTAATTTGTTTACCCAGCATGTTATTTTATCTATGGAGAGACACCACTAGTGAACTGTGGACCCCGGTCCTATTTTAATCATATTGCAATCAACTGTTTACTTTTCCCGCACTGTTTACTTTACTAGCATACTCTATTGTTTTCCACTCGATACGCTCATAACCTTTGTTTCAAGCAAACCGGTGAGATTGACAACCTCATCGCAAGTTGGGAACAAAGTATTTGTTTGTGTGTGTGCAGGTTCCACAAACACCTTCAGTCGTCACCGTCTCTCTTCTCCTGTTCGATATACCTTGGTTTCTTAACTGAGGGAAACTTGCCGCTGCACTCATCATACCTTCCTCTTGGGGTTCCCAACGGGCTGGTCAATCACCACGCACAAGGATGTCTGCTCCCACATCAACTAGGCATCAGCTTTTTCTGGCGCCATCACCACAGTTAGCAGCAGGTAGCACATGAAAATTTACTTGGAATGGCTTACAAATACCATGCATAGGAATTTATAGTGGACTCTTTGGAAGACTTGTTTTTTGGTAATTGGATGCACGAGTAGAGCTCATACTCAGTACAAGTGAAGGCTAGCAAAAGACTGGGAAGCGACAATCGAGAGAGCAAAAACTGTCATAATCATGCTTGCGACAAAACAAAATTAATATAGGCATAAAAATGATACAAGAACTCTGAGGCAATTTAGATCATCGAGGCTTAATTGACTTTTTGTTCAGTCATATGCATGCTTGAGCATGTGCCAAGTCGATTCAAATGGAGCTTTCAGAGGTGGATACCATAAAATCATACCATACTATGAATAAAACAATGCATGCAAGCGTCTACATGACATACTACAGGCTAATAGTAGATTGAAACTAATCATATGAAAGCAAGAACTACAAAGCATCCATTAGGTGACATATACCTTACATGAACTGACTAAGCATGTCCACATAGATGAGTATATGTACAAAAATGAAAACAAATAGAGTTCATACCAGCCTCTTACCACATCCCGGATTGTCATATGTCGTCATTATTGCTCTTCACTTGTGTGGCATGAATAATATAAATTGAATACCAAGCTCCAATGGAGTAACGGAAGACTGAACTCTGCAACAAGCTTTACAAAACCAAAGAAGAACAACAAATATTTTTGTGTTTTCGATTTTTGAAACAAAAGCGGAAGGAAATAGCAAACAAAGCAAAATATTTTTGGGTTTTTCAAGTAGCAAACTGAAATAGTAAGTAAAACAAACCAAAGGTAGGAAACTAAAGAACCAAATAGAGAGAAACAACAAAAAATATTTTTGGTCTTTTTGTGTTTTGGAACCAACGAAAACAAGAACAAGAATAGTAAAGAGAGCTAAACATGAATATACAAAGGACCGACTAAATATGATATGTAGATGAGTGAATCGTCGGCGTACCTCCCCCCAAGCTTAGGCTTTTGGCCTAAGTGGAGCTTGAAAGGACACAGATGTCGCCTAGAGGGGGGGTGAATAGGCGATATCAAATTTTACTAATGGCTTGAACAAAAGCGGAATTAAACTAGCGTTTATTTTGTCAAGCACAAAAAACCTAAATAAACTAGGCTCACCTATGTGCACCAACAACTTATGCTAAGCAATACAAGTAACAAGGTGATAGCAAGATATATGACTTCAAGCACGAAGGCTATCACAATGTAAAGTGCATAAGTAAAGAGCTCGGGTATAGAAATAACCGAGGCACGCGGAGACGATGATGTATTCCCGAGTTCCTCCCTTGAAAGGGAGTACGTCTAGTTGGAGGGGTGTGGTATCGCCACAAAGGCCTAACCAACGCCACAAAGGCCTCACCCTATTCTCCGGTGTGAGCTTGCGCCACAAAGGCCTAGCTCACTCTTCCACTAAGGGGTTCCTCAAGGCGGAACCAGGCCTTTACACAAAGCTTGGGGCACACTTCCACAACTTAATTGGAGGCTCCCAAGAATAGCCACAAAGGCACCACAAAGCCACAAAGCCGTCTAGGGTTCCAAGAACCCAAGAGTAATAAGCTCACAAACTTTCACTTACTCGAATCTCCGGGGAGAACTCAAACCGATGCAACTTATGCAATGGCAAGAGCACACAAGGTGCTCAAATCCTTCTCACCCAAATTTCACCAAAGCAACTAATGCTATGGAGAGATATGAGAGGAAGAACAAAGGAAATCCACAAAGAACTCCAAGATCTAGATTGACTATGTTCCCCTCACTTAGAGGAGAGATGGATTGGTAGAAATATAGATCTAGATCTCCTCTCCCTTTTCCCTCAAAAATATCCAAGAATCATGGGAGGAATGGAGGAGGAAGGGCAAGCTTGCAAAGTCAACAATGGAGGAGAGAGAATCCCAATTCGTGCACAGCCCAAGGAGGAAGAAGGGGTATTTATACCCCCCACGAAATATGGCCGTTGCAGGACTTGGAGGGGCGGATTATCCGGCCAAAATATGGCCGGAATATCCGGCTGGCCGGATTATCCGCCCCCCAGGCCGGATTATCCGCCCCCCTATACTGGGTGACGCCGAGCAAAGTCCTTAGCAGAAATTCCGAAACGAAATTTTCGCTCCCAGGCCGGATAATCCGCCCCCCCTGGCCGGAATATCCGCCCCCCTTACTGGGTGACGCCGAGCAGAAACTGCAATACGAAAACGGTGATAACTTTTTCATCCGGACTCCGTTTTCGATGATCTTGGGCTCGTTGGAATCACCACAACGAGCTCTACAACTTCATCCATAGAAACATCATAGTCCAACAAGGGAGTATAAAACCAAATGATGAAAGGTTTGCCCTCTCTTTGAAGGCAAACCAGTAAAACCTCCAAACATCAAAAACGCAATAAGAGTTTCATGCGAAATCCGTTTTTGATGAGCTAGAGCTTGTCATGGAAATAACCACAAGCTCTAAAACCTCACATGGATAAAACCCAAATAAGAACCAAGAAAGATGATGCCAAGTATGCAAAGGTTTGAGCTCTCTCCGAACGATACAATTAAGTTACTCACTCGAGAGCCCCTCTTGATAGTACGGCTACCGATCCTATAACCCGGTCTCACAACAAACACCATGAGACCGGTAAGAAGGAAACCCTAACACTATCATACCTTTGCCTTGAGCATTCCACTTGAGGTGGATAAAGACGATCTTGATCTTCTCAAGTTGGACCACCTTTCTTGATTGAACTTGCTTGGTGAAGTCTTGCGGATTGCTCCCCCATACTCCACTATGGAAGAGACTCTCTTTAAGCATATCTTCACATATCCATGATCACAATAGAGATGGCAAGCTTCAAGCATATGTTCTCTTCTAGTTGCTCATCTTGAACTTGCGCTTTGACTTGATCAATCCTCGAATCAATTCTTCTTTCTCCATAATGATGGTGTCTTGAGGATACACATGAGAGCTCACTCAATCTTATTCTTCAAGACACACTTGACATAAGCTCAACTCCCCTAAGACCAATCTTTGGATCACTCCTTGAATAGCACCTTGGTCAACACATAATCTTCTTCTTACAACCTTGACTCCAACAAATGGTTCAAGCATTGTCTATGGACAAGTCCTACACATATAACTCAATGCAACCATTAGTCCATAGGGATTGTCATTAATTACCAAAACCACACATGGGGCTCGATATGATCTTTCAATCTCCCCCATTTTGGTAATTGATGACAATCTCTTTGAGAGGGTTTATATAATGAATTCAAAGAACCAAAATGGTTGTACTAACATCAAATACTACAAAAGTATGTGATGTTAGTAACACCACCATATATAGAGCAAACTCCCCCACAATCTATGCACGTGTGAATGATCTTGATTTCATTGCATATATTGCCAACCAAGGTTGTTGGTGGAGTTTCCACTATATACTCAACCATGCAAAGCATGCAAGGCAAATGCTTAAGAACAAACCAAAGCATAAAAGCCAATTCCCTTTAAACCCTCGAAACTTCTCCCCCATTGGCATCCATTGCCAAAATGGGCGAAAAACTTAGAAGGCCAATATAGTGTGAGTTCCTCCAAAACGGTGTGCATATCCAAAAGAAATAAGTGAAGACACATGCACATATGCAAAGACAAATATATGAAGGAAACCAAACTATATTGAGGATCAAAGATTGCAAAAAAAATAAGATAACACGATGGATAAACTTCAACAAATGAAGATAGCAATCAAACAATCCAAAGAACAAATTGAATAAGGATATTATGATAAGATCGAAAAGGTGCTCTAAATAATATGAGGAAGCTCCCCAAGGTGTGTGCACAAAATATTCTATTTGAGTTGAAGTATAAGGTGCACACATATGGAATCATCACTCCCTCAATATTATTCAAAACAAAATGATACCAAGTGAAATTAAATACTATGCTAACCGCAAAATGGTGCTTTAAATGAAATGAGGAAGCTCCCCAAGGTACGTGCAAAAATTAGAATGTTTATATTTGAATACAATTTGCACAACATGGAGTCCTCACTCCCTCAATAACATTTAAAACGCAACCATTTGCAAGAGATCATAGAGAAGAAATTAAGCTTACACTTGCGTCAACCAAATGGTTGAGCAACAAGCAAGGGACAATATATTAAAAGGCTCAACCAAAGAAATGTGTGATAGGAATGACAAAGAATATTATAAGACTAACACAAGGATAAGCATAGAGCATCCACATAGTCTTCAATGAATGAAATTGCTTAGCATTCTATCCCAACACATAAGGTTCAAATAAGATATCAAATAATGAGATATCATCTCTCATGTGTATAAGTTTCTAAGTAGACAATATCACAAAGATAATTATCACAAAGAAACATGTACACACAAAATAGATACTAAGAATAGAACATGATATCCAAAATGAAGGCATGCAATATACCAATGAGATTTTTGCTTTTAAAGCATGGCCAAAGGCTCAATTTATCTTATTGTATATTGACAAACTTCAACCACCAACATGTTAAAGACATCACAAATATCAACAAGGGAAAGAAGATAGTTGGGATGCATTGATAAAAACAACAAGTATCATAGCGAGGGATACCAAACGGAACAAATAAATTTGCAATTTCATCAATACACATGTGAGCTTATTGAGGAATTGATATGCAAAAAGATTGCTAAATTGACATATATGGGATAAGAGAATCATGAGCATGATTTTTATATGTTCCCAATAATATGTCCTCATCTCAACTTGCTCACATTTGCAATAAAGAGGTTTCATTAGAATCCTTGCAAAAAGCACAACATTTGCAAATAAATATTTTCAATGCCATAAAACAACCTACACAAGGTTGGATACTAGAGAAGTATGCATGAAGAAGATACTTGTTACCGAGATATAATGGTAGGATGTAGTAGATAGGAGTTCTTCAATAATCCTAGCTTGCCTCAAATTATCATTTAGTCACCACTTCATCTTTATTATTGAGACAAGCACCAATATATCTCCATGTACCTAAAACAAAGTTCAAGTACAAGATGGTCCCCAAACTCATTGGGTCCAAAGTAGTTAGAAACTACAACATATAGGACAAACTCCACATAAATATGTGCATATATATATGAAATTGAATTTCATGCACATCTTAGCCGATTTAGGATTTGATGGAGCTTCTCCTATATATTTGATCAAAGAAAGCAACAACATGTCATACAATATACATTTAGTAAATATGCATGCACAAGACTTTCAAGAGCCAAAGGAGATACAATTTGGACAAAACACCAAGAAGAACAAGAGAGCACACAAAATTGTGAAGCTACAAAAGGTTGTCCAAATTATATCAAAGAATCAAATCAACACAAGATTGACTCCAAAGTTCAACTAGTGAACCAAGCAAAAACCAATGAGCATAAAGTATAACTAAAACACACATGCTCAAAGACATAACTCATTTTAAGAGTAAGAAATAAATAATAAGGAATGAGATCACCAACTCCCAAAGGGAGCAAGGTTCAAACAAACAAACCAAACTCTCCACACTTTTTATGATGGCACACTAAGTACCAAAAAGAAAAGATTTGTCTTCCAACAAAAAACCAATACCAAATGAAATAAGCACAAAGAGTGTGTTATAACAAATATAGGAGAGCTCCCCCAAGATTAGTGCATTATTTATGATTTTGCATTTGAATACAAAATGCACACAAGTGGGATCATCACATCTACCTACATAGAAATAACACAAGACAAGTCCAACGAAATCAAATGGAATAACAAAAGTCACGGAAGACAATGGGAGCTAAAACAAATACATTTTTGGCTAGAGATAAGGCAATTAAAAGCAATAGCCAATGTAAAGATGATCAATATACATGTGCCACATGATATAGTACCAATTGTCCAAGAACAAGAGGTATTTGGATTTATTTCCCGGTGGTAGTTTACATATAAATCCAAGATCATCTTCACAACAAAAAAAAGCATACGGAGAAGGATAGGAATTAATCACCATGCTCAAGAAGATATTCTTGATAGACTCAAATAGTTAAACAATCACGCAAAGCAATGATTAAGATAACATGAAGCAAATGGTTTTCCAACTTTGATGTAGCATTCCACATTTTAGGAAAACCCTATCAAGAAAGTATCTCACAAACAAGATCCAAAACAAGAGCAATAAAACAATTTGGCAAATTGGAATTTGTTTGAGAAAACATGCCACATAGAAGCAAGATAATTTACAATATCAACACTATGTGACACAACCTCAAATATACACATTATATTGGTTTGTAGTATGCACAAAGCATATTACTCCCCCATAATGTGATAAAACATTTATTTTTCATAAGAGGCAAATAAACCCAACAAGATGATTAATGGACATTATAGAATTTGAATTTCTCATGAGAATGACATACCACATAGAAACTAGATAATCTTCGAATATCAACACTAAGTGGTATTCCTCATGTACACACATTTTTAGGATTGTGAAGTGCAAAGCATATCACTCCCCCAAAATGGGATGGTCCAATAATCTCTCACAAGAGCCAAGTAAGATAAAACGAGATGCAAAAGGCTCAACAAGAACAACCATACATGGTGTGCAAACCAACATGCACATACTTGATTACTCAAAATGAAGCAAGTAGGAAGCACAACATATACACACACATGCAAGATACAAAACCCAACACATGCAAAGGGGCGAGTAACTTTCAAGGTAGATAAGTTGAATACATGTTACCGCAAGGAGGAACATTGGATATATGATAGAAATAAGATAATCCAAATGACTTGACTTGAGAAAATATAATTGATGAAGATCCCTTAATTCTTCATGATATAGCCAAGTCTTCAATGCCCTCCAACAACACCTATTGTTCAAGTAATGGCTTGTTGGTCCCCAACCAAGTTGGGTCCTAAGAAGTTAGAAACAATAGGTTTGGCAACCCAAATGGTTCTTTTCTTGACACCACTTTGAGCGCCAACAAATTTGGCAAACACATTGCCAACCTTATCCTTGCAAAGTGAATAAACATCTTCAATTATGATAGGGTTGGATGAGTTACCACTAGTGCATGAAGAAGATAGGTGACCCTTCTCATGGCATATGTAGCAAGTTCTCTTCTTCACCTTCTTCTCACTTGATTTCTCCACAAGGGGAGCATTAGCTTGATTTTTCTTGGGAAGTGACCTTTCTTCAACTTGAGGTTGAGCAAGGGCTTGAACTTGAGGCCGCTTCCCTTGTTGCTTCTCACTAAGTGCCTTTTTCTTCAAAGGGCAAGATCTAACATGGTGCCCTTCAATTTTGCACTTGAAGCAAACAATCTTGGCCAAATTCTTGACTTGTTCTTGGCCCTTCTTCTTCTTGTATATTTTGGACTTCTTCTTGTTGTTAGAGATAAATCCAAGTCCACTCTTGTCATTGGGGGATTGTTGCACACTCAAGATCTTGTTGAGTGTGGACTTCCCTTCATGACGTTTTTCCAAGTCTTTCTTCAATGAAGTAACTTGGGCCTTGAGCTCTTTGATTTCCTCTACATGGTTAGTGACAACACAAGTACTAGTGGAAGTAGAGGCTACATTGTTAGAGCAACAAGGCAAGGAGGGTAATTCATCACTAGATGTAGCAATAGTATAAGTGGATGAATTACTAGGACTAGCACATGTCAATATAGCATTTTGAGAAATAGTGCTAGCGTCCACATGAGGCTCACAAGATGTTACCTTTGTAGATATAGCCTCATGAGCTAACATTAGGCGAGCATGGGACACTAAAAGATCCTCATTAGAGCTAGATAGTTTTTCATGACTTTCTTCCAATTTCCCATACTTTCTAGTTAGCAACTCAAGTTGAGCCCTTAGCTCAAAATTCTCCTTCACAATAGATGCTTCATAAGAAATAGAGTTAGTAGCACAAGCATCATTATCATGAGCAATAGGAGAAGACAACTTAGCAAGAGCGAGGTCACGTTCTTTAGTGAGTTTAGAAATAATTTCATTACATGACTCCTCAATGGATTCAAGCTTCTCCTCAAGAGAAACCCGAAGCTCTTGCTCTTCCTCTAGAGCATATTTTAAATCATGGATATCATTGGCATACTCACGCTCAAGAGAAAACATTTTATCAATTTGTTCTTCCTTCATCTCAATGAGTTTTGTGCTCTCAATAGCACAACTCATGATTTCAAAGAAGTTGGGCAAAACATTTTTATGGTTATGCAAAGCATCAAAGACCACCTTACCCTTGTTGTTTAAATACTCAATATAGTCTTCTTCATTTTCCTCATCCTCACCATTGTCCTCAACATCATTATGATTTGAAGACCTAGCCATAAGGCATATGTGGGAACCGTGAGAAGAGGAAGATGAAGAAATACTTGAAGCTCCATTCAAGACCTTGTCTTGGCCCAAAGACTCTTCGGTTTCCTCTATATGGTTAGCATCACAAATACTAGAGGAAATAGAAGCATTTATATCATGGCAACAAGACAAAGCAAGCATATCATCATGAGATTTATTCAAGAAACATAAACATGATATGCAAGGACTATCAACACAAGCATGTAAAATATTTATGGGGCTACAAGTGTTTAAGTCCAAAGATGAAGCATTGTAATGAGATAGAGATGAAGGATCATCAAAAGTAAGCATACTATCACCATTGCAAGTTTCATCACCACTCACCATATCATTACCTTGTGTCTTGACACACTTTGGTAAAGTGGATGAAAGTTCATTGCGGCCGGAAGTGGAAGGAATACAATCATCCCCAATAATCTTGGACACACAATATTTTTCTTGAAGCTTTGTCCATATCTCATGAGCGCTCCGAAAAGGCGTGATGGAGAAGGTAACTACATCGCTCAAAGCATTAACAATCACATGAGTAGCTTGAGCATTGAGATACAAGTTTTTCTCATCCTCTAAAGATAGATTTTGAGTATCCTTTGGAGGAGAAAAACCCGCATCTACAATTCGCTCCATAGATGGGTCCATGACCCGAAAAAAATTAAGCATGTGAATTTTCCAAGTATCATAATTTGTGCCATCAAATATAAAAGTGTTATTGTGCACTAATCCCCTAGCCGACATCTTTGCTCTCAAGGCGGTGAAGCCTAAAATGAGAGACCGGGCTCTGATACCAATTGAAAGGACACAGATGTCGCCTAGAGGGGGGGGGTGAATAGGCGATATCAAATTTTACTAATGGCTTGAACAAAAGCGGAATTAAACTAGCGTTTATTTTGTCAAGCACAAAAAACCTAAATAAACTAGGCTCACCTATGTGCACCAACAACTTATGCTAAGCAATACAAGTAACAAGGTGATAGCAAGATATATGACTTCAAGCACGAAGGCTATCACAATGTAAAGTGCATAAGTAAAGAGCTCGGGTATAGAAATAACCGAGGCACGCAGAGACGATGATGTATTCCCGAGTTCCTCCCTTGAAAGGGAGTACGTCTAGTTGGAGGGGTGTGGTATCGCCACAAAGGCCTAACCAACGCCACAAAGGCCTCACCCTATTCTCCGGTGTGAGCTTGCGCCACAAAGGCCTAGCTCACTCTTCCACTAAGGGGTTCCTCAAGGCGGAACCAGGCCTTTACACAAAGCTTGGGGCACACTTCCACAACTTAATTGGAGGCTCCCAAGAATAGCCACAAAGGCACCACAAAGCCACAAAGCCGTCTAGGGTTCCAAGAACCCAAGAGTAATAAGCTCACAAACTTTCACTTACTCGAATCTCCGGGGAGAACTCAAACCGATGCAACTTATGCAATGGCAAGAGCACACAAGGTGCTCAAATCCTTCTCACCCAAATTTCACCAAAGCAACTAATGCTATGGAGAGATATGAGAGGAAGAACAAAGGAAATCCACAAAGAACTCCAAGATCTAGATTGACTATGTTCCCCTCACTTAGAGGAGAGATGGATTGGTAGAAATATAGATCTAGATCTCCTCTCCCTTTTCCCTCAAAAATATCCAAGAATCATGGGAGGAATGGAGGAGGAAGGGCAAGCTTGCAAAGTCAAAAATGGAGGAGAGAGAATCCCAATTCGTGCACAGCCCAAGGAGGAAGAAGGGGTATTTATACCCCCCACGAAATATGGCCGTTGCAGGACTTGGAGGGGCGGATTATCCGGCCAAAATATGGCCGGAATATCCGGCTGGCCGGATTATCCGCCCCCCAGGCCGGATTATCCGCCCCCCTATACTGGGTGACGCCGAGCAAAGTCCTTAGCAGAAATTCCGAAACGAAATTTTCGCTCCCAGGCCGGATAATCCGCCCCCCCTGGCCGGAATATCCGCCCCCCTTACTGGGTGACGCCGAGCAGAAACTGCAATACGAAAACGGTGATAACTTTTTCATCCGGACTCCGTTTTCGATGATCTTGGGCTCGTTGGAATCACCACAACGAGCTCTACAACTTCATCCATGGAAACATCATAGTCCAACAAGGGAGTATAAAACCAAATGATGAAAGGTTTGCCCTCTCTTTGAAGGCAAACCAGTAAAACCTCCAAACATCAAAAACGCAATAAGAGTTTCATGCGAAATCCGTTTTTGATGAGCTAGAGCTTGTCATGGAAATAACCACAAGCTCTAAAACCTCACATGGATAAAACCCAAATAAGAACCAAGAAAGATGATGCCAAGTATGCAAAGGTTTGAGCTCTCTCCGAACGATACAATTAAGTTACTCACTCGAGAGCCCCTCTTGATAGTACGGCTACCGATCCTATAACCCGGTCTCACAACAAACACCATGAGACCGGTAAGAAGGAAACCCTAACACTATCATACCTTTGCCTTGAGCATTCCACTTGAGGTGGATAAAGACGATCTTGATCTTCTCAAGTTGGACCACCTTTCTTGATTGAACTTGCTTGGTGAAGTCTTGCGGATTGCTCCCCCATACTCCACTATGGAAGAGACTCTCTTTAAGCATATCTTCACATATCCATGATCACAATAGAGATGGCAAGCTTCAAGCATATGTTCTCTTCTAGTTGCTCATCTTGAACTTGCGCTTTGACTTGATCAATCCTCGAATCAATTCTTCTTTCTCCATAATGATGGTGTCTTGAGGATACACATGAGAGCTCACTCAATCTTATTCTTCAAGACACACTTGACATAAGCTCAACTCCCCTAAGACCAATCTTTGGATCACTCCTTGAATAGCACCTTGGTCAACACATAATCTTCTTCTTACAACCTTGACTCCAACAAATGGTTCAAGCATTGTCTATGGACAAGTCCTACACATATAACTCAATGCAACCATTAGTCCATAGGGATTGTCATTAATTACCAAAACCACACATGGGGCTCGATATGATCTTTCAGAGATCAATGCCGGCTTTGGTAGCTGCTCCAAGCCGGTGGGTCATCATAGGTGTAATCGTAACCCGGTTCTCGCGAAGATGAAGCTGACGGCGCATAATCATAATAAGGCTGCGCATATGGAAAGTTCATAGTGTTGGAAGGCTGCCCCGACTCTTCGGCGCCCTCCTCATCGTGCACAGGCGGCGGGTGTTCTGCCACGTACGCATCAAGCTCATCTTCTGTAAGCGACCATCCATTCCTGCGATCAAGGTTAAACAAAAGAGGTGCAGGCAAACGGATTGATCGTTCAGTCCTTACTACCTTCCAGGTAGTCTTCTTGAAAAAGGTTAGCTCAAAAGTTAAATTAATCAAACTAGCAGGAGGAGAAATAAACTTATGTTGAACCATAGCATCAAGACCAAGTTTCTCATCGGGGAATGGCAGATCTCGAAAATGAGGCAAAACACCATGAAAAGCTAACAGGCGTGAAGCTATAAGCCCCCCACAAATTCCTCCTTTTTCACGGTTAATATCAAGACGAAAAGCTATTAAGGCACCCAAATTGTAGGTTCTATCATGCCTTAAAGCAGCAGCAATAAAAGCTAGATCATGGAGAGACAATTTACTTGCAGATTTCCTAGCAAGAACACATTTGGTAATGAAGAAGGCAAAATATCGAATGGATGGGAAATGAATGTTTCGAATTTTACCACCCTCTCCTGTGAAGCTTCTTCCTTGACAAATCTCTTCGTATAATTCCAACAACTGCCTAGGCTGACCTCTTATCTTCTCGAGCGATCCCCACTGTGGTACTCTAATAACTGTACAGAAAACATTGAGAGGCAAGTCCACAGATTTGTTATAAATTTTATAATGAACCATGGGATTAGAAGTGGACCAACTAAATCTGAAATCCTGCACCACAGACATTGTTAGTTTAACGTATTGGGGAGGTTCACCCTCAACAAAATATTCTAATCCTGCATTAGAAAGCAAGGTTTGAAAATCTTGTAGGATTCCAGCAGCACTCAAGAATGCTGAGCATGGATAGAGTGAGGGAAAAACCTTCTCTTCACGGTGAACTTTCATAACATCATGCACTTCTAGTTCATGTTGAGAGAGTTGATACACATTCTCCTCCATTTCTGAAATTTTTCAATAAACTCATAAAAAGTGATTTAAAGACAAGCAAATGTAGGAAACTACTATAGAGGGTCACTAGAGAGCTATCATGCATCAAAATAATCTTTCTGAACAATAGAACAAGCATGCATACTCATTTATACTGTCACCTACAATAATAAAATACTTAAGAAATACTCTACCAAAAGAAAATCTACTTGGACAAGTGGAGGAGTCACATACCGGAGAACAAATGATCCAAGTTTCAGCAAAAATGTTGGGCTGAACAAGGAGATCGAAAATTCCAGGTGAAGGACAGCAAGAACTCGAGCTTGAGCAAATGGGTCGGTGTTTTTCAGGAGAGAGAAAGAGCAGGGGAAGAAGAGATGAGTGAGTGGCCTGGTGGAGCCCTCTCACACATGGGTGGCGCGGCCAGGGCTGGGCCGCGCCACCTGTGTGTGAGGTGGCGTGGCTGCCCCACCTGGTGCCTCCCAGGTGTCTCTCTGCCCCATTTTTGACATAAAAATTTATAAAGAATTTTCTGGAATTTTTCGAGAAACTTTATTTTCGAGGATTTTTCAGAAATTGGCATATCGATAAAACTCAGGAAAAACAAGGATGAAAAGATTTCAAGCAAATCAAAACTAAGCATGCAGCAGCTCTGAGATACTCTTAATCGAGCAACTTAACTGAAGGAATAAAATTTGATGAAAGTAAATACAAATGAGGTGGAGTGGATGCGGTGAAAACGAAGTTTTGTTCATATAAATTCACCTTGCTAACAAGGTTGATCAAGTCTTGTTACCAAACTAACTTTATATGAGGCAAAACTTTGCACTTCACTTAATGCTTATGTTACCTCAACCTTGATAGGTATAGCCCCAACCATAACAATTTGATATTTTTCCTTGGGCTTTTGCTCTGAACAAATAATTTGACCAACTTTAATGGTCTCAACATGCTTGATCGAATTAAGAGCATTTCTCCTATCAATCTTCTTGGGAAAATAAACTGTATATTCTTTGTCATTAACATTAAAAGTGACTTTTCCTTGATTGCAATTAATAACAGCACCTGCAGTATTTAGAAAAGGTCTCCCAAGAATAATAGACATATTATCATCTTCAGGCATTTCCAACACAACAAAATCAGTTAGTATTAAACAGCTGTTAGCAACTTGAACAGGAACATTCTCACATATACCAATAGGAATAGTAGTAGACTTATCAGCCATCTGCAAGGATATATCAGTTGAAACCAATTTTTCTAAATCAAGTCTCTTATAAAGAGAAAAAGGCATGACACTAACTCCAGCTCCCAAATCACATAAGGCAGTTCTAACGTAGTTATTTTTAATGGAGCAAGGAATAGTTGGTATACCTGGATCTCCAAGCTTCTCTGGAACTTTACCATCAAAAGAATAATTAGCAAGTAAAGTGGAAATCTCCTCACTAGGAATTTTCCTTTTGTTAGTGACAATATCTTTCATATACTTTGCATAAGGAGGCATTCTAATAGCATCAGTCAAAGGAATTTGCAAAAATAAAGGTCTCATCCATTCACAAAACCTGTTGTAGTGTTCTTCTTCCTTGGACTTGTGTTTCTTACTAGGAAAAGGCATTGGCTTCTGTACCCAAGGTTCCCTCTCTTTACCATGCTTGTTGGCAATAAAGTCTTCTTTGGTGTACTTTACATTTTTATCACTCTTTTCCGGTTCTTCTTTAGCTTCTTCTTTATCTTCTTCTTTATCATCTCCTGGTTCTGTTTCAGCATCAGAAATAGAAACACTGTTAGGATCTTTACCTGCATCAGAGGACTCTGTAGCTGTTTTATGCTTCTTCTTCTTGGGAGAAATATCATCACTTGAAGTGCGTTGAGAATCTTGCTCAACCCTCTTAGGATGTCCTTCAGGATATAATGGGTCTTGAGTAGCAGCACCACTTCTTGTGCGTATTTCACATGCTTGCTTCTCTCTTGCAGCATTAACTAGCAAATCTTGCTGCACTTTGGTAAGCTGATCAATTTGTGTTTGAATCATTTGAAAATGTTTAGCAAGTATCTTCACATCATTGGTGGTTCTCTCCACAATATCCTGCATCTTGTTAATAACTCTAGAATTCTCCAACAGATGATTATGCACCATTCTATTAAAATTCTCTTGCTTAACAATAAAATTATCAAATTCATCTAAGCATTGATCAGGAGGTTTAGTATAAGGAATATCTCTTTCATCAAAGCGTTGGAGAGAGTGTACCTCAATAGTAGATGAGCGAGGGATTGGCTTACATAATTCTTCAATAGGAGGTAAATTCTTCACATCTTCGGCCTTAATACCTTTCTCCTTAAGAGATTTCTTAGCCTCCTTCATAACTTCATCATTTAATTCAATCATCCCTCTCTTCTTCGGTGTAGGCTCTGTAGATGGCGCAGGAGTTGGTGCTGGTGTTGGCTCAACTAAAATCCAATCATCATGATTCCGGCTTATTTTGCCATTAATTCTTCAGCTTCAGCTGGAGTTCTTTCCCTGAAAACACAACCAGCACAACTATCCAAATATGACTTAGATTCATCCGTTAGTCCATTATAAAATATGTCAAGGAGTTCATTTTTAGGCAATGGTTTTTTAGGCAAAGCTCTTATTAAAGAACAAAACCTTGTCCAAGATTCAGGCAATTTCTCCCCTTTTCCCTGTTCAAAATCAAAGATTTTCTGCACAGCAGCATGTTGAGCACTAGCGGGAAAATATTTCTGAAAGAAAGCATTCACCAAAGCAATAAGACTAGTAAGGGATCCAGGAGACAAGCTATTAAACCAAATTTTAGCAGCATCCTTCAGCGAAAAAGGAAAAATCTTAGCAACAAAATAAGTGCGGAGCTTAATGTCATCAGAAAACAAATTACTCAAAGTAGAAAGCTCATTCATGTGCTCCATAGCACTCTCATCTTTAGTACCACAAAAAGGAGTTTTCTCAACAATAGATATGTAAGATAAATCCAAAGAAAAATCATAATCCTTGTCTCTAATATTGATAGGAGAAGCAGCAAACTTAGGATCAGGAGACAAATTATATCTAACAGAACGTCTAGCAAGAAGCTCTTTAACATTACCTGCATCACGAGCAGCGCGTGCTTCTGCAATCAAATCATCATTAAGCTCAATGTAAGCATCATCATCATAATCATTACTAGAACATTCCCTAGACTCAGGTGAACTAACAGGTGTAACAGTGGTGTTTCCCAACTTAGCTCTAGCAATAGTAGCCTCTAAAAAGGAACCTAGTGAACCTCTCTCATCAAGCACAGTAGAAGCATCATCTAAATTATTAGTGGTACTTTCAATCTCAGCAGAAGTAATAGCAGTAACGTGTGGGTGTGGTGGTGTAAGCAACTTACTCATAACAGATGGCGAATCAAGAGCAACAGAGGTGTTGAGAGTCGTACCTCTTCTTGTAGTGGATGGCAATATAGGAACTTTTCCATCACGAGGTTTACCCATGATGAAAGGATTGCAGCGAACAATATGAATACCAAGTGAACTTACAAATCAAGCTATGCTCCCCGGCAACGGCGCCAGAAAATAGTCTTGATGACCCACAAGTATATGGGATCGCAACAGTCTTCGAGGGAAGTATTACCCAAATTTATTGATTCGACACAAGGGGAGCCAAAGAATATATGTAAGCCTTAACAGATGAGTTGTCAATTCAGCTGCACCTGGAAACAGTCTTACTCGCAGCGGTTTATCAGTAGCAACAGTTTTATAGCAGTGACAGCAGGAAAACAGTAACAGCAGTAGTAAAATAGCAGCGGTAATAGTAACAGTTGTAAACAGTAGGAACAAATACTGTAGGCATAGGGATGGATTACGGGCGTTGCATGGATAAGATAATTCATGAAATCAATGAGATACGGGCATTGCAGATAAATAATGATAAAGCATCCTAGTACAAACAATCATATGCATGTGTTCCGTATATAGTCGTACGTGCTCGCAAGGAGAAACTTGCACGACATCTTTTGTCCTACCAGCCTGTTGCAGCAGGGCCTCTAGGGAAACTACTGGTAATTAAGGTACTCCTTTTAATAAAGTACCGGAGCAAAGTATTAGCACTCAGTGAACACATGTGATCCTCACATCATAGCCATCCCCTCCGGTTATCCCAATTTCTGTCACTTTGGGGCCTCGGTTTCCGGACAACAATATGTGTATACAACTTGTAGGTAAGACCATAAACAACAAGTATCATCATAGAAATAATAATATGTTCAGATCTGAAATCATGGCACTCGGGCCCAAAGTGACAAGCATTAAGCACAACAAGTTACAACAATGTCATAGGCACTAAATAAAGATACTAGGCACTATGCCCTATCAATCTCATATCAAATTACATGAACAATCTCATCCAATCCCTACCATCCCCTCACCTACAGCGGGGGAATTACTCACACATGGATGGGGGAGTCATGGATGGTCGATGGAGGAGCGTCGGTGGTGATGGTGATGAAGATCTCCTCCGAATCCCCGTCCCGGCAGGGTGCCAGAACGGAGTTTCTGGTTCCGAATCACGGTTACTGATGGCGGCGGCGCAGCGGAAGTCTATCTAGGAAAAACGCCGTCTCCCCGATCTTAAGTCGTCAGGGGGTATATGTACGCGAGACGGGAGGTCGAGAGGGGGCCTGAGGCCTCCTCACATAGGGGTGGCGCGGCCAGGGCTGGGCCGCGCCACCACCGTGTGACGGTCCCTCGAGCCACTTCTCCCTCCGGTCTTCTGGCTCCGTGGGTCTTCTGGTGAAATAGGATTTTTCATGATTTTTCCCGAATTTTTACTGGAAGTTGAATTTCTGCACAAAAACGAGACACCAGAGCAATTCTGCTGAAAACAGCGTCAGTCCGTGTTAGTTGTATTCAAAACACACAAATTAGAGGAGAAACAATAGCAAAAGTGTTCGGGAAAGTAGATACGTTTTGGACGTATCAGTACCATCAGCACTCTTGGCTGCATCCTTGGTCTCCTGAGTAGCATCGGGGGCAAGGGCAACGGGCGTCGGTGGAAGAGGCGTCGTAGGAGCAGTGGGGCGCGGCGGACAGGGGACCTCGCCGGAAAGCACACCCCACAAACGGAGACCGCGCATGTGAACGCGCATAAAGACAGCGAAATCAGGATAATTCGCGCCATCAAAAATCACCGGGCAGCGAGAAATCGCAACATAGCCCGATGAGGAAGACATATCTCTTTTTTTTTTGGGAAGCAAATCAACTCACAGGAGGCAAATCACTGCGTTGACCCGGGCGGCGTAGATTTCTGGCGATCCGGTCAGCTGATGAGGCCGGCCGATCCAGGCAGCACGGCGGGCGAGCGACGGTGGGCAAGCAGCTGATCCGGGCAGCACGTGGGCAGCAGCCGATCAGCAGCACGGGATCGGCAGCACGTGGGGAGATGAGGGCGGTCAGCAGCACGTGGGCGCGAGGGAAACGTGGGCGTGAGCGGCGGGATCGGCAGCACGGCGACAGCATGGCGGGGATCTGGTGCGGGGCGGGGATCGACGATCCGGGCAGCTGATCGAGGCGGGGTGGGTAGCAGCGAGCAGGAGATCGACCCGGTGAACGAGGCCGACAGGAGATCGGGCCGGCCACGACTCAAGGACGGCAGCAGACAAGCGAGGAGACAAACGAGACCGACGCCGAACGGCGACGAGCAGAACGAGGAGCGGCCAGAACGGGAACCGGCGGCGGCCGGGGCGAGCTGACGGCGGCGGCGGTCACAAGCAGAGGACCGGTGGGCACTGGAACCCTAAAACCGGCTCTGATACCATGTTAGGAATAGGCAAGTTGTATTCCCTGAGCACCAAAGGCCACAACATATAGTTACATGTACAGGTGAGAATATGCAGTAAACTCCCTAACAGATAGGAAAAATACACATATATACATATACATCTAACGGTAGTATGTGCCCGTATCGTCCATGCGCGAGCGGAGGAGATCTCGAGATCCCGAGACAGGGACGGCACCGCGCGCGCCCACGGATGGATCGGCGATGCATGGGCGCCGTAGGGCGGGAGCCAATGTGTGCGCCCGGTTCGGCCGGCCGTGCAGCTCTCCTGTCGCCGTCCACGCCCGCTCGCTGTCGCCCGCGTCGCGTGTCGGTGAAGGGGATCGATCGATCGGTCTATCGGGCTTTCGCCTTATCTCTCACGGCGGCGATGATGATGATCACTCTGGCTGCTGGGGCTAACTGATGCGCGCGCGCGCCCCTTGATTTGATAGATAGATCGATTGGGCCGGTAACAGTGCATGCAGCATGATACATACGGACCCGATCGAGCACTACGCGATCCACCGCTGCTTTACAGTTTTCGCCCTGTCTCCGTCCGTCTCGCTCGCGGTCGAAAGGTGTTGTATCTCCGTGTTTAGCTAAGCGCACAGCTTGTGGCCAACGATCTCGATCCGTGGTGTACGTGTTGAAACGGGAACGGAGCAAGAATGTCCCCTGCCGGCCGCTAGCGTCTGCCGGGGGTTCCTTCTCTCCTTTTCTAGGAAATCCTCGACCTGCCAACACTAGTCACGCGGACGAGAGATCATTATTTTACGTACGTCACTGCCGAGAGATAATCGAGATTTAAGGATCACTCCCTCCGCGAACTGCTATGGTACCCATTAATTGGATTTTCCTTGTTTTCTAGATAGTATATAAATGTGTTAACAAGTACATGGACCTTTTATGTCAGCTTCCATTCAGAAGAAAAAAATACAAAAAAAAAACGTATAACATAGTATTTCTGCTTCGGTACACACTGTTAGACTACATGTACGGTTAGGTTAGACTAGGACTCTAGGTTTCTTGCCTTGTACTTCAAGTCTCTACCTACCCCCTTGTACTTCTATATAAACCACCACCCGGGTCAAATCAATACAATAACAAAATCAGGGATACAATATTTTCCACATGGTATCAGAGCGGTTAGTCTCACGACGCCGATCCTAGGTCCTCCCACCACTTCCGCATCGCGCCGCCCCCGGGGAGATTGATCTCCTCGGGGGCGCGGCACCCGGTCTCGATCAACGATCGGATCGGTTCATAGTCTAGATTTTAGATTCAATTTCGAAATTCTCCAATCCCCAATTCCTTAGATTAGATCCAATTAGCCAAATAAATCCCTAAATCTCTACACCTTACCCCTCAAATCTCCGGTGAAACCAGTGCATACGGCGGCGCACCCGGCTTCCTGTCGTCGCCAAGGTCTCCGAGGCCTCCATGCAATCAGCTGCATCCTCACAACCACGCCACGCCCGAGTCAGCACACGCGGACGACACCGACGCGAGCACACGGCGCTGCCGGCCCCGATCCAATCTGCCTGCAGCGAGAAGACGCGGTTACCGCACGCGCGCCCAAAGCCAGCTCCCGTCCATGCGGCCTATCTGAGGCGCTTCCATCGGGCGTCGTACAGCATGAAGAAGAGGAGCGTATGCGCAGCATGCAGTTGGCTCGTCCGATCGAGCTAGCTGTCCAGGAGATGCATCGAATCTGGCTACCACATGCAAAATCCCAATTTGCATCAAGGTAATCATATCTACAATCTCATGCAAACATATGCACATGGAGGTTCAGGAATATACATGCGGCAAGGACGCCGACCAAGCCGCGCAGAGCTTCCTCGACACGCCCGCGGACCCGTACGACTAAAGCTACATAAGATCTGCACAGTGTTCAAGCCGGACTACATCGACCTGAACATACACGTCAAGCTGTACGACTACATCAAGATACGTCAAGAATCATCGTCGAGTTCTACATCGCCAATAAAAATCGTCGCCAAGGTCTACATCCACGTGGTCTTCCGCCGTCGCCGCCTACGACAAGACCCGCTGCTGCCGTGATCTTCGATCGCCGCCGCCGCCTACGACAAGACCCGCCGCCGCCGTGATCTTCGATCACCGCCGCCGCCTACGACAAGACCCGCCGCCGCCGCAGAACCGCTGCCGCCGCCGCCCATGACAAGACCCGCCACCGCTGCAGAACCGCTGCCGCCGCCGCCTAAAAACCCGCCGCCGCCGCAGAACACCTGTCGCCGCCGCCTAAAAACCCGCCGCCGCCGCAGTAACCCTGCCGCCGCCGCCTAAAACCCGCCGCCGCCGCAAAAAACGCACAATTTTTTACGCCTCCGGCTCTACAGCTACAACGACCACGACCACGACAACCTCGACCACGGCTACATCATGATCGGCTACCTCGACATCGACATCAAGAACACCGTCTACAACAACTCAAGAACTCCAGTCAACAGCGTCCGCGTCGTCACTTGCGTCCACGCCACTCCCGCTGTGACTGCGGGAGGGAAGAGAGGAGAGACACGGAAGGCACCAAGGTGCCGACCCATCAGAGACGCAGTTGACGATGACAAGGAGGAGAAGACAACGGACAGAAACGCATGACTTCAAATCGACTTCAAATCCAGTCGCAATCGTCCGCTTCACTCCCGCTACGACTGAGGGGGGATGTTAGACTACATATACGGTTAGGTTAGACTAGAACTCTAGGTTTCTTGCCTTGTACTCCAAGTCTCTACCTACCTCCTTGTACTTCTATATAAACCCCCACCCGGGTCAAATCAATACAACAACAGAATCAGGGATACAATATTTTCCACACACACCTCTCTCGAAACTCAAACATGACCGTATATTTGGTTAAACTTTATCCCTGTTTAACTATGACTAAACCTAGAATGCAGGGTGAAAATGGACAGAGAGAGTAAGAATTGTATGGGTTTCTAAACTCATAACACGTGCTGTATAAGAATCGATTATTGAGCCCAAAATTAGCTCATTAATTACACTGTGGTGAATGCCCCAAACAGAGTCTAAACTCCAAGCGAAGGGCGTTGCCGACACGTATGTGATCGCACGTTGACGCTGACTTGCATGCAGGCGTGCAACCAGGCTGGCTGGCGATCGAGACACGATCGATTAGCAAGCCAGCACGCACGAAAGAAGCATGCATGAACCGATCAAGGGGACCGCCGGCGACCTCGACGAGCATGCTACTGTACATGACATGCATGCGGGTATGGTACACTGCTTCGATTCCCTATCCTGGCCAGCAAGTGCACATGAAGTAATTAAGACATCAGAGACCCCACGTGCACCGTGCCGGTACGTACACACTGCATACTGAAGCATACACGTGCTGGGCCTGGCCCGCCGGCGATATCTCCGATTGGAAGGCGCCGGCCGTACGTGCTGGCTGGTTCCTTTTCCTTGGAACAACGAAATTAGACCGTGCTGAACGTCTCGTAGCTAGAAAAGATGTCTGAATACAAAGACAGACATGACGCGATTTTTTTTTGTATATTGCACTTTTTTTTAGCATTATCAAATGTAGCATTAATTTATAGCTAATATCAGAATTAGGGCACCGTCGTAACCGACCGATGCGATTAGGACATATTGTATCCGGTGGATACGATATGCTGAAATCGAGGCATGCTGGCAGGTGTTGTCGCATCCGCCGGGCGCGAGTGGAGGGGAAGGAGCCACGTCGGCCGACCTGAGAAAGCAGTCGCGCCCGCCGGATTCGAAATCAGGCTGTCGGATCCGCCGGGTACGACATGTCTGCATGCGGGGGTGCTAACCGGTCGGCACCCCCCCGCGCTGCACCCCAGTCGCCCTCACTCGCCCGTTGCTTCGCTCTCTTCCTCTCTCTTTTGCTGTTTCTCTTCTTCAGCTCAAACCTCTCATTCTCAAATCTTATTTCTTCGATTCTGAGAGCATTTCTTGATCAAAATCAGTGAAATTTGTTGCAAGAAGTAGAGGATAGCCCGATCTACAAATGGGTTAGCTTTAGGAGAAATTTCGTTGGTTCATTTCGTCGCATTTTGGTGTAGTTGGTGTTAGTTTTCCTGTAGCTGTTCATCTGTTCTTGATATTGTTCTTGTTGTTCTTGTGTTCTACAGGTTGATTTCGTAGCTGCAGAAGAGGTGTGACGTGAGGCTGTTGCAATGTGGTGATTTTCAAGCTTCAAGGGTAAAATGTTAATATCATACGGTGGTCGTGTATTTTTTGTTGATATAGTTTAGCGGTGTAGAGATATGGGCTTAATTATGGAGAAATATTTATGGTGCGTATAGTGGCATGTAGATGTAGTTTGTGTAAAAAAAAATTGTAGGTGTTCTAGTGTTCTTGTTGTATTATGTAGCGTTCTTGATGTTGTTTATGTATTCTCCAGGTTATAGTGTTCTTGTTGATTCCGGTGCGTTGGAAGTGGTGTGACGTGAGCAAGTTTTGAGGTGGTGGTTCGCACGCTACGAGGGTAAAAATCTTATTCTCAAATGGTGGTAGTGTAATTTTGTGTATATATATTATAGCGGTGTAGTTGACGGAAGTAGGATTTTTTATGTAGCAGGAGTCATATCTGGATTAGTTAGATTTGTTATTCATTATGGGTACGGTGCGGTCCGTAGCAGTGATGCTGGAGCTGATCTTAGTGACTTTGAGTATCATGAGGTGGAGTTCACTGATCCTCAGAGTATGCGTATTGGGGAATTCAAGAGGATGTTAATGGTGTTCTTAGGATGGGATCGTAAGCTGTACACTGTCAGCTTACAAGCATTGTGGAGCAACTCAACTAGCAATATATATTGTCAGTTGAAAGAGATAGAGCGTACCTCTCAGTGGGTGGGCTGGTTGAAAGGGTGTGAGCGGCGGCAAACATCTCCGATCGCCCTTGTGGTTGCGAAGCCGATTACTATCGGAGGGGAGGCCGAGTCAAGCCACAGCAACCAGACAATTGGTTTTGGTTCTTGGCAGAGCATGCAACCAGCTGATGAGCCTGCTGTGGCCATGTCATATGCCGACGACATTGGGTATGAAACAGGGCAGAGCAGTCATGCATTAGGTGCAGCGGCAGATGATGCAGGTGGCGAGATATTTTCAGACGATGAAGATGAGGTTTTGCAGCAGCAGATGGAAGCTGAAGATGTTGATGGAGATGCTGATGATATTAATTCATCTGACTCAGATGAAGAAGATGAAGAAGATGATCAGGATGAGGCCCCGATTCCGAAAGAATGGAATCAGGACTTCTCAAATTTAATGAGAGTGAACGAGGGGCACGATTCGGCATGGGAGTATCACCCGAATAGCATCTCAGTCGGTTCATTATATCCCGACAAGCAACGTCTTCAGGATGCAATAACTAGTTGGGCAATGTCCACGCAGAGGGTATTTAAAACAGTCGCGTCAAACAAGAAATATTTAACAGTGGAATGTACCAACGAGAGATGTCCCGCAAGGGTGCATGGCTACCTCCGCAAGAATGACACCTTCTGGGTGGTGAGCGACCACGTGCAGCACACATGTATTATTAGGAACCAGTTGGTGGATCATAAGAACCTGAGTTCCACTCTCGTAGCTCGACTATTTCATACACAGATAGTCGAGGGCAAAGCTATGGAGGTAAAGGCTATCCAGAAGACAGTGAAGCAGAGATACAAGTACAACATATCTTACGGTAAGGCCTGGAGGGCTAAGCAGAAGGCGTTGGAGACGCGATTTGGGTCATTCTTTGACTCGTACGACTCGGTTGTCCGTATGTTGCACACATTGCAGGAAAGAAATCCGGGCACCTATGTTGACATCCAAGACTCATGGTTTGCGGAGGACTCCACTGTGAAGGTTTTGGAACGAGTGTTTTTCTCGTTTAACATATGCATCGAAGCATTTAGATACTGTCGATCGGTGTTATGTGTGGATGGAACATTTTTGACAGGCAAGTACAAGGGTCAGATTTTGATGGCCATTGCACAAGATGGAAACAACCAAATCGTCCCACTGGCATTTGCTTTTGTGGAGAGCGAAAACACGGAGAGCTGGTTGTGGTTCTTCAGACAGTTAAAGATAGCAATTGTGAAGGAGAGGCCGAATGTTTGCATCATTCATGATAGGCATGCTGGTATACTGAGGGCGGTGAAGACGCTGAAAGAGGCCGGTCCCGATGAAGAAACACCATGGCTTGACTTGCAGAGCCGGTGGTGCATGAGACATCTAGGTGCCAATTTTTTCTCACAGTTCAGGAGTAAGAATCTTATGAACCTATTCAAAAAGTTATGCAAGCAAAACCAGCAATGGAAGTATGCATTTCTCACAAAGAAGCTGCATGAACTAACTGGAGAGCATGTTAAACATAGAAAAGCAGCCCGCGCAGCCGCAGTAGCGGCTCATGCAGCTCTAGTAGCAACTCAACAAGAAACAACATTACCCCCAGAGGAAGAACCAATTGGACTTTGCGATCTGCCAGGATTTGATCCCCCCCCCTCTTAGGAGGCGTCCTGGGTCTCGCATAAAGAACTTTGCACAATGGATAGAGCATGAGCCTGTGGAGAGGTGGTCATTGCTTCATGATGCTCATGGAGCTAGGTTCGGCTGTATGACCACTAACCTAGCTGAGTCATACAACTTTGTGCTTAGAGGAAATAGGGCACTCCCACTAACAGCAATTGTGGAGGGAATTTTCTATTGCACACTGAAATATTTCAAAGAGAGACGGGAGGAGGCTGAAATGCATAATTTGAGAAATCCTAACACACCATACTGTGAGAAGATTACAAAATACATGGAGAAGAAGATAGAAAAGGGTAGAGGACACATGGTCGTTGCCACCGAAAATGAAGAACTAAGGTTTGAGGTCCGCTTACAAACGGACAAGTTTGGTACTGGCAACATCATGAGGACTCATGAAGTGAAAATTGGAACTGAGGAGTTTCCAACTTGTGAGTGCACATGCAACAAACCAAAGTTACTTCACTTACCTTGCTCACATGTTTTGGCTGCGTGCGGGATGCTTCAAATGGACCCAATGTCCTTCGTGTCCCCCTACTACGGGAGCATGGCTGTGGTTTACACTTGGACTGGCGAGATGCATGGATATCGTGCTATCGGTAATTTCAACATGGTAGATCCAGGGGAAAGGAAGTATATCCCAGATCCTAGTCTAAAGCGCACGAACAGGGGTAGAAGACAGTGTAGGCGCATCTGAAATGACATGGATAAATCTGAAGCCGGTGGACCAACTCGACAATGCTTCCTATGCAATACATGGGGACATAAGGATAATAAATGTCCCACTTTCTACCCTAAATGAGCTACTCGAGGACGTTCGAACCGTGGAAGAAGAGGTCGCGGAAGAGGAAGAACGTAGATAATATGTGAGGAACTACGTTTTTATTATAATTATGTGAGGAACTATGTTTTTATTTGTAATATGTGAGGAACTACATTTTTATTTGTAATATATGAGGAACTACATTAATATTTGTAATATGTGAGGAACTATGTTTTTATTTGTAATATATGAGGAACTCCGCCGTATTTGTAATATGTGAGAAACTACGTTTTTATTTGTAATATGTGAGGAACTACATTAATATTTGTAATATGTGAGGAACTATGTTTTTATTTGTTACTTTGTTTACGTTGTACTAATATTTCTTGTTCATATGTTCAGGTATGGATTATCCATCTTTGCTTGATGACCGCGTTGAATATGATCATCGGGGCAGATTGCTGAAATATTATGGATTGCATGATAATACTCATCGTATCGAGCCTCTACAGTGTCGCACTCCGAATGAGTACTGGATGATACACCCTGCTTGGGTAGAAAGGTACAAAGTCATTTGTATTGATATTACTATTAATTCTTGCCTTTTGATTATCTATTACTAATATATTTAAATTTGTTTGTAGGTTGAAGTGGGCTGCACTTCTACCTTTCGCACGACTAGTAGAGTCAACTCGCGAGGACTTGAAGGAGCATCCTCGTCATGAGGTGATAGAGACCGAGAGGAAGATGACCTTGGACAGGGCTTTGCTCAGTGGCTTAGTGGACCGGTGGAGACCAGAAACCCACACATTCCACTTCCGTTGGGGTGAGATGGCTCCTACTTTGCAGGACGTCTCATACTTGTTGGGACTTCCGTTGGCTGGTCATCCCATAGGGCCATTGAAAGCACCTAGAAATTGGGCGGCGGATCAGATTGCTCGTTTTAACGGAGTCCGTGGAGACGTGGCATATCCGGATATAGATTCCTCGCATGGGCCTAAATATGCTTGGTTGAGGGAGTTTCAGGTATATTACTGCATTGTTATTTTATGCAATCTATTTCAAAATTCGGTTGCACTGTAAATTCATATGTTTTCTCATTCTTATCTTTGCATATATGGAAGTTTCAACAGACTACTGAAGAACAGATTACTCGGTCCTTGGAGGCGTACCTGATGTGGTTGTTTGGGAAGATTATGTTCATAGAGAGTCACGGAGATACTATTTCTGCGGGTTTCATCCCTATTGCACTTGAGATTGCTAATGCAGTGACTCCGGATGATATTACACCGAGGAGTTGGGGTTCTGCCTTGCTAGCAGGCATGTACAGAGCTATGTGTATTAGTTGCCGCAAGAGTAAGCCACGTTCTATCCTCCTTGGATGCCCACTTTTTCTTCAGCTATGGTCGTGGGAGAGATTTGCTATTGGACGCCCAGACATTAAAGTGAGTGAGCCATTTCCTGCTGACGAGATGGTGGATCCTGATGACATCGATATGCTAACTATTGCTACACTTTGGACACGTCGAAAGGTACATGTGTAACGATATTATTTTCATTTTATATTACTGAAATACGTGTTTCACAAACTAACTGTTAATTTTTACATACAGAGACGGTTTGCCTTTGACCAGGTTAGGGGCTGCTACCAGTCGATTACCGAGGCATTTGATTTTTACCCCGGCGATGCGGTAATCTGGGACCCATATTCTCCTGCAAGTATCGCAGCTAGATATCCTGGTGGGCTTTCTTATTTGTGCACAAGAGATCACGAATACTGGCTTACAAAGTCCAAGATTGTGTTTGATATATTTGTGGAGGAGATATCTCAACAGAGGGTTATGAGACAATTTAATCTTCTTCAGGATATAGTTCCACCTCCAGCGGATGAGCCCTTACTAGCAGAAATCCACGAGTAAGTATTGTTGACTGCTGCTATTTTTTATAAGATACATACCTGCAGACTGCTTCTATTTTTTATAAGATACATACGTGCAGACTGCTGCTATTATGGTGCTAATGTTATAATTTGCAATAACAGGTTAAAAAAGAAGGGCACAAATAGAACCGTGGAGAAGTGGCTAACATTTGTTGGGAAATACATTAGAGAGTGGGAATATGCGCGGAATAATGTTTGGTCCTCAGATGTTCCATTCGATCCTGAACTCTTTGAGGAGTATTGTAGGAGGTACAACAGATATACCCGCACATGTCTCACTAAGGCAAGAGACCCCAAGGGATATTTCGAACCAGCATTATGTGATATGTATAATGCAGGATCGTCAGCGGGCTCAAGAATACTAGCTGTAAGTTATTACAATTAAATATTGATATGGTAAACTCTCTATTTTGTAGCTAATCATACATATTATTTTTTGTTTAATTTTTGTAGGCCGATGAGGTTCACGGAGCCGTTAATGATATTTACCACTTCACACGCTCTTAGTCTACGGCGTCTCTAATTCCACGCCAACCTGTTGTCACCTTTCTGGGCAAGCTGGAGAAGAAGCTACGTTCTATTTACTCCACTCTCATTTGCCGTACTACTGATGATGTTCGTCAGAGAAGTGGACAAATAGACCCTCATACTTGGACGCCGCGTCCACCGCGGTATCCAGAAGTGCCTACGCCTCCAGCCCCTCTCAGGCATGCTCCACGTCCACGTCTTGATCCACAGGGGAGTATGAGGCCACCTTCTACTGTTGAGCCTAGACGTTCAGCTACGCGGCGCTCCACGTCGAGACAGAGGCCACCTCCTCCTGATCAGGCTGGAGGTTCAGCTTGGCAGCATCAGCAGCAGCCTGATCCTTACCAGGCTGGAGGTTCAGCTCGGCCTTATCAGCAGCCTGCTCCTGATCAGGCTGGAGGTTCAGCTTGGCAGCATCAGCAGCAGCCTGATCCTTACCAGCCTGGAGGTTCAGCTGGGCCTCACCAGCAGCCTGCTCCTGATCAGGCTGGAGGTTCAGCTTGGCAGCATCAGCAGCAGCCTGATCCTTACCAGGCTGGAGGTTCAGGCTATGTGCAGCAGCCGGAGTATGACTACTTGAGCCAGCCGCAGTATGGAGGCATAGCGTCGCAGATTTTTGGTTATACTCCACAGATGGCCATGTCAGAAGGTACGTGTAGTTCACACTTGTTGTATTTCTTAAGTTATACATAGCCGTAATTTCCTAATATATTTTGTTGCATTGCACGCTACAGCACAGGGAGGGACGTCGCCTATGCAGGGATCGACTTGGATGACTGGTGACATCGATATTAACTCGGACCCTATGAGTGGTTATATGGCCTTGCTTACTACTCCTCCACATGATCCCACACAGCAGTCACAGACCGATAACCAGGAGGTCGAGAGCACTCAGTACTATCGAGCGGCCCCTAATAGGTATGGATGGACCACGCCTCCGCCACGAGGACCACCATGTGCTCCGCGCCGTCGATGATCTTTGTGATCTTTGTATCTTTGTATACTAATAATTTGTATGCACATTCGTATTAGACATATATTTCTAAGCATGTTTCTGGCTATCCTATGATGTATGAGACACATATATTTGTCACGATTTATTTCCGACTATTTGTTCCCGCCTATTCTTTCCTGCCTATTCTTTCCCGCTCGTTCTTTCCCGCCTATTCTTTCTCGCTAGTTGTTTCCCGCCAACTCCGTTCCCGCTCGTTATTTTTAGCAAAAAATTTCCCGCTCGTTCTTTTCCGCAAACTACTTTCCCGCTCGATTTCTCCAGCTAACTTCTTTCCCGCCTATTCTTTCCCGCTCGTTCTTTCCCGCTTGTTCGTTCCCGCTTGTTCTTTCCCGCCAACTCCTTTTCCGCTTCGTATTTCCCGCCAACTCCTTTCCTGCTTCTTCTTTTCCGCCTTCTGCATTCCATGTCTTCTTTCCCGCCATTTCTATTCTTCAAGTCCTATATAAGACCACCTAAACTTCAGTTCTAGCTCATTGTATCTTGCCCAACATGGCGCCTCCCAATCGTAGTTGGAAAACTGTTATGTCCGTAGAGGTTTTCAAGGCAGCCTGTAGATATAAAAGAAACCGTGAGCTTGTTCCATTTGACGAGCTTGTCAATACCCCCAGCGATCTCATTGAGGTCACATTTGATTACAATCAGAGCAAGTCGACTGGCCCATCTCGCACCTGGAAGGAGGTCCAGGCAGAACTTATCAAGATCAACGGGCACTGGACAGATATAAAGGAGAGAGGAGAAGATATGAGCTGGTGGGCTCAACATACCGCGCTCTGAATCAACGACAGCCACAAAGATGAAGATATCTTCATGTCTAGCGATTGGGCCAAGAAGAAAGGGGCATCATCGAAGAGCAAAGAATCTACCTCATCTAAGCCCAAGGGCGCTGCTTGCAAGGGCAAAGAAACTGCACCGTCATGGTTGAGCGACGTAGACGATCTCGACGACGACGACCACTTCATGCCTAGCGACTCGGCCAAAAAATCTTCTTCAACAAAGGGCAAGAGAGTCGCCAAGCCTTAGTTATTCGTACTATATTTGTATCTTAATTTTAGTTGTCCCGAATCATGTATTTCTATTTTAGTTTGCGGTATATAATACCGATGTATCACGCACTTTCTATATTTTAGTTTGCGGTATGTAATACCGATGTATCACGCACTTTCTATATTAATATAAATGTTACTTTCAATATATATTCAGAAATATTACTCATAGATAAAACATCCGAAATATTTACCGCGACTAAAAATAATGCAAAGTAATGGAAATAACGAGTTTTTGGGTGCGCGTTGCTTGCCCGGTTGGGTGCGTGTAGTAAACGCTGCCCGAAAACCACCTTTTGTATCCGTCGGATACAATTGCAGGCCGTGCAGGCGTCGGCTGCCTCGAAATCATCCTATCGCATTCGGCGGATACAAAATCTTCTTTTCCTGTCCGCCGAATGCAACGCTGTCCTAGTTTTGTAATTTGCATCAAAAGAATCCTAGTTCTGTAAATGCTAAAAAAAAAGTGTACTATAAAAAAAAATTCGCAGACATGACAGGAGGGAAACATGCATACTCTGAAAGTGCAACCTTTTTGTTGTTGATGCTGTCGAGATGACTCTGAAAAGCAAAAAGATACCGAATGCACCCTTTTATTTAAAATGCATTTTTGATCTATTTGAAAATAATAATAAAATCAAAATAAAAATATTTTTCGTACATGTCCATCTTCTACGTGCCTACAAAGTTGTTTCAACAAAATCGATTTTTTATATGGCCTATATAAAAATGAAAAAAATTGGTACTGAAATAGGCCTTTTTGTGATACATGTTTTTGTCTTTTTTGCATAGGGCACAAAGAGTATCCGTTTTTCCCGAAACTTTGCCTGACCATGTAGAAGATGGAGATATACATGTGCATATTATTTCCTAATTTTTTAAACATTTAAAATTCATTTTCCAAATAAAGGGAGCAAATGCACATGAGATCAAAATTACTCCCAAAGATAACAGCTGATACTGGTTGAATTAGACGGCCACTATATAGGTGATTAGGCCCGCCCACACAAGTGATGCGAACGGACCTTGATATGGTTCCCAATGGACTGGATGGTTCTCTCAATATTGACCCAAGTAGCTACTACAACAAACAAATACTACTTCCTCTGTTTCATAAAACTTGTTATTATAATGGATATATTTAGATATATGTTAGTGTCTAGATAAATCCATATTTACGACAAGTTATATGGAACGAAGGGAGTACCTATGTTCCATAACATAGTATGTTTAGCAAAGCTAACTTAATTTGCTAGAACATGCTATATACGGAATGGAGCTAGTACTAGTCAAACCAAGTGGCACACACGGTAAGCAATCGAAAACAGGGAAAATGATTTCTATTTGTTTGGAAAATATCTGGCAAATCAAAAAATAAATGGTAGAGATGATAAGGGTTAGTAGGGTCCAAAATATAGTAGTAAAATAAATAAATAATAATACAATTTATTTTGCGATCTCCATTTAGTCAATTACTATATAACTTTGCGATCACCTTTTTGGAAAAGATTGATGGCATCCTCATCTTTTACTTGATTGAAGAATTCTCTCTTCATAAATCTAACCAAATAATTATTCAAGTATTCATCATCCATTTTGTTCCTTAGCTTATTTTTCACATATTTCATTGAGGAGAACACTCTTTCAACACTTGCAGTAGCTATGGGTAGAATTAATACCAACTTAAGAAGCTTGTAAACAACACAACATTGTTCATGCTTGTTTGTCTCGACAAGCATAACTGAAAGCTCACAAAGATTCTTCAAGTTTTTAAACCTCTCATCTCTACGCACATGAGTAATATACATGTCCAATTGTCATGGAAGTCTTGTCAGTTCATCACTTATAAAATCATTAGCATAAAAATGAATTATAATACATAAGCTATCAGTTCGAAATCTGATAAAAATTAAATTCCCCAATTAGGAAAACCGCTGGCGAATTCTTACCTGGCCGCTGCGGTTGGGAGCGTCACGGTCTTGATCTCCTAGAAGTGGACGCGACGCCTGACTACTCCCTCCTTTCGCTTCCCGCCGATCCCTATGAGACTACTTATAGTGGGAGTAACATTGCTAGAAACATCACACACTCCAATGCATTTTAATAACATGGCATGCTATTAAGTGAGGAAAGAGTGTGTTATGGTAACATATTATATTAACTAGTGCAGCATATAACGAACAACGGAACTAGACCGTGCTGAACGTCTCGTAGCTAGAGAATATGTCTGAATACAAAGGCATACATGAGAGGAGGGAAACATGCATACTCTGAAAGATAACTACTGATACTGGTTGGATTAGACGGCCACTATATAGGTGATTAGGTCCTCCCACACAAGTGATGCGAACGGACCTTGCTATGGTTCCCAATGGACTGGATGAACAGCCGAACCGGCGGTTCTCTCCATATTGACCCAAGTAGCTACTACAGCAAACAAATACTACTCCCTGTTTTTGTAAAACTTGTCATTAGAATGGGTGTATTTAGATACGTGTTAGTGTCTAGATAAATCCATATTTACGACAAGTTATATGGAGCGAAGGGAGTACCTCTGTTCCATAACATAATACGTTTAGCGAGCTAACTTAGTTTGCTAGAACATGATATATACGGAACGGAGCTAGTACTAGTCAAACCAAGTGGCGCACACGGTAAGCAACCAAAAATGGGGAAAATGATTTCCCCTATCTTCTATCTCTTCGTGATATATGCCAATATAATTTCCCCCATTTTCCCAGAATTCTATTTGTTTGGAAAATACCTGGCAAATCCCAAAATAAATGGTAGAGATGACAAGGGTTAGTAGATTGGTCCAAAATATAGTAGTAAAATAAATAAATAATAATAATACAATTTATTTTTGCGATCGCCATCTAGTCAATTACTATATAACTTTGCGATCGCCTTTTTGGAAAAGATTGATGACATTCTCATCTTTTATTTGATTGAAGAATTCTCTCTTCATAAATGTAACCAAATAATTGTTCAAGTATTCATCATCCATTTTGTTCCTTAGCTTATTCTTCACATAGTTCATTGAGGAGAATACTCTTTCAACACTTGCAGTAGCTATGGCTAGAATCAATACCAACCTAAGACGCTTGTAAACAACACAATATTGTTCATGCTTGTTTGTCTCGACAAGCATAACTGAAAGCTCACAAAGATTCTTCAAGTTTTTAAACCTCTCATATCTACTCATATGAGTAATATACAAGTCTAATTGCCATGGAAGTCTTGTCAGTTCAACACTTATAAAATCATTAGCATAAAAATGAATTATACATAAGCTACCAGTTCCTAATCTAATAAAAATTAAATTCCCCAATTAGGAAAACCGCTGGCGAATCTTACCTGGCCGCTGCGGTTGGGAGTGTCGCGGTCTTGGTGTCCTGGAAGTGGACGCGACGACTGACTACTCCCTCCTTTCGCTTCCCGCCGATCACCATGAGCACGAACCGTTGCTGCAGTGGGGTCTCATCTAGAGATTTGCAGAGATCGAGGCGGTGATTGGCGATTTGATTGGATTGAGACGTCGAGTAGATGAGTGACGAGCACTAGCTACGTGACTGAGTCGGTGCAGCAAAACCGCCAAGCGGAGCCACGCAAAGTCGATCGCATCGTTCGATGTTCGGCCGTTCTATGCGCCACGCGGCTCTGTGATGGCCTTGTGGGCTATGGGCCTAAGACAGATAATGATATATTAAATGTATAAAAGAATTTTTTGCATCAAATCATGGGTATTCACTTGCATACATGTGAATACACTTAGCACCGTCTCTGCCTCGCGGGGATTACTTCCATAGGAATCGAACGAGGCCTAAGGTGGGGTGGGGGGCATTGGCCCCCACTCCACATAAATTTTCCGATGTAGCCCTAGAAATTGGCCCATTTGCCCCAAGTCTGACCTAAACCCTTGTTATTTAGGCCCTCCTACCCCATTTCCCCCTCCCACCCCACCCCCGCAAATATTGGCGCAAGCTCCTCCACTTCATGGATTAAATTGAACTGATAGAGTATATGAGTAAACTATATGAATATCCATATTTTCTAGAAACATTGGCATGGCCGCATATCCTGCATCACATTATATATAGTTGCATTCATGTAAGGCGTCAAAGAGGTGTACGTATAGGACGGATTCAGAGCCGGTAGATATCACACGTGACATATTACATACTCCTATGCATGAAATACAACATCCTGTAGAGCTAGGATCCTGCCGAAGTCGGCGCACCACTACAGGAAGAAACAGCTACGCCGACGGCCACAGGCCGTCGGGTTAGCTTAAAAATGCCGTCGGGTCAGCCTAACCCGACGGCTTTTTCCTGATGCCGTCGGGTCAGGTGCCGTCGGCATAATCGGGCGTCGGGCCAGGTTTAAAGGCCGTCGGGTCAGCTTTTACCGTCGGCGTAGGCTAACCCGACGGCCAAAAAATGCCGTCGGGTCAGGTAAGGCCGTCGGGTCAGCTCATTTTCGGTTTTTTCAAAAAAATTCAAATTTTTCATTTTTTTTGTACCTTTTCATTTTCTTTGATTTTTTTCTTTTTTTTCAATTTTTTGTTATCTCTCTAATGACACTGGAATAATGACTTCCCGCTCGGTCACCCATCCTCATATTGCTACAACCCCAGCACGCTTAACTCCTAAGTTCTATTTGAATAAGCTACACCTAGACTACTAAGTCCTTATTGATATTAGTAGCATATCAATCCTCTTAAGTCATGTGTGTCTATATAACTTTGTGTAAGTATGTATGTGTATATGTCTATATGTGTGTAGGTATGTATGGGCATGTGTATATGTGTTTGTTAACATTTGGAAAAAAAATTAAAAACTTTCAAAAAATTAAAAATTAAACCATTTTAAAAATCAAAAACATCAAAAAAAATAAAAAAAATCAATAAATTCAAAAAAATCATAAAATTTAAAAATCATTTTTGGATCCACAACACATCATTTTTTCACTAAACTTTAACCTTTAAAGCAGGACTCTGCATCGTCTGGCCGCGAATGGGAGTTTCGTGCATAGTCGTTTTCATACGGGTCTAGAACCGGACGTAATTAATTAAAAAATCACAAAAATGCGAAACCTTTGCGTGGCATCATTTTATATCACCTAGATATGGAAAAAAAATCAAACCTTGATAAAAGCAATTTACTAGAAAGTCCCTTCACAAAAATGACCTACCAAGTTCGAGGTTGCATGGCTTTTAGGTCAAATAAGCTAGGTTTGGTCCTGATCATGGCATAGTTTGTCGAAACGAGGCCATATCGGACATGTGTGTGGCCCTTGGGATGGCAAGCAACGCCAGAAAGGCCGATTTTCGTTTCATCCCATGAAAAGTGTGTTTTCCATTTTCGGAGTGCCGAAATCAGGTTTTTTTTGTGAGGCAGCTACCAAAACGGCTTACGAAAAGCTGGGCACAATACCCCACATAAATAATAGACCACCTGGGATACATATATCAGCTCTTGTTTCATCGCGCAAACTTTCAGAGTTATTTTTTGAATTTTACACAAACTCATACCGATTTCGCTGGAACCGGTGTGGGTTTGCCCTTTAGCTCTAATAAGACGATCTCCTAATTTTTTGCAAAAATCATTTTCAGATCCGCAACATGTCATTTCTTCACTAAACTTTGCCCGTTAAAGCGGGACTCCACACCGCCTGGCCATGAGCGCGAGTTTCGTGCGTTGTTATATTCATGCGGGTCCAAGATCAGGCATAACTAATTCAAAAAAATCGCAAAAATGTGAGACCTTCGCGTGGCGTCATTTTATATCACCTAGATGTGGGGAAAAAATTCAAACCTTGATAAAAGCAATTTACCAGAAAGTCCCTTCACAAAAATGACCTACCAAGTTCGAGGTTGCATGGCTTTTAGGTCAAATGAGCTAGGTTTGGTCCTGATCATGGCATAGTTTGTCGAAACAAGGCCATATCGAACATGCATGTGGCCCTTGGGATGGCAAGGAACGCCACGAAGACCGATTTTCATTTCGTCCCATGAAAAGTGTGTTTTTTCATTTTTGGAGTGCCAAAATCGGTTTTTTTTGTGAGGCAGCTACCAAAACGGCTTACAGAAAGCTGGGCACAACACCCTACGTAAATAATAGACCACCTGGGATACATATATCAGCTCTTGTTTCAACGCGCAAACTTTCAGAGTTATTTTTTGAATTTTACACAAACTCATGCCGATTTCGCTGGAACCGGGGTGGGTTTGTCCTTTAGCTCTAATAAGACGAGCTCCTAATTTTTTGCAAAAATCATTTTCATCCGCAACATGTCATTTCTTCACTAAACTTTGCCCGTTAAAGCGGGACTCCGCACCACCTGGCCATGAGTGCGAGTTTCGTGTGTTGTCATATTCATGCGGGTCCAGAATCAGGCATAACTAATTCAAAATAAATCGCAAAAATATGAGACCTTCGCGTGGCGTCATTTTATATCACCTAGATGTGGGAAAAAAATTCAAACCTTGATAAAAGCAATTTACCAGAAACTCCCTTCACAAAAATGACCTACCAAGTTCAAGGTTGCATGGCTTTTACGTCAAATGAGCTAGGTTTGGTCCTGATCATGGCATAGTTTGTCGAAACAAGGCCATATCGGACATGCGTGTGGCCCTTGGGATGGCTAAGAACTCCATGAAGGCTGATTTTCGTTTCGTCCCATGAAAAGTGTGTTTTCCATTTTCGGAGTGCCAAAATCGGGGTTTTTTGTGAGGCAGCTACCAAAACGGCTTACGGAAAGCTGGGCACAATACCCCACATAAATAATAGACCACCTGGGATGCATATATCAGCTCTTATTTCATCGCGCAAACTTTTAGAGTTATTTTTTGAATTTTACACAAACTCATGCCGATATCGCTGGAACCGGGGTGGGTTTGCCTTTTAGCTCTAATAAGACGAGCTCCTAATTTTTTGCAAAAATCATTTTCAGATCCGCAACATGTCATTTCTTCACTAAACTTTGACCGTTAAAGCAAAAAGTGCATTTTCCATTTTCGGAGTACCAAAATCGGGTTTTTAATTTCCCTAATTTAAGTTTTTTGCAAAATATGTCAAAATTCAAGTTTCTTAATTTTTCTAACAACTAGATCATGTAACATAACTACACCTCAAAGGATATTTTTTTTTGAATTTTTTTTCCATTTTCTTTTATTTTTTGCAAAACAGAAAAGGCGATCAAAAAATGAAAGTACCTGACCCGACGGCTTTGCCGTCGGGTTAGGTCCCCTGAATAATCTACGCCGACGGCATATCTAAGCCGACGGCCAAATTTCGGCCACGCCCGAGGCCAGGGCCTATGCCGACGGCCCCGATAAAAAGCCGTCGGCTTAGGTATTGGCCGTCGGCGTAGCAGTTTGTTCCTGTAGTGCACAAGCTCTTATAACACTAACTTGACACAAACATATACATGCGCAAATAAATTAGTCGTCTTGATATAGTACAAGTCGCATTTTGCATTCCTGCTGATTAGCATATTCGTCACCAAACAAACTCGTCATTTGATCCATTATTATGAAAGGAAGATTATGTTGAGCACACGGAAATCGTAGTCTCCTATGGCGAACGCATCCTGAGCCGTCGGATTTTACAGCATACGGTGCATGGAAATCTTTTTTTAGAAGAAACTGCCACGTGGCAAAGCTTATTGCACCTGTTGCGTAACGGTCGCTGGCAAAAAAAATGGTTTGCCGTGGTGGTTTCGCTCCCGATTAGCGCGCGTCATTGAAATATATGAACCACCTGTGCTCAATCATCGGCATGACTGGCATCCTCCCCTTCATCATCGCAAGCAAGTGAGCAACCGTGTGATTGGGATTAGAGTCGATGATGATATCATCATCACACATGTATGCATGCATGCATAGTCTAGCTACAATCAATAGCCGTACGACTCTGCCTACTACTGTGCTCCGCTGCGATATGCTCTATGGATTCCCAGCCCTACGGAGACGCGATCGAGCATGCATGCACGATCCAAGAAAATGCATGCTGCCTAGCAATCGAGGCAGTTTTACATTTCTTGTACGGTGCCGTCGAGGTGCATCGCATGCAGCCGGCCGGCCGGCAGCCCGGTTGCCGCTGTCTGGTTTAGAAGGTGCCGCAAATGGTTTTGCACTCACTCCGAGTCGAACCTGCATGCAGTCGCAGATGTCCTGTGCTGTGTGATGACTGATGAGTGTGCAGCAGCAGCGACGCCAGAGGCACGTCTGGCCTGCGTGTCGTTGCGCGCAGGCAGGCAGGCAGGCAGGCGCGCACTGAGCACATGCTAGCTGCTGGCTCAATGTATTACTTCGTACGTACTGCCATGGATAGAGCACTAGGAATTTTCTTTTATGATCACTCTACCAAGTTAGCAGTAGTACTTGACGGTCGGTAGCAGCTATACTCAAGTAGTGCTTGTTCTTCCGAGCTAGGCATCGTCAACGCGTCACTTTCCACGTCCATCTTTTCTAGAATACCTTGTGATCACTCTAGTACGTCCATGTTCTTGGATTTCTTCTGCCGGAGATTCAGTGCTAGGAGCCTAGTCGGATCGAGCACTACAATTTTCTTGTCTAGCAAGTCCACGGCCACGCCGGCGCATGCATGGCATGGAAGTGGAAGTGCAAGTGTGGAACGTGCCGTGCAGCTAGCTAGCACATTGTCTGCCCACGCCCACCGGGATCACCCATGCCATGCGGCATGCGATCTCCTTTTCCGGCCGTATCCGCCTCCAGATCCCGCGACAGGGACGACACGGCGCGCACGCGACCGGACGAACAGATGCACGGATCGGTGATGGGTGTACTTGGCTGGGATTGGGAGGAGCCAATAACCATAAACCATGGATGCATGTCTGCAGCCGGTTCGCCGTCGACGCCCACTCGCTGTCGGCCGCGTCTTCCGTCAGTCGTCGGTTAATGGGGGCGAGAGCTTTTGCCCTTTCTTTCCTCGCTCGCCGCGGTGAGATTGCTCTCACCCGGCGCGGCTGGCCTGGGTCAGTGCGCGCGCACCTGGTGAGAGGGCCGGCCGCGGCCGGTGATCGATCAATCGACAGGGTAACATAACAGTGCGTGAAGCATGATCCATCGTCGTTACTGATATGATATATACCGATGTGATTGAGCGCATCAATCTACTGCTCCTTTGCAGTTCCTCGGAGCGTCGCCGGCCGTCGCGCAAGATCAAGAGTTGGTGTGAGTGCATGCGTGCGCGTCTTCTTCCGCGCACAGCTGTCGTCGTCTCCATCGACCGACCGATCGACTGGCCTATATATCCAGTGTAGGTACGTCTTGAAAGTTTAAACCGGAATAGAACGACCAAAAAAGATCTGCCTCCTTGTGCACGAGGAGGAACATCGGCTCTTGATCATTCAAAGCTAAGCGCGCGCACGTGCCGTTCCCCCAAACAGCCTCTAAACTCCCGGCAAAGTCGCCTGCTGCCGACATCTATGATCGTGCGTTCATGCTAACCTTCATGCAGGCAAGGCAATGTGCAGCTGGCGAGGCACAATCGATCGAGCAGCCAGCCAGAACTCTGCATGCATAGAACGCACGAAAGAAGCGTGCATGAAGGACGTACGCAGAGGGGGCCGGGCCGCCGGCCGGCGATCGCGACGTCGACGCGCATTCCGCATCGCCTAGCTATCCTGGTGGCGGCCAGCAAGTGCACATGAAGGAATTAAAACCTTGGAGTCCCCACAAGTACGATTCTTCCACCGATTGATGATGGATCGATCCATCTATACGCACGCACGAGGACGACGGACATGTCCACATGCGGGCGTCCCATCGATATCCACGATTTGGCATGGGTCGGAGAAGGTACGGCGGTGCCGTAGTAGGACGAGAACAGCGTCGAGTTTCTCCGGCCGGGGCCCCCGATCGAGGTGGAAGAAGGAGAAGGAACCGACCAACACGCACGGACACACCATGGCTGTAGTTGCGCCGTGTCCGTGCATGCGGCATGCGCGCGGCGGGGATCGATCGACATACATATATATCCGTTCTCAACTTCTGATCGCTTGTTCTGGAACACCCCGCGTTCTCCAATTGGTCTGATGGTCGCTCCACCGCCGCTTGCTCCCTGGATGCTTGCAGTTCGTGTGGTACCGTTCCCAAATCACCACCGATGCAGGACCATGTAATTGGTGGTCGCATGTCAGCTTATTCAAATCAGCCGGCTGATACGTACCTACATGGTGTGCTTTGCTTAATTGATTCGATTGAAGAATCTCGTGTAACCGAATGAATAGGCCCGTGGTGGTGGACTGGTGGTGCGCATGCAGCTTTTTGTCACGTACACAGACATGTCTGGATAGAAAGGCAACATATATGCATGACGAGAGGCAACGTTTTTCTTTTCTTGAGGTGACTGAAAGACCAAAAGATACGGATGCTGAACGCTGAACGCACTCTACTGACGGATTAGGGCATATACAATGCATAGCCTTAGGGGTGCTGCACAGATTAGAGACACCCGCCATATGCAGCTCCCTTTCAGGCTCACGATGACGCGAACAGACCGTGATATAATCCACGATGAACTGACGTTTTCACATTGGCCCATCCATGACGCATCTTCACGTACGAGTCTAAATCCTTTGGGGGATGGGCTAAATTTTTGTGTACACGAAACCTCGAAGCCCCTTCAAACTGGGCTAGACGTTGTCCTGACCTTTCTGTTTAGACGATGGCACCCGATGAATGCAGCAAAGTGCTGCATTTGTTAGTCTCCACATGATGGTGCAACTACGCTTAACCCGGATTTTCTCCAGATCTTATGGCGCCAGGACTGTATCGTGAACTGTCCGAATCCTTTGAATGTATTGAGATTGGTGAGATAGTTTTGCAAAAAAGTCTCTGATTTTTTCCAAATTGTGATTACAAAGTGCTATCCATTTCCATAGCAGCTATGTCAACTGAAAAAGTTATTCGCATCATTTCAAACAGATCGGGACATGTCGTTGTAAAGTACCGCGTACTCCCACGGATTCGTGGTAAGAACTGTATAGTTCTTCACACTTTCTCATAAATAACCTAGCAGGATTTTTAAGATAACCATACAACCATGCAGCAAAACCGATACAAACACATTCATATAAGAACTAAAAGAAAGTTCTTCACATTATTTCAAATGAAACCATATATTAAATTACAAAGATCCAACATGAAAAAACCAAAAAAAAACAATTTCAACAGATCAAGATTCTACAAGCCTCGATCTACAAACAGATCCAATAGATCCATGAAGGATGTACCAAGATCCATACACAAACGAAAAAGGCCAAAATCCATCGAGATCCAGATCGGCTTCGCCGGCCGTCGGGGTGGAGCTGGGATCCGCCGTTTGTCCGTCCAGGTCGTGGGGACACCAGCTCCACACCGCGCTCCACCTCTTCTCCTAGCTCGTCGAGGAAGGCGGCGCCGATTGGTCGGGGACACTGGCCGACCATCGCAGTGGACCACGAGGCCGCCTATCGGAGGAGGGCGCAGGCCATCTGAGGACGAGGCCGACTGTCGGAGGATGGCACAGGCCGTCGGAGGACGGGACAAGCCTTTAGAGGCTCATGGACTGCTCCCAAGGTGGAGCTCGAATGTCGGCGGCCGTCCGTAGGAGCCCAAGGTCGGTGCCGGAGAAGACTTCCCCGTCTTCCTGGAGGGCAGCTCGTCTTAGGCAGAGCCGGCTGCGGCTCATCTGAGGGAGAGGGGAGCTCTAGAGGAGGGGGCAGGATCTGGAGGAGATTTTAGGGTTTCCTTTCCTTTTTATACCCTACCAAATCCTGGACTGCAGGTTGAATAGCGTAAAGTGCGAGGGTTTTTTTGCAAAAATGTGAAACATGAATCTCCAATAGCAGCGTGCGGCCAGCGATACATTCCGGACGCCGTAAGGTCCTAAGAATCTCATTTTCGAACTACGCTACTTTTGCATGCGGAAGTAATCGAGGCGCCACGATGACAAAGGCCACGGCGGGCATCCCAACTATGACAATGATGAGAAAGGTCACGATTGTCATAGACGGGCACGGCGATAGCTATAGCCACAAGTAATCAAAGTTTTCATTTTTAGTTGACCATGTAGTCTTGTCTCTCTATACTTTGTCGATGCACAATTTACGTTTTAGGACATTTTATTGTTTCAGTAATTGCAATGTTTGTATCACTCCTATACTTCATGTGCATTGTATTGATTGTTTTAGTTTATATATTTATTTGATGGGTTAAACTTGGAAACCCACACAGTCATGTAGTTATTATATTTGTATATTCTATTTATATGTTTACTCCAGTGTTTGAATGAGTTGTTTTCCATAAACTCCAAATGTGTTCACTCGAAAAGAGTAGACCAATTTCGGCCTTGCCTCATACCCCCCCCCCCCCCCCCACCCTCATTCAAAGAGTTAGATGAATCCACTAGTTTCCTTGTCCTCACTGGATTCATCTCGGCCATGGTGAGGGCACCGTGTGTCGAGAAGGAGGTCTGAAAGAGTTCTTGTGAAATTAGCGGAGGAAGTCTTGGGGGGGGGGGGGGGGGGCACAAAGTATGAGTGCTTGGGGAAGCAAATGACTGAATTTTCTTCCTTCTAAGTCCCTTATTTTTTCCTTAAATGATTCATCAAAGATTAAGGGTGGTGCCCCCTATCCCCGAGTTGAACATGCATGCTCTGCTAGTGCCAAGGAAGGAAGGAGGCGACCATGATTTTTTTTTCACTGGACGAAAGAGAGACCAAGATCATGCGTGCAACAATACTAAAGATCATCAATATCACTATATGTGTACTCATGAGTTGCGGTTGGCATTGCGTTTTGTCTACGAAAGAACTTTAGGGGATGTACTTGGCAAAACATTTAGTCAATACAATATATTCTCTCAGTAGCAACACCTGGGTATTTACGGTACCTAGTTTGGCAAAACGGTCAGTGCAGATAATCGATACTTTGAGCGGATGTGTTTCTATCTTTTGAGAATTGATAGGGTTTTATTGTTAATAGATATACAGATAGGCTGTTATTTCTTAGAATTGATAGGAAAAAGGAGGCCCATACGAGCTTAACATAGTTGAAATATAGCAAAGCCAAGATTAATATGAGAGCGAAGGAGAAAAAAAAGAACTCTTGTGTTTTAGCGTTTACTTATGCTTTGCTATTGTTAGTTGCATGACATGCAATCGCATACAACACCATAGAGAAAACATAGTGGAAGGTAGAACTTGAGAGCGAGAGGAGATATATAGCAACGTACATACACTTAACTAGTTTTAGTAGATCCCATGTATGGACAATATTGATGAGAAGGTGCATCAAACACCTTGCCAAAAAAAATAAGTCGTTTGTTGATTGCAGATTTCACACATGATACCTACAGCTGAGTAAATGGCATCCACGGTCACTGAAGTTGTCCCGCATGTGCACTTAAGTCACACATATTGCAAAACTGACTAACCGGTCACACATGTTGCAAAACAGGTGCACCGCAAGTCACAAAAATAGTTCGCCTCCGGTTTTTGAAAAAACCCGACACGTGCATGACACGTGAGGTCAACAGGTACCTATCTATTTGCAATTAGCCCCCTCCAGCTCTGCCAATCGAACAGACGCGTTCTCCCGATGGATGAGGCGACCGCCGCCGGTGGAATCGCTGGTCCGGCGAGCTCATCCGCACCCGATGCTGCGAAGATGACGCCGGCGGATCGAGTACTCCTGGCGGATCTTCCTTGTCTCAGGCGGGAATGGCAGGACGCGCCGGTGCACGGTGAGTACTCTCCCCCTCCCGCCCCATCCCAGACCGCTAGGGTTAAGCATCGCCGCCGGCCAGATGGACCTGCCGTCACTGTTAGGTAGCGCTGCTGGTAGATGGAGGAGGCGACCACTGTCTTGGCTAGCCCCGTTAGTCACAGCAGATGTAGGAGCCCCTCTCTGAATATTTACAGCTAGTGTGTTAACTGAATTTGGTGCTCCCTGTTATGGTACACGGTAGCATGCTAGTGTGTTAACTGAATTCGTTGTGCATTACCTGGATGTTAATAGAATAGCTATCGGCTGCTGTCAACGTTTGGTGTCGATTTCATGTCGAAATATGCAATTATACTGTCCTGATGTAGTACTGTTAATATATGTTCATGGAATTTTTGGACTGTCATCGCTGATGTTGTACTGTTCTGGTTGTTGTAGGATTGGAGTCGACTAAATTCAGTGTACAAGATGAGAGAGCTCGTTGAGCAACAAATGGAGATGGCGAAGAAGAAGAAATCAAAACAAGTAATAGATGAAAATGGTGATGTTGACTTCCCTGTAATTAGAACTGTAAGTATTCTTCATGGTTTCCCTTCATTTGAATTTCCTCGCGAAGCAATCTGTAGCACAAAATAGGGCCACTGTACCTGTAGCAAGAGGACCACTTGTCAATACATCAGGAAGAGCACTAGTGGCTACAGGAACAAGAGGAGTTGGTACGAAGAGTTTGGGAAGAATTCGAATTTATGTTTACACATGCACTATTTGCATAATTAATTATTTACACAACCAGTCGTTCCAGGAGCAAGAGGAGCAAGAGGAGCAAGGGGAGCAAGGGGTACTGGAAGAAATACTAAAAGATTGCAAGATGAACGAGTTCAAGAGGAGTTTCAGTCAACACAAGGCGCTCCAGGAGCCGAGCCATGAAGAATATGTTGCTGCTGTCATTTTGTGGATATTAGAACAGAAAACATGTCATTTTGTGTAGTATAAGTTGCTGCTGTTATTTTGTACCAATGTTTGGCAGTGAATTACCTCAATGGAAATGTTCCCAGATTATTGATGCAAGCATATCATGGATGCAAACATATTTTCCCAGATTATTAATGCAAGCATATGTTCCCAGATTATTCATGCAAGTATTTCTGTCATTTTCTATCATTTTCAGTGACTAATCATGGATGCAAATATATCATGCCAGATTACTGATGCAACCATTTCCTGTGATTTTCTATCATTTTCAATTATACAGTTTGCAAACAAATAATGCCAGATTCATGTAGCATGTATTCCAAATCATGCCAAATTTCAAATAAGCTGCCAGATATCATTTAACCAAACCCAATTCACAAGATGTCCAGAACTGTCCAAAAATCATCACACTTTGACATGCAACAGTATCCAGGCAGCCATATAGTATCACAAATTTGCATTAAACCAAATACCATCACATAATAGTGCCCAGGTAATACCCACACAGCCATATAGCATCACACATTTGCATTAAACCAAATAGCATGATATAAATATACCCAGGCAGTACCCAGGAAGCAATATAGCAGAGAGCAACACAACTGCATATAACCAAATAGCATATTACATAGTTCAGAATACTTCGGCACATAGTTCAGCACACACACAGTGTACACATAGTTCACCACACATACATATTACATAGTTGTTCAACACGCACACACCACAGAGTACTCCACATCACCAGGCTGACATGCAATCTGAATTCATGCTTCCAAATTTCCTGCTGCCAGTACGAGCTCGGGCGGATGCGGGACCAGCGGGCTGGGGCGGCCGCGTCGCCTCCTGTCTCGGCACCGCCGTCCCCAGGAACGGACAAGGAGCCGCCGCCCCAAGGAACGAACAAGGAGCCGCCGCCCCCAGGCACGGACAAGGCGCCGCTGCCGCTCATCGCGCCGCCGCCGCTCATCGTGCCGCCGCTCACGGAAAAGCCTCCGCCGCCTCTCACTCCGCCACCGCTCACACCGGCGCCGGTCACACCGCCGCACACACCGCCGCCGCTCACAGTCTGGATGAGGAATAGGGTTAGGGTTACGGAAATGTCCTCGACACGGCCGGCTCCAACTTAAAATGACGTTTTTTCAAAAAAGACCTTCTATTTTTTTCTATAGGGGGCTAAATACAAAAGAGAATACCCTGTTGACCTCACGTGTCACGCACGTGTCGGGGTTTTTCTAAAAACCGGAGACGAACCGTTTTTGTGACTTGCGGTGCACCCGTTTTGCAACTTGTGTGACCGGTTAGTCTATTTTGCAACATGTGTGACTTAACTGCACATGCGGGACAACTTCAGTGACCGCAGGTGCCATTTACTCCCTACAGCTCCATGCATGATAAGCCGGTAACATTAGATAGAGTTTACTACTCCCTCGGTCCTATAGGAAGTGGCACCCCGTTTTTCGTGTCTGAACTTTAACCACTAACTTGACTAGTATATGTGTCACATGTTACATAATGTATAACTTTAGTGACATATCCATATTTTCATTGATTAAATTTATGGTCAAACGTAGATTTTAAAAAACATGTCACCTAAAAAGGGACAGATAAGGAACAGATGAATAATTACATATCCGACATGAACATAAGTCAAAGTAGATGATATATCTAAATAAAATTGAGATGCAAAAGAATACAGAAGCATGGTGTATATGGGAATTGTCCCCACTGCACACCCGAAGATGAACTAGGGCTACAGGACGGCGCGACTGGACCCGACAACCCAACCAGCTTCTGCCAACGATCTCGGGCTACCGAGTTTGCGATAACTTATGGGAGAGCAGAGTATATAAATCACCTGAATCACCTGCCGATTACCGAGGTGGGGCTAATCTAATCGACTCGCTTCCGTTGCTCTCCGCGGCCGCGCACCGAGCGAGCACTTCCTGGAGGCCCAAAACTCAGAATGCAGCCCATTCGTTAGTTGTTGGGCCTTCCAGTGCGACGCCCTCTGTCACCGAGCTCTCCCCACTCGGTGGAGCCGACCGCCGCCGACCTCGCGGCGGCGCCGCACTTTCTCCGCTCGCGGTTCCGGCGGCGAGAACACCCTACACCCACCAACCCAGCAAACTCTCGCCTGAGCTGCTGCCTCCGTATGTCAACCGCCGCCGCCGTGGCGCGCACCTGGGACCCGACCGTCGCGCTGCGTCTGGGCCACCCGGCGCTGGTCCTCCTGGAGCGGTGCGGTGGCGGGGCGCGGCCGTTCAAGGCGATCCTCGCCCACATGCTCCGCCTTGGCCTCGCCTTCCAGACCTTCCCCATGAGCCGCCTCCTCTACTTCGCCACCGTCGCCTTCCCCCACTTCACGCACTTCGGCCTGCTCCTCTTCCACCACTTCACGCCTCGCCCCAACCTCTACACCCGCAACCTGGCGCTCGCGGCGCTCTCCCCAACCTCTACGACCCGCTCCGTCACCCTCTACAGGTCCATCCTCGCCTCCCCCGCCGGCCCCGACGAGCGGACCTTCCTGGCGCTGCTCAGGTCCGTCCAACACCCGTCCCTCGGGAAGCAGGTGCACGCCCACGTCCTCCTCACCGGCCTGCACTCGCGCGTGTACCTGCGAAACTCGCTCATCAAGATGTACCTGGACGCCGGCGACGTGGACACGGCCGAGGCGATGTTCCGGTGTGCGCCTGTACAGCTGGACACCGTGTCCTGCAACGTCATGCTGTCAGGGTACGCCAGAGGAGGGTTCAGCGTGAAGGCGCTGCGGCTATTCCGTGACATGGCGCTGAGTGGCATCGTTCTTGATCAGTATGCCGCTGTTGCTCTCCTCTCCTGCTGCGGGCGTCTGAAGAACGCGCTTCTCGGGAGGTCCGTTCACGGCGCTGTCGTGCGGAGGATGGATGTAGCAGAGAGGGGATTGATTTTGAGCAACGCCCTTCTAGACATGTATGCCAAATGTGGTGAAATGAGCACTGCAATGACAATCTTCGGTGAATATTGGGAGAAGGATGACATTTCGTGGAACACCATGATCCCAGGGTTCGCTGATGCTGGCATGTTGGACCTTGCTAGGAAGTTTTTCTTCGATGCACCTTGCAGGGATATAATATCGTGGAATGTTCTTCTATCTGGGTATGCTCGACGCAGAGGATTCGCTGCGGTGGTGGAGCTATTCAGTGGCATGCTTGCCAGCTGTGTAAGACCTGATGAGGTTACTGCCGTTACTTTGATCTCTGCAGCTGGAAGCAAGGGGGGCTTGAATCCAGGAAAGATTGTCCATGGCTGGGTGGTTAAAGAACATGGAACTCCAGATGCTTTCCTGGCTTCTGCTCTCGTAGACATGTACTGCAAATGTGGAAATTTTGATTTAGCCTAATGCGGTGTTTAAGAAGGCCTTGGATAAAGATGTTACCTTGTGGACAGCGATGATATCGGGCCTTGCATTCCATGGCCATGGAACCAGATCATTGGACCTATTTTGGGATATGCAAAAGGAGGGTGTAGCACCTAATGGCGTGACATTGGTCGCTGTTCTGGGAGCATGTAGTCATAGCGGTCTGCTAGATGAAGGGTGTAAGATTTTTGATACTATGAAGGAAAGCTTCAACATTGAACCAGGAGTAGAACACTTTGGCTGTATGGTTGATCTCCTTGCGCGATCAGGTAGGCTGTCTGATGCAGTAGGATTGGCTAGGAGTATGCCAATGAAACCAAGTCGGTCTATATGGGGCTCCATTTTAAGTGCGAGTTCAGCTTGCCAGAATACCGAAGTTGCAGAGATTGCTTCTGAAGAACTCCTTCGTCTTGAACCCACAGAAGAGGGTGGATATGTTTTGCTCTCTAACCTGTATGCTGCTGGTGGTCACTGGAACTACAGTGACAAGGTGAGGGAGACTATGGAAAGAAGAGGCGTGAGAAAAGCAGCAGGTGCTAGTGGTTTGGCTATTAATGCCTAATAACTCAGGTATACCACAACACTTGAAAATCTTATTTGTGTACTTCAAACTTCTTGCTTACACGAAAAGTAAGCTGCCTTAACCTACATTTCATAAAAACTGCGTATATGCTATCTTTTGTTCCCAGAGGACCACACTTCTCATTTCGGGGAATAGTACGTATTTCCATAAACCAATAGCATATCGCTATGAGAAGATCAAACTTCCATTTAGTAGTCATATTTGATGCAAGTTCTACACATACCTGATATATGTATATTACTTCCATTTAGTAGTCATATGTATATTAACTTAATCAACAACGACTTCACATCGTTCATTCAGATCCGTAAGGTAATCCTGACACATATGTTCCTTTCAGGTGCCAACTTAATTAAGATTTGTTAATCAAACAACATACGTAATGCCATATGTAACAGGGTGAAATTAAGGAAGAAAAATTCACGAAATTTAACAAGTACTCATCTATGTTTATGGAAAACATGTTATGTATATCTTCTATCATGAAAATTTTGAGAGCTTCAAACATTTTTGTGAACCATTATGAAAGTCTGCATATAAAGTATTTGATGCATCTAATGATTTGGCTTGTGCTTATCTTAATCTCAGGATTGTATACGAGAGAGCCATGTTAGGTTCTCCTGTTGCTTGTGAGTTTCAGCTATTGCATGGGAGCTAAACCTTGGATTAATTTGCTCTGATGTCATATGAGGAAGGAATGAAGGTATTATCTATTTAATTATTTTCAAGAGTAATTCCCAGCTCTGTTATACTTTGTAAGGTTTCAGTTGCGGAAATAAACACGCTTTGAGCCTATTTGTTTGTTTAGAATGCCTGGTGTTTCCTTCCTTAAGAATTTTGTTGTAATGAGATGGCCGTGATTATGTCTATTTTTTGCAGGTATTGAGCTGATACAGAGTACTGGCATTGTAAAGGCTAATTTTGCTTGCAAGATCATCACTACAGTTTGCTCTTGAGTTCTGAAGTTCAGTTTTTCTGAAAAGATGAAGGTGAAGTTTACCAGCTATCATTGGGGTGCCAATTAATAAATTGTATGTAATGTATAAATTGTAGGCGCACATCACCGCTGCAGAGGTTTCTAAATGGTAGAATGTTATGTTTTCTAAGCTTATATATTACCAGAGTCCAATTCTTCGTTCTCTGTACTATACTTGTGTGTCGTCCTTTTATTGTGATGATAGCAAGATGCTCATAGTTTTCTGATAATTTAGTACAGTTATATGCTTATTGAGAGCCCACACATATTTTTTTAAACGGTGCAGTACATGATGTTTTTCATTTACTGTAGAAATATTTAGAAAGATAATCACCTTTTGCAATAGCACTTTTGGTGATTTATTTTTTGCTAACCTAAATTTCTTTTGCTGATTTAGTTTTGCCTAATCTGAAATGCTTCTTTCCTTGATTATGCAACGTTTGTTCTCTTGCTATGGTAATCACATAACCATTTGTTTATTATTTAAAACAGATCAACTAGGTTCAGAAATTCGGCTTTTGCATGTGTGTTGCACACATTTGGATTTACTCTCCTATCTTCTAGATTTTCATTTCTAGGTTCTAAAATATGAGTTGTCTCCTGGGCACTCAGGTCAGCCTAAACATCTTATTAGGTACTTTGTTGTTCAGGGTAACCTAGAATCCTAGATAGCTTTAGGTGCTAATTTATCTCATGTGTGCCGATTGTATGTATTTATCTTTTCCCTGCTGCGCAAACTTTAGCTAGCTATTTCTGATGAGTTGTACAGCTGCTTGCTTTACCTTCTTCAATCCTATTTTTGCAGGTGCCAACCCAGCATGCACCCAGTGCAACAGCTTCTGCACCAGGCCACAACCGGTTAATATATGACGCCACCAATCCAGCTGAGATTTTGGATGTAAATATGGCTACTCTGGAAAGTATAGGTTTACCTTTTTTGATTTACACCCACTGATGATTTACCTTTTTCTGATTTACGCCCAGTGATTATTTAACCTTTTCTTATTTACACCCTGTAAAGGAAATAACTAGGATGTTTGTTGTGATACCATAGAGTTGATTTATGCCCTGTGATTTCTTGCATCCATTAAAATTGTGCACTGGCTCTGTGCTATTGTCTACTTCTTAAATAGGCTCTTGCTATTACAAATTTGCATGTTCTTATTTGTATCAAATCCGTAACAACCCAGCTATATAAATAGAGTCCTATGAATAAGTTTATTCTTCATGTCGATTTGTCTGTCTCCTATTTTTTGTGGTTGCAACAAAGCCTTGCTATTTTTCCATGCTATTATTTACTTGCATCAGCTTCTAATTTTTCTATCTCATTTTTTCCATTTTTCTTATTTACGCAGGTTGATTTGGACAATGTATAATGGTTTGTGCAGGTCTACATATATATTCTGCATGCTCAAAGAATTCCATTGATGCAAAAAAAGAATTAAATGTGAGGTCTTATTAGATGTTGGACCTTTCTATTTTAACCTTATCTTTTGCTGCCTCATTAGATGGCGCCTTTTAACCTTGAGTAGGGGTTTTCTATTTTATTGCTAAAGAGGCTTAGTTGTCCTCCCAGGATTAGTAAAAATTAGTGAGAGATTCACAATGTTGCCCAAAATATACTATCTGTTATCAGAAATGAAGTTACCAGAAATGTACCGTCTGTTACCAGGAAAGGTGATTAGTAAATATTAGTGACAGATTCAAAAATTTCCTCCCTTCTTTGCCACACTTCCGTGAGATTTTTCCTTTTCCTGATTCTTTTTGCTACAGGTTCTATCTGTTACTGAAACAAAATGTACTAAAGCAACAAAATTTACTCACGACATCACGGGTCCACCACGGGGGAGTTACGCTAGGGGCGATCGAGAGGCGATCGTCGTAGGCTAGGGTTCCACTCTCGGGGGCGGTTATTCTCACCGGCGGCGGGGTAGATCGCGACTGCGCTTTCGATCCTGCCGGCTGGCTCGAGGGTTTTGCACTCTCCGTCTCTAGCTGTTGACGCAGAGGTGCTGGTTGAGCGATGGCTTCGTCGGACTCAAGGCTGGTCGATGTGGTGGTCCGCTCCAGGGCTCCATCCCTATCGCCGACGAAGGGATCTGATGAGATTTCAGCTTCCCTATCCTTGAAACTTGGAGATCTCATTCTTATGGACAAGGAGGCTTCGGGGCTGGTGATCACTAAGGCGGGATCTGATCACATCCCCAAACCAAAGTGGGTTGCTGTTGGTAAGGTCTGCTCCCCTCGCAAACTTGTTATTGGTGCTTTGGAACGGGCGATGCAGCGCGCCTGGGGTTTGCACAGGACTGCACAATTCCGTGACATAGGGGAAAATCGTTTTGTGGTTCGATTTGGCTCTGAAGGGGATTGGAACCACGCGATTCATAATGGGCCTTGGCAGTTTGATTTCAGTGTTGTTTTGTTAGAAGACTACAATGGAAAAGTGTGCCCCTCGGACATGGTCTTTGATCGTATGGCGATCTGGATTAGGGTCCTCGATCTTCCTTTGGATATGATGAACATGGCACATGGGAAGTTGATCAGAAATTGGATTGGTAAATATCTGGCAGTGGATGTTGATGAGGATGGATTTGCATGGGGTGAAGAGCTTCGGATTAGGATTGAGATACAGATCAACAAACCTTTGGTTCGAGATGTGAACTTGAAAGAATCGGATGAAGACAAAGTGGGAAAGTGGTTTAACATCAAGTATGAGAAGATCCCACATTTCTGTTTCGAATGCGGGATGCTGTTTCACATAGAGGATGGGTGTAGAGCTGAGAAAGAAGAGATTCAACAGTGGGGCGAATGGCTACGTGCGTCTCCCGGTAGGAGTAGGAGACCGGCACCGAGACACAAGCCTTCGATGTCGCTGAACAGTGGTAGCAGCAGGTCCTATGAGGCAGAAGCTTCCTCAAGGAATAAAGGCGAGGGGGTGCGTATTCGTGATCTGCCTCCTCGCCGTAGTCTGTACCATAGCACACGGATTCCGGCTCCTCCCACACTGGTGGTTTGGAGACGCGGGGAAAGGAAAAGGAAGTGATGAGCCCACCGAAGGAGAGGTATAATCTGCCTGATCATGACAGGCTTTTTGCTGAGGCCTCGCCGGCTATAAAGACTAAGGGAGGTACTTATGTCAGAAAGCAAAGAAAGGCTACGGAGGGCAGGCAGAACCCCCCAAGGGGAGATCGCTCTGATGCGAAGGCGAAAAAGAGAGGTTCAAGCCAGATGTGGCTCCCGGTGAACTGAGAAGGAGGAAGCCAAGACAATACAAATGGGAAGAAGCAAAAGGTGGCCTCTGTTTTTGACCGTATCTCTGACCCAATTGGCACATCGGCGAGTCCTGCGATGCAGGACCGCCGGGCCCAATGAATATCCTGTCCCAGAACTGTCGAGGCTTGGGGTTGGACTCGGCAGTGGGGGAGTTACGAGACCTGATACGGTCCTATAACTTAGCGGTGGTGTTCTTAAGTGAAACTAAAATGAAGTCAAAGGCAATGGATAGATTGCGATGGAGCATGGGATTTAGAAATGGCATTACAGTAGAAGGAAAAGGAAAAGGTGGTGGTCTGGCTCTGTGGTGGAGGGATGGAGTTGATGTATCAGTGAAGCCGTGGTGCCAATATTACATTGATGCCACGATCAATATGGGGGAGGTGGGGTGGAGATTCACTGGAATCTACGGCGAACCCCAGACAGATCTCCGATAGAAGACGTGGGATGCGTTGAGATACCTCCATGCACAGGATAATCGACCATGGATTTGTGCAGGGGATTTCAACGAGGTGTTGAGACTTGAAGAACAGCTAGGAGGAAATGAGAGACGTGCGGTCCGGATGGAGCGCTTCAGAACCTGCTTGGATGATTGTGGTCTAGCTGATCTGGGTTTCTCTCGGTATGAGTACACATGGAATAATAGGCGGGAAGGAAATGATAATATTCAGGCCAGGATGGATAGGGCAGTGTGCAATTCGGACTTCTTGGAAATTTTCCCGGCCACGTCGGTGGAGCATATCATGATAGAAGAATCCAATCACCTTGCTCTTCTAATTAGGGTGGCAGACTCAATGCAGACTCAACACCCCCCCCCCCCACCCATCGCGGTTTCAAGTATGAGGAGATGTGGACGAGACATGAGGGATATACGTCCATGATTGAGCAAGCCTGGGAAGTAGAAGATAGAGGGGAGAGAGGTGTACATGCGCTATGGAGCAAGCTGAAAAGGGTCACTGGATCCGTGCAGACTTGGAATCGATCGACATTTGGATCGGTGCGTAAAAATATCAAACGTCTCCGAGGGCTCCTGGAACATGCGCGCTGCCAAGCGGCTCTGTCTGGAACCTCACAGGAGGTCAAGGACATCGAAAAGGAATTACATGAGCTTTATGAGAGAGAGGAGGTGATGTACAGACAAAGATCTCGGGTGGACTGGCTTAAATCCGGGGACAAAAACACGAAGTATTTTTAGATCCGGGCATCACACCGAAAGAGGAAGAATACAATTAAAGCGCTCAGGCGCGTTGATGGCGGGCGATGTACTACGGATGAGGAAATGCGAGCAATGGCTCGTGATTTCTACTCTGATCTTTATGCCTCGAAGGGGGTTAGGGAAATTGACTCCATTCTCAATAATGTGGCTGGAGCAGTCTCAGCGGATATGAACTCAAAGCTGCTGGAAGCCTTCTCAGACGACGAAATTGAGCGAGCATTGTTTCAGATGGGCCCGACCAAGGCTCCGAGGCCAGACGGCTTGCCGGCGCTATTCTACCAACGCCACTGGGCGCTGGTTAAGGAGGAGGTCTGCTGGGCCATGAAGGAATTCTTAAATGGAGGATCGATCCCACCAGACTTTAATAACACTGTTCTACTGTTGATCCTAAAAACAAGCTCACCGGAGCTTCTCACTCAGTTTCGGCCTATTAGTCTCTGCAATGTACTGTATAAGATTGCGTCTAAAGTGCTGACAAATAGGCTTAAACGTATTTTACCTGTCCTGATCTCGGAGGAGCAGAGTGCCTTTGTGCCGGGTAGGCTCATCACGGACAATGTCTTTATTGCCTATGAGTGTGTTCACTCGATCAGGACGAGGAAGAAGAAGAAACCACTGTATGCAATCAAACTGGACATGACAAAAGCGTATGACAGAGTTGAGTGGATCTTCTTGGAACAAATGATGTTGAAATTGGGTTTTCATCAGGCTTGGGTAGATGTGGTGATGAGATGTGTTAGGACGGTGCGATTCTCAGTCAGACTAAATGGGGGTTTATCTTCTGAGTTCTCTCCATCTAGAGGGATCAGACAGGGAGATCCCCTATCCCCCTATTTATTTTTGTTCTGTGTGGAAGGTTTCTCTACCTTGCTTTGGAAGGCGCAGGAAGAAAGTTTGCTGAAGGGCGTTAAATTTGGAACGGATGGGCCCCATATTACCCATCTTCTCTTTGCAGACGACAACATAGTATTCCTGGAGGCTACGGTGGAGAGCCTGAACACTCTGAAACGGGTTCTGACTGAATATGAGGCTGCCTCGGGTCAAAAAGTGAACTTACAGAAATCCTCTGTCTTCTTTGGAGAGGGTTGTGACCAAGCGAAAAAGAATGATCTCAAACAGGTCATTGGGGGTGACAGAGGAAGCCCTAAGCGAACAGTATCTTGGCTTGCCGACGGCGGTAGGCAGATCGAAGAATGGTTGCTTCCAATATGTTACCGAGCGCTCGCACTCTAAGGCCGGAGGATGGAAAGGACAGGGACTGTCGAAAAAGGGAAAGGAGATCTTGGTCAAATCAGTTCTGCAGGCAACCTCCACGTATCCCATGAGCTGTTTTAGACTCACCAAGAAATAGTGCAAAAAACTTAGCTCTACCTCCGCTGATTTCTAGTGGGGTGATACAGATGGGTCTCGACGAGTTCACTGGATCTCGTGGGAGAAAATGTGCCAGAGAAAATGCGAAGTTGGAATGGGCTTCCGAAATTACAAAGCTTTCAACCAGGCTCTTTTGGCCAAACAGGCATGGAGGATTTTGACTGTTCCGACGTCCCTATGTGCTCGTGTTCTCAAAGCACGCTACTTCAAGAACTTGGACATTATGCACGCTGGATGCCCGGGGGGCTGTAAGGGTAAATTGCCCCTAAGTGTGTTTTTGGTAATTAATGACAATCCCTATGGACTAATGTTTTCATTGAGATTTTTATGAAGGAATTGTTCATAGGAATTGCTTGAAGTCCATGTGTTGGATTCAAGGCTTGGATGCCATGAAGATAAAGATATATCTTAAGTATTGGCATCAAGATCATTGAATAGAAGATATGAATCCAATATGACTAAGATGAAGAGAGAATAGTGGAATCAAGTATCTTCCCATGGGCTTACATCAAAAGAAGGATTCAATATGGCCCATGGGAGAATGAAATCAAATGATGTTCTTTATCAAGGTTGAGTTATGAAAGTTCAAGATAAGCATCTCAAGAAGATCATATGCTTGAAGCTTGTCATCCTTTTGGTGATAATAGATTTGTGAAGACATGCCTTAGTGAAGGTATCCCATAGTGGTGTATGGGGGAACATATTGGAAGTCTTCACGAAGCAACAATGATCAAGTGAAGCATTCCGGCTTGACGGAAGTATGAAGCATCATCATCAAGATCAAGTGGGATGCTCAAGGCAAAGGTATGTCCTTGCTAGGTTTTCCTTTTACCGGTCTCAAGGTGTTTGTTGGGAGACCGGGTTATAGGATAGATAGCCGCACTATCAAGAGGGGCTTTCGGTTGGGTAACTTGATCACATCGTCATAGGGAGCTCAATCCTTTGCATACTTTGCATCTTCCTAGTTTGTTGCTTCTTGGTGTTTCTCCATGTGAGGTTCTTGTGCTTGTTGCTAGCTTTCCAACAAGCCCAAGTTCATCGAAAACGGAATCCAAATGCATCGTCTTTTGCGTTTTCGAGTTGAGAGGTTTTACCGGTTCTTCACTTTGGAAGGTTTCACACCTCTCCACATTTCGTATTTTTCCTCTTGACTTTTCTTGGTGTTTCTCTGCATAAAGTTGTAGTACTTTTTCTAAGCTTTTCAAAAAGTCCAAGTTTGCTAAAAACGGAGTTCGGATGCAAAAGTTATCGCGTTTTCCGTATGAGTGTTTTTGCAGTTTTGCAAATCCGGAGTGAAATCCGGAGCTGCTCCGGGCTGCTCCGGGCTGAGCAGTGGCCGGGCACTCGCTCCGGAGTATCGGCCGGAGCTGCTCCGGGCTCTGCTCCGGGCTGCTCCGGAGCTGCTCCGGGCTGCTCCGGGATGACCGAAAAAACTCTCCAACGGGTAGTTTTCTTGCCCTATAAAAGGGGGCTTCTTCCCCAACGGTTTGGTAAGTGTTCTAAAGTGTTCTTGAGCTTTTCTCTCACCTCCATTGTTGCCTCTCTTGAGCTTGCTCCCTCTCTCTTCCCTCCAATGATTCTTGCATATTTTTGAGGGATTTGGAAGAGGAGATCTAGATCTACAATCTCCACCAACTCATTCCTCCTCTAAGTGAGGGGAACCTTTGGGATCTAGATCTTGGAGTCATTGGTTGACCTCCACCCTTGTTCTTCCTCTCTAACTCCTCCATAGCATTTGTTGCTTTGGTGGGATTTGAGAGAGAAGGATTTGAGCACTTTCCCTTGTGTTCTTGCTTTGCATCCTTGCATAGTGTTGAGCTCTCCATTACGATTTGTTCGAGTGAGAGACCGTGAGCTTGTTACTCTTGGAGGGTGACCTCCTAGTTGGCTCGGTGGTTGTGCCACGGTGTCCTCTTCGTGGAAGATTGTGAAGAGGCCCGGGCTTCCCCTTCATGGGAGTTGTGAAGTGGTTGTGGAGCTTGCCATCTCCGGAGTGGAGGAAAAGCTAACCATAAGAAGGGGTCCCTAGCTTCGTGGGGGACTCGGAGAAGAAGGTGAGCCTTCGTGGCGTTTGGGGGCCTTCGTGGTTACCCGCATCTCTCCAACGGTGATTAGCTTACTTTTTGTAAGTGAACATCGGGATACATCTTCGTCTCCGCGTGCCTCGGTTATCTCTATACCCGAGTTTATTTCCTTGTGATAGCCATCGTGCTTGAAGTACTTATATCTTGTTTATCACCATATGATTATTGGAGCCAAGCTAGGATGATCGATCGGTGAACTCTTATCTACTACATCACACCATTGCTATCTCGGTAACAAGTATAACATTCATGCATACTTTTCTAGCATCCCAACTCTTGTAGGTTGGTTCTTGGCATGATAATATTTATTTGCAAATGTTGCGGTTCTTGCAAAGGTCTTATAAAGAAATATCTTTATTTCATATGTGAGCAAGTTGAGATGATTGCATATGATGGGAAGTATATAAAATCATGTTTATGATTCACCAATCCCAAATATGCCATTTTAGCAATTTATTGCATATTAATTCCTCAACGCTCTCTCATATGCAATATAGATAATGTTGCAAGTTCTTCCCTTCTTTATTATGCTTGTTGCCTTTCAAAGCATCCCGACTATCTTTTGATCCCTTATTGCTAGTTGTAATGGCTTTGATGATTTTGCGTGGGGAGTTTATTAATATACCATAATGGAAAATGGAGCCTTGGGCTATATATGTTTTCTAGCAAAGCTATTTGGTATATTCTATGACTCTCTCTTGGATATCATGTCTTCCTTAATTTCAACTAACCTCTTGTGTATACATGTTCCTTTGTGGATTGTTCATCATGATTTTTTGTCCACTTAGAAATATATATGCATAAGAGTGTTAATTTCTTCCCTTGATATCCTCGTTCTTTGCCGACCATCTTTCTTATCCATTTTGTTCTTGATGGTGTTGGTAAGAACTTGATTTATGAGTGCTTGTTTATTCTTTATTGCTCCTTCTCGCACTCATATCTCGTGAATCTTTTTGGACTAAAATTCACTTTGATAAGCGTATTGATTATTTTGTATTCTCTCATGCTCATGGTTGTTTTTTTAAATGATATAGAGGGAGTGAGGATTCCATGTTTGTGCATATTGTATTCAAATGCAACAAAAATTCAAATTTATGCATGGACCTTGGGGAGCTTCCTTATTTCATTTAAAGCACCTAGTAGCTCTTATCATCACTTCTTCTTGTGTCCAATTGGTTCTTTGGGTCTCTTGATTGCTTGCTTGCTTCATTCGTTGAAGCTTCCTTCACTGTGTCATCTTTTTGCAATCTTTGATCCTCAATATGGTTTGACTTCCTCCAAATATTGTTAATTTGATAAGTGCATATGATTTCACTCATTTTTATGAGAAATGCACATCTTGGGGAGGAACTCATACTATATTGGCCTTCTAAATTCCTTCATCCATTTTGGCAATCGTTGCCAATGGGGGAGAAGTTTAGAGGGTTTAAGGGAAATGGTTTTTATACTTAAGTTTGGTTGTGCTTAAGTGTTTGCCTTTCATGCATCTCTTCTTTGTTAGATGTTTTGCATGGTTGAATATATAGTGTAAACTCCATCAATGGTTTATCTTGACAATGTATGCAATGAAATTCAAGTTCATCACACGTGCATATATTGTGGGGGAGTTTGCTCTATATATTTTGGTTGCACTCACATCAACCATATTTGTTGTAGTTTATGTGAGTACAATTGATTTTGATATGCGGTAGTAGCTTCGTGTTACTTGACCATATCAAATACAACCTCTTGTATGCAATTTATTCTCGGATAAGTTGCATATTAGTTTCTATCATTCATTATATAAACCCTCTTGTTGAGATTGTCATCAATTACCAAAATGGGGGAGATTGTAAGGGTAAATTGCCCCTAAGTGTGTTTTTGGTAATTAATGACAATCCCTATGGACTAATGTTTTCATTGAGATTTTTATGAAGGAATTGTTCATAGGAATTGCTTGAAGTCCATGTGTTGGATTCAAGGCTTGGATGCCATGAAGATAAAGATATATCTTAAGTATTGGCATCAAGATCATTGAATAGAAGATATGAATCCAATATGACCAAGATGAAGAGAGAATAGTGGAATCAAGTATCTTCCCATGGGCTTACATCAAAAGAAGGATTCAATATGGCCCATGGGAGAATGAAATCAAATGATGTTCTTTATCAAGGTTGAGTTATGAAAGTTCAAGATAAGCATCTCAAGAAGATCATATGCTTGAAGCTTGTCATCCTTTTGGTGATAATAGATTTGTGAAGACATGCCTTAGTGAAGGTATCCCATAGTGGTGTATGGGGGAACATATTGGAAGTCTTCACGAAGCAACAATGATCAAGTGAAGCATTCCGGCTTGACGGAAGTATGAAGCATCATCATCAAGATCAAGTGGGATGCTCAAGGCAAAGGTATGTCCTTGCTAGGTTTTCCTTTTACCGGTCTCAAGGTGTTTGTTGGGAGACCGGGTTATAGGATAGATAGCCGCACTATCAAGAGGGGCTTTCGGTTGGGTAACTTGATCACATCGTCATAGGGAGCTCAATCCTTTGCATACTTTGCATCTTCCTAGTTTGTTGCTTCTTGGTGTTTCTCCATGTGAGGTTCTTGTGCTTGTTGCTAGCTTTCCAACAAGCCCAAGTTCATCGAAAACGGAATCCAAATGCATCGTCTTTTGCGTTTTCGAGTTGAGAGGTTTTACCGGTTCTTCACTTTGGAAGGTTTCACACCTCTCCACATTTCGTATTTTTCCTCTTGACTTTTCTTGGTGTTTCTCTGCATAAAGTTGTAGTACTTTTTCTAAGCTTTTCAAAAAGTCCAAGTTTGCTAAAAACGGAGTTCGGATGCAAAAGTTATCGCGTTTTCCGTATGAGTGTTTTTGCAGTTTTGCAAATCCGGAGTGAAATCCGGAGCTGCTCCGGGCTGCTCCGGGCTGAGCAGTGGCCGGGCACTCGCTCCGGAGTATCGGCCGGAGCTGCTCCGGGCTCTGCTCCGGGCTGCTCCGGAGCTGCTCCGGGATGACCGAAAAATCTCCCTAACGGGCAGTTTTCTTGCCCTATAAAAGGGGGCTTCTTCCCCAACGGTTTTCCAGGGGTTCTAAAGTGTTCTTGAGCTTTTCTCTCACCTCCATTGTTGCCTCTCTTGAGCTTGCTCCCTCTCTCTTCCCTCCAATGATTCTTGCATATTTTTGAGGGATTTGGAAGAGGAGATCTAGATCTACAATCTCCACCAACTCATTCCTCCTCTAAGTGAGGGGAACCTTTGGGATCTAGATCTTGGAGTCATTGGTTGACCTCCACCCTTGTTCTTCCTCTCTAACTCCTCCATAGCATTTGTTGCTTTGGTGGGATTTGAGAGAGAAGGATTTGAGCACTTTCCATTGTGTTCTTGCTTTGCATCCTTGCATAGTGTTGAGCTCTCCATTACGATTTGTTCGAGTGAGAGACCGTGAGCTTGTTACTCTTGGAGGGTGACCTCCTAGTTGGCTCGGTGGTTGTGCCACGGTGTCCTCTTCGTGGAAGATTGTGAAGAGGCCCGGGCTTCCCCTTCGTGGGAGTTGTGAAGTGGTTGTGGAGCTTGCCATCTCCGGAGTGGAGGAAAAGCTAACCATAAGAAGGGGTCCCTAGCTTCGTGGGGGACTCGGAGAAGAAGGTGAGCCTTCGTGGCGTTTGGGGGCCTTCGTGGTTACCCGCATCTCTCCAACGGTGATTAGCTTACTTTTTGTAAGTGAACATCGGGATACATCTTCGTCTCCGCGTGCCTCGGTTATCTCTATACCCGAGTTTATTTCCTTGTGATAGCCATCGTGCTTGAAGTACTTATATCTTGTTTATCACTTGTGAATTATATCTTGTGCTATCTTGCTTATATCTAGTTGTTGTTGTTGCACTTAGTTGAGCCTAGCATATTTAGGTCTTGTGCTTGAAGAAAATAAACGTTAGTTTAATTCCGCATTCCTTCAAGCCAATTCCGTAATTGTTTTTAAAACGCCTATTCACCCCCCCTCTAGGCGACATCTCGTCCTTTCAGGGGCGGCTCCTTCTCTTGGCGGAGCATATTGCATGGGAGGGACCTTCTGAAAACCGGTCTTATCTGGCGAATCGGCAATGGGGCGAGTGCAGATATTTGGACCTCCAATTGGATCCCGTGCGAGGGAGCTCAACGGCCACTGGGTCGCAAGCCCGACGCCCCATGGGAGGTGATCAAGAAGGTCTCTGATCTGATTAGCAAAGGGGGACAGGAATGGGATGAGGCAAAGCTTGCACAATACCTCTATGATTTTGATGTGAACGATATAAAGAAGATCTCCATTGGTGGGCATGAGATGGAGGATTGTCCAGCATGGAACTTCACCAAGAACGGGGTGTTCTCTGTCAGGTCTGTGTATCACTTGCAGATGAGTATACGCAAGCAGAAAGAGGCCCGGTCAGAATCATTGCAGTCAGTGCAAGAACACAAAGGATGGCTGGCGCTGTGGGGAGCTAATGTCCCGGGTAAAGTAAAAATCCATATATGATCCGAAATGCTCTTGCGGTGAGGGCAGAGCTACAACGGCGAAAGATAAAGTTTGGCATTTCTTGTGTTGCCTGTGGTCGCAAAGAGACAGCTCTTCACCGATTTTGGCTATGCCCCCATGCTCAACATGTTTGGAGCGCTGTTGGTGATCGAATGGGAGCGGGCGGGCAGTGTCTTCCCTCGGATGTGCATGAGTTCAGGGACCTCAAGAACTGGATGTTGGACTGGCTGGCTAGGTTAAGGAAGCTGATATGGACATATCTCTGATGGTCCTATACCAAATGTGGCTAGCAAGGAACGACGCACGGGAGAGCAAGCTTATAGAGAACCTCGAGTCTATTGCGCAGAGAGCAATTCAGCTGATGGAGGAATGGCATGGTCTGAATGAGGCAAAACCGACTAAGGTGCAGGCACCAAAGGAACGTTGGCTTCCGCCAGCGGAGGGATGGGTCAAGGTGAACTCGGACGGGGCTATGGCTAAATCAGCGCTGAATGGTGGCGGAGGAGTGGTCATCCGTGACCACGCCGATTCCTGGCGGGATCATCCCATTTTCCCCCTCCCTATCTGACCCTGAGGAGGCCGAGCTTCGGGCGTGTGAACAAGGCCTGGTGCTGGTCAAGCGTCTCAATCTTCACGGGGTGGTACTGGAGATGGATAGCTCGGTGCTGGTTGACAAACTGCGCTCGGACCAACGGGACATGTCTAGGCACGGGCCTCGGATCGAGAAGCTCAAGCGTGCGGCGGGGGAGATAGAAGACTGTGTGATCAAATGGGCACAGCGATCGGCAAATGGCGTTGCTCACAAATTGGCAAAGGAGGGATGCGGCTTAAGTAGTAATAGTGTTTGGTTTACTCAGTTTCCTGCTTGTATTGAGGGCGAGTTAGCTCGGGACTTGATTGTTGTGTAATAATAAAAGGCCGCGTGTTTCCCCTCAAAAAAAAGGCAACAAAATTTCTATGGAAGTAGGTCATATAGCCAATCAATGTGTGTTACTTTGAGTTAGACACAGTCCTTATTTGTTGTGTTGCCTCAAGATGGCACTTTTTTGTAAAATGAATATTCTTATTTTGGTTGTAGAGGAAAACCTCAGCTCATACGTGAGAAGCACCTCTATATAGCTTCTAATTATGCAAGAAACAACTTGACGGAATCAATTGAATTGGTATTTTATTTTCATAATCATACAGATTATCCCTGCACGTTTTGAGAAATATGCCCTACATGTTTTCTTAGGAAGCCACGGGCACTTCTCATGCTTTCTTATCATTGTCTTCTATAAGTATTCCATAATGTGTTTTTCAAACTATTTACCACTCCGAAAGACGGGGGCGTGCGCCAAGGCGCGCCCCTAAGTTTAGTAGGCCCAATATCGCCCAATGAAAGCAAGTCCATGACTGCCCCTATTCTCAACCCTAACAATTTTAGAAATGAAAACTTTCTTTGTAAAAAATAAATGATAAATTACATTATTTGAACCTACACTACTTCCGAGCTATGATTGCTTAAGCTACAAAAAATAGCATGTGTGAGCTGTGGATGCATAAAAAAAAATTTACTGAAAACTAGTAACAACTTGCTCGAGTTTTTCTATAAAGTGCACGTGCAATTTGTCAGAATAGGTGCGCGTTCAGTATATAACATCTGGCCACTCGATTTCTCAATCGATGTATCCACAAGCAGAACAAGTACATTATTATGTTTCACCAGCAAAGGACATGATATTTAGAGGATCGGGGGCAAAGCACTAGTTTTATGTCACACATCCACAGTCCACAAGCCGTAATATCGGGCACTGAGCTACACGGCAAATATAGTATACAGTTGAAGTCAAACCCACGAATGCACAAGCGTGATCAGCAGCCGCAGAAGATCCCGGCCGCACGGCAGGCAGGACCACCAGCACAGCACGCGGTCGCACGTGATCCGTTCGGTGCGAATCGGACGGCTAACGGGAGGTTGCGGGAGGAAACCGAGCCAATGTTTAGTCCCACCTCGCCCAGCGAGAGCAACGCAGACCAGCATATAACCCGACGTCTGCACCACCTTGTCTCCCTTCGGGGACATCCGATAAAATTGGAACGATACAGAGAAGATTAGCATGGCCCCTGCGCAAGGATGACACACGCACAAATCGAGAAATGGTCCAAATTTTTTCGAGATTTCGCGCATCAGTCCTTTTCGCTTTTCACACGCGCCCCTCTGTTCTTTCGGTTTGGCCCTCCGAGTAGAGATTTACTTGCAGCAAGGTCCTTGCAGCCTCTTCCGGAGCCATATTAGTCCTGGAATCTCGCGAAAAGTCATTTTGGCACATGAGCACCAGTGCTCCTGACAAGTGGAGTTCTTTGAACCGTTGCTTCTTTAGATCTGTCCATCCATCTGTGTGTATGCTTCTAGTATAGAAACAGCTTTCTTCTAGTATATGAGCATGTCTATGATCAAACCGCTGTATTTTTCTAAGAGGTGCATTTAATAGCAGACAGCGTGGCAGGCTGGAACAGAGCACTCAATTGCTTTGATATATGCAGCAGCAGCGTGTGCTGCATGACTGGCGTGAGATGTCAGCTAGCGGAGTACAGTATCTGTGTGCACAAACACTCAGTTCGAATCGAAAAATTCAGTTCTGTATACGTTTAACTCTCAGTTTGGAAACTTTGTTTTCGTTCTAACCACTTTTCACTAATCCTGCTATTCGAAGCTAGCTGTGATATAACAACATATTAGTACACAAAAAGTTTTCATTAGTACACACAAAAGTTTTCCTTTTTTGCGAGGGATTAGTACACATAAAGTTAGAGCTACAGCATATCAGCTGCTTAAGGATTATAGTTTACAAACAACATTCACAATTTCACGAAATCTAGATTCACGGGTGTTCCACAAGTTGTCCTCCAGTGTCCAGTCAGTCCACAGTTCGAGCATTGCGCCGCCTCTCTTCTTCAGAAGATCTCACTGAGGACATGCGGTGCTTTTGTGTACAGGCTCATTGTAGATATAACATAATCTTGATCTCTTTACAGAGTCTTTGTATGGCGCCTTCTCTCAGCCATCTTTTGTCTTCCTGAAGCACAGACACGTTTAGGAGCGGTTAACAAGATCTGCTCTTGCCATAACAAATGCCAAATCCTACTTCCCAAGAATACAAATTGTAGAAATCATATGCTTCTTCAATTCAATTGAATGATATACCAATCTCTGGCTTGGAAACTATATCGGCAGGCTTTTCTGCAAAGCTACTGCTGAAAAACAACAACACTAATATGCGTGAATCATTGACCATTTTTTGAAAAACCATTCAGTTTTTAACCTATTTTATAACTAACTAGAGCCGGTACATTACACATTGCCTCTTATTAAATCTGGCTGCAGTAGTGTTATGCCTCATCTTCATTAGCTTGACATGCTATTCAATAACAAATATACTTTCCCTAGTGTTAATTTTCTATTTCCTGATGGCATTTTGTGCCCGGCCATCAGAGATTAAGTGTAGCACGCTAAGTAGCACACTTGTTAGCGACAAAATTGGTCATAGAGCCGTAGATGTTGATATCTCTAAACTAATAAAGTAATAAGTGTCGAGCAAATGTCATCTACTAGTTCAGAGCTGCATGTTATATTAGATTCAGTAAATAAGTTATATTTTATTTCCGCAGAGAACCATCCAAACATAAATTTACTTAATAAGGAAGAGCATACATCTGAAAACCCAAAGAAAGTCCAGGAATTAATTAGAGGGTGTATAATACTTGTCCAATCAACTAGCCAATTCTATGTCGATACATTTTGGAGTTTGCTCATTTAAGAACTGAACACGTACAGTCCATGAACCATGACTAGTTCAATATCACCAACGCAAACAACAGTTTATTTTTTACACTAACGCCCTAATTGTTCATAGTGCTGTCAATTTTACACTCAATTTACACAATCTAAGTTTTATCTGTGACTATAAACTGACAAGTCGATGCAATCCAGATACCATAGGGCATTGAATTCATGTACCTTTTTTGCCAACATGGTGAGTGAGGAGTGTCTGCCTTGACTCTGAAACAGCATCTCCATTACCCACTGAATCTGCTTCTAAGTTATCTACATTCCTTCGCCTCTTTCGCTCGAATCATTCTTCTAGGTCACAATCTTCATGGATACCATCTGCTTATGCTGCGCTCGACTTAAGAGGGGACATTTGTACTGCGCCGATGAATCACCGGCCGCATTTCCATTCAGATCCAGAAGTTCATTGACCAGTTCTCGAATATCCTAAAGCATGCGTATAAGGTATAGGAACTAGATAAATTACCTGGAGTCAAATATACCATAGCTGAAAATGCTAGCATAAAAAGAAACTTACATGTTATCCCACTCGGCCACTCTGCCTCAGCAATCTGCATCTTCTGGGATTTTCTAGCTATTTGCTTAGCCATTTTCACAAACAGTTTGTGGGCAACATGGACTTGTGTCCCGAAGTGGCAAGATACACTACCGCTGGTCGCATGCGCGTCGCCGGCATGGCCTCGCCTCAGCTTGTCCGTTGGTCACGTCACAGTGGGCCGCGCCGGGAGAGGACCAGCGTGTCGCCTCGCGGCGGTGACGGCCGAACGGCGACGTCGTGGCCGAGGCGACGACCAAGCGCACGACCTCCAGGACGATTGGGCGGAGAGGCCACGCGCCGGCAGTGCCGACCGAACGGCGACGTCGTGTCGGAGGCGGCGGCCACCTCCAGGACGGCCGAGCCGGATGACGACGACGGCCGCGCGCGGCGGCCACGCGGGGTGGCCACGCGTGCACGAGCTCTAGGACGGCCAGGCAGACGATGACGCCGTGGCCGAGGCGGCGAACGACGACGGCCACACGCGATCTCGGTCCCCTCTCGCCGGGACGCACGAGCTCTGCCTCCTCTCGCCGGCAGCGACGCAAGCTGCGGATCGAGCGGCGCGGTTGCTAGTTGTGCGGTAGGTGGAGAGGATAGGTACTCACCACATGCCCACCTACCTGCTGCCGTATTCACTATTTTACCATACGTATATACTACCGTATTAGCATTTTGCAGCTGCTAGTATTTGTTGGAAATCTATTCTGGCACAGATGTTAATGTAGAGACGAGCCAACCACAGACCCACACATGGCAGGAGCACTGGTGCCCATGTGCATGAAATCCCCTCCCTGGAATCTCGCTTGCTCTTTGCACTTAGATCCTGAAAGTAATATTCCTTCACAAGGTAATCTTCGGAGACTCCCAGTGTCACAATTGCGTCCTGAAGAACAAGCAAAGAGCTTTTGTTGCTCTATCATGAGCTTTTGCATGATCGTGTTGATCTGATTCAGTTCGACTCTCATTATCTAGCACTCACTCAGATCCATAACACAAAAAATAAGGTGCTGCCACATTGAATTTGAAGCTCGTACCAACACTGAGGCTAAATTTTTACACGGAAGCTTTTCTTCTCAGTTGGACAGCAACATTCAGCCTTATGGAGCAGAAATCTCGCTACTGATATCTTAGGTCTTCACAAGTTTCATGACAACTTTTCGAGTCTCAAGCAAAGTTCCATTAAAATAGCATAACACTCGTCACTCAGGACAGAGATACAGAATTACCCATATGACAATCGATATATCTGCATTTGTATCACAATTAAACCTGGCAGCAACCATAAATGAAACCTCACAATACTGATCATGATGTTCTGTTAAAGATTTTTTTAGCAACACCGTGTGGGGAGATCCCCACCTACTTTCCATTAAAAAGCCGAATATATCTCGGAAGATTTACAAGCAAGTTTTACACAGAGGGAAACATGGAAGATCAGGAACAAGAACACAACACAGCCTCAAGCTTATAACTATTCTATTAAAGTGATATCTGCATTCGCATCAGCATGAGTAGTTGAGTACCTGTTCTACAACACCGCTTCCGTCGCTGCAATCATGTTGAACAAGTAGATCCTACCCTGCATGCCTTGATGGATTTCTGAAGCTGCCAGGCATAACACCAAAATCATTGTAAGAAGGTCATGTTCATGCCACCACTCCTTCCTGCCTGCACCTTCACTCCTTCAGCCATTCCTTCCACAAGGGGCGTCTACTGTAATGGCATTACCCATCAACCCCATGCCGCGCTGAAGCACCTCAGCCTCCATGCGTCATAAGACAGCGTAAGCATGGAAGCATCCCCATTTCAGGTGCACTACTATCTGCTAAGGGCATCATCGATTTTGTCAGCTACAAATCTGATGCCATTCTGCAACAACCAGGATCACTCATGATGCATGCCAACGTGCCAGTGTATGGACTGTTGTCGCTTGTGTTCACCACAGTACGTTCACCTGCCAATTGGGAGGCATGTCAATATATATACCAGGTTCTTGCTGCAACAGCAAGTTCAGACTTAATTCCATTCTCCAAATGAGAATAACATGGACTACCGGTGCATACTGTCCAAAAGGCTAACGGATAACATCATTGCATCAAAAGAGACATTAGTGTTGATGGAATAGAGATATGGATGAGCTCAGTGAAATAGAAGCTGTAAGCGCACAATTGTCAAAGGATCACAGCACAAGACAGTTTGTCCACTGGTTCAGAAAGAGTACAATGGTGTGGATGCAGGATGCCTGAGAATAAAAACAAATAGACCATCGGGAACTCATACAGCCATGCAGGTTATCCTTTGGATGCCACATGATGGTGAAGGGGGGATTTGTGACCCGCAGGGTGTGGCGCATAGGACGGGACATGCAGGGCCGTACCCAAGAAAACAGAGGCACTGTGCAAATTATCAAATTAGGCTAAGTGCTAAAAGAGCCAAATATTCATGTTTTCTTTCTATTCACATGTCAATATCAAATTTTTTCTCTGATTATTGGACATGCTAAAAAGAGAGCTTTCGCATGTCAAAATTACATTTTTTTTCTCTAAACCTACGAAGATAGCAGTAGTGCACAACAGGATACCACCAGCGAAGCTAGCAGTAGTACCAGCTTTCAAACCACTAATACAAGCTTGAAACCAATTGAAAGCCAAAGAAAGCGCATTTCCTAAGCTAAGAATGTGGTGCCTAAGAAGGAAATAGCCTTGATTCCTATCTATGACCAAGACTATGAAGAGACCTGTTATAAGGAGAGCACCAGCAATAGAGGTCAAACCCACCATCCTTGACAACTCAACATGTGGCTGCACTTGCTCGCGCGTGTTACAAACAGAAGCAACTCATGGTTTCGGACCTCTGGGTTCTTCTTTTTCTGTATGTTTTTACACATTCATTCACCATGAGGGAAGTTAATAGCTTTCCAACCGTGACTCCAAATAATGGACAGTTCAAATCCATGTATTCTCGTCGCAAGGTTGTCAAAACGACATCCACTTAGACATGTTTGAGTGCAATCTCTTCGAAATTTCTTTTGAAGTGATTTTAATTTCTGAACCCTCCTCCAAGTCTAGCCCAATAATTTTTTTTGTAACAAATAAGTGAACTTCTAAATGTAAATGCCATGTTCTCTGGCTAAAAAAAACTAAGAATTGACGAGACAACTCCCAATAGATCAATGGGAGTGGATGGTACCAGTTCATTGTTGTCAACTCATTTCAGTAAGGGGAGTCGTAAATTAGCTACAAAGAGGACAATCTTGGAGAGTCAATTTCGCATAGAACATTTTTGCCATCATGTGTTTCAGTTAAGAAGAGAAGAAGTAAAGAAACAGAGACTCTTGGGAAGCTCACAGGTCAAGAAGAGACGTGGTAATTTGTTGGAGTGTAATTGCCACTTAACAAATTTTGGGGCACTAAAATTTTGAGGGCCCTGTGCAGGTGTCTCCTATACGGGCCCAGGGACATGTGTAAGGGTAAATTGCCCCTAAGTGTGTTTTTGGTAATTAATGACAATCCCTATGGACTAATGTTTTCATTGAGATTTTTATGAAGAAATTGTTCATAGGAATTGCTTGAAGTCCATGTGTTGGATTCAAGGCTTGGATGCCATGAAGATAAAGATATATCTTAAGTATTGGCATCAAGATCATTGAATAGAAGATATGAATCCAATATGACCAAGATGAAGAGAGAATAGTGGAATCAAGTATCTTCCCATGGGCTTACATCAAAAGAAGGATTCAATATGGCCTATGGGAGAATGAAATCAAATGATGTTCTTTATCAAGGTTGAGTTATGAAAGTTCAAGATAAGCATCTCAAGAAGATCATATGCTTGAAGCTTGTCATCCTTTTGGTGATAATAGATTTGTGAAGACATGCCTTAGTGAAGGTATCCCATAGTGGTGTATGGGGGAACATATTGGAAGTCTTCACGAAGCAACAATGATCAAGTGAAGCATTCCGGCTTGACGGAAGTATGAAGCATCATCATCAAGATCAAGTGGGATGCTCAAGGCAAAGGTATGTCCTTGCTAGGTTTTCCTTTTACCGGTCTCAAGGTGTTTGTTGGGAGACCGGGTTATAGGATAGATAGCCGCACTATCAAGAGGGGCTTTCGGTTGGGTAACTTGATCACATCGTCATAGGGAGCTCAATCCTTTGCATACTTTGCATCTTCCTAGTTTGTTGCTTCTTGGTGTTTCTCCATGTGAGGTTCTTGTGCTTGTTGCTAGCTTTCCAACAAGCCCAAGTTCATCGAAAACGGAATCCAAATGCATCGTCTTTTGCGTTTTCGAGTTGAGAGGTTTTACCGGTTCTTCACTTTGGAAGGTTTCACACCTCTCCACATTTCGTATTTTTCCTCTTGACTTTTCTTGGTGTTTCTCTGCATAAAGTTGTAGTACTTTTTCTAAGCTTTTCAAAAAGTCCAAGTTTGCTAAAAACGGAGTTCGGATGCAAAAGTTATCGCGTTTTCCGTATGAGTGTTTTTGCAGTTTTGCAAATCCGGAGTGAAATCCGGAGCTGCTCCGGGCTGCTCCGGGCTGAGCAGTGGCCGGGCACTCGCTCCGGAGTATCGGCCGGAGCTGCTCCGGGCTCTGCTCCGGGCTGCTCCGGAGCTGCTCCGGGCTGCTCCGGGCTGCTCCGGAGCTGCTCCGGGCTGCTCCGGGCTGCTCCGGGATGACCGAAAAATCTCCCTAACGGGCAGTTTTCTTGCCCTATAAAAGGGGGCTTCTTCCCCAACGGTTTTCCAGGGGTTCTAAAGTGTTCTTGAGCTTTTCTCTCACCTCCATTGTTGCCTCTCTTGAGCTTGCTCCCTCTCTCTTCCCTCCAATGATTCTTGCATATTTTTGAGGGATTTGGAAGAGGAGATCTAGATCTACAATCTCCACCAACTCATTCCTCCTCTAAGTGAGGGGAACCTTTGGGATCTAGATCTTGAGGTCATTGGTTGACCTCCACCCTTGTTCTTCCTCTCTAACTCCTCCATAGCATTTGTTGCTTTGGTGGGATTTGAGAGAGAAGGATTTGAGCACTTTCCCTTGTGTTCTTGCTTTGCATCCTTGCATAGTGTTGAGCTCTCCATTACGATTTGTTCGAGTGAGAGACCGTGAGCTTGTTACTCTTGGAGGGTGACCTCCTAGTTGGCTCGGTGGTTGTGCCACGGTGTCCTCTTCGTGGAAGATTGTGAAGAGGCCCGGGCTTCCCCTTCGTGGGAGTTGTGAAGTGGTTGTGGAGCTTGCCATCTCCGGAGTGGAGGAAAAGCTAACCATAAGAAGGGGTCCCTAGCTTCGTGGGGGACTCGGAGAAGAAGGTGAGCCTTCGTGGCGTTCGGGGGCCTTCGTGGTTACCCGCATCTCTCCAACGGTGATTAGCTTACTTTTTGTAAGTGAACATCGGGATACATCTTCGTCTCCGCGTGCCTCGGTTATCTCTATACCCGAGTTTATTTCCTTGTGATAGCCATCGTGCTTGAAGTACTTATATCTTGTTTATCACTTGTGAATTATATCTTGTGCTATCTTGCTTATATCTAGTTGTTGTTGCACTTAGTTGAGCCTAGCATATTTAGGTCTTGTGCTTGAAGAAAATAAACGTTAGTTTAATTCCGCATTCCTTCAAGCCAATTCTGTAATTGTTTTTAAAACGCCTATTCACCCCCCCCCCCCCCCCCCCCCCTCTAGGCGACATCTCGTCCTTTCAACATGGCTTTGCACAATGACAACTTGTTTGACAACAGGAAGGAAAAGGAATGTGAGTTTCCTTCTAATTCCCAATCCCCTGGCTAAATTACTTGCCTGCCTCCACGGAAAAGATCTGAGGGAATTTGTCCTTTTAAATCCCTTGCCCCTCCCTTCTCAACTCCCATTCCCTCCAACCTCGTAATACCCATTTAATAGTTATAATTCTCTCGAACCAAACACACTGTGAGCATCAGGATGGGATGGTGTTACCACTATTACACATTTTGATGAATGGTGAAATCTTATTTAAAGATGTCTAGAACAAAAAATATGACAATGCATTAGACATGTTTAGTAGGTAGTGAGTAGTAACAACGAATACAGGGAAAAAGATTGTGACGATTGTCCGTAAGTAGAATGAATTGCATGAATAAAACAAAAAAATCTTTTGGTGGAAAGAGTTGCTACAGTTATTAGTACAATGTTTGACTAAATTTGCTTATTACCTTCAACAGTTTGATGATCAGTATTGCAAGCACAGTTGCTGGCTTTCTGCATTCTTCAATTGTGACAATGGCCAATGGGGTCAGTGGTCATGACAAACGTATCTTCATAAGGACATGGTGTTATGGTTGGTACATCACATCCATGAAACTGTAATTATCAAAGAGCAGATACCTAGTGAATGGGATATAGGTACAGTTCAACATTTTACTGATGAGGAGGATTCCTATTTATGAGCAGACCTTAAGATATCTACAAAACCTTGTCTCCAGATTTTCAAAACCAAGGTTTACTAGTATCCTTTCTACAGTTTTACTTGATCATTACTTTCTGCAAGAATACATTCTAGTCTATTGGCATGCTGTAGTTTGAAGCTCAGAAAATTCCTAAGAGAAGATACACAGAATATTTTGACTAAACATAGTACAATACTTGTTAAAGGGTGTCATGAAATCAGCTTCCCTAATTTTCACCTTGTTACATGTGGCACTATTTATGTTGTTGACTAACACTCATGATTAAGTAACATTTGAAAACAGCATTAAATTGGGATTAGCTTATGGACCTGAATGATTGATGCCAAGCTGCTGTTTCACTGAAATATGACAAAAAATAAAAAGGAAACCTAAGGAAAGGGGAAACAAAAAATATGACAATGCACGAGACACGTTTAGAAGGTAGTGAGTAGTACAAGGAATACAGGGGAAATGATTGGTTACGATTCTCTATGAATAGAACGAGTGTCTTGATTACAAGAAAAAAAAATTGGTGGAAATAGTTGGTTCAGTCATTAGTACAATGCCTGACTAAATGTGCTTACATCGTACAAATTTCCCTGGGAAATAATAACGGAATGAACATTTATTACCTTCAACAGTTTGATGATCAATATTGCATGCATAGTTATTGGCTTTCTGCATTCTTCCATTGTGGCAATGGGATCAGCAATCATGATGAATGAATCTTCATAAGGACGTGGTGTTGTGGTTGTTCATTGTATCACACCCACACCATGAATCTGCAATTATCAAAGAGCAGATACCTAGTGAATGGGATATAGGTACAGTTCAACATTTTACTGGTAAGATTCCTATTTAAACAGCAGATAGACCTGTAATTTCAAAATTTTACTGTTTATTCTCTAGCCAATGTGAGTGGCTTCAGATTCTGCTAGGCAAAAACATTGTTTCTTCTGTACACGAGGAATTTAGACTATAATTTTTCTGTGTGTTATTCTTTTTTCATTTTGTTGCTGGCAGTTCTGCTTCTGCCTACTGTGAAGTTGAAACCATATCTGCACAATTATCGATCGAGGCAGTGTTACTGTGTTATGTATATGGATAAGAGCAGACCTCAAGATATCTATAAAACTGTGTTTCCAGATTCTCAAACCAAGGTTTACTAGTATCCTTTCTACAGCTTTACTTGATCATGAGTACATTCTAGGACATTGGCACACTGTAGTTTAAAGCTCTAAGAAATTTCATGACAGAAGATACACACAGCATATTTTGACTAAACATAGATAGAGTACTTATTAAATGTTGTGAATTTTTCTTCCCTAATTTCCACCTTGTTACAAATGGGATTATGTATGTTCTTTGACTAACAATCTTAATTAAGCAACATCTGAAAGGAAGAATGTATCAGGATTACCTTATGGGCCTGAATGATTGATGTGAAGTTGTTGTTGATTTACTCCCTCTGATCAGAAATAAGTGTCGGTGACTTAGTAAATCACTGACAATTATTTCCGATCGGAGTGAGTAATAAACACTTAATGTCAGTGTAAAACAAGCACATCCAGGTTCACCCAAATATGACAAAAATGGAAGTAATATACTAATATCCTTTTTTTAGGGAAGATACGAATATCCTGGTATATGTAGAACTTGCATCAAACAGTAGCTTACAAGAGAAGTGCAGGTTTCTTCCCGACAAAGGTAGAGCATACCGAACAGTTTGATCTTCTCCCTAGAAGATGCAATGTTTCATGCTTCAAGTCCACAACTCTTGGAAAACAGAAGTGATGGGGAGAGGGGGAACGACATTGTTTTCAGGCAAGTATTATCTTCTCTCCAACAGAGACATGATATTGGTTTATGGAAATAGTACTGTTCCCTGAAATGAGAAGTGTGGTCCTCTAGGACAAAACATAACACATAAGCAGTTATTATCAAATGTAGGTTCAGGCAACTTACTTTTCGTGTTTGAAAGAAATTTGGAATACAAAAGTAAGATTTGTAAGTGTTATACCTAACTTATTAGGCGACATTGTCAATGCTCAGGTTCTAACGCCGGGTGATACTCTGGAACTTCTCTTTGTTAGAAACCTACACTGCCAAATCAGCATATGATGCTGTCTTCTAAGGAACAACAAAATTCCTCTACTGAAGTTCAATCTAGGATTACTGGGCTCCTCTCAGCAAAGTGTTTGCTTGGCTGGCGATGGCTGATCGCTGTTGGATGGCTGAGCGCCACCTACAACATGGACAGTGTTTGCTTGGCTGGCGATGGCTGATCGCTGTTGGATGGCTGAGCACCACCTACGACATGGACTGACAGACGACACATATTGAATCCATATCTCATCTTCTGACACAATGCTACTTTGCTCAGCAAGTGTGGCATGATGTTTCTGCTCACCTTGGGATCCAGCCCTGCATGCCACCACCTGACAAGGACTTCACTGCTTGATTTGAGTTTGCTCATCCCAGTGCACCACCCGTCATCCAAAAGGGAATCAAATCCATCATTATCCTGACAATATGGAGACTTTGGAAGCTGCACAATGATCATGTTTCAATGGTGCCACCCCTAGCCGACTTGAGCTTGTCCACTCCATTCTTGATGAGGCTAGGCTGTGGATGTTAGCTGGCACCAATGCACTTTGCTGTCTGTCCGCTCCATGTTCTGCCTCCGGATGCTTAGCTGTGTAGGCTAGCGGGTGCTGGCCTTGTACAGTTTCATTTTTCCTTTCTCTTCCATTTTTTGAGCTTGATTTGTACCCCTTCCGTCATCCTGCCGGTTTTCTTTTAAGATAAGAAGACATGCACTTTGGAGTGTGTTCGAGAAAAACTTATTAATTGAAATCATTAATAGCCAAACCACTAGCACCTGCTGCCTTTCTCACGCCTCTTTTGTCCATAGTCTCCCTCACTTTGTCACTGTAGTTCCAGTGACCACCAGCAGCATACAGGTTAGAAAGCAAAACATACCCACCCTCTTCTGAGGGTTCAAGACGAAGGAGTTCTTCAGAAGCAATCTCTGCAACTTCGGTATTCTGACAAGCTGAACTCGCACTTAAAATGGAACCCCATATAGACCGACTTGGTTTCATAGGCATACTCCTAGCCAATCCTACTGCATCAGACAGCCTACCTGATCGCGCAAGGAGATCAACCATACAGCCAAAGTGTTCTATCCCTGGTTCAATGTTGAAGCTTTGCTTCATAGTATAAAAAATCTTACACCCTTCATCTAGGAGACCGGCATGACTACATGCTCCCAGAACAGCGACCAATGTCACGCCATTAGGTGCTACACCCTCCTTTTGCATATCCCAAAATAGGTCCAATGCTCTGGTTCCACAGCCATGGAATGCAAGGCCCGATATCATCGCTGTCCACAAGGTAACATCTTTATCCAAGGCCTTCTTAAACACCGCATAGGCTAAATCAACATTTCCACATTTGCAGTACATGTCTACGAGAGCAGAAGCCAGGAAAGCATCTTGAATTCCATGTTCTTTAACCAACCAACCATGGACACTCTTTCCTGGATTCAAGCCCCCCGTGCTTCCAGCTGCAGAGATCAAAGTAACAGCAGTAACCTTATCAGGTCTTACACAACTAGCAAGCATGGCACTGAATAGCTCAACCACCGCAGCGAACCCTCTGCATCGAGCATACCCAGATAGAAGAACATTCCACGAGATTATATCCCTGCAAGGTGCGTCGAAGAAAAACTTCCTAGCGCTGTCCAACATGCCAGCATCAGCGAACCCTGAGATCATGGTGTTCCATGAAATGTCATCCTTCTCCCAATCTTCACCAAAGAGTCCCATGGCAGTGTCCATTTGACCACATTTGGCATACATGTCTAGAAGGGCGTTGCTCAAAATCAATCCCCTGTCTGCTATATCCATCCTCCGCGCGACAGCGCCGTGAATGGACCTCCCCAGAAGCACGTTCTTCAGACGCCCGCAGCAGGAGAGGAGAGCAACAGCCGCATACTGATCAAAAGACATTTCCATCGACGCCATATTTCGGAAAAGCTGCAACGCCTTCACGCTGAACCCTCTCCTGGCGTACCCTGAGAGCATGACGTTGCAGGACACGGTGTCCAGCGCCGGCGCACGCCGGAACATCGCCTCGGCCGTGTCCACGTCGCCGGCGTCCAGGTACATCTTGAGGAGCGAGTTCCGCAGGTACACGCGCGAGTGCAGGCCAGTGAGGAGGACGTGGGCGTGCACCTGCCTCCCGAGGGACGGGTGTTGGACGGACCTGAGCAGCGCCAGGAAGGTCCGCTCGTCGGGGCCGGCGGGGGAGGCGAGGATGGACCTGTAGAGGGCGACGGAGCGGTTCGTAGAGGTTGGGGAGAGCGCCGCGAGCGCCAGGTTGCGGATGTAGAGGTTGGGGCGGGGCGTGAAGTGCTCGAACAGGAGCAGGCCCTCGCGCGTGTGCTGAGGGAAGACGACGGTGGCGAAGTGGAGGAGGCGGCTCATGGGGAAGGTCTGGAAGGCGAGGCCGAGGCGGAGCATGTGGGCGAGGATCGCCTTGAACGGCCGCACCCCGCCCCGGCACCGCTCCAGGAGGACCAGCGCCGGGTGGTCCAGACGCAGCGAGACGGTCGGGTCCCAGGGGCGCACCGCGGCGGCGGCGGTTGCCATCACGTAGAAAGCAGAGTTTTCTCGCCGCCGGCGCCGCGAGGCCGGCGGCGGTCGGCTCCAGCGAGTGGGGAGCGCTCGGTGGCAGAGGGCGTCGCAGTGGAAGGCCCAACAACGTGGTAATGGGCTTCGCTCGGTGCGCGGCCGCGGAGAGCAACGGAAGCGAGTCGATTAGATTAGCCCCACCTCGGTAATCGGCAGTTGATTCAAGTGATTTATATACTCTGCGCTCCCACAAGTTATCGCAAGCTTGGTAGTGCCCGAGATCGTTTTTTTTTTGAAAGGAACACGCTGTGCATTCCATTTACATTACGATGCTGGACAGGTCGCCAGCAACAATGTTCAGTACAAATTCAGGGAGTTGGCCCAACCAAGTCTCATAGGTGCCAACTTCTAGATTAGCCCCATGCGCAGCTAAAGTGTGCGCCACAGAGTTACAAGCACGAGGACAACATACAACACTAACATCAGAAAAACTCACACACAACTGAAATTTGATGACTCTGAAGATAGCTCCAATTTCAGCTAGGTCATAGTCGTCCGTGGTTACTGCCTTCTTCAGCTGTGCCGAATCGGTTTCGATCATCACTCTGTCACAACCCATCTGAACAGCACTATTAATGGCATAAGACATTGCCAAAGCTTCAGCATGGAGGGCATCAGTAACTCGCTCTAAATGTCCCGCGCCTGCAGCGAGTGCAGTACCTTGGTCATCTCTGATTATAAATCCCCAGCCACCAGCTCTGGAAGTCTTGGGGAAAGCAGCGTCAGTATTGATCTTCAGGATCCCAGGTGGTGGTTGTGACCAAGAGCGCTTCAGTAGTTGTTTTGGTCTCTTCTCCTCTTGCTTGGCCTTCATTATATTCCTGAAGTGGTAGTCACAAGAAGAGAGAAAATCATCAGTTGATTTAATAACCTCCCCAGCATTTGCTTTATTTCTTTCATGCCACCAAAGCCAGAGCAGTAGGCATGTTTTTAATTTATCCTCCTTTGGTAATTTAAGAATTTCTTCTATGAAGTCTAGAGCATTCACACAAGTAATCAGTTTCAACCTGATATGTTCAAGTTGAGCCCTTCTCCACACATGTTTCACTTTCTTGCACTTGACAAAGCAGTGTCCCCCATCCTCATCTAGTCTAAAGCAAAGGGGGCAGCGAGTATCTACCTGCATGCCTCTGTGATGGAGCTTCATCCGCAGCGGTAAGCTGTTTGTAGACAAACGCCATAAAAAGTGAAGCACCTTTTTGGGGAGGGGTAGCGACCATATCTTATGCCAATCGAAATTACCATGTTCTTCAGCTGCACTGGAGGAGGATGTTAGGCCTGAAATATATTCACGGGCTGCGCTATCAACCGCAACTCTGTAGGCAGATTTAACAGAAAATATACCTCTTTTATCATAGTGCCATGCCATGAAGTCTTGAATATGCTCCTGGATTGGGATCTGGATGATAATTTTTGCATCTTCAGAAGTGAAAACTCGCTCCACTAAGTCTTCCTTCCATTTATTTGTGACTGGGTCAATCAGTCCATTAACTCTAGTTACCGAGTTGTTGCCCTTTTGGGTAGTGACCCTTCTAGTGCTGCCTCTCGGGATCCACGGGTCACACCAGATGTTAATGTTCTCACCATTTCCAACTCTCCATATAATCCCCTTCTTTAGTAGTTGTACGCCTTTCAGTATGCTGCGCCAAGCATAGGAGATACCGTTCCTTGGTGTAGCTTCTAAAATCGAGAAATCTGGGTAGTACCTTGCCGACAGAACCTTTGCGCATAGGGAAGTGGGGTTTTGGAGCAGCCTCCATGCTTGCTTTGCGAGCATGGCCATATTGAAAGCATAAAGATTTCTAAACCCTAAACCTCCATTCCTTTTTGGTGTTGTTAGTCTCTCCCAACTGAGCCAATGCACTTTGTTTTCCTTGTCCATCTCGCTCCACCAGTACCTATTAATCATGGTGCTCAATTCATCACATAGACCTTTGGTAAGGTCAAAGCATGCCATGGTGTAAACAGGAATTGCTTGTGCAACAGCCTTTACCAATGTTTCTTTTCCTGGCTTTGAGAGTAGTTTCTCCTTCCATCCATGAATCTTTTTCCATAAACTTTCCTTCAAATAAGCAAACGTCTTTGCTTTGGATTTTCCGATATACGTTGGAAGACCTAAATATTTTGATGATAGGCCCTCTGTTGTAATGTTTAGGATGCTCCTCATTTCTTCCTTCTGCCATGGCCTTGTATTTTTACTAAATAGAATAGAAGACTTCTCTTTGTTTATCATTTGGCCTGAGCATGCTTCATATATACTTAGGATATGGTTGACTTCTTGAGCACTATTTCCATTAGCCTCCATTAGCAGCAATGAGTCATCTGCAAATAGAAGATGACTGACACTAGGAGCTCCTCTGCATACCTTGATTCCTTTGAGCGACCCATTCAAGTCAGCATTGTGAAGCATGGCTGAAAACCCCTCTGCACATAAAAGGAATAAGTATGGGGAGAGTGGATCTCCCTGGCGGAGGCCCCTTTGGGGTGTAATCGTATCTGTGACATCCCCATTCACCTTGATCTGGTATCTTACAGTGGAAATGCATTTCATTATCAATTTAATCCATTCCCTATCAAAACCCAGCCTATGCATCATATCTTTTAGGAAGAACCACTCAACACGGTCGTAAGCCTTGCTCATGTCGAGTTTTATCGCTGCATACCCCACTGAACCATTTCTTTTCCTCTGTAAGAAATGTGTTAACTCATATGCTAGCAAAACATTATCCGAAATGAGTCGCCCAGGTACAAACGCACTCTGGTTAGGAGAGATAATATCCGGCAATATAACTTTGAGCCTGTTAGTGATCACCTTAGAGACCAATTTGTACACTACGTTACATAAGCTGATTGGTCTGAGGTCTTTTATCTTAGTTGGGTTGGAATTCTTCGGGATTAGAACAATGAGAGTATCGTTCCAGCCTTCCGGCATGTCACCTCCCCTCAGAATATGCAGCACATCCTTGACCACCTGCTCCCCTACAGTCTGCCAAAACCTTTTATAGAAGATAGCAGGCATCCCGTCGGGCCCAGGCGCCTTAAGGTCTCCAATACAATCTAAGGCTGCTCTAACCTCTTCTTCTGTATACTTAGCACATAGGAAGCAATTCATATTTTCTGTTACTTTTGGTTGCACAGCCAGCATAATTTCTTCATTGTCGGTCCCAGCTGTGGAGGAGAAAATGTTAAAAAAAGTAATTTGCAATATGCTCCTTTAGTGAATCAACTCCCTCCACCCAGCTTCCATCTTCCCTCTGCAAACTTGTAATTGTGTTTCTTCTTTTTCTTTCTGACGCAAAGGCATGAAAAAATTTAGTATTCTTGTCTCCAGCTTGTAACCATTTAACTTTTGCTCGTTGCCTCCAATGAGTATCCAGCTGGTGTTCTAGGCGGTCTAGTTTTTCTCGCAGAAGGTGTTCTCTTGATACATTATCTTCGTTTATGTCACCCCTTATCACATTCTCCAAATCCTTCTTTAGGTCTTTTATTCTCTTATTGAGATCACCCAGCACATTCGTGTCCCAGTTTCTTAGGTCACCTGCAACCCTGCGCAACATGCCTTGAGTACTAGTATCCCCTTCCAACCTTGCTGTGGCCCAGGCATTGTTCACGATCACCTCACAATCTTCTTCCTCGAGCCACCTTGCTTCAAATCTGAAATTATGTGCTTTTCTCCTGAAACTTCGTGCACCTCTAGCTCCATCTAGCTGGATGATTATAGGCCTGTGATCTGAATGGTGCGGGTCACCATTCACAACTTTAAAATGTGGGAACCTTGCACACCAACTCCTCGACCCTACAGCTCTATCCAGCCTCTCCTTTATGTATCGACTAGCCTCCCAACTATGATTGCGCCAAGTGTACTTGTCACCCACATAACCTAGGTCCCTGAGACCACAATCAGCAAGAGCCATCCTAAAACCCTCCATTTGACTTTCTGCTCTAGCTGGCCCTCCTTTCTTCTCGTGGTTATACAATATTTCGTTAAAATCGCCTGCACACAGCCATGGCAAGTCCATTTGCTGATTGAGTATGCGAAGGAGTTTCCATGTTAGTTCCCTTTTCTCACTCGATGGTTCCCCATAAAAGCCCGTGAACCTCCATCTAAAGCCATCCTTCTCTGTCACCACAACATCAATATGGTATCTCGAGTAGTTGTGCAACTCCAGCACTAATTCTTTCTTCCAAAACATGACTAAGCCTCCACTTTTTCCTTCACAGTCTATTACCACCATATTACCCATACCCAACATCCATTTAAATTTTTCTATTCTTCTCTTATCCATTTTTGTTTCAGATAAGAAAAGAATGTCGGGGTCTACCTTCTTCTGGAGATCCAGAAGTCCTCTCACTGCCGGGCCATTCCCCAAACCCCGGCAGTTCCACGATGCAATCCTCATTTTGCTTCGCGGGACTGAACTGCCAGCCCCGCTTCCATTTCAGAGTTGAGTTCACTAACTGTGTTTTGAACATCTTGACATTTTCCTTGATTCTCCTTTCTGACAAGATTTCCCACACTATCTGCACTTGATGTTGCATCAATTTCCATTCTTCCCTTTTTTACAACTTCCTGTTCGAGATCAATTTCCATGAATGTAGGCCTCCTCTTCCTTGTCTCCGGTACACTTAAGGTTTTATGTTGTGTTGGCTTTGTTCTCTCCCGGCGCTTAAAGGTTGCACGCTTCTCCTCCTGATTAAGTATGCGAGAGCTCGGCACATTTGCTATCGCCACCCTTGTTTCTGCTACCATATTATTTTCTCGCACATTAACCATGCCTCTCCCCGCGTTTTCACTATTGTCAGCCACAACACCGGTTCCCTTGCTCCCCTCTGATACGTTTCCTCCCTGTTCCCGCATACGCTTAGAGTCCAGCGCCATTGGGACACGTTGGGCTGCACCACTCTGCTTTAGCGGGTCTGCTATAAAATCGCATGAAGCATCTTCTAGATTAAGTTTCTTTCTATTTTCTCCTACCACCTTCTCTCCTGATTGTAACTTTAGCGGGCTAGACACCTCCCGCTCCTCTCCCTTTTGTGAACCTCCAGCCACTTCTTCATTGGTGGTAATCTTCCTCCAAAACAGAGCATCACTAGCTCTATTGTTGCTCCTCCCAAAACCCCATTTTTCACTTGATTCCCTTCCCCTATCCCCTTCGCTAGAGCTCCTCCTCCATACATCAGCTTTAAGCCATGGACCGATGATACGTCTCAAACGTATCTATAATTTTTGATGCTCCATGCTTGTTTTTACACCAGTTGCCTATTGTTTCGTTACACTTAGTGGCATTTTTATACATTTTCCGGAACTAACCTATTAACGAAGTGCCACAGTGCCAGTTTCCTGTTTTCTGCTGTTTTTGTGTTTCAGAAGTGATACACAGGAAATATTCTCGGAATTGGACGAAACAAAAGCCAGAAGTCCTATTTTTCTCGGGAGCATCCAGACATCCGAAGAGAGGAAGGAGAGGGGCCAGAGGCCACCCTCACAAGGGGCTGGCGCGGCCCAGGCCCTGGTCGCGCCACCCCTATGTGAGGAGTCCCTGGCTGCCCTCTTGTGACGCCCCTTCGCCTATAAGAAGCCTCGGGACGGAAAAACCTAAGCCCCCGATCAATTTTCCAGAAAGAGTTCCGCAGCTCCGCCGCCATCGCCGACGAATTTCGGGGGACAGAAGTCTCTGTTCCGGCACCCTGCCGGGACGGGGAAGTGCCCCCGGAGCCATCTCCATCGGTCTCCATCGCCGTCTCCGCCGTCTCCATCGACCTCACCGCCATCTCCATCAACCTTGCTGTCTCCTATGATGAGGAGGGAGTAGTTCATCCCCGGGGCTGAGGGCTCTACCGGTAGCTATGTGGTTCACCTCTCTCTCCCATGATGTGATCTTTATGTGATCGTGAGCTTTGTATCATGTTGAACAAGTACATGTTATTATTCAGATATTTTGTGTACTCTAGTGATGTTATTAAAGTAATCTATTCCTCCTGTTATGGTGTAACGGTGACAGTGCGTGCATCATGGTGGTACTTGGTTTAGGCTACGATTGTGATCCCTTGTGGATTATGAGAATAATTATTGCTATGATAGTTTGAGTGATTTATTCCTCCTTTCATGGTGTAAAGGTGTGAGTGTGTGCACCGTGTTAGTACTTGGTTTAAGTTGCAATGATTTCTATCTTGAGTTGTGATCTGATTTGGGTATCGCTATGAGTGGTGTTTGTCAAGTACTTGATGAACTTTAAGGGGTGCTTTTGTAGCCACTACACAGTGATTAGTGTTATTCAATAGGAGAGTAATTCAGAGTACCTTAGCAAGAGAAGTTACTTGTTCATTCATGTTATATTGTTGGGAGTGTGTCCACTAGTGAAAGTATGATCCCTAGGCCTTGTTTCTAAGCATTGCACACCGTTTACTTGCTATTTTGTTAGTTGTTTGCTCGCAGCGATATTTATTTCACATCACGTTTGCTACTTATAATCATCTATACCACTTGTATTTCACTATCTCTTCGTCGAACTAGTGCACCTATACATCTGACAAGTGTATTGGGTGTGTTGGGGACACAAGAGACTTTCTGTATCGTAATTGCAGGGTTGCTTGAGAGGGATAGCTTTGACCTCTAACCTCCCTGAGTTCGATAAACCTTGGGTGATCCACTTAAGGGAAACTTGCTGCTGTTCTACAAACCTCTGCACTTGGAGGCCCAACAAGTGTCTACAAGAATAGAAGTGCGTAGACATCAAGCTCTTTTCTGGCGCCGTTGCCGGGGAGGTAAGGTAAAAGGTACTCGCATCCTCCTGTGTGAGTGCTCGGAGTTATTTCCTTTAGATTCTGCAATTACATCTTTTTGTTTCTTGTTTTTATTTTCACTAGTTAGGCTTAATGGAAAATAAAGAGTTCTTTAGTCTTTTTTCTGAGTTTAGATTTGATGAGAAAATTGAAAATCCTTTGGAGCCTATTTCGCATAGCAATGTTATTAGTACGAATGCTTTGAATACTGTTAATGCTAATGCTATAGAAAAGTCTAAGCTTGGGGAAGCTGGTTTTGTTGAGTATGATATTTTTAGTCCCCTAGCTTTAGTGGAGAAAGTTTGCTCTGATGATATTTTATCTCCCATATGTGATGTTTCTAATGATGCTTGTGCTCCTCATCCTTTTAAAATACCTACGAAGATTGTTGAATGTGTTAGGGATAACTGCTATTTAGGTGATGGAACTGTCCATCCTGGTGATCATTTGCTTTTTATACATGAATTATGCGAGTTGTTCCAGTGTGCAGGTATTTCAATGAACCAAGTTAAGAAGAAGTTATTCTCTTTGTCTCTGAAAGGCAGAGCTGAGGAATGGTTTCGGCTGCTTGAAGATGGTCCATCTATTGACTGGGAGGAAATTGTGCATCTCTTTTATTCTAAATTCTATCCTTCTAGTCAGGTTTATAAAGATAGAAATTACATTTATAATTTTCATCCGCATGAGGGAGAAAGCATTGCCCAAGCTTGGGGAAGATTGAAGTTACTAATGCATAAATGTCCTATTCATGATCTTCCCCGTAATATTGTTATTGATAATTTTTATGCATGGCTTACTCTTCCTGATAAGGATTATTTGGATGCTTCTTGCTTTGGATCATTCACTCATATGAAGGAAGATGCTAAGTGGAAACTTCTTGACCGTATACAAGAGAATGCTGAAGGATGGGAAAATGACAAAGGTAAAGGATCAGGTATGAATTATGAGTTTGATTGCATTAAGTCTTTCGCTGAAACTGCTAATTTTCAAGAGCTTAGTGCTAAATATGGTCTTGATCCTCAAATTATGGTTGATTGCTTTAAAGCCTTTGCTTCCCATATGAATGTTCCTAAAGGAAATGGGGACGTGTATCATGAACCTTTTAAGGACACTTGCATAGAAAGTGATATTGTTGTTGATGATTGCAACAAACATGCTCAAACTTCTAAAAGTACTATTTCTTATAAGCATGTTAATTTTTGTGGAGTACATAGACCTTGTGAACAGAGTTACAACAAGGAAGGTTATTGCATCACCCACGCAAATGAAGAAACCAGCATGTGGCTCAAGGATCTAGATGTGCTTGGTGAATGGGTTTGTGAGCTTTTCTTTGTGAATTTTGTGGTGAAAAGGGGCACTTTAATTTTCAATGCCCAATTAATCGAACGAGTACCGCAGATTTGTATTGTGATGATAAGATTACTTCCAATCAGTATGATGAGCTTACTTTGTTTTTGAATTGTGAAGAGATATCTAGAAAGATTGCTTTGGTAGACATGAATGAGGTTGATATCAATAGCACCCTTCGTGGTTGTCTTCTCTATTGTGCTAAAGATTGCCTTGCAAATACTTACATTCAAAATCTTATTAAACATGATGATTTGCCAAGCTATGATAGGACTAATAGATGTTTCGATCTTATTAATAGAGAGGAGGAATCCTCCAAAGTTTCTTCTGTTGTTTCTGTTAGTAAACCAGATTATGTGGAGAAGATGCCTTTCCCTCCTAAAGAATATGTGGAGAAGATGCCCTTCAAGTCTCTCCCTCCTAAAGGAGAGAGTAAGAAGAGTAAGAAGAAGAAGAAGAAGAAGAAGAAGAAGAAGAGGAGTAAGAGGCGAGAGGACACGGTATCTTCCCCTAAGCGTTATGATCCTGCTATAGATTATGATAATTCTGATTGGGATGATGTTCCTATGCCTATCACTTATGTTAGTGATCATGATTGGGAAAAGCACTCTACTTTTGATATTGAAAATCTTTTTGGTACCAATTCTAATAATTGTTGTACCATTAGTGCTATCCATGTTCTTTCTTATGATGATATGTTTGATGAATATGCTTTGCGACATAGTAGTTCTCTAGCTTGTGATGATGGGTATAATATTTTCAGCTCACCTACTTTTGAGGAGAAAATTAGTTATGATTACAATATGCCTCCTATTTTTGATGATTATGGTGATGAGAATAATTATTCTGTTGATTCTGCTCCTACTACTATTGTTCATGTGGGGAGTATTAATCCTTTTATGCATGTGGCTCATGATAGAGATGCTTTATGTGATAGTTATATTGTTAGTTCTATTCATGATGCTACTGAAAGTTATTATGAGAGAGGGAAACATGGTTTGATGAATCTCAACAATATTGAGTTTCCCCTCTTTATGTTGCAATTCTTGAAGTTGTACTTGTTTTGCCTCCCTATGCTTTTTGCTTTGCGCTTTCATGACTTGTCTCTTTACAAGACTATTTTTCATAGGAAGTGGTTTAGATTTAAATGTGTTCCATACTTGCTTTTTGATGCTCTATATTGCTTTAAATTCTTATATGGTGCCTTTGCCTCAAGCTTTTATATGGTGCCCACATGAGCATCTTTGCAAATTACTGCGCCTAGCTCAAAGGCGTTAAAGAAAAGCACTCTTGGGAGATAACCCAATGTTTTATTTTCAGTGCTTTTTCTTTTATTTGAGTCTTGGAAGTTATTACTACTGTAATAACCGCTCCTTATCCTTTTTATTTTGTTGTTGTACCAAGAGAAGCCTCTAATTTGAGTGAGGTAAGATTTGGGGATGTTGCTGTCCTGAAACAGTTTTCGGTGCTGCACCGTAAAAATTCGTGAAAATTCTATGTATATCTTTTGGACCTGCGATTTCTTGTGCATATGCCCCAGGTTATATCCAAACTTTTGTTAGTTGAACACTTTTTGATTTGAGCAACAGAAAATCCCTCAAAAATTCGACCTTTGTCAGCTGTTCAGTTTTGACAGATTTCTGCCAATATTTGTGTTTGCCACTTTATCGCTTTCTTTTGAGTTCTTTTGATTATGGAACTTTTAGGGAAGTTGCTACAGTAGTATATGCTATATATGTGGTGGTTTTAGGTTAAAACCTGAAGCAAAAAGAGGTTGAATATATGTTATGCTTACACTAATATTGCTAATAGAATTGTGTTTAGTTTTGTATGAAGGAAGTTTTCAAGTGTAGGGATTGGAGAATGATGAGATGAGATGAAGAATGGACAAAAGCTCAAGCTTGGGGATGCCCATGCATCACCCCAAGAAATATCCAAGAAGTACAAGCGTCAAAGCTTGGGGATGCCCCCGAGGCACCCCTTCTTCATCGGCAAAAATCAGGTCACCTTTCAAGACACTATATTTTTATTGCTTCATGCACTATGTGTTTTTCTTGGAGCGTCAGTTGTTTTAGTTTTCGGTATTAGTTTAGTTTAGTTTGCTGCAATAAATGGTTAGATCACATCATGTTTCTTTTGGAGGAGATGAACTTGCTTTTCATTTGCCAAGAACACTCTAGTTTTCACTCTTATCGTTAAATGAGTGTTCTTCTTTTTCCGCTGCTGCTTTTGGTTTTCGTTTTCGCCTTGATTTGCATTCAGATCTTGTCATATCTTTTCATCAAGGTGTATTTTTGCCTCTGATCTTTATTGGTTTTCATCAAAAGAGGTTGTCTTAAAAATTTCAAATGGTGTTGGAAAAGAGAAAAAGCTTTGTGCAAAATAGTGGTACAAGAAGGAGCTTGTGTAGACTGCGGCTTAGGCTTTTTCATGTCATGCTTGATGTCTTTTTGATAGTATGCTTAGTGGTTTTGCTGTAGCATGACTTGTCTCAAATAACTGAGATTGCTTAATGAGCCTTTGAAAAAATCATGCGTTGTTTTTATTGTATGGAAGCATTATTTTGGTTTTCTCCTTGATGCTTTATTTGGGTTGACTTGGCGCATGCTCACACATGTTAGACTCTTCCAAAGTCGCCATTAGCCTTCATGATCATTTAGTTTTTGACTTTTGATGCCATCGTATGCTTCTTTTAATGTCGCTTTGTCGCTTTGCATGATTATGGCCGTTATTGCTCTCTTAGTTGGTCGCTCCCAGTCTTTTGCTAGCCCTCACCTTGTACTGAGTATGAGCTCTACTCGTGCATCCAACTCCTAAAAAGCCAAGTTTGCCATTGTGTCCACTATAAACTCCTATGCATGGTATTTGTAAGCCATTCCAAAGTAAAATTTTCGTGTGCTACCTTTCAAAAACCTTCAAAATACTTCTCGTTTTGTGACACTGTTTTCAGCTCATGGGGACGTAGTGGTCGGATTTGCTATCTTCCATATTGTTTATTCCAAAAAAGAAAAAAAAAAGAAAAAAAAAAGAAAAAAGGCACTCCTCCAAGAATGTGAATGTTGGTGGGCACCCGATGGAATCGGTTAGCCATGGTATGTGAAAGGAAAAGGTGGGGAGGAGTGCCAAGTTTTATAAAAAGAGCACCAAAGTGCCAATCTCTCTCTCAAAAACTTGCTTTATTTTTGTATGGAAGATAGTAAGAACCCCATTGCCAGTCGTTGACAAAGACAACCACCTCTCAAAATCAAGTTTTCTCTCTGTTTTACAAAATGAAAAGCTCTAGCACATGTTTAAATCACTGCTTCCCTCTGCGAAGGGCCTTTCTTTTACTTTTATGTTGAGTCACCACCTTCTTTCTTTATGCACCATTAAGAGAGCATAGTTGTCATTCTTAGTGTGATATGCATTGTCCCAAGGTTCATTGATTGACTCATATTATTGGTTTCACTTGTTCTTAAATTATTTGTATCTAGTCGCCCTCTTAAACTTTGAGGTGTCCTATGCATTTATGTTTTGCTCTCTTTGAAGGACAAGCTGAAAACCATTTGCAAGTTTTTCCTTATGATTTGAACACACGTTTGACTTTCATTGTTTCATTATCATGATCTTTTGTTTGTGTTCATTTGCATGTTTACAACATGGTTGCTAAGTTCTTATTGTCATGATTATATCTTTCATGCCCATGTTTTAAGTTCTATTTGATCCCAGCTCACCAATGCTTACATATATGATCAAGATTGTGTAGGTGCATGTCACCTCAAAAATTATTCTTTTGTTATCACTTACCTACTCGAGGACGAGCAGGAGTTAAGCTTGGGGATGCTTGATACGTCTCAAACGTATCTATAATTTTTGATGCTCCATGCTTGTTTTTACACCAGTTGCCTATTGTTTCGTTACACTTAGTGGCATTTTTATACATTTTCCGGAACTAACCTATTAACGAAGTGCCACAGTGCCAGTTTCCTGTTTTCTGCTGTTTTTGTGTTTCAGAAGTGATACACAGGAAATATTCTCGGAATTGGACGAAACAAAAGCCAGAAGTCCTATTTTTCTCGGGAGCATCCAGACATCCGAAGAGAGGAAGGAGAGGGGCCAGAGGCCACCCTCACAAGGGGCTGGCGCGGCCCAGGCCCTGGTCGCGCCACCCCTATGTGAGGAGTCCCTGGCTGCCCTCTCGCGACGCCCCTTCGCCTATAAGAAGCCTCGGGACGGAAAAACCTAAGCCCCCGATCAATTTTCCAGAAAGAGTTCCGCAGCTCCGCCGCCATCGCCGACGAATTTCGGGGGACAGAAGTCTCTGTTCCGGCACCCTGCCGGGACGGGGAAGTGCCCCTGGAGCCATCTCCATCGGTCTCCATCGCCGTCTCCGCCGTCTCCATCGACCTCACCGCCATCTCCATCAACCTTGCTGTCTCCTATGATGAGGAGGGAGTAGTTCATCCCCGGGGCTGAGGGCTCTACCGGTAGCTATGTGGTTCACCTCTCTCTCCCATGATGTGATCTTTATGTGATCGTGAGCTTTGTATCATGTTGAACAAGTACATGTTATTATTCATATATTTTGTGTACTCTAGTGATGTTATTAAAGTAATCTATTCCTCCTGTTATGGTGTAACGGTGACAGTGCGTGCATCATGGTGGTACTTGGTTTAGGCTACGATTGTGATCCCTTGTGGATTATGAGAATAATTATTGCTATGATAGTTTGAGTGATTTATTCCTCCTTTCATGGTGTAAAGGTGTGAGTGTGTGCACCGTGTTAGTACTTGGTTTAAGTTGCAATGATTTCTATCTTAAGTTGTGATCTGATTTGGGTATCGCTATGAGTGGTGTTTGTCAAGTACTTGATGAACTTTAAGGGGTGCTTTTGTAGCCACTACACAGTGATTAGTGTTATTCAATAGGAGAGTAATTCAGAGTACCTTAGCAAGAGAAGTTACTTGTTCATTCATGTTATATTGTTGGGAGTGTGTCCACTAGTGAAAGTATGATCCCTAGGCCTTGTTTCTAAGCATTGCACACCGTTTACTTGCTATTTTGTTAGTTGTTTGCTCGCAGCGATATTTATTTCACATCACGTTTGCTACTTATAATCATCTATACCACTTGTATTTCACTATCTCTTCGCCGAACTAGTGCACCTATACATCTGACAAGTGTATTGGGTGTGTTGGGGACACAAGAGACTTTCTGTATCGTAATTGCAGGGTTGCTTGAGAGGGATAGCTTTGACCTCTAACCTCCCTGAGTTTGATAAACCTTGGGTGATCCACTTAAGGGAAACTTGCTGCTGTTCTACAAACCTCTGCACTTGGAGGCCCAACAAGTGTCTACAAGAATAGAAGTGCGTAGACATCAACCGAACTCCTGCTTTGTTCCCAAACTCAGCTTATTTGGGCAAGCTCTGTCATTGTGGCCAATAATCCCGCAAATATAACAAAAATCTGGTAGAAATTCATATTTGAAAGTAATTTCTCTACCTCCTTTATGCTTTTCCTCTTCACACTCTACAAGCACTGTGTCACACTTCCCACCTTCCTCATCTTCATCTTCGTCAATGAAAGCGATAGTCCCTCTCATTAGGGGTTTAGTGATATCTAACCGGACCTTCACTCTCATAAAATCCCCAACTGCCATGTCGCAATCATCCACATCCACCTCCATAATCTTTCCTATTTCTCCTCCTATGGCTTCACCAGATTCCCTGTTCATTGAGCCCATGGGGATGCCAAAAAGTCTTACCCAAATTGGTATATACTTAAATTCATACTCCTCTAGAGTCTTTGATGGGTTGAAGTCTTCGACCACAAGAAGACGCTTGTTGAACATCCAAGGCCCCTCATCTAGGGCCCTCTTCTTCCCAGATTCTTCCCGAAATACAAACAAGAACCTATTCATACCAAGATCCTTGCACTCGATTCCCTTAAAAGGACACCAAATTCTGCCTAGGGTGTTCTCCAGAGCATCCACCCGAGTAGGTCTGTCAGACATGAGTTTGCCAATCGCTTGCGGTTTCATTGAACCAGGGGCACCTGCACTTCTTCGTCCAAGCCTGACCCCCCCTCTTCTCTGCATCAGAGAGCTTCAGTGACTGTAGGCTCCTCTGCACTCCCTCCATCTGTAGGCTCCCGACCAAGACAAGCACCGCCCACGCCGCCGCCGGGCGCTGCCCGTACCTGTCCCCTCTGCCGCCTCCAATAAACTTCTCCCCGCACTGAAGGAAGCAAGATTTAGGTGGAAGAAATTAGGGAAAGGATGGAAACTATGAGAATCTGGGTGGATTGGACTTGGATTTTGAAAATCCTCTCCGTCTTCAATAAGGAAAAGCTGGGTTGAACAGGATGAAGCAGCCTAGGTCGTAAGCACAAAGGCTGATTTGGAGCCAAGATGGCTTTGGACGAGGATTGATGTGTAGTGGAATTGAGTGGATTTGAGGACGAAAAACGTGGATTTGAAGACAGTATGAGCACCCACTGTGGCCTGCTGCGGTCACGGTTAAGTTAACATAGGAGCCGCGTCGAGGACACAACAGGAGAGAGGCACACGGAGAGAAGGAATTGATGAAAGATGATGATGACGATGAGAACCTGGGCTCGATTTCGTGTGGATCGCGGTGGTCGATTTCGCCGGACTTCGCCGGACACTCGCTCGTACAGAGGCCGAGACGGAGCCGTCACACTCGGGACGGACCGAGAAGCTTCCTGTTAAAATGAGACCTTGTTAGTTACTTGGTAGTGCGAGAAGTCCTGCCCGAGATCGTTGGCAGAAGCTGGTTAGGTTGTCGGGTCCAGTCGCGCCGTCCTGTTGCCCTAGTTCACCTTTGGGTGTGCAGTGGGGACAATTCCCATATACACCATGCTTATGTATATCTTTTTTTATTGCATTTCCTTTTACTTTGACTGATATTTGCTTTCTATTTTATTTGGGCATATCATTTTCTTCCATTTCGACACATGTTGGCGCTGCATATATAATTACCTACATGTCCCAATTTAGGTGGCACACGCGTTTTTCGAGATCTCCTCGTGTAACTATAAATTTGACCAGTAAAAATTAGATTATATGTCACAAAAATTATACCGTTGTGTTTGAATTGGAATGAACTTTTAAGATATAATATTTATAACATGAACTTTGTGTTAGTGGACGGAGGGAATAGTAAACTGTATCTAATATTGAGTTTATTAAATTTTCTAGCATGTTCACACATATAGTAAAAATATTCGCCTTTTTTCATTTCCATAAACTGTAGATTTAGGATTTCAGTTTTACTCCCGATTCTGTTTACTCGTGCCCAAGGAAAAAATAGCGCGCTATTTCCCGCTATATAGCGCGCTATAGCGTATTTTGAGTGTCCACGCTAAATTTTTATAACTTTGCTCGCTATGGCGCTATTTGCAAAATAGCATGTTATATCACGCTAAAACATCATAGCGTCGGCGCTGTTTTAAATATAGCACGCTATTTTTCCATTGTACTGGTGTGGAGTAAGCAATCATATGATAAAGGTGTTAAGTAAGCGAACATATAATGCACATCTTAATTGTTAACCACAACTAATCATGCTAAAATATCTATCAGCTTCACTATATACTTTATTTTTATTGAAATCCTTTATTTTTTACTAAAATTTCAAAACGCTATTTTGAAATATAGCATGCTATTATCACGATATAGCATGTATAGCATCTAGAGAAGGGTCACGCTAAATGAAATAGCACGCTATTTTAAACCTTGCTCGTGCCTGAAAATCGCCCTCGACCTCGAGCGGCTGGGTAGGCACTTTCTTATGTCAAGCTGGGGACTGACGCAATATGAATGATGTTGTATTTGTGTATGTTTATGCGAGAATATTGTTCAGTGGACATCAAGATGCCTGTATGCCAACCTTACTATTGCCACAATTCCATGCAACATTAATATGTAAAACTACCAAAGCAATAAATCTGGTAATAATATGAAGAACAACGCCACACTCTGTTACAATCTCTCAAAAACAATATCAACTTTTGATAATCATTCTTTGATATGTATTGACAAATGAATCCAGAACCCTCCGAAATATGATATATATATATATATATATATTACTTGATAATTTCTACCAAAATATATAATCATGTGTGCCTTCTCCAGTAGCATGTACAGTTACAAAGAAAACAGATAGGAACAGCCGAATGCTGAACATTACAGTTGCCTAGGGAAATGATGTGAGCTCCGTGCTCCACTTTTGTATCTTAAAAGTACCTACCTTATTTTTCTTTAACACCACACGGACATCATAGCAATAGAGATTTCAATATCTTTTCTTATTTCTTTTTATTTTCAAGCTTACCTTCATCAGTTCAACCGCCTGCTCCACCTGGGCACAGGGGCGAAGCTAGAGGAAAATTTTCCCTGATGCATGTCCAAGCTTACAACATTTGCTTGATAAATTTATGTCTCCCTGATGCACTTTTTTCAGCCTTACCTGATGCACTGTCCTTATTAAGATCACAAGTACTAGTAAAAAATTCTTTGACCTTGATGTCTGTGCATCAGGGTGAGCCTATACAGCTCCGTGATGCGGCGCGGTGTTGATGGTTTTTCACCGTCCAGTTGGGAACCCTAAGAGGAAGGTATGATGAGCACAGCAGCAAGTTTTCCCTCAGTAAGAAACCAAGGTTTGTCAGTCCAGGAAAAAGCCAAACTCTAGAAGGTGATGCTGACTAGCCTACTAACACTCCAACAAGGGCGCCGTTAACAATTCTTGTTGACTCGTCTTCAACTAGTAGCAACGCGGAACCTGCACACAACACAACCAAATACTTTGCTCCAAACTTACGATGAGGTTGTCAATCTCACCGGTTTGCTTGAAACAAAGAAATGAGCGTATCGAGTGGAAAGCAATAGTAATATGCGAGCAAAATAAACAGTGCAAGTAAAGTAAACAGGTGATAGCAATATAATGGAAATAGGACCGGGGTCCACAGTTCACTAGTGGTGTCTCTCCATAAGATAAAATAACACATGCTGGGTGACAAGGGGTTAACTCAACAAATGTCCTAGATGAAGGACTTAGGATCGGGGAGATAGGGCGCTAGATGAACTCGAAGGTAAAGTTAGTCGAAATAGGTGTGTGTCGAAAGTAAACTTGGGTGTTCAACCTGGCTTGCTTTCAATCTGGCCTACACCGTCCCCTCCTGGCCCCTATATATAGGTGGCCAGGTCTCGAGGATCGGGTAGAGTCCGATACAGATTACAATATCGACATACGGTAAAGACTCGTATTCGACTATCATTACAATTAGGCCTAGCTTAACGGGCATCATGGGTACTCAACATATGGGTTCTATTAACTATACCCTTGTCAGTAGCCCCTGAGATTCTATCAGAATTACAGATTCGGGTTGAATCTCTAATCTTTATATCTTCGACTTGATCAGTTCTTCGACTTCTTCTTATCTTCAAATCTTCGACTTGGTCTTTCGACTTATGTTCATGATAATTTGCTCGCAAGGGGTCTTGATGAACAAGCCTGACAACTCTGACGGATCAAGAGGTCAGTTAACTGCCGGAACAGATACTTGTCACCTACTTTAAATTCAATCCCCTTGGACTTGAATTCGGGATACCGGTCAAACCCACTCTTTTGCCGCATTTAGGACTTACAAAGAATGAATCCCAGTGTTTCTCAGGGTACCCAGTGCATCCACCAGGATTTTCTTCGCGTCGTAGACACGGATACATACCAGCAGAGCGCATCCATGTGCGTATACCAGGCCACACAGGACGGATCCCGGGGTCTTACCTTCGTGACAAGTCACGGCATTCGAGTTGCATTGCGATAACGTAGCTCGAGAATCTCATATCGCAGTCAAATTTTGACTGAAAATATTCGGGTTTTAACAACCATAAAACTCGCTCCCGATGGGAGTAATCTTTTTGTATTTTGTCGACTATATAGTCGAAATTTGTTTGATATACTTCCTTCATCCTTGAAATTGATTATCTCATCCTCTATCGGGTGCGCGCTCAGCGCTCCCGATGGGAGTAGCCCCCGAGGCTATGTTTGAATACTTGTAGACAAGCATAGGCTCAAAAAATTCACTTCGTCTTCTTCCTTGTAATATTTCCTGTTTACAAGCCCCCGAGTCCACGGCGAGGTCTTTTATATCGTGCTACCACACTCCCCTCTTCTTATTTGTTCTCCTTTGGCGTTTACCGTCTGTTACGTGCAGGATTTAACTTTTTTGTAGAATACGTTGATGGGCTTTGCTTATCACGGGGGCCCGATAATACATGCTTATAAATAAAGCACCTTCTGGCAAGGGTAAAAACCCTAATCAGATTCTTCCTCCGCCGCATCATCTTCTCTTTCTCATCTAGGGTTTGCTAGCCTTTTCCCTTGTCCACATGGCGGACGCAGATGGTTCTCGTCTGAACCTTGGTTCTCCAGTGGCGCCGCGAGGTCGGGGTCGCCCTCGTGGAAGCAAGAACAAGAGCAACACAACTCCGACCGCCGCGGGAGCGTCATCAGCTGCTCCGGTGAAGCGTCGTCCTGGCCGCCCACTTGGTAGCAAAAACAAGCCCAAGGTAACTGGCGCTGCTCCAGGTCCAAGCGCTCCTCCTCCTGCTGCTCCTGCTGTTCTTCCCAGGATCTTCTCCTTCTTCTGCATTGCCATGGCGCAGTGCCGTGAGATTCAGCGTCTGCCACTAAATTTCACAAAGTTCATGGATGGGCGTGAACTGCGAGAAGCGGTTCTTCATGAGCAATCTGGCAGCAGGACTCCATATGAAGTGGAGGTTTGGTATGATGGCAACGGTGAACAGTACTTTAAGGGTGGCTGGTCGCAGTTTGCAGAAGACCACGACATCCACCAAGGCTTCTTCATGGCCTTCGACTTCCACATCGGCACGTCGAAATTCGACGCGAAGATCTATGACGGCACCCAGTGCCAGAAGAAATATGAAGCTGAAGTCCACTTCCACTAGGATCTGTTTTTTATGTAATTTCGTTTGATAATGTCCTTGCTGCCATGTTATCTGTAATGAATGCTCGTACTCTGTTTTGATGTTATTACTAGTACCATGAAAACAAGTCACTTGTTCTGAGGTATGCTTGAGATATATCGGGTTCTTTGCGAACCAATTAGTATGAAGAATATCGGGTTCTTTTGTGAACCAAATTGTTTGAGTATTTATCGGGTTGTCTGTACAACCTTATAGTAAAAAAGATCTCCAAGTCGCGATAAAAATTCCTTTCGTACGACCCGAGGGTTGAAGCCCCCGAGCGGAGAAGTAGAAATACTTGTATAACTTTGTCGAGTTCAACCCAAAGAACCCGACCTATGGTCTCATGTTCTGGGTTCAGAAAGTGAACTCGAGTTTAATTATACCACTAGATGTAGTCTACGCGTAGAAACATCATAGCTGCTCTGCGTTCCACGGATTGCTCTCGTCTTTTCCCGTCTTCTTGTCTTGTAGTCGATATGCTCCTCCTGGTATTACTTCTGTGACGATGTAGGGTCCTACCCAAGGGGACTCCAATTTGCCATGGCTCTCTTGCCTGAGTCGTAAAACTAGGTCTCCCACCACGAAGGATCGTGGACGAACTCGACTACTGTGGTAGTTTCGTAAGCTCTGTTGATACTGCGTGGCTCTTTCTAATGCCTTATCCCTTGCTTCATCTAGTGCATCGACATCGTTTTGCAGTGCTTCTGTTGATGTTGTCTCGTCGTATGCCATCACTCTTGGGGCCTCATGTGTAACTTCGACTGGAAGTACAGCTTCTGCGCCATGGACCAGGAAGAAAGGAGTTTCTTGAGTTGCTGCGTTAGGCGTAGTTCTTAGACTCCAAAGAACGGAGGGCAATTCTTCTACCCAAGCGCTCTTGGCTTTCTCGAGAGGTGCTAAAATCCTCTTTTTTATCCCACTACATATCAGGCCGTTGGCTTTTTCGACTTGCCCATTTGTCTTCGGGTGCGCCACAGATGCGAATTTGAGCTTGATCCCTAGTCCTTCGCAATAACTCTTGAATTCCTTTGAAGTGAAGTTTGTTCCGTTGTCTGTGATTATGCTATATGGTACACCAAAACGGAATACTATCGACTTGATGAAGCTGATTGCTGCTGTCGAATCCTGAGTTGTTACCGGGGCCGCTTCTACCCACTTGGTAAATTTATCGACTGCCACTAGCATGTAAACATGCCCTCCTGGCCAAGATTTGTGCAACTTTCCCACCATATCGAGGCCCCATTGCGCAAAGGGCCAAGACAATGGTATTGTTTGTAGCTCTACTGCTGGTGCATGCGGTCTAGATGCAAATCTTTGACACGCTTCACACTTTCGAACTATATCTTTTGCGTCTTTGATGCCTGTTAGCCAATAAAATCCTGCTTGGAAAGCCTTTGCTAATATTGCTCTGCTGCTAGCATGATGGCCGCACACTCCACCGTGTATGTCTTGTAATATTGTTTGTCCTTCCTGGGGTGTTACACAACGCTGCAAAACACCGGTAATACTCTTCTTGTATAATTTCTCCTGCAACACGACAAACGCCTTCGATCTTCGAGTTATCCTCTTGGCCTCCACTACATCTTCTGGTAATTGTTTATTTAGCATGTATGCAAGGTATGGCTGCATCCATGTTTCTTCTATCATCATGACCTCCTCTGGCTCCGACGGAGCCCCCGAGTCTGCTGCAGTAGTCGAGCTTTTCCCGCTTTTTATTGATCTTTCTACTATTTTTTCCCAAAATACTCTGGACGGCATGGGTAAACACTGTGACCCGGTATTTGCTAAATTGTCAGCTTCTTCATTACTATTTCTGCTTATGTGCGAGACTTCGCATCCGTCGAATGTTCCTTCGAGATAATGATATAAATTCTTGTAGGCCATCATGTTGTCATTGATTGTGTCACATCTGTTCATAACTTGCTGTACCACAAGGTTGGAATCTCCAAATATTTTTAGGCGAGTTGCTCCACATGCTTTGGCCATCTTCATTCCGTGCAACAAAGCCTCGTATTCTGCTTCGTTATTAGAAGCCTGTGGAAAGCTCATCCTTAAGACATACTTCAATTTGTCGCCGTGAGGTGATATCAAGACCACTCCTGCGCCTGCGCCTTGAATTCTCTTAGAACCGTCGAAGTACATTGTCCAAACACTGGATAAGTCTGGTGGTCCCGTGCTTTGGAGCTCCAGCCACTCTGCCATAAAATCTGGCAAGACTTGCGACTTGATCGCCTTCCTTTTTTCGTACGTGATGTCCATGGGAGATAACTCGATTCCCCACAAAGAGACACGTCCTGTTGCTGAAGGGTTGTTCAATATGTTTGATAGTGGTGCTTCATTGACCACTATAATTGGATGCACCGCAAAGTACTGTCGCAGTTTTCGTGCAGTTGTGAAAACACTATTTGCAAGTTTCTAATAATGCGGGTACCTCTGTTTTGTCGGAGACAACACTTCACTGATGAAATACACCGGCCTCTGGATGCCATGGGCTTTTCCTTCTTCGCTTCTTTCGACTACTAATACTGTGCTCACCACCTGATGGGTTGCGGCGATGTAGAGTAGCAGTGGTTCTTTTTCTTTTGGTGCGACCAGCACTGGCGGCGTGGAAAGCACTTTTTTTAGCTATGCAAAAGCTGTGTCTGCTTCTTCCGTCCATTCAAATTTATCATCTGACTTCTTCATAAGTGCATAGAAAGGAAGCGCCTTTTCTCCCAATCGAGCAACGAAATGACTTAAAGCCGCGACGCGCCCTGCAAGTTTCTGTACGTCGTGTAGTTTCGTGGGTTTCCCCATTGTCAAAATCGCTTGAATCTTCTCTGGGTTTGCCTCTATTCCTCGTGCTGATACCTGGAACCCTAAAAGTTGTCCTGCTGATACGCTGAAGGAACACTTTGTCGGGTTAAGCTGAAGCTTGTACCTGCTCAGGTTGTCGAAGGTTTCTGCCAAGTCGCTGATTAGAGATTTCTCCTCTCTTGTGGTGATGACTACATCATCAATGTAGACTTGGATGTTGCGCCCTATTTGGCTTCCGAGGCAATTTTGCATCATCCGTTGATAAGTTGCTCCTGCATTTTTTAGACCGAACGGCATCACTTGGTAACAAAACACTCCATATGGTGTGATGAAGGCCGTTTTTTCTTCGTCTTCTTTCTTCAATTTAATCTGATTGTAACCAAAATATGCGTCCAGAAATGAAAGCCTTGCGCATCCCGCTGTTGAATCGATTATCTGATCGATGCGGGGTAGAGGGAAGGGATCCTTTGGACAATGCTTATTGAGAGATGTGTAGTCAACACATACTCTTTGTACGTCTATGTTCTTCTTGGGTACTATGACTGGGTTCGACACCCAACTCGAAGTTTTGATTTCTCTGATAAATCCGGCATTTTCTAGCCTGTGTAACTCTGATGCTATCGCCTTCCTCTTAGGTTCATCAAATCATCGTAATGGCTGCTTAACTGGCTTTGCCTTGGGATCTACATTTAATGCGTGCTCGACGAGTTCCCTGGGAACCCCTGGCATGTCTGATGGATACCAGGCGAAGATTTCCCAGCGCTCACGGAGGAACTCGACGAGCGCGCTTTCCTATGCGGGATCCAAGTTCACCGCAATTGATGTTGTCTTGTTTGCATCTGTAGGGTGGACCTGGATTTTCTTCGAGTCCTGAGACGTGTCGAAAGCCTGATCTGGCAGGGATCGTCCAACGTCGGGTAGTACATTATGATCCGTTTCTCCTTTTAACTTCTCGTATTCCGCTGTCATGCCGAAGGTTTGCGCCATCCTGTTGAATTCTCTGTCGCATGTGTTGGCTACTTCAAAGCTCCCTTGTACTGTGATTGTTCCTTTGGGTCCTGGAATTTTTAACATAAGATACGCGTAGTGTGGTACTGCCATGAATTTTGCAAATGCTGGGCGCCCCAGGATTGCATGATATTGTGACGGCCAGTCCATAACTTCGAATTCCAGCTTCTCTCTTCGGTAGTTACCGCTACTGCCAAAGCAGACATCGAGTTCTATTCTTCCCAAAGGGTAGTTTGCGGCTTCTGGTACTATTCCGTGGAAGGAGCAATCTGTTGGCTTCAGACTCGACAGCGAGATGCACATTGCTTTTAGGGTTCTAGCATATATTAAGTTTATGCCACTCCCTGCATCCATGAACACTCTTCCGATGGCGTACCCTCCTATTTGCGCCTTTAGAACCATAGGCGAGTGGCCTGGCCTCGGAACTTTCTTCGGGTGGTGTGCTCTACTAAACTTGACTGATTGGTCTGACCATCGTAGGTACTCTGTGGTAGCTGGTGGTGATGATATTGCTAGGTTTACTTGCCTGGATATGCTTTTTCGCTCCTTCTTTGACCTGGGCACCGGTTGAATCATGGCTGATATGTAAAATTTTGACTCTAGGTGCCTTGCTAGCCTTTGCATTTGATATCCTTGACTTCTGTGTTGTTCTCCTTGCCTTCCTCCTTGGCTTGAGCCCATGGCATTTTGCAGCCTTAGGAATGTTCTACAATCCTTCATCTGATGATTTGAAACTCTTTTCCCATCGAGATATGCGTAGTGGATTCGACAAGGTCCGTATAGCATGTCCTCGGCCGAAGGACCGGAGTATCTTGACTTTTCTACTCTTTTTGCTTGAAACCTCCCACTGTCATATCCTTCCTCTTCGTCTATTACGTAGCCCGTGGCTACCTGACTTCGCCTTTCTTGGTTACCCCTGCTGCGGTATCGTCTCCTCTGTCTGCTTATTCTGTCGACTTCTGGTGAACGTCCTCTTTTGTTATTGTATGCGTCTTCTCCATCAGCGAATTTGTTGACTTGTTCCATTAATTCGGCTACTGTCGTAGGTCTTGTTCTTCCTACTTCTTCCACGAGATCTGAGCGACGAAGTCCGGCCGTAAAGGCGTCTATTGCCCGTTCGTCGGAGACGTCCTCTGCTGAATTTTTGATTATGCTCCAGCGTTGTATATAAGAATGTAGAGTTTCGCCTTTCCTCTGTACGCACGCATTAACTTCCTCCAGTGATGCCGGGCGTTTGTAAGTTGAACGAAAATTTCTTGCGAATTGACTTTCGAGTTCCCCCCAACTTCCGATGGATTCGTTGGGGAGGGTATTCAACCAAGACAGTGCTGCGCCGGTGAGGTGTAGCTGCAAACTTTGCATTGCAGTTGCCTTTGTTCCCCCTAATATCTGTACTGCCTGCAGATAGTCTGATAACCATAGGGTAGGTTCTTGCGACCCATCATACTTATGCTGGTCATGTGGCAGTTTGAATCCTTTGGGTACCCGCGTTTTGCGAACCCTGCGGGTAAAGCATAACGCACCCATCTCTTTATCATCGTCTTCATAATTCTCTTCCCTCCAAGCATGACGCGACTTGTTTACTCGAGCTTGCGCTATTATATTTCTTGCGTCCTCTTTCCTCTTCTGTCGCCTTTCCTCTTCTGATGACTCGTTGTACTCGTTATCTGCGAAGTTGTATCTGAACTTCTCCTTTTGATTTTCCTTGCAGCTTGTTGACTTTGTCTTTGGGCCTTTTTTCCTGATCTTGCTTTCCACTATTCCAAGGCTTCGTATCGCGGCTCGGTGCATATCTTCTCGCGGGTCCCCAGGTTCTGGCCTTGTAATTAGTAAATACGCTCGTGCTGCTACCAATGCTGCTTCTGGCGTTTCTTGTATGAAGTCGTCTTCCTCCTCTTCTAGCTGTAGGGTAGGGCTCCTTGAGTACCTTTCTTCTCTGCTACGCACCGTTACCCCTCTATTGTGCTTTGGGTCTCCGTGCCTTTCTCTGCTGTACTCTGAATCTTCACTGTAGTCTTTCCAGTACTCCTCCCTTGATATACTGTTATTATCTTGACAAACCATGTCTCTTTCTTCCCGTAGTTTCTTCATGTGTTGGTATAATGCATACTGATAGCCCATTAGAACTTCTCTTCTCGATCCTTCGGGTACTTCTGTACCATGATTGACAGCTGATTTGATCATTCTCCATTCGCCAGCTGAAACGTGGACTTTCTCTTTTTCCTTTTTGTTGTGTTCTTTCATTTTGTCGACTTTCATGTCGACCTTTTTACTTCCTTCGCTGTTGTTTTTCTCTTCTGCTTCGGTGATAATAACGCATAACTGATGTACTTTGGAGACGCCGCTGCTTCCCACGGCGAAGTCCTTTGCGTTGTTGTGCGTCTGGCACACTCTTTCTTCTGAGTCAAAATTTTCCCGAATTTTGTCGCTTTCTGCGATTGGTGCTTTGTCGAAGCTGACCGGCGAGTTTACCTCGCTGGAAGAGTCTTCTGATGATTCCCACATTTCCTCTGTTTCGGGCTTGTTTGCCGACGGATCTGATTTCGTCGAATCCGAGAGGCGGGATGAACCCGATGGTCCGATGAGGATGTTTAAACTTCCGAATGTCAACTCCATCTCTTGATTTTCGTCGACTTCTGTACTGCTGTTGGCTAAAAGCGAAAAAGCCATCGAATTCATGATTCTAACGCCCAAGTCCCCACGGTCGGCGCCAATTGACGAGGGGTTAACTCGACAAATGTCCTAGATGAAGGACTTAGGATCGGGGAGATAGGGCGCTGGATGAACTCGAAGGTAAAGTTAGTCGAAATAGGTGTGTGTCGAAAGTAAACTTGGGTGTTCAACATGGCTTGCTTTCAATCTGGCCTACACCGTCCCCTCCTGGCCCCTATATATAGGTGGCCAGGTCTCGAGGATTGGGTAGGGTCCAATACAGATTACAATATCGACATACGGTAAAGACTCGTATTCGACTATCATTACAATTGGGCCTAGCTTAACGGGTGACGAGGGAATGCCCTTCAGGTACTCGCGGATTAGTATACCGGGTCCGGCCCGTTATGGAGGTGGACTGGTACAAGGACACGAAGATGACTTGGAGACGAAGAAGGAAGGCTCTAATCTGTATTCGACTAGGACTCTTGTAATCTCTTGCCCGGTTGCATATATAAAGCCAGGCAGGGGCGCCCCTAGAGGGACAAGTCACAACTTAGAACTCAATAGATATCATAGACATCGAATATCATAGACAAGCAATATCTCGACTAGACAAGATAGATTAGACATAGACTAGATACAATACACCGCCTACGGCGGCACCATGTAAACACCATTGTGATTATCTACTAGATTGCTAGCAGGATGTAGCGATCCTCCACCGCGGGGACGTGAACCTGGGTACATCGTGTGCCAATCTCGATCCCGGAATCTCTAGTCGTTGCTCTTCCCCCGATCCTAAGTCCTTCATCTAGGACATTTGTCGAGTTAACCCTCGTCAACGGGCCTCAGGGGTACTCAACATATGGGTTCTATTAACTATACCCTTGTCACTGGGTAAACAAATTACAGTTGGGCAATTGATAGAATAAAGACAACGTGCATATGTCGAGAGGATCACTACGAGATTTACTCTGGGCATTACAACAAGATATATAGACCGCCATCCAACTGCATCTATGACTAATAATCCACTTGTGGCGAATCAATCCGAGAACTCCACAAGTATTAAGTTGCGAACAACAGATAACTGCATTAAGCAAAGTGTGTAATGTAAACAAAGCATATGCCCTTGAGCATATGAATGTTGTTTTCCCCCTAGTAGCAACAACACATCTACAACCTTAGAGGTTTCTGTCACTCCCCCAGATTAAATAGAGCCATGAACCCACTATCGAGCATAAATACCCCCTCTTGGAGTCACTAGCAACTACTCGGCCAAGATAGCTACTAACAACGGAGAGCATGCAAGATCATAAACAATATAGAGATAACATAAGATAAAATTCAGTACATCAACTCAATCATAACACCAATATTCATCGGATCCCAACAAACACAACATGTAGAATTACATAACGGTGATCTCGATCATGTAAGGCAGCTCACGAGATCTAAACATGAAGCACATGGTGGAGAAGACAACCATCTAGCTACTGCTATGGACCCATAGTCCAAGGTAGACTACTCACTCATCACACCGGAGGCAAGCATGGCGATGAAGAAGACCTCCGGTGGCAATTCCCCTCTCCGGCAGGGTGCCGGGAAGAGCTTCTGGACCCTCCCGATCTCGGGTCGACGACGGCGGCGGATTGCGATGTGTTTCTGGAAAAGTGATTGGGTATTTAGGTTTTTCCCTTCGGGAGGTCTTTATAGGCGAAGGGGCAGCGCCAGAAGTGGACCAGGTGGGGCTCACCACAGGTGGGTGCGGGCCAGGGGCAGGCCGCGCCCCCTGGTGGTGTGGCCGCCTCCTGGCTCCTTTCCGTCTCCTCTTTGGTTCTCTGGAAGCTTCGGTAAATTTCCAGATGTTCAGCTTTTGTTTCGTCCAATTCCAAGAATATTTCCTGTGTAACTTTTCTAAAACACAAAAATAGTAGAAAACAGGAAACTGGCACTGTGGCATCTCGTTAATAGGTTAGTTCCGGAAAATGCATAAAAACGCCACAAAGTGTAACAAAACACTAAGCAAATGGTGTAAAAACAAGCATAGAGCATCAAAAATTATGGATACGTTTGAGACGTATCAGCATCCCCAAACTTAACTCCTGCTCGTCCTCGAGTATGTAAGTGATAACAAAAGAAATAATTTTTGAGGTGACATGCACCTACACAATCTTGACCATATATGTAAGCGTTGTGTGCTGGGATAAAAAAAACTTAAAACATGGGCATGAAAGATATAATCTTGATAGAAGAAACTTAGCAACCATATTATAATATGAAAAATAACACAAACAAAAGATCATGAAAATGAAACAATAAAAATCAAACGTGTGCTCAAATCATAAGGAAAAACATACAAATGGTTTTTAGCTTGTCCTTCATGAGAGAGCAAAACATAAATGCATAGGACACCTTCAAGTTTAAGAGGGCGACTAGATACAAGTAATTTAAGAACAAGTGAAACCAATATCATGAATCAATCAATGAAAACTTTGGGACAATGCACATTATACTCAGAATGACAACTATGCTCTCTTAGACGGTGCATAAAGGTAGAAGGTGGTGACTCAACATAAAAGTAAAAAAAAGCCCTTCATGGAGGGAAGCAGTGATTGCAAGATTTATAAACCTTCAAAAATTATGGTACTTACTAGCTTTGAGCTCTCATTGCCCCCATCATAGGCATCTTGAATGGTTAGAGTTAATGCGAGTACAATTATGAAGCATATGCTTGACAAATCATAAGTTGAAAACCTCGTATCCCGTGAAGTACGAATACCCAAATCTCATGCTACTCGACTTAGAGTCCCAAGCAAGCTCTTGTCATTGTAAATATATGTGTATCATCGAGAACCGCCAACAGGGTACCTCCTGCCCAATGACATGGAACAATCCCACATCAAAATGACAATACAAACAGACAATGACCACCTCGACATCTCTTTTATTTACTATTGGTATAGCTTTTTATTGTGAGATGCGTCGTCGAATGTCCACTATGGACATGCTGTAAATTTCCACAATGAATGATGCATGGCTTAGATTAGCGGCCCGGGCGTTTCCCTAACACAGATAAAAACTCCATGATCCCGCAAGATTCCCAACTTATTTCACATCGCGAGTATCCCTAAACAAAAGATCACGATATCAACTCAAATGAAAGATAGTGCAATGTTGAAAGCTTGCCCCATGACGGCATGGCTGGGCTAATTTCCAACTTACAACTTGTAAGCATAACAACTCAACATAAGAGAGCCACAATGTCAAAATTTTAAAACGATAAAAGTAAAGTGTGCCATCAGGTTCGTGAGAGCTTTACTGACCAATTTTCGCATAACACCAAAAAGAGTTTAATTTGAAGGATAGATAAAAGCAAGTCAAATATACTTTGCAATAGCAAATTGCTAATAGGTATGTATGGTGGACACTTTGGAACAACTTGGTTTTTAGGAGTTGGATGCACGAGTAGAGCTCATACTCAGTACAAAATGAGGGCTAGCAAAAGACTGGGAGCGACCAACTAAGAGAGCAATAATGGCCATAATCATGCAAAGCGACAAACTGACATTAAAAGAAGCATAAGATGGCATCAAAAGTCAAAAACTAAATGATCATAGAGGATATGGCGACTTTGTATGAGTCAAACATGTGTGAGCATGCGCCAAGTCAACCCAAATAAAGCATCAAGGAGAAAACCAAAATAATGCTTCCAAATAATTAAAACAACGCATGATTTTTTCAAAGGCTTATTAAGAAATCTCAGTCATTTGAGACAAGTAATGCTACAGCAAAACCACTAAGCATACTATCAAAAAGACATCAAGCACGACATGCAAAAGCCTAGGCCGCAGTCTACACAAGCTCCTTCTTGTACCACTTTTTTGCATAAAGCTTTTTCTCTTTTCCAACACCATTTGAACTTTTTATAAACAACTCTTTTGATGAAAACCAACATGGATCAGAGGCAAAAATACACCTTGATACAAAGATATACCAAGATCTGAACAAAAATCAAGGCAAAAATCGAAAGCTAAACGCAGTTCTAGAAAAAGAGAACACTCGTTGAAACGATAAGAGTGAAAAACAGAGTGTTCTTGGCAAATGAAAAGCAAGGCAACTTCTCCAAAATAAATTTGTTGGGGTCCAACCATTTATTGCAGCAAATAAAACTAAACAAAACTGAAAACTAAAGCAACTGACGCTCCAAGAAAAACGCATAATGCATGAAGCAATAAAAATATAGTGTGTTAAAAGGTGACCTGATTTTTGCTGATGAAGAAGGGGTGCCTCGGGGGCATCCCCAAGCTTTGACGCTTGTACCTCTTGGATATTTCTTGGGGTGCGTGGGCATCCCCAAGCTTGAGCTTTTGTCCATTCTTCAACTCATCTCATCATTCTCCAATCCCTACACTTGAAAACTTCCTTCATACAAAACTAAACACAAATCTATTAGCAACATTAGTGTAAGCATAACAATGAATCAACCATTTTTGCTTCAGGTTTCAACTCAAAACCACCACATATAAAGTAGGGATTTCTATTTTCGTGCCCCTGGTTCGTTAGTTGTACTCAGTTTTCCCCAGCTCGTTAGTTTTTCCTCAGTTTTCCCCTCGCTCTAGTTTGAAACCCCTCGCGGTCGCTCGGACGGGAGGGTTGCGGTCTGGTCAGAGGCCTTAGACCGTTACCGGTGACGGCTAGGGAGCCGCGGTGGTTGTGAGTGGACCGTTGCTTTTGAATTGTGTTGATTGTTGACGCAATGAGACACGTCGGACTGGCGGTCTGTCACTCACCCAAAGCTTTCCCCTCCGCCCGAGACTGGAAGAGCTCACACACCGCCCCTCCGCCGCCACGCCGTCCTGCCCTCCTACCTTATGGCGCCGTCCGCCACCGAGCCGGCCCCGCCCCCACCACCTCCCCCGGGAGGCGGAGAGGGATCCGCCTCCACTAGATCTAGATCTACCCCTATGGAGGTAGAGTTTGTACATCCGTCTAATGTGCCGATTATGCCCCTCAACAGCGGAGAAGATTGGGAATCGGAGGGATCTAACGCATGGATTCCATCTGGGTAAGCATCGTCTGCCTATGTGAATTAAGAGTACGCAGTTTTTGAGCGCGAATCGTTGTTGCTCAACTAACTGCGTTGCTTTTCGAATAGGATTGATCCAGCGCTGGCTTTTCGGCTGGTGGTTAGGCTGGATACTAGCTTTTTGCGTGATTCTGAACGCAATGTGACCGGATTTTACATCCCAGCGGTGGTTGCAACTACCATCTCGTTGAGGGATTTAAAAGATAACATCTGCGCTCTGTACCCCTGGGGCGCTGGCGATTCAGTTGATTTGCAATATTTCAACAGCACGGAGGGAAGATTTGTTCCACTAATTTCCGACGACGATCTGGGAATTCTTTTTGCTTTAAATGATTCTTGCCGTGTCGGTAAAATTCGAATCCATGTGGACAGGTTCCAGGCATCATCTGGTGTTGGGGCATCATCAGGTGGTCAGGCATCATATCTCTCTAGTGTTGCTGCCTCTGCTAATCGTGTGCGCCGCCCCGCTCCTTGTAGGTCCACAGCAGCACCATCTGTCCCCAGTGCTAGTGGTAGCCAGATTGTTCCTGCGGTCGATATGGAGGACGATGCAGAGATTGAGGATCCGTCTCCTCAAGATGATGAGGATGAGTTGATGTTTCCTGAATTGGTAGATCGATGCAGTAAGCAGGCAATGGAGGATCAATACATGGAAGATATTGCACAAGGTGCCAGATTTGATGACACTGATGATGAAGAGAAGGATGAGAACAATGACAGCCTTGTTTTAGCCGATTACGAAGACGATGACTTGCCAACAATTGAGTGGAACAGGGAGGATCCTCAGCTTGCAGAAGGCACCGTATTTCAAACGATGATGGACTGCCGTAATGCAATTACTACATATTGCATTCTCACCAAGAATGATTATGAGGTTATTAAAAGTGAGCCAGGTAGGTTCACAGTTAAGTGCCCATACAAGAGGTGTAGGTGGAGGCTGCATGCATCCACAATGCTCAGAAGCACCGTGGTTCAGGTACTACGCCAACCAGTTGTGTATTTTAGATCACGGTGTAAAATTTGTTAACTGTTACTGACATCCCTTATAATTATGTTTCAGATAAAGAAGAACTCGATCGGCCATACTTGTCCACCTCGAGCGGGAGCGCCAGAGGAGAAATCAAAGCTAGCGAAGACTAGGTGGTTGGCAGATGCAATCATAGATTGGCTGAGAGAAACTCCAACACTTGGTCCAACAGCACTCATAAAATTGATATCTGATAAGTTTACTATAAACATACCTTACATGAGGATGTTCTATGCAAAGGAAATGGCTCTTGACAGGATAAATGGTCCATGGAATGAAAGCTTTCAGTTGCTTTACACTTTCAAAGCTGAAGTGGAGATGGCTAGTCCAGGCAGTGTTGTAGCGATAGACAAGCATACAGTTCCCTACAAATTGAAAAGCGGGAGGATGATGCAGAAGGAATGTTTTAGAAGGGCTTTTGTTTGTTTCAAAGCTTGCTGGAAAGGCTTTCTGGACGGTTGCAGGCCTTATTTGGCCGTGGATGCAACAGCTCTTCATGGCAGGTTTAAAGGACAGCTAGTTGCTGCTACTGCAATTGATGGACACAGTTGGATGTTCCCTGTTGCTTATGGAGTTTTGGAGGTTGAGTCAGAGGAAAGTTGGACTTGGTTTCTGCAGAATTTGCGTGACCTTATAGGTCATCCACCAGGACTTACTATCCACACAGACGCTTGCAAAGGTTTGGAGAGTGCAGTAGAAGCAGTATTCCCTGGAGTGGAGCATAGGGAATGTATGCGACACTTGGTACAGAATTTTACAAAGAAATTCAAGGGTAAAGTTTATACTGACAACCTATGGCCAGCTGCATACACATGCAGCATTAGGAAGCATCTGTTTCATTTGGAAGTGTTGTATAAACAAAAAACTGGGGTGAAGGAGTACTTGGATGAACATCATGGTAGGTTGTGGTCAAGAAGCCAATTCAATGAAATTTGCAAGGTAGACTATGTAACAAGTAACCTTGCGGAGAGTTTCAATGCAAAGGTCAAGTCATTGAAAGGGCTTATGCTGTGGCAAATATTTGATAAGATTAGGCAGATGATCATGATAAAAATCGATCTGCGTCAAAGAATTGCAGCCACAAAATATGTTGGCCATCTCATGCTCCCATCTTTGATTAAGTCTTTGCATGCCAGGGCAAAACAATTGAAGATGAAATGCATCAGAAAAGGAATGGAGGCTGAGGTAACCTACACTGACAGTAAAAACAGGCAGTGGAGGTATCCAGTGAGTTTGGTTGATAGGACATGCCATTGTAGGCGATGGCAGATCCGTGGGATACCCTGCATACACGCATTGTTTTTCATGAGTGTTATAGCGGGTGCAGAAGGTGAAGTTGATCAGTATGTGTCAGAGTATTTCTCTGTTGCCAAATTTAGGGCTGCATATGCTATGAATGTTCCTACCTTGTTGGGAAAAGACCAATGGATGAAAGTCGATCCAGGCTTCAAACTGTACTCTCCAGTTTTGACTAGACCGGCAGGTAGGCCGATGAAGAATAGGATCAGAGCTAGTGCAGAGGGTGGTCCACCGATTCGACGACGTAAGTGCAAACGTTGTGGAATCCCTGGACACATTGCTAGGCTTTGTAAAAATCCAGTTGACCCAGCTTTTGGAATGGAAGATCAGGCGGGAGCAGCAAATGCAGAGGAGAATGAAGAAGCAATTCAACATGAGGAGATTGAAGCAATGGATCATGAGGAGATTGAAGCAATGGATCATGAGCTGCTTGAACCGATGGATCCAGAGCAGATTGAACCGATGGATCGAGAGCTGCTTGAACCGATGGATCGAGAGCAGAGGGAACATATGGATCGAGAGCTGCTTGAACCGATGGATCAAGAGCAGAGGGAACAGATGGATCGAGAGGCCATTGAAGCAATGGATCGACAGCTGCTTGAAGCATTTGAAGAAAATGCATTAGAAGAAAGAGCACAAGCTTCGTATGATATGGTTGTCTCGGTCTTGGCACAACCCGAAGAGAAGAAGAACAAGAACAAGAAAGATGGCAAAAGGAAGGTAGACACCGGTAATATCCCTGGTAGGGTTACCCGGAGTAAGGTGGTGGACCCAGCGAGTCACACCAGGAGCAAGAGAAAGATTTTATTTTGAATAATTAATTTGAATTTGTATGAACAATTTGTATTGGGGATCCCTTTGTATTGAATTCGAACTAGTGTGACGTTCCCAAGTTTGTATGTTGAATAATCACAATAATGTAGGGAATATATGTGTTATTTGCTTGAATAAGTTTCTAGTCCATGAGCTACTAGCTATAGTTCATCGCTTGAGGTTTCCTCACTTTTCCCCCTCTTAGTGACTAAACTCAAAAAATATAGTTTTGGGTTTATTTTAATTCATAATAATTCAAAACATGGTGGAACCTTCCCATGTAGTCTTGTTATGTTACCTACAACCTAGAGAAATAATAATGGAAAAGGATATATAGAGATATGAAGTTTCCCTTTCCCAAAACCACTTCCTAGTACATGAGCTACTAGCTATGAAGATGCAGGGCTTTCTACTCAACACACCTCCCAAATGCCCACAATGCTTACAAACTTTGTCCAAATGAGTCCAAATTCGTCACACTTGTGTATCTTTGAATTGCAAACAATATCACGTCGGCCAAAATGTACTATATTGTTCAAATAACACAATCTAACAATTTTTATGCCAAAAGCTTCAATTTCCCTTACTCCCTTTATTATTTGGGTGCCCCTGTTTTACTTAGTTTTACTCAGTTTCCCCCTCCGGGTCCACTTGTTTTATTCAGTCCTACTCAGTTTTGCCCTTCCGATAAACATTTCCTCACTTTTCCCCCTCTTAGTTCTACTCAGTTTTCCTCCCTTGTACTCACTGGCTGATCTCTGATTGGTCGAGATGTATTTCACACGAATCTTGGTTGGTTGATAGCTCAACGCACGCTTGCACCGTTGGATCATTTATGATCGGACGGCCTGTCAACCCTGGCGGTCGCGGCGGCGCGGATCTGCAGAGCACATACCTACCAACCCTGGCAATCGCATATTCCAGTCGCATCTTCCTCTCTTACTCTAGCGGTCGCGGCGACGCGGATCTGCAGCGTGCGTGCGTGCGTGCGGCGGCGCGGATCTAACCGTGCGTGCGGCGGCGTGGATCTAACCGTGCGGCGGCGTGGATCTAAGAGTGCCGGTGAGGATCTAACCCTCAGAAATAGTTGAAATGTCTCTCTTTGTCTCACTTTCGTTTATCTTCTCAGATCTGTTGATGATGAAGAACACCAAGACGGTGGCCGTGTCGACAGTGCTCAGCGATCGTCTTGAAGCCATCGCCAACAACATCGCTGCGACCTACAACATCGCTGCGACGGCGCAGATCCAGCCTTCAATGTCGGAGCCTGCCGATGTCTCACTTCCGTTACCCTCGTCAGATCTGTTGCTGATGGACACCAAGACGGCGGCCGTGTCCACAGTGCTCAGCGATCGTCTTGAAGCCATCGCCAACAACATCGCTGCGACCTACAACATCGCTGCGACGGCGCAGATCCAGCCTTCAATGTCCGAGCCTGCCGATGTCTCACTTCCGTTGCCCTCCTCAGATCTGTTGCTGATGGACACCAAGACGGCGGCCGTATCGACAGTGGTCATAGATGACAAGACGATTGAAGCCATCATCCACAACATCGCTGCGACGGTGCAGATCCAGACCTCCTCCATGTCCGAGTTTGCGGATGGCGCAGATCCAGCTCCTCAGCCGCTCGTCGTCCTGGCCCTTCTAGCCCTTCGGTGCACGGCCGTGTTCGACGCCGCTAATTGGGATAAATTATGATAAATTTGTATTTTTCAATTTCAATTTAGGATAAAATTGTTCGAACTACTACCTCTGTGTCAAAAAAAGCTTCTCCACTTTCTCGATGTGTCCCTGTACATCCGAATGTATGATTTGAATTCTATCCCAACTTGATTGGGAAGATTGATATGTATTTGATCCGAGAGGCTGGTACATGCTTTCACTTTTGGGACCCCTTCACTTTTATAAGATGTTCATGCATGAAAATTATCGCGCGCATTACTTAGCACAACTAGGAAATTGTACGACAAAATACAGTGGTTAGAGCCACACCAAAATACAGTGGTTAGAGCCATCTACTGAATAACAATTCTATACTATCTAAATCATCTACCACAACCACATAACTGCTAGAACAGGGATGACACCTAATAAAACTGCCCAGATGAATCTACTTTTCGCCTCTCCCATCACTTGAAGTTCATGTTCTAGATTTTCTACCACTTGATCAAATAAGGCAAGATCTGTCTCAAGTATCAACTTCTCCTTGCGAATAAGCTCTGAATTCTTCTTTTCTTCCTCCACAGTACGCTTCAGCTCGAATATCATCAGGTTTTTACGGGCCAATTCATCACCTAAATTGGCCACCTTCTCCTCCAAATCCATCCTCTGGCTACACCACTGGGTTGATTCATCTTGGTATGCAATGTACCATGGATCATCGGCTTGCCTGGCGAACTGTAACAATAATGGAAAAAAGAACAACTGAAATCACTCCAACAGGCCATGGCGGCACTTCAAATTCAACGGTAGTACAGAGAGCACAAGCTAGATACCTGCACTTCCGACGAGGTAGGAGAAGTAGAACGTGGCCACGACATGATCGAATCCCCACCCTCGCCGATGTACCCGCTACGACCAGACATTGAGGACTATTTCGCACCTGCAAACTCCAAATAAATTACGGGAACCGAATCGATTAGGGGGCGGGGGAGGCGGAAGCGGAGGTCGTCGTGGGCGGCGGATCTGCTTGCGGCGGAGCAAATCCCGGTCATCGTGGGCGGCGGATCTGCTTGCAGCGGACTTTCCTGCGGTGGGTACAATGCGTGCGGACGAAACAAGTGCTGGAGCCGTGGTTGACATGCAGCGCCGCAGTCCGTCCGCCGCCGCCGGGGAACAGAGCCGGCGGCGCGACGAGGCGACGCCGCCGGGGAACGAGCTGCCAGCGGTTCTCCGATGACTAATGAGATGCACTTTAATTAGTGAACTTGTTTAGCACAAGATTCACTTTAGATTAAGCTGCGAAAATAGTTACCTGCTGGGTCTAGCTTAAGAAAAATTAATTAGCGAACTTGTTGCTTCTCTCTAACTAAAAGCACGGATATATGCCTTTTCACTAAGGGCGACCCCAGCGGTCATTGGCTGAGGCGGCCCCACAGAGCGGCTCTATATGATTTTCTCTAAATAAATAGACGACCCCAGCGGTCATTGGCTGCGGAGGCCCCACAGAGCGGCAATATATGATTTTCTCTAAATAAATAGACGACCCCACAGGTCATTGGCTGCGGCAGCCCCACAGAGCGGCAATATATGTCTTTTCCTGAAAAATACACGACCCCACTGGTCATTGGCTGAGGCGGCCCCACAGAGCGGCTCTATATGATTTTCTCTAAATAAATAGACGACCCCAGCGGTCATTGGCTGCGGAGGCCCCACAGAGCGGCTCTATATGATTTTCTCTAAATAAATAGACGACCCCAGCGGTCATTGGCTGCGAAGGCCCCACAGAGCGGCAATATATGATTTTCTCTAAATAAATACACGACTCCACTGGTCATTGACTGTGGCAGCCCCACAGAGCGGCAATATATGTCTTTTCCTGAAAAATACACGACCCCACTGGTCATTGGCTGCGGCAGCCCTATAGAGCGGCCCCATTTGTCATTGGCAGCACCGCGTATACAATCAGGAAATAAAACAGCCCACACGTCAGCGATAGATGGATGGCTGCTCCGACGTGTCTCCTGACCCTACCCGTCAGCACCATTCAAAAGCATCGGTCAATCCACAACCACCGCGGCTCCCTAGCCGTCACCGGTAACGGTCAAGGCCTCTGACCAGACCGCAACCCTCCCGTCCGAGCGACCGCGAGGGGTTTCAAACTAGAGCGAGGGGAAAACTGAGGAAAAACTAACGAGCTGGGGAAAACTGAGTACAACTAACGACCTGAGGGCATGAAAATAGAAATCCCTATAAAGTATATACTGCTGTAGCAACTTTCCCAAAAGTTCTGTGATAAAAAAACTAAAAAAGAAAGCGATAAAGCGGCAAACATAAATATTGGCAGAAATCTGTCAAAACAGAACAGCTGACAAAGGTCAAATTTTAAGAGGATTTTCTGTTACTCAAATCAAAAAATGTTCAACTAATAAAAGTTTGGATATAACCTGGGGCATATGCACAAGAAATCGCAGGTCCAAAAGATATATAGAGAATTTTCACGAATTTTTACGGTGCAACACCGAAAACTATTTCAGGACAGCAACATCCCCAAATCTTACCTCACTCAAATTAGAGGCTTCTCTTGGCACAAAAACGAAATAAAAATGATAAGGAGAGGTCGTTATAGTATTAATAATTTCCAAGACTCAAATAAAAGAAAAAGAACTGAATGTAAAAACATTGGGTTATCTCCTAAGAGTGTTTTTCTTTAACGCCTTTGAGCTAGGCGCAGAAAGTGTGAATCAAGTATTATCAAAAGAGGCATTAAGATCAACTATAGGAGTCTTTCCAACAAAGAAATGAATTCTATCCAAATGAGTTTTTGAGTATCCTTTGTAATTACGCCTTGGTACACTACTTTCATCAAAAAGATTTTTAGGACAAATCCAACTAAAATTATTTTCCAAAGCATCATGAATTCCTACAAGTTTACAAGGTATTGGCACACTAAAATCTTCACTGGGTGTACCAACAACCTCTACAGGCGAGCCAAGCTTATTAAATTTCTTAAAAACTTCCCTAGCCTCAATGGCAACATCTCTAAATTCTATGCGCAAAGTTTTCAAGATAAAAGCTTTCTTTTCAGGATCCTCAATATCATGAAGCTTAAGAAACATGTATTGCATAAAAGGATTAAGGCTAGCAAACCTAGCTTCCAACATGTGAATTAAATAAGCAGAAGCAACTTCATAACTAGGAGCAAGCTCAGCCAAAGACTTTTCCTCAACATCTTTATGCATACTAATATGATTAAAGAACTTCTCAATGTTACTTTTCCCAATAATTGAACCACTACCTACTGAGAGGTCCTCCAAAACGTACTTAGGGAACAACATAATGAACTTGAAGTAAAGAAATAACAACTATAAATGAAACTTTTTTTTTGTTTTTGATAAAACAAAACAAGTAAAAATAAAGTAAAGCAAAACTTAAAACAAAGTAAAGGATGTGCGTGTGAAACTCCCCTTGCAGAAGTCTTCTTTTTCCCCGGCAACGGCGCCAGAAAAATGTCTTGATGCGGCGCGGTGTTGATGGTTTTTCACCATCCAGTTGGGAACCCCAAGAGGAAGGTATGATGAGCACACCAGCAAGTTTTTCCCTCAGTAAGAAACCAAGGTTTGTCAGTCCAGGAAAAAGCCAAACTCTAGAAGGTGATGCTGACTAGCCTACTAACACTCCAACAAGGGCGCCGTTAACGATTCTTGTTGACTCGTCTTCAACTAGTAGCAACGCAGAACCTGCACACAACACAACCAAATACTTTGCTTCCAACTTACGATGAGGTTGTCAATCTCACCGGTTTGCTTGAAACAAAGGAATGAGCGTATCGAGTGGAAAGCAATAGTAATATGCGAGTAAAGTAAATAGTGCAAGTAAAGTAAATAGGTGATAGCAATATAATCAAAATAGAACTGGGGTCCACAGTTCACTAGTGGTGTCTCTCCATAAGATAAATAACACATGCTAGGTAAACAAATTACAGTTGGGCAATTGATAGAATAAAGACAACGTGCATATGTCGAGCGGATCACTACGAGATTTATTCTGGGCATTACAACAAGATAGATAGACCGCCATCCAACTGCATCTATGACTAATAATCCACTTGTGGCGAATCAATCCGAGAACTCCACAAGTATTAAGTTGCGAACAACAGATAACTGCATTAAGCAAAGTGTGTAATGTAAACAAAGCATATGCTCTTGAGCATATGAATGTTATTTTCCCCCTAGTAGCAACAACACATCTACAACCTTAGAGGTTTCTGTCACTCCCCCAGATTAAATAGAGGCATGAACCCACTATCGAGCATAAATATCCCCTCTTGGAGTCACTAGCAACTACTCGGCCAAGATAGCTACTAACAACGGAGAGCATGCAAGATCATAAACAACATAGAGATAACATAAGATAAAATTCAGTACATCAACTCAATTATAACACCAATATTCATCGGATCCCAACAAACACAATATGTAGAATTACATAACGGTGATCTTGATCATGTAAGGCAGCTCACGAGATCTAAACATGAAGCACATGGTGGAGAAGACAACCATCTAGCTACTGCTATGGACCCATAGTCCAAGGTAGACTACTCACTCATCGCGCCGGAGGCAAGCATGGCGATGAAGAAGACCTCCGGTGGCGATTCCCCTCTCCGACAGGGTGCTGGGAAGAGCTTCTGGACCCTCCCGATCTCGGGTCGACGACGGTGGCGGATCGCGATGTGTTTTTTCTGGAAAAGTGATCGGGTATTTAGGTTTTTCCCGTCGGGGGGTCTTTATAGGCGAAGGGGCAGCGCCAGAAGTGGACCAGGTGGGGCTCACCACAGGTGGGCGCGGGCCAGGGGCAGGCCGCGCCCCTGGTGGTGTGGCCGCCTCCTGGCTCCTTTCCGTCTCCTCTTCGGTTCTCTGGAAGCTTCGGTAAATTTTCAGATGTTCAGCTTTTGTTTCGTCCAATTCCGAGAATATTTCCTGTGTAACTTTTATGAAACACAAAAACAGCAGAAAACAAGGAACTGGTACTGTGGCATCTCGTTAATAGGTTAGTTCCGAAAAATGCATAAAAATGCCACGAAGTGTAACGAAACACTAAGCAAATGGTGTAAAAACAAGCATAGAGCATCACAAATTATGGATACGTTTGAGATGTATCACTCCGCCCCTGCGTGGGCATGATCATCAAATTCACAATCCTATTAGACTCACTTGGACAACACTTGAGACCCGTCTTTAATGAAAAATACTTAGAACATCAGAAAAAATACATAAAACATTCACAATCCATGGCACCGGCCGTGCCCTGTTGAAGATCTTGGCAAAGTCGCCACTAGCTTCTCGGTCACAAACTCACGATCCTGAGCTCAGCTTTTACCCACCAGCCACCAGTTGAGGAGGAGAGACAGAACATAAGCATTCTTGATGACTCCCTGACACGCGCGACCGCGCGGGACAGGCGGGCTCCATGATAGTTGCTTTTGTATGTGTGATGTGCTACCGATTAAAGGCTGCTGAATGGTCAGGTTGGCCGGTGTTCCTCTGAAAAGGAAGATAGGTTGGTCTAAATATTCAGACTGGTTTTGTGAGTTGATATACTCAATGGCAAAATTGCAACCTCGCCATGGCGGCAATGGACATCAATCTATATATACTAAGGTATCACCCAGCCCTTCAACTAGGTCATGCAAAGATGCCATTGTCCAGCACAACCATGCATGTAGCTCAGTGTTGTCTTGAAGGTAATAATCTTGTAAACTAGAGGAAACTAGGTGAGTGCTGACTAGATAAAAAAAATTTAGAGGTATTGAACGGTTGCTCTTATTTTGATAGCTAGACATGTACCTAAGGATTCAGTTCCCATTGATAGCACCAAGCTGAAACAATGTGAATGAACTTTGTGCCACTATGTCAGGCATGATGTTGCTTTGGAATTATATTGAAGAATATTCAGGACATTTTGATGGAGAATAGCTTTCTCTGAAATGTGAACCAACCCAGACCATACCATACCAGCTTCATGGGGAACGAACATGTTTTTTTATTCCTGTTGTTTTCATAACCAGCATGGTTTGTTCAGCTAACCCAATTCATATGCATGTTAACATTCTTTTGTTTTTAAATCATATGTAAACCGAAAGGGGCCTAACTGCAATTATACTTGGGAAACTATACAAAGTAGTCATAGTCTGGGTGCTTTTACATTCACTTCTTCACCGCTGATTTTAAATTTAACTGATTAATGTGTTCTTTTTAAGTGTATAATATCAAAATGGTGCCAATGTTATTGATAAATAAATATTACTTCAACTTACCAAGTGTACATGACCAATTGAGGTACATATGAAGAATATTTTTTTATGCATGCCGTATATTTACTATATACAACATAAATGGATTCTGTAAAGGCTAAAATAATACACCGACATAGGCTCTAAGACGATGTATTTGGAAGAAACGAATACTTGTCGAGTTGTAGAAAAAAGATATACACATTGATATAGATTCTAGGGATTTCTATTTTCGTGCCCTCAGGTCGTTAGTTGTACTCAGTTTTCCCCAGCTCGTTAGTTTTTCCTCAGTTTTCCCCAAGCTGTTGTCTGAAACCTTCAGAAGGAGCTCGGACGGGAGGATTCCCGTTAAGTTGACCGTTTCTGTGCTGACGTGTGGGGCTGCGTCGCGTGGGGCTGGTAGAAAGGGACCGCGTGGGACAGGACGAGATCGCGTTTGGTTGTACGTGAGAGCTCGGTTCTGTCTCTCTCGGGCCAAATTGGCATTGACTTTTCAGAGCGCCTTTTTCCCCTCTCTCTCTGTAAACAGTTCTCTCTCTTTTCACCAAATTAGTATCAAATCTAGAGAAGCTTCTATTTCTGTCTTTCTTCAATGATTGTTGCCTTTTGGCCCTCGTTTTTTGCCCAATATGGTAACAAATCTAGTAGCAAATCTAGAAGCTAGTATAGGATAAATTCACAGCAGCATAATAAATCTAGAAAACTAAGTATAATACATAAACTGCATACAGCAGCCAAAAGCAGCCAATAACGATGTTAATGTTCACGACAAACTAAGCTGAAAATAATACAAGACGCAATGTATGCCCAACATGAAGATTAGGATACCCCAGGATGAATGAATCTGTTCTTCATTCATCATATATATCTTCGTTGCTCCCTATTCTGGTCTGAAAGAAATATTTATTGAACTCCTTCCGTCTGCAGTGTGCAGCCAATACATCCTCCAAACGGTATGGCCTTTGTTCATCTTTCAGACCGTACCTTCCTAATCTAACCACACGTCGTGGCCACTCATCCCAGGCGTTCATATCATCAAAGTACTCTCTGATATAACCCAAATTCGCGTAGTAGATGCAGCCAGGTCGAAGTGTCGGGTGCACTCTGGTGTCGGCGGAGATACACCGGACATGATGGACGAAGAAGGCACGACTGCCAATGTTATTGACGGCATGGAGAGAGCGGCTCTTAGTGTCCACACGGTACACCAATGTTTGACCTTCATCCAAACGACCGCCCAACAACACAAGCAGCAGATCACCATCCGACTTCACAAGGTAGAACTTGTCATTTCCAAGTTCTGGAAATGAAAAAAGTGTCTCCATGTTGACATTGCTCGCGCCCTGCTCCAACTGGACATTGTTGGTGCACACTAATGTTCCGAACTCCAAATTGTGGTAATGACAAGGTAGAGCTAGTGCATAGAATTCACCATTGAACGTGGTAATACAACACATAGAATGGTGCTCGATCGTAAATCTTCCTTCTCCCCAATCTTCATCTATACCCTTAGTTGGAGTGCTCTCATCGACCCAAGCAATTTCTGCCGGGTAATATGTGGAAACAAAGAGCATAGTCGGGGACTTCATTACAGTGACTGACTTTAGAATAAAAGATGGCATCTGCGCCTCAAATATAGTGTTCGATGTCTTTGTGAGTGGGTTCAGAAGCCGTATCTTGTGCGGCTGGTTCTTCTGGGCAAGCACGATGACGCCACGGCAAAAGCTGATGAAGTAGTATCTAAAATATATTGATGAAGATAACATTCAGCACTAAGATGTTTACGATAGAAAATAAAAGGATTAACTCTATAGATATGGAGGAATTTGAACCTTGCATGAACTTCCGTTAGATCGATGGTGACGTAGCGGGATGTGCGGAGGTGGAGGAAGGAGAACTCAGCGGCGCGTGGCAGGGCGTGCTCTACCATGATCCATTCGTGCAGGTGCACGTCGGGCTCAGGTAAATCTGATCGCCAATTAGTACAAACTTGCCTCAAAGCAGAGTAGGTGTCCACGTACTCCTCGTTCGCCAGTAAGCAGGCGCCGATCTTGTGAAGTGGTCCGTCAGCCCTGAGAGAGGCCCAGTTCACGGAGGCCCCGTACCTGTATGCGCCGCCCTCGGAGCCGACGGGCTCGGCGGCGACGGCCTCGGATGCGACGGGCTCGGAGGCGACGGGCTCAGGGGCGACGGCCGCCGGCGCATTCTTCTTCTCCATCGCCGGTAGGAGAGCGCGCGTAGGGTGGCTGGGGTTTTTTTGGAGAAGGTGATGGGACGTGAGAGGTGTGGTTGCGTGCGTGAGTTATAATGACTGTGTGCAGAGGGAGGGAGAGAGGGGCTCTGTACTGGCAAAGTGACGGTTCGTCTCAACAGTTGACGTTTGGTCTCAACACGCGCACCGCACGGCTAACCGCTGCTCACCGCGACACGCGTCTGTGGGACTGCACGTCAGCACCGTTACGTGTACTCAGTTCTACCCTCGAGTCTTACACTGCAAAAATATCTGTACTCAGTTTTCCCCTCGAGTACTAATACTGGCTAGTGCAATATACTCGGTTTTACCCTCAAGTGGCTGGTCAACAGAGAGTCAACAAATGGGATTAAGCTATCTAATTGAGTCATTTCATGCGCAAAAAAATTCAAAAAAATAAAATCATTGTTCCTCCTACTCATGAAGTCTTGTTACACGACCTGCCACGTAGACAATCATATATAAATCAAGTTTTCACACAAATGGTCACTTCTGAAATCAGTAGTAGCTATGAAGGTTCATGGCTTTCCACTCAAACCCCTTCTCAAAACATCTATACCCAAAACATAGTTTGTCTGAATGAGGCCATAATTTTTACACTCATGTATATTTGAATTGCTAATACTTTGAGGTAGGCCAACCTGGGTTTCATTGTACAAAACATGTGTTTTTCTTTTTCTAAATCTCTTATTTGAATTCCTTAGCCTGTTTACTATTTACTTGCCCTTGTATCCTTGATACTACTCAGTTTTACCCTCTCCCTTCTCACAGAAGCCCAAACTTGGCCTGATTGGTCGAGCTGTTGTCACACGGATCGTGCCCACCTACCGTCGATCCTATGATCTAACGGGCAGGATCATGCCACCCTCTCTATCTGTCGGTGGCAAACTACTACCCCTCTATGTATGCTAAATAACGAGTTGGCCACCGGATTCAACAAGTTTGGTAATCATGAATTTCCACTTCTTGTAGGCATTACTTTTCACGGTAAAATGATAAACTATCACGAATTTCCATTTAGGCATTACTTTTCACGGTAAAATAATAAACTATCACGAATTTCCTTTAGGCATTACTTTTCACGGTGAAATGATAAACTATCACGAATTTCCTTTAGGCATTACTTTTCATGGTAAAATAATAAACTATCACGAATTTCCATTTAGGCATTACTTTTCACGAATTTCCTTTAGGCATTACTTTTCACAGTAAAATAATAAACTATCACAAATTTCCTTTAGGCATTACTTTTCACGGTAAAATAATAAACTATCATGAATTTCCATTTCTTTTAGGCATTACTTTTTTGTTGAGATATAAACACCCACAACGGTCATCTCCTCCTTAATTTATTATGTAAACCCCACAACGGTCATCTCGCCCTTATAAACCCCCACAACGGCCATCCCTCATGTCAATAGGTTCTGCCTCTCTCTTCTTCATTTCTGTCTCTCTTCTTCATTCACATACACTTGATCCATTGCCATGGCTTCCACGTCTCGGACACCGACCGGAAGGGGAAGGGGAAGGGGAAGGGGCGGCCTGGGTGGTGGATCATCATCATTGCCACCACCACCGTCAACACTGCCATTAATCATAGAGGAGTTCTTAATCGTCATCTATGAAGACCCTTTGGCCAAGAAGGTACGTACGCGTTCCCACATATATAATGCATGTGATTAATTATGTGTATGTTCCAAAAAGCCTTTAATTTCAAACGATCGGCGCTCGATCTCTTTGCAGGCACTCCCACAAAAGTTTGCGGACTATCTTGACGGCCAGGAGCCGGCAAAGGTGTATCTGCGAGCAGCTGACTGCGGTCCTCGTCTCTGGACCGTGGAGGTCCTATTTGACGGACAAGGCCGGATGTACCTCGACAAGGGCTGGGAGAATTTTGCCATCGTGCACGGTGTGGATTTCGGCTACATCCTACACTTCAAATATGAAGGCGATGATGTGCTCACAGTGAAGGTGTTCGACGTAACATTGTGCAGGAAGTACTACTACACGGACGACGAAGATACTGACGATGAAAGCGACGACGACGTGAAGCCATGCATCCATCCCCTTTAGATAAGGGGATTATGACCAAGAATATATATGTAGCTTCATATGCATCGATTTAGAGATCTAGCTATTTTCTATATATTATGCATGTAAAAATAATAGGGAATCGCAATTTCCACCATGATTCGAGCACCACAGCCTCCAAACGATGCCGATGCCGATATCGGCATGGTCAGAACAGCTATGCATGCTCGCCGCCACTGCTAGGTCACCGTTGGGATGCATCCTTAATCCCGTCCCCACATTCGATCACTGACACACCAGAGATACCGCCGAGGCCAATGACGAACGTACATGCTGATGCCAATGCCGAACATGCACGCCGCTGTGGGCACGGCCACGCCGCCCCGCTATGCTGGACGCCACAGACCACCGCGAGGTCTTTCCCTTCGCCACCACACTCCCCTAGCACCCATCTATACACGCCAGAAAGGAGAGACACTAGTTTTCCCTACATTGCTCGCGTTCGTGTCCGATACCGTCAGTCAAAGTGTTGAGGTCGTCGTCGATGTTCTGGACCATTTCTTCTCTTCTTTGCATGGTTAAACGCATCTAGTTCATATCTATCTAATGCGTCTGGTCTCGCCTCATGCAGTTCTTTGTGGACGTCGATCTCATCTCGGCACCCCGCAGGCCACCTCCTCCGTGTCATCGCTGTAGAGCTCCGTTTAAAAATCTAATCCTACCCGTGTATTGCCCCTTGTATCAGCGTCATGGCCCGACTTATCATTCGATATACCGAAGCCCCACTCGTCCGCGTTTTGGTCAGGGATACGGCGATGCTTACGGTCAAACAAAGATGGATGCTCTGACGTGTCTTTGCGGGCTCTACGTGGCCCCACTAGTCAGCAGTTAACGGTCAAAGGTGTTGAACCGTCGGGCAACCGGCCGTTCCAGTACTGGTGACGGTTTCAGCCAAGGGCTTGGACAAAACTGAGGAAAAACTAAGGAGCTGGGGAAAACTGAGTACAACTAAGGACCCAAGAGCACGGAAATAGAAATCCCTAGATTCTATATGCGTGGAGATTTATGTGCTTTATGTTTCACACGTGCCACGTGTGCAGTGACAAAAGAAACATGTGATAGCATATAAGAATTTATGAGCCACAACAACGCACGGGTATTAAGTTAGTATGATTATATACCTAATAGCAGTTAGATCAAGCAAGAACAGCCAGTCGATGTATCTCCACAATCAATTGCTGCATTCCAAGAATCCTTCTAAAATACAAAAAATGTTAAGGCATTGCTCCAGTCGCTAATGCCACTCATCAGAAGAACCCGTGCACCATCATCAGAACAAGAATATGACGAACGACCAATTTGGCAATACTTCAAAACTTAACAAGCTTTAAAACTACATACACAGTATAATCTAAGCATACATCGCACATAAGAATATTGTGCATTTTTTGAAAATACCATATATAGATAATAACCAAATTATGTCATCAAGTACTGACCAAAAGATAGGAAAGACAATGCCATTAAAAAATAGAGTACCATAACTTAAGTACATGCATAGATTTACAAGCTCCAAGGGATGGTTCGAGCAATCTACAACCGGTAAGTATAAACAAGATGAAAGACTTCTACTAACTTTTATAGTAGTAACATCTTTACACTGTCATCTAGGCATCACCAATAACTTAATGCATGAGAGAAGATATTCCAGTATACAAATCAACACATAACTTGAATTTTTACTGCTCCATTTCAACAACACATTGTGACAGAATTGCACACGGTAACACATAGAATATTTTACCTTTGATGCCTCTGTCATTCCCCAAATCCTCCTCCAACTAATACTTCGGAAAGGGCGGTTTGACACAGGAGGTGCTAGGCAGAGGATGTGTTGCATGATGCAGAGGTTCAGAACAGAGTCTGCGGTAGTCCAAATGTTTTACTTCCGATCAAACATGTTGCCAATTGGAGGCAGACCGGCCCTCCCGATCAAAGGCGCTGCCGACCGCGAGCATGGAACAGGTCTGAAAAGGAGCGGCAACGGGGAACCAGATCGGAGCAATAGTTCACCGCAAGGGCAGCAGCGTAGGCAGGGGATCGACGTAGATTCTAGCGGTGCACTGGCAGCAGGTCCTGGTGCTGAACTCGAGGGGGTGGCGGCGGGGATTCCAGAGAGACGGGACACATGTTAGGGCGGATGGTCGCGCAACGGCGCGTGGTACGGGTCGGAGCCGGCCAGATGGTGGCGCGCCTTAGTCAGAGGAAGCGGAGGCCGCACCACGACCAGTAAGAGCGTCCGCGGTGGGATGGTGGAACCCTAGGACAGGGGAATGGGGACTCACTGGGATTTTGGGTCATTCTTGGATTGGGAAAGAAGAAGTATCGTGGTTCCATTTTTCTACTTCACGAGGGATCAAAATGCAAACAATGACGGAGAGCCGAACACTTTCTAAGTCAGCCTAGCAACACAGGGGTAGATTAGGAAATAAAAAATGACGTATCAGCCACCATCACGGCTTTCGCTTTAATAGAAAAGATATTGTCATTCAATTGGAGATTTGGTGAACCACACATTAGTGAATCAAAATATTCATGCAATTACTCCGAGATATGATGTACTAATGCGCTCTAAATAACGCTCACGTCGGCACAGGGTTTGTCTAAGTCTCTCTATGATGAGATTTTCCAATCTATTTCTAAAATTGCAAATTTCACATTTTCTCACACTGAATTTTTATACAAAATTGAAAGTTACACTTTTCAGAAAACTTAAGTTGCATTTTATTGTATTGATTGAGACATTGCAAAATTGATAAAGATTATGTATTTTCGTCAACATGAGATAGAGATACATACGTAAATAAAGTTCAATAAGCCCAAAATTATCAAATATATTTTTGCTGATACAACCTCTAAGAAAAATGCATGGGTGGTCTTTTCTAATCCATCCTTTCCCAAAATAGAAGCCTATTTTTTTTGTCGAAGTCAAACATTTTAAAGTTTGATAAACTCTGTAGCAAAATATATCAACATCTACACTATCAAATGCATATGATACTAAAATACATTCCACGATGGTTCTAACTATATATATTGATTATTTCTGCCTAATCGCTCTCCCTTTTCCCTCTCCCGTGAAGGCAAAAAGGAAGGAGTCCCATTTTTCTCTATCCACTGTTGCAGCGCTCCTGTTGGTTCCCCCTCCGTCTGCCACTCCGATGATGGGGAAGGGGTGGGGAATCACGATGCCTTGACGCCAGCCTGTACATAGGATAGGGCTTAGGCCTTCACAGTGGCACCGTTTTGATGGCAACGGCGGTGCTCCACCGCTGAATGAGTTTTCTTTGGCTCCCGCCATCTTGCGGTGCTACGACGACGACGTCGAGGAGCTGTGGATGTAGATTCCTGTTACTCGGTTCGGACAGAGGCTAGGGTTGTCGGGATGTGTTGACGAGACGGCGGCGAAGACATCTTTAGGGTATTTTGTTTCCCAGTTTTATCTCCGTCATGACGATACTATACTTCGGTGCTGCTGAATGGCCTAGAAAGTTCTAGCTAGGAACTAGTCGTGTTAGCAGTGGCTTGTACCAGGGTGCATTTTCTAGAGAAGGGATTGTGAAAGGTGGTGTGCGGCTCTAATGTTCTTCCCCGACTCCGGTCATTTTATGCATTGGAGAAGCCCTAAAACCAGCTGCCTAAAACCCCGTGACGCTCTAAAAAAAAACCATGACATCCGGCCAGCATTCCCATTATATCCTCGTGTAATCCGTCCACCTCCCACATTCCCCTTGCTGGCTTACGTAATTTTCCTTATTCCTGAGGGTATACTGGGGAATTCGGAAGCCCATTTCAAAAGCTCCTCAGAGCCCACAGGAGTAAACCGCAGCCCTGCAAGAACGTACCCGCTCCTACGGTTTGCAAACCAACACCCCGTGACACGCCAAATTGCTAAACAACCCTCCGGCGCAGCGCTAAGTGCCACCACCGGTCGGTAAGAATAACCCTTTCATGCAGGGGCTAAACTGTCAACTCTCGTCCTTTATAAAATCCCCACCAAACCAAGAGCCGCTCCCCACAATCCAGAAAAAAAAATCTCGCTCTCGGTCGCGTCGCGTGAGGAGAAGCGAAAAAGGTAAGGGTTCCCCCGCCAATCCCATCCGAATTTCGATCCCTCCGCTGTTTCGAGCGCGGGATCCGCCCGATTCGCGCCCCGATCTGCTCTGATTCGGCGCCCGCCTCGCCGGATTTGGTCCGCCGTGCAGGGTTTTCCGCCGGGTTCGCGTTCGGAAGCCGACCGGAGCAGAGGAGGAGATGGCCGGGAAGGGAGGCAAGGGCTTGCTCGCGGCGAAGACGACGGCTGCCAAGACCGCGGAGAAGGACAAGGGGAAGAAGGCCCCCATCTCCCGCTCGTCCCGCGCCGGCCTGCAGGTGAGCTCGCGAGCTCGCTTTCGCTCTTCTTTGACCGCCCCCCGTACGCGGGCTTAGATTTGGTTTGAATTCGAAACGTCCAACGCGCGCTGGTCCTCCGGTCGTGGTATTCGAGTGGTTTAGCGGCTCCGGGGGCTTTAGGGCACGCGTTTCTGGAGCTGTGGAGAGGTGATTGCGTGCTGTTTCCTACGTTAGACTCGGCATGGGTTGGATTCGTCCGTGGGTTGGATGCTCTGCTATGCGCGCTAGTTGGTTAAGGGTTTTAGAGGTTCAAGAAGTCGTGGACTCTGCTAGATTTTTTTAGATCTGAAGAAGCAGTTTGTCTGTCTAGCTGTGTTCACTGGGCTGGAGTTTCTACCATGATCGTGTCTGTTTGATTTGGTCGTGGGCACTTCTTTTGGGGTCTTAAGTTTTGGACGGTTTTGCTGATCGTCTTAGCAGAAGTGCCAGTTCGTGATGATATCTTGAGAGAAGAGGGTCATATACATTAGATGATTTTGGACTCCGTGATGAAGAGTTCATTGTGCATTTGGTCTGTAGATGGGTGGTGAGGTGTAGTGCTGTTAACGGTCATGATTGTGGGAAAATGGGGAATGTGGATAGGGATCATGTCATTGCTTGTGAACTAGCTCAGGTGTATGTAAAGGTGGGCCGTTGAGGCTGCTGACTTTAGTTCTTAGAGAGCAAGGTGGTGATTCTAGGCTTTGGGACATGTGGTGACTTGATCTGTGCTACCAGGCGCAACAACGACTGAAGTACGGTGTCAGGCATGTTAGGGCTATTTTTTCTGAACTTCTTCATAGGCATAAAGTGCTCCACGTCCTCCTAGTTTTACACCCAGGGCTACCATCTCATTTTCCTATATATATATATATATGAAATTTTTTATTTGAGTCTATATACCTCAAATTATTTACGTATATACTGCATTTATGCACATAAAAGTGATATATTAAAAAAAGTAAGGGTTCCGATGGAATTTTAATCGTATATACCTCAAATTATTTACGTATATATATATACTGTTGTCGCATCGTCCCTCGTAAGAAAGAACCCACTTTAATCGTGCTTAATCTTGGCACCATGTATTACTCAAAGAAGCGATAGATTGTTATGCTGATCTGTGACACTGACTTGTGTGCTGTGCTTTCTGCTGTCACATCTGTTTCACTGTCCACTTATGTGATGTGGTCAATTTGTCCACGATTATCTTTTTAATGACCTTGTACTTGCAGCTTGGGCTAGGTCGGTAGGTCCTATTAGTCATATGTTTTAGAAAATCCTACTGAGACACTTAGGGCCTGTTTGTTTAGGCTGTCTGTGGCTGGCTGTGCAGGAAAAGCTGCTGTCCAGAGAAAGCTGCTGTTTCAAGTGTTGTTGTTTGGCAACTGGGCTGGCTGTTTAGCTGTTTGCTGAGAAATTGTATAAAATAACCCCAAAATTCTGAGAACATGTATGATTGTTGATTCATGTGTAAAAGTATATCTATCACTATAAAATACACCAAATAATTGATCAAATATTAATTTATCCAAAATACATATTAGTACCATTACACAAATAAGATACCATCAAATTTGACATTTTGTTTATTAATCCGTAATTTAATTTAATCCTAAAGTTGAAGTATTTCATTGTAGATGCATCTTGTATAGAGTGTCATCTAACAAAACCATAGCCTAAATTATACATAGCAGGCCAAATATGAAGTCAACATCAGTTCGTATCCTTCCGCAAAAAAAACATCAGGTCGTATCCATCCGAGACTTGGGGAAACTAATCGTTAGCATGTACATACATATACGTAAGTGCGTCGTATAGGTACACATGCTTGTGGCCGCAGGGCATTCCTCGGTGCGGCAAGCAGCAACAGAGACAAAGGGACGGTAGTGGCGACGCGAGGAGAAAGAACGATTTGGGTTGGCAAGGGACATGCGCACGGCACGCAGTGGCATTTTGCTGTAAATACATCCAAACGAAATGTCCTATGCTGAAAACGATTCGCCTGCTAAGTAGGAAGCCGCGGGAAGCACCGTTGGAGGTGCTTCACCTCGCCTGCCTATTTCGCTCGGCGGCTTTGGCGAAGCCTACAGCGAAGCCGCCCTGTTTGGTTCGTATGAGTAGCTTATTTTATTGGAAAGCCACAAAAAGCCCAAACAAACACCCCCTTAACTTTGGGTGTTTGCAGCTTGTATGCACACATGATTGATGCTGTTACTGTTATGCAGTTCTTTTTTTTTTATCTGCTGTTATGCAGTTCTCGTGTAGTTGAGTTTATTATTTTGGACACTCTATTCTAATTATTTTACTACTATGGTATATTACAGTTCCCTGTTGGTCGTATCCACCGTCAGCTGAAGCAAAGGACTCAGGCAAATGGCCGTGTTGGTGCTACTGCAGCTGTCTACTCTGCTGCTATCCTGGAGTACCTGACCGCTGAGGTTCTGGAGCTGGCTGGGAACGCTAGCAAGGATCTGAAGGTGAAGCGTATCACCCCGCGCCATCTTCAGCTGGCCATCCGTGGAGATGAAGAGCTGGACACCCTCATCAAGGGTACCATCGCTGGTGGAGGTGTGATCCCGCACATCCACAAGTCCCTCATCAACAAGTCCTCCAAGGAGTGAAGAAAAATAGCCAAGGAGTATGTTAGCTTAAACTGGACATTTTCGCACTCGTGTGTGAGATAAGCTATCTTCATATCGTTTTAGACTTTAGCTATGCTTCCAGATCCGAAGTAATCCGTCTGTGTAATGCTTCCCTGGTACTGCTTCAGTTATTTTGAACATTGTATTCGTGTTCGTTTGTTAACTTCGTGATAGACCCTGAATGGAGAACTTTTTAAAATGCTGTGAGTGTTCTCTGTTTCCTATTCCAGTTGTCTGCATTAGCGTTCCGGCTTGAGTTGTTTTTATTTTGGTTCTGATTTGTCTTGAGTGTAGCTAAGCGGAAGGCTGAATTGAAGGGGTCAGATATATGGAGCAGAGAGCTGTTTGATTTATCGCTGCGAGTCAGGAGCAAAGTACTTTGATGCAGATTGCTCTTGCAGGTGTACGACTGTCGTCCAATGTTGCTGCTGCTATGTGTGCAGTAAACATGCCTGACCGGCTGACCCGAAGCTGATGCATTGATCATCAGTGACGCACAATTGCTGTTTGCTTGAGCAGCTTTTCCGGTGACTTCTGCAATACTGCAACAGGAGAGTATCGTTGTTATTATACACCTGTAGCTGACTGGATCCAGCTTAGACATGATGCATAAGTAGTCAGTCCGCTTATTCTTTTAATCGCCGAAGCTAGAAGTGTACGCCCCCTTTCTCGAGTCGCTGCCAACCTCAAGGCTAATCCATTCCTTTTCGAGTCAATTCTTACATCTGCAAGACTGTAACCAAACATACTGTCACTTCTCCTCCTGTGGACAGTGGCGCCACCTCGTGTTCATCTCATTCTCTTGGTTGCAGCAATTTCACTCACTTTTCGCCACCATCAGTCCAACAGGGCCTTGCGTGGCTGGACCTGCGCTGCACTCGCTGCTGAGGTTCAGACTGTTGTGGTCGCTGTCTGAGCACCGAGGGAAAATGGCATGGAAAGCGCAGGAAATGGCTACGGAAAACAAGGAGACCGGTTTTTCCACAAAGCGCGCCGTCCACAGCGTCCACAGCGCGTGTGAGTGTGTGCCTCTCCGAGCACACCAAGGTCTTTATATCCCCCCCTCTTTCCCCCATTAGCACGGTAGGATGCTTCCACCCTGCTTCCCTCCTCTGCTCTGCTCTCCATATATTTGCTCTTGCTGGCTACTGTGACTCAGCTTTTTACTTCTTCTCCTTCTCGCTTCCACTCTAAGAAGAACTCGCCTGTAGCCTTCTGACATTCAGAGGTGCATGGAAGGGCTGACGGGCGAGCAGATGTTGGCGTTCCAGGAGGCTTTCTCGCTCTTCGACAAGAACGGCGATGGTCTGTTTGTCTGCTTTCCATTGCCCTCTCCTTGATCAATCGACCATGCCTTTTTGCTTATTCTGATGTAGTGTTTCTTGAGATCGTTTCTTTGCAGCGATGGTAGTGTTTTATTAGCTTGGGTAGCCTTTGTTTCCGTTGATCTTCTTAGCTTGGTGTGTTAGGATTAGCATGCATGGATAGAAGGACAGATATAAGGCTTTCTGTAGCAGCTTCTGAACTCATTCGCTGCATCGCTCGTTGTGATATCAACGTTTAGAAGGAAAAAATCACCAACAAAAAACAGGCAGCACTAACATGAATCGTAAGTTCTCTTATGTGTTTGTACTTGCCGAACGTAGGGATGGTATTTATATTTCTTTGGAAGTTCATCTACAGGCGTTCGGTGCGGATGACTAGTTTCAGAGATTAGTTTGGTCAAATAACGCTTCATTCAGCTCCTGACAAAGCAACTGGTTTTGTTATTGGCTCACTTGTGCTTGGTCTTGAGGGCCCATAAATCTACAAGAAAATATATATTCAAACTTGCTAATCTAATGGCCAAGTTGCTCAAGTAACTCCTAGACAGAAGTGATCCGTAGCACGCCCCTTCAAGAATCAAGACTGTTTTTGTGATGTACTGATGGATGTGGTGATAACCTTCCTCTCATAGTTTACTACTTCAGCAATCATCATATTTATATGCTCGCATCAAACGTCTCTTATCTTTATTCAAAACCTTTGACCGGTCTTTGCACGTGGTGTTCCCTTGCTCCCTTTGGGATTAGGATACGTATGCACAAGAACCTAAGTTTTAGCAACAGTACTGACATGGGTGCTTATTGTCTCCACAAACGAAATCCTGCTATTATTACAGTCAGATATGCCTTTTCTTTTTTGTGATGTTTCTGGCCTGAAATGATCACATTTTATTAACCTGATTGACAAGTGAGATGTTGGGGCAATAATTTGTCACATGAAGGATGCATAAGCTTGGAAGAGCTGGCTGCGGTCACTTGCTCCCTCGGCCTTGAGCCGACTGACCAGGAGCTCAGCGACATGATGCGCGAAGTCGACACGGATGGGAACGGGATCATAGATTTCCAGGAGTTCCTGAGCCTTCTTGCCAGGAAGATGAAGGTGAACCTCTGCAATTTGATGGATATTCAACTCAACTGACGTCCTACATTTCTGATCATGCTGTTGCTTTCGATTTCCATGGGAATTGCAGGATGGAGATGGCGATGAAGAGCTTAAGGAAGCTTTCGAGGTCCTGGACAAGGATCAAAATGGTTTCATCTCCCCTGTTGAGGTGGCTATGGCTATGGCTTAGCTCTTCTTCACATGTTCTGATTAATTTCCAAGCTTATCTTGAGGCAAAGCTGACCTTCATTTTGTCCATGGAAATGCAGCTGCGGACAGTGATGATCAATCTCGGGGAGAAAATGACCGACGAGGAGGTTGAGCAGATGATCAACGAAGCGGACACCGATGGCGACGGGCAGGTGAACTACAATGAATTTGTGCTCATGATGAAAAATGCCGAGCACAAGATATCTGGGTGAACAGATTAATGCTGGCGATAGGGGTGAAACCATTGATAATCAGATAGGATGCATTGTCTCCACTCCAAATTCGCTGTGGGCAGCTTGCAGTTTATATTCTTATTACTTCCGTTTTCTGAAACCATTGTAAAATAGGGACTTTCTCTTAGGAGTTGTCTGTGAATCATGCAACAGAAATTTGTACATATGTTTAGATGAACATGTGCCCATGTTCTTTGTTTCCTGAATCCATGCTAATAATCTATATTTTCTTTTACAATCTATCATGTATATTTCATTACTGAAGCTTGAACATACCCAGTGCTCTTCTTCCACTGCTGCTCCTGCCAGAGCTGTAGGTGCACGTTTCTCGCGAAGAAATCTCTGTCCGATATTGTGCAGTGCATTCGCAGTGCTAGACAGATGATGTTCTGGAGCGTCAACGATGACATGGAAAGGCTGAAAGGTTCGATAAGCTGTCACCAGACATCGGAGAGTTCATAAGGATAAGATTGCTTCACCTTGAGGCCTTGCCAAAGGAAGATTATACACCTCACAGTACAACTTTGTCAACTGAAGTGCATGGACCAACAAAGATGGGGGACAGAGAGAAGAAAAGGATGAGAAGCTCTACTTCACATAGAAACCCCTTATCACCACCGAAGGAAGAAAAGACAGATGTGGTGTGTTTTGGTGAAGACGATGATAACGAACTAACACTTCTTTAAGAAGATTTAGAATGTGATTCAGCACTTCTCCAGAAGGAGCGACAGTTTATGCTGCTGCACGGTAGGCTAAAGGCAGCATTTGTTGCGATGTGCGAGGCTGTCGAGCTGGCTGGCAGCCGCGACTTCGAAGACCTGGAGTGGCAGTTTCGTTCATAGTGACGTGGAGTACTTCTACAAACTAGTATACCTGTGTCAGGTTTGCTAGCTTCTTATTGTTGTCCACCTATTGTTGATAAATTAGATTTTTCTGAAGTATCGCCCTTTTTCCATTGTTATTACTGTTGCAACATTCAGTTGTCGCCCCTTCCGGTTTGCCCGTTTTGTTTGCCACTAAAAATAGCACATGTTCACAAAGTTGTCACTATGTTCACTATGTTCTCACCAAGTGATCGATGAACACTTCGAACATTGCTTGCACTCACCCTAGCAAAGAAACGACTTAAATTAAGTGGCAGTAAAGATCTTGAGTTCATTAAGTAGGAACTGAAAAAAGGTGACTTTGTTGATCTGTGGTTATCAAGCATAAAAAAACATGAGAGAAAACAAAAGTCATGGTGTTGGCTTCGAAAGTTCAAAAGCATTTATCCTAACTAATCTACAGCAGACAACAGGTTAGCATTTGCACATTTTTGTTGGCATCGCTATCTATATCCTGTGACTCACTGAAAAATAACACAATATATGTACCTTCGAATCTGAAACCTTCATACATATGTGAAGGGATCATAGCAAACACATCATACACCATATAAATCACCACCATACTATGTATGTAGTTATGTACAGATCTGGCAAGAAGATACAAAACCCATCCTTATTGGCACCACAAGCACATGATGGGCTCCAAGGGGGCAACACTGCGAGCAGATATGCAGTACAAACCACACAGGGAGTGTCGGGAATCATGCCCAAACGTTAAGTCTTACCACCAGTATAAGTATACAATCATATATCATCGGTTCTTTGTCGTAAAGAACCGTTCATAATACGAGGTACACCACTAGTCATTATCTGAAGCATCTTTCAGCTTCTACGCCGCAACAGCCTCTCGCGGTTTGGGGCTGCCTTCTGGTGGGGTCAAGCTGTCGTAGTACTCGACGAGGACTTTCCAGCCACCTGGGCACATAAAACCATCTGGTGGACTCTCACGGTTCTTGGCAAGACCGCGCATCTGTGTAGAGAGGCAAAGTTTGTTAGGACGTGACTTAACAAAACATTGGTGCCAAAGTTACTGATGTGCCAATGGTACTGAAATGAATTACCTTTGTACCAGAGATGAACAGGAAGTCTTCTTTCCTTGACGGGTCGAAGAAATTCATTTTGTTATGCTTCCTGTCATATGCAGCCACCTGATCCAAACAATCAGAAGATATGTCAACAAGCCTGAATAAGTAAAGGATATTGTTTTTGAAAACTGAATAATGACTGTTGATGTCAAGATCAGAATGAGAAATATGGTTTGGCAGGATTACACACCTTGAAAGGAAGGATATTGAGCCTCTCAAGCCCAGGAGCCATACTCAATACTTTTTTCCCATGATCGGCATCATAAAGGTCCCTCTTTTCCATTGGGTGACCCATACCAGCAGGATCTCTTCCAACAATATAGAAGTTTGCACCAGCATTGATACGAGCCTTGGCATGCCATTGCACCTCTGTTGGCCCAGCATAATGCATTGGAGAGGGAAAGATTGCAACCACAGTTGATTCTGGGTTTAGGACACCTTCCTCAAGAACCTAGCAAAATGGATAAGAACATCAAAACAATGCAATAGTATACCATTTTTTACATCTTAAAGCGTCTATACTACCATCACCAAACAAAAAGTTTCGTCATAAGACATGACATCATTTTCTTGCCCAATTATTATAGTAAAAAATGAGACGATGGATGGTAGGATTGTTATAACTAATAAATACCTTCTCATGCTGCTTCATTCTCACACTAAGAGGCACATCGTCAGCTTTTGTGAAACCTCCCAATGGATGGAGAAGAAGAACAGGGTTTTTGTAGCCCATCTCAAGAAGGCGCTTGCGCGTATCAGTCATGAGCAATGCATGCCCATTGTGCACAGGGTTACGGAGTTGAAAAGCAAATACTGCATCAGCATTGCGCCTGGCAAATTCTTCACGTAGCAGTGCTGGAGACAGGCGATACTGATCAAGACCATCATTATACTTGATTGGTTCAATGACCTCCAGGTCTCCACCAATCAACCAATCACCAGCATTTGTGATTGCCTCCTCTACATACGGCAGACCGCGTGCAGTTGTTCCCCAAGTCCGTGCAATTCTTTCTTCCTTGTTATGCTTGTAGATCTCAATACTGAAAAAGAAGAAAAAAGTGTTAAAAAGATGAGTAGAAAATGCAGGGAACTTAGTGAAGTGAAAGAAAACCTCCCTCCCACAGGCTATGCTTGTTTTCAACAACATTCGATCCTTCTATTAGAAGCCAGATGCAACATCTTCTTAAGAGTCGAGATTACGATGTAGTCGTGTTACGTCAACGGTCATTACGTCACCTTACAAATTTGGTAACTACATTTATAAGCTGGGATTCCATTTTCATATTTTCAACGTTCGATGCATATAAAAGTACATGGTATCGCATCCTAAAGTACTTGGAAAGGCCGCGGAAAAACCACAAAGCGGAGTATCTATTTGAGGAACCGATCCAATATAAAGTTAAATACGACCGAAGGGATTATCTAGTTAAATACGACCGACGGTATTACCGACTTTAATACGACCGAAGGAATTATCTATTGGAGGATGCATGATTACATACTGTTGATCATCTGAAGATAGCCAACACATACAAATATCCTGACAGAAGTATGACTGAAGTTATCACTGTCATAGCCCCATTCGACGAAAGCGGAAACTGCTATCAGATATAGTTTGACCATCAGATAACCACTTGGTAGAAAATTGCTGACTACTACACTTACCTCATATCATGAATTGACACATCATTGACAATATTTTTTGTAAAGGAAATACTACAACTAAAAAGTTAATTTAAGACATAAATTAGGAGTTCAGTCTTCAGTGGTACTCGTATAATAAGCTATGTAATGTACCTAATAAAATGTGTAAACCTGAATCCTGTCATCCGGAACCTACATAAGTCCGATCCAAGCTCTCAATTCATACCCGACCATCATAAAGCACCAGCCTTTGAAAATTGATGAACTCAACTCAGAGGGTACCAATGCATATACGGCATGTGAAAAAGGGGGGATTTTTCTTACTCGCTGAGGACGGCGACGGGACGATCGTGGTCGTCGACCAGCGCAACGCTGGTGGCGCCGGAGGCCAGGATGGCGCGGCGCTGCGCATCGTCGACGGCGAGGACGATGGGCACGGACATGTTGACCATGCTGCCATCGTCGCCGCGGACGGCGTTGAAATGAAGTGCTTGGAGGAACTCGTTCTCGCGCATGAAGCCCCGCAGCGGGGAGGCCCAGCCCTCGCTGAGCACGTGCACCCACTCGGTGTCCACGCGGCCGAGGCGGACCCGGTGCGGCAGCGCCGCCGCCTCCCGGCGCAGCGCCGCGCGCCGGCCGCCCTCCTCGGGGGCCACCAGCTCCACCAGCTTGCCCCCGTCGGGCTCGATCAGGCCGCCGGCCCGGCACCGCACCCCGCGGGGCGCTGCCGCCGTCGCCGCCGCCGCCGCGACGGCCTTGCTGCCCGCGGCGGGTGCCCGACTCACCGCGACCCCGAGCCGGGCTGGCGCCCGAGGCTGGCTCTGAATTTGGCTACGCCGCGCCAGCTGCGGGAATTTCACCACGAAGGCGGCCTGCGTCGCCATGGCTGCTGCTGCTGGTTCTCGATTTGGTCTCCCTCCACCTCCGGCCCCAACTACTTATACCGCCACGGCTCTTTCTTCTCGGGGAGGCGCACAAACGTTTCTGCCTTTGTTTCGACCTGGCTGGCGACCTTCGCAGTGGTTGCGTGCGTGGGGATTATTATAAAACGTTGGGGGAGGTGGCGGGTGAACCTGGATGGGATCGCGGGGAGGGAGGCCATGGGCGCGGTGAACGTGGACAAGGGAGCAGGGGATGTGGGGGCAGGGGGGCTGCGCTAATGGGGGCCGACGAGGATGGATCGTGGAGGCGGGCTGCGCCTTTTGGTCATGTTTTGGATTTTTTAGATGGTCGGACAGTCGGACTTGGACTGATGTCCCGACTGAATTTCTTACGTATGAACCTATGTATGCTTTGTTGTTAAGGTCGGATTGTTTGTGCCAGATGGAGTTTATGGCCCCGCATGACGATCTAGCTAAAATGGGATTCCTTTTTCGAGGGGTTCTTCATACGCGATATTTCGATGGAATGCTTTTTTTTGAGGTATCGATGGAATGCTACTGTAGAATAGGATTGGTGATCATCAAAAGTTTGAAGATTTTGAAAAGGGAAAATTTTACTGGAACAGATTATGATAGCTTCATGCGCCATATGGAAGGTTGCCATCCGTCGTGTATTAGTTCACAGCCAACTAAGTAGAGTACGAGTATTATTAGCAGGCGTTGAATTTTTCTGTTGTTTTATATAGTGTAGATAACTTATATAATGTTGTATGGTTTATTTTTCCAGCTCATGTGATAATCCATTTATATGTTTTGACGTACCATTAATTTTTTTCAATGTCACTTGAGGTGTGCTTCTTCTTTGTACTTGAAAAACCTATAAAGCCTGTCGTTTGACCGCATCCTTCCAAGGTCAGAGGTGAGTATATATGGATGGAAACAAAGACAATACAACGAGGATAGAACATGAGGATATTCCTACCGTGTGGCTAAACTGCTAGCGTCGTCTCCTACGAAGGGTGATTCATATTTTTCAACGTTTTTACATGTAGTCTTTGAGTAGGATTGGGGGTGATTTATTTTGCACAAAGCTAGAATATGCTTTGCTTTTGCATTAAAATGGAAAAAAATATGGTTTTGCGAGAAAATAGGCACCTGACCTATGGTTAGAGATCAGTCACTTGTGTGAGCCGTCGGATGTGTTGGAGATTCATGCTGCTAGCCTTGCACTCATTTTTTGTTTCATCTTTTTTCCTTTTTCTGATTTGAAAAACTTGAAACATTTTATTTGTTTGTATTCGAAATTTATTCACAATTCGAAATTTCATTCATATTCCAAAAAATCAGATTCAATTTTTTTTCAAATTTTTTAATTCGAAATTTATTCACAATTCAAAATTTATTCATATTTCAACTTTTGTCCATATTCCAAATTTGTTCAAATTCGGATTTTGATCTGGATCTATCGCCTTAGCTCTAGACATGACTTTTTTCCTTTTTCTGATTTGAAAAACCTGAAACATTTTATTTGTTTGTATTCGAAATTTATTCACAATTCAAAATTTCATTCATATTCCAAAAAATTAGATTCAATTTTTTTCAAATTTTTTAATTCGAAATTTATTCACAATTCAAAATTTATTCATATTTCAACTTTTGTCCATATTCCAAATTTGTTCCAAAAAAAAACGTGACAAGGCCTAAGCAAAAAATAGAAAAAGAGATCTTAAATTGCTAAAAAAATGACTTATAGACGAAAAAAGGACAATCCTACTCCTCACATGCCTCCCAATGGAGGCTCACATCACCTTTGAGATTTCCAACTTTTTTTTCCTGTAATGCGTCTTCATAGTTCTTTCTAGCTATGCCAACTGCCAAGCAATATAGACATCGTATTTATTCTTTTCTGTTAGTTGTCCGCTCTCCTTTCCTCGGCTTATTCTACCCCACCAACCATAGATTGCGAGATTTATGTGCAAAAGGGCGCTTCAAGAGTCAACTGAACAGTCTCAATCTCTTGATCACAAATAGCTATAATAAGTGAAACTTAACCTTCCCTTTTGCATTGGTTCAACAAATCTTTCTTGTTGTGCTTAAGGGTTTGCGCTCAAATTGTTGAGTCATGCTCCTCAGTAAGTTAGCAACCTTGAAGCCGCTTCGAAAGGGAAACATTTATCCCACCATCCATAGATTGCGAAATTTATGGGCAGAAGGACGCTTCAAGAGTCACGTGAATAGTCTCTATCTATTGATCACAAATAGCTATAATAAGTGAAACTTAACTTGCCTTTTGCATTGGTTCAACAAATCTTTCCAGTTGTGCTTGAGGGTTTCCACTCAAATGGTTGAGTCATGCTCCTTAGTAAGCTAGCAACCTTGAAGCCGCTTCGAAAGGGAAACAAAATATTTTGCGGCGTGCAGACTGTTTGTGAAATGGACTTTGTTGGCTCGCCGGGTATATATTATGCAAAATCATCTCCAAAACCATATATGCTGCAATGCTGATGCTGTGATGCACACTAATTATAGTATTCTAGGAAAGAGGAGGTGTAGAAGATCAAGAATAAAAGAGTCGTATCCTCTATCCTTATGCAAACAAGGCGGAAGTGCAACCATGATCACTGATCTTGATCTTTTGAAACGGATAAACATGTTCAGTGTAGAGCCAAGTTGCCTGCAGTGCTTCCGTTCATAAAATCTACAAGTTGTTTGAATTACTGGCGGCTTTAGACTGTCAAGTCGAACAGTTTATATGCCGCCTTATGATTGCTCCTTTTGCATTTTTTTAAACGGAGAAAAAAGATTTGTCTTAATCTATTAATTAAGGAGAAAAAATTATCCAATTAATTAACGAAAAGCCTCGCATCATGAATCCTGCGGGTTTTATCTAATTCCATAATGGTCTAATGGACATGCTTTTTGTTCGGCACATGATTTTCTTATGTTGAGGAAAGGTACGGCCCGTGTCTTTGTTGGTCCTGCCATGCATGTACTAAACTAACGCCAGTGTTGGTGGTGAAGAGGCCAATTGTGGATAGACAGCAAGGACTAGACTCTTCATGGAGCAGAGGGGCACCTATTTGGTGGCAAAACTAAGGGTTTGGCGCAATGTTTTTCCTAGAAAAACAGCGCAGCCGTAGCGAAGAATCGGTGCATGATTCCATTTGATGTCATCGATTAAAGAAACATACTACTAGTACAACAGGCGAGATGGCCGTACGCGGGATAATTCAAAGTCCGCCAGGGTGGCGATGGTGATGGCCGACGGCGAGGGAGCGGACTACCGAGCAGACAAAGAGCATGCATCCATAGAAAATGGTGGCCTGTGAGCATTGCGGTCGTAAGAACATCTCTACCGATCATTCCAATAGTCTTGGTAACAGTTTTATTGTAATGTCTAACACTAATTCACACCATTGGCCCTAATGGCACCTGGTTTTCGACATGGCTCAGTACATTACTCCGTCCATACCGGATTATAGGGCAATTACGCATTTTGAGACTAACTTTGACCTTTAATTTTAGTAAAGAAAATATAAGATATATTATATAAAAATTATACCATTGGATTCATATTCAAAAGAACTTTTCAATGGTATAATTTTTATATCAAATATCTCATATTTTCTTAACTAAAATTAATGGTTAAAGTTTGTCTTAAAATATATATTTGCCCAATAATCTGGTATGGAGGGAGTATGTGGAACTTTCGTTGCTGCCCCTAAGCATAGGGGCGGTTTGGAAGACGCCGCCAGATGGCATCACGTTGGATATCGACTAGTGATTGTCACCTGCTAGCAGCATAGCTATTTGACCTCCCATCACTTGTCTCGTACCAAATCATTTAGATAGACATATGGTTGGTTTATTTTATAAAGTGGCCCAAATATATTGGGCCTTGTGGGCGCACCTCTGGAGGCCCGCCCCCCAAGATGCTAAGTATTAATCTGCCGCTTCCCATAACAGTCACGTGGTGACAAACACTTTATTAAAAATGTGTGTGTAGATTCTGTAAGAAGATTGTTGGGACGGTGGCCTTGCGCACGAGGTTGTATCAAAGCACTGCCCCGCGCCTTAGCTTGTTCCTGTTATGATGGAGTATGTTATCCTATCTCCCGGGCAGTTCTAATTTATCTATTTAAAAGTTACTAACTATATAAAAAGTTACTAACTATATAAAATAAATCCACAATGCTAATATCTTGTATACATATTATATCATAATAGTTTATACTCAAAACTAATATGTATTGGCTAGAAAAAGACATCCCCGCTACTTTTGAGCTCCTCCTCGCACTACAAATGTCACACTAGGAGTCCATGTCTGCTGATACCTCCTAGCGCACCACTTCTTGTTGATCTCCTAGGGTTGGTATCCAAGTAGGAGGGTGCATAGGCCAGGTGGTAGATGATGTGTCTTTTGGATTTGTACTAAGTTTCAGTTTTCTTATGTATAAACTTATGTATCTTTGTTAAGGTTGGATTATCTACGCATTCTGATTTATGATTCAGCATAGCTCCTGTTGGTTCAACTAGAGGCCAAATCGTGAGAATAGGATAAACACACATCTGGAGAGTGAGATGTCACATATTTTAAAAAAAATCTGAAAAAGAGGTTGACAATCGCCCTTAACTACACATCATCAATCTTTGTGCAGAACTTTTTATTCATTTACTCCCTCCATTTTAATATGAAAAGAAATAACAATAATCTAGTTGTACTTTGAATATGTTAGGTTTGGATTCAATGTTGAATATTTTTTATGCTTTTCTCCTGCAACTTGTGTTAGTATTTTTTCCATTATATTATAATTTGGCCATATTTTCTTAGTTCATTTCTAGTATATTTCTTTTCACAACATTACATATGTCAGTCTGTTCTATTGATATGTGGATAGATTGAGATCTTTCAACATTATAAAGTGCATACAAGCATGAGCTCGCCCAAGCATGAACAAATGTTATGTTGAAATTTCACTCACCAAAAAGTTCCTTAGCTTTGAATTAAATTGTAGATTTCTATATATGTGGTGTTTGTCGTCCTGTTTGGTCATTTTAGCACTTTATCCACAACTTTGCTTGACATTTGCAAATGCATGCATGCAAATTAAGCAATTTCCTAGATGAAATGTTTTTCGATTAAGCAGCTTACTAATCTCAATTAACTACTATTGTACGAATGACATGTTGATGATTGCATCACCACATATATATTATTACATGTATGTATATAAAAATTTGACCGTCGGGTTATCTTTGAGACAATTGTTTGCATATTTCACCCCACTTTCAGCAAAATACTGACAACCATGTTCTATCTACATTAGAAGCCTCCATCAAGACTTTACTAGACCATCGGTAGAACCTTGTTTGTACACAAAAGTTACAAGATTTTACCAATGTGGACCATAGAACATGCACAAAGTTAATATGGATTTTATTGCCATCTTGTTTGTAATAAAAAAATAGTTTTATGAGAAATAGGAAAACAAAGGGCATTGATTCCAAGGAATAATATATTAAGTTTTATAATTATTTGTGCGTTTAAATATGAAATATCCACCAACATAGTTTGGTGACAAACCTCTAAGATTAGTTGAAATAGGACAGTTACCCAATCTATCTTTATATACTTCTTATGAATAAAATGCCACTCACTGCAATAATGATAATATATATTCATGCAATTTGTCCACATTATTTGTTCCTATTTTAGGAGAATATTTTTATCTCTTCGCTTTTATGCAAAAGGACTATGTGGCCTATTTTAGGTCCACTTGGAGCTTTGGCAACCACCGAGTAGGAGATGTGATGTGCGTGCACTCATTTCGAGGGTTTGCAACACTTCTTAGTTTGGGCCTAATATTTCTCCTTTATACCATGTTCTATGGTCATACGATCTTATAGTGAACTAGGAACATAAGTTCAACTCAATTTAAGATGACATGTGTTTGATTTTAGAGGCTGAAAAACGCTTGCCAATGAGCTTTTTAGGAGCACGAAGGTGGACATGTTGATTTCCTGTGAATATCCACGAGCCATTGGAGTAGAGCCTAATTTGTAATCATTTTACTAACAAGTGGACAAGTTTGCTCCTTATGTAACGTAAGGAACAAACTTTTTTTCTCTGGAACTTGGGTTCAGTAGGTAACTCCAAATTTATATGTATATTGTCATCTATCTAGCGTTTACTATCATGTTCGTATTCTAAAATTTCATCCTCATAGCACTTTGTCCACAACTCTGATTGACATTTGCAGATGCTTCTGTTTGAATGAGAGGAAAAGTTAAATTCCAACGTAGATAAACAATGTTTGTAGATTAATCAACCTATGTTACTTTACACCAAGTTTTGCGACCAACCTTGCTTTCTACTAGCTCTGGGACAATAAAACCACATTTTGTGTTGGATTCATCAAGAAACACGCATAGAAAATATGTACATCTCTTTGTGGAAAATAAACAGGTTTATGTATACAAATGATATTCTTCGGCAATTTATCTTACTATGTTGTATCTTTCAAACGTAAGGACTGAAGAGAATAACTCAACATTCATTACATATCACCCTTCTACAATAGCAAAGCTATACTATAAATACCGTGCCAGTGACTAGGTAGTTGATGCCGCATCAGGGAGCCCAAATCACTCTCTACACCTAGATAAAGCCCCATATATTATATCCATGGCAGATCGACACTGAAAAATATATTTCATTGGAAACGGGAAGCTACAAAAGGGTGATGCTGATCTGAGTGCCAACAATATTGCACTAGAAGTAGTCTAGATAAGTGTAAGAGGAAAGGGTGTTGATCGAGTGGCAGCAATGTAGAACTAGAAACGAGAGGCACTGGGAACACGAGTTTAAGTCGGACACTGGTGATATACTGATATGTCTGCAAGTGGGTGTGGCATTTGCTTCGTCGCCGTATGAGCGAGCTTCGCGACCGCAGCATGCAGCCTTTCAGTATGTCGCCCAAGGATAAAATTCGTTAACTCCCTTCTAAAACAATACTCATCTAGAGAAAATGGGTGTGCTCTTCAATTTTTACCAGAAGCCTTGGTCAGTTTCACTGGTGGAAAAAAGGCCATTGGTCCCGGTTTGTAAGGCCAATTTATTCCGGTTGGAGCAACTGAGACTAACAAAGCGGGACTAAAGGCTGGAGCCTTTAGTCCCGGTTGTTTACGAACCGGGACCAATGGGCCTCCATGTGACCCAGGTCATGTGCTGCGGCTGGAGGATCTTTGGTCCCCGTTCGGTTCAGAATAAAATTTGTATTTGCTTTTTCAGAATTTCTCTATTTTTTTATTTCTCTATTTTTTTATTTCTCTATTTTCTTTATTTCTCTAATATCTAATCACCTCTATTCTTATGTCAAATTACATACTTATGGCTCTCACTCTATTCTCATATAGAATTACATACTTGTGGTCCTCACTTCCCAGTCGGTCACCCATTTCAAGACTGCGCTCGCGACTTCTTGATAATGGTATGCTACCAATTCTATTAACCTATACACTTTGGTAACATATAATATTACTTTTTTAAATTCCAAATAAATTCACAAAATTAGCAACAATGATTAAGTAATAATAAGCATGAATGAATTCCAAATAATTTTTATGCATAATTTAATTTTTAATTTTTAATAATTAAAATATTCAAAAAGGCCAAAAAACTTGAAAAATCCAAAATTCAAAAAATAATAGACTTGTTAACCGAAACAGAGGGAGTATATTTTTCCAAACATTATACTCATCCAATAGAATAACAAAAATAGAATAACAATAAGAGACACGAGAAATCTCAAAGACTCACACAACCACACATCTATGATCATCCACCTAATAAATGTTGAGATGATCAACATGACTATTGTAGCCTTGTAGCTTCCAGTAGCTCCTAGCAATCTTGAAGCCTAGGCAAGCATCTAGAGCGGCATACAACACTTTCTCAAAGCTCAATGGAACATTGGCCTAACCAAATATTAGTTCATCATCTTCTTCTTCTTCCATCTTATTATCCATCTTCTTGTCCTTCTTGATCCTCTTCTTCTTCTCAAGATTTGTCACAATAGTAGCATTGGCCAGATCATAGAGACTCGGTATTGGTTTATTGGTGGGGTTCGGGACAATCTTTTAGAGATCGCACGCAGACAGAATTTCAATTCCGTATGAACTCAGCATGTGCACATCATTGGCAATAGCTGCATCGCAAAATTTGATGGTGGTGTCCTTCAAGAATTCTTTGAGCAGCTGATACGTCTCCAGCGTATCCATAATTTTTGATGCTCCATGCTTATTTCTACACCATTTGCTTAGTGTTTCGTTACACTTCGTGGCATTTTTATGTATTTTCTGGAACTAACCTATTAACGAGATGCCACAGTGCCAGTTCCCTGTTTTCTGCTGTTTTTGTGTTTCAGAAAAGTTACACAGGAAATATTCTCAGAATTGGACGAAACAAAAGCCAGACATCTAGAAATTCATCGAAGCTTCTAGAGAACTGAAGAGGAGACGAAGAGGAGCCACTGGTGGGCCACACCATAGGGCGGCGCGGCCTAGGGCTGGCCCGCGCCCCTGGTGGTGAGGCCACCCTGGCCCACTTCTGATGACGCCCCTTCGCCTATAAAGACCCCCTGACGGGAAAAACCTAAGTACCCGATCAATTTTCCAGAACACATCGCGATCCGCCGCCGCCGTCGACCCGAAGATCGGGAGGGTCCAGAAGCTCTTCCCGGCACCCTGCCAGAGAGGGGAATCGCCACCGGAGGTCTTCTTCATCGCCATGCTTGCCTCCGGAGCGATGAGTGAGTAGTCTACCTTGGACTATGGGTCCATAGCAGTAGCTAGATGGTTGTCTTCTCCACCATGTGCTTCATGTTTAGATCTCATGAGCTGCCCTACATGATTGAGATCACCGTTATGTAATTCTACATGTTTGGTTTGTTCGGATCCAATGAATATTGGTGTTATGATTAAGTTGCTATACTAAAATATATCTTATGTTATCTCTATGTTGTTTATGATCTTGCATGCTCTCCGTTGTTAGTAGCTATCTTGGCCGAGTAGTTGCTAGTGACTCCAAGAGGGGGTATTTATGCTCAATAGTGGGTTCATGCCTCTATTTAACCTGGGAGAGTGACAGAAACATCTAAGGTTGTAGATGTGCTGTTGCTACTAGGGAGAAAACAACATTCATATGCTCAAGGGCATATGCTTTGTTTACATTACACACTTTGCTTAATGCAATTATCTGTTGTTCGCAACTTAATACTTGTGGAGTTCTCGGATTGATTCGCCATAAGTGGATTATTAGTCATAGATGTAGTTGGATGGCGGTCTATGTATTTTGTTGTAATGCCCAGAGTAAATCGCATAGTGATCTTCTTGACATATCACGTTTATCTTTATTCTATCAATTGCCCAACTGTAATTTGTTTACCCAGCATGTGTTATTTATCTTATGGAGAGACACCACTAGTGAACTGTGGATCCCGGTTCTATTTCCATCACATTGCTATCACCTATTTACTTTACTCGCATACTTCTACTGTTTTTCACTCGATACGCTCATAACCTTTGTTTTAAGCAAACCGGTGAGATTGACAACCTCATCGCAAGTTGGGAACAAAGTACTTGGTTGTGTGTGTGCAGGTTCCACGATGCAGCTAGCAAAGCAAAGCTTGGACGAGGCGCCATATATAAATTGTCCGAAGCTGTCGCTAAGCCAGTCCGCATCACCTTCAGTCACGAAAACTTGCTGCTATATTCATCAAAACCTTCTCTTGGGGTTTTCCAACTGGCCGGTCATTTACTACAAGCCAACAAGTTTTCTGGCACCATCATCACCGCGCCATCAGCAAGTTTTCTGGCGCCGTTGCCGGGGAAGACTGAAAGACCTCTGCAAGGGGAGTTTTCGCACACACATCCTTTACTTTGTTTTATTGTTTTGCTTTACTTTATTTTTACTTGCATCGTTTTATATCAAAGACCCAAAAAAATTAGAATCCTTGGTAGTTGTTATTTTTTTACTTTTAGTTCATCATGCTGTTCCCTAAGTACGTTCTGGAGGACCTCTCAGTAGGTAGTGGTTCAATTATTGGAAAAAGTAACATTGAGGAGTTCTTTAATCACATTAGCATGCATAAGGAAGTTGAGGAAAAATCTTTGGTTGAGCTAGCTCCTAGTATTGAAGTTGCTTCTGCTTATTTGATTCACATGTTGGAAACTAGGTTTGCTAGTCTTAATCCTTTTACGCAATACATGTTCCTTAAGCTTTATGAAATTGAGGACCCCAAAAAGAAAGCTTTTATCTTAGAAACTTTGCGCTTAAAATTTAGAGATATTGCCATTGAAGCTAGGAAAGTTCTTAAGCGCTTTAATAAGTTGGGTTCACCTATAAATTTGAGTGAACCAAAGCGTGATCACAAAGGGTCTTCTAAAACTTATGTGGATGAAATACAATGCCTTATTGACAAGACCTCTGCAGTCGATCTTAATGCTCCTTCTGATGTTACTTGATTCACAATTTTCTGCGCCTAGCTCAAAGGCGTTAAAGAAAAGCACTCTTGGGAGATAATCCAATGTTTTATTTTCAGTAATTTTTCTTTTATTTGAGTCTTGGAAGTCATTACTACTGTAATGACCGCTCCTTATCCTTTTTATTTTGTTGTTGTGCCAAGAGAAGCCTCTAATTCGAGTGAGATAAAGATTTGGGGATGTTGCTGTCCTGAAACTGTTTTCGGTGCTGCACCATAAAAATTCGTATAAATTCTCTGTATATCTTTTGGACCTGCGATTTCTTGTGCATATGCCCCAGGTTATATCCAAACTTTCATTAGTTGAACACTTTTTAATTTGAGCAACAGAAAACCCTCTAAAAATTCGACCTTTGTCATCTGTTCTGTTTTGACAAATTTCTGCCAATATTTGTTTTTGCCGCTTTATCGCTTTCTTTTTAAGTTCTTTTGATCGCGGAACTTTTGGGGAAGTTGCTACAGTAGTATATGCTTTATATGTGGTGGTTTTGAGTTGAAACCTGAAGCAAAAAGGGTTGATTCAATGTTATGCTTACACTAATGTTGCTAATAGATTTGTGTTTAGTTTTGTATAAATGAAGTTTTCAAGTGTAGGGATTGGAGAATGATGAGATGAGTTGAAGAATGGAAAAAAGCTCAAGCTTGGGGATGTCCATGTCACCCCAAGAAATATCCAAGAGGTACAAGCGTCAAAGCTTGGGGATGCCCCCGAGGCACCCCTTCTTCATCGGCAAAAATTAGGTCACCTTTCAAAACACTATATTTTTATTGCTTCATGCATTGTGCGTTTTTCTTGGAGCGTCAGTTGTTTTAGTTTTCAGTTTTGTTTAGTTTTGTTTGCTGCAATAAATGGTTGGAACCCAACAAATTTCTTTTGGAGAAGTTTCCTTGCTTTTCATTTGCCAAGAACACTCATTGAATGATAAGAGTGAAAAACAGACTTGATCGAGTGTTCTTCTTTTTCTAGAACTGTGTTTAGCTTTTTATTTTTGCCTTGATATGTGTTCAGATCTTGTTATATCTTTTTATCAAGGTGTATTTTGACCTCTGGTCCATGTTGGTTTTCATCAAAAGAGTTGTTTATAAAAAGTTTGAATGGTGTTGGAAAAGAGAAAAAGCTTTATGCAAAAAAGTGGTACAAAAAGGAGCTTGTGTAGACTGCGGTGAAAGAGCATTTCCCGCCTAATTGATTTTGGCATTTGTTAATAATACATTATCTATTAATGTGTGATTATGCTTTGCAGGATTTTATAATGTCTTGCACAAGATATTGGGTTTCCTATATTATACTTGAAAATTAATATTGCCCAAAGGAAATTATTGAGGAAATGGTGAAAATCAGCTCTGGGAGAAGTTTCTTCTGAAGTTGGGTCAGTAAGGCCGGCTTTAGCCGGTCCCCAGACCGGCTATAGCCGGACTGCCCAATTTCGGAAGAGGTCCTGCGCCTCTGGACTCAACCGGCTATTTGTCCGGCTATTTCCGGCTGGGCCGGATATTTCAGGCCGGCTTTAGCCGGTGTGAGGCCGGCTTTAGCCGGTGTGGCTGGCTTTAGCCGGACTTAACTCCGGCTTTAGCCGGACTTTCTGGCAGGCAACGGTCAGATTTGGGGGGGGGTATATATACCCCCACCTTCTTCTCCAATGAGCAGCTTGTCCAAAAAGAAGAAGACCACCATTGTTGAGCCACCAAATCAACTAGATCTCCTCCCTCAACCCACCAAAGCTCTTGATCTTTGGAGAATCGAAGGAGAAGACCATCATCTACATCCTCACCGAAGCGATTTGATTTCCCCTCTCATTTGCTTGAGGGCCCTTGTGTCTTGGGTTCCCTTGTGTCCCAAGACCTTGTTTGTGTATTTGATATATTGCTACTTGTTGTTTGACAGCATTGTGTTGTGCTTGGGAGCCTCCAATTCGGTTGTGGATGCGTGCCCCAAGATTGTAAAGGCCGGTTCCGCCTTGAGGAATCCCTTAGTGGAAAGTGAGCTAGGCCTTTGTGGCGGAAGCTTGCACCAGAGAATAGGGTGAGCCTTTGTGGCGTTGGTTAGGCCTTTGTGGCAACCACACCCCTCCAATGTAGACGTACTTCTCCTAAAAAGGAAGGAACTACGGGAATTACATCCGTGTCTCCGTGTGCTCCACTCTCGGTTACCTCTATCCTTTATTGCCTTTACTTATTGTATCTTGCTTAGCTTGCTAGTTGACATATAGGTAAATTCACCTTAGTTGCATATCTAGAGAATTTACCTTTGTGTCAAGCCTAAATTGAAAAAGAACTAAAATTTGAGTAGCACCTATTCACCCCCCCTCTAGGTGCCCATACGATCCGTTCAATTGGTATCAGAGCCTCGGCTCTTATTTCGGGCTTAACCGCCTAGGAGTATGGAAACTCCACCTAGTGAGGGCTCGGGTCAAGTTTCCATGGGTGAGTTCAAATCTTTGGAATCATCCATGGCTTCCATGACATCTCAAATGGGTGAGTTGCGTGAAATGATAGCGCAACTCATGCAAGCTAAAAATGCTAATGCTCCTCCACCTCCGGAAAAACCCGCTACTCCACAAGTGGAGAATATGGTGGTTGATGTGGAGGGTACCGATAAAAATGGTGATGCTAAGTCTTCCACCAAGGGCGACGGGAAAGGTGAATTCCCTCATTGGTATTCACCCGACCCGCCGGTTCCTCATCCTCATATTAACCATAGAGGAGACCCACCTAAGCTTGATGCATTAAACTTTGGTCAATGGCAATATCAAATGATCTCTCATATGCGCAGTTCTTGCATTGAGCTTTGGAGGATCGTTGAGGAAGGATTCAAGGCCGTGGATCCCCACAACATGACAAGAAGAGAGACGGTCGATAGCCAACTCAATGCTACCGCTCTTCACATGATTCAAGTCGCCGTGGGATCCAAGGACTTGCCTCACATCCAACACTTCTCCACCGCCAAAGAAGCTTGGCAAGGACTCTCCGACGTCTTTGTTGGCAACGAGAGCATGAAGAAAACAAGATATATTGCCTTCTCAAATCAAGCGGAGGGTTTCTTCATGATGGATGGTGAGGATCATCAAGAGATGTATAGAAGACTCAAGGCTATTGCTACCACCTTCAAGAACCTCGGTGCTCACCATATTGATGATGAGTGGATCAAGATGAAGTACATTCTTGCTCTCACTCCATATGAGCCCGCGGATGTGAAGAGTGTTCAAGGAAAGCACAACTTCAATGAGATGACCTCCAATCAAGTGATGCAAGAGATTCAAGCCTACAAGGTTTCCGCACAAAATGCGGAAGATGCTCGTGCTCGTGCCATTGGAATACAAAGAAGCTCCAATCTTGCATTAAAGGCTAGTGTGCTTGAGAAAGAGGTTCCTCTTCAAGCAAGCATTGATGCAAGGTTAGAGATGTGTCCCGAGGACATAAGACATGAGTACAATGAGCACATGGCCTTCTATGGAAAAACCTTTTGGGTTGATCCTCACAAGGCTAAAGAAGACAATCAAAGAAGAAGCAAGTCAAGTGGCTATCAAAGGAATGACAACAATGGTCAAAGGGTGAGGACTTGCTACAATTGCAATGATAGATTTCACTTCATTGCCGAGTGCCCTTATGAGAAGAGAGAAGACCATGGTGGAAAGCTCATCTTCAAAAGCAAGACCAAGTCACCATCCAAGAAGCCATTTGTGAAGAAGGGTGGACCAAAGAAGAAACAACCAAAGTTTGTGTTCTTGACTCAAGAAGAGTACTCCGCAAGTGAGAGTGATGAAGAAGAAACCACAACTAGTGAGATGGCCGCAATGGCAACCACCTCCACTTCTTCCACATCACTCTTTGAATACCCCAATGAGGAATCTCTTCTCAAGAACGTCAAGTGCCTCATGGCCAAGTCTTCCGAGGTATCACCCACATCTTTCTCTTCCTCTAAGACAAATGATGCTTCCTTGAATGATATTGCTAGTCTTAGAGTAAAGGAAGAAATTATTGCTTTTGATGACTATGTGTCTAATGTAGATGGTGTTCACAAGATTCACTTTGAACGTCTATTGAGCCAATATGGTAAAACTCTTGAAAAACTAGATGAACAAATGAGGCTTGAAAGAGAATATGCTCAAGATATTGCCTCACTAACCGAGTCTCTTGAAGAAGAGCAAGAGGATCGAGCAACTCTTCAAGAGAAGCTCGATTCCATTGAGGAAGCTAATAATGAAGTTGTTTCCAAACTCATTAAAGAGCGAGATCATGCTCGCGCTAAAGTAAAAATGCTTAAAAAGGAAAAGGTTGAATTTGGTGTTGGTCATGATATACTTGTTAAGGATTTAGAAGATCTTGACAAGGCTCACAAGGCCTTGAAAAGTGAACACTCTATTCTTACCAAGTCACATGAACAACTTCAAATTCAATTTACTAAGAATAATGTGCCTAGTTCTTCTACTTCTACTTGTGATCATGCAAATGTTATTGAAGAAAATGCTAGGTTGAAAGATGAGCTTGCCAAATCCTCCATTCCCATAGGTGAGAAAAACTTGAATGACCTTTTGAGTAAGCAAAAGGCATTTGGTGATAAAACGGGGATTGGCTATGTCTCAAAGAAGAAGAAGAAGAACAACAAGAAAAAGAAGGCCAAGCCCGCACAAGCAAAGAAGGATCCTATTGTGGGTGGCAAAGCCACTCATGATGATCATGCGGGAATTGCTAACCCTCACTATGTTTTATTTCGTGATTATTATGGTGATGTTTTTGCAAAATATGTTGGTCCAAATGATGGTTATGTTGCTTGGTCTATTTGGGTTCCAAAGACCCTTGTTGCTAACAAAAGAGGACCCATTGAAAAATGGGGACCTAAAACCAAGCAATGATCTCTTGTAGGACTATGCTTCCGGTGGATCAAAATGGGTGCTTGATAGTGGATGCACAAGTCATATGACCGGAAGCAAGGAGATTATGACGGAGATGAGGCCTAATGACAATCATATAACCGTCACTTATGGAGACATGTCACAATCCGAGGTATTGGGTCTTGGCAAGGTGGTGGTCGCACCGGATATTTCCCTTGTGGACGTCATGCTTGTTGAGACCCTAGGTTACAATTTACTTTCAGTTCGTGCTCTTGGTAAGATGGGCTTTGCCGTCTTCATTGATAATGACATTGTGGTACTCTTGTGGAGCAAGTCTCTAAAGGTCGCTTTCGTTGGACACATTGAAAATAACTTGTATGTGGTGGACTTTTCGGGGAAAACCACTACAAGTGCAATGTGTTTATTTGGAAAGGCCGATGTGGGTTGGCTTTGGCATCGCCGACTAGCCCATGTCAATATGAGAACTTTGCAAAGCCTTCACAAGGGTGGCCACATACTCGGACTAAAAGAGAATGTTTCTTTTGCCAAAGATCGTGTTTGCAGGGCTTGCGTTCTAGGAAAAATGCATGATTCTCCCCACCCAAGCAAGACTATCATTTCCTCCAAGAGGATCTTGGAGCTCCTTCATGTGGATCTCTTTGGTCCTCCCTCTCATGCAAGTCTTGGTGGGAAGAAATATTGTTTGGTGATTGTTGATGACTATTCAAGATATACTTGGGTCTACTTCTTCAAGCATAAGAGTGAGACTCAACAAACCGTCATCGACTTTGCCAAGGAAGTTGAATGTCAACATGGGCAAACTATTTTGGCAATTAGAAGTGACAATGGCTCGGAGTTCAAGAACTACACCTTAAATGGATTTCTTAGTGATGAGGAAATTCATCATCAATATTCCGCTGCATACACCCCTCAACAAAATGGTGTAGCCGAAAGGAAGAACCGGACTCTTATGGATATGGCTAGGTCCATGTTGGCGGAGTTTAAGTCTCCATACAACTTTTGGGATGAAGCTATCTCTACGGCTTGTCATTCTTCAAACCGGCTCTTCCTCCGCAAAGGCCTAAACAAGACTCCATATGAAATACTCACCGGAAGCAAGCCCAACATCTCCTACTACCGGGTTTTCGGGTGTAAGTGTTTCTTTCAAAGAAAAGGAGTTCGTTTAGGTAAATTTGATCCGAAAGCTATAGAAGGTATTTTTGTTGGTTATGGTGCCGAATCCCACACTTATAGAGTCTTCAACAAGTCCACCGGGCGTGTTGAAGAATCTTGTAGTGTGGTATTCGAAGAGAATGATGGCTCCCAAGGGGGGCGAGATGTTGTTTCTTGTGATGTAGATGATGAAATACCTCGAGAAGCCATAGGAAGAATGGGCGTGGGATTTTTCCATCCCATTGAGGGACACCTTGTGGCCGACCGGGAAGGACTATGCTCTACTCAAGTGGAGCCTTCATCTTCACAAGCTCAACAAGCCTCTCCCAAGGAAGCAACTAATGCACCAACCGAAGAACAAGACAAGGATCTTCATGAAGAAGAAGGGGCACCACCATCCTCTCCGGTTATTTCAACCGCCCCCAATTCTTCACAAGACCAAGATCAACCTACTCATGAAGATAATGATGATCAAGGTCAATTTAATGGTCAAGACGGGGACCAAAATGATCAAGATGATCAAGTGACTCCTCCAAGGTCTAATGAGGAGATCGAAGCCCGTCGCAAGAAAAGAGTTGAAAGGGATTTGGAGCTTAAAGGTCATACCCTTGAGAGGGTTATTGGAGATTTAAGAAGCAAAGTGTCTACTCGGCGTCAATTGGCACAATTTAGCTCTCATCATGCTTATATCTCCATGGTTGAACCCAAGAAAGTATTTGAAGCACTTGAAGATCCGGATTGGTTGGATGCTATGCATGAAGAACTCAACAACTTCAAGCGCAATAATGTATGGGTGTTAGTGGAGAAGCCAAAGGAGTGCCGCAATGTGATTGGCACAAAGTGGATATTCAAGAACAAGCAAGATGAGCATGGAATTGTTGTGAGGAACAAGGCAAGATTGGTTGCTCAAGGTTTCTCTCAAGTTGAAGGAATTGACTTTGAAGAAACTTATGCTCCCGTGGCTCGCCTTGAGTCCATCCGTATCCTTCTTGCATATGCCACTCATCATAACTTTAAGTTGCAACAAATGGATGTTAAGAGTGCATTTCTTAATGGTCCATTGAAAGAGGAAGTGTATGTTAAGCAACCCCCGGGGTTTGAGGATCTCAACTTTCCTAACCATGTCTACAAACTCCATAAGGCTCTCTATGGCCTTAAACAAGCCCCACATGCGTGGTATGAGCACCTTAGGGAGTTGTTGGTAGACCGTGGGTTTGAAGTTGGGCAAATCGATCCTACTCTATTTACTAAGAGGGTCAATGGGGAGCTTTTCGTATGCCAACTATATGTTGATGATATTATCTTTGGCTCTACTAACAAAGCTTTTAATGATGAATTTTCAAAGCTTATGACCGATAGGTTTGAGATGTCTATGATGGGCGAAATGAAGTTCTTTCTTGGTTTTGAAATCAAGCAATTGAAAGAAGGGACTTTCATCTATCAAGCCAAATATGTCCAAGACATGCTCAAGAGGTTCAAGATGAAAGAACTAAATGGGGCCGCCACACCAATGGCCACAAAATGTCATCTTGAGCTTGATCCCAATGGTAAAGATGTGGATCAAAAGGTATACCGTTCTATGATCGGTTCATTGCTTTACCTTTGCGCATCTAGACCCGATATTGTGTTGAGTGTAGGTGTGTGTGCAAGGTATCAATCCGCTCCTAAAGAAAGCCACCTTATGGCGGTTAAGAGAATCTTTCGATATTTGGTTCATACCCCAACTTATGGGCTTTGGTATCCCAAAGGCTCAGATTTCTCTCTTTGTGGCTTCGCGAATTCGGATTGGGCCGGTGACAAGGATGATAGGAAATCAACCTCCGGAGCTTGCCAATTTCTTGGTAGGTCTTTGGTGTGTTGGTCTTCTAAGAAGAAAAATTGTATATCTCTCTCCACCGCCGAAGCCGAATATATTGCCGCCACAAGTGGATGCACTCAATTGTTGTGGATGAGGCAAACTTTAAAGGAATATGGTGTCAATTGTGACAAAGTGCCTCTTTTATGTGACAATGAGAGTGCTATCAAGATAGCCTATAATCCGGTGCAACATTCAAGAACCAAGCATATTGAGATCCGGAATCATTTTATTAGAGATCATGTTGCCCGTGGTGATATTGAGCTTGCATATGTAAGCACCAAGGATCAACTTGCCGACATATTCACGAAGCCCCTTGATGAAGCAAGATTTGGATATTTGAGGAATGAGCTAAATATCATTGATTCAAGGAGTGTGACTTGAGCATCTTGCAAATACACCTATTCTTCAATACTTATTTGATCTAGGTGTGGGCATGGAGATAGGGGGAGTGCGGTCCTAATTAATTGGGCTATCCCTCCCCCCATAATGCCAATAGTGACAAACTTGTTCTCTTTCTATCATTTTGTGATATATGAGTTTCAATGACGAGTATTGGTTATGGACCCAAGATATATCTTCGCGGTCCAATGCCATAACACTCATACATGGTGGCCTCGGCCACCGACCTCTTCTTCTCGAAGAGTTGATTCCTTGCAAATTCTATTTGAGTTTTATTGAGCTTTTTCGTCATTATCTCTATCCTTGAAATGGGAAGGCACTAGCATTGTTTTTTTCCAAAGATTTCTTGTGTTTTGCAATGCCAAGTGTCGAGAACCACTCCATGCATGTTTTCTATCCTAAGCCCACTTATCTAAAGCCAGATCATCCTCTCTTGCATGCCCAGAACTTCCAGAAATCAAAATCATCTGTTTTGGGTCATCTAGATCGGCTTTAGCCGGCCTGGTACCGGAAATAGCCGGTGTCCGGCTTTAGCCGGGCACCCCGGCTATAGCCGGCCTGGGGATTTCGAGTCCAAGTCATTAGGCCGTGGGGGTGAGGGTTTCCTCAGTTACCCCCACAGCTATTCTTCTCCACTCAACCCCTCCTCCCTTGGACCCGACGCCGTCGCCGCCATTCGCCCCTTCTCCGGCCGCCAGAGCTCCTTCTTCGGCCGGCCCTCCTCTCCGGCGTCCTCCCCTATGGATCAGGGTACCCTCCCCTACCTTCACCTCTCTCTCTCTCCCTAGTTCTCTCTAGGGTTAGGGTTAGTTGCTCTTGTGGTGCCTTGTGGTCATCTGGGAATGTTTGGATTCGTGATTTCCTTCCTGCATTGCATAAATTGAAAGTACTAGACTAGTTTTGGTGTCCTACTCCTATGATTTCGCAGCCTGTTCATCTGGTCCGGCTTTTGCCGGTGTCAGATCGGCTAAAGCCGGCCTGACCGGCTAAAGCCGGCCTAAGGCCGGAAATAGTCGGTGTAGATCACCATTTACAGTCCTGTTTTTTCCTTTTATGCTATTGCTCTTTGATCCTCTGGCATGCATGCTTATCCTATATGCTTTCTACATATGTGTTGTATGCAGGTGGTTCTCGACCCAAGCGGTCACGATATGTTGATCCTTCTCTTGCCCGCCGTCAAGAAAAACAAGATGCTCGTATGACTGCTGTGATGAAGAAGAAGCGGTTGGAAGAACGGAAGAAGAAATCGCTGTTTGCAAATATTGATGATCTCAAGAAGTTGTCCAAGCAAGAGTACCGTGAGTTTCGTGCACAAAAGTTCTACTCCATGCCTAGGGACATTGTCAGTGGTTCCTTCTACCGGTCAGAGCATCAGAGGATCTTTGAGCAGATTTATGAGACCATGAGCACAAAGGTTTGTCCCATGAAGGTCACCAACATTGCTTCGTTGTCCAGGGATGAGTACTTTGCCGATGCTCTTTGGGTCACCGAGAAGCTAGGGTTGCACAAGTTGATGGTCTTCAAGCAAGACTACAATCCTCGTCTGATTCAGCAGTTCTTTGCCACTTTGGAGTTTGACACTAGGGATGAGGTTGGGTTCACTTGGATGTCAGGTGAAGTGAGGAAGAGCTCTACCATCTCTCGCTTCGGGCAGCTTTTGGGCTATAGGTTTGATGGCATTCATCGACCTAGAGGTGCCCGCTTGCATCTTGACACCACAGAGTACAACAAGGGGAAGATCCAGTGTTTGTATGGTCCAGGGGGCAAAGCAGGAGAGACTGCAAATCTCCTTCCCCTCTATGATATTTTTCTCTGGATGTTCCGTGCCAACATTGCTCCAAGTGGGGGCAACAATGATTCTATCAGAGGTGGACTTGTGCATCTTCTCCACCATGCCCGTCTTGTCTTTGAGGCCGGAAGAGATTGTGAAGGGATAGAGCTCGATGTGATGTACTTCATCTTCATAGAGATGAAGATTGCTATGCTTGATAGGAAGATCCCTCCTTTTGCTCCATTCATCATGAGGCTCATCATTGACAGGGGCATTGAAGAAGACTTTGAGATTGAGGAAGATTTGCTTGGTGAAGAGTTGGAAGTGCACAAGCCCAACAAGCTCTACAAGAAGACCGCTCATTTGGTGTCTAGCACCTCAAGTGCTTATCCCTCTTCGAGTGATGTGTTGGGTGGCAACATCTATGCTACTGGTTCTAGGAGGAAGAATGCGGATCCACCAAGTGGTGGAATGGCTCAAGAGATGAAGAAGCTCAAGTGGTGGCAAAGGGCTTTGTTTTGCATGAACAATGATGTGCGTCAAACTCAATACAAGGACTATGTGGACCGCAAGCACATTTCCAAGAAGCAAAGGGAGTTGGATGCTCGTTTGAGGGCTGTGGAGAAGGGCAAAGGAGCTAGCAATGAAGAAGAGTCCCAAGAGCAAGATCTATCCGAGGACACTTTTTCTTTTGGCAAGTGGAATGAAGGATCAACTTTTGATTGGAAGGAGTTAGCCGAAGTCACCTCCAAGGGCAAGGAAGCCGTTGATGATGAAGATGAGGAAGAAGATGGAGATGATGATGAAGAGGAAGAAGACGATGACCAAGAAGATGATGAGGATGATGAGGACTTTGATGATGTTGATGAGTGATCTCGTGTTGTGGTCTCCCTTTTTGGCGTTTTGATGCCAAAGGGGGAGAAAGTCCCATTTGCATGTGTTTCCATTTGGATTTGAGGTTTTCCATTTGGATTTGGTTGGGTCACAAGCTCTTATATCGTGCTTGCTCGCTTGTGTCCCATGGTTAAACTTATCATCTACTACTATGTGTTGAACTAAGTGCTATTATCTTCTGTAGTAGACCTTATGTTTATTCATTATTAATCCTACTTGCTATATATCTTGTCATATCATATGTTTGTTGATTATGTGCTAATGAATTGTTATATGTATATCTTGTGCACATATGGATCACATTATAAAATCTAGGGGGAGTTCTTATTGTTGATGTGTCTTTGTATTCAAATACAAAGTTAAAATAAGGCACATAGCAAGGGGGAGCTCCGTCTATATTTTATATCGTTTGAAACATGCAAAATTATGTATTGTCATCAAACACCAAAAAGGGGGAGATTGAAAGAGCATTTCCCGCCTAATTGATTTTGGCGTTTGTTAACAATACATTATTTATTAATGTGTGATTATGCTTTGCAGGATTTTATAATGTCTTGCACAAGATATTGGGTTTCCTATATTATACTTGATAATTAATATTGCCCAAAGGAAATTATTGAGGAAATGGTGAAAATCAGCTCTGGGAGAAGTTTCTTCTGAAGTTGGGTCAGTAAGGCCGGCTTTAGCCGGTCCCCAGACCGGCTATAGCCGGACTGCCCAATTTCGGAAGAGGTCCTGCGCCTCTGGACTCAACCGGCTATTTGTCCGGCTATTTCCGGCTGGGCCGAATATTTCAGGCCGGCTTTAGCCGGTGTGAGGCCGGCTTTAGCCGGTGTGGCCGGCTTTAGCCAGACTTAACTCCGGCTTTAGCCGGACTTTCTGGCAGGCAACGGTCAGATTTTTTGGGGGGAGGGTATATATACCCCCACCTTCTTCTCCAATGAGCAGCTTGTCCAAAAAGAAGAAGACCACCATTGTTGAGCCACCAAATCAACTAGATCTCCTCCCTCAACCCACCAAAGCTCTTGATCTTTGGAGAATCGAAGGAGAAGACCATCATCTACATCCTCACCGAAGCGATTTGATTTCCCCTCTCATTTGCTTGAGGGCCCTTGTGTCTTGGGTTACCTTGTGTCCCAAGACCTTGTTTGTGTATTTGATATATTGCTACTTGTTGTTTGACAGCATTGTGTTGTGCTTGGGAGCCTCCAATTCGGTTGTGGATGCGTGCCCCAAGATTGTAAAGGCCGGTTCCGCCTTGAGGAATCCCTTAGTGGAAAGTGAGCTAGGCCTTTGTGGCGGAAGCTTGCACCGGAGAATAGGGTGAGCCTTTGTGGCGTTGGTTAGGCCTTTGTGGCAACCACACCCCTCCAACGTAGACGTACTTCCCCTAAAAAGGAAGGAACTACAGGAATTACATCCGTGTCTCCGTGTGCTCCACTCTCGGTTACCTCTATCCTTTATTGCCTTTACTTATTGTATCTTGCTTAGCTTGCTAGTTGACATATAGGTAAATTCACCTTAGTTGCATATCTAGAGAATTTACCTTTGTGTCAAGCCTAAATTGAAAAAGAACTAAAATTTGAGTAGCACCTATTCACCCCCCCTCTATGTGCCCATACGATCCGTTCATGCGGCCTAGGCTTTTGCATGTCGTGCTTGATATCTTTTTGATAGTATGCTTAGTGGTTTTTCTGTAGCATGACTTGTCTCAAATGACTGAGATTCCTTAATGAGCCTTTGAAAAAATCATGCGTTGTTTTAATTATTTGGAAGTATCATTTTGGTTTTCTCCTTTGATGCTTTATTTGGGTTGACTTGGCGCATGCTCACACATGTTAGACTCATACAAAGTTGCCATTGCCTCTATGATCATTTAGTTTTTGACTTTTGATGCCATCTTATGCTTCTTTTAATGTCGCTTTGTCGCTATGCATGATTATGACCATTATTGCTCTCTTAGTTGGTCACTTCCAGTCTTTTGCCAGCCCTCATTTTGTACTAAGTATGAGCTCTACTCGTGCATCCAACTCCTAAAAACCAAGTTTGCCATTGTGTCCACTATAAATTCCTATGCATGGTATTTATAAGCCATTCTAAAGTAAATTTTCATGTGCTACCTTTAAAAACTTTCAACTACTTCTCGTTTTGTGCCACTGTTTTTAGCTCATAGGGATGTAGTTGTCGGAATTACTATCTTCCATATTAAATTAAGTACCCCTTGACTAGGCAGCTTCATCTGCTCGTAATTAATTTTGCATGAGAGCTGGTCAGACCATTGCAATCTAATTCTAAAAAGAAAAAAAGGCACTCCTCCATGGTATGTGAATGTTGGTGGGCACCTGATGGAATCGGTTAGCCATGGTTTGAGAAAGGAAAAAAGGTGGGGAGGAGTGCCAAAGCTTTATAAAAGAGCACCAATGTGCCAATTTTTCAAAGAACTCGAAACCGCTCTCACTTGTTTATTATGGAAGATAGTAAGACCCCATTGTCAGTCGTTGACATGAAACAACCACCTCTCAAAACCTAATTTTTATCTCTGTTTTACAAATGAAAAGCTCTAGCACATGTTTAATCACTGCTTCCCTCCGCGAAGGGCCTTTCTTTTATTTTTATGTTGAGTCACCATCTTCTATCTTTATGCACTGTTAAGAGAGCATAGTTATCATTCTGAGTATAATGTGCATTGTCCCAAAGTTTTCATTGATTGATTCATACCGTTGGTTTCACTTGTTCTTAAATTACTTATATCTAGGCGTCCTCTTAAACTTGAAGGTGTCCTATGCATTTATGTTTTGGTACTCCATGAGAGACAAGCTGAAAACCATTTGTATGTTTTTCCTTATGATTTGAACACACGTTTGACTTTCATTGTTTCATTTTCATGATCTTTCGTTTGTGTTCTTTTTCATGTTATAACATGGTTGCTAAGTTTCTTCTATCAAGATTATATCTTTCATGCCCATGTTTTAAGTTCTTTTGATCCCAGCGCACAACGCTTATATATTTGATCAAGATTGTGTAGGTGCATGTCACCTAAAAAATTATTTCTTTTGTTATCACTTACCTACTCGAGGACGAGCAGGAGTTAAGCTTGGGGATGCTGATACGTCTCCAGCGTATCCATAATTTTTGATGCTCCATGCTTATTTTTACACCATTTGCTTAGTGTTTCGTTACACTTCGTGGTATTTTTATGCATTTTCCGGAACTAACCTATTAACGAGATGCCACAGTGCCAGTTCCCTATTTTTTGCTGTTTTTGTGTTTCAGAAAAGTTACACATAAAATATTCTCATAATTGGACGAAACAAAAGCCAGACGTCCAGAAATTCACCGAAGCTTCTAGAGAACCGAAGAGGAGACGTAGAGGAGCCACTGGTGGGCCACACCATAGGGCGGCGCGGCCTAGGGCTGGCCCGCGCCCCCTGGTAGTGAGGCCACCCTGGCCCACTTTTAATGACGCCCCTTCGCCTATAAAGACCCCCCGACAGGAAAAACCTAAGTACCCGATCAATTTTCCAGAACACATCGTGATCCGCCGCCGCCGTCGACCCGAAGACCGAGAGGGTCCAGAAGCTCTTCCCGGTACCCTGCCAGAGAGGGGAATCGCCACCGGAGGTCTTCTTCATCGCCATGCTTGCCTCCGGAGCGATGAGTGAGTAGTCTACCTTGGACTATGGGTTCATAGCAGTAGCTAGATGGTTGTCTTCTCCACCATGTGCTTCATGTTTAGATCTCATGAGCTGCCCTATATGATTGAGATCACCGTTATGTAATTCTACATGTTTGGTTTGTTGGGATCCGATGAATATTGGTGTTATGATTGAGTTGCTATACTGAAATATATCTTATGTTATCTCTATGTTGTTTATGATCTTGCATGCTCTCCGATGTTAGTGGCTATCTTGGCCGAGTAGTTGCTAGTGACTCCAAGAGGGTGTATTTATGCTCGATAGTGGGTTCATGCCTCTATTTAACTTGGGGAGTAACAGAAACCTCTAAGGTTGTAGATGTGCTGTTGCTACTAGGGAGAAAATAACATTCATATGCTCAAGGGCACATGCTTTATTTACATTACACACTTTGCTTAATACAATTATCTGTTGTTCGCAACTTAATACTTGTGGAGTTCTCGGATTGATTCGCCACAAGTGGATTATTAGTCATAGATGCAGTTGGATGGCGGTCTATGTATTTTGTTGTAATGCCCAGAGTAAATCGCATAGTGATCTTCTTGACATATCACGTTTATCTTTATTCTATCAATTGCCCAACTGTAATTTGTTTACCCAATATGTGTTATTTATCTTATGGAGAGACACCACTAGTGAACTGTGGATCCCGGTCCTATTTCCATCATATTGCTATCACCTATTTACTTTACTCGCACTGTTTACTTTACTCGCATACTTCAACTGTTTTCCACTCGATACGCTCATAACCTTTGTTTTTAGCAAACCGGTGAGATTGACAACCTCATCGCAAGTTGGGAACAAAGTACTTGGTTGTATGTGTGTAGGTTCCACGTTGCAGCTAGCAAAGCAAAACTTGGATGAGGCGCCATATATAAATTGTCCGAAGCTGTCGCTAATCCAGTCCGCATCACCTTCAGTCGCATTGTCTGCTCTTCTCCTGATCGATATACCTTGGTTCTTAACTGAGGGAAAACTTACTGCTATATTCATCAAAACCTTCTCTTGGGGTTTTCCAACTGGCCGGTCATTTACTACAAGCCAACAAGTTTTCTGGCACTATCATCACCGCGCCATCAGCAGCTGCGGCACGCGATTGGCCCAACATTCTGGAAGATCAAAACCTCGGACGCCACCGAGAGTTGAAGGACGGCGGCACGCTGCCTATCCTCGCGAGGGCTGCTGAACTCATAGTCCAAGACCACACACTTGGTTGGTGCGGCGTCGAGGAACCGTTGCTTGACGGCGCGGATCCAATTCTCCACCCTTGATGCACGGAGAGTTTTCGTGATGGTGAAGTTCATCTCTTGGATGGTGATATAGTACATCCGAGATCGAGGTAGAGTCATCGGCTCCATTGGAGAGAGAGAGAGAGCGAGCTTCTAGGCCGACGCCGCGATGTGAAGATGTGCTATAGAGATGTATGTGTTTTGGGGAGGATTAGAGGATGAAGAAGATGCTTAAGATGAGTGCATCTTATATAGTAGAGAGAGGGAGATAAAGAGCAAGCCGCCGGCGGCGATGTGATTAAGGCTGGCCGGCGTTCCGATGCGTCCTGCTCGATACCGAAGCGATCGCTCTAATGGCGTCGATTACCGAAGCGATCACGTCGTAACTGACGCGGGAAGCGACGGTTCATTTGAACGGGCCTTTGGTCCCGATTGGTTACAGGAACCGGGACGAAAGGGCACATTTGAACATAGACTAATGATCTCTGGCCCACATTTTCGGTTGAACCGGGACTAATGCCACCATTAGCCGCGGGTCGGATTGTTTAGGAACTAAAGGTTCGTATGGAAGATCTTTTTTGTACTAGTGTTTTTCTAACTTATCGGTCGACGGGATGATGTCCATAGAACATGTCCTACGTGCAGTGGAATGCTTGGATAACGGATAAATGTCCATAGAACATTAGTAACATCAAACCGTATAAGATTTAGGAAGTTTCATTAACCCTGAATTGGCGGCTTTTGGAGCAGGCATCCAAACAGATACAGATTAAATGCTAGATTTCGATGCGTTCTCGCCATGGTTCGCTCTGGTTAACAGGTTAGTAATGGATGTATTTTTTGTTGAGCGGCCAAAATCCTCGAAAATCCCCACTGCTAGATAAAATTCTCGAAGATCACACTATTGCCATAAGTCTCTCGATGTTGCCGCTGAAATAGTGTTGAAGCAGGGGAGATCTTATTGCACGAGGCGCCGCCACCATCATCTAAACGCCTCCCCTACAAACTTTAACCCTAAAAAACAAAGAACAAAGGCCCTCAAAACAAGGGGCGAAGCCCTCCCACTGACAAGGACCGAGATCCATTACGTCTCCATGATCCAAAGGTCATCTGCAACGGTGCCGGAGACAGGAGGAGATCCAATGGCCTGGGAGTCGTCTGGTGTCTCAGGCGTAACGTTTTGGTTGCCTGGCGTGTATTGGACCGACTTGACTACATGTTTCTTCTGCTCTTTCTTCCTCGTTAGCATCATAATATTATACTAGTACAATACACGTGCGTTGCAACGGATCAACAAGTAATAAATAACTATTATAAAAAAGCCAACTAAGATCTGGTTTAACTTTTATAGAGAATCTGTATTTTACCGATCCAGAGATTGCACCAGTCCTTGGTTTTTCATGTTAATCAATGACACATGGAGCCTCGTATGGTTGCGTGTTTTCAAACGACTATCAAATTCGTATGGTGTCATATTTTCATTTTACCCGGTGGCATAATTTTCATATTACGCGCAAACTAAGCTGTGTATTTTTGAAGAATTTTGACATTAAGTAAAATGTTTAAATTATATATATAAATATAAGCAATTCTCAAGTTTTTTTTACAGTTTCTTTCGAAACAAATCTACAGGTTCAGTTAATAGTCTGTAATGCTCAGAGTGTGACAGTCATCGTATATTAACAATAGCTACAAGAAGAAATAAAACAACTATTGTTGGATACTGGATTCAGCCTCTATCCCTTCGGTGAAAATATTTTTGTTTTGTAATGTTCAGAATCTGCCAGTAAGGTACATTGTAACAATAGAAGAGAAGAAATAAAACTTGCTAGTGTTTGATACTTGGATTCAGGCTCTGTCCCTCCGGTGGAAACATTTTTGGCTAGTCATTCCATTAGATGTTAAATCAACTCCTCGACCCTACCCCTCCCCTCCATCACAGCCGCAGGTACCCGGCCTCGCCCCTACAACCAGAGCCGGCGGTGTCCTGCCGTGCACCTGCATCCCGAGCCATCGACTGGCCCCATCCCTACAACCAGAGCCGGCGCTGCCCTTCCCCATACCTGCGCCCTGAGCCGGCGACCTTCGACTGACCTGTGCGCCGCGTGCGGCGCCCCTAAAACTCAAGCCGGCGGCGCCCTGCCCCGTACCTGCATCATCACGCGTCGGCGGCGCCCGCCCTCCCCTGCATCCCGCGGATCCGGCGGCAAATCGCACCGCATCCCCTCGCCGATCTTCCGCGTCAAGGACACCTAGCCGTCTTGCTCGGGATCCGGCCGAGATCTTCCACGTCAAGCTATGGTGCTGCTGTTCCTAGAAACCAGGAGAGCTCAGCCAAGACTGGGGGATGCGGCATGCGCTGGCTAGTGCCTATAATCCCATGAATCTTGATTAAATCAAAAATTTAGAGGAGAAGCGGTGGCGTCTAGGACTGGGATTTGACTCACCACGGTCTTGATTTGGCCGGTATTTCTAGGAGAGAACTATTGTACATGCGTGCCATTGCCGAGACGCCCAATTTTCTCATCCAGATCGAACTGTTTCCGAGTCTGGGTTGTGCACCGTCGGGATGGTACGCCGTTGTAGGCTTGTACTTTCCGGTCTGTTCAGCCGTTTGAGGAGACGAAGGAAAAAAAAACATTTCGGTTGCTTATTGGGCTAGGCCCAGGTCGTCCGACGGACGAATCGGAGGAAACGTACGAACCAACCAACGTATGGTCGCATCCTTGTTTTACTAGTAATATAAAAGGACACGTGCAACGCACGATTATTATTTAATGTAAATTTATAAGAATTTACAAAGTGTAATTGTTGTCAGCCATCAAATAATACAAGGCATCTCTCCACTCTTTAGTTACCTCCTCTCTGCTTCCCTCCTTCCTCCATATTTGTGATGTGGGTGTTGGACTTCACAATCGAAAGATGCTCGAGATGTGGGGTCTGACTCTGCAGCCAACTGCACAAGTATGAAAATGCTAGACGATTGAGAAAATATTGTCAAAAAACATGCTATATCAAATAAAAAAAGTTCCATATATGTCTTATTCCTCATTAGCATCACAATACAACAAATAAAAAATACAGCTTATCCATTTTGTAGCCAATAAAATCGGGAACATTCTCAGTTTGCATCCCCGTACAAAAATCATGGAAATCACATGGAGAACTCAGTACACACCGTCGATCTCGATTGACAATGGCTGTGCCCCGAATGCTCATCCATCTAATCACACCAGATGCGCCTCCTTACGAGTAAAATAATAACACAAAGAAAAGTCCAATGAAAATGGCAGAATTAGCTATAGCTTCCAAATACTTTGACATCATTATAAAGTTGGCTTATATTGATCTATACAACATTTAAACCTTCTGAGATCAATCTCCGAACCATGAACTGGTACAACTTTTGAATTTTTTTTTTTAAACGAAGTACAAATTTATTTTTTGGAAAATAATTATAATTCTACTGATGCTCGCTATACGAAGTACAAATTTCCTTTGGCTGTTTAAATTACAGGAGAGTGCCTAATAGGTTCGAGGATTTTCATTTGCTATGCTTGGCAGATATTTCGACCCTGTTACACCACTTCGGAATTTGGATATATCTCCGATTTTCCCACCTTATCTTCAGCATGAACCCCAGTACAACAATATTGGAAGTTGTAAGCTGTGCACATAATAAACCTCTCATCAAACTAAATCAAATAAAGGAAAGTAGATCCATTTCTCAAAAAGGATATATATATAGGGAAAGGAAGTCATTTAGCCAGAGTAAAGACAATTGTAGCAGAAGTCCACCACCAAAAATTGGGAGTGAAGGAATCATGCTGAAGTCCTCAATAAACATTTACAAGCACATGGTTACAATATTAACGAAACAATCTTAAATCAAATCATCTATATGGAACAAAAAATCCAAAATATAATGATGCATTGACCATTGGACTGAACATGCATTTGACCATTTGGCCTTCTCCTATATATTCAGCTCTCTACAAATAAGCTGATGACAAATCTAATATAGAGTACTACGTACATGATGGTATGGAGATAGGATACTATACACGTTACTCTCTTCAAAATTAACCCTTGGTAAAAAAATTAGTGTCAGCATTTTTTATGGACTTCAGATCATACATAAATAACTTAAGACATCAAACTGTAATGCAGGTGGTCTGCTTTTATCATATCAGTGTCCAAGACACAGAAAGTTCCGCTCAACAGTAGAGGCCCTTCCATTATGTTATTTCTGTACCTTCCGGCACAGAACACAATTTATTTCAGAAGCTACCCCAAGTAGTAAAATATCCTTGCTATGTAAATGCAAAATAAAAAGAGAGAAGTAGTTTTTGACATACCTCGTCAATATTAGGAAATTTCACATCAACAACAACATTGTAAATATTACCGGCAGCAGCTTTATATTCACTCTTACAAGTTACAACATCGATAATTTTCGACAATTGAGTATCCAACCAGTACACTGAAATCTGACACTTCTAAGCTCCACAAATCTCACAATGTTTTTGAGCTCAGGTGTACAAATAAACATGGACTGTACTCTCGCTTAACACTGTAAAAAATCTTCAGCTGAGAGCAATGAAAAGGAGCGACAAATAAGTAGCATACGGCCAGAAATACAATAATCAAACCCTAGCTGGTGCAGCATAATTTTTTTGTCAAAGCGAGAGTAGGGTTTCATTTGTGGTATGGCACTTTTTATTTGTCAAGAACCAACGTGCAGATCTTCTAGAAGATGGAAACACTGACAGACCATAGATGGAAAATAGATAACATACCACATGAAACAAGCCGCCTAAGCTGCCATTCTTGGTCACGGACTCAGTTGCGCTTGCATGTAAACATTGCAAGCTGCCTGCAATTCATTAGCAAGGAGAAGGCACATTAGGGAATAGAGATTCATGGGCACAAACTGAGAGTCAATGTAAGAGTTGAAGCATTACATCATTGCTTGTCGATGCCTACATGTATCATTGATTTAAGAACTTGTTTACTCTAGGAAGGGAATAGGGTTTCATGTTAATTGCTAATTGGTCAACAATGTTGATTTCACACATTTATTAAGCTCGAAATTATGAAATTCGGTACTCCGAAAAATTTGTAATATATAAACTGAATCTTTCTGAATGGTGGGAAGAACGATGCAGGACAACCTTACATGTGGGGAATTTTTTGCTAAAGGTGCCTGTTTTCTTCAATAGCTGCTCGCAGTAAATAAATACATCCATGGAGGAGTAGTTGAACATCTCAAAATAATGCAGTTTAACGCTAGTCTATGGGCAACACATAATTCAGATAATAGAGCAATGAGTGTGCGAAATTGATGCCCGATGTGTAAAATCTCCATTAGATTGATGGACGGGAAGGAGAACTACACAATTACTCAGTCTATTTGTCTATCTTTCATCAGGGCATGCTATATCAAGATATCAAAACAGGTCTCTATATTCAATTACCAAACCACGCTGCAGCAGTTAAGGTAAAATTGAAGTATAGAAATCAGGGCCAGCTGTGCATTTTTATACACAAATCAGCATATCATATTTCAAACACAAAATGTAGAAAAAGGAGTAGCTAATGCGAGGTGCGACAAGCAACATAAGAAAGACCAATCTGGTACTAAAATACAGAATGAAGATGTGAAACTCGAAGTTTCCGTTCGTTTTGCACAATCAGCATGAGGCGAATTTTACACATGATTGACATCGTTGCAAAAAAATCAAAATAAAGTTAGGGACGGACAGATCAGCAATTCACCTTCAATTCCGATGCTGGAGTTGTACGTTGCTGCACGGCAGGGATCGGGATCCTCTCGTCGATCTGAGGATGGGCGGGTCCGGCGACCTCACGTGCGTGCTGGGGCGGCGGCCTGGTGTGCGTGGTAGGCGGTGATGGGGGCAGACTCTGGCGGCCTCGCGTGCATTCTGCGAAGGCGACCTCACGGGCGTGCTGGGCGGCAGTGCTGGGGCAGTGGCCTGGTTGGCGTGCGCGTGCAGGCGGTGGGGTGGAGGCGACGACGGAGAGGTCTTGAGGAGGAGGAGGAGGAGCGCGTCGAGACGATGGGGCAAGGACGGTGGATGGGGCGTCGTCGGTGTTGATCTCCGCAGTGGTGCGCGGAAATTGCGGCGGCAGCGTCTGCTGCATGTGCTGTCTTTGTGCGCGGGGATCGCGGAGATTGCAGCGGTGGCGTGTGGGCCGTGGGGAGTCGGGGCAAAGATTGCAGCGGGCAGCGGCGGTGAGCGCGTGATGGCAGAGGAGAGGTTGTTTTTTTTGACCTGCACGATTGGGTAACTGTTTGCGGGGTTAGTGGATGGTTCGTCATACAACATTGGAGTGTGTTTGGTCGTTGGATTAAGAGGAACAGACGGTTCAGATCCTCTGAATCTGACAGTCTCTGCTTTTTTTATATTAGTTTAGACTAGCACATTGCCCATACTTCGCTACGGAACACTAAGATTGTAGGAATAACAATATAAAAATAATTTAATGTATAACTTTATAAAAATATTACCATAGTTTCTTATATTTAGACAAACATGTTTTATATTTTATATAGTGGTCCTTAAATGGAATGAACACGCACTCATGCAACCACCACTTCCTCTCTGTCCATTCTCTCCTCCTAGAAGTTTCATTGTTACAAACGTGTGTTCATTCCTAAACTATTGCAAACTGTGTTAAGCCATGACAAATCTACGTGCTCCGATATTTTGAAGAAATTCAACCATGATTTTATTGAGAAATTGATCATATTAGTGTTACTGTATAAATCGATGTGTATGATGAGATATGATGCTCAACTTATCAGTTATCATCGGTGAACTATAGGCCTGTACCATGTAGCGACGCACCATCAGCTGCAGGTGGGTGTAGTATTCTCTCATCTCTCTCCATCCCAACTCTTGAGAGCGTCTACTCTTGCCCTATCGTCAACGGTCGCTCCGGCACTGCTGCTTGATCTCCTGTGCCTCGGCCACAATGCGTCCCGCTCGCCGCTCGCTCCTCTGCGCACGCCTCGCTCTCAGACACAGCTCAGGCTGCTAGCTATCTCCTCCTCGTGCACGCGGTGTGGCCAAATCGGACCCGTTTGCCTGCAGGTTGTAGCTGCAAGAGGAAACAACGCCGCCTTCGCTGCCTTCGCGCGCGGCGGAGTTGGCCTTAGAGATTTGGGAGTGGATCCCATAGTGTCGCCCAACAGCGTCCCGATGCTAATGGCAGCGAGGAGCTCCATGGATGCAGCGATAGAACCTCATCGTGCCCGCACCAACACCAGGATGGACCTGATATTCTGCAGGCTGCAGCTGCTAGAGGAAGCGATGGCGCCCCCACTGCCTTCACGCACGGCAGAGCCGGTCGTCCCACAGTTGGGAGGGGATCTGAGAGGTGTCGCCCACCCAATTCCAACGGCGGTGGGGATCTCCATAGACACAGGAGCTGGGGGATTGCTACTCGTGTGATGGCGCCAAAAAATACTTTTAATTGGGCCGAGTTGACGTGGGAGCAGTGTGTCCTTGTGCGTGGTGATGACCAGCCCGTTGGGAACCCCAAGAGGAAGGTATGATGAGTGTAGCGGCTAGTTTTCCCTCAGTTAAGAAACCAAGGTTTATCGATCAGGAGAGGAGAGACAATGACGACTGAAGGTGTTTGTGGAACCTGCACACACACAGACAAATACTTTGTTCCCAACTTGCGATGAGGTTGTCAATCTCACCGGTTTGCTTGAAACAAAGGTTATGAGTGTATCGAGTGGAAAACAGTAGTAATATGCTAGTAAAGTAAACAGTGCGGGAAAAGTAAACAGGTGATTGCAATATGATTAAAATAGGACCGGGGTCCACAGTTCACTAGTGGTGTCTCTCCATAGATAAATAACATGTTGGGTAAACAAATTACAGTTGAGCAATTGATAGAATAAAGATAACGTGATATGTCAAGAAGATCACTATGAGATTCACTCTGGGCATTACAACAAAATACATAGACCGCCATCCAACTGCATCTATGACTAATAATCCACCCCCTGGGATATCATCCGAACACCCTAGAAGTATTAAGTTGCGAACAACAGATAATTGCATTAAGCAAAGTGTGTAATGTAAACAAAGCATATGCCCTCGAGCATATGAATGTTGTTTTCTCCTTAGTAGCAACAGCACATCTACCACCTTAGAGGTTTCTGTCACCCCCCCAGGTGAAATAGAGGCATGAACCCACTATCGAGCATAAATACCCCCTCTTGGAGTCACTAGCAACTACTCGGCCAAGATAGCTACTAACAACGGAGAGCATGCAAGATCATAAACATCATAGAGATAATAAAAGATATAATTCAGTGCAGCAACTTAATCATAAACACGAATATTCATCGGATCCCAACAAACCAACATCATAGAATTACATAACGGTGATCTCAATCATGTAGGGCAGCTCATGAGATCTAAACATGAAGCACATGGTGGAGAAGACAACCATCTAGCTACTGCTATGGACCCATAGTCCAAGGTAGACTACTCACTCATCGCTCCGGAGGCAATCATGGCGATAAAGGAGACCTCCGGTGGCGATTCTCCTCTCCGGCAGGGTGCCGGGAAGAGCTTCTGGACCCTCCCGATCTTCGGGTCGACGGCGGCGGCGGATCGCGATGTATTCTGGAAAACTGATCGGGCCTTAGGTTTTTCTCGTCAGGGGGTATATGTAGGCGAAAGGGGGCTGTCAGAGGTGGGACCACGTACCCTCACAAGGGGGTGGCGCGGCCAGGGGCTAGGCCGCGCCGCCCCTGTGTGTGGGGGCCACGTGGCCCCCCTCCGTCAGGTCTTCGGATGTTTGGGAGCTCCCCGATGAAATATGACTTTAGGAACTTGTTTCGTCCAATTCGGAGAATATTTCCTGTGTATCACTTCTGAAACCAAAAACAGCAGAAAACAGGGAACTGGCACTGTGGCACTTCGTTAATATGTTAGTTCCGGAAAGCGTATAAAAATGCCACTAAGTGTAGCGAAACAATAGGCAAATGGTGTAAAACAAAGCATGGAGCATCAAAAATTATAGATACGTTTGAGACGTATCAAGCATCCCCAAGCTTAACTCCTGCTCGTCCTCGAGTAGGTAAGTGATAACAAAAGAATAATTTTTGAGGTGACATGCACCTACATAATCTTGATCATATATGTAAGCATTGATGAGTTGGGATCAATAGAACTTAAAACATGGGCATGAAGATATAATCATGACAATAAGAACTTAGCAACCATGTTGTAAACATGCAAATGAACACAAACAAAAGATCATGGTAATGAAACAGTGAAAGTCAAATGTGTGTTCAAATCATAGGGAAAAACATACAAGTGGTTTTCAGCTTGTCCTTCAAAGAGAGCAAAACATAAATGCATAGGACACCTCAAAGTTTAAGAGGGCGACTAGATACAAATAATTTAAGAACAAGTGAAACCAACAATATGAGTCAATCAATGAACTTTGGGACAATGCATATCACACTAAGAATGACAACTAAGCTCTCTTAATGGTGCATAAAGAAAGAAGGTGGTGACTCAACATAAAAGTAAAAGAAAGGCCCTTCGCAGAGGGAAGCAGTGATTGCAAGTTTTATAACCTTCAAAAATTATGGTACTTACCGGCTTTGAGCTCTCATTGCCCCCATCATAAGCATCTTGAATGGTTAAAGTTAATACGAGAACAATTATGATGCATATGCTTGACAAATCATAAGTTGAAAACCTCGTGTCTCGTGAATACGAGTACCCAAACCATGCTAGTTTACTTAGAGTCCCAAGCAAGGCTCTTGTCATTGTAAGTATATGCATATCATTGAGAACCGCCAATGGGGTACCTCCGTGCCCGATGACATGGAACAAACCCACACCAAAATGACAGGACAAGCAGACAATGAACACCTCGACATCTCTTTTATTTGCTATATTGTTTAGCTTTTTATTGTGAGATGCGTCGTCGAATGTTCACCATGGGTATGCTGCAAATTTCCACCATGAATTATGCATGGCTTAGATTGGCGGCCCGGCGTTTCCCTAACACATATAAAAACTCCATGATCCTCACAAGATTCCCAATTCATTTCACACAGCGGGCATCCATAAACAAAAGATCACAATATCAACTCAAATAGGAAGTGCAATGTTGAAAGCTTGCCCCATGACGGCATGGTTGGGCTAGAATCCAACTTACAACTTGCAAGCATAACAACTCAGCATAAAAGACCACAATGTCAAATTTTTAGAACAAGAAAAAGTAAAGTGTGCCTTCCGGTTCGTGAGAGCTTTACTGACCGAATTTCGCATAACACTGGTAAGAGTTTAATTTGAAGAGAATATAAAAGCAAGTCAAATTTACTTGGAATAGCAAATTGCTAGTAGGTATGTATGGTGGACACAATGGAAAACTTGGCTTTTAGGAGTTGGATGCACGAGTAGAGCTCATACTCAGTACAAGGTGAGGGCTAGCAAAAGACTGGGAGCGACCAACTAAGAGAGCAATAATGGCCATAATCATGCAAAGCGACAAAGCGACATTAAAAGAAGCATACGATGGCATCAAAAGTCAAAAACTAAATGATCATGAAGGCTAATGGAGACTTTGGAAGAGTCTAACATGTGTGAGCATGCGCCAAGTCAACCCAAATAAAGCATCAAGGAGAAAACCAAAATAATGCTTCCATACAATAAAAACAACGCATGATTTTTTCAAAGGCTCATTAAGCAATCTCAGTTATTTGAGACAAGTCATGCTACAGCAAAACCACTAAGCATACTATTAAAAAGACATCTAGCATGACATGAAAAAGCCTAAGCCGCAGTCTACACAAGCTCCTTCTTGTACCACTATTTTGCACAAAGCTTTTTCTCTTTTCCAACACCATTTGAAATTTTTAAACACCTCTTTTGATGAAAACCAATAAAGTTCAGAGGCAAAAATGCACCTTGATGAAAAAGATATGGCAAGGTCTGAATGCATATCAAGGCGAAAACGAAAACCAAAAGCAGTAGCAGAAAAAGATGAACGCTCAATTAATAAGAGTGAAAACTAGAGCATTCTTTGCAAATGAAAACAAGTACATCTCCTCCAAAGGAAATTTGTTGGGGTCCAACCATTTATTGCAGCAAACAAACAAACTAAACAAACTAAGAAAACTAAAACAACTGACGCTCCAAGAAAAACACATAGTGCATGAAGCAATAAAAATATAGTGTTTTGAAAGGTGACCTGATTTTTGCCGATGAAGAAGGGGTGCCTCGGGGGCATCCCCAAGCTTTGACGCTTGTACTTCTTGGATATTTTTTGGGGTGCTGGGCATCCCCAAGCTTGAGCTTTTGTCCATTTTTCAACTCATCTCATCATTCTCCAATCCCTACACTTGAAAACTTTCTTCATACAAAACTAAACACAATTCTATTAGCAACATTAGTGTAAGCATAAAATATATTCAACCTCTTTAAGCTTCAGGTTTCAACCCAAAACCACCACATATAAAGTATATACTACTGTAGCAACTTCCACAAGAGTTCCATGATAAAAAAGAACTCAAAAGAAAGCGATAAAGTGGCAAAAACAAATATTGGCAGAAATCTGTCAAAACTGGACAGCTGATAATGGACGAATTTTTGAGGGATTTTTCGTTGCTCAAATCAAAAAGTGTTCAACTAAGAAAAGTTTGGATATAACCTGGGGCATATGCACAAGAAATCGCAGGTCCAAAAGATATACAGATAATTTTCACGAATTTTTACGGTGCAGCACCGAAAACAGTTTCAGGACAGCAATAACCCCAAATCTTTACCTCACTCAAATTAGAGGCTTCTCTTGGCACAAAAACGAAATAAACAAGATAAAGAGCGGTCATTACAGTAGTAATGACTTCTAAGACTCAAATAAAAGAAAAAGTACTGAAAATAAACATTGGGTTATCTCCCAAGAGTGCTTTTCTTTAACACCTTTGAGCTAGGCGCAGAAAATTGCGAATCAAGTAATATCAATAGATGAAGTGCTAGTTACCTCAGTAGGCACTTTGAAGGTTCCTGAAGATGATTCAACCTGTAGGTCACCCTTAGTAGAACTAAGAGTCTTACCAATCTTAAGAACATGTTGAGATTTAAGCGCAGAAACCTTGGGAACATACATAAATTTTTGCTCTTTTCCAACAAACACTTTCTCCTTCTTAAATTTAAGAGAAGAGAAGATTAAACTAAGAGTTTCCATAGACTCCTCTAGTTTACCAATCCTCAAGTTTTGATTGTCATGAGTAGTGCTAGCCTCTAAAATGGTAATTCTCTTACCAATGCTTTCTATTAATTCACTATCGCGGCTAGCATTTTCTAGGATACTTGGCAAACTTTTTTCTAAGGAGCTGAGCTTTTCTACCACCTCTTCCAAGGTGGTCTCAGTCTTAGCAACATGAATAGGCGGTACTCCCACTAAACTTTCAATTATAGTGCATGCTTCTCCCGCGGGAGTACCCAGAAAATTACCTCCTGTAAGAGTATCAAGAACATACCTATTCCAGCTAGATATACCAACATAAAAATTTCTAAGGAGGATCGTGGTGGAGTGCTTTTTGGTACACCTATGATGAGCATTGTTAATACGGTACCAAGCATCTTTTAAACTTTCTCCCCTTGTTGCTTGAAACTACGAACTTCTACTTCAGGATTACTCATTGTAACAAAACTAAAAGCAGATAAGTAAAAACAACTACCAAGGATTCTAATTTTTTTGGGTTTTTGATATAAAAAACAATGCAGGTAAATAAATAAAGTAAAGCAAAACAAATAACAAAGTAAAGAATGTGTGTGCGAAGAACTCCCCTCGCAGAAGTCTTCTCTTCCTCCCCGGCAACGGCGCCAGAAAATAAGCTGCTACTCGTGTGATGGCGCCAGAAAATACTTTTAATTGGGCCGAGTTGACGTGGGAGCAGTGTGTCCTTGTGCGTGGTGATGACCAGCCCGTTGGGAACCCCAAGAGGAAGGTATGATGAGTGTAGCGGCTAGTTTTCCCTCAGTTAAGAAACCAAGATTTATCGATCAGGAGAGGAGAGACAATGACGACTGAAGGTGTTTGTGGAACCTGCACACACACAGACAAATACTTTGTTCCCAACTTGCGATGAGGTTGTCAATCTCACCGGTTTGCTTGAAACAAAGGTTATGAGTGTATCGAGTGGAAAACAGTAGTAATATGCTAGTAAAGTAAACAGTGCGGGAAAAGTAAACAGGTGATTGCAATATGATTAAAATAGGACCGGGGTCCACAGTTCACTAGTGGTGTCTCTCCATAGATAAATAACATGCTGGGTAAACAAATTACAGTTGGGCAATTGATAGAATAAAGATAACGTGATATGTCAAGAAGATCACTATGAGATTCACTCTGGGCATTACAACAAAATACATAGACCGCCATCCAACTGCATCTATGACTAATAATCCACCCCCTGGGATATCATCCGAACACCCTAGAAGTATTAAGTTGCGAACAACAGATAATTGCATTAAGCAAAGTGTGTAATGTAAACAAAGCATATGCCCTCGATCATATGAATGTTGTTTTCTCCCTAGTAGCAACAGCACATCTACCACCTTAGAGGTTTCTGTCACTCCCCCAGGTGAAATAGAGGCATGAACCCACTATCGAGCATAAATACCCCCTCTTGGAGTCACTAGCAACTACTCGGCCAAGATAGCTACTAACAACGGAGAGCATGCAAGATCATAAACATCATAGAGATAATAAAAGATATAATTCAGTGCAGCAACTTAATCATAAACACGAATATTCATCGGATCCCAACAAACCAACATCATAGAATTACATAACGGTGATCTCAATCATGTAGGGCAGCTCATGAGATCTAAACATGAAGCACATGGTGGAGAAGACAACCATCTAGCTCCTGCTATGGACCCATAATCCAAGGTAGACTACTCACTCATCGCTCCGGAGGCAATCATGGCGATGAAGGAGACCTCCGGTGGCGATTCCCCTCTCCGGCAGGGTGCCGGGAAGAGCTTCTGGACCCTCCCGATCTTCGGGTCGACGGCGGCGGTGGATCGCGATGTATTCTGGAAAACTGATCGGGCCTTAGGTTTTTCTCGTCAGAGGGTATATGTAGGCGAAAGGGGGCTGTCAGAGGTGGGACCACGTGCCCTCACAAGGGGGTGGCGCGGCCAGGGGCTAGGCCGCACCGCCCCTGTGTGTGGGGGCCACGTGGCCCCCCTCCGTCAGGTCTTCGGATGTTTGGGAGCTCCCCGATGAAATATGACTTTAGGAACTTGTTTCGTCCAATTCGGAGAATATTTCCTGTGTATCACTTCTGAAACCAAAAACAGCAGAAAACAGGGAACTGGCACTGTGGCACTTCGTTAATAGGTTAGTTCCGGAAAGCGTATAAAAATGCCACTAAGTGTAACGAAACAATAGGCAAATGGTGTAAAACAAAGCATGGAGCATCAAAAATTATAGATACGTTTGAGACGTATCAGGGATCTCGAAGGATTTGTCGGCGCTGCAAAAGAACAGCAGGGGCATCTGGCAGGACGCCCGGGGCAGAGGAGGTCGCGGCGGGACCCCTGCAAACCTACCTCTCCTCTTCGACGTAGAATACGACCTGGACGCATCGGTATCCTCTCCCGTCGGACTCGCTTGAGTGCCCAAACAGGCTGCCGAGCTCGTGCTGGAGGCGGTCATCCGAATAGATAAGGCTCTCGGGCTAGAGAAGGACGGCAGAGATCTTGATGCTTGGGAGGAGCTCGTCTGACTCCTCGCACATGGCCGTCGTTGCCTCCTCTCGCGAGGCCGCCTCCCTCCCCGCGCCCTCCTTTTGCCTAGACTTCGGCGTTTCTCGGGCATGCCCCGGCTGCTCAAATAGAGGCAAAGTCAAGGCGGGCGAGGTGCTTGCCTCTCCGGCGTGGTCCATCGGCGACATCGTTGGTCGGATAGGGCTGAATCATCTGTGATCGCGGCTGAGGAAGTCAGGGCGGAGACGAACATAGAAATAGGATGCGATCGGGCCAGAGATTGATCGGGATGAATCAGTTCTATACGAACTCGGGAGGATATTTGGATGGAACGACGAACAAAGCATACACGCGAGACGGACGAAAGCGTAAAGCTAGATGTACCAAAACGTATTACCACCCCGTCCTCAAGCCGTATTATTAGTAGAGATTAATAGAGAAGATTATTTGATACGGATCAGGCTGCAAGCGGGACTGGGCTATCCGCGGCGCCGCTTCGCCAGGCCTGTTTATTTCTGAACGCGGTGGCCCACGGTTTTGATTATTATTAAGTGAAATATGCGGCCCGGCCCACGGTTGCCGCATATAGCCCTAAATCCCTAATCGCCATCGATCCATCATCCTCGGCGGCTTGGCCTCCACCTCCTCCTCGACGACACCGCATCCTCTCCATCCCTCGCCCACTGACAGCGGCTGAAGGAGGTGCGCCTCCACGACCTTCCTACGCGCGGAGGAGGACCCGCGTCTCCGGCGGCACGAGTTTGGAGTTGGAGCCGGAGCATGGCGGAGGTCGCGGCGATGAGGCGGACTCCGGCAGGGAGCAGGCGGTTCGTGGTGGCGCGCCGGTGAAGCTGGGATGCGGCAACGGGCCCAAGGCGTCGGGGCGACGGCAACGACGCTCGGCCATAGAGAGCTAGCTGATGGATGTTTTCCCTGTGAGCTAGCTAGATGCCCCAATGAATGCTTTCCTGGAGCTTGCTAATTTATCAGCCTACTATATCTACGCGGCTCACGCGGCGGCCGCGTTTGTGAGATCTTTTTTTGCCGCCTGACACGGTCCTATAGCAAGTTGTTTGCGGCTCGATGCGGCAAACTGCGGACCACCGCGTTATGTCCCGCCTGCAGCCTGAGATACGGAGTACTGTTAATACGTATCCCGGCGTTCCGCCTCCTCCGTTTTGGTGCTCGGCGGTGGCGACTCCTCCTCCCGTGCCTCTCAATGAGGCGTCCCTCATCCTCCCGAAGCGGGGCCTGCGGCCTGCCCGTTGCCTGCTCGTCGACCACGACCTCCTTTCTCGTGCCTCATGCTGCGAAGCTTCCCGAACGCTCCGCGGTGGCGCTCCCCCTCTTGTGCATCCCGGCGCTTTTCCTCAACTTTCCCGTACGGCGCTGCTCCCTCGTGGTCAGGACCAGCTACTAGTTAGGGTAACGGATACAAGGTTAGGTGTAGGTGGCCGCAGAAAAGAGATCGATCATGGTTACACGCATCTCTGCGCACCGCCGCAGCAGAGAGCGCATCGTGCGGCGCCTGTGTGTGGATTTTCCCCAGAATGTAACCTGTTGCCACAAGCACGCGTCCATCAGCTGCTCGGTCGAAGCGGAGCCTGGGGGCTGGTAGAATCCGGCGGACGACGTATACATGTTGCAGATCTAGATCGGTCGCGTGGTACTCTGGAGCTGCTGTTCACCCATTCAGCTGCCTTTTGCCTGTCGTGACTCAGAGGTTAACCTTGTAGTTGACAGAAAAAGTTTCAAGTTCCAGATTACATAACATCAACACAGAAGAACAAAGGAATGAAAACCAAATTCACAGGGTTCATCATGATTTTTTAACGAGTACAAATCATGAATAACACTCACATGCATTACAAAGTTCACATTACAAGTTTACTTCTTTACTCATCATAGCACTTCAATAACAGATTATCACCAGCATCGAGTCGGCCTTGTTTGAGTTAGCAAGCCAGCTAACTTGCAGTTGCCCTGCTGGTGGTTATCCTTCCCCAAATAAGAGCGACAAACACGTACACATTGTCATATAGCTTTTCGATGAGGCAGAAATAAGCATTCCTCCAAGATCTTTTGAACAGCAGAGCACACAAAACAACCCAGAGTCCCACCACAAAGCCAACCGCTAGCCCAAAGTAGAAGAACAACACTGGATCATAACCATTTTCACTTCCCTGCTGCTGATTACCATGCTCTAGCGCATCGTTGCCCGTGCAATTCTTTTCAAGAGGAGGGCCGCAAAGGCCGATATTGCCGTTGTACATTGATTGGTTCTCGTTGTAGAGGGTGTCCATTTGACGTCCTGTCGGAATTCTTCCTGCAAGATTATTGTATGACAAGTCCAAGGAGCTTAGATACGTCAAACCTGACAAGCTCGTTGGAATTTCACCTGAAATGTTGTTCCTTGAGAGGTCAAGAGATTCTAGTGATTTCATATCCCCAATCTTTGTAGGAATCTTTCCGCTCAGGTGATTCCAGGATAAATTTAAAGTCAACAATCCATTAAGAGATGTTATCTCATAAGGAATTCCACCAGTTAAGCGGTTGAGTGACAAGTCAATGCCGACCATCTCGATAGTTGTAGATGTCCCATACTTCAGCTCTTGCTTCTTCATCACAACAGACATTGTATCCCCATCAAAATAGTAGAACTGAGGGGCCAGTCTTGGTGGATGTTGTAGGGTCATTGCTATAAATTTTGACAAGGATGAGGGAATTGATCCTGATATATTGTTGCTCGCTAAACTTAAGTGTTGAAGTAGTGAAAGTTTTGTGATGTTGAATAGAATATCCCCATAAAACATGTTATGGTTTAGCTGCAGAAATCGCAAGTTCACCAATTCTCCAATCCATCCGGGTAAAATTCCATAGAATTTATTCACCCCAAGATCAAGTAAAACCAATTTTGAGCAGTTCTGGAGCCAAGATGGAAATTTTCCAGACAAGTTGTTGTTGCTTAAGTGTAGAAATTCCATGCTTGGCAACAAAGAATACCACGGGAGTTCTCCCTCAAAAAGATTATTGGATAAATCCAGTAATTCCAAGGTTTTCGATTCACAAATAGGTCTAGGAAGACGACCTCTAAGGTAATTGAAGGATAGACTTAGTCTTGTAAGATTTGGACCACCAAAATCTAATGGCAAAGGTCCTGACAAGGAGTTCATAGAGATGCTCAGTTCGGTGAGGCTTCTGGGTAGCATTGGTATCTGCCCAGTTAGTTGGTTCAAACTGAGATCGAGTGTTTCCAAACTAGTAAGATTCCTTAACCCAGATGGTATAGCTCCAGTAATGATGTTGTTATAAAGGGAAAGAAAGGTTAGGCTTGTAAAGTGCCCCAGCATATCTGGCAGTGTTCCTGTCATATTGTTGCCCACCGAACTCAAGAAAAACAATTTGCTCGACGAACATTGTGGCAGTTTTCTTACAAACTCTGTTATGTTCCCATGCGCGAGACCACCATCAATCCATATGGTTTCTAAATGACATAGATTTTTCAAGTCAACCATCAGTGTGGCTGAATTACCATTATTGGTGAATTCTAGCTGTTGGAGGGATGTCATATCTCCTAGCGCATCAGGGAATGGACCATAAAGATAGGTTTCAACAAGGCTCAGATGCTTGATGCCTGTTATGTTCCAAAACCAGCAGGTTTCAATTGGATGCCTCAAATGGTTTCTGGAGAGATCGAGCTCCTCAAGTTTTGTGAGGTTTAGGTGTGTAAGCGTCTGGTTTGCATTTGGAAGTGAGCAGTTGATAAGAATGAGGGCCTTGAGAGACGGAATTGTGTTGGCCATAGAAAACACATCAGCGGTGCTGAGATTTATATCACTCATGTCAAGATATTCCAGGAGATGAAGATTAGTTAACCACGAGATATCAGATGCCTGTAGATCTTGTATGAAACTGAGGCCAAGGTGTCGCAAGTTTGAAAGGTTTCCGAGCTGAGGCGGCAGTGTACCGGACAAGAGCGTGTCGGAGAGGTCGAGGTACTCCAACTTTGAAAGGTTGGCAAGCTGAGCAGGCACTCTACCAGAAAAGCGTGTGTATGACAGATCAAGATGTCTCAAGTTGTGCAAAGAACACAAGAATTCTGGAAAAACGCGACCATCAGGTCCATGCAGGGCTGTCCAACTGAGATCGAGGTACTCGAGATGCTGTAGAGAAAGCAACGAAGGACTTATCTGGCCGGCCAAATCCATGAAAGCAAAGTCAAGCTCGATGACATGGCCGGTTCGATTGCTGCAGGTGACGCCTATCCAGCGGCAGCAGTCATGGCGCTTTTTTTGCCACCAGGCGAGGAGGTCGTAGGTGTCGTTGACGCCTTGCTTGAAAGCCAGCAAGGCGTCCCTCTCGTGCGGCCAGCAGCTCGCGCCAGCCGCCTGGGCGACGACGAAGAAGCCACCGGACACGGCGGCAGTGGCGAGGAGGAACAAAGCAAGCTTGGCAATTGAGCGATGCATAGCGGAAGTGCAACGAAGTAGCTACAGCCTACAGGCTTGAGGGTTCAATGTACCTTGTCTCAAAGAGGTTGCTATCTTAAAGGCAGCAGCGTACCGAGTTCTCCTGACGTGGAGTCGTCGTTCAAAGTCAATCGCCGCACATCACGTCTTGTGAGATGCCCATTTTGTGGAGGCCGTCAGTCGTCGCGTCACGTCTTGACTGGTGAGTGGTGAGGACGAAGACTACGCGGAGGAGCCGTGGGGGCAGGGCGCGGGGTGTGGAGCCGTGGAGGAGGCGAGCTGGTGAGCTGCGAGGAGGAGGTAGGGGTCGGGGAGCAGAGGCCATAGGGGCTGAGGATTGAGGTTGAGAGGAGGCGAAAAGCATCCATGGCGTGAAGAGGAGTGAAGAGAGGGGAGAAGCTCGAAGAGGGACATCACAGATCTTTTCCCCAATCAGGAGCCCCAATACGGAAAACGAAATTATACGAGTACAGTACTAGTACAAAGTAGATTTAGAGGAGGATAGTATTGGGTGCTCTGATTTATTGGGTACGAAGCAACTCGGTGGGGAATAAATGTTTGCTCTGATTTATTTCGTCACGTGCTGCGTTTCTATCTGCTACTCGCTTTGCTGTTTGATAAAATTGTTGTAAGTTGTTGCTTTGGGAGAAAGGGTGAGAGATACTTAGAGATACATAGAACTAGACGGGCCGGCGCGCTTCGCCGCGTCCGTCTACAATGCGTTCTGGCACAAGCCTATAATACGTTCTGGCACATATATATTGACTTTAACTTGTGGTATAGAAATTAGAAAATGAAGCTTCTACGAAAAAGCATTTGGAGATGTATTGGTGCTCACAGCTGTAGAAAGTAGAGCATTTACATAGGCAAAAACTTTAACGGAAGCACACTGAACACTGTGAACATATATATTATAGGAGCCATATATCGAGAGAGCTCATAAAAGACATCACTCTGAACAGGCGACTTACTGAAGATGGACGCTTCCATTGCCGCGTCACCAACACAGGCGAAGATCAGGATGTCGCCTATAGCCATTTGGTTCACCTCAGCGAAGGGGGCCCACCCTTGGCCGACCTAAGCTAAACTCCCAGAAAAATCCATCCAGTGGAGACCTCCCAGACCCGACAGTGCAGGTAAACCTGTGAGCTCTTTCCGGTCATCGGTCCTATGGTTCTCATCAACTGACATATAAGGAAAAAACAGATAACTGACAAAAAAGATAACCGACAAGAGAAAATAAAGCCTAAATACCAACAGTAAAATCTACCGTACAAAAAATTCTGAAGACAAAACCTCTACCAGATGGATTAAGCCAGCTAAAATTCTGCATGTTTGCATATTCTGAAGCAGCAGCCTCTCATTCAATTCTTTGGGGTGCAGCAACTGTCTCTCGGTGAGCATGGCAGAGTCAGGTCCTTGAACTACTGTCTGTGACCAAGAACTGGCTATACTGGGCGGGGGTCTCTCGGTGAGCATGGTAGAGTCGGGTCCTTGAACTATTGACTGTGACCAAGAACTGGCTATACTGGGGGCATATGATGTGCAGGGTCTCTGTCAGATCGCCATACCAGGCACCAAACTTGCTGTCATGGTCATTTGATGCCTCCAGGTAAAGATGCCCCAAGATATCACGTCTATCAGGAGTAGGCACTGCGGTGCGCAATCCAGCAGGATCATACGAAAAGGCATGAAGAGCCAACATGCTACTGAAGCAACGCACATGCATAGGTTCAAGAAGCCCTACGGTAAAGAAGAGATGTAAAATGGAGAAAGAGATAGGCTCTCACTGATATACTGAAGAACAAAATATGTCAAATACAATATGTTGCGGGATGCAATCAACATGCTTTAATATTTTCTTAACTCAGGTAACCATGCATTTCTGAAAACAAAGCCTCACTCTATCATAACATTTATGCTAGAATGAGAATGGATGAAGGAAGTGAACTTTAGTCTGTTTCCATAAGAATATATGAGTAGTAAAACTGTAGCTTTAACAATTGAATGAATCATTCTCTTCAACTGAATATGATATCCACATTAGCCTTTTTGATAGGACAAACAAATGCTTCATTACTTGGTGAAGAGAATAATTTCTTCAGAATACAAAGACCTTAAGACTAACTGTTGGTGGAATAAAAGAGCCATATATGCAAACCTACATTCAGAAAAAAAAATGGCTTTACTTTTTACTGATTGCTTTGTTTTCACGACAATTATTTTTGTCTAAACCAGGACTACCAACAACTTTAGCAAATAATTTGTTGGAGATATAGCAAGGAGCCAAGGATAAAAGGTGAAAATAATTCAGGAAAATTAGTGCTCTATTAGAGAAGAAAAGCTAATTTCCTCACAAAATGACCACCACTACCATATAATGAATCTTGATTCCCTCTCAAACTTAGCAGATTTTTAGCTACCTGAAGCGAGAAGATAAATAGCACACCAAGTATATTTTTAAAGAAAACATGCACGAAGAGAAGAGAATCATAGGATAGGAAACAAAATCTGACTGATTCTAATTCATATGATTTCTCTGTACCAATGTATGGCTGGGTTATGGTCCAAGTTCTTGCTGCAATGAAAACAGGGATTGCACAAGCTTTTCTTTGTAGTGCATCGGCACAGGATGGCCTTAGAATGCTTGTAACTGACCAAGATTCCATCTTAGAGTAATCTGTTTTGCCTTTATGTGGTTGAACAGTAGAAGATTAAGTGTTTGATAGGTATATATGCATGAACCCAAAGTAAAGTAGGATTATAAATTGATGAAATGAATGCATATAATGCCAACACTAATCATATTTGAATCTTACCCTAGCAAATGATATTAGGAAACAAATATGCAGAAAAATAAAATAAAAAGGACGCTTTCTCTCTTCAACACAGAAATGGATTGATCCAAATGGAAGATGGGTATATAACCTAGTCTTTAAATTAGTTCCTTCTTGGACTGCTTTCATATTTTCAACTTCGGAACACAGATGGAAGTTTATTTAGATAAGGTACAGGACATGGAGTCACACTAAACTGATGCAAGCAACCTAACCAATACAGAGTAAACGGAAAAGTGCGGGACCAATCTTTTTAACACATAACGTATCACCGGCTCACCATATCATTCTAATGAACAGCCACTGGGAACCCCCAACCCGAACCCTAACAACTGTAATCTTAGCTCCTTGTCAGCCCACACTGCCATGGGTGGAAGATGAAGCAGAAACAGTGACACAAGGAACAATTAATAGTCCTACCCGTTTTGTGATTGCTAGAGCAATATAAAACAATGAAAATAATAGTGACTGAAAATAAATTTAAGGAGTGCTTTGCCCAGTTGCTCATAAACATAATAAAAAAAACGTACTGAAGAAAATTGGATTTCAAAGGAGAAAAAAAAGAGAGCCGATTAAGGTAAAGTTGCACTTCAATGAGGAGCAAAGTCTGTACTTTTCCATTCTTCTAACACGAGTATTTTGCTCAATGTAATATGTCAGACTGAACATAAACAGAAGCTACTGGTTTCATTTCATTAACAGCAATCAAACAACATTTGTCGAAATGGCAAAATCTAATGCATGCCTAATTTGATATGAAAATATACAGGGCCACTGGGTCCTGCCGTTTTATGCCAGTGTTTGCATGACAAAAATGACCATCACTGGGATGGGCTAAGCATGTCGATGGTCATAGTGCAAGAGAACTGATGCACCATAAAGATTATGAGCATTTTGTATAGATATACAAGTATACAACTAAAGCTCCCGTAGCTCATATGCAGCGCTTCTCCTGTTTCATATCTTGAACTAACTGGACAGAATGTTGATAAGCTGTAGCATACATTACAAAAATAAGGAAAAGAAATTGACTGGCTGATATGAAAAAATGCGCAAAGAAGACCACACGTGCAGACATAAAAACCACTCCTGATTTTGCAGGGGGCAAGCAACACAATGATGAAAAGTAATGCCAGATTACTAAAAGTAGCGAGTACTAATGAACCAGTTTTAATAGAATAGCTCACCAGCTAGGGAATATGTTCAGCCTTGCAACTGCTATCTGTCTAATGTCGCAGTGAGGCCTCGCTCGAGTCTTGAGATTTGGTTATAAATTAGGTTATATTCATTTATCTACAACTTCACAAAGCAGACCTGCCAAACCATGACCTCAAATGGTCATTAAGGGGGATACAAAGAGTCAAAGAAGTATAAAGTTTAATGATATGAATAAACAGGGATACTACTGCAACATTAGATGATTAAGCTGAGTATCCAACTGCACCATGCCTATCCCTCCATGCTCAGGTAGTTCAAGAAACTGCTCCAGCTTTATCGAACAATGGACAAACAACAAGCATTCTCAAGCTATTCCTTTCACACACAAATGTCTCCTTGCCTTCGGGATAGCGAATGTAAAGCTATTGAACTTAGGTATGCTCTTTCTTTTGTCGAAGTGGAATCATAGAACACAATGTGATACGATGAGATAGAATGCAATAGAAATAGAAATAAGGATAGCGAACGGGTTATCTACTCCTAAGGGTCAGAGCAAGCCCTTTAATTCAATTCATTATTCTTACATCAAAAAAAGAATCAAATCTCCCCAAGTAGGATTCGAACCTACGACCATTCGGTTAACAGCCGACCGCTCTACCACTGAGCTACTGAGGAACAAGGGGGGATTCGACCTCCTAGAGTTCAACTCCCGTTCTCAACCCACAAAAAATATGAGTCCGAAGCTTCTATCGTAACTCCTAGAATTTCTTCATAGTGGCTCTGTTCCATGCCTCGTTTCATAGGGAAGCCAAAAGTGGCTCTATTTCATTCTATTTACTTTCCCTTTTTAAGTTTTAAGGTAAATTTTGGTTTTGCACAGAGATTAAGGAAGGCATCAAAATTTAGCGCTCCCATATAGGCAGTAGCTATCACATGCCTTGCAGTCTACCCTGAATTCTTGAAATCCATTTATAAGAAAAAGTGTGCTCCCATAAGAGTAGTAGCTGTCAAATTCATTTATAAGAAACATCAGTGTGCTTATCAACGCCCTATATCCCAAAGAAACCCGAAAAATTCCACCATAGTGATTCATTTTGTAAACTTGTCAATTGCATCTGCCTTCCGAAGTATAACAATGATGCTGAATAGTATCTTACGAAATAGTAAATTCAGTCTAGTAACATAGATATATCTTTTTTTAGATAAAAGGCCTAGGGGCCCGACTTTAAATTAATAAAGCCCTGGGCAGAGTTCAACAACAGCATAATACAAATGCCGAACCAGAGTACAAGTCACAAAGCAGAAGATTCATGGCAACACTTGCCAGATAACAGCGAAACTAAAACAGAAGCTAGAAGGTAGTAGATAAAGGACGCCATCAGGGATCTTGAGAAGAGTTGCGCGTTTTCTGGTACAGGGCTCGAAGCATTTCCTGCAGGAGCTCCATCTTGGCATTAAGCTTGTTCTTTAACAGGGGGCGCCAAAGCTGCAGAAAGATAGCCGTTTTGAAAAAGCAGTCAATGGGCTGAGATGGAAGCTTATGCTCAATTGTAAACTTGTTCCGAATAATCCAAAGAGCCCAGCTCTGGGCAGCAAAAAACAACCAGATCGCAGACTTAAAACTTATGGGGAGAGAGTTAACGATCTCAAAGAAATCCTGGAAAGAATGGGGGTTCCACTGCACCCCCAGAGCTTCCCTAACGCCACTCCAAGCAAAGCAAGCTAAGTGGCAGGAGAAGAAAATATGGTCCACAGTCTCCGACGAGCCACACAAAGCACAGTTACCATCGGAAGCACCATGGCGTCTATTAATTTGAGCGTTAGAAGGGAGTCTCCCTTTAGCCATCTGCCAAAGAAAGATTTTAATTTTTAAAGGTAACTTTGCACTCCATAGTAACGATTCATGGGGTAAGCTGGGACCCTGATTAATCTTGCGATAGAGCGAAGAAACTGAGAACTTGCCGTTACTCTCCAAACCCCAGGACACAGAGTCAGGAAGGGACGAAAGCGAGACTGCCCTAGTCTCGTTCACCAGAGAGGACCACAAAGCTCGATCATCCGGCCCAAAGGAGCGGCGAAAGAGCAGCGAGGCCGGGGAGACGGGCAAAGCTTGGGCCACAGAGACATCTTGATTGGAGCAAATGTCGAACAATCTAGGGAACCTGATGGCAAGTGGAGCCTCTCCCACCCACCAATCAGTCCAAAAGGAAACCCTTTCACCATTTTCAACCGAGTATCTAGCTCCCAGCTTAAAGAAATGTTTGATTTTGTTTATACTACGCCAGAACTGAGAGCCTCCCTGGGTAGAAGCAGCAAAGATGTTATCAGTGTTAAAGTACTTGGCTTGGAGAAGCTTAAAACACAGAGAGTTTTGTTCTGCAGGATCAAAGAGCCTCCAAATCCATTTAGTCATGAGAGCAATGTTTAGGAACCTGGTGTTAATTACCCCCAGACCCCCTTGGTCCTTTGGCTGGCACACTTTCGGCCAGTTGACCCAGTGGAATTTCTTTTTGTCACCTATTCCTTCCCAGAAGAATCTGGCTAAATGTCTATCAAAGCCTGCATGGGTGCCATCCGCCAGCAGGAACAGCCCCATGGAAAAAATAGTCAGACTAGTAAGGCAGGAGTTGATAAGAGTTAGATGAGCTGCAGAAGACATGAATCTGCCCTGCCAGGGGTCTACTTTGTGCCCTACAGAGCCAATTAAACCCTCCCAATCCGACATTGTAAGCGCCCTATCTGCCATTGGGAAACCCAAGTAGGTAAAGGGGAAGGCTCCTTCCTTACAGTTAAGAGCATTGGCCACTCTGGCCTGCTCTGATGGCGCAGCACCCATCACAATAACCTTGCTTTTGAGGAAATTTATCTTTAAGCCAGAAAGAATCTCAAACGCAATAAGGATGAATTTTAGATTGGCAATACACATGTCATCAAGGGCCAGTAGCAAGATTGTGTCGTCGGCATACTGTAAATGAGTAACACCACCATGAATAAGGTGGGGGACAACTCCTCTGAGGTGTCCCGCCCTAGCCGCAGCATCAATTAAGGCTGATAATGCATCAGCCATGAAATCGAAGAGGAGTGGGGAGATAGGATCGCCTTGACGGACTCCCCTCTTGTTTCTAAAAAAAGGCCCAATTTCACCATTAATACAAATGGCCGTTTGCCCACTAGACACTAGGTGCATCAGTCTATGGATGTTGCCTGATTCAAAACCCTTTCGAGTCAGGACAGTGCGAAGAAAGGCCCAGTTAACCCGATCGTACGCTTTCTCAAAATCGAGCTTCAGGATAATTGCAGGTTGATGAGAGACATGTAGCTCATCTAAGATTTCATGCAGCGCCAGCGCTCCGTCCAGAATTTGTCTCCCTTTAATGAATGCAGTTTGTGCAAAAGATATCGTTTGATGCGCTATCGGAGTTAATCTGATGGCATATGCTTTAGAGATAAATTTGAAGATCACATTTATCAAGGCGATTGGTCTAAATTGTTTGATTGCGTCTGCCCCAGGCACTTTGGGGATCAGAGACAACACACCAAAGTTCAAACGCGCAATATCTAATCTACCCAGAGCAAACTCATTAAGAATATTGAGAATCAGAGGTTTGAGCCAACCCCAACAAGATTTAAAGAAGCTCACAGGGAAACCGTCCGGAGCTGGAGCCGTGTCTGCCTTAGTCAGGGACAGCACCTCATCTAGGTCCTGCTCCGAAAAAGAGATCGCCATCGCTAGATTCTCAGCATCAGAAACAGTTTGATTAGAAGCCCAGATGCCTTTTACAAGAGAAAGCAGTTGGGGCTCCTCTGTCCCCATCAGGTCTCTATAAAAACTGTAAATATGATCTTGAATGGCCAATCAGAGGAGCCGTGTCTGCCTTACAGTTCTCCAGTGATATCTGTATATGAGCAATATAATATTTCCAATAAATCATGTAGCAGGAGATGACGGTGAATTAAGTTGTCAGCAATGCCAAGAGAAGTTCGAACAGCAGTAATGAATAATCATCCATTTTAAATAAGTTCAATGCAATACAGCACATCTATAGGATCTTGGGTACAGTAAAGCTCGACAATATTATCAATGATCTGTCACAAACAAACACAAATGTACAATCACACTTTTCAGTTAGTACTGCCTGATATCACTGGTACCTGATAACAATAGCTACTGGAGAAAGCCATAAGCGGTGGAGGCCTGGAGCAGCTATAGGGGAGTCCCAGGGCTTGCTCGTTGGGAGTCTATGAACAGCGTGCCTGCTGTCCAGGGCCAACGGCGGTCGGCCTCCCAGTGCCGTCCACGCTGAGCGCGGTGTCTTCGCCCGCGGGAATCCCGACGGCGAGCATCCCGAGAACCACCGTGCCCTGCTCGGTGAGGAACTGTAGCGGCGTGGTGCCCGCGCGCTCGCCCTCGACACGGCGAGCTCGCGCTCAAACAACCACCGCCAGGGCCGGAGGAGGTCTGGAGGAGGTGCGAGGCAGAAGGCTGCGGTCAACGCGCCGGCGGCCGGAGCTGTGTGGGATGGCGGTCATAAATCTAGGGCTAGGGTATAGGAGGAAGAGGAGAAATTTGGGGGAGAGGAGAGTAACGGAGAGGTTGTTGTGGGCCAGGGTTTGGGGGTGGCTGGTATGATGGTAGGCGGTACCATCGTGTTGTGTTGCTGAACCAGCATCTCATTGGCCCCAGCGTCAGCCAAGTAATAACTCAGGTTAAGGTAACTAAATTTTCACCGACCAGTCCGAATGGACACACCAGATCGATCAAAACAACAGATCGAAGGGCCCATAATTCATTGTGCGAGGAGGGCTTCACCAGGCGGGTCAACGACCACGCTTACAGCTTGGAGTAATGTTACCTGCTCTGAATTTAGTTTTGAGACAACTATATACTACGCTATATGCACAAACATGATACATGATCATCGTGTACCCTGTGATTTGGTAAGGACAAGTTGCCAGAGAGATAGAAAAATATATATTATTTGGTTGTGCCGGGTAGATTAATTGGAACTACAATTAGCTGTTTCATATGGATTAAAACTGTCAGGAGAACAATAGGGTAAATTTATGTCGGGTTCCGCATTACACCTGCTTTTCAAACATTTACTTCCGCTTCCTCTAATTTTGAAGGAGGTGAAGGATTGCCGGCGCATGTGCTGGTTGAGGTGGCAAGTAAAGAAAACAATGGCGGCATACCTTATCGTGGAGTTGCATTTATTTTTTCTCTCATATAGGAATATACGTGCAATTTTTCTAGTTTAGCTTATGGGACCTTCGGGGCCCATCGCCACTTCCCATTAAGGCCTCGTTCGTATAATCCACAAGAGACATGGATCGGCCTGGATTCGGCCTAATTCTGGTTTCCAGCCCGGCGAGGTAAATTTATCCAGCCCAAAAAAAAATCGGCCTTCGATTATACCCGTCCGGGATTTCAGCCCATTATTTTGGCCCATTATATCTCGGCCATTTTGCACCGGGCTGATTTGGAAAATAAAAGCATCGTCACCCAGCCCGTGGAAAATTTTCCACGACACGAGAAACGGGCTGACTGGGGATTGGGTAACGGGTGTGCATAGCATCATGGAAGATCAACGGGGATCCACGGTGATGCATGTAAAATGCATACATGAACTTTGTTGTTGTCACTTATTTATCCATATTTGCATTGTATCTATTGTCAGAACAATATTTTACATTGATTTCGGGGATTTTTAAAAGATCCCTCATTTATTTGGTTTCTAACATTTTCTGACAAAAAAACCTTCTGTTGGTGTTTTGGGATTTCCAGGAGCTACAGGACTCGAAATGGAGCTAGGTTAACATGAGGAGTTAGATAATTTCCATACGAACAAAAGTAGCTAAAGTAGAGCCCCAGGGGCCCAACAAGCTGCAAATTGCAAGCCCAACAAGATGTACCACGCCACCAGTACTCGCCCGATCCAGTGAAATGAATGCTCCAACACAAGGCTAGGATTCAATGTTGCATGCATGCTTTCAAATTATAATAAAGTCATATAAGTTCTATTGAGGGCACACGCAATATGTTGCAATATTTTATGGGTGCTACAAGTTATGTTCTTCTTAGATTATTTCGATGTTACATAAGTGCTTTTAAGATGTAACAAACTTGTATGAGATTGTTGTTAAAGTAGACATTTAGATGTTACAATGTTTTCTGATCGTTCGCTACAAGTTCGTGTTTTCCTCAATTTTTTTGATTTGCATAAACGCTTACGAAATGTTACATACAATTAAATGTTTTGTTGTAATATGTGGTGATTTCTGTTGCCAATATAACTACAACAACAGAATTTTGTGTTACCAATTATTTGTTGCGTTACTTTTTTCAAATGGATGTAATTTTTTTGCACGGTTAAAACATCTTCATGGAAAAATGTTTCTAAAAAATTGTGGCATAACCACCAATTTGTTGCATTTCTATTTTTAATTGATGTGAATGTTCTTTACAATTATATTAATATCTGCTTAAAAATGATGTGATGATTTGTTGCAAAGAAAATATTATTTACCAATAGATAAGGATTTTTAACGATCGATTTCCTAACCAATCGACGGTCTAACAATTAGCACCCACACTTACAAATTCATGTAAAAGATTTTTGCCAAAGAATATCGCATTCTAAAAAATACTGCGCAAATATCCAAGTTTAACATCTTGTTGACAAAAGGTTGCGAAAAAATTGTTGCATTTTAACAAATATTGCACAAAATTCATTGTATATTGGAATAAAAATTGTTGTGTGGAGCTAGCAATTGAGGTTAAGCTAGCTTCTCTACTAGCTAAGGATGTGTGGGGTACAACAGGTGTGGTCCTCCACCTTATCCTCTCCTCTAACGGGAGGAAGGACGACATCGACAATATAGGAGTGGGCTCCAGCCATATGATTCCTATATGTTACCGCACGGGCTGACGTCTGATTCTTACATGGCGCCGGTGCGACCAATTTTTTCACGCGGATCCGCCGATCGATGGCTATGCATAGGCCCACCTACAGAAGGAGCAAAAATCATTTTGTAGAAATAAAACAAAGAGAGCTAAATACCAAAAAACAAATACATTTATAGTCTGGTTCTTAAAATGGACCAACTGGTTCAGTCCAGTGAGAGACTTCATTGAAGGCTGCGTGGGAATGAAACGCAAGCTTGCTGATATCTGAGTTTAAGTCAGTGCGCTTTTAGGGGATTGAATGTTTGTCTGCCCTCATTCCATACTAAAATTGTTGTTGCCAGTGGTTTCATTTGAATGAAAGTACAACCTGGGGGCAACTGCTATTTTCTAAAAAGTGCACGAGTTTGTTCACTGAAACTTGCAAGCACTAGTTCTTTAGCTCCAAAATTATCCGTTGATTATCATCTATCCATTGTTTACCATGCCCTCTGCTCTCTGACTTTTGGCCTCTTAACACTTTATCCACAATTCATTTTGACATTTGCAGTTTTTGCATCAAATGAGAGACATCAAATTAAGTTCTCACGTAGAGAATCAATGCTCCGCTATTAATCGACTTCCCAAGCTCAAATAACTTACTAGGCCAATTTTATACTTAGAGATTATATAAGTTCAAAATAAAGTCTATGAATGCAGGTGGATCACCACTTATGTTACTTTACACCAAGTTTTGCTCACGGAATGCAGTTTGCCTAGATTCCCATAGAACACGCGCATAGAAAATGTGTGCGTCTCTCTGACTCACCATAGAGAATGTCCAAGGTTATATATAGAAAGAAGATACACGAGCGATTTATTTTACGGCATTTTCCAACTTTGTTGTTGAGAAGAATAAATCAGCATTCATCGCACACAAAAAAACTACAATACTCCCTCCTCCCGGTGTATAGGTCCTGTACGTACCCCTAGGTTGTCATTTTGACAAATATAATACAATTTTTATATCACAAAAATTATACCATTAGAAAGTACATAATCTGAAGTTTCTAGTGATATATATTTTGTAGTATATATCTTATATTACGTTGGTCAAAATAACGACTTAGAGATACGCGCAGGACCTATACACCGGGACGGAGGGAGTAGCATAAGCACACCATAAATACCACGACAATAGCCATGTAGTTGCGGCCACACCATGGAGCATTGATCACTCTCTGTGCCTCCATAAAACCCCATAACATCCATGCATATCAACATGAAAAAAAATTATATATATAAATCAAATTTTCCCATCATGGATCTTCGGTAACCGGGGGGGTTGCATGTAGAAGCGACATTTTGATTTAGCTAAATGTAAAAGAAGGACACTCATTAAGTGTCACCAATGTTGCGGTAGAAGTGGGAGGCACTGGAAACACACTAGTACATAACATGCATTCACACAAGGATAAAATAGGCCTTGACACACGATTTAAGCTACCGTCACTATGCATAGTTTGTGCCGGATTCCCATAGAACACACACAAAAAAAATGTGTGCATCTCTTTGGCTTTGCCTCTCTGTAGAAAATGTGCAAGGTTGCATATAGAAATAAGAGTCCCTCGTGATTTATTTACCATGTTTACCAACTTTGTTGTTGAGGAGAGTAAATCAGCATTTGTCACATATAATGTTTCTGTAATAGCATTGGCCATAAATATCACGACAATACTAGTATGTAGCTGCCGCCACACCATGGAGCAATTATCACCCTCCGTGTCTATATAAAACCCCATAACCTCCATGCATATCAACACGGAAAAAGCCATGTAAAAAATTCAAGGTTTCCATCTCGTGTCTTCCGAACCTGTGGGATTGCATGCAGAAGCGAGATTATGACTTAGCTAAATGAAAATAAGGGCACTCGTTGATTGTCACCATTGCTGAAGTAGAAGTGGGAGGCACTGGGAACACGTGGTTAAGCTGGACAGGAGAAATACGTATGCGATGGGGTTTGACATCTACTCTGTTGATTGATTTAGCAAATTTTCTCGTGCAGGGACAAGCTCTTGCGTGATAGCATGTGCGCGGACTTAAAAAAATGCACATGAGAGTGTTCTGTGTGCAATCACTTAGTTGATGAACCTTTGGGTGAGGAATAGACGCCCAAGTCGTCAAGATATAAATGACTATATCCAATTTTTTAGGCACTCCAAATGTACTAATGTTGGTGTGCGTGAATGAACTCCCTACTATATCAACATGGAACATCGCAGAGGAATTGAGGATAGATTGTGTGTATGTGACATTGCAGGGGCTTGAAGATACTCTCGTGGCCGCACCATCTTGCGGCGATAAGCAATAAAATAGCAGGTGATGTGTATGTCATAACTATGAGCATGAGCAAAGTGATGCAAAACAAAATTAAACAGGATGGAGAGACTGATACCTTGTTTTGCCAATGTACACAGAATTAAACAGGATACATAGATGTAGAGATGAGATCGATACCTTGTTGTTGCCCTGCTTTCTGTACCTGCACTGCACTTGTCTCATGTACCCAACAGGGAAAGAGTGAAACTGTCACAGCACGATCTAACCACTCCGTGGAAGCGCGCATGGGGCTCGAGAGTTAGATCATGCTGGCAGCTTCACGCTTTCTCTTGGGCACCGCTAGTTTCTCTGGCAGCTTCCATGGTGGACACACACCCGCGCTCCCGTGCATGCTTATATAGCCCGACGGATCATACCTAGACTAGACGGGAGCAAGATCGATCGATCGATCACATGGGGCGCCGGACTTGTAGGGGGCGTCCGGCCGGTCAAGATGGGCTCGCAGCTCGGCGCGGCCCTGTCGCTGACTCTGGAGAGAGGATCCTAGACGGGGACGCCGATGTTGGGGCCAGCAGCACCTTGCTCGGCCAATCGGCGCAAAGTCAGAACGCCAATGTGCACCTCACATGGCGAGATCGACTTCGAGCACGGGACACGGATCGATCCGCCTTGTCGTGGCGCGTCCACAGGCGGTGGCTGCTTAAAATAGTGCTGCACCCGTCTTGTCTTAACCTGCAGACAGTTGGCGTATCGAAGCAGACGTGCAGGCACGCACTGGGGAAGACGGATTAGAGATTAGACTACTAGTGGTCCACGCAGCACCGCATGTGGTCAAGATTATCGCGGTTAATTTACAGGTGTCACAAGTAGCGGTCAAAATTAGTGGCAGTTAAGTTCATGCTGCAGAGCCAGGAAGCTATCGAAGTAGTTCGAATAAGCTGAGATGTAAATCAGGTTAGCCATGAACTAGCTAGGCTAGGTAGAATTCAGAGACGCACAGAGGTGCGGCTAAGAAATGCTCCTGTGGAGGTTGCCATAGCCATGAACCTTGATTGTAATTCTTCCCCTGACTAATATAGTTTCTTTCCCCCGCAAAATAAAAAGTTCATGCTGCAGAACCTTGCTCCTAGCACAGTGCATTTGAGCCGACCGGTGTTGCAGGTAAGAATTTGTAACAGTCTGAAGAAACGCTTGTCGGCTTGTGGGTAATACCACTTGTCAGCCTGGCTGTGTTACTTGAAAACCGCATCGGTGTCTCTTGAGTGGAAGATGTTTGGTTGACTTTTAAAGATGTAACCACCAGCGAGCCAATGCGCTTCGCTATGCTTCGTGCCCACAAGCCCTATAAAAAGAGAGGAAGTGGCAAAATGCATCTCCGAGACTTTGCAACCAATCTTTTATGCCAACTGCCTACGCAGACACCACGTAATGAACCAATGAAAATTTTGGGTTTGCAAGCCTCACGGCTAGGGCTAGCGCCTGTAATAATGTTATACAGGAGATAGTTACTAAAAACTCTACAGAAATGAGATATACATCGGAACACAAATACATATCCTCTTCAACAGATTGTAAAGGGGGCAGCCTAGCAGTTAGCGCCTGTAATGTTTACAGGAGATAATTAGTAAACTCTACAGAAATGGCAGATACATCACAACACAAACACGTATTGGGCACGCAGCCTCTTCAACAAACTGTATCAGCTCCCGTTTGTTACACAACTCAGAATTCGAGGGTTACATGTGGATCACTGGCGGACCGACAATTGTACATACACAGATACATAAAAAAGAGACCTGTCCAAGGCTCTGAATGACCTAAATTGTTAACTTAGACACCATTAAATAATAAATTATGGAAAATTGGAAATGGTGAAGAAAAAATTACATGACATACACATACACACATGATGAGATGACAACTGCTACAACAGGTGAGCTGGGGCGCGGTGCAGCTACAAAACTGACTCAGCAGAAGCTTCAGAGACCAAAGCTGCATCACCTTGGTTTGACTTCTCGTGCCCGGTCTTTGCCACCACCCCAAGACCAACATCAGTAAAATGCGGAGGGTTACGACTTCGAGGCAGTCGAAGTTGGCCAGATCCAGTGACCTGCTATAACCGTCCAGTTTAACCTCTCCTGACCTTGGCCGACCCGGCAGCAGGCCCTCGCCATCAGATCTCCGGTTCAGGATCCACAGGTTCAGCTCAGGTCATAGCATGTGGGTAAGGAGCAAAGCGAATTGTAAATTTGCTCAGCTTTGGGGCGCCTAGATGCAGTCCCTCTGGTGCACTGGTAGAAGAGATCAATTAGAAATTTTAGTTTCTCTGCATGAGCATCAGATGTAATCCCCAATTTCAGTCTCGTAATTGGCTCATCCATTGTCCAGAACGCTTCTAATTCTTTAGTTAGTCTTGGCCTTTGTTTCTTCCTCTGATGACATGGAAAGCAGAAAATGGTTATATGTTTATATTTATTTAAAACCACTTGCAACTACAAAAGTTTCTGAGGTAGAGGTCTTACCTTTATGAGATCATATATTTCTGAATCTGGTAGTCCCTGGTAGGGTCTATGAAGTGTGAGCACCTCAAATATAAAACACCCAAATGACCAGATATCTACTTCCTGCATCAAAGCACCCATATAAATTAATACCACCTTATTTGAGAGTGCTGGTTGGGGCTAGTGATGGATATTTGACTAGCATAATCTAGTTATCTTAGGTAGCTAGGAGCCTATTTGCCAATATTATCATAGTTTATCAATTTAAGTGGATCTTAATAATAGTAAATCCAAGTAGCTTTACACTATTAGTAATATACATATATTGCCAATCTTAGCATAGATTATCGGAGTAACAATTGGTGTCAAGAGTTGTTGTGCAGGCCCATATGCACAAATGCAAACATACAAATTTGTAAGATTGGCTAATGCAAGCACTGATGAATATTTATGTCACACACATCACAGAACTACCAAAACTGGAATAGTAAAAAACAGCTCAATTAATACCTACTGTACCGAACATAAATACTAGTAAATGGTTTCTTCGGCTGGTCTTCAAAACTATCCAAAATTTGTTGAGAAGAAAAGGGACAGTGCAGTGATCAAATGCTTACCAGCCCATATTGGGTTTTCTCATGCATGGCCTGAAGAACCTCTGGAGCCATCCAACAAGGCGTCCCAACACAAACATTGGGTGGATATGTGCCAAGGTGAGCTATACAGCACGTATGGGACAGAGAATGCAAAGGAATGGACCTGTCAAAATCAGAGAGTTTGACGACTGGTGTGCCATGGCTCCTCTCTGAATCCAGATCAACCAAAACATTCTCACTTTTTATATCCCGATGAATAACTAGCTTTCTGTGCATCTCCAATAAGGCACAAGCAACTTCTCGAGCAATGTAAAATGCCATGTCCACAGGTACATTCTTCTTGCCCTCTTTCAGTAACTTTGTCAAATAGCCCTAATTTGAAAACAACAGGTTCAGTTATCAATGAGAACATCTAAACAACAAGGACTTCAATGAATACAAGAGTCGGAAACATGAACATATGCATTTACCTTTAGTGAACCTCCTTTCACATACTCCATTAAGATTACAGACTGCATTATCCTGTACTCTTTATCACTGTCGTCTTGAACCCATTTAGAAGAAAATTGGTGACCGTATATGTCCACTATGGATCTGTGCTTCCTTAGGGCATTCAACATTCTTACTTCCCCAAGAAGTTTGTATTCAAATGTTTTAACTTCATCACTAGAAGCACCACGGGTATCTAGGTACCGTATCTGTATTTGACACCAGCACCAAGTAAATACATGAAACATAGTAAAAGGCACGAAAGGAAATTTAGAAGGGGCAAGCATAAACCTTTGCTGCAGCATCAACAGAACCAATTTTGCAGTGGTAGACAGCACTAGAAGAAGTAGCTTCTATTTCTTCACATAGTGAGACTGAAGGGAAGGAAGATCGAGGTGTATCGTCATCAAGTGCGACGTGGAGTCGACTGAGCGGAACATACCTGAAACACATGTAAAGAATTTGTGAACATATATAGGTTGACAACAATTTTGGTTTCAGACAGAATCAGCATGTAGCATGTACACTTGTTTTCAGCACCTCGAGGAAGCAGCATGACTAAATGCAAGCAATACTACATCAGCAGATAAGACCCCCTAACATCAGGCAAACAAAATACGGAAGAACAAAAGGGTGGGTAAGAGCAAAGCAACAAATGGAAAATGAAAGAAAGATAACTAGAAAAGTGAACAGTGTGATGTATCATGTCAATACAGGGCAACTAGAAAGTGTGCTGTTTCATACCAATAAATGAAAATATGGACAGGTAAATTTTTTGGAAGGATTGGCAGGCATGTCATGTCATAGCAATACAGGGCAAGTAGACACAATGTACAAGCATAACCTGACAGACTTACAGCTAAATATTATACTCCCTCCAACCACTATTACTTGTCCCTAATATGGATGTATCTGGACACATTTTAATGTCTAGATACATCTATATAAAGTTCATAGTGGTCGGAGGGAGTACAACATTTTATAATATAAAGTTTCTTATATCTACAAGGTCTTGGTGTTACAAGTTCTTATTTTATTACACATATTGACCTTATACAATTTAAGTCATAAGCTAGATTACATTGAATATAAATTCAGCCGTGTTAGGAAATGCCGTAAGGCATTTGTAGGTCTTGTTTTTAACCTGGCCACAAAATTTACTTAACACTAAAACGCGGTAACTGAATAATGACAAAATGACAGAACCAGGATAGTGCAATCTAGCCGCCAACAAATAAATTCAAGTGGGTGGGGGGGTGTAGAGTAAGTGTTTTCCCACAAGGCGCTCACCTGCAAAAGTACTCTGGATCAATCTCTTCCTTTATGTTTGTGGGGTAACACGCATCAACGATCATCCTTACCCAGTTGTTCCCTTGTCTAACAGGGACAACATTCCAGGCATGAGGTGTGTAATCAAGATGCCCCCTCACAAGCTCACAAGGAATTGGAGGATCTGCCCGGTCGCACAAGTACTACAATAGGTATGGTTGCATGTCAAAGCCTCAAACAACAAACACAGGAACCAAGTTCAGATAATAAAACAAAAAAGGTACCTTCATTAGAACAGCTCGGTGCCTACAAACACCGAACTGCAGTGCCCCTATCGGTACAACACCTGAATTTCTCTTTTCCTTGATGATATGTATCGATTTATGACAGAGACCAGAAAAATCGAAGTGCCCAGAAGGAGTATTGACCTGCTTTGATGCCTCACTGTTATCACATATGCTACCAGCAGCACAAGTACAAATGAATGGTTGCTCTTTCCTCAAGCTAACAATAGCTTCACGTGTTCTCCTAAGAGAAGCACTTCGATCGCAGCCTCCAAAGCAATCTGAGACAAACAAAGCAAGAACTGACGCCCTCAGCAAATCCTGGCCTGCATCTTCATCTGTTTCAGAATAGTTTGGCCTCTTCAAACTGGATAACAATAGTTGTGCTGAAGAAGCAATTGCGTCCAATTCTTCATCTTGTTCTCTAAGTTAAAGAAGCAAAAAAAAATATTGTTAGGCAGATTGCAAACATATGTTATACTCTCAAATAGACCATCAGAAAGAGCATACAACATACACAAGTCCAACCACCAAACTATGGATAGGAATGTGCACAAACCTGTCCAACAGAATAACTTCACGGGCATATAGTCCAAGACTGCGTTCGTACTCCTCTAAAGGCATGAAGGGCATATCTCGTCCAGCATCATAAAAACCATCTGGTAGATGGTCATCTATACTGCAAAATGATTCCACGCTATACTTATAAGATAACTTTGAGCATTCATCAAATGGTCTTAGGCATTTGCTGGGTTTAGGATTACTGTCCATATCAGGATGCCTTTTGGATTTTGATGTAAATTTAGATGTCTCTGAAGGGTTCTCCCCAACAACTTCAACAGCTTTGCGGGTTGATGAAGCAGTATCCTCAAGCTCATTTTCAATATTACAATTGTTGCTACTTCTCAAACAAGCAGGCTCAGAGCTGATACCAGAATTGTTGTCAAGGCAACCTCTCATATTTATCCCAGTCTTTTCCTCGTCATATTGGTCCTGAAGCATCATGCCACTGTCTTTTATAAGCCCATCAGAGTCATAATCGACTATGCAAGATAGGTCTTCAGATATAGAACTTGTTTCTTTCAGATCCTGCGCTGAACTTTCTTCAGCAATGTCTTTCATCATTGCCTTGCTTTCCATATCATGCACACTAGAAAGGCATTCATCTTCAGTCATGTTCACAGCCATTTCATCAATGTCATTTTCAATGAGTCTGCTCCTGCTGGACTCTAACCGCTCCTGGCGAGCCTGCTGTTGCAGGCAATCCCGTCGCTTCCAGCCCTTCTTCATTTTCTGTGCGGTATGAGCTTTTAAATTTGCAGAAGTTTCTGCGTGCAAGCATGAGAGCACACCATTGCAAATGCGACTGGCAGTTATAGGTTCTGCTGAACTGTCAATGCTTGCAATACCTAGACGCTGTAGCTTGTCCCTCTTCAAAGCATTTTCACCATTTTCCCTCATGTCGCAGCATACCCAAGAGGGAATCATGAAAGAATGGGAGATCCTATTGAACTTGAAAATAGAACAAGAGAACTGTCAAGATCTGATATTTGAATCTCTAAGCATAAATAGAGGACATAAGGAAACATCGACAATACAATCATCAATGGTATTAATAAGTCCCAAGTATATTTTTACAAAAAAGGATAGCGCACAGTAATGGCTAATTTTTTATAAATTTAATACCCCATAACTTTTCTTTCTGCCAAATACTTCCCCCTGCAAGTATACTCTGCTTTCCAACACCCTCCTCTCCTTACATTTATCAAGATCACACCACTGCAATCATTTTCATCAAAGGTGGCACATTAAACTATCTACCAAGTATAGTTGCTAAATTTCCTCAAAGGTGACACACTAATTTCTCTCCCGGAAATAGTTGCTAATCAGGTTCTGACAAAATGTTAAACATTTGGTTCTAAAAGTGAACGCGAACAAACACCAAACCGAAAATAACAAACATACACGAGACATCAAAGATCAGAACCAACACTGACAGGATCAAAACATAGCAATAATTAGGAACTAGTGGAAGCAAAAGTTCTGATAAGAATATACCTGAAGATTTAGATACTGCAGTGTAAGCATGGAAACAAGTTTAACCGATCCAAGGGAAGTTAATCTGTTGTTTGATAGGTCAAGGCTTTCGAGACATCTCAAAGATGAGATTCCTGAGGGTAAATCTACCAATTTATTATTCGTCACTTTGAGGAATTTCAGGGCACCCAACTCGGTTATACAGTTAGGCAAGTTCTTCAGCTTGTTGAAAGACAGATCAAGTTCTTGTAGCTTCTTGAGGGAGGCAATCTCAGGGGGGAGGAACCTATAGATTGTTAAAAAGGGATGTGAGGCACCATTTATTTCCAGGGAGCAATAGAAAATAAATAGGTCAATATAGCATAAAACAGAAACCGTTGTCAGAAACACCATACAAGAACCCTGTAACTGAATCTCATGAGAGAAAAAACCTGTAATTGGTTCAACTGTCCAAACCAACACTTTGTGGAACTAGATGATATGCAGCAAGTCTCCTATCATCTAGTTATGTTATTTAATGTGCATTTACCAAGAAAAAAGAGGTCAATATAGTCTACAGTAACTCAGTACGAACATCCAACTGCTGTGAACTCATGGTAATAAGCAACAATTTTAGAGCTAAAAGAATCACAACTTCACAAGGAATAGAACCACGTTGAAAACAGATTACTGCCGACAGTTCCTACATGACATGTGGCATGTGATCAAAGGGGGCATTTCACATGATACTACAATTTAGTTTATACTTCCTTCTGTTGTTTCCGGTGATAAGAAGAGTATGGGGAAGACAGCATATAGTAATTTGGCACAGCAGATGGACAACAAGCATTGGAAGGAAGTGGTCACACCAAGAGTGGTAGTGTAAATAACACATGCGCAGTGCTAGAAGCTTGGGGATGCTGAACTACTTGATGGTGTGGTGTCATTACAGTATGGTGTCTACAAATTTTGGTTTAATACTCCCTCCGTCCCAAAATTAGTTTTCTCAACTTTGTCTAGATACGCATGTATATAGACATGTTTTTAGTGTGTAGATACATGTGTATCTAAAAAAAGTTGAGATGTCTAATTTGGGACAGAGGGAGTAACATAATTACTCCAATTGCACATAATAATGCCATTTCAACTCAGGTCTTGCAAATATGTGTCTTTTTGTTTGTTTTGTTGTACAATTTGCCTATAGAAAGAGGATGTGCGACTAAATTTAGACCATAAAATCACTCAATCACCATTAAAGCATTTGAACTTTTAAGCATATATGCACTAACCACCAGATCAGTACATAGACAAACAAACTTAGCTACAATAATTATCTATAACCAAACTGCGCACCAAAGTCAACAAATGAACCAGCACTGCCAAACAAGATAAACAATTCACAATATCTAGTCACCTTCAAGGTGAATAATCTGAATGCTCCTAAAACCACCAATGACCGCAACAAACTATACTGTGGCAAATGCATCCTGATTACCAGAAACTATTGGGCAGTGGGAATGACAAGCTGCAGCAAACGAGCATGCATTGCTAGTTACGAGTAGATGCTAGTCCGGTAAAGATTTGCTATACATATGCATTTCTCATAGAAGAAAAATAGACGCAAAAAATGGCATCATGAAGAAAGAGAGAAAATTTTGGCTGCAGAACACTGATACAGCAGAAAGTGACACTTGCCTGATTAGACACGAGAACACTAAATTAACCACAAACATTTTACACACTGGAGCTAAATTAGCACTACTAGGTAGGTAGGAACTAGGCAGTGAGTGGGAATCTAAACTATATTAATTCTCTAGAGGGGATGTCTGGCAGTACGTCGAGCACCCCCGCACAAAAAAAGACTAACGAAAAAACAGAGGAAACACCAGTCGAGCCCACCACGAATCCACGATCACTCGAGCCCACCACGATCCCCTCGACCTCAAGCCAACCCGTCGTCTCTGCCGCCGTCCTCCTCGACCTCCCGCTCAGCCGCCAGAGTCCCCACCGCCGACCCAACCCTGTGAGGCCCCAGCTCTTTCCCGCAGCACCACCACCATGCCCCGGCGCTGCCTCCTCAATCTCCACCATGCCCCCTGTCAATTCCTCCGGTACCAGCCCGGCTCAGTTCATGGCAACCGCCGGTCAGCTCCGTGCGCGGCAACTGCCGATCGTGGAGGTCATGGTACTACCACCCTCGACCCAGTACGAACTCCTCAAGACCCCCTCTCCATTCTCCCTCTCGCCTCCCGTCAGTTCTCTCAAATCCGGCGACACGACCAGGACCAGCTGCTGCCGCCGCCGTGCTGCCGCCGCCGGGATACATCCGAGCTCATACCAGCTGCTGCCATCGCCGTGCTGTTGCTGCTGGGATACCTCCAAGGGCAGAACCCGTCCGACGCTGCCGGCAGTGGCCACGCCGCCGTGCCTTCCATCTTGCTCCCACCCCACCAGGGCATGCACAGGTTAGATGCATTGGTCTGCTTCATCTCCTTCCATTCACCCCACGGACTGCTTCTGCTTGATCTTTGTGTTTGAATGATGTGCAGGGGGAGGGGGTGATTCCACGAGCAGCAAGCAAGCGACTGCAAGTGCTTGTGCTAATTCAGTTGGTAACCGGTTAAATAGTAGCTACGCAGATGCATCTAGGGCCACTTTCTTGAAAAGTACAAAGTGGAAATAAGGAACAAATTAGCTTGTTTTTCTGAATGATTATTTCTCTTTTCATAGGTACCATCCGAAGCTACCTTGGATCACCCAATTTGAGCAAATACAGGTTACACTAAAAAGCAGAGACTTCCTCGCCAGCGACCGAGTAACCTATCTCATTATTGTCGAGGAATTAGTGATAAGAGAAGCCCATAACTCAGTACTCCCAGGTAAATGCCGTGTATCTTGCAGTCTGGTTGTTTATTCTCTACATAAGTGAGCTATCAAGCGGCTTGGAGATCAATTGTCTGCTACGTGCTATGTTAGTTCCCTGATTAGAGATCAAAATAGGACTGGAGATGTGGTTTTGGTCCCATATTTAATTCTCCACTTAGGTTAAAGGCATGCGGGGTACTCTGAATAAGTTATTATGATTTCCTCTGTGAGGAATTAGTTTTAACCACTGAATTTGCAAATTGAGTTAGAGTTTAAACTCTTACATTGGCTGACAGAGTTGATGCTTCTTTTTGTATAAGTTGTGCATTTCTCTTTAACTCTCAATCGTATTTAGTGAGATACTATATATTGTTGTCCATTCTTCTTAGTTGAGAGTTTCAATTCATTATGTGTCTCCAGTTCTTGATGGAAATCAGACTGATGTTGGTACAAACATTGCAGTGGAGGAAGTTGCTTCCCAGCTGTTGAACAGACAACAAAAAGGTACCTATGCCTTTCACCGGATATGGTTTATTTTTCCTGTTTGGGGATTGACTATTATCTTTACTTAATTCCATGTACTGCAAAAATAGTGGGAACGCAATTGCATTTCATTGGAAGAAATTTGGGCCTGCGTTTTGTTGGACTTAGAAACAGATAGGTTTGTTATCCATCTCTTTGTTATCATGAAAAATACGTCACTTTTCAGGATAGGTTTGTCCAAGCCATGCCCAAAAGCTCGACCTCTAGGCTGGGATTATTCTGGTAGGGGTAGTTATTTCATGAAATACATATAAAAAAGTTGGACATGTTATGACGAAACTTGCAAAATGTGAACAAAAACTGAGATCAAGACAGTGCTTCTTCTTGTTCAGTTTTCCCTTTCGGAATTACTCTTTTGCTATTTATTTCTTACAGTATCGCTTTTGATTCTCGCCATGTAGATTGAGTTTCGGTGTGTAGTTTCAGTACATAGTGGTTTCAGAAGCATAGAAGTTTATCCTAGACCATGCCTCTAGCTAAAATCTTCTAGCTTACATCATATGTAGATGAAACTCCACTGAATACATGGTTTTTTCCAGAATCAATCGACAACAGGTTTGTTTAACCCCGACACACCTTGCGATTGTCATGGAATATGCTGTTGGTGGAGAAATCTCTGAAAGAATATGCAAAGAAGGGCGATTCAGTGAAGATATCGTCCTTAGTTCTGAACCACGGCAAGGTACATATTTCAGCAGATACTTCGGGGGTCAGCTACTACCATTCCATGGTATGCTTTTCTTTTGAAAACCATCAATTTACACAAATAACAGAGATGAAGTACCCATAAACTGACTCTGCAAATGCACAAAATTTACCACTGTGATCTTAAACTGAAAAACACTCTCCTGGATGGGAGTCCAACACCTTGAGTAAAAAATTGCAACTTTGGTTACTCATAGGTGTTAATAGTTACTGGTCTTTCTAGAAATTGGCATTGCTCTTTCCTTACTGACGAGTTGGATATGTGGTTTTCAGTCTGCTTTGCTCATTCTAACCCAAAATCAGCAGTTGGTACACATAGCGCCGGAATATCTTTCAAGAAAATAATATACGGCATGGTCAGTTCAAACTTTAGCAATCTTCGGTTGTTAACTGCAATTTTCCATCGACCACTTATTTCCGGGGAAACAGGGTAAATAGCATGTAGGAATATCAGTTAGTACTTTACAAAAACTTAAAAATGTGATTTAGTTTAGACTGAGCTAAAGGAGATTTTTTAGTTGAACCTCTCTCATTTGGGATATAGGTATCTAGCTTGCTTATGACATACTCCTTTAGCAGAACATCATGTTATATTCTGCTGTTGATATAGAGCAGCTGTCATTAAAGTTGAAGGATAGCTCTGAAAGTAAAAGGAGTAAGGATATTGACTATTAAAATGTTAATGCAGCAGTAGTATGAGGCTTTCTTTTCCAACGTCTGCAGAAGGTAGTAGTTTATCACTGATCCAATGCACTGAAAATGCTTACACTCGGCACAGATAAACACCAATATTTAAATGTGTATATCTTCCGTACAGATCTGCGGTAATGTCTGGTGATGTTATCCAAGTTCATGAATGTCAATCTTATCATGTTGCAAAAAAATAATTTAAGTCAATCTTATCATGGTCCAAAGACATTACATGGTTGACTTCTAACTCTGCATCTTATGACGAAACTGTTGTCCTTGTTCAGGTAGCAAGGTTTGTTCCTGCGGCATGATGTTGTATTTGATGCTCATCGGGTCATACCCCGAGGATCCAAGGAACTTCCGAAAGATGATCAGCGTAAGTACACAATCCTATAATTATCATCCTTGACTTGTTCAACACTTTCCATGTTTTATCGTGTCCAAAACTCCGAACAGGGCAGTTAACGTTAACTAGCTTCATGCTGGGGGCAGAATGAGTATTTCAGGTCAGCAAATCACTACTTAACAGCATTAACTTTAATGATTCTGTTTTGGGCTCTATAGACTTGAACATATTAACACCCAGTGTTATTGGTTTAAATTTCAAAAGCATGAGCAATGATTGCTATTCTTCTTTTCATATGTAGTGGAGGCATTGTATTATATGGTCTCATACCAGGCCTAAGATTTGGTTAGTCAGCATGCAAGAACAAGTCATTTGTTTTGAGTTTCAAGTTTGGCTATGCATCAGAAAAAGAGGTAACAACATTCATGCTGGCTGGTTTAGTTTGGCCATCCTCTCTAGGTTTAAGCAAGAAGCAACAGTTGGGTAATTTCAAATGGGATAGAGAAGAGAGGCGGATCTCATCATAATCAGATTTAGATGCGTTCCTTGGTTAATAGTGATTAGAGTTCTAGCTCCCAAATTATATTGCTTTATACTCTGAAACATCTCAGTCATCTGAATCCTGCATTTCCATTATGTAGATGGCAAATGTTGTGATCTGGTACTTTAATGCCAATGTAGGATTGATCCAAAACCAGGCTAAGATAAGGGAGATTATGCGTTAAATTCATTTGACCTACTAGGTGATGGCAAAGTCTTCTGTGGCATTTTCAAGATTTTTATCAAACCGCTTTAATGTAGATAAATAGTAGAATACAATTAGCTTATTAGAAGAACAGCAGTTGATCTTTGCTATGTAGAAATTTTGTATTTGGTTTGTGGAATTTTTTTTCGAAGATTCGATTTTGACATAAGGTTACCATTCCCATCCCTAACCTACTGTGATTGTGCTTGCATAATTGTTTATAGATATATGGAAGTATGGAACTCTTCCAGCCTTCTGCTGTCTTTAGTCCTCTTGTATACAAACTCATATGCTGTCTTTTGATATAAGGCTACCATTCTGCGGTAATGTTTGACTAGACGCCATGCTACGAGTCTAAGGTGGTGCAGGCGTGCGGGGCCAAAGGTGACTATGAGGATACATTTGAGTTCATGCTCTAACCAGCACCGAGGGAGAGTGTATGCTGTCATGAGCTAAATGTTAGTCAACAAGAGATAATTGTTGGGTTATCCATATGATATCAAATTATAGCCTTTTATCAATTTACATTTGAATAAAAGTGAAATCTGATTGTTTTTGGATTATTATGTAGCCATCACTTTTTTGTACACGGTGATTTTGTAAATGTATTGTGTTTACATCTGCGGTAAAAAAACTTTCATCTACAGCAAGAAAAAACTAACCGTGGCAAAGCACGGGCATTAAACTAGCTGAGCTAGTGGCGTTGGGCGTACCTAATGGAGAAGTGGCAGATGGTGAGCTTGGTGAGGCACTTGAGCCCGGCGATCTCGACCAGCACGGAGCACGCCGACGGCCTGGGCGGCACCATGGAGAGCTCGAGCTCCCTGAGCGCCCGCATCCGGCGCAGCACCGCCCCGGAGACCCTGGGCGCGGAGACCTTGACCTGCAGACTCTCAAGGCCGTCCAGGTCCCCCGCCTCCGGGGGCAGCACCTCCACGTCGTTGCCGAAGAACTTGAGCGCCCTGAGCCCGCCGCCCCGGCCGCGCTCCCCGATGGAGCGCGGGACGAGGTTGTAGACGTTGCGGTAGATGTAGACCTCGCCGCCGCGGAGAGCGGCGGGCGGCGGGGAGAAGGGGGCGAGGTCCCATGTGTTGCCGGCGACGTCCGCGGCGTCGGATCCGCGGGGAGGGAGGTCGGCGGCGTCGGGGTCCGGCGCGGCGGGGGGCATGGGGGCGGCGCCACCGTAGCCCGCCGCGTCGTCTCCGGCCGGCCGGCGGGGTTTTGGGGGCGGCGGTGCCTAGGGTTTCGTACGGGGGGAGGGGAGAGAGTGTGGAGGGGGAAGGAAGGGGAAAGAGGGAAATTGTATAAGTTAAGCTAAGCTAAAGCTGTAATTTTTTTGGATCGTGTTTGGATTTGTTCTGCTCTCGAGGAGTAAAAAGGAAGGAGACGCGGTGAGGAAGACGAAGCTGGTGCGGCTGCGACCGGACGGGTCTGGTTCAAGGCCCACTTGGGCTTGGGGGAAAAAGCCCAGTCCCTCTCCCACAGGCCATTCGCCAGACCCACATCGATCTTGGCTCCGGCTCTCGCCGCCGGCTGCTGCACCACCACCGCTACTCCACTTTCCGCCGCCTCCCGCTACCTGCCCGGCAGGAGCTAATCCGCCTCGCCGAGGGCCATTCTCCTTCAGCGATGGAGGAGAAAGCCCACGAGCCTGAGTCCGCCTCCGCGGCGGCGGAGGAGGAGGAGGATGCCTACGAGCAGGAGGACGTGGACGGGGAGGACTACGAGGACGACGACGACGGCTACGAGTTCGACGACTCCGCCGCCGCGACGCAGCTGGTCGAGCTCGCGGGACAGAGCTCCGTCCTCCCCGGCCCCACCGTCAACATTCGGGACTTCGAGGCCCTAGCCTCCCTCTCCCGCAAGCGGCCGGCCTTCCCCGAGGAGGACGAGCCTTCCTCCAAGAGGAAAAAGCAGGGCGACCTCCTCACGGACGCGGAATCGGCGAACCTCTTCGACCAGCTGATGGAAGGGTTCGGCCTTCGCCGGAAGAGGAAACGCAAGTCCAAGGACGGCAGGAGGAGGGGAAGGGCCAAGGGGAAGAGGAACAGGTGCAGCCCTGAAGTTATCAAGAAACTCGGTGATGCTACTCTGCTTTTTACAGAGAACAGGTTCAGGGAGGCGATTCCCATACTGCACGAGATCGTGCGGATCGCGCCGAACCTGCCCAACGCGTACAACCTGCTCGGCAGCATCTGCAAGGAGAACGGCGAGATCAGCAACGCCATAAACTTCGTGATGATCGCCGCCTATGTCTCCCCCAAGGACGTGTCTCTGTGGAAGAAGCTCATCGACCTGGCGCTGAAGAAGGGGGACGCTGCTCTGGCGAAGCACTGCGTTCTCAAGGCGATGAAGGCGGATCCGGAGGACGTTGGGCTCAAGTATGACTGCGCGAACATATACCGCGCCCTTCGCGACTACCGCAGGGCTGCGGAGATATATGAGCAGATTGTCATGGTCTACCCGAACAACGTCGTCGCTCGGAAGACGGCGGCGCAGATGTACAGAGACTCTGCTCAGATTGATAAGGCTATTGATCTGCTGGAGGAATTTTTCAGAACTCAGGCTGCAAACATGGATTGGAGTCTTCTGGATTTGCTGGTATCCCTCTATCTCAGAAACAACGACCCTGCTGAAGCGCTGAGGCATATCGAGAGAGCACGCGTGGTGTTGGGGTCTCAGCACAAATTACCGGTACGGTTGCAGGCGAAAGCGGTGATCTGCCAGGCTTATATTGGAGACATGAAGCATGCTGAGGTGTTCCTTCGGGATGTGCGATTGGAGCGTTCGAAGGAGAACGCTGATTTGGTTACCGAGGTCGCTAGCGCTCTTGAAAATTTGGGGCAGTATGAGTATGCAATGAGATTTTATTCGATGGTTGAAGACGTTGCTGTTCATAATGATGGTAGTTCATATGTGAAAGTTGCTCGATGCTACAGGGTCATGGGGGATAAAAGAAAGGCCATTCCATACCTCTATAAAGCTTTAGAAAAGATGGAGGACAGTGTCGATGTACGGATAGAATTATCTTCTCTTCTTGTTGATGAGGATAAGAGTGATGATGCTATCAGTTTGCTTTCTCCGCCTGAAAATCCAGAGTTGCCGTCTGCTAGTATCCCGGACAAACAGAAACCCTGGTGGCTTGATGGGGAAGTAAAGATTCAGCTTGCCAAACTTTATTACAACAATGGCAAGATGCAAGAATTTGTGGATACCATTTTTCTTCCCATTCTAGAGACGCTGGTTATCGAGTATGCTAATCGGAAGGTCAAGGTAACTAAAAAGCTTACAAATGACGTTCTGCAGGAAAGAACTAAAGTGCTGGGTGAAGTACGTCCAGACAGTGTATTCCAAGGATGCAGGCCAATAGCTTCACCTGCAGAGTTGCTGAAGGCAAACAGAGCAAGGAAATTGCTAGAAAAAAGGGCAGCTTCAAATGATGAAGATATGATTAATCATGATAGGCGGAGAGAAAAGCAAATACCTCCTCTCCCTGGTCTGCTCGCAAATGTGGAGAACCATCAGCTTGTGTTAGATCTATGTCGAACATTGACTTTACTGCAGCAATACTTTGAGGCACTGCAAATTATCAATCATGCTCTTAAATTGGGGAATGATCAACTCTCTGATGACAACAAAGAGGAACTCCGGTCATTGGGCGCTGAAATAGCATATAGGGCTCTGGATCCCCGGCCTGGTTTTGATTATGTCCGTCATGTAGTTCAGAAGAACCCACATTCCCTCTCGGCATGGAACTTCTACTACAAAGTGACGTCAAAAGATGAGAAACGTCATGGTAAGTTTCTTCTTCGGGCAAGAAGAGATCCCAACTGTGTGCCTCCTAAAATTATATCTGGGCATCAGTTTACTGAAAAGAGCCAACATCAGTCCGCTACTCTAGATTATCTGGAAGCATACAAGTTGGAGCCAGAAAATCCTCTTATCAATCTCTGTGTTGGTTCCTCCTTGGTCAGCCTATCCCTTGGCTTTAGGCTTCAGAACAAGAACCAGTGCATGGTTCAAGCGTTTGCGTTCCTCTACCAGTGCCTGCGCATTGGCAGCAACAGACAGGAGGCCTTGTACAACATTGCCCGGGCATACCACCATGTTGGCCTCAAAACCTTGGCGGTCATCTACTACGAGAAGGTTTTAGCCATGGAGGTGAAAGATGAGCCCATACCCAAGCTTCCATACGAGGAGGATGCACAACAGCAGCAGGATCTCAGGCCTGGCTACTGCGACCTCCGAAGAGAGGCCGCATTCAATTTGCATCTGATCTACAAGGAAAGCGGGGCAACTGATCTGGCGAGGAGGATTCTGAAGACATACTGTTCTTTTTAGAAATTGGGCGCTTCATTGCAATTTTTGTAGCAGGGTCATAACGGCAATTGAATGTATAATTTAGTAGTGGAGTCCAAAAGAGAACTATACTTTGATATGTCTCCTGCCATATTTTATCATATGTTCTGGAATAAAGATATAATACCTACTTCTTCCAACTTGATTACTGACGAATCAATTACTGTATAGTACATGAAGAGAACTGTGTTGAACAACTCTATAAAACACTAGCTGCAAGCGACCAATGCGATATGAAAAAGAAACTGTACTCCTACCAAATTGAGCCTTCAATGAACTTTATTTATTGAAACATATATGTGGGACAGATAAATCTTTACCACCCAGGTGGGATCAGAGTTTCTTTTGAGTATCAGAAAACTTACAGCAGTATCATTACTCATCAGTCCATACATTTATTGAAACGACATTGTGTAAAGCGTCCATAAACTAAAACGTCGTGAGGTCTCAGCGCTTCATTGTCAAGATTGGCAGTTTACAACCGGGGAATGGTAAAATTGCAATCGGATCATCAAACTAGAAGTGGTTAGACCAATCAGCAGCACTGCCGACACGAGGGATTCCTGAATCCTTCTTGGCATCACTGTCGACCTTGAAGGTGGAGCCGCACATCTGGCCCTGGCTGTCCACCCTCGGCACGGCCTTCAGCTCGTTCAGCGGGTGCTCGAAGCTCTGCAGCCCTCCAGAGGTGGTGTAGAAGCATCCTGATGATCAATGAATCATGGTCAAGATGCTGAGTACCTAAGCTAAATTCTGGAGATAAATAAAACGATGAGATGAGCAATCGATGTCAACGTTGTTCTTTGTATTGTACCTTTGGGGAATGGTGCGAATGAGTTCCCGCAGCCCGCCTTGAGAAGCTCGGTGTCGTCAGAGAACACTAGGTGGTCTTCAGAGTCGACGCCCCAGAAGAAGGGGATACTGCCATCAGCATCCTGCATTCAAGAATAGCATTACAATTCAGAACCATATTCAACTATAGGTAACAGGTTAAAATTGCATACTACAGGGAGAGAGATGATTTACTCACGGCAGCGACGAAGGTAGATTTCGACAGCGTGTCGTACAGGATGAAAGCGAACTTTCCACTGAGATCTCTTACAACCTGGCTGGCTGGGAGTGGGCCTCTGTCCCGGAGGGTTCTGTAGGCCTCGATCAGGATGGTAACCTCATTTGCTGTCTTGCTCAGACCATAGTGTTGCTTCAGGTTGCCAATGTTATCAACATGTCCTTTGAACAGGCAAAATATGTCGTTCACAGAACCGAACATCCTGGATACAAGCACAAAGCCAAAAAATAGAGTACGATTAATATAATTCAGGTAATCAGATAGAGAAATGATTCTCAGGATTAGTAATCAGGTAGAAAAGAAATTTTATTTTACTGCTGCTCGTTGGAATTACCACATGCCTAAAAGTTCACTATCATGTGAAACATTTTTCTTTATTAATCGGGCCTTCCTTCACAACACATAAATCATGATGCTTCAAACACGACAAACAATGCTATTGAAGTCACACCAACGTTCATTCTATTTTTTCCACTGAACAGCCAAATACTACTTGTAGGTTTGACAAGTATACTGTCAGCAAGCATGATAAATTAAGCAAAAGTTGCTTCCTATCGAAAGAAAACTTGATCTTCACTTTGAGTTAGTTTAATGGGGCTCAAATTTCAAGTTGCCTACGCACTCGATGCACATGACGTGCTACTATCGTATAAAAAAGAGCACTAGTCACCACCATCCCCGGTGGGTGGGCATGTGCAGGATATCGGAAACTTCAATATTACTTCTCTTTTTTCCTGTTGAATATGTAGACACAGATGCAAACATAGTGTGGGTAACATAATTATATATCTACACAATGGGTTTCAGACAGGACTACGATAGCAAACTCCAGGTCCTCAAAGAAATTAACAACATGGTTGGACCCAGAAAAGCACCTGCGAAGTTTCAGCTTCGAGCAACAGGAATCAAGAAAGAAATCACTTCCAATGTTAAGCTGGATAAGGATTGTCGCACACAACACTGAGAATTCAGAAGTGCTCGCAACTTAGGTAAGCTCGTAAAGCAAACTAACAGTAAATGTGGGAGCTCGTCCTATGCCTTGGGTCTAACTCAAAAGATGCATTTAGCTAAACTATTTCTGTAGGTACCATTAAACCCAGTTAACATTAAATGAACCTGCCAAAGTATACTGATAGTTCCCCAATTTACAAGCTTTCCAGGTACTCGAATGATCAGATAAAATTATCTTGTAATCACGCACAAAATGCATCAAAAGAAGGAGACAGGCTCACATAATCGATGACTAATTTCGGCAGGATCTGAACGCAGGAAATAATGACTAACTCAGCAATCCATTCTGCTCAGCAGTCATAATGCCTAGAAACTACTGTTACAGATCTGAGCAGGTAGATCGAAGAGTTTAAGCTGGTAACATTGACACCATTAAAAACACCCAGTTAATCCAGCCAACACCTAAGCACAAACGGCGCATACATCCATTTTCTGCTTAAACATAGAACAAGCAAACAAAGTTTCCTCGCGAATCGGCGTAATGGAAAGCGCCAAACCAGTACGCCACCGAAAGCAACCTCTCTGGCTGGCCCCGATCGAGAAACCAAACGAAGAGGGAGATCTCCGCAGGCCCCAAATCGGAAACCTCCAAAGTCTCAAAGGATCAAAGCCCCCGAGCGCCAACGAAGCTACCGCGTCACCGAATCTCGCGCCGTGTAACGTACCGCGTGTTTCCCGCATTCCAGCTACAGGCGTCGATCGGCAGCAGTGCGGCACTAGTATTCAGCGAGAGGATAATAAGCTAGCGAGAAGGAGGCATCACCTGGGGACGAGGGGGTTCTTGTTGGCGGAGGAGTAGGCGAGGGCGCCGGCGGAGCCCAGGCTGACGGTGACCGCGGCGTCGTTGGCGTCGGCAAAGCCCTTCATCAGCGCGCCCGCGCCGCCGCCTCCCCCGTGTCCCGCTCCCGCTCCTCCGGCTGTCGGCGGGCTGCGGAGGCCCTCCGGGCACTTGGCCACCGTCTGGTCGAACACGGCCAGCATCTCGCCGTCGCCTCGATCTCCGATCTCTCCACCTCTCTTTCCGTGCGCCGCTGCTGCCTGCTGTCCCCGTCTCCTTTGTCTGCGTGCTGTAGCTGCGATCTCTCTGAATGGCCACAGCCCGCGAGTCAACAGATATAGGGACTTTTCTGGCGTTCCCGTTTTGCCCTTTGGTCGGTTGGTGGGGGAAGATTTTCAATTTTTTTCTGTGGTCGCAACTATTCAGAAAAAATCGGATATGTTGCATAAAATTTCTGTCCAGAAAATCGGATAAGAGATTAATATGTCGCTGCCAACAGCTGCCATTTATCTGTAGATTATTTAGCTGTATGATTTCAGGGCTGTTTGGTAAATTCGGGTGGATGATCGTTCCTGTGATCTTATCCGGTTTGGCGTTTGTGCGATGACGTGGAAACGTAGAGGTTTTGCCGGGTATCCCGCGGATCGGATTAGATGCGGGGGCAGCTATCAACGGAAGATTTAATTAGCGTGAGCAGGGGAGAGCCGTCCTTTTCAAATCAAAGCTAATAGTAATAACTAACACGTCAGCGTTCACATTTCCAGACTCATCATCGTGGAAGACACCATCCTTTGATCGTGCTCTCGCGCCACTGCGCCAGCGTTGCCTACCCACCGCGGTGCCCCACGGAAGGGCACGTCCAGTTTGATGTAGTATTAAATTAGAGCATCTTTAACAGATCTCTAATTATCGGTCCAGGAAATCTTGTATTTGAACCACAAAACGACATATTCATTTGTATGGTTTCAATTTGATTTAAGTGTTTGGTGGGATTCATGCGTAAAACTGTAAATCCGTGTTTTTTTTAGCAATTTGTCTATTTCATCACATATGTGATTATCGCACAGATGTAAATATGAACTAGATTAATAGTTTTTTTTTTGAAACGGGGGCAAAAGCTTTGCCCCTTTCAATTCATTAAGGAGAAGAAAATTGCTCAGTTAATTAACGGAAAACCGAGCGAAAACCGTTACAACACAACCTCAAGAAAACAACATAAAAGCATGCAACCTTCGAACCAACAACTACTCTAACCACAAGAAAACAACATGAAAGCATGCAACCTTCGAATCAACAACTACTCACAACCTACAACCGTGAACTGAAGACATCTGAGACACCACGACGCAAAGAATATCCACATAGCGGACGACCATAGAGGGTTCATCACTCAAGAAACCGCCGAAGTTTTCCTTGCTACACCCTTCTTCCTTCTTTTGCCCCAGATAGATACCTTTCTCAGAGAGTTCTCCACCTTTTTGATTATCTTCTCTGAAGCCTTTCCCGCCAAGACACATGCAATGTCCTTGCCATATCCAGGGCTAGCCGCCTCCAAACTGGCAAGCAAGCCGCAAAGCTCTTTAGCAAAAAGTGCCTCAGAGCTATGCGCTAACACTCCTCCACTAACCATAGAGACGGGCGATGGCGAGGGAACCAAGGCCTCAAAAGAGACTAGCTCCAACGGAAGCACCACAGAAGATTCCCCACACAACTTGTGAAGCTCTGGTGGTGTGATCTACAGCACTGGAGCCAAGATTCCATCAATGCCCTTGCTCTCAAAGGTAGGCGACACCTTAAGCTGCGGCGACGGGCAGGGACTGCCACGAGGAGAGATAAAACCATAAAGATGGTCTTCCTCAACCACAGACGACTTCTGCAAAGTGGATTCAAGCGGAATCGAGGCCCACTTGGGGGCGATCCCAGGGCCACCAGAAGTACATGCCTCTGTCGGCTCCACAGAATCGCCAGCGCGCGCCAATAACAACTTGAGTGTTGCCACCTCTTCACGAAGGGGGCGAGACACCTCCTCGACACGGACGTCAACGAACTGAAGGAGCTCCATGCGCATCAAGGCAACCTGAGACTGAAAGAGAGAGTCCAAACTGGTGTCGACACGGAACTCCTCGCAACACCTAGGAGAGAGTCTTGGCGGCACCACTTCATGCAACGGTGAGTGGCGCACAACCTCGGCCCAACTTCGTGATGCAGAGGGTCGCCGAGGCTGAGCGGGCGGAGAGCAACTCCGCTGGCAAGGAGCACGAGTGTCCGGAGAGCGAGCACTCAAGTCCGGAGAGAGAGCCCGACAAAAACGCTCCCGACGACTCTGCTTTGGGCTTCTCTGAGCTCTGACGAGGACGACCACGATGAGTTGGATGAGTTGGCTCCACGGACGCCGTTGGCCTCTGCCAAAGGCGCTGTTGCTGCTGTCGACACTGATGGTGTGTGCCATGATGAGAAGGCACCAGCGGAACCCTGCGGCGGCCTCTCTGCCGCGGCTGCCACTATAGGAGATGAGGAAGGCTGGAAGCAGGTCGGTCGAGGAGGTCGTCGTGGCTGTGGTGCTCCTCCTGAGCCATCGGCTTTGCTTTGGAAGGAAGGTCTCCAGCGTAGTCTTGCCTTCAAGCGTTGGGCTCGAGGGAGGTGCTTCCGCTGCCTTGAGCGTGGCCACCAGGTCAGATCTTGTCGTGAGCCCTTCAGATGATTAATAGTTTTAAACATCACACAGTACAACAATAATCTAAATTACATCAATTGTTTCGATCCAAATAATTAAACAAATATCGAATGGTTCAAACTTCAAAGCACACTCGAATAACCGGGAAAACAAGCGAATATAGAAGAGAACTACTTGTCGAATCTCTTCCGATGGTACGTGCTCAATGAGATCATCACGAAGTTTTGTATGAGTGACACTCTTCTCGATCTCCCGGTAAATCTGAAGAGATGCTTGGATCCGGTCAGGGTTTCTTGTTGGTTTAATACGGCTACCAACATTATCATAGAAAAGCTCTAAGTTCAAGTCCCTATCATCCACGGTGATCATGTTGTGGAGAATCACACATGTCCATGATGTTGTTGAGGTTTTCATGTCCTAGAAACGAGTGAGACCTCGAATAATAGCAAACCTAGATTACAAAACACCCAAAGCTGTTTCGATGTCCTTTTGGCATGCCTCTTGGGCTTTGAAAAATTAAGCTTGCTTCTTTGTTGATGGATTTCATATGGTCTTGACAAAAAAACACCATGAAGGATAAGTTCCATCAACAAGATAGTAGCCCATTGTGTAGGGATATCAATTGATTGTGCAGTTGCAAGCCAGAGCATCTCCACGTGCAAGTGTAGCAAAAAGATGAGACCATTGCAAGACATTAATGTCATTGAGAGAACCCGGCAGGTAGAAACAATGCCAAATCCATAATTCATCTAATGCTACAACCTCAAGCACAATTGTTGGATCATGGATCTTCCTGGTGTACTGTGTGTGCCATGCTGCAGGGCAGTTCTTCCCTTTCCAATACATACAATATATGCTATCAAACATGACGGGCCATCCTCTTTTCTTGTTGATCGATCAATCTCTTGGTGTCCTCTTCATTAGGAGCCCGAACATACTAAGGACGAAACAAGCGGATGATCACCTTTGCAAACCTAGGGACACACTCGTGAGTTGTATCTTTGCCAATACAAAGGTACTCATCAATGTCGTCGACGGGAATGCCACATGCAGTCATCTGCATGGATGCAATATCTTTTGGTAGGGGATAAAACCAATGAGCCCGGCGGCATTCCTCGGGCGAGTTAAAAATGACAATTGGCCTCACAAGCTTCAACTATCTTCATAGAAAATTCTCTACGCATCTGATATAGCCAAGAAATAGACGAGGCTAATAGATTGGTACCTCGGCGTAATAATCACACATGAGAATGTCATGGCCGAGCACGTGGTTGTGTGAGATGCGAAGATGGCCGATAGTAGATTTTTTCCATGGCTTATTCTTCCTATCCTCGAGCTCCTTTACCGTGAGGAGGAAAATCATTTGCTCGACATCATCATCGAATAGCAATAAGGAGGACGAGTCATCAAAGTAAAACTGTGTGCTCGGGCTCAATGATGAGGAATTCATCTAAAAAAACACGCGATAACCATTGGTTATATTCGATGCATGCGACAAAGAACTAGAAGGGGCGGTTGGAACTTACCCAAGAAACTGAGGGTGTGTTTTGTAGCCCGGGTCAGTTGATAGTAGCTATTTACATCCATAAAAGCTGACCCTAGCCAAGCTCTACTCAGATTTTGTGACGTGTTTGGTAGACCAGGTTGGTTGAAATAGTCTCAGTGTGTCTGCTGTTTGGTAGCATGTTGATACGTCTCCAACGTATCCATAATTTTTGATGCTCCATGCTTGTTTTTACACCATTTGCCTAATGTTTCGTTACACTTCATGGCACTTTTATGCATTTTTCGGAACTAACCTATTAACAAGTCGCCACAGTGCCAGTTCCCTGTTTTCTGCTGTTTTTGTGTTTCAGAAAAGTTACACAGGAAATATTCTCGGAATTGGACGAAACCAAAGCCAGTCGCCCAGAATTTTACCGAAGCTTCCAGAGAACCGAAGAGGAGTTGGAGTGGGACCACGAGGGGGCCACACACCAGGGCGGTGCGGCCCAGGGCCTGGCCGCGCCCCCTATGTGTGAGACCACCTCGGTCCACTTCTGACGATGCCCCTTCGCCTATAAAGACCCCCCGACGGGAAAAACCTAAGTACCCGATCAGTTTTCCAGAACACATCGCGATCCACCGCCGCCGTCGACCCGAAGATCAAGAGGGTCCAGAAGCTCTTCCCGGCACCCTGCCAGAGAGGGGAATCGCCACCGGAGGTCTTCTTCATCACCATGCTTGCCTCCGGAGCGATGAGTGAGTAGTCTACCTTGGACTATGGGTCCATAGCAGTAGCTAGATGGTTGTCTTCTCCACCATGTGCTTCATGTTTAGATCTCATGAGCTGCCCTACATGATTGAGATCACCGTTATGTAATTCTACATGTTTGGTTTGTTGGTATCCGATGAATATTGGTGTTATGCTTGAGTTGAAGTACTGAAATTTATCTTTTGTTATTTCTATGTTGTTTATGATCTTGCATGCTCTCCGTTGTTAGTAGTTATCTTGACCGAGTAGTTGCTAGTGACTCCAAGAGGGGGTATTTATGCTCGATAGTGGGTTCATGCCTCTATTTAATCTGGGGGAGTGACAGAAACCTCTAAGGTTGTAGATGTGCTGTTGCTACTAGGGGGAAAACAACATTCATATGCGCGAGGGTATATGCTTTGTTTACATTACACACTTTGCTTAATGCAGTTATCTGTTGTTCGCAACTTAATACTCATGGGGTGTTTGGACGATATCCCCGTGAGTGGATTATTAGTCATAGATGCAGTTGGATGGCGGTCTATGTATTTTGTTGTAATGCCCAGAGTAAATCTCATAGTGATTCTCTCATCATATGCACGTTGTCTTTATTCTATCAATTGCCCAACTGTAATTTGTTTACCCAGCTTGTATTATTTTATCTTATGGAGAGACACCGCTAGTGAACTGTGGACCCCGGTCCTATTTCCTTTATATTGCTATCACCTGTTTACTTTACTCGCATGGTTTACTTTACTCGTATACTATTATCACTTTCCACTCGATACGCTCATACCCTTTGTTTCAAGCAAACCGGTGAGATTGACAACCTCATCGTAAGTTGGGAACAAAGTATTTGGTTGTGTTGTGTGCAGGTTCCGCGTTGCAGCTAGCAAAGCAAAGCTTGGACGAGGCGCCTTATAAATTGTCCTGAGCTATCGCAAGCTGGCAAGCACCACCTTCAGTCGTTTGTCTGCTCCTCTCCTGATCGACATACCTTGGTTTCTTAACTAAGGGAAAATCTTGCTGCTACATGTACATGGTGGAAGATACCAAGGAGGTCCAAATTTACACAAAAGCCCTTGAATACAAAATTGAAAAGCAATCCGGTCCTTATATACAACACAAAAAACAATCAAATCCTTATATACAAAATAAAAAAGCAATCAAGACCCTAAAAAATGCAATCGAGTCCTTGGCGAGATGAACTCCGGCGAGTGAGCTCCGGCGAGATGAGCTCTGACCAGGGAGCTTCGGGGCAAGATGATGATGGTCGTGGTGAGGCTGGAGGTGTCGGCTGAAGGCCGTGGTGGGGCTGGCCGCCATCCTGCTGCTCGGCGGGGTTGGCCATGGCTGCAGGACGTGGTGGACCTCGACGAGAAGGCTGCAGCGGCGGACCACATGCAGGGGCGAGGACGTTTTGCTGCTCTGAGAGAGGCGGTGGCCGAGGATCTTGTGGAGACAACAGTGGCTCGATTTAGGGCTGTGGCTGGCCATGGCGGTAGGAGGCGGCGGCGGCAGACCTCATCCAGGATATGGCAGCGGCGGAACTCGTTCGGGATGCGGCGGTGGACCTCGTCCAGGAGGTAGCGGCGATGGTTCTCGTCCAGGAGGCACCTGCGATGGTCGGCGGAGCCGGAGGCGCTGGGTGTGAGAGAGCGCTGGGTGAGAGAGAAGGGGGAAATGAAGGGTAGGGTGCGTGACCCGTCTGGGCGCGAGCGTGGGCCCAAGACGCGCGGGATTCAGCCGAGTTCAGCCCTGCCCACCTGTGAAGCTCGATTCGAGCTTCTCTACCGGGCAAGGCTGAGGGACAATTTATGGGCGAGTTGGGCACTGCCCATGTGAGCCGAGCCGGTCTAGCAAACATGTGAATTGCTAGAAATCTTAGGTGGGCTCTAGAATTACTGGGTTGGGCCGACCTATCAAACACACCCTGAACTGCTGGATACAATCGATTCATGCCCTATTACTCCCACACAGGAGAATTGGAGCTTCAAGCGGGAGCGGACCTCAGTTAGCTCAGCGGTGGCGCATATCTGCGACGGCCACGGTCCAAACTATATGGAATTGGCACGGCGGGCGGCAGAACATGCGCGAGGGCAGTGAAATAGGCGCGGCAGGCTGCACGAAATCAAAGAGGCGACCAAAATCTTGCATGGTAGGTGGCAGGAGGCGGCGAAGGAAAGGAAGGAAAGCGCATGGGTAAATATTTAGTGCGCTAAGGTTTCTGATGGGAAAAGGGTTGCACGTCGTTCCGGCCGTGAGAACTATAGATATACCGACGTTTTGGGTTTGTTTCTGGGTCACCTAAAAAAATTAAGGTTTTGGCACAAGTATGGGATCTGCTTGAGTCGACTATTTTGGCCTGTACCTTTAACCGACAGTTAATTTAAGGTTTTGGGCAATATAAGGGGTCTATTAGAGATGCTCGCGAGGTAACCTTAGTGGTCATCATGGAGAGTATCTTGAGCCGCATCTCCAATGATAGAGGTGGACAAGTGCGTGAAGGTGCCGGTCTTTAGAGTCGTCTGCCCCCAGCCGTGACCCCTGATAGATATTTCCACTAGTTTTTTGGTGATATTCCTCATAAACACACATTTCTAGGATTGTGAAGTGCCAAAGCACATCACTCGCCAAAATGATATAATCAACTAACCTCTTGAAAGAGCCAAATAAGATACGATCTAGATGCATTAGAGGCCATCTCAGGGTTTAGGGTTTAGGGCACAAATTTTTTTTGGGGATGTGATCGATTCATGACTATTTAAAGTTCAAATTCATGTCCATTTTCAAAACTTTTTTAAATGGAGTGTGTCAAATTCATCGCACACGCTTGATCATTAGAAGTTTTTTTTGGCGAGCAGCTTCATTCGGTTGTTTCACACATCTTTCATGTTGTTTTATGTTTTGATGCTCATATAAAAATAGATCGAGATTTCCCTATTGCACAGTATGAATATGTAGATCTAATTTTTTATGAATGTTAAAACATAAAACTTATAGGACAGAAACGCGAAACGGCCAGATGTAGCTACTCCTTGAATGAAATTTCATACGGTCGATGTGTGCAACAAATTTGATAAACAAATGTTACAAAAGCTCTAGACATGAACACGAAATTGAACTCTACAGGGTTAACAAAAATAGGAATCGAATGGAATCGATGTCAATGTGCATCTTTTTCTTATCTCAAATCGAAGCACCATTGTGAGGCTTCAGCCACCACTTCGATGGTTCCCTCTAGTCAGGATTTGGGACGCTTTGAGTTTTCTATGGTGCAAAGATTTCATGCAGCCCAGTCAAACAAATGCTCTGAATTTGGCCCACCAGAGTCTGCATGGGAAGTTGTGCCAGCCTTGGCAAATGAACCCTATGCTCTTTTGGTTATAGTTTACCCAAGCTTTTTTTACCATCAATACCATATATATTTATCGTAGCAAATAGTATATGGTAAAGATACATGAGCTTTCTTCAGCAATTACAAAACGAAGTCTAAAGGAAACTAGCAAATTACCGAGGTCTTCAAAATCGTTCTTCTTCCATGACACAATCTTGTACTTCTCCGAAGACAGCTGCATAAACAAGACACAACTACCAAACCATAAATCTGCAAATACCAATGTGAGTTCTCCCATAATTTTAATTTTAGCCACAGTGTCGAGGAATAGTCATCCAACATCGGCAAGAGAACCACCACCAGTATCCTAGGGAAGACGAACTGGACAGCCTGATCGACGTCGCTAGCGATCTTAGAGTACGAATCACCAGCCGGGATAGATATTGCAAGGAAAAACCTCATCACGACAACCAACGAAAATCATCCCAAGATTGATCCAGTAAAGCAAAATCTGAAAGACCATACCTAAAGAAATTGAATCTTCCAATGCCACCTCTGACGTCGAGAAGGAACTCAAGTTGTCGAACGAAGGGCCAAAGAACACTTATTGATGAAGTTCTCTCCTCCATGGACATAAAGGCCAAGAAGAAGACAATCAAACTGACACTAAACTGCTGCAAAACTATTTTTTATTAGAAAACTCCAGCCATAGATCAAGTTGAGGCGGAGTTCCAGTGGCTTGGGTTTGTTGAGAGGTGGCAGCTGTTTTTCTGGTTCCTAGTTTACCCAAGCTTAGTTTTACTCTCATTCCCTGTTTAGGTTTGGCTAGCGAGTTTGTACGTTTGGGTCTCTACAACAAAACGATTCGTATTTTGCACCGAGGTGGAGAGAAAGAAAAGATAGATACGTGGTATGTCGTATCACTTGGGCGGACAAAATCTCATGTATGTGCAATGTTCTGAAGTGAACAGAAGGGTGCTCAAATTACACCCAGTCAATGAATGAACACCACCACTTCTGGGGGGGATAAAAAGAAAGAACTAGAGAAAAAGGAACCTAACATCCCTTCCCTTACATCCATCCCCAAACAAGAACATAGTGACAGTACAGCATCATCATCGTCCAACCCAACCAGCATCCATCATCTACCAAAACATCCTATACACACTTTACAAACACTGGCATCTACCCCACATGGAACTCTCCTCTTGAAAAAAATACAAGAGCAGGAGGTAGAACCAGCACATAATGCACAGTATAAGATTATATTGTCAGCACAACGACGCCTCGATCACCTCATCCACTTCTTCCCACTTTCATGGTGTCTCTGTTGTATGTGGCCTTTACATCCTCGAATGGCCTGGGCGTCGAGAGCGGTCCTCATAGGGCAAGTTTCTGCAAGCCGAGCCCAACCCTGTGCTCTTGTTGTCAACACAAGCGGATGCTTGTCAGTTTACCAGATATAATCTAATCAATGCTTTTGATATGTGCAGGTGAATTACTGATTCCTCTATCGCTATGAACCCTTAAAGCTGTCATCTTTCAGTGACCACGAAAACAAGCGACCACTGGCATCCCCGCTCAGAAGCTGCTTCAGGTCGGGTGTTAGACAAAGGGCAGTAACTGGGTGCTTGTGTGACTTGAGAACCTTCTGAAGAAGTAGCTTGTATTCCAGTGTCTGACCATTCAGGCCCGGCCCTCCAAAGGTCGTTGTTGGCGATTTGCTTTTGCTGTCTACTGCTTCATCAGACGTGCAGTGAACCATCTTCCATACCTTGACAGCACCACTTTGATGACCTGTCACATACCAGTTTGTATCCTGCCAGTCCGAGTGTGTAGTGCTTGCCACTGACAAGATGAGATCGGAAGGAAGCTGAGAGGTGTTCACTACAGCAAGACAGTCTCCGTTGACGCTCCAAACAGCAAAAAGAACACCAGCACCAGTCAGAATCTCACCAGTGAGGTTGTTCACATGCAACGCAGACACTGATGCTGGGAACTTAGGTAGCTGCTTCACAAAGACCAGGCTTGTCAGGTCCCACAAGATGACAGAACAATCATCAGAGCCTGAGATAATTAACGAGTAAGGCTGGCTGACATAGACACATGTTATTTTTGCAGTGTGAGCACACAGGGCTTTCTCCATTCTCAGGAGCCGACGAATTCCATCTTTGACAAATCTCCATACCGCAACTACTCCGTCATCACCACCTGTGGCGAGAATGTTGCCATCATGGCTCACTCCAGTGCACTGAATTTGACTGCCACCATGAAGGTTCTCATGTGTTGATTGAAGTCTATCCTGATCATAAGTCAATATTCTCAAACTGCGGTCAGGAAATCCCCATGAGATGTACTCACTATAAGTTACTGGTTTGAGCAGGCTGTTCGCTGCAGCAATTAGGATCTTATCATTGTAGCTCACAATCTGGGACACTGATGATACAGTTTTCCGAATTTCTTGGTGTGTAAGATACGCGCTGTACCGTAGAGGGTGAGGAGGAACTTTCCTGTCGGTCCGTCGCTGTGGATGGGCTTTTTGGAATAACTGTTTGGGGGTTTGTCCGAAATGATTGATTTGGGCCAGTATCGAAGCCTTCATGGTAGGATCAGATACCGCATCTATGTCAACATTGCCTTCATATGTGTAGTGATAGAAAACATTGACGGCATCTTCAGCTGCCTGTCATGCACAAAAAGAAAATATCCATTAGAAATCTAGTCAGTCAACAGGCGTACACTTAAAAAGTGAAATTTGGAAAAGGATTAACATGTACACCCCGTTTCAGATTACAAACCACTCCCTCTGTTCACATAACAAGTTACTGTGCCCAAACATAAAATATGTTCTGTACTGATATGCAACTAAATACCATAGAAATCAATGGTCAAAAGTACATCTCAGGTTCCATGGTGAACAAAACTTATATCCAGTTTTCCTATAACGAAGACGACACACCTGATTTAACCATAAACGTGTTTGTGCTGTATTGTCACAGTGATGGAAATGGCAACATTACTGGGAGGGGAAAGAGAAATTGCAGAAATCTGAGATGATATATACCTTTCCTCTCTGCTTATATCCAAAAATAAGATCAATCCAGTGATGCAGATTCTCAGATACAAAATCTGATTCCAGGGCTTCCCGGTGCTTCCTAATGAATTCTCGAGTGCTACCTTTAGCCCAAGGTGGCAAAACAACATCACCGACCTGAAAGCATTATTTCACAAAATTAGATGCTTGTCTTCAGGCATTATCATCACACCCAACACAAAAATTAGTGCACCTATGTGGAAGTATACCTTCTCTCCTGATTGTTTCTCCCCCAGGTCCAGATTAAACCGGTTCTCCAAGAACTCGGGCAAATAATAGAACTCAGGAATGAGTTCCTTCACATCTGATGTGTTGCTCTTACCAGCAGCGCTTCCCCATGTATCTCTCACACTATTGAATAACCGGTCTGCATGGTCAAATTGGCCACCCTGCAATTTCTGGTTTTCCATGCTAAAGGGAGGAAGCCTTAAGAGATAGAAAAGGACAATCCCAGCACTTGAATAATGGGAACCATAATGGAACTTTGGTACATCAGGATCATCCCAGCTATCATATCTGAAAGGAACGGAAGAGAGTAATTTCAATTGTGTTAGATGTTAGACACTGAAGACAGGGGGTTTCGATTAAAAAAATAAACAAAGGGATTTAAAGTGAACAAACCTCTTGCGGAATTCCTCTTCTCCTCCCTCTGTTTGACATCCCATTGGTTTGTCAAGCTTACGAAATGTCTGTGGATTTGTCAGATCTAAGGTATCACTGTTGTAATCTGCAAGAACCCATGGGAATACTGGGTACTGCGTAAGGTCACTATACCCTCGGCCAGCAAGTGTATTTAGATGCATGAGATACTGGAAGTTGGAAATTTCTCCACTTTGCCACCTTTTAGAGAACGATTTTGCCATGATTTTGAAAAGGCGGCTCCCCTCACCACTGTCCTGTTTAGAGGAAGCTGATATTGTCGTATCCAACCTGTAGAAAGGCATGTTTTCATGTATTATTATCAAGTTCTTGTACTAAAGCATCCTAATGGTAAGTAAAAAGTGATAACTGATGAATGCATTAAAATACCAAACTATACAACTTCTGCTAAAATGCTTTTGACTGTCTCCCGAGTTAAACCATGTAAATAGATAGCCAAAAAGCTCCGGAGAATAAACAAAGCCTTTCATATTTAATTTCATGCAGCCTATAATGCACATATACCTACAACATGTGTCCAACAGAGGCAATACGAACATTCAGAACTCGTCGGTGACTGCTATTCCGAGAGTAGCCTGACAAGGCCCCAGATCTTGCAAATTATACGGATTTGCAGCTGCCTGGTGGGTTCTAACCGATTAGGCCCACTTCTCATGTTATGTTACCAAGAATAGTATTTACTATTTAGTATGCTGCCAAAAATACAATTTGATAATATAGTATTTTTTGGTGAAAACTGCTAGCCAGCTTCCAGCCATGCTAGCCAATGAAACACAAGTGACACTTTTTCTGGGCATCAATTCCAAGATGGTTTCTAACCTAAAGGCCTAAATACTGAAATCACAGAAAAAAAATAAAGAGGACAGTAACGATTTTACCGAGGAAGCTAGCAACTAAAACACTGAAAACTGGATGCTACTTCCCCTGGAGGAGGATATGAACTGACACCTATGACCTTTCATGATACAGTAGCTGGAATGATTCTACAGACCCCTACTTCATAGTTTGGAAATCGTTTCAGTTGTACTAACTAGTAAGAACTATGAAGTGATCTAAGCAAATGTGCATCGAACTACTGCATGTATGTAACTGCAAGGGATTAAGAATACAAACATGCTATTCCGCGGGAGATTCATGGCAATCAGAATTTTGAAAACTTCCTCCCTCTCCTTTTTGTGGAAAACTAGAAGCTCATTGCATCCATCCATGCTGAAAATCTCGATTGCAACAGGGCGAAGCTGGTAATCACGTTTCAGGAGCTCATGGACACTATCAAGCTTCCACATGTGCCACGGATGAGGCAGGTTACTGCTACTGCAAAGTTTTTCCTTACCCCAAGCACCTCCATTGTATGCCCATGCTCTGCCACCAAGTGAAATATTTGCAGTTGCACCCCATGGTGCAGGTGATTTCTGCTGGGAATCAATGCTTCCCATTATATCCTTTTTCACACCCAAAGCCTGATCAATGACAGAGAGCTCATCTTGATCGCCCTTTTCGCAAATGCAATTGGAATCGTCAATGTAGAAGTTCTCAATGATGTATAAGCAAAGATCCCCAATTAGAAATATCCCATCATGCTTGTCAAGACCAGCAACACGTTCACAGTTGTATTTATGCCGAATCTTTTCAGAAGGTTCCAGATAAGGTCTGATGAGATATTCTCCATTGTCAAGCAACTCCTTTTCTGATTTATCCTCTGAGGTTCTTGTATCAGTACCTTTAACTGAAGGTGTCTGTCTTGGTGAATTGAACTCAGATTTACCTTGGGCACTCTCTGACATGTGATAAGAAAAGGAACTTGATTTTGCTCCGAATTCAGTCGCAGAATGAAGACTCTGTTCATTAATGCTGCTTTTATCATCAGTCCAGCCAACTGGAGGTGACATTGTGCTTCCTCCTTTAAATATGTCATCGTCATCTTTGAAAGATGTAAAATCGGCAGCATCGAGCTCCCTCTGTTCAGTTTCATAGGTCAAAAGATTTAATCCCGACATTGTATCTGACCCAGATGTCATCAACATGTCTCCATCCTCTTTCTTGGCTGCAGTATCATCATCAAACCCAAGACTGCTGGTTAGAACATTCTGAATAGTGTCTATCTTAAATTTGGAGCTTTCAAGTTTCTTCCGCATTCTGTATGGTCCTTCAACAGCACATAGCTGCCATGCAGGTTCTGTGGATACTTGATGAATGGGGAAAATTCCTCTTTCATGTACAAGCTGTTGAATTTGGCTCTGCCACTCACTTTCTCCATGCAATATCCACCCATATTTGTCTTGACGAATTGCTCTTAGCTCTGTGGACATCACATCACGAACCAAATCAAGATTATATCTCTGTTCATTTATCTGTTCCCAGTGCCTTGCATCTAATTTTACAATTTCACGTGACTTCCTCCCCATCTCTTTCTTGCGCCTGACATCCATGCCTTTTATTCTCACCCCAGGAAATTTTGCTGAGCCAGTAATGTATTGAACCCACATTATTAAAGCACACTGATCTAGCACTTTGCTTATTGTTTGCTGAGAATTCTGAAGCCACTCAAAAAACATCAATGTACTCCCAGTCAGTAATTTGTCAAGCCCTCCATGCAGAATGTCCGTTTGTTGCCCTTGGTTAGGCTTACAAACTAGCAGGTCCTCAAGAGATGGGCGTCGATGCACTACCAGGTATTTTAGTAAATCCACCGCCAAGTTTTGAGCACTTAATCTCTTGTCACGAAGAAGTGCCATCAGATTTATGCAGAAACAACACATGAGATCATTATCAACATTGCTTGGGCAAAGAACCAATCTCTTGTTGGCAATCAAAAGCTGAAGAATGGTACAAATATCGACAGAATATTCTTCCTGGAGAGGTTTAGAAGCTAAATTTCTCCCAGTTTCCGTTAGGAAATCCAGATTTGCCAGGAGGTCATCCTCCCCGAGATTCTTTAAGAATGTTGGCAGGAAACAGTACATTATCATCCGGTTTGTGTTCTTCAATATGGCATGGATGTAGGGGTCAAGTTGCCTGGTACCTCGAGCAATGGATAAAATACCTTTACCTGAAGGTACTGCGTCTTCAATACGGCCATCTTGATTGGCAAGCTGCAACATGGACATCAAGAATTCTAGAGTTCGCAATACACCGAGTGGGGTTGGAAAGCAGCCAATGTATACACGATCAACAATCAGCCAGCAAAGTGGTTCCAAGTTGACAGACCAGCGGCTCTTGTCGAGTTTCTTCCCATCTTCTTCATCGTCAAGTAAGAGTTTTCTTTCAAGGAAGTTCATCAGTCTGCTTAGACACAAGCCTTGAAAAACCAAAGCAGAATCAATATCTACAAACAAAGGCACAGACTCAAGAATGCTCTCAATAAAGAGTGTTGCTTTCAGTTGTTCGGAGATAATATCAGCGAGGATTTGAGCAATGAAATCAAGAATGGCAGTAGCTCCTGCAGAGCAAGGGCCACCCCCATAACCTAAATCATCTATGTCAAGCAAAAGCTTGGAACTGATTGGGAAGAATGTGTTCACTGCTGGTGATCCATGAATGCTTGTCTTCAGATCAGGAGATGAATCAAGGTCCATCGCAGATATAGTTGAAGACATGGATGGAGAGGCTGTTAGGTGTCTACCATCAGTATATGATCCTGAGCTACCTGCCCAAGAAGTGAATGGGGCCATGGGAGACGCAGTAGGGGTGCTTGCTGGTTTGTGAGTCGATCTCTCAGATAAAACAGGGGATCCAGTGTTAATCATAGAGACCGAGCTGGGCGAATCAGCTAGTTGGTGTGAATCAGCAATGCCATTTGATCTCACGGCTGATAACTGCCCTTTATCATGAGCATTCTGAAACACTTGGTTTGCTTCTCCATTTAAGAATTTACGGTTGAGATCCTCATTGGGAGAGCTATCTGCTTTTACTTCACCATTATCAGAAGAGTTCTGCACGTCAGTGCTTCCTGAGCTGGTACTTTTATGCTCCTGAGGAAAACTTGCAACACTTAATGTTTTGGCAGATTGTTCCTGATTCTGTGGCAAACATGAGAAGGCATCTTTGGAACTTTCATTTTCATCGTCATTCATATTCTTATCATCTGTTGCTGCAGTTGTTAGATCTTTTGCCATCTTCAGTGCACAATGAGACCTGTAAAAGAAAAGGAAGGGTCAGTGTGAACATCCAGAGCACCACATAACTTGATATATGCACATCATACCAACCTTGCACATGAGAAATATAGATCAACACAACTTTCTAGAAATTCATGTCGTCTGCAAACAGCAGAGAATGGTGGGCATGTCTTTGCCAAATCAACCATGAACCGCAATATTGAAGTAGCGACAGCAGGTGCTGCTGCTTCACCACTCATTAATCTTGCAGCATATGTCTTATGCATCAGAGCTTCTCCTTGAAGGTCTCCTCCCATGTCCGATGTTGCTTCCACAAGATCCGCAACCAAGGTGCCATTAAGGTGTGAAAGATTGTTATTCTGATGTGCAAGCATAGACTTCGTAATAAATGAATCGAATGTAGCTTTTGCCATTTCGATAACAGTATCCAACAGATCCACAAACTTCAGTTCTCCATAGTTTCCATCACTTGGCATGAGAGCGTGAAAATCAAGCATGCGGACCTCCGGCACTCGAGGATAAACAGGCTTCCCAAAAACCAAACAGAAGATTATATAATATATTTCAGGAGAATCATAAAAGCTTGGAAGCACATGATTCAACCGGTGGAAACCACCACTTGTACGGAATCTCAGAGCGAATGTAGTTGATGATGTAAGGCAAACTCCTAATAGAGTCGTGATCCATCTCATACTTGTCGGATGCACAGCTTCATCGAGGAAATATGTGACCAATCTAGATGAAACAACTTTATGCCATTGCTCCAGCAACTCTTCAGCATTTATTGTTACTTGTAAATCAATGAGCATTTCCAGTAGCATATTCCTCACAATAATATGCTTTCCCATAGCCTCCCGGATAATCTGACGGTTTGGTGTAAGTTCTGGAGGATCAAATGTCATGATTATGAATCTTACAACAAGCTCCAACTCGGAAGCTAGAAAACCATCCTCCAAGATGACACCGAGCAGCACAACTAGCTTCTCTAGCACAGGAATTTCAACGTCACCGCGTTGTAAAGTAACAAGAAGATGCTGCACAAGATTAATCCGACGTAATATTGTGAGGTTGTGGCTCCTAAACCAATGCATAGATACCATCCTCTCAAGAAACCCAAGCAGAGTTATTTGTACTGATATAGGAGCAGCTACCCATATAGTCCAGTCCAAGAGAACATGCTCGACCATATCAGCATTTGACAATACTATGAACTCAGAAGTCTCACCAGCTAAGTCAGCATTTTCAAGCTCAGACAGATGGCTAAATGAATCTTTTTGAGCTGAAAAATCATCAAGATCTCCATGTGATCCACCAGAAGACACATCATCACCAAATTTTGGTAGGCTAAGTTCATCAAGACTGGCCTCTGGGGAGATTCCAGATGCATAGCTTGATGTTCGTTTTATATTTGATTTCTGTGGCTCAGGAAACGAAGCCTCACAGGCAGCGATCCGGAAGAAGATATCAAGAGATTGCATATCAAATAACAACATTCTCCTGTGCAGAAAAAGTGCAAGAAGATGGTAGCCCCTCAAGGCCTGCATGTCTTTCACATTTTGATGGCTCTGCTGAAGAGATAATGCAAGCATTTCCAGTGCCATATGCAGCATATCCCTGGTTTCAGCGGCCTCAACAAGAGCAAGCACGACGGGCATTCCTCCAACAGTTTGAACAGTGTCACCAATTGTGCATTGATTACAGACGTAAACATCACCACTTAAACGTCCATATCGTGGTATACCTGTCAATATGAAGAGCTATTTCAATATTGACATACTCCAGCAAAATGACAAAGATAAAACATAAATTAAATGATTGGAATAAGTTCACAAACCTCCTAGTGGGGATGCAGCAGCAGAAGTTGGATCAACAAGGTTCAGCAAGGAAAGAGTTCCAGATGCACGAAAAGCATCTGATGATGTTCCATCAAATGCAAATATTAGCTTCCTCCCAGACAATTGCAAGGAGAGATTTCTTAACCTTTCCATATCCCAAACAATTCCACTGCTCTCAAGTCTAGAACTCACTTGTTTCATTGAACTATCAATGCGCTGGCTGCTGGAAGGTACAGCTACTTCCACTTCTAGTGAATCAAGAATCGCCATTACCTCCCCACCACAGGCTCGGTTAGGGACAAATCTCAGAAGATCACTGTCCTGGAACAATCCCCGGTAACCTTGTCCAAGAATATACATGAAACAAATACTCCCTGGTGTCAAGACTTCCTCAAATAGGTAACAACAGCGGAGCTGCCATGATAGGTCAGAAACTTTGCCACGGACAGCAGGGGTACCAAGTGTTACTTGCAAAGATTTCCCAAACGGGGATGGCGAGTATCCAAGCTTGCCAGTGTGCCTCAGCTTTCCATCAAGGTAAATGCTAGCCACACTTGCTTGAAACAGGCCAGCTAATGCATTTGGTTTGCTATGAACAACTGCAAGATGATGCCATTTCCCCTCTCCCATTTCAATACCAGGAAATGACAATGAACTCGAATTGCTTGTGGCTATTGTAAAAACACCATTATCATGAAGATAAAGTTCTGCATACAACGCGTTGGCATCATCCACTGTACCCACAGAAAAGATGCGCAAAACTTGTCCACTCCTTTTACCATAAGCCCCTTTTAATGTTTTTTCCGTTTCCTTAGAATGACTTTTAAAGAAGTTCCTAAACTGGAACCAACAAACAAAAGAGTATCCAGAAACAGGTGGCCATGTCCTTTCTCCTAATGACACCTGAATGGATGCATGGCCAGCTTTGCTCATGTCCATCTCAATGAAAGGGGCTAGAGAAATATCTCCTTGTCTGACATCTTCCATTTGAATTAGCTTGTCCATCATATTAACAAAAAGATGACCGGAACGTTTAACTTTCAGCTGAAGTATGTATCTCACAATAAGTCTTAGTTCGGAAGAAGACAACCTGACCCAAAAAAAGATTTAGACAAAATCAAAGGACAAGACACTATATTTTAATGAAATAAAACGGAAAGATCTTTGCGTTTTCTCAAAATAAAAAGAGCTATAGGACAATGAGATCAGCAATGGAATTTCACATAAAATAACTGACCTGTAGGCACCTAGCACTTCAACAATCCTCAAAGCATGATTGAGAATAGGAGAGGAACCCTCCAAAAATGGGTTGATTGTCTCAAGTAAAAGACCAACACAACCTGCATAACAAAAAGGGCAAGAGAAACATAAGGGACACTTGCCAACCAGAGTCACAAGAAAAGAAAGGCTAACAAGAACTTCTGTACATACCAACAGAAGTTAAATTTTCCTGGTTGAAGGGACCAGCATTTGCTAGCTTCTCAATAAATCTCAGCAACCCGAGTTGTACTTTAGGCGTAAATATTAGCAAGGACCGGATCAATACAACAACTGCACTGGCATTATAGGCTCGTTCCCCATCAAGACTTGGAAGTCCAAACGAGGTTGCGGATAAGAAACCTGGCTCATCCTCTGAAGTTTCAGATGAGATGCTGTCCACCTGCAGATTGCTGGTGGGAGGAATAACAATCTCAAGTGCAAGCTCAAGCAAAAGTATGATGACTTGTTTTTCGCAATCCACACAAAGCAACCCAGATTCGGAGAGAAGGTCATAAAAAGTGTGCGACGACAGGATTGTGTGCAGCCGTATCCTATTAACTGGATTGTTGCATACGGCAGCTGTCATAGCTCGCATCAGAAAACCAAAGATCTTCAAGTGAGTAAACAAGGATGGTTCAGTCTCCTCATTTTCACCTTCATTCTGGAAACAATGAAGTGTTGTAAGTAGCAGAGAAAAACCAGTGGCTTCTCCGAAAATTCTTTGTGCTGAACTGTTTGCCCCAAGAATACGCCATAAAGCACCGAATGTATCACACTTTGCATCATTGTCAAGCTTGTGCTGAGAACCCAGTGTGGTTGATACCATCCCACTCTTCAAGATTTCAATCAGTGATCCTATTTCTTCTGGATGGGCCTGAAAAGAGCAAGGTTTTCACATGTTAAAGAAGCCACAGTTCGCCTGGCATGCTGCTAAAGTTCACTTATTTACCACAATTGAAATCAACAAATCACGTGGTAAGCATAGACTTAAACTTGTGTGCGTGCTCTTAGGACCCTTTAACTAAGATGATTCCAGATGAAAAAAGATAAGAACACAAACCTGAAGAGAATCTTCAATTATCAGGCATGACAATAGTCGTAGCACGCCAGACCTGTGGCTTTCAGATACCAAGAAAGGAAGAATGGTGTTGACTCCGTTGGAAGATCGGAATGATTGCTGGTTAGTCTCAGCTCTCTTCAGCAAATAAAAAAGGCAATCCCAGGCAACAGTAATTGTCCCTTCATGATCAAACATGGGAAATTTTGTGGAACCAGAAGCCATTAACTTCGGTGAAAGAATGGAGTCTTTGTTGTCCACAGTTTTCTGAAAATCATCTGTGTTAGGCTTATTCTCTGGAGAGTAAAAGATCTTGCTTTGCTGCTCGTCTCCAGAGAAAAGCTTGTTTTGCTTCAAGTCATCTAACAATGCTCCCAGAACTCCCACTTCCCTGAGAACTTTTTTGTACTGCTGATCAAAGGAGAGGAGCTTTACAAAGAAAGAAAGTACAGTATGCTTAAGACTGGTCGAAATTGGTTGCTGCAATAAGCAACAGAGTGATAACAATTCCTGCTCTGGAATGCAGTTTACAACAGTAACTGCATACTCTAAAATTTTCAAGATGACCTCTTGAAGTGCTGCAGGGAAACCGCCCATATTTAGGATAAAAAGAGGGACAGTTCGCAGTTGTTGACACAGCTTGTAGTTTTCAAGATGGCTTGAGAAAATCTTGAACATTCTATTGAGAACTTCAGCTTGTACTTCTAAGTTGTCTGCCTTTAGAAAAATGTCCTGTAGCATCTGAATGGCTTCAAGATCTTTTACCTTGGGACTACTAATTTCCAAAACATCATCTGAAAACTTGTCGGCAGATGGAGTCCGGCTTCTGCTGTGACCTGTTCCCTTCCCATGAGAAGATTTCATACTTTTACCAACAAAATCTTCAGAAGGTCCAGTTTGCGACAAATTTACAAGAACATCAAGCAACCGGGACAGCTGAGGTGAAAGGTCACATGGAAATGTATCTTGTTCTAATCTGTGGGAAGAATCAAATCCATCCTTTTCAGATAGGGCATTCGTCGAGGATTGCTGAGCCTGAATTTTGTGTAAACTGCATAGTGTAAGAGCAAACTGGACAAGGAACTGGTAACCATGAGCATTATGTATGTCTTCCCTGAGCCTAATGGATCCAGCCTCTGCAATTTAGACAGAAAATCATAATGTTAGCGTGCAGCAAGACTGAACATTTAATAAGTAAAGAATGAGAATTTTATATCAAACCATCTACTATTACATTCTTGGAAGAGACATGTGTGAATGGTGAAAAGTCTACTGACTTACCAGGCCTGTAGGATAGCTCAACACATTCCAGTAACAAATCCACAATGCCCATGGTGTAAGCAGCATCACCACTTTGAGGTTTGAAATCTTTCACAGCCATAAGGAGTACTTTAACCTAAAAGGCAAAATCAATAGTGGGTCAAGAAGACTAATTGCGAAAGAGTAAATGTGCCAGTGCAGGCAACAGAAAAAATGTAACTATCTACTGTAGATGCTTCGGTGAAGTATTTGTAATCTTCGAGAGTCCTATCATTTGCCATGACATATAAGTACAAACATCAGGTTACAGCTAAACATATATAGTTTAAAGCAAGACTAAATGACTGAGGACACCTCGTTACATGGTATTGGGTGTCAATGAGCCATTTTACCTACCAAAATGAACTAATCCCAACGACAGAAAAACATAACTGAAATATTTCCATCTACAGTGAAGAGATAAAAAAGTACCAAGTGATGCTTCCTTATGTACTTTGCAGAAGTCCCATTGTCATTTGCAAGAAGAAGACCAAGAACCTGTTTGGTCATGAATTTACATTTAGTTGGCATGTGATCTGAAAGGAACATCTATGGATAATGTTGCATCATATCAACTTGCCTGCATCGCATGGCGATGAAGCTGGATTGTGTGGAGAGGAACAAGACCCTCCCTGAACTGAGAAAATACGGACACTGAACCATTTGCAACCATATGGAAGAGAAGCTGAAGAGCATCATCTTCAACTAAACTTGGTGCGGCAGATGAATGGCTAGCTAGTGCCTTCATTATATGCACTACACTTCCCTCAATCTTCATAGAATAAGAACAAGTAATGAAGTCCAAACCAAAATTGACCATGACAAATGAAGGTAATATACTGGATAATCGTATCACATATTTGAACATAAAGCAGAAGACTTGTAATGACCATATGGACATTCAAGAGGACAATATCCAAAGTGCAGTAATAAAGGTCAGCAAGCTATAATTTTGCCCCATCATGTGTCCATAACTATGAAATCTTGCAAAAGGAAGTCATCTTTCTATGAGAAACCAGAAGACTAGTCTTACCTCAAGCCGACGAGATTGCATAGGAGTCCAATCTTTATTCTTCTCACTTGTTGATCCTTCTCTCCCAGCAGGTGAGGATTTTTTGCACGATTCATCAGGACTCAATAGGGAATTGAGGATATATATCAGGCAGCACAAAATACCAGAGTCCAACAGGGGCTGCTTATCAATAGTCTGTAACAAAGAAATTAAACATGAAATGCAAGTTCTAAGCATTTGACGCACGCTGTTTTATTATAAATGTGAAATACCAGACGTCAGCTTTGCAAGACCTTATTCTAGCTAAGTTATTTTTCATCAGAAAGCATAAGCCTCTTTTTCATATTATTTACTTCATGCTACAATTTTTAAATACACTACAAACTAGAAGCTAAATTTGCTGTTTTGGTTACATTAATCTATCCGCTTGCACTGGAACAGCAATCTAATACTCCCTCCGGCCCCAAAAGGATATCGGAGAGACATCCTCTTGGGAGGGGGCGAAGGGAGTACCAAACATTAAGCTTAGTGACTTATCACTCAGTTCCATAATGTAGAAGTTTTGGCAAGCTAAAACAGTTTGCCAAAACTTGTATTATGAAACGAAGGGAAATACTATACTCCCTCCATGCCACAATGTAGTGCATATAAGTTTTTTTCAAAAGTCAAACGATATATAGTTTGAGTAAGTTTGTAGAAAAATATATCAACATCTAGAATGCCAAATCAATAACATTAGATTCATTATGATGTATACTTTCACATGGTATACATTTGGTATTGTAGATATAGAAAATTTTCTCAATAAAGTTAGTCAAACTTTGCATCGTTTGACTTTTGAAAAACTTATATGCACTACATTTTAGCGAGGGAGTACTATTTAGCAATATGACCCCCTTCAAAACATCCAAAATCCATTGGCGAAATAATTAAGTGGCACTACACAGTACAAAAATATAAAGTATTGTTTTGACAAGGTTTGCAGGAACAGTGGTGTGCTTCCTTTTACTCAAAACTTAGAATCCCTTAACAATCCACTGTTCTGGTAAAAACAGCATTGCAAAGGAAAATGAACACATTATCAGCAGCTGATAGCATTATAAAGTTAAACTGGGTAAAACAGCATTGCAAAGGGAAATAAACACATTATCAGCAGCTGATAGCATTATAAAGTTAAACTGGTTTGGTGTGACACATATGGTTACATTTGTGTACCTTATATATCAACAAGTTGCCACGAAATTTCTACCACCTACCGTTAGCTATTAAAACCTTATGTGGACTGCGGTACCAGAAACTGTCAAACTTAACACCATATGAACACACGATGGCAAGAAGTAAAATACACATGGAAAACAGAACAGTATCTCAATATCTTAACAAGTGGAACTGCACAAACCTCTGTCACGAGAACTTCGACTGCATATAACAAGTTTGAACCTGGACAAATGCCAAGCTGGATCATGGAAACAAGTTATCAGAGAGTGTATGGTCACCTCAAGTCTGGAAATCGCACCATATAAACATAATGAGGACAAACCTCTGTGATCTCAGAAAAGAAGCCAATGACATCATCAACATGCAAGGATCTTCCTTTGCTGTGGATTCTTAGTTTCTCCACATCAGTAACAAAAGCCCTTCCAATAACAAAAGCAAAAACATGTGCTTCTACTAACCTGTAGCATTTATGAGACAGGCTATCAATAAAAAGATATGCACTGAGATTTCTTGCATAGAGAACGTATATTAGCTCGGTAACAAAAAGAAATGTGAAATCTAATCTGAAAGTATTGCGAGTCATACTTCGTAACTAATTGAGCTACACTAGACTGCTGCTTCACTAGCCTACAGAAGACATCTACTGCCAAATTTAAGGCCCTTTCTTTCTCCTGCGAAGGGAAAATCAAAACACAAGTGTTAGGGCAAGAAAAGTAGCAAGATTTGCTTGCCTTATGGTGACAAAATAGAAGAACCAAGATACCTTTTCAGAGCTGGAAGAGCGGAATTCTTCCCAGAACCTTCTGAAGTCTGACTCCAGTTCATTTTTTCCCCTGAATTACAAGAGGAAGAATATTAAGAATGACGGTATGATATATCATATATATTCCATATAACTTTTGCAGAAATAAATTATCATTAATTTCAAAAAACAGAACCAAATTCCTCAACAACATTTGAAATGAAGGACTGCATTGCTTCTTTGACTGTTTTAAGGTAAGAATTCAAGCATCAGAATCGTACTATGCGACAGTGTGACACTACACATATGCACACAAATTACATGCAGAGACTAAAGGTAAATTTAACAGGTAAAAGAGAGAACTGCTATATCTATTCACCGCTTACCAACAGATTATCCGGTGGTAATTCAGAGCAACCATCATTACAAATTGTCCAGCCAATACTAACTGAGCATGATCTAGGGGTCACAGGTAATTCTAACCATCCTATTAGAATTTCAATCCAATAGTTCAGGCTTCTTTTCGGTGGAAACACGAGGATAACTCAAGCAAGACGATTCCAGCAAATGAACATTCAAAGATAGCAGGTAACTTCGCGCAGACAATCTAACACGAATACTAGCAAGCTTGAATTACATGTTAAGAGCGATTCACACCACCTCAATCCCACAACATACTACTCACAGGTAATGTGAACTTTCCAGTTTACTGAACTGGCCTCAATCGTAACAACGAAACATTCCAAGTTCTCTAGTAGAACGAATGGGTAAAACAACAGCTCTGTAAACCTAAGAAGCACACGCAAAACGTATGAGGAAACAAAAGGGGAGGTTGATGGACTACAGAACGCATTCGAATCCACGAATCGACCGTCCAGCTAACACTTCGTCCAACCGTCATCCTAGTGCAACAACATCATTTCACCCGACAGCACATGAGCAAGACAGAATCAAAGCAACAGAAAAGGGCTGCAGGCTGCAGCTATATCGCGAGCTTGAGCTAGAAACGTAATTAATGGGGGGTGAATCAAGCCATCGGTACAAAATGTTAATCTAATGTTAAATCCCGCATCTACCAACCAAATCCCCAGAGAGAGAGACGAAGGGGGGAAACAAGCATCCCCCGATCGATCGAGCGCTCCCGGAAAATCCAAATCCGATCGGCCATTGCTCGGTCTGGAGACGAGCACGGCAGGATCGCGCGTAAGCATCGACGGATTCATTCAGGGCAGCAAAATTTCTGAGCCGGCGTGGGACCCACCTGCTGGCGGCAGAGGAGGGCGAGTACCCGGACGCCGCGTCGGACGCCGCCGCGCTGCCGGCGCCGTCGTCGCCGGGCCCGCTCCCGCTGGTGGAGGCGGAGCTGAGGCGCGGGGTGGCGCTGTCGGAGTGGTCGCCCTGCTGGCTGAGCGGGGACGCCGGGGGCGGCGGCGGCGGAGGCGGCTGCGGCTGGCCGGCGAAGACGACCTTACTGAGCAATGTCGACCATTTCATGGTGCCGGCCCCTCATCCGCCGCGCAGATCCCCGCCGGATCCCGCCGATTCGCCGGAATTCCGACGACGCCGATCCCCCCTCCCCCCCTTGATATTCTCCTCCTAGTAATTTTTTTTCTCCTCCCTATTGCTCTCCCACCACCGTGCTGCGTCGCCTCCGCTCGTCGCCTCCGACTCCTATTTTTGTTTCCTTGTTTTCTCTCACGCGCCTTCTCTCTCTTCTTCTTCCTCTGTGTTTTTTGTATTGCGACCGTGTCTTCTCTGTTTGGTCTGGTCGTTGGTTGCTTGCTTCCGTAAAGATTTTCACTTTCCTTGCTTATAAAATATACTAGCAAAAAAATTATGTAATAACATCGTTAACTACTACTAGCCCTCTCTGACTTTTGGGTGCGTTTTACTTTATTGATCTTGGTTTTGCGACTTGTGTCTGACGTACTACGATGTGATGAAGGTGGCAACCTCGTGTTTGGTGGGTGTGAAAATTGTACCCTAAGACACTTAGACTAGTGCACTAAAAAGAGGAAATTGCTAGGCAGCATGGTTCCTTTTCTTTTTCATGGATTATGCACTCATAACTTAGTTTCTTATTGTTTTTAGACTAGTACACTAAAAATAATACTATTACATGGTTGGTAAAGTGTACATAAGAGACAGATAGCCAACGAAAAGAAAGAAATGGAAAAATGAATAAAATACCTTTTGCCGATATAGATAGAAAAGCCAAAAGAGTCGGAGGCGAAATTTTAGTCATTTTGATGTTGTCTATGTTTTGAGTTTATGGGTCCATCACTATCGACGAAGATAATGAATCTACAAAAATGGTTGGTTTCTATGTGCCAATGATCTTCGTCGACCGTGGTGGATCCACAAACAAAAAATCAAGGCATGCGCAAACCAACCATTGTAGATCCACTATCCTTGTCAAATAGTGGCAGACACTTGATACAGATCGTGTGAAATCCCCCCCCCCCCCACCCCCCGGTATAACAAGCGATGTTGCTTGCTCCGCTTGATGGGATGATTGAGCGGCCACTTCTGTCGGCTCTAGATATCTATGCTAACGCCTCACATGTTCGTCGTATCTCCGCATCATAGATCTAGAGAAACACGGTAACCTCGCCTTTCACATGTTTGCCATCCCAACGAATCCTAGATCTACATGAGATGACTGCATATGGTGGGGAGCTAGCCATGGAGTTATTTGTTATATAAGAAGACAGTTGGATCATGATTCGAGCGAATCGACAAAGGGCGGCGGGGAGATGGTTCTGACATGGCGAAGAAGAAAGGCGACATTTTTGTGATGGTTGTCGATGCTGGGGGGAGGGCAAAACAGAGGAGGGGTTGGTAAGAATGGCAAGTTAACTAAAAATCAAAGAATGCAATTTTGTGTATGCCAACCATCTTCATCGATCGTATTAGATCCATTAACTAAAAATCAAAGAATGCCCAAACCAATCACTTTAGATCCATTGTCTCTGTCAAATAGTGGCGGGCACTTGATACAAACCGTGTGGAATTTCCCCCCACAATATAACAAGCGTTGTCGCCTGCTCCGCTTGATGGGATGATTGAGCGGCCACTTTTGTGGCTCTAGATATCTGGATCTATGCTAACGCCTCACATGTTCATCGTATCTCCACATCCTAGATCTAGAGAGACATGGTAACCTCACCTTTCACATGTTTGACATCCCGGCGAAACCTAGATCTACATGAGATGCCCGCAGATGCTGGGAAGCTAGCCATGGGGTTATTTGTCACAGGAGGAGACAGTTGGATCATGATTCAAGCGAATTGGCAAAGGGCGGCGGAGAGATGATTGTGAGATGGCGAAGAAGAAAGGCGACAATTTTGTGGTGGTTATCGATGTTGGAGGGGGCAGAACAGAGGAGGGGTTGGTAGGAATATGGCAAGTCGGATTTCCGAGTTGATGGCGCAAACTAATAACTTATAGGGTCAAGGGAAGTGTATTTTTTTGGGGGGGGGGAGGTGCAAAATGTGGTTTGACGCGCTCGCCATTAGTGGATGGATAATGCACTATCATATGAAAGAGAACAAAGATTTTCATGGCAGAAATATATCACTCAATTAGCTAATGGTGTATTTCGATCTAATGGTTATAACATCTTGTCGCAAGGAGATCACGCTTGGTGACAGTATGATTCAACGAGATAACAAAAAGTTGAATTTTCAGACAGTACCAACATGTTAGATATCGAAAAGAAGGACACTTATGGGTGTTGGTAGACATGGGCATTCCTCTAGCCAAGATTTTTCAGTTCAGGCTTTGAAAAGCCCAACAGATGTCAAACATATGACCTCACAAATAGTTTCTCCATATTAATTTGAGTATTTTCAAGATTTAGAACCCTTTTGCTAGTTTTGGGTTGATAGAGAATTAAGTTAGTTTCACATTGACTTTAAGATCTTAGATTTACATTGTGATTCGTGCATACGAGAATTGCACATGAAATTGGATCACCGAGGATTAAGTTAGTTATAGGTCGATCGTGAACTAGTCGTGCCCCTATCAGAAAAATACAATATTAACTCTATATTTTTCTATAAAATGTCGGATATAATGTTTTTTCGGGTGGAAAACTAGGTCATAAGCCCGGCCCGTCTGTCGGGTCGACTCTTGGGCCCTGAGCGTCACACCGGGCTGCTTAGCCCTAGGTAGGTGGGGCATTGATTGACAATATTTAGAAAGAAAACACCATTAATTGCACAATATCTTTTTTACCACATATAAATGAATTGCCTATAATATATTATATTGTGTCAGGCATATCATTCAAAATTTGGAAAGATGTTAATACCGATATCTATCGATATATCGCGTAAATCTAGAAAGATACGCACTAACGCACATATGGCTACAGGTCAAGCAAGCCAGAATGAATATTTGTCCATAGCTCATGACAGGCTATTCCGCTAGTAATACCTTTCCTATCTCGACGCCATGCAGTAAAACATTTCCTAATCCCAGTCAGACGCTCCCCGTTCCACCAAATTTCCACAGACCGTCATCATTTTCAGAAGCGGCTTTTTCCCGCAGCAGCAAAATGGCCGTCCGTCCCACCCCGGGGCCACGCCGGACGACCCGGTCCACGTGGCGCCTCATGGGCAGACGTGCGGGCCTCTCTTTGGACACCAGCCAGAAGCGGGACCCACCACCCCCGCACAGAGCTCCCGGCCCCCACCAAATCTTATCCGCCGCGAGCACGCGGCCCTTTGCCCGAATCGCGACGCACACACAGTAACACCGTGAGATTTGAAAATCTAGCTAGCTGGGAGACAAAACCAGAGGATTCCGGCGAGTGACATAGCAAACGTGGAGACAAAAGCTAGCGCCCAGCGGCTGCTGCCGTGAGCTGACACACACAGTAACACCAGCGCGCTCGCAGAGATTCATTCAAATTAAGCTGGGAGACAAGTCTTGGTTAGCTTGTTAATTACGCCTAGCCGGCGGTGGTCGTCGGCGGTGGAGAGAGACCGGGTCGGAGCCCGTCTACTTGGACAGCTTGGACATTTAATAATGTCATTTCATTTCATGCTCGCTCTAACGTGTTTCTTTTTTGGTTGACCAAATTATGTATTCTTAGTTTCTCACATCTTTTCGGCAATCTTCAAACACAGAAGTTTTTCTTTTTAGACCCGTTGAAGCGCATAGTGGATCGAGCTTGAAATAAATAGCCTGGATCGAATTGCACCTAGGGCAAACGGGTGGAGTTCAAGCGAGCTCATACTAAAATTCGAGCAACCTCATATAGAGTTGAGTTATAGGTTGAGATGTAAAAATTGATTTATATTTATCTTGTAACGATCTAGAGTTGATCCTGGGGTAGTTCCTTCTTTTATATAATCCAGTTTACCGCTTCGCACCTTGTTTCATTTCTTATTTTTCAAGCTAAAAAATCATTTTTCCTTACATATAAAAGGAACTAAAATACCATCCACAATATAAAACAAAAATATAAACTTCCATATTCCCTTAATCAAATATCATCCAAATTAGAATGAATATATCTCATCGACAACATATAAGGTGCTGATTTTTTCCATTTTATGTTAATGTCTACGAAATTATTACATTATTATATATTTTTAAGTTGTCAAGCTAAATTGAGCCAGCTAGTATTGGCTCAAGATTAACCTGTGTTCCTGTCGAGATATATTAAACATCGTGTCATTTCTCGTAGAGTCCATCTCAAGCAGCTCACGAGTCTCAAGATTTGCTCGTCTTATCAATCTGTTTGACACCGTTATTAATCTAATCATAAACATATATTTACCTGAATCATAAACTTAACTCACATTTGCATGAGTGAACTACACTCTTATTTTTCCGCGGGGAGTGAACAGCAATTATTCGACAAATACAGTGTTGTTCCCGTATGTTAAACGCCTTTTTGTGCAAACAAATTTAGATTAGTCGGTGGTAAAGAATGCTGCCTCTGCGCGCACGTGGTGGCAATAATTTTGCAGTGCCGGAGAAGTCACTACTCACTGCGCGTTTTGGAAGAAACAAGCTGAAAGGTTCGATTCAAACATAACAAATGGAAACAAAGTCGTGCTTAATTAGCACGTAGTGCTAACGAAGCATTGAGCCAGCTACTAGTACTAAAGCCGTGTGAACCTGCCCACATTAGTGTGCGAGTGCGCGCGGTGATCAATCTGATCGATCGATCGATCGATCGAAGCAGGTTCGTACGTACGTCGTGCTACTCAAACATCGACCACGACAGCGATCCAACGGGCAACTGCTGGGATATACTATGACAGTAGAAACTGTAATCCCCATCGTCTGTTTTGACACGGTCCAGGGGGACTACTTTACTTTAGGTCCAAAATGCATTCGCATGCACATCGGGTCACCGTGACTTGGCCAAATCGATTAAAGAGACGTATTCCCTCTGTTTTTAAATACTCTCTCCCACCTATAATACTCTTCGTTAATTTAGCAACCTTTCGTCCGGCGCCTACGTGCGTGCACGCACGCACGGCCCGTGCCCGGCGTCCGCGGTGCGCGCGCGCGTGCCATGCTCGGCCGCTCCCGGCAACAAGTCACGGCGATCGGCGGCGTGAGCGGTCCAGTTTCGGACCCCAGAAAATCCTTAACTACGGTGGTCACGGAACGAACTAAACAAGCCCGTGCGTCATGCATAGTAACGCGATCCGTTCACGCATGATCACGCATCTGTCTTTCGATCGATCGGCACATGGCAAATGGCATGATCGACGGGTGGATAGGCCGTCGACGTCAGGGAAACAAAAGCCCGCCGCCAGCTGCATACGTACACCTACGTATATATATACAGAGGGCTGCGCACATACTGTACTATATGCATACGTACGTCGCACGCCTCGTACGTATAATTCCTTCACGTGGAATGGAAGCAAAGTCAATTGGGATCAAGGAGAGCGAAACCTGGCCTGGTGGACCGGATCGACCGTCCGTCTCTCGTCAACGTGGTGCTACACTGATTATTACTGAATTTACGGATAGGGATCGGTGGCGGCGACCGGCGCGGCCACGACCGACCGACTGACCGCGTGCGCACTCTCGTTCCATCTGACCGGTTCGCGTGACTGACGACGGCGCTCGCCAAGTGGCCGGTCGATCGAGCCGTGTCAAATTAACCTGGGCGCACCAACGCAGCTCGTGGCGATGTAAGCTTTCTAAGCTAACCACCAGTTCCCCGTTTGGCTTATCACAAAAATCCACGGCTTTTGCTGATAACAGAAGAACGTCGAGCGATTTATTTTCGAGCCTGCAAAACATGGTTTTTATTGTTAGGAATAGACAAGTTGTATTCCCTGGGGGCCAAAGGCCACAATATATAGTTACATGTACAGGTGATAATATGCAGGAAAACCCCCTAACAGGTGGGGAAATACACATATACAAATATACATCTAACACCCCCCCCCCTCAAACTCATGGTGGATCCACAACACTGAGTTTGGAGAGTAAGAAGTCATGCTGCGCTCTAGTTTGTGCCTTTGTAAAGAAATCCGCCAACTGCAAATCTGAAAGTACATACTGAAGCGCAACAACCTGAGCCTGCACCTGAGCACGTGTATAAAAAGCATCAACACCAATATGCTTGGTAAGCTCATGCTTGACCGGATCACGTGCAATACTGATAGCACATGTACTGTCAGACAAAAGTGGAGTGGGTGTCGTAACAGAGACCCCAAAATCTGCAAGCAACCACCGTAACCATGTCACCTCAGCAATCAACAAGGCCATAGCTCGCAACTCAGCCTCTACACTCGAACGGGAAACTGCAACCTGTTTCTTCGTCTTCCAAGCAACAAGCGAACCACCAAGAAACACACAGTAAGCAGAAAGTGAACGACGATCCGAAGGATCACTCGCCCAAGTAGCATCCGAGTAGCACCGGAGCTGGAGAGAGCTGGAACGAGGAAAGAAAAGGCGACGAGTAATCGTGCCACGAAGATAACGAAGAACACGGAGGAGATGACTATAGTGGACAGTGGTAGGAGCTGAGACAAACTGACTCAGAATATGAACAGGATAAGAGATATCAGGACGAGTGACAGCAAGATAAACAAGACTCCCAACAAGATGGCGATAACGCGTCGGATCAGGAAGAGGATCACCATCAGTAGGACGAAGCTTAACATTAAGCTCCATAGGAGTCTCAACGGTGCGCTCATCCCCAAGAGCAGCACGAGCAAGAAGATCCTGAATATACTTTTCCTGAGAGATAGAAAAGCCATCAGAAGTGGAAGAGACCTCGATCCCAAGAAAATAGCGGAGAGGACCAAGATCGGTCATAAGAAACTGCTCACGAAGACGAGCCTTAACAAAGGCAATATACTCAGGATCATCACCAGTAATGATCATATCATCAACATAGAGAAGTAGAAGAGTGCGTCCACGAGGAGAAGTGTGGACGAACAGCGCTGGATCATGAGCGCTGGGAGAGAAACCAGCAGCAGTCACCACAGAGGCAAAACGCTCAAACCAGGCACGAGGGGCCTGTTTCAGGCCATAAAGAGAATGCCGAAGGCGACAGACCATCCCATCAGGGACAGAATATCCGGGAAGAGGCTGCATGTAAACCTCCTCACTCAACTCGCCATTAAGAAAGGCGTTCTGAACATCAAGCTGAGACACAGACCAGTGTCGAACAGAAGCGACAGCAAGAAGAGTACGCACAGTGGTCATATGAGCCACAGGGGCAAAAGTCTCATCATAGTCACGGCCGTGCTCCTGCTGAAAACCACGAGCCACAAGACGCGCTTTGTAGCGCTCAAGAGATCCATCAGAGCGGGTCTTAATTTTATAGACCCACTTACACGTGATAGGACGAACACCGGGAGGGGGAGAGACAAGATCCCAGGTGCCAGTGCGCTCAAGCGCAGCAATCTCCTCAGCCATAGCAAGCTGCCATTCAGGATGACGCTCAGCATCCCGATAAGAAGTCGGCTCGGAGGCAACAGAAAGACCGTACTGACTAGGAGAGTAACGGTCTGGAGCACGACGTGGACGAGTCGCCGGAAGAGGAGAGGGAAACTCGTCAGAAGAAGAAGACATATCAGAAGAAGAAGAAGGGATATCAGGAGGAGGATCTGGAACATGAGTGCGACGAGAATAATGAAAGGGAAAAGGAGACAACGGTGAGGTGGGCGGAGGATCAGAAGAAGAAAGAGGAGAACTAGGTGGGGAGGAGGACAACAGAGTCGAAGAGGATGGCGCCGGGGACGAAGAGGGCGCATCAGAACGAGGTCCAGGAGGAGGGACAATAGGGATAGAAGGAGGTGCATCAGGAAACAGAAGAAAGGAGATATCATCTACCGGGTAGGTACCAGAGGTGGGGCGAGGGTAGAAGGGACGCGTCTCATCAAACGTGATGTCACGAGAGATGCGCATCCGACGACCAACAGGGTCCCAACAGCGATAGCCCTTATGCTCATCACTGTAGCCGAGAAAAACACACTCAACAGACTGAGCGGTCAGTTTGGTGCGTTCACGAGGAGGGAGAAGAACATAGCAAACGCAACCAAACGAACGAAGAGGCGAGTAGTCTGGAGAACCACCAGAGAGACGCTCGAGAGGGATGCCACCCTGGAGGGCAGCAGAAGGCTGGATGTTAATGAGGTAAGTCGATGTAGCGACAGCCTCAGCCCAGAAATGCGGCGGAAGAGAAGAAGCAATCATCATAGCACGGGTGGTCTCAAGAATATGACGATGCTTACGCTCGGCGACACCATTTTGAGCATGCGCACCGGGACAAGAAAACTGAGCAAGGGTGCCCTGCTCAGCAAGAACACCACGCAGGTGCTGAGAGATATACTCACCAGCAGAATCAGCATGGAACACACGAATGGGCGAGGAATACTGAGTGCGGACCATGGCCGCAAAGCGCTGATAAATGGAAAGCACCTCACTGCGAGAGCGCATAAAATATAACCAAGTGTGACAAGAAAAATCATCTATAAAGAGAACATAGTAGCGATGACCTCCTTTCGACGGGAAGGGAGCTGGACCCCAAACATCAGAGTGAACAAGATCAAAAGGACGCTCGGACACAGACTCACTGTGAGGATACGGTAGCTGAATCTGCTTACCAAGGCGACAGCCCTGACAATCCAAAGAAGCGTTTCCGGAGACAGACCCCAGAACACCTCGATGAACTAAAGACGAGAGTCGAGAACCACATAAATGTCCAAGACGATGATGCCACTGCTGAAAAGAGCTAGTAGCGACGGCTACAGATGCCGAGGAACTGACGACGGTGGCATCAGAAGGAAGACGAAGCCAGTGAAGCTCCCAAAGGCCATCATGGCGGCGGGGGCCAGCACCAAGCATAGTGCCGGTGCGACGATCCTGAACAGAAAAGGAATCAAAGTCGAGAGTGATGCTACAATGAGAGTCGACGATCTGACTACCAGAAAAGAGTTGCATGTTAAGTTGAGGAACATGCGCAACAGAAGGAACATGAAACGAGGAAGTACTAAGAATGCCTCGACTAATGACTGGGTGGGGGTACCATCGGCAGTAAGAACACGAACAGGAGGATCGACAGGTCGAACAGAATGCAACAAGGAAGAATCAGGAGTCATATGAAAAGAAGCTCCAGTATCAAGAAGCCATGGAGATATACCTGGAGAAGGAGGAGGTGGTCGCTCAATGCCAGAAAACTCAGTCGCAGAACCAGCAGAACCTGTCGGTGAAGAATCCCAAGCAGCAAGCAGACATCGAAGCTGCGCTATCTCATGCGCAGAAAGGGGCACAACTGGAGAGGTCGAGGTACAATCAGGTGCCGACGAGGAGCTGTCACCCACACACACAGAGGCCGCCAAAGGTGGCGACGGAGAGCAACACGCCGATGAAGACAGAGTCGACGAAAGACGATTACAATCGTCTGAAGAAGCCGCAAGAGTCGATGTCGAGCGGCGAGCCGATGTAGACGGGGTCGGCGAAGCGCGGCCATAACCACGTGAAGAGGCCGCGAAAGTCGATGTAGAGCGACAGGCCGACGTAGACGGGGTCGGCGAAGCGCGGCCATAACAGCGGGAAGAGGCCGCGAAGGTCGACGACGAGCGGCGAGCCGACGTAGACGGAGTCGGCGGAGGGCGGCTAAAACCGCGTGAAGAGGCCGCGAAAGTCGATGTAGAGCGGCAATCCGACATACACGGTGTCGACGGACAAGCACCAAGGACCGAAGAAAGGCCCGAGTGCAAGACGGGAGCAGCGGAAGGCGTCATCGGTTGAGAGAAAGAAACGCCCGACAACAAGAGCAGCAAATTTTTATTTTTATTTTTTACTTTTTTTTGGAACAGATCACGTTGACTGCAAAGAACAGAGGACAGATGAGATGAAATCCGGCCGATTCAACGCAATTGAGCAGCCGATTGAGGGCAAAAACGGCCGGATCTAGTAGATCAGAGGCCAAGCAACCAATTCCCCACCGGATTGCAAGGAGAAGGGCGGGCGGCTGGGATCGAAGCAGGAGGGCGGACGGACTTGCTGGCGGGAAGAAGCAGGAGGGCAGGCGGTCCAGGGACGGAGGCGGGCGGCCGCTTCGGGAGGCGGCCAAGGACCCTGGACTCGCGTGCGGGAGACGAGGCCGGATCGGCGGGATCGGAAAGGACCGCTTGCTGGCGGTCGACTTGCTGGCGGGGCCGGCGGACTTGCTGGCGGGTCCCGTCGCGGGTGAAGTCGATCTGCAGATCGAGGAGTCCCGTGCTGGCCGGTCGGTCGATCTGAGGGAGCGGAGGGCGGACGGGGCGAGGACGGAGCACCTAGTCTCGGACTGGAGGCCGAGCCACCCAAAATCGAGGAGGCCAGACGAGGGCGGGGAGCGGCGGGACGAGGCCGGAGGGAGCTCGTCGGTGGCGAGGAAAAGGCGGCGGCGGCGGCCGGACGCGGCGGCAGGAGGCCGGGGCGGGCGGCGGCTGCGGCTGCGAGAAGAGGAGCAACCTATGGCTCTGATACCATGTTAGGAATAGACAAGTTGTATTCCCTGGGGGCCAAAGGCCACAATATATAGTTACATGTACAGGTGATAATATGCAGGAAAACCCCCTAACAGGTGGAGAAATACACATATACAAATATACATCTAACATTTATCTCCTTCGAAATTCTTGAAAACAATGTTTATCCACAACCAAAGGTAAGCCCAATAACTTCCCAGGCCAACGTACGTGGGTGGCATTTCCTAAAACGCGGAATAATTTGATCCGTGGACCGCCGATTGCATGGTCAAATCAATAGCTGCATGTTGGATAATTAGGCACAATTTCCATTATTAATTCCAGAATATTAAATATGACAATAGCAGCTACTACCACATGTAACTCGAACATACTAGATGTACTAAACAACAAGATGAACGGAAACAGGCAGTAGCTAAACATGTACTCGCAGAACATGATGAATAGACGAACAGCAGTAGACCGCACGTACCGTTCGCTTGCAGATGTAGTCGTAGCAGTAACGTTGTTGATGACAACGTTGGAGAAGACCGGTCGAAGCAGACGGCGATGAAGACGGCGGTAGGCAGCACCGCCCGACTTGGATGGAAGACGACCCGTGATGAAGAGCTTGAGCAGTCGCGCAGAGCGCTTCCCAAAAACCTAATTCGCCCTCTCCCGTACAGGATCGCAAAGGCGAGTGGTTCCGGAGACCTGCTCTCCCGTTCGCCGGTGCACGCCGGCGCTCGGGATGGAGTAGACTACGGAGGCGGCGCAAGCAGCGAGAGGTGGTAAAACCCTAGATCGGTTTCAGGTGTGTACGGCGTGTAGCCAGGCAAGAGTTTATATAGGCGCGGACGCACAGCGGAAAAACCCTAGGCAACGTGGGCCACGCCCACGTCGCACGTCCGAGTCGGTTACAGTAGCCCACGATCCGGGAGCGACCCGAACTGGCTAGCTGTGACGCGTCCGTCAAGGACTCGGTCAAACGTTCGGTTTTCCTGTGCAGCAAAAAGATAAGCTCGGCTCCGAGGCTCAATTCCGCAAACCGCGGCGCGCGCGCGCATCGTGACGTGTCGTGTCGTGTCGTGTCGAGTCGAGTCGAGACGAGCGAGCGAGGAGGAGGAGGAGGAGCGCGCGTGTGGCACTTCTCTTCTCACTCACTTACCAAGTGGTGCAACACCCCACCTTATATGTTGGTCTACATCTCTCCCAACTTCCCATGTGGGACTAAACTTAGCTCCCACCCCTTGCCTTTGTGCAGCCAAAAACTTGGGCTGCATTCCAAATGGGCTTACACACATGGGCTTTGAGATTTCTAGGAATTTCTGAAATCTACTATGGGCTCATATGAAATGGCCCAATATTTCAACAATCCCCCACCAGATCTCAAATGCCCATTTAGAGATTTGCCAAACCTCACTACTTGTTTATATACCAGTGTTTCAGCAGAGACTGTTAAGTTGAACTTCCGCCTAGAACCTTAAGCTACGTCTATCAGCAACTTGAACAATGGACTACGCCTTGAATTGCAAGTTTTGTGCGTCAAGATTTCACTCAAAGTCATAACCAGTACATGGCTGCCAGTAGCCTACCCCGCGGGTTGGAGCATATGCGTCGTACTCCATGGTCTCTTCATGAGTTTACTAGAGATCACCCAAATCTCATAGACTGCGACGTTTAACAGTCGGACTCATATAGGTGTGTTCTTTCAAGAATGCTCTGTAGGACAGCATCTTTGCTAATCATAGCCAACAGAAACACATTAAGGCATGTTGCCAACCTGCCTTACAGATTTTGAGAGTTTTGCATCTTCACTTAGAGAGGGTTACAGAATACTCTCCTCAGTTAAACCACTAGCTTGTTTTCCCAGGTCCTAATTCACGGGATCTCCGATCACAAAGGTTGGGTTACCGCTATGGCATAACATCTATGGGTCTCAAACCCATCTCCCTCGATGCACTATCTATCACATTGCGTGATAGCCCCTTAGTAAAGGGATCTGCCAGGTTTTTGTCTGTTTGAATATACGTAACAGTTATTACTCCGGAGTTTCGCAATTTCCTGACAGACTTCAAACGTCTTTTAACGTGTCTTGATGACTTCGCGTTATCCTTAGAATTGTTCACTTTGACAATAACTGTTTGGTTGTCACAATTCAAGAGGATGGCCGGCACAGGTTTTTCAACCACCGGCAAGTCCATCAAGAGCTCACGCAGCCATTCTGACTCTACAGTGGCTGTGTCTAAAGCAGTAAGTTCTGCTTCCATAGTTGACCTCGTCAATATGGTTTGCCTACATGATCTCCATGATACGGTGCCACCTCCAAAGGTAAACACATACCCACTAGTGGCTTTGATATCATCTACATCAGAGATCCAATTTGCGTCACTATATCCTTCAAGCACAGCAGGGTGCCCTGAATAGTGAATCCCGTAACTCATTGTACCACATAGATAGCGCATGACCCTTTCAAGTGCATGCCAATGATCAATACCCGGGTTTGACATGAACCTACTCAACTTGCTCACAGCAAAAGAGATGTCAGGTCTTGTCGCGCTCGCTAAGTACATGAGTGAACCAATGATCTGAGAATACCTCAGTTGATCTGTTGGTTCGTTCTTGTTCTTACGCAATATCACACTGGGATCATAAGGTGTTGGAGAAGACTTGCCATCAATAAAGCCAAACCGGCTCAAGATCTTCTCAACATAGTGGGATTGCGATAAAGTAATCCCACTCTCGTTCTTATTTAGCTTGATGTTCAGGATCACATCAGCTTCTCCCAGATCTTTCATATCAAAGCACTTTGACAAGAAAGACTTGACCTCATGTATTACTTTCATGTTTGTACCAAAGATGAGAATATCATCAACGTACAAACACAATATAACACCTTCGCCCCCACCATGGCGATAGTAAACGCACTTGTAAGCCTCATTAACGACAAAGCCAACAGAAGTTAAAGTTCTGTCAAACTTCTCATGCCATTGCTTAGGTGCTTGTTTCAGGCCATATAAAGATTTTAGCAACTTGCACACCTTTGTCTCTTCACCTTTTACCACAAATCCATCAGGCTGATCCATATAGATTTCCTCTTCCAACTCTCCATTGAGGAAAGCTGTCTTTACGTCCATTTGATGAACGATAAGACCATAGGAGGCAGCCATGGAAAGTAGTACTCGAATGGTGGTTAGTCTTGCGACAGGTGAATAGGTATCAAAGTAATCTTCGCCTTCTCTCTGTGTGTAGCCTTTCGCTACAAGTCTCGCCTTGTACTTCTCAATAGTACCATCAGGCCTTAGCTTCTTCTTGAACACCCACTTGCAGCCCACAGGCTTACAGCCATGGGGGCGCTCTGATAATTCCCATGTTCCATTAGAAAGAATCGAGTCCATCTCATTCTGGACAGCTTCTTTCCAATCATCTGCATCTGATGATGCATATGCCTCAGCAATGGATTTGGGAGTATCATCCACAAGGTACACAATGAAATCATCACCAAAGGACTTTGCAGTCCTCTGTCTCTTGCTCCTTGTAGGAGCTTCATTGTCATCCTTCTCATGAACGTTCTCAAAAACGTTCTCATGTGGTTGCTCAAAATAATCGTCAGATGCACTAGATTCAAGAATTATCTCAGAAGAAAATCTAGCAGTGCTATGCATATCTTTCATAGGAAACATATTCTCAAAAAATGTTGCATCACGAGATTCCATTATAGTGTCAACATGCATATCAGGTACCTCGGATTTAACTACTAAAAGTCTATAGCCAATGCTCCGCTGAGCATAACCTAGAAAGATGCAGTCCACAGTCTTTGGTCCGAGTTTGCGTTTCTTTGGGATGGGAATGTTGACCTTCGCCAAGCATCCCCAAGTGCGCAAATACGAAAGTGATGGCTTTCTCCCAACCCACTCCTCATAAGGGGTTTTATCTTTATTCTTGTTAGGAACTCTATTCAGGACATGACATGCAGTCAACAAAGCCTCCCCCCACCATGCCTTTGATAAACCAGCAGTGTCGAGCATGGAATTCACCAAGTCAGACAGAGTGCGGTTTTTCCTCTCGGCCACCCCATTGGATTGGGGCGAGTAGGGAGGCGTCCTCTCATGAATAATACCGTGTTCCTCACAGAATTCGTCAAAGATTTTAGGAAAATACTCTCCACCACGATCCGACCTAAGACGCTTGATCTTTCTCTCTAGTTGATTTTCAACTTCAGCCTTATAAATTTTAAAGTAGTCTAAAGCTTCATCTTTAGTTCGCAACAAGTAAACATAGCAAAATCTAGTCGCATCATCAATCAATGTCATGAAATATCTCTTTTCACCTTTTGTCAACACACCATTCATCTCGCATAGATCAGAATGTATGAGTTCTAGAGGTGCCAAGTTTCTCTCCTCGGCCGCCGTATGAGGCTTACGAGGTTGCTTCGATTGCACACAACTATGGCACTTAGAACCTTTGGCAATAGTGAATTTCGGAATTAAACTCATGCTGGATAGCCGAGACATCAAACCAAAATTAATGTGACATAAACGAGAATGCCAAACACTGGTATCATCATTAACACCGCCACAAATATGGTTCACGGATTTATTACATAAATCTGAAAGTGAAAAGCGGAACAAGCCTCCGCACTCATAGCCTTTTCCAATAAATTGTCCATGCTTGGAAATGACTACCTTATTCGACTCTAACACAACCTTAAACCCATCTCTGCAGAGAAGGGAACCGCTAACAAGATTCTTGTTCATAGAAGGGACATGCTGCACGTTCCTCAGCTGCACGATCTTCCCCGAAGTGAACTTCAGATCTACCGTGCCAACACCACGAACAGAGGCATGTGACCCATTGCCCATTAGGACGGAGGAATCCCGTGCGGCCTGGTAAGAAGTGAACATAGAGATGTCAGCACACACATGAACGTTAGCACCCGTATCAATCCACCAAGAGGGAGATTGAAATACCGAAAGAACAGTAAATAGATTACCATACCCATCAGTATTGCTAGCAGTCACGACGTTGACACTCTTGGCCCTTTTCCCTCTGCGGTCTGCGCGTTCTGGGCAGTCCTTGGAAAAGTGGCCGGGCTCTCCACAAGTGAAACAAGTTAGATCACTCCTGTCCCTGTTCGGCTTCTTCTTCTTAAAGGTTGTAGTCTTTACAGGCTTGTTGAAAGAGGGCTTGAAGTTCCCTTTATTCTTGCCTGAGGATTTGCCTTTCTGCTGGACAAAGTTAGCAGTAGCATGACCCTCTCCTTTCTCAGTAGTGTCCTTAGCACGAGCCTTCTCCTCAACATCAAGGGACGCTATCAGATTTTCAACTGATATCTCCTGTCTCTTGTGTTTGAGAGCTGTGGCGAAGTTCCTCCATGAAGGGGGCAACTTAGCAATAATGCAACCCGCCACAAACTTGTCGGGTAAGGCACACTTAAGGAGTTCGAGCTCTTTGGCAATGCACTGTATCTCATGAGCTTGTTGAACCACAGGAAGGTCCTTAGTCATCTTAAAATCATGAAAGCTCTCCATGATGTACAGTTCACTGCCAGCATCTGCAGCACCAAACTTGGCGTCCAGTGCGTCCCAGAGCTCTTTCCCGTCTTTTATGTGCATAAACACATCACACAGACGGTCAGCAAGAATGCTCAGAATACATCCCACAAAGATAGTATTGGCTTCCTCAAACTTTTTCTGATGATCGTCAGACATAGTTCCTTCAGGTTTGCCTTTACTAATCTAGAACACTTTCATCGTGGTCAGCCAAAGCTCAGCTTTGTACTGCCACCTCTTAAAGTGCACACCAGTAAATTTATCCGGCCTCAGTGCATCGGTAAAACCAGCCATTGATAATTCAGGAAATTGCCTACAATTAGGTTTTTGGATTGTTGGATAATTAGGCACAATTTCCATTATTAATTCCAGAATATTAAACATGACAATAGCAGCTACTACCATATGTAACTCGAACATACTAGATGTACTAAACAACAAGATGAACGGAAACAGGCAGTAGCTAAACATGTACTCGCAGAACATGATGAACAGACGAACAGCAGTAGACCGCACGTACCGTTCGCTTGCAGATGTAGTCGTAGCAGTAACGTTGTTGATGACAACGTTGGAGAAGACCGGTCGAAGCAGACGGCGATGAAGATGGCGGTAGGCAGCACCGCCCGACTTGGATGGAAGACGACCCGTGATGAAGAGCTTGAGCAGTCGCGCAGAGCGCTTCCCAAAAACCTAATTCGCCCTCTCCCGTACAGGATCGCAAAGGCGAGTGGTTCCGGAGACCTGCTCTCCCGTTCGCCGGTGCACGCCGGCGCTCGGGATGGAGTAGACTACGGAGGCGGCGCAAGCAGCGAGAGGTGGTAAAACCCTAGATCGGTTTCAGGTGTGTACGGCGTGTAGCCAGGCAAGAGTTTATATAGGCGCGGACGCACAGCGGAAAAACCCTAGGCAATGTGGGCCACGCCCACGTCGCACGTCCGAGTCGGTTACAGTAGCCCACGATCCGGGAGCGACCCGAACTGGCTAGCTGTGACGCGTCCGTCAAGGACTCGGTCAAACGTTCGGTTTTCCTGTGCAGCAAAAAGATAAGCTCGGCTCCGAGGCTCAATTCCGCAAACCGCGGCGCGGCGCGTCGTGTCGAGACGAGCGAGGAGGAGGAGGAGGAGCGCGCGTGTGGCACTTCTCTTCTCACTCACTTACCAAGTGGTGCAACACCCCACCTTATATGTTGGTCTACATCTCTCCCAACTTCCCATGTGGGACTAAACTTAGCTCCCACCCCTTGCCTTTGTGCAGCCAAAAACTTGGGCTGCATTCCAAATGGGCTTACACACATGGGCTTTGAGATTTCTAGGAATTTCTGAAATCTACTATGGACTCATATAAAATGGCCCAATATTTCAACACTGCACACTTCTGTGTCCCTCGCATGTGAGGCCCTACTCGCTTCTTTGTCTTACAAGTTAGAACAAGAGAGCTAGAAATATACTTATGTATGGAATTATGGATGGATCGAGTACCCAGATAATGACGGTGATAGTATATGTTTTCTGTGCCAGTTTCTATAGTTAGACAAGTGACTGGTGAACATTATCTAATTGCATACTCCTCTCAAATAAGTATATTTCTAGCTCTTGTTCTACTAAAAAAAATTAAGCTTTATCCCACGAAATAAACTATGACCAGCCTGTAAAAAAACTAGCAACATATAAAGCGGGTATAATATGAATCTATATTTCAAGACTGATCTACTCACACTAAATTGGTGCCGTAAGTGTTGTCGCTTTTTCCAATAAAATTCATCAAACTTTAAAATATTTGTTTTAGGGAAAAATGTAGAAGTGACTTATTTGTGGATGGAAGGAGTATCATTAAATTGTCAAGGGAGTACTGTATAGACACTATAGGTAATACCTGACAGTAATGTGAGCATCTCGATTTGAATTGTCATGGGGTCGAGTCATCAACATGATAATCATCCACTTTGTGTGAAGATGCCAAACGCAATATATTCAATCAATCCTTACAAGCCCGATCTTGAATATAAATAAAATTGCACATAAGTTTCAGTAAAATTGATGTTGTCTTCCTCCTACAGTCCTACACGCATTGGCGATGCCAGTGAGTGAAGCTTGATGCTGCCACTGGGCCTCGAACCATGTCAGAGCTAGCAAAACATTGTTGACGCAACACCGAGAAGTCGGCACGGTCGGAGCAAGAATGTGCCCGTCACAATGATTTGTGAAACATATTGTTGTCCCGCGGGTGAGACGGATCTAGGGAGACATGATGTCTCACTAGCTCCGCGACAAAAGGCAAAGGCGACCAAATCTTGCTAGGTAAATATGAAAATTTCGGGCCCTGAAATGAAAATTATTTGCAGAACACAAAGACGAGTATTGATTGAGTAATTTTTTTTTGTCAAAGTATCTGTAATGAAACATAACTTTGCCGTTCGGCTTGAAGGGTGGGACGAGGATGGCACCGGGCCTTCGCTCTCTAATGCTTATATTTGTCGCTACATGTATCTTTAAAAAAAGCCTATTTTTTAAAATGGAGATAATACCATTTATTAGCTACACGAGTAAAGTGACATTTGGAACGCATGTACTCCCTCCGTTTTAAACTATATGATGTTTTAGCTTTGTGAAGTAAATATATCTAGATATTTTTTAGTGTGTAGATGCACTTAACCCTACACACTAAAAGATATCTATATATACTTATTAGCTTTATAAAAATAAAACATATTATATTTTAAAACGGAGGATACTCTGACAAAAGACTGGGCATTACAGTCCAAGTACAAGGTGATACTAGATCTGCTGCACATCACGTTGGTCGTTGAATCCATCACGATTTCGATCGTGCTCGCCGGGTCCCACACTCCCACGACACAAAAGTGTCAAGTGGAGCCATTAGCCAGCCGTTCACATATCCGGCATCCTCGATCGATCACAGGCTAGTGGGGAAGGATCACGCGAAAAGTGGCCGGGAAGTCTTGGACGGAAACGGAAGTAGCGGAGGCGGAGCGTAAAGCGAGACAGGCTAATGACAAGTCAGGATCATCTCGGCTTGACCCCAAAACCCCGCACTGCACCGACTCTTGAGCCGTGACTCCCTCGCTGCTTTGGCTTCACCTGCCTAGCTAGTGAAAGATGTTCACATAGCCTTAATAGATTTGCTTTACATCTACTTCGAGGGCAGTGTTTTGGCACTCAGGAGTATATGCTATCGGTTTTTAAAATATGTTTTAAACAAAGTTTAAAATGTTAAAAAAAATTACGCGTAGGTCTCACATTCTATGTCCTGACAAAGTTGTTTCATGAGAAAATGATATTTTTGTGTTATATGTAAAAAAGATAAATTCTGGTGCTAAAATAGACGTTGCACGAGATTTTTTTTTTGTCTTTTTACATAGGACACAAAAAATGTTGGTTTTCCGTAAAACTTGTCACATGCACATAGAATGTTGAGATGTACGTGCGAAATTTTTGTTTGAATTTTTTTGACATTTTAAAAATGTTTTTCCCGATGGTGGGAGCATATGCTCCCATGTCCTGAATCGAATTTCCGTCCATTTTCCCTCTTATTAGTATGAGGTGAGAACATAGTCGAGACCATCATAAATTAAAATTGTAGTGACCAAACTCGTCGGATTTCAATTTAAGTGTACATTAATATATAGCAAAGAGAAAGGAGTGAAGATTAGGTGCACATAGGCATCAGTGATTCTTTTTAAAATAAAAAGAAAATTATACTTCCAAACTTCAAAGAAGTTAAAAAAAACAGATGTAGCTAACTATTTATCCCACAAACATGTAAAAATCATGTTTAAATATTTTGAATTTTGGGCTACACACAAATAACAAATGTTTAGATCTAAGTATGTATATTTTCAAATCTACATTCTATCAATTTTTTGTGTAGCCTTAAAACGTTGCATGCTTGTAGGTTACATCATTAACTATGTTCATATTTATTTTTATATTTTTTGAAACTTTAAAATTTTAATTTTGAAAAAATAAAGTGATTATTACTTGAACCGGGGAGGCAAAAACACTTTCGGACGAAGTGTGCGGTTATTACCGTGAAAGAGCATGGCAGACGCATAATCATTCACCAGCTTGTTGTGGCAAAGCTTTTGACTGAAGTTTACTTCTACTCGTCTAGCGAAACATTTTCCTAGTCTAGACCAAACATGGCTAGTTAGCCGAAAAAGAGCCCATCGACTGTACGTACTTGCATCGATCGATCTACTCCACTCCAAGCAAGATCGACCACACTGCTGGTTGTTGGCTCTTGCTATGTATATATACACGAGTAGCCTCTGTATAGTTAGCCCCTAGTGTCGATCGAGTAGAACATGTGAGCTAGCATCGGTTGGTCGGTGAATGAGTACGAGTGCAGAGGGGAGTCACTCTCTAGCTCGACACGTTTTGCCCTTCTAGACCCTCGCTTTCGGCCGTTGCAATGTTGCTGTTGTTGCGGCGCGCGTCGTGATTAAATGCCTCGCCGTATAAATCACGTGAAGAAGACCCATCTATAGTAATCAAACGATTAATTGGTCCTATGAACGACGCCATTCTTCCATCAATTTGTTTTCATTAGTCACCGCACCATTAGGCCATCCATTAAAATGTCAGCTCGTCCCAGGATGACACAAATCGTACCACCACTAATATAATCTTAAATTAAAAAAGAATGCGTGTGTGGGCATGCATGACCGGAAGCCCGCAATCGAACTGACCACCACAATCCAATGATGGCACGGAGGGCTGGACAGTAGTGGAGGGGCTGTAAGCTGTGGCATCACCAGGTGGATCGAGCAAATGGAGCAATAAGATAACCTTGTCACCGAGTGTTTGTTTGTTTGCTTGTTTATTCGGATCAAATGGAATACTCCGTACTAAATAACTAATGGTGCTCCGTGTGTTGCGCAGCACCTAGCTCGTCACGTTGGTGAGTGTGTTTGACTCTCGTGGATGTGTTTGCTGCATGCGGTGGAGCGAGCATTATTGCACATGCGTGAAGGCATCGGTCAAAAAGGGACGAGCTCTGAGTGGATAAACTGGATCGATCTATGCCGCCGTCGTCTGATCCAGTTTTGGTGGTGCTGAAGTCACAGCTCGTTTCAGCTTTGAATCCTAACTCCAAAATTTCGGTGGGTAACGGAGCAGAGACTCCGTTTTGGGATGCGCCTTGGCTAGATGGGGAGACACCTAAGAAAATTGCTCATCTCATCTATATGACCTACAAGACAAAATCAAAGCAACAAAAAAGGGCAGCAGCTATATCGCGAGCTTGAGCTAGAAACATAATTAATGGGGAGTTAATCAATCCTTCAGTACAAATATCTAATGTTGTTAAATCCCACATCTACCAACGAAATGTTGATATATTTCCTAGGTTTTGAGTTGATGGGTCCATCACGGTCGACACAAATGATGATGAATCTGTAAAATGGTTGGTTTGTGTGTACCAACCATCTTCATCTACCGTAGCAGATCCATAAACTAAAAAATCAAGGCATGCGCAAACCAACCATTTCATATCCAATATAGTGCGAAATTTTTCCCACGGTATAGCAAGCGTTGTCACATGCTCCGCTCGACGGGGTGATTGAGTGGCCACTTCTGTTGGCTCTAGATATCTGGATCTATGCTAACACCTCACATGTTTGCAGTATCTCCGCATCCTAGATCCAAACATGGTAACCTCACCTTTCACATGTTTGTCATCTCGCTGAACCCTAGATCTGCTATATGAGATGCCCGCAGACGGTGGGTAGCTAGCCCGAGGTTATTTTCTATCGGAGGAGACAGTTGGATCGTGATTCGATCGAATCGTCAAAGGGCGGCGGAGAGATGATTGTGTGATGGCGAGGAAGAAAGGCGACAATTTTATGATGGTTGTCGATGTAGGGGGGCAAACCAAAGGAGGGGTTGATAGGAATGGAAAGTTGGATTTTGAAGTTGATGGCGCAAACTAATAACTTAAACAAGTGAAGTCTATGTTTCCGGGTTGAGAAAAATGTGGTTTGACGCGCTCGTAGTGTATGGTTAAAATGCATTGTCGTATAAAAATGGAAGAACGATTTTCCATGGCAGATCTGTATCGCTCAATTAGGTGAGGGTGTATTTTGATCTGATGGTTTATGGTTACTAGTTGAATGCCCGTGCGTTGCTACGGGTCTTTGAATCTTACAAACATAAGCCATGTCAATATTTTTGACGATATGAAGTGAGGAATACGCAGACAAAGAAAACATCTTAATGAATGTTTTTTGAGAGCACACTGTTTCGGTTACTTAAACTGCAAGTTATACACTGGTACTATTTATGTTTCAGATTACATATTTTCTTTTCTTGTAGAATACTTATTTTATTGTGCAAAGGCCACAGAAGCAATTCTTACTCATAGACATTACGAATTACAAGACATATTGATTGTGTTTCCTTTTAAAAGATACTGGCATCTCCATAGATAACTTCACCTATGAATTATAAATTAATTAGTTAGTCATGTATCACCTCCCTTAAAATACTCTAAATCTTGGAAAAAACACTCATATCACATAATAAATAGTCAATTATTTTAGGAAAATACCATCTCCCTCAAAAGAATCATGAGCACACGTATTTGATAAGACATGGTATGTTTCTGATCTATAATGTAGAGTTGATAGCAAATACTCCTGTGGCATACTTAATCGACTCCTTTCCTTGATCTTGGATACTTCGTCGACCCCCATCTTCCTCCATTGCTTCATGATTGTCCTTCATCTGCTTCTCCATTTCAATGTCTTGTAAGGAACACAACCAGAAAAGTGCATGAAGTTGACTATCACTTTTTATGCTGAACAAATTACGCTAGAACATGCTTGTTAGATGATGGTATTCCAGAATTATCATGATTCATGAACTCTCTTAGCAGTCCAAATTAATGGTTCAGAGTTGTTCAACAGTCCAAAAAGTTGTCTATTGTGATCAAAATGAGTTGCATATGTAGAAATTAGTACTGTATACATTGAATCAAGTTTTCCTATAGTTAAGACAATATTAACTTCTCAATGTTCTCTCTGACTGCATATTTGCACACACGCTGACATATTTTCATGATATCTGCACCGCTAAACTCTTGCATGTATTTGGGAGATTTCCTTGGACAAGCTTTGAAAATTGGAGCCTCGAGGCATCATCAGGAAGTGGAATGCATATGAAATGATCAAGACGCCCTGGGCTAAGGAACGCTGAGTCTGCGATGTCGGGCATATTTGTGGTTTTCTTTGCATTCATGCCATCCATCTATCTAATTCGGAGGTAGCGGCGGAGAAAGTACGGGACAGTAGCGAGACTGAAGAGCAGGCCCCCCCTCCCCCTCCCTCCCGTGTCGCCCCCGCATGGCGGCCGGGAGGCAAACCCTAGATCCCACCGCCCTCCCCCTCCTCCGTCCTCCTCTCCCGCCGCCGCCATGGGGCGTCGCCGGGCGAAGCCCTGGTGGCGCTGGCGGCGGCGGGGACTCCTCGTTCCCCTGCACGGTGGAACGGACGCGGCGACACGCTCCCGGGCTGGGGCATGGCTCTGCGTCGGGAGCCATGGCGGCGGCGCTCGGGCTCGTCTGGTGACTTCGACGTGACGGGCGGCGAGGTGGTGGTGCGCGCCTTGGTGGATGGCGGCCGTCTGGTCGGCTTCACCGGGCGGCGCGGGCTATGGGCGGCGCAGGCCACCGGTGGCGCGGTGGTGGTGGGGGACTGCTGCTTGTGGTCGACGGCGGCTCTGCGGTGGGGCTGCGTCGGGGACGACTCTGGCGGAGGCGGTGAGGTTGCAACGCGGCGGCGGCGGCCATAGCACTGCAGCGCGGCGGCGGGCTACTCGTGCTGATCTGGGCCTAATTTGGGCTGCTCTTGGTCTGAATTGGGCCTGATTTGGGCTGATCTGGGCCTAACGGCCCTGCTGCTGCATCCGGTCGGAGACCACCTTAGGTGGTGGAGGATGAACCCCTCCCGTTGGCAGCTGCGCGGCCGGAGGCCAGATCCGAGCTCCATGGTCCGATCCGTCCGCCCTACAGTGTACCGCTTGTTGTGTCACAAGAGCTGGACGCTGAGGCGGCGGCCTCGGAAGGTGGACCCCATGGATGGCTCTACAACAAGCGACGTGGCGGTGGTGGTGGCCTCGCTCTTTGGTCATTTGGATGGCGAGGAGCAGGTGGCGGGAGGTCCTGGAGTTGACGGTGCTTCGGCAAGTTCTTCTCCCAGATCGTGTTCTGGAGACCGGACTCGGGGGCGACGGGCGGTCTGACTTATCGGGTGTGCGTGAAGGTTTTTTTCGGGCGAAAGCTCAGCGTTTCGACGCCAACGGCGGCGATGCCTGTGGGTACCGTTACCCTTTTGGGGGGCGCCGTTGCGGCTACCTTTACCACGCTAGGGCTCCGGGTGAAAACCCTTGATCGTCTCGGTCTCAACATCGGCGGCGGGTGCGTCGTTACCCTCTTGAGGGCGTCGTTGTGGAGCTCCGATTTCTCTCAGACTTGTGTCGATGTCTTCGATGGCAAGTCTTAGCTCTTCTTGTACTTTCTTGTTTATTTTGATCTATTGTGTAAGAGGATCTCCTCATCACCTTGTATCGGTTCTGCCGTTGTGTGGCTTTATTTATAAAGTGGGGCGAAAGCCTGTTTCGAGTATCTAATTCAACAATATATTACCTGGATGTCGACCTTGGGCAACGACCGCCCCTCACAGTCTCAGGCCACCGCCTGCCCTTGGCCGCTGCAGCCGCTCGACCAGCAAATGAGTTCGCCCCCAAAATTTTAAATAGTTAGTACTCAGCCGAAATTCTTTTTGGAAAAATGAACCAAATCCATTCTAAAATTTGTAGATGCTATCGGGAGGTCATCCTTTATCTGATCCCTAAATTCTTTTTCAGATTTTTTCTGTAAATGACCTCCTGCAGAGGGGGATGGTTTTAAGAAATTAGACGCTAGATATCAAGAAATTAACAGCCCCACAAATTAATGAGACACAATAGTACAGAAGAACTGTTCCTACCATACATGGCCAAGTTCGGATAAGTACGCACGCATAATTTTTTCAGATTACTTCTTAATTCTTCCCTCTGGATGGTATTGCAGCCAGAAAGATAATCGTGTCCTAGTCAATCTTTCCACTTCTCTTATACCGAAAACCTCAAGGTACAAGAGGATGAATGATCTAGCAAGCTAAGTATTACACCTGAGCTTCCCTAAATGATGAATCCCTTTTAAATCAAACATTACAGACCGCTATAAATCATTCTGTGGAGTCGGACTTAATTGTAGTATTATGACTTCTAACATTGAGAAGTAAATTAAATTGATGAAATAGTCATTTCATAACAAATTTTTTACATCGCTGATATATTTCTAAGATTGTTGTGTCCTAGAAAAAATATATCTATCTATGCACTTGAATCTGATTGCAATATACTGACTTCTTAGCCAAACAGTTCGATTGCAGTATTCTAACTTGTTCGCCTAACAGTTCGATTACATTGCTACAGTTTTGCTTGTGACAAAGTTCACCAAAGCCTATTTATTTATTTATTTATTTTAATTTGTAATTACAGCAATCTATACGTATTAGATATGACCTGGTTAATGTTATGCCATGCACAAATGTTGAGATAAAGGAAAAACTGGAAGCCTCTAAGCAGTGGCGGAGCGTGACCAAAAGCAGAGAGGGGGCCAAAAAATTTTTTTGCCACCAAAGAAACTCTTCATGCTAATTTTTTAACAGATCCATGCTAATTTTGTTGTAATTTCATTCGCAACATGACGAGATGATTTTCAAGATTGAAAATGCACTTAATATCTTGGTTTACACAGGAATTTACATAGCAAGTAAGAGAGGAAAAATAATTTGTTTGGCCAAGATACTGTTGGCCAGCAGCGATTTCCTTTTTAGATGGAGCAGCGATTTCCTTTTTAGATGGAGCAGCGATTTCTTGATTTTCTATAAAATTAGCGTACAAAGCGATGTGTAGTTCTATTTTTCTTTGTAAACAACGGAGCTAATCCCAGTCGATGACCCAAGCACCAAGATTAAAGAAGACATAATATACTCCAATATTATATTGGGCACTGCCCGTCCGGCACCATCCTAGCACATAACCAATGGGAACAATGGGAACAATGGGCTGACGAAGTGCAGGATGAGACCGAGGCCCGTTTCCCCTTGCTGAACTGTGCTTGAATAGAAACTAGATGATGCCCCGCGCGTTGCTGCGGGAATATGTTAATATATACTCCCTAAACATATTTGCTGCGGGAGTATTTGAAAAATTGGGAACATAAAAGTAAATGTACATTTAGTGATGGGGGATATCAGTGAAGCTATAAGTATATTTTTTCCCTAAGCACCCTGCCAAAAGTTGCAACGAATCTTACATATGTTGTATTTATTAATTTGAATAAGTTAAACACTATGAATATGTCTCGGCCTTGCAACTTGACCCCTTTTAAAATATATATCATACAATCATTCTAGATAGTTATTAAGAAACATAGTATTATATACTGTAACAAAAGAGTGCCATGTAGGTTGATATTCTATATTTAGTGTACATACTACAAAGTCTTGGATATGCTATCCCCAGATTAATGCATCAGGAGGCAAGGTCACAATAAAGGCACAATGAGAAAAGGGATACTGAAATGAAATCAGAGATTAGTAAAGTACTCAAATAACTCAAATCTCTTAACTAAGGAAAGAGGGCGATAGCCAATATTTTTCAGAAGAAAACCATAGGGAAGCATCTAGAGTACGACAATCCTGCGTTGAACATGATAGATATGCTCATTTCCACTTGGTAAGTCATTGTTCGCCTGTAGATCCACAATAGCCACTGCTCCTTAAATAGCTTTCGTTGAGTTTCTCAATTTATCTAACCGATAGCCTAGCTGGAACATAGCGTTTGAACGATATTAAAGCATAGTACACAAAACAATAGGAAGGCAGTGCGGAAACTTACTCCAGTATTGTTCATTACTTGCTTAACTTTCAACACTACCTTAAACAATGATAATCAAATTAATATTATGTTCACAAATCACATTTAATACTTGGAATATATATGGTTATACCATTACTCTCACGGGAAAAATAAGTAAATTTTTGAATTTGATTCTTTGCAAATAAACAAGAGACCAATAGATCTATTGATTGTTTGCCAGTCTATGAATGCATAAAACGAATAAGAAAAATAATAGAACAGATGGGAGGAGTATAAGAAAATGATAGAATGGATGAAATATAAGGAATTTGTCGGCCATGGTAATAATTAAATTCAGTGTTCTGCTTCGCTGCGTTGTAGATATGATGAACACGGGATACCCAAAAAAAAGGAAACACACATAGGTGTATACTCGTCGTTGCTACCGCATCCATGATCAGAATCACTCTGCATAAATAGAAACGTGTGTTGTATATAATTTCTTCGCAAAAAATATCTTTTCAGATAAAATTTAAGAAGATGCACTGAAAATATGCAATGCTTTTAGTACTACAGAAGGAATGCATATGTAGTAGACCTGTACAATTAACAGGGGTGACCTCACGAGTGAGCGCTGGATGCTAGCTAGGAGTGGCCACTTCATACGTCCAGCCTAAGTTGCGCTTCAGGTCGTCGTTCTTCAGCCTATATTTAGGAGTAGTTTAGCATGGCAGAGAGGGGACTCGGGGGAGGGTTGCTCTGGCCGCACGGAGGCATTAGGCATCGATGGGTGGCAGTGCCGATCTTGGATGTTGTGTCACACACGACACTGATGCACCGTAGCGTGACATGCGGAGTCGCAGACGGTACCAAGTTCCTGTGACGCTGACGAGTGGGCCACTGGGTGGCAGGTGTGTGTAGGCTGGCGTGTGCCAGAGTCCTGCGTGTGTGCGTGAGTATTTAAAGAACCTGAGTTGTAACAGAACGCAAGCTTGATGATGGAATAGAAATCAAATCTCCTCGCTATCTTCCTTCTTCTTCTTTCTTTTGTTCCAAGTCAAGCGAGAAAGGAAGCGACCTCACGCTGGCAATCATACCAGCAAGGGGGTGAATACACTTGGTATCAGATTCCAGTCCGATCGGCGAGGATCCGGTGCGCGGTCGATTCCCAATTCGTCCGATTTTGAGCCTAAAATCCCAGCAAGCGGTCCGAATTGGGTGCGGTTCTCTCTGATCCCCACCCAATTTCGATAATTCCAGGCGTTGGTTGCTCAGATCCGACGAGGATTCTCACCACGGCGCCTCCCAAGCCCTCCCCGCAGACACAGCTCGTCCTTGAGGCCATGGGCGACGCAGCGGCGACGACGGAGGCCTCCCTCAACGAGATCCGGGCCAGTCTGGATCTCCTCCACGGAAATCTCGCCCGCATCGACACCACCCAACAGCAATTGAAGGAGCAACTCGGCTTGCTCGCCGATGGTGTGCAGGAGAGCACGCGTCATCACGATGAGGCGGCGCGGCGTCTCGCGGCGCTGGATCAACGCGTCGGATCTGCGGTTCCACCCCGCGACCTCTCTCAAGGACGCCCACCATCGCCGGAGGAAGATGACGACGATCCCGTGGCGCAAGCACCCCATGGCAAGGCCACGCTTCGTCCAGCGCATGTAACCTGGACCGGCAACACGCCAGGTGCGTCCGCAGCCACGTCGGTGACCGGTGGTGGCGGCGACGGCGACACAGCAACAGATTTTGGTGGCGCTGGTATTTTGGGCGGCGGTAGACCGGGCGGCGCTGGTGGCGGTGGTTATGGTGGCGCTGGTGGCGGTAGAACGAACTCCGGAGACCCAAGCACTAAACACAACCTGAAGATGTCCTTCCCTCGATTCGACGGTACGCAGCCACGCATTTGGAGAGATAAGTGCCTCGATTACTTCAAGTTATTCAACGTTCATCCCTCGCTTTGGTTGATCTCCACCACACTGCATATGGACGGGAACGCTGCTCTCTGGCTCAAGGCCTATCGGTTGCGTCACGAAATTTCCTCCTGGCCAGTACTGATGGCGGCGGTCGAGGAAAAGTTTGGCGCTGATGACCACCGCAAGTACATGAAGCAACTGCTATCTCTGAAACAGCGTGGCACGGTGGAGGAATATCAACAGCAGTTTGAGGAACTGTCGTATCAGGTCGCAATTCAGAACCCACATTATGACGAGCAATTCTATGTGTCACAGTTCATTCGAGGTCTCAAGAGTGAGCTTCGTGCAGCCGTTGAATCTCAAGTTCCTGATACAGTGGAACGTGCTATTCTTCTGGCACTGGTCCAGCAGGAGATCTTAGCAGAAGCAAAACCATGGGCACACCGTCCGCAGCCACAGCACAAGCCTGAACTGGCGGTGCCTCGTGCTGATGTTCCTCGACAGGCAGCAAAGATAGGCAATGGCGAGCTGTGGAGAGACAGACAGCTGCGCGACTACCGTAAGGCCAACAACTTATGTTTCCGGTGTGGCGAGAAATACGACCCAACTCATCAGTGTGCTCGGAAACTCACTGCTGAATTGCACGCGCTTGCCACAGAAGACACACCAGAGCAGCTGTCCGATGAGGTCCTCAACATGTTGGAGATGCAGGATATTGCAGAAGCACAGCAACTCAGTCTCTCCATTCATGCTCTGGCTGGTACTGAGTCCAACGACACCATTCGTCTGAGAGCAATGGTGGGAAATCAAGTGCTCCTTATTCTAGTCGACTCAGGCAGCACCGGCAGTTTTCTGAACTCGTCCATGCTACCGCGGCTGAATTGCATTGTCCAGCAAACCTAGCCAGTGACAGTTCGTTTGGCCAACAATGAAGAACTTGTTTGTGACCAGTGTGTGCCAAACCTTTCATGGTGGGTACAAGGGGAAACTTTTCACACTCCTATGCGAGTGCTTCCTCTCGGTGCGTATGATGCAATCCTCGGAGTCGACTGGCTTAAGAAACATGGCCCCATCAAAGGTGACTGGGCGCTCAAGACACTCAGAGTCACCAACATGGGCAAGCGTGTCACTCTGCAGGGAGTTCAACAGACTGAAGTGGTCACAGTCAGAGAGCTACCAGTTGAGCAGTTGATGAAATGGACAAAAGGAAATGAAGTGTGGGCTATGGCAGTCGTTCACCCTGAGCACGCTGAGCAGATTGCACCAGTACCACCAGAAATTCAAACGGTTCTGGACAATTTTGAGGATGTGTTTGCTGATCCCAAAACCCTGCCACCATCTCGGCCTTATGATCATGCTGTGACCCTTAAACCTGATGCTGTGCCGTTTAACTGTCGTCCTTACCGCTATTCCCCAGAACACAAAACAGAAATTGAAAAGCAAGTCAAGCAAATGCTGGAAGCAGGGATCATTACACCTAGTATGTCTCCATTTGCTTCACCGGTCCTTTTGGTGCTCAAGAAGGATGGATCCTGGCGGTTTTGCATCGATTACCGCCGACTCAACGAATTGACAGTTAAAAATGTGTTTCACATGCCTGTTATCGATGAGCTTCTTGATGAACTCGCTGGGGCCACGGTGTTCTCTAAGCTGGATCTGCGCGCAGGCTACCATCAGATAAGGATGCGAGCAGAAGATGAAGCAAAAACTGCATTCAAGACTCACCAAGGACATTATCAGTTCAAAGTCATGCCATTCGGGCTCTGCAACACACCGGCTACGTTTCAGTGTATTATGAATGTGGTGCTCGAGCCCTGTCTTCGTAAATCTGTACTGGTGTTTATGGACGACATACTGGTCTACAGCTCATCGTTGGAAGCACATGTGACACATCTCACAGAAGTCCTCCAGCTGCTGAGAAAGGCTCAGCTGTTTGTCAAGACTAGCAAGTGCTCGTTTGCCTGTGACAGCCTCGAGTACCTTGGCCATATCATCTCAGCCGCTGGTGTCGCCACGGACCCCAAGAAAACTACAGCAATGCTTGAGTGGCCTCAGCCCACAACTGTGACAGAGCTTCGAGGGTTTCTCGGTCTCACTGGGTACTATCGCAAATTCGTCAAGAATTACGGTGTGATCGCCAAACCACTGACGAACTTGTTGAAGAAAAAGGCTTTCGAATGGTCCGATGACGCCACTGCAGCCTTTCTGGAGCTGAAACAGGCCATGACTTCTACCCCCGTTCTCCGTCTCCCCGATTTTCACAAGCAGTTCGTCGTGGAGACCGACGCCTGCGATTCGGGCATTGGCCCTGTTCTCATGCAGGACCAACACCCCATAGCTTTCCTCAGCAAGCCATTGAGCAAGCAGCATCTCTCTTTATCCATCTATGACAAAGAGTTTCTCGCACTCCTGATGGCTGTCGAACGCTGGCGCCCCTATCTGCAGCGAGCGGAATTCGTGATTAAGACTGATCATCACAGTCTATGCTACTTGGACGATCAGCAGTTGCAATCACCTCTTCAGAAAAAAGCCATGGCAAGGTTGATGGGACTGCAGTTCCGTATCGTTTATCGCAAAGGAGCTGAGAATCTGGCGGCCGACGCTCTGTCTCGAGTCAGTCATCTCATGGCCATTCGTACTCAATCCACTGTCCAGCCGGCTTGGCTCCAGGAAGTGCTTAACTCGTATGTCACTGATGAAGAAGCTCAGCGACGACTCACGGAACTTGCCCTGAACAGCCCAGATGAGCATGGCTATGATTTGCAGGAAGGCATCATTCGCTTTCACGGGAGAATTTGGATTGGTGCAAATTCAGCACTGAAAACGAAGTTGATCACCAGTTTTCACTCCAGCGCCATTGGTGGCCATTCTGGCGCCGACGCGACTTACCAACGAGTCAAGCGACTGTTTGCTTGGCCTGGCCTGAAAGCACAAGTCGCCGACTTCGTTCGTCAGTGTGACACTTGCCAGCATGCTAAGCACAGCACGACACATCCTGCCGGCCTTCTACAGCCGCTGCCAATTCCCTCTGGACCTTGGCAAGACATCACGATGGACTTCATCGAGGGCCTGCCTGTCTCTGATGGGTACAACTCTATCCTGGTGGTGGTGGATCGCTTTACTAAGTTCGCCCATTTCCTTCCACTTCGACACCCATTCACTGCTCCTTCTGTGGCTCGTCTGTTTGTGGACTCGGTGGTCAAGCTGCACGGCATGCCTCGCTCAATTGTGTCTGATCGTGATCGCATCTTTACCAGTGCATTCTGGAAACTTCTGTTCCAACAGCTCGGCACCAAACTCAAGTTCACCACGGCCTACCACCCGCAGACGGATGGACAGAGTTGAGCGTGTCAACCAGTGTGTCGAGATGTTCCTGCGTTGCAATGTTCAGGAAACACCAAAGCAGTGGCGCCGTCTTCTTCCTATGGCTGAGCTCTGGTATAATTCATGTTTTCACACTGCCTTGGGCTGCTCTCCATTTCAAGCTTTGTATGGCCACGAACCCAACTTTGGCGCTCTTCCTGAGCTGGAACCTGATGCAACTTCTCCTGTCGATGCATTCTTCTCTGAACGAGCGGCACACCTGGAACTGCTGACTCGCAATTTGGACGCTGCCCAGAATTGAAAAGAGCCGTCACTGGATACAATTGAGGCAGTACCTGAGACTATCCTCGACCGGCGTATGATGAAGCGGGGAAATGCGCCGGTGGTTCAAGTTCTGATCAAGTGGGCACATCAACCAGACGATGCGGCAACCTGGGAAGATTGGGATGTGCTGTCGACCAGGTTTCCAGCGGTTCTCACTTGGGGCCAAGTGAGTACTCCTCCAGGGGGTAATGTCACACACGACACTGATGCACCGTAGCGTGACATGCGGAGTCGCAGACGGTACCAAGTTCCTGTGACGCTGACGAGTGGGCCACTGGGTGGCAGGTGTGTGTAGGCTGGCGTGTGCCAGAGTCCTGCGTGTGGGCGTGAGTATTTAAAGAACCTGAGTTGTAACAGAACGCAAGCTTGATGATGGAATAGAAATCAAATCTCCTCGCTATCTTCCTTCTTCTTCTTTCTTCTGTTCCAAGTCAAGCGAGAAAGGAAGCGACCTCACGCTGGCAATCATACCAGCAAGGGGGTGAATACATGTTGCCTGAGTCCAGATCCATAAGAACGAAATCAGATTATGAAAAAAAAAATTAGATCGCATATGTACCAACACCTGATGGAAATTTAGCTCAGCGTCATATTTTTAGATCAAGGGAGGAAGAGCAGAAGATTGAAGACGCACACCTGTACTGGAGGATGATGCGAACAGGTCGGGGACTCCAGGTGGATCTTGGAGATTAAATAGGAAAAATATACACGGACTCCTCGTATGCTGCCGTTTGTTCTTCTTGGCGGAGATAGTGGGCGAGTAAAGAGGGTGCACTGGAGAATTGACGGGGAAGAGGGGGCGGCTATGACCGCAGTCAGTGTTCTGTTGACCTGAGTAAATGTTAATGGAGAAGATGAAGTAACGGGCTGCATTTACTGTGGGCTGAAGCAACGGGCTGCATGTTTGTGACGGTGTGCTCTGCGACGTTGCTTTTGCAATAACGTACGAATCGCACAAGGTGCTAAGTAAAAGGATGACGTGGCTTCACCAAAATCTAGGAAAATCAGATAGTGGGGGTCTCTTATATAGATATAGAAGATAGGAAACAAAAGCTTGCCGAGTACTGTCTAATTACGCTTTGAGAAGGTAGGGGGGGCAGTAGCCCAGTTTGGCCTCCAAGGCGCTCCGCCCATGGTAAACAGTCTAAATGTAGAATCGAAATAGGAACTTATGTTCAGAGTTCGACGAATGATTGCTCCCCTGGCTTGCCATGCTTGTAGCGGCCGGCCGGCGTCGTTCTTCCAGGGCCGATTTCCCGGCCGGCTCCGTCACCAGCGGCGGCAAGGAATTGGAATGGCGTAGGCGGGAACATGAACTGATGCGTCCCTGAAAGCGTTCGCTCGCTCATATAGGGAATTGAAAGGAAAGAGATCAAGCGACCGGAATAAGGTGATTTGTGCCATATTGGGAGGGGATTTGGGACGCCGACGCCGGAATTTATGGGGACGGGATTTGCCAATTGCCATGAGGCTCCGGGAGGGAGAAGCTGTTGCGGGAGGCGGCCATTACTGGGGAGCAGCGGCGGCGCTGGCGGTGGTGATGGAGAAAGTGAGGAGACGTGTTCCTACCTTGGTGGGTGTTCCGTGTCATGAAACCCATAAGAAAACGCAATTGAACAATGCCGGCTAAGGGATTCATGGAGGCTTGGGACGGCGACGGCGGCCCAGGAACCCACAAGATGATGCTCGCCGCTGTGGACACGAGTTAGGGAGGATAGCGGCGCGCAATAGCCTGAGGCAGCGGAGGCCGCGGGCCATGGCAGGTGCGAGCGGTGGCGGGTGGTGTGGAACCCTAGGTTGGAGGCTTTGGGTCTACAATTAGTTTTTTTCTCATCGGAAAGCTGTTAATTTGGCAGTGGCAAAATGGTAAAATAACTAGTCTGGTATGGGTAGAATATGGGTAGAATTGGAAATCAAAAGATGTAGAGAAAGTGGCTTCACCAACTCAAAACCAATAGTAAAGATGACATCTTGTTGGAAGCTTTTGGCGACACTATGATGCAACGAGATCACCGAATGCTGAATTTAGATGCACTTCCAACATGATTATCATATTAGATATTGAAGGAAGCACCATGATGGGTGTGGATAGACATGGGCATTCCTTTGGCCGGGCTTTTTCCCACTGGGCTTTGAAAAGCCCAATAAATGTGAAACTTAGGTCCTCCTCGTGTTCAAATAGCTAGATTCTCCATATTAGTTTGAGTATTTTTGATATATTAAAACCCTGTTGGTAGTTCTAGATCGACTTTAAAAACCGTTAGATTTGCACCACAATTCATGCACATGAGAATTGGATCAATGAGAATTAAGTTAGTTCTAGGTTGGTCGAGAACTAGTTGTGTCCCTATTAACAATACATTAATAAGTATACAATTTCTTAATAAATTGTTGGATGCAATGTTTTTGTGTGAAAACTGGGCTGGCTTTAGGTAGAAAACTAGGTCATAAGCTCGGCCCAACCATTCATCGACCCTTGGGCCCTCGACATCACACCGGGCTTTTTGGTCCTCGGTTGGGCATTTATTCACAATATTTAGAAAGAAATCACCATTGAATGTACAATATCTTTTTTACCACATATAAATGAATTGCCTATAATAGATTTAGTCGAGCATAAATTTGAACGACCTCTATCATTAAAAATATGGAAAGATGTTAATACCGGTATCCATCGATATATCGTGCGAATCTAGATAGATACAAGTCGCGCATTAATTGAGCTGAGCACCATATTTTCTCCACAACTCATGACAGGCCTATTCCAGTATAATAACTTTCCAAGTTCATCTCCTACGGTAAAACCTTTCCTAATCTCAGACCCTCCCGATCTCGCGTCGACGACGGCGGCGGCTTGCAGTAGGTTTCGTGAAAAATTGATCGGTACCATTAGGTTTTCCCGTCGAGGGAATTATATAGGCGGAAGGGCGGTGTCAGAGTGTGAGCCAGGGGCCCACACCACACCCCGGCGCGGCCAGGGGGTGGCCCGCGCCATGGGGTGGTGCGGCCGCCTCCTGGCACCACTCCGTCTCTCCTTTGGACTCCGTGACGCTTCGGGAAAAATAGAAATTCTGGCTTTTATTTCGTCCAATTCCGAGAATATTTCCTGTGTAACTTTTCTGAAACATAAAAATAGCAAAAACAGGGAACTGACACTGTGGCGTCTCGTTAATAGGTTAGTTCTATAAAATGCATAAAAATGCCACGAAGTGTAACAAAACACAAAGCAAATGGTGTATAAACAAGCATGGAGCATCAAAAATTATAGATACGTTTGAGACGTATCAAGCATCCCCAAGCTTAACTCATGCTCGATCTCGAGTAGGTAAGTGATAACAAAACAATAATTTTTGAGGTGACATGCACCATCACAATCTTGATCAACGATGTACAACATTGAGTGCTGAGATCAAAGCACTTAAAACATGGGCATGAAAGACATAATCTTGACAATAAAACTTAGCAACCATGTTATAACATGAAAAGTAACATAAATGAAAGATCATGAGTAATGAAACAATGAAAGTTAAGTGTGTGTTTCAACCATATAGAAATACATAGCAAAGTAGTTTTCAGCTTGTCCCTCATGGAATAGCAAAACATAAATGTATAGGACACCTTCAAGTTTAAGAGGGCGACTAGATACAAATAATTTTAGAACAAGCAAAACCATAATCATGAATCAATCAATAATAAATTTTGGAACTATGCACATTAAACTCAGAATGACAACTATGCTCTCATAGAAGGTGCATAGAGGTAGAAGGTGGAGACTCAACATAAAAGTAAAAGAAAGGCCCTTCGCAGAGGGAAGCAGTGATTGCAAGTTTTATAAACCTCCAAAAATTATGATACTTACTAGCTTTGAGCTCTCATTGCCCAATCATAGGCATCTTGAATGGTTAAGGTTAATGCGAGTATAATTACGAAGCATATGCTTAACAAATCATAAGTTGAAAACCTCGTGTCCCATGAAGTATGAATACCCAAACCTCATGCTACTCGACTTAGGTCCCAAGCAAGTTCTTATCATTGTAAGCATACATGTATCATCGTGAACCGCCAACGGGGTACCTATTGCCCAATGATATAGAACAAGCCCACATCAAAATGACAAGACAAACAGACAATGAACACCTCGACATCTCTTTTATTTACCATTGGTATAGCTTTTTATTGTGAGATGCGTCGTCGAATGTTCACTATGGGCATGCTATAAATTTCCACCATGAATGATGCATGACTTAGATTAGCGGCCCAGGAGTTTCTCTAACACATATACAAACTCCATGAGCTCACAAGATCCTAACTTATTTCTCATCGAGAGTATCCATAAACAAAAGATCACGATATCAACTAAATGAAAGAAAGTGCAATGTTGAAAGCTTGCCCCATGATGGCATGGCTGGGCTAATTTCCAACTTACAACTTGCAAGCATAACATCAACATAAGAGAGCCACAATGTCAAATTTATTAAAATTAAGAAAAGTAAAGTGTACCATCAGGTTCGTGAGAGCTTTACTGACTAATTTTCACATAACACAAAAAAGTTTAATTGGAAGGATAGATAAAAGCAAGTCGAATGTGCTTGGAATAGCAAATTGCTAATAGGTATGTATGGTGGACACATGGGAAAACTTCTGTTTTTGGGAGTTGGATGCACGAGTAGAGCTCATACTCAGTTCAAAATGAAGGCTAGCAAAAGACTGAGAGCGGCCAACTAAGAGAGCAATAACGGCCATAATCATACATAGCGACAAAACATCATTAACCGAAGCATAAAGTGGTATCACAAGTCAAAAACCAAATGATTATAGAGGCTTATGGCGACTTGTTAGAGTCAAACATGTTGTAAGCATGCGCCAAGTCAACCCAAATAAAGCATCAAAGGAGAAAACCACAATAATATGCTCCCATATAACAAAACAACGCATGATTCTTTCAAAGGCACATTAAGCAATCTCAGTCGTTTGAGACAAGTCATGCTACAGCAAAAACTACTAAGCATACTATCAAAACGACATCAAACATGACATGCAAAAGTCTAAGCCACAGTCTAAACAAGCTCCCATTTGTACCACTATAGGCATGAAATATTTTTCTCTCTCTTTTCCAACACCATTCAATCCTTTTTGAAACCACTCTTTGAGATGAAAACCAACATAGACCAGTGATCTAAATACACCTTGATGCAAAGATAGAACAAGATCTGAACAAAAATCAAGGCGAAAAACAAAAGCTAAATGCAGTTCTAGAAAAAGAGAACACTCGTTGAACGATAAGAGTGAAAACTAGAGTGTTCTTGGCAATGAAAACCGGAGTGTGTCATCTCCAAAAGAAATTTGTTGGGGTCCAACCATTTATTGTAGCAAACAAAACAAAAGAAAACTGAAAGCGAAAGTAAAGACGCTCCAAGAAAAACGCATAGTACGTGAAGCAATAAAAATATAGTGTCTTGAAAGGTGACCTATTTTTTGCTGATGAAGAAGGGGTGCCTCGGGGGCATCCCCAAGCTTCGACGCTTGTACCTCTTGGATATTTCTTGGGGTGACATGGGCATCCCCAAGCTTGAGATTTTGTCCATACTTTATCTCATCTCATCACTCTCCATTCCCTACACTTGAAAACTTTCTTCATACAAAACTTCACACAATTCTATTAGCAACATTAGCATAAGCATGATAATAATTCTACCCTTTTGGTTTAGTTTCAAACTCAAATATACCAACCATTAAAGCATAAGCTACTGTAGCAACTTCCTCAAAAGTTCCATGATCAAAAGAACTCAAAAAGAAAGCGATCGAGAGGCAAACACAAAAAGTGGCAGAAACTGTCAAAATAGAACAGCTGACAAAGATCGATTTTTTCGAGGACCTTCTGCTGCTCAAATCGAAAAGTGCAAAACTAATAAAAGTTTGGAAATAACCCGGGTCATATGCACAAGAAATCGCAGATCAAAAAGATATTCTGAGAATTTTCGCGATTGTTTACGGTGCAGCGCAAAAATCTGTTTCAGGACAGCAACTTCCCCAAATCTTACCTCCCTCAAATTAGAGGTTCTTCTTGGCACAAAAATGAAATAAAAATGATAAGGAGAGGTCATTACAGTAGTAATAACTTCCAAGACTCAACAAAAAGAAAAAGTACTAAAAAGAAAACATTGGGTTATCTCCCAAGAGTGCTTTTCTTTAACGGCTTTGAGCTAGGCGCAGAAAGTGCAAATCAAGTATTCTCAAGCGATGAAGCATCAAGTTCATAATTTTCTCTAAGAATAGAGTCAAAAAGGTAATTTCTTCCTCTTTCTAGGGAAGTGTTCCATACCTTTCTTGAGTGGAAATTGATATTTAATGGTGCCTTCCTTCATATCAATGATGGCACCTACACTTCGAAGAAAAGGTCTTCCCAAAATAATAGGACACGAAGCATTGCATTCAACATATAAAACAAGAAAATCAACGGGAACAAGGTTATTGTTAACCATAATAAGAACATCATTAATCTTTCCCAAAGGTTTCTTCTTAGCAACATCAGCAAGAGGAACATCAAAATAACACTTTTCAAATGGTGGTAAACCAAGCATATCATAAATCTTTCTAGGCATAATAGAAATACTTGCACCTAGATCACATAAAGCATAGCAATTAAAACCATTAACATGCATATCAATGATGGCCTCCCAACCATCTTATAACTTCTTGGGAATAGAAACCTTTTGTTTCAACTTTTCTTCCCTAATTTTCATGAGAGCATTTGTAATATGCTTTGGAAAAGCAACATTCATAGAACTAGCATCAGGACTCAAAGCAAGCCTTTGCAAGAACAAAATAACTTCAGATATATTGCAACCATCAACATCAAAATCATTAAAAGAAGTAGAGCTATTGTCTTCCATAATTCAAAAAAATTCAACAATTCATCTTTCTAGCCATCTCATCTTCTCTTTCCCACCTAGCATGCAATTCTGCTAACATCCTAACATTTTCACCAATTCTAACCTGGATGGAATTCAAAGCCTTGCTTTCTTTCACATCATTATGCAAAAATTTTAGTTTCAGAAGTTCAACATCAAGAGCAAGGCTATCAACTTTAGAAGCAAGAATATCAATTTTACCCAACTTTTCCTCAACAGACTTATTAAAAGCAGTTTGCTTACCGATGAAGTCCTTGAGCATGACCTCAAGCTCGGAGGGCGCGCCCCTAGTGTTGTTAGAGGAATTACCATAAGAGTTGCCATAACCATTACCATTGGTAGAAGGATACGACCTATAATTTTTGCTAGCAAAATTGTTCCTATAAGCACTGTTGTTGAAATTATTATTTCTAATGAAGTTCACATCAACATGCTCTTCTTGAGCAACCAAAGAGGCTAAAGGAACATTATTATGATCAACATGAGCTCTATCATTAGCAAGCATAAGCATAATAGCATCAATCTTATCACTCAAGGAAGAGGTTTTCTCAACAGAATTTACCTTCTTACCTTGTGGGGTTCTCTCGGTGTGCCACTCAGAAAAATTTACCATCATATTATCAAGAAGCTTCATTGCGGCGCCCAAGGTAATGGACATAAAAGTGCCTCCAGCAGCTGAATCCAATAGATTTCTTGAAGAAAAATTTAGTCCTGCATAAAAGGTTTGGATAATCATCCAAGTAGTCAGTCCATGAGTGGGACAATTCTTTATCATAGATTTCATTCTTTCCCAAGCTCGAGCAACATGTTCATTATCAAACTGTCTAAACTTCATAATATCACTTTGCAAAGCTATAATCTTAGCAGGAGGATAGTATTTTCCAATAAAAGCATCCTTACACTTATCCCAAGAATCAATACTATTTCTAGGCAAAGATAACAACCAATCCTTAGCTCTTCCTCTTAAAGAGAAAGGAAACAACTTAAACTTAATAATAGCACCATCTACATCCTTATACTTTTGCATCTCACATAGCTCAACAAAATTGTTGAGATGAGCTGCAGCATCTTCAGAACTGGCACCAGAAAATTGCTCTTTCATAACAAGATTCAACAAAGCAGGTTTAATCTCATAAAAATTTTCCTCAGGAGCAGGTGGCGCAATAGGAGTGCAGATAAAATCATTGTTTTTGGTACTAGTAAAATCACACAACTTGGTATTCTCAGGAGTACTCATTCTAGCAAAACTAAAAGCAGGCAAGTAAAAATAACAACTATAAAGGAACTATTTTTTTGTATTTTTGATAAAAAGATGCAAGCAAAAATAAAATAAAGCAAAACAATAACAAAGTAAACGGTTGGAAGCGAGAGACTCCCCTTGCAGAAATCTTCTTTCTCCCCGGCAACGGCGCCAAAAAACTAGTTGGTGGTGCGGTGTTGATGTAGGAATATTATATATGAATAACTGCCTAGTTGGTAAACCCCAAGAGAAGGTTATGATGAGCATAGCAGCAAGTCTTCCCTTAGTTGTGAAACCAAGGTTTATCGAACCAGTAGGAAAAAGAACCAAACTTCCGAAGGTTGATGCCCGCTAGCTTTGCGACACTCTAGACAATGGCGCCAGAAAACTTGTGAAGTTTTGCTCATGCGTAGTTGGCGTGTAGCTTTACACCAGTAGCAACGTGGAACCTGCACACAACACAACCAAGCACTTTGTCCCAACTCACAGTGAGGTTGTCAATCTCACCGGTTTGCTATAAACAAATGATTAAGCGTATCGAGTGGTAAAAGATAGTAGTTTGCAAGAATGTAAATAAAGCAAGTAAAAGTAAAACGGTAATAGCAATGTAAAAGAACTGACCGGGGTCCACAGTTCACTAATGTTGTCTCTCCATAAGATAAATAACAACATGCTGGGTAAACAAATTACAGTTGGGCAATTGATAGAATAAAGATAGCATACATATGTCATGAGTATCACTATGAGATTCACTCTGGGCATTACGTCAAAATACATAAACCGAAATCCAATTGCATCTATGACTAATAATCCACTCTCGAGGTGTCATCCGAGCACCCGTTGAGTATTAAGTTGCGAACAACAGATAACTGCATTAAGCAAAGTGCGTAATGTAAACAAAGCAAATATCCTTGGACACAAGAATGTTGTTTTCTCCCTAGTGGCAATAGCATATCTACAACCTTAGAGGTTTCTGTCACTCCCCCAGATTACTAGAGGCATGAACCCACTATCGAGCATAAATACCCCCCCTCTTGGAGTCACTAGCATCTACTCGGCCAAGATATCTACTAGCAACGGAGAGCATGCAAGATCATAAACAACATAGAGATAACATAAAGATAATGATTCAACACATCAACTTGACATAGTACTAGTACTCATCGGATCCCAACAAACACAACATGTAGAATTACACAATGATGATCTTGATCATGATAAGCAGCTCACAAGATCTAAACATGAAGAACAAGGTGAAGAAGACAACAATCTAGCTACTGCTATGGACCCATGGTCCGAGGTAGACTACTCACACATCACTCTGGAGGCGACCATGGTGATGAAGAAGGCCTTCGGCAGGGATTCCCCTCTCCAATAGGGTGCTGGGAAGAGCTTCTCGACCCTCCCGATCGCGCGTCGATGACAGTGGCGGCTTGCAGTAGGTTTCGTGGAAAATTGATCAGTTCCTTTAGGTTTTCATGTCAAGGGGATTATATAGGCGGAAGGGCATCAGAGTGTGGGCCAGGGGCCCACACCACACCCCAGCGCGGCCAGGGGGTGGCCCGTGCCATGGGGTGGTGCGGCCGCCTCCTGGCACCACTCCGTCTCTCCTTTGGACTCCGTGACACTTCGGAAAAAATAGGAATTCTGGCTTTTGTTTCGTCCAATTCCGAGAATATTTACTGTGTAGCTTTTCTGAAACACAAAAACAACAAAAACAGGTTACTGGCACTATGGCGTCTCGTTAATAGGTTAGTTCTATAAAATGCATAAAAACGCCACAAAGTGTAACAAAACACAAAGCAAATGGTGTATAAACAAGCATGGAGCATCAAAAATTATAGATACGTTTGAGACGTATCACACACACTTTCATACAAGAAAAAGAATGCAATGCACAAAGTAGGGAAATCCCTTCAATTAGACACTCTCTCCAGTCACTCCTCACTCCAACTATCTTCCACAACGAGGGAGCTGCTTCAAGTCTGGCTACCACGTTCCTCATTTTTCTTAACTCAGCTGGGTATCATATATTTTGGGTTGTTCCTTGTTAAAATTCATATGAGTAGGTGCCCTATATTTGATAACCACACTACTGCATTTGATTTAGATAATACATACCATTGGTGTTTGCTGCATTATTCCTCAAGTTTCGTAGTTCTTACCTATACTCATGTTCTTGGTATGAGCAAAGCAAGGATAACCTGATTCATCATTTGAGATGGGATTTATTCTAGGCACAGCTGCAATAAACAAAACTATAAAGGGGAATTTGTTTGGTGCAACATTTGCAAGCAATCAGAACTAAAAGTATAATCTGACACATCATTCAAGATGGGATATATTCAAGGCACAAGTATGTGGAGACTTGCAAACAAAGAAACATATAACAAGGCACAATAAAATCCTGCATATATTCCTGTGATAAACTAAACTAGAAAATGGAAGGGCAGGAGAGAGATATAAACCTTGAAGTTTCTTCTTTTTAGTTGAAGCTGATGGCTTTTCTTTAGCTATAACTTCCTTTGTATCAACATATGAGCCATCAACAACAGAATCAGGGAGGGTCATCTCTTTCACATGTTCCGAGGAATTAAGCTCAGTCTTTCCTCTGAGAACATCAGATTTAACATTGGACTCAACTTGCTTAATCTCCACAACATCCTCTTTATTGACTCATTACCTGAACTCCTGTCTAAATTTAATTTCTCTGGAGAGCCAACTTCATCCACATTAGCTGTGGAATCTATGTCTTCCAAAGACAACTGGTTCTTGACCAGCTCTTTGTCATCATCCAATGACTGCAAATCCCCACCTAAGGAAGTAATGCCAGATGATGGCTTGACCATCTCTGTCTTAACCTCTAGTTCTAAATCAAAATTATTAGCATTCAATTTATCCTTTATATTCTTTTTGTTCTGTGATATATCATCGCATGAAATTGACTCACACTTAACTGGAGACCCTAAATCTGGGATAATCGCAGGTACCTTATTATTTAGTTCAGATACGATGGGCTTTCTATCCTCATTCACGAGCCCAGAATCCTTGCATTCTTCATTATTGGCTTTATTATGACTGGACTGGCCAATCGTTTTAGATAATACTTACGACTAACTTGTAATGTTGGCTATGTTGATTTTGGTGGAACGATGCGTGCCCTTTCGGGCCATCGGTTGCATGTTATATAGAGTAGGGAAAAGCCCCCTACATGGCAGTACAAGGTTTGTACGTGTATGGTCAGAGTACTACTCCGTACACATACACGTACCATATTACATATGCTAACATCCCCCTTGATCTAAAGCTCGAGAGAGATTTAGATTACGCTTAAACTCATCTAAGCCTTTTATAGGAAGAGCCTTGGTGAACCCATCAGCTATTTGGTCCTTGGTAGAGATGAACTTGATATCAAGACGGTTGTGTGCAATACGTTCACGAACAAAGTGATAATCTATCTCAATATGCTTTGTGCGAGCATGAAAAACAGGATTTGCCGATAGATATGTGGCGCCCAAATTATCACACCATAGACAAGGCTTCTCATGAAGACGTACCCCAAGTTCACGAAGAAGAGCTTACACCCATATTAATTCTGTAGTGGCATTCACCAAAGCTTTGTATTCAGCTTCAGTGCTAGAACGAGACACTAAATCTTGCTTGCGAGAAATCCATGAAACCAAGTTTGGACCTATGAAAATAGCAAAACCTCCAGTGGAGCGTCAATCCTCAATGCATCCTGCCCAATCAGCATCTGAAAAGGCACTAAGAAGTGTAGAAGAAGATTTTCTGAAGGTGATACCAAGCTGAGATGTATTTTTAACATAACGAAGTATGCGTTTAGCTGCAGTCCAATGAGCAGTAGTGGGAGCATGAAGGTATTGATAGACCTTGTTAACGAAAAAGACAGATCTGGACGAGTAAGAGTGAGGTACTGAAGAGCACCAACAATGCTTCTATACTGAGAACTATCCTCGGGACCAAGAGGAGTACCTTCATGTAATGATAATGGCTCGAATGGAGACAGGGGTGTAGGCGCCGGCTTACAGTCAAGCATGCCAACTTTGGCAAGAAGATCATGTGGATATTTAGCTTGTGTGAGGAGGAGACTATCAGCTATCCTCTTTACTTCAGTACCAAGGAAGAAGTGAAGATCACCCAAATCTTTGATGGCAAAGTGAGCATTGAGATCCTTAAGAAAAGCTGATATAGCATGATCGGAGGAGCTGGTCTAATGTCATCAACATAAATCAAGACAGAAATAGTAACACCAGACTTATTGTATAGGAATAATGAGGTATCAGCCTTGGAAGGAAGAAACACAAAATCTTGGAGTTTTGCACTCAGCCGAGAATACCATGCTCGAGGAGCTTGCTTGAGTCTATAGAGAGCTTTATCAAGTCTGCAAACATGATGTGGAGCATCGGGATGTCCAAAACCAGGTGGTTGTTTCATGTAGACTTCCTCTTCCAGAACACCATGAAGAAACACATTCTTGACATCTAGCTGCCGAAGGCTCCAACCACGGGAGACAGCAATAGAGAGAACAATTCTGATAGTACCAATTTTGACAACTGGACTGAAGGTATCTCCATAGTCAATGTCATACCTTTGCTTAAATCCTTTTGCAACAAGTCGTGCCTTATAACAATCAATTGTACCATCAGCATGATGCTTGATATGATAAACCCACTTGCAATCTATCAGATTTTTGTTTGTGCTTGAAGGGACAAGGGTCCATGTTTTATTTTCCATGAGCGCATTGTATTCTTCTTGCATCACAGCACACCAATGAGGATCATTGAGGGCTGCAGGTAAATTCCGAGGTTCTCCTATAGAGGCAAGCATGCCATAACGAACAGTACCGTCAGTGCATTTTTCGATTGTCGAATACCTTGTTGTAAGCGTGTTCGATGTCCAGCAGGAGGGGCAGCAGCAGGAGCAGTCGGCTGCACTGCCGAGGCTCCTATCGGCGCGCGACTAGCAGCGCTCGTGGGTGTTGTGGCAGGGGAAGGCGAGGCGTCGTTGCCTCGCACATGCGATGACGACGACGTGGCGGGGCTGGGCGTGGCGAATCTTCCTCGGGAGCAGATGGTGTGACACAGGAGTCGAGCGAAGGCGACGCAGGAGGATCCTCCTCGGGATCAACGCCGATAGAATGTTCTACAGATACTGCTCCAAAGTCCGTGTTGCTACCCCCTTTAGTATAATCTTCAGAGAAGGATTGTGACGGCGTGGGTGCGCTGTTCGGAGCAAAATTTTCACCAACAGCTATGTTATCCTGTGAAACATCATAGAGAGGAAGAGTGACATGCACAATAGTAGCCATATGATCATCAGTTATAGAGGCACCCTCATTGGAAGTATGTGTAGGTAAGAGTAGGATTTCTCTTTTAAGAAGAGCACCGGCATTGGGGTGTAAGGCTTGGAAGGGAAAAACGTTTTCATCGAAAACGACATCACGAGATATGTATACATGTCCTATAGATACATCTAGATATTTTACTCCTTTATGCCTGGGGCTATAGCCAAGAAAAACACACCGTTGTGAGCGAAAAGCGAGCTTGCGTTTGTTATAGGGACAAAGGTTTGGCCAACAAGTGCAGCCAAAGATACGAAGAGCATCATAATTAGGCATGATATGAAAAAGGCGCTCAGCGGGAGACTAAAGATCAATAACTTTGCTAGGAAGCAAGTTAATGAGAAAAGTGGCGGTGAGAAAAGCTTCGTCCCAATATTTGAGAGGCATTGACGCATTTGCAAGCAAGGCAAGACCAACTTTGACTATATGACGGTGTTTGCGTTCAGCAGAGCCATTTTGTTGGTGAGCATGAGGACATGAAACATGATGTGTAATACCAGCCTTTTGAAAGAAAGAGTTTAATTTCTCATAATCACCCCCAATCAGTTTGCATAGTAACAATTTTCCTATCAAACTTGCGCTCAACATATTGCTGAAAATTAAGAAAAGCTTGATAAATATCGGAATGCTTTTTAAGCAAATAGATCCAAGTGAATTTGCTAAAATCATCAATAAAGCTTACATAGTACTAATGTTTCCCAACAGAAAGAGGTGCTGGTCCCCATACATCAGAAAAGACTTGTTCCAAAGGAACAATGAATCTACTAGTGGAGATGGGGTATGGCAACTGGTGGCTCTTGGAAAGTTGACAAGAGTCACATACATAAGGAGTACTTTCTGGGGTGTAGTCTATTTTATTTCTTCTAAGAACTTGCTGAACGAAAAATGAAGAAGGATGTCCTAGGCGGCGGTGCCACATGGAGGAGGACAGCTTTATTGTGATGAAGGCATGCCTGGAGGCCGTGGAGGTGGTGGGCATCAAGGGATAGAGACCTTCATAGCACGTGCCTCTAAACAGAGTTCGGCGTGTTGCTCAGCCCTTTATCAAAAAATAGAAAGGATGAAACTCAATAAAAGCATGATTATCAAGAGTAAATCAGTGTACTGACAAAAGACTTTTAGTGGCATTAGGGACATGTAAGATATCTTTAAGGCTGAAAGAATTATGAGGAGTGCTTAAAACTGATTGACCAATGTGACTAATATGCATACCTGTGCCGTCTGCAGTATGCACACGGTCTTGTCCTGGATATGGATCATAAGTGGTGAGCTTGTTCAGCTGACCAGTGAGATGTTTAGTAGCCCCCGTGTCATAGTACCAGTTTGTGTCGACTCCATTGGCAGCAACAAAGTGTGCACCTTTGTTGCCACGATCACCACGGTCAGTGCGGTTGGGACGATCATCTTCAGTGCGTGATACGTCTCCAACGTATCTATAATTTTTGATGCTCCATGCTTGCTTTTACACCATTTGCCTACTGTTTCGTTACACTTAGTGGCACTTTTATGCATTTTCCAGAACTAACCTATTAACGAGTCGCCACAGTGCCAGTTCCCTGTTTTCTGCTGTTTTTGTGTTTCAGAAGTGATACATAGGAAATATTCTCGGAATTGGACGAAACAAATTCCTAAAGTCTTATTTTGTCCGGGAGCTTCTAGTCATCTGAAGGAGAGAACGAGAGGGGCCACTAGGGCCCCTCACACCTGGCTAGCGCGGCCCAGGCCCTGGCCGCGCCACCATGGTCTGAGGAGGCCTGGGGCCACCTCTGACATCGCCCCTTCGCCTATAAAGACCCCCCGACGGGAAAAACCTAAGTACCCGATCACTTTTCCAGAACACATCGCGATCCGCCGCCACCGTCGACCCGAAGATCGGGAGGGTCCAGAAGCTCTTCCTGGCACCCTGCCGGAGAGGGGAATCACCACCGGAGGTCTTCTTCATCGCCATGCTTGCCTCCGGAGCGATGAGTGAGTAGTCTACCTTGGACTATGGGTCCATAGTAGTAGCTAGATGGTTGTCTTCTCCACCATGTGCTTCATGTTTAGATCTCATGAGCTGCCCTACATGATTGAGATCACCGTTATGTAATTCTACATGTTTGGTTTGTTGGGATCCGATGAATATTGGTGTTATGATTGAGTTGCTGTACTGAATTATATCTTTTGTTATCTCTATGTTGTTTATGATCTTGCATGCTCTCCGTTGTTAGTAGATATCTTGGCCGAGTAGTTGCTAGTGACTCCAAGAGGGGGTATTTATGCTCGATAGTGGGTTCATGCCTCTATTTAACCTGGGGGAGTGACAGAAACCTCTAAGGTTGTAGATGTGTTGTTGCTACTAGGGAGAAAACAACATTCATATGCTCAAGGGCATATGCTTTGTTTACATTACACACTTTGCTTAATGCAATTATCTGTTGTTCGCAACTTAATACTTGTGGAGTTCTCGGATTGATTCGCCACAAGTGGATTATTAGTCATAGATGCAGTTGGATGGCGGTCTATGTATTTTGTTGTAATGCCCATAGTAAATCTCATAGTGATCTTCTTGACATATCACGTTTATATTTATTCAATCAATTGCCCAACTGTAATTTGTTTACCCAGCATGTGTTATTTATCTTATGGAGAGACACCACTAGTGAACTGTGGACCCCGGTCCTATTTCCATCATATTTCTATCACCTGTTTACTTTACTCGCACTGTTTACTTTACTCACATATTTTTACTGTTTTCCACTCGATACGCTCATAACCTTTGTTTCAAGCAAACCGGTGAGATTGACAATCTCATCGCAAGTTGGGAACAAAGTACTTGGTTGTGTGTGTGCAGGTTCCACGTTGCAGCTAGCAAAGCAAAGCTTGGACAAGGCGCCATATATAAATTGTCCGAAGCTGTCGCTAAGCTAGTCCGCATCACCTTCAGTCATTATTGTCTGCTTTTCTCCTGATCGATATACCTTGGTTCTTAACTGAGAGAAAACTTGCTGCTATATTCATCAAAACCTTCTCTTGGGGTTTACCAACTGGCCGGTCATTTACTACAAGCCAACAAGTTTCCTGGCACCATCAACTCGGCCCCATCAGTGCGCCACCAGCAGTCACGGGCAGGGTGCCCGTGGATGTTACATATCTGGCAGGTGATGTCAACGTAGGGCATGGGGCGACGGTCACGACGATGACCACCATCATCACGACGGCGATGATCATCATCATAGCGACGGGGTCGGTCGTCACGGTACTCCTGACGCGGGCGGTACTGGCGCCAGCGATCATCATAGCGGGGCCGCTCATCTTGGCGTGGACGGCGATCGTCATAGTGAGGGCGCTCCTCCTGGCGCTCGTCCTGATGCGGACGACGGTCATCATTGCGTGGGCGGGTGTCACGGCGAGCCACATTTGCAGAGGACGTGAAGCCCGGCTCTTCGGTCTTGTGCTGCCGATCGAACGCCTGGACTTGGGTGAGGAGCTCGACGAGGGTGGTGTTGGGGTTGGCGTTGACGGCGGTGCGGAGGTTGTTGTAGTGGCTGCCAAGGCCTTGAAAGACATAGTAGAGGAGCTCATCATCAAGTACTTTTCCCACAGCAGCGAGTTCAGCGGCGATGCACTTCATCTTGGAAACATATTTGTCGGCAGAGAGATCGTTCTTGCGTGTGTCATTGAGGGCCGAGCGGAGCTGCTGGACCCTGGTCTTGGACTGGCCCGAGACATGGGCGTTGAGGGCTGCCCAGACCGCAGCCAAGGAGTCGAGGCCGACGACGTGAGCGAGCACATCGGGCGACAGGGCGTTGACGAGCCAGCGCAGAACCTGCTGATCACGGGAGATCCACGCCTCGTAGTCAGGGTTGACGATGGTGACCTTCTTGTTGTTGGCGTCCTCGGTGGAGACGAACTCATCGGGCGCCTTCTCCTTGCCCTCGACAAGATCAAGAACACGGGCACCCCGCAGCGCGGGATCACCAGCGCCTTCCACACGAGCGTGTTTTCACGCGTCAGCGGCTGGGATGGAGGAGTCCCGAGAGCAGCAGCGGGGGCGGTGTTGGACATCGACGAAGAGGTGGCCATCAGATCGGATTGTGACGCGGTGGCAGCGTTGATGCGACGGCGGCATTTGGTTTAGGGTTTTGATTTGTGGCGGCGTTGGCAACAACAAGTGCAGCGGCGGCGGCTGAAGAGGACAGCGGCGGCGGCTAGGTTTGTAGGTTTTTATTTGATTTGTGTAGGCGGTGGCGGCAGACGAGGGCTGCAGCGGCGGCAGTTTGTGTGTGTGGGCGGCGGTGATAGATGCGGCGGCAGCAGCAAGGGGTAGCGGCGGCAGGGCTGTGGCGGCGGCGAATATTTTTTTAGGGTTTTGGCAGCTAGAGGGAAGAGGCCTGCTCTGATACCATGTTGATTTTGGTGGAACGTTGCGTGCCCTTTCGAGCCATTGGTTGCATGTTATATAGAGTAGGAAAAAGCCCCCTACATGGCAGTACAAGGTTTGTACATGTATGGTCGAAGTACTACTCCATACACATACACGTACCATATTACATATGCTAACAGGCTGCAATGCCATTTTTATTGCAGTGCGTGCTGCTTTAAGTCTTGTTTTATTGAAAAGGAAAAAGAGTATATAAATTCATGTATGCATGTTTGTGGTCTCATCATAGCTAGATTCTTTCATCTGATTATTTGCTTTTGATTGCAGATGAGTCGAATTGCAGCCATGGATATCTTGGCAAAAATACTAAATGCTCCAGTTTATTACATTAGATTGATTGGTGACGCCCTAGGGAGGTTCTCCATAGTATCCACAACAGCTGTTGTACTTAAAGGGTTAGTTATAGATCTGCCGGGCTCTCAAAAACCTGTGAATTACTTCATCCATGAGTTCAGTCTTGCGAGCAATTTCTCTATTGCTAGTGGAATTCTGTTTATGGAGATTATCAGGTACACAAGCTACTAAAAACTAAGTACCAAAAATAAAAGTTTCCTTGCTCTGTTCTTCTCTGTTTTTAAATTGGATCATTCCTATGTTACTGACGAGCGTATTTAACATGTGTCCACATGCATGCATTTTGTTCATAAAAAAAGAAAGAAGACCAAACACTGTTGAACGTTAAATGGAGTTTCATCAAGACTGATAAGTTGCTTTACAGAAGCAGAGTACTGTATTTTCAAAATATAGTTTTGATCCTTGCCAGCCTTCAAGAGGTCTTACGAGCAGTCAACATTTACTGGTTTTCAAAAGACAAACCACTAGTGATCATTGCCCTACTCATTCTGTACATCTTAACAACCCTGAGTGGTTTATGCTTGCTCTTGCTTCTTTGTTGAACCTTCTGTCACAAATTCTACTGCCATATGTGCCAGTCTGCGAGATTCCGGTCCAGAATTATGCTTGTAACATGTGTGCTCGAAATCAGACATTAGTTCAGTCTAAGCTCAAGGACATCGATCATAAACTATCTATTATTATTTAAAAAAATGAACAATGATCATCCTGGCGTAGATGAGGTAATAACCATGCCTTAGTTCTTTTTGTTCAGTCAACTTTTCATTTTGTCTGATATTTCTTTATTATGATGAATATCTTTACCTATTTACAGAGCAATTTAAAACATGCCTTAAGCATGGACCCGAGGAATAAACAAATACCAGAATGCAGTTCAAGTACTTCTGATCTGCAAATTGTGACATCTGACAATCCATTTGGGCGCACCTCCGTTCCACAAATCATCAAGAAACAAGTGTGAGAGCTTCAAGAATACAACTATTGAAAGAAGTGACTTTTACATTGTGTTATGCAATCAAATGTTAACTGAAAACATTTAACAACCGACAAAACTAAATTTCATATAATACAAATATAGGGTGGGGGGCATCTGCCCCCCCCCCCACACCCCATCCCATCCCTATTGTTTTATAGTTAAATAATGATATATGTCTATAATTTTGCTCTACCAAACTTCTAGACCATCCTCCGCCACTGCTTCATAAATAGATTATCAGGTACACAAGCTACTAAAAACTAGGTACCAAAAATAAAAGTTTCCTTGCTCTGTTCTTCTCTGTTTTTAAATTGGATCATTCCTATGTTATTGACGAGCGTATTTAACATGTGTCCACATGCATGCATTTTGTTCGTAAAAAAAGAAAGAAGACCAAGCACTGTTGAACGTTAAATGGAGTTTCATCAAGACTGATAAGTTGCTTTACAGAAGCAGAGTATTGTATTTTCAAAATACAGTTTTGATCCTTGCCAACCTTCAAGAGGTCTTACGAGCAGTCAACATTTACTGGTTTTTCAAAAGACAAACCACTAGTGATCATTGCCCTACTCATTCTGTACATCTTAACAACCCTGAGTGGTTTGATGCTTGCTCTTGCTTCTTTGTTGAACCTTCTGTCACAAATTCTACTGTCATATGTGCCAGTCTGCGAGATTCCGGTCCAGAATTCTGCTTGTAACATGTGTGCTCAAAATCAGACATTAGTTCAGTCTATGCTCAAGGACATCGATCATAAACTATCTATTATTATTCAAAAAATGAACAATGATCATCCGGGCGTAGATGAGGTAATAACCATGCCTCAGTTCTTTTTGTTCAGTCAACTTTTCATTTTGTCTGATATTTCTTTATTATGATGAATATCTTTACCTATTTACAGAGCAATTTAAAACATGCCTTAAGCATGGACCCGAGGAATAAACAAATACCAGAATGCAGTTCAAGTACTTCTGATCTGCAAATTGTGACATTTGACAATCCATTTGGGCGTACCTCCGTTCCACAAATCATCAAGAAACAAGTGTGAGAGCTTCAAGAATACAAATATTGAAAGAAGTTACTTTTACATTGCGTTATGCAATCAAATGTTAACTGAAAACATTTAACAATCGACAAAACTAAATTTCATATAATACAAATATAGGGTGGGGGGCATCTGCCCCCCCTCCACACCCCGTCCCATCCCTATTGTTTTATAGTTAAATAATAATATATGTCTATAATTTTGCTGTACCAAACTTCTAGACCGTCCTCCGCCACTGCTTCATAAATAGATTGTTAAGCTTAAATTGGACTGTAGTAGCACTATATTTAGATTAAGCATGGACTAGTGGTTTGTAATGTACAGTTGAACTATGTGGTGTATGTGTTGTAATACTTTAAATCATATGTACCATCTTTTTTGTGGTAGTATGTGAGTGCAATATGATGGGCCATCTCTGATAGATGTTGCTGCTGATGAGAATGTGTAAGCTGATGGATTTCAAGCTTGGAATGAACATGTTGCAGAGGTCAAATTGACGGCGGAACTGATGTTGCAGGAGAGCTGGATTCACGCTGGATGACCTGTTAGACAACATGAGGAGAACTGGCAATGTGGATGTTGACTTGACTGTTGGTCCTCAAGAATACACAGGGAATGTCAATTTTTGTATATCTTTTCATTCACCTGTAGCCTGGGCTGATCTTGATTTGCTCTTGCAAACTCCAAATATATTTTGGCCTTGAGAGTTTGTTTCTTCTATTTTTATCAAAGTTTGTTGGCCAATTATTAAAGGAGACTTTTATGGACTTTGTCAAGAGTTTTGGGAAGGATTCGTTAATTTACAAAACATAAATGACACATTTATCATACTGATGCCAAAAATTCTATAACATCCTGAAGTTTTAAACTTTGAATGCTTTCCTAAGCTAAATTTTGGAGTAAGCAAGAAAAAAATTGATTGGTGGTTCCTATTTATGGAGTTGATGTTTTGTTTGTCTTTGTTGAACTAGATTGTGAACCAACCCAATCAACTTGCTTCTGTGATCATGGCTTGACAACAAACCTTCAAATATATGTTCTAAAAACCTATTTTGGAAAAACTTTTACTTAAAGGTTTTGATTTGGCAAACAACACGAACCCCTATTTTTGAAAAAAGGAAAAACGCTTTCATGTAAGTGTTTACACAACTATGGGGATCTATAAGATGTGATTTACCCTCTATTTCTGAAATTCAGTATCTAAGCAAGCATTTCAGAAATCGTTGTTTCGAACATCTTGCGAAAACTAAAAGAAGGGAATTATATTATCCCTTATAATTTTCTTGTGAACAAATCCTTGGAAAACTACCAAGCTATATTTTGATGAACTCTTTTCAAACCATATTTTCATGATCACCTCAAGGCATAAGTTTAACAAGGCCTCTTTGTGACGGCTGAATTAAATTTGTTTTCACTGCCTCTATTTAACTCATGTTGACTTCTGGTGTGAGAGTGCTTCCACATGATTACTTGGTTGATACGTGAGCCTAATGTAAAGTATGTCCTTGATAATTTTAAAACCCCACAAACTTATCTACGACATAAAGGAACACAATTATATCACCCCAAAAATATTTATAAGTCATTTTTCAAATTTACCTTAACTGTTTATCTTTTTCTCCCTATTACTCTATAAACTCTATTTCTCCATTTGAACAAATTATTTTCAAAAACTAAATTCACTTAAAAAATAAGAAATGAGGTCTATATATTATGCTACCTCATTTACCAAAATATAAATTTTATAAAGTATTTTCCTAATTACAATACGGCAGAAATGGTATTTTAATCATTTCATGCACTTATATTTTCCTAAAATACTGGAAAACTCACACAATGATCTACTATGATTATAGAGCTTGTCCAACTCAAACATCCCCTCCATTACTTAGAATTTTTCCATTTTCAAATATTAATTCAATTTCAGATTTTTTTAACAAATGATCAAACCAACTAAGAAAATTCCAAGAACACACATCGAAAAGGCCCACTTGAGGCATGTGATATTCTACTACTAGTAGCACGCCCCTGCACACTACCACTCTTATGCCACTCACTAGTGGAATAACAAGTTTTAGAGACCCTAGGTGGAGGCAGTTGTAGGCCAAAAATTTTGGGCCAACCGTAATCAGCATCCCCTTAGCCGGTTTTCTTAATTAACCGTCTCTAAAAACTGGCTCCACAAAGGGTTTTAGTGGTGGTCTAAAATAAAATCCGTCTCATATTTAGGGGGAGATGGCCAAAAAATGCGTCGGTTGCGATAAATCAATTATTTCAAATGATCAAAATAAAAAATGGCGCCAAGTCTTGCAGAGGCTCACCAAAAGAAATGCCAGCTCAAAAAACACATTCTTTGGAGATGGCTTTTTTAAAAACCGGATGAGGTACCAGTTTAAAAATAGTGCGAACCTCTGCCTTCCAGGCAAGATGTTGGTTTATGAAATGGCACCGTTGTGGGCAAAGTATTTTTTTTTTGATATTCTGAAAAGCAATCATCACAAGCTGATGCATAGCCTTATGGCTTGGAGTGATGATTTCTACCGACCCACCCAAGTTCAAGTCATAGTACTTGCAGTTTATGTTATTAACATTAAAATCTTATTAACCATAATCACATAATTTAGCCTATCTGAGGTCATTGCGTCCAATGACCCCAATAACTTGTCACATCGGTTATATTATGTGATCATGTCTAATAAGTTTTTTAATAAAGAATTTATATATGTGGACACACTCTAGTGCATGTGTATACCCTTACATATTCGTGTTTTCAGTCAGTGTTAGTAGGTTCATGATAACACTTCTAACACCCATTTGAACCATTATTATTATTAAAAATATTAGAAATGAAAAATTGTAGAGCCAAACACATGGATATGATAGGAATCTCCTACATTGTCCATTTTGAATTTTGGACACTGTGGTTGTATCCTACAAGGACTAATTTAAATTTGGAGGATCCGAAAATATCCAGAAATGCCACACACCAACAAATATTTGGATAGGAATTACCGTCGGTGTACAAAAACCCATGTGTGGCTATAAATTCCCAAATCTCCCATCCTAATCCCACTTCCTAATCCCACTTCCTAGATCCCCTTTCTCACTTATCTTCCAAAAAAACCCCAATCCGAGATGGTTCAGAGTTGAGACTTGCAGGACGGCGGCGATGGCGATGGAGGCACCGAGGACCCCCTTGAATTCCTGGAATCTTCGACGATGAGCCGATCCGATGGTCCTGCCTTCTTCGCCGAGGACAAAGAGGAGTCAATTCCACGTGACTCCAATGAGGAGGAAGATGACGGTGAGGATACACTAGAGGAGGAGGACGATGATGATGATGATGAGGAGCCGATGGTGCCACTGACGGAGGACGCACCGATGGTAGGGGATGCGTCGGCGTTTCCTCAAGTGCGTGTGGCATAGGTGGCCAAGTTCGTAGTGTTGGACGACACCGGCGATGATGATCCGGTGGTGCCTGATACGTCTCAAACGTATCTATAATTTTTGATGCTCCATGCTTGTTCTTACACCATTTACTTTCAGTTTTGTTACACTTCGTGGCGTTATTATGCATTTTCTGGAACTAACCTATTAATGAGATGCCACAGTGCCAGTTCCCTGTTTTCTGCTGTTTTTGTGTTTCAGAAAAGTTACATAGGAAATATTCTCGGAATTATACGAAATAAAAGCCGAACCTCCTATTTTTATCGAAGCTTCACGAAGACCGAAGATGATACGGAGGGGGGCAAGGGGCCAGCCTCACCACCAGGGGGCGCGTCCCAGCCCCTCGCCGCGCCCACCTATGGTGAGACCGCCTGGTCCACCTCCTGACGATGCCCCTTCGCCTATAAAGTCCCCTCGACGAGAAAAACCTAAATGATGGATCGCTTTTCCTCGAAACATACTGCAAGCCGCCGCCGTCATCGAAACGAGATTGGGAGGATCCAGGAGCTCTTCTCGGCACCCTGTCGGAGAGGGGAATCCCTGCCGGAGGCCTTCTCCACCACCATGGTCGCCTCCGGAGTGATGTGTGAGTAGTCTACCTTGGACTATGGGTCCATAGCAGTAGCTAGATGGTTGTCTTCTCTACCATGTGCTTCATGTTTAGATCTTGTGAGCTGCCCTACATGATCAAGATCATCTTTATGTAGTCATACATGTTGTGTTTGTTGGGATCCGATGAGTATTGGTACTATGTCAAGTTGATGTGCTAAATTATATTTTATGTTATCTCTATGTTGTTTATGATCTGGCATGCTTTCCGTTGCTAGTAGCTATCTTGGATGAGTAGATGCTAGTAACTCCAAGAGGGAGTATTTATGCTCGATAGTTGGGTTCATGCATCTATTTAATCTGGGGGAGTGACAGATACCTCTAAGGTTGTAGATGTGTTGTTGCCACTAGGGAGAAAACAACATTCTTGCGTCCAAGGACATTTGCTTTGTTTACATTATGCACTTTGCTTAATGCAATTATCTGTTATTCGCAACTTAATACTCAAGGGGTCCTCAGATGATTCCCCGCGAGTGGATTTTTAGTCATAGATGCAGTTGGATTATGGTCTATGTATTTTTTTTGTAATGCCCAGAGTAAGCCTCATAGTGATCCTCATGATGTATTTACGTTATCCTTACTCTATCAATTGCCCAACTGTAATTTGTTTACCCAGCATGCTTTTATTTATCTTATGGAGAGATGCCACTAGTGAACTATGGACCCCGGTCCAATTTCCTTTACATAGCTTACCATTTTACTATTACTCGCACTGTTTACTTTTACTCGCATACTATTATCCGTTTACCACTCGATACGCTCAATCCTTTGTTTACAGCAAACAGGTGAGATTGACAACCTCATCATAAGTTGGGAGCAAAGTACTTGTTTGTGTTGTGTGCAGGTTTCACATTGTTGTTGGGGGAAGACACGCCGACAAGCAATTATCTGGCGCCTTTGTCCGGATTATCACAAAGCTAGCAAGCATCACCTTCTTAAGTTTGGTTCTTTCTCCTACTGGTTCGATTAAACCTTGGTTTCATAACTAAGGGAAGACTTGCTGTTGTGCTCATCACACCTTCTCTTGGGGTTCCCAACTGGTCGGTCATCTACATCAACACCGCACCATCAACAAGTTTTCTGGCGCTGTTGCCGAGCAGAAATAAGACTTCTGCAAGGGGAGTCTCGCACGCACAATCTTTTACTTTGTTTTTGGTTTTGCTTGCATCTTTTTATCAAAAATACAAAAAAAATAGTTTCCTTTATAGTTGCTTTTATTTACTTGCTTTTAGTTCTGTTAGAATGGGTACTCCTGAGAACACCAAGTTGTGTGACTTTACTAGCACCAAAAACAATGATTTTATCTGCACTCCTATTGCACCACCCGCTCCTGAGGCAAATTTTTATGAGATCAAACCTGCTTTATTGAATCTTGTTATGAAAGAGCAATTTTCCGGTGCCAGTTCTGATGATGCTGCAGCTCATCTCAACAATTTTGTTGGGCTATATGAGATGCAAAAGTATAAGGATGTAGATGGTAATATTATTAAGCTTAAGTTGTTCCCTTTCTCTTTAAGAGGAAGAGCTAAGGATTGGTTGCTATCTTTGCCTAGAAATAGTATTGATTCTTGGGATAAGTGTAAGGATGCTTTTATTGGAAAATAATATCCTCCTGCTAAGATTATAGCTTTGCATAGTGATATTATGAAGTTTAGACAGTTTGATAATGAACATGTTGCTAAAGCTTGGGAAAGAATGAAATTTATGATAAAGAATTGCCCTACTCATGGACTGACTACTTGGATGATTGTCCAAACTTTTTATGCAGGACTGAATTTTTCTTCAAGAAATCTTTTGGATTCGGCTCCTGGAGGCACTTTTATGTCCCTTACCTTGGGCGCCGCAACAAAGCTTCTTGACAACATGATGGTAAATTACTCTAAGTGGCACAGTGAGAGAGCTCCATAAGGTAAGAAGGTAAATTTTGTTGAGGAAACCTCTTCCTTAAGTGATAAGATTGATGCTATTATGCTTATGCTTTCTAATGATAGAGCTCATGTTGATCCTAATAATGTTCCTTTGGCCTCTTTGGTTGCTCAAGAAGAGCATGTTGATGTAAACTTCATTAGAAATAATAATTTCAACAACAGTGCTTATAGGAACAATTTTGCTAAATGGTAATGGTTATGGTAACTCGTATGGTAATTCCTCCAACAACACTAGGGGCGCGCCCTCTGAGCTTGAAGTCAGACTCAAGGACTTCATCGGTAAGCAAACTGCTTTTAATAAGTCTGTTGAGGAAAAGTTGGGTAAAATTGATACTCTTGCTTCTAAGGTTGATAGCCTTGCTCTTGATGTTGAACTTCTGAAACTAAAAGTGTTGCCCAATGATGTGAAGGAAAATAATACTTTTGCTGCTACTAAAGCTATCCAAGTTAAAATTGATGAAAATGTTAGGATGTTAGCAGAACTGCATGCCAGGTGGGAAAGAGAAGATGAGATGGCTAGAAAGATGAAGGTATGTACTACTACTACCTCTAATGATGTTGTTCCAAATGCTAGCAATCCTCTTATTTTGATTGGTGTAGAGAAAACTCCTACTCATTGTGCTAAAAAGCCCAAAACTGCAAAATCTTTTTCTACAAAAAGTGCTAAAAAATTTCGGAGTATGGGAGATGATGGCTATATTTCTTTTAATGATTTTGATGTTGATGGCTGCAATATATCTGAAGTTATTTTGTTCTTACAAAAGCTTGCTTTGACTCCTAATGCTAGTTTTTTGAATATTGCTTTTACAAATCATATTACAAATGCTCTCATGAAAATTAGGGAGGAAAAGTTGAAGCAAAAGGCTTCTATTCCCAAGAAGTTAGAAGATGGTTGGGAGCCCATCATTGATATGCATGTTAATGGTTTTGATTGCCATGCTTTATGTGATCTAGGTGCTAGTATTTCTGTTATGCCTAGAAAGATTTATGACATGCTTGGTTTACCACCGCTTGAAAAATGTTATTTTGATGTTCCTCTTGCTGATGTTGCTAAGAAGAAGCCTTTGGGAAGGATTAATGATGTTCTTATTATGGTTAACAATAATCTTGTTCCCATTGATTTTCTTGTTATGGATGTTGAATGCAATGCATCATGTCCTATTATTTTGGGAAGACCTCTTCTTCGAACTGTAGGTGCCATCATTGATATGAAGGAGGGCACCATTAAATATCAATTCCCACTCAAGAAAGTTTTGTATGAAGGAAGTTTTCAAGTGTAGGGATTGGAGAATGATGAGATGTGATGAAGAATGGACAAAAGCTCAAGCTTGGGGATGCCCATGTCACCCCAAGAAATATCCAAGAGGTACAAGCGTCAAAGCTTGGGGATGCCCCCGAGGCACCCCGTCTTCATCGGCAAAAATCAGGTCACCTTTCAACACACTATATTTTTATTGCTTCATGCACTATGCGTTTTTCTTGGAGCTTCTTTACTTTTGCTTTCAGTTTTCTTTTGTTTTGTTTGCTGCAATAAATGGTTGGACCCCAATAAATTTCTTTTGGAGGAGATTTACTCGCTTTTCATTTGCGAAGAACACTCTATTTTTGACTCTTATCGTTCAACGAGTGTTCTCTTTTTCTAGAACTGCATTAAGCTTTCGTTTTTCGCCTTGATTTTTGTTCAGATCTTATTTTATCTTTGTATCAAGGTGTATTTGGACCTCTGGTCTATGTTGGTATTCATCAAAAGAGTTGTTTCAAAAAGGTTTGAATGGTGTTGAAAAAGAGAAAAAGTTTCATGCAAAAAAGTGGTACAAAAAGGAGCTTGTTTAGACTACGGCTTAGACTTTTCCATGCCATGCTTGATGTTGTTTTGATAGTATGCTTAGTGATTTTTGTTGTAGCATGACTTGTCTCAAATGACTGAGATTGCTTAATGAGCCTTTGAAAAAATCATGCGTTGATTTTATTTTATGGAAGCATTAATTTGGTTTTCTCCTTGATGCTTTATTTGGGTTGACTTGGCGCATGCTTACAACATGTTTGACTCATACAAAGTCGCAATAAGCCTCTATGATCATTTGGTTTTTAACTTGTGATGCCATTTTATGCTTCTCTTAATGATGTTTTGTCGCTATGCATGATTATGGCCGTTATTGCTCTCTTAGTTGGTCGCTCCCAGTCTTTTGCTAGCCCTCATTTTGTACTGAGTATGAGCTCTACTCGTGCATCTAATTCCCAAAAACCAAATTATTCCAATGTGTCCACCATACATACCTATTAGCAATTTGCTATTCTAAAGTACATTTGGCTTGCTTTTATCTATCCTTCGAATTAAACTCTTTTGGTGTTATGTGAAAATTAGTCAGTAAACCTCTCGCGAACCTGATGGCACACTTTACTTTTCCCGCCTTTAAAATTTTGACATTGTGGCTCTTTTATGTTGACGTTATGCTTGCAAGTTGTAAGTTGGAAATTAGCCAAACCATGCCGTCATGGGGTAAGCTTTCAACATTGCACTTCTCTTATTTGAGTTGATATCGTGATCTTTTGTTTATGGATACTCGCGATGTGAGATAAGTTGGGAATCTTGCGGGATCATGGAGTTTGTATATGTGTTAGAGAAACGCCTGGGCCGCTAATCTAAGCCATGCATCATTGTCTGTTTGTCCTGTCATTTTGATGTGGGCTTGTTCCATGTCATCGGGCAAGGAGGTACCCCATTGGCGGTTCTCGATGATACGTGTATACTTGCAATGACAAGAGCTTGCTTGGGACCCTAAGTTGAGTAGCATGAGGTTTGGGTATTCGTACTTCACGGGACACAAGGTTTTCAACTTATGATTTGTCAAGCATATGCTCATAAATGTTCTTGCATTTACTTTAACTATTCAAGATGCCTATGATGGGGGCAATGGGAGCTCAAAGCTAGTAAGTACCATAATCTTTTGAAGGTTTATAAAACTTGCAAACACTGCTTCCCTCTGCCAAGGGCCTTTCTTTTACTTTTATGTTGAGTCACCACCTTGTACCTTTATGCACCGTCTAAGAGAGAATAGTTGCCATTCTGAGTTTAATGTGCATAGTCCCAACGTTTATCATTGATTGATTTATTATTATGGATTCACTTGTTCTTTAATTATTTGTATCTAGTCGCCCTTTTAAACTTGAAGGTGTCCTATGCATTTATGTTTTGCTATTCCATGAAGGACAAGCTGAAAACTATTTGCTATGTTTTTCTATATGATTTGAACACACGTTTGACTTTCATTGTTTCATTATTTAGGATCTTTTGTTTGTGTTTCTTTTCATGTTATAACATGGTTGCTAAGTTCTTATTGTCAAGATTATGTCTTTTATGCCCATGTTTTAAGTTCTTTGGTCCCAACACTCAATGCTTAATTTGATGATCAAGATTGTGATGGTGCATGTCACCTCAAAAATTATTCTTTTGTTATCACTTACCTACTCGAGGACGAGCAGGAGTTAAGCTTGGGGATGCTTGATACGTCTCAAACGTATCTATAATTTTTGATGCTCCATGCTTGTTCTTACACCATTTGCTTTGAGTTTTGTTACACTTCGTGGCGTTTTTATACATTTTCTGGAACTAACCTATTAACAAGATGCCACAGTGCCAGTTCCTGTTTTCTGCTATTTTTGTGTTTCAGAAAAGTTACACAGGAAATATTCTCGGAATTGGACGAAACAAAAGCCGAACCTCCTATTTTTACCAAAGCTTCGCGAAGACTGAAGATGATACGGAGGGGGGCCAGGGGCCAGCCTCACCACCAAGGGGCGCAGCTGATACGTCTCAAACGTATCTATAATTTTTGATGCTCCATGCTTGTTTTTACACCATTTGCCTATTGTTTCGTTACACTTAGTGGCACTTTTATGCATTTTCAGGAACTAACCTATTAACAAGTGCCACAGTGTCAGTTTCCTGTTTTCTGCTGTTTTTGTGTTTCAGAGTGATACACAGGAAATATTCTCGGAATTGGACGAAACAACATCCTGAAGTCTTATTTTTCCCGGGAGCATCCAGACATCCGAAAGAGAGCCAGAGAGGGGCCAGGGCCTGCCCTCACACTAGGGTGGCGCGGCCCAGGCCCTGGCCGCGCCACCCATGTGTGAGAATCCCCTGGCTTCCCTCTCGCGACGCCCCTTCGCCTATATAAAGCCTCAGGACGGAAAACCCTAGGGGATTCGGCAATTTTCTAGAAAGAGTTCCGCAGCTCCGCCGCCATCGCCGACGAATTTCGGGGGACAGAAGTCTCTGTTCCGGCACCCTGCCGGGACGGGGAAGTGCCCCCGGAGCCATCTCCATCGGTCTCCATCGCTGTCTCCGCCGTCTCCATCGACCTCACCGCCATCTCCATCAACCTTGCTGTCTCCTATGATGAGGAGGGAGTAGTTCATCCCCGGGGCTAAGGGCTCTACCGGTAGCTATGTGGTTCACCTCTCTCTCCCATGATGTGATCTTTATGTGATCGTGAGCTTTGTATCATGTTGAACAAGTAGATGTTATTATTCAGATATTATGTGTACTCTAGCGGTGATTATTAAAGTAATCTATTCCTCCTGCTATGGTGTAACGGTGACAGTGCGTGCATCATGGTGGTACTTGGTTTAGGCTATGATTGTGATCTCTTGTGGATTATGAGAATAATTGTTGCTATGATAGTTTGAGTGATCTATTCCTCCTTTCATGGTGTAATGTTGACAGTGTGTGCACCGTGTTAGTACTTGGTCTAAGTTGTAATGATTTCTATCTTGAATTGTGATTTGATTTGGATATCTCTATGAGTGGTGTTTGTCAAGTACTTGATGAACTTTAAGGGGTGCTTCTGTAGCCACTACACAATGATTAGTGTTATTCAATAGGAGAGTAATTCAGAGTGCCTTAGCAAAGAGAAGTTATTTGTTCAGTCATGTTATATTGTTGGGAGTGTGTCCACTAGTGAAAGTATGATCCCTAGGCCTTGTTTCCAAGCATTGCACACCGTTTACTTGCTATTTTGTTACTTGTTTGCTCGCAGCGATATTTATTTCACATCACGTTTGCTACTTATAATCATCTATATCACTTGTATTTCACTATCTCTTCGCCGAACTAGTGCACCTATACATCTGACAAGTGTATTGGGTGTGTTGGGGACACAAGAGACTTTCTGTATCGTAATTGCAGGGTTGTTTGAGAGGGATAGCTTTGACCTCTAACCTCCCTGAGTTCGATAAACCTTGGGTGATCCACTTAAGGGAAACTTGCTGCTGTTCTACAAACCTCTGCACTTGGAGGCCCAACAAGTGTCTACAAGAATAGAAGTGCGTAGACATCAAGCTCTTTTCTGGCGCCGTTGCCGGGGAGGTAAGGTAAAAGGTACTCGCATCCTCCTGTGCGAGTGCTCAGAGTTATTTCCTTTAGATTCTGCAATTACATCTTTTTGTTTCTTGTTTTTATTTTCACTAGTTAGGCTTAATGGAAAACAAAGAGTTCTTTAGTCTTTTTCATGATTTTAGATTTAAAGAGAAAATTGAAAATCCTTTGGAGCTTATTTCGCATAGCAATGTTATTAGTACGAATGCTTTGAATACCGTTAATGCTAATGCTATAGAAAAGTCTAAGCTTGGGGAAGCTGGTTTTGTTAAGCATGATATTTTTAGTTCCCCAGCTTTAGTGGAGAAAGTTTGTTCTGATAATATTTTATCTCCCATATGTGATGCTCCTTCTTATGATGATATGTTTGAAGAATATGCTTTGCGAAATAGTTGTTCTCTAGCTTGTGATGATTCTAAACCTCTAGTTTATGATGGCTATGATGATGAGTGTAATATTTTCAGTTCACCTACTTTTGAGGAGAAAATTAGTTATGATTACAATATGCCTCCTATTTATGATGATTATGGTGATGAGAATAATTATTATGGTGAATCTGCTCCTACTACTATTGTTCCTGTGGTGAGTATTAATTCTTTTATGCATGTGGCTCATGATAGGGATGCTTTATGTGATAGTTATGTTGTTAGTTCTATTCATGATGCTGCTGAAAGTTACTATGAGAGAGGGAAACATGGTTTGATGGATCTCAACAATATTGAGTTTCCCCTCTTTATGTTGCAATTCTTGAAGTTGTACTTGTTTTGTCTTCCTATGCTTTTTGCTTTGCGCTTTTATGACTTGTCTCTTTACAAGAATATTTTTCATAGGAAGTGGTTTAGATTTAAATGTGTTCCATACTTGCTTTTTGATGCTCTCTATTGCTTTAATTTCCTATATGGCGCCTTTGCCTCAAGATATGGCGCCTACATGAGCATCTCTTTGCAAACTACTGCGCCTAGCTCAAAGGCGTTAAAGAAAAGCACTCTTGGGAGATAACTCATTGTTTTATTTTCAGTACTTTTTCTTTTATTTGAGTCTTGGAAGTTATTACTACTGTAATAACCGCTCCTTATCCTTTTTATTTTGTTGTTGTGCCAAGAGAAGCCTCTAATTTGAGTGAGGTAAGATTTGGGGATGTTGCTGTCCTGAAACAGTTTTCGGTGCTGCACCGTAAAAATTCGTGAAAAATCTCTGTATATCTTTTGGACCTGCGATTTCTTGTGAATATGCCCCAGGTTATATCCAAACTTTCGTTAGTTGAACAATTTTTTATTTGAGCAACAGAAAATCCCTCAAAAATTCGACCTTTGTCAGCTGTTCAGTTTTGACAGATTTCTGCCAATATTTGTGTTTGCCACTTTATCGCTTTCTTTTGAGTTCTTTTGATTATGGAACTTTTGGGGAAGTTGCTACAGTGGTATATGCTATATATGTGGTGGTTTTGGGTTGAAACCTGAAGCAAAAAGAGGTTGATTATATGTTATGCTTGCACTAATGTTGCTAATGGAATTGTGTTTAGTTTTGTATGAAGGAAGTTTTCAAGTGTAGGGATCAGAGAATGATGAGATGAGTTGAAGAATGGACAAAAGCTCAAGCTTGGGGATGCCCATGCATCACCCCAAGAAATATCCAAGAAGTACAAGCGTCAAAGCTTGGGGATGCCCCCGAGGCACCCCTTCTTTATCGGCAAAAATCAGGTCACCTTTCAAGACACTATATTTTTATTGCTTCATGCACTATGTGTTTTTCTTGGAGCGTCAGTTGTTTTAGTTTTCAGTATTAGTTTAGTTTATTTTGCTGCAATAAATGGTTAGATCACATCATGTTTCTTTTGGAGGAGATGTACTCGCTTTTCATTTGCCAAGAACACTCTAGTTTTCACTCTTATCATTCAACGAGTGTTCTCTTTTTCTGCTACTGCTTTTGGTTTTCGTTTTTGCCTTGATTTGCGTTCAGACCTTGTTATATCTTTTCATCAAGGTGTATTTTTGCCTCTGGTCTTTATTGGTTTTTATCAAAAGAGGTGTTTATAAAAAGTTTTATTGGTGTTGGAAAAGAGAAAAAGCTTTATACAAAAAAGTGGTACAAGAAGGAGCTTGTGTAGACTGCGGCTTAGGCTTTTTCATGTCATGCTTGATGTCTTTTTGATAGTATGCTTAGTGGTTTTGCTGTAGCATGACTTGTCTCAAATCACTGAGATTGCTTAATGAGCCTTTGAAAAAAATCATGCGTTGTTTTAATTATTTGGAAGCATTATTTTGGTTTTCTCCTTGATGCTTTATTTGGGTTGACTTGGCGCATGCTCACACATGTTAGACCCTTACAAAGTCGCCAATAGCCTCTATGATCATTTAGTTTTTGACTTTTGATGCCATCTTATGCTTCTTTTAATGTTGCTTTGTCGCTTTGCATGATTATGGCCGTTATTGCTCTCTTAGTTGGTCGCTCCCAGTCTTTTGCTAGCCCTCATTTTGTACTGAGTATGAGCTCTACTCGTGCATCCAACTCCCAAAAACCAAGTTTGCCATTGTGTCCACTATAAATTCCTATGCATGGTATTTGCAAGCCATTCCAAGTAAATTTTCATGTGCTACCTTTCAAAAAACCTTCAAAATACTTCTCGTTTTGTGACACGGTTTTTAGCTCATGGGGACGTAGTGGTCGGATTTGCTATCTTCCATATTGCTTATTCCAAAAAGAAAAAAAAAGAGAAAAAAAGAAAGAAAAAGGCACTCCTCCATGGAATGTGAATGTTGGTGGGCACCCGATGGAATCGGTTAGCCATGGTTTGTGAAAGGAAAAAAAGGTGGGGAGGAGTGCCAAGCTTTATAAAAGAGCACAAAAGTGCCAATCTCTCTCTCTCAAAAACTTGCTTCATTTTTGTATGGAAGATAGTAAGAACCCCATTGCCAGTCGTTGACAAAGACAACCACCTCTCAAAACCAATTTGTATCTCTCTGTTTTACAAATGAAAAGCTCTAGCACATGTTTAATCACTGCTTCCCTCTGCGAAGGGTCTTTCTTTTACTTTTATGTTGAGTCACCACCTTCTATCTTTATGCATCGTCTAAGAGAGCATAGTTGTCATTCTTAGTGTGATATGCATTGTCCCAAAGTTCATTGATTGATTCATATTGTTGGTTTTACTTGTTCTCAAATTATTTGTATCTAGTCGCCCTCTTAAACTTGAAGGTGTCCTATGCATTTATGTTTTGCTCTCCATGAAGGACAAGCTGAAAACCATTTGTATGTTTTTCCTTATGATTTGAACACACGTTTGACTTTCATTGTTTCATTTTCATGATCTTTTGTTTGTGTTCATTTTCATGTTACAACATGGTTGCTAAGTTCTTATTGTCATGATTATATCTTCATGCCCATGTTTTAAGTTCTTATGATCCCAGCTCACAATGCTTACATATATGATCAAGATTGTGATGGTGCATGTCACCTCAAAAATTATTTCTTTTGTTATCACTTACCTACTCGAGGACGAGCAGGAGTTAAGCTTGGGGATGCTGATACGTCTCAAACGTATCTATAATTTTTGATGCTCCATGCTTGTTTTTACACCATTTGCCTATTGTTTCGTTACACTTAGTGGCACTTTTATGCATTTTCAGGAACTAACCTATTAACAAGTGCCACAGTGCCAGTTTCCTGTTTTCTGCTGTTTTTGTGTTTCAGAGTGATACACAGGAAATATTCTCGGAATTGGACGAAACAACATCGTGAAGTCTTATTTTTTCCGGGAGCATCCAGACATCCGAAAGAGAGCCGGAGAGGGGCCAGGGCCTGCCCTCACACTAGGGTGGCGCGGCCCAGGCCCTGGCCGCGCCACCCATGTGTGAGGAGCCCCTGGCTGCCCTCTCGCGACGCCCCTTCGCCTATATAAAGCCTCAGGACGGAAAACCCTAGGGGATTCGGCAATTTTCCAGAAAGAGTTCCGCAGCTCCGCCGCCATCGCCGACGAATTTCGGGGGACAGAAGTCTCTGTTCCGGCACCCTGCCGGGACGGGGAAGTGCCCCCGGAGCCATCTCCATCGGTCTCCATCGCTGTCTCCGCCGTCTCCATCGACCTCACCGCCATCTCCATCAACCTTGCTGTCTCCTATGATGAGGAGGGAGTAGTTCATCCCCGGGGCTAAGGGCTCTACCGGTAGCTATGCGGTTCACCTCTCTCTCCCATGATGTGATCTTTATGTGATCGTGAGCTTTGTATCATGTTGAACAAGTAGATGTTATTATTCAGATATTATGTGTACTCTAGCGGTGATTATTAAAGTAATCTATTCCTCCTGCTATGGTGTAACGGTGACAGTGCGTGCATCATGGTGGTACTTGGTTTAGGCTATGATTGTGATCTCTTGTGGATTATGAGAATAATTGTTGCTATGATAGTTTGAGTGATCTATTCCTCCTTTCATGGTGTAATGTTGACAGTGTGTGCACCGTGTTAGTACTTGGTCTAAGTTGCAATGATTTCTATCTTGAATTGTGATTTGATTTGGATATCTCTATGAGTGGTGTTTGTCAAGTACTTGATGAACTTTAAGGGGTGCTTCTGTAGCCACTACACAATGTTTATTGTTATTCAATAGGAGAGTAATTCAGAGTGCCTTAGCAAAGAGAAGTTATTTGTCCAGTCATGTTATATTGTTGGGAGTGTGTCCACTAGTGAAAGTATGATCCCTAGGCCTTGTTTCCAAGCATTGCACACCGTTTACTTGCTATTTTGTTACTTGTTTGCTCGCAGCGATATTTATTTCACATCACGTTTGCGACTTATAATCATCTATATCACTTGTATTTCACTATCTCTTCACCGAACTAGTGCACCTATACATCTGACAAGTGTATTGGGTGTGTTGGGGACACAAGAGACTTTCTGTATCGTAATTGCAGGGTTGTTTGAGAGGGATAGCTTTGACCTCTAACCTCCCTGAGTTCGATAAACCTTGGGTGATCCACTTAAGGGAAACTTGCTGCTGTTCTACAAACCTCTGCACTTGGAGGCCCAACAAGTGTCTACAAGAATAGAAGTGCGTAGACATCAGCAGCCCAGCCCCTGGCCGCGCCCACCTGTGGTGAGACCGCCTGGTCCACCTCCTGACGATGCCCCTTCGCCTATAAAGTCTTCTTGACGGGAAAAACCTAAAGGACGGATTGCTTTTCCTCGAAACATACTACAAGCCGCCGCCGTCATTGAAACGAGATCGGGAGGATCCAGGAGCTCTTCCTGGCACCCTGCCGGAGAGGGGAATCTCTGCCGGAGGACTTCTCCACCACCATGGTTGCCTTCGGAGTGATGTGTGAGTAGTCTACCTTGGACTATGGGTCCATAGCAGTAGCTAGATGGTTGTCTTCTCCACCATGTGCTTCATGTTTAGATCTTGTGAGCTGCCCTACATGATCAAAATCATCTTTATGTAGTCATACATGTTGTGTTTGTTGGGATCCGATGAGTATTGGTACTATGTCAAGTTGATGTGCTGAATTATATTTTATGTTATCTCTATGTTATTTATGATCTTGCATGCTTTCCATTGCTAGTAGCTATCTTGGCCGAGTAGATGCTAGTAACTCCAAGAGGGAGTATTTATGCTCGGTAGTTGGGTTCATGCCTCTATTTAATCTGGGGGAGTGACAAATACCTCTAAGGTTATAGATGTGCTGTTGCCACTAGGGAGAAAACAACATTCTTGTATCCAAGGACATTTGCTTTGTTTACATTACACACTTTGCTTAATGCAATTATCTGTTATTCGCAACTTAATACTCAAGGGGTTCTCGGACGATTCCCCACGAGTGGATTTTTAGTCATAGATGCAGTTGGATTATGCTCTATGTATTTTGTCGTAATGCCCAGAGTAAGCCTCATAGTGATCCTCGTGATGTATGTACGTTATCCTTACTCTATCAATTGCCCAACTGTAATTTGTTTGCCCAACATGCTTTTATTTATCTTATGGAGAGACGCCACTAGTGAACTGTGGACCCTGGTCCAATTTCCTTTATATAGCTTTACCGTTTTACTATTACTCGCACTGTTTACTTTTACTCGCATACTATTATCCTTTTATCACTCGATACGCTCAATCCTTTGTTTACAGCAAACCGGTGAGATTGACAACCTCATCGTAAGTTGGGAGCAAAGTACTTGTTTGTGTTGTGTGCAGGTTTCACGTTGCTGCTGGGGGAAGACACGCCGACAAGCAGTTATCTGGCGCCCTTGTCCGGATTGTCACGAAGCTAGCAAGCATCACCTTCTTAAGTTTGGTTCTTTCTCCTACTGGTTCGATTAAACCTTGGTTTCATAACTGAGGGAAGACTTGCTGCTGTACTCATCACACCTTCTCTTGGGGTTTCCAACTGGTCGGTCATCTACATCAACACCGCACCATCAGTGCCGATAGAGGATAAGCCGACAGGGGAGGCCTCGGTGGTGGAGGAGGCTCTGGTAGTGGCGGCCAAGCCGGGTGGAGCGCCGGTGGAGGCCAAGATGTTAGATGACACTAACTGTTGTCGTGGTGAAACAACATATGCCATGGGATAGCTTAAGTAGGGGCCGAACTAAGCACTGGAGGATTCAGGAGAGGGAAACACGCTAAGGAGCACGACAGAAAGAGACACTGAAGCTACCCAGGTTTGGGGCTCTCGTAAGGAGATAACACCCCTACTCCTGCACTACTGTATGTATTACTGGATTGATGGAGGTACAACAATGGGCTCTCTCTGAGAGGAGGAAGATGAACTATCAACTGTGAGACTAAAGAGTGACTAACCCTTGGCTAGGGCTCCCTGGGCCACCTTATATAGTGGTGCCCAGGGTTACAACGGTCATGTTGGAATACATGACACAAGCTACATTTCAAATAGGACAAGGTGACGATGCCCTGCCACCCTTGACTTTCTCCCTGATTGCTCTCGATGGGACTCGCCATGCTCATACCTTGTACTTCTTTGACTGCGACCTCTCCACTGTGGCAGAAAGTACTATCCTTAGCACTGTGGTGGTTGGTAAACCACCACTGTGCACTCTGTCATCATCACCCTCCCCCATGCCTGGGAAGGTTCTTTCCTTGATTGTAGGGATATGAGCCTTTGGTTAATTTCTGCATCCAGCATAGACCGTTTGCCCTATCCCGGACTCATATGCCGGATCACTGATCCTTGACCGAGTAATCCGGCCTGCTCCTGTTCCTACATAACATCTCAATTAGGTTAGGCCGACATATTATACATGCCGACATATTACATACCATATTCCGTCTAGGCCGACATTCCTGAATACCGACCAAGACACCTCTTATATGTCAACTTGGCCACGACTCCTATATGCCGGCCGGCCGGACCGGAGTCGACGATGATGACTGCTCGGTCTCGGTGCAACCCAAGAAATCGGCGTTAAGGAAGCCTGCAGCAGCGGAGATGCGCACACCCCGACGAAGCTCATCGTCGGCTCGTGTTCTGTATATATATATCCCAGCCCGGCGTACAGGTTCAGCCTCACTCAAGTTGGGTTCAGTCTCAGCGCGGCAGACGGACGCGGCTCGGCAGTCACACTACGGGCGCACAGGTGCAGGTTGGCAAGCGACGTACCGCCCGCGAATATGCACAGCTCGGCAGTCGGCGGGTAGGCGCAGAACGACGGTGGCGGGAAGGACCAACTCGGCTGACGGCACGGGTGGATGGCGGTGTTTAGGTCGGCGTTCAGGCTGTGCACGACGTACAAGCTCAGGGCCTCTCATCATACAAGCACTTCGGAGCGTACAGGTGCAATGCAGCTCGCTGGGGCAGCACATGAAGTACATGTTAGAATTTGCCCACGAATCAATCATATAAAGCTAAACAAACATATGCGAAGACTACTTTTATTGTCAAGCGTGCGTATGGCACGCTCTAAACTTTTATCTTTATTTCTGATTTTCTCAATCTCCAGTGTTACAGCTCTCAGTACAAAATCTAGTTACAAGCAGCCGGCTCCCTCGTGTATATATACACGCAAAAGCCACCGACCTAAAACTCCTACGCTTAAAGATACACGGACATAAATCTACACGGACTGAAACTTAGACTCTTGACTCAACTAGTACTCGTACACAATTTGGTAGCTTAACTACGACGCCTACCTGGACTAGTACCACGTACATGCAAGCAAACTTGGTCTCAACCTTTGGACTACTAATCTTACACAGCTAACATTAGGAAACTAACTTAAACTTTGATAAGTTTAGATTATTTCCAACAGTATAGGGGCGGCTTTTACCAAGCTGCTCGTGTGCATCAGGGGGGTAAGAGATGTAACGCCTCTGTACACGTTCGTCCTCTCATCCTTCAGGACCAGACGAGCTTTCACAAAGCCTATGTTGTGCTCTTCGGTCCCCAATGAGGTCGACTTGGGAAGTGTGCCGTACTTGAACAAAGTGATGTCCATAGATAAGGAGCTACTGCATCGGGAGTTCAAGGAGATTCGTCTGTGCTTCAGCATTCTTCGATTTCCTAGGAAATACAGCTTTCCATGTTTGTCCTAGCTAGTTTTCTCGTATCTGTATCACTGTATGGCTTAGTTACAGCAGGGCATGCTCTGCTCTATCTTGGCTTCGTTGGACCCTTGTGCTAGCTTTTATGAAACCAAGTTTGAACTTATAATATGATGATGTGGTGGCACTTTATATTGTTTGCCCTTTGTCCAGCAGTGCTCGTTCAAGTTGATTTTTTTCAAACATTTAATTTTATGCTTTTTTTTTGAATTTTCACCGGGGGAGGAATCCCCACCTGAATTTGTATTCAGTTGCCCATGAAGCTTTGCAGCCTATTACAAATAGGTTCAAAGGAACCAGAGTTACAAGGAGGAACTGAAGTAGAGCAAAAACAAAAACAACACACACCAACACACAAAAAAGAGAGAAAGAAGGGAGGTGACTCTGAGAAATCCCCCAGAGACAATTGCCTAATGAGAAGAGCCATCAAGAGGCAGCAAAACCATCAAGACCCAAGCCAGAGGAGCACGACAAGGCGGGAGGTACAGATCAGAACAGAGAGCACCGCCGACGTAATCGGCAACCTGGATCAACCGAGTCCAAACAGGGGCACCGTACCAACGACGGAGTCTAACGGAAGCGCGCAGCTAAGACCACACAACGCCACGACACCACCTGCATCGGGGGTGTGGTCGAAAGGACACGCGCAGCGAGACGACAACCATCAACGTAGCCTAACGGAAGCGCGCCACCAAGACCACCCAACGCCACGACACCAACTGCGTCGGCGGAGTGGTCGAAAGGCCACGCGCAGCGAGACGACGCCACGGCATTCGAGTGCCACCGGCGTAGAAGAAGAGCTTCATGGCGCCGAGACACACCAAAGAGCGCCGCCGTTTGCCACACAGCCCCTGACGCCTGCCGAGCTCCGATAGACGCTTGAATCAGGCAACAAGCATAGAGCCACCACCACCACAATTGCCACTGCCATGGCCGCCAACTGCAAACCATGGAGCTCCCTGGAACATAAGCGGGATAGTGCCCCGCCGTTAGCTGAAAGCTGGACAGAGGTGGCTCAACACCCAGCCATGACGGCTTCCCACGTGGGGTAGCACGTCACTGCCATGGCCGCCACTGCATAGCCATGGACGTCGCCGGCCCCAGTGGCACCCCGCTGCAGGTCGATGGCAGGGCTAGGAGGAAGGTGACCCCCATGACCCCCAGCGAGGAACGACCGTCGACAAGACGGCCCGGCCAGATCCGACTGGATCTGACCCAAGCGCACCACATCCTGGCCGAGACGGCAGACCCAGGCCGAGCCTAGGCCTGCAGTCGACCGGCGCCACCACTCGGCACCGCAGGGTAGGCCTAAACGCAGCTGACGGCCCCGAGCGGACGACGGCGCGCCGCGGAGCAGCACAGCCAACCGCCAGCAAGGGCCGCGGACGCCAGGAGCCGCCACCTCCCGCCGCCCAGCCCCAGCTCGCCGTGCCCGCCACCAACACCGCAGAGCGCCACCGGGGAAGAGACGAGAAGAGGCCCGCCCGTGCCAAGCCACATTGCGCCCAACCACCTCGATCCGCCGCTGCCCGACGGGGGGAGAGATCCCGCCGCCGCCGGCCACCAGCGACCTTTGGCCGACGGTGAAGGCTGACGGCGGCGAGGAAAGGTGGAGTGGGGAGGGGGGCGGCGGCTTGTAGGGTTCCGCCCGAGTCGCCTCACAGGGGAGACGAGGCGAGGGCCGTTTCTTTTATTTTGGCCCCTGGCTTTGTTCCATCAACAATTTTGTTGCATCTTCGTCGACGCTACTAGGATAATCATGGATTCCAGGGGTTCGAAAACAAAATGGATTGTGTGGTTCATGGTATTTACTCCTTTTCTGTTGGAACGCATATGCACATCTTTTTTCTATAGGAAGAGAAGGACACGCACCATTTCCAGGTCCAGGGTACCAAAGGGCCCCACTAACAGAAGATTCACCGCGAGCGATGGCCCAACGACGGCTGCTCTCCGCCGGGTCCACGTCGCCGCCGGCCTGGCCAGTCGATTTTTCTCGTGGCCACTGAATTTCCCCACCCTTCTCTTCACATTTCCACCGCTGTTTTCTTTTAACCACTAAACACCTCCACAGTATATGTATTTTCACCTCTACGCCACACATAATCCACTTCTCTGTCTTCCTACGGATTCGCCGTCAGCTTCCGGCCGCTCCTCGCCTCCTCCGGTGGTAAAATTGCCCGCCTAACCTGTTGGTTCTTCTTTAATTGTGTTAATTCCTGTTGAATCGGGTGGTGATAGTCTATCCAATCTGGTATGCTTAGCAAGGGATTAGGTTGCTTTGGAGAATCTGATTTTGTTGGTTGTTTCGGGTTAGGATTTGTGGGATGAGAATAACTTTTTGCTTTGTAGAATCTTCAGTTATGTGTGAAGTTTTCAACCTTCCTGTAGTAACTTTTTACTAGGCTGGCTTGGAGGTCAGATAATGGCCCAGTTTATGCATGGATGATAGCTACTGATGTACGCACTTGATGTATACTGTCTGTTTCGGTTATACTACATATGCTAAGCAATCATTATGTGATGCACAGTCACAGGATTGACATGAAAATGCCACAATTTCTGTATGATGCAGTATGTAGCGTGTTGCAGAAGCTTGTAAAAAATCAGCTTTATGTTAGAAATGCATTAGAAGAACAGAAGATGAGTTTTCTGTGAGTAGTAGCCGTCTCTGGTGGCAGTTCGTATGATATCGCTGGATCCCTTTGTACTTTTGTGTTTCTGATAAATCATTCTCTTTTGTAGATTGTGTTGCCCGCGGCTTCTGAAACACTCCTGTTGTTGGAGAAATGCTTGAGCAGCTTGCAGCAGATTGATGAGCATCCAGCCATGCCGGCGCTACATGGACCCGTTCTGTTTGTCAGGCCTGGTGCTTACCCAGAACTGAAATCGTTCCCAAAAAGTGCTGCTGGTCAATTTAACAACTTGTTAGGTTGCAATGCGGTGTGTAGTTCCTTTGAAGGTCATCATGTACAGAAGCCACACTTTGTTCCTAGCTTCAGGGTTAACTTCGCGAGAGTCGGTCATTATCTTCACAGAAGCTTAAATGAGAGAACTACAAGGCATTGGCTGGTATGGGATGCTTTGTGATAGAGACAAGATCTTCCATTTGATGAATTCTTGATCACTGTCTGTTTGGTTCTTTGTCTGTTTATTAACCATTGTGTTGTGTGCAGCACCGATTTCATGTTAATGCTTCATCAGACGAGGAGTTCCGTTCATCACGGAATATAGCAACTAGCTTATTCAAGCAGTATAAGAATGTCATTGATCGAGGAGGTGGAGATAACATAAAAGTATTGATTCTTTCTGAGATTTTTTACTGGTATTCTTGACATAACTTCTTTCTATAATCATTGTGTTGCCTTTCAATGTTACCAGGGATTTGTTAATGCTGGAGTGCAAGCATATGCCCTAGGCTGTACAGAAGAGGGGATTAGAATGGAACTTCTGGATATCAAAGCTTCTGGTGTAGAGATTGAAGGCCTGCGGTCTTATGGAGGAGGAACAAGCTTGAGATTCAAAGTCCATTCTTTCGAGGTTAGCACATTCACAAATATGAAATAAAACGCTTCAGTTAAAAACTATCTATCTTCAGATGTCTTGCATTGAAATTATGCTCTGCTATGTAGTATTTACACTCAAGCCAACGAGCTTTTCTTAGGTCTGTTCCATCCCCCCATGTATTTGCTTTCTTATTAATTTGTTTATGATTATCGATAGATGAGTGTCCACCAAATCATATTGGCAAGATATGAACGCTATATAAAGTATCCTTGGCCCAGCAGAGGACTTGTTTATCATGTAAACACCCCCCTTGATATGATCTTCAGAGTTTCCATCCATTTGTCTCAGTGATGATTTCATACTGCTGTAGGTAAAGGAATGCATTCTGTGGCTGAGTATAGTGTTCATTACTATACTGTGCACACCACAGCCAACAATCATCAGGTGGTCTACCTCCCCACCGGTGTCGGAGGATATCTTGCACCAGTGGAAAGGATTTTGTGCCCTGATAGCAAATGCTTACTATACGAAGGGGATGGCATGGTAATTAAGCCTTAAGTTCTCTGTCAGCATTTCTTTCTTTCTTTTCTTCCTTTTACCACATGGTCCTGATCACGTTAAATGTGGGTGAAAAATGCTTGCAGGCTGCCAGTGAAAACATTGCAGCTGGAGCAAATGGCTGTCACGGGCAGTTCTGAGGAGCCATCGGTGGTGGCAAGTCGGATGCAATTAGTTTTCAGTACATTAGAGGTTTGTAGCAGCATTGACGGCCTCTGCAAACTTGTAAAAACAATTCAAATCCTCATTGTATTGACGTTATTTTACTTTGCAGGTAGTTAGTCCACAGTGGCCAAGAGTGTGAAGTGAAGCCCATATATCGTACAAAAATCTCTGGGTTTACAGGGCTCGTCATGACCCACGTCCAGGAATGAAGCTCTTTCTTAATATCCAGGGCATGTAGATGTATACACCAAAAACAAATCTCTGCATGTACTTAGATTGTGTAGTATTGGTCAATACATGTATATATAACCTACAGTCTCTGTAAATCACCATCTTCAACTTCAATATAACAAAAGTGAATGTAATTTTTGATTACACTGTTAGAGATGGAAGTGAAACCCTCAAACACTGCATACCAATCTCCCTCCCTATTTTCGTACTGCAACGGCAATTTACCATGTATGGAACACATGGATTCTGTTCTGGGGTACTGAGACTATTTTACATCATATTGTGATTTCAGTATGCAGTAGGTAGGTATATTTTGCGCTATTGAGATATAAAGCACATTTCCAAAAGAGATATGTAAAGATTTTTTTTTAGAGAAAAGGCCACACAACGCAGTACCCAGCTGCCAGCTTATATATACTAAAAGCTTTCAAAGTTGTCAACAACTTGGTCTCAAGGTTCCGATAAAGAAAAAGAAAAACAAGGGCGCCGGGCCTGCTAGACTGCCGGTTACAGATAGGCGGCAAACGAAGTACTCCATCCGATCAGGAAAGGTTGTCGGTTACTAAATCATCCGACACTCTTTTCCGATTGGAGGGAGTATATAGCAGCCGAAAAGGTAGGAGATGCAGCTCCATTTCAGAGAGTGGATTTTTGTAGCCCGAGCTACATGTAGCTTGGTTTTTTGAAAAAATCGAAAATAATATTTTAAAGTTTCAAAAAATTCCGAAAAAAATTCTAGATGTTGACAATGATATGATCTACTAACGTGCAAAATTTGAACTCGAGATTCCTAATATTCTGGGCTGTACAAAAATGACAAACTCTGACAGATTGTGAGATTTCGAAAATCTGCACTGTTCACTATTGTAGATCTCAGAATTTGTCATTTTTGCACAGCTCAAACTATAAGGTATTTTGACTTGAAAATTTGCACGATTGTAGATCACAACATTATCTACTTGTAGATTTAATTTCAGATTTTTTTGAAACTTCAAAATAGTATTTTCGAATTTTTCAAAAAACGAGCTACATGTAGGTCGAGCTACATTTGTGGTTTTCGCTCCATGACATGGGTATAAAAAGGAAAAGTACACAATAGGTCAATACCTAGCTTGCCTCTCGAGAAACAGCGTCAGCCAACACCGCATCCGTATGATTTTGGAGCAACCGGCAGGGTGATGGCATTGCAGGAGCTCATATGCGCCACAGTCGCTGCCTCTACCCTGAACTTCAACTCTCTTAAGGCATCGTCTCCGCTACTCTCTTCCTGGTCCTGGGCTCGCTTTGCCTTTCGAAAATCAACGATGCGAAACCGTGCAAAGATTCCCAGATCATTTCATACTCTGCTATCTCGGGCCGACAGACGAAGAAATCGACCGCCTTTGCTCGTGCCATCTCCCACGTCTGGTGAAGGCTATAGCTCGTGCCCTCCTTCCGTCCTCCAACCGTCCTGAGCACATGACTGCTCGCCGTGTTATCTTCCAGCTGGAAGCAATGCGGCGTGAAGAAAACCGTCAGCTGCAAAGGCGGCCACTCTGTCAGCAGACTGCTTGCGTCGGGCACTGCTGATGCTGGAATGTAGCAGTGGAAGGACATCAAGATCACCTGCTCTAGAAATGCGTGTGATAGCTCCGACTCCGATGCGGCGGCGGGAGGCGCGTGCCTGTTCTCTCGGCAGCATAGTGGATCTGGGCGATAAAGCCCAACGGAGATGCTCAGCTTCAATGAAACCACCGCAGCCACGACGGGCGACGAGCGGTGGTGGAAGACGTCCCGAGCCGGCATGTGGGCGAGTTCTCCGGTGACGAACTGAGCCGAGGAATGGAAATTCGGTCCGAGTGAGCTCAGACATTTACTGACGATCCCGACAATATCAGTGCTCTCTGATAGTCGCAGCATCATAACCAGGTTAAACCCTCTGGTCGGTACCTTGACATCCTTGCTACGAAACCAGAGCGACGCCACCATGCCGTGCTCTTCAGAGAGCATGGGCTCTATGAAGATCTGGCATCTTCGGCTACCTTGCACCGTTTCATACTTGAGGATCTTCCCCTGGTGGTTCAATCAACTATGTCAAGGACAACAAGAAAAGGAACTACCAGAACTTCCAGAACAGCAATCAAGGTTCTCCCTCCAAGCCATATGGCAAAGGTCCCCAACAGTATCATCAGCCCACTCTCCCAGTGGATAAAGACCAATGTCTCCATTGCAAGAAGACTTGGCACTTCAAGAAAGACTGTCCAGTATGGCTCAAGTCCATAATGGCAAGGAAAGGTATAGATACAGTTTCTTTTGTAAATGAATCCCTGTATTCACAGTTTTCGAAATCTACTTGGTGGATTGACTCAGGTGCAACTGTTCATGTTGCAAATTCTTTACAGGGATTCCATTCGACAAGGACTATGAAAAGAAACAAAAGATGCATTGAAGTTGCGAATGGAGTACAAGCAGACGTGGAAGCTATTGGCGACATCTCCTTGGAGTTAGCTGATGGTTTTTCGATTCTGCTTAGAGATGTGTTATTTGTTCCTTCACTTTATAGAAACTTAATAAGTGTATCACGTTTGGATAAAGACAGTTATGAGTGTTATTTTGCACACGGCGAGTGTGCCATATGGTTTAAAGATGCTTGTGTGGGTGTTGCTTTACTTCACAACGAGCTTTATTTGTTATCCTTACGTGAAAAAGTGCATTCTGTGTGTAATGTGAATGAACAAACTTTCTTGTCGAACAAAGAACAAAAGAAAAGAAAGAGAACTCATGACTCATCGAAGTTATGACACTGTCGATTAGGCCATATTTCGAGGGGAAGAATCGAAAACCTCGTTAAAAGTGATATTCTTCCTCCGTTAGAGTTCTCCGATATAGAACAATGCATAGATTGCATAAAAGGAAAGTATGTAAAGCAAATTAAAAAGGGTTCAAACCGAAGTACAGCGACACTAGAAATAATCCACACTGATATTTGTGGACCATTTTCTGTGAAAAGTGTGGATGGCTATGACTCGTTCATAACATTCACAGATGATTACTCCCGATATGGTTATATTTATCCAATTAAAGAAAGGTCTGAAGCATTGGATAAATTTAAAATATTCAAAGCAGAGGTTGAAAATCAACATGATAAAAGAATTAAGATAGTCCGGTCCGATCGTGGTGGGGAGTACTACGGTCGGCACACTCCATATGGTCAAGTACCTGGACCTTTTGCAAGGTGTTCTTACAGGAAAATGGAATAGTCGCCCAGTATTCTATGCCGGGCGAACCTCAGCAAAATGGAGTAGCTGAAAGGCGCAACCGTACTCTTATGGATATGGTGCGCAGTATGATGAGTTATTCCACCCTGCCATTGGGATTATGGATGGAGGCGCTTAAAACCGCCATTCACATTCTCAACAGAGTACCAAGCAAGTCGGTGCCCAAAACACCGTACGAGTTGTGGACAGGGAGAGTTCCCTCCCTGCGCCACTTAAGGGTCTGGGAGAGCCCAGCTGAGGCAAAAGTATTTAATCCAAATATTGCAAAGTTAGACCCCAAAACAGTAACTTGCCACTTCATTGGCTATCCTGACAGATCAAAAGGTTATCGTTTCTACTGTCCAGACAAATACACAAAGTTTGTAGAAACGAGACATGCAGTCTTCTTGGAGGACGAACTGATGAGGGGGAGCATGGTAGCTCGGAAAATTGATCTTGAGGAGAAGAGGGTGCATGCACCTAATCCGATGATTCAGGAGACATTTTTCTCGCTACCTGTTGTGCCTGCACCAACAATCCCTGAGGTTGCGGTGCAAGCACCTGTTGTAACTCCACCCATGACAACAAGGTGTGAAGTTTCGGAACCTGTCCGTCAGGAGCCGACTGAACCCTTCGTTGAGCATGAAAGGGAGCTGCAGCAGCCACCTCTAATAGATGTACCAAAAGTTGAGGTACATAATGAGCCAGAGAATGAGGCCCTAAGAATGTCCAAAAGAGTCAAGAAATCAGCTATTTCTACTGACTATAAAGTTTATAACACAGAAACAGTTCATATGGAAGGTGATCCCACCTCATATGAAGAAGCTATGGAAGGCCCCAACTCATCGAAGTGGCTAGAGGCCATGGAAGATGAAATGAGGTCGATGAGTTCCAACAATGTTTGGGACTTAGAGGAAATTCCCAAAGGAGCCAAGACAGTAGGCTATAAATGGGTCTACAAAACAAAGTATGACTCTAACGGGAACATAGAAAAGTATAAAGCGCGTCTAGTGGCAAAAGGATTTACACAAAGAGAAGGGGTAGATTACAATGAGACATTTTCTCCAGTCTCATGTAAGGATTCCTTCAGAATCATAATGGCACTAGTTGCTCATTTTGATTTAGAGCTGCATCAAATGGATGTAAAGACGGCATTTCTAAATGGAGATTTAGAAGAAAAAGTGTACATGAAACAACCCAAGGGTTTTTTCATGGAGAGGAAGGAACATATGGGATGCTGTCTAAAGAAATCCATTTATGGATTAAAGCAAGCCTCTAGACAGTGGTATCTAAAGTTTAATGATACCATCAAAAGATTTGGATATAAAGAAAACATCGAGGACAACTGCGTTTATGCAAAGTTTAAAAGTGGGAAATATATTTTCCTAATCTTGTATGTGGATGATATCCTGCTTGCTAGCAGTGATGTTAGTCTTCTGCGAGAAACAAAGAAGTTTTTGTCCTCAAACTTTGATATGAAAGATCTTGGTGAAGCTTCATATGTTTTGGGCATAGAAATTCACCGAGATAGAAAGAATGGAGTGTTAGGACTATCACAGAAGGCATATTTAGAAAAAGTTCTAATAAAGTGTAATATGCATAAGAGTAATGCCACACATGCTCTGATAGTCAAGGGCGACAGTTTTGGGGAATATCAATGCCCCAAGAATCAATATGAGATCGATCAAATGAAAGCAGTACCATACGCTTCGGCTGTTGGAAGCTTACAGTATGCACAAGTGTGCACTCGCCCTGACTTAGCTTTTATCACCGGGGTACTCGGTAGATATCAGTCAAATCCAGGCATAGATGATGTCTACGCACTTCTATTCTTGTAGACACTTGTTGGGCCTCCAAGTGCAGAGGTTTGTAGAACAGCAGCAAGTTTCCCTTAAGTGGATCACCCAAGGTTTATCGAACTCAGGGAGGTTAGAGGTCAAAGCTATCCATCTCAAGCAACCCTGCAATTACGATACAGAAAGTCTCTTGTGTCCCCAACACACCCAATACACTTGTCAGATGCATAGGTGCACTAGTTCGGCGAAGAGATAGTGAAATACAAGTGGTATAGATGATTATAAGTAGCAAACGTGATGTGAAATAAATATCGCTGCGAGCAAACATGTATCAAAACAGCAAGTAAACGGTGTGCAAAGCTTGGAAACAAGGCCTAGGGATCATACTTTCACTAGTGGACACACTCCCAACAATATAACATGACTGAACAAATAACTTCTCTTTGCTAAGGTACTCTGAATTACTCTCCTATTGAATAACACTAATCATTGTGTAGTGGCTACAGAAGCACCCCTTAAAGTTCATCAAGTACTTGACAAACACCACTCATAGAGATACCCAAATCAGATCACAACTCAAGATAGATATCATTGCAACTTAGACCAAGTACTAACACGGTGCACACACTGTCAACATTACACCATGAAAGGAGGAATAGATCACTCAAACTATCATAGCAATAATTATTCTCATAATCCACAAGAGATCACAATCATAGCCTAAACCAAGTACCACCATGATGCACGCACTGTCACCGTTACACCATAGCAGGAGGAATAGATTACTTTAATAACATCACTAGAGTACACAAAATATCTGAATAATAACATGTACTTGTTCAACATGATACAAAGCTCACGATCACATAAAGATCACATCATGGGAGAGAGAGGTGAACCACATAGCTACCGGTAGAGCCCTCAGCCCCGGGGATGAACTACTCCCTCCTCATCATAGGAGACAGCAAGGTTGATGGAGATGGCGGTGAGGTCGATGGAGACGGCGGAGACGGCGATGGAGGTCGATGGAGATGGCTCCGGGGGCACTTCCCCGTCCCGGCAGGGTGCCGGAACAGAGACTTCTGTCCCCCGAAATTCGTCGGTGACGGCGGCGGAGCTGCGGAACTGTTTCTGGAAAATTGCCGACCCTTTTAGGGTTTTCCGTCCCGAGGCTTCTTATAGGCGAAGGGGCGATGTCAGAGGGGGAGCCAGGCGCCCACATGCGGGCCCCGCGCGGCCAGGGGGCTGGCCGCGCCACCCCTGTGTGTGGGGCCCTGGTGGCCCCCCTCCTACTCCTCTTCGAATCTCTGGAAGCTTCCGGGTAAAATAAGACTTCAGAAACTTGTTTCGTCCAATTCCGAGAATATTTCCTATGTATCACTTCTGAAACACAAAAACAGCAGAAAACAGGGAACTGGCACTGTGGCACTTGTTAATAGGTTAGTTCCGGAAAATGCATAAAAGTGCCACTAAGTGTAACGAAACACAAAGCAAATGGTGTAAAAACAAGCATGGAGCATCAAAAATTATGGATACGTCGGAGACGTATCAGCATCCCCAAGCTTAACTCCTACTCGTCCTCGAGTAGGTAAGTGATAACAAAAGAAATAATTTTTGAGGTGACATGCACCTACACAATCTTGATCATATATGTAAGCATTGGTGAGCCGGGATCAATAGAACTTAAAACATGGGCATGAAAGATATAATCATGACAATAAGAACTTAGCAACCATGTTGTAAACATGCAAATGAACACAAACAAAAGATCATGATAATGAAACAATGAAAGTCAAACGTGTGTTCAAATCATAAGGAAAAACATACAAATTGTTTTCAGCTTGTCCTTCAAAGAGAGCAAAACATAAATGCATAGGACACCTCAAAGTTTAAGAGGGCGACTAGATACAAATAATTTAAGAACAAGTGAAACCAACAATATGAGTCAATCAATGAACTTTGGGACAATGCATATCACACTAAGAATGACAACTATGCTCTCTTAATGGTGCATAAAGAAAGAAGGTGGTGACTCAACATAAAAGTAAAAGAAAGGCCCTTCGCAGAGGGAAGCAGTGATTAAGCATGTGCTAGAGCTTTTCATTTGTAAAACAGAGAGACAAAACTTGATTTTGAGAGGTGGTTGTCTTTGTCAACGACTGGCAATGGGGTTCTTACTATCTTCCATACAAAAATGAAGCAAGTTTTTGAGAGAGAGATTGGCACTTTTGTGCTCTTTTATAAAACTTGGCACTCCTCCCCACCTTTTCCTTTCACATACCATGGCTAACCGATTCCATCGGGTGCCCACCAACATTCACATTCATTGGAGGAGTGCCTTTTTTCTTTCTTTTTTCTTTTTTTTTTCTTTTTGGAATAAGCAATATGGAAGATAGCAAATCCGACCACTACGTCCCCATGAGCTGAAAACAGTGTCACAAAACGAGAAGTATTTTGAAGGTTTTTGAAAGGTAGCACACGAAAATTTTACTTTGGAATGGCTTACAAATACCATGCATAGGAATTTATAGTGGACACAATGGCAAACTTGGCTTTTAGGAGTTGGATGCACGAGTAGAGCTCATACTCAGTACAAAGTGAGGGCTAGCAAAAGACTGGGAGCGACCAACTAAGAGAGCAATAATGGCCATAATCATGCAAAGCGACAAAGCGACATTAAAAGAAGCATAAGATGGCATCAAAAGTCAAAAACTAAATGATCATAGAGGCTATTGGCAACTTTGTATGAGTCTAACATGTGTGAGCATGCGCCAAGTCAACCCAAATAAAGCATCAAGGAGAAAACCAAAATAATGCTTCCAAACAATAAAAACAACGCATGATTTTTTCAAAGGCTCATTAAGCAATCTCAGTTATTTGAGACAAGTCATGCTACAGCAAAACCACTAAGCATACTATCAAAAAGACATCAAGCATGACATGAAAAAGCCTAAGCCGCAGTCTACACAAGCTCCTTCTTGTACCACTATTTTGCACAAAGCTTTTTCTCTTTTCCAACACCATTTGAAATTTTTATAAACACCTCTTTTGATGAAAACCAATAAAGACCAGAGGCAAAAATACACCTTGATGAAATGATATGACAAGGTCTGAACGCAAATCAAGGCAAAAACGAAAACCAAAAGCAGTAGCAGAAAAAGAAGAACACTCGTTGAACGATAAGAGTGAAAACTAGAGTGTTCTTGTCAAATGAAAAGCGAGTTCATCTCCTCCAAAGGAAACATGATGTGATCTAACCATTTATTGCAGCAAACTAAACTAAACTAATACTGAAAACAAAAACAACTGACGCTCCAAGAAAAACGCATAGTGCATGAAGCAATAAAAATATAGTGTTTTGAAAGGTGACCTGATTTTTGCCGATGAAGAAGGGGTGCCTCGGGGGCATCCCCAAGCTTTGACGTTTGTACTTCTTGGATATTTATTTGGGTGATGCATGGGCATACCCAAGCTTGAGCTTTTGTCCATTCTTCATCTCATCTCATCATTCTCCAATCCCTACACTTGAAAACTTCCTTCATACAAAACTAAACACAAATCTATTAGCAACATTAGTGTAAGCATAACATATAATCAACCTCTTTTTGCTTCAGGTTTCAACTCAAAACCACCACATATATAGCAAATACTACTGTAGCAACTTCCCAAAAAGTTCCATGATCAAAAGAACTCAAAAGAAAGCAATAAAGTGGCAAACACAAATATTGGCAGAAATCTGTCAAAACTGAACAGCTGACAAAGGTCGAATTTTTGTGGGGTTTTCTGTTGCTCAATTCAAAAAGTGTTCAACTAACAAAAGTTTGGATATAACCTGGGGCATATGCACAAGAAATCGCAGGTCCAAAAGATATCTAGAGAATTTTCACGAATTTGTACGGTGCAGCACCGAAAACAGTTTCAGGACAGCAACATCCACAAATCTTACCTCACTCAAATTAGAGGCTTCTCTTGGCACAAAAACGAAATAAAAAGGATAAGGAGCTGTTATTACAGTAGTAATAACTTCCAAGACTCAAATAAAATAAAAAGTACTGAAAATAAAATAATGGGTTATCTCCCAAGAGTGCTTTTCTTTAACGCCTTTGAGCTAGGCGCAGTAATTTGCAAAGATGCTCATGTAGGCGCCATATAAGAGCTTGAAGCAAAGGCACCATATAGGAACTTAAAGCAATAGAGAGCATCAAAAAGCAAATGTGAAAGACATTTATATCTGAACCACTTCCTATGCATAGGAATCTTGTAAGAAAATAAATCAACGAGGCACATAGTAGCAAGCATGGATAGATAAAACAAGTACCACTTCAAGATTTGCAACATAAAGAGGGGAAACTTAATATTGTTGAGATCCATCAAACCATGTTTCCCTCTCTCATAATAACTTTCAGTAGCATCATGAATAGAACTAACAATATAACTATCACATAAAGCATCCCTATCATGAGCCACATGCATAAAAGAATTAATACTCACCACAGGAACAATAGTAGTAGGAACAAATTCAATAGAATAATTATTCTCATCACCATAATCATCATAAATAGGAGGCATATTGTAATCATAATTAATTTTCTCCTCATTAGTAGGTGAACTGAAAATATTATACTCATCATCATAACCATTATAAACTAGAGGTTTAGTATCATCACAAGCTAGAGAGCAACTATTTCGCAAAGCATATTCTTCAAACATATCATCAAAAGAAGGAACATCACATATGGGAGATAAAATATCATCAGAGCAAATTTTCTCCACTAAAGCTGGGGAACTAAAAATATCATACTTAACAAAACCAGCTTCCCCAAGCTTAGACTTTTCTATAACATTAGTAACAACGGTGTTCAAAGCATTCATACTAACAACACTATTAGCATGCAAATTAAGCTCCAAAGTTTTTTCAATTTTCTCTTCAAACACTTCATATCTAAACTCAGGAAAAAGACTACAGAACTCATTGTTTTCCATTTAAGCCTAACTAGTGAAAATAAAAACAAGAAACAAAAAGATGTAATTGCAGAATCTAAAGGAAATAACTTCGAGCACTCACACAGGAGGATGCGAGTACCTTTTACCTTACCTCCCCGGCAACGGCGCCAGAAAAGAGCTTGATGTCTACGCACTTCTATTCTTGTAGACACTTGTTGGGCCTCCAAGTGCAGAAGTTTGTAGAACAGCAGCAAGTTTCCCTTAAGTGGATCACCCAAGGTTTATCGAACTCAGGGAGGTTAGAGGTCAAAGCTATCCCTCTCAAGCAACCCTGCAATTACGATACAGAAAGTCTCTTGTGTCCCCAACACACCCAATACACTTGTCAGATGTATAGGTGCACTAGTTCGGCGAAGAGATAGTGAAATACAAGTGGTATAGATGATTATAAGTAGCAAACGTGATGTGAAATAAATATCGCTGCGAGCAAACATGTAACAAAACAGCAAGTAAACGGTGTGCAAAGCTTGGAAACAAGGCCTAGGGATCATACTTTCACTAGTGGACACACTCCCAACAATATAACATGACTGAACAAATAACTTCTCTTTGCTAAGGTACTCTGAATTACTCTCCTATTGAATAACACTAATCATTGTGTAGTGGCTACAGAAGCACCCCTTAAAGTTCATCAAGTACTTGACAAACACCACTCATAGAGATACCCAAATCAGATCACAACTCAAGATAGATATCATTGCAACTTAGACCAAGTACTAACACGGTGCACACACTGTCAACATTACACCATGAAAGGAGGAATAGATCACTCAAACTATCATAGCAATAATTATTCTCATAATCCACAAGAGATCACAATCATAGCCTAAACCAAGTACCACCATGATGCACGCACTGTCACCGTTACACCATAGCAGGAGGAATAGATTACTTTAATAACATCACTAGAGTACACAAAATATCTGAATAATAACATGTACTTGTTCAACATGATACAAAGCTCACGATCACATAAAGATCACATCATGGGAGAGAGAGGTGAACCACATAGCTACCGGTAGAGCTCTCAGCCCCGGGGATGAACTACTCCCTCCTCATCATAGGAGACAGCAAGGTTGATGGAGATGGCGGTGAGGTCGATGGAGACGGCGGAGACGGCGATGGAGGTCGATGGAGATGGCTCCGGGGGCACTTCCCCGTCCCGGCAGGGTGCCGGAACAGAGACTTCTGTCCCCCGAAATTCGTCGGTGACGGCGGCGGAGCTGCGGAACTGTTTCTGGAAAATTGCCGACCCTTTTAGGGTTTTCCGTCCCGAGGCTTCTTATAGGCGAAGGGGCGATGTCAGAGGGGGAGCCAGGCGCCCACACGCGGGCCCCGCGCGGCCAGGGGGCTGGCCGCGCCACCCCTGTGTGGGGGGCCCTGGTGGCCCCCCTCCTACTCCTCTTCGGATCTCTGGAAGCTTCCGGGTAAAATAAGACTTCAGAAACTTGTTTCGTCCAATTCCGAGAATATTTCCTGTGTATCACTTCTGAAACACAAAAACAGCAGAAAACAGGGAACTGGCACTGTGGCACTTGTTAATAGGTTAGTTCTGGAAAATGCATAAAAGTGCCACTAAGTGTAACGAAACACAAAGCAAATGGTGTAAAAACAAGCATGGAGCATCAAAAATTATGGATACGTCGAAGACGTATCAATAGAGCACTGGAAGATGGTAAAGAAAGTATTGCGCTATGTGCAAGGCACAAAAGACCTCATGCTAACCTACAGAAGATCTGATTCCCTAGAGATAAAAGGGTATTCAGATGCAGACTATGCGGGAGACAAAGATGAAAGAAAGTCCACAACTGGATATGTGTTCACTCTCGCAGGAGGGGCTATTTCGTGGAGAAGCTGCAAACAGACAATAGTTGCATCATCCACGATGTATGCCGAATTTATAGCATGCTTTGAGGCCACAAATCAGGTGTTATGGCTAAAGAAATTTATACCCGACTTGAAAGTAGTGGATTGTATTGACAAACCAATAAAGATGTACTGTGACAACCAACCTGCAGTATTTTATGCTCACAACAACAAATCGAGTAAAGCTACCAGACCAATAGAAGTAAAGTATTATGTTGTGAAAGATAAAATCCAGGATCAAACTATAAGACTCGAGCATATAAGGACAAAGGATATGCTTGCTGATCCGCTAACGAAAGGCTTACCACCCAATGTGTTCAAGGAACATTTAGCCGGCATGGGTTTAATGGCAAGCCTATGATTCCTGGATCATAAGAGGCCCGAAAGTAGCAGAATTTGTTTCAAAACAGAAAAGTGTATAGTGGCTGTCTGATTCTATCGGCAATTGAGCTGTGACGATGAAACATGCTCTATGTACTGATCCGTGATGAAATGAGTAAAGTATAAAGTTAAAAGTAAAGTTGAGATCAAGGGGGAGAATGTTAGGATGATCTCCACCCCGATCAGGCCCAACGGCCTGAACGGGCCTTGACTCGCGCCCTGATCGGGGGCGCTCAACCAATCGATGGTTGTGGGCCCCTGTCACCTGCGTATATAAAGAGGTGGGAGCCGGCGGCACACAGCACGAGGTTCGTCGTGCGCCGTTCTTCTCACCAACACGCCCTCCCGATCTAGGGTATCTCGCAGTAGTGACAGGAAGCACCACCGCCGCTACCCTCTCTCTCACCACGCTCACGCCGTCGCCCTCCCCGATGGCCTCCGGCTCGAGCTCATCGAGTGCCGGTGCAGGTACTCCCCTCTCACCATCTCTCTGACCCTCTCTCAGATCCCAAGTTAATTGTTACATAGACAGTAGATCAAACCGAGGTGATCTAGCCTAGTTCATCAATGAGCCGACCACTGGAACTTAGGTGGCGAGTGAACTAGTATAAAACCAACAATCTCACACGGTTTTGGTACATACTCCCTCTGTTTCAAAATATAAGATGTTTTAGCTTTGTGAAGCGAATATGTCTAGACATGTTTTAGTGTGTAGGTTCACTCGAATATACACACTAAAAGGTGTCTAGATACATTTGCTTCACAAACCTAAAACATGTTATATTTTGAAACGGAGGAAGTAGATCTGTAACGGTTCTTTTATCCAGCTATAAGCGCTAGTTGCTAATAATATATTTTTCTTGAGCCGGCTTACTAATCTGTCTGTGATTAAAGACCCTCGGACGAGTGCGTCGATATGGTACACGGGCTCCATGGAGCCCATTTTTCAAATTCAACAAAAATTGACATTTTAAATTTCGAAAAAAATCTGAAAAAAATCCTTAGATGTGGGAAATAATGACTTCTAGCTGCGTGCAAAAAATCAACATGAAATATTTCGTATTTTAGGCTGTGTAAAAATGACAAATTTCTAGATCTGAGACTGTGAACAGTACCGAATTCGAAAATTTTCAGATTTGTCAGAATTTGTCATTTTTGTGTAGGCCGGAATACAAACTCTTTTGCACTGAAATTTCACAGGGTTGTAGAATAAGTTATATTCAACATCTAGAATTTTAGTTCAGAATTTTTTGAAACTTAAAAATGTCGATTTTCAAAAAAATTCAAAAACGGGCTCCAGGGAGCCCGTCCGCTATAGCCATTTTCCGCCCTCGGGCGGTTTATATTACCAGCTGGCTATGGAAAATATTTTTCGCAGACGTACGCAATAATGGACCGGCTGGCAGCTAGAGCCGGTAAGTTTTTGGGCCTACTCCGAACGTCCCGAGATTTGGTAGTGACGGTTTTAGAATTGGGCTATCTATCAGTGACAGAGATGGGCAAAAAAAATTGCTGGCCGGACTAAACACAGGGTCAAAATTTATACAGTTTATTTATGATATTGCTATCTGTAGACTCTAGACCGTTTGGATATTACCTTAGAGCTTCAGAAAATGTCGGAGCATCTGATTTTCTATCCAGCACAGAAATAACCAGATATTATCGACTAAATAGGCAATTATAGCAAGTTAAATTTTTGTGCCGTACAAAGTTGTAATACCAAATACTATAACAAGGACATAGTAATTGTGAAGTACTAATGATCATGTGACTTAGTTAGTACTATCATATGAAGCATATTCTACAAAGTTACTAGTAGTGTCAAAGAGACACAAAGTGCATAGCGATCGCATCTTCGTCGTCTTAGTGAAGCATAATTTTATAACTGATCCAAGCTTTATATCAGATCGGGAAGCAAACGAGTTCCATATCTCCTTTTCCAGGACAAATCTGGCTTTGGTATCTTGATACCATTTTGAACACTTTACCCTTAATGGTAGCAATGACAAGAACAACAAGATTGTTCCTGAGGAGGGGATGTCTAGATCTGTCAAAAAAGCACTGCTAAGATTTTGTCATTTTATTTTAATACAAATTATATTAGTGTTGAGCACTACAAATGACTTGACGATGTACATACAAAAGAGATATGTCAAAGTAAAATGACAAGTTCATTTTATGTAAGAGTTTGGATGATAATAGGTCCAATACGGCTCATAGTGTTGTCTCGCTTAACAACCCTAGCAATCTGATTAGAATAGAATGTCAGTGAAGCAGGTTTTACCACTGAATTTGGGATGTCCTCACGTCCTAAAAATTTAGGATGAGCTATATTTATACATACAAGGGTAAAGAAGCGAGCAAGGCTACCTTTCCGCTGGAAATCAAATCCTGATCAGAGTTATAATTGAGCACATGCTCTTTGATTTCTCAAAGCTAGTGATGCAAATAAGGACAAGTTGAAGAGGATAAAGAAAATTTGTGATGAATAAGTGATTTGTTGGCATATAGTAGTAATTATAAACCTTCTATTATTTGTGAACTATTTATTGGCATCTAGTGATATTTGTTGGCATCTATTGCCAGTTTAGTTATCATATACTAATATTTGTTGACATTTAGAAAAAACAGTCTTACGGTTTCGCACACAGGTGTCCGCCAAACAAATTCCGCAAATTTTACGGTTTCAGGTTGCGGAATCTATCAGGCAGGGAACTATAAACGTTTTAAGGGCCCAAATTATACGGGATCCGTTAGAGATGCTACTAAAAACGTAAACCAAGATTACAAATCCCATAATACACCATCATCAGTACTCTTTCCACCTTTTTTTTCTTTTTTGACATTAACACTCTGAAAATTAATTATGTATCTATGTTTCCACAACAAGTGAGCTTGACATTTCACAATTGTTGCTAAAGGTACAAGGTGATAAATTCAAAGAGTATCTTTAGACTAACAACAAAAGGGGGTGAAAAGCTACAATATGGCAGGAAATATTTCCTGTTGTGGCCATCTGCTGCTGCCTTCAAGAAGTCTGATGTCCTAGACTCTGTTGTACCCCACGTTTTTACTGAACAGGCGGCGGATGTAGACAACCTGCAACGCGCTAGCAGCCATGAAAGCTACATACTCCGCAATCGTGTAGAACATGACACGTCTTCTAGTGCTCTCATTTGCTGGATTCATTTGGCCATGAAGATTATCATCAATCACAAAATCAAATGACGATAGGAAAAAATTCAAAACAGGCAAAGCAACAAAAAGGATAATGCAGAGTGTCCTTGGCAGCTTGGTTAAGTTCAATAGTATTAATAACATAGAGATATTCTCAAGATCTCGTTTGACACCTGGGTGTTACTTCAAACTATGTAAGAAAGAACTGAAATAGTCGTGTGAAAAACAATGTTGAATATTATCCCTCATACAAGATCATGTTGTCACATGTCCCAGCTGAACAACACACTGCTACGCTACGATGAGGGTAAAAGACAAGAAACTAATTCTACAAGAGTATGGGGCGTAACCGGAGAAAAGGAATCTTCAACTCCAATGAAAAACTGTGGATATCTAAGTGTTCCAAACAGTATTAGTGCACTTCCACGAGTTCTGGTGTTCTTTCCATTTTCATGGACTGAAGTTCCCCCACAACATTGGTCGAGTGGTTTGGATATATGGACGATGAAAGTAAAGTACAAGTCCATGAGATGGAGTATAAGCTCATGATGGATGACTAAAGAAGAACATAACTCCAAAGCTTAGTACATGCCTAGTTGCTCACAACACACTATACATGGCAGCAGTGGCGGAGCTTGAACCAAATCTCTGGGGGCGAAGCTAAAAATTTACCAAAATTATTTTTTGACTCCCCAAATCATACAATACAAACATGCTGGAATTTGTAGCATTTTGAGAAATTTATATAGTTAAATTGATCTTATCGGCAAATATATTTCTAACATCAATACATGTATAAGCTACTCAAACAAAAGAAACAGTATACTACTTAACCATGATTTGCACATTTATCATCATAGAACCCTGTAGTTAACCACTACGGATAAAAAAAAATTGTCTCTTTGCACCCATGTAGTACTACTCTGTGATATTCGTATCTATATTTACTAGCTAGCAAAGTTTTAACCAACGATTTAGTTTAGTACTAAAACTATGACATAGACAGGATTTTCCCCAAATCTATGCAAAAATCAGAGCTAAAAACGAACTAGAATCGGTACTTCGGTAGGAATTAGAAAAGGAGAAAGTTGCCAGCGCTGGGCTGCTCAACGTGCGAGACCAAGGGGAGACAAGCCACAGAGCCAATTCTACTCTCCTTGACCGCCGTCATCACCCCCGGCCACCGCCGGCCGCCCACGGGCCACAGCCCCATGCCCAACCCAATCGCCTAAGTAAATGACACTAGAGACACACAGATCAGCAGTAGCCTGTTCGTTTGTTCACATTAGAGGCTCTTAGGTAGAAGGAAAAGTCACAAATTGGCCTTATAGGCTGGAGTATACTACAGGGTAATCAAAATTTTTGGTTTTCCCATCGCCAAGACTCGATTCCCGCACAAATCAAATAGATTTGTTTAGCGCCCGCTTAATTCACGCATCCACGAGCTCGATTACCACCCTTATCAATTAAGTCTGCGACTTTCTCGCTCTCCCTCCTCCATGAGCTTGATTCCCGCCGCCGTTGACCAGTTCCTCGCCGTCACTGGCCAAATCTCGCATACAGGAGAGCGCTTCAGGAGCTCGTCTAGGAGCTCGGCCGCCTTCAGTAGGGGTAGGCAGTAGAGGTGCATGAGGGGAAGTGCTTCGAGGTGGGATAACGAGAAACTGCAGAGGAAGATAAGGGGAACATGGTGACGGGTCTGGGGGCTCGTGGCTCGTGTCCTTTTTTTTTAGGAGTCGGTGGTGGTTTCCCTCGTGTTTGTGAAGATTACTTTGGGGAGGAGAAGGCTGTATTGTTTTAATGGGCTTTTCTGCTCTGCAGAAGTAAGACCGAACATGTAGAGGCCCATACATTATTTCTTTCTTTCTTATACATGTATTTTGAGTGCCAATTTTTGTAGGTTGCACCGATTAATAGTCGATCGGTTAATTCAGTTAATTGGCCAAATTCCAATTAATCGCTACTCCCAAAGCTGACTTTTCCTCACCATTGACACCAGCAGCTCCCACCCCATCTTTGCACGAGGAATATTGCGGGCATCGTACTCTTTCCTTCCTAAAAGCTTCCTTGCCTCTGCCGCCAAACCCAGTGTCACAACCACTCCAAACTGGGAGACAGTTGTAATATAAACGGTTTTGAGAGTTTGAGGGTTGTTTAGAACTGTATTGGAATTGAGGGCTGTAAACTGAACTCCATGACAAATTCAGGGGGTTAATATGGACCTCTTTCACCTCTTTTTATAGAGCCAGTAAAGACTCCTAAAGACAGATAGATCCCTAAAGCTTAAACTAATCAGAATGTGCCAGCAAAGTATGCTACATGTGGGCCCTTTTGCTTGGTCCTGCCATGCAACGGCGGAGCTTTGTGGGGGCAAACCTGGGCGGTCGCCCCCACAGTGAAAACCAAAATGTTTGATTACCCTGTAGTATACTCCAGCCAATATGGACAATCTGTGACCTTTTCTTCTACCTAGGAGCCTCTAATGTGAACAAACGAACAGGCTACTGTCGATCTGTGTGTCTCTAGTCTCATGGACTTAGGCGATTGGGTTGGGCATGGGGCTGTGGCCTGTGGGCGGCCGCCGGTGACGGGGGGTGACGGCAGCGGTCAAGGAGAGTAGAATTGGCTCTGTGGCTTGTCTCCCCTTGGCCTTGCACGTTGAGCAGCCCAGCGCTGGTAACTTTCTCCTTTTCTAAGTCCTAAGTACCGATTCTAGTTTGCTTTTTAGCTCTGATTTTTGCATAGATTTGGGGGAAATCCTGGCTATGTCATAGTTTTAGTACTGAACTAAATCGATAGATACGAATATCACAGAGTAGTACTACATGGGCGCAAAGAGACAAAAAAAATTGATCTGTATGATGACAAATGTGGAAATCATGGTTAAGTAGTATACTGTTTCTTTTGTTTGAGTAGCTTATACATATATTGATGTTAGAAATATATATTGCCGACAAGATCAATTTAACTATATAAATTTCTCAAAATGCTACAAATTCCAGCATATTTGTATTGCATGATTTGGGGAGTCAAAAAAAAATGATGTAATTTTTTAGCTTCGCCCCCCTAGAGATTTGGTTCAAGCTCCGCCACTGCTGGCAACAGGATACGAGCAGGAGCTTCAAAAACCTATTTGAAACAATTAACACAGCCGATTAGATGTATTTGACACGGTCGTGCCCTGAGTAGGGATGGCCGATTAATCGGTGAGTCGGCTGATTTTTAGAACAGTGGCTGGTGTCGCCTCCATCCGGCGCGGTGGTCAGCAGCCCAACTCAGTAGCCAGCACGGAGCAAAGGACGGGTACAGAAGATGGGAAGACGCAAGGGAGGAGAGCTTGCTACCATCTCCATCCTTGCCGACGGTGGACGGCGACCGTGGGAAGCTGGCGCGGCATCTCCTCTCGCCCCGTTATAATTCCCTCGTATTTGGAATCCGATCTCAGCATACATTTTTTTGTTTACGTGTGTTTTCAAAATCCCTGGCTAAAAACCAGGCTTCCAAACGGTTATCTTTGGGCCTGGCCAAGTTTTTCAGGGGAGTGATCTGTGTTGTGTTGGTTGTGTGTTCCAAACCAGGCTTCGAAACGCAGAGAATACACCGATCTAACCCCACTCTCCTTCGTTAGTTCATCCCTGCCCTTGAGGCATGGCTGCTATCAAGGCATCGTCATGCCCCTTGCTGTTCCATCTATAGTATCTACCAGGCTCCATAACACGCGTAGAATGTGTGAATATCGATTTGAGTAAGCTCACAGGAAAATATCTACTCTACTCATAGTTAGCAGAGCCATACGAGAAGGACAAACACTTACTAGAGGCCATTTACGAAAGAAGGTTCATAAAGCTTACTGTGTCGGTGACGAGCCTCGCGTGCTTTTAGGTACTTCTGCTCAGCAGTGACAGACTCTAATGCTTCTTTTAGCTCTGCAATTTTCACATTGATAGGGTCCAAGTGCTCTGAAACAGGAACAAAGAAGTGTTAAAAGTGGAAGAATGGGAAGTTGGGAACAGATATCTTCGATAACTTGGTAAGCCTAAGAACACATAATACAAATGAACTGATTGCTGCTCAACAAATATAAACAAAAACATTTTAAGGGATAGGCAGCTGCTGAAAAGCTTAACAGACAAAATCAGTAGACTGACCATCTTTCGCCAGATTGTGCTCATTGGGTATGTGCCCAACATGAATATAGAAAGAAACGGTTTCAGGTGCCCCGTATGGATTATGGAAGCAAAATTTGTACATTCCACCCCTTGGAGCTTTAAACTCAAATTTGTCACCAGACTTTCCCTTCATTGAATGAACAGTGTTACCACCGGGTGAAGTTACCTATATTGATGAAGAAGGCAGCATAGAATATCAGAAAGGCAGTTGATTGAATCACTGGTTAAGTGAACATAACATATTTCAGTACTAACAATAAAATAGAGACTTACAACGCAATATTTCACAGGCGCATAACAGGTGCAACCAGTGCCAAATTAGTTTTATTTAGGAAAAAGTCTAAAATAAACCTTGAATTTGTAGATGTTTGTTAAATCAAACCCTGAACTTTGAATCCCGGGAATTGGCACTCTGAACTATGCAATCCCGGTCTATTTTCAACCCTAGATCTCGTTACAGGCGAAAATTAAAAAAGTCATTAAACTATATAATTCATTGCTCTCATTGACAAAGTGGGCCCACGTGTCATCTCCATCTTCCACCTCCAGTGTACCATTGGAGCGCTCCTCGGTGCCAACGAACAGCGCGTCGTGGAGATATGGTCTATATGAAAAACTGAGAGCTGCCCGCGCGGCTTCGCAGAGACTGGACGCGTGCAATATTCGCCAATGCCAGGCTCCGCGTGAGGCTGGCCCTAGGAGTCTAGGACGCTGCCTTGTTGGTGTAGTGATTAGTGGGTGCTGCCTGATTTTGGGATGTGTGAGAGCAACTCTGATTCATGGCATGGAAGATGAATAACTGGACTGTTTTAGACGGTTGTACCACAGTTTATTAAGATATTTTTTGTAGACTTCAACTTCTTGAGCCATGACCATGAGGATTAATGACGAGATCTGGGTCATGGAGGCCTCACCAATCTATCCACCGCCAAGGCAATAGCTCGTATCCGTCGTTTCCGGACCCGTACGACCTGGACTGGTCTTCTTGAGCTGTCGCACTGGATCCTGAGCGCCCCCTATGCCCCGGTGGTCCGCCGCCGCTACTGTTCTCCGGCGGTGCTAGGAGGGCCTCCCGAGTTTGATTGGCGGTACAGATCAGAGATATTGGAGCAGAGGCGGTCCCTCGGCCGACGAGGACAGGAGCTTCGGCCGCCGCTGCTCACCCGAAGCCTCACGGTGGTGAATGAATAGGAGAGGATTGGGGGAAGAGAAGGATATGACATGCGGGCCCCAACAGTCAGTGAGAGTAGCACGTTATCCCGGCCGGGATTGTAGTATTCCCGGTGTGCCAAACAAGTCTAGGGTTGAAAATAGACCGGGATTGCATAGTTCCGAGTACCAATTCCCAGGATTCAAAGTTCGGGGTTTGATTTAGCAAACATCTACAAATTTAAGGTTTGTTTTGAACTTTTTCCTTTTATTTATATGGATATTAACAATCTAAATGAAGGAAAGAGGATAATCAACTGTGCTAAGATGGAAAATATACGCATCTAAGTTCAAAACAAGAAATCTACTAGTTTCTTCTTCCACTGATAACTCTTGAAAATCCTTACTGCTAATAGAACTGCAGAAACAGGATTTTAATTTGCAGAGTTTAAACCTCACACTTTTTCCTTTTAATCTTACACAAAAATAAAAAGAATGTCAATTTCGCCCTCTACAACAAAACAAGTTACTTAACTGTAAGTACAGTTTGGAAACAGGTTTTCCAACATTGGCCGCTTAAGTAGCATCTCAGCACGATAGAAAGTAAACCCTTCGGAGTCTTCCCCACTTCTGTGGTTTCTTCCAAGTACGATTTTGTTGTTGTTTTGGTATATCACCTTAGCAAAATATTTTCAGTGTTTTGATGACAAGTTGCGCCTGGATCTCCAGTTACTTTGGTTGGCATTTGCTGAAAGCAAATTCTAAATAGCCAGGTTAACTGAACAAAATTGTTGATTAAATCCAAATGTTCAGCCATATCACAGAGCATCCAAATGGAACAAAGCCTTATCGTAACTAAGACGACCGCTTTAAAAAGTATATTCAGATGCTACTTCTAATCTGAAAGAAGATAAGTTGAGAACTAATCTTTTAACAGTGACTCAAGTAACGGAAAACTTGTCATTATTGGAAAGGTACAGCATCTTCAATGACTTCTCTAAGTCAAGGAATTAGGAATGTAGAAATCTATGTGTGGAAGGGATTAATACAATGTTTGCTCAACTTGAACAACCAAATCATATTGTAATACATCCACCCTCAAATTAACATCTGCGAGTCAATTGTTTCCACATGTAAACCATCCAGCATGAATGATCTGTGAGCTTGCGCTGGCAAATGTTGTTTACACGCACATGCCAAGCAACAGATGACAAAAGGAAACGAACATCCGGATTTTGGACCAGAGTACCGCAGAATTGCTCAGAGAACAATCAACAGTACGAACTAATTAAAGTTTAGTCGATAAAAGTAATCTAAATCGTGAACGTTACTGGTCGAAATCACTTGAGATCACCAAATCGCCACAGCTATTTCCCCCCAGCGAAGCACCACAAGCCGCAGATCACACAAGGAGGCCCCAAATCCACTTGATCCCCAATTCGATCCCCAGATCCCAACTAAAACAGCGCATAAACCCCGCTAAATCCAGACCCGCGTGGCCCGATCGAGCGGGCAGATTAAAGCCCAGCCGAGAGGAGGCGGGGGATCGGCCGGGGTACCGTACCGTGAGGTCGATGCCGGGGTGGTCGGAGCTCCAGAAGATGTCGTGGTCGACGACGACGAAGTTCCCCGTGACGGAGTCGCCCTCGTAGGGCACGAACTCGTGGATGCACTCGGTGTCCGTGACGGTCACCGACAGCGCCTCCGCGCGCCACCCCGCGGCCGCCGCCAGCGCCAGCGCCGCTACCAGCAGCATAGCCGGCCGCCACCTCGCCATGGCCCACCGATCGGTAGCTGAGCTCAGCCCAATCCCGCAACGGAGGCACCGGTGGCCCTGGTCTAGGGCCGGGGTTCAGTGGGGGCGACGGTGGAGGAGGGAGAGACGGCGAGCTCCGGTCGCGCACGGCGGGTTCGGCAAGGGGAGGGGAAGTCACGAGTAGGGCGAGATTGGGCACGGGGAAGGGAGAGATGTCGCGTGTTTTTTGCAGTAAAGGACCTTGCAGTTTGCGTAATAGTGCAGGTTGCCAACATGGACTCCGGGCGACGTGGCCGTGTGAGTCCGAGTGGCTGGCTGCCGGCCCTGTCCCACACGTGGTCTGGTTGAGCTGGCACAGTCAAAGGGACCTCAAGGGGATTATGTAAAAGGGAACAAAAAACGTGCTCTCTCCCAACCATATTATTTATCGCTATTATAGAGAGTAAAGATTTGATGCACATGGGCACCAGTGATCTCGTTTTTTAAAAGAAATTGAAAATCATATTTTTGAGTTTTAAAAAAAATGAAAACAATATTCGTATGTAGCTAACTATTTATGTCACCAACGTGAAAAAAAATCTTGTTCAAATAGTTTGTATTTTGGGCTACACAAAAATAACAAACGTCTAGATCTGAGTACGTATATTTCATATCTAGAAATTTTATCAGATTTTGTTATTTTTGTGTAGCTCATAATACAAATAATTTCGTAATGAAATTTTGCATACTTATAGACTACAACACTGACTATGTCCTAATTTATTTTCATATTTTTTTGAAACTTGAAACTTTGATTTTTTTTTAAAAAAAATGGAGGGAGCACTGGTGCCCGAGAGCCAAAAGCATTTTCCGTATTATAGATGCATGTAAACATTATACATATATCTAGATATATTTATATTAGTGATAAATAATATAGATTAGAGGGAGTATACATACTTCTATGTCAATGATTGGATAGCATGAATATTCAAAGTATTGGGCATTTGAGCCGAATGAAATGGAGAAGGTGATTCTAAAATATCCATGACATTTTTCATTATTTGGAGAGATACTCCCAGCATGCTGAAACTTACGTTGCTCTTTGACTAACCATTTTGCAATTGATTATACTTCTGGCCCATCGTTGACATTGTTGTTGTTCCTGTCGGTGCCATAAGCTTGACACCGAGATTGTGTGGACTCATGTTTGGTGGTGCTGAACAATTGCCCACCTTGACAAGATCAAAATCATAAGGTGCACGAAGGATGACACATATATACGCGCCGACGTCGTCAACATATTGCGCGAGTGAGGACATACAATATAATGATATGAGACTCCAACGAATAGGAAAGTTTTCCCATTAAAAATACTATTTTTTTCAAGATCTAGGTGCTGAAGAGGGAGGGCCTCAAAACCTTTTTTTTTAATGTTATCGAGTAATCTAGATCTAAATAGCAGAAAAAAAAGTACAAGGATTATATCCTATGAAGAAGTGGTTCTAGTGTAATCTTGTACTATAGTGAAATGAAAATTACAATCTGATTTAAATGAAAAATAAGATTTTTTATAATTGGTTGTGATTAAGTTATATGTCGCATAAAAGTGAACCTAATAGGGTTTAAAAATTATGTCGCACCTTATCTCTTCATGACACGAATTTTGGACCAACTTTTAATCAACCAAGACGCATAATCCAAATGTCGTTAAACAGATCGTGATGTGCCAAGCCAAAAAAATGACATGTGTACGCTTCCCCCCCCCCCACCACATATTTATGATATCATCTCAAGATTTCCGTAGGCATGTCATGCGTAGCCACTTCCCAACCCCATGGAGCCGATGCCGCATCGCTTTTTGAGGCTGTTGTTGCAATGTAGGAACACCAACTACCCGGTCGTTAACCTGACATCCCTTGACCTGCTCGATAGGAGAAGTAAGTGCAATAAACCTCCAATAAGGTAGTGATGCAACCGTCGTCCATCGACGATACCTAATACATTATCCTAGGGCTGGGGTTTTGCCTAGAGTGCTAAACATTCGCACATGTTTCATGGTGCTTTTTTCCAACCGGGCTACCCCTTTCCATTACTTCTCATGGAAATAAAAGTTCCAAGTTCGACACCCACTCATGTAGCAAAGGGAGAAGGAAAGGACCTCCCTCGCACCGACATGAAACCCGCTGATAGATGCTCGACATCGAGCATTCAATACAGGGTAAAACCTGCCAGCACTAGGCAAGTTCAGCTAGAACAAGTAACAAAGTGCAGAGAAATTATAGGTCCATGTTACACAAAACACCACCAAAAATATGGACCAACAGAACTCAAGATCCTTCAATCAACAAAGTTGTTCTCACTTCAGCTTCATCTTTGGATGCTCTTGTCAATTCAGCTGCCTTGTCCATCAAACGCATTGCTCTAGTTTAAATCCTCTCAGCATCAGCCACTTCATATAGACTTCCCATGTAAGTAAGAAACGATCACATTGTGAAGACAACAACCATAGGACGTCTGAGTTTGTAATCATCAAAGGTAACTTTGTTCTGAAATATCCAGATAGACCAGCATATAGTAGCAGTTAAAAGCATATAAAATTTCTTGTCACCATGGAAGAAGGCATAGAGCCAAGCTAGACTTTGCAATATTTTTTTAGGGAACAGCTGAGGTTTTCAGATAGGCCTCCAGAGATCTAAACACAAATTTAGCCACCCCTCAATGAAAAACGATGATCCATAATTTCAACATTACCACATAAAGGAAAAATGGGAGCACCTAACCACTTTCTTTATTTCATATATGTTATCCCTAGTTAGTACAACATCTTGATACAACTGCCAGATGCATGAAATTTTTAATCTTCAAAGTTAGTTTGGATTTCCACATCTACTTAAAATTAGGACCAAAGATATTTGATTCCAAAAGCTGGTAAAAAAACTTAGTGGAGAATCTTTTATTAGCTGCTGGAGACCAAATTACTTCTTCATTATCACTATTCATCTCCAAATGTGCAGTATGATTTTTAATATCACTCTATTGGCCAGGCAAGTTAGTCGTAAATCTCCTCCTAAAAGGTATAATATAATTTGCCTCAGAGAAAAGGTTACATCAGGTGATAGGCTGACAATAGTAAGGGATTACTCACAATAGAGCCACATCGTTGAGCCAAGGATCATGCTAGAACCTTACCAAATTCCCCTTTAAAACACCACTTTCACCCCCTTCAAAATTATTTTCTTCAACTTTCAACATATTTTCTGGCTGCAGGAACTTGTGACGCTCGGTTAAACCGAAGCCACAACGTTATCCTCAAAATAATTCCGCCTGATAATTTTTTGCCACAACCATCCCCAGTTTCAAGCTCCCACCACCACTTACACAGGAGGCTTGATATTTTGTTTTCTCAATTCTTTAACTCCCAAATGCCCTTTTTTCTTAGATCTATAAACTCCTTTCCATTTTACCATATAGTATCATTTTTATTCTTCTTTCTAGCCCAGAAGAATCTACTTATATGTTTATGAAGCTTCTCAATAAAGGTTATACTAAGCATGTACATGGACATATCTTTACTATTAAATTGGAGTTTGTGATGGTACATCACCTTAAATTTTTTTGACATCAAACATTGGAGTCATCTCAACCTTTAAATCGCCAGCAAAAATAAAATCCAAACCGTTCAACCACGGAACAACAAAAGCAGAAAAATGAAAAGAATTAATGTCACCAATTGCATACACCAATTACGGAATGCAATGATTTTCTAATTGATCCCACCCCATGCAACCAAAAAATGTTTACCATTAATTTCCATTGATTATCCTTTCCTAATTAATCCTGCCCCATGCAACCAAAAAAACGTTTACCATTAAAACTTATTCGATGCATGCAGAATATTTTGTTCCACCAATCCTGTGTGTATTCGCGCTTGCTTCCTAAGAAGATGGTTCCCTTGCCCGTATCATCTAGGAAGACGCACACGACAGTCGTATGATGGGTTTCTCTCCTTCTCTCTCTCTCTCTCTCTCTCTCTCTCTCTCTCTCTCTCTCTCTCTCTCTCTCTCTCTCTCTCTCTCTCTCTCTCTCTCTCTCTCTTGGTGGCAGGGACGCAAGATCAATAGAACAATGACGGCGGCTCGGTGAGTCTTTTCTCTCATATATCTGCTACTGGTTTCTCTTTTCCTCTGTCATTTGTCTTAGAATAGCTTTGCGGCCAAACTGCATGGTGGCCGCACGTGGAACCAACATCCAAGGCGCACGTTTGCATCTTGGTTTTCCTTCGGGCGCCAGCTGAAGGAGGGCCATCGGACGTAGTAGTTTGAAGTGGTCAACGAGCTCCAGCTGGTAGAGAAGAAGATGTTCTGCTTCATCTACCTCACCGGCGGTTTCCTTCATATAGTATTCGGCGCAATCGGCAGATGACGAGTAGTGTTTTTTTTTTGTATTGGTACAGTCCATTCGTTGTTTCGCTTGCTTCATGTAATTTTCTCATACGACATGATGCTTCCATGCTTTGTTTAGATGATGGTGGTGCTTCCAGAGGATGGTTTGTGTGTGCTTCCTACCACCGTTGAAAAGTTTAGGAGAACAGGATAGCATGGCTGGGGAGAAGTAGTAGCATGGATCCACCGTTAGCTGAGGGCACCATTGATACTAATGTAGATCAGCGTTGTTTCCTGCAGCCGGTCTCCATGCTACTGTCATTGCTAAGAAGGAACAACACGCATGTGAGGCAGATACTCGCAGGAAGACTTGCTCGTTGACATGCCACTCCATTGTCAATGACTTGGCCAACATGGTGGAGGATGGTGGGAGCGACATAGGCAGTGTGAGACTCATAAAATACTACACATGCCTACGCATGCTTGGGTACCGCTTCGGCTTCACACGTGCATGCAAAAGCTTTTACTCGATTCAATTGGAAAGTATACTCTTCGAGAGCGGAGATGGAGACATCGTTGGGATGGAAGTTGATTTGATGGGTAAAGTAGAGATGTTACAGACGCACCTCTGCCACCGTCGAATGAAAGAGGAAGTCGCCATCTCCGTTGGGGAAGAACGTATGCTGTGGTTGGTGCTCACGAAGATATCGGATGGTCATTGTAAGGGAAGTTTAATGAGTATAATTTTAGTGAGAGATAAAAGGAGAGAGGTGAACATGTCGACTAATATGTGATGGCATTCCCAATAAACATTGGTGAAAGAGGCTGATCGAAAGGTTCCTATCAAACTATGATGGTGTTTACCAAGACAAATTTTTTAATCAATGTTTCCCTCGTGTATTAACACCCCCCTCTTACTAAATTTGGGTCCTTATATTTTATATTAGGATGACACTAAATTATACCTTTTTGGAAAACACAGTTTAAGCAAGGTGGAATCTGTAAGTTTTCCCAATAAAATGTGCTACCTTTTCTATAAATGTGAATATTCACATGCATTATATATGTTGTATTATATGTGTTGCGGGTAAAAAAAGTCATAGCAACGCACGGGCATTCAACTAGTAATAAGAATATTGGAGATATGCCCTAGAGGCAAATAATAAAGTGTTTTTATTGTCATATCTCATTTTGTTCATAATATGTTGTATGTCAGGCTATAATTGTATTAAGTGGAAACATTAGTACATGTGTGGTATATAACAATCAGGTCCCTAGTATCCTCTATTCGACTAGCTCATTGGTCAACTGATGATCAAGGTTTCCTGATCATGGACACTAATGTCAATTGACAATGAGGTCATGTTTGACTGATGGACACACACCCAACATTGGTATTGCGATGAGATCAGTCACATAATTCAACATTGAGATAACTAAGAAAATGAAGTAACCTAATCCTTGTAGGGGTTCTTAGCAGAAAACAAAAAAAAATTCCTACAAACCTTTCCCATGATCTATTCTATATAGTTGTAAGATAATGGAATAGCAACAATGTTCATACCTTTGAAGACCGAGAGATCGGGGAACGTTCCCACACGAACGTTGTCGGAGAAGACAACCGAATCCGACCTCAAGGTCGTGTAGTCAAACAGGCACTACAATAGGAACCCCCCTATAGCAACGCATCGATGCGTTGCCATATGTCCATATAAGCGTTGGCAATGTCTTTACCAACGGATTTATTATGCGTTGCTGTTGGTGGCGTTGCAAGGTTCTACGACAACGGATATACATGCGTTGGTAAATGATACAGTAAAGCGTTGTAACCTAGCAACATATATTATCAGCCTAACAACACATATTATGCGTTGGCAGTTATAATTGATTTTGCACGCACAATTAATGGTATTTTATAGATTGCCAAGAACAATTATTATGTCAATGCCAACATCAAAGAGGGGGCGCAATATTGCACATAAGATCTCATGTATTATATCAACATAGTTGTATTACATGAAGACGATCCAAAGAATACATGGTATTGTTCTATACATTGCACATGGACATGACATTCTAAACTAACTACTATAGCACCTATCTCCACTTTACAATCGTCAGCTCGGGCATGCATCAACCATAATCTTGGGAATCTACAACAAGAATTGAGGTAAGTAACAAACAGTTAGTGAGAAAGAAAATTAGCTAGTATAAATAAACTAGCATACAGAAAGAGACAACTTACACAAAGGGCTCCCTTTCAACCCTATGCCCATGAGGTAATTCAACATATTTATTGATTCATGGTGTTCACATCTTCTATGTTCCTCACGTATTCATCATTGCCTTGAACACCATGCAATTTACTAACATCTGCATACACAATAATCTGTTAATGATTGGAACGTATCATCTGGGGATCGCCATCATCAGGTATAGGGCTTATTAGCTGAGCCAATTAAGTACTATTAACCTAGCTGATAAGCACAATCTACATCCTACCTCTTGCCTTCGGAGTTCGGATGTACTGTGATTGTGATTGCAAATTCAGTGTACTTCAAATATGCGAAACCTGAAACATATAATGGATAACGGACATAAGCAAATAAGAATACTGCAATGCATATAAAAAATAAATTACTTGCAGATACGTACGTCACCTTTGTTTCCAAGTTCCTTGTTGCTTGTTTGAAGCCATCGACTACCCAATATTATTCAGAAAGAGATACCACAGAAGTAAAGAGAATACTACGCCAGATTTGTTAATTTTACACAAACGTACATGAGAAAATCTTAGAATGCATAGACGGCTAAAATCATAGAATAAGATAGTAGATGCTCTCATAGTTGGCCCCGGACCGAACGACTGACAAAGTTATTGGAGACCTGTAGCAGGGAATAGGCAATTCAATCTTGTTGAGGCATGATTAAAGAAGGTAGGAGAGAGACAGACCAATATTAAATCGTTGAACTAAGACCGATCAGAACTGAAAGAATTCATTGAAACTTTACCTAATGAAAAAGAAGAAGAGTGGCGCCTCACCACCAAAGTATACTGTCAGCGCCGCCGTTGTTCCACAGGAATTGTCGCTGCCAGCCGTCGTTCCCTGGGAACTGCCGCCGTCCCCTTCAAGAAATATTGACGGTGCTCCAGATCTCGCAAGTAAGAGATACCGCCCGCGCATTAACCTTAGACACTACTGCCGCACGAGGATGTTGCGGGGCGGATCTAGTATGGGAAATTATGAGATGGCGCATCACGGGATAATCAATAGCTAGCCCTATGCAGAAGAATCGGAATTTGTTAGGAAGAGAAAGATGATAGAGGCGTGTGGGGGCGTGGTCAAGACTCAAGATAATGGAGCAGTTACGGAAAACGTGCAGAGAGTAATGGGCTTACAGGAAAGCCGGCCATATTACTTGTTTTTCCGCTGCGAGAGAACAAACGCTACCACGCAAGTATAATCTGTTACAAAATATCCGTGGCTGTATATAGGGTCTCGTTGTAGTGAGGTCGATGAAGACGAGTGTTGCAAGTGTAGCGCCTCCGAGGGATTACACACGTACGGTGTATAGATGTCGTTCGGGCTCCGGTCCAGCGAAGCAGTTGAAGAAGAAGGACTCAGACCAGAAATCCAGCAGTGCGACGACGTCCAGCTCATGGAGTTTCCAAACGTGGGAGCCAAGCTAGAGAGGAGAGGATGGAGATATGGGATCAATGAGCCAAGGGGGCTAGAGGTACCTTTATATAGGTGGAGGGGGTAGGTGGAACCTCCACCAGATGGCCCTCCCCCAGGGAGGGGCCACCCTTGGCCGCCGCCCCGTTGGGAAACCCTAGGGCAACTAGCGCCTTGGCCCTGGCCGGCCCGCCCCTAATGGGCTGCTGATACGTCTCCAACGTATCCATAATTTTTGATGCTCCATGCTTGTTTTTACACCATTTGCCTACTGTTTCGTTACACTTCGTGACACTTTTATGCATTTTCCGGAACTAACCTATTAACAAGTTGCCACAGTGCCAGTTCCCTGTTTTCTGCTGTTTTTGTGTTTCAGAAGTGATACACAGGATATATTCTCGGAATTGGACGAAACAAGTTCCTGAAGTCTTATTTTTCCCGGAAGCTTCCAGAGATCCGAAGAGGAGACGGAGTGGGGCCACGAGGGGGCCACACACCAGGGCGGCGCGGCCCAGGCCCTGGCCACGCCCCCTACGTGTGAGACCACCTCGGTCCACTTCTGACGATGCCCCTTCGCCTATAAAGACCCCCGACGGGAAAAACCTAAGTACCCCGATTAATTTTCCAGAACACATCGCGATCCGCCGCCGCCATCGACCCGAAGATCGGGAGGGTCCAGAAGCTCTTCCCGGCACCCTGCCGGAGAGGGGAATTGCCACCGGAGGTCTTCTTCATCGTCATGCTTGCCTCCGGAGCGATGAGTGAGTAGTCTACCTTCACTACGTGAACAAGACACTACGCCGACGGCCCAGAGCTATGCCGGCGGCTTTTTGTCGGGGCCGTCGGCGTAGCTCGTTGAATAGGAAACCTATGAAAAAGACCGTCGGCATAGAAAAGCCGTCGGCCTATGGAGGTACGCCGACAGCAAAGTCGTCGGCATATCAAAGCCGTCGGCCCAAGGTGGGCCCGTAAATTGCAGGCCTAACGGCCGTCACGGAGGACCGTCGGTCCAACCTATGCCGACGGCAATGCCGTCGGCTTAGATTTTTCCGAATTTTTTTTCGGCATTTGGTTTCATGATAATTTATGCACCACTAAAATATATCATAAAATAACAAAATATAGATATTTTGATGTTTCAAGATTTCGGAAAATGATGTATGGGATCGCATGAAATGACACGATAGGAAGTTCACACCACGGGTCTATGATGCTCTTGGACTCCACGGTGTTGTTCCATGTTGAAAGCCCCCAAAGTTATCACTTCCCCCTAATATATGTAGCTACGTGTGTTAGGGTGCTTAGAGAGGCAACATCTATCTCTGAGGTGTCATCCTCTTCAGACACATGCGATAACACTCTCAAGAATGTCAGGCGTAGAGCAGGAAACTCCCACGACAAGTCTACTGAGGGCTCTTGGACTCCACGGTGTTGTTTCGTGCTCCTATAGCCTAACCAAACAAAATAAATTAAAAAGGTCCACCGATCAACCGTCGTTGGAGGGAAGTCAAATGGGTAGACCGCGCGGGCCCACATGGCTAGAGTTTCGATGTACACAGAGCCTGAGAGGAGTAGGAATCCTCCCCCCAAAGCTATCACTTGCCCCTACTATATGTGGCTACGTGTGTTAGGGTGCTTAGAGAGGCAACATCTATCTCCGAGGTGTCACCCTCTTCAGACATATGCGATAACACTCTCGAAAATCTCGGGCGTAGGGCGGGAAACTCCCACAACGGGTCTACTAGGGGGGCTCTTGGACTCCCCGATGTTGTTCTGTGCTCCTATAGCCTAACAAAACAAAATAAAGTAAAACGGTCACCTGTCAACCGTTGTTGGAGGGAAGTCAAAGGGGTAGACCGCATGGGCCCACATGGCTAGAGTTTCGATGTACGCAGAGCCTGAGAGGAGTAGGAATCCTCCCCCCAAAGCTATCACTTTCCCCTAATATATGTAGCTACGTGTGTTAGGGTGCTTAGAGAGGCAACATCTATCTCCGAGGTGTCACCCTCTTCAGACACATGCGATAACACTCTCGAAAATCTCGGGCGTAGGGTGGGAAACTCCCACGACGGGTCTACTGGGGGTGCTCTTGGACTCCACGGTGTTGTTATGTGCTCCTATAGCCTAACCAAACAAAATAAATTAAAAAGTTCCACCGGCCAACCATCGTTGGAGGGAAGTCAAAGGGGTAGACCGTGTGGGCCCATATGGCTAGAGTTTCGATGTACGCAGAGCCTGAGAGGAGTAGGAATCCCCCAAAGCTATCACTTTCCCCCTAACATATGTAGCTACGTATGTTAGGGTTATTAGAGAGGCAACATCTATCTTTGAGGTGTCACCCTCTTCAGACACATGCGATAACACTCTCGAAAATCTCGGGCGTAGGGCGGGAAACTCCCACGATGGGTCTACTAGGGGGGCTCTTGGACTCCACGGTGTTGTTTTGTGCTCCTATATCCTAACCAAACAAAATAAAGTAAAAATTCCACCGGTCAACCATCATTGGAGGGAAGTCAAATGGGTAAACCGCGTGGGCCCACATGACTAGAGTTTTCGGGCATTGTCATTTCATGTGGGTCTCAAATCGGGCGTAACTAATTCAAAAAAATTGAAAAAATGTGAGACCTTTGTGTGACATCATTTTATGTGACCTAGATGCGGGAAAAAAATTCAAACCTTGAGAAAAAAATGTTTACCACAAAGTCCCTTCACAAAAATAACCTATCATGTTCGAGGTTGCATGACTTTTAGGTTAAATAAGCTAGATTCGGCCATGAGCATGGCATAGTTTGTCAGAACAAGACCATATCGGACACGCGCTTGGCCCTTGGGATGGCGAGGAACGCCATGGAGGCTGATTTTCGTTTCGTACCACAAAAAGTGCTTTTTCCATTTTCGGAGTACCGAAATCGGGATTTTTTGTGAAGCAGCTACTGAAACGCGAAATCGGAAGCTAGGGAAAACACCCCACATAAATAGTAGACCACCTGGGACACGCACATCAGCTCTCGTTTTGTTGCGACAGCCTTCGAAGGTATTTTTTAAATTTTGTGCAAGTTCCTACCGATTTCGCTGAAATCGGGATGGTTTTGCACTTTAGCGCTAAAAAGTAAACCTCTTGATTTTTTTCAAAAATCATTTTTAGATCCACAACATGTCATTTCTTCACTAAACAGGTGGAGAAAAAAGGGGAATCCGCACTGCCTGAGCGCGAACGGGACTTTTCGGGCGTTGTCATTTCACGTGGGTCTCAAATCGGGCGTAACTAATTCAAAAAAAATCGAAAAAATGTGAGACCTTCGTGTGACGTCGTTTTATGTGACCTAGATGCAGGAAAAAAATTCAAACCTTGAGAAAAAATGTTTACCATAAAGTCCCTTCACATAAATGACCTGTCACGTTCGAGGTTGCATGACTTTTAGGTTAAATGAGCAAGATTCGGCCATGAACATGGCATAGTTTGTCAGAACGAGGCCATATCGGACACGCGCGTGGCCCTTGGGATGGCGAGAAACGCCACAGAGGCCGATTTTCGTTTCGTACCACGAAAAGTGCCTTTTCCATTTTCGGAGTACCGAAATCGGGTTTTTTTATGAAGCATCTACCTAAATTTCCCTAGAACCGGGACTCCCACGATGGGTCAGTCGGAGGGAATCTTGCTAGATCTTGGAATCCAAGGTGTTGATCCATGTTCCTATGAACTAACCTAACAAAAGCCAAGCTAAAGTTCCATCGGTCAACCATCATTGGACTCCAGTCAAAGGGGTAGATCGCATGGGTCCCGCGGTCTACGGTTTGACTGTATACTGAGCCTTAGAGCATCAAAATCCCCCCCCCCCAAAAATTGCATGTGCACCTAATTAATGTATTTAAGTATGGTGGAATGTTGAAATATATAATATCTACCTCCTCGGTGTGACCCTTTTCACCGAAATGCGATAACACATTGGAAGGTTCTAGACTTATAGTGGGTAACTCCCACAATGGGTCAACGAGAGGGAATCTTGCTAGATCATGGGATCCAAGGTGTTCCTACATGTTCCTATGAACTAACCTAACAAAAACCAAGCTAACGTTCCATCGGTCAACCATCGTTGGACTCCGGTCAAAGGGGTAGACCGCGCGGGTCCTGTAGTATAGGCTTTTGCTGTATATCGAGCTTCGGAGGGTCGAAATCCCCCCAAAGCTTGCGAGTGCCCCTAAAAACATTTTTAAGTATAGTGGAATCTTAAAATAGGCAATATCTACCTCCTCAGTGTGTCCCTCTTCACCGACATGCAATAATACATTGAAAGGTTCTAGACTTATACCTGGTGACTCCCACGACGGGTCAGCCGGAGGGAATCTTGCTAGATCTTGGGCTACAAGGTATTGCTCCATGTTCTTCTGAAATAACATAACAGAAACATTGCTAAAGTTCCATCGGTCAACCATCGTTGGACTCCAGTCAAAGGGCTAGATCGCATGGGTCCCGTGGTATATGGTTTGACTGTATACTGAGCCTTAGAGCGTCGAAACCCCCCAAAACTGGCATGTGCCCCTAATAAATGTATTTAAGTATGGTGGAATGTTGAAATAGACAATATCTACCTCCTCGGTGTGACCCTTTTCACCGACATGCGATAACACATTGAAAGGTTCTAGACTTATAGCGGGTGACTCCCACGACGGGTCAGCCGGAGGGAATCAAGCTAGATCTTTGGCTCCAAGGTGTTGTTCCATAATTCTATAATCTAACAAAAACAAAGATAAAGTTACATTGGTCAACCATCGTTGTACTTCGATCAAAGCGGTAGACCACGCGGGTCCCGCGTTCTAGGGTTTGAGTGTATACCGAGTCTTAGAGGGTCGAAATCCAAGGTGTTGTTTCATGCTTCTGCAGTTTAATTGATCTGCCGTGAGTTTTATAAAGCCTACTACAAATAAATTATTTTAACATGAGCTTTTGCATATTTTAATGCGTACAGCAAATTAAAGGGCTTTGCCGTGAGTCCTCTTGAAACCTACGGCAAATCAGCAAATACCGGGAAAACCAAAATATAGATCCATGACTGCGCGCCAGGCACTAAATTTTCGTCCAAGTCCGCGCTAAAAGAAGAGAGACCGACCTGTGGGATCCCACGTGAACGAGCGAGACCAAACCCTATCCACATTTCCTCCTCTTTTCTTCTCTCGCCCACGCGCGTCGTGTCCCAGAGGCGCCGCCGCCGCCCATCGAACCGAGTCCGACGTCCGCAGCCTCAGCTGCTGCCCCCGGCGACCACTCCTTCCTGCCCTCTCCGACGACCTCCCCCAGCACTGATTGGGACCGGATCCAGCGCTCCCTCTTAATCCCGCCCAGCCGCCGGTATTGCCGAACTCGACTTGCCTCTACGGCTCTGGCGGTCCTTCCGCCGCTGCCGCCTCCACCCCCTACGCCCCGAGCCCGGGCACCTCGACTACTCGAGCTCCCCACCCGCCGCCACCATGAAGGTACCAATTTCTTACCCCGGGCAATCAGTCGATCCTCAACGCGATTTGATCTGACATGTGTACTCGTCCTTTTGCAGTTCAACATCGCCAATCCGACCACCGGGTGTTAGAAGAAGCTGGAGATCGATGATGACCAGAAGCTGTAAGTACTCCCCCTCTCTCTGTATCTCGAGCTGTGTTTATATTTGCGATCTATGCTTAGATACATTGAAATCCCTTGCTTTCCTGTTAGTTTAGTGTCCCTTGGCTGCTACTGCGAATGAACATCAAATTCTATCTTAAATATTGTACTAAGAACAGCAAATTCTATCTAGGAAAGGGATTAGCCTCCGTGGATGAGCCTCTGTGGAACGGCAAATTCAAGATCATGACAAGCAGGGCTTCCCCATGAAGCAGCGTGTCCTCACCTCTAGGCGTGTTCACCTGCTGCTCCACTAGGGTATGTGTTCTTATCTTGCGTATATGCCACTCAGCTTGAACGTGATGTTTGCATCGATTTGTTTGTGGAGTGATGGAACTAAGATTTGTTTGTGGAGTGATGGAAAATTGCACTAAGCACTGGGAATCTGACAATTTACTTTCTGGCTGCTATGCTTGAGTAAAGGTCTAAATTGAGAATTATCATGTTTTTACCAGTGCCAAATTGATTATTCATTTACTAATTTGCCACTGTGGCAGCATGTTTCTGTGCTTCCGCTGCACATGAATATGAAGCTTTCTAATTCTTCTCTCTCTCTTGAAGAGCGGCATGATCTAGCGGTGTTTGCTCAGTATGAGGCTTTCTAATCCCGCTCTCACTCTTAGATTTCTGTACACTTGGTAAGGCATTGTTACCTGGCTCTGACATGTTCCTGCTACTGTTGTATGTTGATGCTATATATGATTCAATTTCTGAAAATTATTCTGATGCATCTAATTTGGCGTAGTATCCTATAGTTTTTCCACTAATAATGTAGCCAGAACCATGAATGATGTGATTTCTCTAGAATTCCTGGAGATGAAGGGAGTTTGAAAGTTTGATATTATTTGCAAAACAATGGGCCCCATAATTTCTTCATAAAGTGGATCTTAACAACTTCCTTTGTCATAAGATCTCTTTAAGATTGTTGTTCCAATAATGCTATTAAAAAAAATAGTCCACTGGGCTATGCAAGGCGGATGGGTTCTGAAGGGTATGAGTACCCTCTTCGTGCTGGCAACTGCATGTAACTTCATAGTAACTACGTCCTCTTTTAGTTTTCAAATAGTGTATCTTGACTGCTCATTCCTAGACTATTCCTAGACTGGCTAGTGTTCTGACTTATGAAATCTTCTTTTAAGACGAGTTTAATCTGGTCATGTATATTGATGTATTAGATAGAGAATGAGGCACCCCTGCTCTTTTCGTGTAAGGTTGGTTTGTCTATTCTTTCCCTTGGCAGTTACCAGTGCAAAGGTACTTACTGTATTAGTCATCACTTGTGCAACTACCACTTGAATTATCTCTCCAGTTCCTTTTCATTGTCATGATTTATGGTGGTTATAGTGTTGGTGAACTACGTGTGTTCTCAGTTTTCATAATCTAACAAATATGATTATTCTTACATGGATGTTAGTGTATGATTGGCAAAGGTAAAGATTGAAAGTACTTTTGCTATATTTTTTCTCGAAAATGGTGAATATATACTCTATATATACGTGTGACAGTAACTCAAAGGTTCACACATTAACTTTATAATTTCATTCGCAGCTTCAGATAAAGCAGTCTACATCCAAAGTTGGACCGTCCAATCTTGAATATAGACCACCTTCTAACTGTATGGTTGTTTTGATACTGGAGTGTAATTCTGACGACATATTGCTCCCATGACTCTGGTTTTATGCAAGGTGCAACAAGTTTAGGCCACAAGATGCCTGCACATAGAAGTTTCAGTATTAAAAATGGCCCATATGCTCTTAAGATCTGTTGAGCGGTGACTCATGAATTTGTTTTTACTACAGTTCCTAAGTATGCTCAGCTGTACATTTAAGACAAAGAAAATGAGTTGGGTCGTAGGATGAAAATATTTGGTGGAGATGATATGGAGGTAAGAACGCTGCTAACGTGAGTGGGCAGGCATGATCTCCGACTCATGTTCGTCAGCGATGAAGGGAGAAGCTGGGTGATCCTCAATTGAATAGTGCATCGTTTCGCCTGGCGATGTGGAGAAGGGCCTTATTGTGTCATAGTGGAATCCTTGGCCAGGATGCTTAATGGTTAAAATCCTATTGTGCAAAAAATCTATATGGATTATGCTATCAGATCTTGATATTTATTAGTACCATGAGCCAATCTTTGCTTTTTTGCATTAACAACATTCTTGAAATGATTCCATTTAGCAGTACATTACAAAACTCTTGCAAGCATCGATATCATCTCACGGGCGCGGCGTGCCGCCGCGCCAAAAGGTCCTAGTAATATTCATTTATCTCCTTTTTTACTTCATATATATCCATAGAACTTATTGTTAATTTCTGTATCTTCAGCAGCACACAATTTAGAGAGTTTTCGCTGATATCAATGAGGAGAGTCTCCGAACTACCAGTACGGACACATAAATTGCTCCACAGGGGTATGTATTCTTATGTGGATCTCACAGTTAGTTCATTTAATATTTTTAGCTGTATCCTTTTATTTGTGCCTTTGCTGCGTTGTGTCCTGCTTATCAATTATGGTTGGTTTATCACTATGTGTCTGCTCATTTCTAAGTTGGATTATCTTTGATCTTGCTGGTTGTAAGCTTGTGATTGTGAATGCTATCATGATTTCTAAGTTGGTAAATCATCTTACAAATGAACTATCACGTGAATTGCTTATTTCATATGAATGTGTATGCATTTCTATTCTGTCAAAATTATAGGTGAAATACTGCCAACAATTTCTGTTTTTCTGAAGATATTAACCTCCCATGCACAATACGGTCATGACCGAATTAAAGACCAAATTTTTGGGTACCTGTAGCTCGCATCAGGTTGTGACGTTGACCTTTACGTTGTCGTTTACATAGAAACCTTGGAACAATTGCCATGCTTAGATAATTTTCATGCAAAAGATTTCACCTTGGAACAATTGCCATGCTAAATGGTTCTTTGTTATGTAGTGATGATGCTCTTGGCGGCGATGCTTGTGTTGTGCCGGTGCTCGAAGTCCGTTGTCGACCGGTTTGTATGGAACATGGTGTTTTGTGATCATTTGGGCTATATGTAATGAATTTATCGTGCTCGTGATAACATCATATGAACTTGTCGTGGTGCCATGACCATATCGAGATCGTTTGAACTATGTGTTTTGTGATCGTTTGAACTATGTGTAATGGAACTATGTGTTTTATGATCGTTTGAACTGTGTAATGAATTTGTGACTTGGTTATGAATGTTTTATATGGAGATTTGTTGAAATGTTTATGAATGTTTATGGATGCAGTGATTTTGTGAGATTATTAGTTTACGTGTGATGAAATATTGAATCTGGTATTTTATTTGCAGGAATGTTACAGAAAACAAATAGAAAAGAAAAACCTGTAAAGCAAAGCCGACCGTCGGCCTAGCTCGCTACTAGGCGACCGAAATGATCCCAGAATTAGACACGTGGAAGCTAAGCCGACGGCAAAGCCGTCGGCCTAGCTCGATACTAGAATTCTGCACATCTACGTATACCGACCGCTTTGCCGTCGGCCTAGCTCGTTACAAGAACTTGACACGTGGATGTATGCCGACGGCTATGGCCATCGGCCTACCTCATCTCCCGGCCGAACCATGTATGCCGACGGTCGTGCCCGTCGGAGTAGCTTCATCCAGCAAGGTCAGAGCAGTTGACACGTGGCTCTATGCCGATGGCATTGCCGTCGGCGTAGCTCAGACGGTCGTTTCCTTGTCCGCCGTCAGTCCTGATGTGCCGACGGCCGAGGCACGCCGACGGCCGCGCGAAGCCGTCGCCTTACCGACGTACGCCGACGGCTATAGCTACGCCGACGGCCATATGGGAGGAGCCGACGGGATCTATGCCGACGGCTCTACACCGACGGCAACCGTCGGCGTACGGCTGTGCCGACGGCATTCCTAGCTATGCCGGTCGGCTTAGCTCTTAGCTAGTGCTTGGACTATGGGTCCATAGCAGTAGCTAGATGGTTGTCTTCTCCACCATGTGCTTCATATTTAGATCTCATGAGCTGCCCTACATGATTGAGATCACCGTTATGTAATTCTACATGTTTGGTTTGTTGGGATCCGATGAATATTGGTGTTATGATTGAGTTGCTATACTGAAATATATCTTATGTTATCTCTATGCTGTTTATGATCTTGCATGCTCTCCGTTGTTAGTAGCTATCTTGGCCGAGTAGTTGCTAGTGACTCCAAGAGGGGGTATTTATGCTCGATAGTGGGTTCTTGCCTCTATTTAACCTGGGGGAGTGACAGAAACCTCTAAGGTTGTAGATGTGCTGTTGCTACTAGGGAGAAAACAACATTCATATGCTCAAGGGCATATGCTTTGTTTACATTACACACTTTGCTTAATGCAATTATCTGTTGTTCGCAACTTAATACTTGTGAAGTTCTCGGATTGATTCGTCACAAGTGGATTATTAGTCATAGATGCAGTTGGATGGCGGTCTATGTATTTTGTTGTAATGCCCAGAGTAAATCTCATAGTGATCTTCTTGACATATCACGTTATCTTTATTCTATCAATTGCCCAACTGTAATTTGTTTACCCAGCATGTGTTATTTATCTTATGGAGATACACCACTAGTGAACTGTGGACCCCGGTCCTATTTCCATCATATTGCTATCACCTGTTTACTTTACTCGTACTGTTTACTTTACTCGCATACTTCTACTGTTTTCCACTCGATACGCTATAACCTTTGTTTCAAGCAAACCGGTGAGATTGACAACCTCATCGCAAGTTGGGAGCAAAGTACTTGGTTGTGTTATGTGCAGGTTCCGCGTTGCAGCTAGCAAGCAAAGCTTGGACGAGGCGCCATATATAAATTGTCCGAAGCTGTCGCAAACTAGCAAGCATCACCTTCAGTCGTATTGTCTGCTTTTCTACTGAATGATAAACCTTGGTTTCTTAACTGAGGGAAAATCTACTGCTATACTCATCACACCTTCCTCTTGGGGTTCCCAACGGGCTGGTTATTCACCACGCAACAAGCAACAGCTTTTTTCTGGCGCCGTTGCCAGGGAAGAGTGGAAGACCTCTGCAAGGGGAGTTTTTCGCACGCACATCCTTTACTTTGTTATTGTTTTGCTTTACTTTATTTATTTTACCTGCATCGTTTTATATCAAAAATCCAAAAAAATTAGAATCCTTGGTAGTTGTTTTTACTTACCTGCTTTTAGTTTTGCTAAAATGGCCAATCCTGAAAACACCAAGTTGTGTGACTTTACTAGCACGAACAATAGTGATTTTATCTGCACTCCTATTGCACCACCTGCTCCTGCTGCAAACGTTTATGAGATTAAGCCTGCTTTGTTGAACCTTGTTATGAAAGAGCAATTCTCTGGTGCTAGTACTGAAGATGCTGCAGCTCATCTCAACAATTTTGTTGAGCTATATGAGATGCAGAAATATAAGGATGTAGAAAGTGATATTATTAAGCTCAAGTTGTTTCCTTTTTCTTTGAGAGGAAAAGCTAAAGATTGGTTGCTGTCTTTGACTAAGAATAGTATTGATTCATGGGCTAAATGTAAGGATGCTTTTATTGGTAGATACTATCCTCCTGCTAAGATTATATCTCTGCGTAGCAATATTATGAAGTTTACTCAGTTTGATAATGAACATGTTGCTCAAGCTTGGGAAAGAATGAAATCTATGATAAAGAATTGCCCCACTCATGGACTGACTACTTGGATGATTGTCCAAACTTTTTATGCAGGACTGAATTTTTCTTCGAGGAACCTATTGGATTCAGCTGCTGGAGGCACTTTTATGTCCCTTACCTTGGGTGCCGCAACAAAGCTACTCGACAACATGATGGTAAATTATTCCGAATGGCACACTGAGAGAGCTCCACAAGGTAAGAAGGTAAATTCTGTTGAGGAAACCTCTTCCTTGAGTGATAAGATTGATACCATTATGGCTATGCTTGCTAATGATAGGACTCATGTTGATCCTAATAATATTCCTTTAGCCTCATTGGTTGCTCAAGAAGAGCATGTTGATGTGAATTTCATTAGAAACAATAATTTAAACAGCAATGCTTATAGGAACAATTTTGCTAGTAACAATTATAGGCCGTTTCCTTCTAATGGTGATAATAGCTATCTTGGTAGACCTAAAATGCCTAGTGAAGAAAGAATTTTTGAACTTGAAAAGGCTACTAAGAATTTTATGCAGGCGTAATATGAGCAGAACAGGGCTTTCACCAAGACTATGGAGGAGCAATCAGCTCTGTTGAGGACTATTAGTCATCAACTTGAAAATTTAAACACGGCTATTCCTGAGTTGCAAGCTAAGGTTTCTAAAGCTAAAACTGATATTTCATCTTTGTCTAATGTGCAATCTTCCTTGGTTAACAGAATGTCTACTAAGCCTGATACTTTTGCTACTGCTAATGCTATTCAAGTTGGAATTGATGAAAATCTCAGATTGTTAGCAGAATTGCATGCTAGATGGGAAAGAGAAGATGAGATGGCTAGAGAGATGAAGGTATGTACTATTACTACATCTAATGATGTTGTTCCTAATGCTAGCAATCCTCTTACTTTGATTGGTGTAGAGAAAACTCCCACTCCTTGTGTTAAAAAGCCTAAAACTGCCAAAACTTTTTCTCAAAAGAGTGCTGAAATTTTTCGGAGTGTAGGAGATGATAGCTCTATTTCTTTTAATGATTTTGATGTTGATGGCTGCAATATATCTGAAGTTATTTTGTTCTTGCAAAAGCTTGCTTTGACTCCCAATGCTAGTTCTTTAAATATTGCTTTTACTAAGCATATTACCAATGCTCTCATGAAAATTAGGGATGAAAAGTTGAAGCAAAAGGCTTCTATTCCCAAGAAGTTAGAAGATGGTTGGGAACCCATCATTAATATGCATGTTAATGGTTTTGACTGCCATGCTTTATGTGATCTAGGTGCTAGTATTTCTATCATGCCTAGAAAGATTTATGACATGTTTGATTTACCACCGCTTGAAAAGTGTTATTATGATGTTTCTATTGCTGATATTGCTAAGAAGAAACCTTTGGGAAGGATTAATGATGTTCTTATTGTGGTTAACAATAACCTTGTTCCCGTTGATTTTCTCGTTATGGACGTTGAGTGCCATGCTTCATGTCCTATTATTTTGGGAAGACCCTTTCTTTGAACTGTAGGTGCCATCATTGATATGAGGGAAGGCACTATAAAATACCAATTACCACTAAAGAAAGGTATGGAACACTTCCCTAGGAAAAGAAAGAAATTACTTTTTGACTCTATTCTTAGAGCAAATTATGAGCTTGATGCTTCATCACTTGATGTTACTTGATTCGCAATTTTCTGCGCCTAGCTCAAAGGCGTTAAAGAAAAGCACTCTTGGGAGATAACCCAATGTTTTATTTTCAGTACTTTTTCTTTTATTTGAGTCTTGGAAGTCATTACTACTGTAATGACCACTCCTTATCCTTTTTATTTTGTTGTTGTGCCAAGAGAAGCCTCTAATTCGAGTGAGGTAAAGATTTGGGGATGTTGCTGTCCTGAAACTGTTTTCGATGCTACACCGTAAAAATTCGTATAAATTCTCTGTATATCTTTTGGACCTGCGATTTCTTGTACATATGACCCAGGTTATATCCAAACTTTCGTTAGTTGAACACTTTTTGATTTGAGCAACAGAAAACCCCTCAAAAATTTGACTTTTGTCAGCTGTTCTGTTTTGACAGATTTCTGCTAATATTTGTGTTTGCCGCTTAATCGCTTTCTTTTGAGTTCTTTTGATCACGGAACTTTTGGGGAAGTTGCTACAGTAGTATATGCTATATATGTGGTGATTTTGGGTTGAAACCTGAAGCAAAAAGAGGTTGATTATATGTTATGCTACACTAATGTTGCTAATAGAATTGTGTTTAGTTTTGTATGAAGGAAGTTTTCAAGTGTAGGGATTGGAGAATGATGAGATGAGTTGAAGAATGGACAAAAGCTCAAGCTTGGGGATGCCCATGCATCACCCCAAGAAATATCCAAGAAGTACAAGCGTCAAAGCTTGGGGATGCCCCCGAGGCACCCCTTCTTCATCGGCAAAAATCAGGTCACCTTTCAAAACACTATATTTTTATTGCTTCATGCACTATGTGTTTTTCTTGGAGTGTCAATTGTTTTAGTTTTCTTTGATAGTTTAGTTTTGTTTGCTGCAATAAATTGTTGGACCCCAACAAATTTCCTTTGGAGGAGATGTACTCGTTTTCATTTGCCAAGAACACTTCGTTTTTCATTCTTACAATTTCACCGGGTGTTCTTCCTTTTCTGCTATTGCTTTTGGTTTTCGTTTTCGCCTTGATTTGTGTTTAGACCTTGTCATATCTTTTCATCAAGGTGTATTTTTGCCTCTGATCTTTATTGGTTTTCATCAAAAGAGGTGTTTTTAAAAATTTCAAATGGTGTTGGAAAAGAGAAAAAGCTTTATGCAAAAAAATGGTACAAGAAGGAGCTTGTGTAGACTGCGGCTTAGGCTTTTTCATGTCATGCTTGATGTCTTTTTGATAGTATGCTTAGTTGTTTTGCTGTAGCATGACTTGTCTCAAATAACTGAGATTGCTTAATGAGCCTTTGAAAAAATCATGCGTTGTTTTAATTGTATGGAAGCATTATTTTGGTTTTCTCCTTGATGCTTTATTTGGGTTGACTTGGCGCATGCTCACACATGTTAGACTCTTACAAAGTCACCAATAGCCTCTATGATCATTTAGTTTTTGACTTTTGATGCCATCTTATACTTCTTTTAATGTTGCTTTGTCGCTTTGCATGATTATGGCCATTATTGCTCTCTTAGTTGGTCGTTCCCAGTCTTTTGCTAGCCCTCGCCTTGTACTGAGTATGAGCTCTACTCGTGCATCCAACTCCTAAAAACCAAGTTTGCCAAAGTGTCCACCATACATATCTACTAGCAATTTTCTATTCCAAGTAAATTTGACTTGCTTTTAGTTTCTCTTCAAATTAAACTCTTACCAGTATTATGCAAAAATTGGTTAGTAAAGCTCTCACGAACCGGGAGGCACACTTTACTTTTTCCTGCTCTTAAAAATTTGACATTGTGGTCTCTTATGTTGAGTTGTTATGCTTGCAAGTTGTAAGTTGGAGACTAGCCCAGCCATGTAGTCATGGGCAAGCTTTCAACATTGCACTTCTCTTTTGAGTTGATATCGTGATCTTTTGTTTATGGATGCCCACGGTGTGAAATGAATTGGGAATCTTGTGGGGATCATGGAGTTTGTATATGTGTTAGGGAAACGCCTGGGCCGCCAATCTAAGCCATGAATAATTCATGGTGGAAATTTGCAGCATACCCATGGTGGACATTCGACGATGCATCTCACAATAAAAAGCTAAACAAATGGCAAATAAAAGAGATGTCGAGGTGTTCATTGTCTGCTTGTTCTGTCATTTTGATGTGGGCTTGTTCCATGTCATCGGGCACGGAGGTACCCCGTTGGTGGTTCTCGATGATACATATATATCTACAATTACAAGAGCCTTGCTTGGGACTCTAAGTAAAGTAGCATGAGGTTTGGGTACTCGTATTTACGGGACGCGAGGTTTTCAACTTATGATTTGTCAAGCATATGCATCATAATTATTCTCGCATTAACTTTAACCATTCAAGATGCTTATGATGGGGGCAATGAGAGCTCAAAGCCGGTAAGTACCATAATTTTTGAAGGTTATAAAACTTGCAATCACTGCTTCCCTCCGCGAAGGGCCTTTCTTCTACTTTTATATTGAGTCACCACCTTCTTTCTTTATGCACCATAAGAGAGCAAAGTTGTCATTCTTAGTATAATGTGCATTGTCCCAAAGTTTTCATTGATTGATTCATATTATTGGTTTCACTTGTTCTCAAATTATTTGTATCTAGTCGCCCTCTTAAACTTGAAGGTGTCCTATGCATTTATGTTTTGCTCTCTTTGAAGGACAAGCTGAAAACCATTTGTATGTTTTTCCTTATGATTTGAACACACGTTTGATTTTTATTGTTTTATTTTCATGATCTTTTGTATGTGTTCATTTTCATGTTTATAACATGGTTGCTAAGTTTCTATTGTCAATATTATATCTTCATGCCCATTTTTTAAGTTCTTATGATCCCAGCTCACAATGCTTACATATATGATCAAGATTGTGTAGGTGCATGTCACCTCAAAAATTATTCTTTTGTTATCACTTACCTACTCGAGGACGAGCAGGAGTTAAGCTTGGGGATGCTTGATACGTCTCCAACGTATCCATAATTTTTGATGCTCCATGCTTGTTTTTATACCATTTGCCTACTGTTTCGTTACACTTCGTGGCACTTTTATGCATTTTCCGGAACTAACCTATTAACAAGTTACCACAGTGCCAGTTCCCTGTTTTCTGCTATTTTTATGTTTCAGAAGTGATACACAGGAAATATTCTCGGAATTAGACGAAACAAGTTCCTGAAGTCTTATTTTTCCCGGAAGCTTCCAGAGATCCGAAGAGGAGACAGAGTGGGGCCACAAGGCGGCCACACACCAGGGCGGCGTGGCCCTGGCCCTGGCCGCGCCCCCTACGTGTGAGACCACCTCGGTCCACTTCTGACGATGCCCCTTCGCCTATAAAGACCCCCCGATGGGAAAAACCTAAGTACCCCGATCAATTTTCCAGAACACATCGCGATCCGCCGCCGCCGCCGTCGACCCGAAGATCGGGAGGGTCCAGAAGCTCTTCCCGGTACCCTGCCGGAGAGGGGAATCGCCACCGGAGGTCTTCTTCATCACCATTCTTGCCTCCGGAGCGATGAGTGAGTAGTCTACCTTGGACTATGGGTCCATAGCAGTAGCTAGATGGTTGTCTTCTCCACCATGTGCTTCATGTTTAGATCTCATGAGCTGCCCTACATGATTGAGATCACCGTTATGTAATTCTACATGTTTGGTTTGTTGGGATCCGATGAATATTGGTGTTATGATTGAGTTGCTATACTGAAATATATCTTATGTTATCTCTATGTTGTTTATGATCTTACATGCTCTCCGTTGTTAGTAGCTATCTTGGCCGAGTAGTTGCTAGTGACTCCAAGAGGGGGTATTTATGCTCGATAGTGGGTTCTTGCCTCTATTTAACCTGGGGGAGTGACAGAAACCTCTAAGGTTGTAGATGTGCTGTTGCTACTAGGGAGAAAACAACATTCATATGCTCAAGGGCATATGCTTTGTTTACATTACACACTTTGCTTAATGCAATTATCTGTTGTTCGCAACTTAATACATGTGGAGTTCTCGGATTGATTCGCCACAAGTGGATTATTAGTCATAGATGCAGTTGGATGGCGGTCTATGTATTTTGTTGTAATGTCTAGAGTAAATCTCATAGTGATCTTCTTGACATATCACGTTATCTTTATTCTATCAATTGCCCAACTGTAATTTGTTTATCCAGCATGTGTTATTTATCTTATGGAGAGACACCACTAGTGAACTGTGGACCCCGGTCCTATTTCCATCATATTGCTATCACCTGTTTACTTTACTCGCATACTTCTACTGTTTTCCACTCGATACGCTCATAACCTTTGTTTCAAGCAAACCGGTGAGATTGACAACCTCATCGCAAGTTGGGAGCAAAGTACTTGGTTGTGTTGTGTGCAGGTTCCGCGTTGCAGCTAGCAAGCAAAGATTGGACGAGGCGCCATATATAAATTGTCCGAAGTTATCGCAAACTAGCAAGCATTACCTTCAGTCGTATTGTCTGCTTTCCTCCTGAACGATAAACCTTGGTTTCTTAACTGAGGGAAAATCTGCTGCTATACTCATCACACCTTCCTCTTGGGGTTCCCAACGGGCTGGTTATTCACCACGCAACAAGCAACAGCTGCCACAATGGTGGCCCATTAGGGGTTAGACTTTTCTTTTTATTTATTTATTATTAATTAATTTTTTGTTGATATTTAATTGCATTAATTAAATACTAAACACTATAATTAACAACAACGTGACATATTTCTTTCAGTTGAACATTTCCAATAATACCCGGAACCTTTCCGGTGTCTCCCAGAACCCTTTCGATATTACTCATAACATTTTCAATTAACTCCTTATATTTCCAATAGTTCCGAAATGATCCCTAAGTGTCATATACCCTTAGGCGTGACACCCTACGGGTCGGAGAACACTCAAGACATGATCGAGACACCTCTCTAATCAATGATCAACAATCGGCTCTGGAAAGTCGTGCTGACCCCTATGCAGTTCATGATAACATCTTTGTTGATCCGTAAACATCGTATCCTATTCCCTTCGTCTCGTGATACTAGATCTTGTACGAGGTTTGATCAGCGATATCTCTATTCTGTGTTTAGCCTCGTTACCGACAAATTATTTACTCGTTCTCATGACATTGCATCCTCCGTGACCTAGTTACATGCTTGCAAGCTTCATAGATGCAACTATCACCGAGTGGGCCCAGAGTATCAATCCGTCACGCGGATGGACAAATCCCGCTCTTGGTACATACGCCTCAACATACCCCATTAGGATACATGAATGAACCTTTTTAGTCATCCGGTTAAGGCAATGAAGTTTGATGCAGTCAGAGAAGCCGTGGGATGTAGTGATTATATGTGACATCACGGTCTAAGGATTAGGTTAATTTGGTTCTCAGTTAAATGCAATGTGGAAACTTTGTGACTGATCTCATCGCAATACTAGTGTTGGGTGTATGTCCATACATAACCTCATTGTCAATTGACATAAATGTCAATGATCAGGAAACCTTGATCATCACATGACACATGAGCTAGGCGAATAGAGGCTACTAGGGACCTGTTTGTTATATGCCACATGTGTACAAATGTTTTCGCTTAATATAGTTATAGCATGACATATAATATATTTTGAGCAAATGAGATATGATAATAAAAACACACTTTATTATTTGCCTCTATGGCATATCTTCTTCAATCCTTAGACCGTGAGATCATATCTAATCACTACTTCCGGAGGCTACCTTGACTGCATCAATGGTCACTCCGTAAAAGGTGATCTAAAAAGGTGTCTATCAAGTATTCCAATGGAGTATGTTGAGGCGAATGCATCAAGAGCGGGATTTGTTCATCCGCGTGTCGGATTGATACTCTGGGCCCACTGAGTGACGATTTCATATACGAAGCTTGCAAGCGTGTGACTAGGTCATGGGAATGCAATGTCATGAGAACGAGTATAAGTGTTTGTCGCTAGCGAGATTAAACACGGTATGGAGATACCGAAGATCGGATCTCGTACAAACTAGGTATCATGAAACAAAGGGAATATGACTCGATGTTTACAGTTCAATGATGACATTCGTGGAGAGCACAGGGGTCGACATGGCTTTCCAGCCTGCTGTTGATCATTCATCGGAGAGGAGTCTCGATCATGTCTGGAGTACTCTTGATCCGTAGGGTGGCACACTTAAGGGTATATGACGATCGATAAGGAGTTACCAGAAGTATGGAAAATAGTACCAGAAAGGTTCCGGGTAAAATCAAAATTGTTCCAGAATGAAGGAAATATAATATGGAGTTAATTAATATGTGTTAGTATTTAATTAATTAAACTAAATATTAAAAGTTAATTAATAAATGGGGCAACCCCTAATGGGCCACCATGTGGCAGCCTATTAAGGGGCCGACCGCCCCATGAGGTGGAGAGGGCGCCCTAGGGTTTCCCTAGGATTACCGGCGGCCCTAGGAGGGCGCCTCCCCTTGGGAGGCTTATCCCAAGGAGATGCCACCTACCCCTTCCTCCTATAAATAGTAGAGCCCCTCCACCCCTCCTCATTGATTCATTCCCTCCTCTTCTCTTTGGCTTGGCTCTCTTGTTTGAATCTGTGCTCATGGGATAGAGGTTCTTCCACCTTCCGGACATCGTCGCGCTGCTGGATTTTCGGTCTGAGTCCTTCTTCTTTTGCTGCTTTGCTGGATCGGAGCCCGAGAGACGTCAATACACCAGACGTGTGTAGAACTGCGGATGTGCTGCCCTTTTTGGCACATGTCTTCATCGGTTGTTCATCTACACGACCTTAAGGTTGGAGTCGCTTGTCTTCATCGACAACATTTGTGCGAGAACGTTTATCCCGCTACCGGTCTTCAAGGGTATGAACAGAATTCCTTCTCCATTACCTTTTATCTGCATAGACAGATCTTGGCTATATGTTGTTCATGTCGTAGGAAATTTTTGTTTTCTGCCACGGGACCCCTACAAAGAAAGAATCCCAGAGATACATGAGTCGAAAAGAGTCATTCTAGCCATAAAAGAGGCAGATTCACAAATCTAGGAATCTGTCTTTTTAATGAATTTGGCATCCAAGAAGTCCAATCAATATTTTTCAAGTTTGAAAAAGTAACAGGAGCTCCCAAATACTTCATAGGAAGCTTACCATACCAACTTGACAGTTGAACATATCAGCATAAAAAACCGTAACCTTATTATCACCACCAATAGAGATAAACTCACTTTTCAAATAGTTAAATATTAAGCTAGACATCATATCAAACGTATGTAACTGGAGCTTAAGATTGACACCTTTATCAAATCATGTTGTGTACATAAAACTGTACCCTCCGCATACTCAAGGACTGCCACACTCTTATCAAGGTGTATCATCGGTTTCGCCATTGATTGAAATGCCATCAGTTGTTATCTAAAAAAAAGGTGTATCATCGTGATGCCTCCAAGGAGGGAAAATTATGCTCTTCACGTAAAGATTTTGCTAGTACTAACATGCATTAATAATATTTAATCACCACATAATTATTCGTACGTGTACAAATATCAATTGACAACAATGATGCAAACCACAGTAAAAAAAACAATGATGCAAAGACATAACTTATTACATAAAGAGTACCATATTCTAGACTAGAGACGGTAATTTCTTCCTGGAGGGTTGTGCACGCTGTCAGCTAACGACAGCCAACGGCGATCGGAAAAGTCACCATTGGAGCGCACCTTTTCCTCGACAAAGCGATATTATACTGGTTTCCAGACATAGCAGGGCTGCAACTTGCACTAAACCAAAGTTATACTTTTCAATATTTACCTAGAACGATGCAGACGGACATAAGAACACACTAGACAAGAGCACCATTGTGACAGAGGTGCAACGGCAACAGCAGGTTGCCGTTTGCGCTCTTATCGTAGCTCCGATCACTCTACGTACCGGCGTCGACATCCTCTCTAGTGGAATGGAAGATCGATGTCCCTCGGCAGCGACCAAACTCCGGCGCAGTGTAGCCACGGCCACTGACTAAAACTACAGAGAGAGGTGGACGAGCATGAGGACTGGAAGCTTGCTGGGCATCGGTCTGAATTTAGAAGGGCGAAGAAAGAGAGGAAGATGAAAACGTTATCGGGTGGTGCTGTCCGGAGGAAGAGAATACAGTGAGTCAGTGACAATGCAATCTAGCTTTTCCACCCCAGATTTCGCCTGAAACACACACGAAACAGCGAGATTTTCAAGTAGTACAAAGAAGACGCGATTGACAATCAGAGGAAATTCCTTTTTTGCACGATGCAGCCCGTGCAAACAACGGCATTTTACATATTTCTGCAATCTGCCTAGAGATGTGAAACAACAAACACCATCTGCTATACTGCTAGACATGTCCAGGCACGCACGAAGACGATCGCCCATTTGCAGGAGCGGAGCACCTTTGCGTCACCGTTCCGCGGCCAGTATATCATCATTGTCTAGTCAGGAATCAGGAATCACGAATCAGGATCTACGACGCACGTCAACTGGGAGTACTAAATCCGGTAAAGCCTCGAAGGGCGAAATCGACAAAACTGACCTCTCTAGCAAACTTCAGCACAAAATGAACCCAATCTGAAACTATTTCACAAAATAACCCTTTTTAGTAGCGCCCGCAACGGCGGCGCTATGCTCAGTGGCATAGCGCCGTGCTCTAGGGTGTTATCCTCCTAGACACGTGGCGTAGCGGGACCCGCATCCAGCACCATAGCGTCGGAGCCAAGGGCGCTATGCTCTTATTGGGCCGGCCCACGAGTGCTGCGGTCGTCCGATGCTAACCGAGGTGGGAGTTTAGTCCCACCTCGGAAGCTGAGGGGTGCCCGCACCAGCATATAAGGTGCGGTGTGAGAGAGCCCCTGAGCTCCTCTCAACACACACACAGCCTGCAGCTGGCCCCATGTCCGCTACCTGTCACTGCCCTATGGGCCCGCCTGGCTGGGCGGGGCCCATCCAGGTCTGGGCGGGCCTTTTTTTTGCTCTTGCTTATTGTGGGTCCCACGGTTAGGATAGCACCCCAGAGCCCGACGCTATGCTACTGAGGGTAGCACCCGGACGGCTGGCGCTATGGATGATAACACCGGCATGGCCGGCGCTATGCTATGGAGGGTAGCACCCGGGCGTGGGGTGCTATAGTCTGTAACAAAAAGGGTCGAATAGGAAAGGTTACGTACAATTTGGGACAATGTCCACAAGGCCGAGCGTGCAGAAAAGGCTGCGGCACATGAGAAGGCAGAGGAAGAGAGATAGTTGAAGAAAAAAAGGAGGAGGAAAAAGCATATAATATGGAGCAACTTCTCAAAAGCGAGGAAAGGCTTCGTGTAATGAAGGAGGAGGAAGCAAGTAAGAAGCATTTCCGAGAAGCTGAGAGTGAGAGGAAAAGAGAAAGGGCCGCCGAGAAGGAGGCGGAAGCAAGTAAGAAGCATTTTCGAGAAGCCGAGAGGGAGAGGAAAAGAGAAAGGGACTTAGAATTTTTTGAGCTCGACCCCTTTGTGTTATAGACTATAGCACCCCACGCCAGGGTGCTACCCTCCATAGCATAGCGCCGGCGCTGCCGGTGTTATCATTGGTAGCGCCGGGAGCCAGGGTGCTACACCATAAACCATAGCACCGGCTACCAGGGTGCTACCATTCTACGTTTTTAGCGTCGCGCGTTATAGTATCGAATTGCTCGGGGACTTAGAATTTTTTGAGCTCGACCCTTTTTGTTACAGACTATAGCACCCCACGCCCGGGTGCTACCCTCCATAGCATAGCGCCGGCAATGCCGGTGTTATCATCCAGAGCGCCGGCCGTCCGGGTGCTACCCTCAGTAGCATAGCGCCGGGCTCTGGGTTGCTATCCTAACCGTGGGACCCACAATAAGCAAGAGCAAAAAAAAGGCCCTCCCAGACCTGGATGGGCCCCGCCCAGCTAGGCGGGCCCATAGGGTAGTGACAGGTAGCGGGCACGGGGCTAGCTGCAGGGTGTGTGTGTTGAGAGGAGCTCAGGGGCTCTCTCACACCACACCTTATATGCTGGTGCGGGCGCCCCTCAGCTTCCGAGGTGGGACTAAACTCCCACCTCGGTTAGCATCGGACGGCCGCATCACTCGTGGGCTGGCCCAATAAGAGCATAGCGCCCCTGGCTCCGGCGCTATGGTGCCGGATGCGGGTCCCGCTATGCCACGTGTCCAGGAGGATAACACCCTAGAGCACGGCGCTATGCAATTGAGCATAGCGTCGCCGTTGCGGGCGCTACTAAAAAGGATTATTTTGTGAAATAGTTTCATATTAGGTTTATTTTGTGTTGAAGTTTACCGGAGAGGTTAGTTTTGTCTATTTCGACGCCTCGAAGCATTATTCCATCACGCTTGCCCAGAGCGGCAAGTCCCTTTCTTCTTTTGGCAACTTGCAGCATGCAGGCGGGCCCCGACAAGATGTCAGGTACTACTACTAGAATAAGAACAACGGAAACCAAACACATGGAGCACCACCACTGGTAAGCGGTTCCTGCTCCTCCTCCTTACCCTACGTTCTCCAAGCGGAAACTTCTCGAACCTTCTCGTCTCACTCGGGGTTGTGGGGCCGGTTCGGGTTGAGGTGGTACAGGCTCTGCACCAGGACGTCCACCTCATCGTCCACGTCGTCGTCCACCTCGGCGTCCCCTCCTCCCCCAGCCTCTCTCTGCTTCTCCTCCAGGCCCAGGCTCAGCAGCTCCATCCAGAAGCTCTCCGTGTCCTCGCCGCGGCCGTCTGCACGCCCTCTCCCGCCTCCGTCCCCTCTCAACGCGCCGTCGGCGAGCCCGGGACTGTAACCGTGCACTGCCGTGGGACTGTAGCTGGCGCTGCTGCTGCTGGTCTCGCCGTTGCGTGGCGGGAGGTACTCGATTGGGGGCCGGCGGCGCTTCTTGGAGAGCGCGTCCTGGAGCTCCCTCCGCCGTGCCTGCTGGTCCTGCCGGTCCACAAGCAGCTGGAGGAAGCTCGGGCTCTTCATGGCGCGGGCCAGAAACACCGTCATCTGCTGCTGCTTCTGCTCCGTCGCGGCGAGGCGCGCCTCCATGGCCTCCATCAGCGCGCGCGTAGCCTGCTGCTCCTGCCGCAGCTTCACCACCTCCGCGAGCAGGATGCCCTTGTCGCGCTGCAGACGGTGCACCTCGCCCTCGTGCCCGAACTGCCCCACCTCCAGGCACGGCCCTGACCCCTGCTGCTGCTGATGCTGTTGCTGCTGCGCGGGCGAGTTCGACTGCGGCCGCCGACGCCTGATCGTCTTCAGGAGCTCCTTCTGCCCCCGCAGGAACCCCTCCGCCGCGAACTCCCACCTGTCTGGATCAACCTTCCTGAACCCCTGCAATGCAAGGATAGCAAGCACATCATCAGGTTGAACTCACAATTGCTACCAATCAGACGTCACTCGGCTTACATAGGTGTTGAGCTGGCGGACGAAGCTGGAGAAGTTGCTGTGCTTGAAGTAGCGCGGGAGGAGCACGGTGGAGAAGGCGTTGGCGTCCCACACCACGAAGCTGTTTCCGGCGACGCCCCACGACACCACCGTGTCCGTGCTGTGGTCGTCCACCACCTCGTACGTCTTGTTCAGGAACGGCGTCGGGCCGGCCTCGCCGAGGCCGTCCATCGGCCGGGGCAGCTCCGCCAGGGCGCCGCCGCCGGCCCAGGACGACAGCGAGAAGCCATCCGCAGCAGCTCCGGAGAAGTACTCGAATTCCTCCTCTTTCACAATGCCGTTGAACGTGAACGGATCCATTATGAAACCAAAGACAAAAACAAAGGTAATTGGGAGATAGGGGATTAGGGACTACAGATCGCCGCTAGTCGGACCAGAGAAAAAAAAGAGGCCCAGAAAGAATCAAGAACCGGGCAAAATTAGTGGGGGCGATCTTCGCTAACAAAATCCGCCCACCACAGAATCAAACCCGTAACTGACCTTTTCTGAATCAGATACAGAAGATAGTTTCCAATCGGAGGCTATCAAATTGAAGGGGGAAAAAGACGGCTTTGTGAAGAAATGGAGCGGGAGTGAAGTAAATTTCCCCAGAATTGCCGAATTGGCAATGCTGCTGGACCAATTTAGGAAATCGCAGAGCGCAGGTACAGAAATTGATTGAAGTGGAAAGGAAGAGGGAGCAGATTGCAGGACCAGACCATGGAGGCGGAAAAGCCCTGGAGAAAGTACACAGCCCTATCCCCTTCACTCGTACTGTTTCGTACTTGATGAAGCCTGGAGAAAGCGCTCGTCAGGCGGGAGCACGCGCTCGCCGCCCATTTATACAGCGCACCCACCCACCCAGGCTTCCAATTCCGAAGTTTCCAGACGTTTCTGGCGATGGAAGGATTGGAACAATCCTCTCCTCCATGGTTTATCTTATTCGGGAGCCGGTGACGTGGCGGGCGAGCGTTCTGGAAGGCCCGGAGCGGGAGGAGGGTTCTGGAAGCGTCGCACAAGTTGCCGCTTATCTTATTGCTGCTGGCTCTGTCGCTTTCCCCCAACCCGTGGGCGAGGTGGTCCCCGCCGCGCCATTGACCGCCGACGCCGAGCGGAAAGCTCGCCAAGTTAGCTGGCCGCGTGGCGGTGTGCGACGCGATTGATGCGATGCCGCACAGTGGCCGTGCTCGCGTGGGATATTTTCGGGGAGGTCGGCGGTGTCGCCGGCCGCCTGACGCCGGGTGTCGCCGCCTGAGCCGAGGAGGGAGGGGTCATGGGCGAGGCGCGCAGTTGTTTATTCGGCCGGAGTACTTTTGCTACAGAAGAAGGTCTGTGCGGTGCGCCTTGTCTGCTTGCTGCAGCGCCGGAGGCATGGAGGAGAGAGACCGGTCCACGGACACGGAGGCCGTGCGCCGGGAAGCCTGGGCCAGCTCCGAGTCGTCGGCCCAAAATCTGCAAGAAACGGTGGCCTGCCTGTACGGCCTTTCTGGTTTACCAGCAGGCTGCCTGCGAAGGCCACGAGCGTGGGCGGGCTCGGTTCCTTGCGCGCGCCGACGAGCGGCGCCGCGCAACGCCGCCGCTGCACGCAATCCTCGCAATCTCGCCGTGATCACGCGTCGGTCGCGGCTCCGGCCTCCTCCCTGGCCTTGCCGGCGGCCACCCACGCGCGCCGAGCCCATCCGCTGATACCGTCGGTGGCGCGTGGACGTGCAGCGGCGCCGTCTTGCCTGCCGCCGTGCAACGATCAATCAGATACGCCAATCGGCCATGGATCGACCTGCCGCTCGCTCTGTACTCCTCGCCGGCGTTCCTCACTCCGCTTTCTATCGTGGACGGCGCGGGGAAAGACCCTGGAGGAACACGGGACAAGCTCATCCCCAAAGCGCTCAGCCTCAGCATTGTTCGGCTCTCTGCTTCTCCTCACAGCCGTCATATATAGAGGGAGAGCCGCTTAAACTCTGTGGTTGCCGACGTGCGGTGGCCATTGGACACCTGTGTGGTGCATATTGCATGCACCCGAGATATTTTCGACGGAGCGGGACACCGAGCACATCTCTGGTCCATGGTGGCGGTATCCATTCAATTCAGAGGGCTCAAACCAAACGCCATATGAGCCCATGCGATACTGGCGAATTGAAATTGGAATTTCGCAGTTTTGCAGCGTGGTGTCAAGAAAAAAAAACTCGGTCCCATTTCAATTTAGAAAAAAATCTCTCATAATTCAGAAAAAAACGTGGTGGTTGAAATTTCGCAGTTTGCAACGTGGCCTCATTCTGTTTTGGTTTTCAACACAATTTGTTACGTATATTTTTCCTAGTTGCGCTCATCGTGTGTGTCGCATTTTCTAATGAAAGCTAGGGGTTATGCCCTTTATTAAAAGAAACTTACATTTGTCGCTGCGGATCGTACCTAAGAGAGTTTCTTTAAATATTCAGAAAGGCCGAGCTACAAATAATACTCCGACCATCTCATGGTTGGATCTATTATTCTTGGCGGCTTTCTAGGATCTCTAGACTTCTCCCTTTGGTGCACATCTATGCGTCCAGTCGGCACATGTGCCACGACGGGCCACATGCCCGCGCCGCTGACCCACACACACCTATGCTACCGCATCTCACTTTGTCTTTGACCTTGGTCGAGGTTTGCCCGATCTTCCTCTCCTTTCTCTCTCTTTCGTTCACCTTTGAGAGTCACCCCCCTTTTCTGGCTCCTCTCCCATTTTCCTTCAGTGGCCTCATTGGACAGAGGGAGAAAGGAGAGGAGGCGGGCGGGCCCCTATATGCATAGTACTATGGCAGCTAGGTGTGTTTTCCACGTGGAGTATGGCGTCGTGTCATTTGGGATTTCGACGCCGGAGTTGGCGAGTAGCGCCGGTGGTTGGTGGAGGTGAGGTTGTTGGCCATAGTGCTCTAGGGGATGGAGCCGAATGTGGAGGATAGCGTCACCATAGCAACCCCTTCAATAGGCCTGATGTCGGCCTAGATCTGGTGGTCTTTGCCAATCTACTTCCAATGTGGAGCCATCGTGGTGATGGTTTACGAGTTTTGGATGCTTTCGGCCAGTTCTACTAGGCCTGACTATGGGGAAGTCACGCTACAAACATCCCAGGATCTTCTCAATCTCAGGACCTGCACCGACGATGATGGTCGTCTTGTCCGTGCTTATCTTGTCCACAAGATAGGCGTTATTCTACCTCCATGTATGAAGCCGATTCAGAAGCCTTTTCTCTACCCTGTCTTGGCAATTCAAGGCTACATCACTCAAGTTGTGCGTCATCGATGATGATGTTGCTGGTCAGGTGAGTGAGCAGAGTGTGACAGTGCGGTGGATGATGTCTCACAGGACCAGTTGGGAAACCCCAAGAGGAAGGTATGATGAGCACAACAGTAAGTTTTCCCTCAGTATTAAACCAAAGTTTAATCAACCAGTAGGAGAAAGAAACCACTTTTGAAGGTTGTTGCTAGCTGACTTTTGGCAGGGCACCAGAAAACATTTGATGGCGCGTGGGAGCTTCGGCGCCAGCAGCAACGTAGAACCTGCACACAACACAACCAAACTACTTTGCCCCAACTTACAGTGAGGTTGTCAATCTCACCGGTTTGCTGAAAACAAAGAATTAGACGTATAGTGTGGAAAGAGATGTTTGCTTGCAGTGAAATAAAATAGTGCTTGCAGAAAGTAAACAGTGCTTGCAGTAGATAGTAATATAAATGTAAAATAATGGATCGGGGTCCACAGTTCACTAGAGGTGTCTCTCCATAAAGATAAATAACATGCCGGGTAAACAAATTACAGTTAGGCAAATTAACAAAATAAAGAATGCATAACAATGCATGTACATGTCATGAAAATCACTATAAGATTCATTTGAGCATTACAACATAATACATAGACCGTAATCCAACTGCATCTATGACTACTAATCCACCAGCAGGATATCATTCGAACAACCCTTGGGTATTGAAAGGATCTTAATGGGCGACTAGAGGGGGGGTGAATAGGCGCTACAATTTTTTTTTATCTTTTTCAAGTTTAAGGCTTGACACAAAGTAAATTCTCTAGATGTGCAACTAGGTGAATTTCCTAAGTGACAAGCAAGCAGGTGAACAAGTAAGCAAGTAAGCAAGTTCGGGTAAGAAGTAACCGAGGAGCGGAGACCGGAGACACAAGGATGTATTCCCGTAGTTCCTTCCTTTTGAGGGGAAGTATGTCTACGTTGGAGAGGTGTGGTGACACGGAGTCGACCAACGCCACGGAGGCTCACCTTGTTCTCCGGTGAGCAAGCCACGGAGGCTAGCTCGTTCCACAAAGCGGTGGTATATTGGAACTCACCGAATCCCTTACACGGAGATTGGGGCACACATCCACAACTGAATTGGAGGCTCCCAAGAAAGCCATGGAGGCTAGAATCCACAAAGACAAGAGAAATCTCGAATCAAACCACCTAGTGTTTCCAAGGAACCACTAGGAACAAATCCCTCAAGCAAAAGGAGGGGAAATAGAAATTCCTTTGGTGGAGATGTAGATCGGGACCTCCTTCTTTGATCCTCCAAAGATCTAAGACTTTGGGTGGTTGAAGGTGGAGATCTTGCAGTGAGGTTGGCTCCAAATAGTGTCTTCTTCAGGTCCTTAGCCGTTTTCAGGGGTGGCCGGATTATCCGGCCAAGATTTGGAAAAATCCGGCCGAAATATCCGGCCTACTTTCTGCACAAAACCAGTGTTAAAATATCCTGGTGTTGTCAACTAACACACAAAACTAGGGAGGGCTAGAAAATGCCCTAACAATCTCCCCCTTTTTGGTGTTAGATGACAACACTAGGATTTGCAATAGAAAGATCAAATAAGCAAGGGAGCTCCCCCTAAAGATATGCATAAGTTCAATTGAAGCTCCCTCTAGAGATAAGCAATATAACTTAAACAAGTTCCACAATAATTCAACAACCCTAAAGAAAGTTCACCAAGCACAAGATAACGATAAGTTCACAAACGAGATAACCGAAAGCACAAGCTCTCAAGAATGATAAAAGGAAATGAGCTCCCAAACCAAAGAAAATCCCAACGAGAAACCCTACTAGAACAACTTATCCCCCTTTGGCATCAAGACACCAAAAAGGGACAAGAGCATACTACACGCCCCAAGAAGTCACTCAAAGTCATCGTCGTCCTCGTCTTCCTCATAGTCCTCCTCCTCTTCATCATCTTCTTCAAACTCTCCTTCATCATCCTCTTCCTCTTCATCTTCATCTTCATCAGCAATACGAGTGGTGCGACCAACATAGAGAGACTTCTCCATCGCGCCCCAATCATAGGTCTCGGAATGCCACTTGTTGTAGGCAATGGGAGGAGGAGGAGACAGAGCAGCCTGGTCCCCACTGAGCTTATGAAGAATCTCACGCTGAGTATCAAGGATAGTCTTGCGCTCATAATAGGCATCATAGTTCTCACGATGAATCTCAACCTTCATGCAAAGAACATGCTTCTGAAACCAGCTCAACTTCTTCACTCTCTTGGGCACATCCTTGGACACAAACTTGCCACTTGGCACATTAGAACGAGCATCTCTCATGAAAGAATCTGGACCAATGGGACCAACTGGAGCTGGAGCTGGAGCTGGCTTGTTCTGCTTCACATAGAGCTTCTTAACCTTGTGGGACACACACTGCCCGCTGAAATCATGACCCTTGCAAGTGTCAATGATGAGCTTCATGATGAAAGGGGCGTATGGAAGAGAACCCCTGCTGACCATAACATCATACATCTCGTTGAAGATAAAGTCCATCACATCAAGAGAGAAATCTGCATCCGGGTTGGTAGACGTGGCACAATCATGAGAAAATATGAGGAGATCCACCAAAGAGCTTCTGATAGCATCGTTGTTCCCTCCACTTGGAGCAATGTTCTCCCTAAAGATACGCACAAGAAGATCATACAGAGGCAACAGACCAGCAACTTGACCAGGAACTCCATTAGGTCCATATAGATCACAAAGCAGATTCTTGTTGACTGGAAGCGGAGTGTGAATGCGGTGACCAACAGGATTCGTCGGGCCATCAAAGGGGTAGCCCAACAAAGAAGCAAACCGAGTGAAGGAAGACTCACAGTAACGAGTCCCAGTCATCCACTTGAAAGTTCTGTCATCATCTGCGGTAAAGGCCAAGGTAGCATAAAACTGCACTATGAGCTGAGGATCATAGTCGCACTGACAAGTCAACAAACCAGTGAGGCCTAGCCTCTCCACCACCTGGACAGCTAGAACAAAGTACTCCTTGGACTTCAGGAAAGTAAGATCAATGGGATGCATCGGGCGAATGGGCTTACTCATGGGAGCAAAGATATCCTGAAAGATGTATAGCTGCTCTGGACACCAGAAACGGCGGTCTTCAATGTGAGCAAACCTCGGCTGAGCGACGTACCAATCTTGTTGCCTCAAGGCTGAGTAGGAAACTTGGCTCATCAGCTTGTAGTTGACACGGGGTTCCTTTCCTTTGTTGGCTCGAGCAGCCTTCTTAGCAACCCTTTCTGCTGCCTTAGCATCTTTGGTAGCCTTAACCTTCCGAACTGCTGCCCGCTGTTTCTGACGAAGGGACACCTCATCTTCCAAGATACCATCTTCATTGTAATGGGGGTAGCGAGGACGACTCCTCTTGGCCGGACCGGCACCTGTGAGGAGAAAAAGTAGGGAGCATGGTGAATAGGATGCACACAAGTACCAGGAGCATACACTAGAGTGATGAATCATAGCAGAAGAACACATGACATTGATGGACAAGAAAAGAGAAAAAGATAGCATATACCAGGCCGGATTATCCGGTACAAAACTAGGCCGGATAATCCACCCTTGGCGAATTTTTGTCAAATCTTGCCCCAACAAGTCAAAACCGTAGATCGGCTAGGTGAATCACTAAAGCATATCACAAGGCCTAAGGAGAGATCAAAGGGAACAACTAGACTCCAAGATCTAAGCAAAATAAATCTCACAAGAACTTCACCACAAGGGCTAGGAGATGCGAAATTTACCCTCATCCATTGGAGGAACTGCTTGGAGGAACTTGTTCCCAAGAAGAAGGAGAGCACGAGCCTCGAAGATCGGCCGGATCCGGCGGCCGAGGAGGCGCCGGCGAGCAAGAGGAGGAGCAGGCGGCAACGGTGGGGAGAGAGGGGGGTCGGGGGTGGAAGAACTGCCAAAGTGGACAGTTCACCCCGACTCTCCCTATTTATATGGACAAACCGCAGGGCTAATCCGGCCCAAACTTGGACCGGATATTCCGGCCCTCGGATAATCCGGCCCAAAAGTGGCCCGGATAATCCGGCCTGGAACTCCTTTGCTCGGGAAATTTGTGGCAGAAAAACTAGACTTGTGTGCATAGAAAGAATGTTTAGGGATGAGATGGGCTTAGGTCAGAAAGCAAACACGGAGTGGTTCTCGACACTTGGAGTTGCAAAAACGCAAGAAATCATCGAAAGACCAACCCAAGTGCCTTCCCATATCAAGAGATAAACAAAACCAAGAAAAACTCAAACACAAGCTCAAAAGATTTTCAAGGAATAAACTCTTCAAAAGAAGAGGTCGGTGGCCGAAGCCACCATATATGAGTGTTTTGGCATTGAACCGCGAAGATATATCTTGGGTCCATAACCAATACTCATCATTGAAGCTCACATATCACAAAATGATATTAAGAGAATGATTGCATTACTTTCGGCATTATGGGGGGAGGGATAGCCCAATTAATTAGGGCCACACTCCCCCTATATCCATGCCCACATCTAGATTAGAACATGTGCTAACGTATGGAAATGAGTGCACACTAACAAGACACATTGCAAGAATCAATGATATTCAATTTATGCCTCAACTCTCGGAATCTTGCTTCATCAAGGGGCTTCGTGAAGATGTCGGCGAGTTGATCATTTGTACCTATATAAGATAGGTTAATATCACCTCGATTGACGTGGTCCCGGATGAAGTGATGCCGGATATCAATGTGCTTCGTCTTGTTATGTTGAACCGGATTATGAGCAATCTTGATGGCACTCTCGTTGTCACACAAGAGTGGAACCTTGTCGCAATGAACTCCATAGTCCTTCAACGTTTGCCGCATCCAAAGGAGTTGAGCACAACAACTTGCCGCGGACACGTACTCAGCTTCGGCGGTGGAGAGAGACACACTGAAAGGGCATTTCCCTAATAAATGTATTTTGGTGTTTGTTAACAACATTTGGTGAATTAACCATTCTATTTAAGTTCTGCAGATTTTCTAGGTTAATTCAAAATCTCGCAGAGGTTCACCCCAAAATGGAAGTAAAGATCGAAGCCCGTAGTCCAGTAGTGGAGTTAGGGTTTAGTTGTCTTATAGGGTGCTTTGCGAAGGTGGAATTGGTGGAGAGGGGATCCTCGAAGTACTGCTGTTGCTACTTCTAGGGCGGAGACTCCGGCCCTGGTGGCCGGAGACTCCGGCCTAGGAGTATCGCCCTAGCAATCCTCCCAGTTGGTCTAAGCAGAGACCAACCCGGAGTTGGGCCGGAGACTTTCTGTCTCCGGCCGGAGACTCCGGGTGGGGCGGAGACTCCGGTCCCAGTGGCCAGAGACTCCGGTCTGTCTGGCTGGGCTAGGGTTTGCTAAAGGGTTGGTCTATGCAGTGACCAGGCCGGAGTTGGGCCGGAGACTTCTGTCTCTGGCCGGAGACTCCGGCCCTGGAGTCACTTAGGGCGGAGACTCCGGCCCTCCTGGCCGGAGACTCCGGCCCTAGTCGACCAGCAACGGCTACATTTCGAGGAGGAGTATATAAAGCCTTCTTCTTCCCCAAGTGAAGGCTGCGGCTTCATCTCTCTCTCTTCCATTGTTTCAAAGCTTCAAAGCTCAAGATCTCTCTCCCTAGCCAATAGAACTCAAAGCCCTTTAGGGATTTGAGGGAGAAGACCTAGATCTACACTTCCACCAAGGCGATTTGATTTCCCCCCTCTCTTTGTTGAGGGGCTTGTTACTTGTGTGATTCATCGGATTTCTAGCCGGAAGAAGCCGTCCCCCAAGCTTGTCTTTGTGTGTAAGAGCTTGGTGGACCTATTGGGAGCCTCCAATTGAGTTGTGGAGCTTGCCCCAATACTTTGTGTAAAGGTGTCGTGCCGCCTTCAAGGGCATCGCTTAGTGGAGCGTGAACTCGCCTTTGTGGCTTGTTCACCGGAGAATAGGGTGAGCCTTTGTGGCGTTGGTGGCCTTTGTGGCACCACACCTCTCCAACGTAGACGTACTTCCCGTAACAAGGAAGGAACTACGGGAATACATCCTCGTGTCTTCGTGTCTCCATTGCGGTGACCTCTATCCTTTACTTGTGCCTTTACTTATATTGTTATTGCTAGCTTGCTTGTCACTCTAGGTAAATTCACTTAGTATCACATCTAGAGAATTTACCTTCTTGTCTAGCCTTAACTTGAAAAGAATTAAAATTATTGGGTAGCTCCTATTCACCCCCCCCCCTCTAGTCGCTCATACGATCCTTTCAATTGGTATCAGAGCGTGGTCTCTTATTCGGGCTTAACCGCCTAAGAGTTTGAGCAACTATGGATGGGGATAAGGGTAATGAAACTCCTCCCGAAGATACTCCTCCATCTACCTCTTCCTCTTCAATCTCACATGAGGAGCATTTGGCGTCCTTGGACACAATGCAAAACACTATGAGATTGGAGATGAAGGCTATGTTTGAGGAATATTTTGGAAGAAAACCTTCCGGGCCCACCAACCCAAACACCACTCCTAGTGTGGAACTCTCCTTGGCTAAGGTGAAGCCACCTAATAATGGCTCCACCTCCGCCGAGAATAAAGGTGACCTTTCTAAGGAAGATGATGGTCCGGCAAAGGGTGCTAACATTCCACCCCCTAACACTTACTCACCTCCGCCGGTCCATTATCCTATGCCACACATTAACAACATGGGTTCCCCTCCTAAGCTTGATTCTCGCAATTTTATTAAATGGCAAGGACTAATGAAATCTCATATTTCTAGCTCTTCTACTCATTTGTGGAGGGTCATACAAAATGGCTTTGCACCTCATGATCCTCTCAATTTGACCGGAAGGGAAGAAGTTGATGAGCAACTCAATGCCACCGCCAAGCATCTCCTTCAACAAGCCGTACCGGATACTCATGCGGTACACATCAACAACTTGAACACCGCCAAGGAAGTATGGGACTATCTCACTATGCTCTTCATTGGGAATGAAAGTATTCGGTCCTCCAAGTTTGATGAGCTCAAAAGTGAAGAAAGGGATTTCATTATGCGTGATAATGAGACTCCCGATGAGATGTACCAAAGGATCTTGGCTCTTGCAACGGCCTTGACCGGGTTTGGGTGCAAAGACAATGGTGATGACTATATCAAGCGTATGTTCATCACCTCCATCAACCCAAGAGAACCCATGCGATCCGAGATAATCCGTTCAAGACCGGATTTTGGGAGTATGACCTCAAATGAAGTTCTTTGTGAGTTCACCGCCTTGTCTATCTTGAAGAAGAACGCGGAAGAAACTAGAGCCCGTGTTCTTGCCGGACAAGGAGTTCACAATCTTGCTCTCAAGGCCAAGGTGGTGTCCAAGCAAGGAGAAGGAGAAGAAGAAATATATGAAGAAGAGTGTTGGTCTCCGGAAGATCTCAAGTTTGCACTCCATGAACACTTGGCTCTCAATGCAAATGCCTTTTGGGATGCCAACAAGCACAAGACGAAGGGATCCAAGTTCAAATCCTTTCCAAGAAAAGGTGGTGACTCTAAAGTTAGGCATTGCTACAATTGTGGAGGAATCAAGCACTTCATCGCCGAATGTCCTTATGAGAACAAGGAGGACAATGAGGGCCGGCTCGTCCCCAAGCGCCGGTCATCAAAGTTCTACCCATCCAAGAAACATGGGAACAAGGACAACAAGAAGAAAGGAGAAAGGGTATTGGTGGTTCATGAGGAGTATGACTCCGAGTCCGATGATGATGACTCCATTGATGAAGAGAATGGAGAAGTGGCCGCCATTGCCATTGTCTCCACACCACCTACATCCCTCTTCAACTCACAAAATGAGAACGCCATCATCACCACTCACAAGTGTCTTATGGCTAAGGCCTCGGAGGTAACCTCATCACCTACTCCTTCATCATCACATTCCAATGCTACCTCTATGGATGATGTGAGTAGTCTTAAAATTAAGAAAGAACTAGTTTCTTGTGATGATTTTCTTGCTAACATGAAGGGGCCAACCAAGATATATGTTGAGACACTAATGTGTGAACTTGGTGATGCCCATGATACTATCAAGGAGAAGGAGGAGTTGGAAAGATTAGCCGCCGATGATATTGGCTCTCTATCAATTGAGCTCGAGGAAGAGCAAAACTTGAGGGTCTCTTTAGAGGAGAAATTGTTGGGACTAGAAGAGTCTCATAATCTAATCTTGTCAAAACTCACTAAAGAACGTGACCATGCTCTTGCTATGGTCAAGTTGCTTAAAAAGGAGAAAGTTGAATTTGACGTTGGTCATAATGATCTTCGTGAGAAGTTTGAGAAGCTTGAAGAAGCTCACAAGGCTTTGGAGGGCAAATTCTCTCATCTCACCAAGATTCGTGAACAACTTCAAATTCAACTAACTATTGAACAATCTAAAGTCCCACCAATGCAAGTTATTGAAGTTCCTTGTTCTTCTAACTCTATTTGTGATCATAGTGATATCATTGAGGAGAACAATAGGTTGAAGGCCGATCTTGCTAAGGGCCTTGCTACTTGCATTCAAGGAGAGAAGAATCTCAATGATCTCTTGAACAATCAAAGATTGTTCAAGGGAAAGGAGGGCCTCGGTTTTGTTGCCGAGTCCTCAAAGAAAGGGGATCTTTGTTTGATGGCCGAGTCCCCAAAGAAGAAGAAGAACAAGAAGAACAAGAAAAAGACAAAGCCTGCTGCTGCTCCTACTCCTCATGTTCCCTTTGATATTTGTTACACCGAGGAGGAGTGGGAGGAGCTGAATGGAAAGAAGAAAATCGAGGAGACCGGAGTCTCCGGGTCAAGGGCTCCGGAGTCTCCGGTTAGTTCATCTACCCCGGAGTCTCTGCCCCCAATGACCGGAGTCTCCGGCCCTTCTCATAATAATTTTGCAGGAAAATATAACCCTCATTATGTTCTTCTTAGGGACTATTATGGTGATGTCTATGCTAAATATGTTGGTCCCTGTAATGGTTTCATTGAATATGCTATTTGGGTACCTAAGATTCTTGTGACTAACAAAAGAGGACCCATTCAAAGATGGGGACCTAAAACCAAGAATTAATCTCTTGTAGGACATTGCTTCCGGAGGAGTAAAATAGATTATTGATAGTGGTGCCACAAGCCACATGACCGGAAGCAAAAATATTGTGGAAGATCTAAAGCCCAATACTTCAAATGTCACGGTCTCATATGGTGATAATTCATCCTCTAAGGTACTTGGTTTCGGTAAGGTGGTGATCACTCTGGACGTGTCCCTAGTGAATGTCATGCTTGTCGAAACCATTGGTTATAATCTACTTTCCGTTCATCAACTTGCTACTATGGGCTATGCCACATATTTTGATGTTGATATTGTGGTCGTCATGTGGAGTAAGTCTCTCAAGGTTGCCTTTGTTGGGTATGTCGAAAACGGCTTGTATGTGGTGGACTTTTCGGAGAAACCCACTACGGCCGCGATATGCCTAATTGCTAAGGCCGACGTGGGATGGCTTTGGCATCGCCGGTTAGCCCACGTCAATATGAGAGCTTTGCAAAATCTCTACACCGGCGGCCACATACTTGGACTAAAGGATGTTTCTTTTGCCAAAGATCGTGTTTGTAGGGCATGTATTGAAGGAAAGATGCATGAAACAAGTCATCCAAGCAAGACTATTATCTCTTCCAAGAGGTGCTTGGAGCTCCTTCACATGGATCTCTTTGGACCTCCCACTTATGCAAGTCTTGGTGGCAAGAAATATTGCTTGGTGATTGTCGATGACTATTCAAGATACACTTGGGTTTATTTCTCTGAGTTCAAGAGTGAGACCCAACAAACCGTCAAAGACTTTGCCACCGAAGTTGAGCGTCAATTCAATACCACCATATTGACTATAAGAAGTGACAATGGCACCGAGTTCAAGAACTACTCCCTAAATGAGTTTCTTAGTGATGCGGGTATCAAACATCAATATTCCGCTGCATATACCCCGCAACAAAATGGAGTTGCCGAGAGGAAGAACCGCACTCTTATGGATGCGGCAAGAACTATGTTGGCGGAGTTCAAGTCTCCATACAACTTTTGGGCCGAAGCTATCAATACTGCATGCCATGCCACCAACCGGCTTTATCTCCGCAAGAACTTGAATAAGACTCCATATGAAATTCTTACCGGGCAAAAGCCCAACATCAAGTACTTCCGGGTATTTGGTTGTAAGTGTTTCTATCTCAAGAAAGGTGTTCGTTTGTCAAAATTTGATTCTAAAGCATTAGAGGGTATCTTTGTTGGTTACTCCACGGACTCACATTCCTATAGGATCTATAGCAAGTCCACCGGGCATGTTATAGAGACTTGTAATGTGAGGTTCGATGAGGATAATGGTTCCTTTGTAGGACAAAGTTGTGTTCGTGATGTAGGTGACGAAATTCCTCCCCAAGCCATAAGAAGAATGGGTGTTGGATTTTTCCGGCCCATTGAGGGACACCTTTTGGCCGAAGGAGAAGGACAATGCTCTACACATGTGGAGCCTTCACCTACTGAACACACACAGGACATTGACCAAAGACAAGTTGCACACCCTCAACCTCAAGATCATCCCACCGAGCAATCTTGCCCGGAGTCTCCGGCCCCTGTGGTCCGGACTCTCCGGCCTATACCGAAGTCTCCGGGTATGGATACCGGAGTCTCCGGGGGTGATCAAGCCTTTGATGAAGATCCTTCGGAATTCCGTGGCTATGGGCCACTTGATGATCAAGGCAATCCACTTGATGGTCAAGGCGAGGACCAGAACAGTGATCATGAAGATGATCAAGTAGTCTCTCAAGAATCTCCTCTTGAGGCTCGCACTCGCCGTGAGAAGAAGCTTGAGTCCATTCTTCGACGAAGAAGCATATCCTTGGAAAATGTGGTTGGGAGTGTTCGTAAAGGTGTCTCCACTAGGAGGCAACTTTCTAACTTTTCCTCTCATCATGCTTTTGTCTCTTGTGTAGAACCGAAGAAAGTTTATGAGGCGCTTGAGGATCCGGATTGGCTTGATGCCATGCATGATGAACTCAACAACTTCAAGCGCAACAATGTTTGGAATCTAGTAGAAAGGCCTAAAGATTGCCGTAATGTCATTGGGACCAAGTGGATCTTCAAGAACAAGCAAGATGCAAATGGCATAGTCATTCGTAACAAGGCAAGATTGGTGGCTCAAGGTTTCTCTCAAGTTGAGGGTATTGACTTTGGTGAAACTTTCGCTCCCGTTGCCCGTCTTGAATCCATTCGCATCTTACTTGCATATGCATCACATCATAACTTTAAACTTCAACAAATGGATGTTAAAAGTGCATTTCTCAACGGTCCCTTAAATGAATTGGTTTTTGTGAAGCAACCCCCGGGCTTCGAAAATCCTAAGTTTCCTAACCACGTTTACAAACTTGATAAGGCACTCTATGGCCTCAAACAAGCCCCACGTGCGTCGTATGAGCACCTTAAAGAGTTGTTGGTTGATCGTGGTTTTGAAATTGGGGTGATCGATCCCACTCTTTTTACTAAGAAGGTCAATGGGGAGCTTTTCATTTGCCAATTATATGTTGATGATATTATATTTGGTTCTACTAACAAAGCTTTCAATAATGAGTTTGCCAAGCTCATGACCGATAAGTTTGAGATGTCTATGATGGGGGAGTTGGAGTTCTTCCTTGGATTTGAAGTTAAACAATTGAAGGGAGGGACTTTTGTGAACCAAGCCAAATATACCCAAGACATGCTCAAGAGGTTCGAGATGATAGGAGTCAAAGGTGCAAAGACTCCCATGCCAACAAAGGTTAATCTTGATCTCGATCCTAATGGTAAAGAAGTGGATCAAAAACTCTATAGATCTATGATTGGTTCCTTGCTTTACCTTTGTGCATCTAGACCGGACATCATGTTAAGTGTGGGAGTTTGTGCACGTTTTCAAGCCGCACCAAAGGAAAGCCACTTAGTGGCGGTCAAGAGAATCTTTCGATATTTGGTGAATACCCCTAACTTTGGTCTTTGGTATCCAAAAGGAGCAAGTTTTGATCTTATAGGTTACTCGGATTCGGATTGGGCGGGAGACAAAGTGGAATGGAAATCAACCTCCGGGGCTTGCCAATTTCTTGGTAGGTCTTTGGTGTGTTGGTCATCTAAGAAACAAAATTGTGTGTCTCTCTCTACCACCGAAGCCGAATATGTAGCCGCGGCTAGTTGTTGTGCACAACTCTTATGGATGAGGCAAACTTTGAAGGATTACGGTGTCATTTTTGACAAAGTGCCTCTTTTGTGTGATAATGAAAGTGCAATCAAGATCGCTCACAACCCGGTGCAACACAATAAGACGAAGCATATTGAGATTCGTCATCATTTCATTCGGGATCATGTCAACCGAGGAGAAATTGATCTATCTTATGTTGGCACTCATGAGCAACTTGCCGATATATTCACAAAGCCTCTTGATGAAGCAAGATTCCGGGAATTGAGGCATGAACTAAATATCATTGATTCAAGCAATGTGGCTTGAGCTAGGTGCATTTACTCCCATACTCTAACGTGTGTGTTGTTCTAGATGTGGGCATGGATATAGGGGGAGTGCAGTCCTAATTGATTGGGCTATCCCTCCCCCCATAATGCCAATAGTAAGCGTATTGCTCTATCTTGTCAGTGGTGACACTTTTGAGCTTAATCGATGAGTCTAGGTTTTGGGCCCAAGATATATCTTCGCGGTGCCATACCTTTGTACTCATACATGGTGGCCCTTTGGTCACCAACCTCCCTAGTGGAGGAGTTTCCCATTTGATTTTATTGCCTTATTTTTTTATGGGAAGATGCTCATGTTTGGTCTTATTTGATTTGGTTTGCATGTTTGCAAACATGAGCATGTTGTACCACACAGTGACAATGTGTCCATCCCAAGCCCATCTCATCCTAAAACAAATCTAATCTCTAAATGATATGTCCTTCACACCATAAATATTGATCTGGTCGAGGGGGGCCGGAGACTCCGGGGCTTACAGCCCGGAGACTCCGGTGGGCCGGAGACTCCGGGGTAAGTACCGGAGACTCCGGCCCGGGCAGTTTCAAAAATCACTTAGGGCACGGGGTGGGGAAGAACGGTTCATTCTTCCCCATCCGCCCCCGTGCCCTACACTCGCCCCCTGCCGCCCCCTCTTCGTAGATCGACGCCCGGAGCTCTCCCAAGCCCCGGGATCCGCCGTGCCACCGGCCAATCTTCCCCTTGAGGTTGTGGGAACCTCCCCACCGACCGATTTGCACCAATGGACTCCGGTAAATGTGCTCCTCATCTCCTTCATCTAGTTCTATCTAGATCTACGAGATTTGCATGTTTCCCATAGTTTGATCTGGTGCATTACATTCTAGTGGCTATCAATCATCTTCTTAGCAACTTTATTGTGGTTATTGCACTCGATTTGTTCTAAGTGGTCTCCTAGGCTCGGGCTCCTGCATCCGGCCGGAGACTCCGGCCCCTGTGGCCGGAGACTCCGGCCTGGACGCAAAGTCTCCGGTTTTGGCCGGAGACTCCGGCCCGAGTCCCCGGAGACTCCGGCTAGATCAGACCAAAGTGCACTCTTTCACAGCATAGTTGCTTATATTTGGATTCTAGGACATGTCACCTCAACCTTGCTATCTTCCTCACTCATTCACAGGTGCAGGTGGTTCTCGGAAGCCGGCAGCCCATAGCAAGGACAAATTGGTTGTGAATCCCGCCACAGGGGAGCTTGCTCAGAGGTTAGTCATTGCTCAGCAAGCTAGAGATGCTAAGAGGCTCAAGACAAGGATGGCCGAAGAGGAACGAGCTGAGGCAGCTAAGAAGGTCAAGTTTGATAGTCTTGTGACTCTGGAAGGGCTATCAGCATCCGAGTTTGTTGAAATGAGGAAGAGGGATATGTACACTCTCGCGCGGAACTCCCGTGACCGTTGCTTTTTCCGCAAAGAGCAAGAGCTGATCATGAAGGAATTCTATGCTTCCCTCAAGAAGTATCCGGTTTGTCCTCAGACGGTGATGGATTTCTCTCACTTTGCCAAGTACAGTGCATACTTCGGAGAGGCTGTGTGGATCACTCGCAAGCTTGGGCTCCATCCACTCATGAAGATTCAAGAGTCCTACAACATCACATTGGTCCAACAGTTCTTTGCTACCTTGGTGTTTGGAGATGGTGAGGAGATCCCCATGACTTGGATGACCGGACACGAGGTTTGTCACTCCAACTTCATGGACTTTGCTGCTCTCCTTGGGTATGAGTTCCATGGTGCTACTACTCCTTGTGGCATGAGGATGCATGTGGATGGGGAGTACTATGAGAAGAAGAAGCTTGCTCCTCTCTACACCGGGGATGACAAGAAGATCGTCATTGGGGGCACTCTTGGGCTGTCCAAACGGTCCAACATCTTGCTCCGCATATTCCGGGCCTCCATTGCCCCTCAAGCCGGCAACTTTGATGCTATTCGCAAGGCCTTGGTGAATCTCTTGGCCTACTCTCATGAAGTCTATTGCCAAGGAGAGACCGCACATGTTGAGCCGCTTGATGTGATGGATTTCATTCACAAGGAAATCAATGATTGCATTCTCAGCAAGAAGACTCCTCTCTATGCCCCATTTATCATGAGGCTCATCCGTGCTCAAGGACTCAACCTTCCTCTTCTCGATGCAAACCTTGTGGATCACAAGGTTGTGAAGCTTCAACGCAAAGAACCCACCGGTCACTCCAAGGAACCTTTTGCTCCAATGAGAGGTGAAGATGATGATGCCTTTGCCGAGGGAGTGTCCACTAGAAGGGGCCCAAGGATGAAGCATGCTAGCAATGCCGGCTCTAGCTCCAACAATGAGTTTGCTCAAGAGTACAAGAAGCTCAATTGGTTCCAAAGGAATGTGCTTTGCATGAATGTGGACATCCGTCACAAGCAATATGAGAGCTACATCTCTCAAAAGCACATCAATGACAATCAAGCTGTTCTTCACAAGGCGTTTAGAAAGTCTCAACCGGGCTATGTGGAATCACCTCCTTCCTCGTCATCATCCGGTACTCACAGCTATGGCAAGTGGAGCAAGGGTCTGACTGACTGGCAGGCATTTGAGGAGGTCACCTCTGGCACCTCCAATGTGCGTCATGGCAAGAAGCCCATGGCTTCTGATGATATTGAAGAAGGAGATGAGGACTTCAATGCCGGTTCCGAGGACGAGCCCGAGGATGAAGACGATGAGTGATCCCATGGGCGTGTAGCATCGCTCTTTTCCCTTTTTGGTGTCTCGATGCCAAAGGGGGAGAAGTAGCTCTACTAGGTTGTCTTCGTTGGGATTTGCATGGGGTGGTTATTTGGATTTGCACTTCGTTTGCTTTGCCTTGGTCGAGACACAACTTCATGGACTTTCATGTTGTGTCTCATCTATCTTAGTGTTGAACCTTATAAATGTGTGTGGTATGTTATGTGTGTGAGACTTAAGTTCATATGTTGCTTAGTAAGACTATTAAATTTGTGCTATCTAGTTAGTCTTACTTATATGCTTATTGGTTAGTCTCATATATTATTACTTGCACTTGGTATAATTGTGAAATATATAGGGGGAGTGATGATTCTTACTTGTGGTGCTCATGTTCAAATACAAATGGTGGTGTGCACACAAGTAGGGGGAGCTTTTGCTATATAGTTTATATTATTGTGTTTATATCTTGCAAATCCGTATGTTGTCATCAAACACCAAAAAGGGGGAGATTGAAAGGGCATTTCCCTAATAAATGTATTTTGGTGTTTGTTAACAACATTTGGTGAATTAACCATTCTATTTAAGTTCTGCAGATTTTCTAGGTTAATTCAGAATCTCGCAGAGGTTCACCCCAAAAAGGAAGTAAAGATCGAAGCCCGTAGTCCAGTAGTGGAGTTAGGGTTTAGTTGTCTTATAGGGTGCTTTGCGAAGGTGGAATTGGTGGAGAGGGGATCCTCGAAGTACTGCTATTGCTACTTCTAGGGCGGAGACTCCGGCCCTGGTGGCCGGAGACTCCGGCCTAGGAGTATCGCCCTAGCAATCCTCCCAGTTAGTCTAAGCAGAGACCAGCCCGGAGTTGGGCCGGAGACTTTCTGTCTCCGGCCGGAGACTCCGGGTGGGGCGGAGACTCCGGTCCCAGTGGCCGGAGACTCCGGTCTGTCTGGCTGGGCTAGGGTTTGCTAAAGGGTTGGTCTATGCAGTGACCAGGCCGGAGTTGGGCCGGAGACTTCTGTCTCTGGCCGGAGACTCCGGCCCTGGAGTCACTTAGGGCGGAGACTCCGGCCCTCCTGGCCGGAGACTCCGGCCCTAGTCGACCAGCAACGGCTACATTTCGAGGAGGAGTATATAAAGCCTTCTTCTTCCCCAAGTGAAGGTTGCGGCTTCATCTCTCTCTCCTCCATTGTTTCAAAGCTTCAAAGCTCAAGATCTCTCTCCCTAGCCAATAGAACTCAAAGCCCTTTAGGGATTTGAGGGAGAAGACCTAGATCTACACTTCCACCAAGGCGATTTGATTTCCCCCCTCTCTTTGTTGAGGGGCTTGTTACTTTTGTGATTCATCGGATTTCTAGCCGGAAGAAGCCGTCCCCCAAGCTTGTCTTTGTGTGTAAGAGCTTGGTGGACCTATTGGGAGCCTCCAATTGAGTTGTGGAGCTTGCCCCAATACTTTGTGTAAAGGTGTCGTGCCGCCTTCAAGGGCATCGCTTAGTGGAGCGTGAACTCGCCTTTGTGGCTTGTTCACCGGAGAATAGGGTGAGCCTTTGTGGCGTTGGTGGCCTTTGTGGCACCACACCTCTCCAACGTAGACGTACTTCCCGTAACAAGGAAGGAACTACGGGAATACATCCTCGTGTCTTCGTGTCTCCATTGCGGTGACCTCTATCCTTTACTTGTGCCTTTACTTATATTATTATTGCTAGCTTGCTTGTCACTCTAGGTAAATTCACTTAGTATCACATCTAGAGAATTTACCTTCTTGTCTAGCCTTAACTTGAAAAGAATTAAAATTATTGGGTAGCTCCTATTCACCCCCCCTCTAGTCGCTCATACGATCCTTTCACACACAATTTTGCTTCTTGGAAGACCAACTAACAAAGGACCTACCAAGAAGTTGGCAAGCCCCGGATGTTGACTTCCTATCCACTTTGTCTCCCGCCCAATCCGAGTCCGAGTACCCAACAAGCTCGAAACTTGATCCCTTCGGGTACCAAAGGCCAAAAGTTGGAGTATGAATCAAATATCGAAAGATTCTTTTCACGGCCATCAAATGGCTTTCTTTGGGGCGGCTTGGTATCATGCACACATTCCCACACTAAGCATGATATCGGGTCTAGATGCGCAAAGATAAAGAAGCGACCCAATCATAGAACGGTAAAGCTTTTGATCCACTTCCTTACCACTAGGATCGAGATCAAGAGTAACCTTTGTCGGCATGGGGGTTTTGGATCCTTTAACTCCGGAATCCATTTTGAATTTCTTGAGCATTTCTTGGATATACTTGGCTTGATTGATGAAAGTCCCTCCTCGTAATTTCCGAATCTCAAAGCCAAGAAAGAATTTCAACTCTCCCATCATGGACATCTCGAATTTTTCTGTCATTAGCTTTGCAAATTCATCATTGAAGAGTTTGTTAGAAGAGCCAAAAATGATGTCGTCTACATAAATTTGGCATATGAAAAGCTCCCCGTTGACTTTCTTAGTAAAAAAGTTGGGTCGATGAGCCCTATTTCAAACCCACGGTCTACTAACAACTCTTTAAGGTGCTCGTACCACGCACGTGGGGCTTGTTTAAGGCCATAAAGCGCCTTATCGAGTTTGTAGACATGGGTCGGGAAATGAGGATCTTCAAAGCCCGGGGGTTGCTTCACATAGACCAATTTATGTAGAGGACCGTTGAGAAAAGCACTCTTCACATCCATTTGATATAACTTCAAATTGAAGTGAGAAGCATAAGCAAGGAGGATACAGATTGACTCGAGACGAGCCACGGGAGCGTAGGTCTCCCCATAGTCAATTCCTTCAACTTGAGAGTATCCTTGAGCGACCAAGCGAGCCTTGTTCCTCACAACGATCCCATTGGCATCTTGTTTGTTCTTGAACATCCACTTGGTTCCAATGACATTGCGGCACTCCTTGGGCTTCTCCACCAAGGTCCAAACCTCGTTGCGCTTGAAGTTGTTGAGTTCTTCGTGCATGGCTTCCACCCAATCCGGGTCTTCAAGTGCCTCAAACACCTTTTGAGGTTCCACACAAGAGACGAAGGGATGATGGATGCTAAAGTTGGCTAATTGTCTCCTTGTGGAAACCCCTTTTCTCACACTTCTAATCACACTATCCAAGGTATGACTCCCCTTGCGAAGAGCCTCTTCCACTTTCCTTGCACGGCGAGCTTGAGCTTCTTCAAACGACTCTTGAGAAGCCACTTGGTCATCACCACTATTTTGGTCCTCGCCTTGACCTTCAACTTGAGCTTGATCAACATCATGAGCATTCTCAACATCTTGAGCTTGGCCTTGATCTACCATTGGTGAGGAATCACCACCGTCCACTTGGTCTTGATCTTGGCCTTGCTCGCTTGAATGAGGGTCTAGAGCTTGTCTTTGGTTAGCATCAATCGTTCCTTGTGGAGCTTGTGAAGGTGAAGGCTCCACTTGAGTAGAGCATAGTCCTTCTCCTTTCGCCAAAAGGTGTCCCTCAATGGGTATGAGATGACCCACACCCATTCTTCTTATGGCTTGAGGAGGTATTTCATCACCTACATCACAAACACCACTTTGCTCCACACGGGAGCCATCATTCTCGTCGAATCTCACGTTAGAAACTTCAACAACACGAGCAGACTCTTTGTCAAAGATTCTAAAAGCATGAGATTTGGCGGCATAACCAACAAAGATACCCTCAAGAGCTTTAGAGTCAAACTTGGACAAATGAACACCCTTTCTAAGATAGAAGCACTTACAACCGAATACTTGAAAGTATTTGATGTTAGGCTTGTTGCCGGTGAGGATCTCATACGGAGTCTTGTTCAAGCCCTTGCGAAGATATAGCCGGTTAGAAGCATGACAAGCGGTATTGATTGCTTCGGCCCAAAAGTTATACGGAGACTTAAACTCCGCTAACATTGTCCTTGCCATGTCCATCAAGGTCCGGTTCTTCCGCTCGGCTACACCATTTTGTTGCGGAGTGTACGGAGTCGAGTATTGATGACGAATTCCCTCATCACTCAAGAATTCATTCACGGAGTAGTTCTTGAACTCTGTCCCATTGTCACTCCGAATCATCAAGATATCTTGGCCATATTGACGTTCCACTTCCTTCATGAAATCCTTGACGGTTTGTTGGGTCTCGTATTTGTGCTTGAAGAAGTAGACCCATGTATATCTTGAGTAGTCATCAACGATCACCAAGCAATACTTCTTCCCTCCTAGACTTGCGTGAGATGGAGGGCCAAAGAGGTCCAAGTGAAGGAGCTCTAAGACCCTCTTAGAAGAAATGATCGTCTTGCTAGGATGAAGAAGTTCATGCATCTTTCCTTCAATGCAAGCTCTACACACACGATCTTTGGCAAATGTTAGATCGGTTAGTCCTAGGATGTGGTTACCTTTGTAGAGACTTTGCAAAGTTCTCATATTGATGTGGCCTAGCCGGCGATGCCAAAACCATCCCACGTCAACTTTAGCCATTAGGCAAGTCGTGGCTTTAGTGACCTTCTCCGAAAAGTCAATCACATATAAGCCATTTTCGACATGCCCAACAAAGGCTACTTTAAGAGACTTGCTCCACAAAAGAACCACAATCCCAACATCAAAGAAAGTTGCAAAGCCCATATCGGCAAGTTGAGCTACGGAAAGTAAATTATAAGAAAGAGATTCAACAAGCATGACATTTTCTACGGAAACATCTTGAGATATGAAAACTTTACCAAGACCCAATACCTTTGACCTTGAGGAATCTCCATAGGTGACATAGCCCGCACTAGATGAACCGATGCGAAGCTCCTTCACCAACTCTTTGCTTCCGGACATATGATTGGTAGCACCACTATCAATTATCCATTGTCCCGCATCGGAAGCAAAGCCCTACAAGAGATCAAGTCTTGTTTTTAGGTCCCCATTTTTCAATGGGTCCCTTTTGTTAGTAACAAGGGTCTTAGGAACCCAAATAGACCAAGCAATACGTTCATTAGGTGAGCCAACAAATTTAGCATAAACATGTCCATCATAAGCACGGCGAAGAACATAAGAAGGGTTATATTTTCCTGCAAAGTTGTTGTGATTGGGCATTGCCCTCTTGGCATTCCCAACCACCTCCTTCACGAGCTTCCCCTCCTCCTCATAAACATTGCCATCCTCATCAAAGCATATGTCATTTGGGATGTGCTTCTTAGGAGGAGGAGTGGGCACAAGAAATTGCGTCTTCTTGTTGTTCTTTTTCTTGTTCCTCTTCTTCTTAGACTTGGAAGTGAAACCAAGCCCGGTCTTGTCACCATGTTGCTTTTGAGCACTCAAAAGCTCATCAAGCCTTGTGTCGCCTTTAGGGGAATCTTTCTCATAAAGAGGGTTAGTGTAACAAGTACTTGCAACAAAGGTGCTAGAAGAGAACTTGGTTGCTTCTTTAGCAATAATAAGATTAAGTTTCTCATTTTGCAACCTAAGTTCATTGGCAAAGGATTGAGCAATGTCTCGATCACTTTTAAGCCTAGCAATGTCCAAATTATAAGACTCTTCAAGACCCAATTTGGATGCCTCAAGTGCCATCCTTAGGTCTTGCTCAACCTCGAGGGATTGAGAGAGTGTGGCAATTTCATCGGCATACTCACGAGCATGCCCTTCTAGCTCAAAAATGCGTTCCTCATTTTTATCATTAAGTTGGAGAGACTCATTATATTGATCAAGGAAAATCTCAAAGCGAGCTTTGGTCTCCCCATGCAAGGTTGACATAAAAGTGTCCAATTCATTAGGCTCATCCTTATCACTACTAGTATCAACACAATCCATCAAGGATAAGCTTTTAGGTATGATGGGTGTGAAAGAGGGTGATACCTTTGTAGCGTGTGCCATTAGACATGTTCCCTTGGAGTTGGAGCGCTTGGACTCGTTTGCGGAAGCGAAGAGGGATGGTGAAGAGATAGGCTTGGCGATGGCGATGGCGGCCCTTCCTACTTCTTCATCATCACTTGCATCATCACCGGATGGGTATTCTTCTTGAGTCGTCAAAGCGTGTATTGGAACGGCTTTCTTCTTGTCAAAGTTCCTTGGTGGGTAAGACTTGGCCTTCATCTCCTTGCGGATGAGTCTTCCATTGTGATCTTCCACTCTTTCATAGGGACAATCCGCGATGAAATGGTGTTGATTGCCACAATTGTAGCACGTCCTCACTCTACTTGTGGCTTTAGGCTTGGAGGGACTAGATGACTTCCACTTCTTCATGAATGCTCGTTGAGCAAGAGCCATGTGTTCGGCATGAGCATACTTCATGTCTTCGGGACTTCCACCCATTGACTCTTCCTCTTCTATCAAGCTTGCTTCTTCATGAAGAGAGGCTTTGGCCTTCAAAGCAAGGTTGGGGGCACACACACCACGTGCACGAGCAAGAGCATCATCCGCATTCTTCTCGGAGATCTTCCTTACCACAATCTCTTGCAAGATGTCATGAGCGGATATCTTCCTAAAGTTGGCATCTCCCTTGATTGAGTTCATCGTATCTTTCATGAAGGGCAAGAGGGCTTGAAAGAACTTCCTCTTCATCCATCTCTCATCACATTGAGTAGAGCCGAGGTCGACTAGCTTCACTTGGAGAGCCGAGAGACGTCGATGAAGTTCTTCGGGAGATTCACCATCAAGCATGGCGAAGTTGTCCGCTTCATTGGATGCTTCATCAAACTTGGACTCTTGAATACTTTCGTTGCCGATGAAGAGGTTGGTGAGAGCATCCCAAGCTTCCTTGGCGGAGGAGATGTTGCGGACGAACGCCTTATCCTTCTCGGTGAGAGACATGTGAATGAGATGCAAGGCGGAGGCATTGAGTTGCTTGTCGATTTGCTCCCAAGGTAGCAAGTTGGACAAATCCTTGGAAGTTGGACGGTAACCCTGCTCAATGATCCTCCAAAGCTCAATAGACACGAAGTTTATGTGAGAGCGCATGTTATCTTGCCAATTGGCAAAGCTCGAAGCATCAAGTGGTGGCGCTGGGCCGCATGAGGCAAGGTGTGGCATTTGAAGGTGTCTTCCGGAGACATAGCTCGTAGGATGTGGAATTTCTGTGCTATGTCCCCGAGAGGTGTCATCTTTCTTGGGTGGATCCTCGTTGTTCTCATTCCCATCCTTGTCCGGATCTTCCTCGTTTAAGGATGGCTTATCCTTATCCGGGGTGTCAACCGGAGTTGGTGGAGTGGTACTAGATGTTCCACTAGTGAGAGCATCAAGTTGAGCTTTTTGGATTTCCATGGTTGCCATCATAGCATCCATTCGAGACAAAATGCTATTAAGATTCGCCTTAGTGGCGGGGTCCTCGTCGCCCATAATCTCTTAGGCGGTTAAGCCCAATCAAAGAGCACTAGGCTCTGATACCAATTGAAAGGATCTTAATGGGCGACTAGAGGGGGGGAGGCGCTACACAATTTTTTTTATCTTTTTCAAGTTTAAGGCTTGACACAAAGTAAATTCTCTAGATGTGCAACTAGGTGAATTTCCTAAGTGACAAGCAAGCAGGTGAACAAGTAAGCAAGTAAGCAAGTTCGGGTAAGAAGTAACAGAGGAGCGGAGACCGGAGACACAAGGATGTATTCCTGTAGTTCCTTCCTTTTGAGGGGAAGTACGTCTACGTTGGAGAGGTGTGGTGACACGGAGTCGACCAACGACACGGAGGCTAGCTCGTTCCACTAAGCGGTGGTATTGGGGGAACTCACCGAATCCCTTACACGGAGATTGGGGCACACATCCACAACTGAATTGGAGGCTCCCAAGAAAGCCACGGAGGCTAGAATCCACAAAGACAAGAGAAATCTCGAATCAAACCACCTAGTGTTTCCAAGGAACCACTAGGAACAAATCCCTCAAGAAAAAGGAGGGGAAATAGAAATTCCTTTGGTGGAGATGTAGATCGGGACCTCCTTCTTTGATCCTCCAAAGATCTAAGACTTTGGGTGGTTGAAGGTGGAGATCTTGCAGTGAGGTTGGATCCAAATAGTGTCTTGTTCTTGATGAGGATGAGCAAGCTGGGGGAGATGAGGGGGAGGGGTAAAAATACCCCTTCCCGAAATGTATCCGTTGCAGCCGCCAGGGGCCAGATTATCCGGCCCAAACTTGCCCCGGATAATCCGGCGGCCGGATATTCCGGCCCACTTCTGGAATAATCCGGCCCAAATATCCGGCCGGAAATCTGGATGACGCGCACCTGCTCTTCTTCTGGTCCTTAGTCGATTTCAACGGGGGGCGGATTATCCGGCCCAGATTTGGAATAATCCGGCCCAAATATCTGCCCCTAAATCTGTATGACGCGCATCTTGCTTCTTCTAGTCCTTAGCCGTTTTCAGGGGGGCGGATTATCCGGCCCAGATTTGGAATAATCCGGCCGAAATATCCGCCCCCGAATCTGGAAGACGCGCATCTTGCTTCTTCATGTCCTTAGCCGTTTTCAAGGGAGGGGGGGGGGGATTATCCGGCCCAGATCTGGAATAATTCGGCCGAAATATCTGCCCCTAAATCTGGAAGACGCGCATCTTGCTTCTTCAGGTCCTTAGCCGTTTTCAAGGGTGGCCGGATTATCCGGCCCAGATTTGGAAAAATCCGGCCAAAATATCCGGCCTACTTTCTGCACAAAACCAGTGTTAAAATATCCTAGTGTTGTCAACTAACACACAAAACTAGGGAGGGCTAGAAAATGCCCTAACAGGTATTAAGTTGCAAGTAACAAATTATCACCTTAAGCAAAGTATGTAATGTAAACAATAAAATTATCCTTGAACAAAAGCTTTTTGTTTTCTCCCTAGTAGCAATAGCACATCTACAACCTTAGAAGTTATTGTCACTCTCCCCGAATACTAGAGGAATGAACCCACTATCGAGCATAAATACTCCCTCTTGGAGTCACTAGCATCTACTTGGCCAAAGTATCTACTAACAACGGGGAGGATGCAAGATCACAAATAACATAGACATGATAAATCAACAATCTACTTGACATAGTACTCAATATTCATCGGATCCCAACAAACACAATATGTAGAATTACATAAAGATGATCTTGATCATGATAGGCAGCTCACAAGATCTAGACATAAGGCGCATGGAGGAGAAGACAACCATCTAACTACTACTATGGACCCATGGTCTAGGGGTGGACTACTCACGCATCACTCCGGAGGCAGGCATGGTGATGAAGAAGGCCTCCGGTGATGATTCCCCTCTCCGGCAGGGTGCCGGGAAGAGCTTCTAGACCCTCCCAAACTTGGATCGACGATGGTGGCGGCTTACAATACTTTTTGTGGATAGAGGCTCGGGCCTTTAGGGTTTTCCCGATTAAGTAAATTTATAGGCAGAAGGGCGATTTCAGAGGGCGCCTGGTGGGCCCACACCACCTGGTGGCGCGGCCAGGGGTGACCCGCGCCACCCTATGGTGTGGCCATCCCCTGGCCCTCCTCCGTCTCTGCTTTGGACTCCATCTTCGTTTCAGGTAAATAGGAACTTCGGCTTTTGTTTTGTCCAATTTCGAGAATATTTCATGTATAACTTTTCTGAAATACAAAAACAGCAGAAAACAGGAACTGGCACTGTGGCATCTTGTTAATAGGTTAGTTCCAGAAAATGCATAAAAACGCCATGAAGTGTAAACAAAACATAAAGCAATTGGTGTAAAACAAGCATGAAGCATCAAAAATTATAGATACGTTTGCAACGTATCAAGCATCCCAAAGCTTAACTCCTGCTTGTCCTCGAGTAGGTAAGTGATAACAAAAAAATAATTTTTAAGGTGACATGCAGCCAACACAATCTTGATCAAGTCGATGTAAAGCATTGCAAGCTGAGATCAAAGTACTCTAATCATGGGCATAAAAGATATAATTCTAACTATAGAACTTAGCAACCATGTTACAACATGAAAAGTAACTCAAACAAAAGGTCATGAATAATAATGCATTGAAAGTCATTTGTTTGTTTGAAGCATAGAGAAAACATAGCAAAGTGGTATTCAGCTTGTCCCTCATGGAGTAGCAAAACATAAATGCATAGGACACTTTCAAAGTTTAAAAGGGTGACTAGATACAAATAATTTGAGAACAAACAATACCATAATCATGAATCAATCAATAATAAATTTTGGGACTATGCATATTATACTCAGAATGATAACTATGCTCTCTTAATTGGTGCATAAAGATAGAAGATGAAGACTCAACATAAAAGTAAAAGATAGGCCCTTTCGCAGAGGGAAGCAGGGATTTTACATGTGCTAGAGCTTTTCATTTGTAAAATAGAGATAAAAGATTGTTTTGGGAGGTGGTTGTTCCTGTCAAGGAATGGCAATGGGGTTCTTGCTATCTTCCATTCTAAACAAGTTGAGAGTGGTTTCGAGTATTTGAAAATTGGCATTTACATGCTCTTTAATAAAGTTTGGCACTCCTCCCCACCTTTACTTTCACAAACCATGTCTAACCGAATCCTTCCGGTGCGTGCCAACAATCTCATACCATGGAGGAGTGCCTTTTTTTAAGGTTACAATGGTCTGACCAGCTCTCTTGCAAAATTAGTGATGAGCAGATGAAGCATGCAAGTCGAGGGGTACTTAATTTAATATGGAAGATAACAAACCCAACCACTACGTCCTCATGAGCTAAAAATAGTGTCACAAAATGAGAAGTATTTTGAAGGTTTTGAAAGGTAACACATGAAAATTTGCTTGGAATGGTTTGAAATGCCATGCATAGGAATTTATAGTGGACTCTTTGAAATAACTTTGGTTTTTGGGAGTTGGATGCACGAGTAGAGCTCATACTCAGTATAGATGAAGGCTAGCAAAAGACTGGTCGCGACCAACTAAGAGAGCAATAATGGCCATAATCATACATAGCGACAAAACATTATTAATCAAAGCATAAATTGATATTAAAAGTCAAAAACTAAATCATCATAGAGGCTTGAGGCGACTGGTTTATCATAACATGGCGTAAGCATGCGACAAGTCAACCCAAATAAAGCATCAAAGAAGAATACCACAATATTATGCTTCTTTATGATAAAACAAAGCATGATTCTTTCAAAGGCACATTAAGCACTCTCAGTTATTTGAGACAAGTCATGCTACAACAATAACTACTAAGAATATAATCAAAATAATATCTATCATGACATGCTAAAGTCTAAGCCACAGTCTAAACAAGCTCCCTTTTGCACCACTATAAGCATGGAACATTTTTCTCTTTTCCAACACCAATCAACCTATTTGAAACAACTCTCAAGGATAAAAATCAATAAAGACCAGAGGTCTAAACACACCTAGCTACAAAGAACTGAAAAGTTCTGAACAAAAATAAAGGCGAAAAACAAAAGCTAAACGCAGTACTAGCAAAAGAGAACACTCGTAGAACGATAAGAGTGAAAACTAGAGTGTTCTAGGCAATGAAAACAGAGTGTGTCTTCTCCAAAAGAAATATGTCGGGGTCCAACCATTTATTACGGCAAACAAAACAAAAGAAAACTGAAAGCAAAAATAAAGACGCTCCAAGAACAACACATAGCATATGAAGCAATAAAAATATAGTGTCTTGAAAGGTGACGTGATATTTTTATTGATGAAGAAGGGGGTGCCTTGGGCATCCCCAAGCTTTGACGCTTGTACTTCTTGAATATATTTCTTGGGGTGACATGGGCATCCCCAAACTTGAGCTTTTGTCCATCCTTCATCTCATCTCATTATTCTCCTTTCCATATACTTGAAAACTTCCTTCATACAAAACTTTACACAATTCTCATTAGCAACATTAGTTTATGCAAGATAGTACATACACTTTTGGTTCAGTTTTAACTCAAGTACAACATCTATTAAAACATTAGCCACTGCTGCAACTTCTCTTAAAAGTTCCGTGATAAAAAGAACTAAAAAAGAAAGAGATCAAGAGGCAAATACAAATAGTGGCAGAAATCTGTCAAAACAGAACAACATGTAAAGATCGATTTTTTCGAGAATCGCATGTTGCTCAAATCAAAAAGTGCAAAACTAACGAAAGTTAGATAATAACTTGGGGCATGTGCACAAAAATTTGCAGATCAAAAAGATGTTCTAGGATTTTCACGAATTTTTACAGCAAAGCGCAGAAATCCGTTTCGGGACAGCAACTTCCCCAAATCTTACCTTCTTCCTATTAAAGGCTATTCTTGGCACAAAAACGAAATAAAAAGGATAAGGAGCGGTCATTATAGTAGAAAAAACTTCCAAGACTCAAAATAAATAAATAAAAAGTACTGAAAGAAAATATGGGTTATCTCCCAAGAGTGCTTTTCTTTAACACCTTTGAGCTGGGCGCAGAAAGTAAGAATCAAATATTTTCAAGTGAAGAAGCATATAGATCAATAGCTTCCTCAAAAACACAACTTGTCACAATAGGCACTTTAGATACCCCTGAAGATGATTCAACATGTAAACCACTCTTAGTTGCACTAATAGTTTTATCAATTTTAAGCACATTCTGCGGTCTAGGTATAAACACCTTGGGAACATACAATTTTTTTTGCTCTTTTCCCACAAAAGCTTTTTCTCCTTCTTAAATTTAAGAGATGAAAAAATTGAACTTAAAGTTTCCATAGACTCCTCTAATTTACCAATCCTAAGGTTTTAATTATCATGGATAGTGCTAGCCTCTAAAATAATGATTCTTTTATTGATACTTTCTATTGATTCATTAACCTGGCTAGCGTTATCAAGGAGATTTGGCAAAAATTTCTCTAGAGAGCTCAGTTTTTTTATAACTTCTTCCAAAGTGATCTAAGTTTTAACAACATTAATAGGTGGTACTCCTACTAAACTTTCAATTAAATTGCATGCTTCCAAAGCAGGAGCACCCAGAAAATTACCCTTGTAAGAGTATCAAGAACATACCTATTCTAGCTAGATATACCAACATAAAAATTCCTAAGGAGGATCATGGTAGAATATTTTTTGTACATCTATGATGGGCATTACTTATTCTATTCCAAGCATCTTTCAAACTTTCTCCACCTTGTTGCTTAAAAGAACAAACCTCAACTTCAGGAATACTCATTCTAGCAAGACTAAAACAGACCAAGAAAAATAACAACTATAAAAGAAACCATTTTTTTGTATTTTTGATAAACAAGAAGCAAACAAAATAAAGTAAAGAAACTAAGCAAAACAATAACAAAGTAAAGAGATTGGAAGTGAGAGACTCCCCTTGCAGAAATCCTCTTTCTCCCCGGCAACGGTGCCAAAAAATAGTCTTGATGTCTCACAGGACCAGTTGGGAAACCCCAAGAGGAAGGTATGAGCACAACAGTAAGTTTTCCCTCAGTATGAAGCCAAAGTTTAATCGACCAGTAGGAGAAAGAAACCACTTATGAAGGTTGTTGCTAGCTGTTTTTGGCAGGATGCCAGAAAATAGTTGATGACGCGTGGGAGCTTCGACGCCAACAGCAATGTGGAACCTGCACACAACAAAATCAAACTACTTTGCCCCAACTTATAGTGAGGTTGTCAGTCTCACCGGTTTGCTAAAAACAAAGAAGATGTATAGTGTGGAAAGAGATGTCTGCTTGCAGTGAAATAAAATAGTGCTTGCGGAAAGTAAACAGTGCTTGCAATAGATGGCAATACAAATGTAAAAGAATAGACCGGGGTCCACAGTTCACTAGAGGTGTCTCTCCATAAAGATAAATAATATGCTGGGTAAATAAATTACAGTTGGCAATTGACAAAATAAAGAATGCATAACAATATATGTACATGTAATGAAGATCACTATGAGATTCATTTGGGCTTTACAACATAATACATAGATCGTAATCCAACTGTATCTTTTTTGACTAATAATCCACTCGTAGGATATCATCCGAACAGCCCTTGGGTATTAAGTTGCAAGCAACAGATTACCGTCTTAAGCAAAGTGTGTAATGTAAACAATACAATTATCCTTGAATAAAATATTGTTGTTTTCTCCCTAGTAGCAATAGCACATCTACAACCTTAGAAGTTATTGTCACTCTCCCAGATTACTAGAGGCATGAACCCACTATCGAGCATAAATACTCCCTCTTGGAGTCACTTGCATCTATTTGGCCAAAGTATCTACTAACAACGGAGAGCATGCAAGATCACAAATAAAATAGACATGATAAATCAACAATCTACTTGACATAGTACTCAATATTCATCGGATCCCAACAAACACAATATGTAGAATTACATAAAGATGATCTTGATCATGATAGGCAGCTCTCAAGATCTAGGCATGAGGCGCATAGAGGAGAAGACAACCATCTAGCTACTGCTATGGACCGATGGTCTAGGGGTGGACTACTCATGCATCACTCCGGAGGCAAGCATGGTGATGAAGAAGGTCTCCAGTGATTCCCCTCTCCGGTAGGGTGCCGGGAAGAGCTTGTAGACCCTCCCGAACTAGGGCCAACGACGGCGGCGGCTAACAGTACTTTTTGTGGATGGAGGCTCAGGCCTTTAGGGTTTTCCCAATGAAGTGAATTTATAGGCGGAAGGACAATGTCAGAGGGTGCCTGGGGGGCCCACACCACCTGGTAGCGCGGCCAGGGGTTGACCCGCGCCACCCTATGGTGTGGCCAGCCCCTGGCCCTCCTCCGTCTCTGCTTTGGACTCCGTCTTCATGTCAGGTAAATAGGAACTTTGGCTTTTGTTTCGTCCAATTCTGAGAATATTTCCTGTATAACATTTCTTAAATACAAAAACAGCAGAAAACAGGAACTGACACTGTGGCATCTTGTTAATAGGTTAGTTCTAGAAAATGCATAAAAATGCCACGACATGTAAACAAAACATAAAGCAATTGGTGTAAAACAAGCATGGAGCATCAAAAATTATAGATACGTTTACAACATATCAGTGGAGAAGGACCCGATTGCTTTCACTTTATCTAGTTTAGGTTCTTTCTATTAAGTTAGAGGTCCATTTTCTATTTCAGCATCTTGTTGGATGTTTTTATAAAATGTAAGCCTAAAGCTGGAATGAAATGCAGTTGCTATTTTCTTTAGGACCTTTATTTGTTCAAAAATAAAACTTTGTCTCACACACTTCTACTATGATGAAGACTTTGTCCGACCGTAAACATCTAATGTTGATCAACTATTTTTATAATAGTGTGTTAGACGGGTCTTAACCTTGAGACTTATAAGTCTACTGATAGATAAAGTAACTTAGCTAGTGACATGTGATCTGCTGAGAATATAGGGGGGTTTTTCTAGTCGTCTCCACAGGGATCAACACAAATGAGACTATTTCCTTATTTCCAGAAGCTAAGCAGAAAAGTGGGGTTTTTGGTGTTGTAAACAGGAAAGTAACAGGAGGTTTTAGGTTGGAAGTTTTTAACATAACAAATCCAATGTTTCTTGTTTGTTAGGCAAGGAAACAAAGGACAAACGAGCAAGTGAGGCAGGGATGCATTTTTGGGACTAGATGCAGAGGCTAGTCTTGCACCTAACAGATCAGGCAGATGCAACACAGAAATCACAGTAATCTTGGAGTTTACAATGGAGTGTGTCACTCAAACCATAGCAAAGATCCAGGACAAGGTTCAAACTGTTTTACAACGCAAGATCAACACAACAGATCACAGAGCATGGGGGAGAGGAAAGAGATTTGCTGTTTGTCACCGAAGGCTTGCCGTGGCAGAGAAAGTAGAAGAAGGCAGAGATGTTGCTGTCGTGGCAGAGGATGAAGAGGGATGAGGAAGAGCTTGGCCTTCAGATCCTTCGAGCCTTGTCCATCTTGACATTCTTGGAGGTGTTCTTGGTGGTGTTCATGGTGTTCTTGCTTGCGCCGTTGATCTGATCTTGTTGCAGCAGAGGAGTAGAGGGAAAAGTGGGTGGAAAAAAGGTGAAGGTTTTCGGTGTGTTGGACTATGGAGGAGGAAGGTTTTGGTGGAGTGGTGGATGGATGGAGTGGTTGTGTGGCGATGTGTTATGGATTGTTGTGGGAGTGAACCTAGACCTCTCCTTTTAAAGGCTTTTTGTGGCATTCTTGCTGCGGCGTAGAGGAGTAGTGGGAAGTTGGTGGCGGCATCGGCTTTTCTGCTTTTGCCGATTTTCCTGTCTTCTTGTGCCGTGGCAGCCTGTTTCTGCCGATGGCTTCTTTCTTGCTCCTCAAGATGTACTCCTCCATTCCTGGTGGCTTGGTCTTTGGTTTGAATTGCTCTGACTTGTAGAATTAAGTGCCTTGGCGCACTGATCTGTGACAAAGGATCAAATGATGTAAAATGTTGGTGCAACACTGGTAGAAACGAGGTAAAACAGACAAGTTTTATGGTTGCAAGGTTCAGATATATGTGTAAATCTTGGAGTGATCAACATGCGTCCTCGTGCAATGCCAACTAGGCATCTAATATTGGTGATATGGCATAGTATAAAATAAGGAAATAGAGTCACGTGATAACATATTATGTTAATGGGTGATTCTGCACACCACTGCATGTTGTAGTGCGTTAGTCATTGATATAACATTCACAAAAGTAGCATGTCATAAATTTCCATCCCTCGGAGTGGTCCTTTATTCACATAATCATTATTATAATCCAAAAGTGTACAGATATTTCAAGATCATTCTCAGTCCAAAGAATGGTCATTTCAAATTTAAATTTATTTTCTTAAATTTTATTATCAATGGATCCACGAAGTTTTGTACCATTGGAGCTCAGCAACTTATTTATTAAAGTGTCCACGCTGCTCGGCTCATCTATCTATAGTATGTTTTCTATGCCTCTCCGTCTACGTCTCCGTCTTATGCTCCAAAGACTATACCATCGTTCTCTCCTTCTACACGAGTTGTCCTCAATGACTCCGCAGCTATCCCTTTTTGAAGAGTTTCAGTGCTTATTACCAACCCTTCTAAAATACTTAGTCGTCACCATGCAACACATGATGAGGACATTACAGATTCCAACATGTTGATGTCCTCTCTGAATCACAACTTGACTTAGCATTCGATGACATACAAAATAAAGAGGTACTTCTGCTTTGCTTGCCTCATAGCAAGATCTATGGTAAGCCCACATGCATACGGCACTTAGAATAATTCACTACTATTGTTGTTGTTAGACGTATATACAATTTCTCACTACGGCGAAACCTCCACCATAGGTTTTTCCCAAAATGTATTCTAACCATAGTTACACTGCCAACCACTCATTGCATTTCATTTATAAAATGGTACTTTTCTTTTTAATGCAGGTGATAAAGTAATAACCGATATGAAATTGTTATGTTGTATCTCATTTTCCGACGTGCTCTCTTTATTTTTTTCATGTTATCGATGTTCTTGTGAATAACACTAAGTGGGTCTAGAGAATATCTCTTCATCATCGGAGTAGTAAATCTCAATATCGTTACAATAGAGCTATAGCGCACTTTCCGTTGGAGTAGTAAATCCCAATCTCGTTAACTCCACCATCACTCTAGTAATCACCCTTTTATGGATTACGTTAAATATCGTGGAAGTAATCTTTCAACACCCACATATATTTATCTCATGGTCTACCGAAGCATATAAACGACAATGTTGTTTACATGATCAAATACCAACAACATTTTGATGAATTTTTTTGTGGTATATCAGTGGGATCTTATCCAGCACTACTATTCTCCCCCGAACAATGGTCCCACTAATTATCGACAACCTCATAATACTTTAATTATGCCCATAGTTAGGACAATAAGACTATCAGATAATAGGTGAACTAATCTTAGAGGCAATATTAGGATACTATTTGTTGTTTATTTATTCCACATGTGTAATTAGGTTTTCTCCAGACATCATATTCGAAACCAATACAGTTATAACATAAAATATAAATATTTAATTATGAACACAAATACGAATCTGTTATTGCCTCTAGGACAAATTTCGAACAGCGTCTCTGGCATATCCCCAACGATGGCGTGCGCCTCGAGTGCTTTGTTGATGCAGGCGTTGCCTCAATACAAATTATTTTCCCTCTCGGATACTCTCTCTACCGCCATCGCCACGTATTTCTTAGCACCTAACCATGGTTGAGCTTAAGCTCACAATGATGCTCTATTCGGTAAGTAACCACCCTCTCTCTCTACATTATAAAATGCTCTTAGCTCTCGAGTCCTTCCTTGATTAGGGTTTGTTCATTGTATCCTCAAATTTCAAGGGTTTCTACAGGTTCCATTATGATTAGTTCATATCTTAGGGTTCTTAGATGATTTTGATGCTTGCTTAACTTGTTGTTGTTGTTTAAGAGTTTTATTCCTTGTGTTGTTCAAGTATTTTTTTAAAGGTGTTGTGTAATAATGAGATAACATTGTTTGAGTTACAATCATCCAATGCTGCTTTCAACATGCAGGCCGGCACCACTCCTTGTAAAACCCCACCACACTAAGTTGGCATGAACCATGACCAACTTTATTACAATTTATACTGACTGTTGAGATGACAATTTTTTGATCTGGTGGTCTCAAAAAAGTTGAACTCCTTCGCAATGAAGAACATTTCAGATCGGTCTGTGAAGAAATCCAAAACGGAGGCACAATTTGTTTCAATAATAAGATTGGACGTGCAATTTTCAAGTATCGATTTCAAAACTTCAAGGCTTGCTATAGCTTCTCCCACTATCGTTGAATGACAATGTGTCAAGACAACCTAGGCTGATAGGAGGATGTTGCCACTATGGTTTTGCAGAATCACTCACCAATCACCATTCTTCTTTTCCTTTGAAAAGCTTGGATTGACTTTATTTTTTACTATCCATCAATGGATTTTCCAATGTTTTTTACTTGAGCTTCTCCCTCTTGCTAGATATTGTCACCTGTAATTGCCATTTGATCTATTTTTCCTTTTCTGTCTACTATGAACTTTCATTTCCTCAAATTCTAAAAGGTAACTAAGTAATTATGTAAATTGCATGTCGATTTTTGGATATAAGCTTTACCATCGCTGAATATAAAATTATTCCCGTGGTTCCAAGCTCTCCACCAAATGAACATCAGTTTATCTCGCATTTCTTTGGGCATTTTGTCTAACAAGATGAAGGCCCATTGGTTCCTTGTAAAAAGAAGTTTAGACTCATGTGAGAGTTCCTAAAATATGAGACAAAGCTTGCCTTAATGCCTTTGCATGTGTACAACTTATAGTATCATGGTACCCAGTTTCTTCCTCCATGCCACAAATAGTGCATGTGAGCAAGACATTAGGAATTTTCCTACTTCTTTTTACCTGGACCAGCAAGCTACTTGTAGCTAATTGTCAGGTGAATATTTTTTACTTTGGGAGGTACATTATGGTACATTATAGATTCCAAATGGTGTTCCATGGACTCTTGTTTCTATTTTGATATCCACTTGAATTTGGTGAATTATTGAATCGGAGATCAAGAACAAGGTTATAGGCATTAACAGTAAACATGCCATGTTTTTGGGGGTCCAAGAAATGAAGTCACCCTCTTCAAATCTTGGTAGGCAATTTTTGAGTATTCTTTGGCATCATGCGACATAAAAATATGTCTTACCAAGTCTTCCTTCCATGGTAGGTCTTCTTGGTTAGTAAGTTTTTCCACTTGTCTAACTCTTGAAATGTCACAATAAGTATTTATTTGGCATCATGTCACATAAAAATATGTCAAGTTTGCGGTGAATTTCATATCTCCCGTTGGTATCCAATTATCTATCAAAATCCTTACCTTTTTGTTCTCGATACGCCATAAAATTCCTTTTTCAAAAGCTCCATACCATACATAATGCCTTGCCAACTAGGAGAAGGGTTTTAATAAAGGTAGTATCTGTTAATGTTCCATTTAGGTAGTACTTTGGTTTTACTAACCTTGCACACAAACTATGTGGAAATGCAATGATTCTCCAAGCTTGTCTAGCCAACAAAGTTGTTGTTTAAGTCTTATGATTCAGTTTTTTTTTGAGAAAAAAACTGAATCACACTTTGATTCAGTTTTGCTAGGTGTTAAGCCTCAATTACATTAGTTTGCAGATTTTAGTAACTAGTCACAATGCATAGTACTCCCTCCATGTGTATAGTTTTCTATGAAAAATTTCAGTTATAGTTTTATCTTAATAAGTGATCTTCTGGTAATTGTTTAACTCATGGACTAATCATTGTGGGACCTTAGATCGAATGTGCATAATTAATTAGGATTAAAATTGCCTCCGAGGGTCGTCCACCTTAGCGCCCTTTCCCACAGCCTCTCTTTGCTTCTCCTCTGGGCCCAGGCTCAGCAGCTCCATCCAGAAGCTCTCTGTGTCTTCTCCGCCGTCTGCACGCCAACTCTCACCTTCGTCCGCCCTTTCCGCGCTGTCGACGAGACTGGGACTGTAGCCATGCACCGCTGCGGGGCCGTAGCTTTTTAGATTAAAAGGGTTCCCCCGATTTCCATTAAAGAAATCACAGACTACAAAGTCTCCGCCTTACAGAGCAACCAACAGAGAGTAACAGAAAACAAGTTTCTAGAGCGGCCAGCAGTAAGAAAAGCAAAGAGCGGACACAGAGCTAAAGCCTACTGTTCACTACTCCCAACCATCTACTCACATGATTAGCTCCAAACAAACAACCTCCTTCTTCTTTATTTCTGCTTTTCTTTTTCCACCTTTCTTCAGCATTCTTTCTTCCTCACCAGAGATGAGTCAACCTTCCAGCCTCGGGATCCAAGGTGCCCATCTCCTTCTGTCCATGAAAACTTTAGACGCGACTTGCTCCAGCAGCTTTGCGCCCCATTGCAACTCCAGTTTTACGTCCTCCTTCACATGCAGGTTACTCCAGAAATCAATCCAATAACAAGCACGAAAAAGAACCACCAATGGGTCACTGGGCCAAACTTTCTAAAAACAAGCCATGTTTCTTGCTTTCCATAAGCTCCATAGGACAGCCGAAACTCCAACAATTATAATTTTTTTCTTGTCCCCTTTGAATTTCTTAAGCCAAACCAAAAGACAGCTCTTGACATTCGTAAATGTGCAACTCACACCCAAAGCACAGCTGACCACATTCCACATGTATCGTGCTAACGGACATTGGAAAAAGAGGTGGTCGGTAGTTTCGTTCTTCCCACAAAACATACATTGTAGATCACAACTCCCTCCTCTATGAACAAGTTCATCTTTTGTTAAAATGCTTTTTTTCAGCACCAACCAGATGAAAGTCTTGATTCTTAGACGTATTTTGACTTTCTAGAGAAATTTATGTGGAACCGCACCAAAATTTTGAAAATCAAGATAAAAAGACTTTACTGTGAACTGCCCAGATTCTGTGAGTAACCAACAAAGCGTATCTTGTCCCTCTGAAAATGTGACAGCTTCACAAAGTTTCCTAAGATCTGCCCACATGCCTTGTTTGGCGCCCACCAACGCTCTTCTAAAGGCCATGTTTCCTAGCCCCTCATCAAACACTTTCCTCACTGTTATATTAGGAGTCAGACTTATCGCAAAGAGTCTAGGAAAACTAGCTGCAAGGGTAAAATCTCCTAGCCAATTGTCTTCCCAGAAGCTCACACTATGACCATCACCAATCTGAAATTTACAACAGTTCAGAAAAAGGGTTTTGATCTCTAGCAGTCCTTGCCAGAAATGGGAGTCTCCATTTCTGTAAGTTGCGTGCCTTAAAATCCGTCCCCTCAAATATTTCCCTTTAAGAATGGTCTGCCATAGACCAGAACCATTGAATAATTTCCAAATCCATTTTGGAAGAAGCGCAATATTCATTAAATCCAAATTTAGAATTCCCAAGCCCCCCTGATCTTTAGGTAAGCACACATCAGACCATCTCATCAAATGATACTTTTTCTTTATCGGGTTATCCCCCAAAGAAATTTAGAGCTAAGTGTAGAGAATTTCTTATCCACACTTACAGGCAGACAAAAGAAAGCATGTACAAAGGGATGCTAGAGATAGACGATTTGTTTAATATCGTTCTCCCAACAATTGATATGTTCTTCCCAATGACAGGATTCGGGAGCCCCCTGAGTTCCTGTGCTTGAGCGGCGACTGCCCCGGTGGCGACTGGCGACATGCCTATCCTCTCTCCCTGATGCTACCCCTCTGATCCATCCCCAGATCTCTTTTCTGATTCTCGTTTTTATCTTCTCTTTGCTCTCTTGATCTGATCCTCTCCATCGCTGAATCCAAAAGAATCCCCAAAGGCCCTCCGAAACATCTAGAAGCAAGAAGAGTCCTCTTGCTGGTTCTTTGCCACTATTCCTCATTGTCCCCTTCACATCCTGATTTCTCCACCTCGATCTGTGTCTTTCCCATTGAGTAATCATCATCCTTCTCCTCCACAATCAAAATCCCCAAAAGACCCAATCTTTCCTTAGCAGATACAAAGATCTGTACTTGGGGAATGGTGACATCTCCAAAGGAGTCATGAAAATCATTGGTTGGAACTGCCAAGAAGCGGGCAAGGACATCAACAACTCCAATAAGGTGGAATACCTTGCCAGGCTGATTAATTCCACGGGAGCACATGTAACTTTTATCTCAGAGACCAGATCTGCTAGGCATAATTCTTCTCAACTTACTGCCCGTTTTAATATTGATGATAGCTTTGTTATTCCGTCAAATGGTCTGTCGGGTGGGCTTTGGATGCTTTGGTCTGATGAAGTCCGAGTCTCTATTAAGTTCTCCAATCACCATATGATTTTAGCAGTAGTTTGTCATGTATCTACTAATGTGGAATTTGCATTGGCTTGTGTTTATGGCGATCCTCACCATCGGCACACTAGGATGATATGGGAGCAAATCTCTTCTTTTGTAAATGATAACCTAGGGAAGCCAATGGTTTGTTTAGGTGACATGAATGAAATCATGTGTGAAGCTGACACCACTTCGGTGAATATAAATAAGTACCGCATGCGTGCTTTTAATTCCTATGTTAAGAATTGTGGTCTCTTTGATCTAGGGTACAACAGTCCAGCTTATACTTGGTCGAATAAACGTTTCACTTCTAATCTTGTTTTTGAAAGACTTGACCGCTGTCTTGCAAATGCTGAATGGTGTGGTGTGTTTCCCAACACTAATGTTTTTAATTTACCTATCATTATTGGAGGTCATGCACCTATTTTGGTTTCCACTGAATCTCAATTCCGTCGGCCTAAACTTCACTTTAAATTTGAAAATTGGTGGACTTTTGAAGACGACTTTCAAGGTATCGCAAAAAATGCTTGGACTTCAACTATTAATAAGCCTTTCCATGCGAGGACCACTAACCTTGCAGGAACTTTAAAGAGATGGTGTAAAAAGAAGAAACCCATGCAACAACAACTAGATGCAATTCAAGATCAGATCAACGCCATACAGGTCAAGCCAATACAATATCATGATCACTCAATGGAAGCCACACTTATCGGACAATACGAACAAACAATGACGAAACTTACAGAATACTATAGGCAGCGAGCAATGAAGCATTGGGCAACTCAAGGTGATAGGAACACTTCCTACTTTCATAATGCTGTGCTTAAACGTAGATGATGCAACCGAATAGTATCCATTGCAGATGTTCATGGTAATCATCTTCATGACCCAAATGACATTGCAGCCGAATTTGTAAGCTATTTCAAAAATATTTTCTGCTCGAATCGCTCTAATGAGCATAGAACTCGGCCAAACACAACCTTTCCTCATGAGTCACAAGATTTCACTAACTCGATCCCAAGTAAGCAGGAAATTTGGGAGACACTCAAGTCAATGAAAAAGGACGCATCGCCTGGACCAGATGGCTTCAATGTAACCTTCTACTTGGCAGCTTGGAGTTGGATAGGCGATGATGTCACGGCTTTGATTAATAAATTCTACCTCACAGGTATTCTTCCACCCCGTCTCAATGACACACAAATTGCCCTCATTCCGAAAAAATTGGCTTGCCATTTACCTTCTGATTATAGGCCAATTAGTTTATGCAATGTGATTTACAAACTTATTGCAAAATCTCTAGCGAATCGTTTAAAATGCCACTTGCCTGACTATGTGCATCCCTCGCAACAAGCTTTCATTGAAGGTAGACGCATTTCAAATAATATCATCATTGCTCAAGAAATTGCACATTCTTTCTCTCTATCTTCTTGGAACAGCCAATATTTTATGATCAAAATAGATTTGGCAAAAGCTTTTGACAGGTTAGAGTGGTACTTCATAGCGTCGGCTTTGGAGCTTAAAGGACTTCATGGTCATTTCATAAATCTTATACATGCATGCATCTTCTCACCGATATTTTCTGTTATTATAAATGGTCAATCTTTTGCTCACTTTAAAAGTAGTTGGGGTATCCGTCAAGGGTGTCCCCTGTCCCCTTCGCTTTTTGTTCTTGCAGTGAATGAACTATCGCTGGCACTTCAAGATGCGCTTCAAGCCAGCCGCCTATCTGGTATCTCTCTTGGACCTGAATGCCCTCCTATCCACTCTTTAATGTTTGCTGATGATTTGCTAGTGTGTGGCAAAGCTAATGTTCACGAGGCTTCTACTATTTTTAATATTTTACAGCAATTTTGTCAGCATTCTGGTCAACTCCCTAATTGGAACAAATCTGCCATTTTATTTAGTAAAAATGTTACTTTGCAGGCCAAACAAGATATCAAACAAAATTTTCAGGTACCGGATTTGGATGCCAGCACCATCCATCTTGGTCATCCACTTATCTTGCCTGCAAAAGAAAGATTTATAGCCTACAATTTTGTTTACGAGAAATTTAAATCCAAACTTTCATCTTATAAGGCAAACAGACTCTCTCATGCGGCAAGACTCACTCTTATTAAATTTGTTTTTGCCTCCATACCTGTTTATTATATGTCTAATATCCTTTTCTCTAAGCAGTTCATTGCAAAACTCACAGCGATTATTAGAAACTTTTGGTGGACAGGCGTAAGAGATGAACCTACGACTAAAAGCTTATGTCTTAGAGCGTGGGCGGACATTTGCACTGAAAAGAAAATTGGTGGCTTAGGTAACAGAAACTTGCAGGCAATCAACCAAGGGCTCATTCTTTCTGCCGCGTGGAGATTGGCAAAAGAACCGCATAGTTAGATAGCTTTGATCCTCAAGGCAAAATATCATCATGACACATCCATCTGGAGAGCCAAATCAAACAAGCCAAAATCAGCTTTCTGGGCTGCAATTCTCAAGGTAAAGCGCCTCTTAATTTCAGCCTCTACCTACCAGATTGTAGATGGTAGTTCTTCTATTTGGAGCTCTCCTTGGTTCTCAAGATGGGAAGAAATTTATGATCATTTAATTATCCAAGAGCATCATTTTATATATCCTGCTATTGTTAGAGATCTTTGGCTGCCAAATCAAAAGGCTTGGAATATAGATCTTATTAACTCTCTTTTTAGTCCTGAAATAGCAAATGATATTATGCAAACACCTATAGTTAATTATGTTGGGCAAGATACTTTGATTTGGAAACTAACACCTGCAGGTAAATTCTCATCCAAAAGTGCGTATAAACATTGCTTCAACAACCTTGATCTGCCGGCAAGACAACGACCGAAAATTGTCGATCCACAAACTACTGCTCTTCTAAACCAGGTTTGGCAGGACAAACAAATAGCACCACGGGTACATACATTTGCTTGGAGGCTTCTTAGGAAAGCACTTCCTACGGGTAAGAGAACAAGTAAGTTTTCTAAACACATAAATGAAAACTGCTCCAGGTGTGACAACACGGAAGATGAAATGCACCTGCTTTTCCTTTGCCCGTATTCTAAAGCTGCTTGGTTCTGTTCTCCGTGGTTTATTAAAACTGAAATTCTAGCCGCCACTAATCATTCTATTACCGATATGATCCAAACCTTGCTAAATTCCGGCCATCCACAGATAAATCCTTCTAGCTTATATACTTTTCTCTGGTGCCTTTGGAAATCTCGAAAAAATGCCCTCTTTGCTAGAAAATATTGCAGGCCATCTCAGGTGTACGCGGAAGCAAATGCAATCATTCAAGGAACCAATTTAGAAGGCTCCACCCCTGTTGGAGATCATGGTGTAACTTGCTCACAGGATCATCTACTAACGCCGGCGATACAAAATCCATACTCTTTTGCAGGTAACACTATATTCTGCGACGCTGCGTGGGAAATACAACCAAGCAACACTACTAAAAGGGCAGGAATTGGAGTCTTCATTCAGGTTCAGAATAACCAACACATCCAACAACTTCACATCTCGGCAATGTCCCCTCCGGCTTCTTCTCCTCTTCATGCAGAGACTTTTGGTCTCTTGCTTGCAACCAGGCTAGCGGAGATACTAAAAATTCAAGATCCACACTTTCTTACAGATTGCTCAGTGCTTGCTTTGGCAGCAAGGACGACAGACATTCTCTCCGCTCCAGGTCCGTGGGACAACATACCACTAATAGCTGAGATACAGAACAGTCCTTCTTTCCAACAAAGAAATGTTTCTCACATAAACAGGGGAAACAACGTCAAGGCTCATCATCTTGCAAGGCTAGCTTCAAAGTTACATGGTAGACCTGTACTGTATCGTTGCTTATGTTCAAATGCAGGACTTTGTACAATCAGAGAAACTCTCTCTGTAACCAGCATGTTGCCATTCACGCTTCTGTCTGTAAAATGCTCTTAAATGAATAAATTTTTTATGTTCAAAAAAAAGATATGTTCTTCCCAATCCACTTACCTAGCTTTTTCTCATTTTTTCCAATGGGTCTATTCCAATCACTATTCTTGATTCTTTTCTTATCTATTGGAATTCCTAGATATTTCATTGGAAGATCACTCCCCTGACAAGTGAAAATACTCTCAAAAGCATCCTGCCTATTTTTTTCCTCCCCTAGACAATAAACTTTACTTTTGTGAAAGTTTATTTTCAAACCCGACATTTATTCAAAGAGGCAAAGAATAAATTTGAGATTTCTCACTTGTGCATAGTTATTCTACATGAGCAAGACCGTGTCATCTGCATATTGAATGGCCACACCCCCCTCAATTTTTTTTCACCTAGACCAGTGATCAAACCACCGGAAACAGCCCTCTCAATCATAACTGAGACTTTTAGAGTGCATCAGTGGCTAGATCAAAAAGCAATGGAGACATTGGGCCGTAGCTGGCGCTGCTGTCGGTCTCGCCGTTGCGCGGGGGGAGGCATTCGATTGGGAAACGGCGGCGCTTCCTGGTCAACGCGTCATGCAGCTCCCTCCGCCGCGCCTGCTGGTTCTGCTGGTCTACCAGCAACTAGAGGAAGCTCGGGCTCATCATGGCGCGGGCAAGGAGCACCGCCATCTGTTGCTGCTTCAGCTCCGTGGCAGCGATGCGCGCCTCCATGGCCTGCATCAGCGCGCGCGTCGCCTGCTGCTCCTGCCGCAGCTTCACCAATTCCGCGATCAGGATACTCTTGTCGCACTGCAGACGGTGCACCTCGCCCTCGTTCCCGAACTGCCCCACCTCCAGGCACGCCCCCGCCCCCTGCTGTTGCTGCTGCTGCTGCGCCGGCGGCGTGCTCGACTGCGGTCGCCGCCGCCTGATCGTTTTCAGGAGCTTCTTCTGCCCCCGCAGAAACCCCTCCGCCGCGAACTCCCATCTGTCTGGATCAACCTTCCTGAACCCCTGCATTGCAATTTGCAGGGATAACAAATCATCAGGTTCAGTTCGAACTGATCGATCGTCCAAATTGGCAGGGCTTACATAGGTGTTGAGCTGGCGGACGAAGCTGGAGAAGTTGCTGTGCTTGAAGTAGCGGGGGAGGAGCACCATGGAGAAAGCGTTGGCGTCCCACACCACAAAGCTGTTCCCGGCGACGCCCCACGATACCACGGTGTCCGTGCTGTGGTCTTCCACCACCTCGTACGTCTTGTTCAGGAACGGCGTCGGGCCAGCCTCGCCGAGGCCGTCCATCGGCCGGGGCAGCTCCGCCATGGCGCCGGCGCCGTCCCACGATGACGGCCAGAAGGCATCCGCCGTGGCTCCGGAGAAGTACTCGAATTCCTCCCCTTTCACAATGCCGTTGAACTTGAACGGATCCATGAAACAAATACGAAGACAAAAACAAAAAGATAATCTACACTGTAATGGAAGAGAGGGGATTAAAGACTGCAGATCACTGCTAGTCGTACCAGGGAAAAAAAATATGTCCAGAAAGAATCAAGACCGGCAAAATCAGATGGCCTTTTCAGAATGAGAAACACATAAGATAGTTTTGTTAAGCAATCAGAGGCTATCAAATTGGAGGGGAAAAGACGGGTTTTTGAAGAAGTGGGAGCGGCAGTGAAGTAAATTTCTCCAGAACTGCCGAATTGGCTGGACCAATTTAGGAAACCGCAGAGTACAGGTACAGAAATTGATTGAGACGGAGAGGAGGAGGGGGAAGATTACGAGAGCAGACCATGGAGACGAAGAAAGGCCGGGGGAAAGTACAGTCCTATCCCTTTCACTCGTACTTGAAGCTTGAAGATTCCGAAGTTTCCAGACGGGTCGGCGGCGGAAGGATCGGAAATATCTTCTCCTGGCCTCCATGGTTTATCTTATTTGGGAGACGGTGACGTGGCGGGCGAGAGTTCTGGAAGGCCCGGAGTGGATGGAGGGTTCTGAAGCATCGCACAAGTTGCCGGTGGCTCTGTCGCTTTCCGCAACGGCGCCAACCCGTGGGCGAAGGCCGGTATCGGGTGGCCCCTCCGCGCCAAGTTGGCTGGCCGCGTTGCCCAGTGGGATATTTTCGGGGACGTCGGCGGTGTCGCCGCGTGGCGCTGCCTGAGCTGAGGAGGGAGACGGTTCTGGGCGACGAGGATATTTCAGGCACGTACACTGAGCGTGGAGTTGTTTATGCGGCGTGGGCTGGGAGCACTTTTTGCTGCGGAGCAAGGTCTGTGCGGTGTGCCTTGTCTGGTTGCTGCGGCGCCGGGGAAGGTCTGGGCGAGCTCCGTGCCGTCGGCCCAAAAAATGTGCAGGACTGGTTGGGCGGGCGAGCTCGGTTCTCGTGCGCGCACTGACGAGCGGCACCGCGCAATCTCGCTGTGACCACGCGTCGCGCGCGGCTCCGGCCGCCTCCCTGGCCTCACCGGCGGGCACACTGATACGGTGGCGCTTGGACGTTCAGGGGCGCCGTGTGGGCTGGCTGCGCAGCAGGTGCACACGGTGTGCAATGCTCAGATGGCAATCGGATGGATCGATCTGCCGCCCGCCCTGTATTGCTCGCCGGCGTTCGTGGACGGTGGCGGCGAAACTCCCCGGAGGAACACGCGACATGTTCAACCCAAGCCCTCGGCACTAGAGGCAGACGCACACGGGAGCACCCCAAGCCTTATCCATTCCCCTCCTCCCACCCCCTTCCGTTGAGCGGCGGCGGCGGCCTTCCGGGCCAAACCCGAGCCGTCTCCGGCGGCCTGGCCGGCCGGAGATGGCGAAGGGGCGGTGCCGGTGTAGATAGGGTTAGTTTTAGGGTGTCTTTCTCAGTAGCTAGGTCTTGGCTCGGCTCTAGGCCGTGGTCTCGGGCTTTCCTGGCGGTTGTGCGCTGCAGCCTGCTGGTGCTCTCCATCTCAGCCTCTCCGGAGCTCCCATGGCAGGAGGTGACGGCCGCGGCTGGGGCAGGGAGGAGCCCGTCCCTAATAAACAGCGTCTTGGTGGGCGTCGGCGTGGTGCGTCCTGTCTTGCCCCTCCTGGCCGGCCGTGGCGGCGAGGGCGAGGGGCAGGACGGCGAGCGGTGCGGCGCTGTGTCTCTGTCTCCGACCGGCCGTGGCGGCGAGGGGCGGCGGAGGCACAGCTTGGAGCGCTCTGCAACTCCGGCGACTCAGGTCTTCGGCCGACCTCAAGATTTCGAGTTGGTTCTTCATTCCTGCTCCCTGGCTCGTCTCGGTGACGGGTTGGATGCGAGGTTTGGAGTACTACTCGATTGGAAATCTGACCGGCGTCCTTTTTGGATGCGGGAAGAGGAAGTGCTTCGCACTTCCCTAGCAGATCTTGCTCTTTCACGGAGGATTCACACCAAAGCCAAGTTTGCTGCGGTGATTTTTGGTCATCAGAGACCGTCCCGCGCCGTGATGTGCAGCTGGCACCACGGGATCCAATTCCAGATGCAGAGGATCTTCGAGCTCAAGGCGGCGTCCCGCGCTGTCGGCGACCCAAGTGGCGTAGTCCCCGGTGTCGTCGATGGTGGCCGTAGCTTGATCTCACCCAAGAGCACCGGCGGCGATGAAGAAGGACTCTTCGGTTTAGTTGTTTATCTTTCTAGTGTCCTTTTTGGAAAAGTGGAGGACCTCTACGGGAAAACTTCATGTAATAGGGGCCTCTTTGTAACTCTTACCGCCACGTAATACAGCTTCGGGGGCCTTCGGGCCTCTTCCCCGTTCAAAAAAAAAAAATTCAAACAAGCACTCGCCGCAACCGCATTCATCCTATCAAACAAAGCTCCGCTGAATCTCTTTCTCACTTTGTGTGTGTGGCACTTTTAGGGTTTTTTGATTCATAGAATAGAAAAAACATAGAAATAAAAAAACATAGGATTAAAATGTCATGTCTACTTGAATCCTATAAGAAAATGAAGTGTTTTTTATTGTAGCAAAGGAAATTTTCCATGAGTTATGACCTAATGCTTTTTTTATAGGATTTACACTACAAGATTCCTATAGGATTATTTCCTATGGGATATGTTCCTATGAATCAAACACTTGTGTAGAAAATATTCCTATAAGAACTCAATCCTACAAAAAACCTATGCAAATCCTATGAATTAAAAGAGACCTTACTCAGCTCAAGACGAAGGTCAACTATTTTTATTAATAGATTATCAGATGGGTGTTAAACTTGAGACTTATTAGCTCTAATACATGAAATTCGGATTTGTGGCACCCAAGCACCGATGAGATTTATTTTTTAAACAATTGAAAATGGTATTTATGAGTTCAAAAAACAAGATTTTCTACGTGGATATATACTATTTGTATATGCAGTCGTATGCCTTATTTCGGATTTTGGAGACCTAAAGATATCGTTTTCAGTTTTTGAAAAAAACCTCCAGTGTGCTTGGACGGTACAAGGAGTTTTCCCAATACATGTTGAGTTTGAGGCACTGACCAGAAAAACAGGAACTGCTTGACACTCTTCTAGAGATGAAAAGAAATGCTTCACCGGGACCAGATGGTTTCAATGTGGAATTTTATCTTGCAACCTGGAACTGGATAGGTGATGATGTATACATGCTGGTCAAGTCCTTCTTCCATACAGGTATCCTTCCTAATCACATAAATGACACACATATTGCTTTAATTCCAAAAAACTAGTTCCTTTGATTCCTGCTGATTACAGACCTATCAGTCTCTGTAATGTGGTTTACAAGCTTATTGCCAAATGCTTAGCAAACAGACTTAAATCACACTTGCCTGACCACATTCATCCTGCTCAACAAGCTTTCATAGAAGGTCGTCGTATTAGTAATAATATCATTATTGCTCAGGAAATCACTCACTCATTCATGCTCTCATCCTGGAAAGAAAAAGCTTTTATGCTAAAAATTGATCTTGCCAAAGCTTTTGATCGTGTTGAATGGAATTTCATTGTTCATGCTCTTGCTCGTAAAGGGTTGCATGGTCATTTCATAAATCTGGTCCACGCTTGTATCTCTTCGCCTACTTTCTCTGTTGTCATTAATGGCCAGCCTTTTGCAAGATTCCGCAGTGATCGAGGCATCAGACAAGGTTGTCCTTTATCGCCTTACCTTTTTGTACTGGCTATCAATGAGCTCTCCATTGCGTTGCAGGAAGCCATGGCTATGAACTCTCTAACAGGAATTATGCTTGGACAAAATTGCCCCGCAATCCACTCTTTGCTTTTTGCTGACGATCTTTTAATTTGTGGCAAAGCAGATATCCAGGAAGCTGCAGCCATGCAGTCAATCTTGCAATCCTTTTTTGCTCTTTCAGGTCAAACACCAAGCTGGGCAAAATCAGGAATAATCTTCAGCAAATGGGTGGATGCAGGTACAAGGACAGCTATCAAACAAATATTTCCTGTAGCTAACATTGATGCTTCCTTTATTCACCTAGGTCATCCTTTAATTTTGCCTAGCAAAAATAGGGCCTCTGCTTATAACTTTGTTCTAGATAAATTCAAAACTAAACTCACCACTTACAAGGCAGATCAACTATCTCATCCGGCTAGACTTGCTCTCATTCAATCAGTTTTTGCCTCTATACCAGTCTACTACATGTCTAACATTCTGTTTTCCAAAAAGTTTATTTCCAAATTAACAGCTATTATTAGAAATTTTTGGTGGACTGGAGTTAGGGAAGATAAAACAAGCAAAGCCCTTTGCCTCAGAGCTTGGAAGGATATTTGTACTCCGAAGAAAGAAGGTGGTCTCGGGATAAGGAATTTCCAGGCAGTAAACCAAGGTCTTATTCTTATGGCTGCTTGGAGAATTGCACAAAACCCAGATGATTTTCTCCACAAAGTTCTAAAGGCTAAATATTTTCAACACTCCTCCATTTGGTGTCCAAATTCAAATGTCCCAAAATCGGCCTTCTGGGCCTCTGTTCTCAAGGTACTGCCTATTCTCAAAGCCCACTCCTACTATCAGATCACTCGAGGAAATATTTCTATTTGGAGCACTCCATGGTGAAAAGACTGGACAAAGATCTATGACACTCTTATAATTCAAGAAGACAATTACATTTATCCTGCAAAGGTAAGTGATCTCTGGCTACCAAATCAACAAAATTGGAATGACCAACTTATTGATAATCTGTTCCAGCAACCCATGGCTCAATGTATCAAGCAAACTACTATTATTCATTCTAATCAAAATGACTTACTATGCTGGAAATTAACACCTAATGGAAAATGTTGTTCCAAATCAGCATACTATGCATGTCTTCAAAATTTGCAGGAACATGGAGAACCTAGGCCTAGACCTTTATCTGCTACAACAAAAAATCTTTTGCAACAGGTTTGGAAGTCTAGAGATATTATCCCAAGGGTACAGGCCTTTGCTTGGCGATTTCTTCGAAAGGCTATTCCAACCGGAGCAAGAGCAGGGAAATATTCAAAGCACATTAGTAAGTTTTGCTGCAGGTGTGGCCTTGAAGAAGATGATATTCACCTTTTTTTCACCTGTCACTTTGTTAAACTTGCTTGGTTTAGCCCTCCCTGGCATATCAGAACTGAATTCATAACGCACAACATGCACTCTCTCACTGAAATTCTAGACTCAATGTTGAATATGCAACACCCACATGCCTCTCTCAAAAATATTTTAACGTTTATGTGGTGTATATGGAAATCTAGAAATGACTGCCTTTTCAGCAGGAAAAATGGAGCACCTCACCAAATTAATATTAATGCCCAAGCTTTATGCAAAAATATGGAGCTCTTTGATCCTTCTGAAAGTGTTTTGCAGAATAATCCAAGACAGGTGACCAGCAGGCCAACAAATCATCAAAGCAAACAAGGAGACACTATCTCAACCGACCAACATATTTTAGGGCCAAAGATTTACACGGACACCTCGTGGAAGAACAAAAAGGAGCCTGGCAACTCAGGGACTGAAACTACAGGAATAGGAGTCTATATCCAATTCAGCCGTGACGGACTCAACTTCAACGTCATGGTTCAAGCTACAACAAGGACGTCTGGCTCGGTTATCCAGGCAGAGGCTGAAGCAATGCTTCTCGGTTTGTTGGCAGCGGACAAGCTACAGATCAGGAATCCAACAGTTCTAACGGATAACAAGTCGCTTGCACTTGCTGTGGCTAGCAACAGAGTTGATTCCCATCACATACATTGGAATTCCAGGGAATTTCTTGCTAGGATTTTGAACTCCATGTCTAATCTCCAGGGCCAAATATTCCACATCAAGCGAGATCTCAATGGTGTTGCTGACAATTGTGCTCATCAGGTGCTAAGGCCTCCTACAGGTCCACCTATCCTAGAATGCTCTTCATCAGCTCATAGTCTCTCTTCCTGTCCTGTTTTAGCTTCCTTTATCCAATTTCAACCGGCAAGTTATGTAATACACGCTGTAAACTGTTGCTGAGCTGATGAATAAAATTGGTGCCTATGGCGCTCTACTTGTTCAAAAAAAAAAGACTAGTTCAAAGGGGGTCGGGAGGGGGTGGATGTCGGACATTGTCTTCCGACACTTGCATTTTGTTATGTAGCAACTTGCCCCCCTTCGCCACATTGGTTGTCTTCCGACACTTGTATTTTGCTATCTAGATGGATTTCAGTGTTTCTGTTCACTTAGTTTGATCTGTATGAAATTCATATTAAAATATCAAAAACATATTATTATAACTCGGAACGGAGGGAGAACAAACAAATACTTTGTCTGCGTCATTTAATCATAAAAATTAGTTTGGAAATGCACAGCTCAGCCAAGTTCTTTGGATATTTCGTACAATTATGGAACCACACAAATCAAATACTAAAACGAAAATACATTGAGATTAAGGAATAGTTTTCTTTGCAGCACATGGGTTAACAAAAAACGCGACACTATTGGTCCACGTTGCAGGGAACCCTCGAGGCCTTAGCCTCCGTCAGATCGTCGATCAGGCGGCGTAAATCGTGCCACGACGACCCGCCCTCGCTGACCGCCGCACGCGCGCTCTCGGCGAGCTCCTCTGCCCTGTCCCTCATCTTCTCCCGCCGCTCTCCGGGCTCCATGAACCCTGCCACGGCCCGGGCGATCGCCTCTGCCGGCACGATGTCCGCGTCCTCCGCCCTCACGCTGCGCTTGCCTCCGTCCCACACCCGCACCCCGAACGCCGCCACCTCGGTGACCAGCCGCTCGTTGATGAACTGCTCGAACACCAGCGGCCACGTGAGCACCGGCACGCCGGCCGACGCGGCCTCCATCAACGAGTTCCAGCCGCAGTGGGTCACGAAGGCGCCCACCGACGGGTGCGCCAGCACCGCCAGCTGCGGCGCCCACCCTCGGACGACCATGCCGCGGCCGGCGACGCGCTGCTCCCAGCCTTCCGGCGCGTCGTAGTCACCGGAGCGGACCACCCACAGGAACGGCTGGTTCGATTCCTCTAGCCCAACAGCGAGCTCGCGGACCTGGCGCGCCGAGAAGTGGGACCAGCTCCCGAAGCACACGTACACCACCGACCGGCTGGGCTTCGTCGACAGCCACCTCAGGCAGTCCACGTCGCCGTCGCCGCCGCGGTGCACGGTTGAGTGCGACGGCGAGCCGACTGGGCCGACGAAGTAGGCGCGGCGCGCGTCGACGCGGCTGAACTCGTCGCAGTACGGCTTCTCCAGGGCCGCGAAGGTGTTGACGATGACCCCGAAGCCCGCGAGCTGCCCCGCCTTGATCCGGTCCCACGACATGGCGAGGTGGTCTTCCTGGACGAGGAACTCCGGTAGCTCCGACGCCGGGATGGAGATCTCTTTTCCCCCGGGCATACCAGGAACGGACACCGCCGGACCCCCGGCGCCACCGGCCCGGACGATATCGGAGCGGAGGGCGGCGAGCTTGTTCATGGCGAGTTGCGGGAAGACGCCGACGGGGTGGAACGTGAGGCGGGGAATGCCGATCTCGGCGGCGACTTCCGTGGTCCGCCAGAAGGGCGCGTCAGCGACGATGGCATCGGGGCGGTGCTCCCGGAGCAGCTTCTCGTGGATCGGCTGTGACAGATCCACGGCGTGGTGCACCCGCCAGGCGTCATGCGCGGGTGCGGCGCCGAGGCACTCCACCCCACTGGCCAGGCCGACGACCGGGAACGGGTAGCGGAGCAGGCGCACCGCGTGGCCCGCGGCCGCGGCTCGCGTGACCGTGGTGGCGATCAGCGCCGCGTTCGCCGGCGTCACCACCATCGTGGCCACGACGTCCGCCGGCCGCGCCGCCGCCATGCGACACGCCAGGTCCGTCATCGGGATGAGGTGCCCCCGCGCGAAGAAGGGCAGGAAGAACACCCGCAGCGGCCGTCCCCCGCCGTCCCCGGCTCCCACATCCGCGGCGGCCGCCATGGAGATTAGAGTCGACCAGGCAACTGCTCTGTGCGGAGGAGATTTGGCGAGTCGATCTGCGGGCGTTACATGGGCAAACTGATCCATGCATGCGTATCTCCCGGAAAATTGTTATCTTCGCGGTCGCGGCGGACGCATGGTTTGTGTTAGGAATTAATTAGCGTTAACTAATTAATCAATCAATGGATTTGTCCAAACCGCTGTAATAGTGAACTATCACTGTGTCTTTTGGACTTTGTAACCAACATTGTAAAGCACCTGGGGACCTATATATACCCCACAGTTACAATCAATAGAATCACTTTTCCCCTTCAATCTGTGTACTTCTTCACGTCATCAGCACTGTTTGCTCTAGAACGAATAGGCCCCGAGAAGAAGAACAGAGAAAGGTGAGAAAGAAAGAATGGCTTTCCTGCCACTGCCGGAACTTGCCGTTTCCTATGCACGCTTTGTTGCCAGGGAGCATCGCCGCTCCCTCTTCTGTCGCCGGACCTTCGGCCGTGCCGCTGCACGTTGCCGGAGTTTCAGCCAGAACTTTGGCCACCGCTTTCAGCGTCGCCGGAACAGGAACGGTGGCCTCCGCCTCCGTAGGACATTGCTTGGTGCCCCTTGTCGTCACCACGGCCCTGGTGGTGGTCTCGGCCGCCGCCACAACTAGTACCACCTCCGTGGTCACCGCTGGGCACAGCGCCGTCACTCCCCCAGAGCGCCAAGACCAAGTACCAGGACATTTGTGCCCCGGGAAGAGGTTCCAGCCATACCGGAGGTTGTCGCCGTGCCAGAGGACGTCACCACGGTTGCAGACGCCGCTGCGGCACCAGAAGTTGTTGCAGAACAGGTCGATGCCGAGTATGAGGATGAGGCCTCCGCCTCCAACATCACCGCTCATGCTGATGAACTGATGCCTCCTCCGCCTGTGTTCGATGTTCCACCAATGGAGTGGCTGCTCGGCGGACCCAGCGCAGGGTGGCTTGTTGACGATCCCGAGCGCTACTTCAGCGATGAGGAACTCGCAGCACCACCTTCGCCTCCGCCGCTATACTACTATCTGCGCCACGGATACGGGCCCTGTCTCCCATCCCCGACGCCATCCAACGAGGACCCAGAGCACTTCGCTCTGCCAGGCTACGCCCCCACGACGGAGTTCTTCCAACCTCCGACTGCGGTTCATGTGGAACCGCTCCCGTCGGGGCTCGCCAGTTACCATCTGCCGGAGATGATGAAGGAGGAGAAAGACGTAGAAGCCGCTGCTCACGTCGTCCCTGCGCTTCCCGACCTCAACCTCCCCGCGCTGGATGAGGAGAAGGCCGAGGACACGGCCCAGTCGGTCGTCCGTCCGACGCCCTCGCCAGAGGCAGTCGCTGCTCATGTCGTCCCTGGGCTCCCCGACCTCAACCTCCCCGCACCGGATGAGAAGGAGAAGGCCGAGGACACAACGCCATCGACCGCCCCTCCGACGCCCTCGCTGGAGGCACGCCTGCTCCTACGCCGCTTTGTAGCAGCCATGGCGGCTCGCCCTGCCGGCATCCGCGCTGGGACTTGGTCCCCGGTGAAGCTCGGCCTCACCAACCCTGAGGGAGTCCTCCGCCATGACGAACCCCCCACTGGCACTAGCCGGCGCTGATTCGCCGGCCGTGGACGCCAACGAGAAGCATAGTGTCGTCTCTGGAGAAATTGGGGAGACATCGACCTTATCCTCTCTCGTGTTCCTCTTTACTTAATTACTAGTACTAGTCCTGATAGCGTCCTAGTCGGTCATGGACCAAAGAGCCGGAACCAGATCCTCTGACTTGAAGGAACAAAGTCAGAGAAGCTACAGTAGCCTAACTTTGCTTCTTTCAAATTATATGATTTAGTCTAAAATCATTTAAATTAATTTGTAGGATATAAATTTATGTTATGTATGTAGACTAACCATACATAGAAAAAATTAGGATGCAATAAAATTTAGTTTATATTTTTTGTGTCTACAGTAATTACCTACAGTAATCAATAATAGTACATAATAGGCTGATTAGACTAGATTTCTCTGACTTCCCTTCTTTGTTTTTTCTGACTTTGCTCTTGCACGTCAGAGGAGCCGGTTCCGAAAGAGCCTAACAGGCCACGCCATGGTCCTTGTGCCCTCATCAGTAAAAGATAAAATACTGATGTAATACTATTTGCATTATATACTTGCACTAGTAGCACTATAGCAGTATATAGTAAACCTCTGTTTGTACTGTGATGTAAATATGTTCTAAGACCTTATATCTGATATAATTTACAATTATTTAATGTGGCATGTTACTAATATATTTGCCTTTAACATATTATAACATGCTATTTGGTATAACAATTTTATCCTGCGCTTGAAATTAAATTTTCTTGCCAAAATTTCTTATTAGTAAAATATGAGATAAAAGGCCAAAACCAAATATGTGACTATCTCGGATATTATTTGTGAATCACAAGGTAATGGCATCTACTGCATAAAATGCAGATTATCCATTACTGTGAGGTATACTTATTTGTCATTACAACGATAAGATTACCTATAAAGTGCTCTTCCAAATAATTTAATTTAAAGTATAACACGAGGTAATAGGATAAGGCGTCTACTGACAAATGTCAGACTATGCTTCCTACTACTGAGAGATATACTCCATAAAAGTGGAGGTTATCTGCAATGTGTTAACTTGAAATTCGAAGATCTACACATATATGGCTTAGAGCATCCGCTTTCAAATTGTTCCTCTAGAACATATTTGTTGTTTACCAAAATAAATTTTACTATCAAGTAAAATTAATTGAATGCATGTTCATACATGCAGGAAAAATGGGTGACATCAATAAAAAAGATTTCCAAGAACTGCAAGTTGATGGAAGTAACTATCTATTATGGGCCATGGATATGAAAATAAACTTAACTAGTCGTAGCCTTGGTCCCACAATTACCACACCCCCTGAAAATGCTCCAAAAATACCCCTAGTGGTAAAGTATGCGACATTACATTTCATAAGGCACCACCTCCATCCTGATTTAAAAAATGAATATATGATGGAGGAGGATCCACTAGCTTTATGGAACTCTCTCAAGGAGAGATACGACCAACAAAGAGCGGTTATGCTGCCGGAAGCCGAGAGAGAATGGTCTCTCATAAGGTTCCAGGACTTCAAGTCTGTTGCGGCATATAATTCTGCCGTGCATAAAGTTAACTCCAAACTGAGATTTTGCGACAAGCAAGTTTCAGATGCGGACTTAATAGAGAAAACTCTATGCACCTTCCACCCCTCGATGAGGATATTGCAACAACAATATCGTCAACAAAAATACACAAAGTATTCTGAGCTTATATACACATTACTTCAGGCTGAGAAGCATGATGAGCTTCTCATGAAGAATCCCGCCCAACGAACGCGACACCAATTCCTGAAGCACATGCTAACGCTCATTTTACTAACAAATCTGGAGGCCGTAAAAGGAACTTCCGAAAATTCAAGGGAAAGTGGAAGAAGAACAATGGTCAAAAGACTAATGGTCAATTCAAGGGAAAAGGTCATTTCAAGAAAAATGATCAAAATGACAACTCTCAAGTTTGTCAAAAGGTGTGGATGTGCGAATCATCGTACAAACAAGTGTCGTATTCCCAAACACCTCGTGGATCTATACATGAAGTATGGAGGAAAAGGGAAGCAAGTTCATGGAAACAAGGCTGAAGCTCACTTCAATGCCATAGAAGACAACCCTCAAGCTGGTCCTTCTCAAAGCGCTATTGAAGAATTTAAGCCAAAGGACAACATCATCCTCGATGAAGACATGCTTGTGGACTACACCCAAGATGTTTTTGGAGACATGAATTGATCTCCTAAAGCATTGATTTCACTTAGCTATTTAAAATACTATGAGATGTTATATATTGTATAACAATAAGTAGAATAAAGTGTTTCGGACTTTGTATATTGTATTATGTGAATCAGACATAATATTGTAATATATTTATATCTCAAATTTGTAATATAAATACTATGTATGTAATTTGATAATATTAGAATAAAATAAACTTATTCTAAATTATTCTCTTTCTATTTTTTTTAGAAATCTTATAGGAAACAATCCGATAGAAGAAGAATTGTGTTTAGTGGATAGTGCTACCACTAATACAATTCTAAGGGAAACAAAATACTTCCAAACTCTTACTAAGAGAAAGGAAGATGTTATGACTATAACCAGTAGTAATAAAGCAATAATTGGTTCAGGAAGAGCCACATTCACACTCCCTATGGGTACTAGTATAGTAATTCAGAATGCACTCTTGTATCCTGAATCTACACATACCCTTATAAGTTTCAAAGATATCCGATCAAATGATTTCCATCTTAAAACGGTAAAGATGGACAAGAAAGAATATTTGCTTTTAACAAAAAGCGACGGATATGAGGAACTGATACGTCTCCAACGTATCTATAATTTTTGATGCTCCATGCTTGTTTTTACACCATTTGCCTACTGTTTCATTACACTTCGTGGCACTTTTATGTATTTTCCGGAACTAACCTACTAACAAGTCGCCACAGTGCCAGTTCCATGTTTTCTGCTATTTTTGTGTTTTAGAAGTGATACACAGGAAATATTCTCGGAATTGGACGAAACAAGTTCCTGAAGTCTTATTTTTCCCGGAAGCTTCCAGAGATCCGAAGAGGAGATGGAGTGGGGCCACGAGGGGGCCACACACCAGGGCGGCGCGGCCCAGGCCCTGGCCGCGCCCCCTAGGTGTGAGACCACCTCGGTCCACTCCTGATGATGCCCCTTCGCCTATAAAGACCCCCCGACGAAAAAAACCTAAGTACCCGATCAATTTTCCAGAACACATCGCGATCCGCCGCCGCCGTCGACCCGAAGATCGGGAGGGTCCAGAAGCTCTTCCCGGCACCCTGTCGGAGAGGGGAATCGCCACCGGAGGTCTTCTTCATCGCCATGCTTGCCTCCGAAGTGATGAGTGAGTAGTCTACCTTGGACTATGGGTCCATAGCAGTAGCTAGATGGTTGTCTTCTCCACCATGTGCTTCATGTTTAGATCTCATGAGCTGCCCTACATGATTGAGATCATCGTTATGTAATTCTATATGTTTGGTTTGTTGGGATCCGATGAATATTGGTGTTATGATTGAGTTGCTATACTGAAATATATCTTATGTTATCTCTATGTTGTTTATGATCTTGCATGCTCTCCGTTGTTAGTAGCTATCTTGGCCGAGTAGTTGCTAGTGACTCCAAGAGGGGGTATTTATGCTCGATAGTGGGTTCATGCCTCTATTTAACCTGGGGGAGTGACAGAAACCTCTAAGGTTGTAGATGTGTTGTTGCTACTAGGGAGAAAACAACACTCATATGCTCAAGGGCATATGCTTTGTTTACATTATATACTTTGCTTAATGCAATTATCTGTTGTTCGCAACTTAATACTTGTAGAGTTCTCAGATTGATTCGCCACAAGTGGATTATTAGTCATAGATGCAGTTGGATGGCGGTCTATGTATTTTGTTGTAATGCCCAGAGTAAATCGCATAGTGATCTTCTTGACATATCACGTTTATCTTTATTCTATCAATTGCCCAACTGTAATTTGTTTACCCAGCATGTGTTATTTATCTTATGGAGAGACACCACTAGTGAACTGTGGACCCCGGTCCTATTTCCATCATATTGCTATCACCTGTTTACTTTACTCGCACTGTTTACTTTTACTCGCATACTTCTACTGTTTTCCACTCGATACGCTCATAACCTTTGTTTCAAGCAAACCGGTGAGATTGACAACCTCATCGCAAGTTGGGAACAAAGTACTTGGTTGTGTTGTGTGCAGGTTCCACGTTGCTACTGGCCGAAGATGAGTCAACAAGTGTCGTAAACGGCGCCCTTGTTGGAGTGTTATTAAGCCAGTCCACATCACCTTCAGTCGCATTGTCTGCTCTTCTCCTGAACGATAAACCTTGGTTTCTTAACTGAGGGAAAATCTTGCTGCTATATTCATCACACCTTCCTCTTGGGGTTCCCAACGGGCTGGACATTCAACTAGGCACCAACTCTTTTCTGGCGCCATCAACCCGCAATCAAGCTCTTTTCTGGCGCCGTTGTCGGGGAAGAGTGGAAGACCTCTGCAAGGGGACTTTTTCGCACACACATCCTTTACTTTGTTTTATTGTTTTGCTTTACTTTATTTATTTTACTTGCATCGTTATATCAAAAACCCAAAAAAATTAGAATCCTTGGTAGTTGTTATTTCTTTACTTTTAGTTCATCATGCTGTTCCCTAAGTACGTTCTGGAGGACCTCTCAGTAGGTAGTGGTTCAATTATTGGAAAAAGTAACATTGAGGAGTTCTTTAATCATATTAGTATGCATAAGGAAGTTGAGGAAAAATCTTTGGTTGAGATAGCTCCTAGTATTGAAGTTGCTTCTGCTTACTTGATTCACATGTTGGAAACTAGGTTTGCTAGTCTTAATCCTTTTACGCAATATATGTTCCTTAAGCTTCATGAAATTGAAGATCCTGAAAAGAAAGCCTTTATTTTGGAAGCTTTGCGCTTAGAATTTAAAGATGTCGTTAGTGAAGCTAGAAAAGTTCTTAAACGTTTTAATAAACTCGGTTCACCTATAAAGGTTATTAGTACAAACGATGAAGGAGCCAAAATACCTATACCTAGCAAGCTCTTGGGATTGTGTGAAGCTTTCAAAAATAATTTTGACTGGATCTGTCCCCAAAATCTTTTTAGTGATTTGAGTGAACCAAAGCGTGATCACAAAGGGTCTTCTAAAACTTATATGGATGAAATACAATGCCTTATTGACAAGACCTCTGCAGTTGATCTTAATGCTCCTTCTGATGTTACTTGATTCGCAATTTTCTGCGCCTACCTCAAAGGCGTTAAAGAAAAGCACTCTTGGGAGATAACCCAATGTTTTATTTACAGTACTTTTTCTTTTATTTGAGTCTTGGAAGTCATTACTACTGTAATGACCGCTCCTTATCTTGTTTATTTCATTGTTGTGCCAAGAGAAGCCTCTAATTCGAGTGAGGTAAAGATTTGGGGATGTTGCTGTCCTGAAACTGTTTTCGGTGTTGCACCGTAAAAATTCGTATAAATTATCTGTATATCTTTTGGACCTGCGATTTCTTGTGCATATGCCCCAGGTCATATCCAAACTTTCGTTAGTTGAACACTTTTTGATTTGAGCAACAAAAAACTCCTCAAAAATTCGACATTTGTCAGCTGTTCTGTTTTGACAGATTTCTGCCAATATTTGTGTTTGCCGCTTTATCACTTTCTTTTGAGTTCTTTTAATCATGGAACTTTTGGGGAAGCTGCTACAGTAGTATATGCTATATATGTGGTGGTTTTGGGTTGAAACCTGAAGCAAAAATAGGTTGATTATATGTTATGCTACACTAATGTTGCTAATAGAATTGTGTTTAGTTTTGTATGAAGGAAGTTTTCAAGTGTAGGGATTGGAGAATGATGAGATGAGTTGAAGAACGGACAAAAGCTCAAGCTTGGGGACGCCCATGCATCACCCCAAGAAATATCCAAGAAGTACAAGCGTCAAAGCTTGGGGATGCCCCCGAGGCACCCCTTCTTCATCGGCAAAAATTAGGTCACCTTTCAAGACACTATATTTTTATTGCTTCATGCACTATGTGTTTTTCTTGGAGCGTCAGTTGTTTTAGTTTTCTTAGTTAGTTTAGTTTGTTTGCTGCAATAAATGGTTGGACCCCAACAAATTTCCTTTGGAGGAAATGTACTCGTTTTCATTTGCCAAGAACACTCAGTTTTTCACTCTTATTTCAACGAGTGTTCTTCTTTTTCCGCTACTGCTTTTGGTTTTCATTTTCGCCTTGATTTGCGTTCAGACCTTGTCATATCTTTTCATCAAGGTGTATTTTTGCCTCTGATCTTAATTGGTTTTCATCAAAAGAGGTGTCTTTAAAAATTTCAAATGGTGTTGGAAAAGAGAAAAAGCTTTATGCAAAAAAGTGGTACAAGAAGGAGCTTGTGTAGACTGCGGCTTAGGCTTTTTCATGTCATGCTTAATGTCTTTTTGATAGTATGCTTAGTGGTTTTGCTGTAGCATGACTTGTCTCAAATAACTGAGATTGCTTAATGAGCATTTGAAAAAAATCATGCGTTGTTTTTATTGTATGGAAGCATTATTTTGGTTTTCTCCTTGATGCTTTATTTGGGTTGACTTGGCGCATGCTCACACATGTTAGACTCTTACAAAGTCGCCAATAGCCTCTATGATCATTTAGTTTTTGACTTTTGATGCCATCTTATGCTTCTTTTAATGTCGCTTTGTCGCTTTGCATGATTATGGCCATTATTGCTCTCTTAGTTGGTCGCTCCCAGTCTTTTGCTAGCCCTCGCCTTGTACTGAGTATGAGCTCTACTCGTGCATCCAACTCCTAAAAGCCAAAGTTTTCCATTGTGTCCACCATACATACCTACTAGCAATTTGCTATTCCAAGTAAATTTGACTTGCTTTTGTCTTCTCTTCAAATTAAACTCTTACCAGTGTTATGCGAAAATTGGTTAGTAAAGCTCTCACGAACCGGAAGGCACACTTTACTTTTTCCTGTTCTTAAAAATTTGACATTGTGGTCTCTTATGTTGAGTTGTTATGCTTGCAAGTTGTAAGTTGGATTCTAGCCCAACCATGCCGTCATGGGGCAAGCTTTCAACATTGCACTTCTTATTTGAGTTGATATCGTGATCTTTTGTTTATGGATGCCCGCGATGTGAAATGAGTTGGGAATCTTGTGGGGATCATGGAGTTTGTATATGTGTTAGGGAAACGCCTAGGCCGCCAATCTAAGCCATGCATAATTCATGGTGAAAATTTGCAGCATACCCATGGTGGACATTCGACTACGCATCTCAAAATAAAAAGCTATACAATTGGTAAATAAAAGAGATGTCGAGGTGTTCATTGTCTGCTTGTCCTGTCATTTTGATGTGGGCTTGTTCCATGTCATCGGGCACGTAGGTACCCCGTTGGCGGTTTTCAATGATACATATATACTTACAATGACAAGAGCCTTGTTTGGGACTCTAAGTTGAGTAGCATGAGGTTTGGGTACTCGTATTCACGGGACACGAGGTTTTTGACTTATGATTTGTCAAGCATATGCATCATAATTGTTCTCGCATTAACTCTAACCATTCAAGATGCTTATGATGGGGGCAATGAGAGCTCAAAGCCGGTAAGTAACATAATTTTTGAAGGTCTATAAAACTTGCAATCACTGCTTCCCTCTGCGAAGGGCCTTCCTTCTACTTTCATGTTGAGTCACCACCTTCTATCTTTATGCACCATAAGAGAGCAAAGTTGTCATTCTTAGTATAATGTGCATTGTCCCAAAGTTTTCATTGATTGATTCATATTGTTGGTTTCACTTGTTCTCAAATTATTTGTATCTAGTCGCCCTCTTAAACTTGAAGGTGTCCTATACATTTATGTTTTTCTCTCCATGAAGGACAAGCTGAAAACCATTTGTATGTTTTTCCTTAGGATTTGAACACACAATTGACTTTCATTGTTTCATTTTCATGATCTTTTGTTTGTGTTCATTTTCATGTTTACAACATGGTTGCTAAGTTCTTTATTGTCAAGATTATATCTTCATGCCCATGTTTTAAGTTCTTATGATCCCAGCTCACAAATGCTTACATATATGATCAAGATTGTGTAGGTGCATGTCACCTCAAAAATTATTCTTTTGTTATCACTTACCTACTCAAGGACGAGCAGGAGTTAAGCTTGGGGATGCTTGATACGTCTCCAACGTATCTATAATTTTTGATGCTCCATGCTTGTTTTTACACCATTTGCCTACTGTTTCGTTACACTTCGTGGCACTTTTATGCATTTTCTGGAACTAACCTACTAACAAGTCGCCACAGTGCCAGTTCCCTGTTTTCTGCTGTTTTTGTGTTTCAGAAGTGATACACAGGAAATATTCTCGGAATTGGACGAAACAAATTCCTGAAGTCTTATTTTTCCCGAAAGCTTCCAGAGATCTGAAGAGGAGACGGAGTGGGGCCACGAGGGGGCCACACACCAGGGCGGCGCGGCCCAGGCCCTGGCCGCGCCCCCTAGGTGTGAGACCACCTCAGTCCACTCCTGACGATGCCCCTTCGCCTATAAAGACCCCCCGACAGAAAAAACCTAAGTACCCGATCAATTTTCCAGAACACATCGCGATCCGCCGCCGCCGTCGACCCGAAGATCGGGAGGGTCCAGAAGCTCTTCCCGGCACCCTGCCGGAGAGGGGAATCGCCACCGGAGGTCTTCTTCATCGTCGTGCTTGCCTCCGGAGCGACGAGTGAGTAGTCTACCTTGGACTATGGGTCCATTGCAGTAGCTAGATGGTTGTCTTCTCCACCATGTGCTTCATGTTTAGATCTCATGAGCTGCCCTACATGATTGAGATCATCGTTATGTAATTCTACATGTTTGGTTTGTTGGGATCCGATGAATATTGGTGTTATGATTAAGTTGCTATACTGAAATATATCTTATGTTATCTCTATGTTGTTTATGATCTTGCATGCTCTCCGTTGTTAGTAGCTATCTTGGCCGAGTAGTTGCTAGTGACTCAAAGAGGGGGTATTTATGCTCGATAGTGGGTTCATGCCTCTATTTAACCTGGGGGAGTGACAAAAACCTCTAATGTTGTAGATGTGCTGTTGCTACTAGGGAGAAAACAACATTCATATGCTCAAGGGCATACGCTTTGTTTACATTACACACTTTGCTTAATGTAATTATATGTTGTTCGCAACTTAATACTTGTGGAGTTCTCGGATTGATTCGCCACAAGTGGATTATTAGTCATAGATGCAGTTGGATGGCGGTCTATGTATTTTGTTGTAATGCCCAGAGTAAATCACATAGTGATCTTCTTGACATATCACGTTTATCTTTATTCTATCAATTGCCCAACTGTAATTTGTTTACCCAGTATGTGTTATTTATCTTATGGAGAGACACCACTAGTGAACTGTGGACCCTGGTCCTATTTCCATCATATTGCTATCACCTGTTTACTTTACTCGCACTGTTTACTTTACTCGCATACTTCTACTGTTTTCCACTCGATACGCTCATAACCTTTGTTTCAAGCAAACCGGTGAGATTGACAACCTCATCGCAAGTTGGGAACAAAGTACTTGGTTGTGTTGTGTGCAGGTTCCACGTTGCTACTGGCCAAAGACGAGTCAACAAGTGTCGTAAACGGCGCCCTTGTTGGAGTGTTATTAAGCCAGTCCGCATCACCTTCAGTCGCATTGTCTACTCTTCTCCTGAACGATAAACCTTGGTGACGAGGGGTTAACTCGACAAATGTCCTAGATGAAGGACTTAGGATCGGGGGGATAGGGCGTCGGATGAACTCGAAGGTAAAGTTAGTCGAAATAGGTGTGTGATGAAAGTAAACTTTGGGTGTTAGACCTGGTTTGCTTTCAATCTGCCCTACACCGTCCCCTCCTGGCCCCTTTATATAGGTGGCCAGGTCTCAAGGATCGGGTAGGGTCCGATACAGATTACAATATCGACATACGGTAGGAACTCGTATTCGACTACCATTACAATTGGGCCTAGCCATACGGGCCTCAGGGGTACTCAACTAACGGGCTCTATTAGCTATACCCTTGTCAGTAGCCCCTGAGATTCTACCAGAATTGCAGATTCGGGTTGAATCTCTAATCTTCGACTTTGATCAATTCTTCAACTTCTTCTTATCTTCAAATCTTCGACTTGGTCTTTCGACTTATTTTCATGATATTATTTTGCAAGGGGTTTTGATGAACAAGCCTAACAACTCTGACGGATCAAGAGGTCAGTTAACTGCCGGAACAGATACTTGTCACCTACTTCAAATTCAATCCCCTTGGACTTGAATTCGGGATACCGGTCAAACCCATTCTTTTGCCGCATTTAGGACTTACAAAGAATGAATCCCAGTGGTTCTCAGGGTACCCAGTGCGTCCACCAGGATTTTCTTCGCGTCGTAGACACGGATACATACCAGCAGAGCGCATCCATGTGCGTATACCAGGCCACACAGGACGGATCCCGGGGTCTTACCTTCGCGACAAGTCACGACATTCGAGTTGCGTTGTGATAACGCAACTCGAGAATCTCATGTCGCAGTCAATTTTTGACTGAAAATATTCAGGTTTCTTTCAACCATAAAACTCGCTCCCGATGGGAGTAACACTCCTGCACTTATCCAACTCTGATGCTTTTACCAAGAAATATCGTCGGGTGCGCGCTCAGCGCTCCCGATGGGAGTAGCCCCCGAGGCTATAGTCGAAGAAGACTTTTTTCGAGTATAGGCTCAAAATATAGCGTAGTCCATCATACTTCAACTCGAGATACTTCAACTTCGAGATACTTGTAAGAATATCTTCTTGTCGAATACTAACCCACCACTTCAGAGAGAAGTTGTATGCACCATTCTTGAAAAGAATAACCCTCATGGCTATAATCGAAACTCCTTCGTATACAGTCTTGTGCACCTATTATGCACTTGTCGGCGCCATCTTTTCCTCTTTCTTATATTATCTTTTTTATTGCATCAATGAGTACGTCACTCCATACCATTGCGAACCGTTGCGTGGGCAGTACTGTAAATTTCTTAACTTTCGACCGTTAGTGGGCTTACCGTTTTCTATCTTTGCGCCACGTCTCAGCCCACGATCCTTCTCCCAGAAGATATATAAGGGGGATCGTGGGGAATCTTACTGTTTACCAGCTCTTTCTCTCCGCCGCCTCCATTGCTGATCTCCTCTTCCTCCGTCTCTCGCGCATAGCCCCCAGGCGCTCTGCGTATTAGATGCGCGTGAAACACCTGGCCACCAAGAACACCATGGCCAAGACCTCGTCCTCCACCAACTGGGTGCGCTCCACCATCACGAAGAAGGAGGTGGAGAAAGCCAGGGCGGATGGCCTCATCGCCGCCCAGGATTCCATCAAATTTCCAAGCACTGAGCGGATCCCGGAGCCCCCGAGCGGTTATCGGGTAATGTTCCTTGCTTTCCTCCTCCGCGGCCTTTCTCTTCCTGCCCACGAGTTTCTCCGTGGGCTCCTCTTCGTTTATGGTGTGCAGCTTCACCAGCTGACACCAAATTCCATTCTGCACATTGCTTGCTTCGTCACTCTTTGCGAGTCGTTCCTGGGCATTGAGCCCCACTTTCTTCTCTGGAGATCAATTTTTCGTCTCCGCCCCAATGTTGCGTTAGCTAGAAAACCCGAACTGGGCGGGGCCATCATTTCTGTGCGCCCTGAAGCACAATACCTTGAATTTTCTATGGCCGCATCTGTCCAAGGGTGGAGGACCAAGTGGTTCTATATCAAGGACCGCAAATCCTCTCCTGAAGACGAATACGGCCTACCTCCTTTTGATGCTTCCCAGGGTGTAAAGAAATTAGCTTCGTGGGATACGCTCCCCTCAGATGCGGAAGTCGAACAAATTCTTTCTCTTCTTTCTCGCATCAAAGCTTTAAAAGGAGGTCAAGGAGGCGCTTTATCGGGTATTCAACTCATGGCGTTTTTCATTCAACATCGAGTTCAACCCCTTCAACACCGCCTTACCAAACTTTGGAGTTACTCCAGCTTGGAAGATCCCACCCGCATCTCTGAAGATCTGATATCGAAAGAAGATGTCGACAAGCGAGTCAGGAATCTCACCAAGCTCACCAAAGAACATGCAGTTGCTGATTTGGCTGCTAATTTCTTCGACTCTGTGCACCCTATTCCTGAGGTATATATCTGCTTACTTCCTAACTTCTTGTTGTCGAGTTCCGTGTTTCTCAAACTATGTCTTCTTTTTCCTTACTTATTCTAATAATCGCATTTGTGTGCAGGAACACCAATTTCTCCTCTCAAGCCCCCCCCCTTCCAGAGGCAGGACCCCTTCCGGCTGATCTGGCCAGGTCTGTATCTGAAGCCCCCGAGGCTGATGACAATCACGACGGAGATGATGCCGAAGAATCAGAAGAGGATACTAGTTCGTCGACATCGCTTCCTCCTGTGCAGCCTGAAGACACTGGCTTGGACAAGAAGAGGAAACGAGTCGACGAGTTTGCTTCTTCGAGTTCCTCTTTGCGACAAGTAGTTGCGGAGAAATCTCCTGTCTTGACAGAAGATATGGATCTCTTCGACCTCCTGGCGTCGTAAGTCTTTTTATTTGAGTTCTTCATTTGCATCTTTTCTTGCCTTGTTTCCGTCATGTTACTTATAAATTTTTTGCTTCGCGCAGAGATGACGAAGAACCGTCAAAAGCTGCCACAGCTACTCCTTCAATTTCTCATGCTGTTAGTGATGAGCCCCTGGCTCAAGAAGTTGCGCCTAGGGTTACCAGGGCCTCTGTAAAGAAGGTTCCTGTGCCCCGAAACCCCAAGCGCGTGAAGAAAGCTAAAGAACCCAAAGTTTCTCTGGAAGCCCATGAATCCTCGGCTTCCCCCCATGATGTGAGTAATTTCTCCTGGCTTATCTCCCTTGCATATGCTCGCACTTCTTTCCCACTCTTTTTCTTTTTCTTCTCAGGCTTTATTGAAGAGATTTGTCGCCTTGGGTACCGAATGTGCTGAGTACCTAAAGGTTGCGAAAGCTTCCGAAGGTATGTTCTACATCCATTAATGGTTTTTCCTCCTTGCATATCTTGTGTTATTCATCTAACTTCCTCTCTTCTTCCATTGTAGCTGCTCTAGCAATAGCCAATGCCCGGATTGCGTCGCTGGAAGCGGAGCTCCGTGCTTCTCAGAAAGCTTACGATGTTGCGGCCACTGCCAAGGCAAATGCTGAGAAGTCGCAGAAATCTGCGCTTGGTAAGGCGAAGAAAGCTGAAAAAGCTTTAGCTGATGCCCACGAGGATCATGCCCAGCGAGAGCAAGCCATGGCGGAGCGTCTCCACACAATGTCCGCTGCTGCTGAAAGTAAGTGTTTCGCCTTGTCTCCTATTTTCGACTTTTGTTACACTGTTGTACTCGCTGACATTTTTCTCTTCTTTTTCTCTTCTATCTGCAGGATTTACCGGGGTATCTCCGTCGTCCCTGCCACCGAACGATGATCCTTTGATGACTGCGGTTAACCTACTCGAGGGGAACTGGATATCTATCCAGGAAACTTTCGAGTTAGTTAACCGCGTTTTATCACGATTGTTTGTCGGGTTGTGGCCGAAGAAAAGGGCAGCAGTTCCGAAGGACAACTTGAGTACTCTAGCCAAGTCCTTCGATACCACTGAAGACCCCACCCTCCAGTTGAAAGGGCTTTCTATCAAGCGTGGCGCCGAGGGTGCTATTGCACTGTCCCTTGCGCATGGTACGGACTTCGACTGGGAAAGGGTGAGCACTCCCCATGGCCGCACCCGCGATGAGATGAAGGCCTTTTTCAAGAAGGCGAAGAAGTTGGCACCTGCATTGGTGACACTTATTTCCCCTTTGGCATCCTCTGCGGCATCTGCTGCACCATCTCCAGCTGTGGAAGATCCAGTGCCGCCGTCAACTTCTGGCGAGGAATCGGCCGTGCCCTCTTCTGCCACGGAGCAAAATGCCGAGGTGGCGTAGACTCGGCTCTTTTGTAGTTTTAAGTTTCTCCTTTTTGAATGTAAAAACTTTTCACTTGCGCGCAACCCGAGAGCTTTAGTCATAGGGTTGTGATCTCATGTAAATATGTCTTTCTTTATAAAGTCCTGTGCTGCCTTTCTGAAATGTTTCTTCTTCCCTTTCTTTCGCTTTCAGTTGACGCATGTCGATGACCCTTTGACTGGCGGGCCTGCTCCTTTCTGTGCCAATACGTTGAATTCAAAGATTCCGTCGCCTCCTAGTCGATGCGATCAATGCGCAGAATATTCTTCAAGGATTTCTGACCTTGAGGTTCGCTTGACTTCAGCCAAACGCCAAGCTCAGATGGCGTTTGATAAAGCTAGCAAAACTTCTGCCCTGACGAAGCAGATATCGACTCTTGGTGATGAAGTGTCCAGCTTGACGGCAAAGATTTTGCATCACGAAGAATGCCATTCTTTTATTCTTGGTATCGTCGAATCCGCCTGTGAAATGTTGCGATGTAAGCTTCCTCTTGACTTATTTCCTTCGCTTTTTGCTCTGCTGTTACTTTTATGATATCCTTTGCCCTTATAGGCACTTGCTTGGATTTTGCTGCTGAAGATCGTCGAGTTACCGAGCGAAGTGCGGCTCTGGAAAAAATGTCCGCAGGTGTTGAAAATTTATGGTCTGATCCTCGATGCCGAAGCGCTATTGTGTTGCTTCAGGACCGTGCCCAGCATATTGGCGAGGCAGTGGATGGCTGTAGGAGAGCTCTCGTAACTATGCACTCGGTCATGCTTCCTCGCAATCCTCTGCCTGCTACTTTTCCATTGCTTCTTGATGTTTTTAGATCCAGCCAGCGAGTCCATCGGTTGATTGAACTGAACCTAGTGGCAGGTGCCAATTTTGCTCTTGGGTGGATACGCAAGTGGCAGCCAAGACTCAATTATAGTTCTATGTCGCTGAGCTATCCTCCTGGTGGGGCAAGCCTTCGAGTACACTTAGAGAGTACCTTGCAGCCTGCCCGACGCATTATAGCCAGGTTATTGCAAGAAGACTCCGCGTTTTTCCACGAGTTTCACTACTTAGACCCTTTAGGTGTAGATGATTCTGACAACCCGATGTTGTAAGGTGTATGTGGAATGCGAGAGTTTATTTATTTCGCGACTATAAGTCTGAAACTTATTCTCAGGGCGTTATTGTATGTTTCGTGCGTTTGTCACACTTTCTCTTTTTGAAAGACTCGTAAACTCGAATATGAGGAACGTTTCGTCTTTATTATACTTGTAATGTAAGATACATGGGGTGACCCAAGAGATCCGGCCTGTGACCTGTGTTCTGGATCTAGAGGGCATTGCCCCTGGTATAACTCATGGCTTTTACAACCGTATTGTTCTACTCTACTCTATTGTCTTTTGATGCTTATGCCGCCATGGCTTTCCCTTTTTCCTCTGCGTCTGTGTCTTCTCCTGATGCTCCTACTCGCGGTTTCTTCGTTTCGGGCTCCGTGACACATCCTTCGAGTAGCTGGATGCCCTCTGTAGTCGCGCTTTGTGCCTTTTCTGTATGGTTGGCTATTATGCCAAAATTTTGCGCCATCTTGTGGAACTCCCTGTCGCAGAGATCTGAAACTTCAAAACTTCCTTTCACTGTAATTATTCCTCTTGGTCCTGGCATTTTCAGTACCAAATATGTATAGTGAGGCACTGCCATGAATCGCGAAAACGCGGGTCGTCCGAGGATCGCGTGATATTGAGATGGCCAGTCCATGACTTCGAAATCTAGCTTTTCTCTTCTATAGTTTTGTCGGTTGCCGAAGCAAACATTGAGTGCTATTCGACCCAGTGGGTAATTGGCACTTCCTGGCACGATCCCGTGGAAGGAACAATCTGTTGGTTTCAGGAACTCTAGTGATATATGCATTGCTCGGAGTGTTTTTGCGTATATCAGGTTGATTCCACTCCCTGCGTCCATGAATATTCTGTCGACATCATACGCGCCGATTTGAGCTTTGAGTACCAAAGGTGCGTTTCCCGGCCGAGGTACTGTTATAGGGTGGTCTTCTCTGTTGAATTCGATTGGTTGTTCTGACCAGTGCAGATACTCCGTTGTGGCTGGCGGTGAGATGACTGCTAGGTTGACTTGTCGAGTTATACTCTTCTCTTCTTTGTTCGACTTGGGCACAGGTTGTATCATTGCTGTTATATGTACTTTTGATGGGACATATCCTTCGTCGTCGTCGTGTCCCTGGTTTTGCTGGTCTTGTCCTTGAGGAGCTCCGTTGTTTCCTTGCTGTTTTACCGGAGGATTGTTGCTTCCTTCAAATCCTTGTCGCCTTGCTTCGGTTTGCTTGTTTAGCGCTGCCTCTTGTAGTTTTAAGAATGTTGTGCAGTCTTTCATTGCGTGCCTTGATACTCGCTTCCCATCGACGAACGCTGAGTGTATATGACAAGGCCCATTGAGCATATCTTCTGGCGATGGGTTGTACTCTCTGGATTCTCTTGTAGGGAACTTTTTATAGTCCTCCTTTCCGTAGCTTCGATATCCCGAGCTTCTGCGATCACTTCCTTGATAGCTGTTGTCTTTGTAACCTGCGGCAACTTGCCTATGGGAGCCGTAGGTGTCGTAATTTCGGGGTCGTCTCCTTTGACTTCCATATCTGTTCCTTCTGTCGTCCTCTGGAGATCGCGTCCGCTTGTTGTTGCACGCATCTTCTCCATCTGCAAATCTGTTTGCTGTGTCCATGAGGTCTGACACTGTTTTCGGCTTGATTCTACCCATCTCCTCGACTAGGTCTCTTCGCCTTAATCCAATGATGAACGCATCTATTGCTCTTTCGTCTGAAACTTCGACTGCTGAATTTTTGATAAGGCTCCATCTTTGGATGTATGCCCGCAGTGTTTCGTCGCGTTGCTGCACACATGCTTTGACTTCTTCTATTGATGCTGGTCGTTTGTATGTCGACCTGAAGTTGCTTGTAAATTGCTTTGTGAGGTCTTCCCAGCTTCCAATAGATTCTTTCTCTAGTTTGCTCAACCACGACCTTGCTGCGCCGGTGAGGTGTAGTTGCAAACTTTGCATTGCTGTTTCTTTGGTTCCTCCTAATATTTGAACTGCTTGTAAGTAATCTGCGAGCCATGATTGTGGTTCCTGTGATCCGTCGTATTTTTGCTGATCATGAGGTAGCTTGAATCCTTTGGGGACTGGAGTGGTGCGAACCCTGCGGGTAAAGCACGATGCCCCCATCTCTTTTTCATCGTCTTCATAGTCGCGTTTTTCATTTGGGGATCGCGATCTTCGAGTTCCACCGTGCTGTTTTGGTGATGGCGATCGAGATTGGTGCTTGCTGCTTCTGTGCCGAGGACTGTTGTGACGGCGAGGTGATCTTGCTTTGTGCACTTCTTTGTGGTGATATGCTTCTTCTCCTTTTGCTGATAATTTGTGGCCCACCATGTTGAGTCCGTTCAGTGCCGCTCTATGCATATGTTCTCTAGGATCTCCTGGACTTGGTCGAGTTGTAAGTAGATATGCTTGCGCTGCTACTAGTGCTGCTTTAGGAGTTTTCGGTAGGATGTTTCCCTGCTCGTCGACCGATAGGAAGGACGAGTCGAGGTTTTTAGAAATACTTTGCCTATCGGAGTACTCGAGGTTATCGTACCTTGAACCGTGTCGACGATTTTTCCTTGCGTTTCTGTATGATGCGTCGCTTCGTGCTTTACGAGCAGCTTCACTAGCTGCAATGGCTGAGTCTTTTCTTCTCTGTATCTCTATCTTCTCCTTCGCTAATTGCTTTGCCTGCTGCCTTAGGGCGTAATGATACCCCAAAAGCATGTCTTTGCTAGAATTTGATGGTATTGGCGTGCCGTGTTCTACGGCTTCTCTTATTATCCTCCACTCGTCGACTGATAGTCGAATTTTTTCCCTGGCTGTGAGAGATTCTGCTATTTTCCCTTCTGCTAGGTGATTTGCTCCTCTGTCTATATTTGCTGGGTTTAGCACTGGGTTGTCATTTTCATCGAATTCTTCTGAGTTGTCTCCCACAATGGCGAGCACCTGGCATTATTTGCCGATGTTACTATTGAAGCTTGAGAAGATCGAGTCACCATCTTCAGAAAGCTCTAACCCTGTCCTCCATGTGTCTGTTGATTTGTCTGAGATATTGTCGGGGCAGATCATGAGATCATTGAGTTGGACTCCTTCGTCGAGTTTTTCCTTTGCTTTGTTGTCTTCTTCGATTTCTTTTAGCACTTCCTCTAGGCTGACCGGCGAGTTTACCTCGCTGGATGAGCCGTCGGAATACTCCGTCATTGCTACTGTTTCGGGCTCACTTGCCGACGGATTTTGTTTTGTTGGATCTGAAAGGCGAGATGAACCCGATGGCCCAATGAGGATGCTCAAACTTCCGATTGTCAACTCCATCTCTTGATTTTCGTCGACTTCTGCGCTGCTGTTGGCTAAAAGCGAAAAAGCCGTCGAATTCATGATTCCAACGCCCAAGTTCCCCACGGTCGGCGCCAATTGACGAGGGGTTAACTCGACAAATGTCCTAGATGAAGGACTTAGGATCGGGGAGATAGGGCGTCAGATGAACTCGAATGTAAAGTTAGTCGAAATAGGTGTGTGATGAAAGTAAACTTTGGGTGTTAAACCTGGCTTGCTTTCAATTTGCCATACACCGTCCCCTCCTGGCCCCTTTATATAGGTGGCCAGGTCTCAAGGATCGGGTAGGGTCCGATACAGATTACAATATCGACATACGGTAGGAACTCATATTCGACTACCATTACAATTGGGCCTAGCCATACGGGCCTCAGGGGTACTCAACTAACGGGCTCTATTAGCTATACCCTTGTCACTTGGTTTCTTAACTGAGGGAAAATCTTGCTGCTATATTCATCACACCTTCCTCTTGGGGTTCCCAACGGGCTGGACATTCAACTAGGCACCAACTCTTTTCTGGCGCCATCAACCAGCAATCAGGAACAAACTCTTGAAAAATTCCCTTTATTTTCTTCCGGATTATACTTTACATACATCAAACCCGTACCTTATGTTGCGTACAAAATAATTTTTCAAAATCTTGATAAATTCAAGACTTGGCATGATCGCCTTGGTCATCCTAGAATAGGTATAATGAGAAAAATTATTAGCAATTCTGTTGGTCATAATTTACCAATTAAAACATTTCCTAAGTCATCAGACTTTATATGCACCGCATGTGCTAATGGGAAATTAATTATTAAGCCAACCTACCTCAAAGTTCAAAATAAGTCACTTAATTTTCTTGAAAGAATTCAAGGAGATATATGTGGTCCAATACAACCTCTATCTGGACCATTTATGTACTTTATGGTGCTAATTGATGCATCTACTAGATGGTCACATGTGTGTTCATTATCAACACGTAACCATGCCTTTGCCAAATTAATTGCTCAAATTATCAAATTAAGAGCAAATCATCCTGAACACAGGATTAAAACAATAAGAATGGATAATGCAGTTGAATTTAGTTCACGCGCATTTAATAATTATTGTATGGCATTAGGTATTCATCTAGAACATTCCGTACCTTATGTGCATACCCAAAATGGATTGGCTGAATCTTTAATCAAAAGAGTAAAATTAATTGCTAGACCATTATTGCAGAATTGCAATTTACCAACCTCTTGTTGGGGACATGCGGTTTTACACGCCGCAGATCTGATACAAGTCAGACCTACTGCATATCATGAAACTTCCCTGTTTCAAATAGTACGAGGCAATCGGCCAAGTATTTCCCACCTGCGAAAATTCGATTGCGCTGTATACGTACAGATATCACCACCGCATCGTACCTCCATGGGCTCCCATAGAAAATTAGGAATCTATGTGGGATATAACTCTCCGTCAATTATAAAATATTTAGAACCCCTAGCAGGGGACCTGTTTACAGCCCGGTACGCTGATTCAATTTTTGATGAGGATCATTTCCCGGCATTAGGGGGAGAAACATACCACAAAGAATGCCAGGAAATAGATTGGAATGTAACAGATATCCAATCCTTAGATCCACGTACTAAAGAATCTAAATCTGAAGTTCAGAAAATAATAGATTTATAACACTTTGCAAACAACTTGCCAGACGCATTTACTGATCACAAAGGTGTCACTAAATCATATATCCCTGCAGTTAATGCACCAGAATGAGTAGAGGTACCAAATAAAACTACTCAACTCCCAATTGCAAATAAAAGGGGGAGAAATTTGGTCTCAAGGGAAAAGGCTTCTGTAAAGCCACCGCGGAAACAAAGAAAATCTATGACGGTAAATGCAAATCAACCTGAAGTTGATAGACACCAAGATGATGTTCAACATCAAGAACCTAGCATAAATGTGTGCACAAATTCTAATGCTGGGACATCGAAACAACCAGACTCCGTTGTTATGGGAAATCACATGGAGCCTGAAGAAGTTAATGAAATTTCCACAAACTATATCGATTCGGGAGAATCATATAATAGAAAGACTACACTTGTCAACACATATTTCTCCTCTAAAATTGCTAAAACCCTTCAACTGGATCCAGAGCCAAAATCTATGAAAGAGTGCCTGAAGCGCTCAGATTGGCCTAAATGGAAGGAGGCAATTGAGGTAGAACTGCGCTCGCTTAACAAAAGAGAGGTATTCTCTAAAGTAATACCTACTCCTCATAAAGTCTTCCCTGTGGGAGCTAAATGGGTTTTTGTTCAAAAAAGGAACGAAAACAATGAGGTGGTGAGATATAAAGCAAGGCTAGTAGCACAAGGGTTTACGCAGAGACCCGGTATCGACTACGACGATACATATTCTCCTGTAATGAGTGGAATTATGTTTCGATACTTAATATCATTGGCAGTACAAATGAATTTATCAATGCAGTTCATGGATGTAGTGACCGCTTATCTATATGGGTCACTCGATGCGGATATTTATATGAAAGTCCCTAATGGACTTAAAATTCCGAATCCAAATATAAATCGCAACATGTATTGTGTAAAAATACAAAAGTCACTCTATGGCTTAAAGCAGTCGGGTAAAATGTGGTATAACCGGCTTAGTGAGTTCCTTATCCATAAAGGATACTCAAATAATGATGATTGCCCATGCGTTTTCATAAAGAAATCCTTAAAAGGATTTTGCATCATCTCAGTATATGTTGATGACCTCAACATCATTGGCAACGCAACAGATATAACTGTAGCACACAATCATTTAATGGCGGAGTTTGAGATGAAAGATTTGGGAAAAACCAAATTCTGCTTAGGTTTACAACTTGAGCACCATCCCTCAGAAATACTCGTTTATCAGCCCGCATATATTCAAAAAGTTTTGGAAAAATTCAATATGGATAAATCATATCCATCCAAAACACCCATGGTCGTTAGTTCCCTTGATATGGAAAAAGATCCTTTTAGACCTAGGGATGATAATGAAGATTTATTGGGACCTGAGTTCCCATACCTTAGCGCCACAGGAGCACTAATGTACCTTGCTAATTGTACTAGACCAGATATTGCCTTCGCAGTAAATTTACTGGCTAGACATAGTGCAGCTCCAACAAAACGCCATTGGACTGGAGTAAAGAATATCTTCAGATATTTACAAGGTACTAAAGATCTTGGTTTATTCTATCAGAAAAATCAAGATATGACTTTGACTGGCTATACTGATGCTGGCTATCTTTCTGATCCCCATAATGCTAGATCACAAACAGGGTTTATATTTTTATATGGTGGAACTGCTATTTCATGGAAGTCTACAAAATAAACTCTAATAGCAACTTGCACTAACCACTCCGAAATAATTGCATTATATGAAGCCTCACGAGAGTGTGTGTGGCTTCGCAGAGTGATTAATCATATACAAACATCATGCGGTATCGGTTCATTAGAATCTCAAATTATTATCTATGAGGATAATGCCGCATGTGTTACTCAAATGCATATGGGATATATTAAAAGTAATATCACAAAACATATTGCTCCAAAACTGTTTTTTCCTCATGAATTACAGAAAAATGGAGAAATTGATATTTTGCAAACAAAATCTTGTGACAATCTTGCAGATTTGTTCACTAAGTCTTTACCAACAGCTGCATTTCAAAAATGCATTCATGGCATTGGTATGAGACGACTTAGAAATTTGCAAAGTTCAGGGAGAGAAATCTCCTAGGACTGAACTTAGTATTTACCATCCGATATCAATAGATTGTACTCTTTCCATATGAGTTCTCCATCGGATTTCTCATATAGATTTTAATGGTACAATTATTATACCAACAGTATATCAGATCCCTATATTTCTCCTTATATTTTTTCCATAGGATTTTGGAGGACATATATTGTACAAGATCATGTTTTCAAGCTTAAGGACTATTAAGACTTTCCAACACTCGAAGCACTGTGAAGAATTTCAAGACATGGAAGCCTTCAAAGACAGCATTGTCTAAGGGGGAGTGTTAGGAATTAATTAGCGTTAACTAATTAATCAATGGATTTGTCCAAACCACTGTAATAGTGAACCATCACTGTGTCTTTTGGAAGTGACGCAAACTTTGTAACCGACATTGTAAAGCACCTGTTGGGGACCTATATATATATACCCCACAGTCACAATCAATAGAATCACTTTTCCCCTTCAATCTGTGTACTTCTTCAGTTTGGATGGCTGCGGATTTGTGGAATTAAAATGTGCTGCATGGATTCCATCAACGCCACGACAAATCAATTAACCTAGAGTAAGTACAATAAGATCCACTCAGCAGGTTATAAGGCTGCTCATAGTGGGGAGTAACATAGAGTAGTGTCATGCAGATGTTATTAGTCTATGTTACTACCTTCATAGTGGAGAATAACATATGTGTAGTGTCATGCAAGACATTATTTATTAGGTTATAGACTCATTGTGTATTAGGGTGTGTGATGTTACAGTAACATAATATGTTACCACAACACTCTCTTTCCTCACTTAATAGCATGCCATTTCATCAAAATGCATTGGAGTGTGTGATGTTACTAGCTATGTTACTCCCACTGTGAGTAGTCTAAGGATTAAACTAGTATTTTTATGATGAGGTGGAGATAAGAGAAGAGGAGAGAAGAGGAGTGGGCTCTTATGCAAGAGCCACGTGCTCCTAGACACTTTGTGAGAGTGTCATGTGGGCCATGTAGTCATAAAGTATCATACTCTTGCAACTAACTACTCCCTCCGTCCCGGTGTATAGGTCCTGCGCGTAGTCCTAGATCGTTATTTTGAGCAACATAATACAAGTTATATACTACAATATATATATATTATTAGAAATTTCAAACATTGTACTTTCTAATGATATAATTTTTATGTTATAAAATTTAGATTATATTTGTCAAAATAATGATCTAGGGATACGTCCGGATGGCAATGGGGCCCCGAAACCCGCAAACCCGACGGGTACCCGTCTTAAATGGGGAGGGTTTGGTAAAAAGTTGGACCCACCAGATCTAATGGGGTGGGTTTGGGGGTGGCAAACCCGCACCCGCAGACCCACAAACCCGCTCTAAGCCCTAATCCTATACCTAATAATCCCATGCCTAAGTAGTAACCACATGTCCATGAGCTATAAACCACACAACCCATGCGGCGACACACACACAACACATAACACATACACGCGATGGAATCTGGAGTCCTGGAGACAACACACGCTTGCACACCATCACTACATCAAGACGTCACACGCAGGACATGGGGACAAGGCGGGTACCCATTGGGGCCCCAAACCCGACGGGGTCATGGGTCTGGTAAAAAATAAGACCCGCCAAGTTAAATGGGGCGGGTATGGAGGGGCCGGACCCGGCCCCAAACCCGGCGGGTGTACGCGAAAGACTTATACACCGAGACGGAGGGAGTATTACACTTGTTGACTATAATAATGGCTATAAATGACATGTCAGGGTCTTATAGCCAGCAGCTGACTCTACTATTGAACTTGCTCTAACATGTCGTCCATTCAATATTTATTGAATACTTAATGCGGGTTAGTGGCAGGGCTGCACTTGTAGGCGCTCGAGATGTAACAACACACGTGAGAAAGGTGGACACAAGGTTTTTGCATAGCAAAAAGGAACAACTGCTTTTCATTTTCTTTCCACTTATTTGTAATTCAGTTATAGAGATTACAAATAATCCTAAAAATATAGAAAGAGATTTCTCACGAAAGATTTAAGTGGGAGGAAAATAGAACTTGATGAGGTTATTGAACATGAGCAAGATGAGTAAAGTAGTGCAGCTCCGGAAAATGTTCTGGAAGCGGCAACTGCGCCCATGGCTCCCGCACCTACAATTTGTTGTAGTACCAGACATCAAAGTTCCTATTTAACCAAGTTGGTCGTAATCAAATAGCAAGATTTGAGGATGGGATATTATTAAATAATAGTAACCGACAATATACAAAGAAGCAGTGATGAGCCCTGACTTCGTCATATGGATTATTGTAGCAACAATTACATATTGAGATATGATAGTTGAATACATGAAACAACGTTCCTCTACCGAAATGCACACCAAGGACGTGTACCTGACACGACCCAATGGGTTTTGTTGATTCAACAGTTGCTAGATATGCATGCAAACTTCTATGATAGAAGTAAGCATAGCGAAGTTGGAATCTTCAATGATGAAAATGTTAAAGTGTTAATTTCATCAAGATATTTGAAGATGCTTATATTTACAAAAAAGTAAGTGGGAGCGCTGAGACATATTTCTAATACGTTATGTAGATGACATATCGTTTATTGGAAATTATGTGTTTTTCTTGATATTTATTAAGTTTTCATTAAAATTGGATTTTTGATAAAAGACTTAGGTAAAACCAGAATATTAAGCATCAATATCTATGCAGATAGATTGAGGCACTAATATAGTTTTGTCATAGTACATAGATGAAATATTGAAGTTGTTCAATATGGAAACAATAAGAACGGTTCTTGTTGCATGGAAGAGGTTGGAGCAAGAATCAAGTGTTTTGACACTTGATGAGTGAAACCATAAGAATGATTTTATCAATCTTGTATACCATGATATATAGATCCAGATGTGTCCGATAATCTAAAGGTTACGAGTATTCATATGATGATCGCTGGACAATAGTAAAGATATTCTTATGTACTTTAAAAGAACTAAGAATATGTTATATATGCAAAAGTGACAAATAACTCATTGCAATGTGTTACATTGGCTTTATCACATATACATGTGAATTTTATCTTAATTTTAGGCTATTTGTTCTGAGTTATAAGGTGGCACAATAAGATGGAAGAAAGTTCCATGATGACTTGGATGAGTTCCAATGTTAAACATTATGACGGATGCTACAACGAAGGCTAAGTATATAACTGCTCTAGAAGTAGCAAAAAACTGCATATAGTTCTAAGTGTGCTAGTACTATATAGTTCTATTGTACGACAATAGTGACAATATAGTCTCGGCAAAGAAACAAAGGTCTCAACATAAGACCAAGTTTATACGAGGCTATCTCATACAAGATAAGTAATGCGTGCTGACGCAAAAGATATGCAAATGCACATGGACCTGAAAGTGTCAGACCCGTAGATAAGGTTTACCACGTGCAACGCGTATAAATAACACCGGAATGCCATAGGTGTTAAAGGCGCAAGCATGACTAGATTATTGACTCTAGTGCAAGTGGGAGACTAAAGGAAATATGCCCTAGAGGCAATAATAATATTGTTATTATTATATTTCTTGTTCATAATAATGTTTATATTCCATGCTAGAATTGTATTAAGCGGAAACATTAATACTTGTGCGGTTTATGAACGACACCGTGTCCCTAGTATGCCTCTACTAGACTAGTTCATTGATTAATGATGGTTAAGGTTTCCTAACCATAGACATGAGTTGTCGATTAATAATGAGGTCATGTCATTAGGAGAATGATGTGATGGACATACCCAAATTAAGCACATCAATTAGATCGTGTCATTGTGTTCACAATTGCATAGCTTTTCCAATGTCAGTATCCTATTCCTTAGACCATGAGATAATGCCACTCCCTAGTATCGAAAGAGAGATTTGAGGTCATCAAACGTCACACTATGAAAGGGTGATCATAAAGGTGTCTATCAGTTAATCAGAAAGTACTTGTTGGGTTGCATGTATCGAGATTGGGATTTGTCCCTCCCATGTCGGAGAGATATACTCCGGGCCCACTCGGTAATCAATATCATACACTGTTTGCAAACATGTGATTAATGAGTTTAATCATAGGGTGATATTGGATTGCGGAACGAGTAAAGAGTACTTGCTACGAACAAGATTGAACTAGGTATGACGATGCCGACGATCGAATCTCGGGCAAGTAAAATATCGCGAGACAAAGGAATTCGTATACGGGATTAATGAATCCTGACATCGTGGTTCACCGATAATGATCTTCGTTGAATATGTGGGAGTCAATATGGATTTCCAGATCCCGCTATTGATTATTGATGGTGATCATGTCTGCACATTCTCGAACCCGTAGGGTCACACACTTAACGCTCATCGACGCTAGGGTAGTTCGGTTTTTATGGAAATTGTTTTAGAGAGTTATGGAATTGTTCCGGGGAGAAGATTAATGATTTATTAATTAGTTGAATTAATAAATGTTAATACATATATTTATTTACTAGAAATAAATAGGGCTAAAAAGTATTCCACGAGAAGTTTGCTAATAGGCCAATTTTGTAGTCCATCTAGACAAACAACTAATAAAGAGGTAAAAAGGAAAAAAGCAAAAGAAAGAGAAAAAAGAAGGCGCAGCAGTTGGGCCGGCCAGCCCCGCGCCCCGCGCGCTGTGCACTAGCTGCCGCTGCTGGGCCGCGTTGGCTAGGCTGGGCCGGCCACGCCAGGAGGCTCCGTGCCAGTGCCTGGGCCGGTCGCTCGCCTGGTGCCCCGGCCGGTCGCTCGCCAGGAGCGCCTCGACGCTCGGCAGGAGGCCGTGCCAGAGGCCGGGCGCTCGAGCGCGATTGTCGATCGCCAGATGCGGTGCCTTCCAGGCGAAGGCAAGTGTAGACTTGGTTCGCACGACACATCTCCATGCGGACACATATAAAAGGAACAGACCGGTGACCGATTTAGGTTTGACCTAATACTGAAAACTGTTTCAGCCGGCATCGTCTCTGTCTTTTGTAGTATTTTTTTGCCCTCATTTGACTAGATATTTATCAATCTTCTTCCACCTCACGTGCGTAGGTGAAGCCCTGTCCGCATATACTCTCCACCATAAGCACCACGCCGTCGTGCTGCTGATCCCATCTACTACTCCATCACACCTTGCTGGACCGAGGAGGTGGAGACGTCGTTGCGCTGTACGTGTGCAACGCTCGGAGGCGCCGCCCGTTGTGACGCTTGGATCAGACCAGATCGCGAGAAGGAGACGCTAGTACGACTACGCCGGGCATATTCATCTGAACGTTTTCTCTATGCGATCTACAAGGGTATGTAGATCCAATCTCTCCCGCTCGTTATTTTGCATCTCGTAGATCAGATCTTGGCTTGTTCTTGTTCGTCTTCGTAGGAATTTTTTTGTTTTCTATGTTCCGAAACCCTTCATCATCTCCTCCTCGAACGCGTCGATGTCATTGCCGTCAGACCCGGTGATCACCAGGTCGTCCACGTACACCCCGACGACGAGAGTCGAGGCACTAGTGTTTCTCCTATATACCGCATGCTCGAGTGGGCTGCGCTTGAACCCTAGCAAGGTGAGCAACGCGTCCAACTTGGCTTTCCATGCGCGTGTGAAGTCTACGCACGCCTCTGTTCTTGTAGACAGTGTTGGGCCTCCAAGTGCAGAGGTTTGTAGAACAGCAGCAAGTTTCCCTTAAGTGGATCACCCAAGGTTTATCGAACTCAGGGAGGAAGAGGTCAAAGCTATCCCTCTCAAACAACCCTGCAATTATGATACAGAAAGTCTCTTATGTCCCCAACACACCCAATACACTTGTCAGATGTATAGGTGCACTAGTTCGGCGAAGAGATAGTGAAATACAAGTAGTAGTGATGATTATAAGTAGTAAATGTAATCTGAAATAAATATCGCTGCAAGCAAACATGTAACAAAACAGAAAGTAAATGGTGTGCAATGCTTGGAAACAAGGCCTAGGGATCATACTTTCACTAGTGGACACACTCCCAGCAAATATAACATAATTGAACCAATAGATACTATCACCAATATGCAACTCAAAACAATTCTCCAATGGAAAACGAACACTAATCATGCGTAGGGCTACGAAGCACTCCTCAAAGTCCGTATGTACCCAAACTAGATTGTCCCACACTATCACCGTGAACGCACTAGATGGTTCCAACAAACACCAACAATTCATAGAGACATTAACCAAAAAGACACACATAATGAGCACACTAGTCACCTTCCCATTACGATACGAGGTGTCTCCGGAGTTTACAATAATAAAGCACGGGAGTAGCATAATATCTGAATAATAACATCTACCAATTCAACTAGATACAAAGCTCACGATCACATAAAGATCACATCATGGGAGAGAGAGGTGAACCACATAGCTACTGGTAGAGCCCTTAGCCCCGGGGGAGAACTACTCCCTCCTCATCATAGGAGACAGCAAGGTTGATGGAGATGGCGGTGAGGTCGATGGAGACGGCGGAGACGGCGATGTAGACCGATGGAGATGGCTCCGGGGTACTTCCCCGTCCCGGCAGGGTGCCAGAATAGAGACTTTTGTCCCCAGAAATTTGTCTTCGACGGCGGTGGAGCTGCGGAACTGTTCTGGGAAAAACGCCGATTGTTTTAGGGTTTTCCATCGGGAGGCTCTTTATAGGCGAAGGGGCGTCGTCAGAAGTGGACCAGGGGCTCCTCACCATAGGTGGGCACGGCCAGGGCCTGGGCCACACCCCCTGGTGGTGAGGGCAGCCTCTGGCCCCCCTCTGGCTCTCGTTCGGTCTTCGGTCCTCTTCCGGGAAAAATAGGAGTTCTGGAACTTGTTTCGTCCAATTCCGAGAATATTTCCTGTGTTGCTTTTCTGAAACACAAAAACAGCAGAAAACAAGGAACTGGCACTGTGGCATCTTGTCAATAGGTTAGTTCCAGAAATCGCATAACAAACGCCACAAAGTGTAACGAAACATAAGGCAAATGGTGTAAAAACAAGCATGGAGCATCAAAAATTATAGAAACGTTTGAGACGTATCAGCATCCCCAAGCTTAAGTCCTGCTCGTCCTCGAGTAGGTAAGTGATAACAAAAGAATAATTTTTGAGGTAACATGCACCATCACAATTTGATCAACGAGGTAGAGCATTGAGTGCTGAGATCAAAGAACTCAAAACATGGGCATGAAAGACATAATCTTGATAATAGAAACTTAGCAACCATGTTATAGCATGAAAAGAAACACAAAGGAAAGATCATGAAAATGAAACAATGAAAGTCACGTGTGTGTTTCAACCATATGGAAAACATAACAAATGGTTTTCAGCTTGTCCCTCATGGAGTAGCAAAACATAAATGCATAGGACACCTTCAAGTTTAAGAGGGCGACTAGATACAAATAATTTAAGAACAAGTGAAACCAACATCATGAATCAATCAATGAAAACTTTGGGTCAATGCACATTATACTCTTAATGACAACTATGCTCTCTTAGACGGTGCATAAAGATAGAAGGTGGATACTCAACATAAAAGTAAAAAAATGCCATTCGCAGAGGGAAGCAGTGATTAAACATGTGCTAAAGCTTTTCATTTGTAAAACAGAGATAAAAATTGGATTTTGAGAGGTGGTTGTTTCATGTCAATGACTGGCAATGGGGTCTTACTATCTTCCATAATAAACAAGTGAGAGCGGTTCCGAGTTCTTTGAAAATTTGGCACATTGATGCTCTTTTATAAAGCTTTGGCACTCCTTCCCACATTTTTTTTCCTTTCTCAAACCATGGCTAACCGATTTCATCGGGTGCCCACCAACATTCACATACCATGGAGGAGTGTCTTTTTTTCTTTTTTAGAAATAGATTACAATGGTCTGACCAGCTCCCTTGCAAAATTAATGACGAGCAGATGAAGCTGCCTAGTCGAGGGATACTTAATTTAATATGGAAGATAGCAATTTCGACCACTACGTCCTCATGAGCTAAAAACAGTGGCACAAAATGAGAAGTGTCTTGAAGGTTTTTGAAAGGTAGCACATGAAAATTTACTTGGAATGGCTTACAAATACCATGCATAGGAATTTATAGTGGACTCATTGGCAAACTTGGGTTTTGGGAGTTGGATGCACGAGTAGAGCTCATACTCTGTACAAAATGAGAGCTAGCAAAAGACTGGGAGCGACCAACTAAGAGAGCAATAACGGCCATAATCATGCATAGCGACAAAACATCATTGAAAGAAGCATAAAATGGTATCACAAGTCAAAAACCAAATGATCATAGAGGCTATAGGCGACTTATTTTATAGTCAACATGTGTAAGCATGTGCCAAGTAAACCCAAATAAAGCATCAAAGGAGAAAACCAAATTAATGCTTCCAAATAATAAAAACAACGCATGATTTTTTTCAAAGGCTCATTAAGCAATCTCAGTCATTTGAGACAAGTCATGCTACACAAGCTCCTTTTTATACCACCTTTTTGCATGAAACTTTTTCTCTTTTCCAACACCATTTGAACCTTTTTGAAATAACTTTTTTGATGAAAACCAACATGGAACAGAGGTCAAAATACACCTTGATGCAAAGATAAAACAAGATCTGATCAAAAATCAAGGCGAAAAACAAAAGCTAAACGCAGTAGCAGAAAAAGAGAACACTCGTTGAACGAAAAGAGTGAAAACTAGAGTGTTCTTGGCAATGAAAAACGGAGTTCATCTCCCTCCAAAACAACATGATGTGATCAAACCGTTTATCACAGCAAACAAAACAAAAGGAAAACTGAAAGCAAAAATAACTGACGCTCCAAGAAAAATGCATAATGCATGAAGCAATAAAAATATAATGTGTTGAAAGGTGACCTGATTTTTGCCGATGAAGAAGGAGGTGCCTCGGGGGCATCCCCAAGCTTTGACACTTGTACCTCTTGGATATTTCTTGGGGTGACATGGGCATCCCCAAGCTTGAGCTTTTGTCCATTCTTCATCTCATCTCATCATTCTCCAATCCCTACACTTGAAAACTTCCTTCATACAAAACTCAACACAATTCTATTAGCAATGTTAGCATAAGCATGATAGTAAATCAACCCTTTTGGTTCAGGTTTCAACTCAAGCCCACCACATATTAAAGCATCTACTACTGTAGCAACTTCCTCAAAAAGTTCCCAGATCAAAAGAACTCAAAAAGAAAGCGATCGAGAGGCAAACACAAATAGTGGCAGAAATCTGTCAATATAGAACAGCTGACAAAGGTCTATTTTTTAGAGGGTTTTCTGTTGCTCAAATCAAAAAGTGCAAAACTAATGAAAGTTTGGATATAACCTGGGGCATATGCAAAAGAAATCGCAGGCCTAAAAGATATTCTGAGAATTTTCACGAATTTTTACGGTGCAGCACCGAAATCTGTTTCAGGACAGCAACTTCCCCAAATCTTACCTCCCTCACATTAGAGGCTTCTCTTGGCATAAAAACGAAATAAAAATGATAAGGAGTGGTTATTACAGTAGTAATAACTTCCAAGACTCAAATAAAAGAAAAAGTACTGAAAGTTAAATATTGGGTTATCTCCCAAGAGTGCTTTTCTTTAACGCCTTTGAGCTAGGCGCAGTAATTTGCAAAGATGCTCATGTAGGCACCATAAAAGAGCTTAAGGCAAAGGCGCTATATAGGAACTTAAAGCAAGAGAGAGCATCAAAAAGCATATATGAAACACATTTAAATCTAAACCACTTCCTATGAAAAATAGTCTTGTAGAGAGACAAGTCATGAAAGCGCAAAGCAAAAAGCATAGGAAGGCAAAACAAGTACAACTTCAAGAATTGCAACATAAAGAGGGGAAACTCAATATTGTTCAGATCCATCAAACCATGTTTCCCTCTCTCATAGTAACTTTCAGTAGCATCATGAATAGAACTAACAATATAACTATCACATAAAGCATCCCTATCATGAGCCACATGCATAAAAGAATTAATACTCCCCACATGAACAATCGTAGTAGGAGTAGATCCAACAGAATAATTATTCTCATCACCATAATCATAAAAAACAGGAGGCATATTGTAATCATAACTAATTTTCTCCTCAAAAGTAGGTGAACTGAAAATATTATACCCATCATCATAACCATCATAAACTAGAGGCTTAGTATCATCACAAGCTAGAGAACAGCTATTTCGCAAAGCATATTCATCAAACATATCATCATAAGAGAGAACATGGATAGTACTAATGGTACAACAATTATTAACCTTAGAATTGGTACCAAAAATATTTTCAATATCAAAAGTAGAGTGCTTTTCCCAATCATGATCACTAACATAGGTAACAGGCATAGGAACATCATCCCAATCAGAATTATCATAATCTATAGCGGGATCATAATGCTTAGGGGAAAATACCGTGTCCTCTCGCCTTTTACTCCTCTTCTTCTTCTTCTTCTTCTTCATACTCTTCTTACTCTCTCCTTTAGGAGGGAGAGACTTGAAGGGCATCTTCTCCACATATCCTTTAGGAGGGAAAGGCATCTTCTCCACATAATCTGGTTTACTGACAGAAACAACAGAAGAAATTTGGAGGATTCCTCCTCACTATTAATAAGATAGAAACATCTATTAGTCCTGTCATAGCTTGGCAAAACATCATGTTTTATAAGATTTTGTATGTAAGTATTTGCGAGGCAATCTTTAGCACAATAGAGACAACAACCACGAAGGGTGCTATTAATATCAACATCTCTCATATCAACCAAAGAAATCTTTCTAGATATCTCTTCACACTCCAAAAACAAAGTAAGCTCATCATGCTGATTGAGAGTAATCTTGTCATCACAATACAAATTTATGGTACTCATTCGATTAAATGGGCATCGAAAATTAAAGTGACCCGTTTTATCGCAAAGTTCACAAAGAAAAGGATAAAGCTCACAAACCTTTTCACCAAGCTCATCTAGAGCCCTGAGCCACATTCGGGTTTCTTCATTTGCGTGGTGGACACAATAATCTTCCTTGTTGTAGCTCTGTTCACAAGGTCTATGTACTCCACAAAAATTAACATGCTTATAGGGAATAGAACTTTCAGAAGTTTGAGCATGTTTATTACAATCATCAACAACAATATCACTTTCTATGCGAGTGTCCTTAAAAGGTTCATGATACACGTCCCCATTTCCTTTAGGAACATTAATATGGGAAGCAAAGGTTTTAAAGCAATCATAATTTGAGGATCAAGACCATACTTAGCACTAAGCTCTTGAAAATCAGCAGTTTCAGCGAAAGACTTAATACAATCAAACTCGTAATTCATACCCGATCCTTTACCTTTGTCGCTATCCCAACCTTCAATATTGTTTTGAATTGTTTCAAGCAGACCCCACTTGGTGTCAACATCCTTGCTTGTTAAAGACCCATCAAAGCATGCATCTAGATAGTCCTTGTAATATCCTGAAAGCCTTGCATAAAAATTATTAATAACAATATTATGGGGAAGATCATGAATAGGACATTTGTGCATTAGTAACTTCAATCTTCCCCACGCTTGGGCAATGCTTTCTCCCTCATGCGGATGAAAATTATAAATGTAATTCCTATCTTTATAAACATCACTAGAAGGATAGAACTTAGAATAAAAGAGAGGTACAATTTCCTCCCAATCAATAGGCCAGCCATCCTTCAATGTTTTATACCATTCCGCAGCTCTGCCCTTCAGTGATAAAGAAAATAGCTTCCTCTTAACTTGGTTCATTGAAATACCTGCACACTGGAACAACTCGCATAATTCATGTATAAAGAGCAAATGATCACCAGGATGGACAGTTCCATCTTCTAAATAGTAGTTATTCATAGCACGGTCGACAATCTTCATAGGTATTTTAAAAGGATGAGGAGCACAAGCATCATTAGAAACATCACATATGGGAGATAAAATATCATCAGAGAAAACTTTCTCCACTAAAGCTGGGGAACTAAAAATATCATGCTTAACAAAACCAGCTTCCCCAAGCTTAGACTTTTCTATAGCATTAGCAATAACGGTATTCAAAGCATTCGTACTAATAACATTGCTATGCGAAATAAGCTCCAAAGGTTTTTCAATTTTCTCTTCAAATCTAAACTCAGGAAAAAGACTAAAGAACTCTTGAAAAAGACTAAAGAACTCTTTACTCTCCATTAAGCCTAACTAGTGAAAATAAAAAAAAGAAACAAAAAGATATAATTGCAGAATCTAAAGGAAATAACTTCGAGCACTCACACAGGAGGATGCGAGTACCTTTTACCTTACCTCCCCGGCAACGGCGCCAGAAAAGAGCTTGAAGTCTACGCACGCGTCTGTTCTTGTAGACAGTGTTGGGCCTCCAAGTGCAGAGGTTTGTAGAACAGCAGCAAGTTTCCCTTAAGTGGATCACCCAAGGTTTATCGAACTCAAGGAGGAAGAGGTCAAAGCTATCCCTCTCAAACAACCCCTGGAATTATGATACAGAAAGTCTCTTGTGTCCCCAACATACCCAATACACTTATCAGATGTATAGGTTGACTAGTTCGGTGAAGAGATAGTAAAATACAAGTAGTAGTGATGATTATAAGTAGTAAATGTAATCTGAAATAAATATCGCTGCAAGCAAACATGTAACAAAACAGAAAGTAAACGGTGTGCAATGCTTGGAAACAAGGTCTAGGGATCATACTTTCACTAGTGGACACACTCCCAACAAATATAACATAATTGAACCAATAGATACTATCACCAATATGCAACTCAAAACAATTCTCCAATGGAAAACGAACACTAATCATGCGTAGGGCTACGAAGCACTCCTCAAAGTCCGTATGTACCCAAACTAGATTGTCCCACACTATCACCGTGAACGCACTAGATGGTTCCAACAAACACCAACAATTCATAGAGACATTAACCAAAAAGACACACATAATGAGTACACTAGTCACCTTCCCATTACGATACGAGGTGTCTCCAAAGTTTGCAATAATAAAGCACGGGAGTAGCATAATATCTGAATAATAACATCTACCAATTCAACTAGATACAAAGCTCATGATCACATAAAGATCACATCATGGGAGAGAGAGGTGAACCACATAGTTACCGGTAGAGCCCTCAGCCCCAGGGGAGAACTACTCCCTCCTCATCATAGGAGACAGCAAGGTTGATGGAGATGGCAGTGAGGTCGATGGAGACGGCGATGGAGACCGATGGAGATGGCTCTGGGGGCACTTCCCCATCCCGGCAGGGTGCCGGAACAGAGACTTCTGTCCCCCAAAATTTGTCTTTGACGGCGGCGGAGCTGCGGAACTGTTCTGGGAAAAATGCCGATTGTTTTAGGGTTTTCCATCGGGAGGCTCTTTATAGGCGAAGGGGCGTCGTCAGAAGTGGACCAGGGGCTCCTCACCATAGGTGGGCGCGGCCAGGGCCTGGGCCGCGCCCCCTGGTGGTGAGGGCAGCCTCTGGCCCCCCTCCGGCTCTCGTTCGGTCTTCGGTCCTCTTCCGGGAAAAATAGGAGTTCTAGAACTTGTTTCGTCCAATTCCGAGAATATTTCCTGTGTGGCTTTTCTGAAACACAAAAACAGCAGAAAATAGGGAACTGGCACTGTGGCATCTTGTCAATAGATTAATTCCGGAAATCGCATAAAAACGCCACGAAGTGTCACACAACACAAGGCAAATGGTGTAAAAACAAGCATGGAGCATCAAAAATTATAGATACGTTTGAGACGTATCAGCGTGGCGCTTGTCGAAGCCCATATAGCGCCTTGCACAATCGCATCATGCATTGCGGGTTCTTGTCATCAACGAAGCATGGAGGTTGATGGACATAGACCTCCTCCTGCAGATCGCCATTGAGAAAGGCGCTCTTGACGTCCATGTGATGAACTGGCCAGCCGCGGTGCACGGCGAGCGCTAGCAGCCGATGCACCGTCTCCATTCGCGCCACTGGCGCGAACAACTCGTTGTAGTCCATGCCTTGCCGCTGCGTGTACCCCTTCGCCACGAGATGTGCTTTGTGTGAACCTGAACCTTAAATTTGCCTAGACAAAACACCTCACTCTTAAGGAATTAATCATAAGACCTGGCATTTGTTCTGAGAGACAAAGAAGGAACTTCAGGTTTCTAGCATTTTGAAAGGCCCCCTCAAAGATTTTTTTTTGTTTCATCTACATATATATTGAAGAATGACTATGGCATTCTCGTGCAAATATGGAACTAACCAAGTAATCAAGCCACCCCGTTGTGCATTTTAACCATGACACTCATGAAATCAACAACAATGTTAAACAAAATGGGGGCGTCAACACTCCCCTCACGTGTGGCTCCCTCGGATCTAAACGTGGACCGAAAGAGCTAGGCTATATATTTATTTTAACAAGAAGAACTATTCTGATCACCACAACCAACTGATGGAGTGATCCGCAATGTACAAATTTGGAAAACTGCAGCCATGGTTATGAGCTGGTATATTTGGTGGTCGAGAGTAATAATCAAGAACCAGGGCACCAATACCAACGCCGTAGAGAAGCCAAAGAACCATTACAGATATCAGAGTTATCTTGGTAAGTGTTCAACTCTCAAAGGTAATGGGAATTTGACATAGGAAGATGTGTGGAATAAACCTGTAACGGAAAATTATGCTTTGATGCATTCTTCCTGTTGGATTATGGGGAAGGGGCTATGGGTGCTATCATACGATACCAGGGACAATTTTGTTGAAGCATGATGTGGTTAGAATGCATATGCCATTGATGTTGCATTAACGGAAGCAATGATGTTGCTCGCTGGACAAGAAGTTGCTGAGCAGGTCGGATATCAGTGGTTGATTCTGACTCCATGGAAGTGGTGCAAGCTGTACTGAGTACTAGACGTACCGGCGCGCTTCGCCGCGCCCGCCTATATAACGTTTGAGTTTGCTATGGTAAGTTTGAGTTTGCTATGGTAAGTGGGACGGTCCGCACCTACATAGTCTAAGTTTGCTGTGGTAAGTGAGGCGGTTCCGCAGTGGGTTCCGCGAGGTTCTTATCGCTCATAATAGTTTTTTTTCCATTTGTTTAAGTGTTGCCCATAAATTAGGATTCTCTCTACTCGGGTACATGGAAAGGGGAGGAGGCTCTGGGCTAGTAGGTGATACATCACAGCCGTAGAATGGAGTTCATTGTCGCCTAAAAATGGCATTGATTCTTTCCAGCCTAGTTTCATTATCCCAAATGATTACATAACGTCTCCATACCATGAGTACGTAACACTTTCATAAAGTTAAATGAAAAATATTGTTATGGTGAAATGAACTTTGTATCACCGCCTTAGTTCATTTTAGTTGTTTCACATACTCTGAATCGTTCACCCCCCAAAATCTCAGATAGTTACCAGTATCGGTACACATAGTAAATGCATCAGACACATGTTATGCATATGAAAAAGGATTGTAGTAAGCATCACACATAGAAGAGACTAAGATTGGCAAATATTTGTCACCGGTACAGATAGTAAATTTATAAGAAAATAACCATCAACAATCAATACCAGTATTGGTACCACATAGTAATGCATCAGACACATGATATATGCATATGAAAAAGGGTTGTAGTAAAGCATCACACTGGGTGGCACAACCGCATATTTTTCACTGGGACAGATAGTGAATTCCATAGGAAAATAACTATTAAAACCTAAAAGCTATTCCTAACTGAACATGCAAAAGCTCCTCGGTTGACTAAGCCTCCTTCCTTTCTCATTCAGTTTTCTTCCGTGAACCTATGAAACAAAATTCATGAGTGTTCATTCCACTAATGCAATCACAAACCCAACACTCTAAGCAAGTAAATAAATATGGTGTAGTATTGAACCTGCAACATGGTACCATGCTAGAGCATCTTCCTCTCCAATTCGGCAAGCTTGCCCAGGTGCCATTGAGTACTAAGGAGTCCATCTAGTTATTTTATTTTTGTTGCGAGTGAAGCACAGAAAGTTGAAACATTTGTGAGCCAAATGGACCCTTCAGCTGACCTGAACTACATATGCACAATAGAGGAGGATATATCCTTCATCTGACCTGAACTATACATGCACAATAGAGGACTCAGTGGCTTCCGCATGTAACGCCATTCAGATGGACACTTGTACGATTATCAATCCTTATCTAGGGCTGGAAAGGATATTACAACTAAGGTTCTTACCTGCTAATATGAGATTGTCTGCTTCGCTACGTCACGGAAGTAAAGAAGTTGCAATGTCTAGAGTTCTAATAATGCATACTGTTGACTGAGAATTGTCTTGAAGCCATAGCAGCAACTTACCTCATGCTTTCGAAAAAAATATTTATACCTTATTCTGCCTCTGAGAGAACATGTTACAGGATATATGCTTCTAACATTAAGAGGTTCGCTAAACAGCATTAAAAGGTTAGTTGCAAGCAATAATCGAAGTAATTATTCCGAGAGCTCAACTTAGTTGCAAATTTGTTCGAGAAAAAAATTGTTGCTGAAAAGCTGAAGAGTTTAGGCTAAAAGAAATGGCATCCATGCACATCAAGATCAGTGGCACATGGAGTCCTTAGGTGGACTACCGACCTTAAGTATGTAAGGCATTACCATCATACCTTGCAAGTACTTTAAATGCTGGTAATATTTTTGACCAGGCATTCCTAACAGATACATATACGTTTTAATTAGTGTGATTTAATGAAGTTCTATTTTTCTTAGATACATATAATTTTCCATACTTGACGCTAAGAAATTGTTAATCAACGTACCAAGTTCGGTATTCTGAGGCATCATTAATCAATTAACGATAGGGATATGGTTCCTACAATTGAATAGAAATTTGATAAGAACACAAGGACATGATGTTCTACGACTTTCACAAACAAATGCTAAATGCCACAAAACTGAATGATTTTTTTTCCAGAGCATCCGGCAACACAGTTGAGCAATGAGTACCCCTAATTCAAGAACTCGTCAAGGAAGGATGCTACTTCCTCCGGTTTTGTTTACAAGGCATGCACGTAGTTTAAGATAAACTTTGACCATCAATTTTTACTAACAAATTATAAATTATACGTTATAAAAATTTTATCATTGGAAAGTACTTTTGAATATGAATCCAACTATATATTTTTTATAATATATATTTTATTTTTTCTTAGCAAAAATTATTAGTCAAAGTTCACATTAAACTACGTGCGTGCCTTGTAAACAAAACTAGAGGGAGTACATATTTCTGTTAAGAGCAAAAAGACTATTCGATTTTTTTAGTGCAAACCACACCTGTATGGAAGCATTCCATTTTCCATGGTTAACATGCTAAATGCTGCCACTCAAGAGGGCACATGCACACCACTGACGACCGCGTCCCCTCATGGTCTCCTTGTTCCCAGCTTCTTTGACGTCCATATTGTGAACACAGCTACCGCACCTACTTGCACTACGCACGCTGAACCGGGGAAGAGCCGCCGGCACATCATGTCCAGGTAATGACGAAGAGGGGCCGACTGCATCCACGTTGCTATGGTCCGAAACAAGATCATTGCCGCTAAAATCGAGGTCGCCGCTGACGGAACCGATGCCAACGCCAACGGAAGCGACCTGCCGGCAGCCAGACAGATGGTGCCCAATTGAAGGGAGGAAGGGGGAGATAGTGAGTGGAGCACTGGAAGCGGAGCCACGGGGAGCGGGGAGGCGCTGGAAGAACGCTCGAAAAAATTGTGCGGTTTCAAAGCAGATAGCACGGGAAACCAGATAGACATACCTCACCCGTGCTCGCGAATCGCCCGCCAGAGTGAACATCCTTTACTGTAGGTCACCGACGGTGACCAGGACTTCCATAGCGTCGAGGCTGACTTCAGGGGCGCCTGCATCGGGGCCGGCGTCTCGCCATACAACGAATCCGTGGGTGGCGGCTGTCGCTGCCCTTACGCGGATTGCTGGCGGGGCACCTGAATCAGGGCCATCGGCTCGAAAAACAACGAATCCATCGGTGGCGGCCGCCGCCCGCCGTACCCAGACTACTGGCGAGGCGCCTGATCGGACTGCTGCAGCCGCTAGAATCCCCAGAAGGCAGAACGATGGAGAAACCCAGGAAAAACACCCCTACCGCCCACCAAAAACGACCAGTCAACGAACCCCAAACTCTAGTCTGGGAGCGAGCGACGGCGACGGCGGCTGTCAGTTCCAGGCCGCTCCAAGGGCAGCCGTTCAGGGAGCAGGCAGAGGCGGCTGGTGAGGGCGGCGGCTGAACCCTAGAGGCTAGAGGTTGGAGAGGAGAAGGAGAGAAAGAGAATGGATGAGCTAGGCCGTTTCGAGGTCGGGTCTGGGGGAGCTGGGGCGCGACTGCGGAGTGAAATCAGTTCATTTTTACACTTCAAGGTTTACCCTTCGATGTGAAATGTTGCCTAATAAGAAATGGGACCCAATGTCAGCCAAACAAGAGATACAGATCAAAGTGTATAGAATTTTACCGGTTAGACCGAACGGACGACCTAGATCATCTACGGTGAAGATCTGACAGCGGTAAACGCGCGCATCGGGATGCACTCAGCACGCTAGGTCAGTCTTAAGCTTACAGCTTGTAGTAATAGGGGAACAACTACAACGATATTGATGACTGCTGGCAGTTGATACTTTCGCTCGGCATGGTGACCATCCAATTCTAGCCGCGAGAAGCAAATGGAGCCACACACACACACACACGCACTTGCTTTCTACAGCGCTTGTCAGGGTGCAAGGGATTTTTGGTTTGAGGATCCTCGTGCTTTTCTTTATTCCTATATTTTTGACGTAAATTTATAATTCGTGTAATTATTTTATGATTTATATTGTATCATTATTTAATTATTTAATAATACAATAAACAACAATAAGGTTGCCCAGAAAATGAAAAAAAAGATGCAATCTCACAAGTTATACCGGGCCGGCCCATACAGTGCTTGTCCTTTGCGAGGGTCCTAATTGCTCTATGGCGCGCCCATGGCTGATGTATACAAACGCAACGGGCTGGGCCAGTCGGCACCAGTCCACCGCGAACAAGGTATCGTAATTCGTAAGTACTTCTAATAAAAAAAGTACTCCGCCGACACCCTTCAGGCCGCCGCTGCTGCTACCTCACTCCCGGACGTGGCTACACAGTGCCCGGTTACCCTGTAGTCTTACGTGGTGCCCCCCCTGTCGGAACCAGAATCTTTCCGAAAATAGCAAGTGGGCATGACAGATGATAGCGACGCGTACCGGAAAAAGGCATCGAAAGTTTGTTCCCGTTGCGATGTTGTTTCCCAGACCGGGAAGTAAAAAGCGTTCTTCAGGATGTAAAAAAGCCCAGTACCCAAACCATAAAGCGCAAAAGGGATCTACGGATCAAACCAGAAACCCTACATGCTCACGAACCCCACCCCCCTTCTTCTTCCCCTGCCCGACTTTCCTTCCTCCATCCTCCAGCAGAACAGGAACTCCATGGCGGCAGCAGTTCTTGAGCATTAAAAAAGTTACAAAAAAGGAGGGAAATCAAGTCCTTTGGTGGGGAAACCAGGCAAATAACATCCACCGCATCAGGATTGATGCCATCAAAGGTTCAAGATCTTTAGAACCCAAAAGGTAAAAGTTACAGCAAGAAATTCGTCCTACTCCAGCTCTTACTTTCTAGATCTGACGAACAGCATAGGAAAACAAACCAAGTTCATATGTCAGGTAGGAACAATTTGGCAGAAAGTAAGTAGTTTCTGGTACGAATAGCAGTACTTGAACATCCATGCAAACACAGCACTGGATCAAACATCAGTAACGAAAAATTCAGTAGCTTTTGAGGGTGGGATAAATCTCAGGTCTTTTGGCTAGTAAACCACCACTGTGGCAAAACTTGTGGAAGCTGATAGAGTTCTGTAATTGAAGTCCTTCAGATGTGGCCTGTAAAAACAAGAGAAGAAGCTCCTTTTAGGTGAACTTGCAGGGAAAAGGAAGCATTTTCAGCCATATTGTGATCAAAACTGAAAATAGAAAAGCATGGCATGTAACAATCTGTAAAAATGTGAACCACATTGCCTGTAGAAAGTGTGAACACTTGTCTGTATATTACATATGTATTCTTTCCATGCATCATACCATTAGTATTCATGCAAAAAGCAAAAAAATGTAACTTCTCCTATGTTTTTACAGAGAAATGAGTTTCTGGTTTGACCTGAATACTCCACTGCAAGCTGAAGAAGCTATCCAGCATCCTGATGAGGATGTAACAAGACATGTTAATCAAGAGAAAAGCAATCCAACTGTATCTGTAGGCAATACCGGACCATCTGCAGAGTCACCAGGCATTGCCACAGGGGATACACTTTCAAGTGATGATTCTGGTGGAGAAGAAGAAGTACAGTCAACACCTAGCGTAACACCAATTGAGAAACCACATCCAGAAATGTTGTTTGATAGTTGGGAGGACGCTAAGATGTTCTACAACAGGTATGCTAAGCATGTCGGTTTCTCCATCAAAGCTAGCACCTCAAGGAATTCTACAGTGGACAAACAAAAGGATAAATGCCTATTTGTATGTAACAAAAGTGGTAAGAATGAGGACATAAACAAAAGGGAAGTTCCACCTGTGAGGCAGCGTAATCGTGCAATAACAAAGAAGACTGACTGCAAAGCCAGATTAAGGGTTAAGCGAAGGGGTCAGAAATGGCGTGTCACAATGTTCATTGAGGACCACAACCATCCGTGTGTTAAGAAGTTCTCATTGAAAAGGTTTTTAAGGTCTCATAAAGGGATCCCCAAGGACAAAGGGATTTTGTTAAGCTACTACACAAGGTAAACCTATCTGCTGGTAGGGTGATGTCCATCATGGCTGAACTATATGGAAAGCTTGCAAATGTTCCATATGATACAAAAGATGTTAGCAATTACATGGCTACCATTGACTCCGCTGCACAGACCAATCAAGACATGTCATTGTTGCTTGCTGAGATGGAGAAACTGAAGAAAGATGATCCAGATTTCATTTGCAAGCTAGATGTCGATCAGGACGAGAGGGTTAAACGCATCTTTTGGGTTGATGGGGCAGCGAGGGCAGCCTACAAGAATTACAGTGACTGCTTGTCTTTTGACACTACATACATGACAAATTTATATAAAATGCCATGTGCACCGTTTATTGGCATCAATCGATATGGGCAGTCTATTCAACTAGGATGTGGGTTCCTTCGGAATGAACAGATAGCAGATTTTGTCTGGCTTTTTGAAGCATTCCTTGATGCTATGGATGGTGTTCAACCAACAAACTTCATAACAGACCAATGTGCCGCCATGAGAAGTGCCATCTTGACAACTTTTCCGGATACATGTCACAGAAACTGTAGATGGCACATCATGCAAAATGCGCAGGCTGTGTTGGGTAACTTCATGGCTAATAATGAACCTCTAAGGAAGGAATTCAATGAGATCATCAACCATAGCATGACAATTGAAGAATTTGAAGCTAGGTGGGCAGAGATGATTTTGAAGTATAATGTTGGGGACAACACACACTTGCAGGATCTTTATGATATCAGGGAATCTTTTGTACCAGCTTACTTTAGTGACAGATTTTTCCCATTCCTACAAACTACAGCGCGTAGTGAAGGGTTTAATGCAGTCCTGAAGAGGTACACTAGTCCTAACAACAGTCTCTTTCACTTCTTCCAGCAGTACATGAAGTTGCAGGAAAAGATAGATGTGGCAGAAGATTCTAATGAATTTCAGATGGAGGACAAGGTCCTAAGGATGTGGGGAGAATACCCTATGGAAAAACAGGCTTTGGAGGTGTACACACGGCCTATTTACTTGCATTTCCGAGCCGAACTTCGCAAAGTAACATCCTACAATGCCAATCATCTTGGTGAAGAAGTGTTTGAGGTTGTGCCAATCAGTGGGTCTGTTTTTGGTTACGGCAAAAGGAAGTATCTGGTGCATGCTTGCATGGAGGGGCCAATTTATACATGTGAGTGCTCGAAAATAAGACATGATGGCATTCTTTGCTGCCATGTATTGAGGGTAATGATACAACTAGGCTTGGTTGATTCAATACCACCTCATTACATACTGCCTAGGTGGACAATGCCTCCTGATGATATTGTGCCTGATAAGGTTGAGTTATCGGAAGTGCCAACAAACAGGAAACTAACAAACAAAGAACGTAAGTTGTTGCGTTACGGGACACTTTGTAACGATTGGACCGATATTGCAAAAGTAGCTGCTGAATCAGAAAAAGGGAAGGCTCTTGCTGATAAATACATGCGTGCTCTTGGGGACGAATTAAAAGCAATGAAGCTATCTTTGTCAGCTAAAAGGAAGGAAAAGAAAACACAAGCGACTGCTCAAGGAGATACACCTATGGGTGATTTAGGTGGTGATGCTGGTCAAGGAACAAGTAATCCATACCCTAATGTCAGGGACCCTATAATAACTACAACTAAAGGGCTTCCTGGGGAGAAAAGGAAGAAGTCTGGGCTTCATCTGAAAGCCACAAAAACTGTAAAATGCAGTGCATGTGGTTCTACAGACCACAACTCTGCTGGGTGTCCAAGCAAAATTACTCCAGGAAAAGAACCAACAGAGTTTAACTTCTTCCAGAACATGAGTTAATTTGTTGGAGCTATTGCTTAAATTTGTTCCTGTAACTCTCATATGGTGCAAGAACATTATTTGTTAAATTATGATGTACCTGACATTTTAATTCATATCCATCTGTGATCATGAGGTTTTTATTACTATGATAATGGTATATTGGATTTTGACTGTGAGGTTTTGAATGTAATTGTGTTTTACATAAATTTGCATCTTGTAGAACATTAAAGGGAAAGCAAAAATCAGGATAGGAAAAGATCCATGCGTGTGAACGGTAATAAATTGTAGTGAAAACAGCCCGGGGATGTACCTGTTGTAAGAACGACATCATGTTCAGAACAGAATTTGTTGCCATGAGGTGATGTTTTCGTCCCATTCGAGCCACTTGAGAGTCATTAGCTTCCTGATGGTGGGCATGTCATTTGGGTTGATTGCGCTAGTCAACTTCCTTCCGTTCCAGAATTCAATGAACTTGAGCATAAAAAATCCACAGTCGCACCTTAAAAATGACAGATTTAATTTTAGTATCCTTTCTACTGAAACAGATAAATAAGCATGGGATGTACAAATGAAAAAATATGTGCAAACAAAAATAAATAAAAAGCAAACTGTTATGAGCTTACGCTGTTTTTTGCATAGGAGTTGTGATATATTCTGTCTGCCACTTCTCGATGTTGATATTCGACTCGCCAAAGTTACTTGCCCACAAGTATTTGATGGATCCAATAATTGCCCTAGAATCCTGCAATAGTCCCTGGTTTTTCTTTGTTCTGAGTGAATCCATCACCTCAAATCTCTCCGCCTTTAGATTCAGAACAATAAGGTAGTAGTGTCCCGTGAATTCCTTCAAATCAGGAGTCAAATCTTGCAATACAGGGAAACAGATCTGGCCAATGCACAAATAATACAGAAGTTGTTACATTAAAAAAATGTACTAGTAAAAAATAGGCTAAAAGTTTACATCCAGATAACTGCTCCTTATGGTCCAAACGGTTTTCAGTTGACATTTTGAATTGTTTCTTCACAAATCTGTCGTGGAGGCACATCGTGGACGAAAGCTTGGTCTTTGTGAAGAAGAAAAGCATGTACCCAAAAAAGAACAAAGGACAGGGATGTAAGAAACATACAAAAAGATGTAACACAAATTTGAAATGGAAAAAAAAATGATAGAAAAACAGTGAAAATGAGTTTAGAGTTTGTAAGAACTCACCGCCAGCCTTAATGGCATCACGTGTTTCTTCTGCTTGGCCATCTCAATACGAAGCACATGAAGTGCTAAATCACAAGTGGAATTGCTTAACCAAGCTCTGGGCCTGACTGAATCCGCAAGATCTCTCAGATATACATAGTTAGTTCCGTAATCTATGATTTTAGCATTATTAGCTTCATCATCTGTATCACCACCAAAGCTACATATTCTGTTGTACACTTCATTTGCAAATTTTGTTGCAACTTCTGTTTTGTCATACTGTACAAAGGGTGACTTCTGGTTTTGGGCAAGCTTAACAACTCTCTTTTGGTGTGCTTGCGGGACAGGGGTACAACTATATTGTGCAGCAGATGTAACTATTGCTTCTTCAGACAAGGGCTTAATCTCACTGGCTGGCGTTACAGTTGGTAGCTCGATATTTGAGTAAATTTTGTCTAGTGTGTCCCCACTATCATCATTGCTTGAAACAACAACTAGCTCAAGTTGAGTACCATGCAATTCCTTGGCATCACATGCATTTCCTTGACTTTGGCTATGAAAACCAAGATCAAAGGATGGACAATCCTCAATTAGCTCTCGTCTAGCCCTCTGGGAATCTGATTCCATTTCTTCTTGAGCACTTTGAAACTGAGAATTCAGATTCCTGTTCATCTCAACTTCTTTTGCTTCTCCAGTTCTGTACACATTGATCTGCTTAGCTCTGGCTTGAGCTGTTGCAAATCTTGTTAACCTCCTTGGGCTATCAGCAACTTTCTTGGCTGTGCTAACTCGAAGCTTTGGAGATGTCGACCTAGTTACGGGCCTACTTCTGATTGGGCTACATGTATCTCCCTCACTCTTGAGAGGTTGGGTTCTTGTCTCCACACTATCCTTGCTTGAGATGATGTTCTGCATTTGATCATCTAGATGCTGAAATGCTTGATCCTTTTCATGATTCGATTTGGAGCATGTTCCATATATCTGCAACTGCTTCAGTGCATCAGGAGTTACACCAGAGCTCCCAGGTACATTTGGTGTGCCATTCGGTAACTCTGTTGGCTTCAGTGTATCAGGAGTGACATCAAAGCTCCCAGATACATGGCCTGTGGCATACGGTAACTCTGTTTGCTTCAGTGCTTCAGGAGTTACATCACAGCTCCCAGGAACATGACCTAGCACAAGCGGTAACTCCGTTGGCACATTAGGTTTACGTGCTTGCTCACAGTCTTGATTTACTGGACTACGCATGTCAAATGGACTCTGCATTGCGACGACCTGTTCATTCTCACGACCCATAACATCCCTGTCCTCAGGTCTGCCTACACTGACAGCTTGCTCTTGAACTAGTGGAGGTGCTATTTCTAGTTCGGTTGTCGTTGCTCCAACTGACACAGAATGAACCACTAGGATAGATTCTTCATGTGTTCCTTGTTGTTTGCGTCTCTTTGCTGTTTCTTTTGGTTTTTGTGCAACTCTTTTCCTCTTTTGCTTTTCTACTGGCTCAAGTTCTTCTTGTTGACACTTATTGGTTGTGTTATCCTTGGCATTTGTTACAACCAATATTTTAATGAAAGATAACAACCCTTCTTCAAAACATTTGCACATATCGATGACAGCGGGCCTAAACTTTTCCATGTCCTGGTACATGAACAAAAAGCAAAAGCCAGAAAACCCAAAAATAAGTTGCTTGGTACATAATGTTGTCACAAAAAAATTTAAAAACACATGCGCAACTCAAAGTAACTACCAATTACCTCATCTCCATGATTGGCAGGCAGATGTTTCCTAATGAACATACAAAAAGACATATCAGATGTTGAATGAAAAAAGACATGTATAAGAAATGAATACAAAAGATGTAATTAGTGCATATTGCTTGTAGTTTTGCATCAGTAGTTACAACCATGTTATGATAGGCACACTACGTAAGATGTAAAATCTAGTACATGAAAATGTACATAAAGTGTTCTCTAGAAATGCAATTTAATTGTTTGCTTAAGTGTAATTTTAGCACATTAGGGTGTAACAGAAACATGCTATCTCTTCCTTATATCATTGCAACTAAAATATGTAACTACTAGTATTGGGATGTACAGAATACAAACCTGCAAAGCGCCATAAGAACCATTACTGTGTCTGTCCAAACCAGCTACAGTGCTGATCATCTTATTTGTCCATACACAGCACCGGGTCCCACCCTCCGGCACAACTATTGCATCCGTTTCCAAAGAATCAACATAAAGGATCTGCAGCAAAAAAAACCTTTGTCAGAAACTCATGGTGAATATCTACTGCATGAAGTACAAGTGTTTTCACATTTAAGTAAAAAAAAAGCTATTCATGCATGGTGAGTAAAACTCACCATGAGGAACGGCATACAAGCCTTGAACCAGTTCTTTGATCCCTTTGCATTTGCTGTTTGAATAATGGTATCGAGGATGAACTTGGCCCAGTTGTATCTTCTAATGGCTTCAGTGTTCATTACAGGAGGATAGCACTTTGGGCTGATCTTTATTCCAGTTGTTGGAGCAAACAGTGAGTGGGTCATGTATATCACAAACTTCCTAAGATAATCATCATCGGCAGGATAACCTGGGCCAAGCTCCTTCTCCACAGTGCTTATAGTAGGTTGCACACCATCTGTGATCCCAAACATCTGCATAACCATATTTGTGGTGTCGATATCTTGGATATATGGGACAACCAAGGTCCCCATGGGTACACCAAGGACCTTAACAACCGATTCTAAAGTGACCGGTATCCTACCCCTGTCCCCAAAATCCATTACAGAATTGTTTGGATCGAAACAATTCATCAGAAAAAGACAAAGATCTGGGATAAGCTTCGAACACTTCATCTGAATGATGTCTCCAAAGTCATGATTCGCAACAAGCTCCTTCTATGGGGGGTCATTCCCTTGCAAACCCTTGTAAGCTTCATAGGGGATGACCGGTTGAAAAGATTACTCTATCAAAGACAAATGGAAAAAATTATTACAAGAGAGAAAAAAAGGATCATTCCTATGCCTAAAAAGTAAAATACATGATGATTTTGATATATTACAGGGAAACAAGTAAGATCTGAGGACAAATATGTGCTACCTGGGTTTTTTTTCTGTAGCCCCGGTCCTCCTGCATGATCTTCATCTTCCTCCCCAACAGGATTATGTACATCCTCATCTGCTGCTGGAACATCCGCATCCTGACCTACTGCCTGGCCTACTGCTGGATGTTCTGATCCATATTGGTCCACTGATGTTGCATTACCAGCTGGGGGCAACGTTAGTTTTTGCTTCAACTTACTGAATTTTGTTTGAGCAGCCTTGGTAACCTTGTTTGGTGATCGTGCAGGTTCCTACGGGAAACGTATATCAGAGGGATGTAAAAAAACATCAAAAACATAAGAAAATCTCAAGTTGTTGTACCATTTTGTTCCAGTTTTAATCAACTCTTTCCAGCCAATAAGAAGGGATGCACCTGTGTTCCAGCAAAAAGAAAGGGATGCACCTCTGCAAGGCAAAAAGATGTATAACAATAAGTAAAAATGAATGCAAGTTCCATGGAACAAATAATTACATGCCGTAACACGAGTGAAATGCTTCGAACTAGTAACCAGGATGTATATATTGATGAAAAAATACATCCTATACCATGTATATTAGATTAAAATTACATCACCTAGAAACATGTATGATGTGAAACTCACTTCTACGATGTATATTTTGAAGTGAAACTCACGTCTACGATGTAAATTTTGATGTGAAAACTCACTTCTACGATGTATATTTTGCTGTTAGGTTAAAATTACATCACCTAGAAACATATATGATGTGAAACTCACTTCTACAATGTATATTTTGCAGGAAACATACATCCCCCTTTAAGTGAAAAAGTGATTCCACCTCAATGTGTAAAAAACAATGTGCATCATTACTGATAAAAACCAAAATTACACCAGATGGTAGTCTACAATGTAATTATTACTGTAAAGTTACAACCCCTACTGAAAACACGTACAAAACATACTCTGTAAAATCTCTAGATCACAACGCAACTACATGGCGGGTGGTCTGAATCCTATCAACACAACTATGACTACAAACAACAAACAAAACAAGCCCGAGACTACTTATACAAGCACACCATTGCTGAGCATACAAAACACAGTAGGAGATCCACATCCTTTTGCTACTTCTAAATTGCACATCAGTACTAGATAAACTACGTGAAGACTTGAATCATCATTGTGGGCATGTAGTAAATCCATAGTCGCGCCAAAGCATCAAACAAAGGAACAAATCGAGACGAAATACTCACCGGAAACTCGCCCGAACTGCAAAAATGAATCCCCCTGGAAAATCCGACGCCCAGCGACAGTGACGCCGGATCCAATAAATCCCGCAGCAGAATCCCTTCAACGACTACTCTGTAGGCGTCCTACAGCGTCGCAGAAGAGCAGGGTCGCCGGCGGCGCACCGCCGTAGCAACCCGCCCCACACGGACGACTACACCTTCGAGAAAAGCTCGATCCGTCAGTGAAATCGCCAGAACCTCCTCAGCACTGCCCCCACGAACACCAGGAGTTACTCCGTCGAGGGTTCCCGTCGACCAGCTCGCCGTCGACCGAGATGATTCGAGATGGAAGACGGGGGAGGGGGAGGTCGATGCGGGTGAGGATGAGGAGGGGACTGGGAACTCGAATCGAGAGAGACGCATAAGGTAACGGAAGGTAACGCTGTCGGTATTTGGACGCTAGCGGAGGCTCCCGTCCCACCGCACGATCTGCATCCGACGCGCCGGACGATGGAGCACCGCCTAAGACAACGCAGTGCCCACGCAATAAATAGATTATACGCTCACTCCCGCCTCCGATCGATATGTACAGTCTCCTCGTTCGAACTGCGCGGCACTCTCAATCGCTTTCGAGTTTCGACGCCGTGCCTCCGTGTTTCTTTTCGGTTTTCAGGAGTATTTGTTCAGTTTCCGCTTAATTCTGGATGAAAACGTAGAGCGAGGTTCGTAGAACTTACTTGAATTCGAATTCGAATCCAATTTGTAGTTCCATGTTGCAGCAAGCTAGACGCTGGCCACGACTCCGAGTAGAGTTGTGGGAAACTTTTTTCGAGTCGGAATCTCGAGGGTTCTGTTAAGGACTAAAAAAAAGAACCACCGGCGAGCTTTACATATGTGCTTGCTGTTGCGGTTTGGCTTCGATCCATAGTCTTTTCTTTCAAGGGGTTTCGATCTATTGCCTAATCTAGGGATAATATCAATTAAGTCCATTGCTACAGTGGTCGATCCTCAGGATCACTCATCTAAGTTCGTTGCTATTTACAGGTATACAAATATTTGTATTGTGCTTCTTAATTTTAGTATCTTGTAGTCGCTATATTTAGGGTTCGACCTTTCGTATTTACTAGCAGCTGGCCAGCAAGCCATACTCGTACAATGCATGCCTACGAATTTACATCACATGTCGATCTAGCTAATCATTGGTCCATCTCCAAGTGAAATATTTAAGTTATCAAATTATCAAATACAACTTTCTTTTGGCGAATTTTGGAATTAAATGATGTACTCCCTCCATCCTAAAAAGAATGTCGATTGTCGAAGATTTCTATAAAATTTAATGTTTCTATACACCTAAATCATGTCTAAATAAATCTAAAATTTGATAAATCTACGATATCCTTTCATGAAGTGAGGGTAAGAGCCATTCTTAGAAAATAATCGATGTAGCTGTCCATGGAGCAATCCAACAGAAAATAAGGGTTCCATGGTTTGGTTCTTCCAACATTTTTTTAGACTGTTTTGCCCTCCCACCAAATCATATATTACCACCAATACCACCGGAAAAAAAAGTTGGCCCAACCTCTTCGACTCTTTGTGCGTAAGTATCCCTCCCGTGGACCATATCTAAACTTATGTATCTGAGCCCGAGCCAGTCTCTTCTGTAAGCCTTTAAATATAGGAGCAATGGATCGCTCTATGTCAAATTGATATAGAAGCTTATGATCAAAATCAAGGTTCTAAGCTATCGGCGCTATCAGACTGGACAACCGCAAAAGCAAATTTGACGAGACACATCAAAATCAAAACGCAGGCGCAGTTGAGGAGATGACTGAACGAGATCGATCGGCACAATCTTTGGCCGGCGAGTCACGAACCGGTCGACATCGTGTGCAACACCGCCGCTTTCCAAGATAGAGGAGATCAATTCCGTAATCCATACTATGTCGACAACCTGGGAACCCCGTCGACCCATTGCAACTCTCTGCACCTGCCGAGAGAAAAAAACCAAATGCGGCGTGGTCGGCTCTCACAATCGGCGTGCAGAGCGACTGCAACATCCAACGCGCGGTGAACAGGTTCTCTCGGCCAGCATTGTAGTTGGAAAGGCTCGGACCATCACAAAGCGGCGCTGACCGAGACGAAGGTCTTCGGCGCGTGCATTCCTGCCATACCACAACGGCGACAGGCTCTCAGAGCGAGCCGCGATCACAGCCTACCGACATGGCAGGGGAACATCCAACACGACAGCAGCGGCTCCATCCAAAGCAAGGTTCAGAGGCATGGCCTCGACCTCCAGACACGGCGATGAACCGGATCGGGTGCCTGGCCTCGAACTCCTACAACGAGGCAGCCCCGACGATTCCCACGGCGGCGGCGGATGGGCCCTCCCAGGAGACAACGGCGTTGCAAAATTTTCAATTGGGAATTCGTAACCGCATCGGACGGAGACGTATCTCTTCGCTATTTTGCATCAAGATCCATGGGTATTATGAATTCACGTAATAATAGATCAAAACATGTAAGCCATGCAACCGGCAGTTGAGACATAGTAACAACGAAAAGAGGCATGCATGCACTGCTCCGATCGTGGATCACTTTGAATATAAAGTAAAATTTCCACGTTTTTCGAATATTAAGGTTCAACATGTAATATGAATCAAATTCGTGTTTAGAAAGTACAATTTACATAAATTATGTATTGTATTATTTACTATCTACTATCACCTCTGTTCTGAAATGTAAATCTTATTAGAAATTGAAATTAGCTTTCTAAGAAGGTATACTTTTCAGAACGGATGTAGTACAAGTGTACAACATAATGGACTGATGCATTTGTATACATATTTGTATAGGATCTGGAGTTTTCGACTTCATTTCCGCATCCTATAAAGATTAAAACAAAACTTAGATCTAGAGTTTTCGACTTCATTTCCGCATCCTATGAAGATTAAAACAAAACTGAGCTCATCTTTGACTGATTTCATCCAATTTTCACCCGTAAGTTGGTGGGATAGTCAAAAGGAGGAAGATACCTTCCTTTCTTTTTTCATTGGTGACCTCTCACCAACCCCGACCTCGAATGCGGAGCGCGCCATGGACATGTTGAAGCTAGCTGGTTTCTATGACGCGACAACAGAAATTTCTCTCCTGTTGCAAAGCATGGGCATCTTTACTACATGTCTCTTTCCTGAACGCTGCAATTGACATGAAGCGAAAACATGTTTTTTTCTTTCTTATTAAATTCTCCTGCTTTTTGAGGTGTCCAGCGTCGTCAAAATTGAAAATCAATACAAGAATGATGGGCATGCATCATCCATCTCATGCAGGCTTCTGAATTTTCTTTTGCAAGTTTCAGCTCTTTGTTAGGGAACCAAAAATTCGAGAACAAAATTGAAAGAAGATTATTTCATGTTTTGTTACGTCTTTTTGTACCTTTTATAATTTTCTCTCCGGTGCAAGGCACACAACACAACTTGTTCTTATTTCATTTTTTTTATGTTTGTCACAACTAAATTAATGCTTTAATAATATATTACCTTTATCCTCGTTGCAACGCACGGGTAATTTTCCTAGTAAACACATAATTTTGTGAGAGCAGATTTGGTGCTCATGAGCACCAGTGCTCTTAGTTTTTAAAATATTCAAAACTGTATTTCTATGTTTTAAAAAATCTTAAAATTTATTCTATGAATATATACACATGTCCTAAATAATTATGAGAAGTTTCGGAAATTGCGTTGTATTTTAAGCTACATAAAATTAACAAATTTGTGGCTCTGCATATGGATAGATTTATGTCAGAAATTTGCCTTTTTTGTATAGCTCAAAATACAGAATATTTTCCTCCGAAATTTTTATCGCACATTTAGAATGTTCATATGTATATGTGTATTTATTTTCACATTTTTTGAATACTATAAATATGGGTTTTAAAAACCGAGAGCACTGGTGCTCATGTGCCAAAGACACTTTTTTTGTAATTTTGTGTTAAATTTGTAGTGTTTAAGATTACATATTGAGAGAATTATTGTGAAATTAAACCATAATTAGAAAGGACCTAGAACAAACTTGTGGTTCTATGGTTAGAAGATTGCTTGTATTCCCAACTTGTTAGGATCAAACTTCGGGTTTGTCACGTGCTACAAAGGTGATAGTGCATGGGTCTAGGCTGTACGAAGTGTTCCTAAATTGTAAGAGCAACGGTTCAACTTCAACTAAATTCCTGATCGCTGAATTACGGCATAGACAAGATAATGTAGCTACATTGAATCGACTAAGGTGAAAAACGTTAAGCTAGAATTCTTCATGGCCAGTTAATGTTTTAATTTTTTTACTAATTTCGAGTTGTCTATAGGTTCTCTAAGCCTTAAAATTGCTGCCTTTTGCAGGTGTTCTTATACTGTTGGAGGTTAGGATGCCTCGTATTGGGGAACCAGGGGCAAATCCACTTGGAAGAGTCTGCTCTGAGCTCGGATATCTTGCTTCCTGCATCGTGATACGATACATCGAGCGAGAGTACGTCTGGCCTGTACCAAGGCCGTCCCTCCTTCCCGTGCTCGCGCAATTCGGAACTAAAATACTCGGGGATACTTGTTTATTTTACGCCTCTGTGTTTTTTGTCCTCGACGCAATTGACTCGCCATATGCAAGGAGCTTTCCGTGAGCGAACAAGATTGTTTTAGTAGCAAGGCCAGTTATGGCGATAGCTTTCTTAGGGAAGCCCTGTTTTTCTATAAATTTTTTTACTTAGTCAGTCCCCGCAAAAACACTTCATTTATTGGAATTTGGAAGTAACGCAATATGTAGAAGTTGTAACAAACAATATGAAAAATCATGTACTCTTGTGGAACAGGTAGTTGGAATTGATGGTATAAAGTATGATCAATGTATGTTCATTTCAGAATGAAAATACTTCATTGTCAATTGAGAAGGGAAAACAAAGAGAAATTTCACCAAGGTCCTGTAATGTTTTTTAGGGGAACCGGTGAGATAAATAGTTTGTATACAATCTTCGATGAGCCGTTCCGACATGCAGGTCGGTGCATCCTAGCCTAACCGACCATGCTCACTTAGTCACACTTGCCTAACTGCAGTGCACTACTCTATTGCTCACCTGGTCGATCTTATTCAACTCGATATCAGAAAGTCCTCTCATAATCGCTTGTGCCGACATCAAGCTCCACGATGTGGATCGATTCGTGCTAGTAACCTGGTAGAGAAAAAGACCGTAAAACATTACTAGCATGTTCTAAAATAACATGGTACTGCAAATCGCAGATGCGGTTACTAGTATATAGTGACGCTAAGGACATCCCGTAAGGGAAACGATATCGATACGGCTCTCGGTTAATCTTAATTTCGCGTTGACAACCAGGACTGCCCAAAATGGGGCCCCGCTACGGAGACAAGAGTGGGCCACAATGTTATTAGAGGTACATCACCAATTTATTGCAAACGGGCCTTTGGTTATCCCCGTATGCAATATAGGTCTTTACAGAAACGGTGCTACAAAGTTCTACATTATTGTGCTCTTGCTCTTTAACACTCATAGAAACCCTACCCCTCACCCTCTCAACACTCGCTCGTCACATATGAATACGGTGCGGCGGAGGCGCTCGAGGTGACCTACTTGTCTCTTGCGTCTTATCCCTGTGCGAGGGAGCGGATCCGCTGGTCATGGCACGCCGGCGGCTCCTCTACTAGAACTGTTCACACCATGTAGAAGGTGGCAAAGGACTAGAGATCGAAGAGGAAAGCTCATCAATTGTGCGTGGATCCCGATGATGGTGGGTGGATCCAACAGCGGTGGGCGGATTGGGAATCTCTCTTGCCCTCTCATCTCGTCAGAACCAACCGGCCGATCCCGAGGATGATGGCATCAAAAAATTACCTGCATTTCGAAGGTATAAGGTTGTCTTCATATTTAGGCTATTGATTATGTTCAGCTTAGTTTATTTTGAATCTTATCGTAAAGAGATCTATTTTTAGGTTATTGTGAAGTTGTTTATGCTCTATGAGGTTGTTGTACATGCTATTATGTGGTTGTTGTTTATGCTACTATGAGGTTGCTGTTTATGCTACTCTAAGGTTGTTTCTTATGCCACTTTGAGGTTGTTCTTTGTTAATGGCACTATGAGGTCGCTTAACCTAGTGTGAGGTTACATTGTATAAATTACTCAACTAGGCAACTAGGCAATCTGCTGGTCCTAGCTATCTTTTGTTTGCTTCTTTAGTTAACACAACTAGGTCTTACGGCTAACTAGGAACTTGGTGGAAGATATGTAGTATATTTTTGTGACATTGCATAAAAGGAAACAAGCCACAAATGTCTCCCATCCAGAATTGTTAGCTAGTGGAGCTAGCATAATTTTAAGTGTGCATGGCGAAGGCACCAGTGCACAAACTTATTCCATTGATGAATCAAGAAGGCACAACAACTGAATATCCACCATTGCTATTGTGACGTTATGGTACACTGCATAAAATACTTTTTTAAGTAAGAGTGTTCTATGTAGTGTGACCGAAATGTCACATTGGTGACGATATATATTAGATTAAATTTGAGTTGCACAAAATAAAAATATTACAGGGAGTGTTGGCTTAGACGGCGAGAGTTGTTATTGTCAAATGTATCATTAATGGGCTGACTACCATAATAAAAGTTTTCTCAAAGCATAGGTAACTTCTTGTTTCAACATGTCCAAATTCAGTTTGTTTATAATTGTAAGCATACTTACTTATTGCTCAAAGTTTTTGATTGATGCATAGTGTCGAGAGGTAAGCGGTGTAGGATCTTCTTAGCATAGCATTTTATTCCTTGAAGGCTACATCCCTCTGAATGGAAGAATTTAGTATTTTCTTCCACCTTTTTAACAAGAGAATGTGTAGTTCGTCGTCTAATGTAAGTGACATTTGGTAGCATGATAGGTTTAGTTTCACATGACTATGTGTAGTTTGTCGTATTGTGTTTAAAATGTAATGATGGTATTTGGTATGAATGAAATCATATATCGTTTGTGTGCTCATGCTGTAAGATTTTGATCTGCAATGACATCTTTATTCATATTGTGTACATAATAGAATGTCACATTGCAAAGGAGTAATCTTAAAAACCCCGTCAACGATGGACGTATCTTAAGGCAACGGTTATGTATGCCTAATTGATGGCGTTTCTTTAACCGTTGCAACGCCTTCACATCCGCCACCGAGCTCGGGCCATGCAGTCTTTTCTGTTTCAGATGGGACTTTTGACCCATGTACATATATAGCGTCGCTGTTTACGTAAACCGCAAAATGGTTTATGGTACAAAAAAGTGGTGTGATAAAGATTATGGTATTTGTTTTGCCGAACATCGTGAAACTGCAAACCAGAGTTTAATGTTTTCTTTCATATTTGTTAAATTTGCCAAAAACAAATCAAGAGCAATATGAAACAAATTTATAATTGTTTCAACAACACATAATACAACAATAATAAAAAATACAATAATTGTTCAAATCAAATAATTGTGCAAATAATTGAATGCTCTCGAATGCAGAGAATAGTTCAAATCACAAATTACACAAATATGGAATAAAATTAATTAATTTGTAGATTAAAGGCCAAAAATCTGCCAGTGATGGTCAACAAGATCATCACAAAGTTGGGTATGTGTCAACATGTTTTCAATCTGCCAATAAGTATGAAAAAATGCGTTTCTAATAGGTTTCAAACGGCTACCAACATTGTCATATGAATTGATGCTCCCATGCATGTCTAGCAACCCCCTTGCTTGATTCGTCGCCACGATCCTCTTCGTGTCCTCCTCGTTGGGACCTCGGAGCTACTCATCTCCGAAGACACGTATCAATGTCGTCTTCGCAAAGACGCGTAGACACTTGAGTGTAGTATCTTCGCTAATCCAAAGATACTCTTCAGTGTAATCGGCAGAATTCCATAGGCAATCATCCTCCCCGCGACAATTTTGTATACGTGCTAAAATTGATGAGGCTAGACGCGGTCCTCTAATGGGTGAAAAAGGTAATTCGACTCGCATGCCTCCACTATACGCACGACGATATCTCGTCTCATCCAATAGCGTCCATGGAATATGTCGAGAGGGAAAACTGGTGCCTTGGCGAATTAGTCATTCATGAGAATTTCGTTTCACACCGCGCAGTTGCGCGCAATGCATAGCCAGCCGACGGTTGACCCCCTCCGCTTCCTCTTCTGACCGACCTCGCCATGGAGGTTGTTCATGGCAACCATCAAGAGGATGTCCTCGACGTCGTCGTCTTCGATAATAGATTCCCAATTGGAATCATCCGAGGATGACAAATCTTCGAAGAAGAAACCAACCGACAGAGTCCATGACAAAGTCCATGACTCTCTCTAGGATCAAGTCATCTAAACTCGTGTGAAATTCAAGCGTTATTTAAACTAATTGAGATGTGAAGGTAAAAACCAACCAGAGAGCCTCGGAATCGAGCTGCGATGGCGGGCGCCGAACCTTCAGGGACGCATTTTTTCGTAGAGATGCAAGGGACGGCAAAAAGACACCGAAACCCCGGTATATGGAGGTTCACGGAGGAGGATATTCGGGAACTACAAAACTTTCTCCGGATCGGTTAGTTTTACATTTTGCACGGAACCATTTTTTCCGTCTAATCCCACAAAAACGGCTATTATACAGGGTTGGCCGGATATGCGGTATCTGCTATATATGCTAGAGATGGCTTTGCTCCTATTTCGAAAAAAAAAACCCCGGCATCACCAGAAACCACGGCAATTCAGTACTCATGAATGCACTAGTCCACTACACTAGGGAAGCTTTGCCTCAAGCCGTCGACAACCTCGCGATGTCGGTCGGATGAGCCGGTGAGTGACACAATTAGAGCTGCTTTCACAGAATTGAGTCACTTGACAATCAATCGGATTTCGGAGATGATCACACACGACACACGAGAGCTGCTTCAACCTTCACACACAAAGTGCAACGCTGTTTGGTTGGTATCTTGCCTGGATTGTGCTCGCTATTTTGGGTGCAGATTCAGTGTTGCAGATCGCTGCATATGATGGCCGGAGGCCCGAAGGCGATGACGCCGTGCAGCCCATGACGCCACCTCCGTATGCTCCAGGCACCCACCGGCCAACTAACCAGACACTTCACGAGCGCCTCTCCGTCCAATCACGCCGCGCCACGTCAGCTGCGAGTGTAAAAGCCAGTAATGTGCGCTCACCAACCCGCAGCTAAACCCCGCCAACCTTTCGCGCCATATTAACTTCCCCGATCTACATATGCGCTCCCTGCTCCCATCCCCTGCACGACCAAATCTCACTCGTTTTTGTACCACCACTCCTCTAATTTCCTCTCGTGTGAGCGTGCGGTGACCATGCCGACGGCGATGGCGACGGCGGCGGGCATGGCGACGGGGCCGGGCAGCCGCGTGACGCGGTACGCCAAGTCGACGGCGGCGTCCTGCACGCCGGTGCGCCCCGGCAAGACGCACGCGCTCTCGGCGCTGGACAACGCCATGGAGCGCCACTTCGTGCACCTGGTGCTCTACTGCCGCGCCGCGCCGGGCGTCGCCCGGGACCCGCTCAAGGAGTCCCTCTCCGAGGTGCTCTCGCTCTACCCGGCCATGATCGGCCGGCTCACCCGCGCCGAAGGGGAGGCGCCCGGGTCCGGGTGGATCGTCAAGTGCAACGACGCCGGCGTGCGCATGGTGGACGCCAGGGCCGCCGTCACCCTCGACGAGTGGCTCGCCACGGCCTCCGCCGACGAGGAGATGGACCTCGCCTACTTCGAGCAGATGGGGTCCGAGCCTTACATCTGGTCCCCCTTCTACGTCCAGGTGGCTAATACTCCCACTCATCCTTCTGCTCAGTACTTCAGTTACTGAAAATATTCAGTAGTGTCATGTTACTCAGCTGTTTAGCTTAACTTGACCATCGACACAGTCAGTTTAGATCTAATTCTACTGATACAGCATGTATACTTCAGTAGCGCAGCGCATTTGATTCACTTCATTGCTACTGGAGTACTCCGTACCCCGTAGTTGTCATGTTGATGGCAGGCTTGCAGTTGCAGTAGTGTAGCAGTAGCACAGATCAGAGGATTTAATTGCTCATGGAGTAGCTGTCCGTAAATTTACTCATCGCAATTCAATGTGTCACATGCCTGCATTGTTCACCGGTCCGACCTGTGCATTGTAATGCAGCTGACGGAGTTCACCGACAAGTCGTACGCGCTGGGGCTGAGCTGCTCGCACCTGCACAACGACCCCACGGCGGCTGCGCTCTTCTTCCACGGCTGGGCCGCCGCCCACCGCCGGAGCACCAGCCCCTACCCGCCCTTCCTTCACTCACCGTCCTTTGCCGTATCTCCGGCCTCGCCGCCTCCAGCGCCGCCTATGCTCGCCGTCAAGTCCACCGCTGCTCCGCCTAGCGCCGACGCCGCCGCCACCATGTCATCCGCCACGTTCCACTTCCCCGCGGACGCGATGCGCGCGCTGCTGTCCTCCCTCGCGCCCGATACTACACCCTTCGCGGTGCTCGCTGCGCTCTTCTGGCTCCGCGTCGCCGGCGCCGGCGCCACCGAGGAGAGCGACAAGGATCTCACACTCGCGCTCGACTTCCGCAAAAAGATGCACGCGCCGCTGCCGACGGGGTACTACGGGAGCGCCGTCCACTTCACGCGCGCGCGCGCCGACCTGGCATCGGGGCTGTCGGCCGTGGCGGCCGCGCTGGACCGGCGCGTGGCCAGCGTGCCGGAGGAGGAGCTGTGGGCCGCCGTGGAGTGGCTGCACGCGCGGCAGGCTGACGGCGGCGAGCCCTTCCAGATGTACGGGCCGGAGCTCACCTGTATGGCGCTGGACCACCTGCCCTTGTACGGCGCCGAGTTCGTGGCCGGTGAGCCGCCCGCGCGCGTGGCGTGCCGCGTCGCCGGGGCGGTCGGCGAGGGTATCGTGATCGTTGTTCCGGCCGCCGAGGGAGACGCGGCGAGGGACGTGGTCGTGACGCTCCCGGCGGAGGCGACGGCCAGGATCTGCCGCGACGACGAGGTGCTCAAGTACGGCGCCGAGGTGGTGGCTGGGCCCAAGATGGAAACGGGGGCCAAAGCGGCCAAGTAGGATCCAGAGTAATAAACACTGTTTGTGTTAACGGTTTTCACTTCAATTTGATGGTGAGTTGGTGCAGCCTTCAAATGATTTTGATGTATGCCCTGTTGTGATGCGTTGGTGAATGTACTGTTGTTTCTCTTTTAATGACAGCGTGAATTCTACTGTTATTGGTACTACTCTAGATTTGGAGTTTAAAGATTCATGGTCAAGGACTTCAGACTTTGCAAATTCCATTGTCGCATAAAAAGTATAACTTTTCTATCTTGCAGGGCCTTAATTTTTTATTTACTCTCTCCCTTCTCAAATAAGTGTACTTGTTGCTCTTGTCCTAACTTAAATATTTTAAAGTTTGACAAGGTTTTGTCACCGAACTAACCTTTTCCCCGAGAATGCCAGGATTCCCGGTACCGTGGTTACGGAGAAATCGTGCACTTTTACTTGAAAAAATTAAAAGTTATATTTTGAATTAAAATTACTTGATTTTTCTAATTGGTAATCTCTAGGTAACCAAAAAATTCAAAAAAATCAATAAATCTCATTTGAACCGAGCTTAAATAAAAAAAATCACTCTTTTTTCCCGGTAAGCCCACTTAGGGTGTGTTTGGTATCCTGTATCAACAGAGAATAGCTATCCGTCCTTATATAGGGTGACCCTAGCTAGGCTGAGCTTAGATATTCTCTAGTGTTTGTTAGCTCGTGTTAGTTGAGACAAGCTAAGTATAACTATTGTTTGGTAAATTGTATGGAGCGAGAGATGTCATAGAGGTCTAAGATTTGCACGAAGTCACCTGAATATAAAAAGGAAACGCAATTGGGTCCTTGTATACAAAATAAAAAAGCAATCAAGTCCCTATATAAAAAGTAAAAAGCAATCAGGTTCCTATAAAAACGCAATCGGGTGCCTGTACACGCAATCGGGTCCCTAGGGCGGCCGAGCTCCGGCGAGGTCCCTCCGGCGAGGGTCGTGGCGGCGCTGGACGTGCAGTCGGCGGAGATGTACGTGCAGGTGGCGGCGCTGGACGTGACGCGGTGCTGGCCGTCGAGGGACTCGCTAGCCGTGGCCGATGCGAGGCAATGACCGTGGCCAAGACGAGGCGCTGGCCGTGGCCATGGCGAGGCGCTGGCCGTGGCCATGGCGAGGCGCTGGCCGGGCTTGCTGTGAAGATGGCGGCGCGAGGTACGCGCAGTGATCTGTGACGCGAGAGGCATCGGCAAGCGGCGTCCAGGCTCGGGAGCTGCGGGCTGGCGTCGGGAGATGGCGTACATGCTCGAGAGGGGCGGCCGGCGTCGGGAGGTGCGGGAGGCGGTGCATGGTGTTGGGGGCCGGCGGCGGCCGGCGATGGTGCTCGGGAGGCGGCGTCCATCACCAGGAGAGAGAGACAAGTGAGGGAAGGGGAAATGAGGGAGAGTGAGAGGTGCGGGTGCGGGTCTAGGGGTTCCACGGGGCAGCTACAGTGTTTGGCGGGGATGGACTCAGCCCGGTTGAATTGTGAAGCTCGATCTGAGCTTCTCAACCGGGTTTGGCCGAGAGCCATATTTCGTATGACTTGGGCAGTGCTGAGATGACCCAACCCGACCTACTAAACAACAAATAGCTGGTTAAGCTTGGTTGAGGTGGGAATATCTGAGTTCCCCCAGGCTACCAAACACACCCTTATCGAAGTGATAGGGAATCTCAGTTACCGGCATGTAACCAGATTTACTGACAGGTAACCAAAACCTTGACCTCGGCGTAATTATGTTTGCAACTGTTCCAAAAATGAGAATTAAAAAAAAGGAACTTAGTTATGTTGCACATTTAAAAGACAAGTATAAACATGCAAATTTCTAGCAAGGGTAGGAAAACATACCATTTCGGTATGTATAAATCGAGGAAAGCAAGATTTATATTTTCTTTCGTCGTTGGTGCTAGCATTATGACCTTATTTGCTCACTCCTGTCGTACAGCAAATCCTGGAGGAGGTGACTTCGACATAACAAAAGTGAACCTCTACTTAGATTAGAAAAAAAACTTTACTAGGGGGGCATTTGGTTTCAAGGCAGCAATGGATGGGCTGGGCATATCTGCAACCACATGGTTAGAGATATCCATTTTTCTTATTTGGTGTGAGAATGAGAGATAGATAGGATTGCCAAGTTCTTTTATTTGGTTGAAGGGGGTAAAAAGGGGGACAGGTTGTTATGATAACCTTTTGTGATGAGATGGTGAGACTACCTCTCGCGCACATGACATATCAAAATACATGACAAATGTTCAATACCATAGTTTAACTACTACTCCCTCCGATCGGAAATAAGTGTCAGCAATTTTGTACTAACTTAGTACAAAGTTTGTACTAAGTCCCCGACAGTTATTTCCGATCGGAGGGAGTACATGATATAGTTCAATACCATAATGCACCTATCACATGGCATGAATATAGAATTCTCGAGATCAAACATAAATTACGCAACCCACAATTCAAGGCTTTGGTTGCCATCAAAAGCACAACTCCAACAACAAAAGTTGGAATAGTAGTTGATTGTGTTGGGTTGATAACAAAAGAGGTGATGCAACCATCACATATGTCCTCATTTCTCAAACTTTTTGTCTCTGGGAAAGGTAGCCCTCACATACCTAGCAAGCCAAACTATCTATTGATCATTGCTCAACACTTGGAAGCGTTGTTGTAATATGGGAGTTCTCAATTAGGAAGGCATAGTAATGGGCAAGAAATGCAAACTGAAATCTGAAAGTTCCTTCAAGGTGTCCCAAAGTTCCTTTGCCGAGTTCTTATGGAAAAAAATAGCGCGCTGAGTAGCTCTGTCGGTGAACAGACAGATCACTATTTTGGATATCTACATACATGTATGGCAATGATCGGCTAAAACATCTTATATTTTGGAACGAAGGGAGTATTAGCGAGGCATTGTATATTGATTAATTTAGCGTGGGCTTTCTAGATATGCTATAGCGTGCTATTAATGTCGAAATAGCATGCTATTTTTTTCTTATCCTTGTCCTTCTAAACATATTTCCCTATGGAAACAACAAGTCTTTCACCCCAGAGATATATCTTTTTCTTTAGTGCAAGAGCCAGGTCTGCAGAAATGACCCAGACCATCAATGACCTAGATGTAGTGAACCAAATGCTAGACTACACTATGCTAGAGCATGAAGCAAGCGGCACGGCGAAGCACGACTATTCGTTTAGTACTCCCTCCTTGCCATAAATCAAATGTTATCAACTTTGATTAAGTTTATTGAGAAAATTATCTATATCTTCTAGGGGCGGGCGTTCGGTCATGACTAACAATTCGGTATTTGTTATTTGGTCTATTTAAATTAGGTCCTCCAAACTAAAGACCGAAATATACTCGTGTGTCTGACTACCCGACATGTCTGGGTACCCATTAGATTGAGTTCAAGTTCGATCATGATCGAATAACATCGCCGATGTTGTCAACACAAAACATGAGAATTATTTTGTAAACAAATAGTATCATTTCAACTATATTTTGGACATTGTTTTATGATTGTTTAGTATAAATTGGCAAGAATAAATAATCAACAATCGAAAGAAAATTTTAACATGCTACAACAGTTTGATCACCATTCAACATACTATAATTCAGACACATCACACAATTATGGAGATTGGGGTAGTGTCACATAAAGATTGGTCAGTTCGGTTACTGAGAAATAAAGACCGAATTAATCAAACTAAATTCGGTATGGAAAATTTGCTACCAAATATTCTGATCGGTCTTTGGTTTTGGTTTTTCGGGTTTGGTCTCGATCTTTTTGGTTTTGGTTTTTGGTCATTGGGTTTTCTTCCCACCTCTAACATCTGCAATACAAATTGTATACCATACGAAAATATACATTATGATGAATCTAATGGTAGTATTCTAGACATTGATATTTTTCCAATATATTTGAGCAAACTTTACATCCTTTGACTTCTGAAAAAATTTATATGCACTACATTTTAGCAGCAAGGGAGCAATGAACTACATCCAGAAGGCTACGGGTGAAAACGAGGCGGGTGCGCCTCCCTTATACATCTGACAGGAGGCAGTGTTGTTGTCGAAGATCTGCAGCTCCCCCTTACGAGAGTGCCTGAGGCGAAACGTGGTGATTCGGAGCACGCAGTCGCGGCCATCATCAGACTCCATGGCCTTGACGCGTTCAACGAGGCAGAACCTGGCATTGCCCATACAAGTGAGAGTAGGTCGGAGAGCCTGCAACTGTCGTTCCCTGTCCCACAGCTTGTCCTTGGCCACCTTCCAGTCCAGCTCCGGTCTCTGCTGCCGCTGCTTCGGCACCGTGGAGGGGACCTCGCAGGTGCCAATATGGCCATCCCTTTGGAGCCCGACCCAAGCGTCCAGGTCGGCGTCGTAGAAGCCCTGGTCATCGAAAGGCAGCGCCCACTCCCCGTGGCACCTCCACTCCGTACGGTCGCCGGCGGCCGTGTCGAAGGAGAAGGTGCGTCGGCCCCCGTTAGAGCGGCAGAAGATGGTGGACACGAAGACGGTGTGCCCGTCCGGGTGCGCGGCGTAGGACCGCACCCTCTCGTCCTTGTCGAACGGCGAGGGCGCCAGGCTTCTCCACGACCAGTCCTTCCTCCTCGGGATCGTCGTCGAAGAGATTCTTGATGGAGAGCCATCGGCGGCGAAGGAGGAGGACATCACCTCGACGGACTGAGGCCGGCGCCCGAAGTAGTACGCGAAGGTGTACATCGTGTCGCCGGCGGCAGTGGGTACGAAGATGTTGCAGGCGTTGAGCAGCCCGTCCGGGAGGGAAGGGCCTGTGGCAACGCCGGCGGTGGCCGTGTCGTACACGAGGGTGAGGGGGTCTTGGTTGCTCGCCGTGAGGATGTGGCTGCCAAGGGCGGCGAAGCTCATGGCGTAGAAAGGTGCGGGTGAGAGCAGACGGACGACGGGTGGGGCGCTGAGGATGTCGTCAGGGATGTCCTTGGCGGCGAGCTTGCGGATGGTGAAGCCCTCTTCTATGTCGTCTAGCACCAGATACAGATGCTTCTTCTTCTTGTTCTTCTGGCTTGGCTGCCCTTGCTCCTGCCGCGGCCGCTTATACCTCCTACTTCCGATGATTGGCTCGTCTGAGCTCATCTTGTTTCAGAGTCTCAAGCTACGATTTTGAGGGGATTGACGATGAAAAAGGAAACGCGATATCTGATATAGATCGGGGTGGGGTGTGTGGTTTGCTATCGGTCTGATGTAATCTGCCAACAGCGAGGTCGGGACGGTGAATTTATAGAGCGTGTTTGTTTGTTTTCCTAGTTGAAATCGGATCCGAGTCAGTTTGGAACTTTTTTTTAGACGAAAGGCTATAGGGGTGCAAATTCAACACTACTTTTGTACTACTGTTTACTATTAAGATTTGATGTTGCCATTGTATGCATGTGTCGGGCTCTGTTTTTTCAGGGAGAGCCTTTGCTCCGTTGTTAGTCTAGTCCCTACGTCCTAAAATATGTTCTAAGGTTTTTTTATCAAAGTCAAACTTTCTAAAATTTGATAATTTACATATCAAATAGTATCAGCATAATATAATATGAAAATATATTTCATCATAATTTTAACAAAATTGATTTGGTATAGTAGAAGTTAATATATTTTATTATATATTTACCAACACTTAATTAAATTTGATTTTGACATAAAAATTATATGTAATATAATTTGGAACAGAGGAAGTACGGTTATACTTAATAAACCTGCGAGACCTTGTGAATTGGGTTCTAGTTTGTTTTTTCATGTTCCGAACGAGTCCCGGTAATTCTTGGTTTCAGAGCCTGAATCCTCCTCAAATCTTACCATAATAAGTTTACAAACCCTGCCACTGCATCTTCCTTTGGCAGGTGCTCAGACCTCCGATACCACAAAGGGATCAGGATCCATGGCGCTGTTCGGGAACCCGGAAGCAAACTCGCTGGCTAGGCTCGTCGCCGAGGTCGGGTTCCTCGCCTGCAGCCTCGCGGTGCGCTACATCCACCGAGAGTACGTCAGGCAGCCTGGACTCACCAACATCCCTCCCAGATCCATAGATTGCGGCGCCGGCTCGACGTTCACCAATTCGGTGCACCCGACGCACGTAGCTAGAAGTCTAAATCGTCGTCCAGGGATATGGTACAACTTGTGAGTATCTATTTGTTCATCACCGATTAAAACAGATATTTGCCCCTATAGTTCGCAGCATCTGCCCAATCGTTTTATCAGCCGTACTGATTATTAGATTAAAAAGGAAGATGTACTGTTCTCAACATGATTATGTTTGCTTGAATGATTTGCCTGGCTCGCAATGTCTCATTACATACATGTTAGACCGACATTCTATAAGATAGCTGTAATTCTGCAAATGCACCTTAAAAGGTTCAACTTTCCAGTAGTGTGTTTCAAACAACAATTGGCAATACCTTTCAGTGCACAATCTTGATTTTGCCCACATTTAGACCCGAGTTTAGATTTGTATTTTCGCTTCTTTTCGACAACATTAGTTTTTTTTTCTCGAAGGATCTTCAGGCAGCATGTTAATTTTTTTCTTTCGAGACGGAGCAAGGGAACTAATTCTGAAGTAAAACCTACTTCCTCCGATTGGAAATAACTGTCGGTAATTTTGTACTAACTTAGTACGAAGTTTATACTAAATCACCGACAGTTATTTCCGATCAGAGGGAGTATTATATTTCAAAAGTATAAAAGAAATAAAACAGTTTAAAACAACCAGAGGCTGGAAACGCACGCGACCTCCGGCTTCTAGGATAACACGTGTCCCGATGGGCCCATGCAACTGTTCTCTCTCCTTCTTCCCCTTTCCCTTCCCTTATCTATTTCTATTCTGCTTTTCCCCATTGGATTGCTTCCATGTCGGGTGTCCAGACCACCGCTTGAGGAGAGCTTGTGCCATGCTGCTTCCTCGTCCTCCACCTTCGCAAATACGGCGCCTCACCCTTGCTCTTATGCCGTTGCCATCGTCTGCTCTCCACAACTCCCCTATCTCTACTCATGGAGGCGGCAGAGGCAGATCATGGTAGCGCCATCGTCGAGCTGTTAATCTGTTAGCGTCCACTTGGCTCAGCCCAGCACTCAGCCTATGTTCCGGACGTTTATGCGCACACAACCCAACAATAAGAAGAGAGCCCACTCCATCTTAAAAGCCCGGACTGAAAGGAGGAAGGAATCTCTCCCTTATATATTGGGTGTGGCCTACTTCTGTAGGCGAGGTGGGACTAAACTCAAGCAGCCTCCACCGGTCATGCAGCCCCTGACATCCCATCCTCCTAGGAAGCCCCCCAAGCGGGCATGGCGATGCCTGGCTCTAATACCATATGTTAGCGTCCACTTGGCCCAGCCCAGCACTGAGCCTATGTTCTGGACGTTTATGCAAACATAGCCCAACAATAAGAAGAGAGCACACTCCATCCTAAAAGTCCAGACTGAAAGGAGGAAGGAATCTCTCCCTTATATGTTGGGTGTGGCCTCCTTCCGTAGGCGAGGTGGGACTAAACTCAAGCAGCCTCCACCGTTCATGCATGCCCCTGATATAATCGCAGCCAGCTAGCAAAGGCGTGTCCTTGGCCGACCTCGAGGGTGTGCTTTGCTCCATCATCTGCATTCCGTGCTCATCAGCAGCCACTACTTCGGCTAGGTTAACTTCTACCGCCCTTCGACAGACCCCTCACCAAGTTCTTCTCTGAGATAGGGAGGATTGCACCATTGATTATCAGTGCTGCTAGCCACGGCTACAGGTTCTATAAGGAGTAGATGACACAACTGCCAACAGTGGACATCAGTGCTGAAAACGCCCACCGCCGGAACAACAAGCGGGGCGCCGCCGAGATGGAAAGGTCCACCGGTGGAGCTACTAGAGCGATGTGTTCGCCGGAGTTGCAAAAAATGCCTCAGAGCTGCAAAAGCCCACTACCACTACCGGAGCAACAAGCAGGGTGTCGCCGAGCTGCAAAGGTCCACCGAGCTACTAGATCCTGCCGGCGGTCCTACCAAAGGTATTCGTCGGAGCTGCAAGCAGATGCCTCGGGAGCTACAAAAGCCCACCGCCGGAGCTCCAAGCCGAGCGTCGCTGAGCTACAAACGTTCACAGGTGGAGCTGGTGGTGCTGCCAGTGGCAGGTCACGTTGCTTCTATCTAGGGTCGACCGTGCTGCCAACTCCACGTGTCAATGATGCCACCAGCAAGCAGATGACAGTGCTGCAAGCCATGGCCAGAGGTGCTACGAGAGGCATGCGGTGGTGCTACTAGCTTGATCGGTGATACTGCAAGCCGGCGAGGTCCCTCACCAGACTGATGGGGCTATGGGGTAATTCGAGCTACAGGCATGCTCGTCGGTGCTGCGAAGAGGAGGCACCGATGCTGCAAAGGTGGATAATGGTGCTACCTCCGTAGTCAACATGTCGCAGGCGTGGTCTGTCACCGGACTTTTTCTTCGTGGGTCGGGGACAACAAGGGCGCCGGGAGGAGCACGTCTCTCGCGTGGGAATTTCTTTTCCGCTCTTTTTTTTTGGTGCGGGGACGGAGGTATGGGTGGTGGTCATGGAGGACACATATGACATATCACATGGTGAAGGCGGAAGTTCCTGGGAAATTATCCTCCGGAGGTCGCTTAACATTGTCCTAAAAGAAAACTAAAAATGAAACCTATTATATGTTCTTGTAATGCAAATTACAATATTTCTAGGACCATAAAGAATGTACTGCATTTAGATCTGTTGCAACACACGGATGCGTGTCTATGCTGCAATGCAATAGTTCCTGCTTTATGCGGTCAAACATGCAAAGGTATGTGTGCATATGGCTGTGAGAAACAACAAACACAGTAGTTTTCCTTCTTGAAAACATTAAACTTGTCAGTCCTTTTAGAATATCCTTGGTTAGTCATTTGATGTTTGTCTTTTCTGTTTCAAACCTGTCGGATTGTGTCCGTAGGCCTCACTGATTCCTTTTCTTTGCCTGCCCTTTATTCAAGATGTTAAGTCAAGGCAGCCTAGTTGGTGTTCTATTTTAAGGTAGTCAGAATCTTAATTCTATTATACAATTCGATCTATGACTATACGTTCTAAACTGATTGGATGTATTATGCAACTCGATAAGTGGAACCCGCAGTTTTACTAGTTATAGTCCTAATATTTGTGATATTGTATCATATGTGTTGATCCGATCTAGAATTATGATCCTGACTGCCTTGGCTGCAGCTCGCAATAGATGTCACAATTGAGCCAATAGAATTCACTTTTCAAAGAAAAAACTTGTAGTATTGCAATAGATAAAAAACATTTTTGTAGAAGTTTTGGATAAACTTGGTGTGAATAAGCAGAAGTCTATAGACTTAATTTAAGAGAAAAATATGAATCATAACTATTTCCTATACACCTTTCATGATTTTTTTTTTCCTATGTCCTTATAAATATTACGTGGAACTTACTGTATTTCCTAAATTTTGTAGTTTTTAAATTATATTTTGTCAGGTTTTCTTGATGCTTCTATTTTCATGTTGACTATGTTATCAAATGTGTGAAACTAGGATTGTTCACAAAGAAACTGATCCATTTGACTATTGCCTGATGTTTCATTATTTGTTTCTAGTTTATAATGGGTTTTTTGGTGGTGTACTCAGTACTCTCTTGTTTACGTGAAAGATGTTGTACTCGGTACTCTGAGATGTGTGTGAAAAGTAGCTGTCAAAATAAAATCTGTGATATAAAACAACAAAAATCGTGTAAAAAGTATTAGTGAAATCATGTGGACATGTGGTACAACAACTCAACTGAAACTTCAGTTGAATAATACATCAACAGGAAGTAATTACATGGGTTGCAGAAGAGAATGCGATACCATTTCCCATGAGAGATCACCGTAGATCATTGTAGGCATCACGGTTGAATGGTAGCCCCCCAAAGAACCGTTTTAGGATCGAAAAGTTGGCTTTTGCAGACCAGACGGCTCTAGGAGGCGATAAATAGGACGCGCGATACTTCGAAACAAAAGGCGGTTAAGCGCCTGCAGGAGGCAAACAAATTACAGACAAACCCTCGTCACTAAGCAAAGACAACGCATCTGGTCAGGGCAACGCACATATGCGCGGCACAAAATTTGTCCTCCCTCCGGACGGCACCAGACCCGGAGACGGCACTAGACGAGTCACCCTGCCGGCCCCACGCGTCAGCCTCCCAGCACCGCACCCGCATTTCCCCAACCGCCGAGAAGCCTCCTGAATCTTCAGTCCGTCTCTCGCGCCATCCTCGTCTTGTCCCCTGATCCCATCTTCCTCCATTCCTCCTCCTTAAAGCTCTCCGCCCACGCGAGCTCTTCACACCACCGCCGAGAAAGAGACCAAGACGACAGGTGCTCTCCTCCGAGCCGCAAAGCCAGCCCCCCATTGCGTAAGCGCGCCGTCGGACAGAGCAAAAGGAATACCGAGATGTATCTTCGGCCGCCGCCCAAGGGCCCCGAGTGGGGCGACCCGGAGGCGGGGATCGAGGCCCGGCCGCTGTACCCGATGATGCTGGAGAGCCCGCAGCTGCGGTGGGCGTTCGTCCGCAAGGTCTACACCATCCTCTCCATCCAGATGCTGCTCACCATCGCCGTCGCCTCCGTCGTCGTCTTCGTGCGCCCCGTCGCGCTCTTCTTCGTCTCCACCCCCGGCGGTTTCGGCCTCTACATATTTCTCATCATCCTCCCGTTCATCGGTACGTAGTCCCGCAAACTCGGATCAGTTCAACATTGTTCTGCAGTGCAGTGCTCTGTTTTTCTGGACGCGTCAGTTAACATTCTCCACTGTCGAACTGCAGTGCTGTGTCCCCTGTACTACTACTACCAGCGGCACCCGGTGAACCTGCTGCTGCTGGGCCTCTTCACGGTGGCCATCAGCTTCGCCGTGGGCCTCACCTGCGCCTTCACCAAGGGGGAGGTGATCCTGGAGTCGGCGATCCTCACGGCGGTGGTGGTGGTCAGCCTGACGGCGTACACCTTCTGGGCGGCCAGGCGCGGGCACGACTTCAACTTCCTCGGCCCGTTCCTCTTCGCCGCCGTCATGATCCTCATGGTCTTCGCGCTCATCCAGCTCTTCTTCCCGCTCGGCCGCATCTCCCTCATGATCTACGGCGGCCTCGCCGCGCTCGTCTTCTGCGGGTACATCATCTACGACACCGACAACCTCATCAAGCGCTACTCCTACGACGAGTACGTCTGGGCCGCCGTCGCGCTCTACCTCGACGTCATCAACCTGTTCCTCTCTCTCCTCACGCTATTCAGGGCAGCCGATTCCTGAAGTGTCAAGCCGTTATGCCTAGCGTAGATACCTACCTTTCCCTGCCAGTTACGGATGTGCTTTGCTTGTGTTTGTGCCGCCGCTGCCTCCCATCTGTAAATTAATTTCAATTAATTTTGACTTGCTTTACTTAGTTCTGTCTGTAAGTTATATTTTGCCAAGACTGCTGGCTCTCTTCTACAGTATCTCTTTCTCGTAATCCCTCTGTTCAAAAATATAAGATGTTTTAGCTTTGTGAAGCTAATATATTTAGATAACTTTTAGTGTATAGGCTAAAACATCTTATATTTTCGAACAGAGAGAGTAGCATCCATCTTACCTTGGGGCTTGGGCGTGTTCTCGAGTAACCCAGCGAGCAGGAACAGCACCGTACTGCGTCATCCGCCGCTGTGCGCTTGGTTGAACATTGACCATGTAATGCAAGCGAATCAGGCTGGTTATATAGCGTAGAACTGCACTCATGGATAAAAGTAGGGGTCAGATAGGGATGGTCACTGTTAGAGCATATCTAATAGACCCCTTAAAAGGCTTAACCGTGTAAAATAACCATCGATATACGGGGTAGAGTTCTATTCTATTCGGTTGTCTAGCAGATCCCGTAAATCAGCCTCTCATATCGAATTTTTGCAGTTTTGGCTACGGGCGGGTCTTCGTCCCCTACTTGTGCGGGGTGGGAAGGGGAATAGAGGGCGAAACCTGTATTCTCCCCTCCACTGCGCGCGAAGGGTTTCACGGAAACCCAATCGCCGCCGCCGCCGTCCGATCTCCTCCGCACCGCCCTTTCCGGCAACGACGTGGCCGGATCTCGCTGCCATGGATCCCCCGCAAGGCCCGCCGACCACCGGCGGTGCACCACCTTCGCTCGCGGTGGTTGATGTCCCCGTCGAAGGTTCGCCAAACGCCGGCGACGTGTCGGCCATGATCTCCGCTGCCATCCCGTTGAAGAGGAAAGAGGATCCCGAAGCAATACTTCGACGCCCCTGCGGCGGCCGCAGCTCCGCCGGCTGTGACTCCGCCAGCTGTGACTGCTGCATCTGACAAGAAGGGCATGGTGAAGACGAAGGCGGTCAGGCCGAGGGGCGCCCCGCAGAGCAGGGTGAAGACGAAGGCGGTCAGCCGCATCAGCCTCGCGCCTCCACCGCCCTCCAAGGCCACGGCCCCTTCTCCCTCCGTTCCGTCCGCGCCGACGCCCGCGCCGCCGCCACCCTTCATGGACGTAAACAAGGTGTTCGATGTTGAGTCCACAACATCGTATATGGACATGCTCAACGATTCCTCGGTGGACTTGGCCGCCGGCATCAATGCGTTCGATGGGGAGGGCAATGTCGATGATGAGGAGGAGGAGGAGGGTGAGGGTGACGAAGGGGTCGATGACGAGGTGGTTGAGGTTGATCCAGCTTCCGCCGGTTCTTCCGGGTCGAAGCCACGCACCTTGAATTACACCGAGATTGAAGACGCGACCTTAGTCTGTGCTTGGAGTAGGGTGGGGATGGATGCGTGCACCGAAGTGGACCAAGGCGGCAAGCACTATTGGCAGCGCATCGAGGATCTCTACTACCAGCTGAAGCCTCGCACCAAGAGCATGGCTGACAGATCCTACCGCTCCCTTGAAGACCGGTGGAACATCATCAAACCAGCTTGTTCTCGTTGGAGTGCTGCCATGGACCAAGTGGCCGACAACCCTCCTAGTGGATGCGTGCCGGAGGACTATGTAAGTTTTCCAAGTTTGTTGGTATCCATACTATGTGTTGATGATGTGCAAACATCACATTAATATTGTTGTTGTGCAGCCCAAGTATGCTCAACTGAGGTACAAAGGCATGGCCGGCTCCAAGAACAAGGAATTTCAGTTTCAACATTGCTTTTCCTTGCTTCAACATCTTCCTAAATGAAAGTTGAGGGACAGTGAACCAAAGTGCAAGAAGGAAGCAATGCTCAGCATGGATGATGAAGGGGAGGACATGAGTACGAGAAACAAAGACAAGCCCGAGGGCTGCAAGAAAGCCAAGGAAGGATGAAGGTAGAAGGCGAAGCAGCCAGCTTCAAGGAGAAATTGGATCAACTCATGAAGTCCAAGGAGGCATTGACGATGAAGACATTGGAGACTGATGGCTGGCGTGTAGTTGATGATGATTATCGCCAGGCAGTTGGGGAACCCCAAGCGGAAGGTATGATGAGCACAGCAGCAAGCTTTTCCCTCAGTTAGAAACCAAGGTTGATCGATCAGGAGAAGAAAAGATAATACGACTGAAGGTGATGCCCACTAGCTGCGTGATGCTCTAACAAGGGCGCCGTTAACGATAACTTTTTAGCGCGTCTTCAACCAGTAGCAACGTGGAACCTACACACAACACAACCAAGTACTTTGTTCCCAACTTGCGATGAGGTTGTCAATCTCACCGGTTTGCTTGAAACAAAGGGTATGAGCGTATCGAGTGGAAAACAGTAGAAGTATGCGAGTAAAGTAAACAGTGCGAGTAAAGTAAACAGGTGATAGCAATACGATGGAAATAGGACCGGGGTCCACAGTTCACTAGTGGTGTCTCTCCATAAGATAAATAACACATGCTGGGTAAATAAATTACAGTTGGGCAATTGATAGAATAAAGATAACATGATATGTCAAGAAGATCACTATGCGATTTACTCTGGGCATTACAACAAAATACATAGATCGCCATCCAACTGCATCTATGACTAATAATCCACTCACGGAGATATCATCCGAACACCCCATGAGTATTAAGTTGCGAACAACAGATAATTGCATTAAGCAAAGTGTGTAATGTAAAAAAAGCATATGCCCTCGAGCATATGAATGTTGTTTTCTCCCTAGTGGCAACAGCACATCTACAACCTTAGAGGTTTCTGTCACTCCCCCAGATTAAATAGAGGCATGAACCCAACTATCGAGCATAAATACCCCCTCTTGGAGTCACTAGCAACTACTCGGCCAAGATAGCTACTAACAACGGAGAGCATGCAAGATCATAAACAACATAGAGATAACATAAGATATATTTCAGTATAGCAACTCAATCATTACACCAATATTCAAAGAATCCCAACAAACCAAACATGTAGAATTACATAACGGTGATCTCAATCATGTAGGGCAGCTCATGAGATCTAAACATGAAGCACATGGTGGAGGAGACAACCATCTAGCTACTGCTATGGACCCATAGTCCAAGGTAGACTATGATACGTCTCAAACGTATCTATAATTTTTGATGCTCCATGCTTTATTTTACACCATTTGCATATTGTTTCGTTACACTTAGTGGCATTTTTATACATTTTCCGGAACTAACCTATTAACGAAGTGCCACAGTGCCAGTTTCCTGTTTTCTGCTGTTTTTGTGTTTCAGAAGTGATACACAGGAAATATTCTCGGAATTGGACGAAACAAGTTCCTGAAGTCATATTTCACCGGGGAGCTCCCAAACATCCGAAGGAGAGAAGGAGAGGGTCCACGTGGGCCCCACACACAGGGGTGGCGTGGCCAGGCCCCTGGCCGCGCCGGCCCCGTGTGAGGGGGCGTGGGACCCCCTCTGACAGCCTCCTTTCGCCTACATATACCCCCTGACGAGAAAAACCTAAGGGCCCGATCAGTTTTCCAGAATACATCGCGATCCGCCGCCGCCGTCGACCCGAAGATCGGGAGGGTCCAGAAGCTCTTCCCGGCACCCTGCCGGAGAGGGGAATCGCCACCGGAGGTCTTCTTCATCGCCATGCTTGCCTCCGGAGCGATGAGTGAGTAGTCTACCTTGGACTATGGGTCCATAGCAGTAGCTAGATGGTTGTCTTCTCCACCATGTGCTTCATGTTTAGATCTCATGAGCTGCCCTACATGATTGAGATCACCGTTATGTAATACTATGATGTTGGTTTGTTGGGATCCGATGAATATTGGTGTTTATGATTAAGTTGCTGTACTGAATTATATCTTTTGTTATCTCTATGTTGTTTATGATCTTGCATGCTCTCCGTTGTTAGTAGCTATCTTGGCCGAGTAGTTGCTAGTGACTCCAAGAGGGGGTATTTATGCTCGATAGTGGGTTCATGCCTCTATTTCACCTGGGGGAGTGACAGAAACCTCTAAGGTGGTAGATGTGCTGTTGCTACTAGGGAGAAAACAACATTCATATGCTCAAGGGCATATGCTTTGTTTACATTACACACTTTGCTTAATGCAATTATCTGTTGTTCGCAACTTAATACTTTCGGGGTGTTCGGATGATATCCCTGGGGGTGGATTATTAGTCATAGATGCAGTTGGATGGCGGTCTATGTATTTTGTTGTAATGCCCAGAGTGAATCTCATAGTGATCTTCTTGACATATCACGTTATCTTTATTCTATCAATTGCCCAACTGTAATTTGTTTACCCAGCATGTTATTTTATCTATGGAGAGACACCACTAGTGAACTGTGGACCCCGGTCCTATTTTAATCATATTGCAATCACCTGTTTACTTTTCCCGCACTGTTTACTTTACTAGCATTTTACTACTGTTTTCCACTCGATACACTCATAACCTTTGTTTCAAGCAAACCGGTGAGATTGACAACCTCATCGCAAGTTGGGGACAAAGTATTTGTCTGTGTGTGTGCAGGTTCCACAAACACCTTCAGTCGTCACCGTCTCCCTTCTCCTGTTCGATATACCTTGGTTTCTTAACTGAGGGAAAACTTGCTGCTACACTCATCATACCTTCCTCTTGGGGTTCCCAACGGGCTGGTCATCACCACGCACAAGGACATACTGCTCCCACGTCAACTAAACGCCACAGTCTTTTCTGGCGCCATCACACGAGTAGCAGCCTCTTTTCTGGCGCCGTTGCCGGGGAAGGAAGAGAAGACTTCTGCGAGGGGAGTTCTTCGCACACACATCCATTACTTTGTTATTTGTTTTGCTTTACTTTATTTTATTTTACCTGCATTGCTTTTTATCAAAAACCCAAAAAAATTAGAATCCTTGGTAGCTGTTTTTACTTGTTTACTTTCGTTTTGCTGAAATGGGTACTCCTGAAAATACCAAGTTGTGTGACTTTGCTAGTACGAACAATAGTGATTTTATCTGCACTCCTATTGCACCACCTGTTCCTGCTACTACTTTTTATGAGATCAAGCCTGCTTTATTGAACCTTGTTATGAAAGAGCAATTTTCTGGTGCTAGTACTGAAGATGCTGCAGCTCATCTCAACAATTTTGTTGAGCTATGTGAGATGCAGAAATATAAGGATGTTGATAGTGATATTATTAAGCTCAAGTTGTTTCCTTTTTCTTTGAGGGGAAAGGCTAAAGATTGGTTGCTGTCTTTGACTAAGAATAGTATTGATTCATGGGCTAAGTGTAAGGATGCTTTTATTGGTAGATATTATCCTCCTGCTAAGATTATATCATTGCGTAGCAATATTATGAAGTTTACTCAGTTTGATAATGAACATGTTGCTCAAGCTTGGGAAAGAATGAAATCTATGATTAAAAATTGCCCCACTCATGGACTGACTACTTGGATGATCATCCAAACTTTTTATGCAGGACTGAATTTTTCTTCAAGGAACCTACTTGATTCAGCTGCTGGAGGCACTTTTATGTCCCTTACCTTGGGCGCCGCATCAAAGCTACTCGACAACATGATGGTAAATTATTCTGAATGGCATACCGAGAGAGCTCCACAAGGTAAGAAGGTAAATTCTGTTGAGGAAACCTCTTCCTTAAGTGATAAGATTGATACAATTATGGCTATGCTTGCTAATGATAGGACTCATGTTGATCCTAATAATGTTCCTTTGGCCTCTCTGGTTGCTCAAGAAGAGCAAGTTGATGTGAATTTCACTAGAAACAACAATTTTAATAACAATGCTTATAGGAACAATTTTGCTAGTAACAATTATAGGCCGTATCCTTCTACCAATGGTAATGGTTATGGCAACTCTTATGGTAACTCCTACAACAACACTAGGGCCGCGCCCTCCGAGCTTGAGGTAATGCTCAAGGACTTCATCGGTAAACAAACTGCTTTTAATAAGTCTATTGAGGAAAAGTTAGGCAAAATTGATATTCTTGCTTCTAAAGTTGATAGCCTTGCTCATGATGTTGAACTTTTGAAACTAAAAGTGTTTCCTAATGATGTGAATGTGAGCAATATTGTTGATGCCGCTAATGCTACCCAAGTTGGAATTGATAAAAATATTAGATTGTTAGCGGAATTGCATGCTAGGTGGGAAAGAGAAGATGAGATGGCTAGAGAGATGAAGGTATGTACTATTACTACCTCTAATGATGTTGCTCCTACTGATAGCAATCCTCTTACTTTGATTGGTGTAGAGAAAACTCCCACTCCTTGTGTTAAAAAGCCTAAAACTGCCAAAACTTTTTCTCAAAAGAGTGCTGAAATTTTTCGGAGTGTGGGAGATGATAGCTCTATTTCCTTTAATGATTTTGATGTTGATGGCTGCAATATATCTGAAGTTATTTTGTTCTTGCAAAAGCTTGCTTTGACTCCCAATGCTAGTTCTTTAAATATTGCTTTTACTAAGTGACGAAGGAATGACAGATGGGCCCCCGACATTCGCCTACCTGGTTTTCGGTCCAGGTGGGGTGTCTCAGGAAAGGCTTTCGAGGCCCGTCAAGGCAGTGTTTCGATGCGGCCCGGGAGTATTACTTGGTGTACAAGCGAAGTTTCGAAGAGTCCAAGCTAGATTAGGTCTCGGTTGATCCGGTCTGTACTTGGCTTGAGAAACAATCCTGAGACCTAGCCTTATCTTATAAATGGCTGGGAGGGAGGTTTCGAAACCACAGAATCACTTCCACCCACCTCACGCCGGAGCGCTCTACAACTTAGAGTTCTCTGCTTTTGGCCAGATCCAATCTGCGCCGCCATTGTAACACCATTATCGTCGCCACCACCTCAATACAAAAGTCAGACAAGCAGGACGTAGGCCTTTTACCTTTCGAGGGGGCTGAACCTGGGTAAATCCTCGTGTCCTTCTGCTTTCGTCTGATCGCCGTCGAGTTCGCCAGGTTCCCAATACGCTTCCTAGATCGAAAGCCCTTCGACATGGGCATTGCCGGGGATAAACCTCGTCAATTGGCGCCGACCGTGGGGACGACGGGATCTGGATCTACGGATTCGCCGGCTCCATCACCAACCGCAACCAAGATCGGCATCGACACCGCCGTCGGCATCGCTGCACCGACCAACGTCGGCACCCCCGTCAAGATCGACGCTACCGTCGGCATCGCTGCGTCGAACAACGACGACACCACTTCCAAGATCGGCATCGACACCATCGCCGGCATCGCTGTGCCGGCCATCGTCCACACCAGCCCGATGGAATTCGAGACTGGCGCCGTCGAATCGACTGTCATCGATGGCATCTCACCAAGCACCATCAACCTCACCTCGACGATGAGCGCCATCGACCCCGTCCCGAGCGCGGCAAGGGCAGCGCCCGAAGGCTACGACATGGCCTTCGGACTGTTCAATTTCCATGTGGACAGCAATGGAGCAATGGAACTGCTCTCCATCGGCGAATCGGCTCCGCTCGTGGCCGAAGCGACGACACCACCATCCGTCGGGGGTAAACCCTCGGCAAGCGCGTCACTAGCGCCGTCGAAGGAGGAGCTGAGACTGAAGATTTCGACCCCATCAGTAGGGTCGAACGATTTCGAAGATCCGCCTCCATCCCCGACCACCGCATACTGCGTCGACTGCGACGCGTACCACTACATAGGCGCCGGAGATTTCTCACTCCATGAGATCGCCGGCTGTGAAGATCCGCGGGGAGGTACAGCAGCTATCTACCCAACGATATCCGAGTGCGATCGGGCTCTCAACGCCCTCACGCTTCGTACGGCACCCTATGATCCTGACTACGTCGAAGGATTATACTCGGACTACACGTGCTCTGACGACGACGACGACGTCTACCCCGAAGCTAAGGGGAAAATCGGCAATTCGGTGAGCTCTGCCTCACTATGCGAATCTAGCGCATCCAGCGACGGCTATATGGCTGATCATGACTCTGACTTCATGGTCGAAATCGGGCCCTACGTCGAAAACGACGATGTCTATCCTCCAGCGCTGGGCGAGATCAGCGATGACTCGACCCCGTGGCCCGGGGGCCACTGCATGATGGCATCGCACAACGACGGAAACGACAACGACGGTCGAAACCGATCAGACAGCGGTCGCCAAGTGGTCACACATGACCAGATCCGGTTCGCAAGAAGGGTCTATGCGGGCGAAGTAAACTTCGGACCCAACCCAAGTCCAAGCGATCTGGCTGCACTCCGATTCGTCGTTCAGGAGCAAAAAGATCAGATCAGCGCTGATAGGCGAGTGTTGGAACGACGCAGAGAGGAGGCCGATGCATCCAGCAGGAGGAGGGCAGAAAGGTCATCGCACTACTCTTCAAGCGTTCAGCACAGATCAAGATCGCGCACTCAGCAGGGGGCCGATATGCATAATGTCACTCGAAACCTGGAGGCAGAATTCAACGAAGCTGAGTTAATGCCCAAAACCAAGGAAGCAGCAATCATGGCTGCAGCGGCATACATTGCTGCGAACGCGTCTAACGATGACGAACATATGCGACACCTGCGAAATCTAGCACTCGAAGGAGTAAGGGTGCTGCAAGGCACGCCTGGCTCAGCACATGATGCGACAACAGCAAGAGCCGCTCCACCACCGGAACAGGCTAGGCACCCAGCACCAGCGCCAGCCGTAGCGCCTCAGACGCATGTGGTCGAACCTCTCAACGGAGAGCTTCGGCATGGCCTGGCCTAGCATAGAGTCGACCAAGGGCGAGCGCGACGCGAGGCGGAAGCGTTCGGCGGTCCCAGCGACGGACTCTGCGGGGCAGAATGCTTTAGCCTTTTGATCCGCTCGGCACCATTGCCGAAAGGAATCAAGCTCAGCGACGGCGTAGTCAAGTTCAACGGGCAGCAGGATCCCCGAATTTGGCTAGATGATTTCATGACCGCTGTCAAGATCAGCGGCGGATCCAGAGACAACGCTCTCCAGTTGTTATCACTGCACCTAAAAGATAACGCAAGGGCATGGTTGAATAATCTCGCCCAAGACAGCATCCGCTCCTGGGAAGAGTTTCGGCAAGCGTTTATCGCAAATTTCCGAGGCACCTCACGACGCCCTACGTCGTTCGAAGAGCTTCGCTTATGCGTGCAGAAGACCGGCGAAAACCTGAGGTCATACATCTCACGATGGATCAGCCTTCGGAACACGATAGAGAATATCTCGCCCGAAAGGGCCATTGATGCATTTCGGGACGGCTTATTTCGGCGTGACTTCAAGGAGGAACTGGGGCGCTGCAAGCCCAGAACCATCGACCACCTCATGAGTTTGGCGAACGAATGGGCCGATGGCGAGGACTCCATCTCGGCTCCCAGAAGCCGTCGTCGATCAGCAGAACACGATGGCGATGCAAAGGATCAGTTCCATCCCGGATCTCGGAAGAAAGGTCGCCGAAGCCGCTACGACAACACGGAGAACGTAGACATGATAGCAGCTGGCTACGTCCACGAAGACCGTGACGACAATCGCGACTTACCACGACGAGGAAATACTTACTACGGCAGCAGCAGCCGTGACTCGAAACCCAGCAAGGAGTGGCGTCGCCGGCAGCCACAGCTGTCTGCAGAAGAGATGCTCGACAGCGGATGCCCAAGGCAAACGTACCTCGACAAGGACGGAGTACGAAAACCTGCACACCTCCTCATCGAGTGCAGGGAATTCCTTCGCCTCAACCGAGCACTTCAGGAGAGGATGAATGTCGAGCAACCAGTGGCAGGGGCGATAGCCTACAACGCTCCACCGCCACCACCGAATCCACCAGCAAATGTCGTACAGCAAAGCCATCAGGCCGCTACGATCCAGCAAGTCGAGCAGCGACAGCCGGCCAACGAGGAAGAAGAGTTCCCGCCTCCAAGAGGTTTCGTGCCCATGATTCAGAGGGGGCGCCCGACGAACAAAGTTCGGCGGAAACGCGCGAGAGAAGTATTCCACGCCGAGCACGCGCCACCAGCTACTCCCGAATATCTGAATTGGTCCGAACACCCGATTGGTTTCGACCGGTCAGATCATCCACCGAAGATACCACGCCCAGGACACCATGCTCTGGTTCTTGAGGCGCAGATAGGGGGCTTCACCTCGAAAAAGGTGTTCATGGACGGAGGCAGCAGCTTGAACCTAATCTATGCAGACACGCTGCGAAAGATCAAGATTCTACTAAACAATCTCCTGCCAACAGAGACCTCCTTCCACGGAATCGTCCCGAGAAAGCCAACGTATCCATTGGGGGCGATACACCTCGACGTCATCTTCGGCACTAAAGCAAACTTCAGAAAGGAGAAGATCGAATTCGAGGTGGTCGACTGGCCCTCGCAGTACCATGCCATCCTCGGGCGACCAGCGTTCGCCCGATTCATGGCGGTACCCCACTACGCCTACCTCAAGTTGCGGATGCCCGCAAACAGAGGACCACTAACGATCAGCGGCAGCTTCGCGCGGTCAGAAAACTGCGACAAGGACTTCAACGACATGTCCCAGACTTTCGGGGTGCACGAGGAACTGCACCACATTCGGGAAGCCACTGTCATGGACATCGACCCACCGGCGCAGCAGAACGCCCCAGAGTTGTCTTTCGATGCCACCAAAGACACCCGAGAACACCAGATCCACCCAACTGATCCAACCAAGACGGCGCGGGTGTCGAACTCCCTTTCCCCCGCATAGGAAAGCGCGCTCGTCGAGTTCCTCCGTGAGCACTGGAGGATGTTCGCCTGGTGTCCAGCAGATATGCCAGGCATCCCCAGGGAACTCGCCGAGCACGAGCTTAAAATATTCCCCAACGCGAAACCGGTCAAGCAGTCTATGCGACGGTACAATCCAGAGAAGGCCAAGTCGATGGGCGAAGAAATCAATCGCCTCCTTGAAGCTAAGTTCATCAGAGAAATCAAGGAAGCCACATGGCTCTCGCCACCGGTCATGGTGGAAAAGAAGGACACCAAGATCTACCGGATGTGCATCGACTTCACAGCTCTAAACAAACACTGCCCGAAGGACTACTTCCCTTTGCCCCGAATCGACCAGATTGTTGATTCCACGGCAGGATGCGAGCGCCTCTCGTTCCTCGACGCCTACTCTGGATATAACCAGATACGACTAAAGGTAGAAGACGAAGACAAGACGGCGTTCATCACCCCGCACGGGGTATACTGCTACATGACGATGCCTTTCGGGCTCAAGAATGCTGGAGCTACGTACCAGCGGTGTATGCAAGCATGCTTGAAGGAACAAATCGGACGCAACGTCGAGGTCTACGTGGACGACATCGTCATCAAGACATCGAAAGCAGATACTCTGCTCGACGACCTTCGAGAAACCTTTGCCAACCTTGACAGATATAGCATCAAGCTTAATCCGAAGAAATGCTCTTTCGGAGTACCCACCGGCCAACTGCTGGGCTATTTGATCTCCGAGAGAGGAATCGAAGGCAACCCAGAGAAGATAAAGGCCATCATCAGCATGCACCCCCCGAAGACGCTTCGACATGTCCAGCAGTTGACAGGTCGACTCGCAGCGCTTAGCCGCTTCATCAGCAAGCTTGGCGAAAAAGCACTGCCCTTGTATCGACTGCTCAGAAAAACAGACAACTTCGCGTGGACCGAAGAGGCGCAAGCCGCCTTCGACGACCTCAAGCGACGACTATCGACCTCGCCAGTTCTCGTTACACCTCGAGAAAAAGAGCCAATGTTGCTGTACATTGCGGCTACAAATCAAGTTGTCAGCTCGGTGCTTGTGGTTGAACGCGCAGAGGAAGGCAAAGAGCACAGTGTTCAGAGGCCCGTGTACTACTTAAGCGAAGTCCTGTCGCCAACCAAGCAAAGATACCCCCATTATCAGAAGTTGGCATACGCCATCTACATGACGGGGAAGAAACTGCCGCACTATTTCGAGTGCCACTCCATCATAGTAGTGGCTTCGAACCCAGTCTCCAGCATCCTCAACAACCCAAACGCTACAGGGCGTGTGTCGCTATGGGGAGTCACGCTAGGACCCTGGGAGATTACGTACCAGCGCCAGTCCGCAATCAAGTCACAGGTCCTACCGGATTTCATAGCCGAATGGACAGAAGCCCAGATGCCCGAACTACCAGACCTGTCGAACAGCTGGACCATCTTCGTCGACGGGTCCAAGCGGGTTTCGGGGGCAGGAGCAGGAGTTATCCTAGTATCACCACAAGGAGACAGGATGCGCTACGTCCTCGGCATGCGTTTCCCGAATCCCTCCAACAACGAGGCAGAATACGAAGCCGTCCTTCACGGTATGCGCATGGCGAAGGCCTGCGGGGCAACCCGCATCAAGATTCATGGAGACTCGAACCTCATCGCTCAGCAAGTCATGAAGGAGTGCGACGCAACTTGCGCGAACATGATCGCATATCGCGCCATGTACGACAAGCTCGAAGGCGAATTCGAGGGCTGTGAAGTAACACACATCGGCAGGGAAAGCAACGAGGAGGCAGATAACCTGGCCAATGTCGGCTCAAGATGCCTCCCAATACCGCCAGGTGTTTTCTTCGAGGAGATATTCGAACGCTCCGTCAAGATCAAACCCACACCTGACCCGGCGTTAACAACACGTCCGGGGGCTCGGACAACCGACACCGCCCCAGCGGCAGGAGCAGCAGACCTCCCAAAGGATGCAGCCGCGGTCATGCTCGTCGAGGCAATATGGACAAAGCCGTACTTGGCGTACCTGACGAGGGGCGAACTCCCAGAAGACCCCATCCACCGCCGACAAGTCATGCGGCGCTCTAAGGCCTTCACGATAATCAATGGGGAACTCTACAAGCGAAGCACTTCGGGGGTGCTCCAGCGGTGCATAGCGCAGGAAGATGGAATCGCCCTCCTCCGAGAAATCCATGAAGGAACCTGCGGTCATCACGCTTGCAGCCGAACCCTCGTAGCGAAGGCCTTTCGGTCCGGATTCTACTGGCTATCCGCCCTCTACGACGCCAGGAACATCGTCCAGCGCTGCGAAGCGTGTCAGATGTTCGCCACCAAGCCGCACGCGCCGGCATCGGAACTGCACACCATCCCTGTGGCATGGCCCTTTGCACAATGGGGGCTCGACCAAGTGGGGCCTCTCCCCAAATCATCTCGAGGAGGGCATACGTACTTGCTCGTCGCTGTGGACAAGTTCTCCAAGTGGATAGAAGCTACCCCGGTCACCAACCAAGAGGCGACCACGGCAGTCAAGTTTTTCGAGTCCATCGTCTATCGGTACGGCGTCCCGAACAGCATCATCACCGACAATGGCACCAACTTCACTTCGGGCGAATTCCAGGGCTTCGCCAAAGACCTCGGCATCAAGCTCAAGTACGCTTCGGTAGCACACCCCAAGTCCAACGGCCAGGTCGAAAAGGCCAATGGACTCGTCTGCGGAGGCTTGAAGAAGCGACTGCTTCGACCCCTCAAGCGCGCAGCAGGCGCCTGGGTCGAGGAACTGCCTTCGGTGCTATGGAGCCTGCGAACAACGCCCAACTCCTCGACAGGCTACACACCCTTCTTCTTGCTCTTCGGAGCAGAAGCCGTGCTGCCCACGGACGTGCGCTACAGCGCGCCCCGCGTCGCCGCCTACGTCGAGGAAGACGCGGACAAGGCGTTAGCAGACGCCCAAGACCTGCTGGACGAAGCTCGAGACGTCGCCCTCGTTCGATCGGCGGTCTATCAGCAGAGCCTCTGCAATTACCACAGCAGACGGGTACGCGGACGCTCTTTCGAGCCGGGCAACCTCGTACTCCGACTCAAGCAAACAAGCACGTCAAAGCTGGAGCCACCATGGGAAGGCCCGTACCTTGTCCACGAGGTCATCCCAGGAGGAGCATATCGTCTACGCAACCCGAAGACGGGCAAAGACGTAGATAACCCATGGAACGCCGCGCAATTGCGCCGCTTCTATCCTTAGCTAGCAAAGCTGTCTCCTCTACCCCCTCTAATATGTAATCAAGTGTCGGCAGCAGTCCGCACCCAACATTATGCCTTCGGCACCAAGCAATAAAATTCGAGTTCCTCACTTCATGACCCACGCTCGGGGGCTTCATCTACGCTCGGGGGCTCAGTCCTTCGACCCACGCTCGGGGGCTCAGTCCTTCGACCTACGCTCGGGGGCTCAGTCCTTCGACCCACGCTCGGGGGCTCAGTCCTTCGACCCACGCTCGGGGGCTCAGTCCTTCGACCCACGCTCGGGGGCTCAGTCCTTCGACCCACGCTCGGGGGCTTCGCCTACGCTCGGGGGCTCAGTCCTTCGACCCACGCTCGGGGGCTCAGTCCTTCGACCCACGCTCGGGGGCTCAGTCCTTCGACCCACGCTCGGGGGCTTCGCCTACGCTCGGGGGCTCAGTCCTTCGACCCACGCTCGGGGGCTCAGTCCTTCGACCCACGCTCGGGGGCTCAGTCCTTCGACCCACGCTCGGGGGCTTCGCCTACGCTCGGGGGCTCAGTCCTTCGACCCACGCTCGGGGGCTTCGCCTATGCTCGGGGGCTCAGCCTTTCGACCCACGCTCGGGGGCTCAGCTTTCGACCCACGCTCGGGGGCTTTCGACCCACGCTCGGGGGCTCAGCCTTTCGACCCACGCTCGGGGGCTCAACCTTTCGACCCATGCTCGGGGGCTTTCACCCACGCTCGGGGGCTCAGCCTTTCGACCCATGCTCGGGGGCTCAGCCTTTCGACCCACGCTCGGGGGCTCAGCTTTCGACCCACGCTCGGGGGCTCAGCTTTTCGACCCACGCTCGGGGGCTTTCGACCCACGCTCGGGGGCTCGGCCATTCGACCCACACTCGAGGACTTCGCCTACGCTTTGGGGCCGCGCTCGATCAGCTCACGTTTGGGGGACGCGTTCTCTCGACCTACGCTGGAGAACTTTCGCCTTCCTAATCGATGCTCGAAGTCTCTGCCTTTTCAACAAAGTCGAATATAAACACAGGTATACAATATATATACAGAGTGAAGATACAGACACAACAACAAAGCTAGTTCATGGTGCCGCAGCATCTCGACTCGCCCTCTGACGATCGCTTTCGACGATAATTTGTCGAGCGATACAATCGCCGGTACTTCTACAAGCAGCATAATGCCGTTCCATGTCGTAGCGACCGCTGGGCGACGGCGGAGGCGTCTTCAGAAGCTCTAGGTCGACTTCAGGGTAGTGAGCATGCACGAAAGCAAGTGCGACCACAGCCCCGCTGCGCAGATGTGCCCGGACAAAGGAATGTATAGCATGGCCGTTCTCGAATCGATCGAGCAGCGCCGGCAAACCTTCGGGCTGATCATTTAGAGGAAACATCGCCTGGTGCACCAGCGCAAGGGCACTTCGGCTCGTCTCAGCCATCGCACCAGCTTGAGCAATCCTATCCTGAAGGAGTGTCAGCTTCATTGCCTTCGATCGATCAGCCCAGAAGTTATCAGCAACGGAGTTGGCATGATTCTGGGCAGCAATAATATGCGCGTTTACGCGCCGGGCCTCAGCTGCACTGTCAAGACACACATCTGCGAACAAGAGAACAAAGACTCAGTCCTGCAGATCCAAGCCAACGTGCAGCGAAAGAAGTTCGAAGACTTACACTTCAGTGATTTGCCAAGATTTTCGATCTCATCTAGAAGGAATTTCTCGCAGTCCGCAGCATTCGACGCCTTCGAAAGAGCAACATCGACCTTGGCAGTAACAACCTTTAGTTGGCGCTGCGCGTTCTGGAGCTGATCGCGCAACGATCGAATTAGTGACAACTCGCTCGTGGAGGGCGCTCTTCGCTCAATGGCACCAGCAGTGCTGCCAGTTGTTTCGTACGAAACAGGCCAAGCACCAGAGGTCAGCGAAGGATCCTGCATGAGGAGCCGAACATCACACACAAGCAATGGCAACCAAATGGCGTGAAGATTAAACATAACAGCAGCACAAGTTTTACAACCGAAAGAGTACTAATCGGGGTCACAGCCCTCGATGTGCACCAGCGAAACTAATTACAATTGGGCACCAGAAGCACTGCTTGCACTACGCCGAACTACCAGCCTTGCTAGACGGCGCGGCGGATGCGCCACGCTTCCGAGCCCTCGCTGCCGCACGCTTCTCGTTCCTATCGGCCAGGAAGCCCGTCATTCGAGCAGCCAGTTCACGAGCACGCGCGACGTAAGTCTTGGCGGACTTGTCGCGTCCGTCCTTATCCTTTGGGTATGTGCTCGTGACCTTGTCAGCATCGAACTCCACGCCATGCATCATCATCATGGAGAAGACAGACTCGGTGCCGATGGTTACCTGACGGCGTACTGCGGCAAATAACGGATCTTCGCCACCCGCCTTCACCGCCACAGCGTCGAGGATTCCCGCCATGGTGTTGCTAGTCGAGTCGGGTACAGAAGTATCCCGAACGCGAACCAGCGTCGACCGCACCCGCGCTAAGAGGTTGACAACCTCTCGGCTCAGGCGTTCGGCAAATCCGATACTGGACTCGATTCCAGCAGGCCCTTTCATCGCTCCGGCGTCTAATTCGGCAGCAGCTACACAAGCAAGCAGACAGCTAAGTCACAACGCGACTTTTCGCCCCGAAAGTTATTCCGGAAAAAGCTTTGAGAACTTACCACGCAAGGCATCAAGTGAAGATTGTAGGCGCTGGGTCAGCTCTCCTTCGCGGGCTTCGGCGTCCAGGCGGCTTTTATCCGCGCGCTCCTTAGCTTCGGACGATTCGCCCTTCAGTCGGGCGATTTCGTCGTTCAGCTCGGCGACCTTATCCTTCAAACCCGAATTCTCAGTGGTAAGATTGTCCAGCTGAGTTTTCAGGGAAGTCTTATCAGTAGCAGCTTGGGCCCCAATCCCTAGTCAATAGAAGAAGATGTTCAACAACAAAAGCATCATGTCATACGCAAAGGCGAACTGTACAAGGAAGGTGGCATTACTCACTTCGAGTTTCGTCGAGCTTCTCAGACAGCCTACGATTCTCTTCCTCTAAGGCGAGGAAGCTCCTACAAACCTTCGACAGGTCCCTAACAACGGGCTAAAGGAAGTCGGGCGACAAATTAACCTTCGAATCATGTTTCGGAGGGCAAGCCCAAGTGTGAACACTTCGACTCACCCTCGGGGGCTACTAATGGTCAAATACGCGAAGTGCAAGTCGAAAGTCTTTGGACTTACATGGTTGCTAGGACCGGAAGGCCCGCCGGACGAGGAGACAAGCACGAATTCTTGTTCCGTCGTCTTCTTCTTGGAAGAGGTCGAAGGCTTCGTCGGAGCAACTTCGGGGGCAACAATATCAGCGACCTTCTCCTGTGAGTCTGCCGTTTGCTCAAGGGCGTCTTCATGAGGTCGAACCTGGTATCGATCTTGATCCCCCGGACCAGTCGACGTTTCCTCGGTGGAAGATCTGAAGCAATCATCAGCGTTAGAATCGGACAACCAAATCAAAATAAGACCACGAGTTACACGAAAGAAGAACTTACGATGCGTCGATCCCGAACTTCGGAAGGACCTTTTTCTCTGTTCGAGGAGGAGGACGGCAGTTCAAAGGCGAGGCAGGGATGGCGCTGTTGTCGTCATCCCCTGAAGAAAAGTGAATGTCGTCAAGGTCTTCCGAATCCTCGACAACGTCCGCGACTCGTTGTCTCTTCGGAGCCCTCGGTGGCGATGGAGCAGCGGAGGCCGACCCTTCAGGCACCTCGGCGAAGTCACGCCCCGGATATTCGCCCATCTCTAGCTGGGGCGGATAGCATCGGGCTATGTTTATCACCTACATAATGAGAAAGACTGCATTCGACACTGGACGATCCGGCTAAGAAACGAAGAAAGCATTCGAATAAAAGCATAATCATACCTCGGTGCGGGGAAAGGCTTTGCTGAAGGCCACTGCACCGAAGACCTTCGGCACAGGATCCTTCTTCTTGATGTTGGTGACGGCGCGTACGCACTCGTCGATTTCGGCTTCGTGCAGCTCATCCTGAGAGATGCGAGTCGAGTCCCGGCGATCGCTGTAATCCCACATGCAGTGGGCTCGAGCAGCGAGCGGCTGGATTCGGCGCTCGATGAAGGTTCGGATGAGTTGGATTCCCGAAAGTTCCTTCTTCGGAGTAGCTCGAAGCTGTTGGATCTTCTCCATCAGCGGCTCTGTAATCTTCAACTCCTCGTCCGAAAGGTCGTGCCTCCAGGAGACGCGAGGTCGAAGAACGCCGGTGGGATGGAATTCCTCAAGTCCGAAGTTTTCGCCGTCGGAGGATTTGTCCTTGGCGTAATACCACTTCGTCCTCCACCCGGGGTTGTTTTCGGGTGTTTGGAGGTTGAAATACTCGACGTCTGGGCGCACTTGGACGCCGAAACCGCCGGTCTGATAGGGCAGAGGGTGCCGAATCACGAAGATTCGGCGCCACAGTGCCCAGTGGGGTTCGATCCCCAGGAAGCACTCACAAAGCGTGATAAAACACGCAATGTGAAGAACAGAGTTGGGATTCAGGTCATGGAGCTGAATCCCATAAGCAAAGAGAAGGCCACGGAGAAAAGGATGCGGGGGGAAAGACAGACCCCGTAGCAAAAAGGCGATGAAGATTACCCGGAAACCGAGGGGTGGCCGGGGAACGATCTCCGGGCCGGCGGCGAGCGATTCCGCCGGCTCATTCTTCAGCAGGCCCATCTTCTCGGCCTGGGTCAGCTCCTTGTTGCCAACCTTGGATTGGACCCAGCGGCCAACGCCGGAGCCTTCAGCATCGGCCGTCCTGGCCTTCTTAGCGGCGGCAGTGGCGCCGGCGGCTGTGGAGCTCCTCTTGCCCATGGTCAGGGCGCAGCAAAGATCGCAGAAATGGGGATGGAAAGGAAGAGCTGCAAGGATGCTGCGCGAGGAAGAAGACGATGGCGGCGGAGTGAGATAGACTGTTACCCTGCCACCGTTATTTATTCTAGCTCTAGAGATCTACGTCAGATCTCAACCGTCCATGGCGAAGTGGAAACGGCCGGGTTGATCCGACCGTCCACGTGTCAGCACGCGAGCACCGCGGCGTCCACTACGCCCGGTAGTCAAGGAAACCGCGCCGGTTATTTCTCACCCACGCGCGGGACGTGCGGTCAAACTCTGTCAACGGCCGCGATGCACGGCTTGAGGGCCCACCACACGTCTTGTCCTGGCAGGCTCAGGCCCGTCCTGCAGAAGATGAGGTGACGACTCGACGCAGTGTGTCGTCAGCGCTGACGCGTTCCCTAGGGTAAAATGCTGTCTTTTCGACTCAAGGGGTAAAAACTGGCAAAGGCTCTTTCGAGTCCCAAAGGTATGTACCCCTCGCACTCAGATGATCTCTCGATCGGGTTTCTTTCGAGGTCTTCTGTGCTTTTCTCTTTTGTGCCATTCGAATGAGCACTGAGTTTCTCCACGACTCTGTCTTTCGTTCTTTTGGGGGAATTTTCCGGTCCCTCGAATTACTTCTTTTGGGCCAGCAGCGCCTTCGACATATTCGAGTCAGGGCTCCGGTCCCTCGAATTACTTCTTTCGGGCCAGCAGCGCCTTCGACATATTCGAGTCAGGGCTCCGGTCCCTCGAATTACTTCTTTTGGGCCAGCAGCGCCTTCGACATATTCGAGTCAGGGCTCCGGTCCCTCGAATTACTTCTTTTGGGCCAGCAGCGCCTTCGACATATTCGAGTCAGGGCTCCGGTCCCTCGAATTACTTCTTTTGGGCCAGCAGCGCCTTCGACATATTCGAGTCAGGGCTCCGGTCCCTCGAATTACTTCTTTCGGGCCAGCAGCGCCTTCAACATATTCGAGTCAGGGCTCCGGTCCCTCGAATTATCTCTTTTAGGCCAGCGGCGCCTTCAACATATTCGAGTCAGGGCTCCGGTCCCTCGAATTATCTCTTTTAGGCCAGCGGCGCCTTCGACATATTCGAGGCTGGATTTCGGCCCCTCGAGCTACTTCTATCAGGCCAGCAGTGCTCTCGAAATATTCGAGGCAGGGCTTCGATCTTTCGAGCTGTTTCTTTCTACCCAATAACACTTTTAGAGATTCGGGTTCGAATTTCGGACCTTTGAATCATCTTGTTCTAAATCTGTCTTTCGGGCTATCAACGCTCCTCAATCAACATGCCCGAATTTTGGTCGCCATATACCTGTTCGGATGCCGTATGTCAAATACGAAGGTAAGTCCACGATTTGCAACATCGGATGGCCCGGTATTCGTATCAAACGCGCTCTGCCGGAAATTTTCCATACCTACGGTATGAAGCTTGCACCGATGGACGCATCGGATGCCTCACAATGAACTGGGCTCCGACCTGGTAAGTCCGACGCGGCTCGGGTCGGAGTAGCACCAGCCCACGCGGGTTCGAGTCGGGGGACTCGAATCTGAGTAAGCTAACCGAATGTCTTTGCAGCAATGCAATTAACTGAGACCCGGCGTGAGTCTCAGGCCGGTTATGCGCATCCCTCTGCAAACCCAACTTAACGCTTTCAAGGCTCTACATGAGAATGGCTTGAAAATCACGTATCGAAACGAGCATATTATTCGAATGACCCCTGTACATTTGCAGCTTTGCAGGCCAAGTGCTCATGTCGGGTGCGGCTGGGAAGACTTTCGGGAGGAGTCCCTGCCATAGTCTTCGGCTATCCCAGGCACTCGGGGGCTACTGACGAAGGAATGACAGATGGGCCCCCGACATTCGCCTACCTGGTTTTCGGTCCAGGTGGGGTGTCTCAGGAAAGGCTTTCGAGGCCCGTCAAGGCAGTGTTTCGATGCGGCCCGGGAGTATTACTTGGTGTACAAGCGAAGTTTCGAAGAGTCCAAGCTAGATTAGGTCTCGGTTGATCCGGTCTGTACTTGGCTTGAGAAACAATCCTGAGACCTAGCCTTATCTTATAAAAGGCTGGGAGGGAGGTTTCGAAACCACAGAATCACTTCCACCCACCTCACGCCGGAGCGCTCTACAACTTAGAGTTCTCTGCTTTTGGCCAGATCCAATCTGCGCCGCCATTGTAACACCATTATCGTCGCCACCACCTCAATACAAAAGTCAGACAAGCAGGACGTAGGCCTTTTACCTTTCGAGGGGGCTGAACCTGGGTAAATCCTCGTGTCCTTCTGCTTTCGTCTGATCGCCGTCAAGTTCGCCAGGTTCCCAATACGCTTCCTAGATCGAAAGCCCTTCGACATGGGCATTGCCGGGGATAAACCTCGTCACTAAGCATATTACCAATGCTCTTATAAAGATTAGGGATGAAAAGTTGAAGCAAAAAGCCTCTGTTCCCAAGAAGTTAGAAGATGGTTGGGAACCCATCATTGATATGCATGTTAATGGTTATGATTGCCATGCTTTATGTGATCTAGGTGCTAGTATTTCTATCATGCCTAGAAAGATTTATGACATGCTTGATTTACCACCGCTTGAAAAATGTTATTTTGATGTTCCTATTGCTGATGTTGCTAAGAAGAAACCTTTGGGAAGGATTAATGATGTTCTTATTGTGGTTAACAATAACCTTATTCCCGTTGATTTTCTTGTTATGGACGTTGAATGCCATGCTTCATGTCCTATTATTTTGGGAAGACCCTTTCTTCGAACTGTAGGTGCTATCATTGATATGAGGGAAGGCACTATCAAGTATTAATTCCCACTAAAGAAATGTATGGAACACTTCCCTAGGAAAAGAAAGAAATTACTTTTTGACTCTATTCTTAGAGCAAATTATGATCTTGATGCTTCATCTTTTGATATTACTTGATTCGTAATTTTCTGCGCCTAGCTCAAAGGCGTTAAAGAAAAGCACTCTTGGGAGATAACCCATTGTTTACTTTTCAGTACTTTTTCTTTTATTTGAGTCTTGGAAGTCATTACTACTGTAATAACTGCTCCTTATCTTGTTTATTTCGTTTTTGTGCCAAGAGAAGCCTCTAATTTGAGTGAGGTAAAGATTTGGGGTTATTGCTGTCCTGAAACTGTTTTCGGTGCTGCACCGTAAAAATTCGTGAAAATTCTCTGTATATCTTTTGGACCTGAAATTTCTTGTGCTTATGCCCCAGGTTATATCCAAACTTTTCTTAGTTGAACACTTTTTGATTTGAGCAACGGAAAACCCCTCAAAAATTCGTCCATTATCAGCTGTCCAGTTTTGACAGATTTCTGCCAATATTTGTTTTTGTCACTTTATCGCTTTCTTTTGAGTTCTTTTTTATCATGGAACTCTTGTGGAAGTTGCTACAGTAGTATATACTTTATATGTGGTAGTTTTGGGTTGAAACCTGAAGCTAAAAGAGGTTGAATATATTTTATGCTTACACTAATGTTGCTAATAGAATTGTGTTTAGTTTTGTATGAAGGAAGTTTTCAAGTGTAGGGATTGGAGAATGATGAGATGAGTTGAAGAATGGACAAAAGCTCAAGCTTGGGGATGCCCATGCATCACCCCAAGAAATATCCAAGAAGTACAAGCGTCAAAGCTTGGGGATGCCCCCGAGGCACCCCTTCTTCATCGGCAAAAATCAGGTCACCTTTCAAAACACTATATTTTTATTGCTTCATGCACTATGTGTTTTTCTTGGAGCGTCAGTTGTTTTAGTTTTCTTAGTTTGTTTAGTTTGTTTGTTTGCTGCAATAAATGGTTGGACCCCAACAAATTTCCTTTGGAGGAGATGTACTCGTTTTCATTTGCAAAGAATGCTCTAGTTTTCACTCTTATTAATCGAGCATTCTACTTTTTCTGCTACTGCTTTTGGTTTTCGTTTTCGCCTTGATATGCATTCAGATTTTGTCATATCTTTTCATCAAGGTGTATTTTTGCCTCTGATCTTTATTGGTTTTCATCAAAAGAGGTGTTTATAAAAATTTCAAATGGTGTTGGAAAAGAGAAAAAGCTTTGTGCAAAATAGTGGTACAAGAAGGAGCTTGTGTAGACTGCGGCTTAGGCTTTTTCATGTCATGCTTGATGTCTTTTTGATAGTATGCTTAGTGGTTTTGCTGTAGCATGACTTGTCTCAAATAACTGAGATTGCTTAATGAGCCTTTGAAAAATCATGCGTTGTTTTTATTGTATGGAAGCATTATTTTGGTTTTCTCCTTGATGCTTTATTTGGGTTGACTTGGCGCATGCTCACACATGTTAGACTCTTCCAAAGTCGCCATTAGCCTTCATGATCATTTAGTTTTTGACTTTTGATGCCATCGTATGCTTCTTTTAATGTCGCTTTGTCGCTTTGCATGATTATGGCCATTATTGCTCTCTTAGTTGGTCGCTCCCAGTCTTTTGCTAGCCCTCACCTTGTACTGAGTATGAGCTCTACTCGTGCATCCAACTCCTAAAAGCCAAGTTTGCCATTGTGTCCACCATACATACCTACTAGCAATTTGCTATTCCAAGTAAATTTGACTCGCTTTTATATTCTCTTCAAATTAAACTCTTACCAGTGTTATGCGAAATTCGGTCAGTAAAGCTCTCACGAACCGGAAGGCACACTTTACTTTTTCATGTTCTAAAAATTTGACATTGTGGTCTTTTATGTTGAGTTGTTATGCTTGCAAGTTGTAAGTTGGATTCTAGCCCAACCATGCCGTCATGGGGCAAGCTTTCAACATTGCACTTCCTATTTGAGTTGATATCGTGATCTTTTGTTTATGGATGCCCGCTGTGTGAAATGAATTGGGAATCTTGTGAGGATCATGGAGTTTTTATATGTGTTAGGGAAACGCCGGGCCGCCAATCTAAGCCATGCATAATTCATGGTGGAAATTTGCAGCATACCCATGGTGAACATTCGACGACGCATCTCACAATAAAAAGCTAAACAATATAGCAAATAAAAGAGATGTCGAGGTGTTCATTGTCTGCTTGTCCTGTCATTTTGATGTGGGCTTGTTCCATGTCATCGGGCACGGAGGTACCCCATTGGCGGTTCTCAATGATATGCATATACTTACAATGACAAGAGCCTTGCTTGGGACTCTAAGTAAACTAGCATGGTTTGGGTACTTGTATTCACGGGACACGAGGTTTTCAACTTATGATTTGTCAAGCATATGCATCATAATTGTTCTCGCATTAACTTTAACCATTCAAGATGCTTATGATGGGGGCAATGAGAGTTCAAAGCCGGTAAGTACCATAATTTTTGAAGGTTATAAAACTTGCAATCACTGCTTCCCTCTGCGAAGGGCCTTTCTTTTACTTTTATGTTGAGTCACCACCTTCTTTCTTTATGCACCATTAAGAGAGCATAGTTGTCATTCTTAGTGTGATATGCATTGTCCCAAGGTTCATTGATTGACTCATATTGATTGGTTTCACTTGTTCTTAAATTATTTGTATCTAGTCGCCCTCTTAAACTTTGAGGTGTCCTATGCATTTATGTTTTGCTCTCTTTGAAGGACAAGCTGAAAACCATTTGTATGTTTTTCCTTATGATTTGAACACACGTTTGACTTTCATAGTTTCATTATCATGATCTTTTGTTTGTGTTCATGTGCATGTTTACAACATGGTTGCTAAGTTCTTATTGTCATGATTATATCTTTCATGCCCATGTTTTAAGTTCTATTGATCCCAGCTCACCAATGCTTACATATATGATCAAGATTGTGTAGGTGCATGTCACCTCAAAAATTATTCTTTTGTTATCACTTACCTACTCGAGGACGAGCAGGAGTTAAGCTTGGGGATGCTTGATACGTCTCAAACGTATCTATAATTTTTGATGCTCCATGCTTTGTTTTACACCATTTGCATATTGTTTCGTTACACTTAGTGGCATTTTTATACATTTTCCGGAACTAACCTATTAACGAAGTGCCACAGTGCCAGTTTCCTGTTTTCTGCTATTTTTGTGTTTCAGAAGTGATACACAGGAAATATTCTCGGAATTGGACGAAACAAGTTCCTAAAGTCATATTTCACCGGGGAGCTCCCAAACATCCGAAGGAGAGAAGGAGAGGGGCCACGTGGGCCCCACACACAGGGGTGGCGCGGCCAGGCCCCTGGCCGCGCCGGCCCCGTGTGAGGGGCATGGGACCCCCTCTGACAGCCTCCTTTCGCCTACATATACCCCCTGACGAGAAAAACCTAAGGGCCCGATCAGTTTTCCAGAATACATCGCGATCCGCCGCCGCCGTCGACCCGAAGATCGGGAGGGTCCAGAAGCTCTTCCTGGCACCCTGCCGGAGAGGGGAATCGCCACCGGAGGTCTTCTTCATCGCCATGCTTGCCTCCGGAGCGATGAGTGAGTAGTCTACCTTGGACTATGGGTCCATAGCAGTAGCTAGATGGTTGTCTTCTCCACCATGTGCTTCATGTTTAGATCTCATGAGCTGCCCTACATGATTGAGATCACCGTTATGTAATACTATGATGTTGGTTTGTTGGGATCCGATGAGTATTGGTGTTTATGATTAAGTTGCTGTACTGAATTATATCTTTTGTTATCTCTATGTTGTTTATGATCTTGCATGCTCTCCGTTGTTAGTAGCTATCTTGGCCGAGTAGTTGCTAGTGACTCCAAGAGGGGGTATTTATGCTCGATAGTGGGTTCATGCCTCTATTTCACCTGGGGGAGTGACAGAAACCTCTAAGGTGGTAGATGTGCTGTTGCTACTAGGGAGAAAACAACATTCATATGCTCAAGGGCATATGCTTTGTTTACATTACACACTTTGCTTAATGCAATTATCTGTTGTTCGCAACTTAATACTTTCGGGGTGTTCGGATGATATCCCTGGGGGTGGATTATTAGTCATAGATGCAGTTGGATGGCGGTCTATGTATTTTGTTGTAATGCCCAGAGTGAATCTCATAGTGATCTTCTTGACATATCACGTTATCTTTATTCTATCAATTGCCCAACTGTAATTTGTTTACCCAGCATGTTATTTTATCTATGGAGAGACACCACTAGTGAACTGTGGACCCCGGTCCTATTTTAATCATATTGCAATCACCTGTTTACTTTTCCCGCACTGTTTACTTTACTAGCATTTTACTACTGTTTTCCACTCGATACACTCATAACCTTTGTTTCAAGCAAACCGGTGAGATTGACAACCTCATCGCAAGTTGGGGACAAAGTATTTGTCTGTGTGTGTGCAGGTTCCACAAACACCTTCAGTCGTCACCGTCTCCCTTCTCCTGTTCGATATATCTTGGTTTCTTAACTAAGGGAAACTTGCTGCTACACTCATCATACCTTCCTCTTGGGGTTCCCAACGGGCTGGTCATCACCACGCACAAGGACATACTGCTCCCACGTCAACTAAACGCCACAGTCTTTTCTGGCGCCATCACACGAGTAGCAGACTACTCACTCATCGCTCTGGAGGCAAGCATGGCGATGAAGAAAACCTCCGGTGGCGATTCCCCTCTCCGGCAGGGTGCCGGGAAGAGTTTCTGGACCCTCCCGATCTTCGGGTCGATGGCGGCGGCGGATCGCGATGTGTTCTGGAAAACTGATCGGGTACTTAGGTTTTTTCCGTCGTGGGGTCTTTATAGGCGAAGGGGCATCGTCAGAAGTGGACCAAGGCGGCCTCACACATAGGGGGCGCGGCCAGGGGCTGGGCCGCACCGCCCTGGTGTGAGGGCCCCTCATGGCCCCACTCCGTCTCCTCTTCGGTTCTCTGGAAGCTTCGTGAAATATCTGGGCGACTGGCTTTGGTTTCGTCCAATTCCAAGAATATTTCCTGTGTAACTTTTCTGAAACACAAAAACAGCAGAAAACAGGGAACTGGCACTGTGGCAACTTGTTAATAGGTTAGTTCCGAAAAATGCATAAAAGTGCCACGAAGTGTAACAAAACATTAGGCAAATGGTGTAAAAATAAGCATGGAGCATCAAAAATTATGGATACGTTGGAGACGTATCAGCATCCCCAAGCTTAACTCCTGCTCGTCCTCGAGTAGGTAAGTGATAACAAAAGAAATAATTTTTGAGGTGACATGCACCTACACAATCTTGATCACATATGTAAGCATTGTGAGCTGGGATTATAAGAACTTAAAACATGGGCATGAAAGATATAATCTTGACTATAAAAACTTAGCAACCATGTTATAACATGAAAATGAACACAAACAAAAGATCATGAAAATAAAACAATGAAAGTCAAACGTGTGTTTGATACGTCTCAAACGTATCTATAATTTTTGATGCTCCATGCTTGTTTTTACACCATTTGCCTATTGTTTCGTTACACTTAGTGGCACTTTTATACATTTTCCGGAACTAACCTATTAACGAAGTGCCACAGTGCCAGTTTCCTGTTTTCTGCTGTTTTTGTGTTTCAGAAGTGATACACAGGAAATATTCTCGGAATTGGACGAAACAAGTTCCCGAAGTCATATTTTACGGGGAAGCTCCCAAACATCCGAAGACCTGACGGAGGGGGGCCACATGGCCCCCACACACAGGGGCGGCGCGGCCACCCCCCTGGCCGCGCCGGGCCCACGTGAGGGGCCGTGGTCTCCCCTCTGACATCGCCCCTTTGCCTATATATACCCCCTGACGAGAAAAACCTAAGGGCCCGATCAGTTTTCCAGAATACATCGCGATCCGCCGCCGCCGTCGACCCGAAGATCGGGAGGGTCCAGAAGCTCTTCCCGGCACCCTGCCGGAGAGGGGAATCGCCACCGGAGGTCTTCTTCATCGCCATGCTTGCCTCCGGAGCGATGAGTGAGTAGTCTACCTTGGACTATGGGTCCATAGCAGTAGCTAGATGGTTGTCTTCTCCACCATGTGCTTCATGTTTAGATCTCATGAGCTGCCCTACATGATTGAGATCACCGTTATGTAATTCTATGATGTTGGTTTGTTGGGATCCGATGAATATTGGTGTTTATGATTAAGTTGCTGTACTGAATTATATCTTTTGTTATCTCTATGTTGTTTATGATCTTGCATGCTCTCCGTTGTTAGTAGCTATCTTGGCCGAGTAGTTGCTAGTGACTCCAAGAGGGGGTATTTATGCTCGATAGTGGGTTCATGTCTCTATTTCACCTGGGGGAGTGACAGAAACCTCTAAGGTGGTAGATGTGCTGTTGCTACTAGGGAGAAAACAACATTCATATGCTCAAGGGCATATGCTTTGTTTACATTGCACACTTTGCTTAATGCAATTATCTGTTGTTCGCAACTTAATACTTCTAGGGTGTTCGGATGATATCCCCGGGGGTGGATTATTAGTCATAGATGCAGTTGGATGGCGGTCTATGTATTTTGTTGTAATGCCCAGAGTAAATCTCATAGTGATCTTCTTGACATATCACGTTATCTTTATTCTATCAATTGCCCAACTGTAATTTGTTTACCCAGCATGTTATTTTATCTATGGAGAGACACCACTAGTGAACTGTGGACCCCGGTCCTATTTTAATCATATTGCAATCACCTGTTTACTTTTCCTGCACTGTTTACTTTACTAGCATATTACTACTGTTTTCCACTCGATACACTCATAACCTTTGTTTCAAGCAAACCGGTGAGATTGACAACCTCATCGCAAGTTGGGGACAAAGTATTTGTTTGTGTGTGTGCAGGTTCCACAAACACCTTCAGTCGTCACTGTCTCTCTTCTTCAAGATCGACATTAAACCTTGGTTTCTTAACTGAGGGAAAACTAGCCGCTACACTCATCATACCTTCCTCTTGGGGTTCCCAACGGGCTGGTCATCACCACGCACAAGGACTTACTGCTCCCACGTCAACTGAACGCCACAGCTCTTTTCTGGCGCCATCACACGAGTAGCAGTGTTCAAATCATAAGGAAAAAAAATACAAATGGTTTTCAGCTTGTCCTTCATGGAGAGCAAAACATAAATGCATAGGACATCTTCAAGTTTAAGAGGGCGACTAGATACAAATAATTTGAGAACAAGTTAAACCAACAATATGAATCAATCAATGAAAACTTTGGGACAATGCACATTATACTAAGAATGACAACTATGCTCTCTTAATGGTGCATAAAGATAGAAGGTGGTGACTCAACATAAAAGTAAAAGAAGGGCCCTTCGCGAAGGGAAGCAGTGATTGCAAGTTTTATAACCTTCAAAAATTATGGTACTTACCGGCTTTGAGCTCTCATTGCCCCCATCATAAGCATCTTGAATGGTTAAAGTTAATGCAAGAACAATTATGATGCATATGCTTGACAAATCATAAGTTGAAAACCTCGTGTCCCGTGAATACGAGTATCCAAACCTCATGCTACTTTACTTAGAGTCCCAAGCAAGGCTCTTGTCATTGTGAGTATATACGTATCATCGAGAACCGCCAACAGGGTACCTCCGTGCCTGATGACATGGAACAAGCCCACATCAAAATGACAGGACAAGCAGACAATGAACACCTCGACATCTCTTTTATTTACCATTTGTATAACTTTTTATTTTGAGATGCGTCGTCGAATGTCCACTATGGGCATGCTGCAAATTTCCACCATGAATTATGCATGGCTTAGATTGGCGGCCCAGGAGTTTTCCTAACACATATACAAACTCCATGATCCCCGCAAGATTCCCAATTCATTTCACACCGTGGGCATCCATAAACAAAAGATTACGATATCAACTCAAATAGGAAGTGCAATGTCGAAAGCTTGCCCATGACGGCATGACTGGGCTAGTCTCCAACTTACAACTAGCAAGCATAACAACTCAACATAAGAGACCACAATGTCAAATTTTTAAGAACAAGAAAAAGTAAAGTGTGCCTTCTGGTTCGTGAGAGCTTTACTGACCAATTTTCGCATAACACTGGTAAGAGTTTAATTGAAGAGAAAATAAAAGCAAGTCAAATTTACTTGGAATAGCAAATTGCTAATAGGTATGTATGGTGGACACTTTGGCAAACTTGGTTTTTAGGAGTTGAATGCGCGAGTAGAGCTCATACTCAGTACAAGGCAAGGGCTAGCAAAAAAGTGGGAGCGACCAACTAAGAGAGCAATAATGGCCATAATCATGCAAAGCGACAAAGCAACATTAAAAGAAGCATAAGATGGCATCAAAAGTCAATAAATAAATAATCATAAAGGCTATTGGCGACTTTGTAAGAGTCTAACATGTGTGAGCATGCGCCAAGTTAACCCAAATAAAGCATCAAGGAGAAAACCAAAATAATGCTTCCAAACAATTAAAACAACGCATGATTTTTTTCAAATGCTCATTAAGCAATCTCAGTTATTTGAGACAAGTCATGCTACAGCAAAACCACTAAGCATACTATCAAAAAGACATCAAGCATGACATGAAAAAGCTTAAGCCGTAGTCTACACAAGCTCCTTCTTGTACCACTTTTTTGCATAAAGTTTTTTCTCTTTCCCAACACCATTCAAACTTTTTTTAATCCAACTCTTTTGAGGAAAACCAACATGGTCCAGAGGCAAAAATACACCTTGATAAATAAATATAAGAAGATCTGAATGCAAATCAAGGCAAAAACGAAAACCAAAAGCAGTAGCAGAAAAAGAAGAACACTCGGTTTTTGATAAGAATGAAAACTAGAGCGTTCTTTGGCAAATGAAAAGCAAGGCAACTTCTCCAAAAGAAATTTGTTGGGGTCCAACCATTTATTGCAGCAAACAAAACTAAACTAATAAATAAAACTAAAACAACTGACGCTCTAAGAAAAATGCATAGTGCATGAAGCAATAAAAATATAGTATCTTGAAAGGTGACCTGATTTTTGCCGATGAAGAAGGGGTGCCTCGGGGGCATCCCCAAGCTTTGACGCTTGTACTTCTTGAATATTTCTTGGGGTGATGCATGGGCATCCCCAAGCTTGAGCTTTTGTCCATTCTTCAACTCATCTTATCATTCTCCAATCCCTACACTTGAAAACTTCCTTTATACAAAACTAAACACAAATCTATTAGCAACATTAGTGTAAGCATAACATATAATCAACCTCTTTTTGCTTTAGGTTTCAACCCAAAAACCACCACATATAAAGAATATACTACTGTAGCAACTTCCCCAAAAGTTCCGTGATCAAAAGAACTCAAAAGAAAGCGATAAAAGCGGCAAACACAAATATTGGCAGAAATCTGTCAAAACAGAACAGCTGACAAAGGTCGAATTTTTAAGGGGTTTTCTATTGCTCAAATCAAAAAGTGTTCAACTAATGAAAGTTTGGATATAACCTGGGGCATATGCACAAGAAATCGCAGGTCCAAAAGATATACAGAGAATGTTTACGAATTTTTACGGTGCAGCGCCGAAAACAGTTTCAGGACAGCAACATCCCCAAATCTTTACCTCACTCAAATTAGAGGCTTCTCTTGGCACAACAATGAAATAAAAATGATAAGGAGAGGTCATTACAGTAGTAATGACTTCCAAGACTCAAATAAAAGAAAAAGTGCTGAAAAGAAAATATTGGGTTATCTCCCAAGAGTCAAAATTGCGCAGAAAATTGCGAATCAAGTAATTATGAAAGAAGCATTAGGATCCACAATAGGAGTCTTTTCAACAATGAAGGGAATTATGTCCAAATGAGTTTTTGAAGATCCTTTATGATCACGCTTTGGTTCACTCAAATCACTAAAAAGATTTTTGGGACAGATCCAGTCAAAATTATTTTTGAAAGCTTCATACAATCCCAAGAGCTTGCTAGGTATAGGTATTTCGGTTCCTTCATTGTTTGCACTAATAACCTTTATAGGTGAACCGAGTTTATTAAAACGCTTAAGAACTTTCCTAGCTTCAATAGGAACATCTTTAAATTCTAAGCGCAAAGTTTCCAAGATAAAGGCTTTCTTTTCAGGATCTTTAATTTCATGAAGCTTAAGGAACATGTGTTGCATAAATGGATTAAGGCTAGCAAACCTAGCTTCCAACATGTGAATTAAATAAGCAGAAGCAACTTCAATACTAGGGGCAAGCTCAACCAAAGAATTTTTCTCAATTTCTTTATGCATACTAATATGATTAAAGAACTCCTCAATGTTATCTTTCCCAATAATTGAACCACTACCTACTGAGAGGTCCTCCAAAACATACTTAGGGAACAACGTGATGAACTAAAATAAAGAAATAACAACTACCAAGGATTCTAATTTTTTTGGGTTTTTGATAAAACGATGCAAGTAAAAATAAATAAAGTAAAGCAAAACAATAAAACAAAGTAAAGGATGTGCGTGCGAAAAACTCCCCTTGCAGAGGTCTTGTTTTTCTTCCCCGGCAATGGCGCCAGAAAAGGGCTTGATTGCTGGCGTGTAGTTGATGATGATTATCGCCAGGCAGTTGGGGAACCCCAAGCGGAACGTATGATGAGCACAGCAGCAAGCTTTTCCCTCAGTTAGAAACCAAGGTTGATCGATCAGGAGAAGAAAAGACAATACGATTGAAGGTGATGCCCACTAGCTGCGTGATGCTCTAACAAGGGCGACGTTAACGATAACTTGTTAGCGCGTCTTCAACCAGTAGCAATGTGGAACCTGCACACAACACAACCAAGTACTTTGTTCCCAACTTGCGATGATGTTGTCAATCTCACCGGTTTGCTTGAAACAAAGGGTATGAGCGTATCGAGTGGAAAAACAGTAGAAGTATGCGAGTAAAGTAAACAGTGCGAGTAAAGTAAACAGGTGATAGCAATACGATGGAAATAGGACCGGGGTCCACAGTTCACTAGTGGTGTCTCTCCATAAGATAAATAACACATACTGGGTAAACAAATTACAGTTGGGCAATTGATAGAATAAAGATAACGTGATATGTCAAGAAGATCACTATGCGATTTACTCTGGGTATTACAACAAAATACATAGACCGCCATCCAACTGCATCTATGACTAATAATCCACTCACGGAGATATCATCCGAACACCCCATGAGTATTAAGTTGTGAACAACAGATAATTGCATTAAGCAAAGTGTGTAATGTAAACAAAGCATATGCCCTCGAGCATATGAATGTTGTTTTCTCCCTAGTGGCAACAGCACATCTACAACCTTAGAGGTTTCTGTCACTCCCCCAGATTAAATAGAGGCATGAACCCAACTATCGAGCATAAATACCCCCTCTTGGAGTCACTAGCAACTACTCGGCCAAGATAGCTACTAACAACGGAGAGCATGCAAGATCATAAACAACATAGAGATAACATAAGATATATTTCAGTATAGCAACTCAATCATAACACCAATATTCATCGGATCCCAACAAACCAAACATATAGAATTACGTAACGGTGATCTCAATCATGTAGGGCAGCTCATGAGATCTAAACATGAAGCACATGGTGGAGAGGACAACCATCTAGCTACTGCTATGGACCCATAGTCCAAGGTAGACTACTCACTCATCGCTCCGGAGGCAAGCATGGCGATGAAGAAGACCTCCGGTGGCGATTCCCCTCTCCGGCAGGGTGCCGGGAAGAGCTTCTGGACCCTCCCGATCTCGGGTCGACGACGGCGGTGGATCGCGATGTGTTTTTGGAAAATTGATCGAGTACTTAGGTTTTTCCTGTCGGGGGGTCTTTATAGGCGAAGGGGCATCGTCAGAAGTGGACCGAGGCGGCCTCACACATAGGGGGCGCGGCCAGGGGCTGGGCCGCGCCGCCCTGGTGTGAGGGCCCCTCGTGGCCCCACTCCGTCTCCTCTTCGGTTCTCTGGAAGCTCCGTGAAATATCTGGACGACTGGCTTTGGTTTCGTCCAATTCCGAGAATATTTCCTGTGTAACTTTTCTGAAACACAAAAACAGCAGAAAATAGGGAACTGGCACTGTGGCAACTTGTTAATAGGTTAGTTCCGGAAAATGCATAAAAGTGCCACGAAGTGTAACGAAACATTAGGCAAATGGTGTAAAAACAAGCATGGAGCATCAAAAATTATGGATACGTTGGAGACGTATCAGAGACCAAGCTCCTCATCACCGAGAAGAAGAAGGAGGTGAAGCTCGCCATGGTGGAAGCAAGGCCGGAAGATGCCAAGGTGAAGGCCGAACTGGAATCGAGGATGATCGCACTCAAAGAAGCCAAGGCGATGAAGGAGCTCTTGGCTGAGGAGAGGGAGATCATGATGATGCGCACCGACGACATGGACGAGGATCAGCTGGCATGGTGGAAGGAGACCAAGGCGGATATCATGTCGAGGAAGATGCTCGCGCATCAAGCTCGTGTCGTAAGTGCTGTTGGTGCATCGACTCCTTGAGGTGAGTCTCCAGCGAGTGGTGGCGGCGCTGGCGATGGACTCGTTGATGGTTGATCGCAGTGATGGTATTGGTGATGTAAAAACTATGAATTATGCATCACATATTTTGGATGTGCTATGTTTGATCACAAGTAGTTGTCTAAAACCCTGTTTTTGAGGGGTTGAAAACTCGTCCGAGCTAGCAGACCCCGTATCCCCACCCCGTAAAACAGAATATTCTGTTTTACGGGGTGGGGATACGAGGTCTGCTAGCTCGGACGAGTTTTCGGCCGGTGGAAAGTGAATACAGGCCCCTCTACTTGCGTTTTACGGGGCTAAAAATAGGGGGTCTGTTAGACATGCTCTTAAATTGCAATCTCTCTCCAGGAACGCTATTGTAATTTCCGGCTATTTGATAAATAATGTCACTATAATTCTCCATATATATCATAGATGAAATTTTGCCCTCTTGAACACACATGTCTGATAATATACACTACTTCCTCTGACCCATAATACTTTCGTTAATGTAGATATATTTAGAAAGAGTAATATTCTAATAGTGTACATATACATGTGGGTCCCACCAAAAATCAGGTTTAGCTAGCCAAATATCCGAACTAGTACCTATTCACACTTCTGAATTCAATCCTCCTCAAAGCTTACAAATCTAGGCAGCGCACCACATCCTGACATCACTTCCCTCCAACCTTCTGAATCTCGTTGGTCCCCAACAGCTAGAAATGCAAACAGAGAGGTGTCACGAACGCATAGCTGATTTCTAGACTACAGATTCGGGTCACAATTTAATTCCATCAGCATTTTTTTCCGCAAAAAAGCTGACTACAGGGCTGGCCCACCGTATATATGTATGTACGATAGATATACGAGCATATATTGTTCTGTATGTGCGTTTAAATGGGCATAGTAACATTTATGAAATGTATAGATAATTATAGTTTTTTTAAAATTTGTATAGATAATTACAGTGGAGTTTTCTAAAAGATGAAGCTTATACTGGCGTTTCTCAGATGGTAGGAAATTGCAGTGGCATCTATCCTATCCAATGAACCCATTCATTTTTGTTGGAAGATCTGACCTTAATAAAGGGTTCTACTTTATTCTACTTCGGTACACCTCTCGATTTACATTGCCCCAAGGATTTCTGATGATCTCTCAAACTTATCTTTTGGCATCATAACATTGCCCTAAAAATTTCGTCTGATTAAAAGATCACAGAAAACAGACCCTTACTATACCTGCATAGGTTGTACCTAAAAAGTTTTAAAGAGCCTGGTAAAGCTAAAAGTTGCAATAAGAATCTTCAAAGTCGCTCGCCAAGTCGTCATCGGCATTGCTCGAAGAATCATCCGATCAAATGAGTGTGTTTTTAGTATGCATGGCTATGTGAAGGTCCGCTTAACTAATCGAATGCCACTTCAAATACTAGAATACAAAGTCTCACTCTTCGGCTAAACACATACTTAAAACAACATCATTTAATAATGGAATAATATTAAATTAGATGACAAGTTGCAAAAAAAAATATAAGGTCTGACTCTCATGAGCAAACATGATCAAGGATATATATGGATGATATATATCAATATTAGTAACAAAATTCGGCTGGATTATTTGTACTCTAGTATAAGTGGGAGACTGTTGGATATGCCCTAGAAGTAAATAATAAAGGCTTATTTGCATATATCGTTAGTTTATAATAAGTTTAATACTATGCTATAACAGTGTCAATAGGAAATATTGATACACATATGGTATTAAACAAACAAGAATCCCTAATAAATCTCTAATTACTTGTCCATTTGGTTCATCTGATGATTGGGATTTCTAGATCCGATCATGGAGCATTTATGCCATTGACAATGAGATCGTGCCGTTGGGAGAATGCCATGGTGGACATACCCAATATTAGTATTGCAACAAAATCGTGTCACGATGTTCATGTTGCGATAATAAGTAGCGTTGTAACCTAATCCTTAGACCGTGAGAATATATCTAATCACTATCTTTAGAGGTTGCTTTGATCACATCAACCGTCACTCTATAACTAGGTGACTCTATAACTAGGTGACTGAATATGTGTTCATCAGGTATACCAATGGGATACGTTGAGGCTTATGAATCAAGAGCGGGGTTTGTTCTTCCGCATGACGGAAAGATACTATGGGCCGACTCGGTGAGGTTGCATCCGAAGGTGCACAGCATGTGACTAGGTCACAGTGATGGAATATCATAGGAGCGAGGGTTCAAATGACAAAAGATCTTCGTGGATGCACATGGGTCATTATGGGCATCCATGTCCCGCTAATGATCATTTACCGGAGAGGGTCTCGGTAATGTTTGAAGTATTCTCGAAATGTGGGTAACACACTTAAGGGGTCAATGATGTTCTAAGAGGGTTTTGGTAAAGTTTGAAAACATCAGAGTGTTGACAAGAGAGGGATAGAAAAGTTTGATGTTGATCCGAAAGTCATTCTGAGGATTCCGAAAGGAGTTTCGAAGTAGCGGGATGAAATAATAAGTAATTGATATTAATTAAATGAATTAATATTAAATATAATTATTTAAATAAATAAATAAATAAATAGGTCCAGCCCCACCTTCATGGGCCCCTCTCGGAGGGGAGCCCATTAAACCCTAGGCGCCCCCCTTTATTGGATAAGGGTGGGGTAGGGTGCCATGGGCTTGGGCCCTAGAGTTTGGCCGGCAAGGGTTTACCCCTAGCCATCAGCCCTAGCCCTGGCCGCCGCCCTCTCCCCTGGTCGCCGCCCTTGGCTGGCTCGGTGGAGGGGTAAGGGTGCACCCCTCCCCTATATAAACAGTGGGCCCCCTAAGGAAGAAAACACACAATTGCCACATGTCTTCTCCTCCCTAGTGTGCCGCCCTCTCCAGTCCCCACCTCTCTCCAGCCTCTCTCAGGCGTGGCTCCCCGAAGGGCTGTATAGGAGCGAAGTCAACTCCACCGCTGCACGCCGTCGTGCTGCGGATTTTCTGGATCCGGTCCAAATAGATCTACTTCTGCAATCTCTGCTGGTCACCGTACGTGTGCGGGTACGCGGATGTGCTACACGTGCGGCACCGGAGTCGTTGCACCAAGTTCTACACGACCTTGAGGTCGGCTACGTTGGCTTTATCATCAATGCTTGTGTGAAAGCGTAATCCCCGCATTCGGTCTGGTATGTCACTGAAGCTCTGATCGTTACAATATTAGTAATAGATAGATCTTGGACGTTATGGGTTGCGTAGCTAAGAATTTTTTGTTTTATGCATCGTACCCCAACATATTTATCTTATTGAAACACTTGATGCCAACTAGGTTTTGATCCCTATGGATCAGGATACGACCTAGACTTGTTGTAGCCTAGGATTTTATACAGCTAAACTCCATGAAATCAGTGGACTTCAGGCTTTTATGTTGTGCAATGGGTTATCATAGCCCCGTCTATATATGAATTGGCTCTCTACCGGTTGACCGTGGGTACGGGCCATCCTAACTGTGTGCTACCGTTGGGCATGGGCGCAACACTTACTTCTCTCTCCCTCTTACCTCTTTGCATGACCTGACTTTTACTCCTCTCGTTCTGCTTCTTCTTTCCAAGTCTAATCTCGTGACTAGGCTTCTCAACTTCTCTCACGTCATGGCCTTCTCCAAGCAAAGCTCTAGCCTGGCCACCATATAGCCACCACCGAGAAGGATCCGTTCACGCCACGTCACCGCTAGGAATCTGCGTAGGAGAAGGTGTTGTCAAGGATAGAGTGAGTCACCAACGAGCAATGACCATAGGGGTGAGTGGTGCGGGTGCGTCGGCCACTAAGAAGAGGTGGTGGCGTCGGACCTTCTTAGGAACGCTGAGGGAGGCTATGGCTGCGGGCGTTAAGATTTGATGAGAGTGGTTGTTGCATGTGGTGGCTACTTTGCTACGGTTCTTCCCTCTTTGGCAAATATGGCGGTTCCTTCCTTCTTCTCGTCAGCGGCTCGTTTCGATATCTAAAGTTTGTCCGACCACCACTATAAATATCGGAACGAGCCGCCGGCTTTTATCATAAATATCACTGCCCGTTTGTCTAGTTGGCCTTTACTCATTTTACCGTTTGTTTAACGATTTTTTTCTCCTTTCTCTGCTGGACATCATCAAACAATTTTGCCAGCCGTCTGTCCACCAACGGAGGACAGAGGAGCACGAGCAGAGCATAGAGAATCTGGAGAAAGCAGGCCGCGCACCTTCCCGCACAACGGCGTTGCTTCCGAAAATATTAAGCAAGAGTCAACGGCCGGTAACGATCCCCGCTCCTGAATTGTTGCAACAGGTAAACAGAGTAACAGACTCCTCCTGTTTTGCCTCGCCGACTTCTTCCTTCCTTTCCCTTCTGACTCTGTCTCTATCCCTCTTCGTCATCCACCCGTTGCGCATTTCTAATTCCACACCGGAAATGCTACACCTACGGACGTTTACGGATGATTTACGCGCTGACAAGGACGGAATCCGACGTGGCGAAGAAAAAGCGGGCGTCCTGCTAACATTTCCCTAACAATCCCGCTAATTAAGCAACCAAAAGCAGGATCTGCACGTGCCCTTCCTTGAGATCGATCAGGCCAAGTCTTCCCCCAATCGCGTGCCGTCGTGAACAGCCAGGCCGCGCGCCGGTTTCCCTTGTTCAGATCATCATTGCGTCTTCGTGAACGGTCAGGACGCACTCCGGCTGCTTATGATCGCCATCTTCTTCAATCTACAGCTAGATCTCGCCGTTGTGACGCCGGCGAGCTGCTTGCCGTGGACGGACGCGCGCAAGTAGATGTGCTCACGGACGGGCGAGCTGCTCAACCCAGGTTTGCCATCGTTCAGACTTCAGACCCAAGGACCTCCGTCGTAACGCGGCCAAGCTTCTCGCCGTGGATGGACGCGTGCAAGTTCCCGTGTTCACGGACGGCCGAGCTGCTCGACACAGGTTTGCCCTCGTTCAGACCCAAGGACTTCGTCGTCGTGACGCCGCCGAGCTGCTTGCCGTGGACGGACACACGCGCAAGTGTATTCACGGACGGCCGAGCTGCTCGATCGTCCTCACACCACGCTCCATGTCTGCAGAAGACGGAAACTCGCCGTGGTGAGCTCTTTGCACCGCCGCCGACGAGGTACAGGTCGTCGCGCCGTCGCCGACGAGGGGCAGGTCGCCGACGAGGGGCAGGTCGCCGAGCCGTCGCCGACGAGGGGCAGATCACCATGCCGTTGCGGACAAGGGCTAGGTCATCGCGCCGCCTCCGACGAGGGCTAGGTCGCCGTGCCGCCGCCAACGAGGGCTACGTCACTGCGTCGACGCCAACGAGGGTGAGGCCGCCGCACCGCCCGCGAAGGAGTGGGAGCTCACCTCGGAGAGACGGGGATCTTTTCTAAAGAAAATCAACTGATCTTGTTTCGACCGGGACCGAGCAACTTATCCACGCTGGCTCCACGTCCGCTGGACTCGTCAGCGCGTGTAGCATTCCGTAACGAATTTAGCCCGTAGATGTAGCATTACTGATTCCACACCCTAACGATTATTCGTCTCGAAGGAAAAAGGAAACATTCCGGAATTAACTACCCTCGACGCGCTTTCCATCCTCCTAAAAATAGACAAAAAAATAGACAGACAGATCTCAAACGAGGGCTGTCCGGCCGGTTCTGTTTAGCGTAGGCTTTTCTGATCTAAGAAGAGAGGCTAACCCAATTAGCCTCCTTCTCCTTCTTCGTCTTTTCGGTTAACTCGATCTTGCTTTGATCGAAAGAAGTCGTTTTCCCCTTTTCATCTCGTCTGGTTGATTTCTTCCGCTTACGTCGTTTTCTTGCCCCACTCCCGCGTTTTGATTCCTTTGTTGTTTGCGGTTCTTTGTTTTCCATCCGGTTTTCTCTGCGTCCGCCGGGCATCGCATTACATCACCGCCCAAGTCGATCGAGCGTGATGCGGGCTTGAATTTCCCTCATAAATATCCCCATGGATGGATATAGGACGATCCGGCATATCTTCTCTCAAGATTTCGGCTTTAGATGCATTGCGTCCGTGCGATTTTCTTCTAAGATTTGGTTTTAGCCGAAACAGAGTCTTTGCCGGAGAGTGGGGGGATTGAAATTGTGGAAGAGAACGATCGATCGATCGGTTGGTCGATCAAGCAGATGAATTCCCAGACGACGACCGGCAGCAGCAGCGGCGCCGGGGCCAGCGGCAGCCGCGACAGCGGCGACATGAAGGCGGGGGACGGCGAGGGTTACGTCCGGGCGGACACGCTCGACCTCACCAAGCTGGACGAGCAGCTGGAGAAGTCGCGGTCCAGGGTGTGGCTGGATCACCAGCGCTCCGCGTCGCCGAGGGAGCTCCTCGAGTGGGAGATCGACCTCGGCAAGCTCGACATCGACAAGCAGGTCGCCAGCGGCACCTTCGGCGTCGTCTACCGCGGCACCTACGACGGCGAAGACGTCGCAGGTACATACCCTGGCCTCGCATCTATCTACCTGTAAATTATGTGTCTGTTCGGGATAAATTAATATGCTTGGCATCCGCGCCATGAGATTTCTTTTTACCGATCGAAGCACGCGCTGCCCACCGAATATCAACCTTTTGACTAATGATTTGACTTGCGGCGCCCATTGCACGTTGCATATCTCTACCCAGCCAATTGACAAAACTAGTCCACAGTAATTGTTTTTCCAATTTTTTGGCATGGCAACAATGGCTGCCAACCAAAATACTAGCCATGGTTGTCAAATATTGGCTTGCCAATTTTGGCATGGCAATGCCTATCAACTAGTACTAGTTACTAGCCAAGGTTGTCAAGTGCCACGAGTTTGATATATTGCAAAGTATTAACTTGTACATTGGCAACTGAGGTTGCAAGCCAAGCAGACATATAATACTTGCAAGATGTTTTAGGTTTGGACAAGTTTTAAGCGTGGCAGTAACCGCTGCTAAATTTGGTGGTATGAAATAATGAAACTACAAAAAAAATGATGATAAAATTTAACTAACCCTGCAGTTCAGGATCCAAATGAGGTTTTACAGATCAATATTCAAAAGTAAAAAATGCACACATTCTTGTAAGTATCTAATTTGGACATAAAACTCTTTTGGTTGAATAAATGACGCCCAAGCTTTGGAGAGTAGGGGGGATATTAAGAATATCTTGATCGCCCTAGGAGGCGGTGGCACATGGGGCTGCTATGGTGGTTGGTTGTGGTGGTGGTGGCAGATGAGGATGAGGTGTAGATGTAACTTCGTGTGCCTATAGTTGTGGGATATAGAAATTGATAGGCTTAACATAGTAATTCCATGTTGTATCTTTTTGTGCTATTAAGGCCTTGTAGACATGAGTTCAGTTGTGAGTGAGTTTTTGTGTACAGACCTATATACTTCCCAATCAGAAGGCGATAAGGGAAGCACATATGCTGGTATACCAGCAACATGGTTTGATGCCATTCTTGTCATGTTGGCAGCAACCCTTGTGAATGATGATAGCGTCAGGATTTTTTTGTGAAGACCTTTTTATGCATGACTTGGCGGGCTATGTGTTTCTTTATTGTGTGGTGGCAATGGATTCACGGTATAGCAACCGTTGTTATTTTGTGTTTTTTATTGTGTGGTACCATTTTTTAGGTTTATTTTTCGTCCACGATGACCAAGGCACTGGTTTGAGGACAATTTTTTACCAAAATATCCATGATTACAACATTGATTAGAGGTATAGTTACACGGGGCTAATTAACGTTCCTTCCTATTCTTGAGGGGTAAAATAGACCTAACAGTTCAAAATTACCAAAAAACAAACCAACCAAGTAAAAAGAAGCAGAGGGAATATGGATCATGATTATTCTCCTGTTATGATTGTAAAATAAATTGTTTCAATACATTTCTTTTATTTTTTTGCTTTCGTAACCATTACTCAATCTACTAGTTAGAAAGCTAGTTGTAGAACTTTGAGATGATATATACAGTGTAATTTTGTTTTTTGTATTTTTACATTGTATCTGCTTGTAGGAACCAAGAATGTTTATAGGTTCTCATTGATTTGATTCCAAAAAATAGAAACCAAAAATCAAGATTTGCAACATCATGTCTTAAAATGTAAATAATTTAGTACAATATCTTACACCATAGTAAATCTACAAACATGGTCCCAAAAGAGTTTTCTATAAAATGATGACAGAACACAAATCAAAGAGTCAACGTAGCTCACAAAAAATTAAACATAATGCTACTCCTAACTCCCATAAAACCGGATGAATCAATGGGTCCTCTGAGTGACATAATACTATATGCATAGACAAATCTTGGTTCATAATACTATATGCATAGACAAATCTTGAGTATCTGAATGTTGCAACTAGCCAGGGGTTGAGACAATGCCTCAGGCACCCGAGGCAGTGACCGTAGCTTAGCATGGAGAAATTTGATTTCATATATTCTAGTGATTTCAATCTTGGCTAGAGGCATTTGTTTCTTTGGTTCTCTATCCTAACTTGACTATAATTTCCCTAGGCTTGGTTCAATTAGGGCTCTGCCAAAGCAACTAGGCTCAATACTTATACTATGTATCACCAGTTTGGTAAGACGAAAAGTTTGTATATGCATTAGGTTTGCTCATTTTATTTCGTATGATGCAGTGAAGGTGCTGGACTGGGGGCAGGAAGGCCAGGAGACAAAGCACCGGGAAGCCTTCGAGAAGGAGGTGGCCGTCTGGCAGAAGCTTGATCACCCAAATGTCACAAAGGTACTGTACGATTATACATTACATCACTATCTGGTTAATTTGAAGCACTCGGTAAAAACAATTGCAAATGAACTGCGTTGATTAATTGTGTGCTTCGTGTGTATCTGTTTGCAGTTCGTGGGCGCGTCCATGGGGACGTCCCAGCTGAAGGTCCCGGCAAAGAAGGGAGGCGGCGGCGCACCAGGCCAGCGGTGCTGTGTGGTGGTGGTGGAGTACCAGCACGGCGGCACACTGAAGACGCTCCTGTACCAGCACCGTGAAAAGAAGCTTCCCTACAAGAAGGTGGTCCAGCTGGCCCTGGACATGGCCAGGGGGCTGAGCTACCTGCACTCCAAGAAGATCGTGCACCGCGACGTGAAGGCGGAGAACATGCTGCTGGACCGGAAGAAGGCGGTGAAGATCGCCGACTTTGGTGTCGCCCGTGTCGAGGCGCAGGACGACTGCAACATGACGGGGCAGACGGGCACGCTGGGGTACATGGCGCCGGAGGTGCTGGAGGGCCGCCCCTACGACCACAAGTGCGATGTGTACAGCTTCGGCGTGGTGCTGTGGGAGATCTACTGCTGCGCCCTCGCCTACGTCAACTACAGCATCGCCGACATCTCGTACCACGTGGTGAAGCTCGGCATCAGGCCCGACATCCCGCGGTGTTGCCCGAGGGAGCTCTCGGAGATCATGGCGCAGTGCTGGCACGCCGACCCTGACCGCAGGCCGGAGATGAGCGAGGTGGTGGCGCTGCTCGAGAAGATCGATACCGCCAAGGGGAAGGGCATGACGCCCGCCGTCCCTGACCACGTCGGCCAGGGATGCTCCTGCTTCGGCTTCAAGTAGCTTTGCCTCTGCCTGTGTGTGTGTGTGTGTGTGTGGGCGTGCCGATCTGATTGATAGATGTTTTTTTGCTCCTCATTTGCTTCGGCATCGCTTGTGGGTGTGGTGAGATTGTAATACGCTTGCTTGTGAACTCCGGTTATCTGCACTAGTTTAGATGATTTTTTGTCACAACCGTGTCGAATCTACCAAGGAAATCTGTGTGCACGCATGGAACCAGGTAGGTACTGCACATTGTTTGTGTCCTCTGAATTCTGGCATAGCAGTGAATTGCAAAATTAGTGGCTGAGAAACACTGCAAAATAGTGTTTTGCAATTTTGGCTTCTATATGTGCATATAATATTCTGCCAAATCTTAGTGCATATAATACATATAAGGTGGCTCATCAGTCCACCTTTATCACACAAAGGAAAAATACTTCAATCAGACAATTGGACATAGATTTACAGGTCATAATTGTCCTTCAGGCAAACGATACTCACACACAAATAGGATTATCACAGAGTGCTGGGAATTCCACATTCGAACAAAGTTATGATTTATGACAGGTTTCTATTGCTTGCTTTCAAATGAGTACACAACAGAATACAGTGAAAATGTACGTACTACAGCCTTTTGATATTAATTTCCGCAATGGATATGCTGCAGGAACTCAATATCTTCGTAATATGATGAACCCGCTCATCAACAATATGACATTTAACTTCGACTATCTTAAGTTGCCTCAGTGTAAGTGATCGCTCCATTGATCTGTTGCCTTTTAATTTGATGCCCGATTTGGGTTCCTGTAACGAATAAAACACTTTATAAGATTTATGCATGCATCATATAGTTTATAAGGGAATACACTGTTAAGGTTCATGCACTAGCCACTTGAACCAAAAGTCCGAACTGATGGAAAGGGCTAGTACAATCTACTTATACACTTCAACACCCCCTCTCACGTGTGACGGGAGACGAGAAGACAAGTCAACACGTGTAGAGAGGCAAAGAGGCAGCGGGAGGCCGGGAAAGAGGAGCGGCGACGATGGCCGGAGCTCGCCAACGGCGAGGAAGAGGCAGCGGCGGCGGCTGCGAGGCTGCGGAGAATTTTAGAATAAATTGTGAAAGCCAGGATTTGAACTCGAGACCTGGGGCTCTGATACCATGTTAAGGTTCATGCACTGGCCACTTGAACCAAAAGTCCGAACTGATGGAAAGGCTAGTACAATCCACTTATATACTTCAACACCCCCACTCACGTGTGACGGGAGAAGAGAAAGTCAACACGTGGACACAAACGGGGGCAACAGCAATTTTTACAATAAATTGCGAAAACCAAGACTCGAACTCGAGACCCTGGGCTCTGATACCATGTTAAGCTTCATGCACTAGCCAACGCAACCAAAAGTCCGAACTGATGGAAAGGGCTAGTACAATCTACTTATACACTTCAACATACACATCAATAATTACTAGTAGAACATATATATACCTTACAAATTTGAAGAGTGAATTTCTCCAGAACTGGTGTATGATTGAGAAAGTACAGTAGTATTTTGTAGTCAGCAACCAAACACCAGTCAATGAGTGACAAAGATCTTAGCTTACTGAATGTAGGGCAGCATTGCAGATCTCTTTCGAATGTAATCTGTGCAAAGTGCAAATAAGTAAGAACAACTTAAGTTTCATTCGCCGAACAAGATGCAAATCTAAAAGGTACTACAAATATACCATTTTAGTGGAAGCAATCAATTCCAGACATGTAGCGCTGGACAGACCTCCAAGAAACACAGAGATATGGCGTTTACAATCATTATCATCATCCCAGTAAAGAGAATTCATGCAACAAACACAATCATCAAATTCAAGGCCACCGTTATCACAGAAATCACAGTACTGCTCATATCGGTGGCCAAAATTGACTGATGCAGTTTCTAATAATGGCATACTTTCAAGAACTGGGGAGCGACAATCACGTATTTGCAGTGTAATAAGACCTGGAGCGGAGATATGAGTTGGGAGATATTGCCAGAAGAACTCACAGCCCACGATGGTAATATGCTTCAAGGATTGTGGGGATAAAATCTTATCAGCACTGATGATACAATCTGCGATCCTCAGATTCTCCAACACCAGGCAGCTCGAGAAATCAAGAAAGCTTTCTTCTAAATAGACACCATTGAGCTCTAGTCGCACCAGGTGCTGGGAAAGGAGAGGTTGGTCGGCCAGTTTGACGAGCCCCTGTTCATAAGAGGCGGGCAGATTAGTGTAGAGCTGGACTCGCAGCACCCGAGCACGGCATGCCAAAACACGCCGGATCCAGAGGTCGACGACCGCGTCATCAGGCCGCAAGAGCCCGCGGAGGTCGAGCTCACACTCGTCAAGGACAGAGGCGGCGTCGCGGAGAAGAAACAACTGGTCCACGAATCTGTTCAGCTTCTCAACACTACGGAACGCCTCGACGTCGGTGACGCAGAGGCGAGGAACAAGTCTCCAGAGGTGGCTCCAGCGCCGGGCGAGCACGCACGTCCGCACGGCCTCCCCTGCCTCGAGGAACCCGAGCACGTGCTGTAGTAAGGCGTCCGGTAGGGCGCTGATGCGGTCTCCGCAGCTCTCCATCGAAGCTTTCGGGGCTTTGCCCCGGCGAGACATTACGCCGAACAGGTATCGGGCGTTGCTGCTGCGGAGCAGCAAAGTGAGATGGGGATATGAGTGGGAAGGGTTCGTTAGAAAAAAAAGAAGGGGAAGAGAAGGAGATTCACTGCATAACCACCTCACCTGATTCTCTGCACGCCGGCGGCAACGAGAGATCGGAGGAAGAAGACGAGTAGCTCCGCTGAGTGGTAAATGAACGGACTCGGAAATGCATCAAGTTAGAAGGTTTTGCCGTATACTCCGTAGCGCACAGGTAATAGGGAGTGGAGGAGCTGCGGGTCAGCTGAGCTTTTCTGGAAAGTCCCTTCAATTTTGCATATTTGTGTATTGATCCTTGCTATTTAGATTGTCTGACCACACATGATTCTTTTCGCTGGCTCCGCAACTCGTGTTATTTTGAAAACTAAAATCACATCTCACAGGTAGTGCTATCTCTTGACAATAAAATTAACTATGGAGTGTCCACTAGCAGTATGTTTTTTTCAATAGCATTATGTCGTATTACCTTTATATAAAATTCATCCTCGAAATTTTTTGTGGAAGGCAGGAGCTCTGTCATGCAATAGTAGTACTCCCTCCATATCGGATTATAGGGCAATTGCGTACTTTGAGGTAAATTTTGACCTTTAATTTTAGTTAAGAAAATATAAAATATATTATATAAAAATTATATCATTGGATTCATATTTAAAATAACTTTCTAATAGTATAATTTTTATATCAAATATCTCATATTTTCTTAACTAAAATTAATGGTTAAAGTTTGTCTTAAAATACACATTTGGCCAATAATCCGGTATGGAGGGAGTATAAGGGAAGAACATAGTTATGTATAAGGTGACCAAATTTTTTAAAAAAAAAAGGTGAAAATGAAGACATCCCCTCAAGCCAGGCGCAGTTAGGGAGGGGGCTGAGAAAAAAAACCCAAAAGAGGCATCAAGACGAGAGTCCACCACCGGCGGGAAGGCAATCCTGTGAGAGGCCATCATGTTGCACGTGAGCAATGCCACGACAGTGTTGCTTGGAAGATGCGCTTGTTATGCTTCTTACAAATGTTCCACATGATTTATACCTAGATAAAGAGGATGTTAGATATGATCGAAATTCAAAAAACAATGGAATTACACCATGCAGGATTTTGAAGTCCATTCTTCCTTTTTGCTCTTTTTGCCACCCCCATCAAACTTGTGCGCCTTCTATCTTTGAAAATCGCCTTCGAGGCATGAATCCACCAAAGAATGAATGTTAGTTTAGTCGGATGGCTTGCCAAGCTGCACGATGTTGAGATTATCATTGACTAGTTGAATGCCCGTGCGTTGCAACGGGCTAATTATAATTATTGATGTACCTAACAATGTGTCAAAGCATGCACCGATGTGACAGGTTGAGTTTAGAAAACAAATGCCAAAGCGATGTCGGTGCCTCCTCTCACCACCCAAACACGCAATTCTTGCCCGATCTAAAACACTAATCAGAAAAGAACCAACCCGAATAGTGAGGCATCGGGGTTCCTACCCGTCCTATCCCGAAGCGGCAGATGGAGGAGGAAGGAAGTCACTTCCTTAGCACCACTGACGGCGTCACAAGAAACTTTGATCGCCTACTATTTCATGAGAGCAGGGAAGGGGTAACCACTTTTTCCCATAAGAGAGGAATACCACATTCATCTTCTTTCAGATAGATTAACATGTTGCAGCCATTCATACCAAAGGTGGTTCGAAATATAGAAAAATTGCTTCGGGACTGTGTTATTTTTTACGTTTGCCAAAATATACCACCCGATTGTGTCTTAGATTTGGATCATTTTTTTGGAAAAAAAAAATTGATCTCAATGTTTTAGGGAAAATATTTCCATGCACTATGAGGCATATCTCTTCACCATTTGATAGAATATAGGAAATGTCAATAATTCAATTTTGTAATCCAAGAACAATGGACAAAGAGTTTGGATTCAACGATACAAATAATGTAAATTTCTATATGTATATGAATATATGTTGGTAAGAAATCTATTGCATTATGTGAAGTAACGACCAATTTTTTACTTTTTATGCTATACTAAGTATTGGTCGACCAGATTAAATTAAACTACTTGTTCCTGAGGAATCGAGAAGTCTCTTGCTGTATGTGACGGGTCACTGTTTTAATGCTCACAACTACACCATCTCTGCATCTGTTTTCTGAAGCGACTTACCACTATTCATCCCACCCACTTTCTTCCCTCTTCAAGCGAGCTGACTATACTAAATCGAGTGGTCAGTCTCTTTCATCACCGAGCTTGGCGGGGCTTGCATAGACGAGGTCTGACCATGGCGGCGAGGGCGCTCACTTCATGCGCAGCCGTGTGCTCCTCGCCTGACGCTTGTGCCGCTTGCCTACGGCTCCTCCGGCCCCATAAGCTATTGCCTCCCATGCGAAGATCTGACTTAGGTGGACATGGCGGTTACGTGTTGTACTTGGAGGCTGGAGCCGCACGATGCAGCGGGCTAGCTGGAGCCGCGGGGTGCTGAAAATCCAGCACTTCCACACTGCTCCTCGCGACCTCGCCTAACGCCTACGCCCCTGCCCTCCAGCTCTCCGCCCTCTCGGCTAGGGATGGCACCCGCAGGGTATGGGTGCGGGTGGAACCACCCCATACCCGTACCCATCTCCCTTGATCTTACCCATCACCCGTACCCATATCCGCCAACGGGTACAAAATTTTCCCATACCCGTCACCCGCCAGGGTAAATGGGTACCCGTGGGTAAAAATACCCGCATTTACAACACATCAATTTGAGCAAAAAATAGTCATAAACAATATATAACCATAATTTAATAACAACATATTATAAGCGATAACACATACTTGTGAACAGCAATACATTCTCATAAATAACCACACTTGCGCATAATAGCACCGTATTAATTTAGTATGTTGATACTCCGGAGGCCCACATGTCAGACTATTAGATGGGTATCTGGGTATACGGGTATGGGTTTTAGGATCCCATACCCATACCCGCTCTACCCGATGGGTATAAGTTTTTCCCATTTGTATACCCATGGGTATTTTTTTGTCCCATACCCGTACGTCTAATGGGTATTTACCCGACGGGTACGCGGGTGACGGGTACCCATTGCCATCCCTACTCTCGGCCTGCTCTGCCGGCCCGACAGTAATTACACGCTGAGAAGTAGCACGGCGAGTGAATCGGGAGGGTAGGTCCGTGTTTGCCGGCGGGGATCCTCTTAATTGCCATCGAGCGGCCGCGAAGGAAGTCTCGCGAAGAAAGGGGATCGAAGGATTCAGAGGCGAACGGGATAAAGGACTGCAGGTTGATTTCATATTTTCTAAGGGGCTAAATAAAAAGTACCCGACGTACCAACCAACGTACCGTCGCATCCTCGTTTTATTAGTAGAGATCGTGGACGTTCTCCCAGAATTGACAGGCGAAAGGGCATCGGAGTCATAAATGTGATCCGGTCTCACGGGGTTCCGCGAAAAGGAGCATACCTTAGCGTGCGTCCAACCCATGATGGTGAGGGAAAAAAATTGCATATAGCTTCCATCTTGGCCTTCCAGCTGATGTATGAATCGCATATAGCTTTCTGTCATAATTTTTCACTCATAAATCAACCGCAAAATCTTGAACTCTGGCGTCTCCACGGTGAACAGGACAGGCTACTCCGGTGTCACCAAGTAGCTAGCGCGTGAAGCATGATTTTTTGATCGCTACTCTGGTGTCACCAAGTAGTGGTAGACGGGACAAGAGACTTCTTGATTTCAATTGGGCGATCATGGGCCCAAAACTCTGAACATAATGACCTTTGGTGCTCTTTTTTCATCGGATAAACGACGGGCCATCAAAGCTTAGATCTAGTACTTGGTGATTTTACATTAAGAAACGAGAGGCAAAGGAAAAGTGGAAGAGAGAAAATAAAACTGTAGTTTGAGACTATGGTTTTGTGTGACAGATCAAGACTATGGTTTTGAGAGAAAATATAACTATAATCGTCAAAGACAGCTTGTATATCTCTATCATGTACTATTTGTTGCTATAAATATATGTGGGATTGATTGTAAAAAAACACATTGCCTGCGGTATTTAATTGTCATAAACAGGTGTTATCAACAGCCTAATACACTTCATACGTATGTCTCGACCATAATGCAATTATGTTTTTCGAGATTTAAAGATTGACTACAATAGTTTTCTATGTTTCGAATGATTTATAAATTATAATCATCTAATGTAGAGATGAATTACAAAGGTTAAAAATCTGAGAGGGGGCAATAACTGGCTGAAAAACAATACAAAACATTGTTTGCAATATGGCTTCTAAATGTGGATAAAATATTCTGTAAACAACGTAGGGCTAATATAATAAATCATAGAAACAAAATTATAATTATACTACATGACAAATCTAGCCACGGAAATAGGCCAGTCACCATTACATTGTGTTACCACTCAATATGGGGTACTGGTAGTATATCATAGTACCTATGCTACGACTCAACTCCATATGCAACTCCATATGCGGTGCTAGCCTACGACTAACAACTTGAGAGTACATTATACTCTCAAGTACGACTCACAAGCCCTGAGAGTACATATACTAAGTAATGCTATAACTCGAGTATAGAAAACATATATGGTATTCTAAAAAAAACATATATGATGGCTCATCTGCCCAGTATTCTCCTTGCGAGTGAAAAAACAAATCAATCAAATGTACACAGTTTTATCGATCATATTTATGTTTCATGCAAACAATGCTCAGATGCCAATAAGGTTATCACGGAGTACTAGGAATTTCCCTTGGAACGAACTTGGACAACTGTTTTTATTATTTATGACTGGTTTTCATCACTTGCTTCTACACAAGTACACAGCAAAATACATTGAAACCTTCCATACTAGTAAAGCTTTTGGATAATAATCTTCACAAGCGATATGCTGCAGGAACCCAAGACCTTCGTAAAATTATGAACCCGCTCATCAATAGTATGGCATTTAACTTCAACTGTCTTAAGTTGCCTCAGTATAAGTGATCGCTCCATTGAACTGTTGCCTTTCAATTTCATGCCCGATTTGGGTTCCTGCGCCAAACAAAACGCATGCTCATATAGTTTATAAAGGAACACACATCAATAATTATTAGTAGAACATATATATACCTTGCAAATTTGAAGAGTGAGTCTCTCCAGAGCTGGTGTGTGATTGAGAAAGTACAGTAGTATTCTGTAGTCAGCAACCAAACACCAGTCAATGAGTGACAAAGATCTTAGCTTAGTGAATGTAGGGCAGCATCGCAGATCCCTTTTGAATGTAATCTGTGCAAAGTGCAAATAAGTAAGAACAACTTAAGTTGAATTCGTACTCCAAGATGATGGGATGGGTATGACATGTGAACATATAATCTGAAAGGTACTAGAAACATACCATTGTAGTGGAAGCTATCAATTCAAGACGTGTAGCACTGGACAGACCTCCGAGAAACACAGAGACATGGCGTTTACAATCATTATCATAATCCCAGTAAAGACTAGACATGCCACAATCACAGTCATCAAATTCAAGGCCACCGTTATCGCAGAAATCACAGTAGTCCTCGTATCCGTGGCCAAGATTGACGGATGCAGTTTCTAATAATGGCATGCTTTCAAGAACTGGAATCATAGAGAGACAATCACGTAGTTGCAGTGCAATGAGACTTGGAGCAGAGATCTGAGTTGGCTGCAAGTCCCAGAGAAACTGACAGCCTGTGATGCTAATATGTTTCGAGGACTGGGAGAAGATCTTATCAGTATGGAGGACGCAATCAGCAATCTTCAGATCCTCCAACACCGTGCAGCTCGAGAAATCAAACAATCTTTCTTCCAGATAGACGCCACTGAGCTCTAATCGCACCAGGTGCTGGGAGACGAGAGACTGGTCGACCAGTTTGAGGAGCGGCTCGCCCTGAGAGGTGGGCATATTAGTGTAGAGCTGGACACGCAGCACCCGAGCACGGCATGCCAAAACGCGCCGGATCAAGAGGTCGACGACCGCGTCATCAGGCCGCAAGAGCCCGCGGAGATCGAGCTCGCACTCGTCGAGGACAGATGCGTCGTCGCGGAGAAGAAACAACTGGTCCACGAATCTGTTCAGCTTCTCAACACTACGGAACGCCTCGACGTCGGTGACGCGGAGGCGAGGGACAGGCCTCCAGAGGTGGCTCCAGCGCCGGGCGAGCACACACGTCCGGACGGCCTCCCCCGCCTCGAGGAACCCGAGGGCGTGCTGCAGTACGGCATCCGGGAGGGCGCTGAGACGGTCTCCGCAGCTCTCCATCGACGCTTTCGGGGCTTTGCCCCGGCGAGACATTACGCCGAACAGGTAGCGGGCGTCGCTGCTGCAGAGCAGCAAAGTGAGATGGGGAAAATGAGCGAGACGTAGAGAGAAGGGTGAGGAGAGAAAGAAAGGGGTTCACTGCATCACCGCTTCTGATTACTCCATGCGCGCAGATTTCCCTGTACGCCGGCGGCAACGAATTCGTAGGAAGAAGACGAGTACCACTGCTCGTCGTTCAAGAAAACCACTGCTCGTCCAGGGGCGGAGGCAGGATTCAAGGTTAAAGGGGGGCAAACCTGCTAATTTTTGCTTAGGGGGTCAAATAGACTAATTTTCATTAAAAAACCTGTCAAAAATTTATTTAACCATAATTTTTTGCCTAGCATACCATGGCATGGGGGGGGGGGCATGGACCCTGCTGGTTCCCCCTAGCTCCGCCACTGTGCTCGTCAGTGGCGAATGAATGATGTGTTTTTTCTTTGAACTGGTGATAAATGGAGTTGGCAATACATCATCAAGTTAGAAGTTCTCTATCCTAAACCCATACCGTGGCAATTCGACTCTGGCTGCATATGAACCTATTTTTGAAAACATATTTGAAAAATTCGGGAATAAAGCTTCGCAAGTACTTCCTCTGTTTATTTCATTTTTTTAACGGATAAGGTCCGGAAGGACCTGGAGATTCATTCGGTGGGTGTCTTTTTACTAAAAGGCCCAAGAGAAAAACAAAAATTATAACATAGCCTTGCACTTTTACCAGGAACATCCTAAAGAGGACAACAAGCTCGCAATTCCTCCGTTTATAAATATACGATGTTTTAGATTTGTGAAGCAAATGCATCTAAACATTTTTTAGTGTGTAGGTTCACTCGAATACACACACTAAAAGATGTCTAGATGCATTTGCTTCATAAACCTAAAACATCTTATATTTTAAAACGAATGAAGTATATTCTAACATTTTATGTTTGTACATATGTTTTCTGGAAAGAAGAACATCTTTTTGTATCGTATGCAAACAAGACAAAATTCGATGCTCCAACGGGACTATTTATGGAATATATTTTTATCATTTTACATGTGTCATATAAAAAATCCAAAAACTTGTGTGCACACATAGAATCTCTCACTAGTGTAAAAAAGGGCTTCAATCCGCTCACTTTAATTCCCAAACAGTTTGAGCCGGGACTAAAGGAGACATTAGTCCCAGTTCGTTACGCCCACGTACGACCAGGCCTTAGTCCCGGGTCGTAATGGACCTTTAGCCCCAGTCGGTAACACGGACCGAGAATAAAGGGATGCCGGGCAGAATCCCACGCGCGACGGCCTTACGTCCCGGGCCGTGTTACCCAATGCTGAGACCACGATGATGAGGAAATGACTTCGCTAGAGTATCTTTGCCGTAGGCTGGAGCCATCATGATCGCGATCTCTAATGGAGTCAACATCGTGACGGTCAAGAGGCTAAAGAAAAATAAATAAGGACACAGCTACACAAAAGCGCTCGTTGGTTTAATTTTTTTAATGGGCAAACTAGCCCCCCCCCCCCCCTCCCCCGCGGGATACATGCATATGCTTCTAAAACAAAGTAATGCATGTAGTCTAAGCGCTTAATTAGCACTAAAATAGAAAATAACAAAAGTGCTGATCTCATCATATTAATTACGAAAATCGGAAAATTTAAAATATTTTATAGGTCAAATCTTTTATCTGATTTATGAACCGTTTTCATCGTTAGGCTAGTCACGACGAGATCTTCGAAACTAGATCTCATATTGATATGTTTCGACGATATTTGTTTAGGACCAAAACGTTACCTACCCCTAACATGTGAGTTATCCAGGTCATACTACGTAATTTACCCACCTATAACGCACAAGTTACCCACCATTCCTAAACGAGTTATCTTGGCCATACCAAAATAGGTTCATCCCTAACACTTGAGTTGTTGAGGCTAGTTACACCACCCCACCCCCAACCGTAAGTTATATTATACATGTATAAAGAAACTTTTATAATGTAGCGTCTCGGCTTCGTCGTCCGTCGCCGCTTCCGCGGTGTATGGGTGACGAAGCCTCGAAGGATGTTAGCGTACCGAGACTTCATCACTCGTCAAACGCTACCACTTTGATAACGACGAAGTCTCGATACCCAACACCTAGCTATCGCATTCAAATCCAAATAAGTCTACATCACATTGAATCAACTAAAAATAGGGGGTAACCAAATCTTCATGAGGAACACGAGAATAAAAGTTACCCATGTAAAAATGAAATAGTTATAACTGGGTAACTTACACGCAAAAGAGTTTCTACAAACCCGTTTATAGGGGTGGGTAACTTATATGTTATGGGGTGGATAACTTATATGCTACAGCATGGATAACTATAGTGTAAGGAGTGGGTAACTTTTAGGTCGGAAAAAAAATCGTCGAAACATACCAACATGAGATCTAGTTTTAAAGATCTCGTCACGACTAGTCTAACACTGAAAACGAATTTTCAATCGGATAAATAGTTTGAGCTATAAATCTTTTTAAATATTCGGATTTCTACATTAAATATTGATGTCAACACTTTCGGTTAATAGCAGATGCATGGAGGAAGAGGTCACGCGGGCTTTAAAGATGTCGCTTTCATAGCAATTAATTAGTGTTAATTATACATTTAATTAGGAGATATCAAACTATTCTAGATGATTAGCTCTAATCAAACGGCTACAATTTGCTTGCTGGAAAAGTTTATTTTCATGGTGCTCGCTGGTTAGATTTGCCGATAAATAAAATCTAAGGTACACGGCCGTGACGGCCCGGTCCTTGGCTCTGGCTTCGGCTTTGAGTTCGTCTGCAGGTTTCCACCGGAGGCGCTCTAGTGAACCGCGTGGCGTGCGACCATGAAGAAGACCAGTGGTGGCCCGCCACCGATGTCGCTGACGGTTTTGTCGCCGTGGTTGTTTTCGATGAAGGAGTTCAGCCAATTCAACTGAGTCAGCGAGCTAGAAGGTTTTCAATAAGTGGCGGACCCATGTTAAGCCCAGTGGGGGCCTAGGCCCCCACTCAATTTCTAGTATTTGTGTTATAAGCCTACAATTTTACTACTTAGGCCCCCAGTCAATCTAAATATAAGGCCCCAACTCACTTGGACCCCCACTTAGTTTATGGGCTGGGTCCGCCACTGTTTTCAGTTGTATATGTACCCGGCAATCAGCGAGCCTGCTCTGTTATCCTGTGCTCTAGGTTACCAAGCGATCAAGACCATCCTGCTGCATGCGCAGTATTAATACAGACAGACACTAGCAATTTTGAATGGAGGAGAGCAAATTGGACCAAAGAAACAACACAGTCACAACCTTGTTAAGGAAAATACAAAAGGTCTACGAGGATTTGCAAGCTCAAACAAATTAAAGCAGCAATCACCATGTCCAAGCTTGATGCAGATTCGAAACCTCTACAGGAGCCTTCTAGCCAAGGAAAACCAACACAAAACATGCATATGTTTTACAGGTTTCTAGCTCAGGTGAGATAAAGACTTCTTTGCCGAAAAGGTGAAATAAAAGACTTGGGCCTGCAGAACTAAAAAAACACTAATACAACTAAATCGTTACAGACTTACAGTACATCTTATTACCACCCAAATTCGTCTTCCTTTTGAGAGTCACTCGACAGACATTCATCTGTATGTCCTTAACAAAGAAAATGGTCTATCACGTAAGATGATTCATCTTTCTGAATCCGAATCATGCAGGATTACTACTGCCAGCAAGATCGTCTCCAAGCATTTGCAAGAGCTAGCAAATTTACGTTGGGTACAGAAGCTAATACATTCTTCTATCCTGATACTACGCACATCCAGCATGCAAACAATTTCTAGCAAGCAGTAGGTATTTGTCTACTGGAAATAGGAAATTACTGCTCTTCCAAACAAAATACAAAAACTGATCTATAATACACAGCTGTTCTGTTCCTATATATGCAAAACAAGGGATTCAAAATCAAGGGATAAGCATCAAGCTGAAGGTGTACACACATGCATTGCTGCTACGCAGGTTGCTGACAGTAAGCCATACAGTTAACTACGTGCTGCCAATGGTTGTTCCGTAACTGCAAATACAATATTGTGATTTGTGAGCAAAAGGCTTGCTCCTTAACTTGAAAGAGATCTCCAGAGGAAATAGTAATACAATCTTAGGAAAGGCCTGGGCAAGATTGATACTACAAGAGCACTTGGAATCAGGTTGACACTCTAGCTAAGGCCTATGTGGTTGTTGCAGACTACTTCTGCAAAATTCAAGAATGAAGATGCGCAAGTATACAGTTGGTTACACAGCAACTGGTCCACTGATGCTATTGCAGTAGTGCTGCCAGTGTCTAGAATGAACATGCACAAGTAAATTGAGTTCTGAGCAAAATATATGCTCCTTGAACTGAAAATATATTATATTTGATTGTGAGCAAAAATGCTTGTTCCTTAATCATGAAGAAATAGCAATAGCATAAAACAATTCAACAGCCGTTTGCAGAGAATTTCAGCCAAGGCCTATATGATGCTGCATACTACTACAAAATTCAAGAACAGGCGCAGAACAGTAGAGTTCAAATAAATGATCCAAACCATCGCAAGTATCCAACACATGACCAGAGTAGCATGCAGAAGTCACGTATAATAGCAGAAATGCATTGCAGTAAATTCAGATAAACCAGCAAAAGCATCAGCACAGAAACATCTTACGACCAAAACTACACGCTAACCATCATCCATCGATGAATACCTGTCAAACACTACACACTGTCCTGATTGATTGAGATAAGAGCTACTCCCTCCGATCGGAAATAAGTGTCAGTAACTTAGTACAAACTTGTAGTAAGTTAAAACAAAATAACCAACAATTATTTCCAATCGGAGGGAGTATTATTCAGATAAGAGCTCATAGTCAAGTTACAATGGATACAGATGTTAGTGCATACTTCTAGTCCGATTAGACACACATGTCACATGCAAGTGCAACTAATTTCTAGCAATCGGTAGATGTAAGAAACTGAATTTTTTCTGCTCCCAAACATACTACAACAAGACCTACATGCAACACAAGGCATTCAAAATCAAGAGATGAACATCAAGCTGGAAGGTTTTCCAATATACGCCGTCATCAGTGCAGTGCAGGGAACCAATAGGAAGCCATGTAGTTTTTTTAGGGAAAACCCTTTGGCAAGCTTTATTGATGATTAAGCACAGAAAATTATCAACAGCAAATAAAGCTAGGTAATTAACTATGAGCCATACCATAGTCCACTAATATATCAGCAATGCTAACTTATCAGCAATGCAAATGGCACGAATGAACATGCAAAATTATACTGTGGTCTGATCCTTAAATTAGAAAATATAATTCAATCAGTTGTGAGCAGAACACTTATTCAGAAATACAATCTTAACAAGAAAAACAATCTTAGCAAATAGCAATAGGCTGAAAAAGATTGATACTACTCAACAGCAGTTTGCATCAGATTAGACACTTTAAACTAAAGCCATGTATAGTTCTTGAAGACTACTACAAAATTCAGACATGCACACATCAGTAGAGACCATACATATATTCATGTGTAGACTAAATAGTGTCTGAATTGATGCCACTTCCACATAATTTAGATGCATCCACAAAGAAAGGATAAATTATCCAAACCATCGCAAATATCCAACGCGTGACCAGAGTAGCACGCACAAGTCACATATGATAGCAGGAATGTGTTGCAATAAATTCGGATAACACGCAAAAGCATCAGCACAGAAACATCTTACGACCAAGAGTACATACTAACCATCATCCATCGATGAATACCCGTCAAACACTACACAGTCCCGATTGATTGAGATAAGAGCTATTATTCAGATAAGAGCTCAGAGTCAAGTTACATTGGATATAGATGTTACTGCATACTTTAGTCCGATTAGACACACATATCACATTCAAGTGCAACTAATTTCTAGCAATCCGTATATGTAAGAAACTGGAAATTTCAGCTCCCAAACATACTACAAAAGCCCTACATGCAACGCAAGGCATTCAAATCAAGAGATAAACATCAAGCTGGAAGGTATTCCAATGTACGCCATCATTGGTGCTGTGCAGGGAACAAATAGGAAGCCATACAGTTTTTTTAAGGAAAACCCTTTGGCGAGCTTTATTGATGATAAAGCACAGTTATCATCAACAGCAAAAATAAAGCTAGGTAATTAACTATAAGCCATACCGTTGTCCACTAATATATCAGCAATGCAAATGGCAAGAATGAACATCCAAAAGTATACCGTGGTCTGATCCTTAAACTGGAAAATATAATTCACTCAGTCATGAGCAAAACACTTATATTCAGGAATACAATCTTAACAAACAAAAAAACAATCTTAGCAAATAGCAATAGCCTGAGCAAGATTAATACTACTGAACAGCAGTTTGCATCAGGTTAGACAGTTTCAGCTAAGGCCATGTATATTTCTTGCAAACTACTACAAAATTCAGACATGCACAGATCAGTAGAGACCATAACCATCAGGGATACATAGCATGAGCAGATATAACAGAAGAAATTCAACACTACCGATTCTGATCCACAGGTCAAAGCAGCAGCACAGGAACAATCTCTTTCAACCACGACTACATATCCATCCATCTACCCACACACTAAATCCTGTCAGTTTGATTCATATAAGGCCCACTGATTCAGATGATAACTACTTGACTACTTCTTATATGATTCACATGGTTCCACAAAATCACATAGCATGCAACAAGGAACAAGAGAATTAGAAGTATAATGCCCAGGAGCACAGCCACATGGATCAACAAAATCATCAGAATCAGAAATTCGTTAGGCTCAAAAAAAAGAAATTCGTTAGGCATACAAGAGCATTACGGGCGTATGATAGCAGCAGAGAAAAAAAGTTAATACTCAGATCCACCAGGCAAAAGAAGCACCACAGATTTCTTCTTACAAGTACCATTCATAGATCGCTAGAACTCAGATACTAACGCAAACATTACACGTTAAACAGGCAAAGGCAGAAAGGCATCCAAAGTAAGTCATATCTAATACCAGCAGAAATGCATTTTTAGAAATCCATATCACCAGCCAAAGGAAGCACCACAGAAATATCCTCTTAAAACTAAGAATACGCACTAACATCAGCCATTCATCTATTCATGTGTAGCCTAAGTAGTGCCTGGATTGATGCCACTTTCACATAATTAGATGCATCCACAAAGAACGGATAACCAGGGGAAATAGGACGCGCACACAACATGAATCCACAAATTAATTCGAAAACTGGACATTCATGCAGGCATATAACCGAAGTACTGCAAGCATACTTAACAATAGAACAAATTAACTATTCAGATCCATCAGGCAAAAGCAGCACCAGAGATTTCTTCTTACAAACCATCATGCATACAGTAGATCGCTACATACTACTAATACTACCAGCGGTTCCAGGTAACACGGAGGACTCTCAGAATCGACTGCCAGCAGGCACATCTACAACTACCACAGGCGGAGCGGTCAAACCTAAGAGGAGGTGAACTTGGTGACGGCCTTGGTGCCCTCTGACACGGCGTGCTTGGCGAGCTCCCCGGGGAGTACGAGGCGCACGGAGGTCTGGATCTCCCTGGAGGTGATGGTGGGCTTCTTGTTGTAGCGCGCGAGCTTGGCCGACTCGCCCGCCAGCTTCTCAAAGATGTCGTTGATGAAGGAGTTCATGATGGACATGGCCTTGGAGGAGATGCCGATGTCGGGATGCACCTGCTTGAGCACCTTGAAGATGTAGATCTTGTAGGTCTCCACGCTCTTCTTGTTCTTCTTCTTGGACTTCTTGTCCACGCCGTCCTTGGCGGCGGCGGTCTTGCCGGCGGGGAGGCGCTTCTCCGCCTTGGGCTTCTTCCCGGCGGGGGCCTTCTCGGCCTTCTCCGCCGCGGGCTCCTCCTCGACGGGCTTCTTCGCCGCCGGCTTCTTCTCGGCCTTGGGCGCCATCGGAGCTGGTGGTGGTGGTGGGGATTGGGGTCTGAGCTTGCGTGTGCGAGGGGAGATTGGGGAATTTGTGCTGCGGTGGAGGGAGGAGGAGACGGGGGCGACGGCTTTATAGGGGTAGGAGGTTGGCGCTTATTGGTTGGAGGGTTGGTGCCGCGGATAGGTGACGTGGAGCGGTATGAGGCGGTTGGCGCTGCTTTCGCTGGACGGCTGGGATGCGTTTCGTCCCGGATCGGTGACGTGGGAAACTTGTGGGCGGGATCGTCGTACGAAGGAAAGAATCGTGGGCGGGATAGGAAACAACGGAACGGGCGACGACCCCGTCCAACAGAAAATAAAATACGACCGAGTTCCACGTAATAAAAATCAAGTTAGTTCGCCCTGACATACTGGTGTTGGTACTCTTACCGATGTTCATTGACTACTTCAATGGTTACGCGCGTGCACGTAGCCTTGGCATTGCGGCTCAAATTAAAATTATGGGAGAACCTTCGTTGGTATTTACAGGTTTATGGTTCGGTTCTATTCGGCTGCCTTCTGGAAAATACAAGATTATGTCATGGAAGAAGAAAGAATTTGAAGACCTTGAAGATTTAGTCGTTTCTTTTAGACTTTATTTTGTAATTGTTAGGGACAGCTTATGTATCTCTACCATGTACTATTTACTCTTATAAATATATATGGTGTTGATTGTCAAAAAAAAAATCAAGTTAGTTCGCCGTACGCGGTACGCTACATACTCCGTGCACATTGCCGTTGGTTTTTCTTGAGCGATACACCTGGCCCTCCGTATTCGATTAGCCTAAATTTTGACGAACTTTAAAAGAAAAACAACATATATCGCATTAAAACGGTATAATATGGAACTACTAGTACATTTCAATACGGATCGAGTTATAGTGAACTTGTGTCATAAGTGTTGTCACTTTTTTTCTATAAAAGTAGTCAAAATTCAAACTATTTAACAAACGACAAGAGCATTTAGAAACACTCTAACAGATCCTTAGATATCCCAAAACCAGATATTGCAGATCGAGCAAGCCGCGGAAAAAATATAGCACGAGAAGTCCTGCACCAAAGCTGCATTTGCTACTGCAACATTGAAAAGAAAATCAGCACTTCATCGGAACTAGTTCGTGGAGAGTTTGCGCATCGAACACAAGTTCATGACATCAACATAATAAGATACAAGTTCATCATTAACTTACATTTTGTACTTCCTAAACCTGCTGATGCGGAGGTGGCAGCGTTAGCACATCATTGGAGACCAAAGAGGCGGTGACTCTCTACTAAATCAGTGACCAAAAAGCAGCGGCGCTTCACAATGCGTCGGGCCGCGGCATCGGCTGCCCTTAACTATGTTCCAAGACATAGAGGTGGAGGCGCCTCACTCCTCCTAGGCTCCTAGTCAGAGGACCCCTCATTGGACGACGAGTCCACCATGCACGCCCGAAGGAGGGAATCGACGCACCACGCCTCGCGCTTCTCCTTGTGATGCTCGCAGGCGTGGAGGCTCTACTTGAGTTGTCGACATTATAGTCAGCAGTGTGGCAGCGGTGTAGGTCCTTGCGCTCCGCCATGCAGAACGAGTGGGCAAGGAACCGAATGAGGACATGTTCCTCTACCTCGGGTTGGCTCAGGGCAGCTTCCTCCTCCTCGTAGTTGTTATCAGCCGGCAGCATCGACTCCTCATCAAACAACGGCATCTCGACTGTGTACGTCGTTCACGTCATTGTCGTGCACGACGTGTCATTGAGAGTTCCTCCATCGATCTGGCGCATGAAAAATGGGCCATGAATGCGTCCCACCCCATTGGAGCGGCCTATGACCACTCCACCTCACGGAAAAGATGAACTTGTCGTGTGGTCGGCGGCGATCGAGAGGGGGGCGGCCGCACAAAACACCAGATGTAAAAGACATGGATGACATATCACAGCCCACAAATGAACTTTTGAGCGACCACATTTTGCATAACTGGTGGCTAGCTAGCTGGAATCGATGACAGGAGGCGGAGAGGCTTGATTTGGTGGCGAAAATTGGTAGTGGAGTGGGGAAATAGGGTTGTTGACCTAGATAATACCCTCTGACCAGTTTTAAAGTTGTCGGATAGACCGGTATCGTGTACCCTGGATAATTTTATCTGGGCCAGACACTTATCTAGGAAATGCTCGGGACATGATTTGAGCCTAAGACCGAAAAAAAGTTGCACAACCCATGAACGCCCGTCCTCCTCACACTTAAGTGTGTAACTTACCTTAACGTCTGAGTGAACCACATTGTACGGTCGATGGTACTTAACCGCATAGTCCTTGATCCACATTCGAAATTCCAACAATCTTTGAAACTTCACTCTACGGTTAACCCATAATTATTTGGTTTTCCATCCTTTTTTGGGAAGATAACCTTGGTTCAAGAACTCTACTTATACCACCATCAACTATGGCCTTATCCACAAGGCTAAGATCAAGGAATAATGATGGTCGATGACCCTGGTCGACTGCCTTGTTGTGAGCTTCATCTTGTTTAGTCGTTGGCCCATCCTCATCAACATCTTCATCCGGCCCTTCATCCTTCGAGTCTAATGCATGAGATTGGGAGGTGATGGTATGTCTCTTACTTTCGGCAATGTGCCTCCATGTCACGAATATCATTCTCATGAAGCCCGTGTTTCGCTTAATCGCCCTTGTAGTCATCACCCTCCGCTTCCTCCTCTTCTTATTGCTCATTTGAGCTTGGCTCATAGGAGGTTGGATCATTGAAGTGTTGTATACATCGTCTCTTTGATTTTCAAATGGCTAATATCGAACACATGGGGAAGCATCTCGGTTCAAGTCAATGTTGAACCGAGCACCAACCTTCCCATGTGGGAAATAGCTCGAGAGACTTTTCTCGTGTGGCTGCCACAATCTCAGTTTAGAGTCAATATGCATGACTTTCAATACATTGTGATGTCCAAACCGGACATTATACCTTCTAACTAATTTGCATACATCACTTGTCTCTATTCACTTCAAATCCATCATCAGTCTTTCCACAACCTCCACATAGGATGGACTAGTCACAAACACCATGACTACCTCCTCCGGGTCAACACCCTCGGTATTGCCTTTCAAGAAGGACGCCTAGTCTACATGATGAACATTCACGATTCTCGCCATCTAAAAAACAATGACAACAACCGAAATGCATCAAAGAAATTTATATCTAAACCTAATGACGAGGGTTAACTCGACAAATGTCCTAGATGAAGGACTTAGGATCGGGGGAATAGGGCGTCGGATGAACTCGAAGGTAAAGATTAGTCAAAATAAGTGTATATCAAAAGTAAACTTGGGTGTTTAACCTAGCTTGCTTTCAATCTGCCCTACACCGTCCCCTCCTACCCCTATATATAGGTGGCCAGGTCTCGAGGATCAGGTAGGGTCCGATACAGATTACAATATCGATATACGATAAGAACTCATATTCGACTATCATTACAATTGGGCCTAGCTCATCGGGCCTCAGGGGTACTCAACTAACGGGCTCTATTAACTATACCCTTGTCAGTAGCCCCTGAGATTCTACCAGAATTGCAGATTCGGGTTGAATCTCTAATCTTCAAATCTTCGACTTGATCAATTCTTTGATTTCTTTATATCTTCGACTTGGTCTTTCGACTTACTTTCATGATAATTTTTCGCAAGGGGTTTTGATGAACAAGCCTGACAACTCTGACGGATCAAGAGGTCAGTTAACTGCCGGAACAGATACTTGTCACCTACTTCAAATTTAATCCCCTTGGACTTGAATTCGGGATACCGGTCAAACCCATTCTTTTGCCGCATTTAGGACTTACAAAGAATGAATCCCAGTGATTCTCAGAGTACCCAGTGCGTCCACCAGGATTTTCGTCGCGTCGTAGACACGGATATATACCAGCAGAGCGCATCCATGTGCGTATACCAGGCCACATAGGACGGATCCCGAGGTCTTACCTTCGTGACAAGTCACGGCATTCGAGTTACGTTGCGATAACGTAACTCGAGAATCTCATGTCGCAGTCAAATTTTGACTAAAAATATTCAGGTTTTAACAACCATAAAACTCGCTCCCGATGGGAGTAACACTCCTGCACTTCTCATACTCTAATGCTTTACAAAGAAATATCGTCGGGTGTGCGCTCAGCGCTCCCGATGGGAGCAGCCCCCGAGGCTATAGTCGAAAAAAGACTTTTTCGAGTATAGGCTCAAAATATAGTGTAGTTCATCATACTTCAACTCGAGATATTTTAATGATATCCTGTCATCGAATACGCGTCCATCACTCCAGTTAAAAGTTGCATTCAATATTCTTGAAAATATTAGCCCCCAAGGCTATAATCGAAAATCCTTCATATATAATCTTGTCTATAGATTTTTGCACTTGTCGGCGCCATCTTTCTTCTTTCTTATATCATCTTCTTTATGACGTCAATGAGTGCGTCACTCTGTATGAGTGTGAACCGTTTTATGGGCAGCACTGTAATTTTTACAATTTTTGACCGTTAGTGGGTTGTTGTTTCCGCTTCGTGCGCCACGTCTCAGCCCACGATCCTTCTCCCAGAAGGTATATAAGGGGCGTAGTGGGGAATTTTACTATTTACCAGCTCGTTCTTTCCGCCGCCTCCATTGCTGATCTCTTCTTCGTCCTCCTCTCGCGCATAGCCCCCAAGCGCATCGCATTTAGATGCGCGTGAAACACCTGGCCACCAAGAACACCATGGCCAAGACCTCTTCTGCCACCAGCTGGGTTCGCTCCGCCATCACAAAGAAGGATGTGGAGAAATCCAGGGCGGACGGCCTCATCTCTGCCCAAGATTCCATCAAGTTTCCAAGCACTGAGCGGATCCCGGAGCCCCCGAGCGGTTATCGGGTAATGTTCCTTGCCTTCCTCCTCCGCGGCCTTTCTCTTCCAGCCCACGAGTTTCTTCGTGGGCTTCTCTTTGTCTACGGTGTGCAGCTCCACTAGCTCACACCGAACTCCCTTCTGCACATTGCTTGTTTCGTGACTCTCTGCGAGTCATTCTTGGGCATTGAGCCCCACTTTCTTCTCTGGAGGTCAATCTTTCGACTTCGCCCCAATGTTGCTCTGGATAGAAAGCCTGAATTGGGCGGAGCCATTGTCTCTGTGCGCCCTGAGGCGCAGTACCTCGAATTTTCCTTTGCCACATCTGTCTAGGGGTGGAGAACCAAATGGTTCTATATCCAAGACCGCAAAGCCTCTCCTGAAGATCAATATGGTCTAGCCCCTTTCGAAGCCTCCAAGGAGGTGAAGAAATTGGCATCATGGGATGCGCTTGAAAGGATCGTATGAGCGACTAGAGGGGGGGTGAATAGGAGCTACCCAAATTTTTACTTCTTTTCAAGTTAAGGCTAGACAAGAAGGTAAATTCTCTAGATGTGCTACTAAGTGAATTTACCTAGAGTGATAAGCAAGCTAGCAATAACAATATAAGTAAAGGTACGAGTAAAGGATAGAGGTAACCGCAATGGAGACACGAAGACACAAGGATGTATTCCCGTAGTTCCTTCCTTGTTACGGGAAGTACGTCTACGTTGGAGAGGTGTGGTGCCACAAAGGACACCAACGCCACAAAGGCTCACCCTATTCTCCGGTGAACAAGCCACAAAGGCGAGTTCACGCTCCACTAAGCGATGCCCTTGAAGGCGGCACGACACCTTTACACAAAGTATTGGGGCAAGCTCCACAACTCAATTGGAGGCTCCCAATAGGCCCACCAAGCTCTTACACACAAACATAAGCTTGGAGGACGGCTTCTTCCGGCTAGGAATCCGATGAATCACACAAGTTACAAGCCCCTCAACAAAGAGAGGGGGGAAATCAAATCACCTTGGTGGAAGTGTAGATCTAGGTCTTCTCCCTCAAATCCCAAAAGGGCTTTGAGTTCTATTGGTTAGGGAGAGAGATCTAGTGCTTTGAAGCTTTGGAACAATGGAGGAGAGAGAGTGGAAGCCGCAGCCAGCTCTTGAGGAAGAAGAAGGCTTTATATAGTCCTCCACGAAATGTAGCCGTTGCTGGACGACTAGGGCCGGAGTCTCCGGCCAGGAGGGCCGGAGTCTCCGCCCTAAGTGACTCTAGGGCCGGAGTCTCCGGCCAGAGACAAAAGTCTCCGGCCCAACTCCGGCCTGGTCTCTGAAGCGTCCGAGCCTTTAGCAAACCCTAGCCCAGCCAGACAGACCGGAGTCTCCGGCCCCTGGGGACCAGAGTCTCCGGCCACAACATGCCAGCCCGGAGTCTCTGGCCAGAGACAGAAAGTCTCTGGCCCAACTCCGGACGGGCATCTGGCGCGTCCGACTCTGGGGGTTGCCTGGGCGAGTCCCCTAGGCCGGAGTCTCCGGCCACCAGGGCCGGAGTCTCCGCCCTAGAAGAGGCAACAGCAGCACTTCATGGATGTCCTCTCCACCATTTCCACCTTCGCGAAGCACCCTACAAGACAACTAAGCCATAACTCCACTACTGGACTACGGGCTCCGATCTTTTCAACCTTTTTGGGGTGCACCTCCGCGAGATCCTGAAATAACCTAGAAAATCTGCAGGACTTTAATAGCATGGTTAAATCACCAAATGTTGTTAACAAACACCGAAATACATGTATTAGGGAAATGCTCTTTCAATCTCCCCCTTTTTGGTGTTTGATGACAACATACGGATTTGCAAGATATAAGCACAATAAAATAAAATATATAGCCAAAGCTCCCCCTACTTGTGTGCACAACACAATTTGCATTTAAACATGAGCCACACAAGTAAGGATCATCACTCCCCCTATATATTTCACAATTATACTAAGAGCAAGTAGTAATACATGAGACTAACCATAAGCATATAAGTAAGACTAACAAGATAGATAGCACACATTAATAATAGTCTTACTAAGCAACAGAGGAACTTAAGTCTCACAAACATAACGTACCACACACATTTAATAGTTCAACACTAAGATAGATGAGACACAACATGAAAGTCCATGAAGTTGTGTCTCGACCAAAGCAAATGCAAATCCAAATTCAAATAAACCAACCCATGGCAAATCCCAACGATGACATCCTAATAGAGCTACTTCTCCCCCTTTGGCATCGAGACACCAAAAAGGGAAAAGAGCGATGCTACACGCCCATGGGATCACTCATCATCTTCATCCTCGGGCTCGTCCTCGGAACCGGCATTGAAGTCCTCATCTCCTTCTTCAATATCATCAGAATCCATGGGCTTCTTGCCATGATGCACATTGGAGGTGCCAGAGGAGACCTCCTCAAAGGCTTGCCAGTCAGTCAGACCCTTGCTCCACTTGCCATAGGAGTGAGTGCCAGATGAAGAAGAGGAAGGAGGTGATTCCACATAGTCCGGTTGAGACTTCCGAAAAGCCTTGTGAAGAACTTGTTGATTGTCATTCAAATGCTTTTGGGCAATGTAGCTCTCATATTGCTTGTGACGGATGTCCACATTCATGCAAAGCACATTCCTTTGGAACCAATTGAGCTTCTTGAATTCTTGCCCAAACTCATTGTTGGAGCTAGAGCCGGCATTGCTAGCATGCTTCATCCTTGGGCCCCTTCTAGTTGACACTCCCTCGGCAAAGGCATCATCATCTTCACCTCTCACCGGAGCAAATGGTTCTTTGGAGTGACCGATGGGTTCTTTGCGTTGAAGCTTCACAACCTTGTGATTCACAAGGTTTGCCGTGAGAAGAGGAAGGTTGAGTTGTTGAGCAAGGATGAGCTTCATGATAAAAGGAGCATAAAGAGGAGTCTTCTTATTGAGAATGCAATCATTGATCTCCTTGTGAATAAAATCCATCACATCAAGTGGCTCAACATGTGCGGTCTCCCCTTTGCAATAGACTTCATGAGAGTAGGCCAAGAGATTCACCAAGGCCCCACGAATAGCATCAAAGTTACCGGCTTGAGGGGCAATGGAGGCCCGGAATATGCGGAGCAAGATGTTGGACCTTTTGGATAGCCCAAGGGTGCCCCCAATGACAATCTTCTTGTCATCCCCTGTGTAGAGAGGAGCAAGCTTCTTCTTCTCATAGTACTCACCATCCACATGCATCCTCATGCCACTAGGAGTAGTAGCACCACGAAACTCATACCCAAGGAGAGCAGCAAAGTCCATGAAGTTGGAGTGACAAACCTCTTCTCCGGTCATCCAAGTCATGGGGATCTCCTCACCATCCCCAAGTACCAAGGTAGCAAAGAACTGATGGATCAAAGTGATGTTATAGGGCTCTTGAATCTTCATGAGTGGATGGAGCCCAAGCTTGCGAGTGATCCACACAGCCTCTCCAAAATAGGCACTGTACTTGGCAAAATGAGAGAAGTCCATGACCGTCTGAGGGCAAACCGGATACTTCTTGAGAGAAGCATAGAATTCCTTCATGATCAGCTCTTGCTCTTTGCGGACAAAGCAACGGTCACGAGAGTTCCGCGGGAGAGTGTACATGTCCCTCTTCCTCATCTCAACAAATTCAGATGACGACAGCCCTTCCAAGGTCACAAGGCTATCGAACTTGACCTTCTTAGCTGCCTCAGCCCGTTCCTCCTCAGCCATCCTTGTCTTGAGCTTCTTAGCATCCCTTGCTTGCTGAGCAATGATTGACCTTTGAACAAGAGCCCCTGTGGCGGGATTGACAACCAACTTGTCCTTGCTATGAGCGGCCGGTTTCCGAGAACCACCTGCACCTGTGAATGAGTGAGGAAGATAGCAAGGTTGAGGTGACATGTCCTAGAATCAAAAAGTAAGCAACTATGCTGTGACCTAGTGCACTCGGGCCTGATCTAGCCGGAGTCTCCGGGGACTCGGGCCGGAGTCTCCGGCCAAAACCGGAGACTTTGCGTCCAGGCCGGAGTCTCCGGCCACAGGGGCCGGAGTCTCCGGTTGGATGCAGGAGCCCGAGCCTAGGAGACTACATTTGAACAAATCGAGTGCAAAATCCACAATAAAGTTGCAAAGAAGATGATTGATAGCCACTAGAAGGTAGTACACCATATCAAACTAAGGGAAACATGCAAATCTCATAGATCTAGGGAGAACTAGATGGAGGAGATTGAGAGCAAGTTTACCGGAGTCCATGGCACAAAATTGACCGGTGGGATTGATCCCACACCTTCAAGAACTTGTTTTGCCGGTGGCACGGCGGATCCCGAAGCTTGGAGAGGCTCTGGGGGCGATCTTGGACAATGGGGGCGGCAGGGGAAAAGCAGGGGCACGGGGGTGGATGGGGAAGAATGAACCGTTCTTCCCCACCCCGTGCCCTAAGTATTTGTTTCGAAACTGCCCGGCCGGAGTCTTCGGTACTTACCCCAGAGTCTCCGGCCCACCGGAGTCTCCGGGCTGTAAACCCCGGAGTCTCCGGCCCCCCATTGACAAGATCACATTTATAGTGGAAAAGGACATGTCATTTAAAGATGAGTATGTTTGAGGATGAGATAGGCTTGGGATGGACACATTGTCACTGTGTGGTACAAAATGCTCATGTTTGCAAACATGCAAATAAAATCAAATAAGACCAAACATGAGCATGTTCCCATCAAAAAATAAGACAATAAAATCAAATGGGAAACTCCTCCACTAGGGAGGTTGGTGACCAAAAGGCCACCATGTATGAGTATATAGGTATGGCACCGCGAAGATATATCTTGGGCCCAAAACCTAGACTCATCGATTAAGCTCAAAAATGTCACAAATGACAAGATAGAACAATACGCTTACTATTGGCATTATGGGGGGAGGGATAGTCCAATCAATTAGGACCGCACTCCCCCTATTCCCATGCCTACATCTAGAACAACACACAAGTTAGAGTATGGGAGTAAATGCACCTAGCTCAAGCCACATTGCTTGAATCAATGATATTTAGTTCATGCCTCAATTCCCGGAATCTTGCTTCATCAAGAGGCTTTGTGAAAATATCGGCAAGTTGCTCATGAGTGCCAACATAAGATAGATCAATATCTCCACGGTTGACATGATCCCGAATGAAATGATGACGAATCTCAATATGCTTCGTCTTGTTGTGTTGCACCGGGTTGTGAGCGATCTTGATTGCACTTTCATTATTACATAAAAGAGGCACTTTGTCAAAAATGACACCGTAATCCTTCAAAGTTTGCCTCATCCATAAGAGTTGTGCACAACAACTAGCCGCGGCTACATATTCGGCTTCGGTGGTAGAGAGAGACACACAATTTTGTTTCTTAGATGACCAACACACCAAAGACCTACCAAGAAATTGGCAAGCCCCGGAGGTTGATTTCCGTTCCACTTTGTCTCCCTCCCAATCCGAATCCGAGTAACCTACAAGATCAAAACTTGCTCCTTTTGGATACCAAAGACCAAAGTTAGGGGTATTCACTAAATATCGAAAGATTCTTTTGACCGCCACTAAGTGGCTTTCTTTTGGTGCGGCTTGAAAACGTGCACAAACTCCCACACTTAACATAATGTCCGGTCTAGATGCACAAAGGTAAAGCAAGGAACCAATCATAGATCTATAAAGTTTTTGATCCACTTCTTTACCATTAGGATCGAGATCAAGATTAACCTTTGTTGGCATGGGAGTCTTTGCACCTTTGACTCCTATCATCTCGAACCTCTTGAGCATGTCTTGGGTATATTTGGCTTGGTTCACAAAAGTCCCTCCCTTCAATTGTTTGACTTCAAATCCAAGGAAGAACTCTAACTCCCCCATCATAGACATCTCAAACTTGTCGGTCATGAGCTTGGCAAACTCATTATTGAAAGCTTTGTTAGTAGAACCAAATATAATATCATCAACATATAATTGGCAAATGAAAAGCTCCCCATTGACCTTCTTAGTAAAAAGAGTGGGATCGATCACCCCAATTTCAAAACCACGATCAACCAACAACTCTTTAAGGTGCTCATACCACGCACGTGGGGCTTGTTTGAGGCCATAGAGCGCCTTATCAAGTTTGTAAACGTGGTTAGGAAACTTAGGGTTTTCGAAGCCCGGGGGTTGCTTCACAAAAACCAATTCATTTAAGGGACCATTGAGAAATGCACTTTTAACATCCATTTGTTGAAGTGTAAAGTTATGATGTGATGCATATGTAAGTAAGATGCGAATGGATTCAAGACGGGCAACGGGAGCGAAAGTTTCACCAAAGTCAATACCCTCAACTTGGGAGAAACCTTGAGCCACCAATCTTGCCTTGTTACGAATGACTATGCCATTTGCATCTTGCTTGTTCTTGAAGATCCACTTGGTCCCAATGACATTACGGCAATCTTTAGGCCTTTCTACTAGAGTCCAAACTTTGTTGCGCTCGAAGTTGTTGAGTTCATCATGCATGGCATCAAGCCAATCCGGATCCTCAAGTGCCTCATAAACTTTCTTGGGTTCTACACAAGAGACAAAAGCACGATGAGAGCTAAAGTTAGAAAGTTGCCTCCTAGTGGAGACACCTTTACGAACACTCCCAACCACATTTCCAAGGATATGCTTCTTCGTCGAAGAATGGACTCAAGCTTCTTCTCACGGCGAGTGCAAGCCTCAAGAGGAGATTCTTGAGAGACTACTTGATCATCTTCATGATCACTGTTCTGGTCCTCGCCTTGACCAGATGGATTGCCTTGATCATCAAGTGGCCCATAGCCACGGAATTCCGAAGGATCTTCATCAAGGCCTTGATCATCCCCGGAGACTCCGGTATCCATACCCGGAGACTCCGGTATAGGCCGGAGAGTCCGGACCACAGGGGCCGGAGTCTCCGGGCAAGATTGCTTGGTGGGATGATCTTGAGGTTGAGGGTGCGCAGCTTGTCTTTGGTCAATGTCCTGTGGATGTTCAGCAGGTGAAGGCTCCACATGTGTAGAGCATTGTCCTTCTCCTTCGGCCAAAAGGTGTCCCTAAATGGGCCGGAAGAATCCGACACCCATTCTTCTTATGGCTTGGGGAGGAATTTCGTCACCTACATCATGAACACCACTTTGTCCCACAAAGGAACCATTATCCTCATCGAACCTCACATTACAAGTCTCTATAACATGCCCGGTGGACTTGCTATAGATCCTATAGGAATGTGAGTCCATGGAGTAACCAACAAAGATACCCTCTATAGCTTTAGAATCAAATTTTGACAATCGAACACCTTTCTTGAGATGGAAACACTTACAACCAAATACCCGGAAGTACATGATGTTGGGCTTTTGCCCGGTAAGAATTTCATATGGAGTCTTGTTCAAGTTCTTGCGGAGATAAAGCCGGTTGGTGGCATGGCATGCGGTATTAATAGCTTCGGCCCAAAAGTTGTATGGAGACTTGAACTCCGCCAACATAGTTCTTGCCGCATCCATAAGAGTCCGGTTCTTCCTCTCGGCAACTCCATTTTGTTGCGGGGTATATGCAGCGGAATATTGATGTTTGATACCCGCATCACTAAGAAACTCATTTAGGGAGTAGTTCTTGAACTCGGTGCCATTGTCACTTCTTATAGTCAATATGGTGGTATTGAATTGACGCTCAACTTCGGTGGAAAAGTCTTTGACGGTTTGTTGGGTCTCACTCTTGAACTCAAAGAAATAAACCCAAGTGTATCTTGAATAGTCATCGACAATCACCAAGCAATATTTCTTGCCACCAAGACTTGCATAAGTGGGAGGTCCAAAGAGATCCATGTGAAGGAGCTCCAAGCACCTCTTGGAAGAGATAATAGTCTTGCTTGGATGACTTGTTTCATGCATCTTACCTTCAATACATGCCCTACAAACACGATCTTTGGCAAAAGAAACATCCTTTAGTCCGAGTATGTGGCCGCCGGTGTAGAGATTTTGCAAAGCTCTCATATTGACGTGGGCTAACCGGCGATGCCAAAGCCATCCCACGTCGGCCTTAGAAATTAGGCATATCGCGGCCATAGTGGGTTTCTCCGAAAAGTCCACCACATATAAGCCATTTTCGACATACCCAACAAAGGCAACCTTGAGAGACTTACTCCACATGACGACCACAATATCAACATCAAAATATGTGGCATAGCCCATAGTAGCAAGTTGATGAACGGAAAGTAGATTATAACCAATGGTTTCGACAAGCATGACATTCACTAGGGACACGTCCGGAGTGATCACCACCTTACCGAAACCAAGTACCTTAGAGGATGAATTATCACCATATGAGACCGTGACATTTGAAGTATTGGGCTTTAGATCTTCCACAATATTTTTGCTTCCGGTCATGTGGCTTGTGGCACCACTATCAATAATCCATTTTCCTCCTCCGGAAGCAATGTCCTACAAGAGATTAATTCTTGGTTTTAGGTCCCCATTTTTGAATGGGTCCTCTTTTGTTAGTCACAAGAATCTTAGGTACCCAAATAGCATATTCAATGTAACCATTATAGGGACCAACATATTTAGCATAGACATCACCATAATAGTCCCTAAGAAGAACATAATGAGGGTTATATTTTCCTGCAAAATTATTGTGAGAAGGGCCGGAGACTCCGGCCTTTGGGAGCGGAGACTCCGGGGTAGATGAACTAACCGGAGACTCCGGAACCTTTGATCCGGAGACTCCGGTCTCCTCGATTTTCTTCTTTCCATTCAGCTCCTCCCACTCCTCCTCGGTGTAACAAATATCAAATGGGACATGAGGAGTAGGAGCAGCAGTAGGCTTTGTCTTCTTCTTGTTCTTCTTATTCTTCTTCTTCTTTGAGGACTCGGCCACCAAACAAAGATCCCTTTTCTTTGAGGACTAGGCAACAAATCCGAGGCCCTCCGAGGCCCTCCTTTCCCTTGACCCGGAGATCATTGAGATTCTTCTCTCCTTGAATGCAAGTAGCAAGGCCCTTAGCAAGATCGGCCTTCAACCTATTGTTCTCCTCAATGATATCACTATGATCACAAATAGAGTTAGAAGAACAAGGAACTTTAATAACTTGCATTGGTGGGACTTTAGATTGTTCAATAGTTAGTTGAATTTGAAGTTGTTCATGAATCTTGGTGAGATGCGAGAATTTGCCTTCCAAAGCCTTGTGGGCTTCTTCAAGCTTCTCAAACTTCTCACGAAGATCATTATGACCAACGTCAAATTCAACTTTCTCCTTTTTAAGCAACTTGACCATAGCAAGAGCATGGTCACGTTCTTTAGTGAGTTTTGACAAGATTAGATTATGAGACTCTTCTAGTCCCAACAATTTCTCCTCTAAAGAGACTCTCAAGTTTTGCTCTTCTTCGAGCTCAATTGATAGAGAGCCAATATCATCGGCGGCTAATCTTTCCAACTCCTCATTCTCCTTGATAGTGTCATGGGCATCACCAATTTCACACATTAGTGTCTCAAAGTATATCTTGGTTGGCCCCTTCATGTTAGCAAGAAAATCATCACAAGAAACTAGTTCTTTCTTAATCTTAAGACTACTCACATCATCCATAGAGGTAGCATTGGAATGAGATGATGAAGGAGTAGGTGATGAGGTTACCTCCGAGGCCTTAGCCATAAAACACTTGTGAGTGGTGATGATGGCGTTCTCATTTTGTGAGTTGAAGAGGGATGTAGGTGGTGTGGAGACAATGGCAATGGCGGCCACTTCTCCATTCTCTTCATCAACGGAGTCATCATCATCGGACTCGGAGTCATACTCCTCATGAACCACCAATACCCTTTCTCCTTTCTTCTTGTTGTCCTTGTTCCCATGCTTCTTGGATGGGTAGAACTTTGATGACCGGCGCTTGGGGATGAGCCGGCCTTCATTGTCCTCCTTGTTCTCATAAGGACATTCGGCGATGAAGTGCTTGATTCCTCCACAATTGTAGCAATGCCTCACTTTAGAGTCACCACCCTTCCTTGGAAAGGATTTGAACTTGGATCCCTTCGTCTTGTGCTTGTTGGCATCCCAAAAGGCATTTGCATTGAGAGCCAAGTGTTCATGGAGTGCAAACTTGAGATCTTCCGGAGACCAACACTCTTCTTCATATATTTCTTCTTCTCCTTCTCCTTCTCCTTGCTTGGACACCACCTTGGCCTTGAGAGCAAGATTGTGAACTCCTTGTCCGGCAAGAACACGGGCTCTAGTCTCTTCCGCGTTCTTCTTCAAGATAGACAAGGCGGTGAACTCGCAAAGAACTTCGTTTGAGGTCATACTCCCAAAATCCGGTCTTGAACGGATTATCTCGGACTGCATGGGTTCTCTTGGGTTGATGGAGGTGATGAACATACGCTTGATATAGTCATCACCATTGTCTTTGCACCCAAACCCGTTCAAGGCCGTTGCAAGAGCCAAGATCCTTTGGTACATCTCATCGGGAGTCTCATTATCACGCATAATGAAATCCCTTTCTTCACTCTTGAGCTCATCAAACTTGGAGGACCGAATACTTTCATTCCCAATGAAGAGCATAGTGAGATAGTCCCATACTTCCTTGGCGGTGCTCAAGTTGTTGATGTGTACCGCATGAGTATCCGGTACGGCTTGTTGAAGGAGATGCTTGGCGGTGGCATTGAGTTGCTCATCAACTTCTTCCCTTCCGGTCAAGTTGAGAGGATCATGAGGTGCAAAGCCATTTTGTATGACCCTCCATAAATGAGTAGAAGAGCTAGAAATATGAGATTTCATTAGTCCTTGCCATTTAATAAAATTGCGAGAATCAAGCTTAGGAGGAGATCCCATGTTGTTAATGTGTGGTATAGGATAATGGACCGGCGGAGGGGAGTAAGTGTTAGGGGGTGGAATGTTAGCACCCTTTGCCGGACCATCATTTTCCTTAGGAGGGTCACCTTTATTCTCGGCGGAGGTGGAGCCATTGTTAGGTGGCTTCACCTTAGCCAAGGAGAGTTACACAATAGGTGTGGTGTTTGGGTCGGTGGGCCCGGAAGGTTTTCTTCCAAAATATTCCTCAAACATAGCCTTCATCTCCAATCTCATGGTGGTTTGCATTGTGTCCAAGGACGCCAAGTGCTCCTCACGTGAGATTGAAGAGGAAGAGATAGATGGAGGAGTATCTTCGGGAGGAGTTTCTTTACTCTTATCCCCTTCCATAGTTGCTCAAACTCTTAGGCGGTTAAGCCCGAATAAGAGACCACGCTCTGATACCAATTGAAAGGATCGTATGAGCGACTAGAGGGGGGGGTGAATAGGAGCTACCCAAATTTTTTACTTCTTTTCAAGTTAAGGCTAGACAAGAAGGTAAATTCTCTAGATGTGCTACTAAGTGAATTTACCTAGAGTGATAAGCAAGCTAGCAATAACAATATAAGTAAAGGTACGAGTAAAGGATAGAGGTAACCGCAATGGAGACACGAAGACACAAGGATGTATTCCCATAGTTCCTTCCTTGTTACGGGAAGTACGTCTACGTTGGAGAGGTGTGGTGCCACAAAGGCCACCAACGCCACAAAGGCTCACCCTATTCTCCGGTGAACAAGCCACAAAGGCGAGTTCACGCTCCACTAAGCGATGCCCTTGAAGGCGGCACGACACCTTTACACAAAGTATTGGGGCAAACTCCACAACTCAATTGGAGGCTCCCAATAGGCCCACCAAGCTCTTACACACAAAGATAAGCTTGGAGGACGGCTTCTTCCGGCTAGGAATCCGATGAATCACACAAGTTACAAGCCCCTCAACAAAGAGAGGGGGGAAATCAAATCGCCTTGGTGGAAGTGTAGATCTAGGTCTTCTCCCTCAAATCCCAAAAGGGCTTTGAGTTCTATTGGTTAGGGAGAGAGATCTAGTGCTTTGAAGCTTTGGAACAATGGAGGAGAGAGAGTGGAAGCCGCAGCCAGCTCTTGAGGAAGAAGAAGGCTTTATATAGTCCTCCACGAAATGTAGCCGTTGCTGGACGACTAGGGCCGGAGTCTCTGGCCAGGAGGGCCGGAGTCTCCGCCCTAAGTGACTCCAGGGCCGGAGTCTCCGGCCAGAGACAAAAGTCTCCGGCCCAACTCCGGCCTGGTCTCTGAAGCGTCCGAGCCTTTAGCAAACCCTAGCCCAGCCAGACAGACCGGAGTCTCCGGCCCCTGGGGACCGGAGTCTCCGGCCACAGCATGCCAGCCCGGAGTCTCCGGCCAGAGACAGAAAGTCTCCGGCCCAACTCCAGACGGGCATCTGGCGCGTCCGACTCTGGGGGTTGCCTGGGCGAGTCCCCTAGGCCGGAGTCTCCGTCCACCAGGGCCGGAGTCTCCGCCCTAGAAGAGGCAACAGCAGCACTTCGTGGATGTCCTCTCCACCGTTTCCACCTTCGCGAAGCACCCTACAAGACAACTAAGCCCTAACTCCACTACTGGACTACGGGCTCCGATCTTTTCAACCTTTTTGGGGTGCACCTCCGCGAGATCCTGAAATAACCTAGAAAATCTGCAGGACTTTAATAGCATGGTTAAATCACCAAATGTTGTTAACAAACACCGAAATACATGTATTAGGGAAATGCTCTTTCAGCGCTTCCCTCAGATGCGGAAATAGCACAAGTTCTTCCTCTTCTATCTCGCATTCAAGCTTTGAAAGGAGGCCAAGGAGGACCTTTGTCGGGTATCCAACTCATGGCGTTCTTTGTGCAACGTCGAGTTCAACCCCTGCAGCACCGCCTCACCAAGCTTTGGAGTTACTCTGGCTTGGAAGATCCTACTCGCGTCTCTGAAGATTTGATAGAGAAAAAAGATGTCGACAAGCGAGTCAGGAGCCTCACCAAGCTCACCAAGGATCATGCGGTTGCTGATTTGACCGCTGACTACTTCGACTCCATGCACCCCCTACCCGAGGTACGTGTCTTTGTGCTCACTTGTTGTCGAATTTTGCTTGCTTCGACTTGTGTTGTTCTTTGTCTTTGTACTCTGCTGACCTATTTATATGCAAGGTCATCAATTCCTTGTTTCACGTCCTCCTCTTCCAGAGGCAGGGCCCCTTCCGGCTGATCTGGCCTCGTCTGTATCTGAAGCCCCCGAGGCTGATGAGAATCAGGACAGAGATGATGCCGAAGAATCAGAAGAGGACACTAGTTCATCGACATCGCCTCCTCTGATACGTCTCCAATGTATCTATAATTTTTGATGCTCCATGCTTGTTTTTACACCATTTGCCTAATGTTTCGTTACACTTCATGACACTTTTATGCATTTTCCGGAACTAACCTATTAACAAGTTGCCATAGTGCCAGTTCCCTGTTTTTTGCTGTTTTTGTGTTTCAGAAGTGATACACAGGAAATATTCTCAGAATTGGACGAAACAAGTTCCTGAAGTCTTATTTTACCCGGAAGCTTCCAGAGATCCGAAGGAGAGTAGGAGGGGGGCCACCAGGGCCCCACACACAGGGCTGGCGTGGCCAGGGCCTGGGCCGCGCCACCCTGGCGTGAGGGCACCTGGCCCCTCCTCTGACATCGCCCCTTCGCCTATAAAGACCCCCCGACGAAAAAAACCTAAGGACCCGATCACTTTTCCAGAAGACATCGCGATCCGCCACCGCCATCGACCCGAAGATCGGGAGGGTCCAAAAGCTCTTCCCGGCACCCTGCCGGAGAGGGGAATCGCCACCGGAGGTCTTCTTCATTGCCATGCTTGCCTCCGGAGCGATGAGTGAGTAGTCTACCTTGGACTATGGGTCCATAGCAGTAGCTAGATGGTTGTCTTCTCCACCATGTGCTTCATGTTTAGATCTCATGAGCTACCCTACATGATTGAGATCACCGTTATGTAATTCTACATGTTTGGTTTGTTGGGATCCGATGAATATTGGTGATTATGATTGAGTTGCTGTACTGAATATTATCTTTTGTTATCTCTATGTTGTTTATGATCTTGCATGCTCTCCGTTGTTAGTAGCTATCTTGGCCGAGTAGTTGCTAGTGACTCCAAGAGGGGGTATTTATGCTCGATAGTGGGTTCATGCCTCTATTTAACCTGGGGGAGTTGCAGAAACCTCTAAGGTTGTAGATGTGTTGTTGCTACTAGGGACAAAACAACATTCATATGCTCAAGGGCATATGCTTTGTTTACATTACACACTTTGCTTAATGCAATTATCCATTGTTCGCAACTTAATACTCATGGGGTGTTCTGACGATATCCCCGTGAGTGGATTATTAGTCATAGATGCAGTTGGATGGCGGTCTATGTATTTTGTTGTAATGCCCAGAGTAAATCTCATAGTGATCTTCTTGACATATCACGTTTATCTTTATTCTATCAATTGCCCAACTGTAATTTGTTTACCCAGCATGTGTTATTTATCTTATGGAGAGACACCACTAGTGAACTGTGGACCCCGGTCCTATTTCCATCATATTGCTATCACCTGTTTACTTTAATCGCACTGTTTACTTTACTCGCATACTCTATTGTTTTCCACTCGATACGCTCATAACCTTTGTTTCAAGCAAACCGGTGAGATTGACAACCTCATCGCAAGTTGGGAACGAAGTACTTGGTTGTGTTGTGTGCAGGTTCCGCGTTACAGCTAGCAAGCAAAGCTTGGACGAGGCGCCATATATAAGTTGTCTGAAGCTGTCGCAAACTAGCAAGCATCACCTTCAGTCGTTTGTCTCTCCTCTTTAAGAACGATTAAAACCTTGGTTTCTTAACTGAGGGAAAACTAGCTGCTATACTCATCACACCTTCCTCTTGGGGTTCCCAACGGGCTGGTCATTCACCACGCACAAGGATCATCTGCTACGCGTCAACTTGGCACCAGCAGCCTCTTTTCTGGCGCCATTGCCGGGGAGGAAGTAGAAGACTTCTACGAGGGGAGTTTTCGCACGCACATCCTTTACTTTGTTTTATTATTTTGCTTTACTTTATTTATTTTACCTGCATCGTTTTATATCAAAAACCCAAAAAAATAGAATCCTTGGTAGTTGTTATTTCTTTACTTTTAGTTCATCATGTTGATCCCTAAGTACGTTCTGGAGGACCTCTCAGTAGGTAGTGGTTCGATTATTGGCAAAAGTAACATTGAGGAGTTCTTTAATCACATTAGTATGCATGAGGAAGTTGAGGAGAAATCTTTGGTTGAGCTAGCTCCTAGTTATGAAGTTGCTTCTGCTCATTTAGTTCACATGTTAGAAGCTAGGTTTGCTAGTCTTAATCCTTTTATGCAATACATGTTCCTTAAGCTTCATGAAATTGAAGATCCTGAAAAGAAAGCTTTTATTTTGGAAGCTTTGCGCCTAGAATTTAAAGATGTCGTTATTGAAGCTAGAAAAGTTCTTAAACGTTTTAATAAACTCGGTTCACCTATAAAGGTTATTTATACAAATGATAAAGGAGCCGAAATACCTATACCTAGCAAGCTCTTGGGATTGTGTGAAGCTTTCGAAAATAATTTTGACTGGATCTGTCCCAAAAATCTTTTTTGTGATTTGAGTGAACCAAAGCATGATCACAAAGGGTCTTCTAAAACTTATGTGGATGAAATACAATGCCTTATTGACAAGACCTCTGCAGTTGATCTTAATGTTTCTTCTGAAAATACTTGATTCGCAATTTTCTGCGCCTAGCTCAAAGGCGTTAAAGAAAAGCACTCTTGGGAGATAACCCAATGTTTTTATTTTCAGCACTTTTTCTTTTATTTGAGTCTTGGAAGTCATTACTACTGTAATAACCGCTCCTTATCTTGTTTATTTCGTTTTTGTGCCAAGAGAAGCCTCTAATTCGAGTGAGGTAAAGATTTGGGGATGTTGCTGTCCTGAAACTGTTTTTGGTGCTGCACCGTAAAAATTCGTATAAATTATCTATATATATTTTGGACCTGAGATTTCTTGTGCATATGCCCCAGGTTATATCCAAACTTTAGTTAGTTGAACACTTTTTGATTTGAGCAACATAAAACCCCTCAAAAATTCGACCTTTGTCAGCTGTTCTGTTTTGACAGATTTCTGCCAATATTTGTGTTTGCCACTTTATCGCTTTCTTTTGAGTTCTTTTGATCATGGAACTTTTGGGGAAGTTGCTACAGTAGTATTTGCTATATATGTGGTGGTTTTGAGTTGAAAACTGAAGCAAAAAGAGGTTGATTATATGTTATGCTTGCACTAATGTTGCTAATAGAATTGTGTTTAGTTTTGTATGAAGGAAGTTTTCAAGTGTAGGGATTGAAGAATGATGAGATGAGTTGAAGAATGGACAAAAGCTCAAGCATGGGGATGCTCATGCATCACCCCAAGAAATATCCAAGAAGTACAAGCGTCAAAGCTTGGGGATGCCCCCGAGGCACCCCTTCTTCATCGGCAAAAATCAGGCACCTTTCAAAACACTATATTTTTATTGTTTCATGCACTATGTGTTTTTCTTGGAGCGTCAGTTGTTTTAGAGTTCTTAGTTAGTTTAGTTTGTTTGTTTGATGCAATAAATGGTTGGACCTCAACAAATTTCTTTTGGAGAAGTTGCCTTGCTTTTCATTTGCCAAGAACGCTCTAGTTTTCACTCTTATTAAAAATCGAGTGTTCTTCTTTTTCCGCTACTGCTTTTGGTTTTCATTTTCGCCTTGATTTGCATTCAGACTTTGTCATATATTTTCATCAAGGTGTATTTTTGCCTCTGATCTTTATTGGTTTTCATCAAAAGAGGTGTCTTTAAAAATTTCAAATGGTGTTGGAAAAGAGAAAAAGCTTTGTGCAAAATAGTGGTACAAGAAGGAGCTTGTGTAGACTGCGGCTTAGGCTTTTTCATGTCATGCTTGATGTCTTTTTGATAGTATGCTTAGTGGTTTTGCTGTAGCATGACTTGTCTCAAATAACCGAGATTGCTTAATGAGCCTTTGAAAAAAATCATGCGTTGTTTTTAATTGTATGGAAGCATTATTTTGGTTTTCTCCTTGATGCTTTATTTGGGTTGACTTGGCGCATACTCACACATGTTAGACTCTTACAAAGTCGCCAATAGCCTCTATGATCATTTAGTTTTTGACTTTTGATGCCATCTTATACTTCTTTTAATGTCGCTTTGTCGCTTTGCATGATTATGGCCATTATTGCTCTCTTAGTTGGTCGCTCCCAGTCTTTTGCTAGCCCTCGCCTTGTACTGAGTATGAGCTCTACTCGTGCATCCAACTCCTAAAAGCCAAAGTTTTCCAAAGTGTCCACCATACATACCTACTAGCAATTTGCTATTCCAAGTAAATTTGACTTGCTTTTATTTTCTCTTCAAATTAAACTCTTACCAGTGTTATGCGAAATTCGGTCAGTAAAGCTCTCACGAACCGGAAGGCACACTTTACTTTTTCCTGTTCTTAAAAATTTGACATTGTGGTCTCTTATGTTGAGTTGTTATGCTTGCAAGTTGTAAGTTGGAGACTAGCCCAGCCATGCAGTCATGGGCAAGCTTTCAACATTGCACTTCTTATTTGAGTTGATATCGTGATCTTTTGTTTATGGATGCCCGCGGTGTGAAATGAATTGGGAATCTTGTGGGGATCATGGAGTTTGTATATGTGTTAGGGAAACGCCAGGCCGCTAATCTAAGCCATGCATAATTCATGGTGGAAATTTGCAGCATACCCATGGTGAACATTCAACGATGCATCTCACAATAAAAAGCTAAACAAATAGCAAATAAAAGAGATGTTGAGGTGTTCATTGTCTGCTTGTCCTGTCATTTTGGTGTGGGCTTGTTCCATGTCATCGGGCACTGAGGTACCCCATTGGCGGTTCTCAATGATATGCATATACTTACAATGACAAGAGCCTTGCTTGGGACTCTAAGTAAAGTAGCATGAGGTTTGGGTACTCGTATTCACGGGGCACGAGGTTTTCAACTTATGATTTGTCAAGCATATGCATCATAATTGTTCTCGCATTAACTTTAACCATTCAAGATGCTTATGATGGGGGCAATGAGAGCTCAAAGCCGGTAAGTACCATAATTTTTGAAGGTTATAAAACTTGCAATCACTGCTTCCCTCTACGAAGGGCCTTTCTTCTACTTTTATGTTGAGTCACCACCTTCTATCTTTATGCACCATTAAGAGAGCATAGTTGTCATTCTTAGTGTAATATGCATTGTCCCAAAGTTCATTGATTGATTCATATTGTTGGTTTCACTTGTTCTCAAATTATTTGTATCTAGTCGCCCTCTTAAACTTGAAGGTGTCCTATGCATTTATGTTTTGCTCTCTTTGAAGGACAAGCTGAAAACCATTTGTATGTTTTTCCTTATGATTTGAACACACGTTTGACTTTCATTGTTTCATTTTCATGATCTTTTGTTTGTGTTCATTTGCATGTTTACAACATGGTTGCTAAGTTTTTATTGTCAAGATTATATCTTTCATGCCCATGTTTTAAGTTCTTTTGATCCCAGCTCACAAATGCTTACATATATGATCAAGATTGTGTAGGTGCATGTCACCTCAAAAATTATTCTTTTGTTATCACTTACCTACTCGAGGACGAGCAGGAGTTAAGCTTGGGGATGCTTGATACGTCTCCAACGTATCTATAATTTTTGATGCTCCATGCTTGTTTTTACGCCATTTGCCTAATGTTTCGTTACACTTCGTGGCACTTTTATGCATTTTCCGGAACTAACCTATTAACAAGTTGCCACAGTGCCAGTTCCCTGTTTTCTGCTATTTTTGTGTTTCAGAAGTGATACACAGGAAATATTCTCGGAATTGGACGAAACAAGTTCCTAAAGTCTTATTTTACCCGGAAGCTTCCAGAGATCCGAAGGAGAGCAGGAGGGGGGCCACCAGGGCCCCACACATAGGGCTGGCGCGGCCAGGGCCTGGGCCGCGCCACCCTGGCATGAGGGCACCTGGCCCCTCCTCTGACATCGCCCCTTCGCCTATAAAGACCCCCCGACGGAAAAAACCTAAGGACCCGATCACTTTTCCAGAACACATCGCGATCCGCCGCCGCCGTCGACCCGAAGATCGGGAGGGTCCAAAAGCTCTTCCCGGCACCCTGCCGGAGAGGGGGAATTGCCACCAGAGGTCTTCTTCATCGCCATGCTTGCCTCCGGAGCGATGAGTGAGTAGTCTACCTTGGACTATGGGTCCATAGCAGTAGCTAGATGGTTGTCTTCTCCACCATGTGCTTCATGTTTAGATCTCATGAGCTGCCCTACATGATTGAGATCACCGTTATGTAATTCTACATGTTTGGTTTGTTGGGATCCGATGAATATTGGTGATTATGATTGAGTTGTTGTACTGAATATTATCTTTTGTTATCTCTATGTTGTTTATGATCTTGCATGCTCTCCGTTGTTAGTAGCTATCTTGGCCGAGTAGTTGCTAGTGACTCCAAGAGGGGGTATTTATGCTCGATAGTGGGTTCATGCCTCTATTTAACCTGGGGGAGTGACAGAAACCTCTAAGGTTGTAGATGTGCTATTGCTACTAGGGAGAAAACAACATTCATATGCTCAAGGGCATATGCTTTGTTTACATTACACACTTTGCTTAATGCAATTATCCGTTGTTCGCAACTTAATACTCATGGGGTGTTCGGACGATATCCCCGTGAGTGGATTATTAGTCATAGATGCAGTTGGATGGCGGTCTATGTATTTTGTTGTAATGCCCAGAGTAAATCTCATAGTGATCTTCTTGACATATCATGTTTATCTTTATTCTATCAATTGCCCAACTGTAATTTGTTTACCCAGCATGTGTTATTTATCTTATGGAGAGACACCACTAGTGAACTGTGGACCCCGGTCCTATTTCCATCATATCTGTGGACCCTGGTCCTATTTCCATCATATTGCTATCACCTGTTTACTTTACTCGCACTGTTTACTTTACTTGCATACTCTATTGTTTTCCACTCGATACGCTCATAACCTTTGTTTCAAGCAAACCGGTGAGATTGACAACCTCATCGCAAGTTGGGAACGAAGTACTTGGTTGTGTTGTGTGCAGGTTCCGCGTTGCAGCTAGCAAGCAAAGCTTGGACGAGGCGCCATATATAAGTTGTCCGAAGCTGTCGCAAACTAGCAAGCATCACCTTCAGTCGTTTGTCTCTCCTCTCCAAGAACGATTAAACCTTGGTTTCTTAACTGAGGGAAAACTAGCTGCTATACTCATCACACCTTCCTCTTGGGGTTCCCAACGGGCTGGTCATTCACCACGCACAAGGACCGTCTGCTACGCGTCAACTTGGCACCAGCATCCTCTTGTGCACTCTGAAGACACTGGCGTTGACAAGAAGAGGAAATGAGTCGACGAATTTGCTTCTTCGAGTTCTACAGCGGCTGATAAGGCCCCTGTTCTTACAGGAGATATGGAATACTTCGACCTCCTGGCATCGTAAGTGCTTTATTCGAGTTCTTCAATTGCACCGCTCTTGCCTTGTTTCTGTCGTGTTATACATAATTTGTTTTCTTGTTATAGAGATGATGAGGAGCCTCCAAAAGATGCTACAGCTGCTCCTTTGACTTCACCTGCGACTGCTGATGAGCCTATCGAGCAAGAAGCTACGCCGAGGGTTACCAGGGCTTCTGTCAAGAAGATTCCTGTGACTCGAAACCTCAAACGCTCGAAGAAGGCAAAAGAAACCGACGTTTCTCTTGAAGCCCATGCATCTACAGTTTCCCCCGACGATGTAAGTAACTTCTCTTGACTTGTTTTCTTTGTATACACTTTGTGCTCTTACACGCCCTTTTTCCCCAGGCATTGTTGAAGAGATTCGTCACCTTGGGGACTGAGTGCGCTGGGTACCTAAAGGTTGCGAAAGCTTCCAAAGGTACATTCGACATCCAGTCATTTATTTTTCCTCTGCGCTTATCCTTTTTTGTGTTTCTTTCCTTGACTTCCTTTCTTCCTATACTGCAGCTGCTCTAGCAACAGCCAATGCTCGAATCGTGTCACTAGAAGCCGAGCTTAGCGCCTCGCAGAAGGCCTATGATATTGCAGCAGCTGCTAAAGCAAACACTGAGAAGTCGCAGAAATCTGCGCTTAGTAAGGCAAAGAAAGCTGAAAAACCTTTAGCTGATGCCAACAAGGAGCATGCTCAGCGAGAGCAAGCCGTGGCAGAGCGTCTTCGCACAATGTCTACTGCTACTGAAGGTAAGTACTTTGCCTTGTCTTCTATTTCAACTTCTGTTGCACTGTTGTACTTGTTGACACTTTTCTTTCCTTTTCTCTTCTATCTTCTTTTATTGTGCAGGATTTACCGGAGTATCTTCATCGTCCCTGCAACCGGACGATGATCCTCTGATGACTGTGGTTAACCTACTCGAGGCAAACTGGATATCTATCCAGGAGACTTTTGAGTTGGTTAGCCGCGTTCTATCACGGCTGTTCGTCGGGTTGTGGCCGAAGAAAAATGCAGAAGTTCCGCGGGACAACTTGGGCAAGCTTGCCAAGGCCTTTGATACAACTAAAGACCCCACCCTCCAGCTGAAGGGGCTTTCTCTGAAGCGTGGCGCTGAGGGTGCTATCGCACTTTCTTATGCGCATGGTGCGGACTTCGACTGGGATAAAGTGAGTTCCCCCCATGGCCGCACCCGCGATGAGATGAAGGCTTTCTTTGAGAAGGCGAAGAAGTTGGCGCCTGCACTGGTGGCGACTATTTCTCCTTCGACAGCCTCCGCGACATCTACTGCGCCACCTCCAGCGACGGAAGATCCTGCGCCTCCATCAACTGTTGTCGAGGCGTTTGTCATGCCTTCTTCTACCACGGAGCAAAATGCTGAGGTGGCGTAGACTCGGCTTTCTTGTAGTTTTCTATTTATCCTTTTGAATGTAAAAACTTTTAGTCGCGTGCAACCCGAGAATCTTAGTCAAAGGGTTTTGCACTTATGTAAATATATTTCCTTCTTATGAAGTCTTGTGCTGTCTCTCTGAAATGTTTCTCCTTTTTTTTGATTTCCAGTCGATGCACATCAATGATCCTTTGATTTGCGAGCCTGCTCCTTCCTCTGCCCGCACGTTCGGTTCGACGATTTCGTCGCCTCCTAGTCGATGCAGTCAATGCGCAGAGTATTCTTCTAGGATTTCTGATCTTGAAGCTCGCTTGACTTTAGCCAAACGCCAAGCTCAGATGGCTTTTGATAAAGCTAGCAAAACTTCTGGTTTGATGAAGCATGTGTCTGTTCTTGATGATAAGGTGTCAAGCTTGACTGCGAAGATTTTGCATCATGAGGAATGCAATTCTTTTGTCCTTGGTATTATTGAGTCAGCCTGCGAGATGTTGCGATGTAAGCTTTCTTTCAACTTATCTTTTTCCCTTTTACTTCACTTGCTGTCTTTATGATATCCCTTCTCGTCATAGGTACTTGCTTGGATTTCACTGCTGAGGATCGTCGGGTCACCGAACGAAATGCAGCTCTGGAAAAAATGTCCGCTGGTGCTGAAACTTTGTGGTCTGATCCTCGACGCCGGAGTGCTATTGTATTGCTTCAGGACCGCGCCCAACACATTGGCGAGGCAGTTGATGGCTGCAGAAGAGCTCTCGTAACTATGCACTCTGTTATGCTTCCTCGCAATCCTTTGCCTGCAACTTTCCCACTGCTTCTTGATACTTTTAGATCCAGCCAGCGAATTCATCGACTGATAGAGCTGAACTTAGTGGCAGGTGCCAATTTTGCTCTTGGATGGATACGTAAGTGGAAACCAAGACTTAACTATAGTTCTATGTCGCTGAGCTATCCTCCAGGTGGAGCTAGCCTTCGAGTACACTTGAAGAGTACCTTGCAGCCTGCCCATCGAATTATAGCTAGGCTGTTGCAAGAAGATGTCGCGTTTTTCTGCGAGTATCACTACTTAGACCCTTTAGGTGTAGATGATTCGGACAACCCGATGTTGTAATACTTATGTGGAACGCGAGAGTTTTATGATTTCCCGACTTTATGTCTGAAATTTATTCTCAGAGCGTTTTTGTATGGTTTGTGCGTTTGCCGCATTTTCCTTTTGAAAGACTCGTAAACTCGAATATGAGGAACGTTTTGTCTTTATTGTACTTGTAATGTAAGATACATGGGGTGACCCAAGAGATCCGGCCTATGACCTGTATCCTGGATCTAGAGGGCATTGCCCCTGGTATAACTCGTGGCTTTTACAACCTTATTCTTCTACTCTACTTTATTGTTCTTTGATGCTTATGCCGTCATGGCTTTCTCTTCTTCTCATGTATCTTTGTCTTCTCCTGATGCTCCTACTCGTGGTTTCTTCATCTCGGGCTCTGCAATGCGTCCTTCGAGTAGCTTGACGCCTTCTGTAGTCGTGCTTTTCGCCTTCTCTGCATAGTTGGCTGTCATGCCAAAGTTTTGCGCCATCTTGTGGAACTCCCTGTCGCAGAGATCTGAGACTTCAAAACTTCCTTTTACTGTAATTATTCCTCTTGGTCCTGGCATTTTGAGAACCAGATATATATAGTGAGACACTGCCATGAATCGCGAAAATGCGGGTCGTCCGAGGATCGTATGATACTGAGATGGCCAGTCCATGACTTTGAAGTCTAGCTTTTCTCTTCTGTAGTTTTGTCGGTTGCCGAAGCAAACGTTGAGTGCTATTCGACCTAGTGGATAATTAGCACTTCCTGGTACGATTCCGTGGAAGGAACAATCTGTTGGCTTCAAGAACTCTAGTGATATATGCATTACTCTGAGTGTTTTTGCATATATCAGATTAATTCCACTTCCTGCATCCATGAATATTCTGTCGACATCGTATGCGCCGATTTGAGCTTTGAGTACCAAAGGTGCGTTTCCTGGCCGAGGTACTGTTATAGGGTGATCTTCTCTGTTGAACTCGATTGGTTGTTCTGACCAGTGCAGATACTCCGTTGTGGCTGGAGGTGAAATGACTGCTAGGTTGACTTGTCGAGTGATACTCTTTTCTTCTTTGTTCGACTTGGGCACAGGTTGTATCATTGCTGTGATGTGCCCTTTTGATGGAACGTACCCTTCGTCGTCATCGTGTCCCTTGTTTTGCTGGTCTTGTCCTTGAGGAGCTCCGTTGTTTCCTTGCTGATTTGTCGGAGGATTGTTGCTTCCTTCAAATCCTTGTCGCCTTGCTTCGGTTTGCTTGTTTAGTGCTGCCTCTTGTAGTTTTAAGAATATTGTGCAATCTTTCATTGCATGCCTTGATACTCGCTTCCCATCGACGAACGCTGAGTGTATATGACAAGGTCTGTTGAGCATATCTTCTGGCGATGGGTTGTACTCTCTGGGTTCTCTCGTGGGAAACTTTTTATAGTCTTCTTTTCCATAGCTTCGATATCCCGAGCTTCTGTGATCACTTCCTTGATAGCTGTTGTCTTTGTATCCTGCGGCGACTTGGCTATGGGAGCTGTAGTTGTCGTAATTTCGGGACTGTTTCCTTTGACTTCCATATCTATTTCTTCTATCGTCCTCTGGGGATCACGTTCGCTTGTTGTTGCATGCATCTTCTCCATCTGCAAATCTGTTTGCTACGTCCATGAGATCTGACACTGTTTTTGGCTTGATTCTGCCCATCTCTTCGACTAGGTCTCTTCGCCTTAATCCAATGATGAACGCATCTATTGCTCTTTCGTCGGAAACTTCGATTGCTGAATTTTTGATAAGACTCCATCTTTGGATGTATGCACGCAGTGTTTCGTCGTGTTGTTGCACACACGCTTTGACTTCTTCTATTGATGCTGACCGCTTGTATGTCGACCTGAAGTTGCTTGTAAATTGCTTTGTGAGGTCTTCCCAGCTTCCAATAGTTTCTTTCTCTAGTTTGCTCAACCATGACCTTGCTGCACCGGTGAGGTGTAGTTGCAAACTTTGCATTGCTATTTCTTTGGTTCCTCCTAATATTTGTACTGCTTGTAGATAATCTGAGAGCCATGATTGTGGTTCCTGTGATCCGTCGTACTTTTGCTGATCATGAGGTAACTTGAATCCCTTGGGAACTGGAGTGGTGCGAACCCTGCGGGTAAAGCACGATGCCCCCATCTCTTTTTCGTCGTCTTCATAGTCGCGTTTTTCATTTGGGGATTGCGATCTTCGGGTTCCTCCGTGTTGTTTTGGTGAAGGCGATCGAGATCATTGATTGCTGCTTCTGCGCCGAGGACTGTTGTGACGGCGAGGCGATCTTGTCTTGTGCGTTTCCTTATGGTGGTGTGCTTCCTCTCCTTTTGCTGATAGCTTGTGGCCCACCATGTTTAGTCCGTTCAATGCTGCTCTGTGCATATATTCTCTAGGATCCCCGGGGCTTGGTCGAGTTGTGAGCAGATAAGCTTGAGCTGCCACTAATGCTGCTTCAGGAGTTTTTGGTACGATGTTTCCTTGTTCGTCTACCGACAAAAAGGATGAGTCGAGGTTTTTGGAAATGCTTTGCCTGTCGGAGTACTCGAGGTTATCATACCTTGAACCATGTCGCCGATTTTTCCTTGCGTTACTATATGATGCATCGCTTCGCGCTTTACGAGCGGCGTTGCTAGCTGCAATGGCTGAGTCTTTTCTTCTTTGTATCTCTATTTTCTCCTTTGCTAATTGCTTTGCCTGCTGCCTTAGGGCATAATGATACCCCAAAAGCATGTCTTTGCTGGAATTTGATGGTATTGGCGTGCTGTGTTCTACGGCTTCTCTTATTATCCTCCATTCGTCGACTAATAGTCGAATTTTTTCCCTGGTTGTGAGGGATTCTGCTGTTTGCCCTTCTGCTAGGTGATTTGCTCCTCTATCGATATTTGCTGGGTTTAGCACTGGATTGTTGTTTTCATCGAATTCTTCTGAGTTGTCTCCCACAATGGCGAGCACTTGGCATTGTTTGCCGATGTTGCTATTGAAGCTTGAGAAGATCGAGTCACCATCTTCAGAAAGCTCTAACCCTATCTTCCATGTTTTTGTTGACTTGTCTGAGATATCGTCGAGGCAGATCATGAGATCGTCAAGTTGGACTCCTGCGTCGAGATTTTCCATTGCTTCTTTGTCTTCTGCGATCTTTCCTTTTTGCACTTCCCCTAAGCTGACCGGCGAGTTTACCTTGCTGGAAGAGCCGTCAGAATATTCCATTATTGCTACTGTTTTGGGCTCACTTGCCGACGGATCTTGTTTCGTCGGATCTGAAAGGCGAGATGAACCCGATGGCCCGATGAGGATGCTTGAACTTCCGATTGTCAACTCCATCTCTTGATTTTCGTCGACTTCTGTACTGCCGTTGGCTAAAAGCGAAAAAGCCGTCGAATTCATGATTCCAACGCCCAGAGTCCCCACGGTCGGTGCCAATTGACGAGGGTTAACTCGACAAATGTCCTAGATGAAGGACTTAGGATCGGGGGAATAGGGCGTCGGATGAACTCGAAGGTAAAGATTAGTGGAAATAAGTGTATATCGAAAGTAAACTTGGGTGTTCAACCTGGCTTGCTTTCAATCTGCCCTACACCGTCCCCTCCTACCCCTATATATAGGTGGCCAGGTCTCGAGGATCGGGTAGGGTCCGATACAGATTACAATATCGACATACAGTAAGAACTCGTATTCGACTATCATTACAATTGGGCCTAGCTCATCGGGCCTCAGGGGTACTCAACTAACGGGCTCTATTAACTATACCCTTGTCACCTAACCAAACCATTTCAAGTAAACAAGTCATGCCAAGTTTCATATAAACCTAACCTTGCCATACAAACCCTAACCATATCCAAATGTTACTAAACCCTAACGCCAACCAACAATTCCTAAACCTAATGTTTCATAACCATCACACCAAACACCATTGGTAATTACACATAGAAAACCAAAGAGTACCCACAAATGCAAGTCCTAAGGCTTCACCATTTTGTGACAAAAAACACCCAATGCATGAAATTAACTAGACAAAACAAAATGAGGTGGGGGAGATTGATACGTCTCAAACGTATCTATAATTTTTGATGCTCCATGCTTGTTTTACACCATTTGCATATTGTTTCGTTACACTTAGTGACATTTTTATGCATTTTCCGGAACTAACCTATTAACAAGTACCACAGTGCCAGTTTCCTGTTTTCTGCTGTTTTTGTGTTTCAGAAGTGATACACAGGAAATATTCTCGGAATTGGACGAAACAAGTTCCTGAAGTCTTATTTTACCCGGAAGCTTCCAGAGATCCGAAGAGGAGTAGGAGGGAGGCCACCAGGGCCCCACACATAGGGGCGGCGCGGCCAGGCCCTGGCCCGCGCCACCCCCGTGTGAGGGCGCCTGGCCCCTCCTCTGACATCGACCCTTCGCCTATAAAGACCCCCCGACGAGAAAAACCTAAGTGCCCGATCAGTTTTCCAGAATACATCGCGATCCACCGCCGTCGTCGACCCGAAGATCGGGAGGGTTCAGAAGCTCTTCCCGGCACCCTGCCGGAGAGGGGAATCGCCACCGGAGGTCTTCTTCATCGCCATGCTTGTCTCCGGAGCGATGAGTGAGTAGTCTACCTTGGACTATGGGTCCATAACAGTAGCTAGATGGTTGTCTTCTCCACTATGTGCTTCATGTTTAGATCTCATGAGCTGCCATACATGATTGAGATCACCGTTATGTAATTCTACATGTTTGGTCTGTTGGGATCCGATGAATATTGGTGTTTATGATTAAGTTGCTGTACTGAATATTATCTTTTGTTATCTCTATGTTGTTTATGATCTTGCATGCTCTCCATTGTTAGTAGCTATCTTGGCCGAGTAGTTGCTAGTGACTCCAAGAGGGGGTATTTATGCTCGATAGTGGGTTCATGCCTCTATTTCACCTGGGGGAGTGACAGAAACCTCTAAGGTGGTAGATGTGCTGTTGCTACTAGGGAGAAAACAACATTCATATGCTCAAGGGCATATGCTTTGTTTACATTACACACTTTGCTTAATGCAATTATCTGTTGTTCGCAACTTAATACTTGTGGAGTTCTCGGATTGATTCACCACAAGTGGATTATTAGTCATAGATGCAGTTGGATGGCGGTCTATGTATTTTGTTGTAATGCCCAGAGTAAATCTCATAGTGATCTTCTTGACATATCACGTTATCTTTATTCTATCAATTGCCCAACTGTAATTTGTTTACCCAGCATGTGTTATTTATCTTATGGAGAGACACCACTAGTGAACTGTGGACCCCGGTCCTATTTCCATCATATTGCCATCACCTGTTTACTTTACTCGTACTGTTTACTTTACTCGCATACTATATTGTTTTCCACTCGATACACTCATAACCTTTGTTTCAAGCAAACCGGTGAGATTGACAACCTCATCGTAAGTTGGGAACAAAGTACTTGGTTGTGTGTGTGCAGGTTCCGCGTTGCTACTGGCCGAAGACAAGTCAACAAGTATCGTTAACGGTGCCCTTGTTGGAGTGTTATTAAGCCAGTCTGCATCACCTTCAGTCGTCACCGTCTCTCCTCTCTAAGATCGACATACCTTGGTATCTTAACTGAGGGAAAACTAGCTGCTGCACTCATCATACCTTCCTCTTGGGGTTCCCAACGGGCTGGTTATTCACCACGCACAAGGACAGCCTGGTTGCCATCAGAGGCATCAGAGATCACCTCTAGGAAACAAGGGGCCAAAATCCACAAAGAAAAGCAATGATTTGGAGGGATTTTAGAGAATATGAATTAGGGGAGTGAGAGGGTGGGTCGGGGTCAGGCAGGGGAAAAACAAGTGGGGTAGGGTTAGGGAGACCAGCTGGGCCTCGGATTTTTCGCCATACCCCGCTGCATAGCACCGACAACTATGGTGCCAAACTTACACGAAGTGGGCCCACCTTGGACTGACGACCACCACGTTAGACAAAGTTCGATGCCACTGGCTCCTGCGTCATGAATATTTTAGCACCGACGGGAGTAGTGCCATGCTATTGAATTTGGATCCATTTGGTGTGGCAAAAAAATGCCATTTTGTGAAAAAAATCGCTAGAAGGTTACTTCGTGGAAATTCAATTTGGGACATGGGAGCATATGGTTCACTATCGAAAAATATATTTTCAAAACCTAAAAAATTCTGAACAAAAATTCAGCATATACATCTCAAAATTCTATGTGCACGCTCCAAGTTTTGCGGGAAACCAACATTTTTTGTGTCTTACATAAAAAGATAAAAAATGTCTCGTGTAACGCCAATTTTAGCACCAAAAAATTACTTTTTACACATAACCTAAAAATGTCGTTTTCTTGTGAAACAACTTTATGAGAACATATAATGTCGAGCAAATTTTTTTGTCGATTTTTTTACCATTTGTTTAAAATAGATTTCAAAAATGGGGAGTATATGCCACCCCCGTTGCTTCGTGTTGAAGTTATAGCAAAATGTTAGTTTTTGAGGAAAATGATTACTATATTAAGCTAGCAAAGACGCCTCATTAAAAACCTTTCAGTCCCCTTAGGTACCCTGGTAAGGAAAAGAGTGCGTCTGAAACTTGGTGCTTGTAACAAAGTTCGGTTACATCGTTTATGATCCTATCTAAGATAAAGCTAGGGGGTTCATCAACCCAATTACAAGAAATATTATTTGAAAAGCAAAACCTGGCTATCTCATGGGGCACCTAGTTAGCTTTCCTCAGACAAGATTTGTATTGAACATCACCTATGGTAGTTGCATAATCGACACAATCAAGATATACCGCCGCAGATTCCGTCCACCATCCCTCCGCTCCAGAATATGCTTCAATAGTTTTGATCGAATCCGTCTCAGCTGTAATAGCATTAAAACCTCCAAAACTAACTAGCAGTAAGCCCTCCTTCATGGCTATCACCTCAACCATCGCTGCAGAAGCCACATATGGTAAGAATTTGCAGGAAGCTGTGATAAATGACCTTGGTAATCCCGAATGACCAACCAACTGCACCAGAAAAGACACCGGGATGGAAAGCTGCATCTACATGAAGCTTCCGCTGTCGAGGACCTGGCTTTTCCCATCTATCCTTCACATATCTTGGAGGCTTCGCTGCTCTGGAAGCATTTGCTACTATCGCCATAATAGACATTTTACATTTAAAGACTCGAGGGACTAACTCATTATGTGTTCTCCTGCATCTGATCCACCAAAGATACCAACAGACCGTTGATATGATCTCCTTCCTCCCAATGTTGGTGAAACCCTGCAGACTACCAGATTGTTCCCGCAACAGAATCTCCAAGACGGCAGAGCCTGCCAGATCTGATTGCATGGCATGCTCAACAATATCATATAACCCAAAGGTTGACCACATATATTTTGTCGTTTCACATTGAAAAAGAAGATGTCTGATATTATCGGGGCCTTGTCTGCATATTGGGCACTCACCCGAAGTCCCAATACGTCTGTTCATCAAAATAGATTTCAATGGAATGATACCATGGAGAGAATGCCAAATGTAGATTTTAATATTGCTTGGAATCTTCATTTGCCAGTGTTTTCCATATCGGATTAGTGACCGAAGAACCTGGAAGGGCTAGCTGACCCGTGCTCGGACCAGACTGGTGCCTCCATTGAATGTAGTATCCAGATCGTACCGTATATCTTCCATGGCTCATCGAGCCCCATGCAATAAAGTAGTCAAACCCACGGTTATGCAAAGGAAATTGCAGGATATAGTTCATCCACCATTGAGAAGATACTACACAGAAGGTCCTTGTCCCATTGTTCAGTAACAGGGTCAATCAAGTCAGAAACCCTAGTGTAGATAATCGTACCTCTCGGATATCACCTTTTATTCGGGCTACTTGGTATCCAGAGATCCTGCCAATGTTGATCCTTTCTCTGTTGCTAACTCTCCACACATAACCACGTTTAAATGTCGCTAACCCAACAATAATACTATCCCAAGTGAAGGAGGAACCTGCTTTGGGGTCGGCCTACAAAATGTCATCATTAGGGTAGTACTTCGATTTCAACACATGTGCACACAAAGATTTAAGTTCATTGATTAATCTCCATACTTGTTTAGCAAGCATGACGAGATTGAAAGAGTGGAAGTCCCTGAACCCATTCCTCCTTCCTTCTCTAGGTAACACAATTTCCACCATGCAAACCAATGCATTTTATTTGAGTTTTCATCATCTCCCCACCAGAAACTTGATATTGCATCCATCATTTGTTTGCAAACACCTTTTAGGATAAGGAAAACAGACATAGCATATACTAGGATAGCTTGGGCCACTGCTTTTTTAAGAATCTCCTGACCACCAATGGATAGTAGTTTTTCCTTCCACCCATTAATCCTTTGTATAATACTTTCAATAAAATTTTCAAAGCAATCACTTCTGTCTGCACCAACCAAGGCAGGCAATCCCAAGTATTTATCTGATAGCGCTTCAGTATCAATATGAAGGGTTGCGCAAATTTTAGATCTCTTGACACCGAAGTCTGAACTCTATCAGTTTTATAACAAGAGTAGTACCAGTGTCTTCTAATTCATCCTCCACACGATTATTGTTATATGGAGGCAGAGCATTGTACCTCCAACTCATTTGAGCTCCATCACCACGGCCCAGTCCATCCCTTCCACCCCTCCATCTTGACCACCATGTCCTTCTCTTTCCCTCTACCAGCCATGCCGCCACCACCACGAGCACCTCCAAAGGATCGTCCATGCCGCGTATCCCAATCTGCCTTTAGCCAGTCTCCCCACTTCAATTTATCCTCCTCAATTCTCATGTACTGCACTCAAGATGTGAGTGCCCAATCATCCCACACGCCCCATAGAAACCTGGGCATCTTGTCAAATTTAATATGATAAACCTCTCTTTGGCCAGCATAAGACATAGAGACAAAACAGGCGAGAGGTTTTCGCACATCCAACTTCACTTGGACTCGAAAAAAATTGCCCGCTCCCTAGACATCAGTTTGGACCTCTACCTTTCCCACCTTCTTTTCCGTCAAATTAGTGAGCAGTGCTTTCTTCATATATCCCAGAGGCACCTTATGAATTTGTATCCAGGTTGTAAAGAAATTTAGGTCGACAAATTACGGATATGCCAATCCATCATATGGTTCAATGCGAACGATAGACTGCCAAAAAAGCCAAGGGCCTCCTTTTTCTACCTTAAGCCAATACCCTAGGCAGAAACATTGGACCGTAAAGAGATTGTCTTCAAGATGTTGGAATTGCACATCTCTTGCAGGGCTCCATGCAACCTTCATGTGTTGTTCGAAAGTTTGAGGGCTGAAAAAGTTCAAAGTATGAACCCTAGCCAATGCCATCCACTTCAATCCCTCCTTCGGTGCTCCTTCTTCTTCCTCGAACATCAGACCGTCAAACTCCTCCTCCTCAATTCCTAGTCGTTGGATCATGTTATTGATGGATTCTGGCTTGCTACCTGAGCCGCAAGCCACGCTCGACGATCCAGAGCCTCCCATCGGAGCACCGCCGCCACGACCTTGCGAAACCCTAGTGAACCCTTTGTTCGATCTTGAGAACACGGGTACCCCGTCCCGACCGCTACCACCCACGAGGAGGAGAGGATGGAGCGGGGTCAAGAAGAACTCCGCGTCGGAGAGAGCCCGGCGCCAGAGGATGGAAAACCCTAGTCGCCTACGGAGGCACTAGGTCAATGAAAATAATTATCATACAGAAAGACGGGTTTAGCAAAATGTTAGTTGTGTCAAAATCGCCGACTAGACCGCTCTGAAGGCTGAACCTGCTGCGTAGTCATCCACTCCCACTCGCTGCCCGCCGCGTCGCCTCGCGTGATTCGCGTCTCGCTGCGAGCCCACCACAGTCCACTCACCCGTTAAAAGTTCTCCCTTCCCAACCGCAGCCGCCCCGCGTCGCCGGCAAGCTCCCCCCCACCCCTACTCCACCGCGGTGGAATCCCGATATCCACCGCCCGGGGCCCGTGCCCGAGACACAATTGGCACCGACGGCTGCTCCGTCACTGCTCTAGCGGCAGAACGCGGCATTGCGTGGGCGCGCGCAGAAGGTGCTCGACGATTTTCCTGTTCTGGCTTCCAAGCTGAAGAATGCGTCGGTGCTGCCAGGTTATACTGCCACCGTCGCTAAAGCACCGACCAGATAAAGGGAACCACATAGTGTCGCGCTTCTGCACCGCAGGCTTCGGGCTGCCCGACTGGTTCAGGAACCCAAACAAGGACGGCGGCTCTTCCGATGACGATGGCAGCGACGACTTTGTGCTCCCGATCACATACGACACCGTGGAGGAACGGACCCACGGAGGCGGCTCCAGACCGCTGTCGATCCTCCCGAGCTGTTCCGCGCCTGCGGCCTCCCACGAGGACGCCGAGTTTGAGGCTGACGTCGACGAGGTTAGCAGGATCCTGAGCTCTCGCTTTGCATCTCCGGAGGCCATTGTGATAGCCATGGACTGCTGCCCTGTCAGGGTATCAGGCCGCATGGTCGACAAGATTCTGAGGAGGTTTGGCAGCGACTGGGTGGCGGCCTTCGGGTTCTTTATGTGGGCAGGTGCCCAGGAAGGATACCGCCACGCTGCTGATTCGTATGACTTGATGGTCGACATACTAGGGAAGTTCAAACAGTTTGATCTGATGTGGGGCTTGATCAGTCAGATGGCCGAGATTGGGGGTTTGGTGTCATTGGCAACCATGACAAAGGTGATGAGGAGGCTTGCTGGGGCCAGCCGGTGGACTGATGCCATAGAAGCTTTTAATAAAATGGACCGGTTTGGTGTTGTGAAGGACACAAAGGCCATGAATGTGCTGCTGGACACCTTGTGCAAGGAGAGGAGCGTGAAGCGTGCCAGAGGCGTGTTCCAAGAGTTGAGGGGCACGGTACCTCCCGACGAGGGTAGCTTCAACACGTTGGTCCATGGGTGGTGCAAGGCACGGATGCTGAGCGAAGCTCGTGATGCGATGAAGGAGATGGAGGAACATGGCTTCAGGCCTTCTGTCATAACTTACACCAGCCTAATAGAAGCATACTGCATGGAGAAAGATTTCCAGACGGTTTATGACATCTTAAATGAGATGCGCTCCAAAGGGTGCCCTCCAAATATTATCACATACACAATCGTTATGCACGCATTTGGGAAGGCTGGAAGAACACAAGAAGCTTTGGATGTATTTGACAAGGTGAAGAGGGATGGCTGTGCCCCAGACGCTTCATTCTACAACTCTCTCATCTATATACTCGGCAGAGCCGGGAGAATGGAGGATGCAAACTCTATGGTTGATGAGATGTGCAGAACTGGAGTTCCCCCCAATGCTGCTACCTTCAACACCTTGATTTCTGCTGCCTGTGATCACTCTCAGGCAGAGAATGCCCTGAAGCTGCTGGTTAAGATGGAGGTTCATTCATGCAAGCCCGACATAAAGACATACACCCCATTGCTGAAGCTGTGCTGTAAAAGGCAATGGATGAAGATACTTCTGTTCCTAATATGCCACATGTTTAAAAAGGACATCACCCCTGATTTCAGCACCTATACCTTGTTAGTAAGTTGGCTATGCCGAAACGGGAAGCCTGCTCAGTCTTGCCTGTTTTTGGAGGAGATGGTGCTCAAGGGTTTTACGCCAAAGCAAGAAACATTTGATCTTGTGATGGAGAAGCTTGACAAGGGGAATCTGCATTCAGCAAAGAACAAGGTTCAACTTCTCATGCAGGCACCTGCTTTGAAGCACACTGGTTCCTCTTATTTGAGAAACGATCGTGCTGCTGGACAACATTCTCCTGTACTGTCAAACACCTGTAATCATGAATGTTAGAACAATTGGGAACTGACTGTTCATAGAAAAACAGTAGTAGTAGGTGGAGGTGAGCACGCTCACACTGAATAACCTTTTTTGTTCGCTCAGTGCTGGAGCTTGATATGTGGCGTCTCTACTGCCCTTAATGTGCAGGGAATGATTAAATTTCTCAGCCTAGCCGATATCAACCACATCTAGTTGGCTGGCGGTACAAATGATCAGTTTCTCTCGGGGTGGATGACCTCTGGGCACTACATGGCAAAATCTCACATGAGACGTTCTTCTCGGGGACAGTCGAGTTGCCACCCTGGAGGCAGAGCTGGGACTGTTGGGCACTGTTGAAGTGCAAAGGCTTCCCTTGGCTCGGCTGGCCGTGGCCCGATCAATGCTGGACAGACAGGTTGGCACATCGGGTGCTGCAACAGAATTTTATTGGCAATGACTTCCCCAGGTGGCTGGACACAGAGGCAGAGTGCATAGGCGCCAAGGCAAAGGGTCTTCACTCACTCGCCACCCTCCCCATCTGGCGGCACTGCAATTCTCGAGTCTTTGATGGGGAGTGCGCTTGCTGTCAGTTTAGTGCAGTTTATCTCCGGAAACAAAGAGCAAGCAAAGGAGAAGGTGGCAATATGTTTTTCTATGTACTTATGGGTCCTTTTTAAGCCTTGCTGTCTGTTGCTTATGCTATCTTCTGTTTTCCTTGATAATACTTGTGCAGCTACAACTGATTTTCTTTCCTTACCTACATTTCCATCAACATCTGCAATAAAAAAAGTGGAAGCTTTGCTGTAAAAAAGAGTGTGTTCCTGCAAGCTCTATACAGGTTGTTCATAGAAGAGCAACTGAACAAGCACAAACGATAAAATGTGTAGCTGCCAATAAGAATTCAGACTTTACATAAACAAAACCAACAGCCTCTATTCAACTGTCATGTCAGTATATTTATGCCTTCCCTATTTGCAACTGTTACACATTCACGTCTTTCCAATAGGACATGGAGTTACAACCGCAGTCTCTGAATTCAAGACATGCATGCAAGTTATCTCATTGCAGATATATCAGAGCATCAAGTCAAGTGGTTCTTCATGCCGTCATCTCATGTTTTACTTGTAATGTACAGTTCCATTCGATTAAGTATATGAAGTGCTACCGAAAGAATAATTACAAAATCTGATGAATGGAGGATGTTATGTGCTGCCACACTGAGATCTTCAGGTCAACTTCAACGGTACGGTGAAAGGCGAGCCCAAACAGATCTTCTGCCACCCAGAAGTATTACTGTCACTGCTTGTCGTCACTGCTTGTCAGTTATCATGTATCCAATCGGAAGAGCCAGATGCATGTTCTGGCGTTTATTCAAATATTGACTGAATATGGTGAGGCGCCTTTTATTGTACCGGCCTCTATTTTGATTTTGCGTTGATTTCTGGAAAATACTTGCGCCTGTTCATTAACCTCAAGATGGTTACTTTAACGTTTTTATTTGAATGATAAATAAAGAAACAGCTGTTCTAAGAAAAGGAAAGCAATGATATTATATATACTAATCTTATGTAACAACATTTTCTTGTGGACGTAAACGAGAGAAAAATTTAGCAATAGTGCCTTTTAAGTTTTAGCAAACAATATTACAGGGTCATTGTGCATGCAAAATACATTGTAATAACAACAATATACAACATCGACGCCATATACATGATGTGATATTTCACTACCCATAAATTTCGCAAGGCCTCTAGAAATTTAGCAAAGCTCTATTTATGCCAAGTCAGTGAGTGCATCATCCCACCAAACATCGTCCCACCAAACATAAAGAAAATAAGTAAAGGGAAAACACGTGAGCCCACTAACACATAGTGCAATTCATAACCACTTCACATAGGAAGTCAACCACGTTGGCGTAGCCAAATAGTATTCCAAGGAAAAATGTGTAAAATGAGAAAATTACCAACAGAATGACTAAGTACATGTGTTTGTGATAGATGCATGATAGATTCTATTTTAAACCATCATTACTTATCTAAAAGGGGAATCCGAGTCAAGTGCAGATTCGTGAAAACTGCAGTATGTTGAGAAACCTGGCTTTCAGCTAAAGAACATTTCTAGCATAGTAATTTCCCTCTTAAAATACAAATAACATCTGAAATTTAGGGATGAGATATATCATACAATTGTGGTGCATCATATCCTTGGCTTAATTTCCGTAGACTAGGCAGAACCCTTCTTTGTCCTGGTTGCTTCCATCCTGACCTCTCAAGATATTCCTCAATCAACCTGACAGTACCAATTAGACCTCTAGATAATTTGTGAACAAAATGGTGGAAAAAAATCTATATGGAACTCACATGCTGCAGATAGACTTTTGGGAATCCGCCAATTCACGGTCTGGGAAAGAGTCCTCAAATCTGTAGCTTAACCACACATACAACTCCAGGACCTGAAGCGATCACAAATGCGTTAATTTCATTATAGAAATAGTCTCGAGAGAGTGGCGTACCTAGATGAAAGCTAATTAATTTTGCTGCGAACACTTCAGAAGTAATGGTTGCCTGAGAACGAAGTGTCTAACCCAATCTTCTTCCAAAAAATCTGATCCTATATTCATAAAAACTCAATGCAACAGAATAAATGGTAAACCCCCACTGAATTATTTAATTGCATATTAGGTCCTGCAAGTAGAAAATTATGGATCCACGAGAACTGAGTACGAGCTCAGTGGTGGGGGCGACGTCCTGCGCTCCAGAGCAGTGGGGTTCAATGCCCATAGTGGTCCCTCCCCCCCTCCCCTTATACTTTTAAAATTATGGACCCACCACTGTTTTGAGAAGCATATTATGATGTCCTTAGGAGTTCTGGGGTCAGCAGTGCGATCAATTGTTAAGTGGTTGGCTCTCAGATAGTCTCCACTAACCTCAACATGCACCATGGGCAGTAATTACATAATTTATAATAGAGAAACAAAAGGTAGACTAACTTTGTGAACTGATTCAAGCTCCTTCAGTTGATTGTGTGTTGTAGGCACCCGCAGTGTTCCAGGTGTAAATATTTCTTTAAGTCGAACAATGCCTTTCTTTGCATAATTTTCTGCAAACTGCATCTCGAAAAAAAGAATAAAACTGTTTAATACCACAAAAAACACAGAAATGAACAGTATTAGGTAGAAATATTTGCCTGAACTAATCCCTGAGTAGATATATCATCATTCACATCCACTGGACTGCAATGAAGTGCCAGAAAGTGGTCAGGAACTCAGGATGGCAGAGAACTTGCAAGATATAGAGAAAAGAGAATGTAGAAACTGTATTATGACAATATATAGATTATATTGGTAAAGTATCATGGTAAATCACCTTTGACAAAAGACGTATTTATCGTACAACCCAAGAGGTAACTCGTCAACAATGGCAGCAACTTTCTGTTAACAGTGTGAGGACGAAATGTGACTACATAAATATTAACCCATAATTGAATAGCAGTCATAAATCAATTACAGTACAAAGTTCACTATTAGTATTTAATCTAAATATAAAAGCTAAGTTGTTGCATTTTTTAAAGAAAGACAGTCATACAGTCGATGCTTTTCCACCCAGGTGATTAACTTGTAGATAATTTGACCAACACAGAGAAAACTGTGTTATTTAATAAAGCAAAATACCAGCATATCTTCACAATCAGCAATAAAATAGTCCGGAGACAGTTTAGCCTTCTCCAAGAAACGTTCCTGCAGCAAAAAAAGAAGAAGGGTAAAGCATATTCCTATGTTCTGACCAGGGGAAATAGCTGTAAATAGGCACAATGCATGGAGATGCATTCAGTGGGAAATCAGACATTATTGAACAAGAGGTAGATAGAGAAAAAGTAATATCTACTTTATAATTGTTGTGACCTGTAAACAAGTAGTGTCAAGCTGAAGTCCAAACAAATACGACAAACTATAGCTAAATGATTGTACATGACTAACATAATTGATCGCACCAACCACAATAACCAAAAATTTGAAACTTAAGTGCTTAGAATATTCTGATAGCTATACAATATCAGAGTAACTTCACTGTGCCATCCAAAGTAGCAAGCAAAAATGATATCATCATCAACTGTTTTTACCTATAATATTTAGCTTTGCCATTGACACTTAATATGCTATAAAAGTATGAAGCTGCTCTGGCTTGCATCAATGCATTTCAATACAGAGAGACATGATATGTTTAGCTTACCAATACAGGGTGAAAAAAGTCGGTTCCATGCAATCGTGAATACACAGACAATAAATCATATGTGGGAAAAAGTCCAGCACGCTGCAGATAAAACAATGCAGTATCTACGGTTAGCTTTGCTATCTGTGAGTCATACAGAGCTTCTGAAAGTTTCATCATATTGCAGGTGGAATCGATATGTTGCACAGCAATGGGTGGACACCTCTATAATGGGGGAAGGTGACTTCAGAGATGAGTGTAGTAATGGGAGATCTTCAGCATCCAGACAGGTCACTTCGCCAACTGGAAATTTAGACCCATATCTCCCAGCTCTGCCTACAAAAAGAATGAGACATGCAGACTTTGCTCAGTTCGCACCTCAAGAGGCCTGTGCAATAAGCATAAGAAAGAACTGACAGGGATAAAACAATGAAGCAAATATAATACCAGCAATCTGTTTGATCTCAGGCACAGTCAGTTCCCTGGTGCAGACACCATCAAACTTCTTCAGTGTAGAAAAAATAATTCTAGAAATGTTCAGATTAAGACCCATTCCAATAGCATCGCTAGCCACTAGCACATTTAGGTGACTAGCTTCATCATTGAACATTGTCGCCTGCAAGCTTAGGGAACAGATTAAACATTTACCCCAACAAAATGTCATTGTCAAGAATAACGTATGACAAGCAAGCAAATGAACGTACAACCATAGCTCCTAATGACTTAGTTCTGGCTAAGAGTTGTGGGCGTGTTGTATCAACAAAATTATATAAAGAGAAAAAGAGTGGCATTGATTTAAATCTTTGCAAATAGCAGGTAAAACGAAACAATATAGTAACTCAAAGTCCATCTTCCTAACATTGAACAGTATGCTCATTTTCAAAGCATCTAAAGCAGCATTGATAATACAGGTTTTATAATTGTAAAAAACACTTTATGGTTCAGATGGTTGTGACTTAACCATCACGTAACATATTTGTTTGTCAATCAATATTTAGCCAGATGTGCTGGTATGTATCAACATGTTCAAATGGAAGTGCGATATTTCACCTTCTAATTATATGAGCACCTGAAGAACATGATTGACAATGTGGTATATGTTAATACTAGGAAATACCAAATGTAAATATGCTACCTGTTTCGTTCGAGTTTCTGGTGGCAAAGAGCCATAGACTACAGAGCAAAGATGCTTTCCCGCCATTTCAACTTTTTTCTGCATGTAACAAAACTCAGTGTAAGAAAGGTATCTGAAACTTCGGATTTCACTTTATCTACTCCGTAAAACAAGAGAATGATGGGTATCGTGTATTCTTTATTCCAAAGAAAAAACTGTCATGTATTTGGGCACGTTGCCACATACCATGGGTATAACTAAAATGGTAAGTAATAATGCCACTGTGAGCAACAAATTCTCCTTGGGTTAGGCAAGGCAGGATCATTGGATCAAATCTTTTTTTTTTGACAGTAGCAGCAATTCACTGGAGCCCTGGAGAGCCTGGCTTATTTGGTTATTCTTATGAGTAGGCCATGGGTTTGCGTTTTAACTTTCACCACTTAAATTTCTATGGAATATTCAACCGGCATGTATATATTATGAAAAGTAAAAGGAGAGCAAATATGGTTGATCATTGCTAATGAGAAAAACAGGTTACATCAAATTGCGTTATTGGGAAACAGCTGGGCTGGTAATTTGCTATCAACTGGACTATCTATCCTGTCACATATGACGTAACTAGCATTGCTATAGGATTTTTTTTTTGACCTAACAGCCCCACAGCGCAAAGTTTATCATACAAACCTATTGCTTTCGCAATTGTCCCTTCTTTCTATTTCTGGAGAGATATAAAGTGCAGTGTCAAAAGCTTAAATTGGGTAGAGAGATAAACAGCACAAGGGTCTGATATTTTCAGATTTACATGCTGAGATCCAGTTGGGCAGATAGGCTGAATAAAGTTGGCATTCAAGGTTCTGATCTTTTTCCCCAAACTAGTGAGAGTTTGTAAGTAATTTTTTGTGAGCCTCTAATTTTACTCTTTTGGAAATGTCGAACAAATCATATAAATAATATTTATCATATGTTCTCAATATACTAAGCATGACTAAAATAGTACCTTGAAGAATACCAACCTTAAGCTTATATATCTCACGCCGTGAGAATGTTACCATGCAATCCCCTTCCTTGATGTTAGAGAAAGATCCAAGTGTAGTCTTCAGAGGAACCAAAGGAGATAGTCTCTCATAATATTGAACCTGGCCAGCAACATAGACCCAACATGTTACGATATTTGCTGTGTGAAATATGATAAGTTCAGAAAAGCACTGTCTGAACTGGGTGACAATATGAAAACATGTGAACGTGATATTTACTACTCCCTCCAACCCATATTACTTGTCGCTGGTTTAGTACAAAGTAGTACTAAATCAGCGACAAGTAATATGGGTCGGAGGGTGTACTGTTTTATCCTGCATAGACTGAGTGCTACACTACCTGTACTTCTCTTGTGCAAAGGACTAAGTTCTCTGTCCATGTGAATAAATCCAGTTTCATATGTAATAATGTATTATCCCGGCAGAGGAACATAATTGACATGTGTGTAGCAGAAAGTGCGTACTATATCAATGATCATCAGAAATTAGGTGAGTTTGGTTAAATTACCGTAACCACATCACCAGTAGCTTCAAGCAATCGCTGAATAATAGGAACAGCAGCTGGGTCACCACAAACATGAAGCTCATCTGAACAAAGCCCCAGAAGTGCACGTGTGAATGAAAAACCCCTTGTTCTACAGCCAACCATCTAATATGTCAAAGCAAATGAAATGAGAATTATGAGGACAATTCCAAACAATATTTCATAAACAGTTGAAAATATGGTTAGTTGGATGGTTTAGTACAAAAATAGCTCAATAAGTCTTTCCATTCTTAAATGTACTACAAATTGACATTTATTTACAGAATAATAATATGAATGTACATCTTCCTAGCAAGTCTGCAAAATGTGGGTAACTTCACATACCTGGATTTCATCGATGATAGCGCACTGATACTCAGTTGTTACATCAGCCATCTCAACAGTCACCGAGTTATGCTTTGCACCTTCAATTTCTTCCCTTTCTTGTCCAGTAGTCAAGTTACAAGGGACATTAGCTTCGTTTAATCTTTTTGCTACCTCCCGTGCTAACAATCTTAGAGGTCCACAGTACACGCCTACAGCATTTGGTTAGGACTCAAAGTAGTCATTAAAACTTTATGCTCTTTCAGTTTCACTGGGGTAGATCAAAGTAGTACCTGAAGAGCTCGCTTCTAGTCGTTTGAGAGCATTATGTGTTTTCCCACTATTTGTAGGACCAACATGTAAAAATACCTTACGCTTCTTTTCTCGGGCATTCGGGTACCATAAATGAGGATGGCTGTTATTCAAGATAGCACAGAACTTAATCAAGTCTTTGTAGTATGGAAAATGAGAAAAATAACAGTATTTTACAAGCACATCTTAGTACAGAATTTTACTCGAAGACTTACATTGCACTTTGGTATGAAAGATTGCTTAAGAAAATTAATTGAAATTAAAGTAATATGTGCACCGCTGTTTTGTCACCAGTTGTCATATTTAAACTAGAATGAGAATTGTCGGATACAAGCATCTTGCACGGGACAACTGTTTTGAAACGGAATCCCTCAATATATGGTATATTACGCACAATTTTTTACATTGGCAAGAATATGTAGAGTAAACTTAGATATAAGGTGAATAAAAATGTATTCTTACGTCATATCAGTAAAATCAAACTTTCCAGATTTGTGGTAGCCCCTCCACAATCTCAAATTGGCACAATTGACCAAGGAATGTAGATCAGAATAGGAGAGAAGGCAGCGAATATAAACATCTGTACACGAAAGGTATTAAGCAAAGTTATTAGCAAATGGAAAACTGTACAATCTACAATGGACCAACCTACCAAAGTTCTTGACACCTTAAAATAAAGCATATTGCAGAGATGTACAAAATAACTGTCCAGAACGGTAACCACAATGCAAGTGACTAACGCACAGCTGCAAGCGCCATCTCCCTGATTCTATTTCTACCTAACATGGTTGGGAGAAACTGCATGTGCGACCGATAGCGCTTGAAGTTGGACGTGCTTACAGAAGTGAGTAAGATTGTTCCAATCACAATAAATTAGGCTTCCATCCTTTCCTAGATGACATGGTCACCCCAAATAGAATTGTTCTCATCGTGCCAAACCGTAACATCATAAGAACACAAGGTTATACTCCCTCCTTCCAAGATAAATGATGTTTTAAGATATGGAGACAGTCTCCACATGCAACTACAACTGTTATTTTCGGTATGAATAAGTTGATAAGAAAAACAAAAGATTACATAGCCTGATATTTTCCCACGACAAATATAATGTAGCAAATATATTATCATTTCATTTGACCAATCTCAGTAATCTTTCATACATCAATGGTTAAAGTTAAAGAAGTTTGGTTGGACGCTTTCTAGGATGTCAACTAATTTGGAACCGAGGCAGCACTCCACAAGAAGGCAAATCCATAGCTAGATACTTTTTTGAGAAAAATCCATAAACTATATTCTATTCATCAGAACAACACCCAGCCACAACTAACACTAGAAAAGTATCTCCATTTCTTCCATTTTCCCAAACAACTGCAGGAGCCCGTCGCCCGACTCGACTGCCCCGTCTCCGATCAAACGTGCAGCATGAAGCTGACCTTCAAACGGATACCGATCGGCGACAGCACTAAAAAAAAAGCATACCGCGCGCCTGGCTTTTGGCATTCCTCCGAACACACGCCGTGCAGGTGCGCGCGCAACGAAGACTGCAGCTGACGAAACACCACGGACCACGCACGGACAATATAGTACAGGACACCCAGGAATCCAACAGGCCGTAAGCGAAAGCAGGCACTGACCATGGACGCACGGTGGCGAGAGAGCCCTCCGGCGCAGGAGCGCGGCAGCCGCCATGGCGCCGCCGTACACTTCCTTCCTTCCGTCCCCTAGATGGCACAATTCAGAAGGGGAGGCACCAGCATCAGCCCGGCCGGCGCGCAGGGAGAAGAGGAAGGGGCACTAATGCGCTTGCGTGCGGAGCACGCGGTGTGGAGGAAAGGAAAGGCGGATGCGGCGGCCGTGGCTTTCGCCGGGAAGCGAGGCGGCGTGGGAGGCGGAGATGCCTCGTCGCGTGGTCGCCAAGGCCGGAATATTCCATTCCGTTCGATCCACATCTCGGCCCAGTTTGCTCTCGAAATGGGCTCCACGGGCTCGGGTCCAAGCCCAACTCGTATCCGAGTCGGGCCCGCTACGAGTCCATATCCAATCGAGCTCGCTTCGCGGCCCGGACGCCAACCAAATTGGGTATCGTTCCTCTTCGTCTCCACCGAAGTCGCCCTCGCCGTGTACCCACGCCGCCGGACACGCGACCTCCGCCGCCACCGCCGCCACCGCCGCCGCAGACGTAATCCTCCTGAGAGTGTGAGGTTTCTTGGAGCAAAGGAACTAATCCGTTCTCCCTTCATTGTTTTGCTTAAGGGGTAGTGATTTTTCTGTTGTTGCTGCTGGTGGCGCAGGCCGATGGCCGCGTACCCCGAGGAAGGCATGGCGGCGATCCGGCGGGTCATGCGGTCGATGAAGAAGCGGGATCGCGTCGAGGTGGACGCCCACCGCCCCGCCATCGAGGCGCTCACGCGCCCCTTCGCCGCCCAGGTAATAAAATACCAATCTTTCTAGTCTCTTCCTATCGATCTTGCAAGCTTCGATCGGATCGGGGCACTTTGGCATCACTGACGAACACGCATTCGAGCCGTATAGAGTCCATGAAGAGTCTGAGAAAGAATGTGGTGATGGAGTCTGCCGTGTGAAGCTGATTATTCCTCTCTCGGACTGTTGCTAAATAGCCCAAAATGTCATATAATTTAGCTGAGCAATCCACAAAATAGTTGTACTGATTCAAGTATGTGGAACCTATGTGGTGTCTTCTCGGTGTAGTGATGGGTTTGCTGACCTTTTCTGTAGGCTCTGGAGTGGAAAGAAAAGGCTGAGAAGAATGAGTTGGAGCTGCAGCAGTGCTACAGGGCTCAATCCCGTTTGTCGGAGCAGCTCGTTGCCGTGATAGAAGAGATTAAAGCATTAAAATCACTGCTCAAAGAGAAGGAGACACTGATTCCAACTTTGCAAAGTGAACTTGCGCAGACTAGGTATTGAATGTGATGTATAATTTTGTTGCAGTTTAATTGAGAATGGCCGTGGAGAACATTGCCATTGATGTTCCTATGGAACTTTTGCAGCGAAGAAAACGTACAGCTAAAGCAATTACTTGAAGAAAAGACAAACGCTTTAGAGCTTCTAATTCAGGAGCACCAGGCAGCTAAAGCTGAACTTGAACAGGCGCTAACAAAACTGAAAGGTGTGGAGGATGAGAACAAGCAGTTGGTCGAGCGGTTGATGCAAGCGAAGATGGTGGAGGCAGAGAAGCTTAATGAGGTACCCTGTTGTCTCTTTCTTGTACTAAGGCTTCACCTTTCCAGTATAAGGTTATACAAATCAAAAATTGTCCAAGCATTAGGCTTTGCCTTCTAGCAGCTGGTAGTGTCCCTAATACGGTACATAAAAAGCTTCTCACCTATTAGCAGTTCATATTTCCTTGCATATTCTTAGTGGATCTGCAATATAGAAACTTCAAATACAGCATGCTTACCATGATACTAACACGAGAGACTTGGTGTCCTATGCTTGGTGTAGTTTTCATTTTTTACTTCAATGTGAATTTTTATTGTTAAAAGTACTTGAGCTCTTTAAGTTTATACAATAACCTTAGCCTTTTAATTTACTGTTTCATAGTAGCAGTCCTCAAATATTTGCCCCTTGATCATTTCAAACCAGACAAGTGGTCTGGGAAAGTCGACCCTTTCCTGTATTGTATGTAATGTTCAAACTCTTTCACCTCTGTAACAAGAATGGAAATAAAAGAACCAAGTTGCTTACAGAGTTATGGTTGTTTTAGCTGTCAGAGATATTTTAATTATTTAGTATTGCCTCCGTTCTGAAATATAGTATGTCTTAGAAAGCTAATTTAGCTTTCCAAAACATGCTATATTTTGGAACAGAGGTAGATGTTTTATAAATAGGTAATTGTGGTCGTAGTGTTAGTATGTACCAAGAAACTGCTGCTTTATTTGGTGTGGACAAATTTGTTCAGGCCAATGCGATGTATGAGGAGATGGTCCTAAAGCTAAAGGCAGCTGGGCTTGGCGCTGGCGGAATACAACACCATGCAGAACAAGAAGCTGATGGCATCATTCGTCGATCCGAAGCTGGGTACATTGACGTCATGGACTCACCAGTCCCATCTACATGTAGAATCACCATCCGTGCTCATGATGGTGGGTGTGGATCTATAATATTCCAGAATAACACAGACAAGCTAATCAGTGGTGGCCAGGATCAAACTGTCAAGATATGGTCTGCACATAATGGTGCTTTGACCTCCACCCTACAGGGTTGCTTGGGGTCTGTCAATGATCTTGCTGTGACCAATGATAACAAGTTCGTAATTGCCGCATGTAGCTCTAACAAGTTGTTTGTATGGGAAGCTAATGGGGGGCGTCCTCGTCACACTCTGACTGGTCACACAAAAAGTGTTTCTTCTGTAGATGCAAGCTGGGTGAAAAGCTTGGTCATTGCCAGTTCGTCCAGTGACCGTACCATCAAGATTTGGGATCTCCAGACAGGCTTCTGTAAAAGCACCATAATGTCAGCAAGCAACCCCAACTCGCTAGCTTTCATCCATGGCGATATCATTTGCTCAGGTCATAGGAATGGAACCCTTAAGTTCCACGATATCCGCACTGGAAAAGACTCGGCCACAGTAGATGCTCATACGGATGTCACCTCGGTTTGTGTATCTCGGAGCAAAAATTTTGTTCTTTCAAGTGGAAGAGAGAATGTACACAAGCTTTTTGATATTAGAATGCCAATAGTGATGGTGGAGTTTAGTGGAACAGTCAAGGCCCCGGGTGACAGAATGGTTGGCAGCTGGGGCAGACCTTGTATAAGCCCAGATGAAAAATTCATTGCTGCTGGCTCTTCTGATGGGTCTGTTTACATATGGCCGACGCCGAAGGATGGGAAGGATTCGCCGCAGCCGCTGACCATCTTAGAGGGACATTCACTACCGGTTGTTTCAAGTGCATGGTCCGGGTATGGACCTCTTGCCACCACTGACAAGAATCATATTCATATATGGGCTTGACATCTCTGGGTCCTTCGGCCATTCAGTCTAGGGTGTGAAGAGTTTCACTTAAGTACTGTTAATGCTTGTTTACCGCTATTCTTGAGAACATTAGTTTACATGTAAATCACTTAGTGTCTGATCAATTGTAAATAGCAGAACTGACAGCATGGCACGTTCACCTACTTTCCTGTGTCATATTTTTTCAGGGGTTTCCTCTGTCATCTCTTGCTGGTAAAACGAATGGTTTTCAAGTTTCCAGGACTGCATTATTCAAGTTCCTGTAGGTTTTAGCATGTGCATTTGTTAGTTCATCAACGAGTTGTTGAGTACTTCTTATGAAAGTTACTGGCTGTAATCCATTCACCGCAGCAAAGCTTGGCCAACATCGCAGGAAATAGAATCAGCCTTGTCTGTTCAAATTTTTGTTTTTAAATCAAGTAGATTGCATGTGACTATGCTAATTTTATCTTCAGTTGTCCTCGCATGGGGCTTCATTTTGTCTTGTCAGGTTCACCTGAGGCTTGACAGACTAATATGGGATGGCCAGGTCAGGTGAAGCGTTTTGTTGGATCGATACATGATGATGAACAACATGGACAGAATCATTCTTTACCTCAGCAGGCTGCAAGAGAATTGTTTTCGCATCATCCATGTACCCTTGGATGTCTGTAAATCAACTGGGGGCATAAGCTTTGATTTTTGATCAGTTTTTGCCGTTTTCTTCAGTATTTAGATCAGGCGTCTGTTGGACTTGAGATGTGGGTTCTGTTCAGTCGTAGCGTCCATACTTCGTAACTTGAAACAAGAACTATAAGGCCTCCTTTGAATCATAGGATCTGCATAGAAATTGTGTAGGATTTAAATCCTATGGGGAAATTTCCTAAACACATGTTTGATTCATAGGAACATATCATATAGGAAATAATCCTATAGGAATATAGGAATGTAGTAGTGTAAATGGAAAAAAGCATTAGGTCATACTTCCTTTGCTACAATCAAAGCCACTCCATCTTCCTATATGATTCAAGTAGACAATCCAATCCAATCCAATCCTATGTGTTTCTTATTCCTATGATTTTCCTATCCTATGAATCAAAGAAGCCCTAAATAATAAAGAGCCGACCGGATTAATAAAACTGAGAAAATTAACCTGGGAAGAAATTTTTTTGAAGCTCCATTGTGGAATTCAGACCTAACCATTGAAGGAGAAGCGGTGGGAACGACATAACCTATGATTCAATAGGATTTTATTGAAAAGAGTTTCTTTTGATGATGGAGTTCATGCATCTTGTACGTGTAGTTCTGACACAGCTGGTAAACATGTGTACTTCAATATTGACAGCAAGTAAAAATGTTTTGGATGAACACCAGCACAACTTTATCGCCCCGATTCGAACAATCAACCACTCTCATTAACAAATCGCCATCCAAACTACAAACATATTCTCCAGTTTGAGCTAATTTTAACCATTCCATTTGAAATCTTCCAGCAGAAGCTGAAGAAAAAAATCCATCGGAATCCCTGTCCAATTGCTCCACTCTCCAGTTTGCTGGTCCTCTTGATCTACCCTACAAGAAAGTGGATTGAAAACCCCTCTGATACCCACCACAAATTCACATCAGCTGATAGCATGCTGCATTGATCACTCGAAAGAAAGAAAGAAAAGGAAAAGCTGAGAGAGTGGGCATCAGCGCCATCGTCGTCACGAAAAAGAAGCTGAAACACAAGTCCGTCCTCGAGATCGATCGGATCAGATGAGACGAAGGGGCACCTGGCCCACCGCCCGCAGTGGGTCGCTGCAACCGTTTGCCAAATCCGGGCCCCTGACTAGGACAAGGCACCCTTCAAGTGGGCAGGGGAGGGGACATCAATCATTTGGGCCCTCTTTTCTGTGACACTGCTGCAAGAAACCTTCAATTATTGGTGGAGATGCAGCATCTTTCAGGCTAGCAGAGTAGCTTGATTGCAACTAGTAGCTTCATTGGAAAATGGTCTCAGATTCTTCTTGATCAGGAGCTCTTGTCAGGAGACCAAGAAATTCAGTGCATCTGTTGCATAGTACTGTAGTAGCTAGTTCATTTCATTTCAGCAGCTAATTTACATGTTCGGATCTTATACTCTGGTGGCAGTAGTACACAAACATGTTCTCTGGAGCAAAGAATTTCTATTACAGACAAAACCCATCTCTGTTTGATCATCTGACCAAGCAAGAAGCCTATGTAATGATCATCGTCTGATCCAAGAAGCATCTACTACTTGATCATCCCATCAAGATCGAAGAACTAATAATAAAGAAGAAATATGGCGAGACTGTGACAGCATCAACAGCAGGACTCTGGTAGTACTTTACCGAAGCATAGCATGGATCGATCATCAAGGTACTATGGATGGATGGCATCATAGGCTCAAGAAGCCTCTGTCTCCACGCGCCGGCGGGCTTGCGATCTGCCGCGGCGAGGTCTCGCAGTGGTGGTCGCCCTCCACGACGCGGTCGCCGAAGATGTGCACCGTCCTCGGGTTGGGCCCGCGGGAGATGACGCAGGTGTAGTCCTCCGACGACGGCTCCATCTCCGCCTCCTCCGGCGCCGGCGCCGTGGCCTTCTCCTCCTGCGTCGTGCGGCAGCCGGCGCGTAGCGGCAGCCAGGAGCTCTTGTTCTTGACCCCGAACTCCACGCGGCGGTCGAGGGAGCAGGACCTCACCAAAGCCGTCGCCTTGGCCTTGACGGCGCCCGCCAGGATGCTCCGCCTCCGCTCCTGGCCGTCGTGGTAGCAGTCGAGCGCGTCGGCGAGTCCGTGCGGCCCCGCGCACCCGTCGCACCACGGCCGGCGCTTGCTGCTGCCGCCGCCGCCCACGTCGACGGCGGTCGGCCCGAAGGCCGCCGACGCGTCGAGCACGGAGGTCGGGCTCATGGAGTAGGCCGTCGCGTCGGAGTCCCGCATGGGGCTCCCTGCGCCGGCCACGGCGCAGCTGCCGGCCGGGAGGGACGACGAGTGCAGCAGCCTCGGCGACGCGAACGACGGCGCGCGGCCCTTGCCGTCGCACGGAGACGTCGACGGGCTGCCGCCGGCGTGCTGCGCGCCGTTCACCGATCTGGACCTCCTCCTCAGGATCATCTCCTGGACCTTGGACCTCAGAAACATCTCAAGAAACGAACTTCTCTCTACACAAACGGAAGACGGCAATTCAGCCCCCGAACTCCCGACGATTGCTTCCAATCAGCTCGCAGAACAGAGCAATCAAGCTAGGGAATTGATGTTCAATTATTACCTAAGGTTTCTTTGCTCTGGAGTGTCAGGGCACAGCACCAGCAGGCGCTAACCGCCGGGCGAGAAGAAGACGAGGGAGAGAGGGCGAGAGGGGTTGTGGGGGAAGGCAACGGGCGGAGGGTGGTGATCTTAAAGAAGCTCGAGTGATGTCATCGTGTGCTCGCCTCCAAAACCGCAGGTCCTTATCTTCAGTTTTACTTATCGAAATGTTCTTTTCTTATTTTTCCGGTCGTTTTCAGGTTTTCACTGGCCATGGCGTCTGCTTCTGTAGTTCGCGTGTGCGCGCGTGTGCTTGACGACGAACCGTGCCTGAGGCAGATTCCATCGGCCCGGCGCTAGGCTGCTGAATGGCAGGTAGATTTGCTGTCGACCTGCGGGAGGTGCAGCGGCGTCCGGCCAATTCACAGAGATTCAATGATTGATCCCTTCGTACTATAGAAAAGATTCAGCATCAGAAACTAACAATTAAAATCGAGTAAACTGTATGGACGGTCCTAATTCTTTTTCCATGTCTTTACTTAGGTCCTAGTTTTTTCAAAATGCACATCTAAGTCCCAATTCTTTTTTATACCTACAATTAGATCCTAGTTCTTTCAAAATACATATCTAGATCCTAAATCTTTCCTAAGTACTTCATGCATGGTCCTAAATCTTTTCTAAGTAGTTCACACGAGGTCCTAAATTATCCCGACCTGCGTTGATCGGTGCCACGTTTATAGTGGGGCCCATAAAGCATATTGACCACCCTATATATTTGCGAATAGACCCCCAAGGTTGTATTTATTCCAAAATACAGTTCATGTTTCTCTCTCCACCTAGTGTAGTCCTAAGCATTCTCATCTTAGCACTTCCATCTCCTATGTCTGCGTCGGTAGCCGAGTGACGACTTAGGAACTAATGATTTAATGGGCTTTAGAGAGATGGCGAGAAGAGGCATGTTGGCAAAAATCTGCACCAACATGTTCTCATCGTTAGCGACGACGTCACATAGAGCGCATGTCAGAGCAACTAGGCCGTTGGCGGTAAAATTCGCAGGAAATGCATAATTTTCAAGCAGAGCGCAGCTATGAAAACAAATACGGCCAGAAGAAGGAAGATGAAATGAAGTCTCGGACAGCGACGAACAAGATGAAGCAAAGCAGCAGACCGTTTCTTTTCCTTTCCGTTCCGTTCCATGGGCCCGTTTGTCGTGCTTGGATTTGTTCGCTTCTCCCACCGTCGTCCCCAGGCCCCAGCACACCATGCGTGCCGCGGCAGCCTTTCTCCCGGCGCTCATGTCCCGCCACGTCGGAAAACGACGGAAATTCGCGCCATAATGTGGCGGCTGACCCACCTGATTTGGGGGCTAATGATGCTGCACAGAGAGAGAGCCTGTGGGCGTGGGTCAGCGGCTGTTTTTCTGTATGATGAAGCGTGTGGGTCACATTAGCCGCGAGAGATAAGACAGTAACTTGGCGCGCCTAACGATGCTGATTTAAACTAATCTACGGCGTTGAAACTGTCATTAGGACAAAAGTAGCAGTGTCATGTCATGTCATCTACTTTGGATAAACTCTACCTTTGCCGGTTCTCTCTTAATTTGATTGCGTTCTAGACGTCGAGTGTCCGGGGCAACCTGGCTACTCGCTGGTTTTGAAATCTAGGGGCCGGTGTTTCTGATTCAAAGGATTTTTAAATGAATTTTCAGATGATTAGATTTGGAATTATACTTAAATGGGTTGATTTGTAGGATTGATTCGACATGACATATTTTTGAGGATTCCATCACACTCAATTTGTAGCAAATTTTCCGTCCGCTACACTCACATGAACTCATGTAGAATACGAATGTACATGGCATTATGATTATGAGTGTTCTACTATTTTGGTGTTTTTGAATCATGCGAATAAAAAGTCTGAGACGGAAACTCGCGTCGTCAGATCTCTTTCTCGCACGTTTTGAGTAACCGCTCTGGACGCTCTAACCAGCGGTTCCAGTTCAGTCGCGGCGATTTCCACCGCTCCCCTTCTCCTCCAATCGCCGGACTGGCGTCGTGAGGAGGAGGGGAGGCCCGGTTCTCGTCCGTGTGTTTCCTTTTTTAGGTTTTCAAAGTTCCTCTATCGGCATCATGGTGAGGCAGATGTTGATGGTGCTTTTAGGAATAATGGTCTCCCAGTCCATGCCTCTGCTCGTCGGAGGTGTTGCTGATGCCGGCGAGAGGCTTGTGGAGTCCAAGCTGTTGGAGTGGCTTCAATCTGATGCTGCGTCGTGGCGTGGCGACTAAGATGGGTTGCTCTTGGAGAGCAGCAATGTTGGCTGCTGCGTGTTTGCGGAAGATGGTGGTGGATCCGATTGCCTCAATGGCGGGGTGGCGCTGGCCCCAGATCTGGCGTTGAAGAGGCTTGGAGGGCTCCTCCGGCCGATGTTCCTTTTTCGGCTAGATCCAGTCTTACGAGGCTGGTGGCTATCGCGGCTCGTTAACGCCTCTTGGCTAGGGGCTTCTTCAACGTCAAAGAATGGACCAACTACTGGTGATCTTCTTCTCTGGCGACGGCGAAGGATGTGTGTGCTTGATAGTTGCGGTGATGGCAGGTTCCAGCGGTACAACCGTTTGTGTTCTTCTTGTTTTGTTGCTTGTATGTGTACCAACTGTGTATTGTTATATCTATAAATACAAGTAATGTATGCCTGCGGGCGTACATCGTCAAAAAAAAAAAATCATGCGAATAAAATAGACCCTAGGACTTTACGCCGTTTCCATGGCTAGGGCCAGATTTTCAAGTTGCGGCGGCTAGGTGGTGGCGGCATTGAAGACTTCGCTCACTGGATGGTGAATGCCCTCGAAGATTCCTTATGTGGATCTGTCCCCCAATGCATTTTCACTTAGGGTCCTCTAACACCTCGCTCGACGGTTGTTTAAAGAGGTTTTCCTCCCAATGTCCCTGTTGTGCAAACTCATGGGTTTGCTCCTCCTCCTCCTCCGTGGTAGATCCAATGGCGATAGAGGCTATGGTGCATTTCCATTAGCCCTCAAGGACTTGGTTCTTATTTCATTTAGTTTTTGGATGTTTTGGTTTCCAATAATGCATCCATGTGTTATATTATGGGATCAGAGTGTCTAGTTAGGATCGAGCTGGTTTTCAAGTCGACAGCCAAATTTCGTCCTTACTAGGTAAATAAGACGAGACACCGATTCAAAAACTATCGCATGGTGTGGTTACTTTTAGCCAATAGGACAGGAAGAATATCGACGAACTGAAAATCAAATAGCTGCTAGTTAGCAAAGACAGAGTATGTTATTTCATGCATATTGTATCAAATGTCCTTTTGAATTATGATGATCTAAAAAAGCATATAATACGAATTATGCATTCATGCCATCAACAGGGAAAGTATCACATGATACCAAACCATACATGATACCACTCCTCAAAGTTCAAATTTTCAATTTTATTTTTTTTCCTAAAAATTATGTGTTCGTGTGTAATGATGTTGTACAAAGAGAGCCAGTGTTGCGCGTGGGTAAGCGATTGTTCTTTAACATGAAGCTTGTGGGTCACATTGAGGCGCAAAAGATAAGAGTAACTGGGCGCACCAAATCAAGCTAGTTTAAACTACTCCACATCATTGAATTGTCATTAGGACAAAAATAACAGTGGCATGTCATGTCACCTTTGGACGACACACCTTTGCCGGTACTCTCACTTTGATGGACATCTAGGTGTGAGTGTCCAGGGCATCACGGCTCCTCACTGGTTCTGAAATTAGGGGGTGTTTCTGATTTAAATGGGGTTTATTGGAATTTTAGAGAACTGGATTAGGAAAGTCTATAAGTGGGCTACCCTATATAAAGCATAACCAGGAGTTCCCACTAAGGGCAGCCCAACTAGGTCACAAAAATCACACACTCACACACATGCTAATACGAGCCCCCTTGTAATATTCGTCCTTGAAAATAGCGTTCGGACTTTGAAATCAAACAACTCCTCAAGAGGAAAGATGGTTGAGATTCCATGTAGCATAGCTTAAGGCCATTTGCTGCATAGAACCTAATTTTTATTTCAAGATTCTCCCTCTCTACTCCACCTTGATATTTTAATCTACAAATAATGCTCCAGTTAACATATACTAATGCGTGTCTTATACTTAAACTGCCGCTCTGTCAGAAGAATCTGGCTTCGCAATAACAAATATCCTGTTGGGAGAAGAATAGTTGGAATTCTTCTGCGCCCATGCCGGCAACGGCTGCTCGTTCCCTGCACTGCACGGCTGCGCCTGCACGCCGACCGGCGCTCACTCCCACGCCTCTCTCTGCAGTCTGATTGCTCTCTGCTGTGCTTGTAGGAAATGTTAGCCATGTCGGTACTGTATTTGTTTACCAGCAGCTACCCAATAATTGGAGCTCGGGCTTGAGTAGCGTTGCCGTACGCAGCATAATATTTCCTTCCAGAGAAGTAGCAGTACCATTGTTTTATACGTACTGTGACAGCCTGACGGGCGAGTGACGGAGCCGAAAGGGATCGGGCACGCAGTTTTCTGTCGGGTCGCTTGCCGTTGTTGCTACCTTGGCCTGGATGTAGTGAACATGGTCTCAACTTTCAGTTTCGGATAGCCTTTACACAAATCACTGAATTTCATTTCGTTTTGGGGATATGGTTGAAATTTTGCGTCAAAATTTATCAAAAAAAATTGAAATTTTGGATTTTTTTTTTGAAATGGGGCAGCCTCAGCCTTTGCATCAATTGATGCATATAGCTTTCTTTACTGTATTACTTTATTTCAAAGTAGCATTACAGATTATTGCAGCTCATGGATCACACAAAGTCTCCACATGAGCCAACCATCTAAAAATATCTCGTATCTATATTTGTTCTGAAAAATATTTCGTATCTATATTTGAATTCCTGTGTAGTACTGAATGTCTGGTTTTTTGCGGCCGAAAGATAACTATTTCGGTGTCTACTGAAACCACTGAAAATCAGTGAGTTTCAGTGAGATTTCAGTGAAACTGATTCCACGGTACTGAGTGGTTTTATGACTTCTTTTCTATTGATCTCGACAGCCAGTGTTCAGTAGCAGCAAATACGCCTTCAGACCATCCATCCATCCACGCGTAGTCCCAGCTTCTCGTGCGTATTTTCACGCTTCTGAAGCAGCTCGGCTCGTCTGTTTCCGTCTATGACATACCCAGATCCCCGAAGAGAAAGAGATCCCGACTGAACTGGTGAAATCACATAACCGTCTACCGCTAACAGAGCCGTCACCACACCACAAGCGTCTCTCTCCCTCCGTGGCACGGCACGGCATGAGGAGAACACATCACTCTCTTCCTTGACACTGCCAAATCAGAGGGGTGGAAGACATGGAGGGAGAGGTATCTGAACCTAACCCTGTCCTTCTTGGTGCACGCTTGCAGTTGCAGACCAGCTGACGCCAACGCTGCCTGAAGAACGAACACACACTTGCAAGCTCCAGAATTGATCCGCACATGGACGAACAGTGCAGTGACAAGATGACAGGTACCTGTGAGCAATTTCTTTTTGTTCGTCACCAAGGACACGAGCCGTAGCCCCTAGGATTGAATAGAATAGGAAATTTCATCGGTTCATTTGAAAGAGGACAAAAACGACAGGTTGAAGAAGGAGAGAACAGCTGAGCGAGGTCAGATTAATAAACTACTAGCTCCAGGTGTGATCCACGCAGAGAGAAAAGAAGAGGTTGAGTTGAGTAGGTCGTTGATGCAGCGACGGCGCTAGGTTAAATAATGGACTACAGTACGGATTGAGATTCGTGATCCAAGGATTTCTTTCTGTTCTTCCCGTGCTAGATCGTCAAGCTTCAGTTTCTGATCGGACGGCCGGCAGAGAGCAGAGCTACACGACAGAGCTCGCCCAGGGTCCTCGCATCGATTGACATTCAAGGGAAGAACCGAGACAGACAAGCGAGCAAGGTTCATGATCCGATGAGCGCCACGAGCATCGGCTGGGTAAAAGAGGATAACATTGTTTACAAAATCTCCCAAAAGAGAACAAAAACAATATAATGGTCGAGCTAGCACAAAGGCAGCAAAGCGAAGCGGCCAAGGCCATCATGATGATGGTTTGACCGTGGGGAATTTTAGGGTTCCTTGTGGAGAACTCTTATCCGTCTCATCGATCGGCCGTGCTCCTCTTTGCATCTTGTTCGTAATCAGCGACTGGATAGGTTTTTGTTAGGTAAGAATAAGTTCTGTGGGTTCCCTCGATTGCCACCGATCGTACTCTGGCACTGGTAAATGATTTGTTAAGCGTCCTGATTTACGTCCACGGAAGAAGTTCTTACCCATGCTTAATACTTCGCCACGTCCCGTTTTGAGCATTGAAATGATTATTTTTACGTACAAGACGCAAACGATCACATCACACATTCATAGACCACGGATATACTCACACATAGGACTATGCGTGTACTACGACACACGCTAGATTGTAGACGCACGTAAATGTTTACCTTCACGCCTTCACGGCCTCGTTTGATTCATATCATTTTTAAAAGATTTGTATAGTAGTATTAAAATATAGAAATTTTTCTGGAGAAGTCGCTTGATCCATAGGATCATACTCCCTCTATCCCAAAATAAGATGCCTATAGTTTTATATGAAGTTAAACTTTGCAAAGTTTGACCAACTATTTTGAAACAAATGTTGATATTTATAACCCTAAACCAATACTTTTAGAAAGATCATGAAATATTTTTTCATATTATGTGCATTTGATATTGTAGATGCTGATATTTTTTGACATACAATTGGTCAAACTTTAAAAGATTTGACTTTAACCCAAAGCTATAGGCATCATAATTTGGGAATGAGGGGGTATCATATAGGAAATAATCTCATAGAAATCTTGCAGTGTAAACTTCTAGAAAAATGGCATCAAGTACATCTCATGAAAAATTACTTCACCATATTCAAAAATAATTTCTCTTCACATAGGATTCAAGTAGACATGAGATCTCAATTCTATATGTTTCATGTTCCTACATTTTTTCTATCATGAGAATCGAAAGAACCCTACGTGTTTTGTTAGATCATTTACACTTACATGGTTCACCCCATCCCCCCCCCCCCCCCGCCCCGCTTAATGCATGCACACGTGTAGTCCGAATAAATGGCATACACGTGTAAATCCCATGACTAAACTAAACACATAACACTCCCTAGGTTTTGCACGAGAGAAGAGCTGGCGCCACCATAGGAATTTAGCCGGTTTCCCCTTCTTCCGGTCGCCGTCTTAGCACTGCACGAGGTGAGGGATACCTCATGTTCTTCTAGTTGTGTCCAAACACTACTAGAAAAAAGCTTACCCGTAGCGCACCTAATATGGCTACCCGTAGCGCATATGCCGTGCGCTGCGGGTAGCACGCTACTAGTAAAAAAATACCCGTAGCGCATGTGTGGTACACTACGGGTAATAGGCTTACCCGTAGCGCATGTGTCTGGTGCGCTACGGGTAATATGCATACCCGTAACGCACCAGATACACATGCGCTACGGGTATGCATATTACCCGTAGCGCACCAGACACACATGCGCTACGGGTAATATGCATACCCGTAGCGCACCAGACACACATGCGCTACGGGTATGCATATTACCCGTAGCGCATCAGACACATGCGCTACGGGTATTTTTTTTTTGATTTTCGAAAATACTCTATTTCTGCTGCCAAATTACAGTTTTTGTACATAATATAGTACAATATAGAGAATATAACAGGTATACAGAATAATGCAATATAAATAGCATAAAACATGCATAGCATATGAATCACATTGTTTCGAAATGAAACAAACATATTCGTAGTCTAAGACACCTATACCGACCAAGTATACAAGTTCATCATCACATCTTACATGAATGAGATAGTCTCCTACACTACAATGAAGTACACTACAACCGCAATCACCGCGGTGAGCAAGACGGCGGTGGTGACGCTGAAGATCGTCCTCCTCTCCTCTCGCAGGTGGTTCCTCCACCTAGCTTCCGCCTCCGCCATGGTGTTGTACCCTTTGTAGCTATTGCCCTTGAACATGTTGACTTGCTTCAAGCAATCTTCCCAGTGAACGTAAACTCCAGGAACCCTACCCCTGTACACCACGTACGGCATCTCTACCTTTAAGACACAAATAAGGTTAGAGAACGGAAAGCAATAGTTCATCATATAATTAAATGATACAATTAACATCACATGACATAATTAACATCAGTACGATCGATGAAGTACATCACAAATAAGTTCATTACATGACACGACAAATAGCAACGAGCCAACGATCACAACTAAGTTCAACGATTATCTACCAAACTTGCCGTGCTAGGCAAGTTAGGATGTACTTAATAAGTTGGGATTTCTATTTTCGTGCCCTCAGGTCGTTAGTTGTACTCAGTTTTCCCCAGCCGCTTAGTTTTTCCTCAGTTTTCCCCTCGCTCTAGTTTGAAACCCCTCGCAGACGCTCGGACGGGAGGGTTGCCGTTTAGTTGACCGTTCCGTGCTGACGTGTGGGGCCGCGTCGCGTGGGGCTGGTAGAACGGGACCGCGTGGGACAGGACGAGACCGCGTTTGGTTGTACGTGAGAGCTCGGTTTTGTCTCTCTCGGCCCAAATTGGCATTTTTCAGAGCGCCTTTTCCCCCTCTCTCTCTCTGTAACAGTTCTCTCTCTTTTCACCAAATTAGTATCAAATCTAGAGAAGCTTCTATTTCTATCTTTCTTCAATGATTGTTGCCTTTTGGCCCTCGTTTTTTGCCCAATATGGTAACAAATCTAGTAGCAAATCTAGAAGCAAGTATAGGATAGGATAAATTCACAGCAGCATAATAAATCTAGAAAACTAAGTATAATACATAAACTGCATACAGCAGCCAAAAGCAGCCAATAACGATGTTAATGTTCACGACAAACTAAGCTGAAAATAATACAAGACGCAATGTATGCCCAACATGAAGATTAGGATAGCCCATGATGGATGAATCTGTTCTTCATTCATCATATATATCTTCGTCGCTCCCTATTCTGGTCCGAATGAAATATTCATTGAACTCCTTCCGTCTGCAGTGTGCAGCCAATACATCCTCCAAACGGTATGGCCTTTGTTCATCTTTCAGACCGTACCTTCCTAATCTATCCACACGTAGTGGCCACTCATCCCAGGCGTTCATATCATCAAAGTACTCTCTGATATAACCCATATCCGCGTAGTAGATGCAGCCAGGTCGAAGTGTCGGGTGCACTCTGGTGTCGACGGAGATACACCGGACATGATGGACGAAGAAGGCACGACTGCCAATGTTATTGACGGCATGGAGAGAGCGGCTCTCAGTGTCCACACGGTACACCAATGTTTGACCTTCATCCAAACGACCGCCCAACAACACAAGCAGCAGATCACCATCCGACTCCACAAGGTAGAACTTGTCATTTCCAAGTTCTGGAAATGAAAAAAGTGTCTCCATGTTGACATTGCTCGCACCCTGCTCCAACTGGACATTGTTGGTGCACACTAATGTTCCGAACTCCAAATTGTGGTAAAGACAAGGTAGAGCTAGTGCATAGAATTCACCATTGAACGTGGTAATGCAACGCATAGAATGGTGCTCGATCGTAAATCTTCCTTCTCCCCAATCTTCATATATACCCTTAGTTGGAGTGCTCTCATCGACCCAAGCAATTTCCGCCGGGTAATATGTGGAAACGAAGAGCATAGCCAGGGACTTCATTACAGCGATTGACTGCACAATCATAGATGGCATCTGCGCCTCAAACGTAGCATTCAATGTCTTTGTGAGTGGGTTCAGAAGCCGCATCTTGTGCGACTGGTTCCTCTGGCCAAGCACGATGACGCCACGGTAAAAGCCGACGAAGTAGTATCTAAAAGGGAGTTGATGAAGATAACATTCAGCACTAAGATGTTTACGATTGAAAATAAAAATAGATTAACTCTATAGATATGGAGGAATTTGAACCTTGCATGAACTTCCGTTAGATCGATGGTGACGTAGCGGGATGTGCGAAGGTTGAGGAAGGAGAACTCAGCGGCGCGTGGAAGGGCGTGTTCTACCATGATCCATTCGTGCAGGTGCACGTCGGGCTCAGGTAGATCTGAGCGCCAATTTGTACAAACTTGCCTCAAAGCAGCGTAGGTGTCCACGTACTCCTCGTTCGCCAGTAAGCAGGTGCCGATCTTGTGAAGTGGTCCGTCAGCCCTGAGAGAGGCCCAGTTCACGGAGGCGCCGCGTCTGGATGCGCCGCCCTCGGAGGCGACGAGCTCGGCGGCGACGGGCTCGGATGCGACGGGCTCGGAGGCGACGGGCTCGGGGGCGTAGGCCGCCGGCGCATTCTTCTTCTCCATCGCCGGCAGGGGAGCGCGCGTAGGGCGGCTGGGGTTTTTTGGAGAAGGTGATGGGACGTGAGAGGCGTGGTTGCGTGTGTGTCAGGGGGAGGGAGAGAGGGGCTCTGTACTGGCAAAGTGACGGTTCGTCTCAGTAGTTGACGTTTTGGTCTCAACACGCGCACCGCGCGGCTAACCGCTGCTCACCGCGACACGCGTCCGTGGGACTGCACGTCAGCACCGTTACGTGTACTCAGTTCTACCCTCGAGTCTTACACTGGAAAAATATCTGTACTCAGTTTTCCCCTCGAGTACTAATACTGGCTAGTGCAATATACTCAGTTCTACCCTCAAGTGGCTGGTCAACAGAGAGTCAACAGATGGGATTAAGCTATCTAATTGACTCATTTCATGCGCAAAAAAATTCAAAAAGATAAAATCATTGTGCCTCCTACTCATGCGCAAAATAAAATCATAACAATCATATATAAATCAAGTTTTCACACAAATGGCCACTTCTGAAATCACTAGTAGCTATGAAGGTTCATGGCTTTCCACTCAAACCCCTTCTCAAAACATCTATACCCAAAACATAGTTTGTCTGAATGAGGCCATAATTTTTACACTCATGTATATTTGAATTGCTAATACTTTGAGGTAGGCCAACCTGGGTTTCATTGTACAAAACATGTGTTTTTCTTTTTCTAAATCTCTTATTTGAATTCCTTAGCCTGTTTACTATTTAATTTCCCTTGTATCCTTGATACTACTCAGTTTTACCCTCTCCCTTCTCACAGAAGCCCAAACTTGGCCTGATTGGTCGAGCTGTTGTCACACGGATCGTGTCCACCTACCGTCGATCCTATGATCTAACGGGCAGGATCGTGCCACCCTCTCTCTATCTGTCGGTGGCAAACTACTACCCCTCTATGTATGCTAAATAACGAGTTGGCCACCGGATTCAACAAGTTTGGTAATCACGAATTTCCACTTCTTGTAGGCATTACTTTTCACGGTAAAATGATAAACTATCACGAATTTCCATTTAGGCATTACTTTTCACGGTAAAATAATAAACTATCACGAATTTCCTTTAGGCATTACTTTTCACGGTGAAATGATAAACTATCACGAATTTCCTTTAGGCATTACTTTTCACGGTAAAATAATAAACTATCATGAATTTCCTTTAGGCATTACTTTTCACGGTGAAATGATAAACTATCACGAATTTCCTTTAGGCATTACTTTTCACGGTGAAATAATAAACTTTTTTGTTGAGATATAAACACCCACAACGGTCATCTCCTCCTTAATTTATTATGTAACCCCACAACGGTCATCTCGCCCTTATAAACCCCCACCTCGGCCATCCCTCATGTCAATAGGTTCTGCCTCTATCTTCTTCGTTTCTGCCTCTCTCTTCTTCGTTCACATACACTTGATCCATTGCCATGGCTTCCACGTCTCGGACGCCGACCGGAAGGGGAAGGGGAAGGGGCGGCCTGGGTGGTGGAACATCATCATTGCCACCACCACCGTCAACACTGCCATTGATCATAGAGGAGTTCTTAATCGTCATCTATGAAGACCCTTTGGCCAAGAAGGTACGTACGCGTTCCCACATATATGATGCATGTGATTAATTATGTGCATGTTCCAAAAAGCCTTTAATTTCAAACGATCGGCGCTCGATCTCTTTGCAGGCACTCCCACAAAAGTTTGCGAACTATCTTGACGGCCAGGAGCCCGCAAAGGTGTATCTGCGAGCAGCTGACTGCGGTCCTCGTCTCTGGACCGTGGAGGTCCTATTTGACGGACAAGGCCGGATGTACCTCGACAAGGGCTGGGGGAATTTCGCCATCGCGCACGGTGTGGATTTCGGCTACATCCTACACTTCAAATATGAAGGCGATGATGTGCTCACAGTGAAGGTGTTCGACGTAACATTGTGCAGGAAGTACTACTACACGGACGACGAAGATACTGACGATGAAAGCGACGACGACGTGAAGCCATGCATCCATCCCCTTTAGATAAGGGGATTATGACCAAGAATATATATGTAGCTTCATATGCATCGATTTAGAGATCTAGCTATTTTCTATATATTATGCATGTAAAAATAATAGGGAATCGCAATTTCCACCATGATTCGAGCACCACAGCCTCCAAACGATGCCGATGCCGATATCGGCATGGTTAGAACGGCTATGCATGCTCGCCGCCACTGCTAGGTCACCGTCAGGATGCACCCTCAATCCCGTCCCCTCATCCGATCACTGACACACCAGAGATACCGCCGAGGCCAATGACGAACGTACATGCTGATGCCAATGCCGAACATGCACGCCGCTGTGGGCACGGCCACGTCGCCCCGCTATGCTGGACGCCACAGACCACCGCGAGTTCTTTCCCTTCGCCACCACACTCCCCTAGCACCTATCTATACACGCTAGAAAGGAGAGACACTAGTTTTCTCTATATTGCTCGCGTTCGTGTCCGACACCGTCAGTCAAAGTGTTGAGGTCGTCGTCGATGTCCTCGACCATTTCTTCTCTTCTTTGCATGGTTAAACGCGTCTAGTTCATATCTATCTAATGCATCTGGTCTCGCCTCATGCAGTTCTTTGTGGACGTCGATCTCATCTCGGCACCCCGTAGGCCACCTCCTCCGTGCCATTGCTGTAGAGCTCCGTTTAAAAATCTATTCCTACCCGTGTATTGCACCTTGTATCAGCGTCATGGCCCCACTTGTCATTCGATATACCGAAGCCCCACTCGTCCGCGTTTTGGTCAGGGATACGGCGATGCTTACGGTCAAACAAAGATGGATGCTCTGACGTGTCTTTGCGGGCTCTACGTGGCCCCACTAGTCAGCAGTTAACGGTCAAAGGTGTTCAACCGTCGGGCAACCGGCCGTTCCAGCACCGGTGACAGTTTCAGCCAAGGGCTTGGACAAAACTGAGGAAAAACTAAGGAGCTGAGGAAAACTGAGTACAACTAAGGACCCGAGGGCACGAAAATAGAAATCCCTAATAAGTTTGCAACTAGTGAATCAAACTTTCGGCTTGTCAACATCAGGAACAAAGCGGAAGCCGCCTCCCACGATCAAGAACGGCCTGTTGTCACCCTGAAGAATTAGTCTCTTATCTATTTCAGCATTTGACGGCTTCATAGCGGCAGTGTAGAACAAACCCCCTTTTCTGATGACATCTTGAAAGATGATCGTCGCAAACTGCTCCTGGATGCGATAGAACTCTGCTCTTAGTTGATTATCTTGGATCATCGCCAAGTGTTCGGCCCAGGATTTAAGTGAATTTGGCAGCGTCAAGTTATGGTGGTCGCGTACGTACACCCGCATCTGATATAAGGCGTAGTAGGCCTCCTTCTGGCTGCCCTCAGGCTGCTTGACATAGGGGAACGCCGTTATGTGGCCGAACGTGTACATGCCTTGCTTGAGCGGCCGTTTAGTCTTCAATAAGCCTCCCAGACGGGCGTACTTGGTAAGAGCTTCATCCAAAACTGCCTTGATAGTCGTGTAGTTTTTCTTTCTTACACTGCCCGAGTCCAAATACACGCATTGCGCACTTCTCACCGAGATGTTGATGAGCGTGCAGTATTCGTCGCTGCGCAAAACAATTAAAACAGAATGTTGGCAAAGAACGAGATGGAAATCTAAGAAAACATTACGGCGGCGAGCTAATGATCACTTACTCGGGAAAGTAGGCCATGAGCAAGTCCTTCCCAATATTTTCCCGGAATACGACGCTGAGATACTCAGACGCGACTTTCTGGCCCTCCCATTTTGACAACTGGCTCTCACGCATGTAGTAGGGATCCACTATCGCGATGCCCGGGGTCTTGTCTCTAATGACCTGCATCGCCATACTTAGGGAAAATAGGCGGACGAGGGTTTGGTACAGCCGATTCTGGTGAAATATGTCGAAGATATCGGCAAACCGAAGCAGCATAGTATCTGCGGGTGCATCCTCGACGAAGCCCCTGCCCGTTGGCACCTTGGCCATGTAAAGCGGGTATGATGAATCATTATCTCCAAGTTGGCGCATCTCTAGGTAGAGAATAGCGTCATGCAGACTCCGCATATCCGCACTGCAAGCATGGAGCATTTGCGCATTCAGCATCAGCTGGCCCATAGTATGCACAATGTGGTTAAGACCCTTGGGTCTTGGTGGCCCGTCCTGAGCCCGGATCGGTGCTGGCTGGCTCATAGTATCCTTCTTGCTCTTCCTTTTCCATTCCCTCTTCTTCATGGGAACTACAATCTGCTCACCGGCACACTTATGGAGCGTGTTGGGGGTGAAAATGTTTCCAGGCTGTGGAGGCTCCGTGCAGACAACATCTGGAGGCGTCTCCTGAGAATGGAACGACAAACGTTTGTTGATAGTAGGTCGTTTCTCCGAGGGACCTGGCGGCGGTTCTTCATTGTCATCACAATATGCAGTATTCATGAAGGCATCAACGTTGACTTCATCATCATCGTCATCGTTCGGATTCTGTGCCATCTGCATATCATGATTAGGATCGGCCGCCACATAGCTGCTTGGCCCGGGCATGACCGACGGTGTTATCCGTGGAGTTGTGCTCCCCACCCCCAGACGAATCTGATTCTCTGGCCATAGCATTGAATAGCCAAATCACTGTCTGAGGACTTTTGGCTCTTCATCCTCTTCGTCTCCCATGGGCTGAAAGGGAGGCATCACTTCGTCACAGTTCCGCAGCGTCCGAGCCAATGAGACCCTCAACACGTTGGGTGGCATCGGCCTACCGTGGAACAACCTGTTTCCCGGTTGCATGATACTACCCGTGGCAACATCCTTCAACACGCCGTCGACGTAATGTAGGAGAGTGCAAGGAACGTCGGTGCCCGCGGCCTGCAAAAAACGAGAAGTGTACGTAGGTTGAGCCACCGCCGCTTAGTTATCCAAGTGTATATTACGTGAAACGATGCGAAAAGTGTGTTACCTTGATGGCGTCGAGCTCCGCTACCGTCGAAGGAACGCCGACGTACATCGGCGTGCAGGAGACGGAGGGGGTGCTTCGTTGCCCGGAACCTCCCGATGCATTAAGCCCCTGCGCCACGGTGTTGGCGACCGGCACCGCGGTGTCGGCGACGTGGGGCGCCGCGGCAGTGTTAGCGGCCGGTGTCACCAATACATTCGGCGCCGCGACGCTCGAGTTGTTGCCGATTATACTGGGTATCGGGGGCGGACCAACTCGACCTGCCGCATCCCAATTCACAAACGCTTCAAATAGGTGAGGCATCATGGCGGTCATCTTTTCTGTGAAAAGCGTGTCGACCTTATCGGCCACACGTTTATCAACAATCTCCGGAATCTGTGCCACTCTCTCCCTGAGTTCGTGAAGCTCGCGGGCTTCATCCTCACCGAGTGCATTCTTTCCCTTCTGTTGCCTGCCATACTTGTCCGACCATTTCACGGACAAGCCTTCGCCGAGCACACGGCCAGCTGACGTCGGCGGTAGTGTTTTTTCACGTCCCTTCATCACGTTCACCGCCCTATTCAAAGCGGTGTTCCACCTAGACCCAATCGTCGTCGAACCCTGGGATGAGGAGGTCTGAGATGCGGAAATCTTTTCTTCGGCTGCCAGAATCTCCTCGAACTGTATCACCTTCTCATCCGTGGTGAGTTGCTTGCTTATCGGGTCGTAATGGTACTTGGACCTAATTACTTTCCTGGCCTGCGGATCTGCGATTTGGTGCCAAGGGTTCGCGATGCCCTTCGCCTCCATCTCCGCATCCTCCTTCGCCCATATATTGTCCTTCCCTCGGTAACCGCCGCTGCCGAGATTGTGGACACCTAAGTTCTTGGACTGTAATTCCTTCCCCCAGAGACTCTTTCTGTTGCTCTCTACATCGCTGGGGTCACACTTGAGCCTCATCTGTTCGTAGTCATTCTCCGTGAGCGTCGGGTTGCTCTTCTTGGCCTCCTCAAATGTTTTACCCGCAATGATCAATTTCTTCACCCGGACTTTCCAGCTGGCCAGGGCGATGTTCATCTTCGAGATAGCGGCATTGTTCACTGGATTCCCACTGACCTTCACGTTGACAAACTCGTCAGGGAACTTGTATCGGGCATGCAACTTCCGCAAGAGGAGTGTGCGGTAATGCGCATTGTCCTCACTCCTTAGGTTCACGGTGTGGAGCGGGACAGTGCTTCGGATGATGCACCCGAGTTGGTTTCCGTAACCGGCCACAAACTGCTCGGGTTCGAGAGGATGCCCCCTTGTCGACACACGCGTGATTCTGTGGCGGTCGACCACCAGCTGGTTCGGGCGCCGATCCTTCCGATCCTTCCCATCTTTCCGTGGCCTCTTCGTCCGTTGGGTACCATCTACGCTGCAAGATGTGGTGGTAGTGGTGTCGTCGGTGCCCTCCATATCCTCTCCTTCTACATACATATCATCTTGATATATGTCCTCCATCTCCTCTTCTTCTACCTCCCTCTCCTCTTCGTCTACCTCCATCTCCTCTTCTTCTTGCCCCATCGCCAGTTGTTCTTCCAACTCTTGGGAAAGTTCCCGGAATTGCTTGCCAGATCCACCAGCATCATCGTTGTCGGCCATTTTCGCACTAAATGAAGAAAATGCGTCGAGTTAGTAGAAATACAAAAATTCACGGAAAATTTCGGCATGACCTATGCTGTTTTTTTGGTATAGGGAGTGCCCATTTTTGCTGAAACGGAAGTAAATCGACATTTCAGTGCTAAATGGGCACTCATTTGAATCCCCTGCACAAAAATTCACTGCAGATTCATAGAATAGTATCCCAGATTCAATATACATGTTCCAGCAAGCAGCAATAATAAAGAAAACTCCCAGATTTCATAGAATAGTATCACAGATTCAATATACATGAGTTACAGATATGTCCCAGCAAGCTCTTATACATCTCTGTACATCAGTTCATTACAAAATGTAGCTATCAGAAGCACATCCTTTGAACAGTAAGCTAACAGTAGCAGTATGACACTAAGCTAACAGTAATATGTGCTTTTGAACACTAAGCTAACAGTAGCAGTAGCTAACAGCTAGCAGTAGCTGACAGTAGCAGGTCCATCGACAGCTAGCAGTAGCAGTATAATAGTATAAGCTCCCAGATTTCATATGCAAAAAACTCCCAGATTTCATATAACAGTAGCAGTAAAACTCCCAGGTGGTAAAAGGCTTACACAAGTCATCCTACAAGAACTAAACGGAAGGAAGCAGTGTTAGCATACGAACCTATGTAAGTAGTACATTCTTAACAGAGCAAACACTAGACAAACAGGAGAGAGAGGAAGTTTGCATTCAGATTTGCCGTTTTTTCTATACCTCCGCTATTGCATTCAATGCCGTCAAGAATCCAGAATTTGTAAAGATGGTTCAGATGATAGGAAAATATGGTAAAAATCTAAAGCCTCCATCTTATCATGAAATAAGAGTAAAATATCTCAAGCTAGAAGTTCAAAGAACAATGAATCTGGTTGCTGAATTTAAAGAAGAGTGGAAAAAGACAGGTTGTACAATTATGTCTGATGGCTGGACCGATAGAAAGAGAAGATCCATATGCAATTTTTTGGTGAACAGCCCAAAGGGTACTGTCTTTTTGGCCTCTGTTGTTACTTCTGATATTTCCAAAACAACCGACAAAGTTTTTGCAATGCTAGATGATGTTGTTGAGATAGTAGGAGAAGATAATGTTGTGCAAGTTGTTGTGACTGATAATGCGGCTAACTACAAGGCAGCTGGTGATCTATTGATGGAGAAGAGAAAAAAGTTATGCTGGACACCATGTGCTGCACATTGCATTGATCTAATTCTTGAAAATTTTGAGAAAAGTATTCTAGACACCACTTATAAGAGTTCTTCGGCTAGTTGACTCAGATGAGAAGCCCGCAATGCCTTTCATTTACGATGAGATGAGTCGTGCAAAAGAAAAGATAAATCAAAATTTTGGCAATGTGAAGAAGAGGTACATCACTGATTCATGCTCAATGCTACAGATTCTAGTATAACATATATACTGTATTTTTACTATTCTGCATTTTCTCTATACAGGTATAAGCAAATATTCGAGATTATTGATGCAAGATGGGAAACACAGCTCCATAGGCCTTTGCATGCTGCTGCGTACTACCTGAATCCACATTATGCCCTACTGCCCTGATGCTTGCCAAAGATTTCGTGGATGATTTCTCTGTATCACGGGAACTATCAATATCCTTGTCAGTGATGTTTGCCTCTTTTAGGAGTGCCCAACACTGGGCTTGATTTTTTTTCTACCAAGTTGAGAACTAACCTCTCAAACTCCATGCGACAAATTGATACGCTAAGATCACCAGGACATACGACCGATGAAACAAAATATATAGCACAAGCACTGCTACTGCCCACTGATCCTAAAATTAGCCACCATCACCACTGCCAACCATCAAGCATGCAAAGCAAGCAAGAAGAAGAAAGACGCCCGGATCAGTAGAGGACGGCGAGGTTGGGAGATGTAGGGGATTCGTGACGGTACCGAGCTCGTGCAGGCGATGATGGAGGCGAACTTGTCGGAGTAGAGGACGACGAGGTTGGGAAGGTGGCTGGGGATGGCAGCCGGGGCGTTGCGGCTTGCTCGTCGATCTGCGGGGCGTCGAGGCTTGCTCCTCGATCTGCGGAGGCGGCAGCCGGTGGGGCTCCTCCTCTGCAGGGATGGTGGCGCGACGGCGGCGGTGTCTCCTTCTCCTTCGACGACGGCGGCAGGTGTTAGGGTGGCGACTGGGTGGCGACGGCGGCTGGCGATGACGAGCGAGGAGAGTGGCGGCGGTCGATCTGGTTAGGTAAGACGAAGCAGAGGGGGCCGATCTGGTTAGGCAAGCAAGTAGAGGGGGTCGATCTGGCTAGGCGTAGCGCAGGGGGGTGAGATGCGCTACGGGTAATATTACCCGTAGCGCAGGGGGGTGGGATGCGCTACTCCTACTCGACTAGTTAGGTTAAATACCACCGAAACGGTATATTACACAACCATCTCTCTACCCTAGTGGCTTCGGCTAGCCAGTCTGTGCTAAACCTAGCATTCCAGGTTCGAGTCCTGGATGCCACATTTTTTTGTTTTGTTTTTTTAATTAACTTTTTAGCATTTTGTTACATTCTGATATATTATAATATATATTTTAAAGTAAATAAGCATAAATAATATTTTTGTATCAAGCTAAAATAATGTCTTTTTGCATGTCTCAAAAATACAAAAGTGATCGATACATGATACAAAGTTTCACAATTTTTTTGCATTTCTTTGTCAACGTGAAATAATTAAGCCCCGGAACCCGATCACTCCTTCTCTAAAAATATGAGTTCCATTTCTAGTTTGGTTCGAAAATGTAAAAGTGATACATAATAATGTGCCCACGCACACGGTCAAGCTAGCTACCGTTTCACAATCTTTTTTCGCTTCTTTGTCAAGGTCGAATAATTAAGCCCCAGAACCCCGAGACTTCTTCTCTTGAACGGTAGACCTTTAGGTAGGGTGGTCCGACTTCTTCTTGTGGTGTATGTTTCATCGGTGTCGCTTTCATCTTCCATCTTTGGGTCACCGTACATATCAAAGTCTTGCTCATTGGCGACCCTATCCATTCCGATGATGTTCCTTTTGCCTCTCCTCACGACAACCCGGGTAGGCTTTGTCGGGTCGGTAATGAAGAAGCATTGGTCCACTTGGCTTGCCAATACCCATGGCTCATTTTTCGCGGTGACGTTTGCACCGGCAGTCTTGGATTTGGCTTCAGGTATAACCATGGTGGTGAAATAGCGGTCTTCTTTTACTACATTCTTGGCCCATCTGACACGAAACATCGACACCTTCTCCCCAGCATAGCTCAGCTCCCAGATCTCCTCGATCCTTCCGTAGTATCTCTGCTTGACGTCACCGGTGTAGGCTTCCATCGTTACCCCTGAGTTCTGGTAATCACAATTACTGTCCTTTTCCTCGATGTAAAATGTGTAGCCATTGATATCGTACGCCTGGTAGGTCATCAGGCAGTGTTCAACGCCCTGTGACAAGACAAATATGAGATTTTCTTCCTCGGAAGATTGCATTGGTGGGGGATTGGCTAGAAGCTTGTCCTTGAACCAAGTCGTGAAATTGGAGTTGTGCTCTTTGATTATTGCTCCTTCGGTCCTCAGCTCGCCCCTATCACTGTACTTCTTCGCAATAGAGCTTTTGTGCTCTTCCACCCAAGGGTCGATCAGTTGCATGTGTTGAAGCGCGACTAGGTTTGCTCTGTCAAAGTTGGCGCGCCACCCAGTGAAGTCGACATGCATTTCACGATGACCCTCGCGGTGACCCCATCCATCGATCCTGTCAAGGTGCTTGTTGACGGGCAGACCAACATGGTTCTCAATGTTAAGATAATTCGTGCAGAAAGAGATGCACTCTTCTGTCAGGAAGCCCTTGGCTATGCTTCCATCAGGACGTGATCTATTGCGAACGTATCCTTTGATGACACCATTCATCCTTTCAAACAGCATCATGCTGTGCAGGAACGTCGGCCCGAGTTGGACGATATCCTCCACGATATGGACCAGCAGATGTACCATAATGTCGAAGAATGCGGGCGGGAAATACATCTCGAGCTCGCATAGAATCACCACGATCTCTTCCTGTAGCCTCTTGAGTTTCTTCACGCCAATTGACTTTCGAGAGATGACATCAAAAAAGTGGCAGAGGCCAAACAATGTTTGACGGACGTGCTCGTCCATTATTCCTCGGATTGCAACCGGAAGTATCTGCGTCATCAGCACGTGATAGTCGTGAGACTTCATCCCGCTGAACTTCTGCTTCGCCTTGTCTAGGTATCTACTTATCTTGCCTGAGTAACCGTAAGGAACTTTGACTCCTAGTAGGCAGTTGAAAAACTGCTCGATCTCCTGAGGACTTAGAGTGAAGCACGAAGCGGGGCAGTGATAATCGTTCCTCTTGGCCTTTTTGCCCTTGCGACGACCTTCCGTCTCCTCCTCATCAACATCATCAGGACGTCCTATGTGAAGGTCATTCCTAATTTGCATAAATTCCAAGTCGTGCCTTGCTTTCGGCCCGTCTTTGGTCCTATCCGGCATGTTGAGAAGGGTGCCAAGCAGACTCTCGCACACATCTTTCGTGATATGCATGACATCAAGGCTATGGGGCATGCGGAGGATCTTCCAGTATGGCAAATCCCAGAAAACAGACCTCGTTTTCCATACCTTCAGCAGCGGCTTGGGCGCCTTTCGCTTCTTTCCCGGCGCTTGGCACTCTGGCCAATTTGTCAACAACTCATCGATTTCGTCGCCGCTCCTCAGAGATGGCGCTCCTCGGAGCTCAACTTTCCCATTGAACAGATCTTTGCGTCTTCTCCACGGGTCATCCTTGCAAAGCCACCTTCGATGCCCAATGAACACGGTTTTCGAAGAACAGGGATCTTTCTGTAGCTGGTGATACGTTGTGTCATCCATGCACCGAATGCATGCACAGTATCCGTGGACCACCTGCCCTGAGACATATCCGCAACCGAGATAGTCATGCACCATCGTGACCAACGCGGCTCTCATAGGGAAATAATCTTGTGCGACAGCGTCCCACGTATTCGGTGGTGCGTCCCATAACGTTGCTAGTTCCTCTTTCAACAGACCGAGATACATTTGGATGTCATTACCCGGTTGTTTTGGACCTTGAATTAGCATAGTCATTTGTATGTACCTCCTCTTCATGCACAACCAGGGGGGTAGGTTGTACATCCATACAAACACGGGCCACGTGCTATGGGTGCTGCTCTGGCTGCCAAACGGATTGAGTCCATCGGTGCTCACACCTAGCCTGACGTTCCTTGGATCGTCCCCAAATTCTGGGTACTCGATGTCCAATGCCTTCCACTAGCTAGCATCTGAAGGGTGTCTCAGTATCTTGTCCACCTCATCATCATCGGCATCATCTTCTGGCTTCTTCCTTTCCGCGTGCCAGCGCATAAGCTTTGCTTCCTTAGGGTCTGTGAAATACCGCTGTAGACGATGAGTGATCGGAAAGTACCATACCACTTTTTGAGGAGCTTTCTTCCCACTCTTGTATCGAGATGCGCCGCACACCGAACATGTGTTTCTCTCCGCGTCTTTGCCCCGATAAATCATGCAATCATTAATGCAAGCATGATATCTCACATGCGGTAAATCTAGAGGGCACACGATTTTCTTGGCCTCCTCGATACTAGTTGGACACTTGTTCCCCTCGGGTAGACGCTCCTGCCAGAATGCCATGTTTTCATCGAAGCTTTTGTCGGTCCATTTGTGCCTTGCCTTCATCTGCAGAGCCCTGAGCGTGATGTCCAAACGGGTATCCCCGGGCCTACATCCTGCATACAATGGAGTAACCGCGTCCTTCTCTAGGCTCACCAGCTTGGCTTTCTCTCTAGACGCATCCCTAGCATTGCTCGTCTGCTTGAGAAGCAGTGCTTGAACGTAAGGGTTCTGCACCCAGCTACCTGATGGTGTTCCATCTTCTCCGGCATCTTGATCCTCTTCACCGCCACCATGTCCAACATCTTGATCTTCTTCACCATGTCCGGCATCTTGATTGTCTTGACCTTGTCCGGCATCTTCATCTTCTTCACTATGTCTGGCATCTTCTCCGGCATCGTCATGTCCGGGAGAATCTTCGTGATCACCACCATGCCCTTCCTCGTTATTTCCCGTCGCTACCCCATGCACGTTATCAACATCTTCATCACTTATCCACCGAGTGTAGCCATCCATGAAACCGCGAGATAGCAGGTGGCTCTGCAATACTCCGGAATAAGGGTCGAGATAGCACTTCAGTTTGCATCTCTTACACGGACATTTTATCTCCGTCTGGTTATTTTGAATCATATCGTGGGTTGCGGCTTTCATATATCTTGCCACGATGCCTTCGCTCATCGAGCGGACCATGGTCGCCTGGTATATAAAGAGCAAGAGAATATTTTAGAACCGGCCACATACACATATGGTCGTCCAAAAATTTCGGCATGACCTTGCCTAAATTTGGACCTATGCGTGGTGCCAAAATATGCTGAAATGGAAGTGAATCAACATTTCGGCAAAACAACATTGGCACAATCGGCAAATCAACATTTCATAAACATATCCAAGCTAATGCATACATATATATATATATATATATATATATATATATATACAAACACGCGCCGATGCCACACAATCATGCATAATACAAACAAACGATGCCACATGCGCGTACAAGCATACCCGTAGGGCATACAAACACCGTTGCCACACAATCTTAAGCATGGATGTCCTCATATTACTCACCTATTATAGAAGTTACCGCGATACGGGAGCCCGAGAGATTGTGTATGGACGAGAATGTAATAAAGTGATATCTAAAGGTCGGGAGACATTGCACTCACATATCTACCAACCAAAATAGCTCCAATAAGCTAAAATAGGTGAAAGAATGATGGAAATAGGTTGGGGAGGAGGAGGGGGATGACCAGATCTAGAATGAGAGGGGGAAGAGAGGGGGCAATGATTGGTGTTAGGTGGCTCAATGCCTTAAAAATCTGAATCCCAGGTTACCCGTAGCGCATGTGATATGTATGCGCTGCGGGTAATTCAACTACCCGTAGCGCACCTATATACATGCGCTACGGGTAACATGGGACTGCCTATGCCCACACTTACCCGTAGCGCATGTGGTACACATGCGCTGCGGGTAGTTCAATTACCCGTAGCGCACCTATACACATGCGCTACGGGTAACATGGGACTGCCTATGCCCATACTTACCCGTAGCGCATGTGATATACATGCGCTGCGGGTAGTTCAACTACCCGTAGCGCATCTATACACATGCGCTACGGGTAACATGGCACTGCCTCTGCCCACACTTACCCGTAGCGCATGTGTATAGGTGCGCTACGGGTAGTTGAACTACCCGCAGCGCATGTATATCACATGCGCTACGGGTAAGTGTGGGCAGAGCTCCCCATCTGAGCCTACATATACCCGTAGCGCATTTTATATATGATGCGCTGCGGGTATATGACATACCCGCAGCACATGTACACACATGCGCTACGGGTAAATACCTGCAGCGCACCATATATACGGTGCGCTACGGGTAGCTGTACTACCTATAGACGTTTTCCTAGTAGTGAAATGTCTATAGTAGGATGATTTTTGTGCTATTTGTCAGCAACGTTATGGCGGTGGGTGCGATGCCATCAAGAACAAAGGTACTCTGGTACATCCCCTGCTATGGAGGCACTTGTGACGGAGTGGTGCCATGGAGCTAGAGAGTTTTTGCTGTCCGCAGTTTTAGTGTGTCCTCTCTTACGGGTTTTAGGTTTATGTCCTAGCAAGACCAATATGAATCTATCGAGTTTGTGTTAGTTCATCATGCTGCTTTTGTTGGTGCTATGTTTTATAACATTGGAGTTTTCCTTTGGTGTTATGGTGAAAATATATTGGTACAACGACTTATACTTATAAGGGATTATCCATGGTCCAAGCACGTTCAACACTCAAGGCTTCTCATCTTTCTTGATGGACGACTCAAGGGGCTTTCTGAAACCTTTAAAGCAATCAAATGTACAGATGCACAAGTTGCCATGTCCAGGGGCAGATCCAAAGTGTTAGCCATTGGGGTCAGCTGCCCCCAGTCAATTTTTTATCCTCTTGTCATTACAAGCTTAAAGAATCATTTGTCCCCATTTAGCAACAGATTTTTCCCTAGTTAGCACATTTTTGGCCCCTCTTAATTTTGATCCTGAGTCCGCCCGTGGCGATGTCCAGTCTGATTAATATCACGTAGAAATGGTCTATGATCCAAGTCATGCAACTGTATTGGTTGCAAGTTTGAATACACTACAACTGATTGTGAAAACAAAAACTAAACCCATACTGCAACTTGCAACTATACAATATACTCCCTCCGTTCCGAAATATAAGATGTTTGCTAAAACATCTTATATTTCTAAACGGAGGTTTGTACACGATGCCAGTGTCCACTGGATGTCTGATCACGCGTGTTAGAGTATATCACGTCTTGGGCTATATTGGGTAGTTTAATATTGTAATCTAGGTCTATCTCTACTAGGTTTCTTAGTCTCCAAGTTTGGTACTACTATATAAACAGCCCAAGAGGCTCATTGTAATCACCCAACCAATCATCAATACAATCACATTCCGCAATCTATCATGGTATCAGAGCGGTTCGCTCCGCCTAGGGTTTAGCCACCACCGCTTCCGCCGCGCCGCCCCCGGCGAGATCGATCTCCATGATCTCTGCCGGGGGCACCAAATCTCGTAGCTAGCTTTAGCCAATTTTCGTTTTCCAAATAGATCTATCCTTTTTTTTCTCTTTTAGCCACCAAACATCCGATTAGCCCTCTCGCCGGTGCAATAACCTAGCTCAGATTGGTTCTCGTCAGGTGACTCCATAGAGCAGCAACTCCAAGGACGTCAGCAAGCTGTAGGCACAACCACACAGGGCTGCATGCGAGAAACTCATCACGCGTGTGCATGTGCACATGACAAGATGCATCATCCCAACTCCAAGCCACGCAGCATCTGCTCCAATCGAGGTGCATCAAGTCGTCAAGTTCATCTGCACCAAGCCGATCTACGCCGAGTTCGTCGTGCGCCTCTACAGGCTACTCCTCGACTTCTCGTCGTCGACCACGCCGGATCGTCTTCACCAACATCGCCCGTGGTCATCATCACCGACAACCATCTACATCAACAAACACCATCACGTCGCCGCCATCACCGACCGTGGTCATCGTCAACGCCAACAAAATCTTCTTCTTCTCCTACTAGCGACGCCGCGCAACTCCAAGCAACAATCTGGGTTTAATCCCGACAACTTTGACCACTACCACTCAATCGCCATCGACAACTACCACTTCTTCTTCGTCCATCATGACCTTGCCGCCAGAGTCGCAGTCTATTTTTATTTGCACGTCCGTGCACAAGTTTTCTCCTTGCAGCTACTTCGTCTACTCCGACACGGCGGACAACTTTTTCGCACCGACCGTTTACGGAGATCTTCTCTGCTACCTCCACCGGCTCTGGCGCGCATGGCTCATGATGGTCCCTGTCTTCGTACGTCCGGTGCTGGCAACACCGATGCGTGCCTTCGTCCCTGACACGCTCCCGAGTCTGGCAAACTCGACACTGCGGATCGAGCTACTTCGACTACCGCCTCGTCTACCTCAAGTACTACCACTACAACTGCAAACACAACGGCGGAATTTCTTCGGCTCAACGACGACATCGACCTCGACAACATCAACCTCATCGACTTCATCTACGGCGACTACATCACCAACGGCATCATCGACCACGACTACAGCACGCTCACTCCCGGCTACATCGACATCGGCAACAAGGGCTACCACGTCACCTCCGGCTTATGCTCCAGTCAGACCGTCCGCTTCACTGCCGATCCGACTGCGGGGGGGTGTTAGAGTATATCACGTCTTGGGCTATATTAGGTAGTTTAATATTGTAATCTAGGTCTATCTCTACTAGGTTTCTTAGTCTCCAAGTTTGGTACTACTATATAAACATCCCAAGAGGCTCATTGTAATCATCAATCCAAGTATCAACCAGATAATATTCCGCAATTCTACAACGCTTACGCGACAAACCGGGTATTTTTTGACAAACCTGACCTTTTTTTGAAACTTATCCCTCATCTGACCCCAGCTGGAAACTAATTCGTCCTCTGACCCCTCGGTTCGGCGCCATCACGATTGGCGCCGAAGTCGTTCATGTCGGCGCCGTAACACGCTGGCGCCGAACTGCTTGGCCGGGGTTCCAGGAAATCCTACGTGGCAAGTTCGGCGCCATACCCCCTGGCGCCGAAGTGCTCTTACCCAAAATTCAGTTAACCTAGGTCGGCACCATTCTCTCTGGCACCGAACCTAGGGTAAATATACCCTGCGCCAGCCGTTCCCAGCACTGCCTTCTTCATTTCTTCTTCCCTCAGCCGCCGCCCGAGCTATCTCTCTCCTATCTCGCCTCTTCCCTTTCAAATCCACACAAATCTGCCCCATATCTTCATTCTAGCACCATCATGAGTCTTCTTAGAGGTAATCTCTCTCACCTCCCCTTTGTTTCCACCAATTATTTTGGTAAAATTAGATCTCATTTCTTGAAACCATTGTTGAATCCTAGATAAGGTAATATAGATTGTTTTGAATAGGTGGTAATTTAGTAATGAATTAGTACATATATATGTGTTTTTTGTTTGTTCTTGGCACATGTTATATTAACTTGACTATGGTTAAAACGAAATTCCTAAATATATGTGGATCATGGTGTGCACTATGTGGTATTTAGGAGATTAAATTTAAATTAGATAGGTTGAATTGTAGTAGTTACTATGTATGTTTGTGATTATCTTAGTCATGGCATTTGAAGCAAAATATATATATATATGGACTCCATAATTAGCCGGTTGGAGAACAATTGTAGCCCTTACTATGTATGTATGTTTCTATATGTTTCAAAGATTCTCCGGACATGTGGGTACCAATTGCTCGCCAAATGAAGTTTGTAGAAACAACCAAGGGAAAGTATCCAGATGTATCATGCAAAGATGCTCCGGTGCCACCAAGATATCCGGTACCAAAGTGTTGTTGTGGTAAGCCTTGTGGAATCACTCAATCTAAGCACAAGGCAACTGCGGGCCGTGCATACTATTGTTGCCGCGATCAACGTGTGGGTGCCCTTATCTTGTCCTAAAGTTCTATCCACATATTGTTCATAATTAATTGCTCATTGTGTTCATTTTGTTTGACAGGATTATTGTGCATGCTACTTTTTCCAATGGATCGATGGCCCTGAGACTTATGATGACTATCTTCTTTCTCCATATGTCGGTATTCATCTTGGGCCACAAAGAGCGGAGACATGGACACGTCTTGTGCGTCGTCCTCCATCTCCACCGGCGCTTTGGAAGTTGGATGAAACCACACCAAAGGCTCCTCCACTAGTTTGGTGTGAGCATTGTCAAGATATGACTCGATGGTGCCCACTTTATGGGGCCGACACTTTGGAGGAGTCTTGGAAGGTTTTTGATGAAGAAAAAAGGCAAGAAAATATGAGATTGGACGTCGAGTGGAAGAAGAAGAAGGAAGAAGAAAAACTTAGAATGGTAGAGATCCAGAAAATGAGGAAGGAGACCCAAAAGAGAAAGGAGATAGAAGCCAAAAGGAAGAAAGAAGAAGAAGCAATGGAAAGGGAAGAGAAGAGGAGGAAATATATCAATGATAGCAAGGAGTGGATCAAGAAGGCAAACATGAACTGGAGCCTTTGGAATTATTAGCCTACCTATATTATTAGATCATGTTGTATGATTGTTTGTAATGTGGAACTTGATGTTGTGTCGTGGTCCTTTATTTTGGTACTATGGGAGTATGCTTCCATTACTACAAAGACTCCTATGTGATGATGAAGTAGATGGAATATTTGCACTTCAGATAGTTTGCTAGTGCATTGCATTTTATGACATGATGAAAAAACTGCCAGACAATTACAATTATTTGTTGAAAGTGACAACATGACAATGATGGTGCTCGGGCAATGCATACCATTTACCCATGTAAATCGATGATACAAGAGCACCTTTTGGAAAGTAAAACTAGATTACGCCGAAATAAATATGTCTGGCAATATTCATATTAATTGTGAGGGTTTCCCTTGTTGGCAACCTTTCTAGCACACCATGCCTCATAAGCATCCTGGTTTTTCTCTCGGTGCGCTTTCTTTGTTATCTCCGCGAGTTGCTTGGCCTCTTTTTTTTGCACGTACGCCTCCCCATACCAGTAAACTTCATATTGCCTTTGATCGTCAAACCAAAATTCTTTAGTGCACCGGGCTCCTTCCTATTTAAAAAAGCAAACTTAGGCAAAATATTATGACAAAAATAAGTTTGAATAGACATAGAGAGAGAAAACTTACAAAATAGGGCGCAGGACTTAAGGTGTGTTCGCAGACAAATCCCCAGCTTCCACCACGTCCGCCATTTCTAATCTTGGCTTCATTGGCTGTGTAGCAACACTCCACACCGCAATCACATTGGATGATCCATGGAACATGACCATCTAGCTCTTCCCTTGGTGGCATATCTGGTGGCAAGAATGATCCACTACGAGGACCTACTAGCTCAATGGCTTTCCCTTTCCCTCCCCTTGACGATGGTCCTGCACCGGCCATTGTTCGTGTCTGTGTGTGTGTGTGTCTAGATGAGTGAGAGAGGTTGATTGGAGTGAAGGCACATGACCACCATGGTGCTATTTATGGATCCCCACCAAGCGCTCGAATGACGGACGCAGCCAGCGGAATTGAAGCAAACTTAATAATGAACTATGCATACAATGATTTGCCCATAACATTATTGTACTTAGAACAATATTACAAATGAGAAGCCAGGAAAGATTAAATAAGTGAATCATATAGACTGGGCTACAATTTTATGGATCCCCACCAAGCGCTCGAATGCGCGCCTTCAAATTTTCTATCTCAACACGCTGGTCCATGATGAGGACTCGTGCTTCAACCGGAAACGGATCGTCACACCACTGGAAGAATCCACATTGTCCATTACCCTATCACAATTTAGATGAGCAATGAAATATATGACATTCACACAAATATTTTGTATAGCATGGTTGTGTCGTGGCATACTTGACGGTCGCTCCCTGGACAATCCCAGTACCTTCGACCGGCATTTCGGAACCTCCAGTCGTAGCATAACCTCCCTGGACAATCCCAGTACATTCACACAAATATCCATGTTTGATCATGAGACTTACGAGCTTGGTAACCAAGTTCTTCTTCCACGGTGGTTGGCCATTTTTTTCCAGCAGCCCATAGCACTCTTACTTGGTCACCCCTTGTGACCCAATACTCGTTGCACTTGTCAAAAGTATAGGATGCTATGGCGGTGACCGGTAATGAACGGATGCCCTTTAGCACTTTATTGAAGATCTCAGCCATGTTACTTGTCATGTGACCATATCAAACCCCATCCTCATCGAAAGCTTGTGCCCATAATGCTTTCTTCGGCAAATTCTCCTTAAGAAAGGCCTTCCCCTTAGCATTTGTCAAGCCAAACAACTCATTGTACCCTTCTTCAAATACCTCCGGCTCAAAAACCATGGTGAGCCTACGGAGATACTCGGTCATTTCCCTATTACGGCAAGCACGGTAAAAATTACCCGCAAAATGCCTTATGCACCAACGGTGTTTCACAAGGGGATGTCCTGCTATTTCTGTCTTCACGGCATTCAATATGGACTGATGCCTGTCAGAGATGACACAAACAACCCTCCCAGGGCCAACTACCTTTGTCCTAACCATGTGCATGAAAAAGTTCCAGTTCACGTTGTCCTCCTTCTCCACAAGAGCAAAGGCAAGAGGGACCAGTCGCTTGTCTGCATCACATGATATTGCTACGAGAAGGGTGCCCTTAAACTTCCCGGTCAAGAACGTGCCATCGACACAAAGAAATGGACGACAATGCTTGAATGCTTCCACACAAGGGCGGAAGCACCAAAATGCTCGGCCAAACACAGGATGTATCACACCTTTAACAGTGCGAGTATAGGTTGGATGCCGTTGAACAATGTGTATCATCCCAGGGTTGCGATGAGCCATCGCTGCCAATAACCTAGGCAGCCTACCATATGCTTCCTCCCAATCACCATAAGCCATCTTCATAGCCATCTGCTTAGCCCTCCACGCCTTGCCATACTTGATATGATAGTGAAATATCAATTTCACGAAGTGGACCAAAGAGCCGGCTGGCATGGTTGGCGTAGCTTTGATGGCATGGTTGGCCAAGCAGTTCGGCGCCAGCGTGTTACGGCGCCGACATGAACGACTTCGGCGCCAATCGTGATGGCGCCGAACCGAGGGGTTAGAGGACGAATTAGTTTTCAGCTGGGGTCAGATGAGGGATAAGTTTCAAAAAAAGGTCAGATTTGTCAAAAAATACACAAACCGGCGATCGGGGGTGGTGGCCGGAAATATTCTCCCTTCGAGCGCAAGACACGACATGTGCGGCAGCAGCTCGCTCGCTGGTTCGTACACGCTGAGATGAAAGGTGATCATTGCACGGAAGCCTTTTGTTTTTTTGCGTCGCCGGGAAAAGGAACAGAAACGAGCCTTGTCCTCGCCGCCGTCAAATCGGAGGTCGTGTCACGGCGAAGAGACAACGGCCGGGGCCGGATTCCCCTCACGCCCTCCGTTTGGGAGATGATCAGGACGGCAGAGCAATCAGGGACAACGCAGTTAAGAGCAGGAGCAGTTCGATGCGTTCCGAAAACGAACTAGTCTGATTGGTAATTATTGCATGATTGCGATGAGTGTAGTTGATTATCTTGGACAAAGACTTTGGTGCGGATTGAGCCCGAATTATATGTTATGATAAGCTTGGACTTCACGTCATTTTCTGGCAATTTTTCTGTTATTTTTTCTTCGGTCAAGAACATTAAATTGGAAGCAAACAGAAGTCATGGGCTCATAGGTCTACAATTTAACAAGCATTGCGGCATTTCGAGTGAAGCGTTTAGCTTAAGCAGCCGCTACGGCTCAACTTGTCACAAGAAAAAATGGTTGCTGAATCTACTGTCACAATTTGCCAATACATTTCTTTCTTGCGCTATCGCAAATTCTCACCATGCCACAACACAGCAACGGCGACCTGGAGTTAGGTAGCGTTTAAGGCCAGAGCAAATCTACTTCTTGATCTTCTTGTCGTTCCTGCCCCTCTTCCGCTGCTCCCTGCGGTCCTCCGAGTAGTTCTTCTTCACCAGCATCTTGTGCATCGAGACCTTCAGGGCGGCAAGCACCGATGCCAGCACCTCCTCTTGCTTTGAAGCGTCAAGGCTTCCCTGCAGCGCCAACAAAAGTTTCTGGCCATGCGGTACTTCAGCGTCCTCAAGGACTGCAGGGCCCTGATCAGCCGAGGCTTGTACATCCTTCTGGAACCGGGGCATGATTCTTACGCGGGTTAATAGCTGGGACGCAGACTGGTTCGGCATATTTGATGCACCCATGACAGTCCACAAAAGATCCTCTGAGCAGCTGGAAGCTAAGCTAGTAGGAATGTAGCTCTTTTCCGTTCTGATCACCTGCAAGCGAACAAGAGACTTAAGTTTGCTAACATTGTAAGAAATAAGTAGAACATAATTTCTGAACAATTTTAACCAGTAAGAGATTATAAGGGTGCAAGTCAGCAGAAACATTTTATTTCGTTTTTCCAGCAATATGCACTTTATTAATGAAATGTGCGTAGGTTTTTGGAATCTGGATACTTGATTGTCCACAACGAATTATTTCTCTGTAAAATGTGTGTAGGTTACATTGTTACATGAATATACCATTTCATCTTAGCAGCTGTACCTTTTTGAAGGCGTACTTGGCATAGTTAAAGAGTTTTTCACATGTATCTGACACCGATCTTTGGGCAGAGCGGACAAGGTTTCCTGTGGTCACAGCTATTCTATCTTACTTGGCCTCCTCTTTGGACAAGTTGTTGTTTCCTTATCTGATTCTATTTTAAGGGCTGTAGATATATCTACAGAACAGAAGAAGGGTTAAAGCAAGTAATACGATTGAGAACTTCGCTTTACATCTGTGCGTTTTAATTCAGGTACCGAACATTGTTTGTTCTCTGTAGATTTTGTAGTGTTATGTTATCATATTACACCAAGAAGATGAAATATGTAAGGTTTGTAAATCAGGATAACTAGCATCATTCTATCATGTATCGTCAGTTCTGAACCCAGACATTGAACCAAAATGAATTGTACAGCTAATAATTACATGTCACGTAGAAATATAAATAGATGTTAAAAATCTTGCATTAAGTTCAGAGCTCCATCAGCATTGGCAAGTTACCATGCTGCGGGGCACAAAACACACTAGACATGTCAGAATTGAATCAAGGATGCTTGTTTCTGGATTTGGTGGCCAAGGTTGTTTTCGCACCGGATTCCAACCTAGGTGTAATTTGGTCTGTGCTTGGGGCCTGTTTCGATTCTGGCTTTCATGTCACCGCTTTCGCTCGCTGTGGGGACACATGGTTTGTTGCCTGATTCAATTCATTTGTGGTTTCTGCATGGTTGCAGATCAGCTGAAGAAAAAATTCAACCCAGACCTGTGATTGGATCGTGGCCCAGATCGAGCCTATAATGCATGACAAAAAAAACACAAAATGCAAGAGCAGCACGGCGAAGCGCGCGATTCCTTCTTAGTTTCCTTCATCCGTTGTGAACTCCCACGACCAGAACACACGCACACAAATGCAACAAGTAAATTTTCTTACTGTCTTATGCTTTTCTAATACTAGTAAGTAGCACGTGCTTTGCACGGTTGGAAGACACAGTAGAAGAATACAACCTTTAAAACAAATGTTATCTAGTACGTGTATATCAAAACTCAATTTCCCATCTATTAGCATTTGAAGACAAAACACTCTAGCAAATAACGTACTGATACCAAAATAAGCTAACATGTTATATGTTCAATTGCTTTTACAATCTATTTTATATATCTAAAATGAAACATACAACCAACGTTTTTCATAAAGTTTAGATGTGACATATTATCATGTATTTTACTTGCTAAGTGAGTTGTATTAAGAAATGAATATACAATTAAAAACACCTAGAACATAGTCAGACTACATAACAAAGGGAGTGCCAATTTCTCGTTCGATTAATAAATATTTGTTTTCCAGCTAATTATTAATGTTTCCCCATAAAGTTTACAAGTGATTCTTATGTATTTTACATGCGTGTATGTCTTTTTGTAGGAAAAGGGAATACAAAAATAAATAGACCTTCAACAACTTCAATATTATATAACTGAGGAAGTGACTATTTATCAGTCGACTAAGGATACTTATGTCTCAGTCAACAATTATAGCCACCCGAGATGTTACAATCTCTTTGAACTTGAATAAATCTCAATATTTGGATCATATATATTTCCTTAGAATTGATTAAAATTAGTTATTTCTTAATCATCTATGAACAACAAACCTTATGTAAAATATTTCTAGATATTTATTTATGAAATCCAAAATTTTAATAGCTGAATTGTGTACTACAAAGTTTGCGAAGACGTATTCTAGATCTTTCTAAATGGTAGTATACACAACTTAAATTATTTATGGGTGGCTCAATGTCAATATGTGTTTCTATGGTCACATTTGAAAACAATATTTTGAGTAAATTTACACGTACAAACTCTTTATTTTTATCAAATAAATTATTTTCAATGTATTTGAAACAGGAGATGCAAAATTGTAGGACAAGAATTTATAAAAATATGAAAAAGAAATAGGACGTTCACAAAGTTCGCTGTAGAGAATGTTCCTTAGAAGTATATTTACAGAAATGACCCTCTGAAAATTCTGAAGTGTTCCATTATTGCATGTTCCTTACCTATTTAGTCTACGGGGCTTGCAGTTTGTGGCCTAAAGAAACATTTTGTATTATCGTATAAGATCACAGATGATGAGCAGTAGAAGGTGAAAAGCATCTCCTACGATTTTTCTGTTTGCTGGACTATTCGTATCTAGAATCCTAGATCAACTGCCCACAGAAGATCCAGACCTACATAATCAGACGTACATGCAAAGTTTCTGGAAAAATCGTCTACCTTCTAGGTGATTCACGCAACTGAACCAGAGCAGACTTGTTTTGCGTGACGTATGAGAGGTGAATCCATCACACCTTATAAGAAGGTTCAAATTCTGCTAGCTCCTAGAAGGTTCACGCGCGCACACGTAGAAGCACTGACCGGGAGAGGCGAATCCAGCGTAGGGTGGCCGTCCGATTATCCCCAAAGATACTTGATGAACGGTAGATGATTGTTTTGTATTACAAATCAACGGCTGCAATAGCTGCGGACATCTTTTGGCGGGAACTGTGAAGAGACTGAATTCAAATTCAAAACTGCTATATTATAGTAGTAGAGAATTACAACAAACCCCCACTTATATAGCCACAGGACCAACACCAATCTACCACGATAGCTTCAGGTAGTACCCCACAGCCCCACTTATATAGCCACAGGACCAACACCAATCTACCACGAACTGGAGTTAGAAGCAGACTCGTACACGGCAGTAGTTGGCCAGTAATCTAGGATTCATAAGCTGACTAATATTCCATACCAAAGCAAATTATTACTCAGAAATGACCCTCAAGTACCACCTAATGCAATCGGATTAGGAAAGAAACTAATTAGCCAGGTTATAGATTAAGAACGTTTGGATTAGTCTAGCAAGGGGACTTGAGGGAAGGACGACACCAGGCATCAGCTGGTGCACCCACTCATGTGGTGGAAGATACATCGATGTCGTCTTCACAGGGATGTGTCGATCATCTAGGCATCGCGAATTGAGGGCACCACGTTCATTGGTAAACTGCTGCATCAATGATGAGGGCATGCCTTTTGATGCGCTTGAATGCCTTGCCAATTTTGGCAGAGGTAGGGCCGGTACTGTCATGGGAACGCTGGAATACCTTTGCTACCAAGACAGCCGTGCAGTATGAGCGTCGGCTCGCTTCGGCTACGACAAACCTTCAAGGTAGTGTCCTTGCGCGTTTTACCTGCGCGTGAACCTCATTGTGCGTACGAGGGTACTTGGTCGAAAAATTGTCGAGGCTACGACAAACCTTCAACGATTCTTGCACCATCTCTGCGACTAAGCAGCCCCATATACTCAAGGAGGTTCACGTGCAGGCCAAACGCACTAAGGACACTGCCTTGAGGGTTTGTCGTAGCCGGCAGCGCGACCCTCTACTTGTTCGCGGTGCACGACTCACTTGCTCGCCAAAGCCTTTCAGCGCTCCCACGACGGCAGTGGCCGTCATCTCCCTAAAAAGGACAGACCCAATGCATAGAAACTCCCACACAAGGTGGGTTCTGGGGAGGGTTTTGGATGATACACATATATAGATTGTCATTGCTAGAGCACAAGTTCGAGTGATCAAGACACCAATGCTACATGATATCTTTACACCACCACCGCGATTGGATTTGGATGATTTCGTGAGACAACGACCACATGTCGAGAGGGAAAGATGATTGCAATATTTTCAACAAGAACAGGAATGGTGGGATAAGTTGAAACCCACCGTGCATCTAGGGCAATCAAAGCATGGGGTCTACTACACTGCCATCTTGTTCCAGCTGCGAGTATGGGTGCTGCATGAGGCATCTGAGTCTCGGCCAACGCCAGAGTGGGAGCTCAAGCATCAGGCAGACATCAGGGCCTCTTTCTTGCAGCACTACATACGAGAGGCCAGAGGAGATGAAATTGACCAGCCCTGGATCTTGGACCCTGGAGAGGAACGATCAGAACCTAGTAGATGGGACTCTAGCGATGATGATGGCATCACTGATGTGGAAGAAGAGAAACATGGGGACGACAAGCGTCATGTGCATGTCAACATGGACTTATTGGGGTACTACCTGGACAAGGAGATTGCTTTTCTGGCCAATCATTTCGATGGATTTGCTTACTACCTAGGTAGCTCCAAACTACAGCACTTGGGGACATTTAGTCCAGAAGGATGCAATCATTATATGGTTGCAGCATTACATGAGTCGTTCGTTTACACTCCATGCATGGATGATTTGCTTCCGGTTTAGAAGAAGGCCAAAGATGGTAAACTCACTAATCATTTTGTGGCATTAGTACTCATGAAAAATGCACTATGTATAGAGATTTTTTAAGTCAGCGACTAGATAAATATACTGGCACCTACCGTTGCACTAACTAGAATTTGTGCACCTGCCGTTGTACTAACTAGAATTTATTAGATAGCTTGTAAATTTCGTATGCTGGACATGATCATGCACAACCTGCTCGCTATCATTAATGAGATTTCTTAACATGACTAAATTACTAGTATCATCCAGAGGTAGATGTATTCCCATGATAACAAACACTCTAGTGACGAAGACGGAGATCCAGAGGAGGAGGCGCATGTGGAGGACGAAGACCCGATAGAGACAGAGGCTAGGCTCAAAGGAGAATGGAGCCGATTGAGGAGAAAAATAAACATGAAGACGATAACTGATTTTCACTAAGATTCGTGCTAGGCTGGTGAGTTGTATACGAGATGTAACTAAGATTAGATGACATCACCTGACTGAGAATTAGTCGCACCCTTTATTCTATAGTTGAGCTAAGAGAGCAACCATTATATTTTATCTGAGGTAACTGTTTAATCAAGATACTTTGGGTTTGCATTTTTTTAGTTATAAAATTAAGTACCCATTCACACCATTATTATTGCTAGGACCCTCGCCCTATTTTAGAATCCCTATTTTGGTTATTCAAGAAAGAGGAGTGTGAGAAATTTCGGTTGCATTCTGCATGCCCTTCTTACAGATGTGCCAACATAGGTGCCCAAAATCTAGAAAGGTTAAGAGCAACCCCCTTGCAAGCCATCTGGGGCTATCCATGATATGCACTTGGCGTGCGATCTCAACCAGTTGGGCCATGTGTCACTTTGCACTTGGCTTACGCTGGAAACAAAAGATCAGAAGAAGGGCCGTAGGTCGGCAGGCCCAGCTCGTTTTCCTTACCACCGAAGGCAAGTGGGGCGACCATCTGGACAAGCGGCTCAGCATCACTCTCCAGTCTCTACGCAGCGTCCTGCTCTCTTCCCCCTCCCTTTTTCTCAAGGCCTCTTCTGAGCCGTTGTTCCTCGTCTTCTGCCCCGCTCACGCCTCCCCCCGCCCTCCCCGATTGGACGAGCCGTGTGGCGGCGGGCATCCTCGTTGTTGTAGTAAGATCTATGGTTGTGCTGGAGGGGCGGTGGAGAGACGGGCTTGTTCACAGCGGCGGCGGCGAACTCGCGACCAATGCATTCAAACGAGAGGAGGCGCTGGATGAGGGTTGTGGAGGACGGAGAAGTTTGAGCGCAGCCAACGCCTTATTAAGTAGTTGGAAGACTACGCCGAAAAGAGACCAAGGAGACGGCGATGGCAGCTAGGTAACTAGGACCCCGGAAGATCAACAATAAGATTGAGACTATCCTGGCTACCACGAAAGCAGAAGACGTAGATGTCTTCAACTTTCATATCATTATGCTTCACAACATCCATCCAGTTTATTGTTATCATGGCACCACCTTTTCCTTTCTCATTCACCTTCGACTTGCTCATGACCATCTTAACTTTTGCAACTTCACTATTTCTTGAAAACACCTGTATCTATTCATGTCTCTGAATGTGGTGCATGGTGAAGTTCTTTAAGAAGTACTGCATATGGACTTCATGAATAAATGTAATGCCAATTCTCGTAGGTGGTAAAAAATATATGTGAAAAAATTAATATGTATTAAAATGATTACCATTTTTTGCTTTACCATTCATGATGTTTGATTTCTTTACGGTGCAGACGTATATTTATTAATGAATTGGCATTATATTTATTAATGAAATATGCAGTACTTCTCAAAGAACTTCACCATGCACCACATTCAAAGACATGTTGAACTACCAGCAGACATGTGTTCTCAAGAAATAAGGAAGTTGCAAAATTTAAGATGGTTATGAGCAAGTCGAAGGTGAATGGGAAAGGAAAAGGTAGTGCCATGATAACAACAAACTAAATGGATGTTATGAAGCATAATGATATGAAAGTTGAAGACATCTACGTCTTCTGGTTCTGTGGTAGTCGGGATGTCTCAAGCTTCTTGTTGATCTTCTGGTTCCGTGATTCCGTGGTACCTTGTTCTTTGTTCTTTGCAGGTTATTTTACTTTTGATTGTTTACGCGCTATGTGTTTGTTGGTATTCCAACCATCGGTTATGATGTGTTGTTGGTGGTTCAGCATGGTATGTAGGTTTCTTTACTGTTTTTTCTTATGGGTCTTTTGGATCACGCAGTCAGCTTGCACTCGCCGTGGTCGCGTCTCGGCTCACCTTGCTTTGTTTCATTGTGTGTCGAGGACGCTGGGGGAACTCGACCATCAGGTTGCAGGGACTTCGCCTCACTCAGTGTGTAAGAGACACCATCCTCGTGCGCTGCCCATGCCTGTTGGGCGCACTGGCCTTTCCCTGAACATTGGTGCCTCAACCACTTCCCCGTTCCATTGCTCAGGTCAGGAGTTGCTATGGTTCATGGTTATACTGAATTTCTCATGGTTTGTCTTTCCAAATATAGATGAAATGGTTCAAGATTTCAGTACAGTTTCAGATCTGTGTGTTGTGCCCCCGTAAAATGCGCAAGACTACTGATGATTAGTAATTGTGCTTGGGTTGCTTCATTAGAAACCAATGTGCAAGACTACAGATGATTAGTACATTTTCTTCTTCCTCTATATTTGTTATACTAAGGCCTGAAATCAAACAGGGTTTAGTTTGCATCTCTATCTATAAGGCCACATGCTAATCGACCATCTAAATACACCTCTCTTTGTAGGCAAATAATTGTTGGCAAGCAGGTTAAAAACACATTATAGTTGCTATAAGTTAATTAGTGCCTTCCTTTATGTCGACCTTAGAAATTAGTAACTACTCCCTCCGTTTCAAAATATAAGATGTTTTAGGCTTTTTCTGACACACATGTATCTAGATGCTTTTTAGTGTGTAGGTTCACTCCTTTTGTTTCCAACCTACACATGCATGTAGAAAAAGGCAAAAACATCTTATATTTTGGAACGAAGGGAGTACTATTCTAGATTATCTCACCTTTGAGGCTTTGCCCATTTTAAATGTTCAATTTCATTACACTATTAGGTATACCGTTCATATTACGGCTATTGCTACTAGACACATTAAACTAGTATGAAAAAACATTCTAGAACCAAGGCCTAGCAAGTGAACAGTGTAGGCACCAAGCTTTTTAGAAATCACGTAGACATTGATCAGCATCTGACTATTACCAGTAGTAATGGTATGGAAATCTCATTTTGAAACAATATTAGAACATTAAAAAATGCCTGCCAAAGAGATGTACCTTTAGAAAAGACAGCTTCTTTGCTACGAGATCACATGCTAAGAGCATCATGCCATTCAAACTGTAGTGTTTCAGAAGAACCCCACGTTACTAAGAAAATAAACTTTAGTACTTGTTGAGCAAATGCCATCACTCAAGCTTACCTTTGAATAGCTACAGCAACCAGTGAGTTATCATTTGCCAGACATATGTCTGCAATGGCTAGATTGCTGTCTTCAGCTTCATTTGGCTCGGAGAGTTCTCCCACCTGCAAGTAGTTTAAAAGAATAACTTGAAATTTTGTGAACTGAGAGATAAAGCTTGATACAAATCTTTCAGCTTTTACCTTGTCCTTGACATCATATGTATCGAGGAGGAATCCATTTATGTGATCCCATAACCTAACCTTTAAAAGATAAGGAAAACAACATCATAAGATGCTTTGAGTAAGATTATTACTGAAACAGCATGACAGATTCCAAATAAGTATGTACATACAGTTGAGTCACCGCCTCCAGATAATAGAAAACTCGATCCTCCTGAAATGTGTGTGAAGGCAATGCAAGAAACGAATCTGCATGAGTAGTCACCTCAATTATCAAATACATCAACCACTATGTTGCGACTTTAGCTACGAAGCTATAACAACCAAGATAATGATCATAAAATTTAAAGTCATGTAGTATTGCAAGAAAATGATGACACCGTGAACCGAACATACTCTGTATGTCCAAGGCAAAAGCTCTGTATTTCGGTAGTTCCTTTCATGGGGTTCTTTGGGAATGACGTAACCTACAAAATAATTAATGACATGAGACTGAGTAAGCTGAACATCTCAGAGCTATCTCCCCCAAGACAATTACTGCAAAATACAGAAGTTCCATACCCGGATTTTGAAGTCCCGATCAGCGGTGGCAATAAATCGTCCATCTGGTGAGAATTTCTACGTTCCCGAATAAATGATGTAAGTAAGCAGATCATGAACTGAAAAACATTACTGAAGTGTGACACAGTGAAGAGTGCAGTTTTTTCATTTTGTACAGTTAAAATGTGCCAACAATAAATAATTAATTGAATAAAATATAGGAGGCACCAATAAAGCAGAATGATCTAAGGTAAAATTTGTCCGTACCATGCTAGTAATAATACTGCAGTAGTGACCAAAAATTGACACAGGTTTGCTATCAGCTGGCACCTGCCCTTCACCATCTTCCCCCACAGAAACTAACCAAATTACTCCAAATTTATCGGCAAATGTAACATATAGGCCATCGTTGCTAAAAGCAACTGCGCTAACCCTCTTTTCAGAAGTTCTGCAGAAGTAGAAATATTGCAAATGAAATCATATTCATGCATGGAAAAATTAATAGTACTAACTACACAATAAGTATACATTTGCACTGTTCATAATACTATGCTCATTGCTTGCTCAAAGTCTGCCAATTAAAGGCAAGGAGTGGGTTCTCATACAGACGTACACCATATAACAGAACAGACTGAATACATGTCAAATAAAGGGTGCAATGGTTGGTGTCTGCATCGTGTTAGCTACATTGAGAAAACAAAAGCAGCACTTACATAGTGCGGATGCAACGCCACGAACCGGTCTTCCAAACCTTCACAAGCTTGTCATCGCCCGCAGATGCGAACAAGGCACCACCAGCACCAAACGAAATAGCTCTGATAGCATCCAAATGAGCACAGCCGCCAGAATCATCCGACAGTGAGACTGCACAACCAGCGCTGGATGCACAAAACAAATCATCATTTGCAGCACTAACCAAGCAAAATGCACTAAAACAGAACTTCACACTCAGAAATAGTATATGCAGTAGACGGTACAAAACTAAGCACCTGAGAATTTTTTAAAATCAATAGTAACGTTTTGCACATGTAAAAAATCAGTAGCCATTATTTCGACATACGGGCCAGAAGCTAGGCTCGTCACAGGAGGCAGAGAGAGCATTCCTTACTGGAGATCGAACACGCGGAGATCGGGCCCGACGGCGACGGCGACGGATTGGCCGAACGGGTGGGCGGCGACGAGCGCCGGCGCGAACTCCGCCGCGCCGTTCACCTCCGCCTCCTCGACCGCGCCGTTTACCTCCGCCTCCTCGACCGCGGTGTCCTCCATGGCGGCAAACAGCAGGGACCGAAGCGAATCGAGCTTGGATTTGGGGTCGGATTCGAATCGAGCGCGAGACGAGGGAGGCGGGGAAGGGAACTTCCCGGTGGGGATTACTAGGGTTTATGCTGGCTCTCCCGTGGGACCCAGCAAGCAGTGTCACGTCAATTTAACCCCAGCCCAATGGGCCGAAGCCCTCTCGCTGTTCCAAAGCAACTCGGACGTGCACGAGCAGGCCCTCCAATGGCGACGACGGCGGCTTGCGAGAGGCGAATCGACGGCGGCAGCGACGAACCGTCGGGTTCGGGGAGCGGCGATCTCGCCGATCTCATCAGCAACCTTCCCGACGACGTGCTAGGCACCATCGTCTCCCTCCTCCCCACACGCGAAGGCTGCCGCACGCAGGCGCTCTCCCGCCGGTGGCGCCCCATCTGGCGCGCCGCGCCGCTCAACCTCGACGACAGGGACGGCTGCCGCTTCTCCGAGAAGGATGTCTCCAGGATCCTCTCCGGCCACATTGGCCCCGCCCGCCGTATCTCGCTCACCGGCATCCGCCCCCTTCCCAGACGCTATGACTACACAAAGCGTTGCGAGATCTACGACGACGCCGGCGACGGCAGGATCGACGGGTGGCTCCGCTCCCAGGACCTCTCCCACCTCCAGGAGCTGGAGCTCACCTACAGTTACCAGCCCTGCCGCACTACGCTGCCGCCATCCGTGTTCAGCTGCGCGCCCGCGCTCCGCGTGGCCAGATTCAGCTGCTGCCGTCTGCCGCCCAACCTGGCTGTGGATTTCCCGCACCTCCGGCAACTCACCCTGCACAGGGTCACCTTGACGGATGAGACTTTTCGCGCCGTGCTCTCCGGCTGTCCCGCATTGGAGAGCCTCCTCCTGGAGATGAATTTGGGCGTTGGCTGCCTCCGCGTCAGCTCTCTGACTCTCAGGAGCATTGGCTTCCTTGCTCCTTGGGAGAAACAATATGATGACATTGAAGATGTGAATGAGCTGGTTATCGAGGACGCCCCTTGCCTTGAGAGACTGCTGCCACTAAATCCGAAAAAGGGTTCGGCGATCATCCGGGTTATCAGCGCTCCCAAACTGGAGATATTGGGTTCCCTGAGTTATGGCATAGTACAACTCGACCTTGGAACAACAGTTTTTCAGGTATAGCCTTAATTTTCAAGTCATGCATGCATCACCATGTTTATGCATTATTCATGATATGTATTTTTGTTCTTGTAGAAAATGATTGCTGTCAGCTTGACAACCACAATGCACACTGTGAAAGTTTTGGCTCTTGATCATGTCGGTCCTGATTTGGATGCGGTTCTTGACTTCCTCAAGTGCTTCCCTTGCTTGGAGAGTCTGTATATCATTGTGAGTACTCATATTTGTTATTCCTTGCATGCTTAGAATATCAAATGAGCATTTGATTGGTCTTTGTCAACTACCATGTTCCCAACTTGTTTGCTATTGTATTTATATTTTTTCTTCTTTATTTCTCTAGTTAAACCCACAGAGGTTTAGAGATCCGTATCATGAAAATGAGGTAACCCTACTGAAGAAAATGAAAAATGTGCGGAAGTATGCCTCACTAGATGATCCAACTGAATGTCTTGAGCTCCATCTGAAAAGGGTGGCGCTGAAGGTCTACTATGGCAGGGGTGTAGAAGTTGACTTTGCTAGGTTCTTTGTTTTGAATGCGCAAGTGTTACAGATAATGGAATTTGGACTCGTTGACGACGTCGGAGACAAATGGAGGTCTAATCAAAACATGCAGCTACAATTGGAAGACAGAGCTTCTCACGATGCTCGGTTCGAATTCAAAAGGTTTTGTTTGACTACTTTCAAAGACTTCAAGAAGCATTCTCATGACCTGTCAATGCCTGATCCATTTGGCGCTTCCTTCTTTGACGGATATGTTAGCCTTTGAGAAGGACCCTCATATCATCTTCAAACAACAATAATGGTAGTTGCCCCGCCCATTTTTGATGCTCTGTCTACATAGTGATCTTCCTTAATGCAGTAAGAGAATGGAAGGCCTTGTGGCTCACTTACAGACATATATACAGAAGGACATGCCCAGGCTCAATCTTTGAATCAAGAACGTGCAAAGTGTACATGACGGTGTCGTGTAGAGCACCTAGAAGGGGTTTTCCTTCATACTTCAGATTCTGTTATGTAAGACCTGTTGCATATTGTTTTTCGCTGAATTTAATTGGTGTTTTCTGTTTGTTTGCTCATGGGTATTGTAACAGCAAGAGCTATATATTACCAACAATTGCTCAAACAGATACCCCCTCCGTTTCAAAATATAAGATGTTTTAGGTTTGTGAAGCAAATGTATCTAGACACATTTTAGTGTGTATATTCGAGTGAACCTACACACTAAAAGATGTCCAAATACATTTGCTTCACAAAGCTAAAACATCTTATATTTTAAAACGGAGGGAGTAATATACAAGTAATGAAACAGTTTCATTAGACATTTGTACCTGTGCATTCACCGCTAAAACTGTTTTTTTCCAGAACTGTACCATCAATATTGTTAAGGTGGAAGACTATAAAAAGATTTTGTACTATAAAGATTTTTCCATATTCATCGGGGGCAGAAGAGTATGAAACTATCCGAATGTCCCTTGTGGATTAGCCCACTCGTCACTCCTTAAATGAGTTTGCACAACATTATGATCCTTTATGTGAACATGAGACAAAATATAAGTATAACAGCTACCTAGACCATTATTGTTTTTGTGAGACTCGCAAATGATCATACTTTTATATTCGTTTGTGTCCGGAAGTGTACCTTTTCTTAAGTCATCATCCATCAAATCCACCTTAGCTTTAATGAATCTGTAGAAGATATAACCGGAGGGGCGTGACAGTCTCTGAATGGAGGTCGACTGTGTACAACTGTTCGACACGGTAAGAGATGACAGGGCATACGGCCGGAGGTGGCCGGAGACACGCATGGGAACGGCGTCCACGACCATGCCGGTCTCACACTTGCCCTTGACGTCGACTCTCTCATCAGGTTCCTACAGGGCAGAGCAACACATCTCGTCTGATACTGCTCCCCAGCATGCATGTCTCGTCTATGTTGATCGATCCCGTGCAGGGAAGGAATTGACACGACACGTATGTTGACGTGCCCAAAAGAAACCTAGACATATGTTGACCCGCAAAAAAAAAGAAACCTAGACATGATACTCATGCATATGATATACATCATGCATGCGTGCATGCACTTGAGCCAGTCTTCAGACAAACGCCCTGTCGACGATCGACCGATGTTTAGTCTGCTATATGGCAATATCTGACAAACATCAACAGTAGAGTATCGGAGCAACGATCGGGTATGAGACTATGAGAGGATCGACGGGATGACGGATCTGATCATCGATTGACAACGTCAATCTTCCATGCCGTCGTCCGCGCCTGGCCACACACACGCACGTCCAGCGTTCAGTGAACATATGCGTGTTATACTGTTATGCTAGATAGACACATCTGCAATGCTAGGTACGTGCCTAGATATACCGAGTTCAGCATGTCGTGTGGTGGGCATGTCGACCATACCATGTGGTCGTGGCCGGAGGAGTACATACGCTGAGCAGTATCATTAGGACTAACTGATAATTAATTTGGTGAGAATTATAATTTATGAAATATGATCTAAAATATGTAAGGAAGATATAAAGTTGAAAAAGGGAGAAATGCACCTCTCCGTCCTTCACTCTTCATAGTCAGAAATCTCTCTAAGCCCGAAGCAAGGTTTTTCTCTCATACAATTTTTTTTAAGGAAAAAACCACCATGGTAAAAATTTATTAATTAGGAATTATGGATACATCGTCTGTCACTCCAGCACACAGTTAGGCATGAGAATGGAGCGATAACGAAGGAACTGTGTGATACCATATCTATTACTATATTTTGGAGCGGAAATATAAACAAATATAGAAATCCCAAAAATGGACGTGGAAGCAATCACTGTTGGACACAAATATAAATTCGTATCAATATACATGCGAATGTTTGCCGGCAGGGGCGGAGCTCCTCTTATGGCAAGGTAGGGCGGCTGCCCTACCTTGAGTTTTAATAAAAACTATATATATGTAGGTATTTTCTTATATGTATATATTTTTTTGCTATTTTTGCTAAGTAAAGCGGACTTTCTGGTTGTATAAGAGCGTAGATTTATACGTTTAAATAAGCAAATGAAAGCTTTAGAAAAGACCCACAACTTTCTTTAGGAAGATTTTGATGATTTCTAAGAACTGTCTTGGGAGGGAGAAAATTTGAGAGACTTCGAATTTCACCGCAATGTGAGGCTACTTCCTGCTTCGTCTAATATCCATCTAACACATCAAAGTGTAAAAAAAAACTCATTCACTATTATACTATTAATATATTAGTCCAAATAAATATAATAAAAGTTGTCAAGTATCATAAGTAATAGCATAACAAGCTTAAAAATACATAGATATGTTTATTATCGGTGCATAAATAATACAACTATTGAAAGAAGTGACTTTTACATTGCGTTATGCAATCAAATGTTAACTAAAAACATTTAACAATCGATAAAACTAAATTTCATATAATACAAATGTAGGGTGGGGGGCATCTGCCCCCCCCCCACACCCCGTCCCATCCCTATTTTTATAGTTAAATAATGATATATGTCTATAATTTTGCTCTACCAAACTTCTAGATGTCCTCCGCTACTGTTTGCCGGCCACACAAACGTCTTCAACCGTGCACAAGAAAACCAACAAACTAGCTCCATTTTCCAAGATGAATGCAACATGATCATATATCAAGGTTATTAATGTAGTACCGAACTTGATTATTGTTTTATAGTTAAATAATGATATATGTCTATAATTTTGCTCTACCAAACTTCTAGACCGTTCTCCACCACTGTGCACACCCAACTGTGTCGGTGGTATATTTTGTCATCAGATTTAAAGATCTTGGATTTCTGTTAGTCTGGACTATTATTCACTGTTTAGCAAGGGGCCGAAGAACAGTAGTGAGTAAACTAATGATCCTCATCTTTGCTACTTCCTCACTGACCATATATGCAATATATGGGACTAAAGCAGATCTTATCACTATGTCAATGCCGGTTCTTCTCGGGAATATGAATATTATTTTTGATGCGGTCTCTTTCAGAATGGCATGGATACTGCTAAATATCCTCTTAACAGGAGACTACAGAAAAGACAAACCACTAGTGATCACTGCCCTACTCATTCTGTACATCTTAACAACCCTGAGTGGTTTGATGCTTGCTCTTGCTTCTTTGTTGAACCTTCTGTCACAAATTCTACTGTCATATGTGCCAGTCTGCGAGATTCCGGTCCAGAATTCTGCTTGTAACATGTGTGCTCAAAATCAGACATTAGTTCAGTCTAAGCTCAAGGACATCGATCATAAACTATCTATTATTATTCAAGAAATGAACAATGATTATCCTGGCGTAGATGAGGTAATAACCATGCCTCAGTTCTTTTTGTTCTGTCAACTTTTCATTTTGTCTGATATTTCTTTATTATGATGAATATTTTTACCTGTTTATAGAGCAATTTAAAACATGCCTTGAGCATGGACCCGAGGAATAAACAAATACCAGAATGCAGTTCAAGTACTTCTGATCTGCAAATTGTGACATCTGACAATCCATTTGGGCGCACCTCCGTTCCACAAATCATCAAGAAACAAGTGTGAGAGCTTCAAGAATACATGCTTCATAACAGGGGCGGAGCTCCTCTTAGGGCAAGGTAGGGCGGCTGTCCTACCTTGAGTTTTAATAAAAACTATATATATGTAGGTATTTTCTTATATGTATATATTTTTTGCTAAGTAAAGCGGACTTTCTGGTTGTATAAGAGCTCATATTTAGACGTTTAAATAGGCAAATGAAAGCGTTAGAAAAGACCCACAACTTTCATGTTTTGATTTATTTTATTTGGCCTCATCTTTAGGAAGATTTTGATGATTTCTAAGAACTGTCTTGGGAGTGAGAAAATTTGAGAGACTTCGAATTTCACCGCAATGTGAGGCTACTTCCTGCTTCGTCTAATATCCATCTAACACATCAAAGTGTAAAAAAAACTCGTTCACTATTATAACTATTAATATATTAGTCCCAATAAATATAATAAAGTTGTCAAGTATCATAAATAATAGCATAACAAGCTTAAAAATACAAAGATATGTTTATTATCGGTGCATAAATAATACAACTATTGAAAGAAGTGACTTTTATATTGCGTTATGCAATCAAATGTTAACTGAAAACATTTAACAATCGATAAAACTAAATTTCATATAATACAAATGTAGGGTGGGGGGCATCTGCCCCCCCCCCCCACACCCCGTCCCATCCCTATTTTTATAGTTAAATAATGATATATGTCTATAATTTTGCTCTACCAAACTTCTAGACCGTCCTCCGCTACTATTTGCTGGCCACACAAACGTCTTCAACCGTGCACAAGAAAACCAACAAACTAGCTCCATTTTCCAAGATGAATGCAACATGATCATATATCAAGGTTATTAATGTAGTACCGAACTCGATTACAAAAAGTTGGATGTAAGAGTTAATGTTATGGTATGGCTATTAGGTGGGTGTGGCCACATGTCTATGGACAACGTGTCTATGAGGCCAGGCCAGTGACATGCATAAGAAAACCAAAAGTTTTTGGTATGTGTAAATATGAAAATTTGTTTTCACATGCCACATGAATTTGTTGTTTCCACTTCCGCATAGAAGTTCACTGCAAGAGAGCTGACATGGTGTGACAAAAATCCGCATGATAGTGGTTGAAAACGTCATGGAAATACCTAATATGTGAGCTCTTTACCCTCATCGCGGATTCCCACAACTATATGATGACCCGGAATCAACAAAGAAGAACATCACTAAACCGGCTCCACGGGTAGGGCGGCAAGTTGACTACAATTCCACTGACAGCTTCATAATTTCCACGATGAATGTACTAGGGCCGCAGAGAGTACAAAAGAGTACAATTTTGTGACCCATGTGTTTCCCACCATGTAATATCTATTAGCCTAGAGTGAACGGATTTTGGACTCGTTGATGAGTAGAACGACACAGGGAGAGCTGCTCAACATGAATATAGGTTTATCACCGTCGGAAAGTCCCGTCCACGAGACCACAGGAAGCTGGCCTCGGTCGGTCCACATACGCATACGCCTACTCCCTTCTCCTCCCCCTACAGCTCTCTCACACTTTTTTTTGAAATAATTGCAAATGGAGACTCACTCCCTGCTTCATCATGGCCTAACCAAAGTGCCCAGGGAATATTCTTAACAAAAATGTTCTGTGTAAATTTCCATGTTCTACGTGTCCACCAAGTCGTTTCAAGAAAAATCGGTGATCGATATAAAATTGACAAAATTAGGTATTAAAATAAGCTTTTTTACGACATGTTTTTGTCCTTTTTGTACATGCCACGAAAAATATCTATTTTTTACGAAACTTTGTGTGAGCACGTAGAATATGGAGATATACATACATATATTTTTTCTTAATTTTTTGATTTTAAATTTATTTTCTAAATAAAGGGATCATATGCACGTGGGATCAAAAATGCATTTTTGCAAATCTAAATATTATCGAGCAAATATAACTATAAACTAAATTGAGCTACAAGTTGCACTGAAGGCCAAACATTCAAACTAATTTACGAGCTGACTTACATATATGCCTATACATGTTCATCTTTTTTTTCATCTCATTTCTTATGCGATTACAGATGCTCGAATGTATCGGCCACCTCTTGCCTCTTTATCACCAGGTACTTAAGCCCCCTCTTATCGTCGGCGGCATCGATGGAGATAGTTGAGCCTTTACGGGCTTCTCCATTCACCAACATGTTTGTAAGAACGGTCGTCACATTTTTCTTGATCCATCTCTTTATAGGCCTTGCACCAAACACCTATAAGTGTCAGTGAATAAATCATTACCAGGACATAGAAACAACTACACATTAAGTCTATAATTTTCAAATAACATATGCATACATCATCGTGAGACTTTGACCGGATGATGTCCAAGGCAGTATCACTTGCAAATAGGGAGACACCCTTGTCAGCTACCGTGGCAATAACGGTCTTCATATGGATTCTCACGATATCCCTCAGTTCATCATGTGAAAGTGGGTCAAATGTCACAATTTCACTTAGTCTGTTGATAAATTCTCGCTTGAAGCATTTCTCAACCTGCACAAACAAGTATAAATGACAATAAGTGGATGAACATTGAGTACTTCACAAGGGGTAGTTTGGGATTCACGTACCTTTTTCATGAGAAGACCTCGTCTAGTTTTCTTGTCTTCTCCACCTATTCTAGTTGATAGGTTCTCTGCTCCGAAATTTGAGGTCATAATAATGATAGTATTCGAAAAATTGACATTTCTTCCTTTGCCATCAGTCAACATGCCGTCGCCGAGGAGTTGAATAAGAATCTTAATTATCGAGGGATTTGCCTTATCAACATCATAAAAAGGAATAACACTATGGGGTTGGCTCCTGACCTTCTCGGTGAGTTGTCCTTCTTCTTCATAACTTTATATTTTTTATTAAAAAAAAGTGAGACATGGTAATGAAGTGTCAAAAAGGAATAAAAGTGCAAAGGGTGTACAAACCAAACCTTCGAGGTCCTCCAATGAGACGTGACACAGAACCACTATCAACATATTCATATCAAAGCGAAGTAGTGTATTTTCATTGTCAAATAGCTTCTTGGCAAGTGCTTTAGCAAGCTCTGTCTTTCCAACACCAGCCGGACCCAAAAAGATAAAAGAGCCAATTGGCTGGTCAGACTGACACAAGCCAACCCTAGAACGTAGTATTTATTGTGCAACCAAATTAACCGCTTCATCTTGACCAACAACTCGCTCATGCAATTTGCATGCCAAGTGAATCAACTTGTCCTCCTCTTGATCAAGCGTGGTGATAGATATTTTAGTCCATCGGCTGACAACCTTCACATAACATTAGAACATTCGACACATAACACATTAAAATGATGAAAACTACAATTCCCAGGCATATATGTTTTAGTTACCTGTGCTACATGAGCTGCGCCAATAATTGTTACCTCCGTCTACGTGGGTTTAGTGTTCTCTTTTACATTTTTAATTACTTCATTTTGTTTACGTAAGTTTGCGGTAGTGCATGCCTCGTCGATCAGGTCAATAGCTTTATCGGGGAACTGGCGGCCTGACAAAAAGTCAGCTGGATCAGACGACAAACTGAATTACTAACTCTTGACGATTTGAGGAGCTTTATACCTGTGATATAACGGCCAGCCAGCCGTGCAGCAGCAACGAGAGTGTCGTCGTCAATTGTCAAGCCATGGTGCTCTTGGTACCGCTGTTTCAGCCCCTTGAGGATGGCAGTGGTCGCTTGCACGCTGGGCTCATCCACATCGACCTTCTGGAACCGCCGCTCGAGCGCGGCATCCTTCTCGATGTACTTGCTGTACTCTATAGAGGTGGTAGCCCCTATGCAACGGATGCGACCACGGGCCAAAGCCGGCTTGAGGATGTTGGCAGCATCGCCGGTGCCACCTCGCGCACCCGTGCTGACCATCATGTGCATCTCGTCGATGAAGAGGATGAGCTTGCCGCCCGAATCCTCCGCCTGCTTCACAGCATCCTTCAAGCGCTCCTCGAACATGCCTCGCCACTGTGTCCCGGCGATCATCGCCCCGAGGTCGAGCTCCGCCACGTACGCGTGCTCCGAGGAGAGCGTGGGGGACCGTCCCGGCAGCGATTCGCTGGGCGAGGCCCTCCACGATGACCGTCTTGCCGACTCCCGCGGCTCCGACGAGCGCGGCGCAATTCTTGGTCCGGCGGCAGAGTATGCAGATGACGCGGTCGATCTCGTCGCCGCGGCCGATCACCGGACCAGCGTCGCTGGCGTCCAAGGTCTTGAGGTTGGCGGTATTGGTTTTGGTGGAACGATGCTTACCCTTAGGGGCATCGGGTACGTGTTTATATAGGCGTAGGGAACAGCCCCCATACATGGCATACATGGTTTGTACGTGTACCACTGGTGGAAAAAGGGCCTATGGTCCCGGTTCATTTGGGCCATTGGTCCCGGTTGCCGAACCGGGATCCATTACTCGGGACCAATGCCGGTCCCGGTTCCAGCACGAACCGGGACCGATAGGTCTCCACGTGGACGCGCTGCGGGGCGAGGGGGCCTGAGTCATTGGTCCCGGTTCGTAGGACGAGCCGGGATCGTTGATCCAGGGTTTTTTTCCCATTTAGGGTTCAGGGTTTTATTTGGTGTGTTTTATATTCAATTTAATGGTATTATATATATACATCAATAATGAAGGAACCACACTATATATATATATATTACACATCATGGTCATGAATATATTATTCACCGTCTCATCCGTCGTGCTTGGTCGCTATTACAATCGGTAACTCACACAAATTTGATTTTACATCTTCTTTTTTACACTTCACCCTTCTAAATGAACCGGGTAATAGTATTCTCCTTTCGGATCTATGACTTGTTCTAATAAGAAACCGGCAATTTCCTCTTGAATTGCTTGCACGCGTTCCCGTGGTAGAAGACCGTCCCGCATCCGTTCGATCTAATTTAAAGAAGGGGATCAATATATATGAATGAAACTAAACACAGTTGATGGTAATAAAATAATGTTGAGATTATTGTTTATCGTACTTCAAGTTTTTTGATGTTTCGGTCTGCACCCTTCTCTTTGGTCGTCTGGCGAATGAACTCGCAGACATAGTATCCACATAAGTTATTCCCAGCTTCTTGCCTCAAGCACTTTACGAGAACGGAGTTCAATCAAAATAAGAATCAAGCATGATAATTGTATTGAAACTAGAATCAAAGAGATACGTGGATCTAGCAAGTAGTACTTACATTCAATGGTTTAAATGTAAGCTCTGGCTTCCAAACACCCCTAGTGTTGGCGGTGAACCGTTTCCAAGCCTTCTGGAGGCATTCCTGCATGTTCACCCAATTTCCTAAAGGTGTGCGTTTTGAGTCCATGACTTTGACTACTCCTTCGTCAACACTAATGATTAACAGAATAAAGTGGAAGCTGCACAGACATAATGAGTCAAATAGCTTAACATCGAGTAAAGCGAAAACAAAATGTGTACAAGACAGTAACACTCACTCGAAGTTGTAAGGAAATAGTATTTCCCTTCTGTTGCTGAAATACTTCAACGATTGTACCAAGTTATCCTCTGTCTCTTTGGGTTTTTTTTTGAGAGTATCTTCATGAACGAAATTGCAGTCAACGAACCCAAGGTCAAAGATTCCTCCTCGGTCGCATTCGAGAATCTTCATTCTGCATATATAATTAGTATAATGATGAGTAAGATTATACAAGCAACGAATGAGCTGAGCTAGAAAGACTTAATAATACTTACAGGCAATAGGCACTGACAATAGTTTTGTCGAGGGCGTCTTGTTGGTAAAACTGAAATAATTCTAGAAATTCCATCAGTAAGAAGCCATCTCCATGACCGTAATGGTGGTGTTTATATCCAGCATAGATCCAGTTTGTGGATTCAGCACAGGCTTGTATGTACCAGTTATGCAATCTCCGCATTTTTGTTGGTAGATCTTTGACTAACTCGGGTTTGACGAGAGGATCCCCATACCGGTATTTGTACGCTATTTGCTGGTACCCCTCGAACTCATCTAGACGGCTCATGTACTCAGCAATAGACAGTCCATATAACTTGGCCTTTTCTCCGTAGAGTTGAATAAACTCCGGATCAATGTTCGGATCATGCCGCTCCTGGGCTCTCCACTCATTGGTATCGTACACTTTGAGCGGTTCGATCGATTGATTTTTCTGTTGTCCGAGCTGGGCAACTTCTTTCCCGACTCTCCGCTCTTTTGCCTCAGCTGACTTGGTAATAGAGCGATTATAGTCAGGTGTGAGCGCTATGGGTTGGTGAAGCTGAATCTTAAGCGCGGCTGCTTTGGCTTTATCTTCTGCGGTGACCGGGAAGATCAATGGCTCCGTCGGCTTTGGATTTTTCTTGTTAGCCATGTCAGTCTTCCACTGTTGATAATGGGCATCTGCGGCCGTAGCAATTTCCTCATCTGTCTTCTCGTAAGGAAGCTTCTTCATATTCTGATGAGGTACTCTTGGGAGGGGCGATAGCTTACGTTTCGGTGATCGGAACGTGCTCTTGCTGCTGCTGGTGGTGCTGCCCCTCTTAGTATACTTCCGCTTTAGTCTCTGAGGCTCAGGGGACGGAGACGGCTGACGCGGCGGCGGAGACGGCTGAGGCGGCGGTGGAGACAGCTGCGGTGAGTGGTGAGGCGGTGAAGGCGACGGTTGCGCTGGAGAATGGTGAGGTGGCGGCGAAGGTGGACTGCTGCTATGAGGAGTGGGTGGCCTTGGCGGGACATAATTTGGAAGCACGATGTGCTCCTTTGGCCATACAATAGTCCCCCCTTTGGCTTCTCCTAGTTCAGTCAGGTCCCTATCTTCCCCTGCAGGGTGGTCCAGCTTCAGCTCCTCAAAATCTTGCTTGACATCATCCACCGTGACGACAGCGTACCCTTTTGGAATCGGTCTGCAATGCCAAGTTCCGTTAGGCGCAGTTGGTACGGCCATGCCGACCGCCGCTGTCACCCTTAAGTTCATAACTTGCACCTTTAGCTCACAAGCTGTGCTCTCCGTGATATCATCCACTGGGTAGCGTTTAGGAGGAGCCATCGTCAGTGCATCATCATCACCATCGTGGAGCTGGGTGGAAGCGACGCTGCTTTTCTTATTTGATAGGGCGTCGATACCATCGAATGCAGCTTCTACCATGTGCCGCTGAGATTGGCTGCTGATACCTTGCTGGCTAAGTCTGTCGAGTTGATCCTGCTGCCGCTTTAATGCTTCTTCTACATTACGCAGCCGGTCTGCAGCTGCCGCTTTCTCAGCTGCCTCCCTTTCCTTTCTCCTCTGATGACTTTTATCGGGATATCTCTTCATTTCCGCGGGGAAGGCAACCTTCCACGGCTTGGAGCCCGGTGTGCCTCGTGCTCGTCCGGTGTGTTCATCATTTTTGAGGGCTCGTGTGAGCTCGTCGTTCTCTCTATCGGGAACGAACCGTCCCGCTTCCACATCTTGTACTGCACTTCTAATATCTTCGATGGGCAGTAGGGGATGATCTTTGTGTTTCTGGGTATATATTGCCCTCCCTTCTTCGTCCAACGTGCCCCCATGGCCGTAAAACCAGTTTCTCGCCCGTGGTGTCCATGTTGTGGGCTCTGGTCTGATCCCGGCAGCAATATACTTGACCTCAAGTGCATCCCACTTAGGCATGCAACCGGCGTAGCCAGCAGACCCCATATTATGGTGGTACACTTTCTTAGCAGCGTTCTCTTGATTTATTCTCGACCTTTCCAAAGCTTTCTCCGATGTCTTGTACTTCACAAAATCAGCCCACTGGTGTCTTAACTTAGCATAGCCGGCTTGATTAAAATCCGGAGTCTTGTCTAACTTGACAAACTTAAGGTACAGTTTCTTCTTCCAGTTCTTGAATGCCTCGGCCATCTTGATCAGAGCAAACTTCTTTACTCTTTTAAGTAGCTCCTTATTTGCTTCCTTCTCCTCATCTGGATTCACATCTAGCCTCGGCAGGAGGAAATTAAGCATAAGCCTGTCAAAAAGCTTATCTTTGGCGACGTCGCCGACAAACAGGACTCCACCGCTGCTTGGCCGATTCCATTCTTGAACGATGATCGGGATGTGGTCCCTCACAAGAACTCCACATTGCTTGACAAATTTTTTTGCGACATCTTCAGGAGCTAGCGGTTGGCCGTCTACACCGACCACTTCGATCCTATAACTCACTTTGTTGTCCAACTTTTTGGTTGGGCCTCGTTTTGTTCTGACGGAACAAGTGCTCGATCCGGAGGGCTAAAATAAGAAAGAGTGTTAATATATGCATGTATATATATAGACAGTCGGGCATTACAAAAAAACATATATACACCTCGCCGGAGTTTCCGAGATTTAAGGTTCGGCCGGAGCCGTCGTCTTCTCCCTCGTCGGCTTCTCCCTCGTCGCCTTCTCCCTTGTCAGCTTCTCCCTCACCGGCTTCTCCCCCGTCCCAGGCTTCTACCTCACCGGAGTCGTCTCCTCGGTTGAGAGATTCATCTCCCTCACCGGAATCGTTCAGAAATGTCCTGGTGACATCAATATCTACATTTTCTCGGATCATTCCTTAGAGGAAGTATTCATCATCTTGACTTTTTTTATATGCTGGATCCATAGTTTCTGCAATATACCAACATTTGTTAGTTAGAATACACGCTATATATTCAAAATGCACGCTAAAACTAATTTTAACTAATTCTAATTCTAACTAACAAACTAACACTAACTTCTAACTAAGTACTAAGGGCATTCCTATTCGGCGCTTCAAGCGCCTGTTACGGGTGGACGCCTGAAGGCATGTTCTTGACCGGACAAAAATAATAGATTTTTATTTCTATTGGGCCAGCCCACTAAGATTTTAACGTCTGTGGGGGGTGCGCGTCAAATAGGAATTGCCCACAGCACCCAGCGGGCAAAAGAGGCCGAAAAAAACAGCACCAGCGGGCAAAAGAGGCCCAAAAAAACAGCACCGCGTCGGCCCGCGTCAGTGCGTCAGTACGTCTTCTCCAACGCGACGCCCGCGTCAGTGCCCGTCGCCTCGAGTCCCGCCGCGTCAGTGCTTTGGGCGCCCCGCCGTCGCCTTCAATGCCTGCCGCGGCATCAACGCCGGCGTGCCGATTGGGCTGCCGCTCGGTGGCATTCATTGCGGCCGCTGGACGCCCGGCCACTGGCCCCTTTAAAAGGAGGCCAACGGAGCCGCGGCCACCAGCCTCCATCGCCATAGCCAGCACAGCCGCCAGAGCCACCACATCCCGGCCACCACAGCAGCCATGGGGTTCTGGAAGAAGGGCAAGGGCAGCCACGACCACGAGGCCGGCGGGTCGCGCCGGTCTGGGCGCCGCCAGTCTCCTCCATGCCGCCAGTCTCCTCCACGCCGCGCCAGGACGGCCTCGCCACAGCGCCAGCGTGACCGCCGGTACATTCCGGTGAGTCACTGCCAGGCGCTGTACCAGTGCGGCCAGAGCGTGGACTGGCCGGACTGCAGCCTCCCCGGCGGGTGGCACCTCAACAGCCGGCGCGTGCCGGTCCCGCCGGTGCCGCGCTTCGGCCCGGAGCGGGTCGCCGAGATCCGCCGCCGGCGCGCACTGATGCCGGCGCGCCTCCGCGCCGATCCCGCCTTTGGCTACGATAGCCAATGGTGGGACAACTTCGGGCCGCGGGAGCACGACCCGGTGCGGCGGGCGGCCTTCCTAGGGGAGGTCGCCCCCAACCCCTACGCCGGCGTGTACATGCCGGAGCCGGGGCCAGAGCCGCCGCAGGCGGATCCCTTCATCGAGGAGATGGAGGAGGACGAGGAGGACGAGGAGGCGCCGCCGGAGGTGGGCGGCGACGACATCCCTGGCGAGGAGCCCAGGGACGACACCGACGACTTCGTCGGCTGCGTCGCCTACGGCATCCTCGACGCGATGGACCACGGTGAGGCGCCGCCACCCCCGCCACCGATGTCCGAGGAGGAGGAGCTCCGGGTCGCCGTCCTCGTCTCCGAGGAGGAGGAGAAGAGGCGGTGGGCCGGCATCGACATGGCGCTGGCCATGTCCGTGCACCAGCAGCACGGCCGGCCACCGTCGCCTCCTCCACAGCGTGCGGCGACTCCACCGCCGCCTCCTCCACCAGGCCCACCGCCGCCGCCACCGCGTGCGGCGACTCCACCGCCGCCTCCTCCACCAGGTCCTCCTCCACCGCCTGCTGCCAACTGGCCGTGGCCGCAGTCGCCCTACATCATCCTCCCCGACGAGGACGACGAGTAGGCCACGGCGAGGACGACGACGCCGACGCCCCTGTGCCCGCCCCGACGAGGGCTTTTTATTTTTATTTTTTATTTTTATTTTTCTATGTTTTTTTTAATTTCAATGTATTATATATATATAAGTAATGAAAAATTTGCCTACGGCAATTTAAATGCGAATTTTTTAAAAAAAAAGAAAAAATTGGCCGGCCGGGCTCACCGTCGAAGGGGGGCGGCGGCGCTGGGGGTGCGGGGCGGGCGCACGGGGCCGGGCGTCGCGGCGACGCTGGGGGGGGGGGCGGCGGCGCAGGCCACCTACAGAGAGAGAATGTGATGAGCGGCGGCGCGGGGGGAAAAGGGAGAGGTCGCGGCGGCGGCGGCGCTCACCGAGGACGGCGGCAGCGGCGGCGCTCTCCGAGGACGGCGGCAGGAAACTCGGACAGCCTGCCGGCGTGTTTTCGCTCCGCGCGCAAAAGTCCTTAGCAGTTTCGGCCGATTTGGGGGGAAGTGGGGGAGGAAGAAGGGCGAGTTATATTTGGAGGGGTCATTGGTCCCGGTTCGTGGCACCAACCGGGACCAATGACTCAACGGTCCCGGTTGATGCCACAAACCGGGACCAATGACCTGGGCGAGGGGCGCTGCTGAGCCGCCACGTGCCCATTAACGGTCCCGGTTGATGCCACAAACCGGGACCAATGTCCTGGGCGAGGGGCGCTGCTGAGCCGCCACGTGCCCATTGTTTTTCTGTTTTAACTTGCTGTTTTCATTTTAACAGGAAAAAACTTTCTTCTATTTAAAATTTGGAAAAACTTTCAACAGGAAAAGTGTTTCAATTTAAATAACTAATCTAAAACCATTTTCTGTTTTCAAAATTATGAATTCTAACTAAACAATTTTACTATTTTTAATAAAAAATGCACTAACACGTTTAAAACGGGCATAACAAATTCAAAAATGATCCAAACAATGTGAAACCTTCGCGTGGTGTCATATTATGTGTCATAGTTGCAAGGAAAAATATTGAACTTGGAAAATTGCAAACGTCATAAAAAATCCTTCACAAAATGACCTATCATGTTCGAGGTTTCATGGCATTTAGGTCAAACCACCAATGTTATGGCTAGAATCAGGGCATAGTTTATGATAATGTGCCCATATTGTGCACACATGTGCATCTTGGGATGGCTTACGATGTTGCAGGAGGAAGTTTTCGTTTTCGACGCACGAAATAGCCAATTTCCATTTTTGAGGTGCCGAAATTGGGGTGTTCTATGAAGGAACCACCAAATTAAAGTTTGGCATTGGCACAAACCCATTTTTCAAAAATACTAGACCACCTTAGATGGACCAATTCCCAACCGGTGTATCAGAAACCTTACCGTCCATCCCTCATGAAAAAGACAAATTCCTGCCGATTCGATAGGAGGGTGCCCAGATTTGTACTACAAGTACAGGATATAATGCTTGTGAATTTTTTCAAAAATCATTTATAGGTTCACAACATGCTATTTCACTAGAGATCTACTTCAAGTTTAGCGAGGCTCAGCCCCGGGCTAAGAAGCTTCAAGCCCGCCGCTTTGAATATAGTTTGAAACGGGCATAAGAAATTCAAAAATGATCCAAACAATGTGAAACCTTCGCGTGGTGTCATATTATGTGTCATAGTTGCAAGGAAAAATATTGAACTTGGAAAATTGCAAACATCATAAAAAATCCTTCACAAAATGACCTATCATGTTCGAGGTTTCATGGCATTTAGGTCAAACCACCAATGTTATGGCTAGAATCAGGGCATAGTTTATGATAATGTGCCCATATTGTGCACACGTGCATCTTGGAATGGCTTACGATGTTGCAGGAGAAAGTTTTCCTTATCCCACCGACAGTTTAGTTAGATGACACAAAAACCACCTTTAGTCCCGGTTGTACCCACCAGCCGGGACTAAAGGTTAGATAGTTTCCCGCGCCACTGCGTTCCCGCCTATTTTCTTCCCGCGCTTTCCACCTTTTCCCGCCTCCGTCTTCCCGCCATTTTTTCACTATATATATGTAGGCTTGGCCTCCATTTACATATCACATCTAGACTCATATCTGCAAACCTCATCACTCTCTCCCATGGCCTCCATCGTATCTCTAACCCCCAAGGAGGCGGAGGCGCTTTGCGCCTCAAACTACCCCTGCCCGCCGGGCTACCGCGTCCCCACCGGCTGGATGCTGAGCGTCGGAGGCATACCGGTCCCTCCTGTCCCTCTAGGTGTGGCGCGTCAGATGGCCATCACGAACCACTACTACTTCGAGCTCACGCCAGAGCAGCGGAGGAATCCCCAGTGGCATCCCGACTACAGCCCGACTTGGGACGCCTTCTTCATCAATCGGCGTGAGAGTGCGCTTGCCAGGCACGAGGAGGACGGCCCACCTTGTTCGAACTTCAACGAGGCCGGCCGTCGGCTGTGGTGGCGCGGCCGGACTCTCCAGAGCGTCATGGCCTACCGTGGCCCCCGCCTGTGCTACCCTCAGTCTCAGCCCACGCGTGCTCACCCGCCGAGGTTCGACTACCGCGACTCCGACGACTACGACGACTACAGTGGCGATGTTTATAGGGCTAGGCATGACTATGACTGAATCACTCCAATATTATGTGTCATAGCTGCATGGAAAAATATTGAACTTGGATAATTGCAAACATCATAAAAAATCATTCACAAAATGACATGTCATAGTTTTCATACATTACATAGATTTACATAGGGTTTAGGGTAATTCTCCTTCGTCGCGTATGTCGATCCCTTGCCTATGATCGCTTCTTAGGCCGTAACCATGGAGCATCTTCATTATTTAACGGGATGCAAGGGTCAGTTTTCACGGTGAAGGGCGGAATTTCTTCAAACTTATCATAATCTGCTGACATGTCTGTCTTGTCCTCGACTCCCGCGATGTTTCTTTTCCCTGAAAGAACTATGTGACGCCTGGGCTCATCGTCTGATGTATTCGTTTCCTTATTTTTCCTTTTTTTCCGGTCTGGAGGACATGTCCTTCACATAGAAAACCTGAGCCACATCATTGGCTAGGACGAATGGTTCGTCTCTGTAACCAAGATTCTTGAGATCCACTGTTGTCATTCCGTACAGCTGGTCCACCTTTACCCCTTCTCTATTCATGTTGACCCAACTGCACCGAAACAAAGGGACCTTAAAAGTAGGTCCATAGTCAAGTTCCCATATCTCCTCTATGTAACCATAGTATGTGTCCTTTTTCCCATTGTCACATGTTGCATCAAAGCGGACACCACTATTTTGGTTAGTGCTCTTTTTATCTTGGGAGATCGTGTAAAATGTATTCCCATTTATCTCGTACCCTTGGAAAGTCAATACAGTCGCAGATGGTGTCGCGGCCAACAAGTAGAGCTGATCTCCAATAGTGGTGTCATTTATGAGATGTAATTGCAACCAAGTGCCAAAAGTCTCCATGTGATTTTCTTTAATCCAGTAGTCATCCTTCCCCGGGAACTTAGAGCGTACAACATTCATGTGTTCCTTGATATACGGAGCCACGAAGGTAGAGCTTTGTAAAACTGTGTAGTGTGCTTGATTCAAAGAATGCCCGTCCCTAAATATCATTGCTTTCTTTCCTAGCGTGCCTTTTCCACTTAGTCTCCCCTCATACCGTGATTCAGGAACACCAATCGGCTTAAGGTCAGGAAGAAAGTCAACACAGAACCCAATGACCTCCTCTGTTCCATAGCCCTTGGAGATGCTTCCTTCTGGCCTTGCACGATTACGAACATATTTCTTTAAGACTCCCATGAACCTCTCGAAGGGGAACATATTGTGCAGAAATACAGGACCGAGAATGGAAATCTCATCAACTAGGTGAACTAAGAGATGCGTCATAATATTGAAGAAGGACGGGGGGAACACCAACTCAAAACTGACAAGACATTGGACCACATCCTTTTGCAGCCTTTCTAGACTTTCTCGATCGATCACCTTCTGAGATATTGCATTGAGGAATGCACATAGCTTCACAATGGGTACTCGAACATTTTCCGGTAGAAGCCCCCTCAATGCAACCGGAAGCAACTGCGTCATAATCACGTGACAATCATGAGACTTCAGGTTCTGGAATTTTTTCTCTGCCATATTTATTATTCCCTTTATATTAGACGAGAACCCAGCCGGGACCTTGATACTATTCAGGCATTCAAAAAAGATTTCCTTCTCTGCTTTGGTAAGAGCGTAGCTGCTTAAGTATTGACGGCCTTTATCAGTATGCTTGTTGTATGGGTCTTTGATACGTTGCTGGTCCTCCCGTGCTTCTGGTGTATCTTTTGTCTTCCCATACACGCCTAGGAAGCCTAGCAGGTTCACGCAAAGATTCTTCGTCACGTGCATCACATCGATTGAAGAACGGACCTCTAGGTCTTTCCAATACTCAAGCTCCCAAAATATAGATTTCTTCTTCCACATGGCCGTGTGTCCGGTAATGGGGTCTTTCGAAACAGATTGACCGCCAGAACCCTTTCCAAATATTACTTCTAGGTCCTTCACCATACCAAATACATCAGCACCTTTAGGGAGCTTAGGCTTCTTCCGGTGATCTGCCTCACCGTTGAAATGCTTGCCTTTTTTTCTTACTTGATGATTGGTCGGAAGAAATTTACGACACTCCAGGTACACAACCTTCTTACATTTATCCAAATATGTACCTTTAGTCTTATCTAAACAGTGCGTGCATGCATTGTATCCCTTGTTTGACTGTCCTGAAATATTACTAAGAGCAGGCCAATCATTGATGGTTACGAACAGCAACGCTCGTAGGTCAAATGGCTCCTGTTTGTGCTCATCCCACACCTTTACACCTGGTTCTGCCCACAGCTGCAATAGTTCATCGACTAATGGCCTTAGATACACATCAATGTCGTTGCCGGGTTGCTTCGGTCCTTGGATGAGCACTGGCATCATAATGAACTTCCGCTTCATGCACAACCAAGGAGGAAGGTTGTAGATACATAGAGTCACGGGCCAGGTGCTGTGACTGCAGCTCTGCTCCCCAAAAGGATTCATGCCGTCTGTACTTAGACCAAACCATAAGTTCCTCGCATCACCTGCAAAGTTTGAGTACTTTCTCTCGATGTTTCTCCACTGCGACCCATCGGCGGGGTGTCTCAGTTTCCCGTCTTTCTTACGCTCTTCTTTGTGCCATCGCAACAACCTAGCATGCTCTTTGTTTCTGAACAGACGTTTCAACCGTGGTATTATAGGAGCATACCACATAACCTTAGCAGGAACCTTCTTCCTGGGGGGCTCGTCATCACCCTCAACATCACCAGGGTCATCTTGTCTGATCTTGTACCGACATGCAGTGCATACCGGACATTTATCCATATTCTCATACTTCTCACCACGGTATAAGATACAGTCATTAATGCATGCATGTATCTTCTCCACATCTAATCCTAGAGGGCAGATAGTCTTCTTTGCTTCGTACGTTGTCTCGGGCAGCTCATTATCCTTTGGAAGCTTTGGCTTTATTATTTTCAGTAACTTCTCAAATCCCTTGTCAGATAAACCAGCCTCTGCCTTCCATTTCAGCAATTCAAGTGTGGTACCGAGCTTTGTGCTGCCATCTTTGCAATTTGGGTATAATAACTTTTTGTGATCGTTTTGCATGGCCTCCAACTTCAGCTTCTCCCTTTCTGTATCGCATTGTTGCTTTGCATCAGAAATGACCCGACCAAGACCATCACCGGGCTCATCCGATGCCCGTTGTTCTTCTTCATTGCCGCCTCCCTCTTCTTCATTGTCTTCCATTGCAGTATCACCGTATTCTTCAGGATAGCTGTCATCATCCTCTTCTTCATTTTCTTCCAGCCTAACCCCTCTTTCTCCGTGCATGGCCCAACAATAATATCCGGGCATGAAACCTCTCCGAAGCAGATGGCTTTGAAGGATTCTCGGGGCAGAGTGCTCCGTCAAATTTCGACAGTCGATGCAGGGACAAGGCATAAAATTATCCACTTTGTTTGCCTTAGCCACATCGATAAATTTATGCAGGCCTGCAATAAAATTAGAATCGCGTCGGTCGCCGTACATCCATCGCATCCGCGCATCGATCTGCGTTATAATAATTAACTATTATAATAACATCATGAATAGTGAAATGACCACCCACATGGACACATATGCAAGATTTTTATATCAGTTACAGATGAAGAAGATAAGGTTGCTAACCTCGGCGGAGGATACCGTGTTGTGCGAACTTAAATGTGGCATGGACATTTCGTCGAACACCTTGTGTGCAATCAAAGGAAAAAAAAGCTAGCACCCACACCACACACACAATTCAGCAAATTTTTGTGGCAAAGGGCAAAGGGCTGGGTATCAATTTATAGCCAGGGGAGGGTCTTTGATCCCGGTTCATGCCATGAACCGGGACCAATGACCCGCATAGAGGCACGTGTCATGCTGGGGAGGCCTTGGTCCCGGTTAATGCCACAAACCGGGACCGATACCCCGAAATGAACCGGGACTAATCTCCAGGCGGCATGGACCGGGACCAATAAGTGTCATTGGTCCCCAATGGCCAGCCGAACCGGGACAGATGACATTTGGGTGCTGGACCAAAGACCCTTTTTCTACTAGTGTACGTGTCGGAGTACTACTCCGTACACGTACCATACCGGTACATACTCTAACATCCCCCCTTAATCTAAACCACGAGAGAGGTTTAGATTACGAAGAAATTCGTGAAAGGGTTTTACAGCAAGCGGTTTTGTAAATCCATCAGCTAACTGATCCTTAGTAGATATAAACTTGATGTCAAGACGATTGTCAGCAACACGCTCACGGACAAAATGATAGTCAATCTCAATGTGTTTAGTCCTGGCATGAAACACTGGATTGGCAGATAAAAATGTAGCTTCCAGATTATCACACCAGAGACGAGGTCTCTCACGTAGTCGCACACCAAGTTCACGAAGAATTGCTTCAACCCAAATCAACTCTGTAGTAGCATTAGCTAGTGCTTTATATTCAGCTTCAGTACTAGAGCGAGAAACAGTAGCTTGCTTTCTGGCAGTCCAGGACACCAGATTAGGACCAAAAAAGATAGCAAAACCTCCAGTGGAACGGCGATCCTCAAGACAGCCAGCCCAATCAGCATCAGAAAAAGCACTTAGAAGGGTAGAAGGAGACCTCTGAAACGTGATACCAAGCGAAGATGTATCCTTGACATACCGAAGAATGCGTTTGGCAGCAGTCCAATGAGCAGTAGTGGGAGCATGGAGATATTGACAGACTTTATTAACCGAGAACGACAAGTCTGGCCGTGTAAGAGTAAGATACTGAAGTGCACCTACAATGCTGCGATACTGAGAACTATCATCAGGACCAAGGGGAGTACCGTCATGCAGAGATAATGGCTCAGAGGCAGACAACGGAGTGGGAGCAGGCTTGCAGTCGCGCATACCAACATGAGTAAGCAGATCATGAGCATATTTTTCCTGAGTAAGAAGCAACCCATCATGAAGACGACGAACTTCAATTCCAAGAAAGTAATGAAGGTCACCTAAATCTTTGATAGCAAAGTGAGCAGCAAGACTTTTGAGCAGAACTGATATAGCATCATTGGAGGAGCTGGTGACTATAGTATCATCAACATAAACAAGGACAAAAATTGTAACTCCAGATTTATCATAGAGAAACAAGGAAGTGTCACCCTTCGAAGGAATAAAACCAAACTCTTGCAATTTTGCACTTAGCCGAGAATACCATGCACGAGGAGCCTGTTTCAAACCATAAAGAGCTTTATCAAGTCTGCATAGATATCGAGGAGCAGCAGGATTTTCAAAACCAGGTGGCTGTTTCATATAGACCTCCTCTTCCAGAACACCATGAAGAAACGCGTTCTTGACATCTAGTTGCCGAAGACTCCAACCACGGGAGACAGCGAGAGACAAAACAATTCTGATAGTGGCTATCTTGACAACAGGACTGAATGTGTCTTCATAGTCAATCCCATAACGCTGTTTGAACCCTTTTGCAACTAACCGAGCTTTGTAACGATCAATAGTACCATCAGAACGGCGTTTGATACGATAGACCCACTTGCAATCAATAACATTTTTGTTTGAGCTGGGAGGAACAAGTGTCCAAGTCTTGTTTGACATAAGAGCATCATACTCATCTTGCATAGCAGAACGCCAATTAGGGTCATGAAGAGCATCAGGCAAATTACGTGGTTCTCCTGTAGAGGAAAGCATGCCATATCGTACAGTACCATCAGTATACTTTTTAGGTTGACGGATACCTTGTTGTAAACGAGTGCGAGGGCCTGGTGGCGACGGTGGCGGTGCAAGTGAAGAAGCACCGGAAGTGGCCGCAGAAGATCCGGCAGAAGACGGCGTTGACCCACTTGAGCCCGCAGAAGATCCTGGGCTGGCAGGATCCGGTGCAGCGATCCCAAGGGCGGGAGCCGGAGCAGCGTGGCCGAGGGCGGGAACCTGGGCAGCATGACCGAGGGCGGGATCTGCTGCCGCACCACGCGCGCCACGCGGAGAGCCCGGAGTGGAGGCGGGCGACGACGCCGGAGACAAGCGCGCGGACCGCTGCATGGGCGCGGAGACCGAAGCGGGCGCATCAGCCTCGGGATTGGAGCGGTCAGAGGAATGTTCCTCAGAATCTTCTGAAGGAAATATGCCCTAGAGGCAATAATAATATTGTTATTATCATATTTCTTGTTCATGATAATGTTTATACTCCATGCTATAATTGTATTAAGCGGAAACATTAATACTTGTGTGGTTTATGAACAACACCGTGTCCCTAGTACGCCTCTACTAGACTAGCTCATTGATTAATGATGGTTAAGGTTTCCTAACCATAGACATGAGTTGTCAATTAATAATGAGATCATATCATTAGGAGAATGATGTGATGGACAGACCCAAATAAAGCAGAGCAATTAGATCGTGTCATCGTGTTCATCTTTGCGAAGCTTTTCTTATGTCATGTATTGTATTCCTTAGACCATGAGATAATACAACTCCCTAGTATCGGAAGAAAGCTTTGAGGTCATCAAACGTCATCCTATGTGAGGGTGATAATAAAGGTGTCTCTCAGGTGATCGGAAAGTATTTGTTGGGTTGTATGTATCGAGATGGAATTTGTCCCTCCCAAGTCGGAGAGATATACTTCGGGCCCACTCGGTAATCGATATCAACACCGCTTGCAAGCATGTGGTTAAGGAGTTAATCACGAAGTGATATCGGATTACGGAACGAGTAAAGTACTTGCTGTGAACGAGATTGAACTAGGTATGGCGATACCGACGATCAAATCTCGGGCGAGTAAAATATCGTGTGACGAAGGGAATACATATACGGGATTAATTGAATCCTGACATCGTGGTTCATCCGATATGATCATCGATGAATATGTGGGAGTCAATATGGGTTTCCAGATCCCGCTATTGATTATTGATAGAAGATCATGTCTGCATATTCTCGAACCCGTAGGGTCACACACTTAACGTGCATCGACGCTAGGATAAAATGGATAATTGGTTTATGAGTTTTAGTTCGGAGTCTCGGATGAGATCCAGGACGTCACGAGAGGTTCCGGAATGGTCCGGAGAATAAGATTCATATAAAGGAAAGCAGTTTTTGGATTCCGGAAAGGTTTCGGAGTTTATCGGTATTGTACCGGAAGGTTCTAGAAGGTTCCGGAGTGGGACCAACGTGGGCCCACTTGACGGAGGCCTGCGTGGGCCTAAGGGGAAGTGCCCTGGCCGCCTTGGGCCAGGTGCACAAGGCCCCTAAGGCCCAGCCGGCCAAGCCCAAGGGGAAACCCTAAAGGAATCTTCAAATAAGGAAGGGGGGGAAACTTGCCCCCCACTCTTCCTTATCCAAGTCGGCTAGGGATTGGAGGAGGGACCAAGCTGGCCGCCCAGCCCCCCATATAAGGGGGGCAGGGGCGCAGCCCTCCCTCACCCCAAGACCCAAACCCTAGCCGCCCCTGCTGCCCTCCCTCTCTCTCTCTCGCGACTGCGCGTAGGCGAAGCCCTGCCGCAGAAACTCTCCACCATAAGCACCACGCCGTCGTGCTGCTGATCCAATCTATCTCTCCACCATACTTGCTGGACCAAGGAAGGTGGAGACGTCGCTGCACCGCACGTGTGCAACTCTCGGAGGCGCCGCCACTTGCGGCGTAGGATCGGATCGGATCGCGAGGAGGAGACGGCGAGTACGACTACGTCAACCACGTTCTCTTGAACGTTACCGCTGTGCGATATCTTCAAGGGTATGAAGATCTCATCTACCTCTCTCGTTGATTACATCTCCTAGATTAGATCTTGGCTTTCTTGTTCGCATCCGTAGGAAATTTTTTGATTTACTATGCTGCGAAACCCTTCAGTGGTATCAGAGCTAGATCTATGCGTAGATGTGTTTCACGAGTAGAACGCAACATGCTTGTTGCGGGCGTTGATGTTTTCTGTTGCAAACCTCTTGTTGTGTATCTCTTATGGCGCGGTATAGTGAGATCGAAGCGGTCCAGGCCAACTTTACGCGACCGCGTTCGCGAGACCGGCTCCGCACTTGACGTGTGGCTTGTTCCACACATGCGGCTGGTGGATGCCAGTTTCTCTCACTATAGTAGTCATGGGACTTACATCGGATGTTAGCAACCATAATATCACCGTTGTGGCTTTTCGTAGGTAAGAATCGTTCTTAGCTTGCTACTCCCATAAGCCACGTAAAACATGCAACAACAAAGTAGAGGCGTCTAACTTGTTTTTGCAGGGAGTGTTTTGTGATATGGTATGGCCACAAGATGTGATGTGATATATGTGATGTATGCGATGATCATGTTTTGTAATCTTTCACGACTTGCATGTCGATGAGTTAACAACCGGCAGGAGCCATATGGTTGTCTTTATAATTGTGTATGACCTGCGTGTCAACTTCTTATACGCCATGTAATAGCTTTACTTTATCGCTAAGTAGTTAGCAATAGTTGTAGTTGCTATTCGTGGTGGAGGCAATCATGGTGGAATGATGGAGATCATGCCGGTGCGCACAAGATGGAGATCATGGCGCGGAGATTGGCTATACCATGTCACATAAAATTATATGCATGTGATGTTTATCCTTTTATGTATCTTATTATGCTTAGATCGCGACGGTAGCATTATAAGATGATTCCTCACTTAAAGATCAAGATAAAATTGTGTTCTCCCCTCGTATGCGCCGTTGCGAAAGTTCGTCGTGTTCAAGCATCTCGTGATGATCGGGTGCTATAAACTCTACGTTCACATACAACGGGTGCAAGCCAGTATTTGCACATGCGGAGATACTTGGGTTTGACTTGACGAGCCTAGCATGTACAGACATGGCCTCGGAACACACGGACCGAAAGGTCAAGCATGAGTCATATGGATGATATGATCAACATGTTGATGTTCACCATTAAAGCTACATCATTCACGTGATGATCGGTCTCGGTGTAGTGAATTTGGATCATGCTTCACTAAACAACTTTGAGGGATGTTGAATTTAGTGGGAGTTCATTAGTAATTTGATTAACTTGAACTAATTATCTTGAACTAAATCTTGTTGTATTTGCATAAGTCGTTGTAGTCTTTGGCACCGTTTCCCACCGACACTTAGCTTAAATTAAGTTAAAAGAAACTATAGAATTCTGGATAATCTTTTTTGGTCTAGTGCCGTTTAGTTAGAATGTCAAGACTAAAGATTAAGTCCTATTGCAAACTTTAGCAAATCTTGCTTGCTTCATACGATTTAATAAATTGTATTAATCTAAGAGCAACGATTCAAGTTTAGTATCTAAAGATCATATGTTTGCCTTCATGATAAATTGATCTTCAAAATTGTTTGAGAATCAAAGTGATCATCGAGCTGAAAGAATTGTTTCAGAAACAAATAAGAAGTGAAAGATATTTGATATCTAAAACTTTGATTGTTTGCAAAATGATGAAGTATAATTTAGTAAAAGAACATATGCTCATATTGTATGACTATGTGCGAAGATTGAAGATGCTAGGCATCCCGATCACCCAAAAGTTTGGGAACTAATATTATACTTGCATTCATCCTTATAAGCTATAGTAGTTTCATCATGAAAGATGTCATGATAGGATGAATGAAAAGGTATTGGCTAAATGGTTTTGCTATACCAAAAGAATACTAAAGAATGGAATCTGGAAGAATACCAATCATATGATGATGGCGATCCACTTCAAAGTGCAAAATCCAAGGCTATTAGTATTTGACTAGCATCCTTTGGACTATGTGTCAAATGATTGATGCCACTATTGATGTCGATAAATTCTTCTAAATAGAGAGGAAATGCTAAATAGGATCTGCAAAATATTTGGTAGAAAAGTAAAAGACTGGAAAATTCCATCTCAGGTATATAAATGATATACATGTTATAGATGTATTCTTTGCTAGTACATAATTCTTGGGTATTGGATACTAGATTGTTGGTATGAAATGTCATACAAAGCAATAATACAAGAACTATGATGGCCTAAGTAACTAGTAAAAGAATATGGTAATGATGCATGTCGAGATACAAATAAAAGTGTTATTGTGCTTCTCGTCGACATCAAACCTAGCCTTCAAGATATTTTATGAACTTAATAATTGTTATTTTGTTCTGGTATTATGAGAGCAATGGTTGTTCAAATTATTACCGTCTTCCATAATCGATGGATAGATTATTATTATCTTGTTGGTGAAATAGACATTTATAACACTGATGCTAAAGGTTGCAAGACAAAACAAATTTCACTTATATGTGACACCGCCGTTTAAGTCATATTGGAAACAAAACATGAAAGAAATTCTATATTGATAGATTTTCGAGTCATTTGATTTTGAATTGATTGACGCTTGTGAAACTTTTCCTAAAGATGATTAAACTCCGTTCATGGGCCATGGACAGAACAAGTGACTAACTAAATGGCGATCATACATGTTGATGTATGTAGTCCATGGTGTGAAGTCAATCATGGTGTATTTTCTATTTCATCAATGACTCGAATAGATGTATGGTATATCTGCTTGATGAGATAGAAGTATGAAACAATTGAAATTGTTCAGTTTATGAAGTGAAAATTGTTGTAACAAGAATATTCAAATAGCATGATTAGATCATAAAGAAGAATATTTGAGTTACAAGTTTAGCAAACATCTAAGAGTTAGAGGAATTGTTCCACAAACTTGCATCATGATAGACACCATATGAGTATGGAGTTTTTGATGGATATAATCAAACCTTGTTTGACATGGTTAGATCAATGATGAAATAAACTACCAATATAATTTGTGGATTATGCTTTAAAGACTACCGCTTTTCACTAAATAGAGCACCATCATAATCCGCTGAAATGACACCATACAAGTTATAGTTGTCTTTTCTTGAATTTTGGTATGCAAGGCATATGTGTAAAATGTTTACAACCAAAATTGGATTAGTAAGTTTTTGTAGGTTATCCCAAAGAAAGTCGATGGGTATTCCTTCTACTATGAACCCAAACACATAGTGATTGTCACTAAAAGAAGTGAATTTCTTATGAAGGAGTTTTTCGCGAAAGGTTTAAGTGGGAGGAAGATAGAACTTGATGAGGTTATTGAATCTGAGCAAGATAATCAGAGTAGCGCAGCACCAGAAAAATGTTCTGGAAGCGGCAACTACATTCATAGCTCACGCGTCTACAATATGTTGTAGTCACGACATCGAAGTTCCTATTTAACCAAGTTGGTCGTAATCAAATAGCAAGATTTGAGGACGAGATATTATTAGATAATAGTAACCAACAATATACAAAGAAGCAATGATGGGCCCTGACTTCGTCATATGAATTATTCTAGCAACAATTACATATTGAGATATGATAGTTGAATAAACGAAACAACGTTCCTCTACTGGAATGCACACCAAGGACGTGTATCTGACACGACCCAATGGGTTTTGTTGATTCAAAGGTTGCTAGATATGTATGCAAACTTCTATGGTAGAAGAAAGCATAGCGAAGTTGGAATCTTCAATGATGAAAATGTTAAAGTGTTAATTTCATCAAGATATTTGAAGATGCTTGTATTACAAGAAAGTAAGTGGGAGCGCTAAGACATATTTCTAATGCTTTATGTAGATGACATATCGTTCATTAGAAATTATGTGTTTTTCTTGATATTGTTAAGTTTTCATTAAAATTAGTTTTTGATGAAAGACTTAGGTAAAACCAGAATATTAAGCATCAATGTCTATACAGATAGATTGAGGCGTTAATATAGTTTTGCCAGAGTACATAGATGAAATATTGAATTTGTTCAATATGGAAACAATAAGAATGGTTCTTGTTGCATGGAAGAGGTTGGAGCAAGAATCAATTGTTTTGACACTTGATGAGTGAAACCACAAGAATGATTTTATCAATCTTGTATACCATGATATGTAGATCCAGATGTGTCCAATGCTCTAAAGGTTATAGCATTTATATGATGATCGTTGGACAATAGTAAAGATATTCTTATGCACTTTTGAAGAAGTAAGAATATGTTCTGTATGCAGAAGTGACAAATGGTTCATTGCAATGAGTTACATTGGCTTTGTCACACATACAAGTAAAATTTTATCTCAATTTTAAGCTATTTGTTTTGAGTTAGAAGGTGGCATAATAAGATGGAAGAAAGTTCCATGATAACTTGGATGAGTTCCAATGTTAATATTGTGGCGGACACTGCAACGAGGGCTAAGTATATAATCGCTTTAGAAGTGGCATAAAAGATGCAAAGTAGATAGTGATAATCCAACTTTTTATGGCACTGTCGTCTAGGTCATATTGGCGTTAAACGCATGAAGAAACTCCATTCTGATGGATTTTTGGAGTCTCTTGATTTTGAATCATTTGACACGTGCAAGCCATGCCTCATGGGCAAGATGATCAAATAAACCCGTTCTCCAGAATAATGGAGCGAGCAACGGACTTATTGGAAATCATACATACCGATGTGTGCAGACCAATGAGTATTTCGACGAACGGTGGATATCGCTATTTTTCTAAGTGTGCTAGTACTATGTAGTTCTATTGTATGACAATAGTGACAACATAGTCTCGGCTAAGATACAAAAGTCTCACCAGAAGACTAAGTTTATACGATGCCATCTCATAGAAGATGAGAAATGCGTGCTGACGCAAAATAATATGCAAATACAAACGGACCTGAAAGTGTCAGACCCGTAGATAAGGTTTACCACGTGCAAGGCGTATGAATAACACCGGAATGCCATAGGTGTTAAAGGCGCAAGTATGACTAGATTATTGACTCTAGTGCAAGTGGGAGACTGAAGGAAATATGCCCTAGAGGCAATAATAATATTGTTATTATCATATTTCTTGTTCATGATAATGTTTATACTCCATGCTATAATTGTATTAAGCGGAAACATTAATACTTGTGTGGTTTATGAACAACACCGTGTCCCTAGTACGCCTCTACTAGACTAGCTCATTGATTAATGATGGTTAAGGTTTCCTAACCATAGACATGAGTTGTCAATTAATAATGAGATCATATCATTAGGAGAATGATGTGATGGACAGACCCAAATAAAGCAGAGCAATTAGATCGTGTCATCGTGTTCATCTTTGCGAAGCTTTTCTTATGTCATGTATTGTATTCCTTAGACCATGAGATAATACAACTCCCTAGTATCGGAAGAAAGCTTTGAGGTCATCAAACGTCATCCTATGTGAGGGTGATAATAAAGGTGTCTCTCAGGTGATCGGAAAGTATTTGTTGGGTTGTATGTATCGAGATGGAATTTGTCCCTCCCAAGTCGGAGAGATATACTTCGGGCCCACTCGGTAATCGATATCAACACCGCTTGCAAGCATGTGGTTAAGGAGTTAATCACGAAGTGATATCGGATTACGGAACGAGTAAAGTACTTGCTGTGAACGAGATTGAACTAGGTATGGCGATACCGACGATCAAATCTCGGGCGAGTAAAATATCGTGTGACGAAGGGAATACATATACGGGATTAATTGAATCCTGACATCGTGGTTCATCCGATATGATCATCGATGAATATGTGGGAGTCAATATGGGTTTCCAGATCCCGCTATTGATTATTGATAGAAGATCATGTCTGCATATTCTCGAACCCGTAGGGTCACACACTTAACGTGCATCGACGCTAGGATAAAATGGATAATTGGTTTATGAGTTTTAGTTCGGAGTCTCGGATGAGATCCAGGACGTCACGAGAGGTTCCGGAATGGTCCGGAGAATAAGATTCATATAAAGGAAAGCAGTTTTTGGATTCCGGAAAGGTTTCGGAGTTTATCGGTATTGTACCGGAAGGTTCTAGAAGGTTCCGGAGTGGGACCAACGTGGGCCCACTTGACGGAGGCCTGCGTGGGCCTAAGGGGAAGTGCCCTGGCCGCCTTGGGCCAGGTGCACAAGGCCCCTAAGGCCCAGCCGGCCAAGCCCAAGGGGAAACCCTAAAGGAATCTTCAAATAAGGAAGGGGGGGAAACTTGCCCCCCACTCTTCCTTATCCAAGTCGGCTAGGGATTGGAGGAGGGACCAAGCTGGCCGCCCAGCCCCCCATATAAGGGGGGGCAGGGGCGCAGCCCTCCCTCACCCCAAGACCCAAACCCTAGCCGCCCCTGCTGCCCTCCCTCTCTCTCTCTCGCGACTGCGCGTAGGCGAAGCCCTGCCGCAGAAACTCTCCACCATAAGCACCACGCCGTCGTGCTGCTGATCCAATCTATCTCTCCACCATACTTGCTGGACCAAGGAAGGTGGAGACGTCGCTGCACCGCACGTGTGCAACTCTCGGAGGCGCCGCCACTTGCGGCGTAGGATCGGATCGGATCGCGAGGAGGAGACGGCGAGTACGACTACGTCAACCATGTTCTCTTGAACGTTACCGCTGTGCGATATCTTCAAGGGTATGAAGATCTCATCTACCTCTCTCGTTGATTACATCTCCTAGATTAGATCTTGGCTTTCTTGTTCGCATCCGTAGGAAATTTTTTGATTTACTATGCTGCGAAACCCTTCATCTTCATCGATTGCAGCACCAGTTTTGTCACTTTGCGTATGAAGTTCAGTATATGATTCAGAAGGCATGGAAGCACCATTTTGAGCAAAATTTTCACCAGGGCCTGCAGCAATCTGTGGAGTAACAACAGGAACATACATAGGCACAATAGTAGTCATAGGATCATTAGCAGTTTGTGCAACCTCATTTGAATTTGATGATGGAAGTAAAAGAATTTCCTTTTTGAGAAGAGCACCAGCATTTGGATGAAGTTCTTGAAAAGGAAAAATATTTTCATCAAAGACTACATCACGAGATATGTAGACACGACCAGTGGAAACATCTAGACATTTGACTCCTTTGTGAAGAGGACTATAGCCAAGGAAAACACACCGTTTGGAACGAAAAGCAAGCTTTCTAGTGTTGTAAGGACGAAGATTAGGCCAGCAAGCACAGCCAAAAGTTCGAAGAGCATCATAGTTTGGTGTGAGTTTGAGAAGACGCTCAGTAGGAGATTCAAGATTGATGAGTTTGCTAGGAAGCAGATTGATGAGAAAAGTGGCAGTGAGAAAAGCTTCATCCCAATATTTGAGAGGCATAGAGGCATTGGCAAGCAAAGCAAGTCCAACGTCAACAATATGGCGATGTTTTCTTTCAGCAGAACCATTTTGTTGATGGGCATGAGGACAGGAAACATGATGCGTTATGCCAGCTTGCTGAAAAAAGGTATTGAGTTTCTCATACTCACCTCCCCAATCTGTTTGCATGGTGACAATTTTAGAATCAAATTTGCGTTCAACATATTTTTGCCAATTAAGAAAAGCTTGATAAACATCAGAACGCTTTTTAAGCAAGTAGATCCAAACAAACTTACTATAGTCATCAATGAAGCTTACATAATACGCATGTTTTCCAACAGAAGTGGGTGCAGGACCCCATACATTAGAAAAAACTTGCTCAAAAGGAACAGTGGATCTACTAGTGGAGATGGGATATGGCAACTGATGACTCTTGGCAAGTTGACAAGAATCACAAACATAAGGGGTAACTTCTGGAGTGTAAGCTATTTTATTCTTTCTAAGTACTTGTTGAACGACAAACGAAGAAGGATGTCCTAAACGGCGATGCCATGTAGATGATGACGGCTTTATTGTGATGAAGGCGTGCTTGGAGGATGCAGTGGAGATGGGCATCAAGGGATAAAGTCCTCCATAGCAGGGGCCTCTAAACAGAATTCGTCGTGTTGCTTGGTCCTTGATCAAAAAGAAGAAAGGATGGAATTCAATAAAGACATGATTATCAAGAGTAAACCGATGAACAGATAAAAGGCTCTTAGAAGCACTCGGAACATGAAGGATATCATGAAGATGAAAAGAATTATGAGAGGTGCGCAAAACTGAATGACCAATGTTACTAATGTGCATACCTGAGCCTTCAGCAGTGCGAACACGATCTTGTCCATTGTACTTGTCATGAGTGTGAAGCTTGTCTAGTTCACTGGTAATGTGGTCAGTAGCCCCAGTATCATAGTACCAATTTGAGTCTACACCAGTGAAGTTTGCATCTTTATTTCCACGATCTCCATCACCACGAGGAGTATCACCATAGCGCCACCAACAGTCACGAGCAGGGTGCCCATGAATAAAGCAAATCTGACAAGTAGTGTTGACATACGGAGTAGGTTGACGATCACGCCGTCCACGCCTATCACCATCACGTTTGTCATCATCATAGCGACGACGACGATCATCATCATAACGACGAGGGCGGTCATCATCATATCTTCTCCCTTGATAGCCACCACCATCACGGCGGCCTTGCTCATCACGACGTTCACGGTATTCACGACGGTCACGGTAATCATGCTGACGGCCACGATCATCAAAGCGATCACGCTGATCGCCACGAGCCCGATCATCAAAGCGTGGACGCTCATCATACTGCTGTTGGCGAGGTCGATCATCCTGACGCTGACGATCAGAACCACGCGGAGGAGCACCACCACGGCGTGCCACGTTAGCTGAGGATGTAAAACCCTCTTCAGGTTGATTCATGCGATCATAATCTTGAACTTGAGTAAGCAGATCATCAAGAGTTGTGCCAGGGTTGGCATTGACAGCAGTACAAAGAGTGTTGTAGTGACTACCAAGACCCTTGAGAACATACCAGATCAGCTCGTCAGGATCAAGAGGCTTTCCTGCAGTAGTGAGTTCAGAAGCAATAGACTTCATCTTAGCAAAGTACTTGTCAGCAGGAAGATCATTTTTGCGGGTATCATTGAGAGCAGAACGCAGTTGCTGCACCCTGGATTTTGACGTAGAGGACACATGGGCATTGATGGCAGCCCACGTTTCAGCAGATGTCTCAAGCCCCGCGATGTGTGCAAGCACATCGGGAGAGAGAGATTTTAGAATCTAGCGGAGCACGAGCTGATCACGTGAGATCCAGGAAGCATAATCAGGATTTTCGATGGTCACCTTTTTCTTGTTGATGTCTTCGGTTTCCAGAAACTCCTCTGGTGCTTTTTCGTTCCCCTCCACCAGATCAAGAACACGAGCACCACGAAGAGCTGGGACGACAAGAGCCTTCCAGATCAATGCGTTGTCACGCGTGAGTGGTTGCGAGGGTGGAGATCCGAGGGCAGCAGCGAGAACCATGGTGGAGGAGGTTGATGATGACGAAATGGCGAGCTAGGGTTTTGGTGTGCAGCGACGGCAGAGGAAGATCCGACGTGGCGGTGATGCTTTTGTCTTGATTTGTAGGTCGAGAAGCTCTCAAGGCGGCGATGAGATGCGGCGGCCGAGAGGGTTTTGGTTTTGATCTAGGTTGTAAACGTGTCTTGAGGCGGCGGCGATAGGATGCAACGAAGGCAGGCTATGGCGGCGGCGAGTCTTGGGCTTTGGTTTGTGGTCTTGATCTTGAGGCGGCGGCGATAGCTTGCGGCGACGGCAGAGGCTATGGCGGCGGCGGGTCTTAGGGTTTTAGGAGGCAACTAGAGCGCGGAAGAGGATGGCTCTGATACCATATTGGTTTTGGTGGAACGATGCTTACCCTTAGGGGCATCGGGTACGTGTTTATATAGGCGTAGGGAACAGCCCCCATACATGGCATACATGGTTTGTACGTGTACGTGTCGGAGTACTACTCCGTACACGTACCATACCGGTACATACTCTAACAGGCGGTACCAGAGCATGTCTAACAGATCCCCTATTTTTCTGCCCCGTAAAACACGAGTAGAGGGCCCTGTATTCACTTTCCACCGGTTGAAAACTCGTCCGAGCTAGCAGACCCCGTATCCCCACCCCGTAAAACAGAATAGGGTCTGCTAGCTCGGACGAGTTTCCAACCCCTCAAAATAGGGTTTTTGACAAATTGGATATTAGAACCAATACAACATCCACATTGAATAAAAGTTTTAAATCACACAATAATCGTCATAATTATTACAATAATGTTTTTCGGAACTGCCAACAAATGTTCTAATGGAAGAATTAAACAAATAACAAATGTTCCCGCAATCAAACAATCAAGATAACTGTTTCACACATACAACAATAGGAAATGAATGTAAAAACTCATTGGCCATGCAACTGCCAGTGGTGATCAATCAGATCTTGGGTGAGCTGGTGATGAGTCTTGGCATCTTCAATGCTGTGATGCGCTGCAAGAAAACCTTCAATCCGATCAGGGTTCCGCTGGGGCTGCACTCGGGTGCCAACATTATCATAGAAACATGGCAAGTTCAACCCTCTCTCATCTTCAATGATCATGTTGTGAAAAATCACACAACATGTCATGATTTCAACAAGAGTTTCCTTGTCCCAAAACCTTGCAGGACCCCGGACAATGGCAAAGTTTGCTTACAAAACACCAAAAGCTCTCTCAATGTCCTTGCGGCATGCCTCTTGATTTTTGGTGAAGCAAGCTTCTTTTCTTGTCAAAGGCTTGTCCTTTTTCTCTTTAATGGACTTGACAAGAGTTGCATAGTTAGGGTAAATACCATCTGTGAGATAGTATCCCATGGTGTACTCATTATTCATAACTTTGTAGTTAAAAGTTGGAGCTTCACCCTTAACTAGTCTTGTAAATAAAGGGGATCTATTCAAGACGTTGATGTCGTTGAGTGTCCCCGGCAGTCCAAAAAAAGCATGCCAAATCCATAAGTCTTGCGAGGCCACAGCTTCAAGAACAATGGTAGCATCACGACTTTTGCCACAATACATTCTATGCCATGCTTTTGGACAATTTTTCCATGTCCAATGCATGCAATCCAAACTACCAAGCATCCCCGGCCACCCCCTCTTTTCATTGATCTCCATGAGTCTCTTCGTATCTTGCTCATCTGGAGCTCGGAGATACGTCTCACCATACAACTTGATCACCATCTTGGCAAACATACGCACGCAATCCGTGGTTGTTTGTACACCAATGCGAAGGTACTCATCGGTATAGTCTGCTGGGATACCGTATGCAATCACCCTCGTGACGGCTGATATTTTCTGAAATGGGCTAAATCCCATGACATGGGCAGCGTTCCTTCTTTGCTTGAAGTAATCGCAATTTGCCTCGCAATTTCTGACGATTCTCTCAAATAAACTCCTACGCATTCGATACCTTCTACGGAAGAGGCGGGGAGGATAGGTCGGTACCTCGGCAAAATAATCTTGCATCAGCTGTTCGTGGCCGAGTGCGCGGTTCCACGGAATGCACATACGCCCCATAGTGGATCCTTTTCTCTGATCCAGCAGCTTGGCGCGGTCCTCCATTTGCTTCATGCCGAACAGGAGCAGCATCATCTCCGTGTCGTTGTCGTTCAGCAGCTCGTCGAGATCCGAATCGTCGGAATCCGACGAGGACCAATCGGTCGACGAATCCACCAAATCCTCCATATGCACATCCTCCGAAGTCATCTACCACCGTGAAGCATAGATCAACCTCCAAACACGTCGATTGTACCGGCGAAAATGAAGAGGAACGCGGCGGGAGTACTCACCGAGGGGCGTGGATCTCCGGCGGGGGTGTGGCGGGCGTGGACGCAGCGCGGCGCGGCTCGGCGGGCGGCGGAGGGGGCCGGATCTGAAGGTTTCCGGCGGCGGCGCGCGGGTGGCTACGGCGGCGGCGCGCGGGAAAACGGGTGCGAAATCTGAAATGTCCGCGCGTCCTAGCTGAAATGGGATGGTGGGTTTGCCCTGTATTTCCTCTCCCGCCCCGCACAAGTAGGGGGCCAGAAGCCACCCCTAGCCGACATTGAAAAAAACCGATGCGAAGGCCTGTTTTACGGGGTCTGCTAGACGGTCGGGTAGAGCCCTACCCCGTATTTCGGCGATTATTTTACAGATTTAGCCCTTTTAGAGGGTATGTTAGACATGCAGCCGTGGCGGCATCAACTATGGCGGTATAAGTCTTGTCGGTCTCGGAGGCGTAGTTCCTCCAAGCTGACCACCACAAAAGAGCGGTTGACCCGATGAAGACTACGTCTTTCACCACTTCCGATGAGCTAGCGTGCTCCTTCAGGGACCCGAACATGTCTGGCGATACCTCACGAGAGGGAGAGAGAAGAAACAGTAGACGAATTGTACGAATTGATTTGATACGAGGGGCTGCCAGTATATATTGTTCCGTATGCACAGATATAGTAAACCAAAAAGTAAACTTGGAGAACAGAAAAAAGAAAACTTGCAGGAGAATCATGGACCCGCAGACGAACTGATCTCAATCTGTCAAGCCCCTGCCCGGTAAGCTTCATCACTGCAGTCGCACTATCCAGCTTTAGAACCACCTTCTTAAGCTTTACTCCTTTCGTTCTTAAAAGAGTGTACTTCCAACTATTTTGAAGAGTCAAACGTTTAAAAGTACGACTATATTTAAATAAAAAGACATAAATATTTATGCTACCAAATTAGTGTCATTAGATTCATGATAAAATATGTTTTCATCATATAGCTTTTTTGTTTGATAAATATTATTAATTTTTTACGAAAACTTGATTAAAGTTGAAAAAGTTTGACTCTCCAAAAAAGTTGGAAGTACACTCTTTCATGAACGAAGCGAGTAGCTGCCATGGCTCGCTTGCACGCTTTGAGTTTGGCGTCATCAGCATTAGTTAGAGATGGAAAAAATGGCACGCCTCCGCGAGGAAATGCCCATCATGATCATGACTACTCCTCCGCCACCTTTCTCTGAAGACTTGGCCCAAGAACTATCCGTGTTTACCTTCCTCCAGCCCAAGGCCGGTTGGACCGCTGGGAGCTAGCGCTCCTTGATCGCCGGGGGTTTTTTTTTATTTTTATTTTTGTGAGAAATATCTGAATCTATTCGGTGAGTTCACAAGAAGTACGAGGCAACCCAAACATAATAAAAATTATATTGAGGTCCTTAGACCATCTAACGACCACTACTGCCGTCGGAGCGAGCCGCCGACGCGCCGCTGTCGCCGCTCCCATACCGGAGTCGGCCTGACGTTGTTAATGACAGTCGGGAAGTCTTCGTGCATGTGCCCCTAAGGACCAGCGCCCTAGAGCTGAAATCGTCGCCGTTGAACCCTTGAATCGATCCAAAGCTTCAAACACCAAACTTGTACCATACGTAGACTGGACGAGATCCACCACTCCATAGAAGTGGCGACCAGACGAATACCCGCCCTCCTCAACCCCACCGGCGAGAATGCCGCTGATGCGGTGGACGAGGGGGCGGGGATACCTTATTTTTGTCCCGCACAACACCGCCATAGCCACCATAGCGACAATGCCGATCGACCAAACTCTAACTTAGGGACCGTTCAACGCCCAGCGCATGCCCGAGGTCTCCACCCCCTCTCACCACCGAAGTGCAAGCTAAGGAGGTGGGATCCATCGATTCACGGTCATAGACCGCAAAGACGAGGCAGATGGAAGCGGCTAGCTAGGGTGGAACCCTAGCAGCCGCCTCTCTTTTTCTTTCATGGGAGGAAAACGCTCCGCGACTCTTCACCAATGCGTTTTTCCGCCAAGGGTTTAAATTGAGGCAAGAAGCGTACCCATGATCTTTGAATGATTCATTTAGCGTCTCCTGCTTGAAAAAGATATCCATGTATCATCATGCATGTTGAAACAACAAATTTGGTAGAGTATCCTGTTGTCATAAGTTGTCTCTGCCAATTTTCATGATCGGCTTCATGCAACACAAGAGAATGGAAGATCTTGTGGCACACTTCGCAGCATGTGTATATATTGGAAGACATGTTAAAGCTCAAGATGTGAATTGAGAACCTGTGAAGTGGACATGATGGTTTTGTGTAGATGACCTAGAAGGGGTTTTCTTTATTGTTTAACTATTGGTTCACTTGATTGCAAGCTGCTATATATATCACTGGTGTTAGTGTTGTAACATCAACCTGAATTATGGATACTTGCGTACGTAAGTGTATGTTAGACATAACGTAGTCTATGCGTTTACATGTACTAGTCTTATATGGACTCTAACTCTTGTAAAGTTTTATTGATCCTAATATAAATAAGAGAGAGCCAAGCCCATTAGGGCATCGAGCCCTCGCCCATAATCCTCTGTTTAATATGATATCAACCCTAGGTTTGCCTATGTCTTCTGCCACCACCACTCAGCCAGTCGCTGTTGTGCCGCCAGCCGGTGCCACTTAGCCGCCGGCAGCCACCACCCAACCGGCACCGGCCGCCACATCCTCGTTGTCCCTCCTCCCGTCGCGCCTTGCCGTGATCCTCAATTCTCCTGCCAGCTCGGAATCGGCGCCCTTATCGTTGTTCTCACATGCTCTCCACAATGGCCGCCATCCTAGCTCCGATCACCGTAGCGCAGCTACCCTCGGCCTCGTCCTATGATGGCACATCTTCATCGCCGCCTCTCCTTCCGCTGGCTACTATTCCCACTGCCGCATCTCTCTCGGCCCTCGTGCCGATCGATACACCGTTTGGTCAGTCCATCCGACCGCCATCGCCCTCGGTACCTAGTGTCGATCTAAGCGCTGCCCTAGACCCCTATTTTGACCTAGCGATCATCACGCCGCATGGCGATGTCTATGGCACCTACTTGCCCAAGTACATCACTCACAGGCAAGAGGTCGCTACTGCCTCGGTGACCTCGCATCCTACGCCTTGCTTCTCGGTGTGCGCCCGCCCCTCTCTAGCCTTCTGGCCCATGGCCGACGCCAGCCTCGTATCCCCGGCCTGCCTCCATTTGGCCTAGGACACACTCCCGCATCGTGTACCACGGCGGTCTACCAGGACCCCTCCTTTTTGGCCCAGCTACCGAATCTGGGGTCTTCCTATGTTGCAGCTCTCCCGTCATCGGCCGTCCACTTTTCGCATCTTCTACCTATTAAGCTAACGCATGACAACTATTTGGATTGGCGTGCCCAAGTTGTTCCACTCTTCCATAGGCATTCTCTGGAGTGCTTTGTTGATGTGACTTTATCATGTCCGCCGCCGGCGCACCTATTTGTCCTCGCCACGCTTCAGTCCTCTCTCACGGAGGGTGTTGCTGGCTGATACGTCTCCAATGTATCTATAATTTTTGATGCTCCATGCTTGTTTTTACACCATTTGCCTAATGTTTCGTTACACTTAGTGGCACTTTTATGCATTTTCTGGAACTAACCTACTAACAAGTCGCCACAGTGCCAGTTCCCTGTTTTCTGCTATTTTTGTGTTTCAGAAGTGATACACAGGAAATATTCTCGGAATTGGACGAAACAAGTTCCTGAAGTCTTATTTTACCCGGAAGCTTCCAGAGATCCGAAGAGGAGTAGGAGGGGGGCCACAGGGGCCCCACACACCAGGCCGGCATGGCCAGGGCCTGGGCCACGCCAGCCAGGTGTGAGGCCGCCTGGCCCCACCTCTGACATCGCCCCTTCGCCTATAAAGACCCCCCGACGGGAAAAACCTAAGGACCCGATCAATTTTCTAGAACACATCGCGATCCGCCGCCGCCGTCGACCCAAAGATCGGGAGGGTCCAGAAGCTCTTCCCGGCACCCTGCTGGAGAGGGGAATCACCACCGGAGGTCTTCTTCATCGCCATGCTTGCCTCCGGAGCGATGAGTGAGTAGTCTACCTTGGACTATGGGTCCATAGCAGTAGCTAGATGGTTGTCTTCTCCACCATGTGCTTCATGTTTAGATCTCATGACCTGCCCTACATGATTGAGATCACCGTTATGTAATTCTACATGTTTGGTTTGTTGGGATCTGATGAATATTGGTGTTATGATTGAGTTGCTGTACTGAAATATATCTTTTGTTATCTCTATGTTGTTTATGATCTTGCATGCTCTCCGTTGTTAGTAGCTATCTTGGCCGAGTAGTTGCTAGTGACTCCAAGAGGAGGTATTTATGCTCGATAGTGGGTTCATGCCTCTATTTAACCTGGGGGAGTGACAGAAACCTCTAAGGTTGTAGATGTGCTGTTGCTACTAGGGAGAAAACAACATTCATATGCTCAAGGGCATATGCTTTGTTTACATTACACACTTTGCTTAATGCAATTATCCGTTGTTCGCAACTTAATACTCATGGGGTGTTCGGACGATATCCCCGTGAGTGGATTATTAGTCATAGATGCAGTTGGATGGCGGTCTATGTATTTTGTTGTAATGCCCAGAGTAAATCTCATAGTGATCTTCTTGACATATCACGTTTATCTTTATTCTATCAATTGCCCAACTGTAATTTGTTTACCCAGCATGTGTTATTTATCTTATGGAGAGACACCACTAGTGAACTGTGGACCCCGGTCCTATTTCCATCATATTGCTATCACCTGTTTACTTTCCTCGCACTATTTACTTTACTCGCATACTCTACTGTTTTCCACTCGATACACGCATAACCTTTGTTTCAAGCAAACCGGTGAGATTGACAACCTCATCGCAAGTTGGGAACAAAGTACTTGGTTGTGTTGTGTGCAGGTTCCACGTTGCAGCTAGCAAGCAAAGCTTGGACGAGGCGCCATATATAAATTGTCCGAAGTTGTCGCAAACTAGCAAGCATCACCTTCAGTCGTTTGTCTCTCCTCTCCAAGAACGATAAACTTTGGTTTCTTAACTGAGGGAAAACCAGCTGCTATACTCATCACACCTTCCAGTTGGGGTTCCCAACGGGCTGGTCATTCACCACGCACAAGGACCGCCAACTAGGCATCAGCTGTTTTTCTGGCGCCGTTGCCGGGGGGGAAGTAGAAGACTTCTGCGAGGGGAGTTTTCGCATGCACATCCTTTACTTTGTTATTGTTTTGCTTTACTTTATTTATTTTACCTGCATCGTTTTATATAAAAAACTCAAAAAAATGAGAATCCTTGGTAGTTATTTTTACTTGTTTACTTTCGTTTTGTTGAAATGGCCAATCCTGAAAACACCAAGTTGTGTGACTTTACTAGCACGAACAATAGTGATTTTATCTGCACTCCTATTGCACCACCTGCTACTGCTGCAAACTTTTATGAGATTAAGCCTGCTTTGTTGAACCTTGTTATGAAAGAGCAATTTTCTGGTGCTAGTACTGAAGATGCTGCAGCTCATCTCAACAATTTTGTTGAGCTATGTGAGATGCAGAAATATAAGGATGTAGAAAGTGATATTATTAAGCTCAAGTTGTTTCCTTTTTCTTTGAGAGGAAAAGCTAAAGATTGGTTGCTGTCTTTGACTAAGAATAGTATTGATTCATGGGCGAAGTGTAAGGATGCTTTTATTGGTAGATACTATCCTCCTGCTAAGATTATATCTTTGTATAGCAATATTATGAAGTTTACTCAGTTTGATAATGAACATGTTGCTCAAGCTTGGGAAAGAATGAAATCTATGATAAAGAATTGCCCCACTCATGGACTGACTACTTGGATGATTGTCCAAACTTTTTATGCAGGATTGAATTTTTCTTCGAGGAACCTACTTGATTCAGCTGCTGGAGGCACTTTTATGTCCCTTACCTTGGGCGCCGCAACAAAGCTACTTGACAACATGATGGTAAATTATTCCGAATGGCACACCGAGAGAGCTCCACAAGGTAAGAAGGTAAATTCTGTTGAGGAAACCTCTTCCTTAAGTGATAAGATTGATACTATTATGGCTATGCTTGCTAATGTTAGGACTCATGTTGATCCTAATAATGTTCTTTTAGCCTCTTTGGTTGCTCAAGAAGGGCATGTTGATGTGAATTTCATTAGAAACAATAATTTTAACAACAATGCTTATAGGAACAATTTTGCTAGTAACAATTATAGGCCGTATCCTTCTACCAATGGTAATGGTTATGGGAATTCTTATGGTAATTCCTACAACAACACTAGGGCCGCGCCCTCCGAGCTTGAGGTAATGCTCAAGGACTTCATCGGTAAGCAAACTGCTTTTAACAAGTCTGTTGAGGAAAAGTTAGGCAAAATTGATATTCTTGCTTCTAAAGTTGCTAGTCTTGCTCATGATGTTGAACTTCTGAAATTAAAAGTGTTGCCTAATGATGTGAAAGAGAACAATGTTTTTGGTACTGCTAATGCTATTCAAGTTGGAATTGATGAAAATATTAGATTGTTAGCGGAATTGCATGCCAGGTGGGAAAGAGAAGATGAGATGGCTAGAGAGATGAAGGTATGTACCATTACTACCTCTAATGATGATGCTCCTAATGCTAGCAATCCTCTTACTTTGATTGGTGTAGAGAAAACTCCCACTCCTTGTGTTAAAAAGCCTAAAACTGCCAAAACTTTTTCTCAAAAGAGTGCTGAAATTTTTCGGAGTGTGGGAGATGATAGTTCTACTTCTTTTAATAATTTTGATGTTGATGGCTGCAATATATCTAAAGTTATTTTGTTCTTGCAAAAGCTTGCTTTGACTCCCAATGCTAGTTCTTTAAATATTTCTTTTACTAAAGCATATTACCAATGCTCTCATGAAAATTAGGGATGAAAAGTTGAAGCAAAAAGCTTCTGTTCCCAAGAAGTTAGAAGATGGTTGGGAACCCATCATTGATATGCATGTTAATGGTTATGATTGCCATGCTTTATGTGATCTAGGTGCTAGTATTTCTATCATGCCTAGAAAGATTTATGACATGCTTGATTTACCACCGCTTGAAAAGTGTTATTATGATGTTCCTATTGCTGATGTTGCTAAGAAGAAACCTTTGGGAAGGATTAATGATGTTTTTATTGTGGTTAACAATAACCTTGTTCCCGTTGATTTTCTTGTTATGGACGTTGAATGCCATGCTTCATGTCCTATTATTTTGGGAAGACCCTTTCTTCGAACTATAGGTGCCATCATTGATATGAGGGAAGGCACCATCAAATATCAATTTCCACTCAAGAAAGGTATGGAACACTTCCCTAGGAAAAGAAAGAAATTACCTTTTGACTCTATTCTTAGAGCAAACTATGAGCTTGATGCTTCATCACTTGATATTACTTGATTCGCAATTTTCTGCGCCTAGCTCAAAGGCGTTAAAGAAAAGCACTCTTGGGAGATAACCCAATGTTTTTATTTTCAGCACTTTTTCTTTTATTTGAGTCTTGGAAGTCATTACTACTGTAATGACCACTCCCTATCTTGTTTATTTCGTTTTTGTGCCAAGAGAAGCCTCTAATTCGAGTGAGGTAAAGATTTGGGGATGTTGCTGTCCTGAAACTGTTTTTGGTGCTGCACCGTAAAAATTCGTATAAATTCTCTGTATATCTTTTGGACCTGCGATTTCTTATGCATATGCCCCAGGTTATATCCAAACTTTCGTTAGTTGAACACTTTTTGATTTGAGCAATAGAAAACCCCTCAAAAATTCGACCTTTGTCAGCTGTTCAGTTTTGACAGATTTCTGCCAATATTTGTGTTTGCCGCTTTATCGCTTTCTTTTGAGTTCTTTTGATCACGGAACTTTTGGGGAAGTTGCTACAGTATTATTTGCTATATATGTGGTGGTTTTGGGTTGAAACCTGAAGCAAAAAGAGGTTGATTATATGTTATGCTTGCACTAATGTTGCTAATAGAATTGTGTTTAGTTTTGTATGAAGGAAGTTTTCAAGTGTAGGGATTGGAGAATGATGAGATGAATTGAAGAATGGACAAAAGCTCAAGCTTGGGGATGCCCATGCATCACCCCAAGAAATATCCAAGAAGTACAAGCGTCAAAGCTTGGGGATGCCCCAGAGGCACCCCTTCTTCATCGGCAAAAATCAGGTCACCTTTGAAGACACTATATTTTTATTGCTTCATGCACTATGTGTTTTTCTTGGAGCGTCAGTTGTTTTAGTTTTCTTTGTTAGTTTAGTTTTGTTTTCTGCAATAAATGGTTGGACCCCAACAAATTTCCTTTGGAGGAGATGTACTCGTTTTCATTTGCCAAGAACGCTCTAGTTTTCACTCTTATCAAAAATCGAGTGTTCTTCTTTTTTCGCTACTGCTTTTGGTTTTCGTTTTCGCCTTGATTTGCGTTCAGAACTTGTCATATCTTTTCGTCAAGGTGTATTTTTGCCTCTGATCATTATTGGTTTTCATCAAAAGAGGTGTTTATAAAAATTTCAAATGGTGTTGGAAAAGAGAAAAAGCTTTATGCAAAATAGTGGTACAAGAAGGAGCTTGTGTAGACTGCGGCTTAGGCTTTTTCATGTCATGCTTGATGTCTTTTTGATAGTATGATTAGTGGTTTTGCTGTATCATGACTTGTCTCAAATAACTGAGATTGCTTAATGATCATTTAGTTTTTGACTTTTGATGCCATCTTATGCTTCTTTTAATGTCGCTTTGTCGCTTTGCATGATTATGGCCATTATTGCTCTCTTAGTTGGTCGCTCCCAGTCTTTTGCTAGCCCTCGCCTTGTACTGAGTATGAGCTCTACTCGTGCATCCAACTCCTAAAAGCCAAAGTTTTCCAAAGTGTCCACCATACATACCTACTAGCAATTTGCTATTCCAAGTAAATTTGACTTTCTTTTATTTTCTCTTCAAATTAAACTCTTACCAGTGTTATGCGAAATTCGGTCAGTAAAGCTCTCACGAACCGGAAGGCACACTTTACTTTTTCATGTTCTTAAAAATTTGACATTGTGGTCTCTTATGTTGAGTTGTTATGCTTGCAAGTTGTAAGTTGGAGACTAGCCCAGCCATGCAGTCATGGGCAAGCTTTCAACATTGCACTTCTTATTTGAGTTGATATCGTGATCTTTTGTTTATGGATGCCCACGGTGTGAAATGAATTGGGAATCTTGTGGGGATCATGGAGTTTGTATATGTGTTAGGGAAACACCGGGCCGCTAATCTAAGCCATGCATAATTCATGGTGGAAATTTGCAGCATACCCATGGTGAACATTCGACGACGCATCTCACAATAAAAAGCTAAATAAATGGCAAATAAAAGAGATGTCGAGGTGTTCATTGTCTGCTTGTTGATGCTTAAGGTGAATGTGGCAACAGACAGTCCTTGTGCGTGGTGAATGACCAGCCCGTTGGGAACCCCAAGAGGAAGGTATGATGAGTGCAGCGGCTAGTTTTCCCTCAATTAAGAAACCAAGGTTTATCGATCAGGAGAAGAGAGACGATGACGACTGAAGGTGTTTGTGGAACCTGCACACACACAAACAAATACTTTGTCCCCAACTTGCGATGAGGTTGTCAATCTCACCGGTTTGCTTGAAACAAAGGTTATGAGTGTATCGAGTGGAAAACAGTAGTAATATGCGAGTAAAGTAAACAGTGCGGGAAAAGTAAACAGGTGATTGCAATATGATTAAAATAGGACCGGGGTCCACAGTTCACTAGTGGTGTCTCTCCATAGATAAATAACATGCTGGGTAAACAAATTACAGTTGGGCAATTGATAGAATAAATATAACGTGATATGTCAAGAAGATCACTATGAGATTTACTCTGGGCATTACAACAAAATACATAGACCGCCATCCAACTGCATCTATGACTAATAATCCACCCTCGGGGATATCATCCGAACACCCCAAAAGTATTAAGTTGCGAACAACAGATAATTGCATTAAGCAAAGTGTGTAATGTAAACAAAGCATATGCCCTTGAGCATATGAATGTTGTTTTCTCCCTAGTAGCAACAGCACATCTACCACCTTAGAGGTTTCTGTCACTCCCCCAGGTGAAATAGAGGCATGAACCCACTATCGAGCATAAATACCCCCTCTTGGAGTCACTAGCAACTACTCGGCCAAGATAGCTACTAACAACGGAGAGCATGCAAGATCATAAACAACATAGAGATAACAAAAGATATAATTCAGTACAGCAACTTAATCATAAACACCAATATTCATCGGATCCCAACAAACCAACATCATAGAATTACATAACGGTGATCTCAATCATGTAGGGCAGCTCATGAGATCTAAACATGAAGCACATGGTGGAGAAGACAACCATCTAGCTACTGCTATGGACCCATAGTCCAAGGTAGACTACTCACTCATCGCTCCGGAGGCAAGCATGGCGATGAAGAAGACCTCCGGTGACGATTCCCCTCTCCGGCAGGGTGCCGGGAAGAGCTTCTGGACCCTCCCGATCTTCGGGTCGACGGCGGCGGCGGATCGCGATGTATTCTGGAAAACTGATCGGGCCCTTAGGTTTTTCTTGTCAGGGGGTATATATAGGCGAAAGGACGATGTCAGAGGAGGGACCACGGCCCCTCACGTGGGCCCGGCGCGGCCAGGGGGGTGGCCGCGCCGCCCCTGTGTGTGGGGGCCACGTGGCCCCCCTCCGTCAGGTCTTCGGATGTTTGGGAGCTTCCCCGTAAAATATGACTTCAGGAACTTGTTTCGTCCAATTCCGAGAATATTTCCTGTGTATCACTTCTGAAACACAAAAACAGCAGAAAACAGGAAACTGGCACGGTGGCACTTCGTTAATAGGTTAGTTCCGGAAAATGTATAAAAGTACCACTAAGTGTAACGAAACAATAGGCAAATGGTGTAAAAACAAGCATGGAGCATCAAAAATTATAGATACGTCTGAGACGTATCAAGCATCCCCAAGCTTAACTCCTGCTCGTCCTCGAGTAGGTAAGTGATAACAAAAGAATAATTTTTCAGGTGACATGCACCTACACAATCTTGATCATATATGTAAGCATTGGTGAGCTGGGATCAATAGAACTTAAAACATGGGCATGAAAGATATAATCATGACAATAAGAAACTTAGCAACCATGTTGTAAACATGCAAATGAACACAAACAAAAGATCATGATAATGAAACAATGAAAGTCAAACGTGTGTTCAAATCATAAGGAAAAACATACACTTGGTTTTCAGCTTGTCCTTCAAAGAGAGCAAAACATAAATGCATAGGACACCTCAAAGTTTAAGAGGGCGACTAGATACAAATAATTTAAGAACAAGTGAAACCAACAATATGAGTCAATCAATGAACCTTGGGACCATGCATATCACACTAAGAATGACAACTATGCTCTCTTAATGGTGCATAAAGAAAGAAGGTGGTGACTCAACATAAAAGTAAAAGAAAGGCCCTTCGCAGAGGGAAGCAGTGATTGCAAGTTTTATAACCTTCAAAAATTATGGTACTTACCGGCTTTGAGCTCTCATTGCCCCCATCATAAGCATCTTGAATGGTTAAAGTTAATGCGAGAACAATTATGATGCATATGCTTAACAAATCATAAGTTGAAAACCTCATGTCCCATGAATACAAGTACCCAAACCATGCTAATTTACTTAGAGTCCCAAGCAAGGCTCTTGTCATTGTAAGTATATGCATATCATTGAGAACCGCCAATGGGGTACCTCCGTGCCCGATGACATGGAACAAGCCCACACCAAAATGACAGGACAAGCAGATAATGAACACCTCGACATCTCTTTTATTTGCTATATTGTTTAGCTTTTTATTATGAGATGCGTCGTCGAATGTTCACCATGGGTATGCTGCAAATTTCCACCATGAATTATGCATGGCTTAGATTGGCGGCCCGGCGTTTCCCTAACACATATAAAAACTCCATGATCCTCACAAGATTCCCAATTCATTTCACACAGCGGGCATCCATAAACAAAAGATCACGATATCAACTCAAATAGAAGTGCAATGTTGAAAGCTTGCCCCATGACATCATGGCTGGGCTAGAATCCAACTTACAACTTGCAAGCATAACAACTCAACATAAAAGACCACAATGTCAAAATTTTAAGAACAGGAAAAAGTAAAGTGTGCCTTCCGGTTCGTGAGAGCTTTACTGACCGAATTTCACATAACACTGGTAAGAGTTTAATTTGAAGAGAATATAAAAGAAAGTCAAATTTACTTGGAATAGCAAATTGCTAGTAGGTATGTATGGTGAACACAATGGAAAACTTTGGCTTTTAGGAGTTGGATGCACGAGTAGAGCTCATACTCAGTACAAGGCGAGGGCTAGCAAAAGACTGGGAGCGACCAACTAAGAGAGCAATAATGGCCATAATCATGCAAAGCGACAAAGCGACATTAAAAGAAGCATACGATGGCATCAAAAGTCAAAAACTAAATGATCATGAAGTCTAATGGCAACTTTGGAAGAGTCTAACATGTGTGAGCATGCGCCAAGTCAACCCAAATAAAGCATCAAGGAGAAAACCAAAATAATGCTTCCATACAATAAAAACAACGCATGATTTTTTCAAAGGCTCATTAAGCAATCTCAGTTATTTGAGACAAGTCATGCTACAGCAAAACCACTAAGCATACTATCAAAAAGACATCAAGCATGACATGAAAAAGCCTAAGCCGCAGTCTACACAAGCTCCTTCTTGTACCACTATTTTGCACAAAGCTTTTTCTCTTTTCCAACACCATTTGAAACTTTTATAAATACCTCTTTTGATGAAAACCAATAAAGATCAGAGGCAAAAATACACCTTGATGAAAAGATATGGCAAGATCTGAACGCATAGCAAGGCGAAAACGAAAACCAAAAGCAGTAGCAGAAAAAGTGGAATGCTCGATTTTTAATAAGAGTGAAAACTAGAGCATTCTTTGCAAATGAAAACGAGTACATCTCCTCCAAAGGAAAATTTGTTGGGGTCCAACCATTTATTGCAGCAAACAAACAAACTAAACAAACTAAGAAAACTAAAACAACTGACGCTCCAAGAAAAACACATAGTGCATGAAGCAATAAAAATATAGTGTTTTGAAAGGTGACCTGATTTTTGCCGATGAAGAAGGGGTGCCTCGGGGGCATCCCCAAGCTTTGATGCTTGTACTTCTTGGATATTTCTTGGGGTGATGCATGGGCATCCCCAAGCTTGAGCTTTTGTCCATTCTTCAACTCATCTCATCATTCTCCAATCCCTACACTTGAAAACTTCCTTCATACAAAACTAAACACAATTCTATTAGCAACATTAGTGTAAGCATAAAATATATTCAACCTCTTTTAGCTTCAGGTTTCAACCCAAAACCACCACATATAAAGTATATACTACTGTAGCAACTTCCACAAGAGTTCCATGATCAAAAAGAACTCAAAAGAAAGCGATAAAGTGGCAAAAACAAATATTGGCAGAAATCTGTCAAAACTGGACAGCTGACAAAGGACGAATTTTTGAGGGATTTTCTGTTGCTCAAATAAAAAAGTGTTCAACTAAGAAAAGTTTGGATATAACCTGGGGCATATGCACAAGAAATCGCAGATCCAAAAGATAAACAGACAATTTTCACGAATTTTTACGGTGCAGCACCGAAAACAGTTTCAGGACAGCAATAACCCCAAATCTTTACTTCACCCAAATTAGAGGCTTCTCTTGGCACAAAACGAAATAAACAAGATAAGGAGCAGTCATTACAGTAGTAATGACTTCCAAGACTCAAATAAAAGAAAAAGTACTGAAAAGTAAACAATGAGTTATCTCCCAAGAATGCTTTTCTTTAACGCCTTTGAGCTAGGCGCAGAAAATCGCGAATCAAGTAATATCAATAGATGCATTAAGATCAACAGCAGAGATCTTTTCAACAATGAAAGAAAATGTGTTCAACTGAGTTTTTGAAACTCCTTTACGATCACGCTTTGGCACACTACTCTCATCAAAAAAAAATTCAGGGCAAATCTAACTGGAATTCTTTTCCCAAGCATCATGAATTCCTATAAGTTCATAAGGTATTGGTGTTTTAAAATCAGGCGTACCAACAACCTTAACAGGCGAGCCAAGCTTATTAAACCTCTTAAAAACTTTCCTAGCCTCAATTGCAACATCTCTAAATTCTGTGCGCAAGGTTTCTAAGATAAAAGCTTTCTTTTCGGGATCCTCAATTTCATGAAGCTTAAGGAACATGTATTGCATAGAAGAATTAAGACTAGCAAACCTAGCTTCTAACATGTGAACTAAATGAGCAGAAGCAACTTCATAACTAGGAGCTAACTCAACCAAAGACTTTTCCTCAACTTCCTCATGCATACTAATGTGATTAAAGAACTCCTCAATGTTACTTTTGCCAATAATCGAACCACTCCCTACAGAGAGGTCCTCTAGAACGAACTCAGGGAACAACATGATAAACTAAAGTAAAGAAATAACAACTACCAAGGATTCTAATTTTTTTGGATTTTTTTGATAAAAAGCAATGCAGGTAAAATAAAATAAAGTAAAGCAAAACAAATAACAAAGTAAAGAATGTGTGTGCGAAGAACTCCCCTCGCAGAAGTCTTCTCTCTTCCCCGGCAACGGCGCCAGAAAAGTAGCTGATGCTTAAGGTGAATGTGGCAACAGACAGTCCTTGTGCGTGGTGAATGACCAGCCCGTTGGGAACCCCAAGAGGAAGGTATGATGAGTGCAGCGGCTAGTTTTCCCTCAATTAAGAAACCAAGGTTTATCGATCAGGAGAAGAGAGACGATGACGACTGAAGGTGTTTGTGGAACCTGCACACACACAAACAAATACTTTGTCCCCAACTTGCGATGAGGTTGTCAATCTCACCGGTTTGCTTGAAACAAAGGTTATGAGTGTATCGAGTGGAAAACAGTAGTAATATGCGAGTAAAGTAAACAGTGCGGGAAAAGTAAACAGGTGATTGCAATATGATTAAAATAGGACCGGGGTCCACAGTTCACTAGTGGTGTCTCTCCATAGATAAATAACATGCTGGGTAAACAAATTACAGTTGGGCAATTGATAGAATAAATATAACGTGATATGTCAAGAAGATCACTATGAGATTTACTCTGGGCATTACAACAAAATACATAGACCGCCATCCAACTGCATCTATGACTAATAATCCACCCTCGGGGATATCATCCGAACACCCCAAAAGTATTAAGTTGCGAACAACAGATAATTGCATTAAGCAAAGTGTGTAATGTAAACAAAGCATATGCCCTTGAGCATATGAATGTTGTTTTCTCCCTAGTAGCAACAGCACATCTACCACCTTAGAGGTTTCTGTCACTCCCCCAGGTGAAATAGAGGCATGAACCCACTATCGAGCATAAATACCCCCTCTTGGAGTCACTAGCAACTACTCGGCCAAGATAGCTACTAACAACGGAGAGCATGCAAGATCATAAACAACATAGAGATAACAAAAGATATAATTCAGTACAGCAACTTAATCATAAACACCAATATTCATCGGATCCCAACAAACCAACATCATAGAATTACATAACGGTGATCTCAATCATGTAGGGCAGCTCATGAGATCTAAACATGAAGCACATGGTGGAGAAGACAACCATCTAGCTACTGCTATGGACCCATAGTCCAAGGTAGACTACTCACTCATCGCTCCGGAGGCAAGCATGGCGATGAAGAAGACCTCCGGTGGCGATTCCCCTCTCCGGCAGGGTGCCGGGAAGAGCTTCTGGACCCTCCCGATCTTCGGGTCGACGGCGGCGGCGGATCGCGATGTATTCTGAAAAACTGATCGGGCCCTTAGGTTTTTCTCGTCAGGGGGTATATATAGGCGAAAGGACGATGTCAAAGGAGGGACCACGGCCCCTCACGTGGGCCCGGCGTGGCCAGGGGGGTGGCCGCACCGCCCCTGTGTGTGGGGGCCACGTGGCCCCCCTCCGTCAGGTCTTCGGATGTTTGGGAGCTTCCCCGTAAAATATGACTTCAGGAACTTGTTTCGTCCAATTCCGAGAATATTTCCTGTGTATCACTTCTGAAACACAAAAACAGCAGAAAACAGGAAACTCGCACTGTGGCACTTCGTTAATAGGTTAGTTCCGGAAAATGTATAAAAGTACCACTAAGTGTAACGAAACAATAGGCAAATGGTGTAAAAACAAGCATGGAGCATCAAAAATTATAGATACGTCTGAGACGTATCACTTGTCCTATCATTTTGATGTGGGCTTGTTCCATGTCATCGAGCACGGAGGTACCCCATTGGCGGTTCTCAATGATATGCATATACTTATAATGACAAGAGCCTTGCTTGGGACTCTAAATAAAGTAGCATGAGGTTTGGGTACTCGTATTCACGGGACACGAGGTTTTCAACTTATGATTTGTCAAGGATATGCATCATAATTGTTCTCGCATTAACTTTAACCATTCAAGATGCTTATGATGGGGGCAATGAGAGCTCAAAGCCGGTAAGTACCATAATTTTTGAAGGTTATAAAACTTGCAATCACTGCTTCCCTCTGTGAAGAGCCTTTCTTCTACTTTTATGTTGAGTTACCACCTTCTATCTTTATGCCCCATTAAGAGAGCATAGTTGTCATTCTTAGTATAATGTGCATTGTCCCAAAGTTTTCATTGATTGATTCATATTGTTGGTTTCACTTGTTCTCAAATTATTTGTATCTAGTCGCCCTCTTAAACTTGAAGGTGTCCTATGCATTTATGTTTTGCTCTCTTTAAAGGACAAGCTGAAAACCATTTGTATGTTTTTCCTTATGATTTGAACACATGTTTGACTTTCATTGTTTCATTTTCATGATCTTTTGTTTGTGTTCATTTGCATGTTTACAACATGGTTGCTAAGTTTCTATTGTCAAGATTATATCTTCATGCCCATGTTTTAAGTTCTTATGATCCCAGCTCACAAATGCCTACATATATGATCAAGATTGTGTAGGTGCATGTCACCTCAAAAATTATTCTTTTGTTATCACTTACCTACTCGAGGACGAGCAGGAGTTAAGCTTGGGGATGCTTGATACGTCTCCAACGTATCTATAATTTTTGATGCTCCATGCTTGTTTTTACACCATTTGCCTAATGTTTCGTTACACTTAGTGGCACTTTGTTGCATTTTCCGGAACTAACCTACTAACAAGTCACCACAGTGCCAGTTCCCTGTTTTCTGCTGTTTTTGTGTTTCAGAAGTGATACACAGGAAATATTCTCGGAATTGGACGAAAGAAGTTCCTGAAGTCTTATTTTACCCGGAAGCTTCCAGAGATCCGAAGAGGAGTAGGAGGGGGGCCACAGGGGCCCCACACACTAGGCCGGCGCGGCCAGGGCCTGGGCCGCGCCAGCCAGGTGTGAGGCCGCCTGGCCCCACCTCTGACATCGCCCCTTCGCCTATAAAGACCCCCCGACGGGAAAAACCTAAGGACCCGATCAATTTTCCAGAACACATCGCGATCCGCCGCCGCCGTCGACCTGAAGATCGGGAGGGTCCAGAAGCTCTTCCCGTCACCCTGCCGGAGAGGGGAATCGCCACCAGAGGTCTTCTTCATCGCCATGCTTGCCTCCGGAGCGATGAGTGAGTAGTCTACCTTGGACTATGGGTCCATAGCAGTAGCTAGATGGTTGTCTTCTCCACCATGTGCTTCATGTTTAGATCTCATGAGCTGCCCTACATGATTGAGATCACCGTTATGTAATTCTACATGTTTGGTTTATTGGGATCTGATGAATATTGGTGTTATGATTGAGTTGCTGTACTGAAATATATCTTTTGTTATCTCTATGTTGTTTATGATCTTGCATGCTCTCCGTTGTTAGTAGCTATCTTGGCCGAGTAGTTGCTAGTGACTCCAAGAGGGGGTATTTATGCTCAATAGTGGGTTCATGCCTCTATTTAACCTGGGGGAGTGACAGAAACCTCTAAGGTTATAGATGTGCTGTTGCTACTAGGGAGAAAACAACATTCATATGCTCAAGGGCATATGCTTTATTTACATTACACACTTTGCTTAATGCAATTATCCGTTGTTCGCAACTTAATACTCATGGGGTGTTCGGACGATATCCCCGTGAGTGGATTATTAGTCATAGATGCAGTTGGATGGCGGTCTATGTATTTTGTTGTAATGCCCAGAGTAAATCTTATAGTGATCTTCTTGACATATCACGTTTATCTTTATTCTATCAATTTCCCAACTGTAATTTGTTTACCCAGCATGTGTTATTTATCTTATGGAGAGACACCACTAGTGAACTGTGGACCCTGGTTCTATTTCCATCATATTGCTATCACCTGTGTACTTTACTCGCACTGTTTACTTTACTCACATACTCTACTGTTTTCCACTCGATACACTCATAACCTTTGTTTCAAGCAAACCGGTGAGATTGACAACCTCATCGCAAGTTGGGAACAAAGTACTTGGTTGTGTTGTGTGCAGGTTCCACGTTGCAGCTAGCAAGCAAAGCTTGGACGAGGCGCCATATATAAATTGTCCGAAGTTGTCACAAACTAGCAAGCATCACCTTCAGTCGTTTGTCTCTCCTCTCCAAGAACGATAAACCTTGGTTTCTTAACTGAGGGAAAACCAGCTGCTATACTCATCACACCTTCCTCTTGGGGTTCCCAACGGGCTGGTCATTCACCACGCACAAGGACCGCCAACTAGGCATCACTGGCCTCATAATTTTTGTTGTTACTTCTCGAGATGCATGTGCGATAGTGGAATCAAGTTTCTCCTCGCAATCTGTTGCCCGGTCTATGGCCATACGTAGTGTGATGACACTGTCATCACCTTTTTCAACAAGGTTAAGAGCCTCTCGGATACACTCGCCTCCATCGGTCATCCTCTTCATGATGAGGAACTCACCTCCTACGTTCTTAATGGTCTTGATAAAGAATATGACTCCTGCTTTGAGGCTGTTAACCACCATGATGACCCCATGACGCCGCGCAACCTTTATTTGTGCCTTCTCAATACGGAGCAGCTATTGTTGCCCGCTCGGCCGAGGTCTACATCGTCCCCTCCTTGGCCAATGCAGCCTCCCGCGGAGGAGGGAAATCCTCCTACCACTACGCCCCCTCGAGAGGGGGGGGGGGGTGCAAGGCGATTGCCCCACCCACGTCGCAGCAGCCACCGCATTCCAGTGCTTCCACAGAAAAGCATGCACGTGCATGTTGTGCCGCCTGCGGCGCCGAGCATCCATGTCAGCTCTGTGATCGTGAAGGCCATCTCTCATCACGCTGTCATCGCCGTTTCACGAAGGAATTTCTTGGTATTGGCAACAATGGCAAATGCAATGAGCGCCAAGTTGACATGGCGACCCAGGGATTTACTCCCTCCTACATATATTTTTTCAAATTTCATTTTAATTTTAGGAACACCATTTGTTCCCCTAGGGCATATGCTTTTTTGTGAAGTCTGAGGACTATGTTGTATTATACTTTTATGTTGGAAACCTCTTTCTAGTGTTGCCCATCACTCGAGTAAAGCAGTTTCCAGGTCCTTAGGCACCGTTCCCTGCCAAAAACGAAGTAAAGACATTTGTTGTCCTGAGAAAAACAAAACAAATCTTTGTGTTTGAAAAGGCATTTCTTGAAGCACCTATATTTTTCCGCATATGCCACAAAAGTTTATGTTTTGTCCAAGAACATTTACGTCTACACTTAGGACATGGATAATGTAGACATTTCTTTTTTCAGATTCAATATTAATATTAGGAACACCATTTGTCCTAGGGCATATGCATTTGTGAGCCGATTTGAATATTTGTAACCTCTATAGTATTTGAAGCTGGTTAATTACTCCATTATTCAAAAGATGAAGCATCATCAGTAATTGACGTTAGTTAGTCTTTAATTTCTGTGAAGAAGATATTCACTATCGTGAGAGTGCTGAATGGACGTACGCAGAAGCTCGACCATACAAACTGTGTGAGACGATAAGAGATGACAGGGCATATAGGGGTGGCGGCCGGAGACACGCATGGGAACGCCGTCCACGACCATGCCGGCCGGAGACACGCATAGGCAGGAGTAACACATCTCGTTCGACGCTGCTTCCAGTATGTCTCGCGCATGCGTGTCGATCACATATTCACATGGTTGCTGCGATCAAAAAACTGAACACGCCAGTATGTCACCGTATCCAAAAGAATCCCAGACATGATACCTGCATATATTGCATGAGATACTCGAGACAGATCGATTGATGTTTCGGCATATCTGATGAGAGCAAAGATCATCAACAGTACACGGGAAACCGGCCGGGTATGAGACTATCGATCATATCGATCGCGATGGATGGATTAATGGAAGTATCTGCCATGTTGCATGCATGCATCTGGTTACACACGATGGACAGTGGGCACTCAGGAGGCACCTGGCTACTCCTGTAGTGGTGGGGCATGTCGACCATACCATGTCGTCGTGGAAGAGAACATCAGCTGAGTATTATCATCAAAATTATCATGTAGAAATAATAAAGTGTTTAATAATAAAAATTCTTCTCCTTTGCAGGTTATTTACCGATCTATCCGTAGAACCGTGACCTGTTTTATGGAGGTCATGTGCACATTTGAAAACGATGGTGAGGGATATTTTTTTCCAACATAGGCGGCAACATAATCTACGGAGACCTTCACCTCCTTAAGTGTTTACATTTTCTCAAATTAATATATATTTTGCATTTTAGTACTTGTCTTATTTGGTACTCTTGGATGGTTGTGTGCATCTTTGTTATGCAGAGGCCAGATAAAATATTTAAACCTTTTAAGTAATAAAGCGTCTATTATTAAAAAATCATCAAAATTATCATATACTTTCTGTGTCCCTATTTAGGTGGCTCTCTTGTTTTTCATGATTTTCTTTAACCAAATAATAATTAATTAATAGTACATGAGATATTTATTATAAAAATTATACAATTCAAAACTTTGTTTGAATACGGATTCAATGATATATATTTTTATAGTATGTAACAAATATTTTGGTTGCGGTGATAAGGAGGGATTTTTGTTGCGGGCCGGTGGCGCAAGATGGCCGGAAATGCACTGGCATGCTGAGGTAGGTGGAGGTCGTAGGTCAAGTCGGGCATGAAAATACCACATGGCGCCAAACCTCGGTAGGATAGAAAGCATTGTACTTCCCTTTTTATAAACTTTAGTTTAGAGTGAATTTTATTCTTTACCTTGTAGTTGTGCATTTGTATCACATATTACCCTATTTAGTGGAACTTTTACCTGAATGTCTCATTTAGGAGACTTTAAACATGGTTTTACCCCAATTTATCTTTTTTGCTTGTTTTTCTGCATAGGATTGGCATGTAATTACATTGACTAGTTGAATGCCCATGCGTTGTTACGGAACAACAAATCATTTTATGAAATCAAAATCATTGCAAGATACTATTGTTTAGAAATTCACTTTTCCTATCTTCATCTGTCGTACATCTTCTCCACCCCAAACTTAAGAAGGTGTCATCTTTCTGTCTCGCTCATCCCAGTGCGTCACTTTGTTTGTCACATGTACAACTTCCCATCTATGGGTTAGAGTTAGTTTATATCACAATAACAAAAAATTGCATGTAAAAGTTGACAATTAAGCATTAGGACCCATGGTTACTTACCCTCTTACACAGTCGCTACATTATATCTATCACCACAAAGAGAATGTATATACATAGAAAACATCATCATGGAAAATTTAAGAATCGCAAAAAATATGGCAGGTACTCTCAACATCAGTACTTGTGCTTGTAGCTTTAACCCAAAACAATGACACAATGAAGAGCATACAACGTCCTTGAATTCATTTTTTTTTTTTTGAAAATTTATAAGCACTCACAGAACCTGCAATAATCAAGAAAGCAACAAACGCTTCCAGCAAGTCTACCACTCTACCTGTTGTGACAAACACTCAGAAAAAAAACAAGACCAGAGGGGGAAGGACCCCTTGGTATTTTTGAAAGGTTTTATAAAAGAGAAATGTATACATTATTTTTCTTTCTTTGCATGACCGTGCGGCCAGATGTACCCCCACCTAGCAGTTGGCTTCAAACCTTCACATCATTGCCGTTGCCGGCTGCACGAGATTTGCAAAAATGCCATTACCTAACCTGATCTAGTTTGTGCAATTACTCCACATTTCCAGAACACTGCAGCAAACAAGTCAGGCCTTCCTCTATCAGAATTTAAGATCTACAAAACACGTGATTTCAATTGCTGCCTACCAATTAGAGATAAATTATGAGAGCATAAACCTAAATGATGTAGAAAAAACTTGTAATTAGGAATCAGAACTGTTGAATGGACAAAAACATAAAGCATCTTATGAAGTAAGTACGACCTATATACCTTGATCATGGGTTGGGCAATCATTGATGGTTAGCAGAAGTTGTTTGTAGACTACAAAACATTGATATTAGCTAAAAGTATAATATTGAAATCAAAATACTTACATGTAGAAACAAAGTTGACTTGAGAAAAGAAATTAAAGATCCGGACAGTAAGGGTCATATCGGAATGGATCGAAGAGAAATAAGTTCATCTACCAACTGTTGAACATGAACCAAATGCAATTTCAAATTGTATCGTGCGAATCAACATGCGTGCTACTAATTCAGGAGTAGCATTCCAGCAAGGATTCAGAAATTTTCAACAATAACAAATATTATCTTGAGGAAGCACTTGTTGATAAGATGCCTCCCTTAATAGCTACTAATCCAAGATGCTAATCAAGTGAACTCAATCTACTTTAGGAAATTCTTTCCTAAAAGAATCCCACTGGAGCGTGTCATCTGTGCAAAGAGAATCAATAGCAGCACATCACGACATCACAATCATCGTTTTTGTCCTACGGGTAACACAAGTGCCAAGATGAGCAGTCAAAAAGACAAACTCAAGCTTACAGCCCAAGCATATGTTCTGGTGACAAATTTTTTTTTTACTGCAATAGTATGTGAAAGGAACATTTGGGATTTCAGTACATTGGATGTGGAGTCGGTAACCAAAATAAAGCTGGTAAAATACCGACTCCTCCAAAAGCTTTTATCGAAACCAAACAGAGCATGCTCAAATACAGTTACTCCACCAAGACGACAGCTGCCTGGAGTGTTGTTTGCAAATTTTGTACCCAAATTTAATTACTTGGCCAATAATAGTTCTGTAGTAGTAGACAAAATAATGATCAAACACAACAAAAGGTATTCGGAGAATGCAGCATGATAATAACCAGGTGGAACTTTTCTATATGACAAGTGATAAATCCTAAAAGTTGCCCTACCGTATCTGATATATATGTACATTGAGAGGGTTCAAAACAAGCATGGGATTTTCCATCGATGGTGGTCATTGCTCAAGAAAAGTTCCATGGGCGCAACGACTATGCACACCCCACGAAGCTTACATATATCTTACATGTCAGCAAGTTGAGCAATTGGAGTAGTACCAAAAGCGACATCAAAATAGAAAATTGTAGGATTAGTCATCATACCTGGACAAACGCTTCTGGTACACGATGCCGGGCAAGCCCCGCCATATTTGCTACTTAGAACGCACCCAAAACCACACCGCCGTTCATCTCGTCATTCCTCTCCACGCTGCCCACCACCTGCTAATATTTTCTAAGTTTGCATTCAGTATCATCCTAGGTATGCCCACCACCTGCTAATATTTTCTAAGTTTGCATTCAGTATCATCCTAGGTAGGCAGACAATGAAGAAAGAAGAAACTGATCCATGATACTTTGATGGATATTCCTGACAGGTCATTTAGAAATTGTATTATTATAACATAATTGGTCATGTTGAGTTTCCATAAAATCGGAAGTATGAACATAGATATCACAGCAACATACATGTATGCCGATAAATTAACAAATTTATCTGTAAATTGAGCAGAAATAACTTCACGATAGAAATCAAGATCACAGAAAGACACAGGCAAAGGTGCTGCCATGTATTCAAGCACACTACATCTACATTGTAAATAGCAGATTTGGCATTTGGAGAAAATAAAATGTCTAATTACAGCATGAGATTGTGTTCTCAATGTGCATTTTAGTGACAATAAAAGTTTTATAATAGCAGTCCCATAATTTAGTTAGAGCTTTAATCTTCAGACTAAGCTTAGGATGGATCAAAATGGCATGCTTATACATACCACAACAGATCTCTCTGAACAAACATGTTATGCTGGACAATAGGTCTGTTGACCACACTCCAAGACTTCTTCCACATATTATTATTATATTCACACAAAAAATAAACCATAAATATCAAGAAAAGGGGTGTTCAACATTTTTATAAAGGATATATGAATCTTATTCTATTATGCTGACCTATTAAAATTTACCCTACATAAGTCATTATCTTTTTCTATTAGCCACGACAATAATTATACTCCCTCCATTCCAATATATGGGAGGTATAGTTTTTCGCACGGATATTAACGCATAGGTTAGACATTCAATTTTCCTTGATTTTAGATGTGAAAGTGGAGTGAAATAAGGAAACTCCCGATCTCCTCTCTCTCCAAATTAGTTTTGTTCGTGGAATATGTTAACAAATCCCACAAATATCTCCCCAAATTTGGCAGGAGTATTATATTTTGGAATTTTCTTCAAAAAATTATACCTCCAATATATAGGAACGGAGGGAGTATTTAGCAGTGAAACAACAAAACGAACTGCCGAAGGGTACTCCACTGAGCAACCAGGAAGACATGTATTAGTAGAAGAGAATCAAAATTAGATCTTGTGCATTTTCTTCTTAATCTCTAGTGCCCATATCCTATCAGTGGAAACAACTCTGATTTAAAGTATAGCCAGAGAGGTGCACAAGCAATATTCCATACGGCAAAAGTCATAGACAAGATTGGACCAAAAGCGAGAATGTCTACATAACCATGATCCATCCAACTTTATTGTTCAAGAACTGACCCGAGGAGCTGACGGAAGTTGACGCCGTGCATGATACGATTCATCAGGCTGCCGACCTTCGTGCTCTCGTTGCCGATGCAATCGAGATCATCATGGTGTAGCCGCCGGCACCCTCCCAGGTGAACTTTCCGTGGCTGCCTCCTAACGCTGCTCAGCCTCGAGCCTGATTTGAGCTCCTCCTTGACTGGCGGGGAAATTTTGCCGGCGGCGATCTCATACCATCTCAGGCAAGAGGCGCTCCGGAAGGGGGAGGGATTCGACCTTGATATGCTAGAGCTGTTAGTGGCAGTGGGGCGGGAAGGGAGGCGGGAGGGGCGGCGGCGGCCTGACCCTGGTCTAGGGTTCCATGGGAGGAGGTCCAGGTATGATGGGTGGGAGTTTTTATCGTTGGGGTTTCAGGATGGGGATTTCCACTTATCGGTGGCAGAAAACGTAATTAGGTAAGGAAAATATTAGGACAACCCACCGCACCATTAGATTTAGATCGGATGGTCCATATGCGTTTAATATTTGATGTCAAAAAATTTGAGATGACCTACCATCACAAACTCCAATTTAATAGTAAAGATATGTGATGGCTCGGTGACGATGGTGTGAAAGCTTCTTCTTTAATACACGGCAACGGCGACAGAAAACTTCTGTGCCAGGTTGACATGGGAATATGTAGTAAATGACCGGCCAGTTGGAAAACCCCAAGAGAAGGTTTTGATGAATATAGCAGCAAGTTTTTCCTCAGTTATGAAACCAAGGTTATCAATCCAGTAGGAGGATGATTATGATGGAAGGTGATGCCCGCTAGCTTCGCGACAGCTTCGGACAATTTATAGGGCGGCTCGTCCAAGCTTTGCTTTGCGAGCGGCAACGTGGAACCTGCACACAACACAACCAAATACTTTGTTCCCAACTTACGATGAGGTTGTCAATCTCACCGGTTTGCTTGAAACAAAGGGTATGAGCGTATCGAGTGGAAAGCAATAGTAATATGCGAGTAAAGTAAACAGTGCGAGTAAAGTAAACAGGTGATAGCAATATAAAAAAATAGGACCGGGGTCCACAGTTCACTAGCGGTGTTTCTCCATAAGATAAAATAATACATGCTGGGTGAACAAATTACAGTTGGGCAATTGATAGAATAAAGACAACGTACATGTCGAGAGGATCACTATGAGATTTACTCTGGGCATTACAACAAGATACATAGACCGCCATCCAACTGCATCTATGACTAATAATCCACTTGTGGCGAATCAATCCGAGAACTCCACAAGTATTAAGTTGCGAACAACAGATAACTGCATTAAGCAAAGTGTGTAATGTAAACAAAGCATATGCCCTCGAGCATATGAATGTTGTTTTCCTCCTAGTAGCAACAACACATCTACAACCTTAGAGGTTTCTGTCACTCCCCCAGATTAAATAGAGGCATGAACCCACTATCGAGCATAAATACCCCCTCTTGGAGTCACTAGCAACTACTCGGCCAAGATAGCTACTAACAACGGAGAGCATGCAAGATCATAAACAATATAGAGATAACATAAGATAAAATTCAGTACTTCAACTCAATCTTAACACCAATATTCATCGGATCCCAACAAACACAACATGTAGAATTACATAACAGTGATCTCGATCATGTAAGGCAGCTCACGAGATCTAAACATGAAGCACATGGTGGAGAAGACAACCATCTAGCTACTGCTATGGACCCATAGTCCAAGGTAGACTACTCACTCGTCACGCCGGAGGCAAGCATGGCAATGAAGAAGACCTCCGGTGACAATTCCCCTCTCCGGTAGGGTGCCGGAAAGAGCTTCTGGACCCTCCCGATCTCGGGTCGACGACAGCGGCGGATCGCGATGTGTTTCTGGAAAAGTGATCGGGTATTTAGGTTTTTCCCGTCGGGGGGTCTTTATAGGCGAAGGGGCGGTGTCAGAAGTGGTCCTGGTGGGGCACACCATAGGGGGGCATGGGCCAGCTCCAGGCCGCGCCCCTGGTGGTGTGGCCCACCAGTGGCTCCTCTCCGTCTCTCCTTCGGTGTTCTGGAAGCTCCGTGAAATATCTGGACGTCTGGCTTTTGTTTTGTCCAATTCCGAGAATATTTCTTGTGTAACTTTTCTGAAACCCAAAAATAGCAGAAAACAGGGACCTGACACTGTGGCATCTCGTTAATAGGTTAGTTCCGGAAAATACATAAAAATGTCACAAAGTGTAACGAAACACTAAGCAAATGGTGTAAAAACAAGCATGGAGCATCAAAAATTATGGATACGTTGGAGACGTATCAGCATCCCCAAGCTTAACTCCTGCTCGTCCTCGAGTAGGTAAGTGATAACAAAAGAAATAATTTTTGAGGTGACATGCACCTACACAATCTTGATCATATATGTAAGCGTTGTGCGCTGGGATCAAAAGAACTTAAAACATGGGCATGAAAGATATAATCTTGATAGAAGAAACTTAGCAACCATGTTATAACATGAAAATAAACACAAACAAAAGATCATGAAAATGAAACAATGAAAGTCAAACGTGTGTTCAAATCATAAGGAAAAACATACAAATGGTTTTCAGCTTGTCCTTCATGAGAGAGCAAAACATAAATGCATAGGACACCTTCAAGTTTAAGAGGGTGACTAGATACAAGTAATTTGAGAACAAGTGAAACCAAAAATATGAATCAATCAATGAAAACTTTGGGACAATGCACATTATACTCAGAATGACAACTATGCTCTCTTAATGGTGCATAAAGATAGAAGGTGGAGACTCAACATAAAAGTAAAAGAAAGGCCCTTCGCGGAGGGAAGCAGTGATTGCAAGTTTTATTTACCGACTTTGAGCTCTCATTGCCCCCATCATAAGCATATTGAATGGTTAAAGTTAATGCGAGTACACTTATGCTGCATATGCTTGACAAATCATAAGTTGAAAACCTCGTGTCCCGTGAAATACGAATACCCAAACACCATACTACTTTACTTAGAGTCCCAAGCAAGCTCTTGTCATTGTAAGTATACACGTATCATCGAGAACCGCCAACGGGGTACCTCCGTGCCCGATGACATGGAACAAGCCCACATCAAAATGACAGGACAAATAGACAATGAACACCTCAGCATCTCTTTTATTTACCATTGGTATAGCTTTTTATTGTGAGATGCATCGTCGAATGTTCACTATGGGCATGCTGTAAATTTCCACCATGAATTATGCATGGATTAGATTAGCGGCCCAGACATTTCTCTAACACATATACAAACTCCATGATCCCGCAAGATTCCCAATTCATTTCACACCACGAGTATCCATAAACAAAAGATCACGATATCAACTCAAATGAAAAATAGTGCAATGTTGAAAGCTTGCCCCATGATGGCATGGCTGGGCTAATTCCCAACTTACAACTTGCAAGCATAGCAACTCAACATAAGAGAACCACAATATCAAAATTTTAAAGCGAAAAAAGTAAAGTGTGCCATCCGGTTCGTGAGAGCTTTACTAACCAATTTTCGCATAACACCAAAAAGAGTTTAATTTGAAGGATAGATAAAAGCAAGTCAAATGTACTTTGGAATAGCAAATTGCTAATAGGTATGTATGGTGGACACTTTGGAACAACTTGGTTTTTAGGAGTTGGATGCACGAGTAGAGCTCATACTCAGTACAAAGTGAGGGCTAGCAAAAGACTGGGAGCAACCAACTAAGAGAGCAATAATGGCCATAATCATGCAAAGCGACAAAGCGTCATTAAAAGAAGCATAAGGTGGCATCAAAAGTCAAAAACTAAATGATCATAGAGGCAATGGCAACTTTGTATGAGTCTAACATGTGTGAGCATCCGCCAAGTCAACCCAAATAAAGCATCAAAGGAGAAAACCAAAATAATGCTTCCAAATAATTAAAACAACGCATGATTTTTTCAAAGGCTCATTAAGCAATCTCAGTTATTTGAGATAAGTCATGCTACAGCAAAACCACTAAGCATGCTATCAAAAAGACATCAAGCACGATATGCAAAAGCCTAGGCCGCAGTCTACACAAGCTCCTTCTTGTACCACTTTTTTGCATAAAGCTTTTTCTCTTTTCCAACACCATTCAAACTTTTTATAACCAACTCTTTTGATGAAAACCAATATGGACCAGAGGCAAAAATACACCTTGATAAAAATATATAACAATATCTGAACACAAATCAAGGCGAAAATCGAAAGCTAAACGCAGTTCTAGAAAAGAGAACACTCGTGGAAATTATAAGAATGAAAAACAGAGTATTCTTGGCAAATGAAAAGCAAGGCAACTTCTCCAAAAGGAATTTGTTGGGATCCAACCATTTATTGCAGCAAACAAAACTAAACAAAACTGAAAACTAAAACAACTGACGCTCCTAGAAAAATGCATAATGCATGAAGCAATAAAAATATAGTGCGTTGAAAGGTGACCTGATTTTTGCCGATGAAGAAGGGGTGTCTCGGGGGCATCCCCAAGCTTTGACGCTTGTTCCTCTTGGATATTTCTGGGGGTGCATGGGCATCCCCAAGCTTGAGCTTTTGTCCATTCTTCAACTCATCTCATCATTCTCCAATCCCTACACTTGAAAACTTCCTTCATACAAAACTAAACACAAATCTATTAGCAACATTAGTGTAAGCATAACATTGAATCAACCGTTTTTGCTTCAGGTTTCAACTCAAAACCACCACATATAAAGCATATACTACTGTAGCAACTTCCCTAAAAGATCTGTGATCAAAAGAACTAAAAAAGAAAGCGATAAAGCGGCAAACACAAATATTGGCAGAAATCTGTCAAAACAGAATAGCTGACAAAGGTCGAATTTTTAGAGGGTTTTCTGTTGATCAAATCAAAAAGTGTTCAACTAATGAAGGTTTGGATATAACCTGGGGCATATGCACAAGAAATCGGAGGTCCAAAAGATATACAGAGAATTTTCACGAATTTTTACGGTGCAGCACCGAAAACTGTTTTAGGACAGCAACATCCCCAAATCTTACCTCACTCAAACTAGAGGCTTCTCTTGGCACAAAAACGAAATAAAAATGTTAAGGAGAGGTCATTACAGTAGTAATAACTTCCAAGACTCAAATAAAAGAAAACGAACTGAAAGTAAAAACATTGGGTTATCTCCCAAGAGTGCTTTTCTTTAACGCCTTTGAGCTAGGCGCAGAAAGTGCGAATCAAGTAATATCAAGTGATGAAGCATCAAGCTCATAATTTGCTCTAAGAATAGAGTCAAAAAGTAATTTCTTCCTCTTTCTAGGGAATTGTTCCATACCTTTCTTGAGTGGGAATTGATATTTGATGATGCCTTCCCTCATATCAATGATGGCACCTACAGTTCAAAGAAAGGGTCTTCCCAAAATAATAGGACATGAAGCATTGATACGTCTCCAACGTATCCATAATTTTTGATGCTCCATGCTTGTTTTTACACCATTTGCCTAATGTTTTGTTACACTTCGTGGCACTTTTATGCATTTTTCGGAACTAACCTATTAACAAGTTGCCACAGTGCCAGTTCCCTGTTTTCTGCTATTTTTGTTTCAGAAAAGTTACACATGAAATATTCTCAGAATTGGACAAAACCAAAGCCAGTCGCCCAGAATTTTACCGAAGCTTCCAGAGAACCGAAGAGGAGTTGGAGTGGGGCCACGAGGTGCCCTCACACCAGGGCGGCGCGGCCAGGGGCTGGGCCGCGCCCCCTATGTGTGAGACCGCCTCGGTCCACTTCTGACGATGCCCCTTCGCCTATAAAGACCCCCTGACGGGAAAAACCTAAGTACCCGATCAGTTTTCCAGAATACATCGCGATCCGCCGCCGGCGTCGACCCGAAGATCGGGAGGGTCCAGAAGCTCTTCCCGGCACCCTGCCGGAGAGGGGAATCGCCACCGGAGGTCTTCTTCATCGCCATGCTTGCCTCCGGAGCGATGAGTGAGTAGTCTACCTTGGACTATGGGTCCATAGCAGTAGCTAGATGGTTGTCTTCTCCACCATGTGCTTCATGTTTAGATCTCATGAGCTGCCCTACATGATTGAGATCACCGTTATGTAATTATACATGCTTGGTTTGTTGGGATCCGATTAATATTGGTGTTATGCTTGAGTTGAAGTACTGAAATTTATATTTTGTTATCTCTATGTTGCTTATGATCTTGCATGCTCTCCGTTGTTAGTAGCTATCTTGGCCGAGTAGTTGCTAGTGACTCCAAGAGGGTGTATTTATGCTCGATAGTGGGTTCATGCCTCTATTTAATCTAGGGGAGTGACAAAAACCTCTAAGGTTGTAGATGTGTTGTTGCTACTAGGGGGAAAACAACATTCATATGCTCAAGGGCATATGTTTTGTTTACATTACACACTTTGCTTAATGCAGTTATCTGTTGTTCGCAACTTAATACTCATGGGGTGTTCGGATGATATCCCCGTGAGTGGATTATTAGTCATAGATGCAGTTGGATGGCGGTCTATGTATCTTGTTGTAATGTCCAGAGTAAATCTCATATGATCCTCTCATCATATGCACGTTGTCTTTATTCTATTAATTGCCCAACTGTAATTTGTTTACCCAGCTTGTATTATTTTATCTTATGGAGAGACACCGCTAGTAAACTATGGACCCCGGTCCTATTTCCTTTATATTGCAATCACCTGTTTACTTTACTCGCACTGTTTACTTTACTCGCATACTATTATCACTTTCCACTCGTTACGCTCATACCCTTTGTTTCAAGCAAACCGGTGAGATTGACAACCTCATCGTAAGTTGGGAACAAAGTATTTGGTTGTGTTGTGTGCAGGTTCCGCGTTGCAGCTAGCAAAGCAAAGCTTAGACGAGGCGCCCTATAAATTATCCTGAGCTGTCGCAAGCTAGCAAGCATCACCTTCAGTCGTTTGTTTGCTCCTCTCCTGATCGACATACCTTGGTTTCTTAACTGAGGGAAATCTTGCTGCTATATTCATCACACCTTTCTCTTGGGGTTCCCAACGGGCTGGTCATTTACCAGACATCAAGTAAAGTTTTCTGGCGCCGTTGCCGGGGAGGAAGTAGAAGACTTCTGCGAGGGGAGTTTTCGCATGCACATCCTTTACTTTGTTATTTGTTTTGCTTTACTTTATTTATTTTTACTTGCATTGTTTTATCAAAAACCCAAAAAAAAATTAGAATCCTTAATAGTTGTTTTTACTTGTCTACTTTTAGTTTTGCTAAAATGGCTAATCCTGAAAACACCAAGTTGTGTGACTTTACTAGCATGAACAATAGTGATTTTATCTACACTCCTATTGCGCCACCTGCTCCTGCTGCAAACTTTTATGAGATTAATCCTGCTTTATTGAACCTTGTTATGAAAGAGCAATTTTCTGGTGCTAGTACTGAAGATGCTGCAGCTCATCTCAACAATTTTGTTGAGCTATGTGAGATGCAGAAATATAAGGATGTTGAAAGTGATATTATTAAGCTTAAGTTGTTTCCATTTTCTTTGAGAGGAAAAGCTAAGGATTGGTTGCTATCTTTGACTAAGAATAGTATTGATTCATGGGCTAAGTGTAAGGATGCTTTTATTGGTAGATACTATCCTCCTGCTAAGATTATATCTCTGCGTAGTAATATTATGAAGTTTAGTCAGTTTGATAATGAACATGTTGCTCAAGCTTGGGAAAGAATGAAATCTATGATAAAAAAACTGTCCCACTCATGGACTTACTACTTGGATGATTGTCCAAACTTTTTATGCAGGACTAAATTTTTCTTCAAGGAACCTACTTGATTCAGCTGCTGGAGGCACTTTTATGTCCCTTACCTTGGGCGCCGCAACAAAGCTTCTCGACAGTATGATGGTAAATTACTCCGAATGGCACACCGAGAGAGCTCCACAAGGTAAGAAGGTAAATTCTGTTAAGGAAACCTCTTCCTTGGGTGATAAGATTGATACTATTATGGCTATGCTTGCTAATGATAGGAGTCATGTAGATCCTAATAATGTTCCTTTAGCCTCTTTAGTTGCTCAAGAAGAGCATGTTGATGTGAACTTCATTAGAAACAATAATTTTAACAACAATGCTTATAGGAAAAAATTTGCTAGTAACAATTATAGGCCGTATCCTTCTACCAATGGTAATGGTTATGGTAACTCTTATGGTAATTCCTCCAAAAACACTAGGGCCGCGCCCTCTGAACTTGAAGTCATGCTCAAAGACTTCATGGTAAAACAAACTGCTTTTAACAAGTCTGTTGAGGAAAAGTTAGGCAAAATTGATATTCTTGCTTCTAAAGTTGATAGCCTTGCTCATGATGTTGAACTTCTGAAATTAAAAGTGTTGCCCAATGATGTGAAAGAGAACAATGTTTTTGCTACTGCTAATGCTATTCAAGTTGGAATTGATGAAAATGTTAGATTGTTAGCAGAATTGCATGCTAGATGGGAAAGAGGGGATGAGATTGCTAGGAATATGAAAGTTTGTACTATTACTACCTCTAATGATGTTGTTCCTAATGCTAGCAATCCTCTTACTTTGATTGGTGTAGAGAAAACTCCCACTCCTTGTGTTAAAAAGCCTAAAACTGTCAAAACTTTTTCTCAAAAGTGTGCTAATTTTTTTCGGAGTGTAGGAGATTGATACGTCTCAAACGTATCTATAATTTTTGATGCTCCATGCTTGTTTTTACACCATTTGCCTTGTGTTTCATTACACTTCCTGGCGTTTTTATGCGATTTCCGGAACTAACCTATTGACAAGATGCCACAATGCCAGTTCCCTGTTTTCTGCTGTTTTTGTGTTTCAGAAGTGATACACAGGAAATATTCTCGGAATTGGACGAAACGAAAGCCAGAAGTCTTATTTTTCCCGAGAGCATCCAGACATCCGAAGAGAGGAAGGAGAGGGGCCACAGGCCACCCTCACACAGGGCTGGCGCGGCCCAGGCCCTGGCCACGCCACCCTAGTGTGAGGAGGCCTGGGGCCACCCCTGACATCGCCCCTTCGCCTATAAGAAGCCTCGGGACGGAAAACCCTAGGAGAGTCGGCGAAATTTCCAGAACAGTTCCGCAGCGCCACCGCCGTCGAAGCCAAATTTCGGGGGACAGAAGTCTCTGTTCCGACACCCTGCCGGGATGGGGAAGTGCCCCCGGAGCCATCTCCATCGGTCTCCATCGCCGTCTCCGCCATCTCCATCGACCTCACCGCCATCTCCATCAACCTTGCTGTCTCCTATGATGAGGAGGGAGTAGTTCATCCCCGGGGCTGAGGGCACTACCGATAGCTATGTGGTTCACCTCTCTCTCCCATGATGTGATCTTTATGTGATCGTGAGCTTTGTATCATGTTGAACAAGTAGATGTTATTATTCAGATATTATGTGTACTCTAGTGGTGTTATTAAAGTAATCTATTCCTCCTGCCATGGTGTAACGGTGACAGTGCGTGCATCATGGTGGTACTTGGTTTAGGCTATGATTGTGATCTCTTGTGGATTACGAGAATAATTATTGCTATGATAGTATTGAAGTGATCTATTCCTCCTTTCATGGTGTAATGTTGACAGTGTGTGCACCGTGTTAGTACTTGGTTTATGTTGCAATAATATCTATCTTGAGTTGTGCTTTGATTTGGGTATCTCTATGAGTGGTGTTTGTCAAGTACTTGATGAACTTTAAGGGGTGCTTCTGTAGCCACTACACAATGATTAGTTTTATTCAATAGGAGAGTAATTCAGAGTACCATAGTGGAGAGAAGTTATCTATTTGTTCATTCATGTTATATTGTTGGGAGTGTGTCCACTGGTGAAAGTATGATCCCTAGGCCTTGTTTCCAAGCTTTGCACACCGTTTACTTGCTATTTTGTTACTTGTTTGCTCACAGCGATATTTATTTCACATCACGTTTGCTACTTATAATCATCTATACCACTTGTATTTCACTATCTCTTCGCCAAACTAGTGCACCTATACAGCTGACAAGTGTATTGGGTGTGTTGGGGACACAAGAGACTTTCTGTATCGTAATTGCAGGGTTGCTTAAGAGGGATAGCTTTGACCTCTTCCTCCCTGAGTTCGATAAACCTTGGGTGATCCACTTAAGGGAAACTTGCTGCTGCTCTACAAACCTCTGCACTTGGAGGCCCAACAAGTGTCTACAAGAATAGAAGTGCGTAGACATCAAGCTCTTTTCTGGCGCTGTTGCCGGGGAGGTAAGGTAAAAGGTACTCGCATCCTCCTGTGTGAGTGCTCGGAGTTATTTCCTTTAGATTCTGCAATTACATCTTTTTGTTTCTTGTTTTTATTTTCACTAGTTAGGCTTAATGGAAAACAAAGAGTTCTGTAGTCTTTTTCCTGAGTTTAGATATGAAGTGTTTGAAGAGAAAATTGAAAATCCTTTGGAGCTTATTTCGCATAGCAATGTTATTAGTACGAATGCTTTGAACACCGTTGTTGCTAATGCTATAGAAAAGTCTAAGTTTGGAGAAGCTGGTTTGTTAAGTATGATATTTTTAGTCCCCCAGCTTTAGTGGAGAAAGTTTGTTCTGATAATATTTTATCTACCATATGCGATGTTTCTAATGATGCTTGTGCTCCTCATCTTTTTAAAATACCTACGAAGATTGTTGAATGTGTTAAGAATAACTGCTATTTAGGAGATGGAACTGTCCATCCTGGTGACCATTTGCTTTTTATACATGAATTATGCGAGTTGTTCCAGTGTGCAGGTATTTCAATGAACCAAGTTAAGAAGAAGCTATTCTCTTTATCACTGAAAGGCAGAGCTGAGGAATGGTATCGGCTGCTTGAAGATGGTCCATCTATTGCATGGGAGGAAATGGTGCCTCTCTTTTATTCCAAGTTTTATCCTCCAAGTGAAATTCATAAAGATCGTAATCGGATATATAACTTTTGGCCTCATGAGGGAGAAAGCATTGCCCAAGCGTGTGGAAGATTGAAGTTACTAATGCACAAATGTCCTATTCATGATCTTCCCCGTAATATTGTTATTAATAATTTTTATGCAAGGCTTTCAGGAAATTACAAGGATTATCTAGATGCATGCTTTGATGGGTCTTTCACAAGCAAGGATGTCGACACCAAGTGGGGTCTGCTTGAGACAATTCAAAACAATATTGAAGGTTGGGATAGCGATAAAGGTAAAGGATTAGGTATGAATTACGAGTTTGATTGCATTAAGTCTTTCGCTGAAACTGCTAATTTTCAAGAGCTTAGTGCTAAATATGGTCTTGATCCTCAAATTATGGTTGACTGCTTTAAAGCCTTTGCTTCCCATATGAATGTTCCTAAAGGAAATGGGGACGTGTATCATGAACCTTTTAAGGACACTTGCATAGAAAGTGATATTATTGTTGATGATTGCAATGAACATGCTCAAATTTCTAAAAGTACTATTTCTTATAAGCATGTTAATTTTTGTGGAGTACATAGACCTTATGAACAGAGTTACAACAAGGAAGATTATTGTGTCCACCATGCAAATGAAGAAACCCGAGTGTGGTACAAGGATATAGGTGAGATCGGTAAAAAGGTTTGTAAGCTTTATCCTTTTCTTTGTAAACATTGCGATGACATAGGTCATTTTAATTTCCAATGCTCAAGCCCTAATAGTTACTCTTCTAGTACCTTAAGTATGTATTGTGATGACAAGATTACTCCCAATCAGCTTGATGAGCTCGCTTTGTTCTTGGCGTGTGAAGAGATATCTAGAAAGATTGCTTTGATAGATATGAATGATGTTGATATTAATAGCACCCTTCGTGGTTGTCGTCTCTATTGTGCTAAAGATTGCCTTGCAAATACTTACATTCAGAATCTTATAAAACTTGATATTTTGCCAAGCTATGACAGGACTGATAGATGTTTTTATCTTATTAATAGAGAGGAGGAATCCTCCAAAGTTTCTTCTGTTGTTTCTGTTAGTAAACCAGATTATGTGGAGAAGATGCCTTTCCCTCCTAGAGAATATGTGGAGAAGATGCCCTTCAAGTTTCTCCCTCCTAAAGGAGAAAGTAAGAAGAGTATGAAGAAGAAGAAGAAGAGGAGTAAAAGGCAAGAGGACACGGTATCTTCCCCTAAGTGTTATGATCCTGCTATAGATTATGATAATTCTGATTGGGATGATGTTCCTATGCCTATTACTTATGTTAGTGATCATGATTGGGAAAAGCACTCTACTTTTGATATTGAAAATCTTTTTGGTACCAATTCTAAGGTTAATAATTGTTGTACCATTAGTGCTATCCATGTTCCTTCTTATGATGATATGTTTGATGAATATGCTTTGCGACATAGTAGTTCTCTATCTTGTGATGATACTAAGCCTCTAGTTTATGATGATGAGTATAATATTTTCAATTCACCTACTTTTGAGGAGAAAAATAGTTATGATTACAATACGCCTCCTGTCTTTGATGATTATGGTGATGAGAATAATTTTTCTGTTGAATCTGCTCCTACTACGATTGTTCATGTGGGGAGTATTAATCCTTTTATGCATATGGCTCATGATAGGGATGCTTTACATGATAGTTATATTGTTAATTCTATTCATGATGCTACTGAAAGTTATTATGAGAGAGGGAAACATGGTTTGATGGATCTCAACAATATTAAGTTTCCCCTCTTTATGTTGCAATTCTTGAAGTTGTACATGTTTTGCCTTCCTATGCTTTTTGCTTTGCGCTTTTATGACTTGTCTCTTTACAAGACTATTTTTCATAGGAAGTGGTTTAGATTTAAATGTGTTCCACATTTGCTTTTTGATGCTCTCTATTGCTTTAAGTTCCTATATGGCGCCTTTGCCTCAAGCTCTTATATGGCGCCCACATGAGCATCTTTGCAAATTACTGCGCCTAGCTCAAAGGCGTTAAAGAAAAGCACTCTTGGGAGATAACCCATTGTTTATTTTCAGTAATTTTTCTTTTATTTGAGTCTTGGAAGTCATTAATACTGTAATGACCGCTCCTTATCCTTTTTATTTCATTGTTGTGCCAAGAGAAGCCTCTAATTTGAGTGAGGTAAAGATTTGGGGATGTTGCTGTCCTGAAACTGTTTTCGGTGCTGCACCGTAAAAATTCGGAAAAATTCTCTCTAAATCTTTTGGACCTGCGATTTCTTGTGCATATGTCCCAGGTTATATCCAAACTTTCATTAGTTGAACACTTTTTGATTTGAGCAACAGAAAACCCCTAAAAAATTCGACCTTTGTCAGCTGTTCTGTTTTGACAGATTTCTGCCAATATTTGTATTTGCCGCTTTATCGCTTTCTTTTGAGTTCTTTTGATCACGGAACTTTTGGGGAAGTTGCTACAGTAGTATATGCTATATATCTGGTGGTTTTGGGTTGAAACCTGAAGCAAAAAGAGATTGATTATATGTTATGCTTGCACTAATGTTGCTAATAGATTTGTGTTTAGTTTTGTATGAAGGAAGTTTTCAAGTGTAGGGATTGGAGAATGATGAGATGAGTTGAAGAATGGATAAAAGCTCAAGCTTGGGGATTCCCATGCATCACCCCAAGAAATATCCAAGAAGTACAAGCGTCAAAGCTTGGGGATGCCCCCGAGGCACCCCTTCTTCATCGGCAAAAATCAGGTCACCTTTCAAGACACTATATTTTTATTGCTTCATGCACTATGTGTTTTTCTTGGAGCGTCAGTTGTTTTAGTTTTCTTAGTTGGTTTAGTTTTGTTTGCTGCAATAAATGGTTAGATCACATCATGTTTCTTTTGGAGGAGATGAACTCGTTTTTTTTATTTGCCAAGAACACTCTAGTTTTCACTCTTATTGTTTCAACGAGTGTTCTCTTTTTCTGCTACTGCGTTTAGCTTGCATTTTCGCCTTGATTTGTGTTCAGATCTTGTTTTATCTTTCAATCAAGGTGTATTTGGACCTCTGGTATATGTTGGTTTTCCTCAAAAGAGTTTCCTCAAAAAGGTTTGAATGGTGTTGGAAAAGAGAAAAAGCTTTATGAAAAAAAAGTGGTACAAGAAGGAGTTTGTGTAGACTGCGGCTTAGGCTTTTTCATGTCATGCTTGATGTATTTTTGATAGTATGCTTAGTAGTTTTGCTGTAGCATGACTTGTCTCAAATAACTGAGATTGCTTAATGAGCCTTTGAAAAAAATCATGCGTTGTTTTTATCGTTTGGAAGCATTATTTTGGTTTTCTCCTGGATGCTTTATTTGGGTTGACTTGGCGCATGCTCACACATGTTAGACTCTTACAAAGTCGCCAATAGCCTCGATGATCATTTAGTTTCTGACTTTTGATGCCAGCTTATGCTTCTTTTAATGTCGCTTTGTCGCTTTGCATGATTATGGCCATTATTGCTCTCTTAGTTGGTCGCTCCCGGTCTTTTGCTAGCCCTCGCCTTGTACTGAGTATGAGCTCTACTCGTGCATCCAACTCCTAAAAGCCAAAGTTTTCCAACGTGTCCACCATACATACCTACTAGCAATTTGCTATTCCAAGTAAATTTGACTTGCTTTTATTTTCTCTTCAAATTAAACTCTTACCAGTGTTATGCGAAATTCGGTCAGTAAAGCTCTCACGAACCGGAAGGCACACTTTACTTTTTCCTGTTCTTAAAAATTTGACATTGTGGTCTCTTATGTTGAGTTGTTATGACTGCAAGTTGTAAGTTGGATTCTAGCCCATCCATGCTGTCATGGGCAAGCTTTCAACATTGCACTTCTTATTTGAGTTGATATCGTGATCTTTTGTTTATGGATGCCCGCGGTGTGAAATGAATTGGGAATCTTGTGGGGATCATGGAGTTTGTATATGTGTTAGGAAAACACCGGGCCGCCAATCTAAGCCATGCATAATTCATGGTGGAAATTTGCAGCATACCCATGGTGAACATATGACGACGCATCTCACAATAAAAAGCTAAACAAAAGGCAAATAAAAGAGATGTCGAGGTGTTCATTGTCTGCTTGTCCTGTCATTTTGGTGTGGGCTTGTTCCATGTCATCGGGCACGGAGGTACCCCATTGGCGGTTCTCAATGATACACATATACTTACAATGACAAGAGCCTTGCTTGGGACTCTAAGTAAAGTAGCATGAGGTTTGGGTACTCGTATTCACGGGGCACGAGGTTTTCAACTTATGATTTGTCAAGCATATGCATCATAATTGTTCTCGCATTAACTTTAACCATTCAAGATGCTTATGATGGGGGCAATGAGAGCTCAAAGCCGGTAAGTACCATAATTTTTGAAGGTTATAAAACTTGCAATCACTGCTTCCCTCTGCGAAGGGCCTTTCTTCTACTTTTATGTTGAGTCACCACCTTCTTTCTTTATGCACCATTAAGAGAGCATAGTTGTCATTCTTAGTATGATATGCATTGTCCCAAAGTTCATTGATTGATTCATATTGTTGGTTTCACTTGTTCTTAAATTATTTGTATCTAGTCGCCCTCTTAAACTTGAAGGTGTCCTATGCATTTATGTTTTGCTCTCTTTGAAGGACAAGCTGAAAACCATTTGTATGTTTTCCTTATGATTTGAACACACGTTTGACTTTCATTGTTTCATTTTCATGATCTTTTGTTTGTGTTCATTTGCATGTTTACAACATGGTTGCTAAGTTTCTTATTGTCAAGATTATATCTTCATGCCCATGTTTTAAGTTCTTATGATCCCAGCTCACAAATGCTTACATACTTGATCAAGATTGTGTAGGTGCATGTCACCTCAAAAATTATTCTTTTGTTATCACTTACCTACTCGAGGACGAGCAGGAGTTAAGCTTGGGAATGCTTGATACGTCTCAAACGTATCTATAATTTTTGATGCTCCATGCTTGTTTTTACACCACTTGCCTCGTGTTTCATTACACTTCGTGGCGTTTTTATGCGATTTCCGGAACTAACCTATTGACAGGATGCCACAGTGCCAGTTCCCTGTTTTCTGCTGTTTTTGTGTTTCAGAAGTGATACACAGGAAATATTCTCGGAATTGGACGAAACCAAAGCTAGAAGTCTTATTTTTCCCGGGAGCATCCAGACATCCGAAGAGAGGAAGGAGAGGGGCCACAGGCCACCCTCACACAGGGCTGGCGCGGCCCAGGCCCTGGCCGCGCCACCCTAGTGTGAGGAGGCCTGGGGCCACCCCTGACATCGCCCCTTCGCCTATAAGAAGCCTCGGGACGGAAAACCCTAGGAGAGTCGGCGAAATTTCCAAAACAGTTCCGCAGCGCCGCCGCCATCGAAGCCAAATTTCGGGGGATAGAAGTCTCTGTTCCGACACCCTGCCGGGACGGGGAAGTGCCCCCGAAGCCATCTCCATCGGTCTCCATCGCCGTCTCCGCCATCTCCATCGACCTCACCGCCATCTCCATCAACCTTGCTGTCTCCTATGATGAGGAGGGAGTAGTTCATCCCCGAGGCTGAGGGCACTACCGGTAGCTATGTGGTTCACCTCTCTCTCCCATGATGTGATCTTTATGTGATCGTGAGCTTTGTATCATGTTGAACAAGTAGATGTTATTATTCAGATATTATGTGTACTCTAGTGGTGTTATTAAAGTAATCTATTCCTCCTGCCATGGTGTAACGGTGACAGTGCGTGCATCATGGTGGTACTTGGTTTAGGCTATGATTGTGATCTCTTGTGGATTACGAGAATAATTATTGCTATGATAGTATTGAAGTGATCTATTCCTCCTTTCATGGTGTAATGTTGACAGTGTGTGCACCGTGTTAGTACTTGGTTTATGTTACAATAATATCTATCTTGAGTTGTGCTTTGATTTGGGTATCTCTATGAGTGGTGTTTGTCAAGTACTTGATGAACTTTAAGGGGTGCTTCTGTAGCCACTACACAATGATTAGTGTTATTCAATAGGAGAGTAATTCAGAGTACCATAGTGGAGAGAAGTTATCTATTTGTTCATTCATGTTATATTGTTGGGAGTGTGTCCACTAGTGAAAGTATGATCCCTAGGCCTTGTTTCCAAGCTTTGCACACCGTTTACTTGCTATTTTGTTACTTGTTTGCTCGCAGCGATATTTATTTCACATCACGTTTGCTACTTATAATCATCTATACCACTTGTATTTCACTATCTCTTCGCCGAACTAGTGCACCTATACAGCTGACAAGTGTATTGGGTGTGTTGGGGACACAAGAGACTTTCTGTATCGTAATTGCAGGGTTGCTTGAGAGGGATAGCTTTGACCTCTTCCTCCCTGAGTTCGATAAACCTTGGGTGATACACTTAAGGGAAACTTGCTGCTGCTCTACAAACCTCTGCACTTGGAGGCCCAACAAGTGTCTACAAGAATAGAAGTGTGTAGACATCAGAGATGATAGCTCTATTTCCTTTAATGATTTTGATGTTGATGGCTGCAATATATCTGAAGTTATTTTGTTCTTGCAAAAGCTTGCTTTGACTCCCAATGCTAGTTCCTTAAATGTTGCTTTTACTACGCATATTACCAATGCTCTCATAAAAATTAGGGATGAAAAGTTGAAGCAAAAAGCTTCTGTTCCCAAGAAGTTAGAAGATGGTTGGGAACCCATCATTGATATGCATGTTAATGGTATTGATTGCCATGCTTTATGTGATCTAGGTGCTAGTATTTCTATTATGCCTAGAAAAATTTATGACATGCTTGATTTACCACCACTTGAAAAGTGTTATTATGATGTTCCTATTGCTGATGTTGCTAAGAAGAAACCTTCGGGAATAATTAATGATGTTCTTATTGTGGTTAACAATAACCTTGTTCCCATTGATTTTCTTGTCATGGATGTTGAATGCAATGCTTCATGTTCTATTATTTTGGGAAGACCCTTTCTTTGAACTGTAGGTGCTATCATTGATATGAGGGAAGACACCATCAAATATCAATTTCCACTTAAGAAAGGTATGGAACACTTCCCTAGGAAGAGAAAGAAATTAGTGTTTGACTCTATTCTTAGAGCAAATTATGAGCTTGATGCTTCATCACTTGATGTTACTTGATTCGCAATTTTCTGCGCCTAGCTCAAAGGCGTTAAAGAAAAGCACTCTTGGGAGATAACCCAATGTTTTTACATTCAGTTCTTTTTCTTTTATTTGAGTCTTGGAAGTTATTACTACTGTAATGACCTCTCCTTATCCTTTTTATTTCATTTTTGTGCCAAGAGAAGCCTCTAATTTGAGTGAGGTAAGATTTGGGGATGTTGCTGTCATGAAACTGTTTTCGGTGCTGCACCGTAAAAATTCGTGAAAATTCTTTGTATATCTTTTGGACCTGCTATTTCTTGTGCATATGGCCCAGGTTATATCCAAACTTTCATTAGTTGAACACTTTTTGATTTGAGCAACAGAAAACACCTTAAAAATTCGACCTTTGTCAGCTGTTCTGTTTTGACAGATTTCTGCCAATATTTGTGTTTGCCGCTTTATCGCTTTCTTTTTGAGTTCTTTTGATCACGGAACTTTTGGGGAAGTTGCTACAGTAGTATATGCTTAATATGTGGTGGTTTTAGGTTGAAACCTGAAGAAAAAAGGGTTGATTATATATTATGCTTACACTAATGTTGCTAATAGATTTGTGTTTAGTTTTGTATGAAGGGAGTTTTCAAGTGTAGGGATCGGAGAGTGATGAGATGAGTTGAAGAATGGACAAAAGCTCAAGCTTGGGGATGCCCATGCATCACCCCAAGAAATATCCAAGAAGTACAAGCGTCAAAGCTTGGGGATGCCCCCGAAGCACCCCTTCTTCATCGGCAAAAATCAGGTCACCTTTCAAGACACTATATTTTTATTGCTTCATGCATTATGCGTTTTTCTTGGAGCATCAGTTGTTTTTAGTTTTCAGTTTAGTTTAGTTTAGTTTGCTGCAATAAATAGTTGGACCCCAACAAATTTCTTTTGGAGAAGTTGCCTTGCTTTTTATTTGCCAAGAACACTCCGCTTTTCACTCTATTCGTTTCAACGAGTGTTCTCTTTTTCTAGAACTGCGTTTAGTTTTCAATTTTCGCCTTGATTTGTGTTCAGATCTTGTTATATCTTTTCATCAAGGTGTATTTTTGCCTCTGATCTTTATTGGTTTTCATCAAAAGAGGTGTTTATAAAAAGTTTGAATGGTGTTGGAAAAGAGAAAAAGCTTTATGTAAAAAAGTGGTACAAGAAAGAGCTTGTGTAGACTGCGGCTTAGGCTTTTGTATGTCATGCTTGATGTATTTTTGATAGTATGCTTAGTGGTTTTGCTGTAGCATGACTTGTCTCAAATAACTGAGATTGCTTAATGAGCCTTTGAAAAAAATCATGCGTTGTTTTAATTATTTGGAAGCATTATTTTGGTTTTCTCCTTGATGCTTTATTTGGGTTGACTTGGCGCATGCTCACACATGTTAGACTCTTACAAAGTCGCCAATAGCCTTTATGATCATTTAGTTTTTGAATTTTGATGCCATTTTATGCTTCTTTTAATGTCGCTTTGTCGCTTTGCATGATTATGGCCGTTATTGCTCTCTTAGTTGGTCGCTCACAGTCTTTTGCTAGCCCTCGCCTTGTACTGAGTATGAGCTCTACTCATGCATCCGACTCCTAAAAACCAAGTTTGCCAAAGTATCCACCATACGTACCTATTAGCAATTTGCTATTCCAAGTACATTTGACTTGCTTTTATTTACTCTTCAAATTAAACTCTTACCAGTGTTATGCGAAAATTGGTCAGTAAAGCTCTCACGAACCGGAAGGCACACTTTACTTTTTCTTGTTCTTAAAAATTTGACATTGTGGTCTCTTATGTTGAGTTGTTATGCTTGCAAGTTGTAAGTTGGGAACTAGCCCAGCCATGCCGTCATGGGGCAAGCTTTCAATATTGCACTTCTTATTTGAGTTGATATCATGATCTTTTATTTATGGATGCCCACGGTGTGAAATGAATTGTGAATCTTGCGGGGATCATGGAGTTTGTATATGTGTTAGGGAAACGCCTGGGCCGCCAATCTAAGCCATGCATAATTCATGGTGGAAATTTGCAGCATACCCATAGTGGACATTCGACGACGCATCTCAAAATAAAAAGCTAAACAAATGGTAAATAAAAGAGATGTCGAGGTGTTCATTGTCTGCTTGTCCTGTCATTTTGATGTGGGTTTGTTCCATGTCATCGGGCACGGAGGTACCCCGTTGGTGGTTCTCGATGATACGTATGTACTTACAATGACAAGAGCCTTGCTTGGGACTCTAAGTAAAGTAGCATGAGGTTTGGATACTCGTATTCACGGGACACGAGGTTTTCAACTTATGATTTCAAGCATATGCAGCGTAAGTGTTCTCGCATTAACTTTAACCATTCGAGATGCTTATGATGGGGGCAATGAGAGCTCAAAGCCGGTAAGTACCATAATTTTTAAAGGTTATAAAACTTGCAATCACTGCTTCCCTCCGCGAAGGGCCTTTCTTTTACTTTTATGTTGAGTCACCACCTTCTATCTTTATGCACCATTAAGATAGCATAGTTGTCATTCTTAGTATAATGTGCATTGTCCCAAAGTTTTCATTGATTGATTCATATTGTTGGTTTCACTTGTTCTCAAATTATTTGTATCTAGTCGCCTTCTTAAACTTAAGGTGTCCTATGCATTTATGTTTTGCTCTCTATGAAGGACAAGCTGAAAACCATTTGTATGTTTTTCCTTATGATTTGAACACATGTTTGACTTTCATTATTTCATTTTCATGATCTTTTGTTTGTGTTCATTTGCATGTTCATAACATGGTTGCTAAGTTTCTTCTATCAAGATTATATCTTTCATGCCCATATTTTAAGTTCTTTTGATCCCAGCTCACAATGCTTACATAGATGATCAAGATTGTGTAGGTGCATGTCACCTCAAAAATTATTATTTTTGTTATCACTTACCTACTCGAGGATGAGCAGGAGTTAAGCTTGGGGATGCTGATACGTCTCCAACGTATCCATAATTTTTTATGCTCCATGCTTGTTTTTACATCATTTGCCTAATGTTTCGTTACACTTCGTGGCACTTTTATGCATTTTTCGGAACTAACCTATTAACAAGTTGCCACAGTGCTAGTTCGCTGTTTTCTACTATTTTTGTTTCAGAAAGGCTACACATGAAATATTCTCGGAATTGGACGAAACCAAAGCCAGTCGCCCAGAATTTTACCGAAGCTTCCAGAGAACCGAAGAGGAGTTGGAGTGAGGCCACGAGGTGCCCTCACACCAGGGCGGCGCGGCCAGGGGCTGGGCCACGCCCCCTATGTGTGAGACCGCCTCGGTCCACTTCTGACGATGCCCCTTCGCCTATAAAGACCCCCTGACGGGAAAAACCTAAGTACCCAATCAGTTTTCCAGAATACATCGTGATCCGCCGCCGCCGTCGACCCGAAGATCGGGAGGGTCCAGAAGCTCTTCCCGGCACCCTGCCGGAGAGGGGAATCGCCACCGGAGGTCTTCTTCATCGCCATGCTTGCCATCGGAGCGATGAGTGAGTAGTCTACCTTGGACTATGGGTCCATAGCAGTAGCTAGATGGTTGTCTTCTCCAGCATGTGCTTCATGTTTAGATCTCATGAGCTGCCCTACATGATTGAGATCACCGTTATGTAATTCTACATGCTTGGTTTGTTGGGATCCGATGAATATTGGTGTTATGATTGAGTTGAAGTATTGAAATTTATCTTTTGTTATCTCTATGTTGTTTATGATCTTGCATGCTCTCCGTTGTTAGTAGCTATCTTGGTCGAGTAGTTGCTAGTGACTCCAAGAGGGGGTATTTATGTTCGATAGTGGGTTCATGCCTCTATTTAATCTAGGGGAGTGACATAAACCTCTAAGGTTGTAGATCTGCTGTTGCTACTAGGGGGAAAACAACATTCATATGCTCAAGGGCATATGCTTTGTTTACATTACACACTTTGCTTAATGCAGTTATCTGTTGTTCGCAACTTAATACTCATGGGGTGTTCAGATGATATCCCCGTGAGTGGATTATTAGTCATAGATGCAGTTGGATGGCGGTCTATGTATCTTGTTGTAATGCCCAGAGTAAATCTCATAGTGATCCTCTCATCATATGCATGTTGTCTTTATTCTATCAATTGCCCAACTGTAATTTGTTTACCCAGCTTGTATTATTTTATCTTATGGAGAGACACCGCTAGTGAAGTATGGACCCCGGTCCTATTTCCTTTATATTGCAATCACCTGTTTACTTTACTCACACTGTTTACTTTACTCGCATAATATTATCACTTTCCACTCGATACGCTCATACCCTTTGTTTCAAGCAAACCGGTGAGATTGACAACCTCATCGTAAGTTGGAAACAAAGTATTTGGTTGTGTTGTGTGCAGGTTCCACGTTGCAGTTAGCAAAGCAAAGCTTGGACGAGGCACCCTATAAATTGTCCTGAGCTGTCGCAAGCTAGCAAGCATCACCTTCAGTCGTTTGTTTGCTCCTCTCCTGATCGACATACCTTGGTTTCTTAACTGAGGGAAATCTTGCTGCTATATTCATTACACCTTCCTCTTGGGGTTCCCAACGGGCTGGTCATTTACTAGACATCAAGCATTGCATTCAACATCCATGACAAAAAAATCAACAGGAACAAGGTTATTGTTAACCATAATAAGAACATCATTAATCCTTCCCAAAGGTTTCTTCTTAGCAACATCAGCAATAGGAACATCATAATAACACTTTTCAAGCGGTGGTAAACAAAGCATGTCATAAATCTTTCTAGGCATGATAGAAATACTAGCACCTAGATCACATAAAGCATAGCAATCAAAACCATTAACATGCATATCAATGATGGGTTCCCAACCATCTTCTAACTTCTTGGGAATAGAAGCTTTTTGCTTCAACTTTTCATCCATAATTTTCATAAGAGCTTTGGTAATATGCTTAGTAAAAGCAACATTTAAAGAACTAGCATTAGGAGTCAAAGCAAGCTTTTGCAAGAACAAAATAACTTCAGATATATTGCAGCCATCAACATCAAAATCATTAAAGGAAATAGAGCTATCATCTCCTACACTCCGAAAAATTTCAGCACTCTTTTGAGAAAAAGTTTTAGCAGTTTTAGGCTTTTTTAACACAAGGAGTGGGAGCTTTCTCTACACCAATCAAAGTAAGAGGATTGCTAGCATTAGGAGCAACATCAATAGAGGTAGTAATGGTACATACCTTCATCTTTCTAGCCATCTCATCTTCTCTTTCCCACCTGGCATGTAATTGTGCTAGCATCCTAACATTTTCATCAATTCTAACTTGGATAGCATTAGCAGTGGCAAAAGGATTGTTATCTTTCACATCATTAGGCAACACTTTTAATTTCAGAAGTTCAACATCATGAGAAAGGCTATCAACTTTAGAAGCAAGAATATCAATTTTGCCTAACTTTTTCTCAACAGACTTGTTAAAAGCATTTTGCTTACCGATGAAGTACTTGAGCATTACCTCAAGCTCGGAGGGCGCGGCCCTAGTGTTGTTGGAGGAATTACCATAAGAGTTACCATAACCATTACCATTGGTAGAAGGATACGACCTATAATTGTTACTAGCAAAATTGTTCCTATAAGCATTGTTGTTAAAATTATTATTTCTAATGTAGTTTACATCAACATGCTCTTCTTGAGCAACCAAAGAGGCTAAAGGAACATTATTAGGATCAACATGAGTCCTATCATTTGAAAGCATAAGCATAATAGAATCAATCTTATCACTCAAGGAAGAGGTTTCCTCAACAGAATTTACCTTCTTACCTTGTGGAGCTCTCTCGGTGTGCCATTCAGAGTAATTTACCATCATATTGTCGAGAAGCTTTGTTGCAGCGCCCAAGGTAAGGGACATAAAAGTGCCTCTAGCAGCTGAATCAAGTAGGTTCCTTGAAGAAAAATTCAGTCCTGCATAAAAAGTTTGGACAATCATCCAAGTAGTCAGTCCATGAGTGGGACAATTCTTTATCATAGATTTCATTCTTTCCCAAGCTTGAGCAACATGTTCATTATCAAACTGAATAAACTTCATAATATTGCTACGCAAAGCTATAATCTTAGCAGGAGGATAGTATCTACCAGTAAAAGCATCCTTACACTTAGCCCATGAATCAATACTATTTTTAGGCAAAGAAAGCAACCAATCCTTAGCTTTTCCTCTCAAAGAAAAAGGAAATAACTTAAGCTTAATAATATCACTTTCAACATCCTTATATTTCTGCATCTCACATAGCTCAACAAAATTGTTGAGATGAGCTGCAGCATCATCAGTACTAGCACCAGAAAATTGCTCTTTCATAACAAGGTTCAACAAAGCAGGCTTAATCTCATAAAAATTTGCAGCGGGAGCAGGTGGCGCAATAGGAGTGCAGATAAAATCACTATTATTAGTGCTAGTAAAATCACACAACTTGGTGTTCTCAGCAGTAGCCATTCTAGCAAAACTAAAAGCAGACAAGTAATAACAACTATCAAGGATACTAATATTTTTTTGGGTTTTTTGATAAAACGATGCAAGTAAAAATAAAGTAAAAGCAAAACTTAAAACAAAGTAAAGGATGTGCGTGCGAAACTCCCCTTGCAGAAATCTTCTTTCCTCCCTGGCAACGGCGCCAGAAAACTTGTTGATGGCTCAGTGATGATGGTGTGAAAGCTTCTTCTTTAATACACGGCAACGGCGACAGAAAACTTCTGTGCCAGGTTGACGTGGGAATATGTAGTAAATGACCGGCCAGTTGGAAAACCCCAAGAGAAGGTTTTGATGAATATAGCAGCAAGTTTTCCCTCAGTTATGAAACCAAGGTTATCAATCCAGTAGGAGGATGATTACGACGGAAGGTGATGCCCGCTAGCTTCGCAACAGCTTCGGACAATTTATAGGGCGCCTCGTCCAAGCTTTGCTTTGCGAGCGGCAACGTGGAACCTGCACACAACACAACCAAATACTTTGTTCCCAACTTACGATGAGGTTGTCAATCTCACCGGTTTGCTTGAAACAAAGGGTACGAGCGTATCGAGTGGAAAGCAATAGTAATATGCGAGTAAAGTAAACAGTGCGAGTAAAGTAAACAGGTGATAGCAATATAAAGGAAATAGGACCGTGGTCCACAGTTCACTAGCGGTGTCTCTCCATAAGATAAAATAATACATGCTGGGTAAACAAATTACAGTTGGGCAATTGATAGAATAAAGACAACGTGCATGTCGAGAGAATCACTATGAGATTTACTCTGGGCATTACAACAAGATACATAGACCGCAATCCAACTGCATCTATGACTGATAATCCACTTGTGGCGAATCAATCCGAGAACTCCACAAGTATTAAGTTGCGAACAATAGATAACTGCATTAAGCAAAGTGTGTAATGTAAACAAAGCATATGCCCTCGAGCATATGAATGTTGTTTTCCCGCTAGTAGCAACATCACATCTACAACCTTAGAGGTTTCTGTCACTCCCCCAGATTAAATAGAGGCATGAACCCACTATCGAGCATAAATACCCCCTCTTGGAGTCATTTAGCAACTACTCGGCCAAGATAGCTACTAACAACAGAGAGCATGCAAGATCATAAACAACATAGAGATAACATAAGAAAAAATTCAGTACTTCAACTCAATCATAACACCAATATTCATCGGATCCCAACAAACACAACATGTAGAATTACATAACAGTGATCTCGATCATGTAAGGCAGCTCACGCGATCTAAACATGAAGCACATGGTGGAGAAGACAACCATCTAGCTACTGCTATGGACCCATAGTCCAAGGTAGACTACTCACTCATCGCGCCGGAGGCAAGCATGGCGATGAAGAAGACCTCCGGTGGCGATTCCCCTCTCCGGCACCTTCTGGACCCTCCCGATCTCGGGTCGACGACGGCGGCAGATCGCGATGTGTTTCTGGAAAAGTGATCGGGTATTTAGGTTTTTCCCGTCGGGGGATCTTTATAGGCGAAGGGGCGGCGTCAGAAGTGGTCCTGGTGGGGCACACCATAGGGGGGCGAGGGCCAGCCCCATGCCGCGCCCCCTGGTGGTGTGGCCCACCAGTGGCTCCTCTCTGTCTCTCCTTCGGTGTTCTAGAAGCTCCGTGAAATATCTAGATGTCTGGCTTTTGTTTCGTCCAATTCCGAGAATATTTCCTGTGTAACTTTTCTGAAACACAAAAACAGCAGAAAACAGGGACTGTGGCATCTCGTTAATAGGTTAGTTCCAGAAAATGCATAAAAATGCCACAAAGTGTAATGACACACTAAGCAAATGGTGTAAAAACAAGCATGGAGCATCAAAAATTATGGATACGTTGGAGACGGATCAATGTGGTGTGACAAAATGTGTAAAGATCGAAGCTTGCCATTGACGATCTTGTCTAGACTTCCGATGTTTTAGAACCCTTGTCAACACCTCACATCTTGCTCATTAGGGGCACATAAAAAAGAGAGTGTCCAAAGCTTCTAAAAGGGGTAATCTAGATGAATATTCATTCGACAGGGTAATTAGTGTCACAAATATATAACTAGGGGTAAAAAGTGAAATTCACTCTTTAATTTACATGTTGTGTGTGTTTTTAGAGGACTCTCTAAAAATTTTGGGGTTAAAGTGGGCATTAAGGGATATGTTAGACCCCTTCTATCCATCATTTCGGCAATTTTTTGAGCATGAGGGGATTTAGGGCCGGGATCTCAAAAGTTGATTTAAGACTTGTAGTCTTTGGCTGCTCGGTCACCGCTCGCCTCCCCCACTGGAGCGAAAAAAGAAAAAGACGATGAAGGAGAGCGCATTGACATATGAAGCCCATAAATGTTAGCTCACAGTAAGAGCAGAAAATGTGTATCTACATGTTTCATTAATTTGGTTCCACTTGCGCATTTGCAAGAAGCAAGAACGGGTATGATGGTATTTAATGTGTACGTAGCTGGTCTGCTGGTGCCGATATTTCCTGTGATCTAGGGCAGAGATGAATTCTTCCACGCAGTCACCGACTTGGAAGTAATCAAGGTCAATGCAGACGTGACTAATTATATATGCAAAGTCACGAAATGCCAATTAAGGTGCGGTCTATTCGAAGACAAAAGCGCGCGGAAATTTGATCGTACACTCAGATAGATTTGGCTATCTCGTCATTTCATATGATCGAGAGCAAGTGCGCGATCTGGTCTCTTTAACTAAATGAAGCACGCAAGCAGCTGCGTAGCTCCTGGAAGTGCGAAATGCTCTTCAGTTCCCTTCTCATTAGGGCAAAATTGAATTAAGCTAGGAACGGGTAGCATGTAGCTAACATGGCAACAGGCACCTGATGGGTCACCTGACCGGCCGGTGATGAGCAGGGGCGGTGACTCCGTGTGAGAAAACAAATTTCTCCGAGGAAACATTACGCTCAGGTCCCTGCCGGCTGTCGCCATGACAGTGAGAGCTAGCCCAGAACGACATATAAATGAACCTACGGATCCACAAGAGAGAAGCACACAGCACGAAAAGCGCATACCACTACTTCCTCAACGAATTCCTTCATAAGCCACTGAGCTAGCTGAACGCGGCTTCTTCCATAACCACTCAAAGATCGAACATGGAGGCGGTGGAGTCTGCGGTGGTGAGCTGCGAGTGCTGCGGGCTGGAGGAAGAGTGCACCGGCGAGTACGTCGGCGGCGTCAGGGACTACTTCGGCGGGCGGTGGCTCTGCGGGCTGTGCTCCGAGTCCGTCAAGTACGAGGCCGGACGCAGCAAGCGAACGCCGGCAGCGGCGCCGGCGGGTGTGGAGGAGGCCGTGCGTGCGCACATGGCGTTCTGCCGCATGCTCAGGCGCGGGGGCCCCGCGGAGCGCGTCGCCGAGGGCATGTGCCAGATGCTCAGGCGCACCGCGTCTGGGAAGCCCCGAGCCGCCGCAGCCTCGACTTTGTCTTCTTCCACGACGGGGCGGGCGGTGCCGGCGCCTGTGGCGGGGCAGCGCTGCTCGTCGGCGTCGCTTTCGATCGGCTTCTGATTGATCCTTTCTCAGCGCGCGGCGGCGACCGGCCTGAGTTAATGTTTCGTTCTTGTAATGAATCCGCCCTAGTTTTTTTTGTTTTGAATGCTTAGATGGCTGAGTATAGAAAATGGATTTTGGACTCTTTGACGAGTATGACAACACATGAAGGCCTAATCAAATCGGTGATGCTCGATTTGAATTCAAATGTTTTGTCTGAATATTTTCAAAGATAACAAGCATACCCACGAGCTTTAAATGGTTAATTTGTTCGGCGTATCCTTCTTGCAGAACAGTACAAGGTTTCCTTGTATCATCATGTTCATTAAACCACAAATTTGGTAGAATTTTTTAATTGTTGTCTAAACTTTTCTCGCCCCTTTGTTATGCTTTGTCTCCACGGTGTGATCTGGTTCATGCAACAAGAGAATCAACATATAGAAGTACATGTCCAAGCTCAAGCTTCTGCTGCCCCCTTGGTGCTTGATAATATGATACGGCAGATTTCATCGTGTTGTCAAAAAAAAAAAAAAAATCAAACTGTTAATAGAGAACTTGTGGAGTGTTGTAATTAATGGTGTTGTGTAAATGAGTTGGAACTTGGAAGGGCTTTTTCCTATTGTTTAGTATTGTTGTACCTGTATGCAAGCTGCTTTTTCCCCGCAAAAAAGCTGTTTTTTCAACAAAAAAAACATTGGTGCTGTTTGTTTATTTGCTCATTGGTATTGCAACTTCAAAATTAATCATGGAGGCTTGCTTTATGTTGCAGATGCATCTTTTACCTTGAACGTTGCTGAGGTATAGCAAGACCGTAACAAACAACCATAATATATTACAAAGAAAATAGATTTTGTTAAATGCCAAGTGAAAACACAAGACACTATTTGAAAACTCCACACAACATGCACAACATTAGAATAATGATGTGGATAGTTTTATATTAAAGAAATACCATATAAAACATGTAGTAGTTCTTTAAACAAGAAACAACTGAAAGTATTTAGTAGTAATTATGAAGTAATACGCATAATTAGGAATCAGTAATTTATGAAGAGAATTTGTGGTTAATCCAAAATATTTGACCATTATTCTAACAATTCAAAAAATATTTGTGATATTTGAGTTCAGTCCAGCCCTACTACGCGCTTGGGTGCATGCTCCTAGTGGACTAGCACAGTCCTTATTACTCACTAAATTAGTTCTTTTTTCTTGGACCGTTCCTTTGAGATTTACTATACTATACCCGTTGACTCTATGAGTCCATTGAGACATTTTAACTCCGACTTGACATTTTTCCACGTAAACGCCACTTAATCAAAATTTATGTGTCGACCCATATAACAGTTAAAATATGAACTTGTTGTGTATTTTTCATGCAGACTGAACGGATATGTGCTTTGACCTGCATTAGTGATGGCCGCAACAAAAGAAGTCAAGTTTGTTGTGGTTACCGATGTATTGTGATACCGGCGTTTTTCCTAGATTGTTGGACACCGCCCCAGCTGTTAGACCTCATGCAAGTAGAATATGTGTCACCAGCCATTGTGTGTTCATCGAAGATCATTTGCGGCTAGTGGGACTATGCGAAACTTTTGAGCTAGTTGGACTTGTGTTTGTTTGGTCCACTACAGTTTCTTCACCGAAGGTTTGGTTGAATACCAAGAAGCAAAGCCAAGGCCGACCCTAAGGGAGGAACAGGGGCGGCCACCCTAGCCCCCCAAAATATAGGGGGGCCCAGCCTAGGTGCATGCAGCGGTGCGAGCACCGGCTCAAGTGTGAGAGACACCATTAGAGTAAGGTGTTTTGTGTCTCTAGGAGAGGAAAGTCTTTTTTTTGAACGGTAAAACGGGTCTCGAAGGACCCGGAAGTTGCTTCATTGATCACCTCGGCACATTACAGACAGACCCCTACAGAGAGAGGGTTTACAACCAGGTCCATAAAAATTGCAAAAAGAACCTAAGAAAAATTGCAGAAAGCGATCAGGCTACCGAGGCGTCGAGACTCGCCGACCACCATGCCACCGCCGGGGAACGGGCCACTTGGGGGGCATGGCGAGCAGAGAGCCAGCAAGTCTTCGAAGCGGAGGAGGGGTGCCCTACACCCATTGAGCCCGGACGGGAAGACGAACCACCAACGCCTCAAGCCGCCGGGGAAAGCTCCAGGAAGGAAACGGCCACCGCCGCACCGCCGCGACCAGAAGCCCTAGTTCCACCAAGGCACCAGAGGAGGTCGGGAAGGGGAAGACGACAGCCGGAAGGAACGGCACCAACACTGAAGAAGAGGAAAAGAGGCGGCTGGGCATCACCAGACCTCCGACCACCATGGCCGGCCAGAAAGGAGATAGCCCACGCAGCCCACCTTCACCCGGCCTCCCCTGCCACCACGGCCAGCCAAGGAGGGGTGAAAGAGAGCAGATCCTCGACCGCAGACATCGGCTCCTAGGCGCTTATCGAGAGGCTTGCCATCGAAGACCGCCAAGCCAAATCCGCCATGGATTTGGGAAGAAGGCCTCCGGCGGCGGGCGTCCTGGAGCTGCGCCGGAGCACCAGGGAGGGACAAGCCCCAGCCACCACCGAGCAGAGCTTCACCTGTGGATCAAACCGAACCCCCCCCCTCCCGCCACCGAGGCCGGCCAGGTGCAGAAAGAAACACCGACGAGAGGAAGACTGTGAGGGGCGCGAGCCTTATTGTGGAGATCTTCGGGTCAAGGCGCACGCCAGCACTCCGACCATCGGAGTAGAGGAAGACGTCACCGACCACACCAAGCTCAGGGACGGCCGCGAGTCCCGAGCTCTTCTCCGAAAACTACCCGGCAGAGGGCCGAAAACTACGCTAAGCTAAGGAAGAAACAGCGCCGGACCTCACCTCCGCCACCTCCGGCCGACATCGCCGCCGGAGGGGCTCGGGATCTGGCCGGCTCTCTCTAGAGGCCTCTCGGAGTACTGTAGCGAGGAGAGAGAACGTGGAGGGGAAAGTGAGTTCGCCGTCCGTGGTTCACTAGGAGAGGAAAGTCAAACCGTTGGAGAGAATAAGCTTTGGGACTTTCATATTCAACCATCGCATGCGAATTAGCACTTCCGTTAGAGAAATCAAAAATAGCGACCAAATGATGCATTACACACTACGGTAATACTAGCAAAGAAGGGATGGCACAGTCGTTACTCTTGTCTTCTTGATTTGTATTAGTACTAATTCATTATTTTCTTCAAGGTTGACTCCATGTTATAAGGTGATTATTCTATCATCTTTATTTTAGCTTAAAAGGTGATTGTTCTACCAGATCTATTTAGTGAATATTGACTATGTGCATTCCTCTGTATCCAAGTTTGGTCTTAATTTTATTCATATTGGCTAATTGTACTTGTTATATTTTATATTTTATGTCTCAAAACTTGTTCTTCAAGATGTTGGTTTAGCCATACAAAATATTTAGGTCGTCTCTCCGTATGTGAGCGTAGTTTGGCTCGATGTACCACAAATCAATCTGGCTTGATCTCCTATGCAATCGCCCTCGCCATGTTGCCTACAACCAACGCTCCATCACATCCCCCACGTGGGCACACCAAGAGGGTACCGCACCACGACACCGGCCAGCACAATGACACAATTCAGAGAAGGTATGCCATAATTATCTTTTTGATGATACCATCGTTAGTGAATTTGTTTCTAGGGATATTGGATTTTGTATGGAAGGACCCATATTACAATTTTTGCCTCGGCCCTAAAATCTTAGAACGGGGCCTGCAAAGGGTGATATGACCTTTAATTTAGTGTTAGAGTTGAAATTAAGATAACTACAAACAACAAATGTTCTTAACAAAGCTAGATATGACGATATCAAATTTAGTTACTTGACAACATTTGTTGTTTGTATTTGTTTGAGTTTATTTGATATGATTGACTTTGCTTTATTAATTGATAGTTCCATATCATTTGGTAAAACAAATTACATTAGCTTCAAGTTGTCAACCTTTTTTAGCATTTCTCCTAAATAGACGTATATTTTCCGCACACGTCGAACTTCATGTGGAGAGATGTACTACAAATTTTTGCAAGTAGCTACATACCATAACTTAACTCGCACTAACTTCTTCCCAGGTTTATGATCATGTATTTTACAAAACAAGATACAAATATATAAAGACATCTATTTCTTTTTAAATTTTGCCATATTTTTTTTAAGTGACGATATTATTCGTAATACACATCTAAATTTAAATTTATATAACACAAAATACGCTTTGACAATTAGTAGAGCATGCCTGCTGGCCGCAACTATCCACTTGTTCTCGTTTTGTTGCTAAAGAATAGGCAACCTCTACGGGGGGAGGGAGGGAGGGGGAGGGGGGGGGATTTTGGTTCCCTATGGCATATGCCCCGTGTAAATTGTAAAATATTTGAACAAACGAATATTTTGATGGTGTACATGTTCATATATTTTATGTGCATACAAATTTTGACGAAGATAAGACAATTTGGCATGTCGAGGTTAAAAAAATTAGTGTTCTACAAAGCATTTCTTGAAGTGACAAATTTCTTTTTTGTCGCACATGTGACAAAATTAATGATTTTCCCATTTTAACTTACTCATGTATATTTACAACATGAATATGTACGTATAAATTTTCCAGATTTTTATTGTTATGAGCACCATTTGTTTCACGCGGAAGCATATGTTCCTGGAAGATCATATAAACTAGTTGATACCCCGCGCGTTGCTGCGGGATATTAAAATGCCATGAGCTATAATCTCATAGGAAAATTAAAAGATATTTGTGAAAACTTGTGAAGCACAATTGCAAATGCATAAGACGAAAGCTTGTCCTCTACAACAACAAAATTCAGGTTAAGTAACTGTCCTACTCAAATGCTAATTTTACATTGTTTAAGATTATAAATTCAAAAATCAAAAACAGATATGGTAAGGAAGTTGGTCAAACCGATAAAATAATTCATGTGATGTAAATTTCCATCACATTTGTCCAACAAAACATAAGTTTGGAAATATTTAACTACATGAACAAAAAAGCCCTTAGTTTTATTACTTTTCTGCCCACTTGTTGACACCAGAAATATTGGAAGAGTGATATATTCATGTGTGGTCGATATTGACGAAAGAGACCTAACATATGCCTATCTACCATTATGTACCAACATGTGTAAACTAAAGCTATGTTGCCGTTATGGAACATCTTATGTGTATGCTTCATGGACCATATTAACCCCCACCCCAGGAACATAAGTGCTTGGTCATGCAAGCACTAACACAAATCGTATGGAGGTTCTGGTTATCCTTAACTGCATATATAAACAATGATATCAGTTTAAGTTGTACATGATATATTGTACAAAGATAGAGGTGACCCATGAGAAGAAACTTATTTCTCTTGAAATAATCCAAGTTGGTTCTACGACAAACACCTGCATAACAAAATATGAATATATATTCATAAATAAACTGATAGGGGTAACAAAATTATGTACATACAAATCATTTACTATGCATCCTTTTTCGTATACATAGGTATTCCTCCGCATATTTAGATATTATCTGCGGCAAATGGCCATAACCATCTCAACAGTTTTACAGGTTGTTTGGCGCTTGCCCCCAGGACATACATTACTCCTTGCAAGCATAATACACCTTGCAGTATTTTCAGTACCTTTAAACTGGGAAAATATATTTGGAAATTGCTTGCATCTAACAAAATGCATCAAACTTAGGAAAACAATGTCAGGTGTAGTACTAAAGTGAGATTACTGGCCTGATTTTATGTTCATCAACAACTTGACAGACATTAGAAAGTAATGGGCGCAACAGACAGGTTTAGCAATACTGAAACTATAGATCAAAGCTCATCTTCAGAAATCAGTTGCATACATCAGAATGACCTGTAGCAGCATGGATGGTTTGGTATAAATCTGCAATGGTTACAGAAAACCCATCAATAAAGGTAGTGACCTTCAGACTTGATAAACTAATAGGAGTATGGAATCAGGGAATTAAGTGAAATCATGAATAATGTATCATATGTACCTTGCTGAGTGGGACACAGAGGTGAGCGACACAAGACAACCGTGCAATGCTATTATATGGCAGATCTAAACCTTTTTAACGCTAAACAAAGTTTATGAAGATTGCATCTACCTTACCTATCAAGAAGACAACACCGTAAATGATTCATACAGTCTTTTTGGAAAAAATTCCTATTGTGCTAGATAGATAGTAGTTGAATCAATCAAATAAATAAGAATCATAAACTCAGTGTACTCTTTCTATTTGGAAATTGCAAATTACGAACTGTGCAAACTGAATGTGTAATCATGGACTGTAGTAAAGTTTCAAAATACATATTAAGTAGATAATGGAGAATAAGGACTAAACTTATTTCGCCTGTAATCTGCTTGGTTTTTCATCGAATACCTTGTCTGCATGGAGTAAAGAAACCGGGACAAAGATACAAGAGAAGAATCACGGCTTTAGATTAGCAATCTCGACGCATAAATCAAAGGAAGATTAAAACGTAAATTTGTTATGCAAGTGTAGATTGGAATTTCTCCAAGAACATCTATGTAATGTGTCTACATGAACATCATAGACATGTATCAAGAAAGAAACATAGGATTGGAATTGAGATCGGGAGAGAACAAAGAGAAGCTGACAAAGGAAACCAAGAGGCGATCTGCAGGGGCGATCAAATTCGTCCCTTGCAAGCATCAAATTCGTCACTTGCCAACCCAAAAAAACCTACGGCAGTTGACATGTCGATCTGGACAGGCAATCTGGAGACGACAAAAATGGAGTGGATCCGGTGCTTAAAATAGGCGAGTGAGTACACCGGTCACTTACCTTGCATTTGTTCCATGGAGAAGGGGATGATAAATGAATGAAATCAATCAGTTACATATGCATTAGTTGCGAAAATGAGAGAGTGGAGGAGAGGGAAGGATGTAGCCTCCCCGCAAACGTGGGAGATGAGAGGACGGTGCGGAAGGGGCACACACCGCAGCTAGGAAAGAACGAACCAGGGTAAGTTCGTCGGGGGCAAGATGCAACCGAATATAATCTATAATCTACACCACATATTTAAAATCTAATGATTAGAGATCGAGCTCCCTCCCTCGTCGCTCCCGCGAGCGACAGGGAGGCCCTAGCCGCCGGCCACTCCCTCCCCCCTTCCCCCCTCCCCCTCCCTCGCCGCCGCTAGAGGGTGCGCTGGGCGAAGCCTAGCCGCCGGCGATCTCTCACCCCCTCGAGCGGGCGGGGTTGGCGCGGGCCGGTGCCATCGATCTGGGGCGCTGCGTGGCGCAGGTCGCATCGGCGTGGCCGTGAGCCTCGGGCTTGCTGGCGGAGCGGTGGGCTGCGTGGCGGAGGTACGTTCCCGGCCTGGTCGGCCATGGTGGGCGGCGAGGGCTATGGGTGGCGCGGGCCTCCTGACGCTGTCGTGCTTGCACGGTGGTGGCCGGGTGGCGGCGGTGGGCGCGTTTGCCGTTCGGGCCAGGAGGCCGAGCCGGCGGGCTCGGGTCGCACGGGCGGCGGTCATCTTTGGCAGGAGCTGTGCGGTGCGGCTTGGTTGGTGGCGTCCAGATCGCTCCAGATCTGGGGCCTGCAGGTCGTCCGCGCTCAAGGAAGCCAGGGCGGCAGCCCTGGGACGTCGTCGCGACGTTTGGTTCAGTCGGGTGGTGCTCCCGACTGCGGACTGCCGGCAGGGGTGGCCGACATGTCTCTCCGGCGCCGGTGCGACCGGAGAAGAGGAAGCCAGGGCGGCGGCCCCGGGTATGCACGGGCTCGCCTCGTCGACGGCTTGGCGGGCTGCGTGTATGGTGCTGGCCATGGTGGCGGCGGTGAGCTGTGGTTGAGGATGGCGGCGCGGCGGCGCCGCTTCTGGTGGTCGAGGTGCTGGTTTCGGCATCTCGTGAACGGTGGCTGGCTGGCAAGAGGTGTCAGCCGGCTATGCGTGGAGGTCGGAGCGGCGGCTCCGAGAGCGAGGTGGTGTTGCTGCCATGTCCCCGGCTGCGTGGGCAGCGGGGCATGCTTCTTTTGGCGTGGGCGTTGGCCCTCTCGCCGGTGTTATTTGCTCGTTCGGTGGCATGGGCTGTCCTCGTGATTGTCCCATGGAGGCGGTGGTCGTGGTCTGCGGACGAAAGTCTCGCCCGACTTGGTTGGTGCCGGCAATGGCGACGCTTGCGGGCGCCGTTTTCCTCCTTGGGGGCATTGTCGTGGAGCCCCGACTCCGCTCTGTCCAGCAGTCCTGGGTGAAAACCCAAACCTGGCTTGCCGGGTTGGATGACGGCGGCGTCTATGGACGTCGTGTCCTCCTTGGAGGCGTCATTTTTGGAGTGTTGGGCGCCACGCTTAGCGGTGCTTTGGCTACTGGTTGGGTCGACGTCTTCAGGTTCCGTCGGTGCGCGAGTGCCGCTGGCTTGCTTCCGGCGGTCTGCCCCATCCAGGAAGCTTGAAAGGCCTAGCCGTTCCTTTCGGCTCCGACTTCCTTTCCGGGGACGTGGACCTAGATGGCCGTTCTACTCGCCGTTGCCGTCGTGCTGGTGTCATTTGGCGGCGCTCCAAACCTAGTCGAGCTAGGTCATGTGACCTATGTGCGGTTTTGCCGGTTTCTCCTAAAAACTGTGCCGTGTTGGTTTTTCTTGTCTGGTTTTCCTATAAACTAGACACGTCGTGTGGGTGTTGCGTCTGTATCGGTTTTCGGCCAGTTTCCCATATAAACTGGTCATTTCTATTCTTCTTTATGAAAAGGTAGAGCTCCTGCCGGTTGCTCCAAAAAAATATTTACAATCTAATGGACAAAAATAATAGAGATGATGTGGCTTCACGATATTTGAGCTTGCAAACATTAAATGCATTTAGTGGGGATGACTCTTATACTCCCTCCGTCCCGGTGTATAGGTCCTGCACGTAGTCCTAGATCGTTATTTTGAGCAACATAATACAAGTTATATACTACAAAATATATATCATTAGAAACTTTAAACGTTCTACTTTCTAATGGTATAATTTTTATGTTGTAAAATTTAGATTATATTTGTCAAAATAACGATCTAGGGATACGTGCAAGACTTATACACCGGGACGGAGGGAGTAGATATTATAGATATAGGAAATATGCCCGTGCGTTGCACCGGGAGAGAAAACTCATATCATGACTCGGCGCAACCGGGAGAGAAAACTCATATCACGACTCGACGCAATGCATATTCTATCACTTTTTGCCTCGTTCAGTTATCCTTTTTGGTACTTGTATTTCAAAGAACTTTTGTCTGTAATTTATTTTAGCAAATCAAGATCTAAAATTCAGGAACAAATCGAAATAATGTCAGAGATCTATCTAGCCTATAGTTTCATATTTACTCGTCAAGATTTAAGAAGTAATAGACACGTTCTTCAATTGCACATGGATTTGGAAAAATGAAACAAATAACAATATAACCTTGTATAAGAACAATGTATATGGCTTGGGTCGTGTTATTTCTATACTACTTCTGTTCTATTGCCTGGCTTATCCTCTATATCACGTGAGACACACACAGAGAGAGGTGAAAATTGATTAAAGAAGAGACCAAAAGAGGAGAGACCACGACAGGGGAAAATAGATCGGAGAAGAGACAGAGAGAACAAAGAGGGATGCAAAAATTGATCTGAGGTGCTGCAGCTGCACAAGCACGAGGAGCACGTCTTTGTGAGCCGGGGGCCGGGGCCCCTCATCAACCTGCCCCGCTGTGCTCGCTCGATGTGCCGAGCCGGCTCCTCTGTGGATGCACACACATGGCCTTTGGCCAAACATGCACACCACATACTTCCTCAAGATTTCTATGCTCTGAAAGAGTCATGGAACGGTTCTGGGCGTGGATCCAGGCATCCAGCCCCGCCGAGGATGAAGAAGCGGCGGGCCGAGCCGCCGAGGGATCAACCAGGAGCAAACAGCCACGCGTCCTGCTCACCGAGCGAGCGGAGGTAGGAGACGGCGGGAGCTCGGCCGGCCGCCATGGATGAGCTCCGCCTGCTGTACGTCTGATGTCTACGCACTTCTATTCTTGTAGACACTTGTTGGGCCTCCAAGTGCAGAGGTTTGTAGAACAGCAGCAAGTTTCCCTTAAGTGGATCACCCAAGGTTTATCGAACTCAGGGAGGTTAGAGGTCAAAGCTATCCCTCTCAAGCAACCCTGCAATTACGATACAGAAAGTCTCTTGTGTCCCCAACACACCCAATACACTTGTCAGATGTACAGGTGCACTAGTTCGGCGAAGAGATAGTGAAATACAAGTAGTAGTGATGATTATAAGTAGTAAATGCAATATGGAATAAAAATCGCTGCAAGCAAACATGTAACAAAACAGCAAGTAAACGGTGTGCAATGCTTGGAAACAAGGCCTAGGGATCATACTTTCACTAGTGGACACACTCCCAACAATATAACATGATTGAACAAATAAATAACTTCTCTCCACTATGGTACTCTGAATTACTCTCCTATTGAATAACACTAATCATTGTGTAGTGGCTACAGAAGCACCCCTTAAAGTTCATCAAGTACTTGACAAACACCACTCATAGAGACATCCAAATCAGATCACAATTCAAGATAGAAATCATTGCAACTTAGACCAAGTACTAACACGGTGCACACACTGTCAACTTTACACCATGAAAGGAGGAATAGATCACTCAATACTATCATAGTAATAATTACTCTCATAATCCACAAGAGATCACGATCATAGCCTAAACCAAGTACCACCACGATGCATGCACTGTCACCGTTACACCATGGCAGGAGGAATAGATTACTTTAATAACATCACTAGAGTACACTATAATAATTAAGCATAGGAGTAGCATAATATCTGAATAATAACATCTATTTGTTCAACATGATACAAAGCTCACGATCACATAAAGATCACATCATGGGAGAGAGAGGTGAACCACATAGCTACCGGTAGAGCCCTCAGCCCCGGGGATGAACTACTCCCTCCTCATCATAGGAGACAGCAAGGTTGATGGAGATGGCGGTGAGGTCGATGGAGACGGCGGAGACGGCGATGGAGACCGATGGAGATGGCTCCGGGGGCACTTCCCCGTCCCGGCAGCGTGCCGGAATAGAGACTTCTGTCCCCCGAAATTCGTCGGTGGCGGCGGCGGAACTGCGGAACTCTTTCTGGAAAATTGCCGACCCCCCTAGGGTTTTCCGTCCCGAGGCTTTATATAGGCGAAGGGGCGTCGTCAGAGGTGGAGCCAGGCTCCCTCACGTGGGCCCAGCGCGGCCAGGGGCCTGGCCGCGCCACCCCCTTGTGTGGGGCCCTGGTGGCCCCCCTCCGACACTTCTTCGGATCTCTGGAAGCTTCCGGATAAAATAAGACTTCAGGAACTTGTTTCATCCAATTCTGAGAATATTTCCTGTGTATCACTTCTGAAACACAAAAACAGCAGAAAACAGGAAACTGGCACTGTGGCGCTTGTTAATAGGTTAGTTCCGGAAAATGCATAAAAGTGCCACTAAGTGTAACGAAACAATAGGCAAATGGTGTAAAAACAAGCATGGAGCATCAAAAATTATAGATACGTTGGAGACGTATCAACGTCCCCGTGTCGCGCTTGAGGTGGCGCCCCCAGGAGATGGCGGGGGGAGCTCGGCCAGCCGCCATGGCCGAGCACTCGCTGAGCTCACGCTCGAGGCGAGGCGACGCCTCCCATGCTTCCCCGTGTCTGGCCGAGCGGAGGCATGAGAAGGCGGCGGGAGCTCGGCCGGCCGCCATGTCCGAGCGCTCACGGAACTCGCGCTCGAGGCGGCGTCTACCGTGCGTCTCCGCGTCCGGCCGAGCGGAGGCAGTAGACGGCAGCAGGAGCTCGACCGGCCGCCATGGTCGAGAGCTCCTGGACACTCCTGCGAGCCTCCCGCGAGCGGCAGAGCGACGGCTTCGCCGGTGACTGGAGCCGTGTGCGAGGCGGCGAGGTGGGTGGATGCCTCCCGCGAGCGGCAGAGCGACGGCTTCACCGGCGACTGAAGCCGTGTGCGAGGCGGCGAGGTGGGTGGATCTCCCCTGGGTCAAGCGGATCCCAGCGGCACACACCACCGTTCCCTAGCCGCGCGGATCCCCGGCAGCGCCCCATCGAAGAAGGAGGGGATAAGGTGAAGGTTACTACAAGGGGTTAAACTGTAAAAGTGGCAACCACCGATCTTAGAGTGATTGTGGGTTGATTTCCCCAAAAGTCGTTTTTCAGTTTTATTTGTAGAGATATTGCGGGTTGATTCACAGAATTAGGTAGGGTTTTTTTACAAAACGTCCGACGGAAGAACCAAACCATGGAACCCTTGCTCCCTTTATTATTATTATTATTATTATTATATTATTATTATTATTATTATTATTATTATTATTATTAGGTATAGGTATTAGGTATTAGGTATTAGGTATTAGGTATAGGTATTAGGTATAGATATCGTAATAACCTCTATGATATTTTTAAAAACAAAAATATCTTCTGTCTAATCCATGTTGGTTAGCCTTTAATTTCTGAAGAAGATATGCACTATCTAGGACGTGTGAGAGTTGCTGATTGGACGTACGTAGAAGCTCGACCATACAAACTGTGCGCGACGATATATAAGATGACAGGGCATAGAGATGATGTCCAATGACGGCCGGAGACACGAATGGGAACGCCGTCCACGACCATGCCGGCCATGACATTGACGCTCTCTCATCAGGTGCCTACTGAGGAGAGGTACATCTCGTTCCAGGCTGCGCCATGCATGCTGCGATCGAAAAACTGGACACGCTACCAGTATGTATCGATATATCCAAAAGAAACCGAGACATGAATACATGCATACATTGCATAAGATACTGGAGACAGTTTCGGCACCCATTTTGACAGCACCTTCGCGTCCTGCCGACGCACGATCGATTGATGTTTCGGCATATCTGATGGGAGCAAGATCATCAACAGTACAGGGGCAAGGGTAACCGGCCGGATATGAGACAATCGATCATCGATCGCGATGGATGGAATGGAACTACCTGCCATGCTGCATGCACCTGGTCACACACGCTGGACTGTGGACACTCTTTTCTCTGGAGGTACTTGTCTACTCCTGTACGTATATGCGTGGCGGGGCCTGTCGACCATACCATGTCGTAGTGGACACAACAGGAAAATGGTCTACGCCGGCCAGACCCTATGCCGACGACTTTATATTGGGGCTATTGGCATAGCCCCCCTAGATGAGCAGCCTGCAAACCACGATCGTCGGGCCAGCTATGCTGTCGGCGTAGCTCTTTCTGGGAACCTAGCCGTCGGCTTAGGTATTTTTTTAGATCGCCTTTTTAGTTTTGCGAAAAAGAAAAGAAAATGGTAAAAATTCAAAAAATAAAATCCTTTGAGATGTAGTTATATTACGTGATCTAGTTGTTAGGAAAACTAAAAAACTTGAATTTTGACATATTTTGCAAAAAACTTTATGTGCCCTTTTAATTTCTAGCTAGGGTTATTTTCTAGGGGTCTCTGAAAATCACAACTAATTAAAAAACAGAACAACGAAGACTTTCACGTAGTGTAATGTGACCATTTTAAGGGAAAAATATCAAACTTGGAATTTAGTGATTTTGACCTTGATGGGGTTATGGGGTTAGGGTTAACGGGGTGAAGCTATGGTATGACTTTCAACATACTAAATATTATCTGATTGGGTTAATTTTTGGCACACACATGTACGTTAGTATCTACTTCTATTTTGACCCTAGGTTTAGGGTTTCCGCCGGACGAATCACACCTTTTTTGCATTCATAGTGCCAGAACTGTGGTTATTAATTTAAACTGTAGCTACCAAAAAGCCAACGCGAGCGCATACATCAGAATTTTTTCTTGCAAATAGGTCACATTTAATGACTCCACGCGAATGTCTTGAATTTTTTTTGAATTAGTTATGCCTAATTTAGGGGCCACTTCCCGCGAAATCGGTAGGAGCTTGCGTAAAATTCAAAAGATACCTCTGAAGGTTTGCGTAACAAAACGACAGATGATATGCGTATCCCAGATGCTCTATTATTTATGTGGGGTGTTGTGCCCAGCTTTTGATTTGCTGTTTTGATAGCTGCCTCACAAAAAAAACCCAATTTCGGCACTCCAAAAATATAAAAGGCACTTTTCGTGGGACAAATAAAAAATCAGCCTCTGTGGTGTTACTTGCCATCCCAAGGGCCACACGCGTGTCCGATATGGTCTCGTTCCAAAAAACTTTGCCATGACCAGGACCGAACCTAGCTCATTTGACCTAAAACCGATGCAACCTCGAACGTAGTAGGTGATTCTGTAAAAGGACTTTATGGTAAATTGCTTTTATTAAGGTTTGAATTTTTTCCCACATCTAGGTGATATAAAATAACACCACGCGAAGGTCTCGCATTTTTTCGATTTTTTTAATTAGTTACGCTTGATTTAGGACCCGCATAAAATGACAACGCACGACGCGGCCAGGCGGTGTGGAGTCCCGTTTTAATGGTCAAAGTTTAGCAAAGAAATGACGCGTGGCGGATCCAAATTTTTTTTTTTGAAAATTTTGATTTTCTTTGATTTTTTATATTTTTTGAAATTTATTTTTTAAAAAAATTTCAAAGCTTTTAATTTTTTTAAATTTTGTTAACAAAAACATATGCACATACCTACACACGCATATGTAGATATATACACACAGTCATATATCCACATGGCTTAAGAAGATTGATATGATACTAATATCAATAAGGACTTAGTAGCGTAGGGATAGCTTATTCGAATAGAACTTAGAAGTTAAGCGTGCTTGACCTATAGCAATACTAGATGATACCCCGCGCGTTGCTGCGGGAACTTAGAAAATAAAATTGTCTATATTGCTTGACTTAAACTTTGGATTGGACAAAACAAATATTAATGGGTGAAACATTCTTGTCTATATCAATCAAGAAAATATAGGAATTTTTTTAGTATTGGGAAACACTTAAACATTTTGTAACAAAGTATTAATTAGTTCACAATCAATGTAATTTTTATGTTTACAAAAATTGAAGAGCGAATGATTTGAAACAATCAAAATAAATAACGGAAGATCCTGTCGTGGGATAATATATGAGACGTCGTTAAGGGTTGTCAAAGTAAGGGGACTGGGTAGTGATATGTAGTTTGCACACAAATACAACTTGCTGCCCAATTACATACATGAAAAACTCTCAGTATTTTTCTCTTTCATACACACAAAGAATATAAGTGTGATTAAGTAGCAGTGTACTGACAGGAACATTATGAATTGATTGTACAACTGAGTTTGCAAGTAGAAAGATGAACCATCAGGTTCGTTAAACAGTACAACTGAAATTGCAAGTTAAAAACTAAACCATCACTAAGAAGTTGAAATCTGAACCATCAGAATATGTATCTACCTCTTAAATATTTTATGTTGGTGACATCAACTGTATAGTCAAACTAATCATCATAGGCCTACAACTCCGGGTGACGAGGGTTAACTCGGCAAATGTCCTAGATGAAGGACTTAGGATCGGGGAGATAGGGCGTCGGATGAACTCGAAGGTAAAGTTAGTCGAAATAGGTGTGTATCGAAAGTAAACTTGGGTGTTCAACCTGGCTTGCTTTCAATCTGCCCTACACCGTCCCCTCCTGGCCCCTATATATAGGTGGCCAGGTCTCGAGGATCGGGTAGGGTCCGATACAGATTACAAATATCGACATACGGTAATAACTCGTATTCGACTATCATTACAATTGGGCCTAGCTTAACAGGCCTTAGGGGTACTCAACTAACGGGCTCTATTAGCTATACCCTTGTCAGGAGCCCCTGAGATTCTACCAGAATTGCGGATTCAGGTTGAATCTCTAATCTTCAAATCTTCAACTTGATTAATTCTTCGACTTCTTCATATCTTCAAATCTTCGACTTGGTCTTTTCGACTTATTTTCATGATATTTTTTCGCAAGGGGGTTTGATGAGCAAGCCTGACAACTCTGACGGATCTAGAGGTCAGTTAACTGCCGGAGCAGATACTTGTCACCTACTTCAAATTCAATCCCCTTGGATTTGAATTCGGGATACCGGTCAAACCCACTCTTTTGCCGCATTTAGGACTTACAAAGAATGAATCCCAGTGATTCTCAGGGTACCCAGTGCGTCCACCGGGATTTTCTTCGCGTCGTAGATACGGATACATAGCAGCAGAGCGCATCCATGTGCGTATACCAGGCCACACAGGACGGATCCCGGGGTCTTACCTTCGTGATAAATCACGGCATTCGAGTTTCGTTGCGATAACGCAACTCGAGAATCTCATATTCGCAGTCAAATTTTTAACTGATAAAACTAAAGAATTTCGGATTTTAAATTAATCTTCTTCGCTCCCGATGGGAGTAATCTCTCTTCATTTTGTCGACTACGTAGTCGAAGTTTGTATGCTTATCCTTCCGCATCTCCAATATTGATTATCTCATCTCTATCGGGTGCGCGCTCAGCGCTCCCGATGGGAGTAGCCCCCGAGGCTATGTTTGGCGACTTGTAGTCAAGCATAGGCTCAAAGTTCAGCTCTTCTTTCTTCTGTGGATATCTTACTATTTGGCGAGCCCCCGAGTCCAAGTCGAGGTTTCCATATCGTGCGACCATAGTCTCCTTATCTTGTTTTTCTTCGTTGATATTATCGTCTGCTGTACGCAGAATTTAACTCCTGCTGCAAAATATGTTTATGGGCTGTGCTGTAGCACGGGGGCCCAATAATACGTGCTTATAAATAAAGCACCATCTGGTAAAGGTAAAAACCCTAATCAGATTCGTGCTCCGCCGCATCGTCTTCTCTTCTTCATCTAGGGTTTTCCGAGGTTTTTCCCTTGTTCTCATGGCAGATGCTGAAGGTTCTCGTCTGAACCTTGGATCTCCGGTGGCACCACGAGGTCGGGGTCGCCCTCGTGGCAGCAAGAACAAGAGCCATACCACTCTGGCCGCCGCCGGAACTTCATCGGATGCTCCAACTAAGCGTCGTCCCGGCCGCCCACCTGGTAGCAAGAACAAGCCCAAGGTGACTGGCGCCGCTCCAGGTCCTGCTGCTCCTCCTCCTGCTGCTTCTGCCGCTCCCGCTGCTCCTCCTCAAATCTTCTCCTTTTTCTGCATTGCCATGGCGCAGTGCCGCGAGATTCAGCGCCTGCCGCTGAATTTCACCAAGTTTATGGATGGGCATGAACTGCGAGAGGCTGTTCTTCACGAGCAGTCTGGCAGTGGTATCCCGTACGAGGTGGAGGTGTGGTACAATGGCAAAGTCGAGCAGTACTTCATGGGCGGCTGGTCGCAATTTGCAGAAGACCACGACATCCATCAAGGCTTCTTCATGGCCTTCGACTTCCACCTCGAGACGTCGAAGTTTGACGTGAAGATCTACGATGGCACCCAGTGTCAGAAGAAATATGAAGCTGAAGTCTAGTTCCATTAGAATCTGCTATCCATGTAATTTCATTTGATAATGTCCTTCCTGCAATGATATTTGTAATGCATATTCGTACTTTGTGCCGATGTCTTTTGCTAGTACCATGAGAACAAGTCATGTTCTGAGGTATGCTTTCTATATATCGGGTTCTTTGCGAACCAAAAAATATAGGAGTAATATCGGGTTCTTTTTATGAACCAAGTTCTCTCAGTATTTATCGGGTTGTCTAAACAACCTTACAATGAAAGAAAACCTTCAACTTGCCATAATAATTCTTTTCGTACGACCCAGGGGTTGAAGCCCCCGAGCAGAGAAGTAACAAATAATTGTACAATTTTGTCGAGTTCAACCCAAAGAACCCGACCTGTGGCCTCATGTTCTGGGTTCAGAAGGCTAACTCGAATTTATTGATACCACTATACTTAGTCTACGCGTAAAAACGTCGTAGCTGTTCTGCATTCCACGGGCTGCTCTCGTCCTTCCCAGTCTTCTTGTCTTGTAGTCGATATGCTCCTCCTGGTATTACTTCGGTGACGATGTAAGGTCCCACCCAAGGAGACTCAAATTTGCCGTGGTTGTCCTGCCTGAGTCGCAAAACAAGGTCTCCCACCACGAAGGATCGTGGACGAACTCGACTACTATGGTAGTTTCGTAGGCTTTGTTGGTATTGTGTGGCCCTTTCTAATGCTTTGTCTCTTGCTTCATCTAGTGCATCGACATCATCTTGCAATGCCTCTGTTGACGTTGTCTCGTCATATGCTATCACTCTTGGAGCCTCGTGTGTAACTTCGACTGGAAGCACAGCTTCTGCGCCATGAACCAAGAAGAAAGGAGTTTCTTGAGTTGCTGCATTGGGTGTAGTTCTTAGGCTCCAAAGAACGGAGGGCAATTCTTCTACCCAAGCGCTCTTGGCTTTCTCGAGAGGTGCTAAGAGCCTCTTTTTTATTCCACTACATATTAAGCCATTGGCTTTTTCGACTTGCCCGTTTGTCTTCGGATGCGCCACAGATGCGAATTTGAGCTTGATCCCTAGTCCTTCGCAATAACTCTTGAATTCCTTCGAAGTGAAATTTGTCCCGTTGTCTGTGATGATGCTGTATGGGACACCAAAACGGAAAACTAATGACTTGATGAAGCTGATTGCTGCTGTACAATCTTGAGTTGTCACCGGGGCCGCTTCCACCCATTTTGTGAATTTATCGACTGCCACTAGCATGTAGACATGCCCTCCTGGCCAAGATTTGTGCAATTTTCCCACCATATCGAGGCCCCATTGTGCGAAGGGCCAAGATAATGGTATTGTTTGTAGCTCCGCTGCTGGTGCATGCGGTCTAGATGCAAACCTTTGACATGCTTCACATTTTCGAACTATATCTTTTGCGTCCTCGATGGCTGTTAACCAATAGAATCCTGCTCGGAAAGCTTTTGCCGCTATTGCTCTGCTGCTAGCATGATGGCCACATACTCCGCCGTGTATGTCTTTCAATATTGCTTGCCCTTCTTGGGGCGTTACACAACGCTGTAAAACGCCGGTGATACTTCTCTTGTATAATTTCCCTTCCAACACGACAAACGCTTTCGATCTTCGAGTTATCCTCTTGGCCTCCACTGCATCTTCTGGTAGTTTTTGATTTACCATGTACGCAAGATATGGCTGCATCCATGTTTCTTCTATCATCATGACCTCCTCTGGTTCTGTCGTAGCCCCCAAGCTTGCTATAGTAGTCGAACTTTTTATTGATCTTTCCACTATTTCCTCCCAAAATACTCCAGATGGCACAGGTAAACATTGTGACCCGATATTTGCTAACGTGTCTGCTTCTTCATTGCTGTTCCTGCTTATGTGCGAGACTTCGCATCCATCGAACGTTCCTTCTAGATAATGGTACAAATTTTTGTAAGCCATCATGTTGTCATTGATTGTGTCACACCTATTCATAACTTGCTGAACAACGAGGTTGGAATCTCCAAATATTTTTAGGCGAGTTGCTCCACATGCTTTAGCCATCTTCATTCCGTGCAACAAAGGCTCGTACTCCGCTTCGTTGTTGGAAGCCTGCGGAAAGCTCATCCTTAAGATGTACTTTAATTTGTCTCCCTGAGGTGATATCAACACTACTCCTGCGCCTGCGCCTTGGACTCTTTTAGAACCGTCGAAGTACATTGTCCAAGTACTGGATAGATCTGGTGGTCCCGTGCTTTGCAGCTCGAGCCACTCTGCTGTAAAGTCTGGCAAGACTTGCGACTTGATCGCCTTCCTTTTTTCGTACGTGATGTCCATGGGAGATAACTCGATTCCCCACAAAGAGACACGTCCTGTCGCTAAAGGGTTGTTCAATATGTTTGATAGTGGCGCTTCATTGACCACTATAATTGGGTGCACCGCAAAATACTGTCGTAGTTTACGTGCAGTTGTGAAGACACTGTATGCTAACTTCTGATAATGCGGGTACCTCTGTTTGGTTGGAGATAGCACTTCACTGATGAAATATACCGGCCTCTGGACGCCATGAGCTTTTCCTTCTTCGCTTCTTTCGACTACTAGAACTGTACTCACCACCTGATGGGTTGCGCCGATGTACAATAGCAGTGCCTCCTTTTCTTTTGGTGCGACCAGCACTGGTGGCGTGGAAAGCACTTTTTTCAGTTGTGCAAACGCTGTGTCTGCTTCTTCTGTCCACTCAAATTTATCGTCTGACTTCTTCATAAGTGCATAAAAAGGAAGCGCCTTCTCCCCTAATCGAGCTACGAAGCGACTTAGTGCCGCGATGCGCCCTGCCAGTTTCTGTACGTCGTGTAGTTTCGTGGGTTTCCCCATTGTTAATATTGCTTGAATCTTCTCTGGGTTTGCTTCTATTCCTCGCGCTGACACCAAGAACCCCAAAAGTTGCCCTGCCGATACTCCGAAGGAACACTTTGTCGGGTTCAACTTGAGCTTGTATTTGTTCAGGTTGTCGAAGGTTTCTGCCAAGTCGCTGATTAAAGATTTCTCTTCTCTTGTTGTGATGACTACTTCATCAATGTAGACTTGGATATTTCGTCCTATTTGGCTTCCCAGGCAATTTTGCATCATCCGTTGATAAGTTGCCCCTGCGTTTTTTAGGCCGAACGGCATTACCTGGTAGCAAAATACTCCGTATGGTGTGATGAAGGCCGTTTTTTCTTCGTCTTCTTTCTTCAATTTGATCTGGTTATAACCAGAATATGCGTCCAAAAATGAAAGCCTCGTGCATCCCACTGTGGAATCGATTATCTGATCGATGCGGGGTAGAGGGGAGGGATCCTTTGGACAATGCTTATTGAGAGATGTGTAGTTGACACATACTCTTTGTACGTCTGTATTCTTCTTAGGTACTATGACTGGGTTCGACACCCAACTCGAAGTTTTGATTTCTCTGATAAATCCGGCATTTTCTAGCCTGTGCAATTCTGACGCTATCGCCTTCCTTTTAGGTTCATCAAATCGCCTCAACGGTTGCTTGACCGGTTTTGCCTTGGGATATACATTTAGTGCGTGCTCGACGAGTTCCCTGGGAACCCCTGGCATGTCCGATGGACACCAGGCGAAGATTTCCCAGTGCTCACGGAGGAACTCGATGAGCGCGCTTTCCTATGCGGGATCCAAGTTCACCGCAATTGATGTTGTCTTGTTTGGATCAGTAGGGTGGACCTGAATTTTCTTTGAGTCCTGCGTCGTGTCGAAAGCCTTATCTGGCAGGGATCGTCCAACGTCGGGTAGCACATTATGATCCGTTTCTCCTTTTAACCTCTCATATTCTGCTGTCATGCCGAAGGTTTGCGCCATCCTGTTGAATTCTTTGTCGCATGTGTTGGCTACTTCAAAGCTCCCTTGTACTGTAATTGTTCCTTTGGGCCCTGGAATTTTTAACGTAAGATACGCGTAGTGTGGTACTGCCATGAATTTTGCAAATGCTGGGTGCCCCAGGATTGCATGATATTGTGATGGCCAATCCATAACTTCGAACTCCAGTTTCTCTCTTCTATAATTTTCGCTGCTGCCAAAGAAAACATCGAGTTCTATTCTTCCCAAGGGGTAGTTTGCTGCTCCTGGTACTATTCCGTGGAAAGAGCAATCTGTTGGCTTCAGACTCATCAGCGAGATGCACATTGCCTTTAGCGTTCTAGCATATATTAAGTTTATGCCGCTCCCTGCATCCATGAATACTCTTCCAATATCGTACCCTCCTATTTGCGCCTTTAGAACCATAGGCGAGTGGCCCGGCCTGGGAACTTTCCTTGGGTGATCTGCTCTACTGAACTTGACTGGTTGCTCTGACCACCGTAGGTACTCTGTGGTTGCTGGTGGCGATGATATTGCTAGGTTTACTTGCCTAGATATACTCTTTCGCTCTTTCTTTGACTTGGGCACCGGTTGAATCATGGCTGATATGTATACTGTTGACTCTAGGTGCTTTGCTAGTCTTTGCATTTGATATCCTTGACTTCTACGTCTTTCTCCTTGCCTTCCTTCTTGGCTTGAGCCCATGGCGCCTTGCAATCTTAGGAATGTTCTGCAATCCTTCATCTGGTGATTTGAGACCCTTTTCCCGTCGGGATACGCATAGTGGATTCGACAAGGTCCGTATAGCATATCCTCGGCCGAGGGACCAGAGTATCTTGATCTTTCTACTCCTTTTGCCTGAAACCTCCTACTTTCATACCCTTCCTCTTCTTCTAGTATATAACCCGCGGCTACCTGATTTCGTCTTCCTTGGTTGCCCCCGCTGCGGTGTCGTCTCCTCTGTTGACTTATTCTGTCGACTTCTGGCGAACGTCCTCTTTTATTGTTATATGCGTCTTCTCCATCAGCGAATTTGTTGGCTTGTTCCATTAGCTCAGCTACTGTCGTAGGTCTTGTTCTTCCTATTTCTTCCACAAGATCTGAACGGCGAAGTCCTTCCGAAAAGGCGTCTATTGCTCGTTCGTCAGAGATATCCTCTGCTGAGTTTTTGATTATACTCCAGCGTTGTACATAAGAACGTAGCGTTTCGCCTTTCCTCTGCACACATGCTTTAACTTCTTCCAGTGATGCTGGGCGCTTGTAGGTGGAACGAAAGTTCCTTGTGAATTGACTTTCGAGTTCCCCCCAGCTTCCAATGGATTCGTCGGGTAGGGTGTTTAACCAGGACCGTGCAGTGCCGGTGAGGTGCAGCTGCAAACTTTGCATTGCAGTCGCCTTTGTTCCCCCTAATATCTGCACTGCCTATAGATAATCTGATAGCCATAAGGTAGGTTCCTGCGACCCGTCGTACTTATTCTGGTCGTGTGGTAGTTTGAATCCTTTGGGTACCCGCGTTTTGCGAACCCTGCGGGTAAAGCATAACGCACCCATATCTTTATCGTCGTTTTCGTAATTCTCTTCCCTCCAAGCATGTCGCGATTTATTTACTCGAGCTTGTGCTATTATACTTCTTGCATCCTCCTTCCTTTTCTGTTGTTTTTCCTCTTCTGATGACTCGCTATAGTTGTTGTCTGCACGTTTGTATCCGAACTTCTCCTTTCGGTTTCCCTTGTGACTTGTCGACTTTTTCTCTAGGCCTTGTTCCCTGATCTTACCTTCTACTATTCCGAGGCTTCGTATCGCGGCTCGGTGCATATCTTCTCGCGGGTCTCCATGTTCTGGTCTTGTAGCTAGTAAATACGCTTGTGCTGCTGCCAATGCTGCCTCTGGCGTTTTTTGTATCAGGTCATCTTCTTCCTCTTCTAGCTGCGGGGTGGGGCTCCTCGAGTACCCTTTTTCTCTGCCGCATGTTGTCGCCCCCCTGTTGTGTTTTGGATCTCCGCGCCTCTCTCTGCTATATTCTGAATCTTCACTATAGTCTTCCCAGTATTCTTCCCTTGATATACTGTTATTGCCTTGAAACATCATGTCTCTTTCCTCCCTTAGTTTCTTCTTGTGTTGGTATAATGCATACTGATATCCCATTAGAACTTCCCTTCTCGATCCTTCGGGTACTTCTGTACCATGATTAATGGCTGACTTGATCATTCTCCATTCACCAGCCGAGACATGGACTTTCTCTTTTTCCTTTTTGTTGTGATCTTTCATTTTGTCGACTTGCCTGTCGACCTTTTTACTTCCTTCGCTGTTGTTTCCTTCTTCTGCTTCGTTGATGATGACGCATAACTGATGTACTTTGGAGACGCCGCTGCTTCCCACGGCGAAGTCCTTTGCATTGTTGTGCGTCTGACACGCTTTTTCTTCTGAGTCGAAATTTTCCTGAATTTCGTCGCCTTCTACGATTGATGCTTTTTCTAAGCTTACCGGCGAGTTTACCTCACCGGAAGAGCCTTCTGATGACTCCAATGTTTCCTCTGTTTCGGGCTTGCTTGCCGACGGATCTGGTTTCGTCGAATCCGAGAGGCGGGATGAACCCGATGGCCCGATAAGGATGCTCAAACTTCCAATTGTCAACTCCATCTCTTGATTTTCATCGAGTTCTGATCTGCTGTTGGCTAAAAGGGAAAAAGCCGTCGAATTCATAATTCCAACGCCCAGAGTCCCCATGGTCGGCGCCAATTGACGAGGGTTAACTCGGCAAATGTCCTAGATGAAGGACTTAGGATCGGGGAGATAGGGCGTCGGATGAACTCGAAGGTAAAGTTAGTCGAAATAGGTGTGTATCGAAAGTAAACTTGGGTGTTCAACCTGGCTTGCTTTCAATCTGCCCTACACCGTCCCCTCCTGGCCCCTATATATAGGTGGCCAGGTCTCGAGGATCGGGTAGGGTCCGATACAGATTACAAATATTGACATACGGTAATAACTCGTATTCGACTATCATTACAATTGGGCCTAGCTTAACAGGCCTCAGGGGTACTCAACTAACGGGCTCTATTAGCTATACCGTTGTCACCGGGTGTAAAGAAATAATTCTCATTCGTAATTCAAGGACGCCTTCATCTCCGGGTGTACAGAAATGACTCGCATTCGTAATTCATAATATATGGATGGGTTATAGTCTTGCATGAATCAACCCTTTTCTTCCATGAATTGTGTGAAATATATCTCTTCATTCATCCGTCAGCACAGATGACTATGGGCGCTTATCATGGATAAACTACACTTAAGGTTCCTATGTTTAGTAGCCTGTCGTGCACTTCCTTAAATAAAATGAACAAACATAATCTATTGATTTTCAGAGATATCACTTCTTTTGTCCAATTTGGGCAAACAATTGTTATGCTTGTCTCGCTACAGGTTAGCAATGCCATCAGGCAGGAACAAAGAAAAAACATGTCTCAATAGCTGACGGGTTGACAAACCTGCTAGCTGCTTCCAATCTGGCCGGTGGTAAAGGGAGGAAAACATCAAATACTTGTTGGAGTCAAGGTTGTAGAGACGGTGAAGCAGAATTGGGCGGTTAAAATTAGAAAAAATCAGCCTGATTGGAAATTAACAAAAAGTATAATCTCATCTGGAAGGCGAAAGCAGAGAATGAATGAGAGAGACGTATGGAGATGTCGGAGCGCAACCTCCACCAGCGGCCTCAACGTTGGTACCTGCCCATCCCCATTTTAATTCCTCTCTTGCGTTTTTCAATCTCTCAAACATAGTTTCCCAATCTAGCAGGTTAAGCTCCAGCTTCAAATCTACTCGATTTGATTGGATTATGCATGATGCTGATTCAAGCACACGGGTTTCTTTGGATTTATTGGATTGTGTGTCTGGTTGCTGAAATTAGAAAAATCAGCCTGATTAGAATTATTTCAACAGAAACAACTAACTAAATCACAAAATTAATGAGAGAGACATATGGTAGAAGTACAACTTAGCCAGGATCAGGGAGAATCATCCGGTCCCAGATAGCTCCAGAATCCAACGCATGGCTACTTGAGATCCCAATCATCCGGTCCCAGATAGCTCCAGAATCCAACACATGGCTACTTGAGATCCCAATACTAAACAGAGCTCCTTCTCGAAACAGCAATCTAAATCCCCAATCAGTAGAAAATGAAATTGTAACTTCAGCGAGGAGATAGAGAGAGAATCACGGAAGAGGCCATGGAGACATAGGTGAAATTTATAGAAGAGCCTGCTGGGACATTGCAGGAAGGGGGAGACCGAATGGTGGATAGGTAGGACATGAAGGGAAAGAACAATGGGGTCGGCAACACTAAATACATTAGTTTGGAGTGGGATTCGGTGGTGGAGAAGTTGAAGAGAGACGGTGGAATCACTAATTGGAGGAGTAAATTAGGAATTAGAGGGCAGACGGCCGTGCTGCTATGGAGAGGAAGCCATTTATGAGGACGATAGAAATTCAACACAGATAGAGGCGCGATGGGCTACAACGTACCGTGTGGAGAAAAACGATGACGTGGACGCAGGAAAACGCAGGAAAATCAGATAATGGGGGTCTCCTATATAGATATAGAAGATGAGGATGGGTGACCAAGTGGAAAGTCATTGTTCTAGTGTCATTAGATGGATTTCAATTAATTCAAAGAAAATAAAATTTTGATTTTTTTTCAAAAATTCAATTTTTTTTTAAAAAAATATTCTACGCCGACAGCATTTCTAGGCCATCGGCGTAACCTACGCCGACAACATTGGCTATGCAGACAACACCCAAACCTACCCCAACGCCCACATATCCCAACGACGCCTAACCCAACGACTGCCATCGGGTTAGGCTAGCCTTGACGGCTTTTAGGGGCTAAGCCGAGGGCACCTAGCCGTCGGCGAATGCCTTTTCTGTTGTAGTGGGAGTAGTTACAACAGCTGAGCATTATCATCAAAATTACCTTATAACTAATTAATTTGAAGAGGGTTATGAGATAAGACCAAATATAAATATGGAAGAAATGACGATATGCTGCCATGTTGGGTGTTGTCCATTTCTCAGGATATCCTAGGTTATCTTTTTGGTCCATACATGTCTCAATCGATAACGATTTTCTTGTACGCACGGCAAAGGCTCAGAAAAATGCACGACAAAGAAGCACGCACGACAAAGGCTCAGAAAAATGCACGGCAAAGTCAGGAAGCACGACAACAATCCATCTAAGCGCACGGCAAAGAGAAGAAGCACAGCAACGGAGGCTTTGCACTGCCCTGTCACAAACTTTGCCGTGCGGCATAACAGAATGCACGACAAAGCATCCTTTGCCTTGCGTCATGACACCATGCACGGCAAAGGAGCCTTTGCCGTGCGCAAAATATCATTTTTATCTAGTTTCCTTTCTATTTTATTCTTTTTAATACTTATATTTATTTTTTCAATTAGTTTTATATTTTGTTGACTATTTATTAGTGTTACTTAAGAAGATGTGTATATATACATGCTAGCATACAAACTACTCTACATCTTCATCCCCTCCCACATATATCAGAGTTTAGGAGCACCGGCTGCACCCGCGCGGTCTACCCTCCTAGATTATTCCGGACGGCATCGCATCGGTGGACTAGTGTGTTTCTTTGGCTTTGGTTAGGTCATATGTATGTGTAAAGCAAAGGTTTTGACATGCATAGCCCCTGAAGCCCGGTTACGGAGAAACCCTAGCCCATCGCGATCTACCCCCTCGGTTTTTCAAAGTGTTATCGCATGTGTGCCAACGGGGTGGTCACACCTCTCAGATAGCTCTACCATAACTATCTCCATATATTATGTCCACATGATAGCTTTGGAGGGGGTTGCTACCTCTGAAGCGCGATGTACGGCGAAACCCTAGCCCGCTGCGCCCGTGCGGTCTACCCCCCTAGATTATTCCAGACGGAATCGCGGCGGTGGGCTAGTGTGTTCCTTTTGTTTTGGTTAGGTCATATGTATGTTTAAAGCAAAGGTTTTGACAAGCATATCCCCCGAAGCCCGGTCTACGGAGAAACCCTAGCCCGTCACGGTCTACCCCCCTCGATTTTTCAAAGTGTTATCGCATATGTGCCAACGGGGTGGTCACACCTCTAAGATAGCTCTACCACACCTATCTCCATATATTATGGCCACATGATAGATATGGAGGGGGTTGCTACCTCTGAAGCGCGATGTACGGCGAAACCCTAGCCCGCTGCACCCGCGCGGTCTACCCCCTAAGATTATTCTGGACGACATCGCGTTGGTGGGCTAGTGTGTTCCTTTGGCTTTCCTTAGGTCATATGTATGTGTAAAGCAAAGGTTTTGACATGCATAGCCCCCGAAGCCCGGTTACGGAGAAACCCTAGCCCGTCGCGGTCTACCCCCTCGATTTTTCAAAGTGTTATCGCATGTGTGCCAACGGGGTGGTCACACCTCTGAGATAGCTCTACCACACCTATCTCCATATATTATGGCAACATGATAGCTATGGAGGGGGTTGCTACCTCTGAAGCGCGATGTACGACGAAACCCTAGCCCGCTGCACCCGCGTGGTCTACCCCCTAGATTTTTCAGGACGTCATCGCGTCCGTGGGCTAGTGTGTTCCTTTGGCTTTGGTTAGGTCATATGTATGTGTAAAGCAAAGGTTTTGACATGCATAACCCCCGGAGCCCGGTTATAGAGAAACCCTAGCCCGTCGTGGTCTACCCCCATCGATTTTTCAAAGTGTTATCGCATGTGTGCCAAAGGGGTGGTCACACCTCTCAGCTAGCTCTACCACACCTATCTCCATATATTACGGACACATGATAGCTTTGGAGGGGGTTTCTACCCCCAAAGCGTGATGTACGGCAAAACCCTAGCCCGTCGCGGTCTACCCCCTCGATTTTTCAAAGTGTTATCGCATGTGTGCCAACGGGGTGGTCACACCTCTAAGATAACTCTACCACACCTATCTCCATATATTATGGCGACATGATAGCTTTGGAGGGGGTTGATACCCCTGAAGCGCGATGTATGGCAAAACCCTAGCCCGTTGCACCCGCGCGGTCTACCCCCCTAGATTATTTGGGACGACATCGCGTTGGTGGGCTAGCGTGTTCCTTTGGCTTTGGTTAGGTCATATGTATGTGTAAAGCAAAGGTTTTGACATGCATAGCCCCCGCAGCCCGGTTATGGAGAAACCCTAGCCCGTCGCGGTCTACCCCCTCGATTTTTCAAAGTGTTATCGCATGTGTGCCAATGGGGTGGTCACACCTCTTAGATAGCTCTACCACACCTATCTCCATATATTATGGCCACATGATAGCTTTGGAGGGGGTTGCTACCTCTGAAGCGCGATGTACGGCGAAACCCTAGCCCGCTGCACCCGCGCGGTCTACCCTCCTAGATTATTCCAGACGGCATCGCGGCAGTTGGCTAGTGTGTTCCTTTGGCTTTGGTTTGATCATATGTATGTTTAAAGCAAAGGTTTTGACAAGCATATCCCCCGAAGCCCAGTCTACGGCGAAACCCTAGCCCGTCGTGGTCTATCCCCCTCGATTTTTCAAAGTGTTATCGCATGTGTACCAACGGGGTGGTCACACCTCTGAGATAGCTCTACCACACCTATCTCCATATATTATGGCCACATGATAGCTATGGAGGCGGTTGCAACCTCTGAAGCGCGATGTACGGCGAAACCCTAGCCCGCTGCGCCCTACTTGTTGCGGTACGGTTGATGTGAATCACCGTCCAGTTGGGAACCCCAAGAGGAAGGTATGATGAGTAAAGCAGCAAATTTCCCTTAGTAAGAAACCAAGGTTTATCGAATCCACGAAAAAGTCAATACTCCAGAAGGTGATGCTTGATGGGTTCGTAGCATAGAAAACAAAAATTTTTCCTACGCATGAACGCAAAAACAGGCCAAGATACTCTACGAGGTGGTAGCAACGGATACTCACCCTCGACGACCGTAAGCGGGGATTACGTTCCCGCACAAACGTTGACGATGGAGAGTTGGTGAAGACGCACGTAGTCGACGTAGTTGTTCACTTGACGTAGTCGATGTCGTGGTTCACTTGACGATCACAAGATCGTGTACCCGGCGCCACAAGTGGCAGCGCCCCCGTACTCGCACACACGTGCAGCTTGACGTCGACTCCTCCACGCCCTCGGTCCAGCGGGGCAGCGGAAGAAGGGATCCGCCGGACACTCCTCCACACACTTCTCCAAGTGTGTGAACTACGAACTACAATTCCGGCAGAGCTTCGCTAAGCCAAGACGGAAAGTGGGCAGCAACTATGCAAGGGAGGGAGGATCAAGAAGTGTGTCACAAGGGAGAGAAGGGGGGGTTTATATAGAGGAGGAGGGCAGCCAAGGGGTGGCCGGCCAAGGGTCTCCCCCTCTCTTCATTGCCCCCTTCTTCATTCCCTTTTATGGTGATTACTCCCTCATCAACATGAGGTAACCCCCATTTTAATGCATGACATTCATGCCAATTAAAATTCACACTTATTGATTTAATAAAACATTTTTTATTTCTTTAATATTTGTTAATTCATTCAATTAACAAACATTAACAAATACACCCTTGAGTTATTTCGATATCCCGAAACAGTTTCGGTGCTTTTCTGAAACAACCCTTATGCTGTCCTGTAATTCGATCGGAGTATCGTATCCACTCAAAAACGACGACGAGCCTTAAGTGTGTCACCCTACGGTTCGTGAATAACGTGGACATGATCGAGACTCCTCTCCGATCAATAATCAACAGCGGGATCTGGAAATCCATGATGACTCCCACTTACTCAACGATGAACTAGTGATCGTGTGAACCGGTAACGAACATAGTTAATTCCTTTTGTCTCACGATATTATTACTTGTCCGAGATCCGATCATTTGGTATCAACCATACCTAGTTCGATCTCGTTCCCGACAAGTCTCTTTACTCGTTCCGTGATAATGCATTCCTGTGACCTAGTCACATGCTTGCAAGCGATTCCAATGCAATACCACCGAGAAGGGCCTAGAGAATATCTTTCCGTCATCCGGATGGACAAATCCCACTCTTGATCCATGAGCCTCAACTAATACTTTCAGAGTACCCATATCAACCTTTATAATCACCCTATTACGGTGTGACATTTGATATCATCAAAGTACCCTTCCGGTATCAGTGATTAACATGATCTCATGGTCTAAGGATTAGAACTACTTCGCATGAGTTTGATATAGCAATGAACTTGATGACTTGATCGTATTGCTATTCATACTATGGGTGTGAGTGTTCATCACATCATTCTTCTAATGATATGACCCCGTTATTAACAACATCCAATGTTCATGATCAGGAAACCTTGATCATCAGTTAATCAACGAGCTAGTATAAAAGAGAGGCTTTACTAGGAACCCTTTTAGTTTATTAATCACACAAGTATTAATGTTTCCGATTAATACAATTCTAGCATGAAAAATAAACATCTATTATGAACACGGAATAATATAATAACAACTTTATTATTGCCTCCCGGGCATATTCCTTTCAGTCTCCCACTTGCACTAGAGTCAATAATCTAGATTACATAGTGATGAATCTAACACCCATTGAGTTCTGGTGTTGATCATGTTTTGCCTTGGGGAGAGCTTTAGTCAACGGGTCTGCCACATTCAGATCCGTGTGCACTTTGCAAATCTTTACATCACCATCCGCGACATGTTCACGGATGGAGTGAAATCGGCGCTTTACATGCTTGAATTTCTTGTGAGACCTTGGTTCCTGAGTATTGGCTATGGCACCATTGTTGTCACAATAGATAACCATTGGATCCAATGCACTCGGAACCACACCTAGTTCGGATATGAACTCCTTCATCCAAACTGCTTCTTCTGCCGCTTCTGAAGCAGCAATGTATTCCGCCTCTGTTGTTGATCTCGCCACCACGCTTTGCTTGGAACTCCTCCAGCTTACTGCTCCTCCATTCATAACAAATACGTACCCGGATTGAGACTTAGAGTCATCTGGATCAGTGTCGAAGCTAGCATCGACGTAACAACTTGCGACGAGCTCTTCTTCACCGCCATATACGAGAAACATATCCTTAGTCCTTCGTAAGTACTTAAGGATATTCTTGACCGCCGTCCAGTGTTCCAAACCTGGATCAGATTGGTACCTACTAGTCAAACTAATAGCATGTGCCACATCTGGTCTTGTACATAACATGGCATACATGATAGAGCCTATGGCAGAGGCATAGGGAATCTTATTCATCTCTTCTCTATCTTCAGCTGTAGCCGGACCTTGAGTCTTACTCAAGATCTTTCCTTGCAACATAGGTAAGAACCCTTTCTTACTATCTTCCATTCTAAACCTCTTTAGAATCTTGTCAAGGTATGTACTTTGTGATAGCCCAATTAAGCGTCTTGATCTATCTCTATAGATTTTGATGCCTAAAATATACGCCGCTTCACCAAGGTCTTTCATTGAAAACTTACTGTTTAAGTAATCTTTTACGCTCTTCAAAAGTTCCGTATCATTTCCAATCAGCAATATGTCATCCACATATAATATTAGAAATGCTACAGAGCTCCCACTCACTTTCTTGTAAATACAAGTTTCTCCATAAGTTTTGACAAATCCAAACCCTTTGATAACTTCGTCAAAACGGAGATTCCAACTCCGGGATGCTTGCTTCAGTCCATAAATGGATCGCTGAAGTTTGCATACCTTGTTAGCATCCTTAGGATCAACAAAACCCTTGGGCTGTACCATGTACAACTCTTCCTCAATGTTACCATTAAGGAACGCGGTTTTCACATCCATCTGCCAAATTTCATAATCGAAAAATGCAGCAATTGCTAACATAATCCTAACAGACTTTAGCATCGCTACGGGTGAGAAAGTCTCATCGTAGTCAATTCCTTGAATTTGTCGGAAACCTTTTGCGACAAGTCGTGCTTTATAGACGGTCACATTACCATCAGCGTCTGTTTTCTTCTTGAAAATCCATTTATTCTCAACGGCCTTTCGGTCATTGGGAAGTTCTACCAAAGTCCATACTTGGTTTTCATACATGGATTCCATTTCGGATTTCATGGCTTCATGCCATTTGTTGGAATCTGGGCTCATCATTGCTTCATCATACGTCGCAGGGTCATCGTTCTCAACAATGGCATTTACGACAAGATCACCGTACCATTCAGGAGTGGTGCATGTTCTTGTCGACCTGCGAGGTTCGGTAGTATCCTCTTTTGGAGTTTCATGATCTTCATCATTAGCTCCCACTTCATTTGGTGAAGTCACCACCGGAACGGTTTCCGGCGCTGCGCCACTCGCCAATTCATGAAGAGGAGGTTCAATAACCTCATCGAGTTCTACCTTCCTACTATTCACGTCTTTCGAGAGAAACTCCTTCTCTAAAAAGGATCCATTCTTAGCAACAAACACTTTGCCCTCGGATCTGTGATAGAAGGTGTACCCAATTGTTTCGTTAGGGTATCCTATGAAGACACATTTTTCCGCTTTGGGTTCGAGTTTATCAGGCTGAAGTTTCTTCACATAAACATCGCATCCCCAAACTTTTAGAAATGACAGCTTAGGTTTGTTTCCAAACCATAATTCATACGGTGTCGTTTCAACGGATTTAGATGGAGCCCTATTTAAAGTGAAAGCGGCTGTTTCTAGCGCATAACCCCAAAAAGATAGTGGCAGATCGGTAAGAGACATCATAGACCGAACCATATCCAATAAGGTACGGTTACGACGTTCGGATACACCATTTCGTTGTGGCGTTCCAGCGGGAGTGAGTTGTGAAACTATTCCACATTCTCTCATATGTGCGCCAAACTCATAACTAAGATATTCTCCTCCACGATCAGATCGTAGAAATTTAATCTTTCTGTTACGATGATTTTCTACTTCACTCTGAAATTCTTTGAACTTTTCAAACGTTTCAGACTTGTGTTTCATTAAGTAAATATACCCATATCTACTTAAGTCATCAGTGAAAGTAACAAAATAACGATATCCACCACGCGCCGACACACTCATAGGTCCACATACATCAGTATGTATGATTTCCAATAAGTCCGTCGCCCGTTCCATTGAACCGGAAAACGGCGTTCTAGTCATCTTGCCCATAAGGCATGGTTCGCATGTTTCAAATGATTCATAATCAAGTGATTCCAGAAGTCCATCCGAATGAAGTTTCTTCATGCGTTTAACACCAATATGACCTAAACGGCAGTGCCACATGTATGCGGCTATATCATCATTTGACTTAATTCTTTTGGCATTCACATTATGAATATGTGTTTCATTACTATCAAGATTCAAAAGAAATAAACCTTTCTTCTCAGGTGCATGTCCATAAAAGATATTATTCATATAAATCGAACAACCATTGTTCTCAGACTGAAATGAATAATTGTCTCGCATTAAACAAGATCCGGATATAATGTTCATGCTCAACGCAGGCACCAAATAACATTTATTCAGGTTTAAAACTAATCCATATGGTAAATGTAGAGGTAGCGTCCCGACGGCGATCACATCAACTTTTGATCCATTGCCGACGCACATCGTGACCTCATCCTTTGCAAGTTGCCGCCTATTCTTTAGCCCCTGTTTCAAGTTACATATGTGAGCAACCGAACCGGTATCAAATACCCAGGTGCTATTGCGACTACTAGTAAGGTACACATCAATAACATGTATATCATATATACCTTTGTTAATCTTCCCGTTCTTCTTATCCGCCAGATACTTTGGGCAGTTGCGCTTCCAGTGCCCTGTTTCCTTGCAGTAGAAACACTCAGTTTCAGGTTTAGGACCAGCCTTGGGTTTCCTCTCAGAACCGGCAACAGATTTGCCGTCCTTCTTGTTTCTACCCTTGGACTTATTATCCTTTCTACCTTTCTTGAAACTAGTGGTCTTATTGACCATCAACACTTGATGTTCCTTTTTGATCTCCACTTCTGCAGTCTTAAGCATTGAGAGAAGCTCGGGGAGAGACTTCCTCATGCCCTGCATGTTGTAGTTCATCACAAAGCCCTTGAAACTAGGTGGGAGAGATTGGAGAACCCGATGTATTCCCAACTCATTGGGAATCGTTATTCCCAAAGAGATGAGCTTATCGGCGTACCCAGACATTTTGAGTACGTGCTCGCTAACGGAGCTGTTCTCTTCCATCATGCAGCTAAAGAACTTTTCTGAAGCATCATAACTCTCCACGGCAGTATGGGAGTCGAAGATCAGTTTCAACTCTCCCATTGTATCATAAGCGTTGCTGTTCTCGAAACGTTTTCGCAGCTCCGGCTCAAGTCCATATAGTATGCCGCAATGAACTAAACTGTGGTCCTCCTTACGAGTCAGAAAAACATTTTTCTCTTCATCGGGAGCATCTTCTGCAGGCGGGTTACCTAGCGGTGCCTCAAGCACATAGCCCTTTTGAGAGGCATTGAGGAGGATCCTCAAGTTAAGTGCCCAATTGGTGAAGTTGCTACCGTTGGTGGCTAGTTTTTCTTTCTCCATGAACGCATTGAAATTCAGAGCAGGTGGTGCCATGATCTACAAATTATTTGCAAAGTTAACTTAAACTAAGTTCATAAAAGAATGAGTTCAGGTTAAATCAAATTCTACGTGAACTCCCACTTAAAAACAACATCCCTCCTAGTTTTCTTAAGTGATTACACGAACCAAATCCACTATACCGCAACCGATCATCACGTGCAACGGTATAGTTTCAAAGGCGAACATCACCATGTTCATCATATCAACCATACGACTCATGCTTAACCTTTCGGTTCGTGTTCCGATGCCATGTCTGTACATGCTAGGCTCGCCAAGTAGAACCATAACATTTGCGTGTGTAAAACTGTCTTACACCCGTCATATGTGAACGTAGAGTCTATCACACCCGATCATCACGAGGTGTCTCAAAACGACGAACTTTCGCGACGGTGCATGTTATGGGAGAACACATTTTATCTTGATATTTATGTGAGAGGGATCATCTTATAATGCTACCGCGCGATCAAATCTAAGCAGAATAAGATGCAAAAAAAGGATAAACATCACATGCATATATAATGTGATATGATATGGTCCTTCACGCACTCGATCTCCATCTTGTGCGTCATGGCATGATCTCCATCATTCCACCGGCGTAGCACCAAGGTCCATGGGCGCCAACTTGGTTGTCTTCCTTCATTACAATATATCACTTGGATATATATATATACGGCACGCAGGCCATTTAAATGTAAAGACAACCATATGGCTCCTGCCGGTTGTTTATAACTTACAAAAAGGATCATCGCATACAATTTGTAACATAAACATCTTGACCATATCACATCACATGCCCCTGCAAAAACAAGTTAGACGTTTCTAATTTGTCTTGCATATTTTACGTGGTTTGGGGCTTTCTAGGAAGAACCGTTCTTACCTACGAACAAGAACCACAACGGTGATAAAAATATTATTAACAACTCTTTGTAAAATAGATCATAACTATAGTGGGAGAAACGTGCACCCGCAAAGCCACATATGCCGAAGCATGTCAAGTGTGGGACAAGTCTCGTGAACGCGGTCACGTAAGGTTAGTCTCGGGCAGCTTCAATCCCACTATGCCACTATGATCCAAAATACCAAAAAATTGCAATAACATGATCATCAACGCCCACATCCACATGTGTTCTAACCGTGCATACCAACTACGCATAGAGATGGCTCTGATACCACTGATGGGTTCGTAGCATAGAAAACAAAATTTTTTCCTACGCATGAACGCAAAAACAGGCCAAGATACTCTACGAGGTGGTAGCAACGGATACTCACCCTCGACGACCGTAAGCGGGGATTACGTTCCCGCACAAACGTTGACGATGGAGAGTTGGTGAAGACGCACATAGTCGACGTAGTTGTTCACTTGACGTAGTCGATGTCGTGGTTCACTTGACGATCACAAGATCGTGTACCCGGCGCCACAAGTGGCAGCGCCCCCGTACTCGCACACACGTGCAGCTTGACATCGACTCCTCCACGCCCTCGGTCCAGCGGGGCAGCGGAAGAAGGGATCCGCCGGACACTCCTCCACACACTTCTCCAAGTGTGTGAACTACGAACTACAATTCCGGCAGAGCTTCGCTAAGCCAAGACGGAAAGTGGGCAGCAACTATGCAAGGGAGGGAGGATCAAGAAGTGTGTCACAAGGGAGAGAAGGGGGGGTTTATATAGAGGAGGAGGGCAGCCAAGGGGTGGCCGGCCAAGGGTCTCCCCCTCTCTTCATTGCCCCCTTCTTCATTCCCTTTTATGGTGATTACTCCCTCATCAACATGAGGTAACCCCCATTTTAATGCATGACATTCATGCCAATTAAAATTCACACTTATTGATTTAATAAAACATTTTTTATTTCTTTAATATTTGTTAATTCATTCAATTAACAAACATTAACAAATACACCCTTGAGTTATTTCGATATCCCGAAACAGTTTCGGTGCTTTTCTGAAACAACCCTTATGCTGTCCTGTAATTCGATCGGAGTATCGTATCCACTCAAAAACGACGACGAGCCTTAAGTGTGTCACCCTACGGTTCGTGAATAACGTGGACATGATCGAGACTCCTCTCCGATCAATAATCAACAACGGGATCTGGAAATCCATGATGACTCCCACTTACTCAATGATGAACTAGTGATCGTGTGAACCGGTAACGAACATAGTTAATTCCTTTTGTCTCACGATATTATTACTTGTCCGAGATCCGATCATTTGGTATCAACCATACCTAGTTCGATCTCGTTCCCGACAAGTCTCTTTACTCGTTCCGTGATAATGCATTCCTGTGACCTAGTCACATGCTTGCAAGCGATTCCAATGCAATACCACCGAGAAGGGCCCAGAGAATATCTTTCCGTCATCCGGATGGACAAATCCCACTCTTGATCCATGAGCCTCAACTAATACTTTCAGAGTACCCAAATCAACCTTTATAATCACCCTATTACGGTGTGACATTTGATATCATCAAAGTACCCTTCCGGTATCAGTGATTAACATGATCTCATGGTCTAAGGATTAGAACTACTTCGCATGAGTTTGATATAGCAATGAACTTGATGACTTGATCGTATTGCTATTCATACTATGGGTGTGAGTGTTCATCACATCATTCTTCTAATGATATGACCCCATTATTAACAACATCCAATGTTCATGATCAGGAAACCTTGATCATCAGTTAATCAACGAGCTAGTATAAAAGAGAGGCTTTACTAGGAACCCTTTTAGTTTATTAATCACACAAGTATTAATGTTTCCGATTAATACAATTCTAGCATGAAAAATAAACATCTATTATGAACACGGAATAATATAATAACAACTTTATTATTGCCTCTCGGGCATATTCCTTTCAATGCTGACTAGCCTACTAACACTCCAACAAGGGCGTCGTTAATGATTCTTGTTGACTCGTCTTCAACCAGTAGCAACGCGGAACCTACACACAACACAACCAAATACTTTGCTCCCAACTTACGATGAGGTTGTCAATCTCACCGGTTTGCTTGAAACAAAGGAATGACCATATCGAGTGGAAAGCAATAGTAATATGCGAGTAAAGTAAACAGTGCGAGTAAAGTAAACAGGTGATAGCAATATAAATGAAATAGGACCGGGGTCCACAGTTCACTAGTGGTGTCTCTCCATAAGATAAAATAACACATGCTGGGTAAACAAATTACAGTTGGGCAATTGATAGAATAAAGACAACGTGATATGTCAAGAGGATCACTATGAGATTTACTCTGGGCATTACAACAAGATACATAGACCGCCATCCAACTGCATCTATGACTAATAATCAACTTGTGGCGAATCAATCCGAGAACTCCACAAGTATTAAGTTGCGAACAACAGATAATTGCATTAAGCAAAGTGTGTAATGTAAACAAAGCATATGCCCTCGAGCATATGAATGTTGTTTTCCCCCTAGTAGCAACAGCACATCTACAACCTTAGAGGTTTCTGTCACTCCCCCGGATTAAATAGAGGCATGAACACACTATCGAGCATAAATACCCCCTCTTGGAGTCACTAGCAACTACTCGGCCAAGATAGCTACTAACAATGGAGAGCATGCAAGATCATAAACAACATAGAGATAACATAAGATAAAATTCAGTACTTCAACTCAATCATAACACCAATATTCATCAGATCCCAACAACATGTAGAATTACATAACGGTGATCTCGATCATGTAAGGCAGCTCACGAGATCTAAACATGAAGCACATGGTGGAGAAGACAACCATCTAGCTACTGCTATGGACCCATAGTCCAAGGTAGACTACTCCCTCATCGCGCCGGAGGCAAGCATGGCGATGAAGAAGACCTCTGGTGGTGATTGCCCTCTCTGGCAGGGTGTCGGGAAGAGCTTCTGGACCCTCCCGATCTTGGGTCGATGACGGCGGCGGATCGCGATGTGTTTCTGGAAAAGTGATCGGGTGTTTAGGTTTTTCTCATCGTGGGGTCTTTATAGGCGAAGGCGCAGTGTCAGAAGTGGACCAGGGGGCCCACACCATAGGCCGGCGCAGGCCAGGGCCAGGCCGCGCCCCTAGTGGTGTGGCCGCCCTGTGGCTCCTTTCTGTCTCCTCTTCGGTTCTCTGGAAGCTTCGGTAAATATTTGGACGTCTGGCTTTTGTTTCGTCCAATTCCGAGAATATTTCCTGTGTAACTTTTCTGAAACACAAAAACAGCAGAAAACAAGGAACTGGCACTGTGGCATCTTGTTAATAGGTTAGTTCCAGAAAATGCATAAAAATGCCACGAAGTGTAACGATACACTAGGCAAATGGTGTAAAAACAAGCATGGAGCATCAAAAATTATGGATACGTTGGAGACGTATCAGCATCCCCAAGCTTAACTCCTGCTCGTCCTCGAGTAGGTAAGTGATAACAAAAGAAATAATTTTTGAGGTGACATGCACCTACACAATCTTGATCATATATGTAAGCATTGTGCGCTGGGAACAAAAGAACTCAAAACATGGGCATGAAAGACATAATCTTGATAGAAGAAACTTAGCAACCATGTTATAACATGAAAAAGAACACAAACGAAAGATCATGAAAATGAAACAATAAAAGTCAAACGTGTGTTCAAATCATATGGAAAAACATACAAATGGTTTTCAGCTTGTCCTTCATGAGAGAGCAAAACATAAATGCATAGGACACCTTCAAGTTTAAGAGGGCGACTAGATACAAGTAATTTAAGAACAAGTGAAACCAACATCATGAATCAATCAATGAAATCTTTGGGACAATGCACATTATACTCGGAATGACAACTATGCTCTCTTAGACGGTGCATAAAGGTAGAAGGTGGTGACTCAACATAAAAGTAAAAGAAAGGCCCTTCGCAGAGGGAAGCAGTGATTGCGAGTTTTATAAACCTTCAAAAATTATGGTACTTACTAGCTTTGAGCTCTCATTGCCCCCATCATAGGAATCTTGAATGGTTAAAGTTAATGCGAGTACACTTATGATGCATATGCTTGACAAATCATAAGTTGAAAACCTCGTGTCCCGTGAAGTACGAATACCCAAACCTCATGCTACTCGACTTAGAGTCCCAAGCAAGCTCTTTTCATTGTAAATATATGTGTATCATCGAGAACCGCCAACGGGGTACCTCCTGCCCGATGACATGGAACAAGCCCACATCAAAATGACAAGACAAACAGACAATGAACACCTCAACATCTCTTTTATTTACCATTGGTATAGCTTTTTATTGTGAGATGCGTCGTCGAATGTCCACTATGGGCATGCTGTAAATTTCCACCATGAATGATGCATGGCTTAGATTAGCGGCCCAGGCATTTTCCTAACACATATAAAAACTCCATGATCCCGCAAGATTCCCAACTTATTTCACATCGCGAGTATCCATAAACAAAAGATCACGATATCAACTCAAATGAAAGAAGTGCAATGTTGAAAGCTTGCCCCATGACGGCATGGCTGGGCTAATTTCCAACTTACAACTTGCAAGCATAACAACTCAACATAAGAGAGCCACAATGTCAAATTTTTAAGAACGAGAAAAGTAAAGTGTGCCATCAGGTTCGTGAGAGCTTTACTGACCAATTTTCACATAACACCAAAAGAGTTTAATTTGAAGGATAGATAAAAGCAAGTCAAATGTACTTTGGAATAGCAAATTGCTAATAGGTATGTATGGTGGACACAACGGCAATCTTGGTTTTTAGGAGTGGGATGCACGAGTAGAGCTCATACTCAGTACAAAATGAGGGTTAGCAAAAGACTGGGAGCGACCAACTAAGAGAGCAATAATGGCCATAATCATGCAAAGCGACAAAGCGACATTAAAAGAAGCATAAAATGGCATCAAAAGTCAAAAACTAAATGATCATAGAGGCTAATGGCGACTTTGTATGAGTCTAACATGTGTGAGCATGCGCCAAGTCCACCCAAATAAAGCATCAAGGAGAAAACCAAAATAATGTTTCCAAATAATTAAAACAACGCATTATTTTTTCAAAGGCTCATTAAGCAATCTCAGTCATTTGAGATAAGTCATGCTACAGTAAAACCACTAAGCATGCTATCAAAAAGACATCAAGCATGACATGCAAAAGCCTAGGCCGCAGTCTACACAAGCTCCTTCTTGTACCACTTTTTTTTTGCATAAAGCTTTTTCTCTTTTCCAACACCATTCGAACTTTTTATAAACAACTCTTTTGATGAAAACCAATATGGACCAGAGGTCAAAATACACCTTGATGTAAAGATATAACGAGATCTGAACACAAATCAAGGCGAAAATCGAAAGCTAAACGCAGTTCTAGAAAAAGAGAACACTCGTTGAAACGATAAGAGTGAAAAACTGAGTGTTCTTGGCAAATGAAAAGCAAGGCAACTTCTCCAAAAGAAATTTGTTGGGGTCCAACCATTTATTGCAGCAAAAAAAACTAAACAAAACTGAAAACTAAAATAACTGACGCTCCAAGAAAAACGCATAATGCATGAAGCAATAAAAATATAGTATGTTGAAAGGTGACCTGATTTTTGCCGATGAAGAAGGGGTGCCTCGGGGGCATCCCCAAGCTTTGACGCTTGTACCTCTTGGATATTTCTGGAGGTGCGTGGGCATCCCCAAGATTGAGCTTTTGTCCATTCTTCAACTCATCTCATCATTCTCCGATCCCTACACTTGAAAACTTCCTTCATACAAAACTAAACACAAATCTATTAGCAACATTAGTGTAAGCATAACATTGAATCAACCCCTTTTTGCTTCAGGTTTCAACTCAAAACCACCACATATAAAGTATATACTACTGTAGCAACTTCCCCAAAAGTTCCGTGATCAAAAGAACTCAAAAAGAAAGCGATAAAGCGGCAAACACAAATATTGGCTGAAATCTGTCAAAACATAACAGCTAACAAAGCTCGAATTTGTAGAGGGTTTTTTGTTGCTCAAATCAAAAAGTGTTCAACTAATGAAAGTTTGGATATAACCTGGGGCATATGCACAAGAAATCGCAGGTCTAAAAGATATACAGAGAATTTTCACGAATATTTACAGTGCAGCACCGAAAACAGTTTCAGAACAGCAACATCCCCAAATCTTACCTCACTCAAATTAGAGGCTTCTCTTGGCACAAAAACAAAATAAAAATGATAAGGAGAGGTCATTACAGTAGTAATAACTTCCAAGACTCTAATAAAAGAAAAAGAACTGAAAGTAAAAACATTGGGTTATCTCCCAAGAGTGCTTTTCTTTAACGCCTTTGAGCTAGGCGCAGAAAGTGCGAATCACGTATTTTTGAAAGAGGCATTAAGATCAACTGTAGGAGTCCTTTGAGCTAGGCGCGGAAATTGAATTGTGTCCAAATGAGTTTTTGAAGATCCTTTATGATCACGCTTTGGTACACTACTTTCATCAAAAGGATTTTCAGGACAAATCCAACTAGAATTCTTTTCCCAAGCATCATGAATTCATACAAGTTTACAAGGTATTGGCAGTCTAAAATCTTCATTGGATGTACCAACAACCTCTACAGGTGAGCCAAGCTTATTAAATTTCTTAAAAACTTCCCTAGCCTCAATGGCAACATCTCTAAATTCTATGCGCAAAGTTTCCAAGATAAAAGCTTTCTTTTCGAGATCCTCAATATCATGAAGCTTAAGAAACATGTATTGCATAAAAGGATTAAGGCTAGCAAACCTAGCTTCTAACATGTGAACTAATAAGCAGAAACAACTTCATAACTAGGAGCAAGCTCAGCCAAAGACTTTTCCTCAACATCTTTATGCATACTAATATGATTAAAGAACTCCTCAATGTTACTTTTCCCAATAATTGAACCGCTACCTACTGAAAGGTCCTCCAAAACATACTTAGGGAACAACATAATGAACTAGAAGTAGAGAAATAACAACTATAAAGGATACTAATTTTTTTGTGCTTTTGATAAAACGATGCAAGTAAAAATAAAATAAAGCAAAACTTAAAACAAAGTAAATGATGTGTGTGCGAAACTCCCCTTGCAGAAGTCTTCTTTTTCCCCGGCAACGGCGCCAGAAAATTTGTTGCTTGTTGCGGTACGGTTGATGTGAATCACCGTCCAGTTGGGAACCCCAAGACAAAGGTATGATGAGTAAAGCAGCAAATTTCCCTCAGTAAGAAACCAAGGTTTATCGAATCCAGGAAAAATTCAATACTCCAGAAGGTGATGCTGACTAGCCTACTAACACTCCAACAAGGGCGCCGTTAACAATTCTTGTTGACTCGTCTTCAACCAGTAGCAACGCGGAACCTGCACACAACAGAACCAAATACTTTGCTCCCAACTTACGATGAGGTTGTCAATCTCACCGGTTTTCTAGAAACAAAGAAATGAGCGTATCGAGTGGAAAGCAATAGTAATATGCGAGTAAAGTAAATAGTGCGAGTAAAGTAAATAGGGGATAGGAATATAAAGGAAATAGGACCGGGGGTCCATAGTTCACTAGTGGTGTCTCTCCATAAGATAAAATAACACATGCTGGGTAAACAAATTACAGTTTTGCAATTGATAGAATAAAGACAACGTGATATGTCAAGAGGATCACTATGAGATTTACTCTAGGCATTACAACAAGATACATAGACCTCCGTCCTACTGCATCTATGACTAATAATCCACTTGTGGCGAATCAATCTGAGAACTCCACAAGTATTAAGTTGCGAACAACAGATAATTGCATTAAGCAAAGTGTGTAATGTAAACAAAGCATATGCCCTCGAGCATATGAATGTTGTTTTCCCCCTAGTAGCAACAGCACATCTACAACCTTAGAGGTTTCCGTCACTCCCCCAGATTAAATAGAGGCATGAACCCACTATCGAGCATAAATACCCCCTCTTGGAGTCACTAGCAACTACTCGGCCAAGATAGCTACTAACAACGAAGAGCATGCAAGATCATAAACAACATAGAGATAACATAAGATAAAATTCAGTACTTCAACTCAATCATAACACCAATATTCATCGGATCCTAACAAACACAACATGTAGAATTACATAATGGTGATCTCGATCATGTAAGGCAGCTCACGAGATCTAAACATGAAGCACATGGTGGAGAAGACAACCATCTAGCTACTGCTATGGACCCATAGTCCAAGGTAGACTACTCACTCATCGCGATGGAGGCAAGCATGGCGATGAAGAAGACCTCTGGTGGCGATTCCCCTCTCCAGCAGGGTGCCGGGAAGAGCTTCTGGACCCTCCCGATCTCGGGTCAATGACGGCGGCAGATCACGATGTGTTTCTGGAAAAGTGATCGGGTGTTTAGGTTTTTCCCGTCGGGGGGTCTTTATAGGCGAAGGGGCGGCGTCAGAAGTGGACCAGGGGGGCCACACCACAGGCCGGCGTAGGCCAAGGCCAGGCCGCGCCCCTGGTGGTGTGGCCGCCCTGTGGCTCCTTTCCATCTCCTCTTCGGTTCTCTGGAAGCTTCGGTAAATATCTGGACGTCTGGCTTTTGTTTCGTCCAATTCCGAGAATATTTCCTGTGTAAATTTTCTGAAACACAAAAACAGCAGAAAACAGGGAACTGGCACTGTGGCATCTTGTTAATAGGTTAGTTCCGGAAAATGCATAAAAATTCCACGAAGTGCAACGAAACACTAAGCAAATGGTGTAAAAACAAGCATGGAGCATCAAAAATTATGGATACGTTGGAGACGTATCACGTCCGCGCGGTCTACCCCCCTAGATTATTCCGGACGACATCGCATCGATGGGCTAGTGTGTTCCTTTGGCTTTGGTTAGGTCATATGTATGTGTAAAGCAAAGGTTTTGATATGCATAGCCCCCGAAGCCCGGTCTACGGAGAAACCCTAGCCCGTCGTGGTCTACCCCCCTCGATTTTTCAAAGTGTTATCGCATGTGTGCCAACGGGGTGGTCACACCTCTCAGATAGCTTTACCACATCAATCTACATATATTACGACCACATGATAGCTTTGGAGGGGCATTGCTACCCCCGAAGGCCGTTGTACGACGAAACCCTAGCCACATGAAATGACGGACCACGAAAATTCCCGCTCGCGGCCAGGCGGTGCAGAGTCCCCCTTTTTTCCTGCTGTTTAGTGAAGAAATAACATGTTGCGGATCCAAAAATGATTTTTACAACAAATCAGGAGGTTTAGTTTTTAGCGCTAAAGTGCAAAACCACCCCGGTTCCAGCGAAATCGGCAGGAAATTGCGCAAAATTCAAAAAATACCTCTGAAGGGTACCGCAACAAAACGAGAGCTGATATGTGTATCCCAGGGTGTCTAATATTTATGTGGGGTGTAATCCCCAGCTTTCGATATCGCGTTTCGGTAGCTGCTTCACAAAAAAACCCTATTTCAGCACTCTAAAAATGGAAAAAGCACTTTTCATGGGACGAAACGAAAATCAGCCTTTGTGGCGTTCCTCTTTATCCCAAGGGCCACGCGCGTGTCCGAGATGGCCTCGTTCTGACAAACTATGCCATGCTCATGGCTGAATCTAACTTATTTAACCTAAAAGTCATGCAACTTCGAACGTGATGGGTCATTTCTGTGAAGGGACTTTCTGGCAAACAATTTTTCTTTAGGTTTGAATTTTTTTCCCATTTCTAGGTCACATAAAATGACGCCAGGTTTTTGCATTTTTTTGATTTTTTTGAATTAGTTACGCCCAATTTGGGACCCGCATGAAATGACGGCGCACGAAAACTCCCGCTCGCGACCAGGCGGTGCGGAGTCCCCCTTTTTTTCCTGCTGTTTAGTGAAGAAATGACATGTTGCGGATCCAAAAATGATTTTTACAAAAAATCAGGAGGTTTACTTTTTAGCGCTAAAGTGCAAAACCACCCCGGTTCCGGCGAAATCGGCAGGAACTTGCACAAAATTCAAAAAATACCTCCGAAGGCTGCGCAACAAAATGAGAGCTGATATGTGTATCCCAGGGTGTCAACTATTTATGTGGGTGTTTTTCCTAGCTTTTGATTTCGCTTTTTGGGAGCTGCTTCACAAAAAAACCCTATTTTGGCACTCTGAAAATGGAAAAAGCACGTTTTGTGGGACGAAACGAAAATCGGCCTCTGTGGCGTTCCTTTACATCCCAAGGGACACGCACGTGTCCAATATGGCCTCGTTCCGAAAAATCATGCCACGCTCATGGACGAATCTAGCTCATTTAACCTAAAAGTCATGCAACCTCGAACGTGATGGGTCATTTCTATGAAGGGACTTTCTGGTAAACAATTTTTCTCTCGGTTTGAATTTTTTTCCCGCTTCTAGGTCACATAAAATGATGCCACATGAAGGTTTTGATTTTTTTTGAATTTTTTTGAATTAGTTACGCCCGATTCGGGACCCGCATGAAATGACGGCGCACGAAAACTCCCGCTCGCGGCCTACCCCCTAGATTTTTTAAAGTGTTATCGCATGTGTGTGAACAGGGTGATCATACCACTAATAGTGATCTACCACACCTATCTACATATATTATGGCCACATGATAGCTTTCGAGGGGGATTGCTACCCCGAAGCCCGATCTACAGCAAAACCCTAGCCCGGTGCACCCGCGCGGTCTACCCCCCCCCCCTAGATTTTTCCGTACGACATCGTGGCAGTGGGCTAGTGTGTTCCTTTGGCTTTGGTTAGGTCATATGTATGTATAAAGCAAAGGTTTTGACATGCATAGCCCCTGAAGCCCGGTCTACTGCGAAACCCTAGCCTGTCACGGTCTACCCCCTTGATTTTTCAAAGTGTTATCGCATGTGTGCCAACGGGGTGGTCATACCTCTGAGATAGCTCTACCACACCTATCTACATATATTATGGCCACATGATAGCTTTGGAGGGGGATTGCTACCCCGAAGCCCGATCTACAGCAAAACCCTAGCCCGGTGCACCCGCGCGGTCTACCCCCTCTAGATTTTTCCGGACGGCATCATGGCAGTGGGCTAGTGTGTTCCTTTTGCTTTGGTTAGGTCATATGTATGTGTAAAGCAAAGGTTTTGACATGCATAGCCCCCGAAGCCCGGTCTACTGCGAAACCCTAGCCTGTCGTGGTCTACCCCCTTGATTTTTCAAAGTGTTATCGCATGTGTGCCAACGGGGTGGTCATACCTCTGAGATAGCTCTACCACACCTATCTACATATATTATGACCACATGATAGCTATAGAGGGGATTGCTACCCCCGAAGCGCGATGTACGGCGAAACCCTAGCCCACTGCACCCATCGCGGTCTACCCCCTATATTTTTCAAAGTGTTTTTGCGATTTACACACCTCTGAGACAGCTCTACCATCTATCTACCCACCCAATCTATGGTGAAAACCTAGCGCGACCACCCCCGCGAGCCAGACCCCCACGCGTACACCTTATAATGGTGATTAAGGGGTCGGCTGGCGGGGGGACCCTTTTCTTTCTTAGTCGTAGTATCCGTGTTGTCTTCTTTCTTGTGTCCAGGCAGCGGTGCCATGGCATTGGAGACGCCATTGCTTAGAAATAAGTCTTCCCGGCTCCTTCCCTGCCACCGAGGCGTCTTCGGTGTCAACGTGGAGCCAGTGGAAGTTTGTTCTTCCTCAGTTGGTCTTCCAGATCGTGTACCTGCTATCTTCTTCAACCTCGGTGGCCAAGCTTGGGGCGTGTCCCCGGCCGATGTTCGAACATTGAAGGGTGTTTTCCGTGCAATAACACATGGCAAAGATGCTTTGCTCTGCGCTGGCACACGGCAAAGGCTACTTGGCATGGCAAAGGGTCTTTGTCATGCGCTGGCACACGGCAAAGCACACCTGCGCACGGCAAAAACTTGGTGCACACGGCAAAGGGGTTACGCACGGCAAAGACCTCATAATTGTCCCCATGCACACCCCAGCCGCACACTCACAAACCCTATCCTCCCACACTCTCTCCTCTGCTAGCTCCGCACGCGCCATCGCCCTCCTCTATGCCACACCGCCGCCGCCGCCCAGCAGCCCGCCACCGCCGCTCCGGCTAGCTCCCGCCGCCACCGCCCGCCCAGCCACCTCAACACTGCCCTCGCCCGGCCAGCTCGACCGTGCCCCCGCGCGCCCAGCCACCTCCCGCGCCCAACTCGCGCCCGCCTTCGGCCAGGTCGTGGCCGCCCGCCCGCCTCTGCTCCTGCCTGGCCGAGGCCGCCGCCGCCCAGCTCGAGCCCGCCACCACCACCTCTGCTCCGCCCTACTAGCTCTCACCATGGGCGGTGGCCCGAGCTAGCTAGTCTCGGTGAGCATTTTGTGACCGTTGTAAATGTCCCTGTGTATGCTAATTAGGATAATCTTGCCTCTAATAATCAAGTTAGGTTGCAAAGTGTGTTGGTCTGTAGTCCTAGCAAGTTTCAAGTAGCTGCTAGTGTTGTAGCTGCTAGTGTTGTAGTGGTGCTAGTGTATCGGAATATTTGAATCGTGTAGCTGCTAGTGTTGTAATGGTGCTAGAACTGAATTTAGGTACAACAATTTCTACACATTGTGGCTGCAAGTGCTGTTATATAGAAATAGTAGGACCAAGTGAATATTCAAGAAACTTGTTTTCCCTAGTGAGAAGACCTTTTATTGTATATTCTATATGATTCTATTTGATATAATAATATGCTGATATCTTTGAACAATTTTTATGACTAACTGGTTTTTTTTCGCTATGCAGGAGATGCTTCGAGGTGGACACGGGGGGCGTCGTCGCGGGGGTGCTTGATGGGGCGGCGTCGTTGGGGTGTTTGACGGGGCGGCGTCACGGGGGGTGGAGCTTCTTCGACGACTCTCTCACGCGTCTAGGGTATAAATATCTCTATCACATGTACCTAGGTTTTATTTTTGTGTCTAGATCACCGAGTATGTCGCGTTACCTAGGCGTCTATTCCCGACCGTAAGGGTTACGCGGATAAATATGCATTAGTGGTCTCGCATATTATGAACCGTAACTCTTACGGCATTTATCGGGACAGCCGGCGGATCCGTAGTTAAGTACGTTTTCCTTGTTCTACTCCGTTCCGAGTCAGGATTTCGGCAGCACCTCCCCGTTGTTCTCCGGATGCACATCCCTCTCAGCTATTTGCTGAGACGTGTATCGAGAGAACAGCGGGGAGGTGCTGCCGAAATTCTGTCTCGGATCGGGGTAGAGCAGGGAGAACGTACTCAATCTATGGATCCGGTGGCTGCTAGGAGCCCACCTAGTAGAGATTCAGGTTGATGCATGCGTAAAAAAATAAAAATATGATGCATTTAATTCCGATTTGATATAAATGCTATGTTTCGTCTATTTTGGTGCTGATTAGATGATGGATAATCGTGACTGGATGTACAATGGAAGAATCAGTCAGTGGGATTATACTGAGGAATGGGGATAAAAGACCGAGCAGTTTGTCGACAGGGTGTTTGACATCCCTAGCAGACCTAGAACAGTTTGGTGCCCTTGTAGTAAGTGCGCTAACGGAAAGTCACAGGACAAGAAAACTATAAGTACTCACCTACTCAAGTTTGGGTTCACATCGTCCTACAAGACTTGGACTTTCCATGGAGAAAAGGCAAAGAAACGTGCTAGGAAGGAGGTGCGACAGATTCAACCTAGGGGAGAATATGATACTGGGTTTGATCGGTGCTTAGAAAACTTGGCTAATGGTAATGTGCCTGAAAGCCCTCATGTAGAGGCGGAGACACCTCAGGATGCGGAGACAACTGAGGAGCCGAAGGAAAACACAAAGCAGTATTATGAGGCTCTGTTTGCTTCATAGAAACCCCTACATGAAAATACAGAGGTTACCCAACTCGATGCCATCGCTCGCCTTATGGCCTTTAAGTGTCACAGGAACTCGTGCAGAGATGGGTTCGATGAACTTCTGGTCGTCATTGGCAGCATTCTGCCAAAAGGGCACCTCTTGCCGCAAAACTTCTACTATTCGTCCAAATTGCTCAGTGACCTTAAGATGTCATGTCAGCAGATACACGCTTGTCCAAAGGGATGCATGCTATTTAGAGGGGAGCATGCTGACACAAATTATTGCATCAAATGCAAATCCTCTAGGTACTTTGAGGTTGACCCCAATGGTGATGGTCAAAAGAGGCAGACCACGATTGCCAAGAATATCCTCCGCTATCTTCCAGTTCTACCGAGGATCCAGCGGCTCTTCATGACCGAGGATACTACCCAGCAGATGAGGTGGGCCGTAGAAGGAAAAAGATATACCGACAAGATGATACATTCGTCGGATGGTAGTGCATGGAAGAACTTTGTCACGAAATATCCGCTAAAAGCCGGTGACCCGAGGAGCGTAGCAGTTGCGATATCAACCGATGGGTTCAATCCATATGGCATGTCGGCTGTAGTATACAGTTGTTGGCAAGTGTTTGTTATTTCCATGAACCTCCCGCCTGGTGTCTGCATGAGATCAGAGAACATGTTTGTGTCGATGATAATCTCAGGGCCGAAATACCCGGGTAAGAACATGAATGTGTACCTGGAACCGCTGGTGGATGACTTGCTTCGTGGCTGGGAAGGTCACAAGATCTGAACATATGACACATCAAAGAAGGAGTACTTCGATATGTATGTCTGGTACCACACGTCCATGCATGACCTGCCAGCACATGCTTTGTTCTGCGGGTGGTGTACACATGGGAAGTGGCCTTGCCCAGAGTGCAGGCAGGCTGTGACTTTCTGCTGGCTCAACAAGGGAGGCAAGTATTCCTGTTTTGATGAAGCTCGACAGTTCCTTGAGCAGAGTCATGAATACAGAAGTGATGTAAAGAGTTTCAAGAAAGGTCATGTTGTGCATGACCCGAAGCCAATTATGAAGTCCGGCACAGAAATCAAGGCCAAGTTAGATGCTCTTCGGCCTAGGCCTGATGGGAATGGTTTCTTGGGATATGGGGAGACACACCAATGGACTCACAAGTCGTGCTTATGGAAGCTCCCTTACTTTGAGGATCTCGTGCTCCCGCATAACATTGATACAATGCACACCGAGAAGAATATCAGCGATGCCATTTAGAGCACCATGATCGACACTGAGAAGACGAAGGATAACATAAAGGCTAGAATTGATCAAGAGAAATGGTGCGATAGGTCAAATTTGAACATGCAGCCACCTCATGGTGCTAAAAAAACTTGGACTAAGCGACAAGCTCCGTTCTGCCTTACAAAGGCCCAAAGAAGAGAGGTATTCATGTGGATGAAGGACTCTTTGTTTTTCCCTGATGGGTTTGCAGCCAACTGGATGAGGGGTGTGAACATGGAAACATTGCGAGTACAAGGACTCAAGAGTCATGACTACCACATATGGCTTGAGCGGATAATGCCGATAATGATTCGAGGCTATTGATGACCAACAAGTATAGGGGGTGTATCGTAGTACTTTCGATAAATAAGAGTGTCGAACCCAACGAGGAGCAGAAGGTGTTGATGAGCAGTTTTGATCAAGGAATCACTGTAAATACTAGCAAACAGGTTTTCAGGGGTATTTGGTAATACGAGTAAATAAAGTGCGAGTAAATAAAAGACAGTAGAAACAATTGCAGCAAGTGGCCCAATCCTTTCTTCAGCAAAGGACAAGCCGATTGTGTACTTATAGTAACCAACGTTCTCGAGGACACACGTGAGTTTCTGTCAAGAGCTTTCGCTTCATAAAGCCAATAGTCTTTATTGGTTTGATAGGTGTTATGGGGGTGAACCTGTGCTAGCGCACTACCCTTACTAGGATAAATACACACTTGTGATTATACCCCTTTCAAGCATCCGCAAATATAAGAAAGTAATTAAGATAAATCTAACCACAGCCTTAAACTCTAAGATCCTACGCTCCCTGGTGCAATGGTTTCCCAACGGAGGTTTAGGTTTCTGTCACTCCAGCAACCCCACAATTGGTAGCCAAATACACAATGCATCTCACTAGGCCCATAAATGGTGAAGTATTATGTAGTCGACGTTCACATGACACCACTAGTGAAATAGCACCACAACAATATCAAACCATTAAATATTTCTCAACAATAATTCACTACTAACATCTTGACTTCTCCCATGTCCTCAAGAACTAAACGAACTACTCACAAGACATCATATGGATCATGATCAGAGGTGAAATAATGGTAAATAACAATCTGAACATAAACCTTAATTCAACGGTTCCACTCAATAGCATCAACTACAAGAGTAATCAACACCGAGAAAGTTTCCCCTATGAATATAACAAGATCCAACTCAAGATGTTACAGCGGGATGGCGTGGTGATGGTGGAGATGAAGGTGCTGGTAATGGAGATGATGATGATGATCCCGATGAAGTCCGGTGCGATGGTGATGATGATGGCGACGTTCTCCCCTCACCGGGAAGGAATGTCCCCAGCAAATTTCTCCCTGCCGGAGAGCTTTTCTCTCTCTAGTGTTTTCCACCCCACAGAGGTAGCGGTGTCTAACTCTGAGCCTCCCCCTTGACTTAGGTTTTCAGGGACGATGATGTACGCGAAGGGACGAGACCAGAAGTGGGCCAGGGCGGCCTCACATAGGGCTGGCGCGGCCAGGGGTCAGGCCGCACCACCCTGGCGTGAGGGCCCCTCCTGGCTCATCTCGACTCCTCCTTCTGGCTTCCTGAGTCTTCTGGGAAAATATAATTTCCTGGTATTTTTCGGGAATTTTCCTGATCTTCAAAATATGGTCCCTTGATGGTCCTTTTTCCAGGAGAATTCTGACTCCGGCAGCAAATCCTCCAATGATCATCAAACATGTGAAAGCAAAGGAAATAACATAAGTATCATATGTAAATATGAAATATATCAATGAATAACAGTAAATTATGATACAAAATAGTGATGCAAAATGGACGTATCAACCCCCCCAAGCTTAGACCTCGCTTGTCCCCAAACGAAAACTAAACTCGGTAAACATGACCACAGGTTTATGGAGTGAAGTGTCGATAATCAAAATACGGACAAGAAGCATCACATTCACCAAGGCACAAGTTATAATAGACATCAACTTCCCTTTATAAGATATAGACCTGCAATAAGTAAAAGGGAATCACATGTAAAGATGCACAAGGTAAACTATAATTGGTAATGGCAAACCTTAGTTCCTGGTCAAAGAACGATGAACAAACTATTCTTTCTTTTAAGCAGAGCCTTTTAAAACAGAGCTAATATAGCAAAGACCATATGCTCAACAAAACAAACTTTTGCATTCATAGAAAGCTTTCAAAGATATATTCCTTCAGACAAAAGCATTATACAAAACAAGGAAGATAGTAAACATGATTAAACGAATCAACATATGGATGAGTGAAACATAACAACTCAAATGCTTGCTTGAGACAGAGGGAAATAGGTTGACTCAACATAAAAGTAAAAGATAGGCCCTTCGCAGAGGGAGGCAGGGATTAAACATGTGCTAGAGCTTTTCATTTGTAAAACAGAGGTAAAAAGTTATTTTGAGAGGTGGTTGCTTTTGTCAACGACTAGCAACGGAGTTCTTGATATCTTCCATACTAAACAAGTGAGAGCGGTTCCGAGATGTTTGATTAATTGGCACATTGGTGCTCTTTTAGCTTTGCACTCCTCCCCACCTTTTTCCTTTCTCAAACCATGGCTAACCAATTCCATCGGGTGCCAACCAACTTTCACATACCATGGAGGAGTGCTTTTCTTTTTATTTTCTTTTTGAGATTATAATGGTCTGACCAGCTCCCTTACAAAATTAGTGACGAGCAGATGAAGCTGCCTAGTCGAGGGGTACTTAATTTAGTATGGAAGATAACAAACCCATCCACTACGTCCTCATGAGCTAAAAACAATGGCACAAAATGAGAAGTGTTTGAAGGTTTTTGAAAGGTAGCACATGAAAATTTACTTGGAATGGCTTGAAATACCATGCATAGGAATTTATAGTGGACTCTTTGGAAGTGACTTGGCTTTTGGGAATTGGATGCACGAGAAGTATTTCCTCTCAGTACAGGTTTTTGGCTAGCAAGGCTGGGTAGCAAGCATAAGAGTTGCATGAAACAAACATACATACATATAATAAGAACAATCATGCAAACTCCCTTGAAGGTACAACGATTTTGACTTTAGGAATAACAATGCTTATAAGCCAAACATAAGGAAAACTGAAGTGATGTAACTACAAACACTTCTTTATTCTTTTCTACTCAAACCTCAAGGTAAAGTTGCTACTGACCAAGCTAGGTCTGCCAAAACCAACTAAATTTACTCATGCTCCCAAAGTGATACCAATACCAATCAACAAGACTAGTCATATAAGAGAGATTGCAAACTAACATAAATTGTGCGGAAAGTAAACGATAAAACTTCTCATTAATATTTTATTACCGCAACTCACACCAAGGGATACATAGATAACCAACTAAGGAGGATACTTCCAAACTGCAAACTATTCTATAAGATAACTTCTCTATTCATGATATGACTCTACTTGAAAAGTAAATGAGCAAAAAGTAATGATGTGATACCGCGGCACTCCCTCAAGCTTGGAACAAGCCAAGGGGATGCCTATACCGATGACGAATTACTCCTTGGGTGGTGGCGGTGGATAATCTTTAATAAGCTTCTCAATCAAATCCTTCAGATCATCAATCTTGTGCTCGAGGTTACGAATCATTTCAGAATTGTGCTCAACACGGTTCATGAACCTGTCGGCAAGAGAATCCCAGCTCTTGGAATTATTTCCCCATCCTTCTTCACTCTTGGAGCTTTCTATCCCTGCATTGTTAGAACGATCTATATCCCAGCCAGAGGGTAATCGTGATTTGGGCACCTTTTGAAACTGATGTTCATAAATTAGAGTATGGAAAGGATTTTGGCGTGACGGAGATGTCCGTGGAGCTAAGGTGTGACGCGGCACACCACCTCCGGTCCTTATGCGAGCACTCTTCTTGAACTTGTCATGATCTGTCACCACCCCTATGCTGGCAATCATGGTGTTTGGCCTTGAACTTTGATCTTCCCCCTCGTCTTCACTTTCAACCTCGTCTTTCAGCCGGAAGTCTTTGGTGTCATCTTCCGGAGGTGTCTTCTCCTTGTCATCGCTTGAAGAGGCCATGGCTCCCCCAAGCTTAAGATCAACTCCTGACAGAAACAGCTCAAAACAAAACACGACGAGAAAACGATATACAGACCTCAGGTACTCCGAGGGGTTAAATAGGCGAAAATTATACATCGAAACAAAATCATAGGAGGAAACCGGGACGGAAACGAGTTCCGGGGTGTTCTCACACCTGGGTGGCGCGGCCAGGGGTGGGCCCGCGCCACCTACGTGTGAGAAGCGCACGGACTCCTTTTCCTGCCCGTTTTCGTCTCGTGATTTTTCATATTTAGTAAAAACAGCAAAAATATTAAAGGAAGAGCTTTTCGCGAAACTTCTCTGACTAGAACTGTTACCTATTCAAAAACGAACTCTGCAGGTACCTGCAATTTGTCTTGGATGAATTCTTCCGGAGAAACTGTTTCAATAACATCAACATCTTAATTATAAGAATCTCCAGAAGTATAATGTTTTAGTCTTTGCCCATTCACCACTTGTGTAGAGTCATCTTTCAATGAAGCAATCTTAATAGCACCTGAGCGGTACACTTCCACAATAACATATGGTCCTTCCCATTTAGAGAGTAATTTTCCTGCAAAAAATCTGAGATGAGACCTATACAGTAGAACTTTCTCACCAACATGAAACTCTATTTTAAGAATTCTCTTATCATGCCATTGCTTGACTTTCTCTTTAAAAAGCCTGGCATTCTCATACGCTTCGTTTCTCCACTCATCTAGAGAACTCAAATCTAATAACCTTTTCTTACCAGCTAGTTTAAAATCTCTATTAAGCTCTCTCACTGCCCAAAAAGCTTTGTGTTCTAATTCTAAGGGCAAGTGACACGCTTTTCCGTAAACTATCTTATAAGGAGACATACCCATGGGGTTCTTATAAGCAGTTCTATAAGCCCATAAAGTGTCATTTAACTTACTAGCCCAGTTTTTCCTAGATCTATTGACAGTCTTCTGCAAGATAGACTTGATCTCCCTATTTGAAAGCTCTACCTGCCCACTAGTTTGGGGATGGTAAGCAGAAGCAATTCTGTGATTGACATCATATTTAGCAAGAGTTTTTCTAAAACCACCGTGAATAAAATGAGAACCTCCGTCAGTCATAAGATATCTAGGCACACCAAACCTAGGAAAAATAACATCCTTAAGCATTTTTAACGAGGTCTCACCATCGGCACTCTTTGTAGGTATGGCTTCCACCCATTTAGTAACATAATCAACAGCAACAAGTATATGGGTATAGCCTTTTGAAGGAGAAAAAGGACCCATAAAGTCAAATCCCCAACAATCAAACGGTTCAATAACAAGAGTGTAATTCATGGGCATTTCATTGCGTCTAGAAATATTACCAACTCTTTGACATTCATCACAAGATAAAACATACCTTCTGGCATCTTTAAAGAGGGTTGGCCAATAAAAACCTGATTGTAGAACCTTTTGCGCGATTCTATCTCCAGCATGATGTCCTCCATAGGCGCTACCATGGCATTTCCTTAATATCTCTTGTTGCTCATATTCCGGTACACATCTTCTCATAATACCATCAACTCCTTTATATAAGTGTGGGTCATCCCAAAAAGTAATGCCTCAAATTATAGAAGAATTTTCTTCTTTGCTGAGCTGTAAAGGTTGGAGGCAAATACTTGGAAACAATAAAGTTAGCATAATCAGCATACCAAGGAAGGTCTCGAGAAGTTACATTTATTGCAGCCAACTGTTCATTTGGAAAACTATCGTTAACAGGAATAGGATCAAAAGAAATATTTTCTAATCTAGACAAGTTGTCAGCCACATGATTTTCAGCACCTTTCCTATCTATGATATGCAAATCAAACTCTTGTAAAAGCAACACCCATCTAATAAGCCTAGGCTTAGCATCCTTCTTAGTCATAAGATGTGACGACCTCAAATTTGATAACAAATTCGAAGTGCCCGTTATGTAATCCATCACAATCCCAGAATCATTGTTGTGATTTACATAACGTAGTTGATATCACAGTCATAGACATTAATAGTAAATAGAGGGAATTACATAGGTGGTCGCACAGACCAAACCTTACAATACATCAACATGCAGCGGAATAACACTTTGGGTCCATATTGTCAAGCCTCAACGGCACAGGCAAAGCAGACAGTAGGAAACGAGCCTAATTCGCGAAGTCGTCAATGAGTCCTTCCTTCTTGATCTTGCTCCTTCAAGTCTGGCCAAGTTAATAGCCAGGGACACAGCCATGAGTACATTGGATGCACTCGCAAACCATCTTATAAACAAAGTGATGAGAGAGATATGCATGGTTGATATGGTGGACTAAGCACTAAGTTTATTTGCCAAAAAGCTAGTTTGTTTCCCAAGAATTTTCATTAGTAGAGAAGAAGATTTAATTCTCTAAGTTAAATCTAAAGAGGAACTTCAAGGGTGTCAACATCCTTGTCAAGTCAAGTCATTCACCATGTTCACCATTGTTACTTTTATTCTTGACAAAAGTCAAGTACAGCTTGCCAACTGTCCATAACCGCGGACTCGGCTATTCGAATAGTTTTGAAAACCTCTGCAGAGGGGTACACTTTACCCACAAGAATCGATACATCTGCCGGGAGAAATCCACGGATCGTCATACACAAAGTATGCGGGGTTCAGATAATCAAACAAACTCTTTCACTTGTCTACTCTAGTAGGGGATCCTTCCCTAGAGCCCGAGACACGGATTTCCCCGTTCCGGCGCCTCTAGTTTTGCCCACTCCGGGATGCCGGACGGATGGAAATCTTCAGGAAGGAAAATTTCCAATAACCACTTGGTTCGGAAGCAACCACGAATGGAATACTTCTATAAAGGATGAAACAAGACCTCCCATACTAAAATAAACAAGCTAGGAATAAGCCCCTTCCCATTCAGGGGTAATGTGGTCGTACGGTATGGTTGGCTCCCATAGTACATCACTCGTTGTCATTGAGAAATACATTTCATAGTTCTTAGTCAAGATTAATTTCTTTCATAAGTCATTATGTAGGAACAATCTCCAATTCAAGTTTCAACTTCAAATCACCATTTTTCAAATAGAGTTCCCCCTTTAGATGGCCTTTCTATTATTAGCGACTAAGCAACTACATTGAGTGATGATACTACTAAATAGATTGGATAAACTCAGCTTGATGCTCTTGTTAAGCAAGATATCATTACACTTCTATCATTCTACTCTAGCAATTCAATCATGAAATTTACTTAAAACAAGTAGAATGCAATATTAAAACTAGGCATTGGGAGTATGAATCAAAAGATGGCTTGCCTCGCTTGGCAAAGTCAAAATAGTCTTCATCTTCATCTTTGATTGATTGATCTCCATCTCCATTTCTTGGTTGACTTCGGGATCCATTCTCCTTACTCTCATTGTCGTCTAATCGTTGGAAAGCAAATAAGCATACAATCACCACACAATTCACAAACAACACCTATTTACTCAAATAAACATACTTGGGTAAGGGAAGTGATCTAGGAAGTCTATGGAGAGTGGTTTCGATTTAATTGACTCCATAAAGATGAGATTATTGCTTTCTTGACTTAAGTGAGGATTTAATTTACTTTGAATCGTGAAATATCTCTTGCAAGTCCTTATTGACCATGGTCATAGACCACAAGTAGATATTCAAGATTATGGTTCAACCAAGGAGGCTTCATAGAATGTGGAGTATTTTTCTTTTATTGAAGCCATTTCTAGTTTGCAACTATTTAGTAATCAAATTTGAATCTACAAGTACAATCTATTAATCCAAGTTGAATTGGATCAAGGGTTATAGATCAATATTTAGAAATGTGGTTGATTCGAATTGGTTTCATATCATTTCCATATTTGGAGATAGGTGTGCAAGTTTGAGTTTCTAATTACTACTATGCAGTATTAAATTTCCAAATACTTCCTACAAGCTCACATGGACTAAGATCAATACCTATAGATAGGTATTTGGAAATATGGTTCAACAATAAGAGTTCCATAAAAATTTCGATTATAGATTTGAGTTTAATAAAATCCTATATGGCAAATGCCTATTTAACATATAGGTAAATAGCATTTACTTTAAAAGGTTCAAAAATGAGATCTAATGGTATAGGCAGATGGGTATCACTAATTGTGAATTTCTAAAGTTGGATTTATATTTTTAGGAATTTTATTTGAATTGATATGGATTTTCTAAGTTGGAAAAGCTCCTGTTTTGTTATTTTTACTGCAACTATTATGTAAATCTAATTGTGTTGAAACCACTTCTAATGGATAGCTTATGTTCTAAGGTTTCCAGAACATTTTCATTTGTTAAATTTGGGTTGGTAGAACTCCGGGAAAATTGAATCTAAGCAAGCATCTGAATGTTTTTTTTCAAAAATCGAAAATCGAACACTCCCCTTTTTTTTAATCCGGGCCGGACACACAGTCCACGCTGGGCCGGCCCGTTAGGCTGCACTGGCGGGCGGCAAGGAAAAAAATAGCAAACCGGCCTGACAGCGGGGGCCCAGCTGTCAGGACCGAATTAAATCGAAACGGTATCGGTGTCATCTTCCTCGTGCTACAGGATGGAAACGAGGGAGAGGACTGGGAGGAGGCAGCGCACGGGGAGCTCACCTGGGAGGGTCGCGGTGGCGGCGAGGGTGTCTAGGCGGCGGAGGAGCTTCTCCTCCTCCACCTCGTCTAGGCGGCAGCTTGAGGGAGCGGCTGGAACACTGGGAACGGCTGGCGTCCTGGAGCTCGGCCTACTCCGGCGAGCTCAAACCGGCGAGCAACTAGCGAAGAGATGATGTCTAGGAGGTAGAGGGAGGTGAGGTGAGTCTTTTCAGGGAAGAAGGGAGGCCCTTTTATAGGCGGGAGAGGGAGCACGAGGCGAGGGGATCTGCGGCCAGAGCGCGGCCGGTGTCGGCTACAGGAGGGACGCGGCGGTCGGTGCTTTCGGCGGAGGGCTGCGGTGTGCTGTGGGGTGCTGCTGGCGCACTTGCGGGCTGCGGGGTGGTCTGGTGCAGAGGGGGCAAGTAATGGCTGTGGGGAGGGGTCCGGGTCGTTTCTCTCCTTTTCTTCCAGGTCTCACGGCCCTGGGTCGGGGCAGGGGAAGCTGGGGATCGACAAAGGAGTGTCCATGGCATGGCTACAGGGCCTGGGACGAACGAGAACAGCGTCGGCACAGTAGAACCGATTTTTCCTGGATTTCGCTCACCACGTGTTCGGTCAAATGCCCGCAAGAAATCAAAATTTGAATTTTCGAAAAATTCCACTTGGGTTAGTCATTATATTGGATAAGGACTCCAAACATATTTTTGTTATGAAGAAATATGGTGTTTGGCAAAAATCTTATTTCAATTTTGAGGTATGGTCTCTATTTCAGATTCAAACTTTGTCAGATGTTTGAGTGGGGTTCTGATTTGAATTTTGGGTAGCAACTTCTTGGTTGAGTTAGTATATGACTTGGTGAAGCTCAACTAACTAGCCAAACATTGAGGTGAGTTGCAGATTTCTTATTCTAAAGGCTCAAAGTAGGGTAGTGGTTAACTTTTTCTAGATCAAACTTTTCTTCTCTTTTCTTTATTTCTCTTGCTTCTGGTTCTTTTGATCTTTGTGGTTCTTCTCTAATGCTTCTGTTGGTTAAGAGTGGTTTAACTAATCATTGCATAACAAATTAAAAGGCACATGAAATCATAGAACAACTTGTATTGAAAATACTATGTATGCATGCAATGATAGATACAAAGTTTTATCTTGGCCCAAAAGTGTTGGTTTTCTTGTAGATGACATGGAGTTGGGAATGACCTCTTATTTGAATTCAAACTTTGGTAGAAATTTGAATAGGGTTCCAAGTTGATTTTTGTTTCAAACTTTATTGTATTTGATTCTTTGTAACTAGTTCTTAGTTGTGGTGGAGAGATGCATGATGGTATAGTTCAAATATTGCTTAATATAGGTTTGGCAATTGACCCAAATGGGTTTAGCATGTAACCATGCATTAAATTTTATAGTTAGAAAACTATTTCAATATAACAAAAACGTTTTACAGGTATAATTATTTGTTTTTCTGAAACCTGGCTAAAGAAAACGTTTGGGAGTTTTTCAAAGTTTTGAAAATAAGTTTTCGAAAGGTTGATTCCAACATTTTTGGAAATGTCAACTTGAGAAATGAGAAATAGTAATTTTTGAAATGGGATATTTTTCTTCTCCTCTTTTTAAAACAAAGATAGGTTTCTTGAGAATAAAGGTTTTACCTCTATTCCAAATATTTCCTTTCTAAACGATTAAAACTTTGGACTCAAAGGATTGGTTTTAAAACCCTTCTCATACTCTTTTTATTTGAAGCATGGGAGCAAATGCTCAAATTCACAAGTTTTAAAAGACAAGAAATTAATCTTGTATTCAAAATAAAAGTTTTTGTTGTCTCCAAAATTTGGTATTTTAATAAATCCATTTATTTCTATTTCCCAAAAATTTGGGTTGTTACATAAGATATCTAATAGCAGCGTGATCAGTATGAATAGTAACTTTAGAATCAATAATGTAAGATCTAAACTTATCACATGCAAAAACAACAGCAAGAAACTCTTTCTCAGTAGTAGCATAATTCTTCTGAGCAGCATCAAGAGTCTTACTAGCATAATGAATAACATTCAACTTATTATCAATGCGCTATCCAAGAATAGCACCAACGGCAAAATCACTAGCATCACACATAATTTCAAAAGGTAAATTCCAATCAGGTGGTTGAACAATAGGAGCAGTAGTTAAAGCCTTCTTAAGAGTTTCAAAAGCTTCCTTACAATCATCATCAAAGACAAATGGTACATCTTTTTGAAGAAGATTAGTAAGAGGCTTTGAAATCTTAGAGAAATCTTTAATAAACCTCCTATAGAAACCAGCATGACCAAGAATACTACGAATACCTTTAACATCTCTGGGACAAGGCATTTTCTCAATTGCCTCCACTTTTGCTCTGTCAACTTCAATACCTCTTTCAGAAATTTTATGTCCAAGGACAATTCCTTCATTCACCATAAAGTGGCATTTCTCCCAATTAAGAACAAGGTTAGTTTCTTCGCACCTCTGCAAAACTTTATCAAGGTTGTGCAAACAATTATCAAAATAAGTTCCATAGACGGAGAAGTCGTCCATGAAGACCTCCACAATTTCTTCACAAAAGCCATGAAAAATAGCAGACATGCATCTTTGAAAAGTAGCAGGAGCATTGCATAAACCAAGCGGCATACGTCTATAAGCATAAGTTCCATAAGGACAAGTAAAAGTGGTTTTCTCTTGATCTTCCTTCTTAACAGCAATTTGAGAAAAACCAAAATAACCATCAAGGAAACAGAAATGAGTCTTCTTAGACAACCTTTCTAACATCTGATCTATAAACGGTAAAGGATAATGATCTTTCTTAGTAACTTTGTTTACCTTCCTATAATCAATGCACATCCTATAACCAACAACTACCCTTTGAGGAATAAGCTCGTTATTCTGATTAGGCACAACAGTCATACCTCCTTTCTTAGGAACACAATGAATAGGACTAACCCATCTACTATCAGCAATAGGATAAATAATACCAGCATCAAGGAGTTTTAATACCTCATTTCTTACCACATCCTTCATCTTGGGAATTAGGCGGCATTGATGCTCCACGACTGGCTTCGCGTCTTTCTCCATATTAATGGCATGCTGACATAAAGTGGGAGAAATCCCTTTTAAATCATCAAGAGTATATCCCATAGCTCCTCGGTGTTTCCTCAATATCTCCAACAATCTTTCTTCTTCCTTTCCTGAAAGTTTAGAGCTAATAATAACAGGATATGTTTTCTTATCATCTATATAAGCATATTTAAGATTATCAGGCAAAAGCTTTAATTCAAACACAGGATCTTCCTTAGGCGGCAAAGTGGTTCCAAGATCCTCCACAGGTAGATTATGCTTGATTAATGGTGGCTGACGAAGAAGAATATCGTCAATCTCTTCTATTTCCTTGCTAAAAACATCACTTTCGTGATCTTCCATGAACTGCTGCAAGGCATTATTAGGAGCAAGTGCAATAGAAGCAAGTTGTTCAACTCAAAAATTTTCATTAGGCGTGTCATTTTCATAAGAAGTCTTAGCAAACTTGGAAAAATTAAACTCATAAGACTCTCCATTAAACTTAGTAAAAAAATTCTCCTTCTTACAATCTATCACGGCGCCATAGGTGTTCAAAAATGGTCTACCAAAAATAATAGGACAAGTTTTACTAGCCTCCTTACCAAGTACTAGAAAATCAGTAGGGTATTTAGTCTTACCGCAAAGAACTTCCACATCTCGAACAATACCAAGGGGCCAAACAGTCTCTCTGTTAGCAAGCTGAACAACCACATCAATATCTTCAAGTTCACAAGCGTCAATCTCATGCATAATTTCTTTGTAAAGCTCTAAAGGAATAGCACTTGCACTAGCACCAATATCACATAAACCATAATAGCAATGATCTCCAATCCTGACAGAAATAACATGAACACTTGTTTTCCTATGCTTTTTAGGATATGAGAGAATGTTAGAAGCATCTTCACAAAAAAGAATATATTCATCCCCTACATCTTTAATAACAAGATCCTTCAATATAGCTACAGGAGACTTAATAGTAATTTGCTCATCAGGTTCTGCAGCTTTCTTAGTACTTTTATTAGACACACTTACCAAAGTAGAATACTTCTTTACCTTAGCAGGGAAAGGTGTCTTCTCAAAATAAGGTTCAGGCACAATGCTATCAACAGTACAAACTTCAGTAGCTGCAGCAGGTATATGACTAATAGAGTCTTTATAAGGTGCATGATATTTGTTCCAATCTTTCTTTGGAACATCAAGATAAGAAGCAAAGTCCTTAAGACAATTAGCAAGTATTTGTGAATCAAGACCATAAGCAGCGCTAACACTATGAAAGTCATCGGTTCCCATAAAAGATTTAATGCATTCATAATCATAGTTTATACCTGACTTCCTACCTTTGTCGTTTTCCCATCCTTCAGCATTTTCTTGTATACGGTCAAGAAGTTTCCACTTAGCATCTTCTTTCATATGAGTAAATGATCCAAAGCAAGAAGCATCCAGATAATCCTTATCAGGAAGAGTAAGCCGCGCATAAAAATTATCAATAACAATATTATTGGGGAGCTCATGAATGGGGCATTTGAGCATTAGTAACTTCAATCTCCCCCACGCTTGGGCAATACTTTCTCCATCATGAGGCCAAAAATTATATATCTGGTTACGGTCTTTATGAATTTCACTTGGAGGATAAAACTTGGAATAAAAGAGAGGTACAATATCCTCCCATGCCATAGATGGACCATCTTGGAGCAGTCGATACCACTCTTCAGCTCTGCCTTTCAATGATAAAGAGAATAATTTCTTCTTGACCTGGCTTGGTGAAATACCTGCACATCTGAACAACTCGCATAATTCATGTATAAATAATAAGTGATCACCCGGATGGACAGTTCCATCTCCTGAATAGCAGTTATCCATAATACGCCCAACAATTTTCATAGGTATTTTAAAAGGATCAATTTCAGTAGGTGGTGGCAGTGGTGGTTCCTCCGCATGTGCAGCAGTAGTAGTAGATGGGTTTCCAAATAGGAAACCAAATGGAGAGTTCTCCATAGCAGAGTAAAATAAAAATAAAAGACAAAATAAAAACAATACTCACAGCGACGGTTACCATTACCAATTCCACTCTTCAATAGCGCTACACTCCCCGGCAACGGCGCCAGAAAATAGTCTTGATGACCCATAAGTATAGGGGGTGTATCGTAGTACTTTCGATAAATAAGAGTGTCGAACCCAACGAGGAGCAGAAGGTGCTGATGAGCAGTTTTGATCAAGGAATCACTGTAAATACTAGCAAACAGGTTTTCAGGGGTATTTGGTAATACGAGTAAATAAAGTGCGAGTAAATAAAAGACAGTAGTAACAATTGCAGCAAGTGGCCTAATCCTTTCTTCAGAAAAGGACAAGCCGGTTGTGTACTTATAGTAACCAACGTTCTCGAGGACACACGGGAGTTTCTGTCAAGAGCTTTCGCTTCATAAAGCCAATAGTCTTTATTGGTTTGATAGGTGTTATGTGGGTGAACCTGTGCTAGCGCACTACCCTTACTAGGATAAATACACACTTGTGATTATACCCCTTGCAAGCATCCGCAAATACAAGAAAGTAATTAAGATAAATCTAACCACAACCTTAAACTCTAAGATCCTACGCTCCTTGGTGCAATGGTTTCCCAACGGAGGTTTAGGTTTCTGTCACTCCAGCAACCCCACAATTGGTAGCCAAATACACAATGCATCTCACTAGGCCCATAAATGGTGAAGTATCATGTAGTCGACGTTCACATGACACCACTAGTGAAATAGCACCACAACAATATCAAACCATTAAATATTTCTCAACAATAATTCACTACTAACATCTTGACTTCTCCCATGTCCTCAAGAACTAAACGAACTACTCACAAGACATCATATGGATCATGATCAGAGGTGAAATAATGGTAAATAACAATCTGAACATAAACCTTAATTCAACGGTTCCACTCAATAGCATCAACTACAAGAGTAATCAACACCGGGAAAGTTTCCCCTATGAATATAACAAGATCCAACTCAAGATGTTACAGCGGGATGGCGTGGTGATGGTGGAGATGAAGGTGCTGGTGATGGAGATGATGATGATGATGATCCCGATGAAGTCCGGTGCGATGGTGATGACGATGGCGACGATCTCCCCTCTCCGGGAAAGAATTTCCCCGCAGATTTCTCCCTGCTGGAGAGCTTTTCTCTCTCTGGTGTTTTTCGCCCCGCAGAGGCGGCGGTGTCTAACTCTGAGCCTCTCCCTTGACTTAGGTTTTCGGGGACGATGATGTACGCGAAGGGACGAGACCAGAAGTGGGCCAGGGCGGCCTCACACAGGGCTGGCGCGGCCAGGGGTCAGGCCGCGCCACCCTGGCGTGAGGGCCCCTCCTGGCTCATTTCGACTCCTCCTTCTGGCTTCCTGAGTCTTCTGGGAAAATATAATTTCCTGGTATTTTTCGGGAATTTTCCTGATCTTCAAAATATGGTCCCTTGATGGTCCTTTTTCCAGCAGAATCCTGACTCCGGCAGCAAATCCTCCAATGATCATCAAACATGTGAAAGCAAAGGAAATAACATAAGTATCATATCTAAATATGAAATATATCAATGAATAACAGTAAATTATGATACAAAATAGTGATGCAAAATGGGCGTATCAGCTATGTCCCTGAGCAGACTTGGCGAGTGCTGTCGAGGTTGAGCTTTTTCTTCCGCCAGATTTGTGCTAGGGAGTTAGACACTAAAGTGATTGAGAAGCTGGATAAAGAGGCACCCATGTTGCTTTGCAATCTAGAGAAGATCATTCCTCCAGGGTTCTTTAATCCGATGCAACATATGATCTTGCACCTTGCGGCCGAATGTTTAAAGGGGGGGCGAATTGGGCCCGTTGGCAGTATCCGCCCGAGAGGGAAACACAAAAGCTTCGTCAAATGACAGGCAATAAATGCAAGATCGAAGCATCCATATCCGCTGCAGTCCTTAACGTGGAGGTGGCAAACTTCACCACTAAGCACTATGATCCCAACATTCCCACAAAGCACAACCCGGTCCTCCGTTACAATGCCGCCAGCAATGAAGACGTACCCAAGCTTAGCATCTTCATAGGGCTTGGTGGCAAGTCAAGTGGCACGAAGCCGTACAAAATGAACCTACATGAGCGGGCCTTGATCCACTCGTATGTCTTGAACACCATGGTGGAAGTGAAGCCGTACATCAAGTAAGTGCTAACCATTTAGTTATTCGCAAACATGCACGGCCTTGAACATGCACTCGTATGTTTGTTGCTAACTCTTCCTCTTTTCATCGGTAGAGACAATTCACGGATATCCATTGGAGGTATACCCATAGGGAGCCTACCCCGGAAGAATCCAAGCATATTTTTGATAAGGGCGGCGGTTTCGGTTTCAGTAGCTGGTTCTATACTTTGGTACTATTCTATCCTAATTTCCTTGCGCCGCCGACATTTATCAGGCATTTCTCGTTCTAAACTTCTCGTGCTAAACTTGTAGGCAAGAACTGACAAAGAGATGAAGCCAGAGCTAAGAAAAATTGCTAGGGGATTTAACCATTCCGTCTACATGTTCAACTCTTATGACGTGAACGGGTATTGCTTTCAGACCCATAAATACACAACAAGCCGACCCAACGCGAAGACAATAAATAGCGGGGTGGTATGTCAAGGTGATGATGGACTCCATTACTATGGAAGAGTCGAGGGTATATACGAGCTAAATTACGGGTTTGCCAAAGGGCTAAATCCCGTCGTATTCAAATGCCATTGGTTTGACCCACGTCGGGTGAGACGGGATCCTGAAATCGGATTGGTCGAGGTTGAAAGAAGCTCTGTTTATAAGGGAGAGGATGTGTATATTTTGGCTACCCAGGCCTTTCAAGTATTCTATCTCCCGTACGCGTGCAAAAACCTGGCGAAACGTCTACAGGGATGGGATGTTGTGTTGACGGTACCTTCACGCAATAGGTCGCCCCCGCCAAACAAGGACGATTACCGCCACGTAGACCCCTCAACATCGAATGTCGACTTTTATCAGGAAGAAGGGCTCCCCGGTCATTTCACTATCGGCTTGCTGGCTGTTGATGACATGGTCGTAGACGATGAACAAGAAGATGCGGGCATGGAGGAAGACAATGCAGAAGATGAAGCTGAGGATGTTTGTGCCCCCGAAGACTTGAGTTTGCTCGAGGCGTTCAAAGTAGGCCTTGACCTCGGTGCAAATGGACCACCTCCAGGTTTCATTGATGATTATTGGTTCGCTGAGCCTGATGGCGATGATGAAACATGTGGTCCAATTATGGATGTCGAGCCTGATGGCTACTGATCTATGTAGTAGTAATTGTGAGGCTAGAATATTTGTAATAACTCTGTGTAATAGTGATTGTCGAGCTAGTTTATTTGTAAGAACTCCGTGCTATGTTTGTGAGAACTCTATATGCTATTTGTTGCTTTTACTAATGTATCTCATCCTCCATGCTTTCAGTAATATTCATCTACTTATAATCTATTTTGCTTTCACTAATATTCATCTTTTTATATTGCATACTAATAAACCACTCTCTTCATTGTGTTTGCAGGTGATTGAAACATGCCAAAAAAAAGGGCGGTCTTCGAAAGAAGCTCTAGGACTTGGCTAACGATGTGAGGCCTTCGAGTTCTTTGAGGCGGGCACCTGCTAGCCCCCTCCTAGCCCCCCTCGTGAGCGTTGTGGAGCACGTAGGAAGAATGCGACGCGGGAAGCTACCCCCCCTCCTAGCCCTCCCGCAGCCGAGGAGGAGGATGAGGAGCACGGTGGTGGGGAGGACGAGGAGCACGGTGGTGGGGAGGACGAGGAGCACGGTGATGGGGAGGACGAGGAGGACCTCTCGGAGGATGAGGGGTTTGGGGGCTTACCGTTTGAGGCTGACCCAAACCTAGTTTGGGAACCGCCGGAGGAGGAGGAGTACGTTGCACGTGAGGAGAGGCTAGAGCCACGTGACAGGAAGCCGTATCAGTGTGGGAAAACACAGATCCCCAAGCTAAAAACGTGTTCCAGCAGCGATGTTGTTCTAGTGCCCGCTGGAAGGAGGTACATGCTACTTTTGACATTTTGTTATCACAATTTTATCATTATCGAAATTTTTATGACATACATACTGATTTTGCCCTTTCATTGTGCAAGTCGTTCAAGTTTGCCGACCCGATGAGCAAGCCGGGACGTGGCTATGCAAACATCCTTGGAGGCCTACTTAGGAAGTATTTCCCTGGGCTTGTCAATCTCCCTAGTGGTGGCCGCGACGTAGCTTGGACTTGGCGGCACTACAGCTACGCGCCAGATCCTCATCGCAAGTACGAGAACATGCAGGAGGTGGTTGTACACAAATTCTGGGTATGTGACTTTTGACTTCTTAGCATTCAAACACTCCTTGGTTGACAATAGTTGCACTAATGTCCCTTGTTTTACCTATGTGCATGGTTGCAGCAATACTTCAAGAGGGCTGAGGGTCAGGAACGTGCGTGCGATCGTATCTTACACACGCTGTGCACGAGTAGGGTGACTGGGATGCACTATGAGGCATGTGTTCAGTGCGTCCGCAACTGGCACGCCGACCGCAAAGTTTGGATGTCTAAGGACGACGCTCAGGAGACGCTCATGCAGCCGTGGTAGTACCGACATGTATTTGCATTTATGTGTTATTGATTTCTTTATCACCATGTAGTTAATGTTGTAATAATGCATGGGTCTATCTTGTGTATGTAGAACCCTCTTCAGTATGTCGGCAATGACGAAGAGTGCTTTCTGGCGATGGCCATGTGGTGAACATGCCCCCAGTACCTCAAGAAGCACGCGGCGGGCAAGCTATCGCGGGCAGAGATGCGAGGTGGATCACATATCCTAGGCAGCCTTCCCCTCTCCCTTCACATGCAGGATGAGGTGAGCAAATGGTTCCTTCATTCTTTGGTTTCACGTTATACCACAAGGTTTCCCACTTCACTTAATTGCATGTTCTCTTTTGCAGGAAACAAAGACAGGAGTGACGCCAAACAAATTTGGCTTCATTCGAAAGATGAAGACCAGGAAGACGCTGCATCCTGATACGGAGTCCATGTGGATCAATGAGCAAGCCGAGACCCAGTGTAACGTGTATGTCTCGAAGTTCAAGCAGAATCACGGCGAGAGCTCCCAGCCAGAGACCGAGGACTTTGACGTTGAGGTTGCGGTGCTTGCGAGAGAAGGCATGAAGCATGGACGCCTATGGATTGGTGACGGGCTTGTCGACCCAGGGACCATTCCAAGTCTCCGCCAGATCCATCGTGGGCATACGAGCGACCAGCCTCAGGTAGAGACCCGTCCACGGGCTTCAGATCTAGCTGTCGAGTGGTTACGGGTATGTTCTTTCTCGGTCCTCTACACTTCTTTACATGCTTTCCATTGCAATGTTAATGACATCGCGATAACACAATGTAGGTGGAGATGGAAGAATCTTCTCGGAGATCACAAGAGGAGGCCCAGCAGCGGCAAGAGGAGGCCCAGCAGCGGCAGGCATTTCTGGAGCAGCAGCTTAGGGAGCAGCAGCAGGTGACGCAGCAGATGGCCCAGCAGCTGACCCAGCAACAGCATATGATGAACTGGTTTATGAACTAGGCCGTTCTAGCTTCTCCACCAGGGAATTTTCCTACTCCTCCTTTCGCCTTCCCGTGGGTAAGTGGTTAACTTAATATCTCCATCTTATTTTCTCTTGTCTTAGGTCTAATCCACACATCAAATGCAGCAACAACAGTTGAACATGCCGAACATGCCGCTCATCCAGGCACCGCCACCACCCGAGCAGAGCCCGATGACACCTCACACCGTCAACAATCCCAACATCATTCGGAACCTGACGCAGTTTCCATTTCCAGGTGAGTTCTCCTACACTTGTGCCCAACGAGCTTCTAGGTTGTAGAATGCCATGACACTTGTGCCCAATTTAGCCATTCCATGCCACCATGTTCAATTCTATATCAATATGCAAATTTGTGGCCTATATGCTCATCAATATGAAAATGTAGGCCTCCAAGGTTGTAGAATGCCATGACTTGTTAAGAATGCTAATACTTGTAGCCTATATGCTCATCACTTATCAATATGCAAATTTGTAGAATGCCATCACTTGTCCCCAACGAGCTTCTAGGTTGTAGAATGCCATCACTTGTCAATTCTATGTCAATATGCCAATTTGTATCCTATATGCTCATCACTTGTTAAAAATGCTAATACTTGTTGAACATGTAGGAGAAGGACCAAGCAATGGAGAAGAACAAGGTTGATGGCATTATGCACTTGTATGATGGACATAGACTTCTATCGACTCTATGTATGGAGTGTGCATGTAAACTTGTAATAAGATTGCATGTTTAACTTGTTATGTGGACTCTATGAAAATTTGGACCTATTTGTGGTGTGTTTGATGTCAAATGCATGCATACATGCATGTATTTGGTATGTTTGAGGTTATATGTATGCATTTGGTGTATTTACGGTTATATATATGCATATATGTCTATATTCTATTTTGAAATGCAGGGATTAAAAGAAAAACAGAAAAAATCTGAAAAACTGGGGGCTCTTTGCCGTGTGTATGCACACGGCAAAGGACCATTTGGTCACTTTGCCGTGCGCATACACACGGCAAAGAGCCCACGTGGCGATCACCTGTGCATTGCACAGCCGGCTGGGTGTGTATGCCTCGGGCTTTGCCGTGCGAGATCCAGCCATGCGCACGGCAACGAGCAACGCCACATCCCACGGCAAAGCATGGCGCACCGCAATGCCATAGCCCACGGCAAAGTATGGAGCACGGCAAAGGAGACAAAGCACACGGTAGCGTCTGGACGCACGGCAACGATTTCGATGCACGGCAACGTTCTATGGCACGGCAAAGGTCCCAGAGCGCACGGCAACGAATTCCTGCCACGGCAGAGCCTTTCCCGTGCGTTTCTGGCATGACGCACGGCAACGAAGACGTCGCCGGAGATGACACTGCCGTGCGCTCTTTGCCGAGCGTCGACGCACGGCAAAGCCGTTGCCGTGCGTTTTGTGCCCTTTGCCGTGCCGGGATGTCGCACGGCAAAGCCTCCATTTCCGGTAGTGATGGCTGTAAATACCATGAGTGGCCGTCAGCAAACGGTTCATTCAGTAGCCAGAAGTTCGCACTTATCCTGTGGGAGTAGAAATTACCAGAGCTGGATCCAGTGCCGCAAGATCTATTTACGATTTTCTAAGGTCCAACTCCTGTTTGGAATAAGGAGAGCTCAGGGGCTTGTGTGATCATCCACAAAATTATCATTTAGGATGAGTGGAGTCAGGAGGTGTACTTCAAGTACGACTACGTTGGTATGCATGTTAGACCATGTAGAAACATGGACCGGTCGCAAGCATTTCTTAAGATGTACCGGAGGATTGAAGACTGTGGTTCACACGAGCAACTTCACAAAGATCTCGTTGAGCATCCTTGGTAGCTATATGGGCTATTAATTGTGGTGCTTGTTCATGTTTTATTTGGACTGTTTGTTGCATTTGTACCCTATGTCATGTTTGAATATGAATTTTAAGTTATGGATTTGATATATTCTACAATTAAGTAATGTTAAAAATGAAAAGTTTGAATTATATGGATATGAAGTTAGAGTAGAAACGGAGCTCATATACACATATATTGTTAAGATAAACTAGCATGGTGGCCCTCGCAAATACGAGGGATCATCTATAGTGGATGAAGGTGTTCAATAAATAAAAATATGGTTTTAGTGATATCACATTATTTCCTACTATGTGATAAAAATGTACTACAACTACCACAAAATGCTTTGGTAAACAACATATCACATATGCGAGTAACGACTAAAATCTGTGGGAAGTGATTATAATCTCATATGTTGAAACATCCATGTAAGCGATATTAAATCTGTAAACATAACTATAGTTCTTCCTTGGTGTTAGACCGATAGTTAAGTTGTACCAAAAAAATGTTGAATTAAGAATAAAATGGTTCATCCCCCTCACTGTGTGGAAGTTAAATAGTGAGAATTATCTTGTTTTTATGCATATTCCTCTCTTACTCACTCCATATCCAAATGTGCAAACCTGAACATACTGAAACTTTGGCCGTTATTTTATATATGAATATGCTGCTAAAGCCATTTTTTCACGGGTATACTAACATGTTTATGCATTGGCCATCAAAGATAGAATAGTATGACTCTGTGTTTCCATACCGCCATTTTCCATATCTATTTTTAATAGGTTCACTAAATTATCTTGATATCAATTCGATAGTTCTACACACTCGGTCACATGTATTTTTACTATTATGCAAAATAACTACGCGGCTTCAGTTTATTATGCAATTGAGATGACATGTGCTCTTACAGTAACTTTGTTATGTGAGAGAAAGGCACATAGAATAGTCCAAATATATCTACCATACAAACCAAACAATTAATATCTGCTGTAACAATTCATAAGAATTTAGTTTATGCTTTTTCAGGTGCTCTTATACATTGTGTGATACCACATATGAAATCAAGTGATAATAGGTCAATAGTGCGCCGACTTGTTGTATCTTCATCAAATTTAAACTTTCGACATCATGTCAGCTGTTATATCAAAATATTCCTTAAGCGCATGAACATTCTCGTCCTAGCAAAAATCCTTGGTTCTCAGCCATGTGTGTATAATTAATCTGATAATATAATTTTATTGCGAGGAACATTCCCATCAATGGTCTGGCTAATGTTGTGACTTCATCAATAATCTTAAAAGTCCAGAACTGAGAACTTCTGCATGTGGTTTGTGAGTGTGTTGATCTGATGACAATCGAATAAAAATTTCATTTCTCCAATCAATCATAGAATGCTCAATTTGCACTTCAGTTTTTTTCTAAACAGCCCATATGTATTGGCTCCTAGCCTTTGTCATCACGTTTCAGCCAAGATTTGTTTGTGCTTGCAGTTGTCATATTTCATCCTGGGTAGTTAGTCCTGTACTAAACATGGAACATATCAAGCATGAACTTGTGGTGACCTAGCTTTGTGTATCATTAAGCTAAAATAATTACAGTGTGAGAGATGTTCTGCCAATTGTGTGATGACTAATGTTGTATATTCATAAAGTTTAAAGGTTCGGAATATTGCTTCAGTGTAGAAGCATTCTCATCCTAGCGAGAATCTATGTTGACTCAGACCTTTGTGTATCGTTAAGCCAATAATTAGTTTTAGTGTGAGGGACATTTCGACCATAGTGTGACTAATGTCGTGACTTCATTAATTAATCTTTAACTTTGTTTCATCGATAGTGCGACAAATGTTCGGATATCATGAATTAATCTTAAAATTTCTTGACTTAGAGATTTTGCAATCATTTTCTGAGTGTGTTAGTCGGGAATAAATATTACGTTTAGTTTACACCTTTTTGGGTCATGCATTTTGATCTGTTTACACCTTTTCAGGTAATTAGTTAACTTTATAAACAATTTTTCTAAAAATTGCCCATGCCCATATCTAGCAGCTCTGTCATGACTTTATTAATAAAATTTTAAAATTTTACTACTCATAGCTTTCACAAACATTTTGTGTGTGGTTATCTTTGATGGTAGTCAAATAAAATATTATGTTATATGCACTCAATCATAGAAATAACGTACATGCTAATTAGTTTACATTTTTTATGGATAATTAGTTTGCATTTAATAAGTATTTCTTCTAAATTACCCATATTCGTATCTAAAACTCCTAGCGTTGGCCACAATGGTCTAGCCAAGTTTGTTTGTTGCTGGTTGGGTGTAACAATTATGGTTCTGTTGGGATATGTAGTCACGTTACATGGCTGTGGCTATTTTTAATATTTTAAATGGAGGCATCTATTCACGGAGGTAACTTCCAATTTTTAAGAGGCCTAACCGGACACGACAATTAGTAGTTTAACGCATAGAACGCTCAATTACGGGAGTCTAGCTCATGTAGTAGTTCAAGACAATATATTATGTCTTTTTAAACCTTATAATTTAACACCATTGATTAACTAAATAAACTGGAGTACCAATCTAGGTTATATGTAAATTTGGACTCTAGGTCCAACTTACGTGACGTGATAGACCCAACCAAGATTGTTTTTTATTTTTTTAATTAATAGATTAATAGACAGATTGCTCGTTAGTATCTAAGCAGGTCAGGTCACGTAGACATCAATTAGACTATATATATTTGTATGTAAGTAACTTTTAGATCTTTTAATCTCATCCATTAATTATAGATCTAACTGTCTAAAATAATTAAGATGATGTGGATTAACATGGTGTCTCTATTTTAGAACCCCGTATTGTGCTTTTAGTAGATAGTAGATAGGAGAGGGGAAATTGTCCATGTTGAATAAGGACCACAACCGAAGGGACGCAAGGATCAAATAAGCCGAAGAGTAGGGCAAAAGTATGATCGGAAATAAATGAAGTTCACTAGAGCAATTTTTGTTGCTGCCAGTCGGTGGGACTCTGACTCCATATAAGCATTATCTGTAAAATCGTTGTCTTCTGATAAACCTTTCTTCAAAAACAAAACTTTGTGCAGGCCCCTCTTTAACTTTTGATTCAAAATGTATTAACCTATTTTAGCCTGATTTTCTAGTAGAATATGAAATACTGCCACTAGTAGAAAAACGGCTTTTAGTCCCGGTTGGTAAAGGCCTTTAGTCCCGGTTGTAGCAAACGGGACTAACCAATCGGGACTAAAAGTCTCCCTCTTTAGTCCCGGTTGTGCCACAACCCGGGACTAAAGACCCTCCACGTGGCCGCCCTGAGTGCTGTGGGCTGGAGAACCCTTTAGTCCCGGTTGGTAACACCAACCGGGACTAAAGGTTATTTTGTTATTTTCAAATATTTTCGAAAAAAGTTTCAGATTATTTCAAATTTTTTTGAATTTTCCTATTTTTGGATTTTTGATTTGTTTGACAGTTTTCCCTATAATCTCTAATCACCACCCCTATGTCATGTCAAAGTATATACTCGTGGTCCCACTTCCCGGCCGGTCACCCATCCTTACACTACTCCACCCTTAGCACGCTTAACTTCTCTATTCCTTCCCTACTAGCTTCCAAGACTGCGCTCGCGACTTCTTGATAATACTATGCTATGAATTGTATTAACCCCTTAGACTTTGATAACATATCATTTTACTTTTTTGAGTTCCAAATAATTTCAAAAATAAGTAATAATGATTAAGTAATAATAAGCATCAATGAATTTCAAATAATCTTTATGCAAAATTTAATTATTAATTTTAAAACTCAAAATATTCAAAAAAAACAAAAAATTCAAAAATCTTAAAAAATTCCAAAATAATCTAAAAACTTCAAAATAACTAAAAAGTGGAAGAAACAACTAAAGAAATTAAAAAATCCTTCAAAAAATCATTTTTTCTCATTTTTCTAACAAAAACTAAAATCTTCCTGCTTTCATATTTCCCTTTGGAATTTTGAGAAAGTAGAATTTGTGCAAACGGCCTACGGCTGTTGAAATCGGATGTAAAATTTTGTGTAGATAATTTTTCATATATTATACGTTTTTTTTTTAGTCCGTATGCAAAAGTTAGAGCCGTTTTAATTTGGAACAACCTTTTTTTGCAAAAAAATTCAAAATTCAAAATTTCAAATTTTCCATAAAAGTTAGTTGCATGAGGTACATGCATGTCAAAGGATTTTGAAATTTGAAGTTTTTATCATTTTCGTTTATTTTTTTTAGGCATTTTTTCTACGCGGGGGGGGGGGGGGGGTAGGCATGAGAGGAAAATTGGGGAAGACCCTTTAGTCCGGGTTGGTAACACCAACCGGGACTAAAGGGTGGGGCTTTAGTCCCGGTTGGAGATACCAACCGGGACTAAAGGTCTCCAACCGGGACTAAAGGTCCCATTTGAACCGGGACTAAAGATTTCTGGCCCACATAGCCTTTTGAACCGGGACTAATGTGAGCATTAGTCCCGGATCAAAACACAACCGGGACTAAAGCTCAAATTCATCCTGGATATTAGGCCTGTTTTCTACTAGTGTGCTATGCAAAAGTGGTTTCAAATTTTTTGTATGTGTAAAATATTGTGGCGTGGAACGTACCTTGGACTCGGTACGGTTATGTGTTTATATAGACGGCAACTAGGGCACGTAGAGTTGTACAGAGTTTAACGTATCCATACACAGATTGTATACAACACGTAACAGAGAAGAGTCCTATACAATATCTAACACTCCCCCTTAATCTAAACCTGTAGAAAGGTTAAGATTACGCTTGAACTCTTCTAATTTCTTTACAGGAAGCGCTTTAGTAAATCCATCTGCAACTTGATCATTGCTTGATATAAACTTGATATCTAGTAAATTTCTTGCAACACTTTCTCTGACAAAGTGGAAATCAATCTCAATGTGCTTGGTTCGAGCATGAAACACTGGATTTGCTGAGAGAAAAGTAGCACCCAAGTTATCACACCAAAGACATGGTTTTTGTCTCAACTTTACTCCAAGTTCTTTAAGAAGAGCTTCAACCCATATCAATTCAGTTGTAGCATTGGCCAAAAATTTATACTCAGCTTCAGTACTTGATCTAGACACTGTAACTTGTTTTCTAGCACTCCAGGATACCAGATTTGGTCCAACAAATATTGCAAAACCTCCTGTAGATCTTCTATCATCAAGACAGCCGGCCCAATCTGCATCTGAGAAGGCACTTAGATAAACATGAGGAGATTTTACAAAATTAATTCCAGTGGTAACAGTGTCCTTCACATATCTCAGAATGCGCTTAACAGCTGTCCAATGTTCTGTAGTAGGAGCATGAAGATATTGACAAACTTTATTAACAAAATATGATAGATCTGGACGTGTCAAAGTTAGATACTGCAAGCCTCCAACAATACTTCTGTATCGAGTGCTGTCATCTGAACTCAAAGGCGTTCCACTTGCAAGAGATAATTGTTCTGTGGATGACAATGGCGTTGGAGTTGGCTTACAACCTTGCATACCAACTCTTTGAATTAAATCCTTGGCATACTTTTCTTGTGTCAAGAGTAAACCATTTTTCCTTTTTGTTACCTTAATACCAAGAAAGTAGTGTAAATCACCCAAATCCTTGATAGCAAAATTCTTGTTAAGGTCTCGAAGCAAGGCAGAAATAGCATAATCAGAAGAACTGGTTACTATGATATCATCAACATATATCAACAGAAATATAGTGATACCTTCCTTGTGAAAGAGAAATAGTGAGGTATCTGTCTTCGAGGGTACAAAACCAATATCACATAATTTTGTACTCAGTCGAGAATACCATGCTCGAGGTTCCTGCTTCAACCCATATAACGCTTTATCAAGTTTGCAGATATAATTAGGAACATCAGGATTTTCAAAACCTGGTGGTTGTCTCATATACACTTCCTCTTCCAGAACACCATGTAAGAACGTGTTCTTGACATCTAGCTGCCGAAGACTCCAGCCTCAAGAAACAGAAAGAGCCAAAACAGTTCTGATAGTAGCAATCTTAACTACAGGACTGAAAGTATCCTCATAATCAATACCATATCTCTGTTTGAAGCCTTTTGCAACCAATCGTGCCTTGTACCTATCAATTGTACCATCTGCCTTCCTCTTTATACGATATACCCATTTGCAGTCAATCAAATTTTTATTGCTGCTTGGTGGAACAAGATGCCAAGTCTTATTTTCCATCAACGCCTGGTATTCTTCATTCATAGCTTTACACCAATTTTCATCATCTAAAGCTTCCATCAGAGTGCAAGGTTCACCTGTAGAAGATAACATACCATAGCGAATTGTACCATCAGTATATTTTTTAGGATTTCTTATACCTCTCTGAAGTCGAGTGCGTATGGGAGACAGAATCACTGGTGGTGGTGGCGGTGTAGCAGAATTATTCGTCGGCGTAGAAGATCCACCATCAGAATCCTCCCCGGGATCCGTGCTTGGGCAGGAATCAGCCTCCCCGGGATCTGTGCCAGTGCCACCAGCACTGTCGGAATCCACCTCGTGGTCAGCGCCATGTGCGCCAGCGTCCACATCACCAGCGCTAGGGGCAGCATTGGAACCCGCGCCAGCACCTTCCTCCGCGCCTGCCTCGAGATCAGCGCCGGCAGGATCACCAGCGCCAGAAGCAGCCTGGCAGGATCTGCCTCAGGATCAGCGCCGGCGGGATCTGCCTCGGGATCGGGAGCGGAGGAATATTCCCCCTCGTGCTCAATGCTGGTCTCCTCCACATGCGATGAAGCATTGTTTTCGGTACTTTCTGAAGTGCCAGAAGCACTGTTTTCTCTTCCATTTTCTTCTGTGACTTCTCCTCCCCGCAACACATTAGTACTAGACACAATAGGCACAATGTGGTCAACAAAATTTGCATCATCCTCTTGGAGAGATGTGGAGGATGGAAGAAGCAGAATATCTTGTTTTAGACGAGTGCCAGCATTAGGATGAAGATCTGCGAAGGGAAAGACATTCTCATAAAAAATGACATCTCGAGATATATAGACACGTCCTGTAGAAACATCAAGGCATTTTACACCTTTATGAAGAGGACTATATCCTAGGAAGACACATTGTTTGGAACGAAAAGCAAGTTTGCGTTTGTTGTAAGGACGAAGATTTGGCCAGCAAGCACAACCAAAAGTACGAAGAGCATCATAATTCGGAGTGACTTGAAGAAGACGCTCAGTGGGAGATTCGAAACCTAGAACTTTGCTAGGAATGATATTGATAAGAAAAGTGGCTGTGAGGAAAGCTTCATCCCAGAATTTAAGTGGCATAGAAGCGTTGGCAAGTAAGGCAAGACCAACTTCAACAATATGACGATATTTTCTTTCAGCTGAGCCATTCTGTTGATGAGCATGGGGACAAGAGACATGATGTGTAATGCCAACTTTTTGGAAGAAACCATTTAATTTTTCGTATACTCTCCACCCCAATCAGTTTGCATAGTGATAATTTTCCTATCAAACTTGCGCTCAACATATTGCTAATAATTCAGAAAGGCTTGATAAATATCAGATCGCTTTTTGAGCAAATAAATCCATGTGAACTTTGTAAAATCATCAATAAAGCTTACATAATAGGCATGTTTTCCCACAGAAAGAGGAGCAGGGCCCCATACATCAGAGAATACTTGTTCCAAAGGAACAGTAGAAACACTAGTGGATATGGGGTATAGAAGTTGATGACTCTTAGCTAACTGACAAGAATCACAAACATAAGGAGTACTTTCTGGGGTGTAAGCTAATTTATTCTTCCTAAGAACTTGTTGAACTATAAAAGAAGATGGATGTCCTAAACGGCGATGCCATGTAGAGGATGATGTCTTTATTGCGGTGAAGGCGAGCTTGGCAGTGGTGTTGAGTGTAGGCAGCAAGGGATAGAGACCACCATAGCAGGGACCTCTAAACAGAATTCTTCGTGTCTTTATGTCCTTGATCAAAAAGAAGAAAGGATGGAACTCAATAAAGACATGATTATTAAGAGTGAATCGATGAACAGAAAGAAGATTCTTTGATGCACTAGGAACATGTAGAATATTTTTCAGATCAAAGGAACCAAGAGGATATGATAATTTTGAATGACCAATGTGACTAATGTGCATACCTGCGCCTTCAGCTGTACGAACACGATCATGTCCAGTGTACTTCTCATGTGTTGATAGTTTGTTGAGCTCGCCTGTGATGTGATCAGTGGCACCCGTGTCGGTGTACCAGTTTGTGTCTACACCATAGGATGTAAGATTTGCACTTTTATCACCTTTGTGACCGCGATCACGGTCAGAGTCATCATCATCTCCATGACGCCACTAGCAGTCTTTTGCAGAATGTCCACGGATGTTGCAGATTTGACATGTAGTGTTTACATAAGGCGTTGGAGTGCGGTCAGGACGACGACGTCCCTTGCCACCATCCTGGCGGCGGTCATCATCGCATCGACGGGGGCGATCCTCACGATCTCCCCCTGGACGCATGTCATCACGGCGATCTCGGCGATATCCACTTCCTCCTCCTCCTCCTCCTCGATAATCCTGGCGTCCATGCTCAGGACGATAGCGATCAGGACTGCGACCTCGTGGACGGTAGTCGCGGTCATATTCCTGACCACGACGAGCAACGTTCGCAGAAGAGGTGAAGCCCTCTTGAGCTCCACCAGGGCCATTGCGCATGTCATAAGAGCTAAGCTGCCCAAAGAATTCATCAAGCGTCGTGTCAGGTTTGCCATTGATATTTGTGATGAGAGAGTTGTAGTGGTCCTTGTCAAGTCCACGAAGAAGATGTCCGACAAGTTCATCCTCGTCAAGGGGCTTGCCGACGGCTGCTAACTCGGAGGCAAACCCTTTCATCTTGGTGAAGTAATTATCAGCGCTCATGGCCAATTTCTTAGTGTCGTTAAGTTGACTCCGAAGGTGCTGAATCTTGGAGCGAGCTGCAGTCTTGAACATGCCATCAATGATAGACCATGCCTCAGCAGTGGATTCCACTCCAAGCACATGAGACAGAATATCAGGTGACAAGGAGTTAAGGAGAAACTTCAGCACCAGTTGATCTCGTTCAATCCATGCAGTATAGGCCGGATTTTCCACCTGTATCTTTTTTCCTTTATCATCTTCAACTTCCAGGATCTCAGGCGGTGCACGGTCAGAACCATCAAGGAGGCCCATAACACGCGCACCACGAAACGCAGGAAGAACTAGCGCCTTCCATGCAAGATGATTGGTGCGGTTGAGGGTTTGTGTTGGAGGAGTGCCCAGAGCAGCGGTCAGCGTCAACGATGATGAGGACGATGATGAGGAACTCATGGCGTCGTAGTCATAGTCGTGGGTGCGGCGGGGGCTGAAGATTTACAGCGGCGGTGGCAGTTGTCGTAGTCGTTGTAGAAGATCTTGTCATCGAAGATCTTATCGTCGTAGGTCTCGTCGAAGGTCTTGTCGTCGTAGGATTTTGTCGTCGAAGATCTTGTCGTCATAGGTCGTTGTAGTCGTGTTGATCAAAGGAGATCTTGTCGTAGGAGATGCGGCCGCGGCGGCTGCAAGATGCAACGGCGGCGGCGGCGGTCTTGTCGTCGTGTAGTCGTGAAGGGGTGCGGCGGCGGCGGCTGCAAGTTGCAACGGCAGCGGCGGCGGTTTTTTTCTAGGGTTTAGGTATGCCGGCGGCGGCAGCTAGAGGTCGAGGGAAGAGCCGCTCTGATACCATGTAAAATATTGTGGCGTGGAACGTACCTTGGACTCGGTACGGTTACGTGTTTATATAGACGGCCACTAGGGCACGTAGAGTTGTACAGAGTTTAACGTATCCATACACAGATTGTATACAACACATAACAGAGAAGAGTCCTATACAATATCTAACAGTATGAACTTTTTTTTGTCAAAGTCAACCCAAAAAACAAAAAAGTCAACAAAAACTGTTTATGAGTTGACTTTGATGGAAAAAATTCAAATCAAAATTCTGAAACCACTTTTATACACCGGAATCCCGTGTTCTACTAGGAAAACAAACTAAAATAGGTTAAAAGGTTTGCTTCAGTGCGCCCTCCCCTCCCCCCCCCCTCCCCAAACTCAACCGAAACTTAAACACATCAAGGGCTGAGATTGCTCCGTACCCCTTCATAACTTTAATTACGAAGGGATACAGAGCCATCTTATCATTTGATGTGTTCGGGTTTGGGTTAAATTTAAGAAAGAGGGAGCGCACTGAAGCAAAAATCATAGGTTAATACGTCTTGAATCAAAAGTTGAAAGGGGGTGTGTAGATACCCACCTGCACAAAGAATCCACTCTCAACCTTTCTTTTAAGCTTTTATTATGAGCAATGTCGTCGGCCTGATCCGACTATACTTGTGGTGTGTGTCAACTATCTATATTGTGACGTGTAGCCTGGCCTAGGCCTGCCCCTAGATCTATACCGAAGGCTAAGCTGTCGCCGTACCTGCTGCCAGGCGAAATGGCCGTTAGCCATCTATGTGAGCCCACCTGATCTACGCCGACGGCTTAGACGCCCGACGGCTCGGTTTGGCCGTCGGCCTACCGTCTACACCGATGGCTTTCTATACGCCGACGGCAACCTAGCCTGACCCGACGTCGTATTACACCTACGACAGCCCCCCACGGTATGGATCGTTATCGTCGCATATATATACTCCTTGTAAGTCGCCGTCTAGTGTTAATCGAATCGTAAGATAACCCACGACTTTTGTAAACACTCTCAATATAGTGATATTTTGCTGGCTTGCGCCCGTGGTTTTTTTCTCTATTTATTAAAGAGGTTTTTTGCATTAAATCGTGTGGCCTCCATGCTGTGATTTCTCCTCGTTCGTCGTTATTGCCTATCTTGTTTATAACACATGGTGCCAAACATCGGGAGCATAGAGGGCATTGTATTTTCCTTGTCTAGCCTCTAATTTTGCATGCTAGACTAGATGAGTATTTTTAGAGGACCCTCTAGAAGTTTTAGGGTTAAATATGGCTTTATGGGATATGTTAGATTGGTCTTTTATTTTAGCAATTTTGTAGAGGACTAGTGGATCCGCTAGAGCTGATGTAACACTCATAATCTCGGTTGCCCGTTTCACCTTTCGCCTCCTTTGCCGGAACGAAAAGAAGAAGACGATGAAGGAGTGTCGAGTGAATATCTTCTTCGATGAAGCCCAAAAATGTCTAGCTGACAAAGAGAAAAGCAAAACTTGTTTCTCTACACGGTTCATTAATTTGGCCTAAGCAAAGAACTGGTATGATAGAATTAAGGTTTATGAAGCTGGTATGCTCGTGCCAATCTTTCCTGCGATCTAGGGCAGAGATAATTCTTCCTTGCAGTAACTGACTTGGAAGTAATCAAGGTCAATCCAAACGTGACTAATTACATATGCAAAGTCACGAAATGCCAATTAAGGTGCGGTCTATTCGAAGACAAAAGCGCGCAGAAATTTGATCGTACAGAAGGACACTGATTTTATTGATACGGATCGAGAGGGGAAATACGCGATCGGGTCTCTAACTAGCTGGAAAGTGCGAAATGTTCTTCTGTTCCCTTCTCATTAGGGCAAATTAAATTACGCGAGGAAGAACGGGTAGAGCATAGGACTGGCTCTATATTTTGCGGGGCCTTAGGGCGAAGCTGTAAACATGGGTCCTAGTAGTACTCATATCAAGAACTTTTTTTGACATGCATATCAAGTAATGATCGCTTTGCTTGAGATCGATCAGTGCGTGTGTTTCCCTACCTCTAATTCTCTCCCCGATAGGCCTATATGTATCTTTTCTCTAAAAAAAATTAGTCCAAAACAATAATACTTACGTGCAATGATATAGAGAATGGGCCCCTTCCGATCGTGGGCCCTAGGCGGCCGCACAGGGTCGCCTAGGGTCAGATCCGGCCCTGGTAGAGCATAGCTAGCAAACATGGCAACAGGCAGCATCGTCATGGGGTCACCTGACCGGCCGGTCGAGCAGGGGCCGCCGTGTGAGAAAACAAATTTCTCCGAGGAAACATTACGCTCAGGGTCCCTGTCGCCATGACAGCGAGAGCTAGCTAGTCCGGGACGACATATGAAGCTACGGATGCGCAAGAAAAGCACACCCCGAAAAGCGCATACCGCTACTTCCTCATCGAATTTCTTCGTAGCCACTGAGCTAAACGCGGCTTCTTCCAAATCAAAACCACTCCAAGATCGATCGAGCTCCAAGGTCGGAGATGGAGGCGGTGGAGTCGGCGGTGGTGAGCTGCGAGTGCTGCGGGCTGGAGGAGGAGTGCACCGGCGAGTACACCGTCGGCGTCAGGGACTACTTCGGCGGGCTGTGCTCCGAGTCCGGCCGGCATGGAGGAGGCCGTGCGCGCGCACATGGCCTTCTGCCGCATGCTCAGGCGCGGCGGCCCCGCGGAGCGCGTCGCCGAGGGCATGTGCGAGATGCTTAGGCGCACCGCGTCCGGGAAGCCTCCGGCCGCCCTGAGACCGTCCTCGTCGCGGCTGACGGCGGCCGCTGCGGCACCTGTGGTGGCGGGGCAGCACCACGCGTCAGCGCCGCTGTCGATCGGCCTGTGATGGATCCTCTGTCAGCGGAAGCGACAGTCCTGAGTGAATTTGTCCTTGTGATGAAGTGCATGCCTAATTATGTGTTCCTCGCCTGAGTTCTTTTGTTTCAAATTTGCTTAAGTGCTAGAGTCTATGAATTTTGTACTCGTTGTCGTTGACGAGTATAACAACACATGAAGGCAACAAGACCTCCTCGCGATGCTCGATATGAATACTTTCAGAGGCAACAAGAAGCGTCTGCTTCTTGAAAAAGATATCCCTGTATCATCATGTTCAAACCACAAATTTGGCAGAATATCTCAACTGATGCCTCGCCCTATTTTCATGCTTTGTCTCTACAGTGCCTATATAACCACAAAGATATCCCTGTATCATCTTGTTCAAACCACAAAGACAAGTTCAAGCTATAGCTGTGAATCGAGAACCTGTGAGGTATACATGATGGTGTTGAGTAGAGTAGAAGGACTTTTCTCTCGGTAGCAAATTTGGTGCGCCTGAGCACCCTGGTTTTTAAAATATATAAAAATTATACTTTGTGTTTCAAAAAATCTTAAAATTTATTCACGAATACATACACATTCCTTGAATACTTGTGGGAAGTTTCAAAAGGAATTGTGTTGTATTTTGAGCTACAGAAAAAAGACAAATTTGTGGTTATGTATAGGGGGACAAATTGTTGTCACAAATTTGTCTTTTTTATATTACTCAAAATGCAACATATTTTCTCCTAAATTTCTACCGAATCTTTGGAGTGTCAGTATGCATGTGCGTATTTAATTTCAGTTTTTTTTTTGAATACCAGAAATATGGTTTTTAAAAACAAGGAGCGCTCATGCTCATGTGCCAAATTCATTTTTCGTTTTCTCTGTTGTTTAATAATGCTGCACTTGATGCAAGCTGCTATGTTTAATTTTATTGTCTGAACTTCATTGGTGTTGGTTGTTTATTTGCCCATTGGTATTGTAACATCAAGTTGAACTATGGACACTTGCCTAAGTAAATATACTAGTGATAAAGCACGGTTCAACTGCCATTTGCCCATGTATTTCTTACCTTGAGTATTGTTGAGGTGTAGGAAGACTGTATCAAACATTGATAAAGAGTAGTTTTTGTATCATTTTATGCGAAAACAAGAGGAAATATTTGAAATTCTAGACGACTGTGCAAAACTCGAGAATAAGGATGTGAACATTTTATACTAAAGAAATGCCATGTAAACTAGGATTCTTTAAGCATAGAATCACTTGAATCGTGTCGTGATTAGGATGTAATAATTACAAATCAAGAAGTATGTTTTTAGTGGAACACTTATGTTGTAAATCCAAATCATTTGAAAATTTTATTAATAAATCAAAAGGATTTTTTTATATTTGAGTTGGCCTCGGCCCCGACCCTACTCTACTCTATTGTGTCCACCTTTGGGTGAATGCTTCTAGTGTACTATCCCACTCCTCGCTCACTAATTAGTTCTTCTTCCTGGATTGTCCCTTCGATGTTCTATTTTATATTTAATTTCTTCTTCTACTTGTTGACTCTGAGTTCATTGACTCATTTTTTAACTTTCTCTAACTCGACAGTTGCCATATAAGCGCCACATGTGAATTGTGGACGAATGCATATACTAGATAATCATATTCGAGCATGTTGTGTATTTGTCATAGTAATCGGTAGATCATTTTTCTTGTGTATTGGTGTTCAAATCTTTGACCCAAATTGGTGTTGGTGGCGTGAAGTCAAGTTTTTTATGTTCACTAGTTCTTCCATATTGTTGTGTATTATGCACCCGGTTTCTTCCTATGTTGTAGGGTGGCGAAGCAATGCATCGACATCCTATTGAGAAGGATATGTGTCCAAGCCATAGTGTGTTAAACAAAGAATCTCACATATTAGGGTGCTTGAATGCTCTAACTCTTAAAAATTCTTTGAGCGTAGTCCGTCTTCTGTTGGTTTTGTATTCTACAATTTTTAACTGGCAGTTTTGGGGAGTACCGAGAAGTAAAAGGTGTAGCAAGACACAACTATATAACCTTGGTTTTTGAAGTATCTTTGTTTTCGTATATGTTCTAGTTCCTTGTATATGATTTACTTTGGTTAGTTAAACTATAATCTGCATCAAATTGTCATTCTCTTCTACCATTGCTCCTTAGTATACATGGATTTTTCGCAAATATCAAAATTGTGTTGAGAATATTTAAGTTGAAAATTTGAGAAGTACCTCAAAAAACATTGGATGCACACTACACACTTAAAAATGAAATGTTGTGAAACTTTGTGCAAAATTGTGAACTCGTATGTTAAACAACAAGAATATGCATGAACCAATATTTCTTATTTAAGGTTCGCAAATGGTCATATATTTGTATTTTTTTTCAACATGATGATACTATTCAAAATGTACATCACATCTGAAATTTCTTAAACTCACAAAGTTACTTTGAGAGAGTGACCACATGCCACCATTAGCCATGGATTCTAATTTTATTGTGAAAGAAAAAGGCAACCTCTATAAGGGTGGCATTATGGCTCTCCGGAGGCATATACTCCCGAATGAAGAGTAAAAAATTAAAATTTTAGAAATCTGATTTGTAGTGTATGTCCGTGTCTCTTATGTGCATGCAAAGTTTCAGAAAGTAAATTCATTTTTATATCTGGAGAAAAACAAAATAAAACTTTGCATTTTAAAAGCATATTTTGAATCACCAATTTTTTCGCATGTGCCACAAAATTTATGTTTTGTCCATAATAACTTGCATGTTTTGAGAAGCGCGGAGATAGTTTTATCAAGGCTTGGAACATTTTCCAGGCCAGCCAAAGTGGGATATTCTTTGGAAGAAAACATGTATTGTTTGACAAGATCCTATACACATATATTTTTTCAAATGGTTCTAATAAATATTAGGAACACCATTTGCCTCACCCGGGCACATGCTTTTGTGGGCCGATTTCAATACCTGCAACCTCTGTGATATTTTTGAGTTGGTTAATTATTCCATAGTTTTAAAAACGAAGCATCATCTGTCTAATCCACGTCGTTGGTTAGCTTTTAATTTCTACAGGAAGAAGATACTTTCTGAAACTTTGCATGGGCGCGCGGGCCCATGATTTTATAACCGGTAGATGCTTTTGTGAGCCGATTTGAATATCTGCAAGCTGTACGATATTTGTAAGCTGGTTAATTACTCCATTATTAAAAACATGAGGCATCTCCTATCAATCGACGTTATGAGAGGAGAGAGAGAGAGAGAGAGAGAGGGAGGGAGGGAGGGAGGGCGAGAGAGGGCGGAGGGAGGGAGGGAGGGAGGGAGAGAGCGAGAGAGGTGCTAGAGAGGAGAGAAGCAGAGTCGAGAGAGCGCTAGAGATAGACGCCTAGAGATCCTTGAGAGGGAGAGGGAGAGGGAAGGAGTTATTATGTTGCTCGTTTCGCTCTATGCTCTCTTCAGAGATTGATCTCTCACCTCTAGCCTCATCCTGCATTTAGTACTTGAAGCTCGACCCCTCCAAACAGTGTGAGAAGATAAGAGATGACATGCCATTGAGGTGATGGTCAATGGCAGCCGGAGACACGCATGGGAACGCCGTCCACGACCATGCCGGCCATGACAGGGACGCTCTCTCATCAGGTGCCTACTGAGGAGAGGCGGAACATCTAGTTCGACGCTGCTCCCCGCAGTATGTCTCACGCATGCATGCTGCGATCGAAAAACTGGACACGCCAGTATGTCGCCGTATCCAAGAGAAACCAAAACTGATAGTACATGCATATATTGCATGAGATACTGGAGACAGTTTCGGCACCCGTTTTGACACCACCTGCGCGTCTTGCCGACGCTCGATCGATCGATGTTTCGGCATATCTGATGGGAGCAAAGATCATCAACAGTACACACGGGCAAGGGAAACCGGCGACTGGACTGGTGGGGCCTGTCGACCATACCATGTCGTCGTAGAGGAGTTACATCAGCTGAGCATTATCGTCAGAAATAATTACCATATAACTATTTTGGAGAGGAGTCCCGGCATGAGATAAGATCAAATACAAATAATACTGAAGAAATGACGATATGCTGCCCTGCATGTTGCCATGTCGGGTTGTCTATATCTGAAACAGAAGGCCGTAGCCCTGCCTTAAATTAATAAGGCCGAAACCGGCTGATACAGAGTGCTTACAATGCTTACATAGCTAATAGAACACACAACGCAACAAGCTCACAAAGATAGAAAGAAAGCTCCACTTGAGACGCCGGTGCCATCGTCTTCAGCATAGCACCACCAGGAGTTGCAGGGACAGGAGGAAGCATCGTCAGTGGAGGAAACTGCTTGAATCGCTTCCAAGTGAAAGAAGGAGACCAGCTCGCGGTCTCTGGCTCCGAAGAGGGATCCCATCCCTCTCACCTAGGATCGAGGGCGCCGCACCGTCGAGAGCAGAGAGGTTCCCCATGAACACTCCAGAGCACAGTCACACCAAAGAACACCGAAGAGACCAAACCCGTCTGCCAGGACAGATAGATCACCACAGGCCTCGCCACTCTGCAACACCACTATCCCAAACACGCAAGCTGATGAACGAAGAAGGGAAATCAGGGAAATCGGCAGATAAAGAGCAGTCGCCATGAATCGGAGATTGCCGAGCAACCATCAGACCACGCAGCTACAAATGAAGCATTGCTAGAGACCGCCATCACCAGCCAAAGATAAGCCAACCACCCTGGCAGCCCCAAAGCGGTGCCTTCACGAAGGGAACGACGACAGGATGCCGCCACCGCCCAAGCAGGGCTAGGATTTTCACCCAGGGTAGGGGGTTGGGTGGGGGGAAAGGGACCTCGACGAAGCCTCCAAGGAGGGGAACCGGCGCCAAGGGCATCGACGATGTCGTGGCCACCGCCGGCCAAGGGTTTCCCCCAGTCCTGAATCACCCACCACCATCCATCCGGCCAAATCAAGCAGATCGGGCCGAAGGACGCCGACATCACCGGAAAGAGGCAGAGATCTCCCCAGATCTGGGGCCAGGACGACGGAGGACCACACCCGCCACGCCTATCGCTCGCCGCCCCCCCCCCCACCACCCGCGTGGCCGAGGGCACGGGCCAGCACTCACGGCCGCCGCTCGCCGCGAAGAAGACAGCGCCGTCACCGCCACCCGGAGCCGCCGCTCCGGCGTCCAAAGGCCCCGGCCGAGGGCGCCGCTAGGAGCGCCTTCCCCACCCTCCTCCGCCAGCCGGCCGTGCCGGCCAGAGGAGAGACGACGGGGCAGAGCTCCAGCCGTGACCTCAACACCACAAGCCTCGCGCGCCGTTCCTCCTTCGAATCGCCACACAAGGAGCCAGGGGCCGAATCCCCGCTGCCCCCTTCATCGGCGCCGCGAGCTTCGACGGCGGCGCCTCTGGGAGCGACGAGGGCGGGGAGGAACTAGGAGAGGGAGGTGGCAGCGCTGGGGCTAGGGTTTCGTCCCCTCGGTCGCTAGGAGGGGGCGAAACGAGGGGAACGATTCGGGGGCAAGTTGTCTATATCTCAACCGATTAAGTTTTTTTTTTGAAACGAGGCAAAAGCTTTGCCTATTTATTGATTATGAAAACGTTTAGGAGTTCAAATTACAAAGGAGCAAAGCTCCCAAACAAAGACTACTCTCGCGGCATTAAAGCGCTCAAATACTTTGCTCTGGATATTTCCCAAAACGCGGCACTACTCTTAATGATCGAAATAACCAAGCCGGGCATGAAAGCTACATTCCTAAAAACTCTTGCATTCCTTTCGTTCCAAAGCTCCCAAGCAGTGAGATGTAGCAATGTGGTAAGTCCCTTCCGACGTCTACCAAGTGCTCCGGAGATGGCTCACCACCATTCATCTAGGTAGTCGAAGTTAGCCCAAAGGTTTGTGTCAAATAGCCACTAGGCCTAGCCAATCTTTGAGGCCATTCCAAACTCTAATGGAGTATCAGCATTTGAAAATTAGGTGCGCCGCCGACTCCGGTTCTCTTTTGCAAAGTTGACAAGGACCACAATTTGGCCACCCACGACAAATGATGCGATCCGCCGTCCACACTCGGTTTTTGAGAATCAAACAAGCAAATGTTTTGCATTTTGGAGGGGCCCAATTGTTCCAAACCGCCAGAATCCTGAAGGATGTGGGAGGTGCATCAAACTGAGCTAGGTAGGCCGTAGTCGAGGAGTAGGCGCCGTTGTTGGTGAGTTTTTAAGTGATAGTGGCTGGTTCATCGTTGAGATGGATTTCTTGGATTTTGGTTTTCGAGAACTCGGTGATGTGGGCAGCCACAATTCCTCCCTCGAAGGAAAGTGTATTCAATGTATTCAGAATAGCCAGATTCAAACTTAATAAAAAGTGCAAGACCGACGCCATTGCTAGTAAAAGCGCAAAAGAAAGTGTTACTAAAGAAGACAATGATATCGCGAACAAATACCTATATAACCAAAAAAAATCTACTAGTCTTTATTTACTCCGGGTCGTACTTTTGTCCACCCTCTTTGTCTCATTTTGCCCTTGAGTCTCTTCAATTATGTCTCCTTTTCAACAGGGAGTAAAAGCAATTCTAGCTAATCCCTCAAGAGGGAGCCTCTAAAAATAGTTTTAGAGGATGGAAAGCCCTATAGTATTTCAGATGCCCTCGTAATTTTGTCTCTCCTATATATCTGGAACGTGTGATATATATGAGCTCTGTTTCAGATCTAACTTCACATTAATATAATTCAGCATATCACTTTTCAAAAATTACAAAAATATAGAAAGTTTCATAAATTGAAATTTAAATCCAAACATGACATATGGTACAAATGCAACAAATTATACATGAGTAAACATGAACAATCACCAAAATATTATAGCCCATATATCTGCCAGGGATGGTAAACAGGATCTTTGCAAAGTTGTTCATGTAAACTGCAGTCTTGAATCCTCCGGTACACCTCAAGAAAAGCTTGGAGCCGGTCCATGTTCGTACATGGTCTAACGTGCATGAGAACATAGCCACACTCGCAGTACACATCCTAACTCTACTCATGATAAATGATTATTTTGTGGAGGATCACACATGCCATAAGCTCTTCTTATCCCAAAAAAGAGCAGGACCTCGGAAAATTGCAAACTGAGATTGCAACACATCAAAAGCTCGTTCATTGTATCTGTCAAGTTTCATGAGCCTTGACAAAGTAGATTATCTTCTTACCTCTAGGGGTTACAGTTGTCTTCATAAGTGTTGACAACCCAAGATAGGTTTCATCGGCTAGATAGTAGCCCATATCATAGGCACGGCCTCCGTGACGTTGCATGCTAGTGCATCACCATTTGCTCACCAACCAAAAGGAGGAGATCTCTAGATGGCATTGATGTCATTGCGAGAGGCACACATCCCGAAATATCAATGTAAAATCCATAATTCCTTGAAGGAAATCGCTTCAAGTATGATAGGTGTACCATAGGCATGCCTAGTGTATTGCCCACACCATGTCATTGAGTGACTCTTCCGTGACCAATGCATGCAGTCAATACTCCAAAGCATCCCTGTAAAGGCACCAAGGTGTGGAGGGTACACGGGAGAGACGGTCAGAGGACCGTTGATATGAATAAAAGATCAGAGACACCCCACTAAGCCCCATGAAGGTCCACCCAATAAGAAATAACTACAACCAATGTTGGGAGGCTTAGCATAAGGTGGAAGGGATATCACGCCTCTAGAGCTCTGACAAGTGGGAGTGAGGCTGCAGAGGCCGAGTTGGTGGCAACGGCGAGGCCGCATCATCATGTGTAGCTTGTGCGAGTGGAATTGTAGTGGAGGTTGCCGGGATCACGTGCGTTGAAGAGGCCATGGTGATGTTAAAGGGACGTTGGGAGCTCATGTGGTGCTTTAGTGAGGGGTCAAGACCGCAGGAATGGGGCCGCAACGATGAGGAGGATTTGGTGGCGCTCTGATGATGTGGGATGATTGAAAATGGCAATGGCATGGTAAGGTGACAGTAGGTTGGGCGCATGGTGAAACTTTCATGGTGCCAAATATCGTGAGGATAGAGGATATTGTATTTTCACTCTCCTTTTTGCGATAAAGGAATTATATTAGTATCAAGAAGACTTTTTCAAAAAAATGGAGTATATTAATACCAAGATGATACCAATTACACCTAGCCTCTAAAACAACATAATGAGTAGAGCAAGTCTAGACATCAAGGATGCACATAGCCTAAAACAACAAAACAAAACAAAAAGGACCCCGCTGAAGCAATCAGAGACCAGCGGCAGCAACCAGTGGTGACACAACAACAAACCTAGATTTTCACTCTAAAGAAGGTCCAAACTCTAGACAATGCCTTCAGTAAGGAAGCGATTAGGAAGCCGCCATTGCCAGATACTACCACCGAATGTTAGACCTAGAGTTTTCACCTTGAAAACTGAGACCACCATGGACGAAGTCATCGCCTCCCCACTCATCGAGAACACTGCTAAAAAATGCAAATTGTCTGACGCACATACTTCTCCTGATCCACTGCAAGTTCTCCCTAAAATCTTAACCGGATCTCGACTCGACATGAGCATGCGAGATGGAAACACAACCGTCATAATCCCCCCCATCAACGCCTCAGAAAAGCGCAGCAAAGAAGGTGTCAATTACAAACAACCCTTGCCTATTAATGAGATACCAATTACAAACAATCTCTGCTTATTAATATCAAAAGGACAGAAGATACTATATTTTCCCTCTATGTTCTCTAATTTTACATGCTGGAGGAGTGTGTTGGAGGATTTGTTAAATTGATATTTCCCTCTCTCTCTCCTTATTTTAGAAATTTTGTAGTGGACTAGGGGATTTGCTAGAGTTGATTTAACACTTATAATCACGATTCACGGTTGCTTGTTTCACCGCTCGCCTTCCTTGCCGGAGCGAAAAGAAGAAGACAATGAAGGAGTGTCCAGTAAAAATTCATCTCCGATGAAGCCCAAAAATGTCTATCTAACCAAAAGCGAAAAGCAAAACGTGTTTCTCTACACGCTTCATTAATTTGGCCGAAGCAAGAACTGGTACGGTAGAATTAAGGTTTATGAAGCTGGTGTGCTTGTGTCGATCTTTCCTGCCATCTAGGGCAGAGATGAATTCTTCAGCGCAGTCACTGACTTGGAAGTAATCAAGGTCAATCCAAACGTGACTACTTATATATGCAAAGTCACGAAATGCCAATTAAGGTGCGGTCAATTCGAAGACAAAAGCGCGCGGAAATTTGATCGTACAGACGTACACTGAATTTATTGATACGGGGCTCTCATCGTTTCATATGATCGAGAGGAAATACGCGATCGGGTCTCTATAACTAGCTGGAAGTGCGAAATATAATGTTCTTCTGTTCCCTTCTCATCAGGGCAAAATTAAATTACGCGAGGAAGAACGGGTAGCACCTAGAGCATAGCTATAGCAAACATGGCAACAGGCAGCATCGTCAATTCGTCATGGGGTCACCTGACCGGCCGGTCGAGCAGGGGCCGCCGTGTGACAAAACAAATTTCTCCGAGGAAACATTACGCTCAGGTCCCTGTCGCCATGACAGCGAGAGCTAGCCGGGAACGACATATAAATGAAGCTACGGATGCGCAAGAAAAGCACACCACGAAAAGCGGATACCACTACTACTTCCTCATCGAATTCTCTTCGTAGCCACTGATCTAGCTAGCTGAACGCGGCTTCTTCCAAGTTAAACCCCAAGATCGAAGATGGAGGCGGTGGAGTCGGCGGTGGTGAGCTGCGAGTGCTGCGGGCTGGAGGAGGAGTGCACCGGCGAGTACATCGGCGGCGTCAGGGACTACTTCGGCGGGCGGTGGCTTTGCGGACTGTGCTCCGAATCCGTCAAGTACGAGGCCGGTCGCAAGCGGGCGGGTATGGAGGAGGCCGTGCGGGCGCACATGGCGTTCTGCCGCATGCTCAGGCGCGGCGGCCCCGCGGAGCGCGTCGCCGAGGGCATGTGCGAGATGCTTAGGCGCACCGCGTCCGGGAAGCCTCGGGCCGCCCTCAGACAGTCCTCGTCGCGCCTGACGGCGGCCGCTGCGGCACCTGTGGTGGCGGGGCAGCGCCGCGCGTCAGCGCCGCTGTCTATCGGCCTGTGATGGATCCTCTGTCAGCGGCAGCGACCGGCCTGAGTGAATTTGTCCTTGTGATGTAGCAGTAGTGCATGCCTAATTATGTGTTCCTCGCCTGAGTTCTTTTGTTTCAAATATGCTTAAGTGCTAGAGTCTATGAATTTTGTACTCATTGTCGTTGAGGAGTATAACAACACATGGAGGCCTACACAACTGGGAGCGAGACCTCCTCGCGATGCTCGATATGAATACTTTCAGAGGCAACAAGAAGCGTCTCCTTCTTGAAAAAGATATCCATGTATCATCATGTTCAAACCACCAATTTGGCAGAATATCTCAACTGTTGCCTCCGAAAACCACATATGTAGCTCGAGCTACATGTAGCTCGTGTTTGGAAAAATTTGAAAATATCATTTTGAAGTTTCAAAAAAATCTGAAATTAAATATACAAGTAGACAATGTTGTGATCTAGTGAAAATTTTCAAGTCAAAATACCTTATAGTTTGAGCTGTACAAAAATAACAAATTCTGAGATCTACAATAGTGAACAGTGCAGATTTTTTAAATCTCACAATCTGTCAGAGTTTGTCATTTTTGTACAGCCCAGAATATTAGGAATCTCAAGTTCAAATTTTGCACGTTGCTAGATCATGTCATTGTCAACATCTGGATTTTTTTTCAGAATTTTCTGAAACTTTAAAATACCATTTTCGATTTTTTGAAAAAACCGAGCTACATGTAGCTCGAGCTACAAAATTCCACTCTCCTGTTGCCTCGCCCTATTTTCATGTTTTGTCTCTACAGTGCCTATATATATTGAAAGACAAGTTCAAGCTATAGCTGTGAATCGAGAACCTCTCAGGTGTACATGATGGTGTTGTGAGAGTAGAAGGGCTTTTCCCTCGTTAGCAAATTTGGTGCACCTGAGCACCCTGGTTTTTAAAGTATTTAAAATAATACTTTGTGTTTCAAAAAATCTTAAAATTTATTCATGAATACATACACATTCCTTGAATACTTGTGGGAAGTTTCAATAGGAATTGCGTTGTATTTTGAGCTATAGAAAAAAGACAAATTTGTGGTTGTGTATAGGGACAAATTGTTGTCACAAATTTGTCTTTTATGTATTACTCAAAATGCAACATATTTTCTCCTAAATTTTTACCGAACCTTTGGAGTGCCAATATGTATGTGCTTATTTAATTTCAGTTTTTTTTAATACCAGAAATATGGTTTTTGAAAACCAGAAGCGCTCGTGCTCATGTGCTAAATTCACTTTTTGTTTTCTCTGTTGTTTTAGAATGTTGCACTTGATGCAAGCTGCTATGTTTAATTTTATTGTCCGAACTTCATTGGTGTTGGTTGTTTATCTTATCATTGGTATTGTAACATCAAGTTGAACTATGGACATTTTCCTAAGTAAATATACTAGTGATAAAGTATGGTTCAACTGCCATTTGCACATGTTGAGGTGTAAGAAGACTGTAACAAACATTGATAAAAAGTAGTTTTTGTATCATTTTATGCAAAAAAAAAAACCCAGTTGTTTTAAATTCTAGACGACTGTGCAAAACTCGAGAATAAGCATTTGAACATTTTATACAAAAGAAATACCATGTAAACTAGGATTCTGTAAGCATAGAACACTTGAATCGTGTAGTGATTAGGATGTAATAAGCATAATTATGAATCAAGAAGTATGTTTATAGTGGAACACTTCAGTTGTAAATCCAAAACATTTGGAAAAAAATTAATAAATCAAAATGATTTTTTATATTTGAGTTGGCCTCGGCCCCGACCCTACTCTACTCTGTGGTGTCCACCTTTGGGTGCATGCTTCTAGTGGACTATCCCACTCCTCGCTTACTAATTAGTTCTTTCTTCCTGGATTCTCCCTTCGATGTTATATTTTATATTTGATTTCTTCTTCTACTTGTGGACTCTTTGAGTTCATTGACTCATTTTTTTAACTTTCTCTAACTTGACAGTTGCCATATAAGCGCCACATATAAATTTTGAAAAAATACATATACTAGATAATCATATTCAAGCATGTTGTGTATTTGTCATAGTAATCGGTAGATCCTTTTTCTTGTGTATTGGTGATCAAATCTTTGACCAAAATTGGGGTTGGTGGCGTGAAGTCAGGTTTTTTATGTTCACTAGTTCTTCCATATTGTTATGTGTTATTCACCCGGTTTCTTCCTATGTTGTAGGGTGGCGAAGCAATGGATCGACATCCTGTCGAGAAGGATATGTGTACAAGCCATAGTGTGTTAGACAAAGAATCTCACATATTAGGGTGTTTGAATTCTCTAACTCTTCAAAATTCTTTGAGCTTAGTCCGTCTTGTGCTGGAATTGTATTCTACAATTTTTCACTGGCAGTTTTGGGGAGTACCGAGAAGCAAAAGGTGTAGCAAACACAACCATATAACCTTCGTTTTTTAAGTATCTTTGTTTTCATATATGTTCTAGTTCCTTCGATATGATTTACTTTGGTTAGTTAAACGATAATGTGCGTCAAATTGTCATTCTTTTCTACCATTGCTCCTTAGTAGACATGGATTTTCCACAAATGTCAAAATTTGTGTTGAGAATATTTAAGTTGAAAATTTGAAATGTACCTCAAAAAACATTGGATGCACACTACACACTTAAAAATGAAATCTTGTGAAACTTTGTGCCAAATTGTGAACTCGTATGTTAAAACAATAAGAACATGAACCAATATTTCTTATTTGAGGTTCACAAATGGCCATATATTTGTATTTATTTTCAACATGATGATACTATTCAAAAATGTACATCACATCTTAAATTTCTTAAACTCACACAGTTTACTTTGAGAGAGTGACCACGGGCCACCACTAGCCATGGATTCTAATTTTATTGTGAAAGAAAAAGGCAACCTCTATAAGGGTGGCATTATGGCTCTCCAGAAGGCATATACTCCTGAATGAAGAGTAAAAAATTTAAAATTTTAGAAATCTGATATTTTTTATTTGAAGTGTATGTCCATGTCTCTTATGTGCATGCAAAGTTTCAAAAAGTAAAGTCATTTTTATATCTGGAGAAAAACAAAATAAAACTTTGCGTTCTAAAAACATATTTTGAAGCACCAATTTTTTTCGCATGTGCCACAAAATTTATGTTTTGTCCATAGCATGTTTTGAGAAGCGCAGAGATAGTTTTATCACGGCTAGGAGTATTTTCCAGGCCAGCCAAAGTGGGATATTATTTGGAAAAAAGCATGTATTGTTTGATAAGATCATATGCACATATAATTTTTTCAAATGGTTCTAATAAATATTAAGAACACCATTTGCCTCACCCTAGGGCGCATGATTTTGTGAGCCGATTTCAATACATGCAACCTCTGTGATATTTTTAAGCTGCTGGTTAATTACTCCATGGTTTTAAAAACGAAGCACATCATCTGTCTAATCCACGTTGTTGGTTAGCTTTTAGACTACTCACAATGGGAGTATCATAACTAGTATTATGCACTACATGCATACAAAAAGCTGATGTGACACCATAATTAATAAGGAGAGAGGTGAGTGTGGTATCACACTAGTCACAATGGGGAGTATTATATGATACTAGTTTATAATACCACTCCTATAATACATAGTATTATGGATTGGAGAAGAAAAAACTAGCGCTGGGATATTTCCTCCAATCAGTTCACATCTAATAATACTCCCTTTTAATTAGACATGCGGAGCAACCTGTGCAACAAATCAAAACGCTTTAAAAACAAATCGCTCCACCTATGCAAGATGCGTTCAGACTGCATGCAAACTGGAAAAGCTCCACCAGCTTGAGACTAGTCACAATGCATAGTATCATATACTAGTATGATGCATATGAGACTACTATATGATATCACTCCTACAATGCATTGTATCATATCATAGTATCATAGTTGTACCATATTTAATGTTTTGTAGAATCTCAAGGTAAATATGTGAACATGATTTATTTGTTTGTAGACTTTCTTGTTTTGCGTGTCATGATATTGTATCATAATATGATACCACTCCCATCTCTCTCATCATTAACTAATGCGCCACATCAGCTTTTTGCATGCATGGAATGCATGATACAACTTACGATACTAGCATTGTGGCTAGCCTGAGGTAAATGGATGCTGCATGCGGTTGGGAGTAATTGTAGGGGAGAGAAACAGCCATGCATCAATTAATTAGAGGAATATTTATTAGCAAAGCGTGCTTTAGCATGGATGTAAACCATACTCCCTTCATCTTAGGCCTTTCAGACTACTCACAATGGGAGTATCATAGCTAGTATCATGCATTATATACATGCAAAAAGCTGATGTGGCACCATAATTAATGAGGAGAGAGGTGAGTGTGGTATCATACCATGATACCGTATCATAGCACGTCAATCTAGAAAAGTTAGTGACAAATACATCTTGTACACATATTTGCATTGAGATTCTACAAAACAATAAATATGATAGAACTATGATACTACTTTACGATACTATGCATTGTAGGAGTGGTATCATTAACTAGTATCATATGCATGATACTAGTGTATGGTACTCCCCATTGTGACTAGTCTCACAATGCAAGTTTCTTAGCACGCTATCATAGGCAAAATGCTTATGTGGCACCTTATTAATTGAGGAAAGAGAGTGTTGTTGTATCTTAGCTAAGCTACAACCTTTGCACGAAGTCATAGGCAAAAAGTATTGCTAGCCCAATCACATGCATGCATGAGGCCAAAATCATTAAATTTAGATACACTCTTAAGATACAATGCATTGTGGTATTTGTCTCTTGGAATAAACAGCTACCTAGGATAACGTGCTAAGAGCCAATGCATTGTGAAAGGCCTTAAGGATTAGGGCGTAATATTCTCAGCACAGTTATTTAGGCAGGCATCTATGAGGAGAAAAAATTGGCAACCTACCTTTCTTGCCCCTGCATGCACGAGCCGCCTCCCCCTTAATTTCTCTCCCGCGCGTTCCTCTCAGCCTCCTTGTTTCTCGCAGCCGCCATTGCTCGATGTCCCTTCCCCTCGTTCGTCTCTCCCAACTTGAATCCGTGGCAAATTTGAGTGCCCAATCGGAGGGGAAAAGGATGATCATCCATTGGGTATCAAGGTTTTGCCACGGATCAGTCCCAAATCTCACGGTGGAGATCAAGATTAGAGGTTTGATGGAGGGAGGGCTTGTTTGAATCTCCAAAAAACGAGCTCCTATAAGATGTTGGCGCCATGGACGGACAATTCTTCATCTTCTCCCTCTGGTTCTTCCTCCTAAAAGCAGTTCGTGGGCGAGTCGAGCACTGCCGGAGCTGGACGTGGAGCTGGACGTGGGCCGGAGTTCACAGAAAACATCAGCGTCCAAGGAGTTAGACGTGGGCTGGAGTTCACGGCAGACGACGTCAACGAGCCTGAACTCGTTTGGTACCCTGTCTCCGATGGTACTGCTGCGGCTGCCCGCCGTTTCGAGGTGCGGCTGCCCGCCGTTTCGAGGTGCGGCTGCTGGTCGTGGAGCTGCTGGACATGGAACTGCTGGACGTGGAGATGCTGGACGGGGAGCTGCTGGGCGCGGTTCTGGCGGACGCAGAGGTCGTGGACGCGGGGCAGCTGCAGGCCACGGTTGTCGTGGCAGAGGTCGTGGAGGCGGGCATGGTGCTGGTCGTGGAGCAGCCAGTGCTGGCAATGGAGATAGAAGCAGTGATGATCTGAATCGCTGGGAACGAGAAATCAGGGGTAATTAGGGAACGAGAAATCGCTGGAAGAAGTGAGCCTAGCTCAACTGGCTATAGGAGTGGATGTACAACCCGAGCATCCAGGTTCAAATCCCCACGGATGCGAATTTGGGTTCTTATTATTTTATTTTATTTTAAAAAACTCGCTGTGGGGGTCTCCCCCACCGCTTTCCTTTCAAAAAAATTAGGGAAAGAATCGCTAGGGCCCGCCCCTGCGCCTTAATCGCTGGGAAAAATCTGATTTTTTATTGCGCCCAAATCCTTGGGATGGAGGGAGTAACAAATAGATTTTGGTAGTGAGACCTTTAAAACAAAACGGAGGGAGTACTATCATAGTTCCATCATATTTATTGTTTTGTAGAATCTCAATGCAAATATGTGTATAAGATGTACTCCCTCCATCCCGGTTTTAAGGGCACAATTCACAAATCATGCAATCCCAAAATACCTCCACCTCTTAGGCATATTAGCATTTAAGGTATTTAATTAGCAGCTTTGCATGAGCTAGTTTTTGCATTTCCAAGACCAAACAACCAATGCATGTGCTTTCTTATTAATTATTGAGTCTTTAAATGAGGACAAAGAGCCAAATCTCACCACCAATCATAGATCACCTAGGGCTAAGAGATTTGCAAATTATGCCCTTAAAACCGGGATGGAGGGAGTATCTGTCACTAACTTTTTAGATTGACGTGCAATGATACCACACTCACCTCTCTGCTCATTAATTATGGTGTCACATCAGCTTTTTGCATGCATATAGTGCATGATACTAACTATGATACTCCCATTGTGAGTAGCCTCATATCATGATACTGTATCATAGCACATCAATCTAAAAAAGTTAGTGATAAATACATCTTGTATACATATTTGTACTGAGATTCTACAAAACAATAAATATGATGGAACTATGATACTACTTTATGATACTATGCATTGTCAGGGGCGGAGCCTGATACGTCTCAAACGTATCTATAATTTTTGATGCTACATGCTTGTTTATACACTATTTGCTTTATGTTTTGTTACACTTTGTGGCGTTTTTATGTGTTTTCCGAAACTAACCTACTAACGAGACGCCACAGTGTCAGTTCCCTGTTTTCTGCTGTTTTTGTGTTTCAGAAAAGCTACACAGGAAATATTCTCGGAATTGGACGAAACAAAAGCCGAACCTCCTATTTTTACCGAAGCTTCGTGAAGACCGAAGATGAGACGGAGGGGGGCATAGGCCGGCCACACCCTAGGGTGGCACGGCCCAGGCCCTGGACGCGCCACTAGGGGGTGAGACCGCCTGGTCCACCTCCTGACGCCGCCCTTCCGCCTATATATTCCCCTCGATGGAAAAAACCTAAAGACCCGATCAATTTTCCACGAAACCTACTGCAATCCGGCGCCGTCATCGACGCGAGATCGGGAGGGTCCAGAAGCTCTTCCTGGCACCCTGTCGGAGAGGGAAATCCCTACCGGAGGCCTTCTTCATCACTATGGTCGCCTCCGGAGTGATGTGTGAGTAGTCTATCTTGGACTATGGGTCCATAGCAGTAGCAAGATGGTCATCCCCTCTACCATGTGCTTCATGTTTAGATCTTGTGAGCTGCCCTACATGATCAAGATCATCTTTGTGTAATTCTACATGTTGTGTTTGTTGGGATCCGATAAGTATTGGTACTATGTCAAGTTGATGTGCTGAATTATTATCTTTATGTTATCTCTATGTTGTTTATGATCTTGAATGCTCTCCGTTGCTAGTAGATATCTTGGTCGAGAAGATGCTAGTGACTCCAAGAGAGAGTATTTATGCTCGATAGTTGGGTCCATGCCTCTAGTAATCTGGGGGAGTGACAGAAACCTCTAAGGTTGTAGATGTGTTGTTGCCACTAGGGAGAAAACAACATTCTTGTATTCAAAGATATTTACATTGTTTACATTACACACTTTGCTTAAGGCGACAATCTGTTGTTCGCAACTTAATACCCGATGGTTGCTCGGATGACATCCGGAGGGTGGATTATTAGTCATAGATGCAGTTGGATTACGGTCTATATATTTTATCGTAATGCCCAGAGTAAATCTCATAGTGATCCTCATGACATATGTACGTTATCTTTATTCTATCAATTGCCCAATTGTAATTTATTTACCCAGCATGTTGTTATTTATCTTATGGAGAGACACCACTAGTGAACTGTGGACCCCAGTCCAATTTCCTTTACATTGCTATTACCGTTTACTTTTACTCGCACTATTTACTTTCTTGTATATTATTACCTTTTACTACTCGATACGCTCAATCCTTTGTTTACAGCAAACCGGTGAGATTGACAACCTCATCGTAAGTTGGGATAAAGTATTTAGTTGTGTTGTGTGCAGGTTTCACGTTGCTACTGGTGCAAAGCAAAGCCCTGAACGAGACGCGATATAAATTATCTGAAGCTGTCGCGAAGCTAGCGAGCATCAACCTTCTGAAATTTAGCTTTCTCCTACTGGTTCGATAAACTTTGGTTTCATAACTGAGGGAAGACTTGCTGATGTGCTCATCATAACTTACTTTTGGGGTTCCTAACGGAGTGTAATCTACACACCATCAGAGCCCCATAGACACACCGTGATGCACATGCATACGGGTCTAGAATATTTTTAGCAGTGCCGACCATCAAAATAGAGCTTGTGCATCAGGTTACGCCTGCAGTTGTGCATCAGGTTGGCCGACTAATCAATCTCTCAAGGCCGCAAGCCACTCACGCCCGCATCTCCTCTTGTACGCACACACTTCCGCATCAACTTGATCAATCAAGGCAGGGCAGAACTAGAATTCGAGGCACCACCAAGCCCTATCGCCTCACAATTTTTTTGTTCACCCATGGTTGGTGGTCTCTGTGGTCCGCCTAGTCTTGGTCAGAGTGGCTGGTGCCTGCCTAGATAAATCAGAAAATTCTACATATTCGACTACACCTAATATTTTTTTGAGAATTGTGTCTAACTAATTGGATCTCATAAAATTGTGGCTAGAGTGTATGTAGGTATACGTACATAGTATGCTTCATTCGCTTAGGAAAATTGTGAAATATTTATTTTTTGAACATAGATATGTTATGGACAAGGTTATTCTCAAAAGAAAAACACTATCACGAGATATGAAAACATCAATTGGATAGAGGAGAGTCCCAGTGATGCAAAGAAAAAAAGGAAATTTGAAAGTACCAAAAGGTAATGTGAAAATTTTAGCTATTTAAGTACTATAAACTTGGCCATTCTACTATGTTCTAATTGAAAATAAGATCTAATTTTGTAGTCCCTCCGATCGGAAAATATTTAGCCTTTCATGCTAAATGATGTATTTTGGAATTGGAAAATGTGAGACATCTTTTCAAGTAATTTAGCCTCTATTTTATCATTATAGTAGACATATTGATTTTTGATTGCTAGTTCTTTAGAGTTATAGAGTATCTTTTTATTATAACTAGTAGGCATTTTGAATTTTTTATTGCTATTTTATACCCCATTAAAATGGTGCATTAGGGTGATTTGAGTTCTAGCTCTGCCCCTGTGCATTGTAGGAGTGGTATCATAAAGGGATTTCTATTTTCGTGCCCTCGGGTCCTTAGTTGTGCTCAGTTTTCCCCAGCCGCTTAGTTTTTTCTCAGTTTTGCCCAAGCCCTTGTCTAAAACCCTCACAAGGAGCTCGGACGGGAGGATTTCCGTTTAGTTGACCGTTGGTTGGTGCTGGCACGTGGGGCCGCTGTTGGTGTCCCACAGTGGACACGCCTCCACTTATCCAGATCATCGTGGGACCCACAACTTATCCACGTTAGCGCGCCAGACCCACAGCTTACCCAGGTGTCCGTTGCAAAATGGGAGCCCGAGCCAGCCCCATGCCCGTGCCATTGCTTCCCCTTTCTTTCCCCGTGGCCCATTGTTCTTCTTCTCCGCCAGCGGTAGCCCTTCTCCGGCAGGCGGGTGATGTCTAGTTTCTCTTCGACCTCCCATTCTTCATGGCCGCAGTATGGACCCGTGCCTTTGACAAGATGCCCTGACTGCCCACGCCAGAAGCCTCTCAAGTGGTCGATCTGTAAGACGAACGACAACGGCAATCGTGGACGTGAGTTCCTTGCATGCGAGAGCTTGCCATATAGAGAGGGGGATAAGGTTAGATCTCGGTCCAATTGCTCTGTTTTCTCTCGATTTTCTTGTTATTCCCTTGAATTTGGGATTTAGGGTTCACGTTGTTGTTTTCAGATCCTGAAGAAATGCAGGTATTTCGAGTGGATCGATGTGTACGTTCAGAGGCTTCAATTGCAGGAATTAATCGGCGCTATTGGGGAGCGCAATTTGGGAGGGGGGGGACTTGCTGTAGAGAATGTGTCGGAGAGAGGAGCCGTTCCGATTGTGCCTAATGCTCCCAATGCAGAACTGGTGGAAGTGAAGGGAGAACTGAAGAAAATGAACAAGCAATTAAGGCAGCTGATCGAGTTGAAGAAGCAAGCTAATCTGATGGCTGGTTGTTTTATTTGTTGTATAATTGCGATCAGATTCTTATCATTGCTCATCAGGCGCTAGAAGTTGTTACAAGGGATCCCTTGTTGCAAATCAATTATTCAGTTACATGTATTTGTAGTTGTTTTCAAAGTTAGTGTGTGCATTCACTGAAATTACCAAAAAAAATTAGTGTTAGCGAATATAGGAATGCTAAAGATAGTTGATAATTGTTAGAGGGGTAACAAATAATGCATTCACCGAAATCCCACAAATATGCCAAATATGTATGTCTCATGTTTCTACCAAAATTATACCACTTTTGGGACGTTTCAAATAACCAAAACTATATCCCAAACTATATTCCCTAAAAGAAAAGGAATGCTAAAGAAAGTTGATAATTGTTAGAGGGGTGATAAATAATCCATTCACCGAAATCCCCCAAATATGCCAAATATGTATGTCTCATGTTTCTACCAAAATTATACCACTTTTGGGACTCAAATAACCAAAACTATATCCCAAACTATATTCCCTAAAAGAAAAGGAATGCTAAAGAAAGTTGATAATTGTTAGAGGGGTGATAAATAATCCATTCACCGAAATCCCCCAAATATGCCAAATATGTATGTCACATGTTTCTACCAAAATTATACCATTTTTGGGACTCAAATAACCAAAACTATATCCCAAACTATATTCCCTAAAAGAAAAGGAATGCTAAAGAAAGTTGATAATTGTTAGAGGGGTGATAAATAATCCATTCACTGAAATCCCCCAAATATGCCAAATATGTATGTCTCATGTTTCTACCAAAATTATACCACTTTTGGGCCATTTCAAATTACCAAAACTATATTCCCTAAAAGAAATGGAATGCTAAAGATAGTTGATAATTGTTAGAGGGGTGATAAATAATCCATTCACCGAAATCCCTCAAATATGTATGCCTCATGTTTATACCAAAATTATACCACTTTTGGGCCGTTTCAAATTACCAAAACTATATTCCACCGACAGAGAGAGAGGGGTGGCCACAAAGAGACGGAGAGGGTATACTGCCCGTTAGATCAGTGGATCAACGGTTGGTGGAGTCGATCCGTGTGACAACAGCTCAACCAATCATGATAAGTTTGGGCTTCTGTGAGCATTTGTGACAGTACTTTAGGGCAAAACTGAGTAGTACTAAGAAACCAAGGGCACGTAAATAGTAAATAGACTAAGAGATTCAAACAAAAGAATTACAAAATGAAAAATGCGTGTTTTGTACAATATAATTCATATTGGGCTACATCAAATTATTTGCAATTTAAATATACATGAGTGTGACAATTATAGCCTCATTTAGACAAACTATGTTTTGGGGAAGATGTTTTGCAAAGGGGTTTGAGTGGAAAACCATGCATCTTCATAGCTACTAGTGATTCTGAGAAGTGGCAATTTGTGGTACAACTTGATTTATCTATATTTGTTAGGGTGGAACGTTGCTAGGAAGACTCCATGAGTAGGTGCCACTATGTTTTTATTTTTTTGGATTTTTTTTGCGCATGAAATGACTCAATTAGCTATGTTAATCTCATTTGTTGACTCTCTGTTGACCAGCTACTTGAGGGTAGAACTGAGTATATTGCACTTGCCAGTCTAAGTACTCGAGGGGAAAACTGAGTACATATAAAATTTCTGTATAAGGCCCGAGGGTAGAACTGAGTACACCAAACGTCGAAGGGTTAGCCTCATGTCGCGGTGCACGCTGCAGCCGTGCATAGCGGACGCGTGTTGCGGTACACCAAACGCCACCTTCGTCTTTATAGAGCCCCTCTTTCTCTCTCTCGACGCTCGCCCACTCTCTCATTCTCACTGCAACCGCCTCTCCTGTCCCATCATCTTCTCCACTTCGCGTCAACCCCGAAGAAAAAACCCCGGCGATGGAGAAGAATGAGATGCCCATTGCCGACGTAGCCGTCGGCGCATCAGCCACCGGCGCATCGGCCGCTGGCGCATCGGCCGCCGGCGCTTCGTCCGCCGGCGCATCGTCCGCTGGCGCATCGTCCACCGGCGCATTGGCCACCGCCCCCGTCCAGGCCCCCGTCGATTGGGACCTGTACGAAGACCCATACGAACCAGTGCCGTACGTCGCGCCGGCGAACCCCTACGACACCAGCATCGTCGACGACTACCTAGAGGTAACCCTTTGTTCCCTTGTTCTTATCCCATTTCAATCCTTTTGTGTTAGATCTAGCGTTATTAGGGTTCGTCTGTTCCTAGTTCAATCCTTTTATGATAGATCTAGCGTTATTAGGGTTAGTCTGTTTCTAGTTCAATCCTTTTATGATAGATCTACCGTTATTATGATAGATCTAGCGTTATTAGTGTTTGTGATTTGCTTTTGTTTAAGATTCGGTTAACTTATGTGAGTAATCAATCCCATCCGGTTAATTTGTGCCGATGATGATGAATATTTGGGCACAAATTGATTCAGGGTTTGGTCTGTGAACAATTGGTGTGTACAAATTTGTTGTGCATGATCTTTGGTTCACTGACCCAAATCCTGGATATAAATGTGTCCAATGTAACTGAGGCTTCTTTTTTGTGTGCTCATATTATCATGCATGATCTTTTGTTCACTCTCTGTTCCATCATCGCTGCAATTGACTCCGTGTTTTTCGATCTTTGGTGCTACGTGACAGGTGCAGAGCAGCGACGTCGACAGCGACGACAAGTCCTTCCACACCAAGACTCGTCACATCCTCAGGAGGCTGCAGTCCGGCCATTACGATCGCCACTTTGCTCGAGGCGTTTACAGGTGCCCCTTCTGCAACAGGAGGCTCTGCGCCACCGACTTCAACTGCCTGGTGAACCATGCCGAATCCATTGGCAGAGCCCCTGGCGGCGCTAGAGTTGGAACGACCGTGAACGTGCATGCGTTCATGGCCAAACACAAAGCACTTGGGATTCACCTGCGCAGCCTCCAAGCTTAATCCCATGTAAAATGTAGCTTATGTTGGATCTAGGGATCGGTAGTACTATTGGATCTGTCCTGAATATATATATGCTATGTTGGCTGCTGTATGCAGCTTATCCTATATTTTCTTGATTTATTATACTGTTGTGAATTTATCCTCTACTAGCTTCTAGATTTGCTACTAGATTTGTTAACATATTGGGCAAAAAATGAGGGCCAAAAGGCAACAATTATTAAAGAAAGACAGAAATAGAAGCTTCTCTAGATTTGATACTAATTTGGTGAAAAGAGAGAGAACTGTTACAGAGAGAGAGGGGAAAAAGGCGCTCTGAAAAAATGTCAATTTGGGCCGAGAGAGACAGAATCGAGCTCTCACGTACAACCAAACGCGGTCTCGTCCTGTCCCACGCGGTCCCGTTCTACCAGCCCCACGCGACGCGGCCCCACACGTCAGCACGGAAGGGTCAACTAAACGGCAACCCTCCCGTCCGAGCGTCTGCGGGGGGTTTCAAACTAGAGCGAGGGGAAAACTGAGGAAAAGTTAAGCGGCTGGGAAAAACTGAGTACAACTAACGACCCAGGGGCACGAAAATAGAAATCCCTATCATAAACTAGTATCATATGCATGATACTAGTGTATGATACTCCCCATTGTAAGTAGTCTTAGACTAGCCATAGTGGATAGTATTATATATGATACTACTATATGATACTACCTCTATAATGGATGGTATCATATTATTATATCATAATCTAATAATATTTATTGATATGTAGAATGTCAATACAAAATTGATGTACAAGATCTATTTGATATTATTTTTTCTCATAACATGCGCTATGATACGGTATCCACTTATGATACTCTAAACTTCTCTCTCTTTCTTAATTAACTGCCACATAAGCATTTTGGTGGGCCTAAGTTGTATGATATTTGCTATGATACACTATGGCTAGCCTTAGTATCTAGCATGGACGGGCCCAAGATTTTATAACCGGTAGATGCTTTTGTGAGCCGATTTGAATACTCCCTCCGTCCCGGTGTATAAGTCTTGCGTGTGTCCCTAGGTCATCATTTTAACCAACGTAATATAAGTTATATACTACAAAATATATATCACTGGAAACTTCACGTTATATTTTATAATGGTATAATTTTTATGTTATAAAATTTAGATTATATTTGTCAAAATGATGATCTAGGAATACGCGCAAGACTTATACACCGGGACGGAGGGAGTATCTGCAACCTGCTGTAATCGATGTTATTAAGTACTACATGATTAAAAACATGCTTGAGGCATCTCCTATCTAATCAACACAGTACGATATTTGTAAGCTAATTAATTACTCCATGATTAAAAACATGCATGAGGCATCTCCTATCTAGTATCGACGTTAGTTGGCCTTTTGTTCAAAAAAAAAGACGTTAGTTGGCCTTTTGTTCAAAAAAAAGAAGATATGCTATTTCCTCCACTATCTAGGACATGAGAGAGGGGGAGGAGGAGGGGGGGAGAGAGAGAGAGAGAGTGTGTGTGTGTGTGTGTTCCTGAATGGACGCACATAGAAGCTCGACCATACAAACAGCGTGAGAAGATAAGAGATGACATGCCATTGGGGTGATGGTCAATGCGAGCCGGAGACGCATGGGAACGCCTTCCACGACCATGCCGGCCATGACATGGACGCTCTCTCAACAGGTGCCTACTGAGGAGAGGCGGAACATCTCGTTCCAGGCTGCTCGCAGTATGTCTCGCTCATGCAGGCTGTGATCGAAAAACTGGACACGCCACAGTATATATATCGACATATCCATAAAAGAAACCGAGACTGATACATGCATACATTCCATGAGATACTAAAGGCAGTTTCGGCACCCGTTTTGACAGCACCTGCGCGTCCTGCCGACGCTCGATCGATCGATGTGTCGGCATATCTGATGGGAGAAAAGATCATTAACAGTGGCAACAGGCCAGGTATGAGACGATGGATCATCGATCGCGATGGATGGAATGGAACTATCTGCCATACTGCATGCACCTGGTCACACACGGTGGACAGTGGACAGTCTCTGGAGGCACCTGGCTACTCCTGTATATATACGTGGTGGGGCCTGTCGACCATACCATGTCGTCGAGTAGTTAGAGCATCTCTAACCGAGAGCCCTTAGAGTATCTTCACCCGTGGCCCCAAAACGCCTCCCAATATGCGGCCGGCGTAGAATTTAGGCTTGGGGCTAAAAAGCGGCTCGCACCGGCGGCCTTAAAATAGTGCCGGTGCGAAGGCGAGCCCAATAAATGAGCCGGCGCTTCCGTGCCAGCCCCTGTGCGGCAGGATCCTATCGGGAGCGCCGGCACACTGCGGCAGCGCCAAACCGATGCCCCGGGCCCCCTTGCTAGCGACCAAGCGGCGTTTCTGCGCATTTCTCCCGCCAGAGCTTTCCCGCTGGTCTTTCCCACCGCTTCCTTTCCCGCCGTTGTTTCCCGTCGCTGTTTCCCGCTGGGGGCAGCTATAAATAGAAGAGCCGTCGACGGAGGAGAGACATCGAAACCATGGCGGACCACCGGGCAACTTGGGTGAGGTTGAGGGAGGTGGTGCGGCAGCGCTTCCCCGACGACGACCAGGCGGCCGAGATTGTGGCGCGGGCACTCTTCGACACTGAGGAGGCAGCTGCGTACGCCGCCGACCTAGACGCGCAAGAGGAGGAGCACGACGTCCTCGACATGGTGCGCGCCGCAACTCAGGGGCAAGCTTCGCGAGGAGCTGCGGGCGGAGGGCTCCGGCGCCGGCGGCAATCAGGATGAGTACGTGCACCTCGACGACGACGACCTCGACTACGACTCAATGCCAACGACCTCGCCTACCTCGAGCTGCCCACCGACACGGAGGCCACGGAGTCCGCTGCCGGGCATAGGGCGTTGATAGCGTCGTTCGAGACGCACTGACGCGACGAGTCAGGCCGGCATCTGATGGTGGTCGAGAGAAGGGCCGCGGCGGCCGACCTGGCGGCGTCACAACATAGGGCGCACCACTTGGCTCACCAACACAACATTGCGACGATGAGGGAGGCAAGGGACGCGACGGAGCGGCGCCAGGAGGAGGAGCGGGCGAGACCAGCGGCGTTGGCGAGGGCGCGCGAGAACCAGTACCCTCTGCCCTCCTGCTACGCCGATGCCGGCATCCTAGAATATGCCCAATGCCGCCGCCAGCAGTGGCGTGAGTAACGCAACCGCCGTCGCCTGGAGACAGGCAACCATGGCGGCTCTACTTCGGCAACCGACAGTGCGGGCGGCTCCGGTGGAGGCAACTCCGACGCCTAGTAGTATAGGTAGTAAAAGTAGAAATTCAAACGGCCTATACTCCGCTTGAATATCAGTTTGGAGTGCATCGGCTTCGAATTCATTTATGTAAAATATGTCAAATTCTAATGAAATGAAGCAAGTTTAATGAAGTTTAGCAAATTCAAATACTTATATTTTTTGGGGAGGCGGTGTTTTGGGGCCGCCGGTGTGGGAGCCCGACCCCAAAATTTTGGGAGGGCCTGCCAGCGCCCCCAAAAACAGCCCATTCGGCGCCCTGCCGGCCAGTATTTTGGGGGCAGCTGTGGAGATGCTCTTATAATCTTGACCCATAAAATCCTAGCACAGGCCACTGTACTCTGTTTTACAGGCCGCGAGAGGCTCGGCGCAGATCAGTGCCCGTAAACTGAAACTACAAACTTTGAAGAAAAAAAGCTTAGCGCGAGAAATTTGCAAGAATTGTCATCATCATCACACAACTTCCATACAAGTTCGGTGAAATTTATACAAATTCTTGCAAACCTAATTACGCCTACCCAGAGGAAATCTACACCGCAGCATCCTATTTCTAGCCAAAATTGGCCCCGGGAAGAGCTCACCGGGGCCAACGGGCGACGCCGGACGATGACAACACCGGCGGCCTACTCGTCGTCGAGATCGACGATCTCCTTCTTCACGTGGCGGGTGGCTCCCTCCTCCCGCCACTGCTCGTACTCATGGACAAGGGCGACGTTGGTGCTCGAAGGGATGCGAGCTCGAAGGCATGCCGCTCGGCCTCGTCGGAGTCAACGATGAAGTCCTCCAGGCCGAGGACCCGTTGCGCCGGCGCCGACTCCGTCTCCGCCTCCGCCTCCAGCTCCAGCTCCGCCTCGAGCCCCTCCATGTCATCCTCGAAGGACGGCGACCGAGCTCGCCGCCGCGAGGACGAGCTAATGGCCCAGCCGCCCGCAGGTGGAATCAACCACGGCGGCGGACATTGGCCGTGGTTCGTCCACTTGCGGGTGGCGCGCTTCTTCGCACCCTCCAAGCGTATGAGAGCGAGCCACTCCTCCTTTGACGACGAGCCGCTGCCGGACAAACTCCTACCGCGCGAGGACGAGGCGCCACCGGACGAAGAGCCACGGCGGAAGCACGATCCTCTCCTCCATATGGCGCGGGGAATCGGCGGCGCAGTAGAGCTGAATTGCTCGCCGGATTCTTCTGGTTCGCGGTGGCGGAGAGGGCGAGGTGCTATCTTGGTGGCGGAGGGAGTAGGGTTTTGACCCGTAAACGCCCCTCCGGCCACTACTTATATCGGCCGCCGCTCCGTGAGAACGGGCCACCTAACAACTTTTATGGGCCAGGCCACGAATACGGACTCTGATGGGCGCCATTTTTTTAGCTGGCCTATAAACTTGCTGAAGTAATATTGTTTTCAAGCGTTTTAAGGGTTCGGTTAGAGATGCTCTTACACCAGCTGACAAGGGTATAGTTAATAGAGCCCATTAGTTGAGTACCCCTGAGGCCCGTGAAGCTAGGCCCAATTGTAATCATAGTCGAATACGAGTTCCTACCGTATGTCAATATTGAATCTGTATCGGACCCTACCCGATCCTCGAGACCTGGCCACCTATATAAAGGAGCCAGGAGGGGACGGTGTAGGGCAGATTGAAAGCAAGCCAGGTTTAACACCCAAGTTTACTTTCGACACATACCTATTTCGACTAACTTTACCTTCGAGTTCATCCGACGCCCTATCTCCCCGATCTTAAGTCCTTCATCTAGGACATTTGTCGAGTTAACCCCTCGTCAATTGGTGCCGACCGTGGGGACCTGGGCGTTGGAATCATGAATTCGACGGCTTTTTCGCTTTTAGCCAACAGCAGCACAGATGTCGACGAAAATCAAGAGATGGAGTTGACAATTGGAAGTTTGAGCATCCTCATCGGGCCATCGGGTTCATCTCGCCTTTCAGATCCGACGAAACAAGATCCGTCGGCAAGTGAGCCCGAAACAGTAGCAATGATGGAGTATTCTGACGGTTCATCCAGCGAGGTAAACTCGCCGGTCAGCCTAGACGAAGAACTAAAAGAAATCGAAGAAGACAACAAAGCAAAGGAAAAACTCGACGAAGGAGTCCAACTCAATGATTTCATGATCTGCCTCGACAATATCTCAGACAAGTCAACAGACACATGGAAGACAGGGTTAGAGCTTCCTGAAGATGGTGACTCGATCTTCTCAAGCTTCAATAGTAACATCGGCAAACAATGCCAGGTGCTCGCCATTGTGGGAGACAACTCAGAAGAATTCGATGAAAATGACAACCCAGTGCTAAACCCAGCAAATATAAACAGAGGAGCAAATCACCTAGCAGAAGGGCAAATAGCAGAATCTCTCACAGCCAGGGAAAAAATTCGACTATCAGTCGACGAGTGGAGGGTAATAAGAGAAGCCGTAGAACACGGCACGCCAATACCATCAAATTCCAGCAAAGACATGCTTTTGGGGTATCATTACGCCCTAAGGCAGCGGGCAAAGCAATTAGCAAAGGAGAAAATAGAGATACAAAGAAGAAAAGATTCAGCCATTGCAGCTAGCGAAGCTGCTCGTAAAGCACGAAGCGACGCATCATACAGCAACGCAAGGAAAAATCGTCGACACGGTTCAAGGTACGACAACCTCGAGTACTCCGACAGGCAAAGTATTTCTAAAAACCTCGACTCGTCCTTCCTATCGGTCGACGAGCAGGGAAACATCTTACCAAAAACCCCTGAAGCGGCACTAGTAGCAGCACAAGCATATCTACTTACAACTCGACCAAGTCCAGGAGATCCTAGAGAACATATGCATAGAGCAGCATTGAACGGACTCAACATGGTAGGCCATAAGCTATCAGCAAAAGGAGAAGAAGCATATCACCACAAGGAAGTGCACAAGGCAAGGTCACCTCGCCGTCACAACAGTCCTCGGCGCAGAAGCAGCAAGCACCGATCTCGATCGCCATCACCAAAACAGCACGATGGAACTCGAAGATCGCAATCCCCAAATGAAAAACGCGACTATGAAGACGACAAAAAAGAAATGGGGGCATCGTGCTTTACCCGCAGGGTTCGTACCACTCCAGTCCCCAAGGGATTCAAGCTACCTCATGATCAGCAAAAGTACGACGGATCACAGGAGCTGCAATCATGGCTCGCAGATTACTTACAAGCAGTTCAGATATTAGGAGGAACCAAAGAAACAGCAATGCAAAGTTTGCAACTACACCTCACCGGCGCAGCAAGGTCATGGTTGAGCAAACTAGAGAAAGAATCTATTGGAAGCTGGGAAGACCTCACAAAGCAATTTACAAGCAACTTCAGATCAACATACAAACGACCAGCATCAATAGAAGAAGTCAAAGCATGTGTGCAACAACGCGACGAAACACTGTGGGCATACATCCAAAGATGGAGCCTTATCAAAAATTCAGCAGTCGAAGTTTCAGACGAAAGAGCAATAGATGCGTTCATCATTGGATTAAGGCGAAGAGACCTAGTTGAGGAGATGGGTAGAATCAAGCCGAAAACAGTATCAGACCTCATGGACACAGCAAACAGATTTGCAGATGGAGAAGATGCGTGCAACAACAAGCGGACGCGATCTCCAGAGGACGATAGAAGAAACAGATATGGAAGTCAAAGGAGACGACCCCGAAATTACGACACCTACGGCTCCCATAGCCAAGTTGCCGCAGGTTACAAAGACAACAGCTATCAAGGAAGTGATCGCAGAAGCTCAGGATATCGAAGCTACGGAAAGGAGGACTAAAAAAAGTTCCCTACAAGAGAATTCAGAGAGTACAACCCATCGCCAGAAGATATGCTCAATGGGCCTTGTCATATACACTCAGCGTTCATCGATGGGAAGTGAGTATCAAGGAACGCAATGAAAGACTATACAACATTCTTAAAACTACAAGAGGCAGTGCTAAACAAGCAAATCGAAGCAAGGCGACAAGGATTTGAAGGAAGCAACAATCCTCCGGCAAAACAGCAAGGAAACAACGGAGCTCCTCAGGGACAAGATCAGCAAAACCAGGGACACGACGACGACGAAGGGTATGTCCCATCAAAAAGGACACATCACAGCAATGATACAACCTGTGCCCAAGTCGAACAAAGAAGAGAAGAGTATAACTCGACAAGTCAACCTAGCAGTCATCTCACCGCCAGCCACAACGGAGTATCTGCACTGGTCAGAACAATCAATCGAATTCAACAGAGAAGACCACCCTATAACAGTACCTCAGCCGGGAAACGCGCCTTTGGTACTCAAAGCTCAAATCGGCGCGTATGATGTCGACAGAATATTCATGGACGCAGGGAGTGGAATTAACCTGATATACGCAAAAACACTCCGAGCAATGCATATATCACTAGAGTTCCTGAAACCAACAGATTGTTCCTTCCACGGGATCGTGCCAGGAAGTGCCAATTACCCACTGGGTCGAATAGCACTCAATGTTTGCTTCGGCAACCGACAAAACTATAGAAGAGAAAAGCTAGACTTCGAAGTCATGGACTGGCCATCTCAATATCACGCGATCCTCGGATGACCCGCATTTTCGCGATTCATGGCAGTGCCTCACTATACATATTTGGTACTTAAAATGCCAGGACCAAGAGGAATAATTACAGTGAAAGGAAGTTTTGAAGTTTCAGATCTCTGCGACAGGGAGTTCCACAAGATGGCGCAAAATTTTGGCATAATAGCCAACCATGCAGAAAAGGCAAAAAGCGCGACTACAGAGGGCGTCAAGCTACTCGAAGGCCGCGTCGCGGAGCCCGAAACAAAGAAACCGCGAGTAGGAGCATCAGGAGAAGACACGGACGCAGAGGAAAAAGGGAAAGCCATGGCGGCATAAAGCATCAAAAGACAATAGAGTAGAGTAGAACAATACGGCTGTAAAAGCCATGAGTTATACCAGGGGCAATGCCCTCTAGATCCAGAACACAGGTCACAGGCCGGATCTCTTGGATCACCCCATGTATCTTACATTACAAGTATAATAAAGACGAAATGTTCCTCATATTCGAGTTTACGAGTCTTTCAAAGAGAAAGTGCGGCAAACGCACGAATCATACAATAACGCCCTGAGAATAGGTTTCAGACATATAGTCGCGAAATAAATAAACTCTCGCGTTCCACATACACCTTACAACATCGGGTTGTCAGAATCATCTACACCTAAAGGGTCTAAGTAGTGAAACTCACGGAAAAACGCGGAGTCTTCTTGCAATAACCTGGCTATAATGCGTCGGGCAGGCTGCAAGGTACTCTCTAAGTGTACTCGAAGGCTTGCCCCACCAGGAGGATAGCTCAGCGACATAGAACTATAATTGAGTCTTGGCTGCCACTTGCGTATCCACCCAAGAGCAAAATTGGCACCTGCCACTAGGTTCAGTTCTATCAACCGATGGACTCGCTGGCTGGATCTAAAAACATCAAGAAGCAATGGAAAAGTAGTAGGAAGAGGATTGCGAGGAAGCATGACCGAGTGCATAGTTACGAGAGCTCTCCTACAGCCATCCACTGCCTCGCCAATATGCTGGGCACGGTCCTGAAGCAACACAATAGCGCTTCGGCGTCGAGGATCAGACCATAAATTTTCAACACCCGCGGACATCTTTTCCAGAGCCGCACTTTGCTCGGTAACCCGACGATCTTCAGCAGCAAAATCCAAGCAAGTGCCTGTAAGGGCAAAGGATATCATAAAAGTAACAGCAGAGCAAAAAGCAAAGAAAATAAGTCGAGAGGAAACTTACATCGCAACATTTCACAGGCGGATTCGACGATACCAAGAATAAAAGAATTGCATTCTTCGTGTTGCAAAATCTTTGCCGTCAAGCTGGACACTTCATCACCAAGAATCGATACCTGCTTCGTCAGGGCAGAAGTTTTGCTAGCCTTATCAAACGCCATCTGAGCTTGGCGTTTGGCTGAAGTCAAGCGAATCTCAAGGTCAGAAATCCTTGAAGAATATTCTACGCATTGATCGCATCGACTAGGAGGCGACGGAATCTTCGAATTCAACGTATTGGTAGAGAAAGGAGCAGGCCCACAAGTCAAAGGGTCATCGACATGCGTCAACTGAAAGCGAAAGAAAAGGAAGAAGAAACATCTCAGAAAGGCAGCAGAGGACTTCATAAGAAAGATATATTTACATAAGATCACAACCCTATGACTAAAGTTCTCGGGATGCACGCAACTAAAAGTTTTTACATTCAAAAAGAAGAAACTTGAAACTACAAAAGAGCCGAGTCTACGCCACCTCAGCATTTTGCTCCGTGGCAGAAGAGGGCACGGAAGATTCCTCGCCAGAAGTCGACGGTGGCACTGGATCTTCCACAGCTGGAGGTGGTGCAGCAGATGCCGCAGAGGATGCCGAAGGGGAAATAAGTGTCACCAATGCAGGTGCCAACTTCTTCGCCTTCTCGAAGAAAGCCTTCATCTCGTCGCGGGTGCGGCCATGAGGAGTGCTCACCTTCTCCCAGTCGAAGTCCGTACCATGCGCAAGGGACAGTGCGATAGCACCCTCGGCGCCACGCTTAATAGAAAGCCCTTTCAGCTGGAGGGTAGGGTCTTCAGTTGTATCGAAGGACTTGGCAAGATTGCTCAAGTCGTCCTTCGGAACTGCTGCCCTTTTCTTCGGCCATAACCCGACAAAGAGTCATGAAAGAACGCGGTTAACTAACTCAAAAGTTTCCTGGATAGATATCCAGTTTCCCTCGAGTAGGTTAACCGCAGTCATCAGAGGGTCATCGTCCGGTTGCAGGGCCGATGGAGATACCCCAGTAAATCCTGCACGACACAAAGAAGATAGAAAAGAAAAGAAGGAGGAAGGTGTCAGCATGTACAACAGTGCAACAGAAATTGAAAGTAGGAGACAAGGCGAAACACTTACTTTCAGCAGCAGTGGACATTGTCTGGAGACGCTACGCCACGGCTTGCTCTCGTTGGGCATGATCCTTGTTGGCATCAGCTAAAGCTTTTTCAGCTTTCTTCGCCTTACCAAGCGCAGATTTCTGCGACTTCTCAGCGTTTGCCTTGGCAGTGGCCGCAGCATCGTAAGCTTTCTGAGAAGCACGGAGCTCCGCCTCCAGCGACGCACTCCGGGCATTGGCTGTTGCTAGAGCAGCTACAATGGAAGAAGAAAGGAAGTCAGATGAATAGCACAAGATATGCAAGGAGGAAAAACCATGAGAAAAGCCTTCGGAAGCTTTCGCAACCTTTAGGTACTCAGCGCATTCGGTACCCAAGGCGACAAATCTCTTCAATAAAGCCTGAGAAGAAAAAGAAAAAGAGTGGGAAAGAAGTGCAAGCGTATGCAAGGGAGATAAGTCAGGAGAAATTACTCACATCATGGGGGAAGCCGAGGATTCATGGGCTTCCAGAGAAACTTCGGGTTCTTTAGCCTTCTTCACGCGCTTGGGGTTTCGGGGCACAGGAACCTTCTTTACAGAGGCCCTGGTAACCCTAGGCGCAACCTCTTGAGCTGGGGGCTCATCACTAACAGCATGAGAAATGGAAGGAGTAGCTGTAGCAGCTTTTGACGGCTCTTCGTCATCTCTGCACGAAGCAAAAAAAAATTAACATGACGGAAACAAGGCAAGAAAAGATGCAAATGAAGAACTCAAATAAAAAGACTTACGACGCCAGGAGGTCGAAAAGATCCATATCTTCTGTTAAGACAGGAGATTTCTCCGCAACTGCTTGTTGCAAAGAGGAACTCGAAGAAGCAAATTCATCGACTCGTTTCCTTTTCTTGTCCAAGCCAGTGTCTTCAGGACGTACAGGAGGAAGCGATGTCGACGAACTAGTATCCTCTTCTGATTCTTCGGCATCATCTCCGTCCTGATTGTCATCAGCCTCAGGGGCTTCAGATACATACCTGGCCAGATCAGCCGGAAGGGGCCCTGCCTCTGGGAGAGGGGGGCGCGAGAGGAGAAATTGGTGTCCCTGCACGCGAATGCGTTATTAAAGTGAGTGACAAGGGTATAGTTAATAGAGCCCGTTAGTTGAGCACCCCTGAGGCCCGTTGAGCTAGGCCCAATTGTAATGATAGTCGAATACGAGTTATTACCGTATGTCGATATTGTAATCTGTATCGTACCCTACCCGATCCTCGAGACCTGGCCACCTATATATAGGGGCCAGGAGGGGACGGTGTAGGGCAGATTGAAAGCAAGCCAGGTTAAACACCCAAGTTTACTTTCGATACACACCTATTTCGACTAACTTTACCTTCGAGTTCATCCGACGCCCTATCTCCCCGATCCTAAGTCCTTCATCTAGGACATTTGTCGAGTTAACCCCTCGTCAATTGGCGCCGACCGTGGGGAACTTGGGCGTTGGAATCATGAATTCGACGGCTTTTTCGCTTTTAGCCAACAGCAGTTCAGAAGTCGACGGAATTCAAGAGGTGGAACTAACCATCGGAAGTCTGAGCATCCTCATCGGGCCGTCGGGTTCGTCCCGCCTTTCGGATCCGATGAAACAAGATCCATCGGCAAATGAGCCTGAAGCAACAACAATAATGGAGTATTCCGACGGATCATCCAGCGAGGTAAACTCACCGGCCAGCTTAGAAGAAGCGCAAAAAAGGAAAATTGCAGAAGACAACAAAGAAAAGGACAACTTCAATACAGAAATCCAACTCGACGATCTCACGATCTGCCTTGGCGATATCTCAGATAACTCAACAGACACATGGAAGACAGGGTTAGAGCTTTCTGAAGATGGCGACTCGATCTTCTCAAGCTTTAATAGCAACATCGGCAAGCAGTGCCAGGTACTCGCTATTGTGGGCGACAACTCAGAAGAATTCGATGAAAATAACAACCCAGTGATAAACCCAGCAAATGTCGATAGAGGAGCAAATCACCTAGCAGAAGGGCAAACAGTGGAATCCCTCACAGCCAGGGAAAAAATTCGACTATCAATCGACGAGTGGAAAATAATAAGAGAAGCCGTAGAACACGGCACGCCAATACCATCAAATTCCAGCAAAGACATGCTTTTTGGGTATCATTACGCCCTAAGGCAGCAAGCAAAGCAATTAGCAAAGGAGAAGATAGAGATACAAAGAAGGAAAGATTCAGCCATTGCAGCCAGCGAAGCTGCTCGCAAAGCACGAAGCGACGCATCATACAGCAACGCAAGGAAAAATCGTCGACATGGCTCAAGGTATGACAACCTCGAGTACTCCGATAGGCAAAGTATCTCGAAAAACCTCGACTCGTTCTTCCTATCGGTCGACGAGCAGGGGAACATCCTACCAAAAACACCTGAAGCAGCATTAGTAGCAGCGCAGGCATATCTGCTCACAACTCGACCAAGTCCAGGAGATCCTAGGGAGCACATGCATAGAGCAGCATTGAATGGACTCAACATGGTAGGCCACAAGCTATCAGCAAAAGGAGAAGAAGCACATCATCACAAGGAAGTACACAAAGCAAGGTCACCTCGCTGTCACAATAGTCCTCGGCATAGAAGTAGTAAACACCGATCTCGATCGCCATCACCAAGACAACACGGTGGAACTCGAAAATCGCGATCCCCAAATGAAAGGCGCGACTATGAAGACGACGAAAAAGAGATGGGGGCATCGTGCTTTACCCATAGGGTTCGCACCACCCCAGTTCCTAAGGGATTCAAGCTACCTCATGATCAGCAAAAATACGAGGGATCACAGGAACCACAATCATGGCTCGTAGATTACTTACAGGCAGTTCAAATACTAGGAGGAACCAAAGAAACAGCAATGCAAAGTTTGCAACTACACCTCACCGGCGCAGCAAGGTCATGGTTGAGCAAACTAGAGAAAGAATCCATTGGAAGCTGGGAAGACCTCACAAAGCAATTTACAAGCAACTTCAGGTCGACATACAAACGGCCAGCATCAATAGAAGAAGTCAAAGCATGCGTACAGCAACGCGACGAAACACTACGGGCATACATCCAAAGATGGAGCCTCATCAAAAATTCAGCAGTCGAAGTTTCAGACGAAAGAGCAATAGACGCGTTCATCATTGGATTAAGGCGAAGAGACCTAGTCGAAGAGATGGGTAGAATCAAGCCAAAAACAGTGTCAGATCGCATGGACACAGCAAACAGATTTGCAGATGGAGAAGATGCGTGCAACAACAAACGGACACGATCTCCAGAGGACGACAGAAGAAACAGATATGGAAGTCAAAGAAGACGATCCCGAAACTACGACACCTACGGCTTTCACAGCCAAGTCGCCGCAGGATATAAAGACAACAGTTATCAAGGAAACGATCGCCGAAGCTCGGGATATCGCAGTTACGGAAAAGAGGACTATAAGAAGTTCCCACCAAGAGAATCCAGAGAGTACAACCCATCACCAGAAGATATGCTCAACGGGCCTTGTCATATACACTCAGCGTTCGTCGACGGGAAGCGAGTATCAAGGCACGCAATGAAAGACTGCACAACATTCTTAAAACTACAAGAAGCAGCAATAAACAAGCAAACCGAAGCAAGGCGACAAGGATTCAAAGGAAGTAACAATCCCCCGACAAGCCTGCAAGGAAACAACGGAGCCCCTCAAGGACAAGACCAGCAGAACAAGGGACACGACGACGACGAAGGGTACGTCCCATCAAAAGGACACATCACAGCAATGATACAACCTGTGCCCAAGTCGAACAAAGAAGAAAAGAGTATAACTCGACAAGTCAATCTAGCAGTCATGTCGCCTCCAGCTACAACAGAATATCTGCATTGGTCAGAACAACCAATTGAGTTCAATAGAAAGGACCACCCCATAACAGTACCTCAGCCAGGAAACGCGCCTCTGGTACTTAAAGCTCAAATCGGCGCGTATGATGTCGACAGAATATTCATGGACGCAGGAAGTGGGATTAACCTGATATACGCGAAAACACTCAGGGCAATGCACATATCGCTGGAGTTCCTGAAACCAACAGATTGCTCCTTCCACGGGATTGTGCCAGGAAGTGCCAATTACCCACTGGGTCGGATAGCACTCAATGTTTGCTTCGGCAACCGACAAAACTACAGGAGAGAAAAACTAGACTTCGAAGTCATGGACTGGCCATCTCAATATCATGCGATCCTCGGACGACCCGCGTTTTCGCGATTCATGGCAGTACCTCACTATACATATTTAGTACTTAAAATGCCAGGACCAAGAGGAATAATTACAGTCAAAGGAAGTTTTGAAGTCTCAGATCTCTGCGACAGGGAGTTCCACAAGATGGCGCAAAACTTTGGCATGATAGCCAACTATGCAGAAAAGGTGAAGAACACGACTACAGAAGGCATCAAGCTACTCGAGGGACGCGTCGCGGAGCCCGAGGCAAAGAAACCACGAGTAGAAACACCAGGAGAAGGCAAAGGCGCAGGAGAAGAAGGGAAAACTGCGACGTCGTAAACATAAAGAAGAGCAGGACACAAAGGCTATAAAAGCCACGAGTTATGCCAGGGGCAATGCCCTCTAGAGCCAGAACACAGGTCATAGGCCGGATCTCTTGGGTCACCCCATGTATCTTATATTACAAGTATAAATAAAGATAAATCGTTCCTCATATTCGAGTTTACGAATCTTCTCAAAGGGAAAAATGCGGCAAACGCACGACTTACACAATAACGCTTTGAGAATAAACTCTTCGACACAACAGTCGCAAAATAAGACACTCTCGCGTTCCATATACACAAAACATTACAACAACGGGTTGTCAGAATCGTCTACGCCTAAAGGATCCAAATAATGGTACTCGCAAAAAAACGCAGCATCCGCTTCCAGAAGCCTAGCTATGAGTCTCCGGGCAGGCTGCAACGTATTCTCCATATGAACTCGAAGGCTAGCTCCACCTGGAGCCAAACTCAGGGACATAGTGCTGTAATTCAACTTCGGGTGCCACTTGCGTATCCACCCGAGAGCAAAATTGGCACCTGCCACTAAGTTCAGCTCTATCAACCTATGAATATGATGACTTGATCTGAAAGTATCAAGAAGAAGTGGGAAAGTTGCAGGCAAAGGATTATGAGGAAGCATGACGGAGTGCATAGTTGTGAGAGCTCGTCGGCAACCATCAACTGACTCGCCAATGTGCTGGGCACGGTCTTAGAGCAATACAATGGCGCTTCGGCGTCGAGGATCAGACCACAAAGTCTCGTAGCCAGTCGACATCTTCTCCAAAGCAGCATTTCGCTCAGCAACTCGACGTTCTTCAGCAGCAAAATCCAAACAAGTACCTACAACGGCAAATATATCACAAAAGCAGCAGTGCACAAACAGCCAAAGAAGGAGTCGAAAGAAAACTCACATCGCAGCAGCTCGCAAGCAGACTCGACAATGCCAAGAATGAAAGATTCGCACTCTTCATTATGAATAACCGTCGCCGTCAAGCTGGAGACCTTTTCTTCAAAGGAAGAGATTTTCTTCATATAGCCACTGGCTTGGCTAGCCTTTTTAATAGCCATCTGTGCTTGGCATTTAGCCAAGGATAGGCGAGTTTCAAGGTCGGAAATCCTGGAAGAGTATTCCAAGCATTGACTGCATCGACTAGTAGTCGACGAAATCTGGGGATCGAACCCATGGGCAGAAGAAGGAGCAGGACCATGAGTCAAAGGATCATGAACACGCATCGACTACAATAGAAAAGAAAGGAGAAACAATCTCAGAAAGGCAGCATAATATTTCATACGAAGAGAATATATTTACATAAGAGCACAACCCTATGGCTAAAGGTTCTCGGGTTGCATCTGACTAAAGTCTTTACATTCAAAAGGAGAACACTAAAAAAGAAGCTACGAGGAAGCTGAGTCTACGCCACCTCAGCATTCTGCTCCATGGTAGAAGGGGGTGCAGCAGCTTCCTCGCTAGAAGTCGACGGTGGCACCGGATCTTTCGCCACTGGAGGTGGTGCAGCAGGCACCGCAGAGGCTGCCGAAGGAGAGATCGTTGTCAACAATGCAGGTGCCAACTTCTTCGCCTTCTCGAAAAACACCTTCATCTCGTCACGGGTGTGGCCATGAGGGGAGCTAACCCTCTCCCAGTCGAAGTCTGTACCGTGCGCAAGAGAAAGTGCAATAGCACCCTCGGCGCCGCGCTTAATGGACAGCCCTTTCAGCTGGAGAGTGGGGTCTTCAGTAGTATCGAAGGATTTGGCGAGTTCAGCCAAGTTGTCCTTCGGAACTGTCACCCTTTTCTTCGGCCACAAACCAGCAAACAGCCATGATAGAACGCGGCTAACCAACTCAAAAGTTTCCTGGATAGATATCCAGTTTTCTTCGAGTAGGTTAACCGCATTCATCAGATGATCATCGTCTGTTTGCAAAGCCGGCGGAGATATCCCGGTAAATTCTGCACAAATAGAAAAGAAAAGAAGAGACAAGTGACAAAAAGTACACAAGTGCAACAGAAGTCGAAAATACAAAGACAAGTCGAAGAACTCACTTTCAGCGGCACAAGACATGGTGTGAAGACGCTCCGCCACGGCTTGCTCTCGTTGAGCATGCTCCTTGTTGGCATCAGCTAGCGCCCTCTCAGCCTTCTTCGCCTTGGCAAGCGCAGATTTCTGCGACTTCTCAGCAATTGCCTTAGCAGCGATCGCAGCGTCATAAGCTTTCTGCGAAGCTTTGAGCTCTGCCTCCAGCGACGCAACACGAGCATTGGCTGTTGCTAAGGCAGCTGCAAAAGAAGACGAAAGGGAGTCAGATAAACAGTATGAGATAAAGCACAGAGGAAAAGTAACGATTGAACATCAAAATTGCACCTTCGGAAGCTTTGGCAACCTTTAGGTAACCCGCACATTCAGTGCCCAAGTCGATGAATCTCTTTACCAAAGCCTGAAGAAAAGAGCGTGTCAGAGGGGGCGTGTATGAAAGGAAAGCAGGCAAAGAAGAAACACTTACATCATTAGAAGAAACTGTAGAAACATGGGCCTCCAGAGAAACGACGGCTTCTTCGGCCTTCTTCGCGCGTTTGAGGTTTCGGGCTCGAGTTTGAGAAACCTTCTTTACAGAGGCCCTGGTAATCCTCGGAGCAACGTCTGGCTCAGCTGGCTCATCAGGGGCTGCAGGAGAAGCAGCCGTAGCATATGCCAGCGGCTCTTCATCATCACTGCATGACAAGAGCAAGTTATGAAAACAAGACAAGGAAAATTGAAAGATATGGTTACAATACTTACGATGCTAGCATGTCGAAGTATTCGAGATCTTCCACAATAACGGGGGCTTTACCAGCCGCCGCAGAGCTCGAGGAAGCAATTTCGTCGACACGCTTCCTTTTCTTGTCGACACCAACTTCGTCAGCAAGTGCGGGAGGAAGCGATGTCGACGAGCTAGTCTCATTTTCTGATTCTTCGATATCCTCTTCGTCCTGACTTTCGTCAGCCTCGGGGGCTTCAGATGCAGGAGAGGCAAGATCAGCTGGTAGGGGCCCTGCCTCCGGAAGAGGAGGACGAGAAACAATGAATTGGTGACCCTGCATATTAATAAATCAGCAGAGTGCAGAGGCAAAGAATAACGCAAGTCGAAACTAAGAAAAGTCTGACAACAAATGGATATAGGGATGTATACCTCAGGAAGAGGGTGCACGGAGTCAAAGAAATTTGCAGTCAAATCAGCAACTGAATGCTCCTTGGTGAGCTTGGTGAGATTCCTGACTCGCTTGTCGATATCTTCTTTTGACATCAGATCTTCAGATATGCGAGTAGGATCTTCCAAGCCAGAGTAAGCCCAAAGCTTGGTGAGGCAGTGCTGCAGGGGTTGAACTCGACGTTGTATGAAAAACGCCATGAGTTGGATACCCGACAAAGCACCTCCTAGGCCTGTTTTCAGAGCTTGAATGCGGGATAGAAGAGGAAGAATTTGTTCTACTTCCGCATCTGAGGGAAGCGAGTCCCATGACTTCAATTTCTTCACCTCCTGAGAAGCGTCAAAGGGAGGTAAGCCGAATTCATCTTCAGAAGAGGATTTGCGATCCTTGATATAGAACCACTTGGTCCTCCACCCTTGGACAGATGCGGCCATGGAAAATTCAAGGTATTGCGCTTCAGGGCGCACAGAAATGACGGCTCCGCCCAGTTCAGGTTTCCTAGCCAAAGCAACGTTGGGGCGGAGCCGAAAGATTGACCTCCAAAGAAGGAAGTGGGGCTCAATGCCCAAGAAGGACTCGCAAAGAGTCACGAAACAAGCAATGTGGAGAAGGGAATTTGGTGTGAGCTGATGGAGCTGCACACCGTAGACAAATAGCAGCCCACGGAGAAACTCGTGGGCAGGAAGGGACAAACCGCGGAAGAGGAAAGCAAGGAACATTACCCGGTAACCGCTCGGGGGCTTCGGGATCCGTTCGGTACTGGGAAATTTAATGGAATCTTCGGCAGCGATGAGGCCGTCCGCCGTGGCCTTCTCCACCTCCTTCTTGGTGATGGTGGAGCGAACCCAGTTGGTGGCAGAAGACTTGGCCATGGCGCTCTTGGTGGCCAGATGTTTCACGCGCATCCAGCACAAAAGTGCGCTTGGGGGCTCCGCAAGAGAGGAAGAGGCAGAGGAGATCAGCAATGGAGGCGGCGGAGGCAACGAGCTGGTGAACAGTACGATTCTCCACTATGCCATTTATATATCTTCTGGGAGAAAGATCGTGGGCTGAGACGTGGCGCAAAGATCGGAAACGTCAGCCCACCAACGGTCAAAAATCGTGCAACCCACTAAACGGTCACAAAATCGTGGAAGTTACAGTGTTACCCATACAACGGTTCGCACTGAGGAAGAATTACGTCTTCGTTGACGTCATAAGATATATATGCAAAGGAAACAGGATGGCACCGACAAATGCTGAATTTATAAAAAGGATCATCTATGAAGGATTTTTGATTATAGCCTTGGAGGCTGCTACTTTCAAAAAAAAAGTCGAATGGAACTCTTCATTGAAGTAGTGGACTAGTACTCGACGACAAGGTGTTCTTGAAAGTATCTCAAGTTGAAGAACCTCGAAGTTGAAGTGTTTCGAGTTGAAGTATGACGAGCTACATTATCTCTTGAGCCTATACTTGAAAAACCCTTCTTCGACTATAGCCTCGGGGGCTGCTCCCATCGGGAGCGCTGAGCGCGCACCCGACGATATTCATTGGTAAAGCATTGGAGATTGGAGAAGTGTTACTCCCATCGGGAGCGAGTTTTATGGTTGTAGAAACCCGAATATTTTCAGTCAAAATTTGGCTGCGACATAAGATTCTCGAGTTGCGTTATCGCAACGAAACTCGAATGCCGTGACTTGTCACGAAGGTAAGACCCCGGGATCCGTCCTGTGTGGCCTGGTATACGCACATGGATGCGCTCTGCTGGTATGTATCCGTGTCTACGACGCGAAGAAAATCCTGGTGGACGCACCGGGTACCCTGAGAACCACTGGGATTCATTCTTTATAAGTCCTAAATGCGGCAAAAGAATGGATTTGACCGGTATCCCGAATTCAAGTCCAAGGGGATTGAATTTGAAGTAGGTGGCAAGTATCTGTTCCGGCAGTTAACTGACCTCTTGATCCGTCAGAGTTGTCAGGCTTGTTCATCAAAACCCCTTGCGAAAGAATATCATGAAAATAAGTCAAAAAGACTAAGTCGAAGATTTGAAGACAAGAAGAAGTTGAAGAACTGATCAAGTTGAAGATTTGAAGATTAGAGATTCAACCTGAATCTACAATTCTGGTAGAATCTCAGGGGCTACTGATAAGGGTATAGTTAATAGAGCCCGTTAGTTGAGCACCCCTGAGGCCCGTTGAGCTAGGCCCAATTGTAATGATAGTCGAATACGAGTTATTACCGTATGTCGATATTGTAATCTGTATCGTACCCTACCCGATCCTCGAGACCTGGCCACCTATATATAGGGGCCAGGAGGGGATGGTGTAGGGCAGATTGAAAGCAAGCCAGGTTAAATACCCAAGTTTACTTTCGATACACACCTATTTCGACTAACTTTACCTTCGAGTTCATCCGACGCCCTATCTCCCCGATCCTAAGTCCTTCATCTAGGACATTTGTCGAGTTAACCCCTCGTCAGTGAGTAAGGAAAAAGAAAACGTAGTTCGAGAAACACGAAAGTCGACAACAAGAAGCCAAGAAGTAAGCAGATATATACCTCAGGAAGAGGGTGCACGGAGTCGAAGAAATCAGCAGTCAAATCAGCAACTGCATGTTCTTTGGTGAGCTTGGTGAGATTCCTGACTCGCTTGTCGACATCTTCTTTCGATATCAGATCTTCAGAGATGCGGGTAGGATCTTCCAAGCCGGAGTAACTCCAAAGTTTGGTAAGGCGTTGTTGTAGGGGTTGAACTCGACGTTGAATGAAAAATGCCATGAGTTGAATACCCGATAAAGCGCCTCCTTGACCTCCTTTTAAAGCTTTGATGCGAGAAAGAAGAGGAAGAATTTGTTCGACTTCCGCATCTGAGGGGAGCGTATCCCACGAAGCTAATTTCTTTACCTCCTGGGAAGCATCAAAAGGAGGTAGGCCGTATTCATCTTCAGGAGAGGATTTGCGGTCCTTGATATAGAACCACTTGGTCCTCCACCCTTGGACAGATGCGGCCATAGAAAATTCAAGGTATTGTGCTTCAGGGCGCACAGAAACGACGGCCCCACCCAGTTCGGGTTTTCTAGCCAATGCAACATTGGGGCGGAGACGAAAAATTGACTTCCAGAGAAGAAAGTGGGGCTCAATGCCCAGGAACGACTCGCAAAGAGTCACGAAGCAAGCAATGTGCAGAATAGAATTTGGTGTGAGCTGGTGAAGCTGCACACCATAAACAAAGAGGAGCCCACGGAGAAACTCGTGGGCAGGAAGAGAGAGGCCGCGGAGGAGGAAAGCAAGGAATATTACCCGATAACCGCTCGGGGGCTCCGGGATCCGCTCAGTGCTTGGAAATTTGATGGAATCCTGGGCGGCGATGAGGCCGTCCGCCCTGGCTTTCTCCACCTCCTTCTTCGTGATGGTGGAGCGCACCCAGTTGGTGGAGGAAGAGGTCTTGGCCATGGTGTTCTTGGTGGCCAGGTGTTTCACGCGCATCTAAAACGCAGAGCGCTTGGGGACTATGCGCGAGAGACGGAGGAAGAGGAGATCAGCAATGGAGGCGGCGGAGAGAAAGAGCTGGTAAACAGTAAGATTCCCCACGATACCCCTTATATATCTTCTGGGAGAAGGATCGTGGGCTGAGACGTGGCGCAAAGATAGCAAACGGTAAGCCCACTAACGGTCGAAAGTTAAGAAATTTACAGTACTGCCCATGCAACGGTTCGCAATGGTACAGAGTGACGTACTCATTGATGCAATAAAGAAGATAATATAAGAAAGAGGAAAAGATGGCGCCGACAAGTGCACAATAGGTGCACAAGACTGTATACGAAGGAGTTTCGATTATAGCCATGGGGGCTACTCTTTTCAAGAATGGTGAATACAACTTCTCTCTGAAGTGGTGGATTAGTATTCGACGACAAGATGTTCTTAAAAGTATCTCGAAGTTGAAGTATCTCGAGTTGAAGTATGATGGACTACGCTATATTTTGAGCCTATACTCGAAAAAAGTGTTTTTCGACTATAGCCTCGGGGGCTACTCCCATCGGGAGCGCTGAGCGCGCACCCGACGATATTTCTTGGTAAAGCATCAGAATTGGAGAAGTGCAGGAGTGTTACTCCCATCGGGAGCGAGTTTTATGGTTGAAAGAAACCCGAATATTTTCAGTCAAAATTTGACTGCGATATGAGATTCTCGAGTTGCGTTATCGCAACGCAACTCGAATGCCGTGACTTGTCACGAAGGTAAGACCCCGGGATCCGTCCTGTGTGGCCTGGTATACGCACATGGATGCGCTCTGCTGGTATGTATCCGTGTCTACGACGCGAAGAAAATCCTGGTGGACGCACTGGGTACCCTGAGAATCACTGGGATTCATTCTTTGTAAGTCCTAAATGCGGCAAAAGAGTGGGTTTGACCGGTATCCCGAATTCAAGTCCAAGGGGATTGAATTTGAAGTAGGTGACAAGTATCTGTTCCGGCAGTTAACTGACCTCTTGATCCGTCAGAGTTGTCAGGCTTGTTCATCAAAACCCCTTGCGAAAGAATATTATGAAAATAAGTCGAAAGACCAAGTCGAAGATTTGAAGATAAGAAGAAGTTGAAGAGTTGATCAAGTCGAAGATTTAAAGATTAGAGATTCAACCCGAATCTGCAATTCTGGTAGAATCTCAGGGGCTACTGACAAGGGTATAGTTAATAGAGCCCGTTAGTTGAGTACCCCTGAGGCCCGTGAAGCTAGGCCCAATTGTAATGATAGTCGAATACGAGTTCCTACCGTATGTCGATATTGTAATTTGTATCAGACCCTACCCGATCCTCGAGACCTGGCCACCTATATAAAGGGGCCAGGAGGGGACGGTGTAGGGCAGATTGAAAGCAAGCCAGGTTTAACACCCAAGTTTACTTTCGACACATACCTATTTCGACTAACTTTACCTTCGAGTTCATCCGACGCCCTATCTCCCCGATCTTAAGTCCTTCATCTAGGATATTTGTCGAGTTAACCCCTCGTCACCAGCTGAGATGGGTGTTGTCTATTTCTCAGGATATCATATGTTATCTTTTTGGTCCGTACATGTCTCAACCGACTACGATTTTCTGAGCACTCGATCTATATATTCAGAATATATGTAGCCAGCTTCAGCTTAAGAATATATGTAGACAGGTTTTCCGGTAGTGATGGTTGCCCGTTTCACCGCGCGCCTCCCTTGCCGGAGCAAAAGAAAAGGACGATGGAGGAGGGTCCAGTGAGAAACTATCTCTTATGAAGCCCAAAAACATCGGACGCGGCTCCTCTGACGTTCGTCACCTGATGTGCGGGTGGTTGATATGCAGGACCTACGTCTAGAGGGCTCACATATCAGGGATACAACATCAGCGTGATCTACGTCAGGGACCCAGTCCCAAAAACGTCTAACTCACAAAAAGCGAACAGCAAAACGTGTTTCTCTACACGCTTTATTCATTTGGCCGAACCAAGAACGGGTACGGTAGAATTAAGGTGTACTATGTAGCTGGTGTGCTGGTGCCGATCTTTCCTGCGATCCAGGGCAGAGATGAATTCTTCCGCGCAGTCACTGACTTGGAAGTAATCAAATGTCAATCCAAACGTGACTAATATATCTGCAAAGTCACGAAATGACATTAAGGTGCGGCCTATTCGAAGACAAAAGCGCGCGGAAATTTGATCGTACACTGAATTTATTGACACTGCTCATGATTTCATATGATCGAGAGGAAATGCACGATACTTCCTCCATTTCATAGAACTTGTCGCTAAGACTGGTCATAGTGGGTAGTTTTATATAGTAATATTTCACATATAATAATTTTGTATGATACTATATCTATAACGGTTTTGCTATTTCTCACTAGACTGAGAACTAACTTAGGGCTCAGTAGAATCCTAGATCATTAGATTTGTATCGTAATTCGTGCAGTTGAGTTGTAGCTGAGATTTTTTCAGTTACAAGTGATGTTGCAATTAGGAACCATATACCCGAACCGCTAGATTGCTTCGTGATTCGTACTAATAGTGAGGTGCAACATGAGTTACAACTGCGATGTAATAACATCATTCTACTGAGCAATAAGCTAATGCTCAGTAGACTGAGTCCTAGACACACCCTATCTATAATACATGGCATCATATATCCATTATATTTAGTTATTTGTAGTATCTCAATGCAAAACGATTTACAAGTTTTTCTTCATATTAATTTTTTTTTATAATGTGCGCTATGATACATTATCTAGCTATGTTACTCTAATCTTTTTGGTTTTATTAATTAGCTAACACAGCAGCATTTTGTGAGTCTTATTTACATGATATTAGCTATGATACTAACACTATGATAGACTAATATAGATATATCTAGTGTTGGGAAAACTGGGCACACCGGTTAACCCCTTAATTTAGAGATTAGCACAATATTAGCGTTGACTGAAAATATGCAGCGGAACCAAAGTAAACTTCAGCCACTTGTGCTCTAACTCAATGATCTTTGCTCGTGCCGGAAGGAAACATATGCATCAACATATATGGAGGAAATAGGAGCAGCCCTTGGCTCTCTTCTGACCCAAGACAGTCTCTCCCCTTAGGAGAGAAGCTCTCTCCTCACCTAAGACAATCTCTGTCCTAGGGAGAGAGGTCTCACAACAGCTGCAGCAGTAGTAAATCAACACATAGAGGACACCAATCCTTTTTACGTGGAAAACCTCTCAACTTGAGAGGAAAACCACGGGCCGAAGCCACCCAAATCTTCTTCCACTATTATCAAATGGGGATGCAACAAGTTCTTCTCTAGAGAGCACTAGAGGATCTCAAGCATCAAGATACACACGAATCTGTGGCTGCTTCTACAAGATTTGAGGCACAAGAGCTAGAGAGTGGAGAAATCTCACCAAGCTTGGTGGAACAACAGCTTGAAGGAGACAAGGTAGCAGATCTGATGTCTTCACAACCTTGTGGGCAAGGCCCGGCGCTTGATTCAGCTTCTTCCTTCAACTTCTCCTCTTTCTCTTCTTTCTTGGTTTTCTTCTCTAATGGAGGCTATCCTGATTTTCGTCCTTGCCACTATGGTGGCTGGAAAGGAGGCTTATCATCCCTTTTCCCCTCATGTGCAATGTCCAAAATGACCCTTGGTCATAACCCTAAAGGTTGGTGGGCTCTTGCACCTGTTTGGGCCGCCTGAAAAAGGCTTCATTAGGCTATCTCCTCACAGCCCACATGAGGAGGATACCCAACATTATCCCTCATCTGACTCATGTGGGGGGCATCGCCATGCCCGCTGCCTTGTAACACACAAGCAACTTCTCCTTTGGCAATATCTTGGTCATCATATCCGACCCATTCTTATCGGTATGGATCTTCTTAAGTTGCACCAACTTGGAACTCACCACTTGTCGAATCCAATGATACCTCACCTTAATGTGCTTGGTTCGAGCGTGGAAACTTGGATTCTTGGAAAGATAGATAGCACTCTGGCTATCACAATATAGAGTATACTTCTCTTGCTTCATGTTGAGCTCTTGCAAGAAGTTCTTCATCCAGAGTACTTCCTTGCATGCATCAACCGCTGCTATGTACTCAGCATCTGTGGTTGACAATGAAACGCATTTCTGCAACCTTGATTGCCATGACACTGCTCCCCCTGCATAAGTCATCATGTATCCGGAGGTAGACTTTCTAGAATCTGCACAACCAGCATAATCTGCATCTGTGTAGCCTTGCAACACAGGATCACCGCTTCCAAAGCGTAAGCATGATCTAGAAGTACCTTTGAGATACCTGAGAATCCACTTCACTGCATTCCAGTGAGCTTCTCCTGGATTTGTCATGAACCGGCTAACAACTCCAACTGCATAGGCAATATCAGGCCTAGTGCATACCATGGCATACATCAAACTGCCCATGGCAGATTGGTATGGTACTTTGCTCATTGCTTCTTTCTCTACCTTGCTGCTAGGACATTGTTCTTTACTCAGTTTGTGATGGCCTACAAGTGGAGAGGCAACAGAATTTGCGCCTTGCATATTGAACCTTTCAAGTACCTTCTCAATGTATCTTTCCTGTGAGAGCCAAAGCAACTTCTTTGATCAATCACGAGAAATCTTCATGCCAAGTATTTGTTTAGCTGGTCCTAAATCCTTCATGGCAAATGATTTACTCAATGCCTTCTTGAGGAGAGCAATCCTCTTTGTGCCATTTTCAACAATCAGCATGTCATCAACATATAGCAAGAGAATAACGAAGTCACCCTCGGCGTACCTCTTCGTAAACACACAATGATCAGGTTGTGCTTTACGGTAATCAAGCTTGGTCATGAATGACTCAAACTTCTTGTACCACTGCCGAGGAGCTTGCTTCAAGCCATACAAGCTCTTCTTCAATCTGCACACTTAGTGCTCCTTGCCTTCAACAATGAATCCTTCCGGCTGCTCCATGTATATCTCCTCCTCTAGGTCACCGTGTAGAAACACTGTCTTCACATCAAGTTGTTCAATTTCCAAGTCCATGGTGGCAGCAATGCCAAGCACAACTCGGATCGAAGACATCTTGACCATCGGAGAGAATATCTCATCGAAGTCTACGCCCTTTTTCTGACTGAAACCTTTCACAACCAATCTAGCCTTGTACCTTGGATGTGAGCTATGTTCTTCAGTCTTCACTCTGTACACCCACGTGTTCTTGAGTGCTTTCTTGCCCTTTGGCAAAGACACCAAATCAAAGGTGTTATTCTCATACAGTGATTTGATCTCATCCTGCATGGCTTCTGACCATTCATTCTTGTGCTCATCAGACACTGCTTCCTCATAGCATGAGGGCTCACCTGCATCAGTCATCAACACATATCGATGTGGAGGATATTTGGTGGAAGGAACTGGATCTCTCCCACTTCTTCTCGGCTGTTGCACTGGTGGTGTAGGTGGATCATCTTCACCTTCTTCATCATCATCACTTGATGGCTGGCCATGTCCCTGACTTGTACTGCCTTGTTCAGTTGCATCATCACTATCTTCAGCATCTTCATCATCTCCCCCATGATCATCATGCATGAGAGGAGGATTAACTGGATCCAAGTCAACCTGAGGTGTGGTGGTCTCCAGCTTCTCCGATTTCCCAATATCTCGTATTGTTTCATCTTCAATGAAAACCACATCTCGGCTTCTCATGGTCTTCTTCTTGATTGGATCCCACAATCTGTATCCAAATTCATCACTTGGACTGCTGAGATAGATGCACTGCTTTGTCTTGCTATCAAGCTTGGATCTCTCATCCCTCGGGATGTACACAAATGCCTTGCAACCAAAGACCTTCAATTGCTTGTATGACACATCTTTACCTGACCAAACTCTCTGAGGAATATCACCTGCAAGAGGAACTGAAGGGGACAGGTTTACTACACACATAGCATGATTCAATACTTCAGCCCAAAAAGAATTAGGTAACTTTGCATGAGAGAGCATAGCTGTGACCCTCTCGGTGAGTGTCCTGTTCATTCTCTCAGCAAGGCCATTGAGCTGGGGTGTCTTTGGTGGAGTCTTCTCAAGTCTGATACCAAACTTTCTGCAATACCTCTCAAAAGGACCTCGGTATTCACCACCATTGTCTGATCTTACACACTTCAATTTCCTGCCAGTTTCTCTTTCAACCTTGGCATGGAATTCCTTGAAGACGTCGAGCACCTGCCACTTGTTTCTCAACACATAGAGAAATATCTTTCTTGAGTGGTCATCAATGAATGTCACAAAGTATAATGCTCCACCGAGAGATTTTTCGGTCATGGAGCAAACATTAGTATGCACTATGTCAAGAACATTCTCTGCACGATGCGGCGGGCGTGTACGAAATGCAACCCTATGTTGTTTGCCAGCAAAACAATGTTCACAGGGTTTCAAGGTTATACCTTTCAACTCAGGGAGGAACTCCATTCGAGCAAGAGCTTGCATGCCCTTCTCACTCATATGCCCAAGCCTCTTGTGCCATAATTCTGCCGTAGTTTTATTCTCGGCGACGGTCAGCACATCATTGCATAGCTTGGTTTTAGTCACATAGAGACAGCCTTGCTTGCTTCCTCGAGCCACAATCAAAGAGCCTTTGGTGAGTTTCCATTTTGCATCACCGAAATAACTTCCATGGCGAATGTCATCAAGCTTGCCAACTGACAACAAATTCAGCCGTATATCGGGTACATGCCTCACATCATCGAGCACCAACCTGCAGCCTGTTTTTGTCTCAATGCATATAGTGCCCTTGCCAACAATAGCTGACGAACCACTATTTCCCATCCTCACCTGGCCGGTAACACCGCTGGTATAGGAAGTGAAATACTCCTTGTGTGATGTAATGTGGAAGGACGCACCTGAATCCACAACCCAACTCATGGCATCATCACGAACAGCACTATAGCATTCTTCATCTTCAATGATAAGGTAATCTTCATCTTGTTCACATTCTGCAGTCATGGCGGCACCATTCTCGCCTTTTTGCTCATTCTTGTTAGCAACTTTACCCTCTGCAAGATCTCTCTTGTATATCCTGCAATCGACCTTCTTGTGATTTGGCTTGCCACAATAAAAGCAAGTGATTTCTTGTCTCTTTCTTGACTTTGATCTCCCCCTGGATTTCTGGTCTTTACTTTGCTGAAATCTTGCTTGGCCACGTCCACGGTATTCTTTCTTGCCGTGGGATTCAGCCACATAAGCATCAGATGAGGAGGCATCGTCTTTTTCCTTCTTTCTGGCTTCTTCATTCAGCATGCTATTCTTCACCATCTCCAACGTCAGCTTCCCATCCGGAGCTGAATTGCTAACTGACATAACAAGCGTATTCCAACTATCAGGCATGGAACTCAGCAGCAACAATGCTTGCACCTCATCCTCGAAGTTGATCTTCATGGCTGAAAGTTGATTTATATGACATTGGAAGACATTCAAGTGTTCAATCACACTGCTACCATCCCGATACTCAAGCTTTGCTAGCCTTTTGATCACCGAGGCCTTGTTCATAGCTGTCTTCCTCTCATACATTGACTCCAACTTCTGCCACATCTCATATGCATTTGTGTCATTTGCAACATGGTGGAAAATATTGTGGTTGATATACAATCGAATCATACCTACTGCCTTTCGGTTCAGCACTCTCCATTCTTCTTCCGTGACACCGGTCGGTATCTTCTCTTTCACAATTGGCGCATACAAATCCTTACAATAAAGGATGTCTTCCATCATGGGCTTCCATAATGAGTAATTGGAAGAATCAAGTTTTATCATGCCACTCGTAGTGACGCCGTCTTCTAAAGCCATTGCGAGCAGCAAGCAACCTCTGAGCAGACTTTGAGCAACCTGTGCTCTGATACCACTCTGTTGGGAAAACTGGGCACACCAGTTAACCCCTTAATTTATAGATTAGCACAATATTAGCGTTGACTGAAAATACGCAGCGGAATCAAAGTAAACTTCAGCCACTTGTGCTCTAACTCAAGGATCTTTGCTCGTGCCGGAAGGAAACATATGCATCAACATATATGGAGGAAATAGGAGCAGCTCTTGGCTCTCTCCTGACCCAAGACAGTCTCTCCCCTTAGGAGAGAAGCTCTCTCCTCACCTAAGACAATCTCTGTCCTAGGGAGAGAGGTCTCACAACAGCTGCAGAAGTAGTAAATCAACACACAGAGGACACCAATTCTTTTTATGCAGAAAACCTCTCAACTTGAGAGAAAAAACCACGGGCCGAAGCCACCCAAATCTTCTTCCACTATTATCAAATGGGGATACAACAAGTTCTTCTCTTGAGAGCACTAGAGGATCTCAAGCACCAAGATACACACGAATCTGTGGCTGCTTCTACAAGATTTGGGGCACAAGAGCTAGAGAGTGGAGCAATCTCACCAAGCTTGGTGGAACAACAGCTTAAATGAGACAAGGTAGCAGATCTGATGTCTTCACAACCTTGTGGGCAAGGCCCGGCGCTTGATTCAGCTTCTTCCTTCAACTTCTCCTCTTTCTCTTCTCTCTTGGTTTTCTTCTCCAATGGAGGCTATCCTGATTTTCGTCCTTGCCACTATGGTGGCTGGAAATGAGGCTTATCATCCCCTTTCCCCTCATGTGCAATGTCCAAAATAACCCTTGGTCATAACCCTAAAGGTTGGTGGGCTCTTGCACCTGTTTGGGCCGCCTGAAAAAGGCTTCATTAGATCATCTCCTCACAGCCCACATGAGAAGGATACCCAACATCTAGATATATATTTTAGTGTTAAAATATATCTATACTTATGGTATGTTTTATGGAACGGGGAAAGTAATTAGATGAAGCATGCAAGCAGCTGCGTAGGTGGACGTGCGAACAATTCTTCTTCCCTTCTCAGCAGGGCAAAATTCAATTTCGCGAGGAACGGGTAGTACCTACGCTCCTAGAGTAGCTAGGGAACATGGCAACAGGCAACACCGTCATGCATTCACCTGACCGGCCGGTCGAGCAGGGGCCGCCGTGTGACAAAACAAATTTCTACGAGGAAACATTACGCTCAGGTCCCTGTCGCCATGACAGCGAGAGCTAGCCCAGAACGACATATAAATGAACCTACGAATGCGCAAGAAAAGCACACCACGAAAAGCGCATGCTACTACTTCCTCTGTTCCTCATCGAATTCCTTCATAGCCACTGAGCTAGCTAGCACCCCAAGATCGGACATGGAGGCGGTGGAGTCGGCGGTGGTGAGCTGCGAGTGCTGCGGGCTGGAGGAGGAGTGCACGGGCGAGTACATCGGCGGCGTCAGGGACTACTTCGCTGGGCGGTGGCTCTGCGGGCTCTGCTGCGAGTCCGTCAAGTACGAGGCCGGCCGCGGCAAGCGAACGCCGGGAGCGGCGCCGACGTCGGGCGTGGAGGAGGCCGTGCGCGCGCACATGGCGTTCTGCCGCATGCTCAGGCGCGGAGGCCCCGCGGAGCGCGTCGCCGAGGGCATGTGCCAGATGCTCAGGCGCACCGCGTCGGGGAAGCCCCGGGCCGCCCTGACACCGTCGTCGTCTCGGCGGACGGCGGCAGCTGCGGCGCCTGTGGTGGCGGGGCAGCACGGCGCGTCGGCGCCGCTGTCCATTGGTCTGTAGTCGATCCATCCGCCGTCCATGATCGAGGACGAAGCACAGTACAGACCGGGCTGGTCGATCGAGTCGATATGGTCTGTAGCTGAGAATATCGTCGTACGTCTTCGATGGTCGCCACGGCACACGCACAGTAGCTAGTTTAAGAGTAAGATTGTTGCTTTGTTCAAGCGGATGCTATGCACACAATTAGTGTCTACTTCTGAGATCTTGGGTGTCGGTCTGTTCTATGCATACCTTCAGTATATAAGATTTGATCAATCCAGTGGGATTTAATTTAATTACGGTGCGTGGTGTATATATGCATATGGCCTTAAAATTCAGAATTGCCACCTGATGATTTCGATCAAGAAACCAATAGGCTCGTGCCCATGCGATGTTCTTGGACTCGATCGTTTGGTTGATTTTGCTCTCATGCTTGTTCTTCAGAATATTTTTAGACGGATCTTCCGTGAGCACACATCTGACGAGGCCATGGGCGGCCCATCGACTTCGTCATCTATTTTCTCTGGTACTGCTATCCTCACTCTCAGCACACGTGCAGAAACATGAGAGGGCGATACTGGAGAGTGTGTCTACAGTAAGTTTGTCTGAGATTTTCGCCAGAGCAAGAAGACAAAAGGTGCTGCATACATCTGAGCAAGAAGACAAATGGTACTATAGAAGTTTTCTTTGCGTCATGGAGAAAGTGCACACGCGCTAGCCTTTCGTCGGCTCTACCAAACCAACGCAACACCCAAGATGGTCGTCGATTTTTAGATGATTCAAATCATGACCACGATTCTTGTTATTTTAGGCAAAAGAAGTCAATTAAGTCGAGAACAATATGCTTTCTTCAGAGCAAAGCAAGCACCACTCCACTGAATCATGCATGATCAACCGGTCAAAAGGAGGAGCTCGGCTATAGCTCCTTGCATCACAGACAACGACACTTGAGAGTCTCGTACAGCTACACTTCAATTAGAAAATTGCAGAAAATATATATTCGAGTTCGACCATGGACACTTGGAAACAACCCATATGTGAAGGAGAAAGAGGGAAAAGGCAAGGTAAAGAAAATGGCGCCGACACGTTCTGGCCGGTGTCGCTCGCTCGCTCACTTCTGAAGGGAGCAGACGGTGTACAGAGCGCCGGGAGCACAAGGCGTTCAGTTCTGCTGGCCTGTAGCGTCACGTTTTTTTTTTTTTGTCCGCTCAGGTATCCCGATCCAACGCGACGCGATGCGACTCGTGGGTTCTGTGGTAATCGTGGTAGAAACAAATGTTGTGAGGCTGTGAGTGACTACGAGTCTTGGACTCCATGTCCGCCACCGGTTCCCGTCGCCCGGCGGTGAGATATGAAGGATGGGATAATCGTTTTCCTGATTCTAATTGGAACTTCAGGTCTTGTCCCTTCCTTTCTCATATCAGTCCTTGAGGTCTAGAGCCGGTTTTCGTCTCGCTCTAGTGCTTGTAGTTCTCGAGCATGACTCACGTGTTTCCTTTGCGCAACCACAAATCATCTACTCCGTACAAGATAAGCTTATTGTTTGATTGGTGACGAACTAGTTCGCCACGGATTTATTTATGCACATGAAGAAATGCGGCAAACTCCACGTATACATCGTGATTAATTTGGATAGGAGGACCCTTCTGGTTATTCGGTTGATCATCAATAGCTAGCACAACACTCCCACTCTCAATTATCATGTTATGCATTATTACACAAGCATTCATGACTTTCCACATTTGTGCTATATCGACTAGGTAAGAGCAGACAATAACAGAACTAGATTGAAGCATATCAAATGCTTGCCCAATATCCTTTCTACAGGCAAAATGAGACCGACCCCATATTTTGGTGCAGTTCTTCAACAACAAGTAGTTGTCGTACTCCCTCACGCTAAATAAATTCTTGTTCATCCTAAAGCGCCGCCGAAAATCCTTTGTGGTATATGTTGACCCCTTAGAAAAATGGGATTTCTATTTTCGTGCCCTCAGGTCGTTAGTTGTACTCAGTTTTCCCCAGCCGCTTAGTTTTTCCTCAGTTTTCCCCTCGCTCTAGTTTGAAACCCCTCGCAGACGCTGGGACGGGAGGGTTGCGGTCTGGTCAGAGGCCTTGACCGTTACCGGTGACGGCTAGGGAGCCGCGGTGGTTGTGGATTGACCGATGCTTTTGAATGGTGCTGACGGGTAGGGTCAGGAGACATGTCAGAGCAGCCATCCATCTATCGCTGACGTGTGGGCTATTTTATTTCCTGATTGTATACGCGGTGCTGCCAATGACAAATGGGGCCGCTCTATAGGGCTGCCGCAGCCAATGACCAGTGGGGTCGTGTATTTTTCAGGAAAAGACATATATTGCCGCTCTGTGGGGCTGCCGCAGCCAATGACCAGTGGGGTCGTCTATTTATTTAGAGAAAATCATATATTGCCGCTCTGTGGGGGCCTCCGCAGCCAATGACCGCTGGGGTCGTCTATTTATTTAGAGAAAATCATATAGAGCCGCTCTGTGGGGCCGCCTCAGCCAATGACCGCTGGGGTCGCCCTTAGTGAAAAGGCATATATCCCTGCTTTTAGTTAGAGAGAAGCAACAAGTTCGGTAATTAATTTTTCTTAAGCTAGACCCAGCAGGTGACTATTTTCGCAGCTTAATCTAAAGTGAATCTTGTGCTAAACATGGCTGGAACCTAGTGTTGTGCATCTCATTAGTCATCGGAGAACCGCTGGCAGCTCGTCCCCCACCCTCGGACGGAGCAGCCATCGCCGGCGCCTCGTCACGCCGCCGGCTCTGTTCCCCGGCGGCGTCGGACGGACTGCGGCACTGCACGTCAACCACGGCTCCAGCACTTGTTTCGTCCGCACGCATTGTACCCACCGCAGGAAAGTCCGCTGCAAGCAGATCCGCCGCCCACGACGACCGGGATTTGCTCCGCCGCAAGCAGATCCGCCGCCCACGACGACCTCCGCTTCCGCCTCCCCCGGCCCCTAATCGATTCGGTTCCCGTAATTTATTTGGAGTTTGCAGGTGCGAAATAGTCCTCAATGTCTGGTCGTAGCGGGTACACCGGCGAGGGTGGGGATTCGATCATGTCGTGGCCACGTTCTACTTCTCCTACCTCGTCGGAAGTGCAGGTATCTAGCTTCTGCTCTCTGTACTACCGTTGAATTTGAAGTGCCGCCATGGCCTGTTGGACTGATTTCAGTTGTTCTTTTTTCCATTATTGTTACAGTTCGCCAGGCAAGCCGATGATCCATGGTACATTGCATATCAAGATGAATCAACCCAGTGGTGTAGCCAGAGGATGGATTTGGAGGAGAAGGTGGCCAATTTAGATGATGAATTGGCCCGTAAAAACCTGATGATATTCGAGCTGAAGCGTACTGTGGAGGAAGAAAAGAAGAATTCAGAGCTTATTCGCAAGGAGAAGTTGATACTTGAGACAGATCTTGCCGTATTTGATCAAGTGGTAGAAAATCTAGAACATGAACTTCAAGTGATGGGAGAGGCGAAAAGTAGATTCATCTGGGCAGTTTTATTAGGTGTCATCCCTGTCCTAGCAGTTATGTGGTTGTGGTAGATGATTTAGATAGTATAGAATTGTTACTCAGTAGATGGCTCTATCCACTGTATTTTGGTGTGGCTCTAACCACTGTATTTTGTCGTACAATTTCCTAGTTGTGCTAAGTAATGCGCGCGATAATTTTCATGCATGAACTCTTATAAAAGTGAATGGATCCCAAAAGTGAAAGCATGTACCAGCCTCTCGGATCAAATACATATCAATCTTCCCAATCAAGTTGGGATATAATTCAAATCATACATTCGGATGTACAGGGACACATCGAGAAAGTGGAGAAGCTTTTTTTGACACGGAGGTAGTAGTTCGAACAATTTTATCCCAAATTGAAATTGAAAAATACAAATTTATCATAATTTATCCCAATTTGCGGCGTCGAACACGGCCGCGCACCGATGGGCTAGAAGGGCCTGGACGACGGGCGGCTGAGGGGGATGGATCTGCGCCATCCGCAAACTCGGACATGGAGGAGGGCTGGATCTGCGCCGTCCCAGCGATGTTGTGGATGATGGCTTCAAGACGATCGGCAGGGTCCGACATTGAAGGCTGGATCAGCGCCGTCGCAGCGATGTTGTGGGCGATGGCTTCAAGACGATCGGCAGGCTCCGACATTGAAGGCTGGATCTGCGCCGTCGCAGCGATGTTGTGGATGATGGCTTCAAGACGATCGGCAGGCTCCGACATTGAAGGCTGGATCTGCGCCGTCGCAGCGATGTTGTAGGCGATGGCTTCAATCGTCTTGGCATCGGTGAGCACTGTCGGCACGGCCACCGTCTTGGTGTTCTTCATCATCAACAGATCTGAGGCGATGGCTTCAAGACGATCGATGACCACTGTCGACACGGCCGCCGTCTTGGTGTCCATCAACAACAGATCTGAGGAGGGTAACGGAAGTGAGACATCGGCAGGCTCCGACATTGAAGGCTGGATCTGCGCCGTCGCAGCGATGTTGTAGGCGATGGCTTCAATCGTCTTGGCATCGGTGAGCACTGTCGGTTAGATCCACGCCGTCTTGGTGTCCATCAGCAACAGATCTGAGAAGATAAACGAAAGTGAGACAGAGAGAGACATTTCAACTATTTCTGAGGGTTAGATCCTCACCGGCACTCTTAGATCCACGCCGCCGCACAGTTAGATCCGCGCCGCCGCACGGTTAGATCCGCGCCGCCGCACGCACGCACGCACGCTGCAGATCCGCGCCGCCGCACGGTTAGATCCGCGCCGCCGCACGCACGCACGCATGCACGCTGCAGATCCGCGCCGCCGCACGGTTAGATCCGCGCCGCCGCACGCACGCACGCACGCTGCAGATCCGCGCCGCCGCACGGTTAGATCCGCGCCGCCGCACGCACGCACGCACGCTGCAGATCCGCGCCGCCGCACGGTTAGATCCGCGCCGCCGCACGCACGCACGCACGCTGCAGATCCGCGCCGCCGCGACCGCCAGAGTAAGAGAGGAAGATGCGACTGGAATATGCGACTGCCAGGGTTGGTAGGTATGTGCTCTGCAGATCCGCGCCGCCGCGACCGCCAGGGTTGACAGGCCGTCCGATCATAAATGATCCAACGGTGCAAGCGTGCGTTGAGCTATCAACCAACCAAGATTCGTGTGAAATACATCTCGACCAATCAGAGATCAGCCAGTGAGTACAAGGGAGGAAAACTGAGTAGAACTAAGAGGGGGAAAAGTGAGGAAATGTTTATCGGAAGGGCAAAACTGAGTAGGACTGAATAAAACAAGTGGACCCGGAGGGGGAAAACTGAGTAAAACTAAGTAAAACAGGGGCACCCAAATAATAAAGGGAGTAAGGGAAATTGAAGCTTTTGGCATAAAAATTGTTAGATTGTGTTATTTGAACAATTTAGTACATTTTGGGCGACGTGATATTGTTTGCAATTCAAAGATACACAAGTGTGACGAATTTGGACTCATTTGGACAAAGTTTGTAAGCATTGTGGGCATTTGGGAGGTGTGTTGAGTAGAAAGCCTTGCATCTTCATAGCTAGTAGCTCATGGACTAGGAAGTGGTTTTGGGAAAGGGAAACTTCATATCTCTATATTTCCTTTTCCATTATTATTTCTCTAGGTTGTAGGTAACATAACAAGACTCCATGGGAAGGTTCCACCATGTTTTGAATTATTATGAATTAAAATAAACCCAAAACTATATTTTTTGAGTTTAGTCACTAAGAGGGGGAAAAGTGAGGAAACCTCAAGCGATGAACTATAGCTAGTAGCTCATGGACTAGGATCTTATTCAAGCAAATAACACATATATTCCCTACATTATTGTGATTATTCAATACAAAGGGATCCCCAACACAAATTGTTCATACAAATTCAAATTAATTATTCAAAATAAAATCTTTCTCTTGCTCCTGGTGTGACTCGCTGGGTCCACCACCTTACTCCGGGTAACCCTACCAGGGATATTACCGGTGTCTACCTTCCTTTTGCCATCTTTCTTGTTCTTCTTCTTCTTCTCTTCGGGTTGTGCCAAGACCGAGACAACCATATCATACGAAGCTTGTGCTCTTTCTTCTAATACATTTTCTTCAAATGCTTCAAGCAGCTGTCGATCCATTGCTTCCAAGGCCTCTCGATCCATCTGTTCCCTCTGCTCTCGATCCATCGGTTCTAGCAGCTCTCGATCCATCTGTTCCCTCTGCTCTCGATCCATCGGTTCAAGCAGCTCTCGATCCATCTGTTCCCTCTGCTCTCGATCCATCAGTTCAAGCAGCTCTCGATCCATCGGTTCAATCTGCTCTGGATCCATCGGTTCAAGCAGCTCATGATCCATTGCTTCAATCTCCTCATGATCCATTGCTTCAATCTCCTCATGTTGAATTGCTTCTTCATTCTCCTCTGCATTTGCTGCTCCCGCCTGATCTTCCATTCCAAAAGCTGGGTCAACTGGATTTTTACAAAGCCTAGCAATGTGTCCAGGGATTCCACAACGTTTGCACTTACGTCGTCGAATCAGTGGACCACCCTCTGCACTAGCTCTGATCCTATTCTTCCTCGGCCTACCTGCCGGTCTAGTCAAAACTGGAGAGTACAGTTTGAAGCCTGGATCGACTTTCATCCATTGGTCTTTTCCCAACAAGGTAGGAACATTCATAGCATATGCAGCCCTAAATTTGGCAACAGAGAAATACTCTGACACATACTGATCAACTTCACCTTCTGCACCCGCTATAACACACATGAAAAACAATGCGTGTATGCAGGGTATCCCACGGATCTGCCATCGCCTACAATGGCATGTCCTATCAACCAAACTCACTGGATACCTCCACTGCCTGTTTTTACTGTCAGTGTAGGTTACCTCAGCCTCCATCCCTTTTCTGATGCATTTCATCTTCACTTGTTTTGCCCTGGCATGCAAAGACTTAATCAAAGATGGGAGCATGAGATGGCCAACATATTTTGTGGCTGCAATTCTTTGACGCAGATCGATTTTTATCATGATCATCTGCCTAATCTTATCAAATATTTGCCACAGCATAAGCCCTTTCAATGACTTGACCTTTGCATTGAAACTCTCCGCAAGGTTACTTGTTACATAGTCTACCTTGCAAATTTCATTGAATTGGCTTCTTGACCACACCCTACCATGATGTTCATCCAAGTACTCCTTCACCCCAGTTTTTTGTTTATACAACACTTCCAAATAAAACAGATGCTTCCTAATGCTGCATGTGTATGCAGCTGGCCATAGGTTGTCAGTATAAACTTTACCCTTGAATTTCTTTGTAAAATTCTGTACCAAGTGTCGCATACATTCCCTATGCTCCACTCCAGGGAATACAGCTTCTACTGCACTCTCCAAACCTTTGCAAGCGTCTGTGTGGATAGTAAGTCCTGGTGGATGACCTATAAGGTCGCGCAAATTCTGCAGAAACCAAGTCCAACTTTCCTCTGACTCAACCTCCAAAACTCCATAAGCAACAGGGAACATCCAGTTGTGTCCATCAATTGCAGTAGCAGCAACTAGCTGTCCTTTAAACCTGCCATGAAGAGCTGTTGCATCCACGGCCAAATAAGGCCTGCAACCGTCAAGAAAGCCTTTCCAGCAAGCCTTGAAACAAACAAAAGCCATTCTAAAACATTCCTTCTGCATCATCCTCCCGCTTTTCAATTTGTAGGGAACTGTATGCTTGTCTATCGCTACAACACTGCCTGGACTAGCCATCTCCACTTCAGCTTTGAAAGTGTAAAGCAACTGAAAGCTTTCATTCCATGGACCATTTATCCTGTCAAGAGCCATTTCCTTTGCATAGAACATCCTCATGTAAGGTATGTTTATAGTAAACTTTTCAGATATCAATTTTATGAGTGTTGTTGGACCAAGTGTTGGAGTTTCTCTCAGCCAATCTATGATTGCATCTGCCAACCACCTAGTCTTCGCTAGCTTTGATTTCTCCTCTGGCGCTCCCGCTCGAGGTGGACAAGTATGGCCGATCGAGTTCTTCTTTATCTGAAACATAATTATAAGTGATGTCAGTAACAGTTAACAAATTTTACACCGTGATCTAAAATACACAACTGGTTGGCGTAGTACCTGAACCACGATGCTTCTGAGCATTGTGGATGCATGCAGCCTCCACCTACACCTCTTGTATGGGCACTTAAATGTGAACCTACCTGGCTCACTTTTAATAACCTCATAATCATTCTTGGTGAGAATGCAATATGTAGTAATTGCATTACGGCAGTCCATCATCGTTTGAAATACGGTGCCTTCTGTAAGCTGAGGATCCTCCCTGTTCCACTCAATTGTTGGCAAGTCATCATCTTCGTAATCGGCTAAAACAAGGCTGTCATTGTTCTCATCCTTCTCTTCATCATCAGTGTCATCAAATCTGGCACCTTGTGCAATATCTTCCATGTATTGATCCTCCATTGCCTGCTTACTGCATCGATCTACCAATTCAGGAAACATCAACTCATCCTCATCATCTTGAGGAGACGGATCCTCAATCTCTGCATCGTCCTCCACATCGACCGCAGGAACAATCTGGCTACCACTAGCACTGGGGACATATGGTGCTGCTGTGGACCTACAAGGAGCGGGGCGGCGCACACGATTAGCAGAGGCAGCAACACTAGAGAGACATGATGCCCGACCACCTGATGATGCCCCAACACCAGATGATGCCTGGACCCTGTCCACATGGATTTGAATTTTACCGACACGGCAAGAATCATTTAAAGCAAAAAGAATTCCCAGATCGTCGTCGGAAATTAGTGGAACAAATCTTCCCTCCGTGCTGTTGAAATATTGGAAATCAACTGAATCGCCAGTGCCCCAGGGGTACAGAGCGTAGATGTTATCTTTTAAATCCCTCAACGAGATGGTAGTTGCAACCACCGCTGGGATGTAAAATCCAGTCACATTGCATTTAGAATCACGCAAAAAGCTAGTATCCAGCCTAACCACCAGCCGAAAAGCCAGCGCTGGATCAATCCTATTCGAAAAGCAACGCAGTTAGTTGAGCAACAACGATTCGCGCTCAAAAACTACGTACTCTTAATTCACATAGGCAGACGATGCTTACCCAGATGGAATCCATGCGTTAGATCCCTCCGATTCCCAATCTTCTCCGCTGTTGAGGGGCATAATCGGCACATTAGACGGATGTACAAACTCTACCGCCATAGGGGTAGATCTAGATCTAGTGGAGGCGGAGCCCTCTCCGCCTCCCGGGGGTGGTGGTGGGGGCGGGGCCGGCTCGGTGGCGGACGACGCCATAAGGTAGGAGGGCAGGACGGCGTGGCGGCGGAGGGGCGGTGTGTGAGCTCTTCCAGTCTCGGGCGGAGGGGAAAGCTTTGGGTGAGTGACAAACCGCCAGTCCGACGTGTCTCATTGGGTCAACAGTCAACACAATTCAAAAGCAACGGTCAATCCACAACCACCGCGGCTCCCTAGCCGTCACCGGTAACGGTCTAAGGCCTCTGACCAGACCGCAACCCTCCCGTCCCAGCGTCTGCGAGGGGTTTCAAACTAGAGCGAGGGGAAAACTGAGGAAAAACTAAGCGGCTGGGGAAAACTGAGTACAACTAACGACCTGAGGGCACGAAAATAGAAATCCCTAGAAAAATAGTCTGCGTATAGAATGCAATGGCCCTCCTTTCTCTGCATTCGATTGGACTTTCTCCTCCCAGACTTCAAACATCCATGTTTGGGTTTAGCATTTAGCTTTGCTTGCCATTTGAGAAGACAAGTGATGATCTTCAAGTGCTCCTCATCATACGTTATCGACATCATCATCCGTCAAAGCTTGAATCATTATCTCATCATTGCTACACATGGTCTATGAATCATAAAAGGGCGGTAAAATAAGTAAATAATTTTTATATCTAACTATTTGCACAACAATGTTTGAATAGACATACCGTTAAACACCTTGAGTGCAAGGCCTGCGCAAGGTGGTCACAACCTCCGCGAGATTTGAGCCCGGCGAGTATGATGAGCGGGAGGAGCTGTGAGGGTTGGTGACATCCACCCTGGCGTCGGAACAAGGAAACGATGGTGGTGATTCGGTGTGTGTGGGGGAGGGGGAAAGGCCGCATGTAAAGTGGTTGGGGCGTCTATGATGGATTTCTAACAAGTGGCCCCCGCCCCTCGGTTATGTGGTTGTCGACTGTGTCTAGCACTACCTGACGCGCTAGCTTTTTGTCAGATATACTACCTCCATTCCAAAATATAAGATGTTCTAGCCTTTTCTACAATATATGTATCTAGATGATTTTTAGTGTGTAGGTGCATATTTTGCTTCTAACCTACATACTAAAAGATATCTAAATACATCTATGTTAGAAAAAGACTAACTCTCAGGTGCCTAGCACCCTATAACCCCAAAATTCATAGGAATTTTAAAATTAATAGAAAAAACTAAAACCTCCTAGAAACAAAAGATGATCAAGTATTGTAATAGTATAAAAATGTTTGGGTTCGAAATAATTCCCCAGGTATCCTAGCCAAAAAAGATAAATCTATGACGAATATAGCATGAATAGTACATGGATATTGACATATCGATTTTATATTTTTACCTAGAATGCAATGCTAGTAATTTCCTCACGAGATATTTTTATATAAGTATAATACTTGATCATCTTTGATTCGTAAAAAAGTTCCGATTTTTTTGACCTTATGTTGAATTTTTCTTCTTCTTAGATGTCCCATGTGCTAGGCATTCGAGAGCATCGATGTATTTTCCAACACGGTTATGCCTACAAGAAAAACCTAGGATCTAATCCTTTTTTTAGAACAAGAAAAATCAAGTCGAGACCATTGTTTTCTTCAGAGCAAAGTAACTAAAGCAAGGATCTCTACTCCATCGAATCATGCATGCTCAACTGCTTCAGTCAAACTCCGAAGAAAGAAAACCACTTCAGTCAAAAGGAGGCGGAGCCCAGCTCCTTGGCTCCTTGCCTCACAGAGACAACGACAGTTCAGAGTAATACAGCTACGCCACAATTAGAAAATTGCAGAAGCTTTCCATGGCGATCAACGGATCCAGAAAAGATTATGCCCGACGATGACACTTGCAAAGACCCTGAGAACTAGAACAAGAAGAGGAAGAGTGAAAAGGTTAGGTTAAAAAAATGGTGCCGACACACACGTAGTGGACTAGTGTCTGGTGTCGCTCACGCCCTCTCTGAAGTGAACCGGTGTGCAGAGCGCCGAGAGCACAACGTTCGTTCGGTGCTGCTAGCCTGAAGCGGCACGTTTTCTTCTCTTGGTGTTCTCACTCCTAGTCTCATCTCTTTCTTTTCGAGAATTCCTCAAAGGCTTGACTATTATACGGAGTAACTAGCTGTAGCTGGCTTAGAAGATCCCCTCCCCTCCCCCGTAACCCTTCCCTCCCTGTAACCCTACCCTCAGTGGCGAAGCTAGTAAAATTAACCATTGGGTTCATCTATGTAAAAATATTGCGTGGCGATGTCCACGTCCAAGCCATGTTCGTAGCGGATGTGTGCCTAAAGGTGCTTTCCAACACTGGTTGCGAGCTGCTGATTGCTTAGGCTGGGTTATATTTCTTTTTCTTGTTTTTTTTCAATAATTTGGTTGTGTGCATTTTTGATGTTAAGACTAGATCTTGTCATTTTGTTGTTGCAGAGGCTGTGTGTAATTTGTATCATCTTGATATCAATATATTATCCTTTATCGAAAAAATATAAAAATATAGGGTCAAACTAAATAATATAAGGTGATAAGTAACATTTTAGCCTGGATTGAAAGATCCATTGGGTTCAGTTGAACCCAATCACTACATGATGGCTCCGCCCCTGCCTACCCTCGTGCGGCGGCGCCGTCGGCCACCCTCCCCTCGTCCTCCCCCACGCCCTCCCTTCCTGTCGTCGCCGCCGCCAGGGTGTCGCCAGGGAAAGCCCTGGTGGCACGGTGACGGCGACGGCCTCCCCTCAGCTCGGCTTCTGGGCAGCGGCGGCTGTCCCGGCCCGTCCTGCCAGCGATGCAGTGGACAGCGGCGACCAGAGACCGGCGTACACCGGTGGTGGAGCAGGCGGGCCCGATCTGTGGTCATTTGGGCTCGGACAGGAACGTACAGATTTGCTACCCGGTCTGCCAGTTCCTTCTAGGCTTTTCCCGCACCACGAGGGCACCTGCTACACCGGTCTCAGGCTTGGCGGTGGTGGTCACCTTCTTCGCCAGAGGTGGTCGGCCAGTGATGGCTGGTTTGGTGGATCTCGATTTGTCATCCGGTCCCAGTTGCGAGTTGGAGAGACATAGTTGCCGGTGAAAACCGAGCCATTTTGGCAGACATTGGTGGCGATCTACGGTGTTACCTTGATGGAGGCATCGTTTGTGCAACGACTGTTGAACCCCTCGTGCTACTCCGAAGGGAACCCTGAGATCTGGTTTTCCAGATCGGACGATGACGACATTGTGGTGTCATTTCTCTCTTGGGAGCATCGTGTGTGGTGTAGCGCTGGATGGAGAGACTGATGGAGGAGAGGTCAAGTCATGCCTGCCGGACTGGTGCTACGCTCAATCATGCCTATTCGGCAGGTGCTACGCATGACTGATCTCCCATGGTGGTGTCGACAATAGTTCTGATAAGGGTTTTGCGGAGCTCTATCCTGAAGGTGGACCAGCAGATTAATAGTGGTGACAGCTTCTAAAGCGAGGACACAAGGTGCTCGCCATGAGTCTGCTATACCGGATATGAGCTCTTGTTTTTGCCATAGGGCGACTCAGTGGATGCCCCCGGTAATTAGTTGGTGGGGAGTTGTTTCTATTTTAGGGTAAAAACCCTATTGGCAGTTTACTTCACCCATTGTCGGGTTTCTAGGTGTTGAGTGGTAGCTTCGGATTTTGTGATGTATGCTCTTGACAAACTCTTGTTATCTTTTTAATAAAGAAAGTCGTATGCATCATTTTGATGCAGAGGCTGAGGCTTCCCCATTTTGAAAAAAAAACTATAGAAGGCGGAATTTTGAGTATAAGAAGATTACAACTTGCTGCAAACAACGAGTGTAGCATAAAATTAATACCGGCTAGTTCAAAGACAACGACCACCGATAACTACAAAGCAAAGAAACATGCCCTAAACTAAGCATCAATGCCGCCTCTCGACCGACTCTCAGCCTCATCTCAATCCGTAATGTTTGGAGGCCATCTGGAAAAAAGGCTGTGAGGCTGTGACTGCGTGTCATGGAGTCGATCGAAAGGCCCCATGGCCGGCCAGCCAGACCGTTTCGCTAGGAAGTAGGAGTCTAAAGCGCAACCTACTCAGCTTATTCTGTTCGATTGATTCGGTGGCTCCATTACAGTGTTACACAGTCGAGACACATCTGAACCCTGATCTCCCTGCCCACCATCCAATCGACGGCGACCGCGTGCCACCTTGTTTCTCCCAAAATTGGCCCCCTCTTCCCCAACTTTATCCATCTCACATACACCCGCATCTTTTGACTTTACACCCGAATGGCATTTGTCTTTTCGTTTCGACCATCAACTGCTAGCATGCCCCTTTTACTTTTCTCTTTGGCTGAACCGACACGACATCACCCATCGAGCGATACAGAGAGAGCTTAGGGTCAGGGAGACCTTACTCCATCGTGTGCCACTGATGGCGTGTAGACTACACTCCGTTGGGAATCCCAAGAGGAAGGTATGATGAGCACAGCAGCAAGTCTTCCCTCAGTTGTGAAACCAAGGTTATCGAACCAGTAGGAGAAAGAACCACACTTCCGAAGGTTGATGCCCACTAGCTTTGCGACACTCCAGCAATGACGCCAGATAAATGCTGGTGCGTGGCTTTTCACTAGCAGCAACGTGGAACCTGCACACAACACAACCAAGTACTTTGCCCCAACTTACGATGAGGTTGTCAATCTCACCGGTTTTCTGTAAACAAAGGATTGAGCGTATCGAGTGGTAAAAGGAAATAGTATGCAAGAAAGTAAACAGTGTGAGTAAAAGTAAAACGGTAATAGCAATGTAAAGGAAATTGTACCGGGGTCCACAGTTCACTAGTGGTGTCTCTCCATAAGATAAATAACAACATGCTGGGTAAACAAATTACAGTTGAGCAATTGATAGAATAAAGATAACGTACATATGTCATGAGGATCACTATGAGATTCACTCTGGGCATTACGACAAAAATACATAGACCGTAATCCAACTGCATCTATGACTAATAATCCACCCTCCGGATGTCATCCGAGCAACCATCGGGTATTAAGTTGCGAACAACAGATTATCGCCTTAAGCAAAGTGCGTAATGTAAACAATGCAAATTTCCTTGGACACAAGAATGTTGTTTTCTCCCTAGTGGCAACAACACATCTATAACCTTAGAGGTTTCTGTCACTCCCCCAGATTACTAGAGGCAAGAACCCAACTATCGAGCATAAATACTTCCTCTTGGAGTCACTAGCATCTACTCGGCCAAGATATCTACTAGCAACGGAGAGCATGCAAGATCATAAACAACATAGAGATAACATAAAGATAATAATTCAGCACATCAACTTGACATAGTACCAATACTCATCGGATCCCAACAAACATAATATGTAGAATTACACAAAGATGATCTTGATCATGTAGGGCAGCTCACAAGATCTAAACATGAAGCACATGGTGGAGAAGACGACCATCTAGCTACTGCTATAGACCCGTAGTCCAAGGTAGACTACTCACACATCACTCCGGAGGCGACCATGGTGGTGGAGAAGGCCTCCGGCAGGGATTCCCCTCTCCGGTAGGGTGCCGGGAAGAGCTCCTGGATCCTCCCGATCTCGCGTCGACAACGGCGGTGTCTTGCAGTATGTTTTGAGGAAAATTAATCGGTCTTTAGGTTTTTCCCGTCGAGGGGAATATATAGACGGAAGGGCAGCATCAGGAGGTGGGCCAGGCGGCCTCACCCCCTGGTGGCGCGGGCCAGGGCTAGGCCGCGCCACCCTAGGGTGAGCCTGGCCTGTGGCCCCCCTCCGTCTCATCTTCGGTCTTCGTGAAGCTTCGGTAAAATAGGAGGTTCGGCTTTTGTTTCGTCCAATTCCAAGAATATTTCCTGTGCAACTTTTCTGAAATACAAAAACAGCAGAAAACAGGGAACTGGCACTGTGGCATCTCGTTAGTAGGTTAGTTCCGGAAAATGCATAAAAAGCCACGAAGTGTAACAAAACACAAAGCAAATGGTGTATAAACAAGCATGGAGCATCAAAAATAATAGATACGTTTGAGACGTATCAAGCATCCCCAAGCACTCACTAGGCCCATAAATGGTGAAGTATCATGTAGTCGACGTTCACATGAAACCACTAGTGAAATAGCACCACAACAAATAAATATCAAACCATTAAATATTACTCAACATAATTCCACTACTAACATCTTGACTTCTCCCATGTCCTCAAGAACTAAATGAACTACTCACAAGATATCATATGGATCATGATCAGAGGTGAAATAATGGTAAATAACAATTTGAACATAAACCTTAATTCAACGGTTCCACTCAATAGCATCAACCACAAGAGTAATCAACACCGAGAAAGTTTTCCCTACGAATTTGACAAGATTCAACCCAAGATGTTACAGCGGGATGGCGTGGTGATGGTGAAGATGAAGGTGCTGGTGATGAGGATGATAGTGATGATGATCCTGATGAAGTCCAGCGCGATGATGATGATGATGGCGACGATCTCCCCTCTCCGGGAAGGAATTTCCCCGGCAGATTTCTGCCTGCCGGAGAGCTTTTCTCTCTCTAGTGTTTTCTGCCCCGCAGAAGCGGCAGTGTCTATCTCTGAGCCCCCCCTGACTTAGGTTTTTGGGGACGATGAAATACGCGAAGGGGCGATGGCAGTAGTGGGCTAGGGTGGCCTCACCACAGGGCGGCGCGGCTAGGGGTGGGCCCGCACCCCCTGTGGCTCCTCTCGCCTCCTCCTTCTGGCTTCTTCAGTCTTCTGGCAAAATATAATTTCCTGCTATTTTTCTGAAATTTCCTGATCTTCCGAAACATGGCGTCTTGATGGCCCTTTTTCCAGCAGAATCCTAACTCCGACAGCAAATTCTCCAATGATCATCAAACATGTAAAAATAGAGGAAACAACATAAGTATCATCTCTAAATGTGAAATATATCAATGAATAATAGTAAATTATGATACAAAATAGTGATGCAAAATGGACGTATCAATCTCCTCCAAAAGAAATTTGTTGGGGTCCAACCATTTATTGCAGCAAGCAAAACAAAAGAAAACTGAAAGCAAAAGTAAAGATGCTCCAAGAAAAACGCATAGAATATGAAGCAATAAAAATATAGTGTCTTGAAAGGTGACCTGATTTTTGCAGATGAAGAAGGGGTGCCTCGGGGGCATCCCCAAGCTTTGACGCTTGTACCTCTTGGATATTTCTTGGGGTGACATGGGCATCCCCAAGCTTGAGCTTTTGTCCATACTTCATCTCATCTCATCACTCTCCATTCCCTACACTTGAAAACTTCCTTCATATAAAACTTCACACAATTCTATTAGCAACGTTAGCATAAATATGATAGTAAATCAACCCTTTTTGGTTCAGTTTCAAACTCAAAAATACCACATATAAAGCATATACTACCGTAGCAACTTTCTCAAAAGTTCCATGATCAAAAGAACTCAAAAAGAAAGCGATCGAGAGGCAAACACAAATAGTGGCAGAAATCTGTCAAAACAGAACAGCTAACAAAGGTCGATTTTTTTGAGGACCTTCTGTTGCTCAAATCGAAAAGTGCAAAACTAATGAAAGTTTGGATATAACCTGGGTCATATGATCAAGGAATTTCAGATCAAAAATATATTCTGAGAATTTTCATGAATTTTTATGGTGCAGCGCGGAAATCTGTTTCAGAACAGCAACTTCCCCAAATCTTACCTCCCTCAAATTAGAGGTTCTTCTTGGCACAAAACGAAATAAAAATGATAAGGAGTGGTCATTACAGTAGTAATAGCTTCCAAGACTCAAATAAAATAAAAAGTACTGAAAATAAAACATTGGGTTATCTCCCAAGAGTGCTTTTCTTTAATGCCTTTGAGCTAGGCGCAGAAAGTGCAAATCAAGTAATATCAAGCGATGAAGCATCAAGTTCATAATTTTCTCTAAGAATAGAGTCAAAAAGTAATTTCTTCCTCCTTCTAGGGAAGTGTTCCATACCTTTCTTGAGTGGGAATTGATATTTAATGGTGCCTTCCTTCATATCAATGATGGCACCTACAGTTCGAAGAAAAGGTCTTCCCAAAATAATAGGACATGAAGCATTGCATTCAACATCCATAACAAGAAAATCAACGGGAATAAGGTTATTATTAGCCATAATAAGAACATCATTAATCCTTCCCAAAGGTTTCTTCTTAGCAATATCGGTAGGAGGAATATCAAAATAACACTTTTCAAGCGGTGGTAAACCAAGCATATCATAAATCTTTCTAGGCATAATAGAAATACTACCACCTAAATCACATAAAGCATGGCAATCAAAACCATTAACATGCATATCAATGATGGACTCCCAACCATCTTCTAACTTCTTGGGAATAGAAGCCTTTTGTTTTAACTTTTCCTCCCTAATTTGCATGAGAGCATTTGTAATATGCTTTGTAAAAGCAACATTAATAGAACTAGCATTAGGAATCAAAGCAAGCTTTTGCAAAAACAAAATAACTTCAGATATATTGTAGCCATCAACATCAAAATCATTAAAAGAAATAGAGCTATCATCTCCCATACTCCGAAAAATTTCAGCACTTTTTGTAGAAAAAGTTTTTGCATTTTTGGGCTTTTTCGCACAAGGAGTAGGAGATTTCTCTACCCCAACCAAAGTAAGAGGATTGCTAGCATTTGTAACAACATCATTAGAGGTGGTAATAGTACATACCTTCATCTTTCTAGCCATCTCATCTTCTCTTTCCCACCTGGCATGCAATTCTGCTAACATCCTAACATTTTCATCAATTCTAACTTGGATGGCATTAGTAGCAGCAAAAGTATTGCTTTCTTTCACATCATTAGGCAACACTTTTAGTTTCAGAAGTTCAACATCAAGAGCAAGGCTATCAACTTTAGAAGCAAGAATATCAATTTTACCCAACTTTTCCTCAACAGACTTGTTAAAAGCAGTTTGCTTACCGATGAAGTCCTTGAGCATGACTTCAAGCTCAGAGGGCGCGCCCCTAGTGTTGTTGGAGGAATTACCATCAGAGTTACCATAACCATTACCATTGGTAGAAGGATACAGCCTATAGTTGTTACTAGCAAAATTGTTCCTATAAGCAATGTTGTTGAAATTATTATTTCTAATGAAGTTTACATCAACATGCTCTTCTTGAGCAACCAAAGAGGCCAAAGGAACATTATTAGGATCAACATGAGCTCTATCATTAGAAAGCATAAGCATAATAGTATCAATCTTATCACTCAAGGAAGAGGTTTCCTCAACAGAATTTACCTTCTTACCTTGTGGACCTCTCTCGGTGTGCCACTCAGAAAATTTTTCCATCATATTATCAAGAAGCTTCGTTGCGGCGCCCAAGGTAATGGACATAAAAGTGCCTCCAGCAACTGAATCCAATAGATTTCTTGAAGAAAAATTCAGTCCTGCATAAAAAGTTTGGATAATCATCCAAGTAGTCAGTCCATGAGTGGGACAATTCTTTATCATAGATTTCATTCTTTCCCAAGCTTGAGCAGCATGTTCATTATCAAACTGTCTAAACTTCATAATATCACTACGCAAAGCTATAATCTTAGCAGGAGGATAGTATTTTCCAATAAAAGCATCCTTACACTTATCCCAAGAATCAATACTATTTCTAGGCAAAGATAGCAACCAATCCTTAGCTCTTCCTCTTAAAGAGAAAGGAAACAACTTAAGCTTAATAATATTACCATCTACATCCTTATACTTTTGCATCTCACATAGCTCAACAAAATTGTTGAGATGAGCTGCAGCATCATCAGAACTGGCACCAAAATATTTCTCTTTCATAACAAGATTCAACAAAGCAGGTTTGATCTCATAAAAATTTGCCTCAGGAGCAGGTGGCGCAATAGGAGTGCAGATGAAATCATTATTTTTGGTGCTAGTAAAATCACACAACTTGGTGTTATCAGGAGTACCCATTCTAGCAAAACTAAAAGCAAGCAAGTAAAAGTAACAACTATAAAGGAACTAATTTTTTTGTGTTTTTGATAAAAATATGCAAGTAAAAATAAAATAAAGCAAAACAATAACAAAGTAAAAGATTGAGCGTGAGAGACTCCCCTTGTAGAAATCTTCTTTCTCCCCGGCAACGGCGCCAGAAAAAATGCTTGATGGCGTATAGATTACACTCTGTTGGGAACCCCAAGAGGAAGGTATGATGAGCACAGCAGCAAGTCTTCCCTCAGTTGTGAAACCAAGGTTATCGAACCAGTAGGAGAAAGAACCACACTTCCAAAGGTTGATGTCCACTAGCTTTGCGACACTCTAGCAATGGCGCCAGATAAATGCTGGTGCACGGCTTTTCACTAGCAGCAATGTGGAACCTACACACAACACAACTAAGTACTTTGCCCCAACTTACGATGAGGTTGTCAATCTCACCGGTTTGCTGTAAACAAAGGATTGAGCGTATCGAGTGGTAAAAAGTAATAGTATGCAAGAAAGTAAACAGTGCGAGTAAAAGTAAAATGGTAATAGCAATGTAAAGGAAATTGGACCGAGGTCCACAGTTCACCAATGGTGTCTCTCCATAAGATAAATAACAACATGTTGGGTAAACAAATTACAGTTGGGCAATTGATAGAATAAAGATAACATACATATGTCATGAGGATCACTATGAGATTCACTCTGGGCATTACAACAAAATACATAGACCGTAATCCAACTGCATCTATGACTAATAATCCACCCTTCGGATGTCATTCGAGCAACCATCGGGTATTAAGTTGCGAACAACATATTATCGCCTTAAGCAAAGTGCGTAATGTAAACAATGCAAATGTCTTTGGACACAGGAATGTTGTTTTCTCCCTAGTGGCAACAGCACATCTATAACCTTAGAGGTTTCTGTCACTCTCCCAGATTACTAGAGGCATGAACCCAACTATCGAGCATAAATACTCCGTCTTGGAGTCACTAGCATCTACTCGGCCAAGATATCTACTAGCAACAGAGAGAATGCAAGATTATAAACAACATAGAGATAACATAAAGATAATAATTCAGCACATCAACTTGACATAGTACCAATAATCATCGGATCCCAATAAACACAACATGTAGAATTACACAAAGATGATCTTGATCATGTAAGGCAGCTCACAAGATCTAAATATGAAGCACATGATGGAGAAGACGACCATCTAGCTACTGCTATGGACCCGTAGTCCAAGGTAGACTACTCACACATCACTCCGGAGGCGACCATTGTGGTGGAGAAGGCCTCTGGCAGGGATTCCCCTCTCCGGCAGGGTGTCAGGAAGAGCTCCTGGATCCTCTCGATCTCGCGTCGACAACGGCGGCGGCTTGCAGTATGTTTCGAGGAAAATTGATCGGTCTTTAGGTTTTTCCCGTCGAGAGGAATATATAGACGGAAGGGCGGCGTCAGGAGGTGGGCCAGGCGACCTCACCCCCTGGTGGCGCAGGCTAGGGCTAGGCCGCGCCACCCTAGGGTGAGCCTGGCCTATGGCCCCCCTCCGTCTCATCTTCGGTCTTTGCAAAGCTTCGGTAAAAATAGGAGGTTCGGCTTTTGTTTCGTCCAATTCCGAGAATATTTCCTGTGTAACTTTTCTGAAACACAAAAACAGCAGAAAATAGAGAACTGGCACTGTGGCATCTCGTTAGTAGGTTAGTTCCGGAAAACGCATAAAAATGCCACGAAGTGTAATAAAACACAAAGCAAATGGTGTATAAACAAGCATGGAGTATCAAAAATTATAGATACGTTTGAGACGTATCAGCCGCCCCGCCAACGACAACTTATACACTTTGGGGGTACTAAGAGAAAGACAACACAAGTCTTCAGTGCCGAGAAACGAACTTCATCATTCAACCTTTTTTAAGTTAGGCATCGAAAAGGTGCCACATTAGAAGTTATCCTAGCACTTAAATGCGCTGGTTAGGTAAAAAGGAAGTAAGTGCGTCAATTTGAAGGACAGGCTCCACAAAGCCCTTTTTGAATATTTTTGGAATCGACATTTAGATGTTTCCAAAAAATCTAAAAAAATCTTAGATGTTGATAATTTTACTTCTACATGCGTGCAAAAACCAATGCAAAATATTTTGTATTCTGAATTGTGCAAAAATGACAATTTCTAAAGATGAGGTAGTGAACAGTGCAAAATTCGAAAACCTTTAGATTTAACAGAATTTGACTTTTTTAATATAGGCCGGAATACAAACTATTTCACGTTGTAATTTTGTTTAGCCTTAGAATACGTCATTGTCAACACCAAGTGTTTTTTAAACTCTAAAATGCCGATTTGAAAAAGAAAAAAAAAAGGAGCTCCATGGGGCAAGTGCTCCAAAGTGATTTTCCGGGCTGGCACTTGTAATGTTGAGAGGTGAATGGTATATGGATGTGTCGTGGAATAAGCGACTTTGTCAATGAGTCTAGCATAATTCCATGCGGATAGTGTTCTAGTCATGTTGAATTCTGCTAACACGTGTATCATATCACCAACAATGACCTGATATACCTATATGACCCCTTGAGCAACCTTGGCTCATACTACGGTTGGTTGGGTCGCACTTGCTCAAAGTTCCATAGTCCCTCTTGTTAAGAATCATGTGAATCAAACCGAACGACAAAGTTCTTGCCATTTTCCCTTTAAAATAGCATCCATGGTAGTAGTTTTTTCTTTGCTTCATTCTTACGGATCGAACATTGCTAAATGGGTTTATTTGATAGAAATTTTAATCCTTTGTTTTTAATTCCGTTCTTCCTCCAAATCAAAGAGCCCTAGCGCATGCGGTTGGATGCATATTGCGATACAAACACTGATAGATCAGTAAGGAGATCCTTAATTGTCACAAAAATAAACTGGATTTTTTTCGATGGAAGAAATAAACTGAAGTGATGCTAGCATAATTGTCCTCTCGATGCCAATTAACACCTGCATAACTAGGTCTTCTGCTTTTCTGTCTCTTCCGTGTGTTCGCAACTCAGAAGCCATGATTAGAGCAACAGGCCCCACCTGTCAGTACCACATTATTTACAGCAGTAAGCAGAAAGAAACTCGGTTTCAACGACGACCGTTACTCGCGTGTGCCGTTGGGCTCTCCATCCGGTTCAAATTTCGAACCCATTTTCCCTTCCTCATCCACCGCCTCACCTACCCGTATAACTCCATCCAGATCGGCCAGCCGCCGGCCCAATCCAAATCCATGGATGACACCGGGAAGGCGACGATGCCGATGGCCAGGAGAGCGGACACCGCCTCGACCACCCCCACCACCGTGACGCCCTGCTCCACCGCCTCCTCCTGCTCCTCCAACTCCGACCCCGCCGCGGCGGCGCGCACCCCGCCGCCCACCTACGCCGTCCCGTGGGCCCGCGCCGGCGGAGGCGGCGACGGCGGCGGGTGCTACTACCCGGGATGCCGCAAGGACGCCAACTGCGCCTGCGAGATCTGCCTCGCCAGCATCAACGCCACGCGCGACCTCCTCCCGCCCGAGGCCGCCTCCGCGCGCCGCCACTTCGGGGCCGCCGCCAGGGACCGGAGGCCCGGGTCGCGCCCCCTCTTCCTCGGCACGCCTCAGCCGCCGCCCTCCGGATCGGACCTCACCGAGCCCTGGACCCCGCCGCCGCAGCTGCGGTCCACCGCGAAGTCCAGGAGGCCATGGCAGGCCGTGCGCGCGGCGGCGTCCGCTGGGGCCGGGGCCGGGAGGAAAGGCGAGGGCTCGTCGTCGGCGCCCGACTGGGCGATCTACGCGCTGACGGTTCTCGGGTTCCTGCTCCTGCTGTGGGTGGACACGGGGCTCGTCCCGGAGGCCGCGGCGAGGGGGCTCGGCCCCAAGCTGTCGCCGGAGGCCGTGGCGCGGGTGGGCCAAGAGGCGCGCCTCGCGCCTGCCGGTCTGGCGCACAAGCTGCGCTCCGTGGAGCGAGGGGTCGGGCAGCTCGTCGGCGCCGAGAGGATCCACAACTGCAGCTCGAAGGATTCGGTCTGGCGGCTCGAGCAGGTTCGTTCGCCGTTCTTGCTGTTCTTGCGCGTCAGGTGCTTGGCTTCTGGTTTTAGCAGAGGCGATTATTCATTGATTGACAAGAATTTCTTCTTGCAGAATGACCAGCATGTGTTCCACTGGCGCTGCGCCGTGTACAAGTCGGCGGCAGAGGAGGTCGCCGTCTGGGGGAGCCCGCTCCGCACCTCCGGCCTCCTCCCGTCCACGCTCTCGGCACGGCACATCACCCTCCTATCCGGCAAGATCACCGAGGTAATGAACACAAACACTAGCAATGTCATCGATACCCAAAATACTACTAGCAGCTAGCTGAATCCCTGCGTTGCAGTGGTCAGACGGGAAGGTGTGGCCGACGGTGAGGGCGAGCAACGGCAGCTCCTGGAGCTACCGGCGCCGGAGCACGGGGGCGGTGCAGCTGGAACCAGAGACGTGGGTGCTGGAGTATCAGAGGAGCGTGCTGTTTGAGGGGACACGGCTGTTACCGGCCACCATGAAGCTGCTGGCGTCCAGGTGCTCGACTGTGGTGAAACGTGCACGCCGCAAGTTGGCCAAGAAACGGTTCTACGGCGGCGCTCGCGGGATCCAGGCGAACCCAACTTGACCTGCTGACCGGGCCGTTTTAGTGCTAGGTTCATCTCATTTCCTGTGAGATCGATATGGATATTCAGTGTTACTTTGGCTGTAATGATGTGTACTTCCTGCTAGTTGATCGGATTACTGCCTCATCTGGCTGATCACAGTACCTCGGTTTGGAATGCATAATCCTCGGGTTTGGCAATACAATCTGGTAGAATTTCAGTGGAATTTTTTGCTGGAGGGCACTGCACTTTGTTGGCAACTGCACAGATTCAGTATCGTCTCATTGCCCAGACACATTATGGTCATCTTTGGAATACGGGAATTCAATTGGAGAAGCGAAGAAAAAAAGAACACAAGAAATGCAGAGACATGTACCCGAGGGTTTTTTCCAAATCCCTATAAGCATGTTCTGTTGGAATTTCAAAGGGTTTTCTATCTTTTCGTTCCAAACATCTTGCCTTTTCAGATGACAAGAATGAAGGACATCTGAATATGAAAATATAAAAAAAAAACTGTAGTGACGGAAGTGCAGAACAGAGGATTGGACATTGCAAGAATAGTTTGGTTGGAATACAGGAAAATTTTAGCAAATCTATAGAAAGCATAGAAATCAATCCACAAGAGCATGTTCCTGTGATCCAAATGCATCTAGGGAAAATTTTCATAAGATTTAGAATCCTACAAAAGATCATATGTTTTCCTCCGTTCCAAAATCCAAATGGAGCCTAAACATCTGAGGCCATTGCTAGCACTCACACAGCCTATAAACATACTAAACGTATTGCTAAATTGGAGTGTACTAGCAAAAAAATGAACACGTTTTTTAGTATGTGCGGTTTGTTTGAGCAAATGCATTCATATAGCCAGTTTTACCAATTCTAAATACACGCAATCAGGGATGCACTCAAATGTTACAACATAATAACTACTCCCTCCGTTCCAAAATATAAGATATTTTAGCTCATCATTGTCATGCATACATGTAGAAATCTTTTAGTGTGTAGATTACAAGCAAAAGGAGTGAACCTATCTACTAAAAAGCATCTAGATACATGTACAACAATGATGAGCTAAAACATCTTATATTTTGAAACAGGGGGAGTACAATATTAAGATAAATATCATCAAATACAAACCGAAACAATCAGTGTAGGAACGGAAATGGCCTCCCTTTTGTGCATCTCCCTTTTGTCAGGTTCCTAAATTGCCTCCATCTCAGGGGCACGAATACCAGCAACCTGTAACATGGTATTATCTGCACAACAAATCATACAATCAACAAAAAATACCAACACGATCACCAAATGTACGCTGAAAGTCCAAGACTGATAATTTAGATGTCTGAGCGACTGCTCCCATATATGGGAGCGACTGTCCCTAAATACTGGACTCGATGTTCCTAGGGCAGACTGATGGTGTGCCTAGGAGAGAGCAACACCTTAACAGGAGATACAACAGTACAACAGTACAACAGAGCTATGTATAGTTTACGGTAAACTATGGTATCTAAGTTCAAGATAGCCCAACTTCGAACTACTCCACAGATAACCCAAAATGCTCCTTGACATTTGCGGGTGTTTTCCCAAAACCCTTAGAAACCTTCAGCATGGTCTTAAACTTTTCCTCCTCACGCTTCACTTGATCCAGCCGGTTCATTATGTTGGAGAGAAGCACGCTGTATCTTGAAGTATCGGACAAGGGCATAGGATCTGCAAGCACGGATCTTTCCGAGTCAAGCTGCCGATACAGACTGAGGACATAATCTTTCTGGGAATAAAGCTTCTGCTCTGCCAGCCTGAATTCTGCTTCATGAGATCTCTTCAGTTCTTTAAGGGAATGATCTATCTCATCCTCAAATTGGAGAGACACAGCGTTGTGATCACCAGTAATGAAAACTGGAACATTTTCGGCAACCCTCTGCAACTCATTATCAACCTGTGGATCAATTAGATATGGATACTGCTCAACACCTAGCAGTGTGGCACCAGTGGTAGGTGGGGAACTTTCTTCTGCATTAGCCATAAGAAGAAAAGAACTCAGTTATGCACAAGCAATATGTGAACCAACAAATTACAGACCACCAGTGATCCAAACTGTTCTTTAATTTCTACAACGTTCAGTCACATGTCATTATTGAAGTTGTTATAGAATACAAGACACATGAGGATTAATCATTTCCACAGCAGACAAGAAAGAACATGTACTACAGAAAGGGCTAAACTCTGCAAGTTACAACTTACAGAACTTCAAGTAGGTTTAAGTACGATGATCCTAGACTTCTCATAATCTACAGAGCTGCAGTTTAACTGGAATTACATTGAATCCCAAATGTCCAGACCATCACAACTAGGTTGGGACATTTTAGGATGGCATCTGAAAGTCACAGAAAAACATGTTGCCCTCAAGTTCTCTCCTGCTAGTTGTACTAAACAATAAGTTTACCTGTATTCAGCATTGGCATTCCATTACCATCTTCCATTTTCCAGACTTCAGCTAGATCAACCCCACTATTCATCTGCATTAAACAATAGAACGTCAACCCATTGTCTCAAACTAATGAAAACAGGTTGAACTCCATGTGCAGTATCGGCACCAACCAGAGGAGTACTAGTACTAACCAAACCATGAGAACTAGCCTAAAAGGACCTAATAAAATATATCACATCACCTTTGTCATCACTGATGCCATATAGTTCTCCAAGCTTTTCCCTTGCGCTTGTCTTGCACCACGCAAGATGCATAAGCCTATATTTAGGATAGGCTCAATTTCATCCCTTGATTTAAGAGATTGACATGTCTCCAAGAGTTTCTCCACGTGCATCATCAGGTTGGTTTTGTTATCACATCGCCTGCAGTAATATTGCACATCCAAGCCAATCTCTCCTCCAATAGTTCCAGCCATGAAAATCTTAAGAGCACATTCAAGGTGTCCAACATGCCCACAGATGTAGTTGTCAACCACAACTGCCTCACACTTTATGTAGCTATAACCTCCAAAGGAATAGTCCACAACCCTGCCGCAGAGAATGCAACAGCATTCACGGCAGAAGTCAGGCACTGTGCAGCAGATGTCACAATCCTTTATTGGTGATGATTCAATAAATCCTTCTCTCTCAAGTTTGCATAACTTGTTCCGAACCTTGCATGGTCCAGCTGGATCCACCAAGAGATTTTCAGGTTCAAGGCCCCTCACTTGCTGAGTTACTGAAGATTGCTGAGTTACTGAAGATTGCTGAGTTCCTGGAGATATTAAGGTGTTAGAGAACAGCACAAGATGGACAATCTAGGAAATAGCAAAGGGAATTGATGCTTCTTAAATCTATTAGCATAGATAAAACAGAAAACCAGCAATCCAGCATATCAAATGAAGAAACTATCTGTTTCCTTATGTGATGTCACAACAGCACTAGATAGATCCTCAAGCGCCAGGCCAGATATGAAGAAAAGTATGGCAGAAAATTAATGCAGATGCTTCATTTCACTGCAAGTCTTGGAAGAGGAAAATGACTTGATTTCCTATTCGGGAGTTAGGGGGGGAAGCACCACTTGATTGCGGAGAACGAATCTCACCTTCACTTAGATTGGGAGCGACAGGTAACGTGTGAGTGGCGCTGTACGCACGACGGAGGGGGGACAAAAAGCGCTGCCGGTTCAATTCCTTGGGCCGCACAAAGGAAAAGGGAGCCATCGGCAGCAGGAGTAGGCTGGAAGCTGAGGTAAGGATTGGAATGGCGGCTAGGGTTTAGGATTTGGGGAAGAGATAAGCTATATAGACAGGGTGGTTTGAAGCCGTTGGATGGCGCGTAGCGATTCGTGTTGGCAACTCTAGCAGACCCCCCATCCGCAAACCTGCAAAACGGAGTTCGGGTCGACCTGTAAACGTGATATGCAGGTCGAAAATGCATCGCGCAGACTAGATACCGCAAAAGGAAACTGTAGAATAGCATATTCCTCTAAAAGGCCCACATGACAGTCTTTTTTTTTCTTTTTTTCCTTTCTTCCTTTCTTCTCCGGCCGCTACTCTGCCCGACAGCCATGGCTCCGGCCGGCCTGCTCGCCCTCGCCGCCGGCCTGCCCCGCCGCCGAACGCTCGCCTCGGCCGCCAGCCGGTCGCCCCCGCCGCCGACGCCCGCCCGCCCCACAGCCAGGCACCTGCCCGCCCGCCCCCGCCGCCGGACGCCAGCCCCGTCCAGGCGCCTGCCCGCTCGAGTCGAGCTCGAGCCTACAGCACGGCCTGCCAGCCTGAAGCCCGGCCGCTCCTGCTCGCTGCTGGCCGCCCTTGCCAGCTCCAATTGCCGGCCGACGGTGCCCGCAAGATGGCAAAATTAGTCTCAATTCGTCCCCATTTTGACCGAAATTCGATCGGAATTCGATCAGAACGAGCATCTCCATCAAATAGCGGTCGAAATTTAGTATTTAATTGGTAGTTGGTGAGATTCCGGCGAAATCCGGCGATACTCCAGCGAAAAACTGAGCCTCAGAGAGCGTTGACCGGGTTGCAGGTGCCCCCATATTTCGTTCGGTTCGGCCAACAAAACTGAATATATGGGGGTCGCGAGCGTGGATGCAGGCTGACCTGCAAAGCATTTGCAGGTAGAACTATTTTTGCGGGTTCTGTTCTGCGCAGCTTTTTGCAACGAAACTGCAAACCTCCAAAAATTTGCGGGTTTGACCACATTTGGGGGGTCTGCTAGAGTTGCTCTTACTTATGTTGATAAGACATGGAAAATACAATATGGGGTAAAAGTAATCCTGGTACGTTTATATACATAGCATGTGCCTCCAGTGAAGATTAACTAACTTAAAGAACTTCCTGATTATATGTGGGCAAATTAATCTAGGTAACCAGGTAGACCTAAATAAGACCATTGCCAAATTTATAAGAGGACAGCTAATTGGTTTCACAATAGAGGTAACTGTAATAGGAGACTCAATGCAGATGTGGAATGCGTGAAAGCATGCCAGTGTGACCCTGTTACTCATTGTCTTTATTATTTCACATGTAATTGCATAGGCAATGTCGAGGAGAACTCCTGCTGTTTATCTTTAACTATGAACGGGTCATCTTGTTACTTAGGAGGTAAAGTGGTACACATGAACGAAGCCAATGATGAAGATTCAGCAAAGCATAGAACTATGGAATGGACATGCACAGGGTGGAGCTGCTGCAATATAGTAGGTGCACAGAGTTGTATACATTTGTAGGAAAAACTGAGCTCCACTTTTCTAAAGTGAAACACCGGGAACATAAAATATATACTATATAGAAGCTAACTGACAACAGTAAGCGGATACGTGAACCAAGGTGAATACTGAATACATGATAAGGAAGTTATTTAGTAGACAGAGGAAGGAGAATGGAAGATCCTTACACCGCAAGTATGTTTGGTAAGTAGTACTACCATGTTAATCTCTTTAAAAAATTAAACAGGTTGTTGAAAAATAAAAAAACTAAGGGCCCGGATATGGAATAAATGGCTCCAGGAGAAAGGTAAAAACATCTACAGATTTAAAGAATCACCCATTATTAGATGCTACACCCTACAGTACTTATAAGTTGTTCTTGTTGCGCTCTATAAGCCTATGATGAAATGTCTGCACAAAAGCATTAGCTACTCATTAATCATTTTAACAGCTGTTATGGTTGGCTGTCGCCACAAACTGCGCATATTCCAATACTCACCACAGCAGCAACTTAACAGAAGTCACAACCCTCTTGTCCAATGGATACATTTTCACAGTAAAATGACAAATGAACAACATAAACGTGAAACAGAGAGGACTAACCTCTTTGATTCTTGCTTTCCCCAGAAGGGATTCTCCATATAAACATAGAAAAGAATGTGCTAGGGTCAACATCTGGAAATTCTCTCTTAATAAATTCTTCAACTTTTAGTTTACTTGTGAATGTTGTCTTTTTACCAGTAGCATCACGAAAACGCGAGGGCGGGGCAAGATACCTGGAAAAAATTAGAACCCATAACATAAGTCACTAGTACTGATAAACTTCATTATTTTTCAGAACAACGCTATATAACATGGACAATTTAACTGCTAGAATTGGTTGTTCCGATGTGAAATTGACAAAAAAAATACCATCTACTAATTTATGTACTTTTTGCACAGAGAAACCTATTAAGCTCCAGATCTAACCTACTAAGGCCTTGCAAAAAGCATTTACCTGTCCACCCAATGCCCACCAGGAGCTAATCTGTTTCCCACTTTCCAGTACCATTCATCTCCAGGGCATGGCCAATTTTCAGGAGCATAGGGCAAACCTTTACCATATGCATTACCATGAACAGGTATTGCAACAAGGCCATTCTCACTTCTGCACAATTCTGATATATAAAGCTCCTCAGGTTTGTTTTTTTCAGTTACATCAGGGACCTGAAAGAAACAAGAATCTCATCAATGCATAGCTCAAATTCTACTGAACTCAGCAACACTGAGATAAACATTCATGATTACATTTTTCCAAGAAATCCCATGAAGAAATATGCTTAAAATTCATACATTGCTATGGAGAAAAGGATTTTTTTTTCATTTACTAATAGGACCCAAGTTACAATGCTTTAGATTTCTTAGTACCAATAGTCTTTTCCCCATAGACAGTTGATAAATATTATAACACTCAGTCCATGAGTACATTATTACAATTGAAGCAAGTAAGACGTTATTCAAGGCATCAAGGTTATTGAAGCATATCATCCTGCAGAACAATACTGCCATCGAATAGATGCTGAACGAGGTGAGATTACATTCTCCAGGAGCAAAGGGAGAATTATAGAAGTTATACTCATTGGCAGGTAGAAAGTGCCATAACCCATAAGACATATCAAAATTACCAGGTATATTAAAAAATAATTAGAAACAAACAAGTTGTTCAAAATGGCTACCTTGCACAAGTGAACAAGTGAACCGGTTGAAAAATTAACAATTAAGTGTACAAAGTACACCATAAAATCTAAACGGCATAACTTATTGTGCTTCTGATTTTCATGTTTTGGTATTTGCATAAGCATTTAGCATGCAAAAGGCCCAGACTCAAGTCCTGCTTGGTTTGTAGCCAACTTTGACACAGTTATTGTTAGGTAAAGTGTGGCTTGCCATATTAACTATGGCAGTCCAATCACACACACACACACACACACACACACAATAGTAGCAACTGAATTTAAGACATGCAGATGATGGTCCTAAGAAAACATGGTAGACCACAAATCTACTGTGAAACAAATATCTGTGATTTGCCTAAGAAAGTGATGACCTAAAATTAGAGGTGAAGAAGGCATTGTAAACAACAACATGTTAAGCTTGCTTCGATCAGCAATCATAACAAAATAGTAATGTACTATTTGGTTGATAATTATTCAGCTCTAAGGATCGATACCTCGCTTTCAATCGCTACTTCATTTGAACTTTGGACGGTAGCCAACTCCAAGCCATTTGATGACGTGAGCTGACGTTGAGGTGTCTCCTTTGGTGGTTCTATTCGCGCCTTTTTTTTCGCGGGAATTTTTGGACTCCAAACAGTCGAAGGTCTCTCCCTATCCTTACCGAATAACTCTAATAACCTATCATAATGGTCAATCGTCTTGGTCATCCATTTTTTGGCTTCCGGTTTTCTCTACAAGATCAAAGCAAATAATTTACATCAGTTCCGCAAGACGCAACAGATATACACTTGATTGGAAAATTCTAAATATGAAAGGTTCCCTATGGATTCGATAATAAGCAAATGAAGACCGGAGCACACATACCTCAATGAATTGCCTCCAAACTTGTGGGTCGGCGTGGAACCTCCGGGTCGCCGGGTTCCAATTGAACCCGCTCTGCTTATCGAAAAGGTTCTCGCATTCATGGAACATATCCTTGACATGCTTGAGACGGTTCTTGATGTTGGACCGGTCGATGCCCACCCCGAACCTCTCGCCGACCCCGGTGATGACGTTTTCAAAGGCGACCGTCAGGAACCTGCCCTCGGCGCTCCTGTTCCCGACGTCCTGCTGGTGGAGGAGCGCGTCAATGAGATACTCGGTCATCTCCTCCGTCCAGATCACGCACTCCCTGCCGGGGGGCCTGGAGCCACCGCTTCCATAGCTGCCGCCGGAGCTCAGCCGGTTCTTGGAATTGCCGATCATCTCCCAACTCCGCCGAAACCCCCCAGACGACCCCTCACCCACCCAGGGGCGGCGGCGCAAGCCTCTCCTACTCCACTCTGCTATGCACGGACAGGATACGCGCGGGGTTGAGAACAGGGTTAGAAAAAGGGAAACCGCTCCTCCTCCATCGCTCGGGACGATGGATGTACTTCGCAACGAGGTAGACAAATGACAATTCCGGATCTGTGATTCAGAATCGAGAAGCGATGGAGATTGGGGCTCGCGTAATCTTACCAGGGGAGTGGAGTGGAGCGGAGCGAGGAGCTCGAGGAAGGAGGGGAACGAAACGCCTAGGGGGCAGTATGAACTGCTACCCAACGACAGCGGCTGCGCTTCCTTTGCTGCTCTACATCTAAACCGGGCATACCGTACTCGGCCTTATGTACATACAGGGTCCGTATACGGCTGAAAAGAGGAAACGAGTAAAGGCTGACCTGCCGGGCTGTACAAATGGCTGCTGGACATGGTCTGCCAGCTCACCATCCATGTGTCAAGGGAGGCGGGGCGAGTGTCGAATAGAAGCACGACACCTAGGACACGCGACATGGCGATATAGGTGTGGACCATGTTCGCAGTAAAGGTAGGTGGTGTTCTCTTCACTTAGAAAGGTCGACTCTCCTAAAAAAGTTAAGAGCACCCCCTAGCGACCCTTACTGAGCTATTCATGATAGATGTGTGTTGCGCGATGGTGGAACGCTCTCCTTTGTTTCGTCTTAACTATTGGCACATGTGTTACGTTTTAACTGGCTCGGAGGAGGAAAGAGAGCGTCCACGAAGAGAAGTTACGGTGCGAATTTTTCCCAGTGCTAGAAACCTTATCCCCATTCCCCGCGTCGCCGCCGCCGCCGGCTCTCTCACGCGTCTCCTCCCTTTGCGCTGGCCTCTCCCTCCTCGTCATCCAACATGAGGAGAAGGACCGCCACTCACATGCACCATCGTGCCGGTCGCCGTTGCGGCCCACCACAGCTGGTGACAAGAAGGAGGACGCTGCGAGGCGGGCGCCGCAGATGGTGAAGCCGGTGGTTATGGAGGTTGAGGGTGATGATCCACCAAGATGAGGCGCTCGTCACCAAACCTTGCCGGCGGGTAGGTCGAGTTTTGATGTCGAAATGATATTCATATGAAACATGATTCTATGGCTTCTTCTCAACTTCCTGCCCCTTTAAGTTAACCTCACACTTAAACTCTAGCTGTCGTGGGGGGTCTATGATGAAGAATATGTAGTATTAGTCTCTCTAATTCTTGTGTGTTTTGGCAAAGCTCTTTTTCCCAAGATAGTACTAAGCTAGAGTTCCACTAATATCCTTTTTTACCTAGTTTGTTATTATTGTTTCCTTATCTCTTGTGGGGGATTGGTCTCGATCTTGGTTTTTTACTAGGTGGCTCGTTGTTTTTGAGTGACCAATTTACTTTGTTTGGCTATGACTTCAAGCTAGCACTCCCTTTCTACATTACATCAATCATGCTCTACTCATCTCAAAAGTTGGGAGAAGACATATCTATCGTTAATGTGAATGGAGGGATGGATGAGATAACTTGAGCTTTAACCCCATGTTCAAATTTGTGCTATAGTTAACATGTGCTACAGCTGGACCTAGTGTTTCAGCTTGCCATCCATACGCCATGGAAGACGGGGGCGACTGTTAAATGGGAGCCCTCTATCTAAGACATACCATATGAAAATATTGACACACATACCATAAAAGTAAATTTGGTGTCATCTTTATTTCCAAATGTCGCGCAATCTACTTTTGTTGTCGGTTGTCAAAGTGATATTCACATTAACGTTTACTTGGCGCTTGTTGTCGCCCCACATCCCTTCAAATGCACCTCCTAGTTAACTATAGTCGACTTGAGGTCTATGATATATATTATGCAGTATTAGGCTACATAATTCTTTTGGGATGTGTATTTTATATAGCTCATTTTCGGTAGATGACATTAAGCTAGAATTATAGTGAAGTACTTTTTAGCTAGTACATCATGAGTGATATGCACTTTCGTGGAAATTAATCTTGGTCTCATTTCTTTACTAACTAAACATATTTTTTTAGTGGTTGAGTTAAAAAATGGATTTGAGTTTGCACTCCCAGTCTCCCACTCTATAGACACCTCAAGTACCGACATGGATAGCGACAGACTTATCAAGGTCTAGGTACCACTCTACCAACTTGGGGAACCTCAACTAGGAAAATGCCAGAAAGATTAGTTCTTAAGAAGAAGGTTAGTCACTAGAATCTTATACCACGTGAGAAATAGATGACTCTGTAATTAAGGTTTGGATGATAAAGCTATAGGTTTTGCGGAGAACTAGTTACTCGTGGTAGATCAATTGCCTTGTATAAAGGATTTTCACGGTTGCATTACTCACACCGCGATACTCAAAAATGAGTCCAAATTGCTAAGTGAGACTCCTATGTTATTGTGTGTACTTCCTAGTGTGCATCTTACTCATGTTTTTTATCAAAATTGCTACTCCTATGCTGCTGGTGGCGATGGGCGGACTTCCCAACAATTAGATGATGCCAATTCCATATTCGAGATCGGGAATCCCGACAAGGAGGGGGAGGGAGATGTGGGATTGTGTAATTTCACTATTGGAGTAGAGTGGGGAGCTCGCGGAAGAAGGGGAACGAACAAGATGTCGAGTGGGAACTACAAACCAATAAAACAGTTGTGTTTGCTCGACATCAACATCGCCGTACAATATGTGCCTTATTATATATAGCATTGTATATGGCTAAAAGAAGGCACAGGTTCTTGTTTTTTATATACATAATGGAACGGTTTTACCACAGGTGAAAATAAAGTGCACTACATAGCTTACAGAAGAAGTCTCAAAGGAGACTAGCCATCCTGGCTAGCTCGAATAGAATAGTAGAGTTTGCACAAAAGCTACATAGCACGCAGGTTGGCAAGGACCAAACTAGAGAGACAGGGGAGCTAGTGTTGCGCACGGGTTCTTGTTGATTTGTTGGCATGTGCCATGTGTGGTCATAGTTTGTCCGTTCGCCGTCTATGTGTCAAGGGATGCGGGGTGACTTTCAAATGGGAGCGTGACACTTATAACCCATGACACACACGGTATAGATGTGAATCATGTTGGTATAAAAGGTAGGTAGTGTCATCTTTATATAATAAGGTCATGTGAGCTACATTTAATACCGAGTTTATATTTATATTATGATTAGTTGGAGCTTGTTGTCACCCCATATCCCTTTAAATGCTCCTCCAATTTAAGTGGGATCTATGCTGTAAAATATATTAAGCTATTTACTTCTTTCATATGTGTGTATTTTATCAAACTTCTTGTCATAGACTCATAGAAAAAATACAAGATAATTTCATTGATATATGCTTTCTCTATTTTACATGCCTTGTACTTTTAACGATGTTGACCAAGTTGTTTGGTTGCTTTTCTCTAAAATATTGGTGTTGATACTCTTGCTGATGTTGGTTGATTACTTTACTAGTTTGTGTCTTGGAAGAAGAAATTTTTTATACCTTGAAGAGTTGCTCGTTTATTTTAGACTTTATTTTGTAATTGTTAGAGTCAACTCATGTAACCCTGTCATGTACAATTTTCTATTGTATATTATCGTACTGATTCTAAAAATAATAGTTCTAGTTGACATCATCTTATGGTCTCATCGTGGCCATATATGAAAATAATCCTCCAGAGACAGATTTTGGTAACTCCAAATTCTAGCGCGACACGGGGGGCTCCTTTGTGATTTCATGCAATGTAATTCCTACACCGAAGTGTAAAAATATATGGACTTTTGTAACTATTGATATTTTAGTCACAATAATATAAAAAATTTAATATTAAGAGTTTTAACATAATAAAATACATAGTTCATGGATATAGTTCACATCTATCATGTAGCAACACGATCTATACATAGCTGGGAAATCCTTCTGGCAAGGTTCGGTGGCATCTACTCACCTCTAAAGCTGACATCGAATTTTTCATTTGGATCGGCTAGTTTGAAATTTGACCAAGTAATCGTCCTTCTAGCTCTACGTGACTCGGCTTTAGATTTTGCTTGCAACAACAAAAAGAGTCCTTCTAGATGTTCCCTCAAGCTAGAAGATAGCAATGCAGCAGCAAGTTCACTTGGCGTACCATGCGAGTGAAGGAAAATCTTTTTTCAGTGATGACAAGACATACTTCCACAATGTCAAGCACTTCGATCTGAACAAGAAGATCTCGAGGATTACTATTGAGGTCATGGGACTCGGGTAGCCTCCGAGGGTAGAACCATGCCCATCAACCTCGGGCAGCCTGATGTAGGCAGGATAACCATCCAGTTGGGAACCCCAAGAGGAAGGTATGATGAGTATAGTAGCAAATTTTCCCTCAGTAAGAAACCAAGATTTGTCAGTCCAGGAAAAAGCCAAACTCTAGAAGGTGATGCTTGCTAGCCTACTAACACTCCAACAAGGGCGCCGTTAACGATTCTTGTTGACTCGTCTTCAACTAGTAGCAACGCGAAACCTGCACACAACACAACCAAATACTTTGCTCCCAACTTACGATGAGGTTGTCAATCTCACCGATTTGTTTGAAACAAAGGAATGAGTGTATCGAGTGGAAAGCAATAGTAGTATGCGAGTAAAGTAAATAATGCGAGTAAAGTAAACAGGTGATAGCAATATATAGGAAATAGGACTGGGGTCCACAGTTCACTAGTGGTGTCTCTCCATAAGATAAAATAACACATGTTGGGTAAATAAATTACAGTTGAGCAATTGATAGAATAAAGACAACGTGATATGTTAAGAGGATCACTATGAGATTTACTCTGAGCATTACAACAAGATACATAGACCGCCATCCAACTGCATCTATGACTAATAATCCACTTGTGGCGAATCAATCCGAGAACTCCACAAGTATTAAGTGATTGCTGGGATGATGGCGCCAGAAAAGAGTTGGTGCCTAGTTGAATGTCCAGCCCGTTGGGAACCCCAAGAGGAAGGTGTGATGAATACAGCAGCAAGATTTTCCCTCAATTAAGAAACCAAGATTTGTCGATCAGGAGAAGAGCAGACAATGACGACTGAAAGTGATGCGGACTGGCTTAATAGCACTCCAACAAGGGCGTCGTTTAACGATACTTGTTGACTCGTCTTCGGCCAGAAGCAACGTGGATCATAAGAACTTAAAACATGGGCATGAAGATATAATCTTGACAATAAGAAACTTAGCAACCATGTTGTAAACATGCAAATGAACACAAACAAAAGATCATGAAAATGAAACAATGAAAGTCAAACATGTGTTCAAATCATAAGGAAAAACATACAAATAGTTTTCAGCTTGTCCTTCAAAGAAAGCAAAACATAAATGCATAGGACACCTTCAAGTTTAAGAGGGCGACTAGATACAAATAATTTAAGAACAAGTGAAACCAACAATATAAATCAATCAATGAAAACTTTGGGACAATGCACATTATACTAAGAATGACAACTATGCTCTCTTATGGTGCATAAAGATAGAAGGTGGTGACTCAACATAAAAGTAAAAGAAAGGCCCTTCGCAGAGGGAAGCAGTGATTGCAAGTTTTATAGACCTTCAAAAATTATGGTACTTACCGGCTTTGAGCTCTCATTGCCCCCATCATAAGCATCTTGAATGGTTAAAGTTAATGCGAGAACAATTATGATGCATATGCTTGACAAATCATAAGTTGAAAACCTCGTGCCCCGTGAATACGAGTACCCAAACCTCATGCTACTTTACTTAGAGTCCCAAGCAAGGCTCTTGTCATTGTAAGTATATGCATATCATTGAGAACCGCCAATGGGGTACCTCCGTGCCCGATGACATGGAACAAGCCCACACCAAAATGACAGGACAAGCAGACAATGAACACCTCGACATCTCTTTTATTTGCCTTTTGTTTAGCTTTTTATTGTGAGATGCGTCGTCGTATGTTCACCATGGGTATGCTGCAAATTTCCACCATGAATTATGCATGGCTTAGATTGGCGGCCCGGCGTTTCCCTAACACATATACAAACTCCATGATCCCCATAAGATTCCCAATTCATTTCACACCGCGGGCATCCATAAACAAAAGATCACGATATCAACTCAAATAAGAAGTGCAATGTTGAAAGCTTGCCCATGACTGCATGGCTGGGCTAGAATCCAACTTACAACTTGCAAGCATAACAACTCAACATAAGAGACCACAATGTCAAATTTTTAAGAACAGGAAAAAGTAAAGTGTGCCTTCCGGTTCGTGAGAGCTTTACTGACCGAATTTCGCATAACACTGGTAAGAGTTTAATTTGAAGAGAAAATAAAAGCAAATCAAATTTACTTGGAATAGCAAATTGCTAGTAGGTATATATGGTGGACACTTTGGAAAACTTTGGCTTTTAGGAGTTGGATGCACGAGTAGAGCTCATACTCAGTACAAGGCGAGGGCTAGCAAAAGACTGGGATCAACCAACTAAGAGAGCAATAATGGCCATAATCATGCAAAGCGACAAAGTGACATTAAAAGAAGCATAAGATGGCATCAAAAGTCAAAAACTAAATGATCATAGAGGCTATTGGCGACTTTGTAAGAGTCTAACATGTGTGAGCATGCGCCAAGTCAACCCAAATAAAGCATCAAGGAGAAAACCAAAATAATGCTTCCAAACAATAAAAACAACGCATGATTTTTTCAAAGGCTCATTAAGCAATCTCAGTTATTTGAGACAAGTCATGCTACAGCAAAACCACTAAGCATACTATCAAAAAGACATCAAGCATGACATGAAAAAGCCTAAGCCGCAGTCTACACAAGCTCCTTCTTGTACCACTATTTTGCGCAAAGCTTTTTCTCTTTTCCAACACCATTTGAAATTTTTATAAACACCTCTTTTGATGAAAACCAACAAAGATCAGAGGCAAAAATACACCTTGATGAAAAGATATGATAAGGTCTGAACGCAAATCAAGGCGAAAACGAAAACCAAAAGCAGTAGCAGAAAAAGAAGAACACTCAAATTTTAATAAGAGTGAAAACTAGAGCGTTCTTGGTAAATGAAAAGCAAGGCAACTTCTCCAAAGAAATTTGTTGGGGTCCAACCATTTATTGCAGCAAACAAACTAACTAAACCAACTAAGAAAACTAAAACAACTGACGCTCCAAGAAAAACACATAGTGCATGAAGCAATAAAAATATAGTGTTTTGAAAGGTGACCTGATTTTTGCCGATGAAGAAGGGGTGCCTCGGGGGCATCCCCAAGCTTTGACGCTTGTACTTCTTGGATATTTCTTGAATTGATGCATGGGCATCCCCAAGCTTGAGCTTTTGTCCATTCTTCAACTCATCTCATCATTCTCCAATCCCTACACTTGAAAACTTCCTTCATACAAAACTAAACACAATTCTATTAGCAACATTAGTGTAAGCATAACATATAATCAACCTCTTTTTGCTTCAGGTTTCAACTCAGAACCACCACATATATAGCAAATACTACTGTAGCAACTTCTCTAAAAGTTCCATGATCAAAAGAACTCAAAAGAAAGCGATAAAGTGGCAAACACAAATATTGGCAGAAATCTGTCAAAACAGAACAGCTGACAAAGGTCGAATTTTTGAGGGGTTTTCTGTTGCTCAAATCAAAAAGTGTTCAACTAACGAAAGTTTGGATATAACCTGGGGCATATGCACAAGAAATCGCAGGTACAAAAGATATACAGAGAATTTATACGAATTTTTACGGTGCAGCACCGAAAACAGTTTCAGGACAGCAACATCCCCAAATCTTTACCTCACTCAAATTAGAGGCTTCTCTTGGCACAAAAACAAAATAAACAAGATAAGAAGCGGTCATTACAGTTTCAGGACAGCAACATCCCCAAATCTTTACCTCACTCAAATTAGAGGCTTCTCTTGGCATCCTTTGAATTTACAAAACCCATTGGACCATGTCATGTACATGTCCTAGGTAACCATTCTATTAGAAGAATGTTGTCTTGTTTGTTCAACTAACATATACCAAACTTGGCATATGTAGTGGTTGCTACAGTAATCCTTCCAGACAAAAGTTTGCAGCAGGAGCAGGTGGTGCAATAGGAGTGCAGATAAAATCACTATTGTTCGTGCTAGTAAAGTCACACAACTTGGTGTTTTCAGGATTGGCCATTTCAGCAAAATGAAAGTAAACAAGTAAAAACAACTACCAAGGATTCTAATTTTTTTGGGTTTTTGATATAAAACGATGCAGGTAAAATAAATAAAGTAAAGCAAAACAATAACAAAGTAAAGGATGTGCGTGCAAAAAACTCCCCTCGCAGAAGTCTTCCACTTCTTCCCCGGCAACGGCGCCAGAAAAGAAGCTGCTAGCGTGTGATGGCGCCCAGTTGACGAGGGAGATTATTCTTCTTCGTTCCCCGGCAACGGCGCCAGAAAAGAGCTTGATTGCTGGGATGATGGCGCCAGAAAAGAGTTGGTGCCTAGTTGAATGTCCAGCCCATTGGGAACCCCAAGAGGAAGGTGTGATGAATACAGCAACAAGATTTTCCGTCAATTAAGAAACCAAGGTTTGTCGATTAGGAGAAGAGCAGACAATGACGACTGAAGGTGATGCGGACTGGCTTAATAGCACTCCAACAAGGGCGCCGTTTAACGATACTTGTTGACTCGTCTTCGGCCAGAAGCAACGTGGAACCTGCACACAACACAACCAAGTACTTTGTTCCCAACTTGCGATGAGGTTGTCAATCTCACCGGTTTGCTTAAAACAAAGGTTATGAGCGTATCGAGTGGAAAATAGTAGAGTATGCGAGTAAAGTAAACAGTGCGTGTAAAGTAAACAGGTGATAGCAATATGATGGAAATAGGACCGGGGTCCACAGTCACTAGTGGTGTCTCTCCATAAGATAAATAACACATGCTGGGTAAACAAATTACAGTTGGGAAATTGATAGAATAAAGATAACCATGATATGTCAAGAAGATCACTATGAGATTTACTCTGGGCATTACAACAAAATACATAGACCGCCATCCAACTGCATCTATGACTAATAATCCACTCCCGGGGATATCAATCCGAAAACCCCATGAGTATTAAGTTGCCAACAACGGATAATTGCATTAAGCAAAGTGTGTAATGTAAACAAAGCATATGCCCTTGAGCATATGAATGTTGTTTTATCCCTAGTAGCAATAGCACATCTACAACCTTAGAGGTTTCTGTCACTCCCCCGGGTTAAATAGAGGCATGAACCCACTATCGAGCATAAATACCCCCTCTTGGAGTCACTAGCAACTACTTGGCCAAGATAGCTACTAACAACGGAGAGCATGCAAGATCATAAACAACATAGAGATAACATAAGATAAATTTCAGCACAGCGACTCAATCATAAACACCAATATTCATCGGATCCCAACAAACCAAACATGTAGAATTACATAACGGTGATCTCAATCATGTAGGGCGGCTCATGAGATCTAAACATGAAGCACATGGTGGAGAAGACAACCATCTAGCTACTGCTATGGACCCATAGTCCAAGGTAGACTACTCACTCATCGCTCTGGAGGCAAGCATGGCGATGAAGAAGACCTCCGGTGGCGATTCCCCTCTCCGGCAGGGTGCCGGGAAGAGCTTCTGGACCCTCCCGATCTTCGGGTCGACGGCGGCGGTGGACCGTGATTTGTTCTGGAAAAGTGATCGGGTACTTAGGTTTTTTCCGTCGGGGGATCTTTATAGGCGAAGGGGCGATGTCAGAGGAGGGACCAGGTGGTCTCACACCATGGTGGCACGGGCCAGGGGCTGGCCGCGCCACCTATGTGTGTGGGCCCCTGGTGGCCCCTCTCCTTCTCTCCTTCGGATCTCTGGAAGCTTCCGGGTTAAATAAGACTTCAGGAACTTGTTTCATCCAATTCCGAGAATATTTCATGTGTATCACTTCTGAAACACAAAAACAGCAGAAAACAGGGAACTGGCACTGTGGCAACTCGTTAGTAGGTTAGTTCCGCAAAATGCATAAAAGTGCCACGAAGTATAACGAAACAATAGACAAATGGTGTAAAAACAAGCATGGAGCATCAAAAATTATAGATACGTTGGAGACGTATCATTAAGTTGCGAACAACAGATAACTGCATTAAGCAAAGTGTGTAATGTAAACAAAGCATATGCCCTCGAGCATATGAATGTTGTTTTCCCCCTAGTAGCAACAGCACATCTACAACCTTAGAGGTTTCTGTCACTCCCCCAGATTAAATAGAGGCATGAACCCACTATCGAGCATAAATACCCCCTCTTGGAGTCACTAGCAACTACTCGGCCAAGATAGCTACTAACAACGGAGAGCATGCAAGATCATAAACAACATAGAGATAACATAAGATAAAATTCAGTACATCAACTCAATCATAACACCAATATTCATCGGATCCCAACAAACACAACATGTAGAATTACATAACGGTGATCTCGATCATGTAAAGCAGCTCACGAGATCTAAACATGAAGCACATGGTGGAGAAGACAACCATCTAGCTACTGCTATGGACCCATAGTCCAAGGTAGACTACTCACTCATCGCGCCGGAGGCAAGCATGGCGATGAAGAAGACCTCCGGTGGCGATTTCCCTCTCCGGCAAGGTGCCGGGAAGAGCTTCTGGACCCTCCCGGTCTCGGGTCGACGATGGCGGAGGATCGCGATATGTTTCTGGAAAAGTGATTGGGTGTTTAGGTTTTTCCCGTTGGGGGGTCTTTATAGGCAAAGGGGCAGCATCAGAAGTGGACCAGGGGGGCCACACCACAGGCCGGCGCGGACCAGGGGCAGGCCGCGCCCCCTGGTGGTGTGGCCGCCCCGTGGCTCCTTTCCGTCTCCTCTTCGGTTCTCTGGAAGCTTCGGTAAATATTTGGACGTCTGGCTTTTGTTTCGTCCAATTCCGAGAATATTTCCTGTGTAACTTTTTTGAAATACAAAAACAGCAGAAAACAGGGAACTGGCACTGTGGCATCTTGTTAATTGGTTAGTTCCAGAAAATGCATAAAAATGCCACGAAGTGTAACGAAACACTAAGCAAATGGTGTAAAAGCAAGCATGGAGCATAAAAAATTATGGATACGTTAGAGACGTATCACAGCCCAATACGAGGATTTGGCAGACCTAAGGACCCAACGTTCGTCATCAACGTGGAGTACAAGTCAAGTCAAAATCACATGTTCTGAAATCCCATGATCTCTTTGTCAACCGATCTAGGGTGGATCTAGCAGTATCTTAGTATATGCAACCGACTTGACACCTTATAATCTTAGATCCCCACCCATTTATATTAGAGGGGAAGTGACGAGGGTTAACTCGATAAATATCCTAGATGAAGGACTTAGGATCGGGGAGATAGGGCATCGGATGAACTCGAAGGGAAAGTCAGTCAAACAAGGTGTGTATCGAAAGTAAACATGGATGTAGAACCTGGCTTGCTTTCAATCTGTCCCTCACCGTCCCCTCCTGGCCCCTATATATAGATGGCCAGGTCTCGAGGATCGGGAGGGATCCGATACATATTACAATATTGACATATGACATGAACTCGTATTTCGATTAGTATTACAATTGGGTCTAGCTAAATGGGCCTCAGGGGTACTCAACTGACGGGCTCTATTATCTATACCCTTGTCAGTAGCCCCCGTGATTATACCAGAATTGCAGATTCGGGTTGAATCTCATATCTTCAAATCTTCGACTTGATCAGTACTTGACTTCTTCAGATCTTCAAATCTTCGACTTGGTCTTTCGACTTATCTTTCATTATAATGGTTCGCAAGGGGTTTTGATGAACAAGCCTGACAACTCTGACGGATCAAGAGGCCAGTTAACTACCGGAACAGATACTTGTCACCTATTTCAAATTCAATTCCCTTGGACTTGAATTCGGGAAACCGATCAAACCCATCTTTTTGCCCCATTTAGGACTTACAAAGGATGAATCCCAGTGGTTCTCAGGGTACCCAGTGCGTCCACCAGGATTTTTCTTCGCGTTGTAGACACGGATACATACCAGCAGAGCGCATCTATGTGCGTATACCGGGCCACACAGGACGGATCCTGGGGTCTTACCTTCGTGATGTATTTCAACCACGACATTCAAGTTTTGTCGCGATGACGCAACTCGAGAATCGTATGTCGCGGCCTTGTTTGACTGATTCAATGTCCCAAATATTCGGGTTTATCCAACCTTGGTTAATAAAAATCCCGCTCCCGATGGGAGTAATGATGCTTCCTGAAGCTTCTCTCGCCTTCTTCTCTCCAGTATTCATGAAAAAACATCGTCGGGTGCACGCCTAGCGCTCCCGATGGGAGTAGCCCCGAGGCTATAGTCAAAAAAGTATTATTTCGAGTATAGGCTCAAATATATTGTGCCTACTCTTAGTCATTAGATCGAAGCTTTGTACAATAATATCATCGGGTGCGCGCTCAGCGCTCCCGATGGTAGTAGCCCCCGAGGCTATAGTCGAATATTTTCGGGTATAGACTCAAAGAGTGATATGTTCTTCCTTAACTCCTCTGTAGCTTTCATATCAGCTTTTTGTCAACTTCCCTGGTTATCATCAATACGCAGATATGTTACTCCAGACTTTTCATTATCATAGCATTATTTCCCTTTACTCGAATTCTCGTGACGTCATTAATATAATTACACCATGTGTAATTTTGATTTTGGCGCTGACCGTTACTCATGGGTAGCGCAGTAATTTCACAATTTTCCTGCCCGTTAGTGGGTTGCCGTTTCTGCTCCTTGCGCCACGTCTCAGCCCACGTTCCTTCATCAAGAAGCTATATAAGGGGGAGAGTGGGGAAATTTACTGTTTACCAGTTCCTTGCTTCCGCCGCCGCCACCATTGTTGCACACCCTGCACACCTCTGAGCTCCTGCACAGCCCCCGTGCGCAAGCCTTAGATGCGCGTCAAGCATCTTGCGCAGAAGAACAAGATGGGCAAGGGCAGCACTGCTAACTCTGCGACCAGCTGGGTGCCTTCTGATTTCGCGCAGAAGGATCTGGACAAGGCCCAAGTTGATGGCCTCATCTTCGACGATGATCAGGTCATCTTCCCTAGCACCGAGCGGATCCCCAAGCCCCAGAGCGGCTTTCGGGTGATGTTTTTCGCTTTTCTCTTGAGCGGTCTTTCTCTCCCTTCCCACGAGTTCCTTCGTGGGCTTCTTTTCGTGTACGGTGTGCAGCTTTATCAGCTCACACCAAACTCGATTCTCCACATTGCTTGTTTTATTACTCTTTGCGAGTCATTTCTGGGGATCGAACCCCATTTTCTTCTCTAGAAATCCCTCTTTCGACTCCGCCCCAGTATCGCTTTAACAAAGAAGCCTGAACTGGGTGGGGCTGTTGTCTCTATCCGTGCTAAATCTCAGTATCTGGAGTTTTCTATGGCTGCCTCAGTACAAGGTTGGAGGAAGAAGTGGTTTTATATCAAAGACCGGAAGGTCTCTTCCTATGACCAGTACGGCATTGCCCCTTTTGATGCCTCCAAAGAAGTGAAGAAACTGGCCTCGTGGGATTTGCCTCCCACGGAAGCTGAGATAGAGGAAATCAAACCACTTCTAGCCCGCATTCAGGAGCTAAAGAGCGGTAGAGGAGGTGCACTTTCGGGTACTCAACTCATGGCGTTTTTCCTGCAACGTCGAATTCAACCCCTGCAGTATCGTCTCTCCAAACTGTGGACATTTTCTAGCTTGGGAGATTCTTCTGGAGTATCTGAAGATCTTATGGAGAAGAAGGATCTTGACAAGCGAGTGAGAGCTCTTACTACTCTCACCAAAGATCATAAAATTACGGATTTGGCCGCTAGATATTTCGACTCCGAGCATCCTTTGCCTGCGGTATGTTTACTATCTTTATTCGCCTTCTTCTTGTCTTATCATTGTTTGTCTTGTAACTCTCGACTTGTTTTCCTTTCAGGATCACCAATCCCCTGTTTCTCGCCCTCCTCTCCTAGAGGGAGGGGCCATTCAAGATGTGCCTGTTTCTGCTGCCTCCGAAGCCCCCGAGGCTGTGGGTAGCCAAGACGGAGACGAAGGCGAAGATTCGCTGGAAAGGACCAGCTCGACGACATCACCTCCTCTTGCGCTTTCTGAAGATCTTAGCGTTGACAGGAAGAGGAAGTGTGTCAAAGAGTTCGCTTCTTCGAGTGCCTCCGCTCATAAAACTGTGGCCGGGGAGACCCTTGATCCAGAGGACGATGAAGAGCTTTTCGATGCCTTGGACTCGTGAGTTTTTGCTAACTCAACTCTTTATTTTGTACCTTGCTTTCTTCCTTTTGACTTATGCGAAAGCTCTTGCCTTTTGTTTTCTTTGCAGTGACAACGAGGACCCGAAAAGGGATGCTACCACTGCTCCTTCTGCTGAGACTATGGCTGCCGACGAACCTTCTGTGCAAGAGGTTGAGCCGGTCGTGAAGTCTTCAAAGGCTCAAAAGGCTCCTGTTAAGAAGGTCATTACTCGTGGTTCCAAGCGCTTGAAGAAGTCGACAGACGCCGGTGCTTCCCTTGAGATCCATCAGTCCACGAGCTCCTCCGATGATGTGCGTGCTGATCCTGGTATTTTGCTTCTGTTCCTTGCGTGATCTTCATACTCACATGTTTTTCTAGATAGGTCTTGATGAAGAAATTTGTCACTTTGGGCACTGAATGTGTCGAGTATTTGAAAGCTGCTAGGGCTTCTGAAGGTAATCTTCTTTCCTATACTTTGCTTGTCTCGAGTGCCGTTCTCTGCTTCTTTATTTGACTTTCCTCTCCCATTGTTTGAACTACAGATGCTTTGGAGGCAGCTAATGCTCGCATTTCTTCTCTGGAAGCTGAACTCGAAGCTTCTAGAAAAACTTGGGATGCTGCCACTGCTGCCAAAACCACTGCTGAGAAAGCCACTAAATTAGCATTGGCTAAGGCAAAGAAAGCAGAGAAAGCCCTTTCTGACGCTAACAAGGAGCACCTCCAGCGGGAACAGGCCGTGACTGAACGGCTTAATAAAATGTCTGCTCTTGCTGGAGGTGAATATCATGCATTTCCCTTTTTTGTCGAGTTGCCCGCTCTTTATGCTTACTGACATGTGCTTTTCCCTCTGTCTTTGTTTCCATTGGTTTGTAGGACATACTAGGGTGTCTCCGTCATCTTTGCAGCCAGACGATGATTCTCTCATGGCCGCAGTTAATTTGCTGGAGGCAAACTGGATTTCTGTCCAGGAGATCTCCGAGTTGGCTAGTTGCGTGCTCACGTGGATCTTCATCGGGTTATGGCCTAAACAGAAAGCGGACATGCCAGCTGATGACCTGAGGAAGCTTCCCAAGGTTTTCAACACCCCTGAAGATCCAATCCTGCTGATGAAGAGCCGCTCTGTGAAGCGAGGCACGGAGGGGGCCATTGCATTGACCTATGCGCATGGCGAGGAGGTCGACTGGGAGAAGGTGAGCTGATGCTACCGATTTGATGAAGTAAATAACCGGCCAGTTGGGAACCCCAAGAGGAAGGTATGATGAGTATAACAGCTTGTTTTCCCTCAGTTAAGAAACCAAGGTTTATCGTTCAGGAGAAGAGCAGACAATTACGACTGAAGGTGATGCTTGCTAGTTTGCGACAGCTTCGGACAATTTATATATGGCGCCTCGTCCAAGCTTTGCTTGCTAGCTGCAACGCGGAACCTGCACACAACACAACCAAATACTTTGTTCCCAACTTGCGATGAGGTTGTCAATCTCACCGGTTTGCTTGAAACAAAGGTTATAAGCGTATCGAGTGGAAAACAGTAGAGTATGCGAGTAAAGTAAACAGTGCGAGTAAAGTAAACAGGTGATAGCAAAATGATGGAAATAGGACCGGGGTCCACAGTTCACTAGTGGTGTCTCTCCATAAGATAAATAACACATGCTGGGTAAACAAATTACAGTTGGGCAATTGATAGAATAAAGATAATGTGATATGTCAAGAAGATCACTATGAGATTTACTCTGAGCATTACAACAAAATACATAGACCGCCATCCAACTGCATCTATGACTAATAATCCACTTATGGCGAATCAATCCGAGAACTCCACAAGTATTAAGTTGCGAACAACAGATAATTACATTAAGCAAAGTGTGTAATGTAAACAAAGCATATGCCCTTGAGCATATGAATGTTGTTTTCTCCCTAGTAGCAACAACACATCTACAACCTTAGAGGTTTCTATCACTCCCCCAGGTTAAATAGAGGCATGAACCCACTATCGAGCATAAATACCCCCTCTTGGAGTCACTAGCAACTACTCGGCCAAGATAGCAACTAACAACAGAGAGCATGCAAGACCATAAACAACATAGAGATAACATAAGATATATTTCAGTATAGCAACTCAATCATAACATCAATATTCATCGGATCCCAACAAACCAAACATGTAGAATTACATAACGGTAATCTCAATCATGTAGGGCAGCTCATGAGATCTAAACATGAAGCACATGGTGGAGAGGACAACCATCGAGCTACTGCTATGGACCCATAGTCCAAGGTAGACTACTCACTCATCGCTCTGGAGGCAAGCATGGCGATGAAGAAGACCTCCGGTGGCGATTCCCCTCTCCGGCAGGGTGCCGGGAAGAGCTTCTAAACCCTCACGATCTTCGGGTCGACGGCGGCGGCGGATCGCGATGTGTTCTGTAAAATTGATCGGGTACTTAGGTTTTTTCCGTCGGGGGGTCTTTATAGGCGAAGGGGCATCGTCAGGAGTGGACCGAGGTGGTCTGACACGTAGGGGGCGCGGCCAGGGCCTGGGCCGTGCCTCCCTGGTGTGTGGCCACCTCGTGGCCCCACTCCGTCTCCTCTTCGGATCTCTGGAAGCTTTCAGGAAAAATAAGACTTCAGGAACTTGTTTCATCCAATTCCGAGAATATTTCCTGTGTATCACTTCTGAAACACAAAAATAGCAGAAAACAGGGAACTGGCACTGTGGCGACTTGTTAATAGGTTAGTTCTGGAAAATGCACAAAAGTGCCACGAAGTGTAACGAAACAGTAGGCAAATGGTGTATAAACAAGCATGGAGCATCAAAAATTATAGATACGTTGGAGACGTATCAAGCATCCCCAAGCTTAACTCCTGGTCGTCCTCGAGTAGGTAAGTGATAACAAAAGAATAATTTTTTAGGTGACATGCACCTACACAATCTTGATCATATATGTAAGCAATTGTGAGCTGGGATCATAAGAACTTAAAACATGGGCATGAAAGATATAATCTTGATAATAGAAACTTAGCAACCATGTTGTAAACATGAAAATGAACACAAACAAAAGATCATGAAAATGAAACAATGAAAGTCAAACGTGTGTTCAAATCATAAGGAAAAACATACAAATGGTTTTCAGCTTGTCCTTCATAGAGAGCAAAACATAAATGCATAGGACACCTTCAAGTTTAAGAGGGCGACTAGATACAAATAATTTAAGAACAAGTGAAACCAACAATATGAATCAATCAATGAAAACTTTGGGACAATGCACATTATACTAAGAATGACAACTATGCTCTCTTAATGGTGCATAAAGATAGAAAGTGGTGACTCAACATAAAAGTAAAAGAAAGGCCCTTCACAGAGGGAAGCAGTGATTGCAAGTTTTATAACCTTCAAAAATTATGGTACTTACCGGCTTTGAGCTCTCATTGCCCCCATCATAAGCATCTTGAATGGTTAAAGTTAATGCGAGAACAATTATGATGCATATGACTGACAAATCATAAGTTGAAAACCTCGTGTCCCGTGAATACGAGTACCCAAACCTCATGCTACTTTACTTAGAGTCCCAAGCAAGGCTCTTGTCATTGTAAATATATGCATATCATTGAGAACCGCCAACGGGGTACCTCTGTGCCCGATGACATGGAACAAGCCCACATCAAAATGACAGGACAAGCAGACAATGAACACCTCGACATCTCTTTTATTTGCCATTTGTTTAGCTTTTTATTGTGAGATGCGTCGTCGAATGTCCACCATGGGTATGCTGCAAATTTCTACCATGAACTATGCATGGCTTAGATTGGCGGCTCAGGCGTTTCCCTAACACATATACAAACTCCATGATCCCCACAAGATTCCCAATTCATTTCACACCGCGGGCATCCATAAACAAAAGATCACGATATCAACTCAAAAGAGAAGTGCAATGTTGAAAGCTTGCCCATGACTGCATGGCTGGGCTAGTCTCCAATTTACAACTTGCAAGCATAACAACTCAACATAAGAGACCACAATGTCAAATTTTTAAGAGCAAGAAAAAGTAAAGTGTGCCTTCCGGTTCGTGAGAGCTTTACTGACCAATTTTCGCATAACACTGGTAAGAGTTTAATTTGAAGAGAAGATAAAAGCAAGTCAAATTTACTTGGAATAGCAAATTGCTAGTAGGTATGTATGGTAGACACTTTGGAAAACTTTGGCTTTTAGGAGTTGGATGCATGAGTAGAGCTCATACTCAGTACAAGGCGAGGGCTAGCAAAAGATTGGGAGCGACCAACTAAGAGAGCAATAATGGCCATAATCATGCAAAGCGACAAAGCGACATTAAAAAAAGCATAAGATGGCATCAAAAGTCAAAAACTAAATGATCATAGAGGCTATTGGCGACTTTGGATGAGTCTAACATGTGTGAGCATTCGCCAAGTCAACCCAAATAAAGCATCAAGGAGAAAACCAAAATAATGCTTCCAAATAATTAAAACAACGCATGATTTTTTCAAAGGCTCATTAAGCAATCTCAGTTATTTGAGACATGTCATGCTACAGTAAAACCACTAAGTATACTATCAAAAGGACATCAAGCATGATATGAAAAAGCCTAAGCCACAGTCTACACAAGCTCCTTCTTGTACCACTATTTTGCATAAAGCTTTTTCTCTTTTCCAACACCACTTGAAATTTTTATAAACACCTCTTTTGATGAAAACCAATAAAGATCAGAGGCAAAAAATACACCTTGATGAAAAGATATGACAAGGTCTGAACGCAAATCAAGGCAAAAACGAAAACCAAAAGCAGTAGCGGAAAAAGAAGAACACTCGTTGAACGATAAGAGTGAAAAACTAAGTGTTCTTGGCAAATGAAAACGAGGCAACTTCTCCAAAAGAAATTTGTTGGGTCCAACCATTTACTACAGCAAACAAACTAAACTAACTAAGAAAACTAAAACAACTGACGCTCCAAGAAAAACACATAGTGCATGAAGCAATAAAAATATAGTGTTTTGAAAGGTGACCTGATTTTTGCCGATGAAGAAGGGGTGCCTCGGGGGCATCCCCAAGCTTTGACGCTTGTACTTCTTGGATATTTCTTGGGGTGATGCATGGTCATCCCCAAGCTTGAGCTTTTGTCCATTCTTCAACTCATCTCATCATTCTCCAATCCCTACACTTGAAAACTTCCTTCATACAAAACTAAACACAAATCTATTAGCAACATTAGTGTAGCATAACATATAATCAACCTCTTTTTGCTTCAGGTTTCAACCCAAAACTACCACATATATAGCATATACTACTGTAGCAACTTTCCCAAAAGTTCCGTGATCAAATGAAATCAAAAGAAAGCGATAAAGCGTCAAACACAAATATTGGCAGAAATCTGTCAAAACAGAACAGCTGACAAAGGTCGAATTTTTGAGGGGTTTTCTGTTGCTCAAATCAAAAAGTGTTCAACTAATGAAAGTTTGGATATAACCTGGGGCATATGCACAAGAAATTTCAGGTCCAAAAGATATACAGAGAATTTATACGAATTTTTATGGTGCAGCACTGAAAACAGTTTCAGGACAGCAACATCCCCAAATCTTTACCTCACTCAAATTAGAGGCTTCTCTTGGCACAACAACAAAATAAAAAGGATATGGAGCGGTCATTACAGTAGTAATGACTTCCAAGACTCAAATAAAAGAAAAAGTACTGAAAATAAAACATTGGGTTATCTCCCAAGAGTGCTTTTCTTTAACGTCTTTGAGCTAGGCGCAGAAAATTGCGAATCAAGTAACATCAAGTGATGAAGCATCAAGCTCATAATTTGCTCTAAGAATAGAGTCAAAAAGTAATTTCTTTCTTTCCTAGGGAAGTGTTCCATACCTTTCTTGAGTGGGAATTGATATTTTATAGTGCCTTCCCTCATATCAATGATGGCACCTACAGTTTGAAGAAAGGGTCTTCCCAAAATAATAGGACATGAAGCATGGCATTCAATGTCCATAACAAGAAAATCAACGGGAACAAGGTTATTGTTAACCACAATAAGAACATCATTAATCCTTCCCAAAGGTTTCTTCTTAGCAACATCAGCAATAGGAACATCATAATAACACTTTTCAAGAGGCGGTAAATCAAGCATGTCATAAATCTTTCTAGGCATGATAGAAATACTAGCACCTAGATCACATAAAGCATGGCAATCAAAACCATTAACATGCATATCAATGATGGGTTTCCAACCATCTTCTAACTTCTTGGGAACAGAGGCTTTTTGCTGCAACTTTTCATCCCTAATTTTTATGAGAGCATTGGTAATATGCTTAGTAAAAGCAATATTTAAAGAACTAGCATTGGGAGTCAAAGCAAGCTTTTGCAAGAACAAAATAACTTCAGATATATTGCAGCCATCAACATCAAAATCATTAAAGGAAGTAGAGCTATCATCTCCTACACTCCGAAAAATTTTAGCACTCTTTTGAGAAAAAGTTTTGGCAGTTTTAGGCTTTTTAACACAAGGAGTGGGAGTTTTCTCTACACCAATCAAAGTAAGAGGATTGCTAGCATTAGGGACAACATCATCAGAGGTAGTAATAGTACAAACTTTCAAATTCCTAGCAATCTCATCCTCTCTTTCCCATCTAGCATGCAATTCTGCTAACAATCTAAGATTTAATCAATTCCAACTTGAATAGCATTAGCAGTAGCAAAAACATTGTTCTCTTTCACATCATTAGGCAACACTTTTAATTTCAGAAGTTCAACATCACGAGCTAGGCTATCAACTTTAGAAGCAAGAATATCAATTTTGCCTAACTTTTCCTCAACAGACTTGTTAAAAGCAGTTTGCTTACCGATGAAGTCCTTGAGCATTACCTCAAGCTCGGAGGGCGCGGCCCTAGTGTTGTTGTAGGAATTACCATAAGAATTACCATAACCATTACCATTGGTAGAAGGATACGGCCTATAATTGTTACTAGCAAAATTGTTCCTATAAGCATTGTTGTTAAAATTATTGTTTCTAATGAAATTCACACCAACATGCTCTTCTTGAGCAACCAAAGAGGCTAAAGGAACATTATTAGGATCAACATGAATCCTATCATTAGCAAGCATAGTCATAATGGTATCAATCTTATCATTCAAGAAAGAGATTTCCTCAACAGAATTTACCTTCTTACCTTGTGGAGCTCTCTCGGTGTGCCATTCGGAATAATTTACCATCATGCTGTCGAGTAGCTTTGTTGCGGCGCCCAAGGTAAGGGACATAAAAGTGCGCCCAGCAGCTAAATCAAGTAGGTTCCTCGAAGAAAAATTCAGTCCTGCATAAAAAGTTTGGACAATCATCCAAGTAGTCAGTCCATGAGTGGGGCAATTCTTTACCATAGATTTCATTCTTTCCCAAGCTTGAGCAACATGTTCATTATCAAACTGAGTAAACTTCATAATATTGCTACACAAAGATATAATCTTAGCAGGAGGATAGTATCTACCAATAAAAGCATCCTTACACTTAGCCCATGAATTAATACTATTCTTAGTCAAAGAAAGCAACCAATCTTTTGCTTTTCCTCTCAAAGAAAAAGGAAACAACTTGAGCTTAATAATATCACTTTCTACATCCTTATATTTCTGCATCTCACATAGCTCAACAAAATTGTTGAGATGAGCTGCAGCATCTTCAGTACTAGCACCAGAAAATTGCTCTTTCATAACAAGGTTCAACAAAGCAGGCTTAATCCAATAAAAGTTTGCAGCAGGAGCAGGTGGTGCAATAGGAGTGCAGATAAAATCACTATTGTTCGTGCTAGTAAAGTCGCACAACTTGGTGTTTTCAGGATTGGCCATTTCAGCAAAACTAAAAGTAGATAAGTAAAAACAACTACCAAGGATTCTATTTTTTTGGGTTTTTGATATAAAACGATGCAGGTAAAAATAAAGTAAAGCAAACCAATAACAAAGTAAAGGATGTGTGTGCGAAAAACTCCCCTTGCAGAGGTCTTCCACTGTTCCTCCCCGGCAACGGCGCCAGAAAAGAAGCTTGATGCTACCGATTTGATGAAGTAAATAACCGGCCAGTTGGGAACCCCAAGAGGAAGGTATGATGAGTATAGCAGCTTGTTTTCCCTCAGTTAAGAAACCAAGGTTTATCGTTTAGGAGAAGAGCAGACAATTACGACTGAAGGTGATGCTTGCTAGTTTGCGACAGCTTCGGACAATTTATATATGGCGCCTCGTCCAAGCTTTGCTTGCTAGCTGCAACGCGGAACCTGCACACAACACAACCAAATACTTTGTTCCCAACTTGCGATGAGGTTGTCAATCTCACCGGTTTGCTTGAAACAAAGGTTATGAGCGTATCGAGTGGAAAACAGTAGAGTATGCGAGTAAAGTAAACAGTGCGAGTAAAGTAAACAGGTGATAGCAATATGATGGAAATAGGACCGGGGTCCACAGTTCACTAGTGGTGTCTCTCCATAAGATAAATAACACATGCTGGGTAAACAAATTACAGTTGGGCAATTGATAGAATAAAGATAACGTGATATGTCAAGAAGATCACTATGAGATTTACTCTGGGCATTACAACAAAATACATAGACCGCCATCCAACTGCATCTATGACTAATAATCCACTTGTGGCGAATCAATCCGAGAACTCCACAAGTATTAAGTTGCGAACAACAGATAATTGCATTAAGCAAAGTGTGTAATGTAAACAAAGCATATGCCCTTGAGCATATGAATGTTGTTTTCTCCCTAGTAGCAACAGCACATCTACAACCTTAGAGGTTTTTGTCACTCCCCCAGGTTAAATAGAGGCATGAACCCACTATCGAGCATAAATACCCCCTCTTGGAGTCACTAGCAACTACTCGGCCAAGATAGCTAGTAACAACGGAGAGCATGCAAGATCATAAACAACATAGAGATAACATAAGATATATTTCAGTATAGCAACTCAATCATAACACCAATATTCATCGGATCCCAACAAACCAAATATGTAGAATTACATAACGGTGATCTCAATCATGTAGGGCAGCTCATGAGATCTAAACATGAAGCACATGGTGGAGAGGACAACCATCTAGCTAATGCTATGGACCCATAGTCCAAGGTAGACTACTCACTCATCGCTTCGGAGGCAAGCATGGCGATGAAGAAGACCTCCGGTGGTGATTCCCCTCTCCGGCAGGGTGCCGGGAAGAGCTTCTGGACCCTCCCGATCTTCGGGTCGATAGCGGCGGCGGATCGCGATGTGTTCTGGAAAATTGATCGGGTACTTAGGTTTTTTCTGTCGGGGGGTCTTTATAGGCGAAGGGGCATCGTCAGGAGTGGACCGAGGCGGTCTCACACGTAGGGGGCGCGGCCAGGGCCTGGGCCGCGCTGCCCTAGTGTGTGGCCACCTCGTGGCCCCACTCCGTCTCCTCTTCGGATCTCTGGAAGCTTCCGGGAAAAATAAGACTTCAGGAACTTGTTTCGTCCAATTCCGAGAATATTTCCTGTGTATCACTTCTAAAACACAAAAATAGCAGAAAACAGGGAACTGGCACTGTGGCGACTTGTTAATAGGTTAGTTCCGGAAAATGCACAAAAGTGCCACAAAGTGTAACAAAACAGTAGACAAATGGTGTATAAACAAGCATGGAGCATCAAAAATTGTAGATATGTTGGAGACGTATCTTGAGCTCTTCCCGCGGTCGACCTCTTTCAGAGCTGCGGAGTTTCTTTGAGAAGGCGAAGAAATATGCCCCAGGCATCATGTCCATTGTTTCTCCTTTGGCAGCTTCGACGACCTCTTCGGCGCCAGTTTCCTCGACTCTGACGACAAGTGCGTTGAAGCCGCCTCCCAACACTGGGGCTACCTCTTCCATGCCTACTGCTGCCACGGACCGGAGGCTAAGGTGGCGTAGACTTAGCCTCCCTTTGTAATCTTAGTTTATTCTGATGTAGTGAACTTTTAGTCACATTGAGCCCGAGAACTAGTCAGAGGACTTGTGCCTTTTGTAAATATTCCTCCTTTATGAAATGTCGTGTTTAGTTTCTGAGATGCTCTTTTTTCCTTTCTTTTGGCTTCCAGCCTATGCACGCTGGTGGATCGTCGGGTCGTGATCGGGTTCCATCTCTTGTCGATATGTTCGACTCTGGAATTGCTTCGCCTCCTCGCTCTTCTTGTCGATGCAAGAAATATACGTTGAGAATTTTGGATCTTGAGAGCTGTCTATCTTTGATGAAGCGCCAGGCACAGATTGCTTTGGACAAAGTGAGCAAATCTTATGGCTTTATGAAACAGATATCCGTTCTTGAGGATAAGGTGTCGGGTCTGATGGCAAAAATTGTGCATCTCGAAGAGTGCAACTCCTTTCTCATCGGTATTGTCGAGTCTGTCTGCGAGATGTTGCGATGTGAGGTTCCTTGCAACCTTTCTTGTTTTCTTTTTTTCCACTATTGTTGTCTAATATCTTTGTTATCTTAGGTACTTGTCTGGACTTTATTGCTGAAGCACGTCGGGTTGCTGAGCGAAATACAGCTCTGGAGAAAGCATAAGAGGAAATCGACAGTTTGTGGTCTGACCCCCGACGCCGTTGTGCTATTGTGCTACTTCAAGATCGTGCTCAGCATATTGGAGAGGCAGTTGATGGTTGTCGAAGATCTTTGACTACCATGTATTCTATCATGCTTTCTCGTAATCCTCTGCCTGGAAGCTTTCCACTGCTACTCGACACTTTTAGGTCTAGTCAGCAAATTCATCGGCTGATAGAGCTTAACTTGGTGGCTGGAGCCAATTTTGCTCTTGGGTGGGTACGTAAGTGGCATCCAAGGCTTAATTATAGTTCCATGTCACTGAGTTATCCTCCAGGTGGAGCTAGTTTGCGAGTTCATCTGAAGAATACCCTGCAACCCGCCAGAAGGATTATAGCCAGGTTGCAGCGAGAGGATGCCGCGTTTTTCCGCGAGCATCATTACTTAGACCCCCTGGGGGTGGACGATTCTGATAACTTGATGTTATGATGCTTATGTGCTTTGGATATAGAATCGCGAGAGTTGATGTTTCCTAACCTTGTTGTCAGAAATTTTTCTCAGAGCGTTTTTTTTTTGGTGCGTTTGCCGCAGTTTTTGTTTAAAGACACGTAAACTCGAATAGGAGGAACTTTTGTCTTTATTTATGCTTATAATGTAAGATACATAGGATGGCCCAAGAGATCCGGTCAATGACCTGTGTTCTGGATCTAGAGGGCATTGCCCTGGAACAGCTCGTGGCTTTTATAGCCTTATTACTTCTACTCTATTCTTTGAAGTACTTTGTCGCCTATGCCGCCGCAGTCTTCTCTTCTTATTTTGTCGGCTTGTCTTGTTCTGATAGCTGTACCCATGGCTTTTTCACCTCCGGCTCTGCTGGGTGCGCTTCGAGTTGTTGTATGGTTCCTATAGTCGAGTTTTTTGCTTTGTCTTTGGGTTCTCCGTAGTTTGCCATCATCCCAAAGTTTTGAGCCATCTTGTGGAATTCCTTGTCGCATAGATCTGAGAGTTCGAAGCTCCCTTTAGCTGTGATAATTCCTTTGGGCCCTGGCATTTTGAGTACCAGGTAGGTATAGTGAGGTACTGCCATGAATCGTGAAAACGCGGGTCGCCCGAGGATCGCGTGATACTGTGATGGCCAGTCCATGACTTCGAAGTTGAGTTTCTCTCTTCTGTAGTTTTGCCGATTTATGAAGCAAACGTTGAGTGCTATTCGACCAAGTGGATAGTTAGCACTTCCTGGGACTATTCCGTGGAAAGAACAATCAGTTGGTTTCAGGAACTCCAATGAGATGTGCATTGCTCGTAGGGTCTTTGCATATATAAGATTTATGCCACTTCCTGCATCCATGAATACTCTGTCGACATCGTAAGTCCCAATTTGGGCTTTGAGTACCAAAGACGCATTTCCTGGCTGAGGTACTATTATTGGGTGATCATCTCTGCTGAATTCTATGGGTTGCTCCGACCAGTGTAAATATTTCGTTGTTGCTGGAGGCGAAGTCACTGCTAGGTTGACTTGGCGAGTTATGCTCTTTTCTTCTTTGTTCGACTTCGGCACAGGCTGTATCATTGCTGTGATGTGCCCTTTAGATGGAACATATCCTCCATCGTCATCGCGTCCCTGGTTCGGCTGGTCTTTATTTTGAGGAACTCTATTGTTTCCTTGCTGATTTGCAGGCGCACTCCTTGTGTTTCCTTCGTATCCCTGTCGTTTTGCTTCGGCTTGCTTATTTAGTGCTGCTTCCTGTAGTTTTAAAAACTTCGTGCAATCTTTCATTGCGTGCCTGGATACTCGTTTCCCATCAACAAACGCAGAATGTATATGACATGGTCCATTTAGCATATCTTCAGGTGATGGGTTGTACTCTCTGGATTCTCTTGTCTGAAACTTTTTGTAGTCTTCCTTTCTATAGCTGCGATATCCTGAGCTTTTACGGTCGTTCCCTTGGTAGCTATTATCCTTGTACCCTGCGGCTACTTGGCTGTGAGAGCCATAGTTATCGTAATTGCGGGATCTCCTCATTTGGCCTCCATATCTGTTTCCTCTATCGTCCTCTGGCGACCGTGTTCGTTTGTTGTTACACGCATCTTCTCCATCTGCAAATCTGTTTGCTATATCCATTAAATCTGATACTGTTTTTGGCTTGATTCTGCCCATCTCTTCGACTAGGTCTCCTCGCCTTAACCCGACTATGAATGCGTCTATTGCTCTTTCTTCTGATACTTCGACTGCTAAATTTTTGATGATTCTCCATCTTTGGATATACGCCCTTAATGTCTCACCGCGTTGCTGTATGTAGGCTTTGACTTCTTCTATGGATGCTGGCCACTTATATGTCGACTTGAAGTTACTCGTGAATTGCTTTATGAGCTCTTCCCAACTTCCAATTGTTTCTTTTTCTAATTTGCTCAACCACGACCTTGCCGCGCCGGTGAGGTGTAATTGCAAACTTTGCATAGCTGTTTCCTTGGTTCCTCCCAATATTTTTACTGCTTACAGATAATCCGAGAGCCATGACTGTGGCTCCTGGGATCCATCATATTTTTGCTGATCATGAGGCAATTTGAAACCTTTGGGTACTGGCGTGGTGCGAACCCTATGGGTAAAGCATGATGCCCCCATCTCCTTTTCGTCGTCTTCGTAATTGTACGCCTTGTTTGGGGACCTAGATCTTCGGGTTCCTCTGTACTTTGGGCTTTTATGTCGCCCTGGTGATGGTGTTCTAGATCGTCGACTGTCGCTCCTGTGCCGAGGACTATTGTGACGGCGTGGTGATCTTGGCTTATGGGTTCCTTTGTTGCGACATGCCTCCTCCTCTTTTGCTGATAACTTGTTGCCTACCATCTTCAACCCATTTAGTGTTGCTCGGTGCATATGTTCCCTCGGGTCTCCCAGATTGGTCGTGTTGTATGTAAGTATGCTTGAGCTGCCACCAGTGCTGCTTTAGGAGTTTTTGGTATGATGTTTCCTTGCTCGTCGACCGATAGGAAAGACGAGATGAGGTTTTTGGAGATACTTTGCCTTTTTGAGTACTCAAGGTTTTCATACCTTGGCCCATGTCGACGATGTCTTTTGTTTGTGTATGACGCGTCACTACGTGCTCTGTGAGCAGCGTCGCTTGCTGCAATGGCTGAGTCTTTCTTCTTCTGTATTTCAATCCTCTCCTTTGCTAATTGCTTTGCCTGCTGCCTTAGGGCGTAGTGGTACCCCAAAAGCATATTTTTGCTGGAGTTTGTTGATATTGACGTGCCGTGCTCCACAGCTGTCTTGATTATTCTCCACTCATCGACTGATAGTCGAACTTTCTCCCTAGTTGTTAGGGAGTCTGCAGTCTCTCCTTCTGCTAAATGATTCGCTCCTCTGTTTATATTTGCTGGATTGAACACTGGATTGTTGTTTTCATCGAGTTCTTCTGAGTTGTCTCCTGTGATGGCGAGTACCTGGTATCGATTGTCGAGTTTGCTGTTGGAACTTGAGAAGATCAAATTGTCATCTTCAGAAAGCTCTAATCCTATCTTCCAGGTGTCTGTCGATTTGTCTGAGGTATCGTCGTGGCAGATCATGAGATCTTTGAGTTGAACTTCTAAGTCGAAATTCTCCATGGTTTTGTCGCCTCCTGCGATTTTTCCTTCTTCTGCTTCTGCTAAGGTGACCGGCGAGTTTACCTCGCTGGAAGAGCCTTCTGATGATTCCGACATTGCTACTGTCTTGGGTTCACTTGCCGACGGACCCGGTTTCGCCGGATCTGAAAGGCGAATCGAACCTAGTGATCCGATGCGAAAGTTTAGACTTCTGATCGTCAAATCCATATCTTGATCCATGCTCTCGAATACTTGCGTGAAACTTGACTGGTGAGGTTGAAAATCGACGGTTCCGAAGGGTATCTGGATTTCGTCGACTTCCGAATTGCTGTTGGCTAAAAGCGAAAAAGCCGTCGAATTCATGATTCCAACGCCCAGGTCCCCACGGTCGGCGCCAATTGACGAGGATTAACTCGATAAATGTCCTAGATGAAGGACTTAGGATCGGGAAGATAGGGCGTCGGATGAACTCGAAGGTAAAGTCAGTCAAACAAGGTGTGTATCGAAAGTAAACGTGGGTGTAGAACCTGGCTTGCTTTCAATCTGTCCCTCACCGTCCCCTCCTGGCCCCTATATATAGATGGCCAGGTCTCGAGGATCGGGAGGGATCCGATACAGATTACAATATCGACATACGACATGAACTCGTATTTCGATTAGTATTACAATTGGGCCTAGCTAAATGGGCCTCAGGGGTACTCAACTGACGGGCTCTATTATCTATACCCTTGTCAGGAAGGGACCTCACGTGTCATATCTCTCGTCATCACAAGCTTTGGCTTTCAACCTTAGCCAAAAACCACAAATATAGCAATCTTGAAATTCCATCTCGAGTCCACAAGTGAGCATAAGATATACACCTAGCCATAAAGAGTAGAGAAAATTTCTTATATGACACTACTTATAAAATATGATTCCTTATATGACACTCAAAACTTTTGCCTTCTCTAGATGTCTCTCGGTGTAATTTTTTTTGCCTTATATGACACTCCAGTGCATTATAGACTTACAAAGACGCTATTGCCCCTAATGCAATATGTGACTTACAAAGAAGCTATTGCCGACGATACCAAGTAGAGAGCGCCTATCTAGCTCCTAGAAAATATGCAGCCGTCTCCTTATCCTAAAAAAATGAATCTGATCCACTCCGTTCGATTTGTACAATATGTTATTACTGTGTAAAAAAACTTACCTGATCGTTTCATGAGGATTGTAAAAGAGCTACAAGGTGGAAACTTTGTTTACTTTTTAGCTCCTCACTAATGATAGTTTAAGTTATGCATTACAAGAAACCAAAAATTGTACGCATGCTTCTTTTTTTGAAGAATTGTACGCAGGCTTCTTCATATTCATCTGTTGCACGCACTGTTTGGTTTGTAACAAAATTTCAATGCAGTACTGAAGTTACAACAAGTTATAAATACAAATATATTAGTAGATAGTGGATGCAGACATGATATCCCCTTGTACCTCACTGACGGTAGGGGAGATCTTGCGGGGGCGAGTTTAGACATGAGATTGGCTTAGTCTGCTAATAATGACCAAACTTCTAAAATTGCCTGTTGTTAATAACCTGATTTCTAGTAGTGAGAACTATCAAACCTAGTAGAATTTTATATAGTATGTATTTTCTTATACTATACAATATGTGTGTACAACTATACATACAATTCGTAATTTGCAAAAAAAAACTATACATACATAAGCACACACACCATATACACGTATGTAAAATTCAAGGGCAAGGACAATAGCTGTATTTTTCGCTGATATGTAGCAGACATAATGTAGTCATCATCATGCAAAGAAAGCAAGGACAATAGCAATATTTTTTTAATTTTTATCAGATATTGCACTACGAGCAATAGCGTCTTTGCAAGTCATATAATGCACTAGAATGTTATATAAGGCAAAAAATTTACACCGAGTGTCATCTAGAGAAGGAAAAAAATTTTAAGTGTCATAAAAGAAATCATATTTACAAGTAGTGTCATATAAGAAATTTTCTCTAAAGAGTATGTGCTTTCTATTTCCGGTTGGCGAAACCTGCCTAAACTATATGTTCGTGTGCTATTATTGAGATTCTCTTTTAGAAGCATCACCCCTTCATCTATTATCAGTGAAAGCTCTCGACATTGACAAACTTTTTAAAAAATCTTCTTAATTTAGTGGAAAGGCCAAAACTAGATAATTTGTAAGTTTAGGATTCAACGATTTTAGAATAAATGATAAACCAAAAACAAATCCAAAAGTGGAACGTTTTCTTTTGAAGTTTATAAGTGGAACTTTTTGCACTTATAAATATCGTGGACTATGTTGTCATGTCTAGTTTTATTTTAGGACAAAAAGCGTACAAACTTTATTACGATAATTTTGATAAATTGGCATGTCTTTGCCGTCATGTCCAAGTACAAGGACACGTCGTCCCAAGGCGCACCAGCCAACAGGACACTGCCACGCGCGCAGGAAGACTACGTGGACCAGCCACCGAAGCTATCAACTCACAATTCAGAGCACAACTGATGGCCAGATAACGCCACGTAGGAAACAAAAATACAATGGAAAAAAAACTCACGGAATTATGCTCAGCACATCTAGAGCTCGTCAAATGGCAACACCACCGATCCCGAAGACGACGCTCCCAGTCGGCTCCCACTGATCGCTTCTAGAAGCTTCCAGAAGGCTCCGGCCCGCCATGGCCGCGCCCTTCTTCTCGACGCCCTTCCAGCCGTACGTCTACCAGGTCGGCTCTCACCCCCCGTGCGATCTGAACCTCTCTCGCACGGTTCTGTACATGCTAGGTCTAGATTCGAGGTCGTGGGGATGGATCCACGCGATCCGTGGTGTTATTTTTCTCCCTGGTTGGAGCCCTCTTGATCTGACTCAGTTTGAATTGCGTGGTTTGTTTTTCTCAGAGCCAGGAGGGATCTGTGACGGCGTTTCAGATATCCGGCGGAGATGTGCAGGTCCTGCAGGTAGTTTCCGGTGCTTAATTTCTCGCTCTCCTGTTCTATCTTCAGTTGAATTCAGTCGTGATCGTTTGTGACTAATGCTGGGAAATGCTTTCTAGGTGATGGTGAAGTCACAGGAGAAGTTGACCTCGAAACCAGGTAACTTGTTTTACTCGTTTCTGTACTGCCGCCTGAAATATTTGCAGATCGCATGCTTAACAATTATCGTTTGCTTGTCATGCTGAATTATCTTTTAGTTTGTATCGTATGCTAGCATTGTATTTATGAGACGCTGTCGGAAATTCTAATTTACCGCCATACTGTCAATTGTGTGTAATGAATTATGATTATGATCTGTGTCCACCTGTTGGCATGTCCATTAAAAAGGTGTTTTCAGTAGCGCCTTCTGACTCTAAACCCATCTTGAGAATCGCTGCGCATTTTGTTGCGCCGTGTATTTGCTTTCTTGGAATCATGTGATGCTCATAGAAGTTTCCTCATGGCTGTATTTTGTAGGTACAATGTGTTACATGTCCGGGAACATTCAGATGGACAATAATTACCTGCCTGAAAACGACGGAGGCATGTGGCAGTGGATATTTGGAAAAAGCATAACCAGCACTGTTTTCTTCAATCCTGGACCTGATGATGGATATGTGGGAATTTCCGCGCCATTTCCTGGGAGGATACTGCCTGTTAGTATCTCTTCTCCGTGAAGTCTAAACATAGTTTGCATCTTAGTGTTACCTTTTATGTTTTACAGCTTAGCTCTGAGTTTTTTCTCCACCTTCCATACAAAGCCATAGGTTACTCATGCGAAGTACATCACTATATCTGCTCATTATTAAAAGCATTCAAATCCTTCAGTTCCAAAACAATTGTCACTCGTGTGTTTGCCCATGTTTGACTCCTGAGCAATATGATTTATAATTAGTACTCCCTCTGTTCCAAAATATAAGATGTTTTAGCCCATCATTGCCACACATGTATCTAGATGCTTTTTAGTGTGTAGGTTCACTTCTTTTGCTTCTAACCTACACACTAAAAGATGTCTACATACATGCATGGCAATGATGGGCTAAAACATCTTATATTTTGGAATGGAGGGAGTAGTAGTTAACGGGCGCCTGGTGCTACTAGCCGTTTAATTACCAATTAACCTCCTACAGACATCAAAACGATTCTTGGTAATAATTCTTGGTAATAATAGGGGGCATTGACATCAAAGTTGCATTTAATCTATTTGTCTATGTTGCCTTTGAGAACGTATCTGCGAAGCTACACTAGGAGTTACCTTGTTAAACTAATAGAAGAATACACTCGTTACAAATATGTATACCTCATTTTAGTGTGATCATGTATCTCAAGGAATAGACTAGTTGTATTATCAACCAAAAGCTCTTATCGTATTCTCACTATAATTGCTTGGTTTTGTCACAGATAGATCTAGCAAACTTTGGTGGAGAACTTCTTAGCCAGGCAGATGCTTTTCTCTGCTCGGTCAATGACGTGTCAGTCACAAGTACACTTGATCAAAGGCCACGCAACATTGAAATTGGTGCAGAGGTAGGGTAATTATTGAGATACCTTATTGATCACAGGATCATGTGGGTCTTGCAAGTTGGTTCAGTTCATTTTGCATGCTACTGCTGGGCAACTTGTTTTCTAGGAAATGAAAGATGCATATTTTTCTTCTGCAGATGATCCTCAAAAACAAACTTAGGGGTCAAGGAATGGTGTTCCTTGTCGGCGGTGGAACAGGTACAGTTTATTTTATCCTTACAATCAAAGTGTTGTTGACGTACATGTTAGTATTTAAAACTGCATAGCTGTTTATGTTTGATAAAAAATAGACCTGGATAGTTTAGGTCTTAATATTACAAGTTGTGATTCTGTAAAGCTCTAGGACATGTTGATGTGATATATTGCTGAAACCGGAAAGATGGCATGTGGAACTTTACCTTTTACTCAAATATGGATGTTGCTTTCATAGGAGTACTAGCAGCATCTGATATGTTATACATACACATTATTTTATCAGTTTATTTCCAGTTAGATTTTCTTAAGCACCAAATCTCGATTTTCTTTCACAGAAGCATGAAACTTATTAACTGATGCTCATTCTTTACTCACACGAAAATTGTTGCAACTTTGGTAAATTCGACACGGTCCTCTAACTTTGGGAGGTTTTGCTCTCTGCCTTTGCTAGTAATGCAGAAGATTCTTGCTCCCCGGGAGGTAATTACTGTTGATGCTGGTTGTATTGTGGCTATGACAACCACCATCAACTTTCAGTTAAAGAACCCTACCCAGCTGAGAAGAGCAGTCTTCGGGGTGAGTATATCCTTCTTCTTTGCCTACTATTTGTTTCATTATGGTCTTTGTGTTGAGAATTCCTTGGTTTCCTTGCTCTGAGAGCCATCATCTTATGCAGGGGGACAACCAGCTGAGAGCATCTCTCACAGGACCAGGTGTCGTTTTCATTCAGAGCCTACCCTTCAATCGTCTCTCACAGCGCATCGCGAGGTAAGAAACTAAGAATGATGCTGCAATACATCTCTTCCCAGTCCTGGCTTGTCACTGACCGTAAGTGCATTCAATGTATTCTCAAGCAGTAGATCAGTGGCGGCCCCAAGCTTGAGAGACAACCCCAAGTTCTTCATCCAGATTGTCATGTTCTTCTTCCTCGCATATGTCATGATTGTATCATCAATAATTCTGACGGATGTTTAGATGATGCTACAATGAGCATTTTGTGTAATCCCCTTAAGAGATGTTCATTGAAAGGTTGGAAAAGTGAAAGTCGTTACAGCTTACAGAAGCATAAGCATTCTCCCTCCCCTTGTAGATGTTCTGGGTCTGAGTAAGTTTGAGAAGAGATTGCGCAACTGTTTCTAGAAAACATAGCTGGGAGCTCATCAGTTTTTCTTTTTTTTGTAACATGGCTGTGACGAGCCACTGTTCGTGTGTAGAGACAAGCAAAGCTCAAGTTGCACATCAAATGGTGAATATAGACATTGACTTAAATCCTGTTGTCTAGTTGCATTGGTTGGTAATATTTCTGTACTGCATACAGTATCAATCTGTGAGCTCTTGTTTCTGAATCAGCTGAAGGTATGTTATTTCTCAGCGCAAATTGGTAATTTTTCCAGTCGTCTGTCTTGACTTTGTGGTGAGAAAAGTAATGTAGTGGTTAGAAGAATAACTGGATGTTTCAAAAACGAAAAGTTAATGCAGGATGCTGAAGTATGCAGTTCGTTGTTGTACCGTACTTTGCAATGTGTCCCGGAAGGGCAAACAATCATGTTCATAGAGATTGTTCCATCGGTATCATTTGTTTGATTTGTTTCAGAATACCTTGTAAGGAGTGTGGGGTAACACTACTGTTTGTAAACCTGTAGGCATGCGCTAAGCTGTTCTGTTTGGGGAGGAACTTAGAACCTCATAAAATCGTGTGAAGTCCAGTATCCATAATTGAACTGTTAGTTGTGTTGATGAAGGGAAGTTCAGAGTCCCTTCGCTTGAAATATATTTAAAATATTTAAAATTGTTAAAATATTCTAAGAAAAAATGCTACTTTATCTGTTTCATAATTCTTGTCGCGGATTTGAATGTATCTAGACACATTTTGAACATAAATATATCCATTTTAACGACAAGTTTTATAGAATGGAGGGAGTACATATATAACTTAACGTCCTATATGATCATGAAGTCAAAAAAAAATTGACTTTTAATGCTGCCTGTGTACAAATGATAAAATTTGGAGCTATCATAAGCCTTTTGGCGAGGTTTTTAAATTTTACCGAAAAATATAAGTTTTTCATAAGCCTTTGCGTTAGCAGATGGAATATGAACATATAAAGCAAGCGAATATTATTTCCTAAATTGTTTAACATTTTAAAATAATTTTAGGAGCATATGCACCCGGATTAAGAGTTCATTTCTGTCCGTGAACGCATTTCCGTCGGGACCTCCTATTATTGAATCCACTGAAGAGAGCAAAATGAGTAATGTTTCAATCGCCTACCCTAACTTTGTGGTAGAAGAATAAATTGAATAATGTACTAGTCAGAAGAATATATTGGTATTTCAAGAGCATGGTTTGCATTTGAACATTTGAATATTTGCACATAGATTATGAAGATGCATATACCTTCACCATTTTTTTTCAAATTTTAGAAATTCTAATATTTTTCTGCATTTACATCTTCATAATCTATGTGCAGGCGTTTTTCGTAAGTTTGAAAACCGATGTCATATGGTCTGTATAAAATGATAAAAAATATCTTATACAAAGCATCATTTTAGCACCAAAAATTAATTTCATTTACATAGGTAACACAACAACTCGATTTTTCATGAAAAACAACTTTATGCGCACGTCACATGTAAAGGTGTATGCAGATTTTTTTTGTTTGAAATATTTAAACATTTAAAATACGTCTAACATGCATTTCAAATAAAAGAGAGCACATATGTACACACCAAAAATACGTCTAATAAACACACCCAAGAGCCAAATTCAATCTCAGGAAGAGAAACCAACGTGTTCAGAGTTTGTTTAACAGTTTATAACGTCCGTGCCACACTGGTGATTTCTTTCACGTACTATCCTACAAGCTGAGACGACATACCAAGTACACAGTACACACCATTTTATTCGTACAGACCCAGAGCACCGCTGCGTGCTCCCCCCAGACTTACGCAAGCTGTACAGCTCTAGATAGAGAGAGGAGGCTACGCGCCTACGCCTACGGGCGCTCCTGGTTGAGCCGCGCCGCCGTGGTCACCGCGTCCGCCACGCCGCCCGGCGTGGTCGCCATGTCCAGCTTGTTTCGTATCTCCGCCGACACCACCCTCTCCGCGTCCTCCCTCGTCGCGCCCTTGTCCGCCGGCAGCTTGCTCGTCGCGTCCTGCGTCGGTTGCCATGAACGACCGAATCAAAAATCTACAAAGCGAGCAAGAATGGGTACAAGAATTAGGAGAGCGCACCGAGAGGACGTCCCGGAGCTTGACCTTGTCCTCCTCGCGCATGGTGCGTGCGTTCTGGTCCGCGGCCGCCTGCGCCGCCGCGGCGACGCCGCCCGGGACGGTGAGGTTCCTCCCCGTGGCGCGCATCTCGGCGGCCTGGACTGCGGCCGCGTCGCTCTGGTCCACCGCCTTGCCCCCCGCTCCGGCGACCGCCGCGGCCTCCAGCGCGCGCCCGATCGTCACGGCGTCCTGCTCCAGCGCGCCCGACGGCTCCTTGGCCGCCACGGGCGGGGGCGCGACGAACCGTCCCACGACCTGGCCGGCGACGGACTCGGTGACGACGCGGCGGCCCGGGAGCTCGGTCTCGGTGACGGCGACGCCCGCGTCGGCGACGGGGCCGGAGAGCTGGGCGCGGCCCACGTGGCCGGCGCGCGCGTTGAGGGTGGCGGCGGACTGCATGACGGCCGCCGGCCCGCCCTTCTGCGTGTGGCCCAGGCCCTGCACGGTGTCCTCGGCGGACTGCAGCAGCGCGGCGTCCCTGGGCGCCACGGGCTGCGCCGCCAGCTCGCCGGAGACGTCGAACACGTCGCCGTACTTGATTGGCCGGTCCTGCTGCTGCAGGGCCGCCTCGCCCTCGGGCCTCCTCGGCTGCCCCTGGCTCATCTCGGATTTAGTTCCTCGGGCTCTCGCGCGCAGAACTCACTTCTGTTCTCGCTGTTTGGGCGCGGCGCGCTGTGGCCCGTGGTGAGCTTTTTATCGGGGCTGCGTGAGGCGGTGCGGCGGAGGAGGAGAGGGCACGTACGTGAGGACGTGAGGTGTACGTGGAATCGTGCTCGAGTAACACCTGAACCTGATCGAGCGCCACCGTGACGCATGGGCGGATCCAGCATGTAATGCATAGGGGGCAGCTGTTCCTATTTAAATTTTTGTCTCCACTAGTAGAAAACGGGTCTTTGGCCTCGACCCTTTAGTTCCGGCCTCCATCTGGGCTGGGACTAAAGGCCCGGCCACGTCGCTCCAAAATGGCCTAGCCGCCCGGGAGGCTTTGGTCGCGGCCCATAACGAGCCTTTAGTCCCGGTTTGAGACACAAACCGGGACTAAAGGGCTATGCGCTGAGCGGCCCGCATGTGCGCCCCCTTTAGTCCCGGTTTGTGTCTCAAACCGGGATTAAAGTCCTCTGCCTATATATATTGGCCACAACCCCTCTCTCCCCTCTTCCTTGCATTTTTCTTGGATGGAAGAGTGTGCGTGTGTGCTAGCTCTTCTTTTTTCTTGGATGCACTAGAGGTGTTTGTTGAAATATGTGTTAGAGCGATGCCGCTTCAGTTCACCGAACACAACTACGATATGAGATGCCCGAGCCACGTTTAAACCTCTTCCTCTTTATTTCCACTTATTCTAAAAGGTTAGCAACTATATTTTCTCGTTTAGACCGTGCGGTACTAATTTTTAGGATCGTGATTGTGTTTGATATACTGTCGTATGACGCAGATGAGCCATCCATGGATGTACGGTGATCGACGCACAGCCGCTTACAGAGAAGGCGTGCATTCTTTTCGAGATGCGGCCGATGCGAACAAGCATGGTGATGGCTATATGTTTTGTCCATGTGTTGAATGTCGGAATGAGAAGGATTACACTTCCTCAAGAGTCATTCAGAGCCACCTGCTTCGGTCCGGTTTTATGTCGGGCTATAATGTTTGGACCAAGCACGGAGAAAGAGGGGTTATGATGGAAGACGACGATGAAGAAGAAGAGAACGATGATGAGAACTACCGATCTATGTTCCCTGAGTATGCTGATACCGCAATGGAAGACAATGAAGAAGAAGATCAGGGTGCAGAACGGGAACCAGATGAGCCCGCTGATGATCTTGGCCGGGTCATTTCTGAAGCACGGCGAGGCTGCGACACAGAAAAGGAGAGGTTGCAGTTCGAGCAGATGTTACAGGACCACAACAAATTGTTGTACCCAACTTGTGAAGATGGCCAGAAGAAGCTGGGTAGCACACTGGAATTGCTGAAGTGGAAGGCAGAGACCGGTGTGACTGACTCGTCATTCGAAAAGTTGCTGGTACTGATGAAGAAGATGCTTCCAAGAAAGAACGAATTGCCCGCCAGCACGTACGAAGCAAAGAAGCTTGTCTGCCCTCTAGGATTAGACGTGCAGAAGATACATGCATGCCCTAATGACTGCATCCTCTACCGCGGTGAGAAGTATGAGAATATGGATAAATGCCCGGTATGCACTGCATTGCGGTATAAGATCAGAAAAGATGACCCTGGTGAGATTGAGGGCGAGCCACCCAGGAAGAGGGTTCCTGCCAAGGTGATGTGGTATGCTCCTATAATACCACGGTTGAAACGTCTGTTCAGAAATAAAGATCATGCGAAGTTGTTGCGATGGCACATGGAAGATCGTATGAAAGACGATAAGTTGAGGCACCCTGCTGATGGTCGGCAGTGGAGAAAAATCGAGAGAGAGTTCCCGAGATTTGCAGGTGACGCAAGGAACTTATGGTTTGGTCTGAGTACAGATGGCATGAATCCTTTTGGGGAGCAGAGTTGCAGTCACATCACCTGGCCCGTTACTCTATGTATCTACAACCTTCCTCCTTGGTTGTGCATGAAGCGGAAGTTCATTATGATGCCAGTGCTTATCCAAGGTCCAAAGCAACCCGGCAACGATATTGATGTGTACCTAAGGCCATTAGTTGATGAACTTTTACAGCTGTGGGCCGAACCAGGTGTACGTGTGTGGGATGAGCACAAACAAGAGGAATTTGACCTTCGAGCGTTGCTTTTCGTAACCATCAATGATTGGCCTGCTCTTAGTAACATTTCAGGACAGTCAAACAAGGGATACAATGCATGCACACACTATTTGGATCAGACAGAAAGTATATATCTGGACAAATGTAGGAAGAATGTGTACCCGTACAATCGTCGTTTTCTTCCGCCCAAGCATCCCTTAAAGAAAAAAGGCAAGCATTTCAATGGCAAGGCAGAACCCTGGGGGAAGCCTGCCATCCGTACTGGTGCTGAAGTATTTGATATGGTCAAAGATTTAAAAATAATCTTTGGAAAGGGTCCTGGCAGCCAACCTATTCCTAACGGCCCTGATAAGCGCGTACCCATGTGGAAGAAGAAATCTATATTTTGGGAGCTACCCTATTGGGAAGTCCATGAGGTCCGCTCCGCAATCGACGTGATGCACCTGACGAAGAATCTCTGCGTGAATATTCTAGGCTTCCTGGGCTTGTATGGGAAGTCAAAAGATACACCGGAAGCACGGGAGGACCGGGAACGTCATAAAGGAAGAGATGGCATGCATCCAGGGCAGTTTCAAGGGCATGCCAGCTATGCTCTTACCAAGGAAGAGAAGGAAATCTTCTTTGAAGTCCTTTTCAGTATCAAGGTCCCGACTGGTTTCTCGTCGAATATAAAGGGAATCGTAAATATGAAAGACAAAAAATTCCAAAACCTAAAGTCTCATGACTGCCACGTGCTTATGACGCAATTGCTTCCGGTTGCATTGAGGGGAATTCTACCGGAAAATGTTCGCCTGGCAATTGTGAAGGTATGTGCATTCCTCAATGCAATTTCTCAGAAGGTAATCGATCGAGAAAGTCTATCAGGGTTACAGATTGATGTGGTCCAATGTCTGGTCAGCTTCGAGTTGTTGTTCCCGCCATCCTTTTTCAATATAATGACACACCTCCTAGTTCACCTAGTCGAAGAGATTAGAATTCTCGGTCCTGTGTTTCTACACAATATGTTCCCCTTCGAGAGGTTCATGGGAGTCTTAAAGAAATATGTTCGTAACCGTGCTAGGCCAGAAGGAAGCATCTCCAAGGGCTATGGAACAGAGGAGGTCATTGAGTTTTGTGTGGACTTTCTTCCTGACCTTAAGCCGATTGGTGTTCCTGAATCTCGGTATGAGGGTAGGCTGACAGGAAAAGGCACACTAGGAAGGAAAGCAAAAGTATGTATGGACGGGCATTCTTTCTCTCAAGCACACTACATAGTTCTACACAATTCCACCGTGGTGGCTCCGTATATCGTGAGACACAAGAATATTCTATGCTCCAAAAACCCGGGGAAGACTGACTCTTGGATTAAAGGAGAACACGAGAAGACTTTTGGCAGTTGGTTGCAGACACATCTCATGAATGACGACACCATTGGAGATCAGCTGTACTGTTTGGCCAGGCCACCATCTTCGACTATATGTACTTTTCAAGGGTACGAGATAAATGGGAATACATTTTACACGGTTGCCCAAGATAAAAAGAGCACCAACCAAAACAGTGGTGTCCGCTTTGATGCAACAGACGAGAATGGGCACTGTTTGGAAACATATTACGGGTACATAGAGGAGATATGGGAACTTGACTATGGACCTACTTTTAAGATCCCTTTGTTTCGGTGCAAATGGGTGAAGCTGACAGGAAGCGGGGTAGTTGTAGACCAAAAGTACGGCATGACAACAGTGGATCTCAACAATCTTGCGTACATGGATGAACCATTCGTCCTAGCCAACGATGTCGCTCAGGTTTTCTATGTGAAGGACATGTCTACAAAAACGAGAAAAAGAAATCAGCAAAAGAAGACATCGTCCGATGAGCCAAAGCGCCACATAGTTCTTTCAGGGAAAAGAAACATCGTGGGAGTAGATGACAAGACAGCCATGTCAGTAGATTATAATAAGTTTCATGAAATTCCGCCCTTCAAAGTGAAAACTGACCCAAGCATCCTACTGAACGATGAAGATTCTCCATGGTTACGACCCAGGAGAAAACAGAAATAATAGATATGATTGTTGGTGCTATAATGTAATAATGTATTAAACCTTTTATGTAATGCATGATGAAGATTCTCCATGGCTACGACAGACACGGTTACATAGATGGCCACCGTCTCCCGCCTCAACCCCGTTGCCTCGCCTTTCGTTCCGATAGCACACCTCCCGGCGGGCTACTACCTCTCCCCTACCCCTGCCTTCGCTATACCCAGTCCTGATTTCTTCGCCTCGCAGTTCTTGTAGGATAGTTTTAATTGAAAATGGCAAACTAGTTAATAGTTTGGATAGTTAAAATAATTAATTTTGAAAATATAAAATATTTTTGAATTAGTTATTCAATTTCAAACACTTTTCATATTCATAGTTCTGTCAAATTCTAAAATATACAAAAAGAATATTAATTAATATAGTTTTAATTGAAAATGGCAAAATAGTTAATAGTTTGGATAGTTAAAATAATTAATTTGGAAAATATAAAATATTTTTGAATTAGTTATTCAATTTCAAACACTTTTCATATTTATAGTTCTGTCAAATTCTAAAATATACAAAAAGAATATTAATTAATATAGTTTTAATTGAAAATGGCAAACTAGTTAATAGTTCGGATAGTTAAAATAATTAATTTTGAAAATATAAATTAGTTTTGAATTAGTTATTCAATTTCAAACACTTTTCATATTCATAGTTCTGTCAAATTCTAAAATATACAAAAAGAATATTAATTAATATAGTTTTAATTGAAAATGGCAAAATAGTTAATAGTTTGGATAGTTAAAATAATTAATTTGGAAAATATAAAATATTTTTGAATTAGTTATTCAATTTCAAACACTTTTCATATTTATAGTTCTGTCAAATTCTAAAAAATACAAAAAGAATATTAATTAATATAGTTTTAATTGAAAATGGCACACTAGTTAATAGTTTGGATAGTTAAACTAATTAATTTTGAAAATATAAAATATTTTTGAATTAGTTATTCAATTTCAAACACTTTTCATATTCATAGTTTTATCAGATTCTAAAATATACATTAGTTATTCAATTCAAAATTAAAAATTGATATTTGAAAATGAAAACCTAAAAAACTTTTGCTTTGGCGCGCATTTATTGCGCCTTTAGTCCCGGCTGGAGCCACCAGCCGGGACTAAGGGGGGGGGGGGTTCGGGCGCCAACCGCCCACCACCCTTTAGTCCCGGTTGGGGGCTCCAGCCGGGACTAAAGGCACCCTTTAGTCCCGGTTCGAGCCCCCAACCGGGACTAAAGGGGGGGAGGGTATATAAGCCCCCCTCTTCTTCCTCCCGCACTTAGCCGTTTCTGCATCATCGACGCGCGCGAGGAGGTTGGACGCCGATCGTTGCGGTCACCGAGAATCTCGCCTCAGCCGCCACCCCTCCGGCCACCGCCCGCCGCCACCCCTCCCCGAGCCGCCCGCCGCCACCCCTGCGGCCACCGCCGGCGCCCGAGCCTCCCCCGAGCCGCGCCCGCCCCACCCCCGCGGCCACCGCCGGCGCCGCCACCCCTCCGGCCACCGCCGGCGCCGCCACCCCTCCAGCACCCCTCCGCCACCCCCCCTGCGGCCACCGCCGGTGAGACGCCCGAGCCGCCCCTTTTTTTTGTTAGATTAGATTAGGTTAAATTTTATTAGGTTAAGTTTTTTTAGGTTAAATTTTATTAGGTTATGTTTTATTAGGTTAGGTTTTTTTTAGAATAGAAATAAGTTAGAAATAGCAAATAGAAATTTTAGTTAGAAAAAATAGCAAATAGAAATTTTAGTTAGAAAAAATAGCAAATAGAAATAAGTTAGAAATAGCAAATAGCAAATAGAATTAAATAGAAATAGAATTATTTTCCAAATAGAAATAGCAAATAGAAATAGAATTATTTTGCAAATAGAAATAGAAATAGAATTACTTTGCAAATAGAAATAGAAGTACTTTGCAAATAGAAATAGAAATACTTTGCAAATAGAAATAGAATTACTTTGCAAATAGAAATAGAATTACTTTGCAAATAGAAATAGAAGTACTTTGCAAATAGAAATAGAATTACTTTGCAAATAGAAATAGAATTACTTTGCAAATAGAAATAGAAATACTTTGCAAATAGAAATAGAATTACTTTGCAAATAGAAATAGAATTACTTTGCAAATAGAAATAGAAGTACTTTGCAAATAGAAATAGAATTACTTTGCAAATAGAAATAGAATTACTTTGCAAATAGAAATATAAATACTTTGCAAATAGAAATAGAATTACTTTGCAAATAGAAATAGAATTACTTTGCAAATAGAAATAGAAGTACTTTGCAAATAGAAATAGAATTATTTTGCAAATAGAAATAGAATTACTTTGCAAATAGAAATAGAATTACTTTGCAAATAGAAATAGAAATAGAATTACTTTGCAAATAGAAATAGAATTATTTTGCAAATAGAAATAGAATAATAATCTAGCATCATATATTGTTAGTATTTTTAAGTTTGTTAGTTTATTAGTTAATCAAATGTTTGTATTTTGCAAAAACTATGGATCCACATAGCAGGAACCTCGAAGAGGAAGAACTTCTCGAAGATATAATCAAAGACGCCCCCGACGTTGAACCAGCTGAATCTCCGTCGTCATATCTAAACCCCTCCGGAGATGGAATGGAGGTCGACCGACACGAAGATGAAGCCGACGGGGCAGGAGATAGCTCCAATGACGGAGAAGGTGATAGCTCCACTGATGGAGAAGCCGGTGGAGAAGCCGGTGGAGAAATAATAAAGTCCGGCGAGGTATTCATATGAAGTTCGGCAATCACTTGTAATATGTGAAAAATATTGGAGATAGCTCTATATTGTATACATATATATTAATTTGACGAATGTTTCTCCCTCTTAGGCCTCCACATCGAGCAAAGCTACGAAACGAGGCCCGACTAAAAAGTTGGATGCACGGACGCATTACACCTTTGAGGTGATATTGCCTACGGGCGAACCCAAGCTTCCTAAGAATGCTGCTGACACATTCAAGAAGCAATGCGGAGTTCTCGTTAGGGATCACGTCCCGATCAGCGTTCGGGAGTGGAACAAGCGCAAAGGGGCAGCCGATAGTGACTATGTCGCCGAAAGGTACAAAGATAATCTTTGGAATGATATCATGTCACATTTCAACCTGCCAGAATGTGGGAATGAAGACGCCGCAAAAAAAACTGAGGGCCAAAGTCAAGCAGTGGACTCTAAAGAAGATGGTCAAACTGTTCCGTAGCTGGAAGAAGAAGCTATGGAAAGACTATCTGAAGACAAAGAAAGTGCCAGTATTCGAGGGGTATCTAGCCAAGCAGGCGAATCACTGGAAGGCATTTCAGGAGTACAAGCAGTCAGAAGATGCCAAGGCATTATCAGAAAAGAACAAGAAAAATGCCGATAAGAAGAAATATCACCACACGCTGGGGCCAGGGGGCTATGAGACTGCCATCCCAAAGTGGGATAAGAAAGAGCAAGATCTGCTAGCTAAAGGCATCGTACCTGAACCCATCCGTGATGAGTGGGAATTGAGAGCAAGGAATTGGTTCCTTGCGCATGGTGGTTCGTACGACGACGAAACAGGGGACCTCATCTGCAGTGACGGTCTTAGGATACCCAGGGAGAATTGGAAAAAGATAGTGAAAGAAATTAAAGAGGGAAAAAGACAGTTCACTGCAGATAGAGAGAAAGATTTGCTCACACTGGTCCTCGGCAATGACGAACATGGAGGACGAACGCGAGGCTTCGGTCCTTCTTACCCGTGGTGGCTTGGGTTTGCCAGAGACCAAGACACTTACAGAAGCCGAGCGAGAGCAAAGAAGCGACAGCAGGATGAGGAGAATGACAAGTTCAACCAGTTGCTTGCCAGGCTTAACGAGCAACAGAAGCAGATTGACGAGCTTAGAGGAGTAGCGCGCCAGGAAGATCCTGCACTCGATATTACCGGCGCCCCATCTAAGCGGAAAAGCAGCATGGCTGAATCTGAGGCCCCGCCCGACGATGCACGAAGAATGATAGAGGGTGGTCCCGGCTACCCCGTGGATGGAATCAAGGAGTCAACATCATGTGAACTCCATCAGAAATTCAAGAACATATCCATGAAGGTGGCCGTCGGACAAGCTTTACCTTCTGGCCCTGATGCACGCTGGCATGGCCGTGAGATTCCAGCTGGCTTTTCTAAAGTCGGGGTGGATGAAATCATGGCGGGGTTTCATGATATGGAGCTCGACATAGCTGGACCCGAAGATGAGAGGACACTCGGAGAAGTACTGGGTGGAGTCATCCTATGGGACAAGAACTACATCAAGCTTCCAGGCTCGGCCCCACGGACAACACCGCCTCCGAGTCGTCGCAGGTCACCTACACCTCCATCACCTCCAAGCCCTCCACATGACGACGGCCACCACAACACGAGTCCATCTCGATCACCGCCGCCGGACTTGGGTCGGCCGTCTCCGCCGCCGCCCGCTAAGGATACTAAGCGGAAGCGTGCCAGCAAGAATGCTCCGTCGATGAGTTCTAAGCGACGGAGCTCCCCAAAGCGCAAACTGTCGCCCATCCCAAAGGTACCTCATGCTAATCTTCCTATCAGACCTTATGATCGTACCGAAGAGGAAAACGCCAGGATAGCAAAGGAACATTATGATGCACAGATGAAAAAGAAGGAACCCGAGCCCCGCCCGGAATACACCGAGAAGCAAATAGCATATGCAAAATACTTACTGACCCTTCCATCACAGTATGACTTACACCATAAGCCTGACGACTATACACGCACATTGCAGAAGGAAGGGAAAAAAGAGCAAGTCACGTGCAAGTGCAAGTGGGAGCAAATCAAGTTCAACTACAAGCAAAAAAAGATCAGACGTTCCTCAGCTTGGACAACAGGCCAAACAGTCGATCCCACCCCTCAGGGTGTTACCCGAGAATGTTCCCTCTCTGGTGCAGGGGCAAGATTTGGAATTAGCAAAGAAGTGGGCTGCTGAATGGGGTATCCCGGTTGAAGACGTTTTGGCTTCCCAAGACGACAGGTTACCCAAGGCTGTGGTAGCCCCTAAGCCACAGTTTGTCATGGGAGCGCCTTTGGTCAGCAAAGATAAGTTTGATGATCTCCCAACAAATATGCGTTACTTGCATACATGGTACTTAAGTGAATCAAAGAATGGGAGAACGATGATCGTGGCGCGTGTCCCACGGGAGTACTACGGCCGTCCCGAAGATATCCATATCGACTTTGATGAACTCTTCCAGATGTACAATGCCGACGCCCTCGACAAATCGCTTATGAGTTGCTATTGTCTGTAAGTTTTTCAATTCGTTGTCTACATATAACTTGTTCAGTTATTTCAATTTATTGTCTACATATAACTTGTTCCGTTCTGACTTGTACTCTATTATGCAGAATGAAGATTCTGGAATGTAAAAGTAGGAACATCCTAAATATTGGGTTTATTGACCCAGATAAAATACATATAAAGACGCTAACTGATAACCCCAAGGAGACAGAGGAAAACCTTCTAAGGTTTCTAACAGATCAAAATTTTTGTGACCACATACTGTTTCCATACAACTTCAGGTGAGGGTCTTACTCTGTTGTGTCCATTCACTTATAAGTGTAATTGATAAGTTACTGACACATATATATATATACATGTGCAGCTACCATTGGATTCTGTTGGACATTCAAATTGATAAGGGAAGAGTTGATGCCTTCGACCCATTATCGAGACCCTTGGAACAGTTCCAAAGCCTGCAGGACATGCTCCAAGGGTAATTTCAATCATTCTTGCGCTCTATCGGTCTCTTTCGATGATTTTCTGATATATCAATTAATGAAAAACTTAGCAAATCATTTTCCTTGTCGGGCAGGGTTTGGAAGCGGTTCAAGTGCGTGACTGACGGTATTGAGCATGAGAAGCTGACATTTAGAGCGGCTCGGGTAAGTAGTAGTATGATATACTTCTATTTTCAATACATTTATGATGCTAGATTATTATTTTGATTATATATATTCTATTCTCGTAAAGTGCGACCAGCAGCCACGGGGGACGCATCTATGCGGATACTATGTTTGCGAGACCATTCGCACGTTTACCTCTGAGCACAAGGATTACAGATACGACGTAAGCAATGAACATTCACACCTCTATTTTTACCCGTCATTCTTTGTTATCATGATTGATATTCATATTCATCTCCTCTTCTTATATAGTACACGGCCATGAGGGAGAAGTACCTACCAGAGCAACGCGCGATTGCTGTTGCAGAGGAGCTAGCAACCTTTCTGAGGACGGAAGCTATAGATGACAAAGGACGATTTAGTGTAGCTAGGGGCCATTACTGATGTTGGTCCATGTAATCGAATAGACGGGCTCTAGTCCCGATAATTCTGATCTCCATATAATTGTATATATATGCTCGCTTGTAAGATAAGTTAATCTTATATATATGCATAAACTAATTCCCAACACCAAACAAGGCACCAAACGAGGCATCACGTTAATCCCCCGAACACCTAAAACCCTAAAACCCCTAAACCCTAAAACCCTAAAGCAAAAAACAAAATCTGTAGATGCCTTTAGTCCCGGTCTGTCTTACAAACCGGGACTAAAGGTCCTGGCCCTGGATTCACTCGAAGCCGCCCACGTGGACGCCCTCCAGTCCCGGCTGGTAACCGGGCCGGGACTAAAGGTTTAGCCTTTAGTCCCGCGGCTGGGGTCCCGGTTTGCAAACCGGGACTAAAGGCCCTTACGGGCCGGGACTGGAGGCCCTGTCCCCACTAGTGCTCTTTATAATTTACCTAATTAAATACTCCCTCTGTTTCAAAATATAAGATGTTTTAGATTTGTGAAGCAAATGTATCTAGACACCCTTTAGTGTGTATATTCAAGTGAACCTACAAACTAAAAGATGTCTAAATACATTTGCTTCACAAAGCTAAAACATCTTATATTTTGAAACGGAGGGAGTACTATAGTAATTTGTCCGCACTCATATCACTTAGCATCACATTGCCCCCTAAATATTTTTCCTGCGTCCGCCCATGCCGTGGCGTCCGTCAGCAGATACTTATTTCCCCTATCCGGAATTACATTTAGTTAAAGTTAAACTTTAAAATATTTAACTAAGCATATATTCCCTCCGCTTCATTTTAATCGACGCACCAAACTTGGATGGATAGATGAAGTAGTACATACCGTAGACACTTTTCGAGTCGATTTAATTGAAACAGAGGGAGTACTTATTAAATTGTCAAATTAAAAAGCTTCTTATGAAATACCTTGGGGTCCCTATAACTTTCTCAAACCTAGAAACCATTGATTGGAATTTCCTGGATGCTAAGCTTATCAAAAACTTGATGCTTGAATTTGTGATTCAGCCTTTTCTGGTGCTAGATTAATCTTGTTGGATTCGTGCTTATCTGGAATACTAGTTACTTCAGCTTCAGTTCACTTTTTATATTCGGTGGAGAAGCTGTATATCATAATCGTACTTGTTTAAAGTTCTGTTGTTCTGTATCACATTTGATGTTCACTCACTCTCTCTCTCTCTCTGTGTGTGAACCTGAGAGTGGCAGAACAGTATATAAATGCATTTGCTGCTCTTGCCAAGAACGTGAGATATTGGAAATTATATTTTGCTTTTTCATAACTCCCTAGCGTGTTTAGTACTGACATTGTGATATTATATGTAGATGAATAACTGTCAACCCATCCTCTATGATAGTCCAATGTCTTCATGTATACATCGTATCTCAAGTCCGGCCAACAACTCGAAAGAATAGAGCCACCAGGCAGAGAACCAGAGGAAGTACTTGAAGACCAACCTTCTTGATCAGTCTCGGCACACAATATTGATCAGTTTAAGTACCTCAAGGGTGCCATTTTTTGTCATCCCATCTTTTTCCAAATGATGGTGTTATATAGGAGGGTGACCCTGAAAACAGTACATATTAGAGGTTTTGAGCTTTGGCGTTTGATTCAAGAGGCGCTGAGTAGGTTTAGGATAATTGACATGGCAATGCTGATCTGGGTGCCAATTGCCGGCAGGCTAGGCGGCTCGAAGGGTTTTGATCGCGGCCTGCCAGCCTAAGATGGATGCTTCTTTGGGTTTAACTCCGAACTTCAAAACCCTGATATTCGTTCTCATCATCAGCAAGTATTTTCTGTAAATGAAGGTTTCGTTCACGAAACCAGCTGATGGCAAAGTTTCCTTTTAGTTTTACATTCATTCATGTGTTGTGGGCTTAGTTCAACAAGATCACATGTGCCATGTAGTTATGTTTCCGACATCAGTTTGGTTATTCCAAATTGCATGAAATTTAAATTCATTGTTTTTCTTTTGGGGGAAAATGTCAAAATGATTCAGGGTAGGGGTCGACACATGACAGTTTCGGTTAGTCTCTCATAGAGCTATGACAGAGCTTTCTCAAGCTAGCTTAGCAGCAGGGGATGCACCATAGATCGCGTGCTCTAAAAAACGGCCGGCGCCAACTATGAACCATTACCCGTATCGCATTCGAACTCTCGTACTCCACTATCGCTTACCGTATCCGTATCGAACTCTGCCGATTACTGTATCGTATTTGTATCACGGTACCAACCTATATTTAGGTATCAAACCGTGCAAACCTACCTATCCATCGCACGCTCATTACGGACACACCGGTAATGGAGCCTTCGCCGGCGCGGATGCCGTTCCCGGACTGCATCCCCATTATCGCGGGCGCCGGCTTCATAGCCGGCGGCGCCTGCGGGTCCGTGTTCCACTTCCTCAACGCCCTCCGCAACTCGCCCAGCGGCCGCCGCGTCGCCGGCGGCGTGCAGGCCGTCCGCGCGAACGCGCCCCGCCTCGCCGGGACTTGGACCGCCCTGTCTCTCGCCTTTTGCGCCGTCGATTCTGCCATGTACTACGCGCGCCGGAAGGAGGACCCGTGGAACCACATGGTCGCCTGCGCCTGCGCCAGAGGCCTCCACCATAGGCGCAAGGGGCTCAAAGTGGCCGTCAGATCCGCGCTCGTCGGCGCCGTTTGCTGGGGCCTCGCCGAGATTTCGCTGCTCGGTATGGAGAACCTCACCGCCGATCCGCGCCGGACAAGTCGGCTACCCTGCCCGCCCGCCGCCGCCGCCCCCCCCCCCTGAGATCTCGGTCCTCGAGAAAGTGCCTGTCTGAATTTTTTGCAATTGGTTTCGGATGCATGCGTATTTTTTTTTTCAAGCAATAAATAGTACATGGTAGAGTTATACGAGTTGTCTTTGACAATTATAAAATAAAGTCTAAAATAAACTAACAAATCTTCTAGGTCTTTAAATTCTTTCTTCTTCCATGATACAATCTTGTACTTTTCTGAAGGCAGGCCAAGATAGATACCAAACCATAAACTGTAAATACCAATGGAGGTTCTCTCATAATTTTAATTTAAGCCGCAAAGCCAAGGCTATGTGCACGCGCGCAACTATTAAAGTAGTCAATCCACATCGGCAAGAGTACCAACACCAGTATGTGAGGGCAAAATAACCGGACAACTTGATCGACGTCGCTGGGGAGTCGAGGGTACGAATCACCATTATCGAGGATGTAGCCGCCGGGACAAATACTGCGAGGATAATTCTCCTCGCGGCAACCAAGAGAAAAGATCCAAAATCGATCTGGCGAAGCAAGATCTGAAGGACCATACATAAAGAAGTTTAATCTTCCAACACCATCATTGACGCCGGAAGGAAGATCTCGTCGTCGATCAAAGGGTCAGAGATCAATTATTGTCGATGATGCCATCTCCATTGATAGAGGCCACAAGAAGATGGCTACTAAATCCTAATCTAATCTTGTAAAAAGACTACTTTTATCAAAACCTCTACTCATAGATCAGGTTCCCCACCCCTCCTGACGTCGACGAGGCCGACCGAAGGAGGAGAAACCAATCTATGGTGGAGTAGGAGGAGAGATAGAGGCTAGGTCAAGAGAGGCGGCGGCTGAGTACTCGAATGCATGGGTATGGTTTGTTGTATGGAGTAGCAGTTTATTAAACATCAACTAATTGCGAAATTGAACAGATGAAAATATACTAGTACTCGAGGTGTTTTGACGTTTGAGGATTGGTGCGATCAGTGTGATAAGCTTGTACAGTAAATCCGATGGACACTTGTGGAATTTATTGTCCCTTTAATTATTCTCTATTTCCCTTTAAAAAACTTGGAATTGATGGTGAGCAAGCCAATTGTCTCCCCGAGATCAAATCCCCGGGGTGGAGACAGTGTCCCACTAAGTTAGTAGTAAAATACATGGTTAGTAGTAGTACTTAAACTTGTTTGGTGGGCTTAAATTGGCCATTATACTTAGATAATACCAATTTACTGTAGCTAAATACGCGCGAAGGTTCATCTACGGTCACTGGTGTTGGAAACGCAAAGTATTTGTTGACATCGCAGTTGCGGGAAACATATGTTAGCCCGTGTTGTGTTAAATTTTGCAGAAACCCCCTCCCAAAATATTCCACCCACCCTCGTCTTCCCCTTCTTCCCTTGTCACCTCTGATTTTCTTGCTTGCCACGATGGCCCTCCATATCCGTTCGGCCGTCCCCATCACTGGGCCCCCTCCCCACGGCGCACACAACCCTCAGGCTGTCAAGCTCACGATCCCCATCTCTGCATGAGGATCTGGCCACCCGCCACTCATGTAGCTCCGACATACAGTAACTAGATTTAGGAGCGTCTGGATCCCATGCCAGGAGGAACAGGAGTCTGACGTCTTTGGGTCTCCCCTGGAAGAGCATGGAGCCCCCCATGTGTGGTTTTTGGTAATTAATGACAATCTCTTTGGATTAATATTTGCATTGAGTTATATTTGTAGAACTTGTCCGTAGACAATGCTTGAACCATATGTTTGTTTTAAGGTTGTAAGAAGATGATAATCAAGAAGATTATTTGATGATCAAAGTGTTATTCAAGAGATTATTTGAAGAATGGTCATACAAGAATTGAGCTTATTGCAACTATGTCTTGAATAATATAATTGAATGAGCATTCTTGTTTACCTTCAAGACATTATCATCATGAAGGAAGAAATGATACAAGGTTAATCAAGTCAAAGTGCAAAGATGGGATTCAAGTTGATCAACTCTCAAAGCATACATAATGTACCAAGTGGGATCTTGTGATCTCACGGTATATTTTCATGCAAAGGAAGATTTCATATAACCATTGAGAGGATGGCGTCAAGATGTGCTCGTCATAAGGGTTGAGAAGTCAAAGTTAAGATGAACATCTAGAAGAGATCATATGCTTGAAGCTTGTCATACATTTGGTGGTAATGGATATGTGAAGATATTCCTAAGCAAGTCTTTCCCATATTAGCATATGGGAGAGCAACCCGCAAGACTTCACAGAGCAAGCGCAATCAAGAAAGATGGTCCAACTTGAGGACATAAAAATCATCATCGTCTAGCTCAAGTGTATTATGTGCAAGGCAAATGTATGTTCTTGATAGGTTTTCCCGGTCTCATGGTGTTAGTTTGGATGCATGGTTATAGGATTGGTAGCCGTACTATCAAGAGGAACTCTCGAATGAGTAACTTAATCATATTATTTATAGAGAGCTCAAACCTTTGCATAATTGGAATCATCTTTCTTGGTTGTTATTTGGTTATTATCCTTATGAGGTTTTATAGCTTGTGGTTATTCCCATGACAATCTTAAGTTCATCAAAAATGGATTTCCTATGGAAAAATTATTACGTTTTTATATTGGAGGTTTTACCAATTTATCTTTTTAGAGAGGTTAAACCTTTCATCATTTGGTATTCTCATTTTTTTGTTGGACTATGATGTTTTTATGCATGGACTTGTAGAGCTCATTATTATGATTCCAACGAGCCCAAGGTCATCCAAAACAAAATCTGGATTCTCAAGTTATGACCGTTTTCATGTTTGGTGGTGCTGCCAATTTTTGGTTGCCAGAGTCTCCGACCTATCTCTAGAATACACTCTGAATGTGACCTCCTAAGCCCCCCCCCCCCCCGAGTGGCCTCGGGGCACCGGAGACTCTGGCCTAGGGGCAGTGTCTCCGGCCCGGATGATTTATGGACATAATGGATGAATTTTGGGGCGCCTATTTAAGGGGTTCTTCTTCCCCAATGGATCCCCAACCTTTCTTACAATTTTTTGACCTTCATTGTTAACCTTTTTAGCTTGCCAACTCTTAGTCTCTTCAATGATTCTTGCATTTTCTTGAGGGGAAAGAGAGAGGAGATCTAAATCTATTTCCACCAATCAATCTCTCCTATATGTGAGGAGAACCTATTTGATCTAGATCTTGAGTTCTATGAGGATTTCTTCCTTGTTCTTTCTCTCATATTCTTCCATAACATTTGTTGCTTTGATGGATTTGGAAGATAAGGATTTAAGTACTTCGTTTGTTCTTGCTATTGCATTTGGTGCATCGATTTGAGTTCTCCTTGAAGATTCGGGTAAGTGAAAATAAGTGAGCTTATTACTCTTGGGTTCTTGAAACCCTAGAAAGTTTTGTGGCCCCTTTGTGGTATTTATTTGGGGCCTCTAATTAAGTTGTGGAGATTTTTGATCTTTGCGGCTTTGTGGTGCCTTGATGATAATTTTTGGAAGACTCCAATTAAGTTGTGAAGTTTTCCCAAGCTTGTTCGGGTTCAGTGACTGTCCTCATGTGTCCCATAGTGGATCATGACATCTTGCATTATATGAGAGTGTGAGAAGAATAAGGTGAGCCTTTGTAGCGTGTGATGAGTAGCGTGTCTCTGCACCTTAAGGTGAGTCTTTGTGGCGTTTGATAAGCATCGTGCTACCACATATCAATGTGAGACCATTTGTGATATTTGAAATGCATTAAGCCACACTTCTCTAGTGGAGACTAGCTTATTTTAAAAGTGAACTACGGGATACATCTTCATCTCCTTCATATCTCAGTAACTCTAATCTAAACTCTACTACTTATACCCATAGTTTAAAAAACCAGACCGGTGATCGAACCGGCGAGGCTGTCGGTTCAGGTTTTTACTGGTCGAACCACTGGTTCACCAGTTTGTTGTCCGGTTTTTTAAGCTGAATTACAATAATATTTTACTTATAAATGTTGTAGTAAATTGATTAATATGCGTGGAAAAATATTACATACTTTGCAATTTGGCATAATCATGTGCATAAAGAAAGTATTTGCAAGCGTGCATAAGCAAATTAACAAGTCCAGAAGTATCAACAACTATCTTCCAGGCTCCAATAAAAAATATGGCAACAACTTGCAAGTACAGAAAAATACAGTATTACGTATGCTTGCTCCTAGGCTCGCAGGTCCCAACTGCATGCTTCAAAGCTCCCAGATCCCAGCCGCAACCATCAACAACAACAAATACATATGTGTCTCTGTGAGTGGCAGACGTCCACCGACGTCCATGCCAGGCCCAGGCGGTAGGGGATTGAGCGGCGCGTCTGCGGCGTTGCTCCCGGTCAGACGCGGCAAGAAATCGATTCGGCCGCCTTGCGCATTAAGGCGTGGATCAGAACTCATTCTCAATCACGCGCCGGCCATGGCGTCGTCGTGTCAGAGCTCTGGTAAGTGGCGGCGGCTGGTGGAATAAGGAGGACGGCCAAACGGGAGGAAATGAACCAGCAACATCCATCTCGATCTAGAAAACCTGCAATAGGCTCCTTTTTTGCGATTTTGCCCCTCCATTTTCATGCAAAATAACTAAAATAGGGGTATTTTAGGAACCAACACTGAACCAGGTGGTTCACACCAAACCGGGCGGTTCACTGGTTTTCAACAAACCGGCTGGTTTAACTGGTTTTTTCCAGTTCGATAGCGGGGGTGGTCCAGTGCGCTTAACAAACCGGCGAGGTCACCGGCTCCGGTTTTTTCCGGTTCAACCAGTGAACCAGTCTGGTTTTTTAAACTATGCTTATACCCGGACAAGGCTTAACTAAAACCAAAGCCGAGGGTAACCCGGCGGAACCACAAGAATTATCTTCCGATCGCGGGGGTGGGTTTAACTGAACCAAGCCTCAGACAAATGGCAAACCTGGGGTATCGGAGGATTTGATCAAAGTTTTCATGGTTGAAGTCGTGCGTTGCACTAACTAATCTTCCAAAACATACGTGAACCCTTGTCATTATGAGTACTCTGTCGCATGCCATGTCGTATCACGCGAACCTGGGCATCAGACTGTGCAACCGATCGATGACCCACCGAGATGAAGGGTCGCACGCGCGCAGGCCGCAGGCGCCGGCGCGGACGCCGTTCCCGGACTGCATCGCCATTGACGCTGGCGCCGGCTTCATCTTCGGTGGCACGGGCGGGTCCGCGTTCCACTTCCTCAGGGCCTTCCGCAGCTCGCCTAGCGGTTGCCGCCTCGCCGGCGGCAAGCAGGCCGTCCGCGCGAACGCGCCCCGTCTCGCCGGGGCTTGGGCCGGCCTGTTCGCCGCCTTCGCCGTCGTCGAATCCGCCATGTACTCCGTGCGCCGGAAGGAGGACCCGTGGAACTACGTCGTCGCCTTCGCTTGTATGAGAGGCCTCCACCATAGCCGCAAGGGGATCAAAGCCGCCGTCGGATCCGCGCTCGCCGGCGCCGCTTTCTGGGGCCTCGTCGAGGTTACGCAGATCGGTATGGACGCCCGCTGCGTCAACGCAGATCCGCACCGGAAAAATCGGCTGCCCGCTGTGTGCTCGGACTGGGATCCGGCCCGCTCAGGCACACGAGGCTGAGGAGGTCTCGGTCCCTGACCCTGGAGAAAGTGCATGTATGGAACTTCTGCAATTCTTTTCGGATGAATGTGTATGGTTTGGCATGATTTTACCTGATCGCGAAATTGAACTGATGAAAATGTACTTATTGTGATTTGACGCTTGAGGTGTGGTGCGATCAGTGATGAGCTCGTAAATCGGGTGGATACCTGTGGAATTGATGGCGACAAAGCCACAATTGTCTCATGCCACGCCGTGAAATTTGCCAGTGATAAACATTTCATATTTTTTTTCGAAAATGGGCTTTATTACTTAAATTAAGTATTATACCCGGCCTCTGCATAGCGATGATGCACACAGCCGACTCAAACAAGGTTCAAACAGTTCTAAAAAAGAAATAAGTAGACGAATTATATATCAGAATGAGAAATTATAAAACGTCTAAGCTGGTGGAGGGCCAATCCGCAGATTATGCTGCCATCCATGATGCGAGAAAAGGTCCCTCGCCGTATCCTCCAGGCGCGTGCACACCTCCGAAAAGAGGTCGTGGTCCTCCGAGCGGTGTAGCTGTGACCATAGTCGGAGAGTGCCCGTACATCTGTAGATAACCTGCAAGAGAGAAGATGATTTATTATCAAAGACTTTGTCATTTCTACATAGCCATAGCGACCAAATTAGTGCCATCGCTCCCACCCTAAGAAGGATTCTGTACTTGCTATCGATATCATGTACCCAATTCCCAAAGACATTGGCAATACTAGTTGGTGGATACAAGCCTGAAGTCGCTTGGATGACTGACCATATAGAACGTGCAAAGTTGCATTAGAAAAACAAATGTTTTATTGTCTCATCATGAGAACAGAAAACACATGTTTTACTTCCATGCCAATTCCGCTTAATAAGACTAGTCAGCAACCCGTGCAACAACACGTGCTAGCTTTTTTTATAATAATTAAAAAGATAATTAAATTTGTTTTCACTTCAGAGCATCATTTTGAAATGCTTTGTAATAATATTCATCATTTTTATCGGACACTTACGAAAAAGTTAAATCCATTTATCTATCCCGTTCACTGTGTTCAGAAATGATCTGAGTTCCCAGATATCTCGAGGTCATAAAATAATTAACTTGCTTAATTTATTCAACTATGATTTAGTATTTTATTTGTGCAAAATAATGACCTTTATAAAACATTTGGCATGTTAAATTTCTATTTCTGGTCATATTCCTGGTTTAGATATCATATAATATACTCCCTCTGTCTCAAAAAGAATGCCACAGATTTTTCTAGATTGGATGTCTCACCGTGCGTAGTACTTAATTCTCAGGACACTACATCTAAGAATTGATGTTATCGAAGATTTATAAAATCAGTAGTATGTAATCCGTTGTGATGCATGGTGAAGCAGCCCATGAAATCTTCACATAAGGAATCAAACATTTAACTATAAATTTCAATATCCGTTAATTCCCTTACTTACCTGTTCAAGGACAGTGTAGCTTTCCATATCTGCTTGCCCTATCACCAAATTAGCTGAATTGGGTCCATGGAGAACAGACATGAAGTCTGTATTATTTCACGATACATTGATAACATAAATTCTCCTACTTGATTTTTCAGGAAAGATTGTTGTAGAAGAGATTCTAGAATACAGCTTGGTCTCCCACTTGTTATTTAGAATCTGATGGGATTTAGAAGTTGGAGAAGGAGATTGAGGAAGGAGGGTTAGGGGAAGCTGCTTTGGACCTCTTTTCTTTATGATTTGGAGGAAGATAGAGACGATCATGGGAGAGGATGCTGGGAGGCGGCAAAATCTCCAAAACAAAAATCTTCAAAATAATCTATGCACGCCAATCGAGTAATTCCCTGCGTTCATTATGAAGTACTATCTCATCTAAGCAGAAATACATGGGAGTAAGCTACGTACATGGAAGTAAGCTACATACCTGAGACTGGATGCGATCCCGCCTCGTAGTCATCAGACATGATGCATGGCCAGCAGTCGGCTTGAATTTGAATATCAGCTTTGCAGCTTAATTTGACCCGTGGTTTCGTTCATCCCCACCTAGAGGTAGCAGCGCTTGGAGAGAGCCGTGTCTGCAGCGACATCAGCGAGACGGAGACGCAATGGCGGATACGCGATGTGATGTCTGGATGAAACCCCAGCAGTTTGGTTGCTCGACAACCGCGGCGTAAGCGACGGAGGAGATACGAACCGATTTCGGCAGCCAATGAGAGAATTCCGATCGTGGTACAACATGACTCATCCTTTTTTTAACGCGTACAACATGACTCATCCGACGACAACAAATAGCTCTTGGAATTGATCGTACGGATGTTTAGTTATTTTGTCTAGGATTAACGTGGTGCTTCCTACGGTGCCTCCAATTAGTAAATATAAGATTATCTTTGGTAAGAATAACCTCTCGGCGAAGATACCATGCAAATATTTTGTTTTTAAACATTTCACATATACCAACTCCTTTCCTAAATATACATTATGGAACAGAGTAATAGTATTTTCAGTTCTCGATTCAGTACATAGACTGTTCGATCGTACCAACATCATGCTATTTAGGACGATTCATGAGAAATGCTATCCCAGAAGTAAGAAGGGCCACTATCACTACCATTAGTTTGGAGATTTGTGCTCCGAACTTTTGCAAAATTCCCCTCTTACCCTTGTATTGTCCAATTTCTACGTACACTGCATTTTTGCATGACGTTCCTACATTTCTCAGGTATTGTTTACAAGCTTTTTCACACTAACATAAGAGAGATGATTTTTTTTGGATTAAACCAAACTAATTTCCAGTGTCAAAGATTCATCGAATGATACAATACATCCCAGAGATCCATACAAGAAAGACGTTTCTAGATTAATCCAAACTAATTTCTAGTGTCAAAGATTCACCACATGATCCAATGCAATTTCCAGTGTAAAAGATTCACCCAATGATCCAATTTCCAGTGTAAATTTTTTGGGACAGTTTCTTGCATCATATATTAATTCATTATAATCATGAACAATATGTTGCGTTCAGTCAAGAGGAGAAGTTTCGTTAAACATCTTGTCATCATATGGATGACTGTAGTTCCATGATCGAGGGGGTCCTCAAGGCTAGGGGGTTACTAGAGGTGTTAGGCGATCTGGTGTCCAGGTCAGTGTGGAGCAAAGCTTACCCATAACTTGTTTTGAATTCAATCTGTAAATTGTTTTGAGTCCATTTTTAGGTGCAGTTTCCACTCTTGCGTATAAGTGATTATACTAGCCCACAGCTTATTATCCACTGGAAGCTGCGTTCAAGAAAGTGTTTTTTGGCTCCTGAGCTTTAGTGATTTCTTTTATTTAAAAAAATTATGAATATAAATCTGAATAGTTAATGATGTAACCTACAAGCATGCAAAATCTTAATATGGAATTCTTTTATTGTGGGCTACAAAAAATGACAAAATCTAACAAATCTTTAGATTTGAAAATATACATACTAAAATCTATGTGTTTGTCATTTTTGTGTAGCTTAGAATACAAATTATTCAAACGTGATTTTTTCACGTTTGTGGGATAAATAGTTGGCTATATCTGAATATATTTTAAATTTTTGTGAAACTCAGAAATATGATTTTATTTAAAAAAAATCATTGGTGCCCATGTGCACCGAATCTCTACTCAATGTGTTCCCCTCTATTGGCTTCATTTCTCTCTCTCTCCACCGGCACCATAGGTCAGCGTCCACAACCTCCTCTCTGCCAAAAAAGAGATTGAAAAAATAACATGTGGGCCAATGTAGTAAGTAAGAGTAGAAACTTATTATTTTATCCTAAAAAATAGGTCTAGGTTTAATTTAGATCGGAATTGCAAAGTTCAGATATAAACGACAGAGGTTTGAAGTTTAGGGTTTATTTTGCCAAACCTCTATAAGTTCAGGGTTTAGAATAGATTTTTCCTGATATAATTGTAACCAAATGGAATGTAGTACACCTAGGTGATTATAACATTATCAAGTATTGTGTGATGTACAATCTAGCTACGACGTCACGTCAGTGGCGGCGCTGGGGGTATGCACCTGTATTCAGGTGAATACCCAAGATTTGGTGCGAAACAAATTGTATACATATATTAATCTGATGTAATGGTCCACATCAGCCCAAGGCCAGGCCAAGCCAGGCTAGCCAACATACGCACGGGTGTAGACGGTCCTGATCGCATCTTAGGCCTTCCACAGCGTTGTAAAATATCGGTGCCCAATTGATTTCTGGCTCCGGCATCCGGTGCCCAGAAAAAAAATTCAGGCATCAGAGCAAGTAGAAGCATCGATTCCCACTGCCATTGTTGCGTGTGGCTAACGTGGGAGCAGACTGTCCTTGTGCGTGGTGGATAACCAGCCCGTTGGGAACCCCAAGAGGAATATATGATGAGTATAGCAGCTAGTTTTCCCTCAGTTAAGAAACCAAGGTATGTCGATCTTAGAGAGGAGAGACAAACGACTGAAGGTGATGCGGAACCTGCACACACACAACCAAGTATTTTGTTCCCAACTTGCGATGAGGTTGTCAATCTCACCGGTTTGCTTGAAACAAAGATTATGAGCGTATCGAGTGGAAAACAATATAGTATGCGAGTAAAGTAAACAGGTGATAGCAATATGATGGAAATAGGACCGGGGTCCACAGTTCACTAGTGGTGTCTCTCCATAAGATAAATAACACATGCTGGGTAAACAAATTACAGTTGGGCAATTGATAGAATGAAGATAAACGTGATATGTCAAGAAGATCACTATGAGATTTACTCTGGGCATTACAACAAAATACATAGACCGCCATCCAACTGCATCTATGACTAATAATCCACTTGCGGTGAATCAATCCGAGAACTCCACAAGTATTAAGTTGCGAACAACAGATAATTGCATTAAGCAAAGTGTGTAATGTAAACAAAGCATATGCCCTTGAGCATATGAATGTTGTTTTCTCCCTAGTAGCAACAGCACATCTACAACCTTAGAGGTTTCTGTCACTCCCCCAGATTAAATAGAGGCATGAACCCACTATCGAGCATAAATACCCCCTCTTGGAGTCACTAGCAACTACTCGGCCAAGATAGCTACTAACAACGGAGAGCATGCAAGATCATAAACAACATAGAGATAACAAAAGATATAATTCAGTACAGCAACTTAATCATAAACACCAATATTCATTGGATCCCAACAAACCAAACATGTAGAATTACATAACGCTGATCTCAATCATGTAGGGCAGCTCATGAGATCTAAACATGAAGCACATGGTGGAGGAGACAACCATCTAGCTACTGCTATGGACCCATAGTCCAAGGTAGACTACTCACTCATCGCTCCGGAGGCAAGCATGGCGATGAAGAAGACCTCCGGTGGCGATTCCCCTCTCCGGCAGGGTGTCGGGAAGAGCTTCTGGACCCTCCCGATCTTCGGGTCGACGGCGGCGGCGGATCGCGATGTGTTCTGGAAAATTGATCGGGTACTTAGGTTTTTTCCGTCGGGGGGTCTTTATAGGCGAAGGGGCGATGTCAGAGGAGGGACCAGGTGGCCTCACGCCAGGCTCGCGCGGCCAGGCCCCTGGCCGCGCCAGCTATGCGTGTGGGCCCCTGGTGGCCCACCTCCTACTCCTCTTCGGATCTCTGGAAGCTTCCGGGTAAAATAAGACTTCGGGAACTTGTTTCGTCCAATTCCGAGAATATTTCCTGTGTATCACTCTGAAACACAAAAATAGCAGAAAACAGGGAACTGGCACTGTGGCAACTCGTTAATAGGTTAGTTCCGGAAAATGCATAAAAGTGCCATGAAGTGTAACAAAACAGTAGACAAATGGTGTAAAAACAAGCATGGAGCATCAAAAATTATAGATACGTTGGAGACATATCAAGCATCCCCAAGCTTAACTCCTGCTCGTCCTCGAGTAGGTAAGTGATAACAAAGAATAATTTTTGAGGTAACATGCACCTACACAATCTTGATCATATATGTAAGCATTTGTGAGCTGGGATCATAAGAACTTAAAACATGGGCATGAAGATATAATTTTGACAATAAGAACTTAGCAACCATGTTGTAAACATGCAAATGAACACAAACAAAAGATCATGAAAATGAAACAATGAATGTCAAACGTGTGTTCAAATCATAAGAAAAACATACAAATGGTTTTCAGCTTGTCCTTCAAAGAGAGCAAAACATAAATGCATAGGACACCTTCAAGTTTAAGAGGGCGACTAGATACATGTAATTTAAGAACAAGTGAAACCAACAATATGAATCAATCAATGAACTTTGGGACAATGCATATTATACTAAGAATGACAACAATGCTCTCTTAATGGTGCATAAAGAAAGAAGGTGGTGACTCAACATAAAAGTAGAAGAAAGGCCCTTCGCAGAGGGAAGCAGTGATTGCAAGTTTTATAACCTTCAAAAATTATGGTACTTACCGGCTTTGAGCTCTCATTGCCCCCATCATAAGCATCTTGAATGGTTAAAGTTAATGCGAGAACAATTATGATGCATATGCTTGACAAATCATAAGTTGAAAACCTCGTGTCCCGTGAATACGAGTACCCAAACCTCATGCTACTTTACTTAGAGTCCCAAGCAAGGCTCTTGTCATTGTAAGTATATGCATATCATTGAGAACCGCCAATGGGGTACCTCCGTGCCCGATGACATGGAACAAGCCCACACCAAAATGACAGGACAAGCAGACAATGAACACCTCGACATCTCTTTTATTTGCCTTTTATTTAGCTTTTTATTATGAGATGCGTCGTCGAATGTTCACCATGGGTATGCTGCAAATTTCCACCATGAATTATGCATGGCTTAGATTGGCGGCCCGGCGTTTTCCTAACACATATACAAACTCCATGATCCCCATAAGATTCCCAATTCATTTCACACCGCGGGCATCCATAAACAAAAGATCACGATATCAACTCAAATAAGAAGTGCAATGTTGAAAGCTTGCCCCATGACAGCATGGCTGGGCTAGAATCCAACTTACAACTTGCAAGCATAACAACTCAACATAAAAGACCACAATGTCAAATTTTTAAGAACAGGAAAAAGTAAAGTGTGCCTTCCGGTTCGTGAGAGCTTTACTGACCGAATTTCGCATAACACTGGTAAGAGTTTAATTTGAAGAGAAAATAAAAGAAAGTCAAATTTACTTGGAATAGCAAATTGCTAGTAGGTATGTATGGTGGACACTTTGGAAAACTTTGGCTTTTAGGAGTTGGATGCACGAGTAGAGCTCATACTCAGTACAAGGCGAGGGCTAGCAAAAGACTGGGAGCGACCAACTAAGAGAGCAATAATGGCCACAATCATGCAAAGCGACAAAGCGACATTAAAAGAAGCATAAGATGGCCTCAAAAGTCAAAAACTAAATGATCATGAAGGCTATTGGCGACTTTGTAAGAGTCTAACATGTGTGAGCATGCGCCAAGTCAACCCAAATAAAGCATCAAGGAGAAAACCAAAATAATGCTTCCATACAATAAAAACAACGCATGATTTTTTCAAAGGCTCATTAAGCAATCTCAGTTATTTGAGAAAAGTCATGCTACAGCAAAACCACTAAGCATACTATCAAAAAGACATCAAGCATGACATGAAAAAGCCTAAGACGCAGTCTACACAAGCTCCTTCTTGTACCACTTTTTTGCACAAAGCTTTTTCTCTTTTCCAACACCATTTGAAATTTTTAAAGACACCTCTTTTGATGAAAACCAATAAAGATCAGAGGCAAAAATACACCTTGATGAAAAGATATGATAAGGTCTGAACGCAAATCAAGGCGAAAACGAAAACCAAAAGCAGTAGCAGAAAAAGAAGAACACTCGATTTTTAATAAGAGTGAAAACTAGAGCGTTCTTGGCAAATGAAAAGCAAGGCAACTTCTCCAAAGAAAATTTGTTGGGGTCCAACCATTTATTGTAGCAAACAAACAAACTAAACCAACTAAGAAAACTAAAACAACTGACGCTCCAAGAAAAACACATAGTGCATGAAGCAATAAAAATATAGCGTCTTGAAAGGTGACCTATTTTTTGCCGATGAAGAAGGGGTGCCTCGGGGGCATCCCCAAGCTTTGACGCTTGTACTTCTTGGATATTTCTTGGGGTGATGCATGGGCATCCCCAAGCTTGAGCTTTTGTCCATTCTTCAACTCATCTCATCATTCTCCAATCCCTACACTTGAAAACTTCCTTCATACAAAACTAAACACAATTCTATTAGCAACATTAGTGCAAGCATAACATATAATCAACCCTCTTTTTGCTTCAGGTTTCAACTCAGAACCACCACATATATAGCAAATACTACTGTAGCAACTTCTCTAAAAGTTCCATGATCAAAAGAACTCAAAAGAAAGCGATAAAGTGGCAAACACAAATATTGGCAGAAATCTGTCAAAACTGAACAGCTGACAAAGGTCGAATTTTTGAGGGGTTTTCTGTTACTCAAATCAAAAAGTGTTCAACTAACAAAAGTTTGGATATAACCTGGGGCATATGTACAAGAAATCGCAGGTCCAAAAGATATACAGAGAATTTATACGAATGTTTACGGTGCAGCACCGAAAACAGTTTCACGACAGCAACATCCCCAAATCTTTACCTCACTCAAATTAGAGGCTTCTCTTGGCACAAAAACGAAATAAACAAGATAAGGAGCGGTCATTACAGTAGTAATGACTTCCAAGACACAAATAAAAGAAAAAGTACTGAAAGTAAAAAACATTGGGTTATCTCCCAAGAGTGCTTTTCTTTAACGCCTTTGAGCTAGGCGCAGAAAATTGCGAATCAAGTAATATCAAGTGATGAAGCATCAAGCTCATAATTTGCTCTAAGAATAGAGTCAAAAAGTAATTTCTTTATTTTCCTAGGGAAGTGTTCCATACCTTTCTTGAGTGGGAATTGATATTTGATAGTGCCTTCCCTCATATCAATGATGGCACCTACAGTTCGAAGAAAGGGTCTTCCCAAAATAATAGGACATGAAGCATGGCATTCAACGTCCATAACAAGAAAATCAACGGGAACAAGGTTATTGTTAACCACAATAAGAACATCATTAATTCTTCCCAAAGGTTTCTTCTTAGCAACATCGGCAATAGGAACATCAAAATAACACTTTTCAAGCGGTGGTAAATCAAGCATGTCATAAATCTTTCTAGACATGATAGAAATACTAGCACCTAGATCACATAAAGCATGGCAATCATAACCATTAACATGCATATCAATGATGGGTTCCCAACCATCTTCTAACTTCTTGGGAACGGAAGCGTTTTGCTTCAACTTTTCATCCCTAATTTTTATAAGAGCATTGGTAATATGCTTAGTAAAAGCAATATTTAGAGAACTAGCATTAGGAGTCAAAGCAAGCTTTTGCAAGAACAAAATTACTTCAGATATATTGCAGCCATCAATATCAAAATCATTAAAAGAAATAGAGCTATCATCTCCCACACTCCGAAAAATTTCAGCGCTCTTTTGAGAAAAAGTTTTGGCAGTTTTAGGCTTTTTAACACAAGGAGTGGGAGTTTTCTCTACACCAATCAAAGTAAGAGGATTGCTTACATTAGGAGCAACATCATTAGAGGTAGTAATGGTACATACCTTCATTTTTCTAGCCATCTCATCTTCTCTTTCCCACCTGGCATGTAATTCCGCTAACAATCTAATATTTTCATCAATTCCAACTTGGATAGCATTAGCGGTAGCAAAAACATTGTTCTCTTTCACATCATTAGGCAACACTTTTAATTTCAGAAGTTCAACATCATGAGCAAGGCTATCAACTTTAGAAGCAAGAATATCAATTTTGCCTAACTTTTCCTCAACAGACTTGTTAAAAGCAGTTTGCTTACCGATGAAGTCCTTGAGCATTACCTCAAGCTCGGAGGGCGCGGCCCTAGTGTTGTTGTAGAAATTACCATAAGAGTTACCATAACCATTACCATTGGTAGAAGGATACGGCCTATAATTGTTACTAGCAAAATTGTTCCTATAAGCATTGTTGTTAAAATTATTGTTTCTAATGAAATTTATATCAACATGCTCTTCTTGAGCAACCAGAGAAGCCAAAGGAACATTATTAGGATCAACATGAGTCCTATCATTAGCAAGCATAGCCATATTGGTATCAATCTTATCATTCAAGGAAGAGGTTTCCTCAACAGAATTTACCTTCTTACCTTGTGGAGCTCTCTCGGTGTGCCATTCGGAATAATTTACCATCATGTTGTCAAGTAGCTTCAATGCGGCGCCCAGGGTAAGGGACATAAAAGTGCCTCTAGCAGCTGAATCAAGTAGGTTCCTCGAAGAAAAATTCAGTCCTGCATAAAAAGTTTGGATAATCATCCAAGTAGTCAGTCCATGAGTGGGGCAATTCTTTATCATAGATTTCATTCTTTCCCAAGCTTGAGCAACATGTTCATTATCAAACTGAGTAAACTTCATAATATTGCTACGCAAAGATATAATCTTAGCAGGAGGATAGTATCTACCAATAAAAGCATCCTTACACTTAGCCCATGAATCAATACTATTCTTAGTCAAAGACAGCAACCAATCTTTAGCTTTTCCTCTCAAAGAAAAATGAAACAACTTGAGCTTAATAATATCACTATCAACATCCTTATATTTCTGCATCTCACATAGCTCAACAAAATTGTTGAGATGAGCTGCAGCATCTTCAGTACTAGCACCAGAAAATTGCTCTTTCATAACAAGGTTCAACAAAGCAGGCTTAATCTCATAAAAGTTTGCAGCAGTAGCAGGTGGTGCAATAGGAGTGCAGATAAAATCACTATTGTTTGTGCTAGTAAAGTCACACAACTTGGTGTTTTCAGGATTGGCCATTTCAGCAAAACGAAAGTAAACAAGTAAAAACAACTACCAAGGATTCTAATTTTTTTGGGTTTTTGATATAAAACGATGCAGGTAAAATAAATAAAGTAAAGCAAAACAATAACAAAGTAAAGGATGTGCGTGCGAAAACTCCCCTCGCAGAAGTCTTCTACTTCCTTCCCGGCAACGGCGCCAGAAAATAAGCTGCTGCGTGTGGCTAACGTGGGAGCAGACTGTCCTTGTGCGTGGTGGATAACCAGCCCGTTGGGAACCCCAAGAGGAAGGTATGATGAGTATAGCAGCTAGTTTTCCCTCAGTTAAGAAACTAAGGTATGTCGATCTTGGAGAGGAGAGACAAACGACTGAAGGTGATGCGGAACCTGCACACACACAACCAAGTACTTTGTTCCCAACTTGCGATAAGGTTGTCAATCTCACCGGTTTGCTTGAAACAAAGATTATGAGCGTATCGAGTGGAAAACAATATAGTATGCGAGTAAAGTAAACAGGTGATAGCAATATGATGGAAATAGGACCGGGGTCCACAGTTCACTAGTGGTGTCTCTCCATAAGATAAATAACACATGCTGGGTAAACAAATTACAGTTGGGCAATTGATAGAATAAAGATAAACGTGATATGTCAAGAAGATCACTATGAGATTTACTCTGGGCATTACAACAAAATACATAGACCGCCATCCAACTGCATCTATGACTAATAATCCACTTGCGGCGAATCAATCCGAGAACTCCACAAGTATTAAGTTGCGAACAACAGATAATTGCATTAAGCAAAGTGTGTAATGTAAACAAAGCATATGCCCTTGAGCATATGAATGTTGTTTTCTCCCTAGTAGCAACAGCACATCTACAACCTTAGAGGTTTCTGTCACTCCCCCAGATTAAATAGAGGCATGAACCCACTATCGAGCATAAATACCCCCTCTTGGAGTCACTAGCAACTACTCGGCCAAGATAGCTACTAACAACGGAGAGCATGCAAGATCATAAACAACATAGAGATAACAAAAGATATAATTCAGTACAGCAACTTAATCATAAACACCAATATTCATCGGATCCCAACAAACCAAACATGTAGAATTACATAACGGTGATCTCAATCATGTAGGGCAGCTCATGAGATCTAAACATGAAGCACATGGTGGAGGAGACAACCATCTAGCTACTGCTATGGACCCATAGTCCAAGGTAGACTACTCACTCATCGCTCCGGAGGCAAGCATGGCGATGAAGAAGACCTCCGGTGACGATTCCCCTCTCCGGCAGGGTGCCGGGAAGAGCTTCTGGATCCTCCCGATCTTCGGGTCGACGGCGGCGGCGGATCGCGATGTGTTCTGGAAAATTGATCGGGTACTTAGGTTTTTTCCGTCGGGGGGTCTTTATAGGCGAAGGGGCGATGTCAGAGGAGGGACCAGGTGGCCTCACGCCAGGCTCGCGCGGCCAGGCCCCTGGTCGCGCCAGCTAGGCATGTGGGCCCCTGGTGGCCCACCTCCTACTCCTCTTCGGATCTCTGGAAGCTTCCGGGTAAAATAAGACTTCAGGAACTTGTTTCGTCCAATTCCGATAATATTTCCTGTATATCACTCTGAAACACAAAAACAGCAGAAAACAGGGAACTGGCACTGTGGCAACTCGTTAATAGGTTAGTTCCGAAAATGCATAAAAGTGCCATGAATTGTAACGAAACAGTAGACAAATGGTGTAAAAACAAGCACGGAGCATCAAAAATTATAGATACGTTGGAGACGTATCAGCCATCAGCTAATAAAATATGCATATCTAGCACCAAACTCCCCTTCCCCTGATCACATGAGGACACTAGGGCGTAGCTCAGTCAATATATTTAGCTATATGTGGGTCCCGCATTTATTTTGTAGGCATCGCTACGTTGTGGGATCGGTGCCCATTTTTTCTCTCAGGGCATCGCTGGTGAGGTGTCAATATTTTTATGTCTTGGGCATCGATCACGCTGTGGAAGGCCAGCGTGTGTTTTTATCGGTGCCACATTCACTTTTAGGCTTTTGGCACCGATGCCCTACGCTGCCTAGCCGGTGCCAAACAAAAAATTCTGGGCATCGAATCATCTACTTGCTCCGATGCCACAAACTTTGCCACACTAAAATATTGATTTTACCGTGCATGTGAGCAGCTGCCAGGCCAAAGTCTAGGGCGCTCATCAGCCATGCATGTACTCCCTCCGTCCCGAAATAACCTGCGCGGGGAGGAAAATTTTTGAACTACATGCGATTTTACAAAAACGCTCTTCGTATTTGAAATTTGAAGCAATCAGGTCCCCGCAATCAGCTCCTGCCCGGCATGCACGCGATCAGCGCCCCCGCGCGATCCGGCCGCGATCAGCGCCCCCGCGCGATCCTCGCCAGCGGCCGCGCGTGATCCTCGCCAGCGCCCGCGATCAGCGCCGCGCGTGATCCTCGCCGGCGGCCGCGATCAGCGCCCGCGCGTGATCCTCGCCTGGATCTTCCTCGCCGGCGGCCGCGCCCGGAGCTACCTCGCCGGCGGCCGCGTCTGCAGCTCCCTCGCCGGCGGCCGCGCCCGGAGCTCCCTCACCGGCGGCCACGCCCGAAGCTCCCTCGCCGGCGGCCGCGCCCGGAGCTCCCTCACCGGCGGCCGCGCCCGGAGCTCCCTCGCCGGCACCCCTTACTGCCACCGCCTCCCTCGCCGGTGGCCACGTCCAGAGCTATCTTGCCGGCGTACCACGAGCAGGAACTCCCTCGCCGACGCCCCTGCACCGTCGAGGCCGTCCGCTCGAACAGGAGCTCCGCCGGTGGGGCGCAGAGGAGGAGCTCCGCCGGTGGGGCGCAGAGGAGGAGCTCCGCCTCGTCCGCTCGACCACACTCGTCGGGAAGCTGTGGAGATTGTGTTGCTGCTGCTGGAGCTTGTCAGGAAGCCGTGGAACTCATGCATACTGATGCTGCTCCCCTACATTAGTGTTTTAGAGATCCTCTGTGAGAAATAAGAAGGTACAGTACAAATTGTACTCCAAAGTATCATCCCTGAAATGGTTCTGCAGTAAGAAAAAAAGGTGTTCAACTCATAACTGAACCTGTTTCGTATAGCTCATGAGTGTCAAATTTTTAGGCCTCATCCAGAACAAGTATCTTTGCTCTTCATAGCAATGCAGGAGCCAAACTCAGTAACTGTCGCTGTCCAACGCTAAAATTTTCACCAGCCTCAGAAACCTGCCAACAAAGTGATTTACCACATCAATTGTATTTTCAGTCAACAATCTCACAAGGCAACAAGTGTAAACTTCTGAATATTTTACCACACCAATTGTCAGCCTCGCCAGCGGCCCCTCCCTCGCCGGTGACAAGTGTAAACTTCTGAATATTTTTCCTGTCATGGGAAAAGTATGACCAGACTGAAGCAAGAAGCAAGACACGAAAATCAAACCATGCTTAAGCTCAACTAGATCACAGTCACATCAAGTTTAGTTCAGCATTACGGCCATGACAGACACACACGGTACCCCATGCATGCTCAAGCAAATTCAGAACCAAACCTGTGAGTGATAACTGAATTTTTTTACATTTCATTTTAGGAATCACATGCGAGCTTACCACTGCCAATCTATGCATTTATTCAGATGGCAAGGAATGCAACCTTGACCATGCGTTGTCTATGCCAGTTCCAGCCATATTCATGTTACTGTTAACTATCCAGGCAGTGAACAATTGGTTGCAGAAAACGAAATAGACAGAATCAAGAACAGTCTACAAGAGAGCAATCTACAAGAGAGCAATCTGCAAGATCAGTCTACAAGAGAGCAATCTGCTGTGTGTATTTGTTACAAAACCATTACCTTGTTAATGATAATTCTGTCAGCATACGCAATCTGCTGAACTGCTTCATTGACTATACCCTTGGGCTTTACTTCATCCAAATATAAACATCTGTATGATTGACAATTCATCAAATCAGCTTTGCTTTGCCTGCTTACTGATGATTAATTAAATACCAGGTTTACATATGAACGTCTGTATGATTGGTGATTGATTCAGTGTAAATGTCAAATTATTAAAATAGACAAAATCCAACAAAAGAACAACGGAATACCAGGTCGACATGGACATTTTATCTCCATTTTAATTGTTGCATATTGTACTCTAAATGAGATAATCATTTTCCTTTACTTTTATGTTAGGAATCATGTCGACCTCAAGTTCTCGGAGAAATAGAACGATGGAAGTTGAAGAGAACAAGAAAAGGCCCAAAATTGATGATATTACCATTGTTTCCTTTGTGTAAGTTCCAATTTCTATCCTAGTTTTGATTTCTAAGAGATGGTGGTGCTCATGTCATGTAAATTTAACCTCCTATTTATACAGCAACATGAAGGAACAAGTTGAAGGCAAAAAAGTGTGTAAGCTGGTTACCAAGAGGAAGAAAGCACCTCATAAAGCACTTCACATATGGAAATATAACATGATGCGCCAAAAGGAGAACATGTTCTCTTCACCATTGGTACATGGTAAGGAGTTCATGATTTCATTTTTCCTCATGGATTCAACTATTGTATTCTTGTTCTTAAGAAGTTCATTGACATGTCGCTCTTTTACAGGAATGTGTGTTGATCTAGCTAACACCTACAAGGTTGAATTCCCTCGAGGACAACGAGATGCTCAAGAAAAAGAACAAGATGCTCAACGACAACGAGATGCTATAGATTTGAATGTGCTTCCTCAAGAAGAACAAGATGCTCAAGGAAAAGAACAAGATGCTCGAGGAAAAGAACAAGATGCTCAACGACAAGAACAAGATGCTCAAGGAAAAGAACAAGATGCTCGAGGAAAAGAACAAGATGCTCAACGACAAGAACAAGATGCTCAAGGAAAAGAACAAGATGCTCGAGGAAAAGAACAAGATGCTCAACGACAAGAACAAGATGCTCGAGGAAAAGAACAAGATGCTCGAGGAAAAGAACAAGATGCTCAACGACAAGAACAAGATGCTCGAGGAAAAGAACAAGATGCTCGAGGACAACGAGATGCTATAGATTTGAATGTGCTTCCTTTACAAGAAGATGGTGCTATGGATCATGAGGAAGGAGATGGTGTTATGGATCATGAGGAAGGAGATGGTGTCATGGATCATGAGGAAGGAGATGGTGCTATGGATCATGAAGAAGCAATAAGAAAAACATCAGTAAACCTAACAGATCATCAAAAATGGGGTGCATATTTTGCCTTGGAGGTAATCGAGAGGAAAGACGGAAAAGTTCTGAAGAAACACAAGGAGCTCGTGGCAAGCCTCTTGAAGACAAGCCTACGAACCGTTGAAACAATATGGAAAGTAGCAAAGCAACAGATTGCAGAAGGTCGAGAAGTTGATGTGTCTAGCAAGAAGAAGGGCAATGTTGGCCGCAAGAGAAAAGATCTAGAGTTATCAAGAGTAGCAACAATCCCACTAAACAGAAGAAGGACAATAAGAGCTCTAGCAAGGTCTCTAGGTGTTTGCCGCTCAACCTTACATAGAAGGTTCATGTTGGGAGAGATGAGGCGACACACTAGCACCTTAAAGCCGGCGATGACAGAAGCTAACATGATCAAGAGGTTGGAGTTCTGCGTCTCTATGATCGATGAGAGCAATGAGACTTTGCCTATGTTAAAGGAAATGGACAACATTGTCCATATCGATGAAAAGTGGTTTGACATGACGAGGGTCAAGAACACGTACTATCTACTCCCCGAAGAAACTGACCCAGTGCGCACGGTGAAGAACAAGAACAACATTGGAAAGGTCATGTTTCTAACTGCTGTAGCCAAACCCAGGTATGCTGCAAATGGTGATGAAATATTCGACGGAAAGATAGGCACATGGGCCTTTGTCAAGGAGGTAGCAGCTCTCAAAAAGAGTAAGAATAGACCAAAGGGAACTCTCGAATTGAAAACGGTGATAGTTAACCGAGAAGTCATGAGAGAGTACATGTGCAAGAAACTTATTCCTGCTATCCAGGACAAATGGCCTGACGAGGATTTGAGAAGGACAATATTCATACAACAGGATAATGCGAAACCCCATATCCTCTCTGATGACGCGGATTTCCAAGAGGCCGTAGCACAGAGTGATCTGAACATTCAGTTGGTTCAACAACCGCCAAATAGCCCGGACATGAATGTTCTTGACCTCTGCTTTTTCCGATCACTCCAGTCCATGACCGATAACAGCGCGCCTACAAGCATCAAAGACTTGATAGAGAATGTGGAGCGTGAATACCACAACTACGAGGTTGCCAAACTAGCTCGTAGCTTCATCACATTGCAGTCGTGCATGCGAGAGACGATGAAAGAAGGTGGAGGTATAGGGTACCATATCAAGCACATGCACACAGAACGTCAGCAGTTACAAGGAAGGCTTCCAATCGCTCTGGGAATCCCGATTGAGCTGCTTGCAAGCACCAAGGCCCTTATAGAAAAAGTTAAGCTAGAGATAGAAAAGGAGAGCGAGAGATAGAAAGAGGACGTGTGCAGAGGAGCAGAAGACAGACACAAGCTTGCCTATCAACTGCTGTGTGCTTGGTACCAAAATGCAAATGCATGCATATGAGCATGTGCCAGTATATTACTCAAAGCAGTTTGGTTCAGATTTTGATTTTGTTAAACCTTCTGTCCAAATCAATCTTGCTAGCTATTGATCATGTCAAGCATATGAAATTAACATGTTCATTTCTAAAGTTAATCTTAGTTATTCAGGAATGCAGTCTATGGACATGGATAAATGGACTGTATGCTTTATGTTCATAAAACTTGCAGCATTTTCATTTACAGTAATAGATGCATTTTCATCTAAACTGTATCAAAATGTGTTGTTTAACTGAAAAGACAGCCCAAGAACTCACTGTCGACACATCCGAATCGGATGGCGAAGAGCTCATCCTTAACCTCTCCATCCGCAAAGTCGGCCGCGTGCCAGACGCAGGACTTGTCGCTGCCCGCGTGTTCCTGCATCTTCGTGGTCGAGATCACTGAACACACAAACACACACCAATCATCAAAGCCGCAACCGTCAGATCCTGCCACGAATCTACCCGAAGCAGCAGCAGCAATACATTCTATGGCGGGAGGAAATAGCTACAGACCGAGGTGGTTGGCGCATGACGAGGCAGACCTTGCCGTTCTCCTTCCACTGGTTCCCGGTACAGCTTGGCCTTCCTGCAACACCGCCACACAGCCGTTCCCGGTAGAATCAGCGCCAGATCGAGCCGGAACAAAGGGGAGCGTGAGAGGGGAGGGAAGGCGGGGGGAGCAGGAGCGGAGCTTACATGTCGACGAGGGACTCCTCCTCCTCCTCCTCGCCGGTGGTGACGGCGACCTCCTCGAGCCGCACGATGGGCGCGACCTGGGCAGCCATGCCGGAGAGGACGGAGCGGCGGCGGAGATCGAGCGGGGTAGGGATTCGAGGGGAGCAGCAGCTCGCCGGCTGACTTGCCGCGGGCTCCAGGGCTTGATATGACGCGGACGACGGAGCCAAAAATCGAAGCTTCCAGGAGCCCGACGACCCGGACGCCGCCATGGATGCCGCAGGTCTCCAGATCCAGAGCCAGAGGACGCCGACGCCGCCATTGACCGCAAAAGTCGAAGCTTGCCGGAGTAGGTTAGGGTTTAGGGCGGCGTTCTGTGACCGCCGGGATCCGCCGGTGACGGTTGCCAGCGGGATTTGGAGACGGGGGGCGGTGGAGTGAGTGCGGGCCTGCGGGGACGGGGGGCGGTGGGAAGAGAGTGAGGGCGGAGGGACGAATTGTTTCAGGTGAAATTATCCGGGGGGTTTTCGCAAAACTGTCATCGCGCAGCTTATTTCGGGACGGAGGGAGTACTTAAAATGTTTATTTATGCATGTGAGAACCGATGCCAACTTAACAACGCTGTGGTATGGGTGCCTGAAATTTTTCATCTACCATCTCTGACAACATGCAACGCTTTTCACCAATGTGGCACCGCACACGCTGTGGGAGGCCTGATATGCTCGCTCTTCTCGACCTGGTCGACCATAGCTACATGCGCCGCCTGTGGACACGCACATTGATTGCGGTGGCGGCCACCGGCGATCCGTGAGGAGTGGAGGAGCATTGTTTTTTTTTTGAACGGTAAGGGGGTCACGAAGGACCCATAGATTGCTTCTCATTAGCTTTGTGGGTTACATAAATGCAAAGAGGACCCTGCAGAGAAAATAATTACAAAGCAGGCCCTGCAAAAATGCAAGGAGACCCTGCGACCCAAACAGGAATGCGATCGGGTCCCTAGCCCAACTCCAGGCCACCGACGTCGCCACCGAGCACCAGTCACCGCACTTCGCTGGGGAACAAGCCACTTGGGAAGCCGCGGAGGGAGAGAAACCGTCTCAGCAGGAAGAAGCGGCGGGAGAGGGTGCCCTACACCCATGGACTCTGAGCCGGGGTGATGGAACAAGCCGGCACAGCCGTTGGAGAGCAACTCCCTGAGAAGATTGGCGCGAGGCAGCAGCCAGCTCCGACGACGCCTGCCCTCCACCACAGAGACAGGGCGGAGAAGATGGGAGCCACCGCACGCCGGGGAACACCAACGGAAGAAGCAGCAGCAAGAAGCGGGAGCATCTCCTCGCCACCGCGGCCGGCCAGACGCCGCACCGCCACTTGCCTACCATGCCGCCCCTGCAAACCCCCTCGCTGCCACAGCCGTCCAGGAAGCAAGGGAAGCATGGCAGCGCTGATTCGCCCGGAGGAAAGGACCGCAACTTATTAAGGCGCCGTCAGACCTCTCCATCCCCTCTGCCTCCGCCGTCGAGGCCCGAGCGAAGCCGGAGAGGACCCTAAGCTTCAGATCTGGCTGCCTCAGATCTAAGGCTCGGCCGCCGCCGGGCACAGGGGCCCCGCTACCGCCGGCAGAACGCCGACCCAACACCTACGACTACTCCAGTCTACAGCCGGACCTCCCCTTCGCCGCTCCCGGCCGGCATCACCGGCGGGAGGGCTTCGGTTCGGCCGACACACTCGTGGCTGCTCTCGGGCTGCTGTAGCGAGGAGAGAGACTGAGAGGGGAGGGGGGGGGAATGTGGAGGAGCATTGTAGCGAAGGAGGTGACCACGACGGCGCACTGCGGCGGCCGGTGGGAAGCAGTCAAGTGAAGTAGACAATCACGATGCGACTGACGGCCGACCAGAACTGAGCCTGACGGCAACAAATTGAACGCATCGGCGAGGTAATCTTCAGCTGTCCTCGTCCACGGAATCTAAGTTCCTAGCAGATTTGGTACTGGCAGCTCAAGGCATGCTAATTACGAGATATGTTGGATGCTTAGGCTGCAGTCGGCCGTATGCCCATCTAATTCACGTTTTTATAGATAGCAAGATTAATAATTTTATAGGTTAGCAGATATAATTATCTAGATGTAAGCTTCTAAATTCCTGAATTTTCTTCTTGGTTTTTTTTTTTGTAATGTAATGTAGATGAAGTGTGTTGCTGTAGTATTGAAATTTTGTCTTACCTCTTATATATATATTAGCTGTTTTATTAGCTCATATATTGCATTGAGAAAAAAAAGAATACCTAGCATAAATTTTCTGGAGCCGCCACTGCATCACGTGCACCCGTTGCGTGTTTTTTTTAAACGGACCCGTTGCGAGTTTGCGTCACGTATATCGTCTACTCCCTGCAACGATCTCCTCAATTGGTTGCTCGTCCTTGCTGCTGCAGTGGTGTTGCTGTTGCACCTCCACGTCAAGTCGTCAACTCGTGAAGTGTGTATACGCGTAAAAAACTCACGCATTCACGCATCAATTTTCATCTGAGGCGAGCACATGTATGACATCCCAGGATGGCCAAAAACTACCACTCTCGACTCTCGAGTCTCGGGGCACAGCGATTACTTCGTCATCGTGTCCACTGTCCACTGTCCACACCATAGCCACTCTGCTCACAAGTCAGGAGAGATGATGCAACACTTCACCAGTTTGGAAAAACTGAAAAAATGATTGCAAGCGCGTTCGGTGCAAGAAGGACCTTATTTAGTGCAAGAACTCACCTCACCTTGGGTCTACATCGAGGCTCGCCCGGTGTCAGTCTTGTCTAGTCTTGCCCGAGTTCATAGCTCTGCTGAGCTCTGTCTCGTCTTCCTCCTCTTGCACAGCCCCACCCACTTCCATTCCAATTTCAACGCGACAACAATAATGGCGTTGCCAGGGATCTCATTGCTACTTCTTCCCCTCCTCGTCATGGCGACGCCGCTCGCAGGCTGCGTGAAGATCGCGCGCACAGGCACGGACAGCTTCCTGGTCCAGTGCTACGACCCGGCGCCGCCGCTCACCAAGGCCACCAACGGCACGGCCTTCCGCGCCAGCCTGATCCGGCTTCTCCGGGCGCTCCCCTTCGCCGCTGCGCCGACGGGCTTCGCGTCACTGTATTCCACCGGCCGCGACGGCGCGTTCGTCCGGGGCCTCTGCTTCGACGACGCCACGCCGGCGCCGTCCGAGTGCCTCGCGTGCCTGACCGCCGCGGCCACGAGCCTCACCTCCGGCTGCGGCACCGCCGCCCGCCGCGCCGGCATCTGGTCCGACGGCTGCTTCGTGGCCTACGCGGATTCCGACGACCTCTCGCTCACCGAGTACAACTTCCGCTCGCGCGTCCTCCTCCGGGGCCACGTCGCCGTCCCTTTCCCCCACGCCGGCCTGACATACTACTCCGACTACCTGCATGCTAGGGTCGTAGAGACCGCTAAGTTCGTGGCCATGGATGCGGCTTTCAACATCTCGACGCCGCGGATGGTGGCCACCGCGGACGAGACCCGCGACTCCGGCTGGCCGGCAACCTTGAGGAGCACAGTGCACTTGCGAGGGCAGTGCGCCAGGGACCTGACGGAGGTCGAGTGCAGCCTGTGCCTGGCCGACTCGGCGGATACCGTGAACTGGGACCTCGACGCTTCCCGCTGTGACGGGGGCGTTGCAGCTGCGGTGGTGGGATTCAACTGCTACCTACGGTTCCAAGTCTCCTCTTCACTGGTGCCTCAATTTTTCTTTTTTTTGCGAGGGAGGTGCCTCAAAAATTTAACTGTGAGTCTCTCTCACTCTCTCTGAAAAATTGGGGGAAGTGTGGTAACTCAACTGGAAAAACATTACCACCATCATTTTTGCTCGGAGGAGAATGACATCAAAAGGTGAACTAATACAGTATACGTTCTTCTTTTTCAGTAATAGGCGCCACCTTTGGAGGCTCTGTCGGGGCACTTATACTATGGGTTTATTTGTGGGCAATTCTAGCGAATTGGGAACGAAAGTTCAACGTCTATCTATTCCTTCTCCATGGTAATACTCCCTCCGTTCCAAAATGTAAGGCGTCTAATCTTTAATTAGAAGTCAATATATTTTAAGTTTGATTAAATTTATATGTAAAAATGTAAACATTCATAATACTAAATCAATATCAATAGATTCACCAGAAAATATAGTTTCTCAAAATGTCCATTTGATATTGTAGACATTCATATTTTTTATATAAACTTGATCAAACTTAAAAGGTATTGACTTTTGGCTAAAGCTTAGGCGACTTACATTTTAAGACGGAGGAAGTACATTTCCGGGAGTTTAATATCCATTCCACCCGACCAAACCAACCATCCTAAACTTTTATTTTCCGCTCCAACTCCCCCAAACAAACACGCTGTATATGGGTATGGCCTCTGGTATGCTCTCCGTCTGGCCTCAAAAGAGTAGAGGCATGCAGCAGCGGCAGGAGGATATGACTTGTTATATGACATTTTTTTACTAGTATTCACATTCTCATCTCTAATTTTTGTTTCTTGAGCTGTTAATGAAATCTTAGGACATGGTAGTGGTAAATGTTGCCCACCAAATTAAGATTTGTTTTTGTAACTTCGTTTGTTGGGGAATGATGTGTAGGGCGAAAAGCAAAAAAAAACGGATATCTCTGCACTCGTATCGCAGTGATGACAGGAGATCACAGCAAGCTGCAAGAAACTCAATGGCAACAAGACGCGTAACCGAGAGCGTGTCTATGTAGCAGGCTGAATTAGCGCAGGCTGCATTTGTATAGGCCTTCAATCGTCTCCTTTTCCTTTTCAGTTCCCTGGTTACTGTTCGTTTAGTTTAGTTTTCGTTATGCACTGCATGTCACAAGTTGTAGTAGTAAGAGAGCCGCTATGCACGCTCTTTCTACGGTTTGTGTACCATGGTGCCCATCGAACCATCCATATGTTTGGCAACAGTAATGCAGAACGCTCGATTGATCAGTCGTACAGATGTCGGACACATTTTGAATCTCTGAACCATTGAAGTGGTTACTCACATTCTGAATCTCTTAACCTTTGAAGTGTCCTCTGCACAGATTTTCCGTTAAGTTAGCCAGGCGTGTATGCATGTCACCCCATTTTGAATCTCTGAACCTTTGAAGTGGTAACTCAAGAATCGAAGAGCTGTGCGAGTTATGGATTTGAGATCAACGGAATCGGTCTCTAAATGTGGTAGCCAGTCAGCTGCAAATGTGCTCTGTTTTGGCTAATATACCAAAAACACAAGCATGCATAATACGGTAGTCATGCATGGTATAGTTTTAGCTATAGAAAAACTAGTACATCAGCGTGAACACAATTTTCTGAGCATGCAGGGAGGGCCATGTAATATTTGACATATTTTGAAATGTTAAAAAAATTCAAACAAAAAATTTACACGTACGTCTTCACATATTATGTGTGCACAAAATCGTTTTACGAAAAACCGACTTGTCATTTGGCCTACGTAAAAAAGACAAATTTTGATGCTAAAAAGAAGACATTGTATCATACATGTTTTATCTTTTTTACACCGACCACGTGCAGTGTCATTTTTTCGCAAAACTTTTACGAATGCATATGGATTATGAAGATGTATATGTGAAATTTTTCGTTTAATTTTTTTAACACTCAGAAATATAATTTTTTGGCATAGGGAGCATCTGCACATGGGAGCCGAATTGAATTTCCGAAAACTCCCTCACTAACTAACATTATAACCCTAGCTATAAAAAACCCAGCTAGTTGACCTGCAAGAATTGCAGCGAAATTATATAGTCCCCACCATAGCGGAAATTCAGTTATGCCCCGGATGCATTTGTTCCCTTCACCAAAAGGACATATTTTAAATTGTCAAAAAAATATGGAATTTTTTATTTCTATATCTTTGAAATCTATGAATATGTTTTACGAAAAAACATAAACTCCGTGTAACTCCATATATCTCATATTTATTCTTAGAAACACCTCCTTTGGCAATTTTTAAGAAAATTGTGGCGTGCCCCTCCCTAACATTGAACGAAATATGAACAATCTTCTGCGTGGACGTATTGGTAAAGCATTATTCAGACCCAGTCAACAAAAAAAAAGAATGATCTACCTAATATTATACTGAATAATGCATCTACACAAAAATAACAAACACACCCAAATAGCTGGACAAGATGTTAGAGTGGAGTTGGGGAGAAGTAGGTTAAAATGAAGAGGGCGAAATGGGACATGATAGGCGGCAAAGCGACCTCGGTAGAAACGAGTAGTGAAGGCAGTGAGTTGTGGTGCACGACCCACTATAATCGCGGGAACCATTATGATAATGTGGTGGCAAATGACATATGAATGCAAAATGAGCTCTCCCGAGATTTAGGGGGTGCATGAGCGTGCACAGCGACACCATAAACTTGATGCACCGATGCTTATGTCGAATGCCATATGGGTTGACTGAGGTGAAACCTGTGCGGGCTTGGGGAGCTCTTGTGGTATGCTTCAGGTTGCCGGAGGAAAGACGAGGAAGAAGAAGAATGGATGAGCATGGAATATTGTGTCAGGCTTGCGCTGCTAGTCGTCCGCAGTTCCTATACCGACGTTGCTTGCTAAAACTTGTGTGAGATTTTCTGATGTTGTAAATCCTAGGATGAGATTAGATGATGGCATCATTGACTTACATACATATAATTAGAATCTGTTGAATTCAGATTAAATTAATAGACGAGCCTGAAGTAATTTTATTTGAAAATCGAGCCTGAAGTAATCCTCCTACGACAGACGCGAACCCTCGTCCTTATCAGGAGTACAATGTCGCATGCCGTATCGTATCACGGCAGAGGGGATCAAACCGTGCAAAGTGCAAACCTCTCCCCTGTCATTGAACCGGCTGGGGAGCAACCGACCGATGACCCACCAAGATCGAAGGCCGCACGCGGAGAGGCCGCTGGCGCCGGCGCGGACGCCGTTCCCGGACGGCATCTGCAGTGACGCGGGCCTCGGCTTCATCATCGGCGGCACGGGCGGGTCGGTCTTCCACTTCCTCAAGGCCCTCCGCAGCTCGCCCAGCGGCCGCCGCCTCGCCGACGCCGCGCAGTCCGTCCGCGCGAACGCGCCCCGCCTCGCCGGGACATGGGCCGGCCTTTTCGTTGCCTTCTCCGCAGCCGATTTCGCCATGTACTCCGCGCGCGGGAAGGATGACCCGTGGAACCGCATGACCGCCTTCGCCTGCGTCAGAGGCATCTACCGTAGGCGCAAGGGGCCCGCAGCCGCCGCCGGATCAGCGCTCGCCGGCGCCGTTTTCTGGGGCCTCCTCGAGGTTTCGCTGATGGGCATGGAGAGGTTGTTGGCCGATCCGCACCGGAAAAAAAGTCGGTGATCCTGCTCGCGCCGCCCCATGACCATGAGGCTGAGGAGGTCTCCTCTGTCCCTGGGTAAATTGCCTGTAGGAATTTTTGCAATTCTTTTCGGATCAATGTCTATGGTTTGTTATAATGAACAACAGGATTTGCCTGATCGCGAAATTGAACTGATGAAAATATACTCCTCATTGTGATTTGTGGTGTTTTTTTTGCAATTGTGATTTGTGGTTTGAACTTTGAAGTTTGAGGAGCGGTGCGATAAGTGATGAGCTCGTAAAATCGTGGAGTACTCTTTAGTTTCAGTTCTCGATTCCTTGTGTTGAACGCTAAATATACATGAGCAACATCCGCATTCAGTACATAGACTGATCGTGCTATCTAGGACGATTCCTCCTGGTTGTGCCTCGCCGCCTCGGTAAGCGCCGCTCCCACCCCGTACGGCTTGGTCGCCTCACCGGGGGCACACGCCGCCTCTGCCTCCACCGCGGCCGCCGCGTCCTCCCTCGTCACCGCCTTGTCCGTCGGCAGCTTCGCCGTCGCGTTCCACTGAAACACCACACAAGACATGCCATGCAGTCAGAGATGTCTAAGCATGTAACCAGGCGCATGCCGGCATGCGCATACATGTTTGCGTAGAGGACGTGTGTCCGTACCATGAGGACGTCTCGGATGGTGACCTTGTCCTCGCCGCGCGCGGCCGTTGCGTTCGACTCAGCCGCCGCCTCCGCCTCCTCGGCGACCCCACCGGGGATGGACGCTCCCGGCCCGACGGCGCGCTTCTCCGCCGCGCGTATCGCGGCAGCGTCCGACCGCTCCACGGGCTGGTCACCGACGGCCCTCGCCGCCGCCTCCAGCGCCTCCCCGATCTTCACCTTGGTGTCGTACTCCTCGTCGACGACGTCATCGCGGCCCCCGTGCGCGAGGCGCTCGGCGGCGAGCTCGTCCGCGTCCCTCGGGGGGATCGGCTCGGCCGCGTCGAACACCCGGCCCTGGTTGCCGGTGTTGGTCTGAGCGTAGGCTTCGCAGTCTGATCTTGATCGGGCTTGCTCCATGGCTCTGGCCCTTGATGGCTGCCGTTCAGGGCCGCCGTTTCCTTCCATGCTGCCGCTTCCCATTTCGTGTGGCTGACCGCTGACGGTGGGTGCTGGTTGGGTTTGCCGGGACACACGCTAGCGGCGGAGTTTATAGCATCGCCGCGCGGCGGCATGGCGGCCGGTATGAAGTGACGTGGAAGGGAATGAGACTTCGGGGTACGTGTCAGCAGGGAATGTACTGTCGTTTTGTGACAGAGCATGCCCGAGGACACCTGGACTGAAGCACGGTAGGTGCACACGGCCTCTCTCCAGCCGGTGGAGGCGAAGGCTAGGTGCCGGTGGTGCGGTCTTCAGACTTCAGGAATGACCACGGCCAAGCTGCCAAAATGCTGCAAAAGAACACACACCTTCTTCTCCTGGCTCGACTTGGCCTGACTCTTGCAGAAACGAAGTTCATAAGGATACAAAGGCGCAGACTATCCAACCGAACAGCTAAAGTATAAACACAATAATAATCTACTCTCTCTGATGGAAGATACTGTAGTATAAAGTCATCGACACTTAATTTCGATCAGAAGGAGTACATAACAAACTAGACTGAGCATATTTAAGAGATCCACCTTACGATTTGAAAGCTAATGCTGCCTCTCTTCTAATCAATAAGGGGCTTAAGATTTTCAAGATTTGTCTTTGACCACAAATTAATTCATAAGAAATGTTTGATGTAGATTTGATATCATTGGAACATGTTTTTTAGTACAAATCTAACAAAATTAATTATGTACTACTATTTAATCGAGATATTCTTGCTTAATTCTTTTGGTTAAAAGTTTTCTATTAAATCTTTAAACGTCTTATGCATAGAAGTAGTAGGTTTAGATCTACGATTTTGGCTGGTGAGGTTGTATGGATAAATTGACTAAAAAAAGTATCCAACATTGATCGCGTTGCATCCAAGGTCACTCCAAATATATAGGTGTTTATATAACATGATACTGCAATCATCTCTTTCACCCTTAATTGTGATGACATGTTGTGTTATGACATTTTCAATGTGAGAGGGCATGCGTCCTCCTATGAATGATAGTTGCTTGACATAAATAAAAAGATGCATTATAACTTACAAACATTTGATATTTATTTTAGTATGGATAACATTTTGTAGTACAGTGGTGTACATATTATATTGTATGAAGAGATAATTTCTTATCTAAGATACGGTGTCATCTCTCTCTTCCTTATTTGCTTGCCACATAGAAAAAAGCTGTCGTGGAATACTAAGAGATGATGCCATTGTGGAGCACTAAGACATGCCTAAAATATAAAACATCAATTTGGCATTTCTTCCCATATGCCCAAACGAAAATATCTCATTCCTCGTTCCACATGAATGAAGTCTAGCCAAAATAAAAGTATATCTATATATGTCGTTAAAACCCAAATGATGGCAACATAGTTAAAATAAATGGAAGTAGCATCCTTTAGATATATCATGTAAATTTTGTGGCTTGACAAAGTTTGGAGAGCTTGTGATAATAAAAGATAGGGCAAAGGCATTGTTAATGTTAGGTTCGGTTGTGTTGTTGCGGAAACTAAGTGAAGAAATATTTTTCTTTGATTCATCGGTGAAACCTCTGTTGATGATTGGAGACAACACCCATCAACCAATCATCGTCACCACCTTAGCTAGTTGATGGAAAACCCTAGTTCTTATGTCGCACACAAGTGTGCGCACACGCACGCACGCACGCATACCTCTTGATTTATCGCATACATGATCTTGGCATACATATGAGCCTGCCTCACTAGAATAGGAACCCCCTTTAGCAATGTATTGATGCATTGCTGAATGTCTATATAAGTGTTTGTAGTGTCTACACCAACATATTTAGTATGTGTTTCTGTAGGTGGCGTTGCAAGGGTCTACAACAAGATATATGAATGCATTGGTAAACAACATGAAGAAGCGTTGTAAGACAGCAACATATATAGTCAAAGTGTAACAACCCTTCATATGCGTTGATAATTTGCAAGAACGGATTCCCAACTGAACGGAATAGACAAATTTTTAGAAGACTTGTTTGATTTCTCAGACAATTCATGGTAGTTCATGTATTGCAACAATTATTTATCAATGTTGATAGTGCACAACCAGCTTAAAGTAAACATAATGATCTCATATATTAAATCGACTTTGTAGCTTTACATAGAACATGATCCAATGATTACAACATGTGTATATGTGAAATGACATTCTACACCATAATGAATAAATATCTAGTAGTAGCACTCTTCTCGAACTTGCTATCGACATCTTAGCCATGCATCATCCATTTACTTTGGAAATCTACACCAAACAACAAAAATTGTGATAAGTAACATATCATTAGTGAGACAAAAAGTTAATGAAATAGTAAAATTTATTTAAAATAGCTATAATATACGAAGGTTGAATGCCATGAGATTATCAGTCTTCCTGAATGACCACTTCTCCAGGAAGTTGATGAATATCTTCTTTGAACAGTGAGATCAAGGCTAACGCACGAAATCGAGAACTCATTCAACCATATATACATTGTAACTTTATTGTACTCCCTTCGATCACTATTACTTCTCTCTAGTATGGATGTACCTAGACACTAATCTATGTCTAGATATTCACATTAACGATATGTAATAGTGGTCGGAGGGAGTAGCAGATTCTTGCATGACCTCTTTCCAGATCCTATTGATCTTACTAGGCTGCTGCACTCATTCAGTAGAGCTTACTTGGGAATTAAATATGACTTACATAGCTTAGTGCCTTCGATATTTTGACTAAAACAGTAATAGATTAAATGGCTATGGCAGATATAATTATAATAAAGATTTAGCTTAGTAATTGCCCAAGAATTTTGTTTTATTAAACTTTTTATAGTTAAGAGTGGAAGATTTAAAGAATATAAAAGATAGGATAAAAGATGCAACACCGTAATTGGCTAAGCATTTATGTATTGTGCAGACTTAGTGACTCATGCATCCTTGTGGAAGTAACAATGATTTTTAAGCATTCGGAAGTAGACTGAAATATTTGAGACCGTAACAACCTCGGGACCAAAGATGTAACCAGGCCGCATGGTACGTCTCAAACGTATCTATAATTTTTGATGCTCCATGCTTGTTTTACACCTTTTGCTTCATGTTTTGTTTACACTTCGTGGCGTTTTTATGCGTTTTCCAGAACTAACCTGTTGACGAGATACCACAGTGTCAGTTCCCTGTTTTCTGCTGTTTTTGTGTTTCAGAAAAGCTACACAGGAAATATTCTCGGAATTGGACGAAACAAAAGCCGAAACTTCTATTTTTCCCGGACGAAGGACGAAGACCGAAGGAGAGTCAGAGGGGGGCCAGAGGGCCACCACGCCCTAGGGTGGTGCGCCCTCCCTCCTGGCCGTGGACACTAGGGGTGAGGCCCCCTGGTCCACTCTCTGACGCTGCCTCTCCGCCTATTTAAAGCCTCCCGAAGTCCAAACCCTAAATCAATCGGCGTTTTCCCCAGTAAAGTTCCACAGCGCCGCCGCCGTCGAAGACAAATTTCGGGGGACAGAAGTCTCTGTTCCGGCACCCTGCCGGGACGAGGAAGTGCCCCGGATCCATCTCCATCGACGCCGTCGCCTCCACCGCCGTCTCCATCGACTTCACCGCCATCTTATTCAATGTTGTTGTCTCCCATGATGAGGAGGGAGTAGTTCTCCCCCAGGGCTGAGGGCTCTACCGGTAGCTATGTGGTTCATCTCTCTCTCCCATGATGTGATATATATGTGATCGTGAGCTTTGTATCTAGTTGAATTGGTAGATGCTATTATTCAGATATTACGCTACTCCCGTGCTTTATTATTGTAATCTCCGGAGACACCTTGTATCATGATGTGAAGGTGATAGTGTGCGCATTGTGTGTGTCTTTTTGGCTAGTGTCTCTATGATTGTTGGTGTTTGTTGGAACCATCTAGTGCGTTCACGGTGATAGTGTGGGGCAATCTAGTTTGGGGACATGCGAACTTTGAGGAGTGCTTCGTAGCTCTACGCATGATTAGTGTTCGTTATCCATTGGAGAATTGTTTAGAGTGGCATAGTGAAGATAGTTATTTATGGGTTCAATTATGTTACCTTTGTTGAGAGTGATCACTAGTGAAAGTATGATCCCTAGGCCTTGTTTCCAAGCATTGAACACCGTTTACATTCAGTTTTGTTACATGTTTACTCGCAGCGATATTTATTTCAGATTACATTTACTACTTATAATCATCACTACTACTTGTATTTCACTATCTCTTCGCCGAACTAGTGCACCTATACATCTGACAAGTGTATTGGGTGTGTTGGGGACACAAGAGACTTTCTGTATCGTAATTGCAGGGTTGCTTGAGAGGGATAACTTTGACCTCCTCCTCCCAGAGTTCGATAAACCTTGGGTGATCCACTTAAGGGAAACTTGCTGCTGTTCTACAAATCTCTGCACTTGTAGGCCCAACACTGTCTACAGGAACAGACGCGTGCGTAGACATCAAGCTCTTTTCTGGCGCCGTTGCTGGGGAGGTAAGGTAAACGGTACTCACATCCTCTGGCTACTAAGTCTTTTAGTTGCTGGTGAGTGCTTGAAGTTATTTCCTTTAGATTCTGCAATTATATCTTTTTGTTTCTTGATTTTATTTTCACTAGTTAGGCTTAATGGAAAATAAAGAGTTTTATAGTATCTTTCCTGAGTTAAGACTTGAAGTGTTTGAAAAACCTTTGGAGCTTTATTCGCATAGCAATGTTATTTGTATGAATTCTTTGAACACCGTTATTGCTAATGCTATAGAAAAGTCTAAGCTTGGGGAAGCTGGTTTTGTTAAGCATGATATTTTTAGTTCCCCAGCTTTAGTGGAGAAAATTCGCTCTGATGATATTTTATCTCCCATATGTGATGATTCTAATGATGTTTGTGATCCTCGTTCTTTTAAAATACCTATGAAAATTGTTGAACGTGCTATGAATAACTGCTATCTAGGGGATGGAACTGTCCATCCCGGTGATCATTTGCTCTTTATACATGAATTATGCAAGTTGTTCAAGTGTGTAGGTATTTCTACAGGTGAAGTTAAGAGGAAGCTATTTTCTTTATCACTAAAGGGCAGAGCTGCGGAATGGTATAAGACGCTGAAGGAAGACCGATCTATTGGTTGGGAGGAAATCGTACCTGTAACATCCCAAGATTTTATCAAATTTTGGGGGAATTTTTTTTGCTTTTATTTTGCTTGTGTTGATTGAAAATTCACAAGGATTTAAAACTTTTGAGTTTATTTAAAATCTTTATTAGAAAACTATTCAAAACTTTCTATTATATCTTGGAGAATTTCTTGACAAAATGAAAGATTTCAAAAATATAAATTTCTTTCTTCTTTATTCAAACTTATGCAAAGCTTGCTTGCAAAAGATCGCATTTCAAAAACTATGATTGGTAATGATTCCCAATTAATATTTTATAAAGTATTGTCTTCCTATTTTCAAAAGAATATTTCTCAAACCCTAACTCTATATTTGCATTTATGCAAGCAAAGATATTTGATTTTAATTAAAGTTTCTCTTGGAAATCATGTTTTACTATTGAAAATTAGTGTCTTATCAGTTTAGAACACTGTAGGGAATATTAGAAGATTTTAGGAATTTGTTTGAATTGAAGCATTTTTGCCAAAGTTATGAAACAAATCAGAAAAATCAGAAAAGAAATGAAAAAGAAATAAGAAAATAGGAAAAGGCCGCGGGGAGACTAACTGGTCCAGGCCAAGAAGCGGCCCAGGCCCTGCAAGCCTCTGATACGGCCATTTTGCATCACTATTTTGTATCATAATTTACTGTTATTCATTGATATATTTCATATTTAGAGATGATACTTATGTTGTTTCCTCTGTTTTTACATGTTTGATGATCGTTGGAGGATTTGCTGTCGGAGTCAGGATTCTGCTGGAAAAAGACCGTCAAGACACCATATTTCGGAAGATCAGGAAAATTCCAGAAAAATACCAGAAAATTATATTTTGCCAAAAGACTCAGGAAGCCAGAAGGAGGAGGCGAGAGGAGCCAGGGGGTAGGCTCACACGTAGGGGGCGCGGCCTGGCCCCTGGCCGCGCCGGCCTACTGTGTGGCCACCCTGGCCCACTTCAGGTTTCGCCCCTTCGCGTACTTGATCGGCCCCAAAAACCTAAGTCAGGGGGGTTCAGAGATAGACACCGCCGCCTCTGCGAGGCAGAAAACACCAGAGAGAGAAAAGCTCTCTGGCAGGCAGGAATCTGCCAGGGAAATTCCTTCCCGGAGAGGGGAGATCGTCGCCATCGTCATCGCCATCGCACCGGACTTCATCGGGATCATCATCACCATCATCTCCATCACTAGCACCTTCATCTTCACCATCACCACTCCATCCCGCTGTAACATCTTGAGTTGAATCTTGTTAAATTCATAGGGGAAACTTTCCCGGTGTTGATTACTCTTGTGGTTGATGCTATTGAGTGGAACCGTTGAATTAAGGTTTATGTTCAGATTGTTATTTACCATTATTTCACCTCTGATCATGATCCATATGATGTCTTGTGAGTAGTTCATTTAGTTCTTGAGGACATGGGAGAAGTCAAGTTGTTAGTAATGGAATTATGTTGAGTAATATTTAATGGTTTGATATTTATATGTTGTGGTGCTATTTCACTAGTGGTGTCATGTGAACGTCGACTACATGATACTTCACCATTTATGAGCCTAGTGAGATGCATTGTGTATTTGGCTACTAATTGTGGGGTTGCTGGAGTGACAGAAACCTAAACCTCCGTTAGGAAACCATTGCACCAGTGACAAGGGTATAGTTAATAGAGCCCGTTAGTTGAGTACCCCTGAGGCCCGTATAGCTAGGCCCAATTGTAATGATAGTCGGATACGAGTTCCTACCGTATGTCGATATTGTAATCTGTATCGAACCCTACCCGATCCTCGAGACCTGGACACCTATATAAAGGGGCCAGGAGGGGACGGTGTAGGCCAGATTGAAAGCAAGCCAGGTTTAACACCCAAAGTTTACTTTCGACACACACCTATTTCGACTAACTTTACCTTCGAGTTCATCCGACGCCCTATCTCCTCGATCTTAAGTCCTTCATCTAGGACATTTGTCGAGTTAACCCTCGTCAATTGGCGCCGATCGTGGGGAACTTGGGCGTTGGAATCATGAATTCGATGGCTTTTTCGCTTCTAGCCAACAGCAGTTCAGAACTCGACGGAAGTCAAGAGATGGAGTTAACCATTGGAAGTTTGAGCATCATCGTCGGGTCATCGGGTTCATCTCGCCTTTCAGATCCGACGAAACAAGATCCGTCGGCAAGTGAGCCCGAAACAGTAGCAATGATGGAGTATTCCGATGGCTCATCCAGCGAGGTAAACTCGCCGGTCAGCCTAGAAGAAGTGCTAAAAGAAACCGAAGAAGACAACAAAGCAAAGGAAAAACTCGACGAAGGAGTCCAACTCAATGATCTCAAGAAATCAACAGACACATGGAAGACAGGGTTAGAGCTTTCTGAAGATGGCGACTCGATCTTCTCAAGCTTCAATAGTAACATCGGCAAACAATGCCAGGTGCTCGCCATTGTGGGAGACAACTCAGAAGAATTCGACGAAAATGACAACCCAGTGCTAAACCCAGCAAATATAGACAGAGGAGCAAATCACCTAGCAGAAGGGCAAACAGCAGAATCTCTCACGGCCAGGGAAAAAATTCGACTATCAGTCGACGAGTGGAGGGTAATAAGAGAAGCCGTAGAACACGGCACGCCAATACCATCAAATTCCAGCAAAGACATGCTTTTGGGATATCATTACGCCCTAAGGCAGCAGGCAAAGCAATTAGCAAAGGAGAAAATAGAGATACAAAGAAGAAAAGATTCAGCCATTGCAGCCAGCGAAGCTGCTCGTAAAGCACGAAGCGACGCATCATATAGCAACGCAAGGAAAAATCGTCGACACGGTTCAAGGTACGATAACCTCGAGTACTCCGACAGGCAAAGTATTTCTAAAAATCTTGACTCGTCCTTCCTATCGGTCGACGAGCAGGGGAACATCCTACCAAAAACCCCTGAAGCAGCACTAGTAGCAGCACAAGTGATGTCTACGCACTTCTATTCTTGTAGACACTTGTTGGGCCTCCAAGTGTAGAGGTTTGTAGAACAGCAGCAAGTTTCCCTTAAGTGGATCACCCAAGGTTTATCGAACTCAGGGAGGTTAGAGGTCAAAGCTATCCCTCTCAAGCAACCCTGCAATTACGATACAGAAAGTCTCTTGTGTCCCCAACACACCCAATACACTTGTCAGATGTATAGGTGCACTAGTTCGGCGAAGAGATAGTGAAATACAAGTGGTATAGATGATTATAAGTAGCAAACGTGATGTGAAATAAATATCGCTGCGAGCAAACAAGTAACAAAATAGCAAGTAAACGGTATGCAAAGCTTGGAAACAAGGCCTAGGGATCATACTTTCGCTAGTGGACACACTCCCAACAATATAACATGACTGAACAAATAACTTCTCTTTGCTAAGGCACTCTGAATTACTCTCCTATTGAATAACACTAATCATTGTGTAGTGGCTACAGAAGCACCCCTTAAAGTTCATCAAGTACTTGACAAACACCACTCATAGAGATATCCAAATCAGATCACAACTCAAGATAGATATCATTGCAACTTAAACCAAGTACTAACACGGTGCACACACTGTCAACATTACACCATGAAAGGAGGAATAGATCACTCAAACTATCATAGCAATAATTATTCTCATAATCCACAAGAGATCACAATCATAGCCTAAACCAAGTACCACCATGATATACGCACTGTCACCGTTACACCATAGCAGGAGGAATAGATTACTTTAATAACATTGCTAGAGTACACAAAATATCTGAATAATAACATGTACTTGTTCAACATGATACAAAGCTCACGATCACATAAAGATCACATCATGGGAGAGAGAGGTGAACCACATAGCTACTGGTAGAGCCCTTAGACCCGGGGATGAACTACTCCCTCCTCATCATGGGAGACAGCAAGGTTGATGGAGATGGCGGTGAGGTCGATGGAGATGGCAGAGACGGCGATGGAGACCGATGGAGATGGCTCCGGGGGCACTTCCCCGTCCCGACAGGGTGCCGGAACAGAGACTTCTGTCCCCCAAAATTCGTCGGTGGCGGCGGCGGAACTACGGAACTGCTTCTGGAAAATTGCCGACTCCCCTAGGGTTTTCCGTCCCGAGGCTTTATATAGGCGAAGGGGCATCGCGAGAGGGCAGCCAGGGGCTCCTCACACATGGGTTGCACGGCCAGGGCCTGGGCCGTGCCACCCTAGTGTGAGGGCAGGCCCTGGCCCCTCTCCGGCTCTCTTTCGGATGTCTGGATGCTCCCGGGTAAAATAAGACTTCAGGAACTTGTTTCGTCCAATTCCGAGAATATTTCCTGTGTATCACTCTGAAACACAAAAACAGCAGAAAACAGGGAACTGGCACTGTGGCAACTTGTTAATAGGTTAGTTCCGGAAAATGCATAAAAGTGCCACTAAGTGTAACGAAACAATAGGCAAATGGTGTAAAAACAAGCATGGAGCATCAAAAATTATAGATACGTTTGAGACGTATCAGCATCCCCAAGCTTAACTCCTGCTCGTCCTCGAGTAGGTAAGTGATAACAAAAGAAATAATTTTTGAGGTGACATGCACCTACACAATCTTGATCATAAATATAAGCATTTGTGAGCTGGGATCATAAGAACTTAAAACATGGGCATGAAAGATATAATCTTGACAATATAAACTTAGCAACCATGTTATAACATGAAAATGAACACAAACAAAAGATCATGAAAATGAAACAATGAAAGTCAAACGTATGTTCAAATCATAAGGAAAAACATACAAATGGTTTTCAGCTTGTCCTTCATGGAGAGCAAAACATAAATGCATAGGACACCTTCAAGTTTAAGAGGGCGACTAGATACAAATAATTTGAGAACAAGTGAAACCAACAATATGAATCAATCAATGAAAACTTTGGGACAATGCACATTATACTCAGAATGACAACTATGCTCTCTTAATGGTGCATAAACATAGAAGGTGGTGACTCAACATAAAAGTAAAAGAAAGGCCCTTCGCAGAGGGAAGCAGTGATTTAACATGTGCTAGAGCTTTTCATTTGTAAAACAAAGATAAAACTTGGGTTTTGAGAGGTGGTTGCTTTTGTCAACGAATAGTAATGGGGTTCTTACTATCTTCCATACAAAAATGAAGCAAGTTTTTGAGAGAGAGATTGGCAGTTTTGTGCTCTTTTATAAAGCTTGGCACTCCTCCCCACCTTTTTCCCTTTCACAAACCATGGCTAACCGATTCTATCGGGTGCCCACCAACATTCACATTCCTTGGAGGAGTGCCTTTTTTCTTTCTTTTTTTCTCTTTATTTTTTTCTTTTTGGAAAAAGCAATATGGAAGATAGCAAATCCGACCACTACGTCCCCATGAGCTGAAAACAGTGTCACAAAACGAGAAGTGTTTTGAAGGTTTTTGAAAGGTAGCACATGAAAATTTACTTTGGAATGGCTTGCAAATACCATGCATAGGAATTTATAGTGGACACAATGGCAAACTTAGTTTTTAGGAGTTGGATGCACGAGTAGAGCTCATACTCAGTACAAAATGATGGCTAGCAAAAGACTGGGAGCGACCAACTAAGAGAGCAATAACGGCCATAATCATGCAAAGCGACAAAGCGACATTAAAAGAAGCATAAGATGGCATCAAAAGTCAAAAACTAAATGATCATAGAGGCTATAGGCGACTTATTTTGTAGTCAACATGGTGTAAGCATGTGCCAAGTCAACCCAAATAAAGCATCAAGGAGAAAACCAAAATAATGCTTCCACATAATAAAAACAACGCATGATTTTTTCAAATGCTCATTAAGCAATCTCAGTTATTTGAGACAAGTCATGCTACAGCAAAACCACTAAGCATACTATCAAAAAGACATCAAGCATGACATGAAAAAGCCTAAGCCGCAGTCTACACAAGCTCCTTCTTGTACCACTATTTTGCACAAAGCTTTTTCTCTTTTCCAACACCATTTGAAATTTTTATAAACACCTCTTTTGATGAAAACCAATAAAGTTCAGAGGCAAAAATACACCTTGATGAGAAGATATGACAAGATCTGAACGCGAATCAAGGCGAAAACGAAAACCAAAAGCAGTAGCAGAAAAAGAAGAACACTCGGTGAATGATAAGAGTGAAAAACTGAGTGTTCTTGGCAAATGAAAAATGGAGTTCATCTCCCTCCAAAACAACATGATGTGATCTAACCATTTATTACAGTAAACTAAACTAAACTAATACTGAAAACTAAAACAACTGACGCTCCAAGAAAAACGCATAGTGCATGAAGCAATAAAAATATAGTGTCTTGAAAGGTGACCTGATTTTTGCCGATGAAGAAGGGGGTGCCTCGGGGGCATCCCCAAGCTTTGACGCTTGTACTTCTTGGATATTTATTGGGGTGATGCATGGGCATCCCCAAGCTTGAGCTTTTGTCCATTCTTCAACTCATCTCATCATTCTCCAATCCCTACACTTGAAAACTTCCTTCATACAAAACTAAACACAATTCTATTAGCAACATTAGTGTAAGCATAACATATAATCAACCTCTTTTTGCTTCAGGTTTCAACTCAAAACCACCACATATAAAGTAAATAATACTGTAGCAACTTCCCAAAAGGTTCCATGATCAAAAGAACTCAAGAGAAAGCGATAAAGTGGCAAACACAAATATTGGCAGAAATCTGTCAAAACTGAACAGCTGACAAAGGTCGAATTTTTGAAAGGTTTTCTGTTGCTCAAATCAAAAAGTGTTCAACTAACAAAAGTTTGGATATAACCTGGGGCATATGCACAAGAAATCGCAGGTCCAAAAGATAAACAGAGAATTTTCACGATTTTTTACGGTGCAGCACCGAAAACTGTTTCAGGACAGCAACATCCCCAAATCTTACCTCACTCAAATTAGAGGCTTCTCTTGGCACAACAACGAAATAAAAAGGATAAGGAGAGGTCATTACAGTATTAATAACTTCCAAGACTCAAATAAAAGAAAAAGTACTGAAAATAAAACAATGGGTTATCTCCCAAGAGTGCTTTTCTTTAACGCCTTTGAGCTAGGCGCAGAAATTTGCAAAGATGCTCATGTGGGCGCGCTTGAGGCAAAGGCGCCATATAGGAATTTAAAGCAATAGAGAGCATCAAAAAGCAAGTATGGAACACATTTAAATCTAAACCACTTCCTATGAAAAATAGTCTTGTAAAGAGACAAGTCATGAAAGCGCAAAGCAAAAAGCATAGGAAGGCAAAACAAGTACAACTTCAAGAATTGCAACATAAAGAGGGGAAACTCAATATTGTTGAGATCCATCAAACCATGTTTCCCTCTCTCATAATAACTTTCAGTAGCATCATGAATAGAATTAACAATATAACTATCACATAAAGCATCCCTATCATGAGCCACATGCATAAAATGATTAATACTCACCACAGGAACAATAGTAGTAGGAGCAGATTCAACAGAATAATTATTCTCATCACCATAATCATCATTAATAGGAGGCATATTGTAATCATAACTAATTTTCTCCTCAGTAGTAGGTGAACTGAAAATATTATACTCATCATCATAGCCATCATAAACTAGAGGTTTAGTATCATCACAAGCTAGAGAGCAACTATTTCGCAAAGCATATTCTTCAAACATATCATCATAAGAAGGAACATCACATAGGGGAGATAAAATATCATCAGAGCAAACTTTCTCCACTAAAGCTGGGGAACTAAAAATATCATGCTTAACAAAACCAGCTTCCCCAAGCTTAGACTTTTCTATAGCATTAGTAACAACGGTGTTCAAAGCATTCATACTAACAACACTATTAGCATGCGAATAAAGCTCCAAAGGTTTTTCAATTTTCTCTTCAAATACTTCATATCTAAACTCAGGAAAAAGACTAGAGAACTCTTTGTTTTCCATTAAGCCTAACTAGTGAAAATAAAAACAAGAAACAAAAAGATATAATTGCAGAATCTAAAGGAAATAACTCCGAGCACTCACACAGGAGGATGCGAGTACCTTTTACCTTACCTCCCCGGCAACGACGCCAGAAAAGAGCTTGATGTCTACGCACTTCTATTCTTGTAGACACTTGTTGGGCCTCCAAGTGCAGAGGTTTGTAGAACAGCAGCAAGTTTCCCTTAAGTGGATCACCCAAGGTTTATCGAACTCAGGGAGGTTAGAGGTCAAAGCTATCCCTCTCAAGCAACCCTGCAATTACGATACAGAAAGTCTCTTGTGTCCCCAACACACCCAATACACTTGTCAGATGTATAGGTGCACTAGTTCGGCGAAGAGATAGTGAAATACAAGTGGTATAGATGATTATAAGTAGCAAACGTGATGTGAAATAAATATCGCTGCGAGCAAACAAGTAACAAAATAGCAAGTAAACGGTATGCAAAGCTTGGAAACAAGGCCTAGGGATCATACTTTCGCTAGTGGACACACTCCCAACAATATAACATGACTGAACAAATAACTTCTCTTTGCTAAGGCACTCTGAATTACTCTCCTATTGAATAACACTAATCATTGTGTAGTGGCTACAGAAGCACCCCTTAAAGTTCATCAAGTACTTGACAAACACCACTCATAGAGATATCCAAATCAGATCACAACTCAAGATAGATATCATTGCAACTTAAACCAAGTACTAACACGGTGCACACACTGTCAACATTACACCATGAAAGGAGGAATAGATCACTCAAACTATCATAGCAATAATTATTCTCATAATCCACAAGAGATCACAATCATAGCATGAACCAAGTACCACCATGATGCACGCACTGTCACCGTTACACCATAGCAGGAGGAATAGATTACTTTAATAACATTGCTAGAGTACACAAAATATCTGAATAATAACGTGTACTTGTTCAACATGATACAAAGCTCACGATCACATAAAGATCACATCATGGGAGAGAGAGGTGAACCACATAGCTACCGGTAGAGCCCTTAGACCCGGGGATGAACTACTCCCTCCTCATCATGGGAGACAGCAAGGTTGATGGAGATGGCGGTGAGGTCGATGGAGACGGCGGAGACGGCGATGGAGACCGATGGAGATGGCTCCGGGGGCACTTCCCCGTCCCGGCAGGGTGCCGGAACAGAGACTTCTTTCCCTCGAAATTCGTCGGTGGCGGCGGCGGAACTACGGAACTGCTTCTCGAAAATTGCCGACTCCCCTAGGGTTTTCCGTCCCGAGGCTTTATATAGGCGAAGGGGCGTCGCGAGAGGGCAGCCAGGGGCTCCTCACACATGGGTGGCGCGGCCAGGGCCTGGGCTGCGCCACCCTAGTGTGAGGGCAGGCCCTGGCCCCTCTCCGGCTCTCTTTCAGATGTCTGGATGCTCCCGGGTAAAATAAGACTTCAGGAACTTGTTTCGTCCAATTCCGAGAATATTTCCTGTGTATCACTCTGAAACACAAAAACAGCAGAAAACAGGGAACTGGCACTGTGGCAACTTGTTAATAGGTTAGTTCCGGAAAATGCATAAAAGTGCCACTAAGTGTAACGAAACAATAGGCAAATGGTGTAAAAACAAGCATGGAGCATCAAAAATTATAGATATGTTTGAGACGTATCAACAAGCATATCTACTTACAACTCGACCAAGTCTAGGAGATCCTAGAGAGCATATGCATAGAGCAGCATTGAACGGACTCAACATGGTGGGCCACAAGCTATCAGCAAAAGGAGAAGAAGCATATCACCACAAGGAAGTGCACAAAGCAAGGTCACCTCGCCGTCACAACAGTCCTCGGCGCAGATGCAGCAAGCACCGATCTCGATCGCCATGACCAAAACAGCACGGTGGAACTCGAAGATCGTGATCCCCAAATGAAAAACGCGACTATAAAGATGATGAAAAAGAGATGGGGGCATCGTGCTTTACCCGCAGGGTTCGCACCACTCCAGTTCCCAAGGGATTCAAGCTACCTCATGATCAGCAAAAGTACGATGGATCACAGGAACCACAATCATGGCTCGCAGATTACTTACAAGCAGTTCAAATATTAGGAGGAACCAAAGAAACAGCAATGCAAAGTTTGCAACTACACCTCACCGGCGCAGCAAGGTCATGGTTGAGCAAACTAGAGAAAGAATCTATTGGAAGCTGGGAAGACCTCACAAAGCAATTCACAAGCAACTTCAGGTCGACATACAAGCGACCAGCATCAATAGAAGAAGTCAAAGCAGTGTGCAACAACGCGACGAAACACTGCGGGCATACATCCAAAGATGGAGCCTTATCAAAAATTCAGCAGTCGAAGTTTCAGACGAAAGAGCAATAGATGCGTTCATCATTGGATTAAGGCGAAGAGACCTAGTCGAGGAGATGGGTAGAATCAAGCCGAAAACAGTGTCAGACCTCATGGACACAGCAAACAGATTTGCAGATGGAGAAGATGCGTGCAACAACAAGCGGACGAGATCCCCAGAGGACGACAGAAGAAACAGATATGGAAGTCAAAGGAGACGACCTCGGAATTACGACACCTACGGCTCCCATAGCCAAGTCGCCGCAGGATACAAAGACAACGACTATCAAGGAAGTGATCGAAGAAGCTCGGGATATCGAAGCTACGGAAAGGAGGACTATAAAAAGTTCCCTACAAGAGAGCCCAGAGAGTACAACCCATCGCCAGAAGAAATGCTCAATGGACCTTGTCATGTACATTCAGCATTCGTCGATAGAAAGCGAGTATCAAGGCACGCAATGAAAGACTGCACAACATTCTTAAAACTACAAGAGGCAGCGCTAAACAAACAAACCGAAGCAAGGCGACAAGGATTTGAAGGAAGCAACAATCCTCCGGCAAAACAACAAGGAAAAAACGGAGCTCCTCAAGGGCAAGACCAGCAAAACCAGGGGCACGACGACGACGAAGGGTATGTCCCATCAAAAGGACACATCACAGCAATGATACAACCTGTGCCCAAGTCGAACAAAGAAGAGAAGAGTATAACTCGACAAGTCAACCTAGCAGTCATCTCACCTCCAGCCACAACGGAGTATCTGCACTGGTCAGAACAACCAATCGAATTCAACAGAGAAGACCACCCCATAACAGTACCTCGGCCGGGAAACGCGCCTTTGGTACTCAAAGCTCAAATCGGCGCGTATGATGTCGACAGAATATTCATGGACGCAGGGAGTGGAATTAACCTGATATACGCAAAAACACTCCGAGCAATGCATATATCACTAGAGTTCCTGAAACCAACAGATTGTTCCTTCCACGGGATCGTGCCAGGAAGTGCCAATTACCCACTGGGTCGAATAGCACTCAATGTTTGCTTCGGCAACCGACAAAACTATAGAAGAGAAAAACTAGACTTCGAAGTCATGGACTGGCCATCTCAATATCACGCGATCCTCGGACGACCCGCGTTTTCGCGATTCATGGCAGTGCCTCACTACACATATTTGGTACTTAAAATGCCGGGACCAAGAGGAATAATTACAGTGAAAGGAAGTTTTGAAGTTTCAGATCTCTGCGACAGGGAGTTCCACAAGATGGCGCAAAATTTTGGTGTAACAGCCAACCATGCAGAAAAGGCAAGAAGCGTGACCACAGAGGGCGTCAAGCTACTCGAAGAGCGCGTCGCGGAGCCCGAAACAAAGAAACCACGAGTAGGAGCATCAGGAGACGACACAGACGCAGAGGAAAAGGGGAGAGCCATGGCGGCATAAGCATCAAAAGACAACAGAGTAGAGTAGAACAATACGGCTATAAAAGCCACGAGTTATACCAGGGGCAATGCCCTCTAGATCCAGAACACAGGTCACAGGCCGGATCTCTTGGGTCACCCCATGTATCTTACATTACAAGTATAATAAAGACGAAATGTTTCTCATATTCAAGTTTACGAGTCTTTCAAAAGAGAAAATGCGGCAAACGCACGAATCATACAATAACGCCCTGAGAATAAGTTTCCGACGTATAGTCGCGAAATAAATAAACTCTCGCGTTCCACATACACCTTACAACATCGGGTTGTCAGAATCATCTACACCTAAAGGGTCTAGGTAGTGAAACTCGCGGAAAAATGCGGAGTCTTCTTGCAACAACCTGGCTATAATTCGACGGGCAGGCTGCAAGGTACTCTCTAAGTGTACTCGAAGGCTTGCCCCACCAGGGGGATAGCTCAACGACATAGAACTATAATTAAATCTTGGCTGCCACTTGCGTATCCACCCAAGAGCAAAGTTGGCACCTGCCACTAGGTTCAGTTCTATCAACCGATGGACTCGCTGGCTGGATCTAAAAACATGAAGAAGCAATGGAAAAGTAGCAGGCAGAGTATTGCGAGGAAGAATGACCGAGTGCATAGTTACGAGAGCTCTCCTACAGCCATCCACTGCCTCGCCAATATGCTGGGCACGGTCCTGAAGCAATACAATAGCGCTTCGGCGTCGAGGATCAGACCATAAATTTTCAACACCTGCGGACATCTTTTCCAGAGCCGCACTTCGCTCGGTAACTCGACGATCTTCAGCAGCGAAGTCCAAGCAAGTGCCTATAAGGGCAAAGGATATCATAAAAGTAACAGTAGAGCAAGAAGCGAAGAAAATAAGTCGAGAGGAAACTTACATCGCAACATTTCACAGGCGGACTCAACGATACCAAGAATGAAAGAATTGCATTCTTCGTGATGCAAAATCTTTACCGTCAAGATGGACACTTCATCACCAAGAATCGATACCTGCTTCGTCAGGGCAGAAGTTTTACTAACCTTATCAAACGCCATCTGAGCTTGGCGTTTGGCTGAAGTCAAGCGAACCTCAAGGTCAGAAATCCTTGAAGAGTATTCTGCGCATTGATCGCATCGACTAGGAGGCGACGGCATCCTCGAATTCAATGTATTGGCAGAGAAAGGAGCAGGCCCGCAAGTCAAAGGGTCATCGACATGCGTCAACTGAAAGCGAAAGAAAAGGAAGAAGAAACATTTCAGAAAGGCAGCACAGGACTTCATAAGAAAGATATATTTACATGAGATCACAACCCTATGACTAAAGTTCTCGGGTTGCACGCAACTAAAAGTTTTTACATTCAAAAAGAAGAAACTTGAAACTACAAAAGAGCCGAGTCTACGCCACCTCAGCATTTTGCTCCGTGGCAAAAGAGGGCACGGCAGATTCCTCGCCAGAAGTAGACGGGGGCACTGGATCTTCCACAGCTGGAGGTGGTGCAGCAGATGCCGCAGAGGATGCCGAAGGGGAAATAAGTGTCACCAATGCAGGTGCCAACTTCTTCGCCTTCTCGAAAAAAGTCTTCATCTCGTCGCGGGTACGGCCATGGGGAGTGCTCACCTTCTTCCAGTCGAAATCCGTACCATGCGCAAGGGATAGTGCAATAGCACCCTCGGCGCCACGCTTAATAGAAAGCCCTTTCAGCTGGAGGGTGGGGTCTTCAGTTGAATCGAAGGACTTGGCAAGATTACTCAGGTCGTCCTTCGGCACTACTGCCCTTTTCTTCGGCCACAACCCGACAAAGAGTCGTGAAAGAACGCGGTTAACTAACTTGAAAGTTTCCTGGATAGATATCCAGTTTTCCTCGAGTAGGTTAACCGCAGTCATCAGAGGATCATCGTCCGGTTGCAGGGCCGATGGAGATACCCCAGTAAATCCTGCACGACACAAAAGAAGTTAGAAAAGAAAAGAAGGGGGAAGATGTCAGCACGCGCAACAGTGCAGCAGAAGTCGAAAATAGGAGACAAGGCGAAACGCTTACTTTCAGTAGCAATAGACATTGTGTGGAGACGCTCCGCCACGGCTTGCTCTCGCTGGGCATGATCCTTGTTGGCATCAGCTAAAGCTTTTTCAGCTTTCTTCGCCTTGCCAAGCGCAGATTTCTGCGACTTCTCAGCGTTTGCCTTGGCAGTGGCCGCAGCATCGTAAGCTTTCTGAGAAGCACGGAGCTCGCCTCCAGCGACGCAATCCGGGCATTGGCTGTTGCTAGAGAAGCTACAATGGAAGGAGAAAGGAAGTCAGATAAATGGCACAAGATATGCAAGAAGGAAAACCATGAATGGATGTAGAACATACCTTCGGAAGTTTTCGCAACCTTTAGGTACTCAGCGCATTCAGTACCCAAGGCGACAAATCTCTTCAATAAAGCCTGAGAAGAAAAAGGAAAAGAGTGGGAAAGAAGTGCGAGCGTATGCAAGGGAGATAAGTCAGGAGAAATTACTCACATCATGGGGGGAAGCCGAGGATTCATGAGCTTCCAGAGAAACTTCGGGTTCTTTAGCCTTCTTCACGCGCTTGGGGTTTCGGGGCACATGAACCTTCTTTACAGAGGCCCTGGTAACCCTAGGCGCAACTTCTTGAGCCGGGGGCTCATCGTTAACAGCAGGAGAAATTGAAGGAGTAACTGTGGCAGCTTTTGATGGCTCTTCGTCATCTCTGCACGAAGCAAAAAAATTATGAATAACATGACGGAAACAAGGCAAGAAAAGATGCAATTGAGAAACTTGAGTAAGAACACTTACGACGCCAGGAGGTCGAAGAGATCCATATCTTCTGTCAAGACAGGAGATTTCTCCGCAACTGCTTGTTGCAAAGAGGAACTCGAAGAAGCAAATTCATCGACTCGTTTCCTCTTCTTGTCCAAGCCAGTGTCTTCAGGCCGCACAGGAGGAGGCGATGTCGACGAACTAGTATCCTCTTCTGATTCTTCGGCATCATCTCCGTCCTGATTGTCATCAGCCTCGGGGGCTTCAGATACAGACCTGGCCAGATCAGCCGGAAGGGGCCCTGCCTCTGGAAGAGGGGGGCGTGAGAGGAGAAATTGGTGTTCCTGCACGCGAATGCGTTATTAGAGTAAGTAAGGAGAAAGAAAACATAGCTTGAGAAACACGAAAATCAACAACAAGTCAGAAAGTAAGCAGATATATACCTCAGGAAGAGGGTGTACGGAGTCAAAGAAATCAGCAGTCAAATCAGCAACTGCATGATCCTTGGTGAGCTTGGTGAGATTCCTGACCCGCTTGTCGACATCTTCTTTCGATATCAGATCTTCAGAGACGCGGGTAGGATCTTCCAAGCCAGAGTAACTCCAAAGTTTGGTAAGGCGGTGTTGTAGGGGTTGAAGTCGACGTTGAATGAAAAACGCCATGAGTTGAATACCCGATAAAGCGCCTCCTTGACCTCCTTTTAAAGCTTTGATGCGAGAAAGAAGAGGAAGAATTTGTTCGACTTCCGCATCTGAGGGGAGCGTATCCCACGACGCTAATTTCTTTACCTCCTAGGAAGCATCAAAAGGAGGTAGGCCGTATTCATCTTCAGGAGAGGATTTGCGGTCCTTGATATAGAACCACTTGGTCCTCCACCCTTGGACAGATGCGGCCATAGAAAATTCAAGGTATTGTGCTTCAGGGCGCACAGAAACGACGGCTCCGCCCAGTTCGGGTTTTTGTAGCCAATGCAACATTGGGGCGGAGCCAAAAAATTGACCTCCAGAGAAGAAAGTGGGGCTCAATGCCCAAGAACGACTCGCAAAGAGTCACGAAACACGCAATGTGTAGAAGAGAGTTAGGTGTGAGCTGGTGAAGCTGCACACCGTAAGCAAAGAGAAGACCACGAAGGAACTCGTGGGCAGGAAGAGAAAGACCACGGAGGAGGAAAGCGAGGAACATTACCTGATAACCACTCGGGGGCTTCAGGATCCGCTCCGTGCTTGGAAACTTTATTGAATCTTGGGCGGAGATGAGTCCATCCGTCCGGGCTTTCTCCACCTCCTTCTCCGTGATGGCAGAGGTCACCCAGCTGGTCGCAGCGTTCGCTTTTCCCTTGGCCATGGCGTTCTTGCTCGCTAGGTGCTTCACACGCATCTATCAGATCTGTGCCTGGGGGCTATGCGCGAAAGGAGAAGAAAGCAAGAGCAGCAATGGCGGCGGTGGCGGAGAGAAAGAGCTGGTAAACAGTAAGATTCCCCACGATCCCCCTTATATATCTTCTGGGAAAAGGATCGTGGGCTGAGACGTGGCGCAAAGATAGGAAACGGTAAGCCCACTAACGGTCAAAAGTTAAGTAATTTACAGTACTGCCCATGCAACGGTTCGCAATGGTACAGAGTGACGTACTCATTGATGACATAACGAAGATAATATAAGAAAGAGGAAAAGATGGCGACAACAAGTGCAAAATAGGTGCACAAGATTGTGTAACGAAGGAGTTTCGATTATAGCCATGGGGGCTACTATTTTCAAGAATGGTAAATACAACTTCTCTCTGAAGTGGTGGACTAGTATTCGACGACAAGATATTCTTAAAAGTATCTCGAAGCTCGAATTGAAGTATGATGGACTACGCTATATTTTTTGAGCCTATACTCGAAAAAAATCTTTTTCGACTATAGTCTCGGGGGCTACTCCCATCGGGAGCGCTGAGCGCGCACCCGATGAGATTTCTTGGTAAAGCATTAGAGTTGGAGAAGTGCAGGAGTGTTACTCCCATCGGGAGCGAGTTTTTACGGTTGAAGAAACCCGAATATTTTCAGTCAAAATTTGACTGCGACATGAGATTCTCGAGTTGTGTTATCGCAACGCAACTCGAATGCCGTGACTTGTCACGAAGGTAAGACCCCGGGATCCGTCCTGTGTGGCCTGGTATACGCACATGGATGCGCTCTGCTGGTATGTATCCGTGTCTACGACACGAAGAAAATCCTGGTGGACGCACTGGGTACCCTGAGAACCACTGGGATTCATTCTTTGTAAGTCCTAAATGCGGCAAAAGAATGGGTTTGACCGGTTTCCCGAATTCAAGTCCAAGGGGATTGAATTTGAAGTAGGTGACAAGTATCTGTTCCGGCAGTTAACTGACCTCTTGATCCGTCAGAGTTGTCAGGCTTGTTCATCAAGACCCCTTGCGAGCAAATTATCATGAACATAAGTCGAAAGACCAAGCCGAAGATTTGAAGATAAGAAGAAGTCGAAGAAATGATCAAGTTGAAGATATAAAGATTAGAGATTCAACCTGAATCTGCAATTCTGGTAGAATCTCAGGGGCTACTAACAAGGGTATAGTTAATAGAGCCCGTTAGTTGAGTACCCCTGAGCCCCGTATAGCTAGGCCCAATTGTAATGATAGTCGGATACGAGTTCCTACCGTATGTCGATATTGTAATCTGTATCGAACCCTACCCGATCCTCGAGACCTGGCCACCTATATAAAGGGGCCAGGAGGGGACGGTGTAGGCCAGATTGAAAGCAAGCCAGGTTTAACACCCAAAGTTTACTTTCGACACACACCTATTTCGACTAACTTTACCTTCGAGTTCATCCGACGCCCTATCTCCCCGATCCTAAGTCCTTCATCTAGGACATTTGTCGAGTTAACCCTCGTCAACCAGGGAGCGTAGGATCATAGAGTTTAAGGTTGTGGTTAGATTTATCTTAATTACTTTCTTGTATTTGCGGATGCTTGCAAGGGGTATAATCACAAGTGTGTATTAATCCTAGTAAGGGTAGTACGCTAGCACAGGTTCACCCCCATAACACTTATCAAATCAGTAAAGATTATTTAGCGGCATGAAGCGAAAGCACTTGACAGAAACTCCCGTGTGTCCTCGAGAACATTTGGTTATTATAAGTTACACAACCGGCTTGTCCTTTTCTCTAGAAAGGATTGGGCCACTCGCTGCAATTATTAATACTGTCTTTTATTTACTCGTACTTTATTTATTTGCATTACCAAATACCCCTGAAAACCTATTTGCTAGTATTTACAGTGAATCCTTGATCAAAACCACTCATCGACACCTTCTGCTCCTCGTTGGGTTCGACACTCTTATTTATCGAAAGTACTACGATACACCCCCTATACTTGTGGGTCATCAAGACTATTTTCTGGCGCCGTTGCCGGGGAGTGTAGCGCTATTGAAGAGTGGAATTGGTAAAGGTAACCATCGATGTGAGTATTGTTTTTATTTCTGTCTTTTACTTTTATTTTATTTAGCTATGGAGAGTTCTCCATTTGGTTTCCTATTTGGGAACACTACTACTGTTGTGGATGTAGAACAACCCCCACCTGCTCAAGTGGATCCTTTTAAAATACCTACGAGAATTGTTGAACGTGTTATAGATAACTGCTATTTGGGAGATGGAACTGTCCATCCAGGCGATCATTTAATCTTTATACATGAATTATGCGAGTTATTCAAGTGTGCAGGTATTACACCCAGCCAAGTTAAGAGGAAGCTATTCTCTATATCACTGAAGGGCAGAGCCAAGGAGTGGTTTAGGCTTCTTAAGGATCGTTCATCGATTACTTGGGAGGAAATTGTGCCTCTCTTTTATTCCAAGTTTTATCCTCCAAGTGAAATTCATAAAGATCGCAATCAAATATATAACTTTTGGCCTCATGATGGAGAGAGTATTGCCCAAGCGTGGGGGAGATTGAAGTTATTAATGCTCAAATGTCCCATTCATGAGCTCCCCAACAATATTGTTATTGATAACCTTTATGCGAGGCTTGCTCTTCATGATAAGGATTTATTGGATGCTTCTTGCTTTGAATCATTTACTCATATGAAAGAAGAAGCTAAATGGGATCTTCTCGGCCGTATTCAAGAAAATGCTGAAGGATGGGAGAACGACAAAGGTAGAAAGTCAGGTATAAATTATGATTATGAATGCATTAAAGCTTTTATGGGAACCGATGACTTTCATAATGTTAGCACTGCTTATGGTATTGATTCTCAAATACTTGCTAACTGTTTTAAGGCCTTTGCCTCGTATCTTGATGTTCCAAAGAAAGATTGGAATAAATATCATGCACCTTATAAAGATTCTATTAGTCATATTCCTGCTACAGCTACTGAAGTTTGTACTGTTGATAGCATTGTGCCTGAACCTTATTTTGAGAAGACACCTTTCCCTGCTAAGGTAAAAGAGTATTCTACTTTGGTAAGAGTGTCTAATAAAAGTACTAAGAAAGTTGTAGAGCCTGATGAGCAAATTACTATTAAGTCTCATGTAGCTATATTGAAGGACCTTGTTACTAAAGATGTAGGGGATGAATATATTCTCTTTTGTGAATATGCTTCTAACATTATCTCACATCCTAAAAGGCATAGGAAAACAAGTGTTCATGTTATTTCTGTTAGGATTGGCGATCATTGCTATTATGGTTTATGTGACATTGGTGCTAGTGCAAGTGCCATTCCCTTAGAGCTTTACAAAGAAATTATGCATGAGATTGGTGCTTGCCAACTTGAAGATATTGATGTGGTTGTTCAGCTTGCTAACAGAGAGACTGTTTGGCCTTTGGGTATTGTTCGAGATGTGGAAGTTCTCTGCGGTAAGACCAAATATCCCACTGATTTCCTAGTACTTGGTAAGGAGGCTAGTAAAACTTGTCCTATTATTTTTGGTAGACCCTTTTTGAATACTTGTGGCGCTGTGATAGACTGTAAGAAGGAGAAAATTTTCACAAAATTTAATGGAGAGTCTTATGAGTTTAATTTTTCTAAGTTTGCTAAGCCTTCTTATGAAAATGACATGCCTGATGAAAATTTTCAGGTTGAACAGCTTGCTTCTATTGCTCTTGCCCCTAATAATGCCTTGCAGCAATTCATGGAGGACCATGAAAGTGATGTTTACAGGAAGGAAAGAGAAGAGATTGACGATATTTTCCTTCGTCAACAACCATTGATCAAGCACAATTTACCTGTGGAGGATCTTGGTACCACTTTGCCGCCTAAGAAAGATCCTGTTTTTGAATTAAAACCCTTGCCTGATAATCTTAAGTATGCTTATATAGATGATAAGAAAATATATCCTGTTATTATTAGTTCTAAACTTTTAGGAAAGGAAGAAGAAAGGTTATTGGAGATATTGAGGAAACACCGAGGAGCTATGGGATATACTCTTGATGATTTAAAGGGGATTTGTCCCACTTTATGTCAGCATGCTATTAACATGGAGGAAGACGCAAAGCCAGTGGTTGAACATCAATGCCGCTTAATTCCCAAGATGAAGGATGTGGTAAGAAATGAGGTATTAAAGCTCCTTGATGCTGGTATTATTTATCCTATTGCTGATAGTAGATGGGTTAGTCATGTTCATTGTGTTCCTAAGAAAGGAGGTATCACTATTGTGCCTAATGAGAATAACGAGCTTATTCCTCAAAGGGTAGTAGTTGGTTATAGGATGTGCATTGATTATAGAAAGGTTAACAAAGTTACTAAGAAAGATCATTACCCTTTACCGTTCATAGATCAAATGTTAGAGAGGCTATCTAAGAAAACTCATTTTTGTTTTCTTGATGGTTATTCTGGTTTCTCTCAAATTGCTGTTAGAAAGGAAGATCAAGAGAAAACCACTTTCACTTGTCCTTATGGAACTTATGCTTATAGACGTATGCCGTTTGGTTTGTGCAATGCTCCTGCTACCTTTCAAAGATGCATGTCTGCTATTTTTCATGGTTTTTGTGAAGAAATTGTGGAGGTTTTCATGGACGATTTTTCCGTCTATGGAACTTCTTTTGATAATTGTTTGCACAATCTTGATAAAGTTTTGCAGAGATGTGAAGAAACTAATCTTGTTCTGAATTGGGAGAAATGCCACTTTATGGTGAATGAAGGAATTGTTCTTGGACATAAAATTTCTGAAAGAGGTATTGAAGTTGACCGAGCAAAGGTTGAAGCAATTGAGAAAATGCCCTGTCCAAGGGATGTTAAAGGTATTCGTAGTGTTCTTGGTCATGCTGGTTTCTATAGGAGGTTTATTAAAGATTTCTCTAAGATTTCAAAGCCTCTTACTAATCTTCTTCAAAAAGATGTGCCATTTGTCTTTGATGATGATTGTAAGGAAGCTTTTGAAACTCTTAAGAAGGCTTTAACTACTGCTCCGATTGTTCAACCACCTGATTGGAATTTACCTTTTGAAATTATGTGTGATGCTAGTGATTTTGCTGTTGGTGCTGTGCTTGGACAGCGCGTAGATAATAAGTTGAATGTTATTCATTATGCTAGTAAGACTCTTGATGCTGCTCAAAAGAATTATGCTACTACTGAAAAAGAGTTTCTTGCTGTTGTTTTTGCTTGTGATAAGTTTAGATCTTATATTGTTGATTCTAAAGTTACTATTCATACTGATCACGCTGCTATTAGATATCTTATGACTAAGAAAGATGCTAAGCCTAGGCTTATTAGATGGGTGTTGCTTTTACAAGAGTTTGATTTGCATATTGTAGATAGGAAAGGTGCTCAAAATCTTGTGGCTGACAATTTGTCTAGATTGGAAAACATTTCTTTTGATCCTATTCCTGTTAATGATAGTTTTCCAAATGAACAGTTGGCTGCAATAAACGTAACTTCACGAGACCTTCCTTGGTATGCTGATTATGCTAACTTTATTGTTTCCAAGTATTTGCCTCCAACATTTACAGCTCAACAAAGAAGGAAATTCTTTTATGATTTGAGGCATTATTTTTGGGATGACCCACACTTATATAAAGAAGGAGTTGATGGTATTATGAGAAGATGTGTTCCAGAATATGAGCAATAAGAAATATTGAGGAAGTGCCATGGTAGTGCTTATGGAGGACATCATGCTGGAGATAGAACCGCGCAAAAGGTTCTACAATCCGGTTTTTATTGGCCAACTCTCTTTAAAGATGCCAGAAGGTATGTATTATCTTGTGATGAATGTCAAAGAGTTGGTAATATTTCTAGACATAATGAAATGCCTATGAATTATACTCTTGTTATTGAACCATTTGATTGTTGGGGATTTGACTTTATGGGTCCTTTTCCTCCTTCAGAAGGTTATACTCATATACTTGTAGCCGTTGATTATGTTACCAAATGGGTAGAAGCCATACCTACAAAGAGTGTCGATGGTGAGACCTCGTTAAAAATGCTTAAAGATGTTATTTTTCCTAGGTTGGTGTGCCTAGATATCTTATGACTGATGGAGGTTCTCATTTTATTCATGGAGGATTTAGAAAAACTCTTGCTAGATATGATGTTAATCATAGAATTGCTTCTGCTTATCATCCTCAAACTAGTGGGCAGGTAGAGCTTTCAAATAGAGAGATTAAGTCTATCTTGCAGAAGACTGTTAATAGATCTAGAAAAAACTGGGCTAGTAAGTTAAATGATGCTTTATGGGCTTATAGAACTGCTTATATGTAACGCCCCAACCTTTGGATCAAGGTGGAACATCTGTGCTAAGTGCTATTCCCTGGATCAATGATAGCACCACAGAACAAAATGAAATATTCATTGCATAGTATCAAGAATTACATCGCGGATCCAGATACAAAGTAATTTAAACCTTACAATTTACACAGCAGAAATAACAAGGTGACAAGGAGCCTCCAGCTTCATCACGTGCCACAGGCAGCCATGTTGGAATGTAAGCTCGAGATCCTAATCCTGGTTCCTTACTCGAAGTAAAACCTGCACGTTGAATATGCAGCCCCAAGAAGGGGGTCAGTACAATGATAAATATTAGAGACAAGGATTATGATTTCTCTTTTGATTTATCTTACATATCTATTGTTGAGAAAACTCCTTTTTGTGGTACTAAAGATGAGAGTGCTATGGGGCACATGAATGAGCTTTCTACTTTGAGTAATTTGTTTTCTGATGATATTAAGCTCCGCACTTACTTTGTTGCTAAGATTTTTCCTTTCTCATTGAAAGATGCTGCTAAAACTTGGTTTAATAGCTTGTCCCCTGGATCTCTTACTAGTCCTATTGCTTTGGTTAATGCTTTCTTTCAGAAATATTTTCCTGCTAGTGCTCAACATGCTGCTGTGCAGAAAATCTTTGATTTTGAACAGGGAAAAGGAGAGATATTGCCTGAATCTTGGACAAGGTTTTGTTCTTTAATTAGGGCTTTGCCTAAAGAACCATTGCCTAAAAATGAACTCCTTGATATATTTTACAATGGACTAACAGATGAATCTAAGTCATATTGGGATAGTTGTGCTGGTTGTGTTTTCAGGGAAAGAACTCCGGCTGATGCTGAAGAATTAATGGCTAAAATAAGCCGGAATCATGATGATTGGACTTTAGTTGAGCCCATACCAGCATCAACCCCTGCGCCATCTACAGAGCCTATGCCAAAGAAGAGAGGGATGATTGAATTAAATGATGAAGTTATGAAGGAAGCTAAGAAATCTCTTAAGGAGATAGGTATTAAGGCCGAAGATGTGAAGAATTTACCTCCTATAGAAGAATTATGTAAGCCAATCCCTCACTCATCTACCATTGAGGTACACTCTCTCCAACGCTTTGATGAAAGAGATATTCCTTATACTAAACCTCCTGATCAATGCTTAGATGAATTTGATAATTTTATTGTTAAGCAAGAAAATTTTAATAGAATGGTGCATAATCATTTGTTGGAAAATTCTAGAGCTATTAACAAGTTGCAGGATATTGTGGAGAGAACCGCCAATGATGTGAAGATACTTGTTAAACACTTTCAAATGGTTCAAACACAAATTGATCAGCTTACCAAGGTGCAAAAAGACTTGCTAGTTAATGCCGCAAGAGAGAAGCAAGCATGTGAAATACGCACAAGAAGTGGCGCTGCTACTCAAGATCCATTATATCCTGAAGGACATCCTAAGAGGGTCGAGCAAGATTCTCAACGTACTTCAAGTGATGATATTCCTTCTAAGAAGAAGAAGAAGCATAAAACAACTACAGAAGCATCTGATGCAGGTAAAGATCCTAATAGTATTTCTATTTCTGATGGTGAAACTGAACCAGGAGATGCTTCCGATAAAGAAGAAGTTGAAGAGGAACCAAAAAAGATTGATAAAAATGCAAAGTACACCAAAGAAGACTTCATTGCCAACAAGCATGGTAAAGAGAGAGAGAACCTTGGGTACAGAAACCAATGCCTTTTCCTGGTAAGAAACTGAAAGGACACAGATGTCGCCTAGAGGGGGGGGTGAATAGGCGATTAAAACTTTTACGAAAGGCTTGAACAAATGCGGAAATAAACTAGCGTTTAATTTGTCAAGCTTACAAAACCTAAATAGACTAGGCTCACCTATGTGCACCAACAACTTATGCTAAGCAAGACAAGTAGCAAGGTGATAGCAAGATATATAACTTCAAGCACGATGGCTATCACAAATGTAAAGTGCATAAGTAGTGGAGCTCGGATAAGAGTTACCGAGGCACGAAGGAGACGAAGATGTATCCCGAAGTTCACTTCCAAGGAAGCTAGTCTCCGTTGGAGAGGTGTGGCGGCTTAATGCACTCCGAACGCCACAAAGGCCTCACCTTGAGATGTGGTAGCACAATGCTCACCAAATGCCACAAAGGCTCACCTCAAGATGCGGAGGCATGCTACGCACCGAACGCCACAAAGGCTCACCTTATTCTCCTCGTGCCCTCGCACAAAGCAATATGCCACGATCCACTATGGGACACTTGAGGGCGGTCACCGAACCCGTATAAGCTTGGGGCAATCTCCACAACTTAATTGGAGGCTCCCAAGAATCGCCACAAAGGCACCACAAAGGTTGGGGAATCTCCACAACTTAATTGGAGGCCCCAAAGATATGCCACAAAGGCCACTAAGCCGTCTAGGGTTCCAAGAACCCAAGAGTAATAAGCTCACAACTTCCACTTACCCGAATCTCCGAGGAGAACTCAAACCGATGCACCAAATGCAATGGCAAGAGCACACAAAGTGCTCAAATCCTTCTCTCCCAAATTCTACCAAAGCAACAAATGCTATGGAGGAATATGAGAGGAAGAACAAAGGAAATCCACAAAGAACTCCAAGATCTAGATCCAATAGGTTCCCCTCACTTAGAGGAGATTTTGATTGGTGGAAAGATAGATCTAGATCTCCTCTCTCTTTTCCCTCAAGAAGATGCAAGAATCATTGGAGGGATTGAGAGATAGAGCAAAGCTTCAAGGTCAACAATGGAGGAGAGAGAGAATAGGAAGCCAACCATCCCAAGGAGGAAGAAGGGGGCCTTTTATAGGTCCCCCATGAAAACTAGCCGTTGCTGGGCACTTACCCCGGAGTCTCCGGCCTTGGGGGCCGGAGTCTCCGGTGCCCCGGGGTCATTCGGGGGCCTCAGGACGGACAAATCAGGTGCCAGGCCGAAGTTGGGCCGGAGACTTTGCATCTCGGGCCGGAGACTCCGGCCACCCAAAAACTGGCAGCAACACCAACACGAAAACAACCATAACTTGAGCATCCGGACTCCGTTTTTGATGATCTTGAGCTCGTTGGAATCACAACAACGAGCTCTATAAGAATATGCATAGAAACATCATAGTCCAACAAGTGAGGATAAAACCAAATGATGAGAGGTTTGACCTCTCTTCAAAGACGAACCGGTAAAACCTCCAAACACCAAAAACTCAATAAGTGTTTCATGCAAAATCCGTTTTTGATGAGCTAGAGCTTGTCATGGAAATAACCACAAGCTCTAGAACCTCACATGGATAAAAGCCAAATAAGAACCAAGAAAGATGATGCCAAGAATGCAAAGGTTTGAGCTCTCTTCGAATGATGCGATTAAGTTACTCACTCGAGAGCCCCTCTTGATAGTACGGCTACCAATCCTATAACCCGGTCTCTCAACTAACATCATGAGACCGATAAGAAAGAAACCCTATCAATATCATACCTTTGCCTTGAGCAAAATCCACTTGATCTAGATGATGACCGTCTTGTCTTCCTCAAGTTGGAACACCTTTCTTGATCTTGCTTGCTTGGTGAAGTTTTGTGAATTGCTCCCCCATACACCATTATGGGAAAGACTCTCGTTAAGCATATCTTCACTTATCCATGATCACAATATATATGGCAAGCTTCAAGCATATGATCTCTTCTAGATTCCATCTTGAACTTGCGCTTCTCATCCATGAAGACGATCACCACTTAATAATATCCTAGCCCGAGATCACAAGATCCCACTCGATACATTATGTATGCTTTGAGAGTTGATCAACTTGAATCCCATCTTTGCACTTTGACTTGATCAACCTTGTATCCTTCCTTCTTCCATCATGATGATGATGTCTTGAAGGTAAACACAAATGTCCACTCAATTATATTCTTCAAGACATAGTTGCAATAAGCTCAATTCTCATATGACCATTCTTCCGATATTTCCTTGAATAACACATTGGTCAACACTTAAAGTTCTTTATTTGATCCTTCTTACAACCTTGAAGCCAACATATGGTTCAAGCATTGTCTATGGACATGTCCTACAAATATAACTCAATACAAACATTAGTCCATAGAGATTGTCATTAATTACCAAAACCACACATGGGGGCTCCATGCTCTTTCAGAAACACAAGTCCAAGGAAGAAGAACACTACAACAGGTTTTGTGAATGGATGAGACCTCTATTTTTGCAAATTCCTTTGACTGATGCTATTAGAATGCCTCCTTATGCAAAATATATGAAAGATATTGTTACTAACAAAAGGAAGATTCCTAATGAGGAAATTTCCACTTTACTTGCTAATTATTCTTTTGATGGTAAAGTACCGGAGAAGCTTGGAGATCCAGGTATACCAACTATTCCTTGCTCCATTAAAAATAACTATGTTAGAACTGCTTTATGTGATTTGGGAGCTGGAGTTAGTGTCATGCCTTTTTCTCTTTATAAGAGACTTGATCTAGAAAAATTAGTATCAACTGATATAACTTTGCAGATGGCTGATAAGTCTACTACTATTCCTATTGGTATATGTGAAAATGTTCCTGTTCAAGTTGCTAACAGTTGTTTGATTTTAACTGATTTTGTTGTGTTGGAAATGCCTGAAGATGATAATATGTCTATTATTCTTGGAAGACCTTTCCTAAACACTGCAGGTGCTGTTATTAATTGCAATCAAGGAAAAGTGACTTTCAATGTCAATGATAAAGAGTACACGGTTTATTTTCCCAAGAAGATTGATAGGAAGAATGCTCTAAATTCAATCAAGCATGTTGAGACCATCAAAGTTGGTCAAATTATTTGTTCAGAGCGAAAGCCCAAGGAAGAATATAAAATTGTTATGATTGGGACTATGCCTATCAAAGTTGAGGTAACATAAGCATTAAGTGAAGCGCAAAGTTTTGCCTCATATAAAGTTAGTTTGGGAACAAGACTTGATCAACCTTGTTAACAAAGTGATTTTATATGAACGAAACTTCGTTTTCACCGCATCGATTCCACCTCGCTTATATTTACTTTCATCAATTTTGTTCCTTTAGTTTAGTTTAGTTACATGATTAAGAGTATCTCAGAGCTGTTGCATACTTGGTTTTGATTTGCTTAAAATCATTTCATCTTCGTTTTTCTGAGTTTTATCGATATGCCAATTTCTGAAAAATCCTCGAAAATAAAGTTTCTCGAAAAATTCTAGAAAATTCTTTATAAATTTTATGTCAAAAATGGGGCAGAGAGGCACCTGAGAGACACCAAGAGGGGCTGCCACGCCATCTCCCACACAGGGGGCGCGGCCCAGCCTGGGGCGCGCCCACCTGGTGTGAGGAGGCCCCACCTGGCCTCTCACTTATCTCTTCCTCCCCAGCTCTTTCTCTCTCCCGAAAACAATGACACACCCAGCTCAAACCCGAGTTCTTGCTGTTCTTCACCTCGATTTTTCAATCTCCTTGCTCAGCCTAACATTTCTGCTGAGATTTGGAGCAATTGTTCTCCGGTATGTGACTCCTCCGCTTGTCCAAGTAGAATTTATTTTGGTAGAGTATTTCTTGAGTATTTGAGCATTGTAGGTGACAGGATAAATGAGTATGCATGCTTGTTCTATTGCTTAGAAGTGTTATTTTGATGCATGTTAGCTCTCTAGTAACTCACTATAGTAGTTCCCTACATTTGCTTGTCTCAAAATTATATTTTATGAGTTTGTTAAAATTTCAGAAATGGAGGAGAATGCATATCAGCTTTTTCAACATGAATTAGAAGTACATGAAGTAATGAGAGTTCACCGTGAAGAGAGGGTCTTTCCCTCACACTATCCATGCTCAGAGTTCATGAATGCTTCCAGAATTCTGCAGGATTTCCAAACCTTACTCTCTAATGCAGGATTGGAACATTTTACTGAGGGTGAACCTTCCCAATATGTTAAACTAACAATGTCTGTGGTGCAGGATTTTAGATTTAGTTGGTCCACTTCCAACCCCATGGTTCATTATAAAATCTATAACAAATCTGTGGACTTGCCTCTTGATGTTTTCTGTACAGCTATTAGAGTACCACAGTGGGGATCGCTCGAGAAGATAAGGGGACAGCCTAGGCCATTGTTAGAACTATACGAGGAGATTTTTCAAGGAAGAAGCTTCACAGGAGAGGGTGGTAAAACTCGAAATATTCATTTCCCATCCATTCGATATTTTGCCTTCTTTATTACCAAATGTGTTCTTGCTAGGAAATCTGCAAGTAAATTATCTCTCCATGATTTAGCTTTTATTGCTGCTGCTTTGAGGTGTGATAGGACTTACCATTTGGGTGCCTTAATAGCTTTCTGTCTTGATGTTAATCGTGAGAAAGGGGGAATCTATGGGGGACTTATAGCTTCACGCCTGTTAGCTTTGCATGGTGTAATGCCTCATTTTCTAGATCTGCAGTTCCCCGAGGAGAAACTTGATCTTAGTTCTATGATTCATCATAAGTTTATTTCTCCTCCTGCTAGTTTGATTAATTTAACATTTGAGCTAACCTTTTTTAAGAAGACTACCTGGAAGGTAGTAAAGACTGATCGATCGGTCCGTTTGCCTGCACCTCTTTTGTTTAACCTTGATCGCAGGAATGGATGGTCTCTCACGGAGGATGAGCTCGATGTGTACATAGAGGAGCACCCGCCGCCTGTGCACGATGAGGAGGGCGCCGAGGAGTCGGGTCAGCCCTCCAACATTGCGAATTTCCCATACGAGCAACCTTATTATGATTATACGCCATCAGCTTCATCTTCACGAGAGCCGGGGTACGATTACACCTATGATGACCCACCAGCCTGGAGCAGCTACCAGGGCCGGAATTGATCTCCACTTAGGCCAAAAGCCTAAGCTTGGGGAGAGGTACGCCGACGATTCACTCATCTACATATCATATTTTGTCGGTCCTTTGTATATCCATGTTTCGCTTTCTCTAGTGTTCTCATTCTTATTTTTTGCTTTCCAAAACATAAAAAGACCAAAAATATTTCCGTTGTTTCTCTTTGTTTGCCTTTTTAGTTTGCTACCTTCAGTTTGCTTTACTTGCTATTTTCGGTTTGCTATTTGAAAAATCCAAAAATATTTTGCTTTGTTTGCTATTTCCTTCTGTTCTTGTTTCAAAAATCGAAAACCCAAAAATATTTGTTGCTCTTCTTCGGTTTTGTAAAGTTTGTTGCAGGGTTCAGTCTCTCGTTACTCCATTGGAGCTTGGTATTCACTTTATATTATTCAAGCCACACAAGTGAAGAGCAATAATGACGACATATGACAATCCGAGATGTGGTAAGAGGCTGGTATGAACTCTATTTGTTTTCATTTTTGTACATATACTCATTTATGTGGATATGCTTAGTCGGTTCATGTAAGGTATATGTTATCTAATGGATGCTTTGTAGTTCTTAGTCTCATATGATTAGTTTCAATTATACTAATAGTTTGTAGCATGTCATGTAGACGCTTGCATGCATTGTTTTATTCATAATATGGTATGTTATTGTGGTATCCTCCTCTGAAAGCTTCATTTGAATCGACTTGGCACATGCTCAAGCATGCATATGACTGAAACAAAAAGTCAATTAAGCGTCGATGATTTACTTTGCCTCAGAGTTCTTGTATCCTTTTTATGCCTATATTAATTTTGTTTTGTCACAAGCATGATTATGACAGTTATTGCTCTCTCGATTGTCGCTTCCCCGTCTTTTGCTAGCCTTCACTTGTACTGAGTATGAGCTCTACTCGTGCATCCAACTACCGCAGACCAAGTCTTCCAAAGAGTCCACTATAAATTCCTATGCATGGTATTTGCAAGCCATTCCAAGTAAATTTTCATGTGCTACCTTTCAAAACTTTCAACTACTTCTCATTTTGTGCAACAGTTTTTAGCTCATGGGGACGTAGTGGTCAGAATTGCTATCTTCCATATTAAATTAAGTACCTCTCGACTAGGCAGCTTCATCTGCTTGTCATTAATTTTGCAAGGGAGCTGGTCAGACCATTGTAATCTAATTCTAAAAAGAAAGAAAAAAGGCACTCCTCCATGGAATGTGAAAGTTGGTGGGCACCCGATGGAATCGGTTAGCCATGGTTTGAGAAAGGAAAAAAAAGGTGGGGAGGAGTGCCAAAGCTTTATAAAAAGAGCACCAATGTGCCAAAATTTCAAAGAACTCGGAACCGCTCTCACTTGTTTATTATGGAAGATAGCAAGTCCCCATTGCCAGTCGTTGACATGAAACAACCACCTCTCAAAATAAATTTTTATCTCTGTTTTACAAATGAAAAGCTCTAGCACATGTTAAATCCCTGCTTCCCTCTGCGAAGGGCCATTCGTTTACTTTTATGTTGAGTCATCATCCTCTAACTTTAAAGCACTTCTTGAGAGCATAGCCGTTATTCTTAGTGTAATGTGCTTGTCCCAGAACATGGTTGATTGTGGTATAACTTTGATGCTTGTATCTTTGATATTTTTAACTTCTAGTCTTCCCTTGGACTTCAGAGGTGCCTCAGCATTTATGTTTTGCTCCACAAATAAAGGCAAGCTGGATACCACTCTTTCATATCATTTATGCATATTACAATCTTGTAGCTTCTTATGTACATGTTACTTGTTATTAGTGCATTGGCACTCTTTCATAGCTTGCTTGACTATAAGGTGACATTAGTTGCATATTTCTTATTATGAATTGCCTGAGTACTTGATCACATAGTTAGTATATATACATCATATGAGCAAATGTGTTCGTGAAAGTTTCTTTTATCGCTCTCAATTGTTAACTGAATTGCTTGAGGACAAGCAAATAGCTAAGCTTGGGGGGAGTTGATACGTCCAAAACATATCTACTTTTCTGAACACTTTTGCTATTGTTTCTCCTCTAATTTGTGTGTTTTGAATACAACTAACACGGACTAACGCTGTTTTCAGCAGAATTGCTCTGGTGTCTCGTTTTTGTGCAGAAATCCAACTTTCTGTAAAAATTTGGGAAAAATCATCAAAAATCCTATTTCACCAGAAGACCCATGGAGCCAGAAGACGAGACGGAGGGGAGGCTCGAGGGCCCCACACACACAGGGGGCGCGGCCCAGCCCTGGCCGCGCCCACCTAGTGTGAGGACGCCTCGGCCGTCCCCTCGACCTCTTTTTTCGCCTACATATACCCCCTGACTCGATTATATCGGGGAGACGGCGTTTTTCCCAGATAGACTTCCGCTGCGCCGCCGCCATCAGAAACCGCGATTCGGAACCAGAAACTCTGTTCTGGCACCCTGCCGGGACAGGGATTTGGAGGAGATCTTCATCACCATCATCACCGATGCTCCTCCATCGACCATCCATGACTCCCCCATCCATGTGTGAGTAGTTCCCCCGCTGTAGGTGAGGGGATGGTAGGGATTGGATGAGATCATCTTATATCTTATATTTACTAATTGGAGGCACCATAGGAGCCCCCACATTAATCCACCTTATTCTGCACAGAAACGCTATAGGAAAACAAATCCTAACCTTAATTTTTAATCTAAACGGCTGGGGATGGACGTACTCTCCACGTATCGAAACATGTCTCTTTGCATGTATCGTATCTTCACAGGAAACATGCCTCCGTTGCCAAAACAAATTCAAAAAGCTATACATGCCTACAGGTATATCCATCTATCACGGTAATCAAGCCGTGCTTTACCACGCATCGTGAGCAATACAAACTCAAAAGACATACGTGATATATATACTCTATAATACCGGTTTGTTGCCGATCAACTGTCCAAGAACTTTCTCCGTTGGTTGTTGCATCTTCTTGAGGTGATCACGACGTGCCGGCGGCAGCAGCACGTACCGGTTTACTGTATCGCCTCAAGCATATCGCCATCTTGCCGATCGTCATCGGGAACAGTTCCACGCACGAACGTGGAAGGCATCACACCATCAACAAAATCTTCCCGCACAAGCGTGACTGCACTCATCCAGGTTTGGAAATAAAATCTATTATGTAGCAGCACGAAAGGAATAAGCAGCGTCAACAAGAAATTTCTAATTATCTGTTTGATGTTTCAGTTCAATGGCGAAATCTGCAATGGCATGCAAAACCTTGCGTGAGATTCAAACTAGCAGTAGAGGAAAGGAGCTAACAATCATGGCAAGAGTAGCAAGACTATGGGATTCAATATTGATTAGTAATGGTGAATTAATTAGTCTTGATATGATCCTTATTGATCAGGAGGTATGAGGGTTCTCTCATTGCAACTACATCTTTGCTTGACTTATTTTTTGTGATATTGTTTCAATCTCCATGCTAATTACAAATGCACCAGGGGACCATGATTCATGGAGTTATCAGTAAGGCCTACACTAACAAGTTCAGACCATTAATTCTAGAAGGCAATGTGTACACCATTACAAATGTGCGAGCCATGCCCGCGTCACCTAAATTTCGACCAGTCGAAAATGACATGATAATCAACTTCTCGCCCACATCAATTATAGAAGAGATCCAAGATAAAGAAGACATCCCAAAGTATGGTTTTAACTTTTCAAGCATAGAGGTGCTTTCTAGAAGAGTAGGCGTTGACATTTATCTCTCAGGTATGATATTATAAGTATTTGTAGAAGCATATTTGATATTTTCTTCCTTTATGTGGGATGTGCCATCTAAATTCATGTTTTAACAGATATTATAGGAGTTGCAGCACACATAGGACCAATTGAAGAAAGTAAAACGTCTTTTGGGATGTCCAAAATCCGTGATATTGTACTTCTGGTCGAGTATGTGAAAATAATGTTAGATTTGCAACCAAACTACTCAAGTTATGTGCTCATAATTATTTTAATTTTTTTACACAGAGATCAAGAAGTCAAAGTTAGATTATGGGGTGCTAAATCTGAACTAATTGATGCAAAGTCAATAGGCGATGTCATTATAATTACATCTACAACAGTCAGGAAATATGGCAGTATGTCTTCTCTCAAAATTATTCACTCATTGTGTCATCTCACTGCTTGATATTTCATATGAACACAGTTATTATTTTAACCAATATGCAGGATATTCTCTATCGTCAAATAGTGCAACTCAAGTGTATATAAATTTGCCTATTCCTGAGACTATGGATGTACAGAATAGGTAACGAAATCCCAGCATAGATTTTTTTCACTTAAATTTTATATATCACTACCATGATGAATAATTTCTCTATCAAATTAGCATTTGTTCCAAGGAAAATACAACCAGAGAATTCCATAGCGAGGAAGGACATCTAAAAGGGACACTGGAAGAGCAAATGAGCTATAATAGGAAAACTTTACAAGAGTTAAATGATATTATGTTTAACTCATCAAATAAGGTTTGCAATCAGTAATAATCATGCATTGGCTCAACAATGTACATATATTTATGGCATACATATGCAGGGAAGAATTTTTACTGTGGAGGCAGTAATTGATGAAGTTAATACAAGATATAGTTGGTACTACATATCATGTAGCAAAGAGAGCTGCAAGAAGCAACTTGAAAAGAAAATTGATCACTACTATTGCAGCAAATGTGATAGGAAAGCTGAAGCCAAAGCACGGTAAAAGAGTTCAACAGATACCATCTTAGCGATTTTAAGAGTTTTTGAAATTTATCCATCTTACATAATTTTCAGATACAAGATCAAGCTCGAAATAAGTGATTCAACCGCATCTGCATCTTGCGTACTTTTTGAGAAAGAAGCTCAACAGTTAATCAATGAGTCAGTAGAAAACATGGTTGCATCAATTTCCAATGAAAGTAATGAGCTTCCAAGACCAATTCAAGAGATCTGTGGGAAGGCGGTAATTTTTCAATTTAGATTGACAGACTACAATTTCGAAAGTTGTAGACCAGACTATACAGTCTCAAAATTATTTCTCCTAGACAAGAACATTTCAGCTATGGAGATTGAGAATGATGAGAAGGTATAGTATTTAGTGATTTCTTTTGTTATGGTATATTCCTCATATTTATTATTTTTTGTAATTCATATCAAAAATATATCTATCATCATTCCTATAAAACGTACATATTGTAGAATAATAACAATGGAACTGACCTAATGTACTCATGATTTGTAGAATAAACCAAGAAACATTTCAAAAGATGTTGTCATCAAACAAGAGCCAGAAGATAGTCAAGGTCTACAATGTTACAAAAAGAGAAGTAAGAGTAGTAGAAGAGGAAAAAAGCAGAAACAATCTGGTCTTGATGACAATGAAGATTCTGACAAGAAGACAAGAAAAATGAAAGAAAGAAGAAAGAGTAGTAGAGGAAGAAAGCAGAAACAATCTGGTCGTCTTGATGACAATGAAGATTCTGACGAAGAGACAAGAAAAACAAAAGAAAGATATATTCCCTTTCAGTCTGACGATGAGGATTCAACAGTTGATAATCCAAAAGACAGTGAGGTATTTAAGAAACATATATACATTGTCTCATTCATAAAACGTCTATTTAATACTAAGTTGCTTATCCTTTGTAGAGAAACTTGAAGACAACTTCAAATCATGTTATCATTAAAAAGGAGCCAACTGAAGATATAGATATATGCGAAGATAACGATGATGAAGAAGAAGAATACAAAGTGATACGTAGGAGTAAGAGGATAGAAAGGAATCAGAGAAATTTGATTCATCTTGATGAAGATGAAGACTCAGAAGACCAGTTCAACAACCAAAAGTTGAGAAAAAGGCGAAAGCATCTCTGATATCTTACAACCTAGCAAATCTCAGCGGGGGATGCTTAATGATGAACAGCCTAGCAAATCTCGGTGGAGAATGAAGACAACAATCAATGAGGATATGTAGAAATTAATTGTTAGAATATAAAAGAATAGTACTATGTTATATTACCAGAACTATTTCATAGAAAAATTCATGATTAATATGCAGAAATTTATTGTTATAATGTAAAAGAATAGTGCTATGATATATTAGCAGAACTATTTGATAGATAAATTCATGATTAATAATCAGCTAAGATTTTGTTATTTAAAATAAATACAGAGGCTGTTCTCCTCCTAAATATACTCCGCTGATCGAGTAAGCAAGAATACATTAAATTCACTTGGAAATAATTATTTCTTACAGAGGCCATGTATATAATGTATACATAACAAGATAAGAATTTTCAATATACCTGAGTGTCAAACCAAAGCATCACTGTGCTGCAAGAAGGATAGTTATTCTAAAGAAGAGAAGTGCCGCCCTCCGGTCTAGCTGTCCATATTTGTACCAGATGGCTTGCTAGAGAACCTTGAGAAAAGGCAAAATTTTAGTGAGTGCACGCCCGTTGTTGAAGTTGATGGTACCTGTAATTTTAAAAAAGATAAAGAAGTATTGGCATAGAAATATTCAAGTATTATATGGTCATATCATTTAGCATTCTACTTAATTTTAATTTTCCAAGTTTATTTTGTATTTCAAAAATATTCGATGTCAAGGTGCCATCTCATTGAATGGAGTCACTAATTGATCTTGCAAGATGATAGTCATTTTAAATTAGGGAGTGTCTAAGTGAGAATTAATTAAGTCTCACTCAATTTTAATTTTTTTGTACTGCCTATTTCAAAGTTAGTAAAATCTGAAGTTTTAGATCGATCTTAACGTCAAATCATCATTCTTGGCACAGAGAGTTGAGAGATTCTAAGTCGATGGAGTGTTCACATAAAAATGGTGCAAAGAAAATCTAGAATATCATATATACCAACAAAACCACATATTATTATTAATTCATATTTAAAATTATATAAAAAATGCATATATATTTAGTAGAGACCGATTATTAGACAAGAAAAAACAGGTAACCCTGCGTCACAAGAAAATAGTTTCCATGTTGGACACGACTGAGAGCGTGTGAACATGAAATTCTCATACACGGTGCATATACAGTCCAGAATAAACAAGTCTTGCAAAGTCCAACTCCAACACGTCAAATTTCCATTATATAATGCTATCCCTGCATAGGTACAGACGTTAATAGTCCAGATCTTCCGTACGCCAGGAGAGTCAAGAGAAGAAAAGGTAGGATCATAATTTTTTGCATACTAATTCATGTTTGTTCCATGTTACTGTTCCTATAGTTTCAAACTACCATGATTTTACTATATGTTAGGTACGAAGAAGACACAAGAGTTCGACACAGTTCCCAAGGGATCTATCCAAACTGCAAAAAACCATCAGCAACCTCGGCCTCCATGTCGAAGAACCATTTGCCTGTGCAAAAAAAGGGGGATAAAATCCACGACAGGTAAAATATATAATGGTGGTCGAGGCTACTAAAATAGTGTGCGACATATGAATCTTAGTAATATACAATCAATTTTGATGTTATATTTGATTAAAAAAGGTTCTAACAATGTATTACACATATATGCAGGGGGGGCATCTTGGGCAAAAAGAATGCATTACCTGACAAAAGCAAGGTACAAATTTAATTAAATAATTCCATCATTTTCTTAAAAGAATTTCGCATGTCCTTCGATATAATAGCCTAATTCTCGAAAATAGATTTTCTCAAATTGTCAGGAAAATCCAAAAAATAGTGAAATAGCGGAAGGCACAGTCAGCAGGTATATTATAGCGTAATTTATATTCTGTACCACATATATAGTGTAATAAAAAAATATAAACATTACAGTAAACTGCAAAAAATCTTTGTAAAACTGAATGCAGACAAGCTCGGATGAAGCGAGGTCAGCCTCCTGATAAAACAAAGTATATCAAGCGCCCCAAGTTATTAAATATTATAGGTAACGAGTCGGATATTCATGTACAAGAAGATGAAGTACATCATCAGCATGAAAGGTAATGGCTTCCATTCTGTTGTATTAAGTATTAACATGGAAAATTACCCACAGGTGTAGCGTGTACATATAACTGACCACTAAAAAAATTACAGGCTATTGATAGGTACATGTACATCCACTAATGAGATACATGACCAAACAAGTAAGAAGGTAATCATATATTTACGATTGTCTTCTAATTTCTTTAAGTATGCTATATGCTATGCAAATCAAATTTTACTCTCTTCTCCATTCAGGGAATATCCAAGGAACGTTCTACAGAACTGTATCCTAAAACATTAAACAAAGAGAAAGAAAGGTGCACACTATAACATTATCCTCATCATGGGCATTAGTCATTGACCTGTACAAAGAACTAAGAACTAGGACTTTAATACTTTTGCAGAATTTCGACAGCTCCAAGAAAAAATCCGCCAAAGAGGAAACAGACAGTGCATGGAGATCAGGGTAGCAAGCGTGCAAGGTTGGTTAAGAGCAAAAACAGTGAGGACACTGTAGTTCATGTACATGCTATACAAGAAACAAGGTTTTCCAGGGACTTGGAAGATAGTGATTTCATTGGAAGAAGACAAATGTGTAAGTCAAATCGAGAAAATAGAAGAAAGTTACAAGGAATGAAAAAATTGGTAAATCCAAGAGCCCTCCAACCGAAGTTTCAAATTTCGGAAAGCCAACTTGCATATGCCCATACTGCCAAGCTATAATGTGGCATCAGGAAAGAAGCAAGCATAACACAAACAAATCAAGGCCAACATTCGGACTGTGTTGCAAGGAAGGAAAAGTTAAATTGCCACCATTGAAAGATCCTCCAGAATACCTTAAGCAACTACTTAAGTGTAATGAAAAGGGAGATCCGTCAAATTATAGAGACAATATAAGGAACTATAATTCAATGTTTGCATTTACTTCAATGGGTGGCCAGATTGACTATGAGATTAACAGACAAGGGGGTGCACCTTATGTTTTTCGCTTGAATGGCACAAACTATCATAAAATTGGCACACTGCTACCTAAAGATAAAGATAGCAGTCCAAAGTTTGCTCAGTTGTATATCTGTGATACTGAAAATGAGGTCAGGAATAGAATACAGGCATCAACATCAAAGGAAAGGAAAACACAGCTGGATGAGAGCATTGTCTCTGGATTACTGGAAATGCTTGATGAGCACAATGAGTTAGTGAAATCATTCCGCATGGCAAGGGATAGGTACAAGGAATCAGATCTGGAAAATGTTAGGTTGCGGTTAACTGGAAAAAGATCCAGCGATGGAAGACAATACAACCTACCAACTGTGTCTGAAATAGCCGCGCTGATAGTTGGGGAACAGACAGGAGAAAATTTTGAATGTGATATAATAGTAGAAAACAAAGACAAGAAACTCCAGAGAATTTCTGAACTACATCCAAGCTTTATGTCTATGCAATACCCTTTGTTATTCCCTTACGGGGAAGACGGGTTCAGACCAGAAATAGAGCTAGAACCCGTAAAGGGCCGCATAGGAAAGAGAAAGCATGTTACCATGATGGAGTATTATGCATATCGTATCCAGCAGCGACTAAACCAATCGGTGGTCCTGCAAATGAGTGGCAAGCTATTCCTTCAATTCATAGTAGACGCAGCAACATGCATTGAGCAGTGGAGACTGAATTGGTACAAGATGCATCAAGGCACACTTAGAACGGAGCTCTATAGCGGTCTGCAGGACGCAATGGATAATGGTGACACAAGATCTGATCAAGTAGGTAAAAGAATTATACTCCCTTCATCATATAATGGAAGTCCTAGAAATAAAGGGCAGTACTACCAAGATGCTATGGCAATATGTCGATGGGCTGGGTATCCAGATCTATTTATCACTTTCACATGCAACCCAAAGTGGCATGAAATACAGACCATGCTGGACTTCATCCCAGGCCAAAAACCAGAAGATCGTCCAGATATAGTAAATAGAGTGTTCATGATAAAGTTGAATGAACTTATAGAAGACATATACAAAAAGAAGCGGTTTGGAAAAGCAACAGGAAGTAAGTTCACCCAATTTCAATCATTTTCTAGCTAGCTTGACAGCTTAGTGTGTCCATTATGAAAGTATAGAAGTTCAAAGTTATGGTCTCACACATATGTGAACGAATCCTTCAAAAAATTATTAGGTAAGACTAACACCGCACTTTTTTTGCAGTTGTCTATACCATCGAATTCCAAAAAAGAGGCCTACCTCATGCACATATACTGTTATTTCTAGATCAGAAAGACAGGGATGCTAGCCCAGGAAATATTGATAAAATCATATCCGCAGAGATTCCAGACAAGGATGAGGACCCATAAGGTTACATGGTAGTTGAAAATTTCATGATGCATGGACCATGTGGACAAGCAAACCACAAATCACCTTGCATGATCAATGGAAAATGCTCAAAACATTTTCCTAAGATGTTCTGTGAGGAAACAAGTATTGATGAAGAAGGATTTCCAGTATACAGAAGAAGGGATGATGGAAAGACAGTACAAAAAAATGGAGTAGAACTAGATAGCAGCTACGTTGTTCCATACAATAGGGACCTGATAGTCAAATACCAGGCACACATAAATGTAGAGTGGTGCAATAAATCGAGATCTATCAAGTACTTATTCAAGTACATACATAAAGGGGAGGATAGAGCAACTGTAGTTTTGAGTACTGGGAATAGCTATGATGAGATACAGATGTACCTTGATGCAAGATACCTATCTGCAGGTGAAGCATGTTGGCGTATATTTGGATTTGAGCTTCAGCATCGACAACCTTCTGTACAGAGATTGCAATTCCACCTTCAAGATGAACAAATGGTTGTGTTCCCAGACTCAACTGATATTGAGAAAATTGTATCTAGACCTGGCATAGAAAAAACAATGTTCACTGAATGGATGACAGCTAATCAGCTGTATGACGATGCTCATGATCTAACATATGCAGAATTTCCAACTAAGTGGACATGGCACACAAAAATGAAAGAATGGAAATCAAGGAAAGGCGGCAAAAGATCTATTGGGAGGATATACTATGCCCATCCAGCAAGTGGTGAGAAATATTACTTGAGAATGCTACTAAACATTGTCAAAGGTTGTAAATCATTTGAAGACATCAGAAAAGTGAATGGTATTATACACCCCAATTATAAGTCAGCATGTTATGCCCTTGGATTACTCGATGATGACAGAGAGTGGGATGATTGTATCAAAGAAGCATCACATTGGGCTTCTGCAGAGCAAATGCGACAACTATTCTGCACAATACTTCTATTTTGTGAGGTCTCGGATCCAGGAAAATTGTGGGAATCTGCATGGGAATTACTCTCCGAGGACATACAACAGCGTCAGAGGAGAATCTTGAACTTTGAAGCACTTCAACTTGATTCAGACCAAATAAAAAATCTCACCCTAATAGAGATAGAAACATTGCTAAGGAAAGGTGGAAAGTCGTTAAAAGACTATGAAGGAATTCCTTTACCAGATAGCAACTCATTACATGGTCTACAAAATAGGCTGATCAGTGAAGAGCTTAACTATGATAGAGCTTCTCTTCAAATTGAGAAAGTGGAATTAATTGGAAAGTTGAATCCAGAACAAAAAATAGCTTACGAGGCAATAGTACAATCTGTCAGTAGCAAACTTGGCAAACTGATATTTGTCAATGGATATGGTGGGACAGGGAAAACATTTCTTTGGAAGACAATCACGACATCCCTGCGATCTGAAGGAAAAATAGTTTTGGCAGTAGCATCCAGTGCAATAGCTGCGCTTCTCATTCCAGGGGGGCGAACAGCACATTCAAGATTTCACATCCCTCTCAACATCACTAAAGAGTCAATATGTGATATCAAGCAAGGATCCTACCTTGCAGATCTAATAAGGAGAACATCGTTAATAATATGGGACGAAGCACCTATGGCGCATAAACATTGCTTTGAAGCACTGGACAGAAGTCTAAGAGACATCCTAAGGTTCACAAATTTGAATAGTAGAGATAGACCATTTGGAGGAATGACAGTAGTCATGGGGGGTGACTTCAGACAAATCCTTCCTGTAATACCCAAAGGGCGAAGGCCACATATTGTTGACGCATGCTTAAAACGCTCCTACTTATGGAAGCACTTTGAGGAATACAAACTCACTGAGAACATGCGCGTTACAGCACTAATAAATACTCCGGAGGAACAAGAGAAGACCTCAGAATTTGCGGACTGGATTCTAAACATTGGTGATGGATTAATAGGAAATAATGAGGACGAGGCATGGGTGCATATACCTAAAAATTTACTACTGCAGAAAAGAGGAAACCAGTTGGAAACAATCATCAACAGCACATATCCTAACCTATGGACTAACTACACAAATCGGAAATACCTTGAAGAAAGAGCCATCTTATGTCCGAGAAATGAGATGGTAAATGAGGTAAATTCATACATCATGAGTAGAATAGATGGAGAAGAGGTAACATACCGCAGCTCTGATACAGTATGTAAAGCAATGTCCAATACGGAAGATGGAGATCAGATGTACGCATCAGAGTTCTTGAATAGTTTGAAATTCCCTGGAACACCAGACCACATATTACGCCTGAAAGTGGGCTTGCCAATAATGCTCTTGCGAAATATCAATCAAAGCGAGGGCTTATGCAATGGCACCAGACTAACTATAACACAACTAGGGAAGTGGTTCATAGAAGCTCAAATAATAACTGGAACAAACATTGGAAAAAAGGTCTACATTCCACGAATAATAATGTCACCAAATGAGTCAAAATGGCCGTTTGTATTGAAGAGAAGGCAGTACCCAATATCAGTTTGTTTTGCAATGACGATAAATAAGAGCCAAGGACAGTCATTAAAACATGTTGGACTATATTTACCAAAGCAGGTGTTCACACATGGCCAACTCTATGTAGCAGTGTCCCGAGTAACAAGCAGAGATGGACTGAAAGTACTAATCTCCGATGAAGAATCTCAAGAGAATAATTTGGCAAAAAATATTGTGTACAAAGAGATCCTTTAGTGCAAGAGAGCTCGGAATATTTATACTTTACTCTATGTACAGTTTTTTAATAATGAATTTTCTGTGTTTTTAATTAATCATATATATTTGTGGACCTACATGGTTTTCTAATTAATTACAAAAAATATGACAACCTACATGTGTACAGTTTTACATTGTGTATCAGATATTACTGATAAATAGAGCAAAGCAATCTTCAGAAAAGGTAAGCCCACATTCAGATTAAATTTCGAGTTGTCCTTCTTACACAGCTGTTCAGTCATTTAATTTAATTCATATTTTTCACTACTAGATTAATTCATCTGATTATAAGCAATGCTATGGCAGAATGGTACTGATTTTGCTAGATGATGTTGCTAAATATAATCCTAACAGTGACAAATAAAAATTCTGTTGATTATTTTCAGTTTGATGTTGCTTTAAAGGTTACTAATTAAGTGTATAATAAAAAAATATGGCTGCTGTAAAACTCAGGTATGTACATTGCTTTATCTTTTTGTGCAAAAACAACACTGTATAAAGTACACTAATTAACACCTTATGCTGAATCTATAAAAACAGGAACACGATGGCATTGTTGGAGCGCTGCGCGGCGTCGGGGGATCCAGCCAACATGATTTAAACTATAGGTACTTATTAATTATATTATTTACAAAGAAGAATAGAGAGAAAAAAATAAATCTAACAGAAGTGTTGTGGAGCATAGGAACAAAAAAAGAACAAGACGCTTGCTGATAGCGAGGTGCTGCACAAGTCGGATGAGGTGTGCTTGCAATAATACGTCATGCAAGCTAAATGTCTTCTCTTCTGTAAGTTCCAAACCAATTTTACAATAGTAAATACTATGTGGAATTTTTTTAGAATTGCGGCATTTAAAAAGAAGAAAATTAACAACGAGAGACAACAAAAAGAAGTACCGCTGACATTACAAGGGTATTTTGTTTTGGATTCCATACAGTGAAAGTGAAGTCGGATTTCACATCCAAGTTGAAGAGAAAGTAAACAATAACCTGAGCATCGTTGGGGGCGCCATTCCTGGGAGGATTTCCGCTGCTACAAACACACGTCGTGGGAACGGAGAAGACTGAATCACCACGAGAAAGAAAATGGCAACCGGCCGGCGAGCCTCCGGCGTTGCGGATTTAGCATCCGCGACCTGCTCTTCCACGACTAGAACTGCAGTATTGCTCAGTCAATCTCCTCCTGGTCCCCAAAAGATACTGCACATGAACATCTAGAATTTGAGATCCAGCAGAGATATTGGAAAAATCTCAAAACTGAGAGGAACGGGTGCATGATTGGGAGTTGAGAGAAAGTAAATCTGTATTTCAATTACTGTGAAGAGAAGAGTAAGGGGATATGGATGTCAGGGGACGGTGCGTGAATGTACTGTACTGGGCAGAGATAGACGATGACGACTGAGTAGTACTAAAAATATGATGTCAATTTAACGGATTTCTAATTTAGAAAAAGGACTACTACTTGGAGCTTTTAATAACTTATACTATATAAAATACAAAGACGCGCATATATTGCTCAAAACAGTTATTTTGACAAATGAAACTATAAAAACTAATGTTTAAGAAATCATTTATTGTTAATCATTTTATTGGTAGACTATTTATCGGCTAATTTTTTGTAAATTCCAAATTTTAGCACTAAAAGTTCCAAAATATACTATGCAAAAACAATGTTAGTGTATTGGACAAAAATGTTACCTTGATTATTGCATCTAAATCAATAAAAAAACAATATTTGAGCTAATATACACTACTACAAAACTATAGGCCAAACTATTGTTAGACCGATAAATCGGCTACCAAATCACGGTAGGTGACGAAATTTGGGATATTTCGGTCGGCGATAAATTAGAATGATAAATTATAATCTTATCGCTGATCCAACTATTAACAATTAATTGAGAGATTAATTGATATATTGGCCAATTTTTTGAACACTTACAAAAATACGTTAAACCGTAAACGGAATACAATACTCTTTCGATCCAAAAAAAGGATGATTAAACTTTATCTACATGCATGTACAAACATAACTATCTTAAAAATAGATTTATTAGGACATACTTAAAACTAGACCGTGCAGGGGCACGGGTTAACGACTAGTTCATGTAATTTGATATGAGATTGTTAGGGCATAGTGCCTACTATCTTTATTTAGTGCTTATGATATTGTTGCAACTTGTTGTGCTTAATGCTTGTCACTTTGGGCCCGAGTGCCATGATTTCAAATCTGAACATGTTATTATTTCTATGATGATACTTGTTGTTTATGGTCTTACCTACAAGTTGTATACACATATTGTTGTCCGGAACTCGAGGCCCCAAAGTGACAGAAATTGGGATAACCGGAGGGGATGGCTTTGATGTGAGGATCACATGTGTTCACCGAGTGTTAATGCTTTGCTCCGGTACTTTATTAAAAGGAGTACCTTAATTACCAGTAGTTTCCCTTGAGGCTCTGCTGCAACAGGCTGGTAGGACAAAAGATGTCATGCAAGTTTCTCCTTGTGAGCACGTACGACTATATACGGAACACATGCCTATGATTGTTTGTACTAGGATGCTTTATCGTTATTTATCTGCAATGCCCATGTCTCATTGATTTCATGAATTATCTTATCCATGCAACGCCCGTAATCTATCCCTATGCCTACAGTATTTGTTCCTACTGTTTACTACTGTTACTATTATCGCTGCTATTTTACTACTGCTATTACTGTTTCACTACTATCACCACTATAAAACTGTTGCTACTGATAAACCACTGCGAGCAAGACTGTTTCCAGGTGCAGCTGAATTGACAACTCATCTGTTAAGGCTTACATATATTATTTGGCTCCCCTTGTGTCGAATCAATAAATTTGGGTTTTACTTCCCTCGAAGACTGTTGCGATCCCCTATACTTGTGGGTCATCACGCCCCACTCCCTGTTCTGGACAAGAATCTCGACAACGACCAAGCACTTGAGACCGCCTTGTCCTCCTGCACACCATCGTGGTCACACCGTCGTCTAGGAACCCTCAGAGCATCACCGGAGCTCACCACCTGGCCGCAGTCCTCGCTGGCAATCGCTCGCCGGAACCCTAACCCAGCCAGGTGAGCTTCCCCTCTTTTAATCTCAGCCGTCAAATCTCCATCGCGCGGCCCAGACTGATGACTTAAACCGAATCGGTATCGGTTGATCTGGGACGTTCAGATCTCATAAAATTGGACGGCCCCTATACGTTATCCGCACGAACCGGTACCATGCAATCAGAGATTGACACATGGCGATTCCTGGTTTAAAATAGAATTCAAATAGAATTTTGAATCAGATTTCAATTGAATCTTGCATAATTTATATCTTTTGATCTGTAACTTGAAAAATAACAAATAATATATAATTGGAATCCTTGGAACATGTAGAATCCATTAGTGCAATAATAAATCATAGTTTCAGTATTCTATTTGAAACAATTTTCAAATTGAATAAAACATATCTGTTAGCTTGTTTAATTCATATCTTTTGTTCTATCTATCCAAAAATTACAAATTTATAGTCTTTGGAATCCTCTAATCATGTGGAACATCATAGAATCAAGAAATTTCAAAGTTGATACATGCACACACTTTGTGCATTCAAATCTATTCAAATCACTAATTTGAACATAATTTAAATTCTAAAATTGATTTTTGAATGATTCCAATTGCAGTAGCCTTATATTACTGCAAGCTATCCAGTAGTGTCACATCTCAATTTTTCTTGAACCACTTCACAATTATTCAAATTCTAATATGAGGACTCGGGTAATTTCCATTATAGAAATAAACCTACTTCTTTTCAGTAATATTTCTTTCTACATTAGTAAATCCTATGATCACACCCATTCATCAAATATCATCTTGAGATCACTTTGATCCAATGTCACATCTATCTAAATCTATTTTGTTTGTCTCACATATATTCAAATATCAATTGAGTTATTTGAGTAAAGTGAGACATATCTTAATCATTAGTTCTATTCTTGCTATTGTGGTATTGATTCAATTCTACTACCATAGCTCATGATCATACTTCATAATGTTCAATGAACCTTTGAACCATATTCTCAAATGTCATTCACTCATACCCAATCATATGCCTACTTAATCTTGTACACATGTATTGAACTATTCAATTTGCAAATGTGCCAATTGAGTAATGTAATACTTACTCAAAGCCTGAGTATAATGCATACTATTTATGAGTAATTGTTGTCACACTTATTCAATAGTGTTGCTATTGCACTATTTGACACTTATGTGATCTAATTCACATGAGTTATTCCAAGCTTCATACATGCTTTAATAAAGCATGAAGACTTCATCAATTATGTCCTGTTTAGCCAATTCTCTCCAATCATATTGATCTTACCCAACTAACATCTCAAATCCATATCTCACAATCCACATTTTTTTGTCATATCTATTCTAACACAAAATCTTGAATAAAATAAATTGTTAAACAAACACTTTTCAATTGTTTGTCTTACTTGATTGTGTTTGAATGGTATGTTTATGTTATGTTATTTTGTGCCATAGTTTATACGAAGAGCTACGTGCTTAGTTGAGAGAAGCGAAACGTCATGATCTTCAAAAAGGCAAGTGACACACATATTCCCTACCTATTTTTATTATGCACTAGTGTATTTTTAGTAGTATGCATGATAGGTGGATCACTCAACTGCTTTATAAATTGCTAGATCCTAGTAGTGAGTAGCCAACCCCAAAACCCACTTGGTAGGATGCTAAAAGTACATGAATATTGATGCCATGCTATGTTTACATGTTAAAGTTGTTTTGTGAATTAAATTAACAACTTCAACTAAAATGAACTACCTGGGTGGATTGGTTTGATAAGATGAGGTGAGGAAGGTGGGTCCTGGGGCACATGCTAGGAAAGATGTGTAACCCAGGAAACCGCTCGGGATGGCCACTCGGGATTAAAGAGATTAATATGGCTTCCATGATTAAAGTACTTCCAGTGCAGCCTTATGACATTATGAGCTCTGTCTTGATTGAGTAGGATTAAGGGTTCAGCCATAGGGTACTAACAGCGGGTGGTAGCAGAATATAGGGGGTACGGTCAGATCCAGATGGTTGAATGCTTTTTTTGAAAGTTCTCGTCTCATTTTATGTATGGGCATAAAATGAGTCTTAAGGTGAAAGTGCACAACCCTTGCAATGTGTAAAATCTAATCGATTAGTCGCGTCCTTGGTTATGGACATTGAGTCTCTAGTCATGGAATGATCGGAAGAATCTCATCACCTTTTCTGAATGCAATAAAATTTGACTAGAAACTAATAGGAGAAGCTCAGGGCCATGCACTCCGAGGGGTGGTGGTTTCTGTTCTTCAAGCTTTGTTGAGTTGCGCCCAGTGGTACATAATTTGGAACTATGTAGTATTTGGGTGTTATTTTGACCCTTATAATTAAAATTTTGAGAAAAGGGATTTCCAAGAAGCATATGATAAAATTGGCTTTATGCAAACTAGCCTATGAGATCCACCTAGCCAAATGTCATGTAGCATAGTTATTTCACAACTGCCACCAAATATGTGTCATTTGCCAGTATGTTGTTGTACTGACCTCGTTGGGGCTGCATATTCAAACGTGCAGGTTTTTATTCGAATAAGGAACCAGGAGTAGGATCTCGAGCTTACATTCCAACATGTCTGCCTGTGGCACTTGATGAAGATGGAGGCTCATTGCTACTATGCTTTATGCTATGTACTCGTAAGGTTGAAAACCTATGTAACTGGATTTACGTTGTAATATTGATGTTGTTGCAATGATTACTATATTTTATACTGTGGTGCTATCTACTGATCCAGGGAATGGCACAGATACACAGGAGTTCTGCCTTTAGGTAAAGGTAGGGCGCTACAGAATGGTATCAGAGCATAGTGTTGCCTGTAGGATCGAGACCATAGGTTTGGAATAGATTAGGAATCCCTAGGAGTTCTTCCCTCTACAAAGAAAATCTTAATTTAAGTTTCCCAAATAAAACTTATCCACTTATTTGTCTGAATCTCTCTTGTAATACTTATCACATTCATTTGTTTTACACTACTTCTCTCTTTCTATTTTAGATGACCAACCTCATCGAATCCCTCAAGAAAGGACCAGTGATGATCATGACTCTGAAGTGTGAGACTGAATTTCCCAAAGCCCTGAAGAACCTCATGTTAAGCATGGGAATGCAAGGAGAAGCAGTTTACAAAGGATTTCCCGTGATTGAGAAAGGTGAAGAATATTGGTGGGTGCAATTCCACCTGTATAAGAATAAAGAAGATGACCACAAGAAGGTGGGACTTTGGATGTTTACCAACTCCGAGATGCATACTTCATTCCTAGACTCCGCAAGATGTGCTGCTTGGTCAGCTATAAAGGAACTTGGAGAAAGACTCAAGTGGAGACTTCATAATACTCAGAAGGACCTCAAAGAAGAAAAGGAAGATACTACTGCATTGAAGGAAACCATAAGTAAACTACAAGGTGACATGGAACAGTTGGTATCTGAACTTAGTGTTCAAGGAGACCTCATCAAAACTAAGGATGAACAGATTGCAAATCTAAAGAAGCAACTGAACCGGAGCAATGGATCTGCCTAGTGGAAGATCAAGAAGTTTTAGTTGGACCTCCATTTAGGATTTATAATAATCGATGACGTGTAATAAACGTTTATGGTCATACCAACTTGTGGATGATCGTACCTTTGCGTGTGTGTTGGAACTAGTTTGCTTGATATGATGAATGCTTGTTAGATATTGTTTGCATAGCAGATCAAGAGAATTTATCTTGCAAACAATCTGCTGTGTTTGGGTAGGAATTTTCTTTTGATCCCCTCTGCCTACTCTCATCTATGCTAAGACCTAAGCTTGTCCTAAAACCCAAACTGAAGTATTTTCAACAACGGAACAACCACAACAACCCTTAGAAGGAGATAAAGGTACAAAGGACAATAGTAGGGTTCTGTGTTTCAAATGCAAGGAAATAGGACATTACCCACCCAAATTGTTTGGAAAGATACAACAAGGTAAACACACAAGGAAGCATGAAGAAGGACCTCAATATTATCACTTGTTTCAAATACAATCAAAAGGCACACTACGCAAGAAGATGCACAAAGGAAGATACTCCAAGACTTCAGTAAGCTGGAATAACTGAAGGATACCACAAATACAAGAAGAAGACACCACAAGGTGTATCCAACGTGGAAGAAATGGTACTCAACTACTGCCTGTAATAGAAGTGGAAAGGACATCAACTTAATGGAATGGATCTCATTTTCCTTATAAGATGGCAAACCGAAGGAATTGCAAAATTAAGGATTTTTGCTATGAGTTTTGTCGCAAACCCTAGCTAAGGAACGATAGATTTTGTTTCAACATTCAAAAAATAGGATTTGGAACTTGGTTCCATTTTCAATAAAACTTTTGTTTAAAACCAGTGAGGTTGACCATGAGTTAGAATGCGAGATGCACCAAACCAAATACAAGATAATGATTGGGTGCGACATGGATTTGCGCCCCATGACGACTACTCATATTGTTCGCTCTTGTTATGAGGAATGGTAAATCTAGAGAGACATACCTACGAGAAACGACGTTGTTAAGCCTTAACCCTAGGAAGATAGCATGTTATATCCCTTATAGTAGGCAAGTGCTGCCAAAATGTATGAAAACGATAAGGATGGACCTCAAGCTTTCTATGGAAGAAGACTCGCAATGGAAGATGTACATCGACATGGAAGATTACAAGAACGGGATGGTATCACATTGAAGGTTACCAGAGCAGAATGGTATCCACGGGAACAAAATGGAAGGATTACTGAAATAGAATGGTATCTCAAACGAAGAAATCCTACTAACGTGGAAGGTTACTAGAATAAAACAGAATGGTACTGATGTGGGCAGATAACCACCAGGTTGGGAACCCCAAGAGGAAGGTATGATGAGCACAGTAGCAAGTTTTCCCTCAGTAAGAAACCAAGGTTTATCGAACCAGTAGGAAAAAGCCAAACGTCAGAAGGTGATGTCTGCTATCTTTGCAACAGCTTCGGACAATTTATAAGCCGCCTCGTCCAGTGCTTTGCTTTGCACCAGCAACAACGTGGAACCTGCACACAACACAACCAAGTACTTTGCTCCCAACTTACGATGAGGTTGTCAATCTCACCGGTTTGCTGTAAACAAAGGTATGAGCGTATTGAGTGGAAAATAGTAGTAGTATGTGAGAAAGTAAACAGTGCGAGTAATAGTAAAACAGTGTAAGCAATGTAAAGGAAATTAGACCGGGGTCCACAGTTCACTAGTGGTGTCTCTCCATAAGATAAATAACAACATGTTGGGTAAACAAATTACAGTTGGGCAATTGATAGAATAAAGATAACGTGCATATGTCACGAGGATCACTATGAGATTTACTCTGGGCACTACGACAAAATACATAGACCGCCATCCAACTGCATCTATGACTAATAATCCACTCGCGGGGAATCATCCGAGGACCCCTTGAGTATTAAGTTGCGAACAATAGATAACTGCATTAAGCAAAGTGTGTAATGTAAACAAAATGAATGTCCTTGGACACAAGAATGTTGTTTTCTCCCTAGTGGCAACAGCACATCTACAACCTTAGAGGTGTCTGTCACTCCCCCAGATTAAATAGAGGCATGAACCCAACTATAGAGCATAAATACCCCCTCTTGGAGTCACTAGTATCTACTTGGCCAAGATAGCTACTAACAACGGAGAGCATGCAAGATCATAAACAACATAGAGATAACATAAGATAATATTCAGCACATCAACTTAACATAACACCAATATTCCTCGGATCCCAACAAACACAACATGTAGAATTACATAAAGATGATCTCGATCATGTAAGGCAGCTCACAAGATCTAAACATGAAGCACATGGTGGAGAAGACAACCATCTAGCTACTGCTATGGACCCATAGTCCAAGGTAGACTACTCACTCATCGCGCCGGAGGCAAGCATGGCGATGAAGAAGACCTTCGGTGGTGATTCTCCTCTCCGGCAGGGTGCCGGGAAGAGCTTCTGGACCCTCCCGATCTCGGGTCGACGATGGCGGCGGATCGCGATGTGTTTCTGGAAAATTGATCGGGTATTTAGGTTTTTCCCATCGGGGGGTCTTTATAGGCGAAGGGGCAGCGTCAGAAGTGGACCAGGGGGCCCTCACCATAGGGCAGCGCAGCCAGGGGCTGGGCCGCGCCCCCTGGTGGTGAGGCTGGCCCCTGGCCCCTCTCCGTCTCCTCTTCGGTCTTCTGGAAGCTTCGTTAAATATTAGGAGGTTCAGCTTTTGTTTCGTCCAATTCCGAGAATATTTCCTGTGTAACTTTTCTGAAACACAAAAACAGCAGAAAACGGGGAACTGGCACTGTGGCATCTTTTTAATAGGTTAGTCTCGGAAAATGCATAAAAACGCCACGAAGTGTAACAAAACACTAAGCAAATGGTGTAAGAACAAGCATGGAGCATCAAAAATTATAGATACGTTTGAGACGTATCAGGTATCGACGAGAACAGGATGATATCACATTGAAGGCTACCAGAGCAGAATGGTATCATAGGGAAGTAGCCATAAGATGAAGAATCTCTAAGGATGATGATAAGGAAGTTGAGATGATGAGAGGATACCCTCTCAGCTTGGTCTTCTGATTGACCCAAAAAGGAGACATCTCAGCTTGATCTTCTGATTGACCCAAAGAGTGACTCTTCAGTGTCCAAAGTAGTTCAACAGAACTGAAGAGTGACTCCTCAGTGTCCAAAGTAGTTCAACAACTACCCCGCCAGATAGAAGCTCTACAATGGAGCAAGGTATCAACCAAGCAACCCTAAGGAAGGTTGGTGCCCAGATTTTGTGAATAGATACCCACCTATCGGAAATGAAGAAGAAGACTATCTATGGGTTCAAAAGACGACCCAGAGTCAAGTCAAAAGATGACCCAGTGCCAAGTCAAGACCAAGGTGTTTCTGGTTGAATCCCAAGTATCTAGACTACCTACAAAAGTTTCTTTTAAGGGTGGTAGCCACCTAGGTAACCCAAACCCTATTTCTTTCTAGCCTCTCCAAATCTCGGGGACAAGATTTCTTTTAAGGGTGGTAGTCTGTAACATCCCAAGATTTTATCAAATTTTGGGGGAAATTTTTTTGCTTGTGTTGATTGAAAATTCACAAGGATTTAAAACTTTTGAGTTTATTTAAAAGCTTTATTAGAAAACTATTCAAAACTTTCTATTATATCTTGGAGAATTTCTTAACAAAATGAAAGATTTCAAAAATATAAATTTCTTTCTTCTTTATTCAAACTTATGCAAAGCTTGCTTGCAAAAGATTGCATTTCAAAAACTATGATTGCAATGATTCCCAATTAATATTTTATAAAGTATTGTCTTCCTATTTTCAAAAGAATTATTTCTCAAACCCTAACTCTATATTTGCATTTATGCAAGCAAAGCTATTTGATTTTAGGGATTTCTATTTTCGTGCCCTCAGGTCGTTAGTTGTACTCAGTTTTCCCCAGCTCGTTAGTTTTTCCTCAGTTTTCCCCAAGCCGTTGTCTGAAACCCTCAGAAGGAGCTCGGACGGGAGGATTCCCGTTTAGTTGACCGTTTCCGTGCTGACGTGTGGGGCCACGTCGTGTGGGGCCACGTCGCATGGGGCTGGTAGAAAGGGACCGTGTGGGACAGGACGAGACCGCGTTTGGTTGTACGTGAGAGCTCGGTTCTATCTCTCTCGGGCCAAATTGGCATTGCCTTTTCAGAGCGCCTTTTCAGAGCGCCTTTTTCCCCTCTCTCTCTATAACAGTTCTCTCTCTTTTCACCAAATTAGTATTAAATCTAGAGAAGCTTCTATTTCTGTCTTTCTTCAATGATTGTTGCCTTTTTGCCCTCATTTTTTGCCCAATATGGTAACAAATCTAGAAGCTAATCTAGAAGCTAGTATAGTATAATACATAAACTGCATACAGCAGCCAAAAGCAGCCAATAACGATGTTAATGTTCACGACAAACTAAGCTGAAAATAATACAAGACGCAATGTATGCCCAACATGAAGGTTCTTCATTCTTCATCATATATTTCGTCGTCGCTATATTCCATGAGACGAAAAAAATATTGACTGAACTCCTTCCGTCTGCAGTGTGCAGCCAATAGATCCTCCAAACGGTATGGCCTTTGTTCTATTTTCAGACCATCGTAATTTAATCTATCCACATGTCGTGGCCACTCATCCCAGGCCTTTCTATCATCAAAGTACTGTCTGATATAACCGAAATCCACGTAGTAGATGCAGCCAGGTCGAACTGTCGGGTGCACTCTGGTGTCGACGGAGATACACCATTTATAACCGACGAAGAAGGCATGACTGCCAATGTTGACGGCATGGAGAGAGCGGCTCTCAGTGTCCACACGGTACACCAATGGTTCACCTTCCTCCAAATGCCTGTTGCCACTGTCGCCGCCCAACAACACAAGCAACAGATCACCATCAGACTTCACAAGGTAGAACTTGTCATTTCCAAGTTCTGGAAAATAAAATAGTGTCTCCATGTTGACAGTGCTCGCGCGCTTCTCCAACTGGACATTGTTGGTGCACACTAATGTTCCGAACTCAAAATTGTTCACAGCTATTGCATACAATTCACCATTGAACGGGGTAATGCAACGCAGAGAATCGTCCTCGATCGAAAATCTTCCTTCTCCCCAATCTTCTACATCTATATCCTTAGTAGGAGAGCTCTCATCGACCCAAGCAATTTCATTGGGGTAACCTGTGCAAATGAAGACCATAGTCGGGGACTTCATTACAGCGACTGACTCCACAATCATAGATGGCATTTGCGCCTCAAACGTAGCGTTCAATGTCTTTGTGAGTGGGTTCAGAAGCCGTATGTTGTGCGGCTGGTTCCTCTGGCCAAGCATGATGACGCCACGGTAAAAGCCGACGAAGTAGTATCTAAAAGGGAGTTGATGAAGATAACATTCAGCACTAAGATGTTTACGATTGAAAATAAAAATAGATTAACTCTATAGATATGGAGGAATTTGAACCTTGCATGAACTTCCGTTAGATCGATGGTGACGTAGCGGGATGTGCGGAGCTTGAGGAAGGAGAACTCAGCGGCGCGTGGAAGGGCGTGTTCTATCATGATCCATTCGTGTGCAGGTGCACGTCGGGCTCAGGTAGATCTGAGCGCCAATTTGTACAAACTTGCCTCAAAGCAGCGTAGGTGTCCACGTACTCCTCGTTTGCCAGTAAGCAGGCGCCGATCTTGTGAAGTGGTCCGTCAGCCCTGAGAGAGGCCCAGTTCATGGAGGCGCCGCGCCTGGATGCGCCGCCGTCAGAGGCGACGGGCTCGGCGGTGACGGGCTCGGATGCGACGGGCTCGGAGGCGACGGGCTCGGGGGCGACGGCCGCCGGCGCATTCTTCTTCTCCATCGCCGGCAGGGGAGCGCGCGTAGGGCGGCTGGGTTTTTTTGGAGAAGGTGATGGGACGTGAGAGGCATGGTTGCGTGCGTGTGCAGAGGGAGGGAGAGAGGGGCTCTGTACTGGCAAAGTGACGGTTCGTCTCAGCAGTTGACGTTTGGTCTCAACACGTGCACCGCGCGGCTAACCGCTGCTCACCGCGACACGCGTCCGTAGGACTGCACGTCAGCACCGTTACGTGTACTCAGTTCTACCCTCGAGTCTTACACTGGAAAAATATCTGTACTCAGTTTTCCCCTCGAGTACTAATACTGGCTAGTGCAATATACTCAGTTTTACCCTCAAGTGGCTGGTCAACAGAGAGTCAACAAATGGGATTAAGTTATCTAATTGAGTTATTTCATGCGCAAAGAAATTCAAAAAAATAAAATCATAGTGCCTCCTACTCATGGAGTCTTGTTACACGACCTGCCACGTAGACAATCATATATAAATCAAGTTTTATCACAAATGGCCACTTCTCAAATCACTAGTAGCTATGAAGGTTCATGGCTTTCCACTCAAAACCCTTCTCAAAACATCTATACCCAAAACATAGTTTGTCTGAATGAGGCCATAATTTTTACACTCATGTAGATTTGAATTGCTAATACTTTGAGATAGGCCAACCTGGGTTTCATTGTACAAAACATGTGTTTTTCTTTTTCTAAATCTCTTATTTGAATTCCTTAGCCTGTTTACTATTTACTTGCCCTTGTATCCTTCATACTACTCAGTTTTACCCTCTCCCTTCTCACAGAAGCCCAAACTTGGCCTGATTGGTCGAGCTGTTGTCACACGGATCGTGCCCACCTACCGTCGATCCTATGATCTAACGGGCAGGATCGTGCCACCCTCTCTCTATCTGTCGGTGGCAAACTACTACCCCTCTATGTATGCTAAATGACGAGTTTGCCACCGGATTCAACAAGTTGGGTAATCACGAATTTCTTGTAGGCATTACTTTTCACGGTAAAATGATAAACTATCACGAATTTCCATTTCTTGTAGGCTTTACTTTTCACGGTAAAATGATGAACTATCACGAATTTCCATTTCTTTTAGGCATTACTTTTCACGGTAAAATGATAAACTATCACGAATTTCCATTTCTTGTAGGCATTACTTTTCACATTGAAATGATAAACTATCACGAATTTCCATTTCTTGTAGGCTTGACTTTTCACGGTAAAATGATGAACTATCATGAATTTCCATTTCTTTTAGGCATTACTTTTTTGTTGAGATATAAACCACCCCCACAATGGTCATCTCCTCCTTAATTTATTGTGTAAACCCCACAACGGTCATCTCTACCTTAATTTATGGTGTAAACCCCACAACGGTCATCTCTCCCTTATAAACCCCCACAACGGCCATCCCTCATGTCAATAGATTCTGCCTCTCTCTTCTTCGTTTCTGCCTCTCTCTTCTTCGTTCACATACACTTGATCCATTGCCATGGCTTCCACGTCTCGGACGCCGACCGGAAGGGGAAGGGGAAGGAGAAGGGGAAGGGGCGGCCGGGGTGGTGGATCATCATCATTGCCACCACCACCGTCAACACTACCATTGATCATAGAGGAGTTCTTCATCACCATCTATGAAGACCCTTTGGCCAAGAAGGTACGTACGCGTTCCCACATATATGATGCATGTGATTAATTATGTGCATGTTCTAAAAAACCTTTAATTTCAAACAATCGGCGCTCGATCTCTTTGCAGGCACTCCCACAAAAGTTTGCGGACTATCTTGATGGCCAGGAGCCCGCAAAGGTGTATCTGCGAGCAGCTGACTGCAGTCCTCGTCTTTGGACTGTGGAGGTCCTATTTGACGGACAAGGCCGGATGTACCTCGACAAGGGCTGGGAGAATTTCGCCATCGCGCACGGTGTGGATTTCGGCTGCTTCCTACACTTCAAATATGAAGGCGATTATGTGCTCACAGTGAAGGTGTTCGACGGAACAATGTGCAGGAAGTACTACTACACGGACGACGAAGATACTGAAGATGAAAGCGACGATGATGTGAAGCCATGCATCTAAGGGGATTATGACCAAGAATATATATGTAGCTTCATATGCATCGATTTATAGATCTAGCTATTTTCTATATATTATGCATATAAAAATAATAGGGAATCACAATTTCCACCATGATTCGAGCACCACAGCCTCCAAACGATGCCGATGCCAATATCGACATGGTCAGAACGGGTATGCATGCTCGCCGCCACTGCTAGGTCACCGTCGGGATGCACCCTCAATCCCGTCCCCTCATTCGATCAGTGACACACCAGAGATACCGCCGAGGCCAATGACGAACGTACATGCTGATGCCAATGCCGAACATGCACGCCGCTGTGGGCACGGCCACGCCGCCCCGCTATGCTGGACGCCACAGAGCACCGCGAGGTCTTTCCCTTCGCCACCACACTCCCCTAGCACCTATCTATACACGCCAGAAAGGAGAGACACTAGTTTTCTCTACATTGCTCGCGTTCGTGTCCCACACCATCAGTCAAAGTGTTGAGGTCGTCGTCGATGTCCTCGGCCATTTCTTCTCTTCTTTGCATGGTTAAACGCGTCTAGTTCATATCTATCTAATGCGTCTGGTCTCGCCTCATTGATGCGTGGTGAATGACCAGCCCGTTGGGAACCCCAAGAGGAAGGTGTGATGAGTATAGCAGCTGGTTTTCCCTCAGTTAAGAAACCAAGGTTTATCGTTCTTGGAGAGGAGAGACAAACGACTGAAGGTGATGCTTGCTAGCTTGCGACAGCTTCGGACAATTTATATATGGCGCCTCGTCCAAGCTTTGCTTGCTAGCTGCAACGCGGAACCTGCACACACACAACCAAGTACTTTGCTCCCAACTTGCGATGAGGTTGTCAATCTCACCGGTTTGCTTGAAACAAAGGTTATGAGTGTATCGAGTGGAAAACAGTAGAGTATGCGAATAAAGTAAACAATGCGAGTAAAGTAAACAGGTGATAGCAATATGATGGAAATAGGACCGGGATCCACAGTTCACTAGTGGTGTCTCTCCATAAGATAAATAACACATGCTGGGTAAACAAATTACAGTTGGGCAATTGATAGAATAAAGATAAACGTGATATGTCAAGAAGATCACTATGCGATTTACTCTGGGCATTACAACAAAATACATAGACCGCCATCCAACTGCATCTATGACTAATAATTCACTCCCGGGGATACCAATCCGAACACCCCATGAGTATTAAGTTGCGAACAACAGATAATTGCATTAAGCAAAGTGTGTAATGTAAACAAAGCATATGCCCTTGAGCATATGAATGTTGTTTTCTCCCTAGTAGCAACAGCACATCTACAACCTTAGAGGTTTCTGTCACTCCCCCAGGTTAAGCAGAGGCATGAACCCACTATCGAGCATAAATACCCCCTCTTGGAGTCACTAGCAACTACTCGGCCAAGATAGCTACTAACAACGGAGAGCATGCAAGATCATAAACAACATAGAGATAACATAAGATAATATTCAGTACAGCAACTCAATCATAAACACCAATATTCATCGGATCCCAACAAACCAAACATGTAGAATTACATAACGGTGATCTCAATTATGTAGGGCAGCTCATGAGATCTAAACATGAAGCACATGGTGGAGAAGACAACCATCTAGCTACTGCTATGGACCCATAGTCCAAGGTAGACTACTCACTCATCGCTCCGGAGGCAAGCATGGCGATGAAGAAGACCTCCGGTGGCGATTCCCCTCTCTGGCAGGGTGCCGGGAAGAGCTTCTGGACCCTCCCGATCTTCGGGTCGATGGCGGCGGCGGATCGCGATGTGTTCTGGAAAATTGATTGGGTACTTAGGTTTTTTCCGTCGGGGGGTCTTTATAGGCGAAGGGGCGATGTCAGAGGAGGAGCCAGGTGCCCTCACGCGGGGCTCACGCGGCCAGGCCCCTGGCCACGCCACCCCTGCGTGTGGGGCCCTGGTGGCCCCCCTCCTACTCTCCTTCGGATCTCTGGAAGCTTTCGGGTAAAATAAGACTTCAGGAACTTGTTTCGTCCAATTCCGAGAATATTTCCTGTGTATCACTTCTGAAACACAAAAACAGCAGAAAACGGGAAACTGGCACTGTGGCAACTCGTTAATAGGTTAGTTCCGGAAAATGCATAGAAGTGCCACGAAGTGTAACGAAACAATAGGCAAATGGTGTAAAAACAAGCATGGAGCATCAAAAATTATAGATACGTTGGAGACGTATCAAGCATCCCCAAGCTTAACTCCTGCTCGTCCTCGAGTAGGTAAGTGATAACAAAAAATAATTTTTGAGGTGACATGCACCTACACAATCTTGATCATGTATGTAAGCATTTGTGAGCTGGGATCATAAGAACTTAAAACATGGGCATGAAGATATAATCTTGACAATAAGAAACTTAGCAACCATGTTGTAAACATGCAAATGAACACAAACAAAAGATCATGAAAATGAAACAATGAAAGTCAAACATGTGTTCAAATCATAAGGAAAAACATACAAATGGTTTTCAGCTTGTCCTTCAAAGAGAGCAAAACATAAATGCATAGGACACCTTCAAGTTTAAGAGGGCGACTAGATACAAATAATTTAAGAACAAGTGAAACCAACAATATGAATCAATCAATGAACTTTGGGACAATGCTGATACGGCGTATTATGCTGCAGTGTTGTGCAAAATCTTTCACGGTACAAATAGACAATCGCCAATTGTATTTCCACAGCTAGCTCTCTGATGCAAAGAACAATCTAATAGAATATAGCAATCTCAAGGCTGGCTCCCAGCAATAATACTGATTTCCTCTTATCCTAATCTCACGTGAATAGCAGCAGCAATAATTTCCAAGATACAGGATCGATCAAGTAATAAAATAGCAGAACTAGGTTTACCAGATGCAAACCTAATCAAACAACATGCAAACCCTGCGATGCGCCGGAATTACACGGACGAGCCCTATAGACTCACGTATCAGACTAGAAGTCGATGGCCTCCAATCCTCACGCCAAGACACGAATCCTCGATGGAATTCTCAACTCGAACACCAGATTGGCCGCCGCACAACCATGGCGATTTTCTGTATATTTATCAACTCGAAAATAACTTGTCTGCCCTAATACAGAGCGCTCCTACCTGATTATATAGGAAATAAAAACTGGGCTAAGCCCGACCAACTTGGACTCGAAAATCAAAAAGACCAGGCCATACCCAAACGTGCTTATAGATTGCACGTCATACACTTTTACAAACGTTACCTTGGCCTTTCCTAAAACACCTAAGCATCAGACTTTGATTTTAATTGTACCAATCATCAAATATCTGCATGGAGTTCTAAATGTGGGCTTTACTTCTTGAGGCAACACAATCTGAACAGCAGGTGTTCCAGTCATAATTTTTGTGTCTTTCTTCACGTCAGAGTCATTGCTAGCAGCCTGATCAATATACTCTTGACGTCTAGAGGGTACCACATATCTTGCAACCTTGTCAGAATTATTAGTGACAGTAGATTTGGCTTCATCATCCTCCCTCCCTTCAAAGGAAACCGTCCTCGGTTTCGACCTACGCCTTGTAGACTGCGTCTTAAACACCTCGATGGTACACTGTATATCCTTTGCATCTTTGGGAAGAAGAGCATAGAACACACCCTTATGCATAAAAGTGTACCTGTTTGTGCGCCCATGATGAAGTGCATTGACATCATGCTGCCATGGACGTCCCAATAAAAGATGACAAACATGCAACGGTAGAACATCGCACTCCACTTTATCAACATACCCATCCACGGAGAAAGGAACTTTCACTCTGTGCGTGACCTTCAACTTGCCAACGCCATTGATCCATTGCATATAGTATGGCTTCGGATGTTCCCATGTAGACAACGAAAGAGACTCTACCACATCCTTACTAATCATATTGCTTGCACTTCCACCATCAACAATCAATTTGCAAACTTCTCCCTTGATGGTACAGGCTGTTTGAAAAATGCTACGCCGCTGTCCAGGTTCAACAATTACCTTGTCATCACGCTGAACCTTATGCGCCATCAAACTCGCCACATTAAGGTGAGGCCAACAATCTATGGACTTGCCATCATCTTTATTTGTATCATCCTCAAGTTCTGGCATATCTTCTTCAGATTCTGAAATATATGCATCATCAACAAGCAGAATTTGTTTTTTATTAGGACACATACGCATTATGTGCCCTCGCCCCCCACACTTATGGCATACAATATTACTATGATGAGATGTGCTCGATGCAGCTTGAGAAACCTCCTTATGTGCAGCAGCTACCTTGCCTTGTTCATTGCTCACCGACTTGTAAGAAGCAGCCGGTTTAGTACTACCGTCATCAATATGAGAAGAACTGCGTCTCCCAAGGCTGTAACTCGGACGAATCTCTGCAGCTTGCTTATCGAAGACCCAACGTTCAGCACGTTCCGCTTGATGAAGTAACTCATGTATATCATTATATTGCATCAAATCAACACAGTCACGAATCTTTTCTTCTAGCCCCTCAAAGAAACGAACCATGGTTGCCTCCGGGGATTCACGTATTGCTGTACGAATCATCAATGTTTGCATCTCTTTGTAGTATGCATCAACTGATTTTGTACCTTGCACAAGACGACGCAACTTACTATGAAGCTGTCGAGTGTAGCAAGCGGGCACAAACATCTCCCTCATGACACGCTTCATGTCAACCCATGTTGCGGGTCTCTCTCCTGTACGGTTCTTATTATCCCACCACACAAGAGCATATTCAGTAAATTCCATGGATGCGACACGAACCTTCTTTTCTTCAGAATAATTGTGGCCATCAAAAATCTGGTTCACACGCATCTCCCACTCCAAGTACTTCTCCGGATCAGAACACCCCGAGTACTCTGGTATGGTCAGCTTTATTCAACCAAGACCGCCGTCCTCCTGAGCAGCTTCACCACCTTGGTTGCGCCGCTGAACAGCACCGTGGTGAACCTCCGCAACACGTCGCGGTCGGCGCTGATAGCCTCCACGAGCATCAGACAAATCAGAAACATCAGCATCAGACTGATTGCGGCCGCGCCGCGGTGATCGGGACTGCCGGGGTGTCGCATCTCTTGCCTCTAGGCGCTGAACTGCCGCAGTCAACCGATTTAGGCTCTCTGTCACCACTCGCAAACTATCATCCCGTTGGCGATCACTTGTCGTCAAACGTGCATTAAGCCTGTCCTCGACACCCGTAATATTTGCAGACATATCCTCAACCTTTGTGCGAAGCTTTTTATTGGCACCTTTGATCGACATCAGGTGGATACGTAGATCTTCAGTTACTTCTGAACTCAAAGGAATTTCTCCTCCATCCAGATCGGAATCCTCATGCAGCGACATATCACAAAGTATCAAAATCAAACAGTTGAGGAGAAAAAAAATCTGCACCACAGACAACCTTGCTCTGAGTACCAAGATGATACGGCGTATTATGCTGCAGTGTTGTGCAAAATCTTTCACGGTACAAATAGACAATCGCCAATTGTATTTCCACAGCTAGCTCTCTGATGCAAAGAACAATCTAATAGAATATAGCAATCTCAAGGCTGGCTCCCAGCAATAATACTGATTTCCTCTTATCCTAATCTCACGTGAATAGCAGCAGCAATAATTTCCAAGATACAGGATCGATCAAGCAATAAAATAGCAGAACTAGGTTTACCAGATGCAAACCTAATCAAACAACATGCAAACCCTGCGATGCGCCGGAATTACACGGACGAGCCCTATAGACTCACGTATCAGACTAGAAGTCGATGGCCTCCAATCCTCACGCCAAGACACGAATCCTCGATGGAATTCTCAACTCGAACACCAGATTGGCCGCCGCACAACCATGGCGATTTTCTGTATATTTATCAACTCGAAAATAACTTGTCTGCCCTAATACAGAGCGCTCCTACCTGATTATATAGGAAATAAAAACTGGGCTAAGCCCGACCAACTTGGACTCGAAAATCAAAAAGACCAGGCCATACCCAAACGTGCTTATAGATTGCACGTCATACACTTTTACAAACGTTACCTTGGCCTTTCCTAAAACACGTAAGCATCAGACTTTGATTTTAATTGTACCAATCATCAAATATCTGCATGGAGTTCTAAATGTGGGCTTTACTTCTTGAGGCAACACAATCTGAACAGCAGGTGTTCCAGTCATAATTTTTGTGTCTTTCTTCACGTCAGAGTCATTGCTAGCAGCCTGATCAATATACTCTTGACGTCTAGAGGGTACCACATATCTTGCAACCTTGTCAGAATTATTAGTGATAGTAGATTTGGCTTCATCAAATGCATATCACACTAAGAATGACGACTATGCTCTCTTAATGGTGCATAAAGATAGAAGGTGGTGACTCAACATAAAAGTAGAAGAAAGGCCCTTCGCAGAGAGAAGCAGTGATTGCAAGTTTTATAACCTTCATAAATTATGGTACTTACCGGCTTTGAGCTCTCATTGCCCCCATCATAAGCATCTTGAATGGTTAAAGTTAATGCGAGAACAATTATGATGCATATGCTTGAAAAATCATAAGTTGAAAACCTCGTGCCCCGTTAATACGAGTACCCAAACCTCATGCTACTTTACTTAGAGTCCCAAGCAAGGCTCTTGTCATTGTAAGTATATGCATATCATTGAGAACCGCCAATGGGGTACCTCCGTGCCCGATGACATGGAACAAGCCCACACCAAAATGACAGGACAAGCAGACAATAAACACCTCGACATATCTTTTATTTGCCATTTTGTTTAGCTTTTTATTGTGAGATGCGTCGTCGTATGTTCACCATGGGTATGCTGCAAATTTCCACCATGAATTATGCATGGCTTAGATTGGCGGCCCGGCGTTTCCGTAACACATATACAAACTCCATGATCCCCACAAGATTCCCAATTCATTTCACACCGTGGGTAAAATAAATAAAGTAAAGCAAAACAATAAAACAAAGTAAAGGATGTGTGTGTGTGAAAAACTCCCCTCGCAGAAGTCTTCTACTTCCTCCCCGGCAACGGCGCCAGAAAAACAGCTTGATGCGTGGTGAATGACCAGCCCGTTGGGAACCCCAAGAGGAAGGTGTGATGAGAATAGCAGCTGGTTTTCCCTCAGTTAAGAAACCAAGGTTTATCGTTCTTGGAGAGGAGAGACAAGCGACTGAAGGTGATGCTTGCTAGCTTGCGACAGCTTCGGACAATTTATATATGGCGCCTCGTCCAAGCTTTGCTTGCTAGCTGCAACGCGGAACCTGCACACACACAACCAAGTACTTTGCTCCCAACTTGCGATGAGGTTGTCAATCTCACCGGTTTGCTTGAAACAAAGGTTATGAGTGTATCGAGTGGAAAACGGTAGAGTATGCGAATAAAGTAAACAATGCGAGTAAAGTAAACAGGTGATAGCAATATGATGGAAATAGGACCGGGATCCACAGTTCACTAGTGGTGTCTCTCCATAAGATAAATAACACATGCTGGGTAAACAAATTACAGTTGGGCAATTGATAGAATAAAGATAAACGTGATATGTCAAGAAGATCACTATGAGATTTACTCTGGACATTACAACAAAATACATAGACCGCCATCCAACTGCATCTATGACTAATAATTCACTCCCGGGGATACCAATCCGAACACCCCATGAGTATTAAGTTGCGAACAACAGATAATTGCATTAAGTAAAGTGTGTAATGTAAACAAAGCATATGCCCTTGAGCATATGAATGTTGTTTTCTCCCTAGTAGCAACAGCACATCTACAACCTTAGAGGTTTCTGTCACTCCCCCAGGTTAAGCAGAGGCATGAACCCACTATCGAGCATAAATACCCCCTCTTGGAGTCACTAGCAACTACTCGGCCAAGATAGCTACTAACAACGGAGAGCATGCAAGATCATAAACAACATAGAGATAACATAAGATAATATTCAGTACAGCAACTCAATCATAAACACCAATATTCATCGGATCCCAACAAACCAAACATGTAGAATTACATAACGGTGATCTCAATTATGTAGGGCAGCTCATGAGATCTAAACATGAAGCACATGGTGGAGAAGACAACCATCTAGCTACTGCTATGGACCCATAGTCCAAGGTAGACTACTCACTCATCGCTCCGGAGGCAAGCATGGCGATGAAGAAGACCTCCGGTGGCGATTCCCCTCTCTGGCAGGGTGCCGGGAAGAGCTTCTGGACCCTCCCGATCTTCAGGTCGACGGCGGCGGCGGATCACGATGTGTTCTGGAAAATTGATCGGGTACTTAGGTTTTTTCCGTCGGGGGGTCTTTATAGGAGAAGGGGCGATGTCAGAGGAGGAGCCAGGTGCCCTCACGCGGGGCTCGCGCGGCCAGGCCCCTGGCCGCGCCACCCCTGCGTGTGGGGCCCTGGTGGCCCCCCTCCTACTCTCCTTCGGATCTTTGGAAGCTTCCAGGTAAAATAAGACTTCAGGAACTTGTTTCGTCCAATTCCGAGAATATTTCCTGTGTATCGCTTCTGAAACACAAAAACAGCAGAAAACGGGAAACTGGCACTGTGGCAACTCGTTAATAGGTTAGTTCCGGAAAATGCATAAAAGTGCCACGAAGTGTAACGAAACAATAGGCAAATGGTGTAAAAACAAGCATGGAGCATCAAAAATTATAGATACGTTGGAGACGTATCACTCATGCAGTTCTTTGTGGACGTCGATCTCATCTCGGCACCCCGCAGGCCACCTCCTCCGTGCCATCGCTGTAGAGCTCCATTTAAAAATCTAATCATACCCTTGTATTGCCCCTTGTATAGCGTCATGGCCCCACTTGTCATTCGATATACCGAAGCCCCACTCGTCCGCGTTTTGGTCAGGGATACGGTGATGCTTACGGTCAAACAAAGATGGATGCTCTGACGTGTCTTTGCGGGCTCTACGTGGCCCCACTAGTCAGCAGTTAACGGTCAAAGGTGTTCAACCGTCGGGCAACCGGCCGTTCCAGCACTGGTGACGGTTTCAGACAAGGGCTTGGACAAAACTGAGGAAAAATTAAGGAGCTGGGGAAAACTGAGTACAACTAAGGACCCGAGGGCACGAAAATAGAAATCCCTTGATTTTAATTAAAGTTTCTCTTGGAAATCATGTTTTACTTTTGAAAATTAGTGTCTTATTGGTTTAGAACATTGTAGGGAATATTAGAAGATTTTAGGAATTTGTTTGAATTGAAGCATTTTTGCCAAAGTTATGAAACAAATCAGAAAAAAGAAATGAAAAAGAAATAAGAAAATAGGAAAAGGTCGCGGGGAGACTAACTCGCCCAGGCCAAGAAGCGGCCCAGGCCCAGCAAGCCTCCCGCACCGAATCGGTACCGCTCCCCCCTTCTTTAGCCTGGGCCCGCGTGTCAGCTTCTCCCTCTACCTCGAGCCAGTGTCCTGCCCGAGCCCGACGCCACCTCCACCGTCCATCGTCGAATCCGCGCGAAACCCTAGCCCGTTCTCCAAGCTAGGACCCCCTATAAAACCCCCTTCGTCTCCTCCCTCGCCTCCCTTTTTTCTCTCTCACCGATTTCGCCTCAAGCCGACGAAATTCCTCGGCGGACTCCGCCCCATCTGCAAGCTCCCCCGGCCAAATTCGCCCTCGCCGGTGACCTCGAGCATCCCTTCTTATCCCAGCCGTCTTCCCTCGACATGGTGCATCGCCCTGACCCTTTTGCTTGCTCTATTCTGCAGTGAATTGATGCGTTCGACGCACGGCCGAAGCACTCTGCCGCCCCGTCGATCTCCAGCCACGCCCCACTCCCTCTTCTGGATGAGAATCTCGACAACGACCAAGCACTCGAGACCGCCTTGTCCTCCTGCACACCGTCGTGGTCACGCCGTCATCCAGGAACCCTCAAAGCATCGCCAGAGCTCGCCACCTGGCCGCAGTCCTCGCCGGCAATCGCTCGCCGGAACCCTAACCCAGCTAGCTGAGCTTCCCCTCTTTTAATCTCAGCCGTCAGATCTCCATCGCGCGGCCCAGACTGATGACTTAAACCGAATCGGTATCGGTTGATCTGGGACGTTCAGATCTCATAAAATCGGATGGCCCCTATACGTTATCCGCATGAACCGGTACCATGCAATCAGAGATTGACACATGGCGATTCCTGGTTTAAAACAGAATTCAAATAGAATTTTGAATCAGATTTCAATTGAATCTAGCATAATTTATATCTTTTGATCAGTAACTCGAAAAATAACAAATAATATATCATTGGAATCCTTGGAACATGTAGAATCCATTAGTGCAATAATAAATCATAGTTTTAGTATTCAATTTGAAACCATTTTCGAATTGAATCAAACATATTTGTTAGCTTGTTTAATTCATATCTTTTGTTCTGTCCATCCAAAAATTACAAATTTGTAGTCTTTGGAATCCTCTCATCATGTGGAACATCATAGAATCAAGAAATTTCAAAGTTGATACGTGCACACACTTTGTGCATTCAAATCTATTCAAATCACTAATTTGAACATAATTTAAATTCTAAAATTGATTTTTGAATGATTCCAATTGCAGTAGCCTTATATTACTGCAAGCTATCCAGTAGTGTCACATCTCAATTTTTCTTGAACCACTTCACAATTATTCAAATTCTAATATGAGGATTTGGGTAATTTCCATTATAAAAATAAACCTACTTCTTATCAGTAATATTTCTTTCTACATTAGTAAATCCTATGATCACACCCATTCATCAAATATCATCTTGAGATCACTTTGATCCAATGTCACATCTATCTAAATCTATTTTGTCTGTCTCACATATATTCAAATTTCAATTGAGTTATTTGAGTAAAGTGAGACATATCTTAATCATTAGTTCTATTCTTGCTATTGTGGTATTGATTCAATTCTACTACCATAGCTCATGATCATACTTCATAATGTTCAATGAACCTTTGAACCATATTCTCAAATGTCATTCACTCATACCCAATCCTATGCCTACTTAATCTTGTACACATGTATTAAACTATTCAATTTGCAAATGTGCCAATTGAGTAATGTAATACTTACTCAAAGCCTAAGTCTAATGCATACTATTTATGAGTAATTGTTGTCACAGTTATTCAATAGTATGGCTATTGCACTATTTGACACTTATGTGATCTAATTCACATGAGTTATTCCAAGCTTCATACATGCTTTAATAAAGCATGAAGACTTCATCAATTATGTCCTGTTTAGCCAATTCTCTCCAATCATATTGATCTTACCCAACTAAGATCTCAAATCCATATCCCACAATTCACATTTCTTTTGTCATATCTATTCTAACACAAAATCTTGAATAAACTAATTTGTTAAACAAACACTTTTCAATTGTTTGTCTTACTTGATTGTGTTTGAATGGTATATTTATGTTATGTTATTTTGTGCCATAGGTTGTGCGAAGAGCTACGTGCTTAGTTGAGAGAAGCGAAAAACGTCGTGATCTTCAAAAAGGCAAGTGACACACATATTCCCTACCTATTTTTATTATGCACTACTATATTTTTAGTAGTATGCATGATAGGTGGATCACTCAACTGCTTTATAAATTGCTAGATCCTAGTAGTGAGTAGCCAACCCCAAACCCCACTTGGTAGGATGCTAAAAGTACATGAATATTGATGACATGCTATGTTTACATGTTAAAGTTGTTTTGTGAATTAAATTAACAACTTTAACTAAAATGAACTACCTGGGTGGATTGGTTTGATAAGATGAGGTGAGGAAAGTGGGTCCTGGGGCACAGGCTAGGAAAGATGTGTAACCCAGGAAACCACTCGGGATGGCCACTCTGGATTAAAGGGATTAATATGGCTTCCATGATTAAAGTACTTCCAGTGCAGCCTTATGACATTATGGGCTCTGTCTTGATTGAGTAGGATTAAGGGTTCAGCCATAGGGTACTGAGAGCAGGTGGTAGCAGAATATACGGGGTACGGTCAGATCTAGATGGTTGAATGCTTTTTCTGAAAGGTCTCGTCTCATTTTATGTATGGGCGTAAAATGAGTCTTAAGGTGAAAGTGCACAACCCTTGCAAGGTGTAAAATCTAATCGATTAGCCGCATCCTCGGTTATGGACATTGAGTCTCTAGTCATGGAATGATCGGAAGAATCTCATCACCTTTTCTGAATGCAATAAAATTTGACTAGAAGCTAATAGGAGAAGCTCAGGGCCATGCACTCCGAGGGGTGGTGGTTTCTGTTCTTCAAGCTTTGTTGAGCTGCGCCCCGTGCTACATAACTTGCAACTATGTAGTATTTGGGGGTTATTTCAACCCTTATAATTAAAATTTTGAGAAAAGGAATTTCTAAGAAGCATAGGATAAAATTGGCTTTATGCAAACTAGCCTATGAGGTCCACCCAGCCAAATGTCATGTAGCATAGTTATTTCACAACTGCCACCAAATATGTGTCATTTGCCAGTACGTTGTTGTACTGACCCCGCTGGGGCTGCATATTCAAATGTACATGTTTTTAGTCGAATAAGGAACTAGGAGTAGGATCTCGAGCTTACATTCCAACATGTCTGCCTATGGCACTTGATGAAGATGGAGGCTCATTGCTACTATGATTTATGCTATGTACTCGTAAGGTTGAAGACCTATGTAACTGGATTTACGTTGTAATATTGATGTTGTTGCAATGATTACTATATTTTGTAATGTGGTGTTATCTACTGATCCAGGGAATGACACAGATACACATGAGTTCTGCCTTTAGGTAAAGGTAGGGCGCTACAGTACCTCTCTTTTATTCTAAATTCTATCCTTCTAGTGAGATTCATAAAGATAGGAATTATATTTATAATTTTCATCCTCATGATGGAGAAAGCATTGCCCAAGCATGGGGAAGATTGAAGTCACTAATGCTCAAATGTCCCATTCATGAGCTTCCCCATAATATTTTTATTAATAATTTTTATGCAAGGCTTTCAAGATATTACAAGGACTACCTAGATGCATGCTTTGATGGGTCTTTCACAAGCAAGGATGTTGATGTCAAGTGGGATCTGCTTGAAACAATTCAAAGCAATATTGAAGATTGGGATAGCAACAAAGGTAATGGATCAGGTATAAATTATGAGTATAAATGCATTAAGTCTTTCGCTGAAACTGCTGATTTTCAAGAGCTTAGTGCTAAATATGTCTTGATCCTCAAATTATAGTTGATTGTTTTAGAGCCTTTGCTTCCCATATTAATGTTCCTAAGGGAAATGGGGACGTGTATCATGAACCTTTTAAAGACACTTGCATAGAAAGTGAAATTGTTATTGATGATTGTAATGAACATGCGCAAACTTTTGAAAGTACTATTTCTTATAAGCATGTTAATTTTTGTGGAGTACTTAGACCTTGTGAAAAGAGTCATGACAAAGAAGATTATTGTATCCACCACAGTAATGAAGAAACTCGAATGTGGGACAAGGCTCTAGATGAGCTTGGTGAAAAGGTTTGTGCCCTTTATCCTTTTATTTGTGAACTTTGCCATGAAAAGGGTCATTTTAATTTTCAATGCTTAGGCCATAATAATGACCTTTCTAATCCAATGAGTACCGCAAGTTTGTATTGTGATGACAAGATCACTCTCAATCAGCATGATGATCTTACCTTATTTTTGGGGTGTGAAGAGTTATCTAGAAAAATTTCTTTGGTAGATATGAGTGCTTTGATACTATTAGCATCCTGCGTGGTTGCCATCTTTATTGTGTTAAAGATTTTCGCGCAAATACTTACATACAAAATGTTATAAAACAGGATGCTTTACCAAAATATGATAGGTCTAATTTGTGTTTCCATCTTATTAATGAAAAGGAGGAATCCTCCAAAGTTTCTCCTGTCGTTTCTGTCAATAAACCAGATTATGTGGAGAAGCTTCCTTTCAAGCCTCTCCCTCCTAAAGAAGTGAGGAAGAAGAAGAAGAGGAGTAAAAGGAGAAAGGAAACGGTATCTTCCCCTAAGCACATTGCTCCTATTATAGTTTTTGATGAATCTGAACTCGATGATGTTCTTATGCCCGTTACCTATATTAGTGATCATGATTGGGAAAAGCACTCTACTTTTGATATTGAAAATCTTTTTGGTACCAATTTTGAAGATTATGAGATTAATAATTATTGTACCATTAGTGCTATCCATGTTCCTTCCAATGATTTGTTTACAAGTGAATACATTTTGGAAGATAGTTATTCAATTGCTTATGATGATTACAATGATGAGTATAATATTTTCAGTTCACCTACCATTGAGGAGAAAGCAAGGTATGATTACAATACGCCTCCTATTTTTGATTATTATGGTGATGAGAATAGTTATGTTGGTAAATTTGCTCCTACTATTGTTCATGTAGGGAGTATTAACTCTTTTATACATGTGGCTCATGATAAGGATGTTTTATGTGCTAGTTATATTTTTAATTCTATTCATGATGCTACTGAAAGTTATTATGAGATAGGGAAACATGGTTTGATGGATCTCAACAATATTAAGTCTCCCCTCTTTTTGTTGGAATTCTTGAAGTTGTACTTATTTTGCCTTCCCATGCTTGTTACTATGTGCCTCGTTGATTTGTTTTCTTACAAGATTCCTATGCATAGGAAGTGGTTTAGATTTAAATGTGTTTCATATTTGCTTTTTGATGCTCTCTCTTGCTTCAAGTTCTTTTATGGCGCCTTTGCCTTAAGCTCTTTTCTAGCACCTACATGAGCATCTTCTCAAATTACTGCGCCTAGCTCAAAGGCGTTAAAGAAAAGCACTCTTGGGAGATAACCCAATGTTTTCTTTTTAGTACTTTTTCTTTTATTTGATTATTGGAAGTTATTACTACTGTAATGACCTCTCCTTATCATTTTTATTTCGTTTTTGTGCCAAGAAGAACCTCTAATTTGAGGGAGGTAAGATTTGGGGAAGTTGCTGTCCTGAAACAGATTTCTACGCTGCACCGTAAAAATTCGTGAAAATTCTCAGAATATTTTTTTGATCTGAAACTTCTTGTGCATATGCCCCAGGTTATATCCAAACTTTAATTAGTTTTGAACTTTTTGATTTGAGCAACAGAAGGTCCTCGAAAAAATCAATCTTTGTCAGTTGTTCTGTTTTGACAGATTCTGCCACTATTTGTGTTTGCCTGTCGATCGCTTTCTGTTTTAGTTCTTTTGATCACGGAACTTTTGAGGAAGTTGCTACCGTAGCTTATGCTTTAATGGTTGGTATATTTGAGTTTGAAACTGAACCAAAAGGGGTAGATTTATTATCATGCTTATGCTAATGTTGCTAATAGAATTGTGTGAAGTTTTGTATGAAGGAAGTTTTCAAGTGTAGGGAATGGAGAGTGATGAGATGAGATGAGATGAAGTATGGACAAAAGCTCAAGCTTGGGGATTCCCATGTCACCCCAAGAAATATCCAAGAGGTGCAAGCGTCAAAGCTTGGGGATGCCCCAAGGCACCCCTTCTTCATCGGCAAAAATCAGGTCACCTTACAACACACTATATTTTTATTGCTTCATATTCTATGCGTTTTCCTTGGAGCATCAGTTGTTTTCGCTTTCAGTTTTCTTTTGTTTTATTTGCTGCAATAAATGGTTAGATCACATCATGTTTGTTTTGGAGAGAGCTATGCTCCATTTTTCATTGCCAAGAACACTCTAGTTTTCACTCTTATCGTTCAACAAGTGTTCTCTTTTTCTCGTACTGCGTTTAGCTTTCGTTTTTTGCCTTGATTTTTGTTCAGATCTTGTTATATCTTTGCATCGAGGTGTATTTAGACCACTGGTCAATGTTGGTTTTCATCAAAAGAGTTGTCTCAAAAAGGTTTAAATGGTGTTGGAAAAGAGAAAAAGTTTCATGCCTATAGTGGTACAAATGGGAGCTTGTTTAGACTGCGGCTTAGACTTTTGCATGTCATTCTTGATGTCATTTTGATAGTATGCTTATTAATTTTTGCTGTAGCATGACTTGTCTCAAATGACTGAGATTGCTTAATGAGCCTTTGAAAAAATCATGCGTTGTTTTTGTTATATGGGAACATGTTAATGTGGTTTTCTCCTTTGATGCTTTATTTGGGTTGACTTGGTGCATGCTTACAACATGTTTGACTCTTACAAAGTTACCATAAGCCTATATGATCATTTGGTTTTTGACTTGTGATACCACTTTATGCTTTGGTTAATGGTGTTTTGTCGCTATGCATGATTATGGCCGTTATTGCTCTCTTAGTTGGTCGCTCACAGTCTTTTGCTAGCCTTCATTTTGTACTGAGTATGAGCTCTACTCGTGCATCCAACTCCCAAAAACCAAGTTATTCCAATGTGTCCACCATACATACCTATTAGTAGTTTGCTATTCCAAGTACATTTGACTTGCTTTTATCTATCCTTCAAATTAAACTTTTTGGTGTTATGTGAAAATTAGTCAGTAAAGCTCTCACGAACCTGACGACACACTTTACTTTTCTCGCTTTTAATAATTTTGATATTGTGGCTCTCTTATGTCGATGTTATGCTTGCAAGTTGTAAGTTGGAAATTAGCCCAGCCATGCCGTCATGGGGCAAGCTTTCAACATTGCACTTTCTTTCATTTAAGTTGATACCGTGATCTTTTGTTTATGGATACTCGCGATGTGAAATAAGTTGGGATCTTGTGAGGTCATGGAGTTTGTATATGTGTTAGAGAAACGCCTGGGCCGCTAATCTAAGCCATGCATTATTCATGGTGGAAATTTACAACATGCCCATAGTGGATATTCGACGATGCATCTCACAATAAAAAGCTATACCCATGGTAAATAAAAGAGATGCCGATGTGTTCATTCTCTGTTTATCTTGTCATTTTGATGTGGGCTTGTTCCATGTCATCGGGCAAGAGGTACCCCGTTGGCGGTTCTCGATGATACATGTATGCTTACAATGACAAGAGCTTGCTTGGGACCTAAGTCGAGTAGCATGAGGTTTGGGTATTCGTACTTCACGGGACACGAGGTTTTCAACTTATAATTTGTTAAGCATATGCTTCATAATTGTACTCGCATTTATCTTAACCATTCAAGATGCCTATGATGGGGGCAATGAGAGCTCAAAGCTAGTAAGTATCATAATTTTTGGAGGTTTATAAAACTTTCAATCACTGCTTCCCTCTGCGAAGGGCCTTTCTTTTACTTTTATGTTGAGTCTCCACCCTCTACCTTTATGCACCGTCTAAGAGAGCATAGTTGCCATTCTGATTTTAATGTGCATAGTCCCAAAGTTTATCATTGATTGATTCATGATTTTGGTTTTGCTTGTTCTTAAATTATTTGTATCTAGTCGCCCTCTTAAACTTGAAGGTGTCCTATGCATTTTTGTTTTGCTATTCCATGAGGGACAAGCTGAAAACCACTTTACTATGTTTTTCTATATGATATGAACACACACTTGACTTTTAATGTTTCATTATTCATGATCTTTCATTTGTGTTACTTTTCATGTTATAACATGGTTGCTAAGTTTTATTGTCAAGATTATGTCTCTTATGCCCATGTTTTAAGTACTTTGATCCCAGCACTCAATGCTTTACATCGTTGATCAAGATTGTGATGGTTGATAAGTCTCAAACGTATCTATAATTTTTGATGCTCCATGCTTGTTTTACACCATTTGCTTCATGTTTTGTTTACACTTTGTGGCATTTTTATGCGATTTCCAGAACTAACCTATTGACAAGATGCCACAGTGCTAGTTCCCTGTTTTCTGCTATTTTTGTGTTTCAGAAAAGCTACACAGGAAATATTCTCAGAATTGGACGAAACAAAGACCGAAACTCCTATTTTGCCCGGAGGAAGGACGAGGACCAAACGGGAGCCGGAGGGGGGCCAGAGGGCACCCTCACCACCAGGGGGCGCAGCCCAGGCCCTAGCCGTGCGCACCTGTGGTGAGGCCGCCCTGGCCCACCTCTGACGCCGCCTTTTTGCCTCTAAGAAGCCTCGGGATGGAAAACCCTAAATCAATCGGTGTTTTCCCTATAATAGTTCCGCAGCGCCGCCGCCGTCGAAGACAAATTTCGGGGGACAGAAGTCTCTGTTCCGGCACCCTGCCGGGACGGGGAAGTGCCCCCGGAGCCATCTCCATCGGTCTCCATCGCCGTCTCTGCCATCTCCATCGACCTCATCGCCATCTCCATCGCCATTGTTGTCTCCTATGATGAGGAGGCAGTAGTTCTCCCCTGGGGCTGAGGGCTCTACCGGTAGCTATGTGGTTCACCTCTCTCTCCCATGATGTGATCTTTATGTGATCGTGAGCTTTGTATCTAGTTGAATTGGTAGATGTTATTATTCAGATATTATGCTACTCCTGTGCTTTATTATTGTAAACTCCGGAGACACCTTGTATCATGATGTGAAGGTGACTAGTGTGCACATTATGTGTGTCTTTTTGGTTAATGTCTCTATGAATTGTTGGTGTTTGTTGGAACCATCTAGTGCATTCACGGTGACAGTGTGGGACAATCTAGTTTGGGGAAATGCAGACTTTGAGGAGTGCTCCATAGCCCTACGCATGATTAGTGTTCGTTTTCCATTGGAGAATAGTTTAGAGTGGCATATTGAAGTTAGTATCTATTGGTTCAATTATGTTATTTTGTTGAGAGTGTCCACTAGTGAAAGTATGATCCCTAGGCCTTGTTTCCAAGAATTGCACACCGTTTACTTTCAGTTTTGTTACATGTTTGCTCACAGTGATATTTATTTCAGATTTCATTTACTACTTATAATCATCACTACTACTTGTATTCCACTACCTCTTCGCCGAACTAGTGCACCTATACATCTGACAAGTGTATTGGGTGTGTTGGGGACACAAGAGACTTTCTGTATCGTAATTGCAGGGTTGTTTGAGAGGGATAGCTTTGACCTCTTCCTCCCTGAGTTCGATAAACCTTGGGTGATCCACTTAAGGGAAACTTGCTGCTGTTCTACAAACCTATGCACTTGGAGGCCCAACACTGTCTACAAGGATAGAAGCGTGCGTAGACATCAAGTTCTTTTCTGGCGCCGTTGCCGGGGAGGTAAGCTAAAAGGTACTCACATCCTTTGGTTACTAAGTCTTAGTTGCTGGTGAGTGCTCAAAGTTATTTCCTTTAGATTCTGCAATTATATCTTTTTGTTTCTTGTTTTTATTTTCACTAGTTAGGCTTAATGGAAAATAAAGAGTTTTATAGTGTCTTTCCTGAGTTTAGACTTGAAGTGTTTGAAAAACCTTTGGAGCTTATTTCGCATAGCAATGTTGTTAGTATGAATGCTTTGAATACCGTTGTTGCTAATGCCATAGAAAGGTCTAAGCTTGGGGAAGCTTGTTTTGTTAAGCATGATATTTTTAGTTCCCTAGCTTTAGTGGGGAAAATTCGCTCTGGTGATATTTTATCCCCCATATGTGATGAGTCTAATTATGTTTGTGATCCTCGTTCTTTTAAAATACCTATGAAAATTGCTGAACGTTTTATGAATAACCACTACTCAGGAGATGAAACTGTCCCTCTGGGTGATCATTTACTCTTTATACATGAATTATGCGAGTTGTTCAAGTGTGCAGGTATTTCGATGAATCAAGTTAAGAGGAAGCTATTTTATTTATCACTGAAGGGCAGAGCTGCGGAATGGTATATAACGCTAAAGGATGGCCGACCTATTGACTGGGAGGAAATTGTACCTCTCTTTTATTCTAAATTCTATCCTTCTAGTGAGGTTTATAAGGATAGGAATTATATTTATAATTTTCATCCGCATGAGGGAGAAAGCATTGCCCAAGCATGGGGAAGATTGAAGTCACTAATGCTCAAATGTCCTATTCATGAGCTTCCCCGTAATATTGTTATTAATAATTTTTATGCAAGGCTTTCAGGATATTACAAGGACTATCATGATGCATGCTTTGATGGGTCTTTCACAAGCAAGGATGTTGACACCAAGTGGGATATGCTTGAAACAATTCAAAGCAATATCAAAGATTGGGATAGCAACAAAGGTAAAGGATTAGGTATAAATTACGAGTATGGTTGCATTAAGTCTTTCGCTGAAACTGCTAATTTTCAAGAGCTTAGTGCTAAATATGGTCTTGATCCTCGAATTATGGTTGATTGTTTTAGAACCTTTGCTTCTCATATTAATGTTCCTAAGGGAAACGGGGACGTGTATCATGAACCTTTTAAAGACACTTGTATAGATAGTGATATTGTTATTGATGATTGCAATAAACATGCTCAAACTTCTGAAAGTACTACTTCTTATAAGGATGTTAATTTTTGTGGAGTACTTAGACCTTGTGAACATAGTCACGACAAAGAAGATTATTGTATCCACCACAGGAATGAAAAACCCGAATGTGAGATAAGGCTCTAGATGAGCTTGGTAAAAAGGTTTGTGAGCTTTATCCTTTTATTTGTGAACTTTGTGATGACAAGGGTCATTTTAATTTTCAATGCTCAGGCCATAATAGTGACCCTTCTAATCGAATGAGTACCACAAGTTTGTATTGTGATGACAAGATCACTCTCAATCAGCATGATGATCTTACTTTGTTTTTGGGGGTGTGAAGAGTTATCTAGAAAAACTTCTTTGGTAGATATGAGCGTTTAAAAAAATATTAGCATCCTGCAGGGTTGTCATCTTTATTGTGTTAAAGATTGCCTCACAAATACTTACATACAAAATGTTATAAAACATGATGTTTTGCCAAGCTATGACAGGACTAATAGATGTTTCCATCTTATTAACAAAAAGTAGGAATCCTCCAAAGTTTCTTCTGTTGTTTCTGTCAGTAAATCAGATTATGTGGAGAAGATGCCTTTCAAGTCTCTCCCTCCTAAAGGAGAGAGTAAGAAGAGTAAGAAGAAGAAGAAGAAGAGTAAAAGGAGAGAGGAAATGGTATCTTCCCCTAAGCATGTTGCTCCTATTATAGATTATGATAACTCTGATCTTGATGATGTTCTCATGCCTGTTACCTATGTTAGTGATCATGATTGGGAAAGGCACTCTACCTTTGATATTGAAAATCTTTTTGGCACCGATTCTGAAAATTATGAGGTTAATAATTGTTGCACCATTAGTACTATCCATGTTCCTTCTTATGATGATATGTTTGATGAATATGCTTTGCAAGATAGCTATTCTATCGCTTATGATGATACTAAACCTCTAGTTTATGATGGTTACGATGATGAGTATGATATTTTTAGTTCACCTACTTTTGAGGAGAAAATTAGTTATGATTACAATATGCCTCCTATTTTTGATGATTATGGTGATGAGAATAATTATTTTGGTGAATCTGCCCCTACTACGATTGTTCATGTGGGGAGTATTAAGTCTTTTATGCATGTGGCTCATGATAGGGATGTTTTAAGTGATAGTTATATTGTTAATTCTACTCATGATGCTACTGAAAGTTACTATGAGAGAGGGAAACATGGTTTGATGAATCTCAACAATATTAAGTTTCCCCTCTTTTTGTTGGAATTCTTGAAGTTGTACTTGTTTTGCCTTCCTATACTTTTTGCTTTGCGCTTTCATGACTTGTCTCTTTACAAGACTATTTTTCATAGGAAGTGGTTTAGATTTAAAAGTGTTTCATATTTGCTTTTTGATGCTCTCTCTTGCTTTAAGTTCCTATCTAGCGCCTTTGCCTTAAGCTCTTTTATGGCGCCTACATGAGCATCTTTGCAAATTACTGCGCCTAGCTCAAAGGCGTTAAAGAAAAGCACTCTTGGGAGATAACCCAATGTTTTCTTTTTAGTACTTTTTCTTTTATTTGAGTCTTGGAAGTTATTACTACTGTAATAACCGCTCCTTATCCTTTTTATTTCGTTGTTGTGCCAAGAAGAACCTCTAATTTGAGGGAGGTAAGATTTGGGGAAGTTGCTCTCCTGAAACAGATTTCTGCGCTGCACCATAAAAATTCGTGACAATTCTCAGAATATCTTTTTGATCTGAAATTTCTTGAGCATATGCCCCGGGTTATATACAAATTTTCATTAGTTTTGCACTTTTCGATTTGAGCAACAGAAGGTCCTCGAAAAAATCGACCTTTGTCAGTTGTTCTGTTTTGACAGATTTCTGCCACTATTTGTGTTTGCCTCTCGATCGCTTTCTTTTTGAGTTCTTTTGAACACTGAACTTTTGAGGAAGTAGCTACAGTAGTATATGCTTTATATGTGGTGATTTTGAGTTTGAAACTGAACCAAAAAGGGTTGATTTACTATTATGTTTATGCTAACATTGCTAATAGAATTGTGTGAAGTTTTGTATGAAGGAAGTTTTCAAGTGTAGGGATTTGAGAATGATGAGATGAGATGAAGAATGGACAAAAGCCCAAGCTTGGGGATGCCCATGTCACCCCAGGAAATATCCAAGGGGTACAAGCGTCAAAGCTTGGGGATGCCCCCGAGGCACCCCTTCTTCATCGGCAAAAATTAGGTCACCTTTCAAGACACTATATTTTTATTGCTTCATGCACTATGCGTTTTTCTTGGAGCGTCTTTACTTTTGCTTTCATTTTGTTTTGTTTTGTTTGCTGCAATAAATGGTTGGATCACATCATGTTTGTTTTGGAGGGAGATATACTCTATTTTTCATTGCCAAGAACACTCTAGTTTTCACTCTTATTGTTCAACGAGTGTTCTCTTTTTCTCGAACTGCGTTTAGCTTTCATTTTTCGCCTTGATTTTTGTTCAGATCTTGTTTTATCTTTGCATCAAGGTGTATTTAGAACACTAGTCTATGTTGGTTTTCATCAAAAGAGTTGTCTCAAAAAGGTTTGAATGGTGTTGGAAAAGAGAAAAAGTTTCATGCAAAAAAGTGGTACAAAAAGGAGCTTGTTTTGACTGCGGCTTAGACTTTTGCATGTCATGCTTGATGTAGTTTTGATAGTATGCTTAGTAGTTTTTGCTGTAGCATGACTTGTCTCAAATGACTGAGACTGCTTAATGAGCCTTTGAAAAAATCATGCGTTGCTTTTATTATATGGAAGCATTTATTTGGTTTTCTCCTTGATGCTTTATTTGGGTTGACTTGGCGCATGCTTACAACATGTTTGACTCATACGTCGCCATAAGCCTCTATGATCATTTGGTTTTGACTTGTGATGCCATTTTATGCTTCTTTTAATGATGTTTTGTCACTATGCATGATTATGGCCGTTATTGCTCTATTAGTTGGTCGCTCCCAGTCTTTTGCTAGCCCTCACTTTGTACTGAGTATGAGCTCTACTCGTGCATCCAATTCCCAAAAACCAAGTTATTCCAATGTGTCCACCATACATACCTATTAGCAATTTGCTATTCCAAGTACATTTGACTTGCTTTTATCTATCCTTCAAATTAAACTCTTTTGGTGTTATGTGAAAATTAGTCAGTAAAGCTCTCACGAACCTGATGGCACACTTTACTTTTCTTGCTTTTAATATTTTGACATTGTGGCTCTTTTATGTTGATGTTTTGCTTGCAAGTTGTAAGTTGGAAATTATCCAAACCATGCCGTCATGGGGTAAGCTTTCAACATTGCACTTCTTATTTGAGTCAATATCGTGATCTTTTGTTTATGGATACTCGCGATGTGAAATAAGTTGGGAATCTTGTGGGATCATGGAGTTTGTATACGTGTTAGAGAAACACCTGGGCCGCTAATCTAAGCCATGCATCATTCATGGTGGAAATTTACAGCATGCCCATAGTGGACATTCGACGATGCATCTCAAAATAAAAAGCTATACCAATGGTAAATAAAAGAGATGCCGAGGTGTTCATTGTCTATTTGTCTTGTCATTTTGATGTGGGATTGTTCCATGTCATCGGGCAAGGAGGTACCCCGTTGGTGGTTCTCAATGATACGTGTATACTTACAATGACAAGAGCTTGCTTGGGACTCTAAGTCGAGTAGCATGAGGTTTGGATATTCGTACTTCATGGGACACGAGGTTTTCAACTTATGATTTGTCAAGCATATGCTCATAAACGTTCTTGCATTTACTTTAACCATTCAAGATGCCTATTATGGGGGCAATGAGAGCTCAAAGCTAGTAAGTACCATAATTTTTGAAGGTTTATAAAACTTGCAATCACTGCTTCCCTCTGCGAAGGGCCTTTCTTTTACTTTTATGTTGAGTCGCCACCTTCTACCTTTATGCACCGTCTAAGAGAGCATAGTTGCCATTCTGAGTTTAATGTGCATTGTCCCAAAGTTATCATTGATTGATTTATGATTTTGGTTTCACTTGTTCTTAAATTATTTGTATCTAGCGCCCTCTTAAACTTGAAGGTGTCCTATGCATTTATGTTTTGCTATTCTATGAAGGACAAGCTGAAAACTATTTGCTATATTTTTTCATATGATTTGAACACACATTTGACTTTCAATGTTTTGTTATTCATGATCTTTCGTTTGTGTTTCTTTTCATGTTATAACATGGTTGCTAAGTTCTTATTGTCAAGATTATGTCTTTTATGCCCATGTTTTAAGTTCTTTGATCCCAGCACTCAATGCTTACATAGATGATCAAGATTGTGATGGTGCATGTCACCTCAAAAATTATTCTTTTGTTATCACTTACCTACTCGAGGACGAGCAGGAGTTAAGCTTGGGGATGCTTGATACGTCTCAAACGTATCTATAATTTTTTATGCTCCATGCTTGTTTTATACCATTTGCTTCATGTTTTGTTTACACTTCGTGGCGTTTTTATGTGATTTCCGGAACTAACCTATTGGCAAGATGCCATAGTGCTAGTTCCCTGTTTTCTGCTATTTTTGTGTAAGCTACACAGGAAATATTGTCGGAATTGGACGAAACAAAGACCGAAACTCCTATTTTGCCTGAAGGAAGGACGAAGACCAAATGGGAGCCGGAGGGGGGCAAGAGGGCACCCTCACCACCAGGGGGCGCGGCCCAGGCCCTGGGCGCGCCCACCTGTGGTGAGGCCGCCCTGGCGCACCTCTGACGCCGCCTTTTCCCCTATAAGAAGCCTCGGGACGGAAAACCCTAAATCAATCGGCGTTTTTCCCAGAATAGTTCTGCAGCGCTGCCGCCATCGAAGACAAATTTCGCAGGACAGAAGTCTCTGTTCTGGCACCCTGCCGGGACAGGGAAGTGCCCCCGGAGCTGTCTCCATCGGTCTCCATCGCCGTCTTTGCCATCTCCATCGACCTCATCGCCATCTCCATCGCCATTGATGTCTCCTATGATGAGGAGGGAGTAGTTCTCCCCCGGGGCTGAGGGCTCTACCGGTAGCTATGTGGTTCACCTCTCTCTCCCTGATACGTCTCAAACGTATCTATAATTTTTGATGCTCCATGCTTGTTCTTACACCATTTGCTTAGTGTTTTGTTACACTTCGTAGCATTTTTATGCATTTTCCGAACTAACCTATTAACAAGATGCCACAGTGCCAGTTCCCTGTTTTCTGCTGTTTTGCGTTTCAGAAAAGTTACACAGGAAATATTCTCGGAATTGGACGAAACAAAAGCTGAACCTCCTAATATTTAACGAAGCTTCCAGAAGACCAAAGAGGAGACGGAGAGGGGCCAGGGGCCAGCCTCACCACCAGGGGGCGCGGCCCAGCCCCTGGCCGCGCCGCCCTATGGTGAGGGCCCCCTGGTCCACTTCTGACGCTGCCCCTTCGCCTATAAAGACCCCCCGACGGGAAAAACCTAGGGACCCGATCAATTTTCCAGAAACATATCGCGATCCGCCGCCGTCGTCGACCCAAGATCGGATGGTCCAGAAGCTTTTCCCGGCACCCTGCCAGAGAGGGAAATCACCACCGGAGGTCTTCTTCATCGCCATGCTTGCCTCCGGCGCGATGAGTGAGTAGTCTACCTTGGACTATGGGTCCATAGCAGTAGCTAGATGGTTGTCTTCTCCACCATGTGCTTCATGTTTAGATCTCGTGAGCTGCCTTACATGATCGAGATCACCTTTGTGTAATTCTACATGTTGTGTTTGTTGGGATCCAATGAATATTGGTGTTATGTTAAGTTGATGTGTTGAATATTATCTTATGTTATATCTATGTTGTTTATGATCTTGCATACTCTCCGTTGTTAGTAGCTATCTTGGCCAAGTAGATACTAGTGACTCCAAGAGGGGGTATTTATGCTCGATAGTTGGGTTCATGCCTCTATTTAATCTGGGGGAGTGACAGAAACCTCTAAGGTTGTAGATGTGCTATTGCCACTAGTGAGAAAACAACATTCTTGTGTCCAAGGACATTCGTTTTGTTTACATTACACACTTTGCTTAATGTAGTTATCTGTTGTTTGCAACTTAATACTCGTGGGGTGTTCGGACGATATCCCCGTGGGTGGATTATTAGTCATAGATGAAGTTGGATGGCGGTCTATGTATTTTGTTGTAATGCCTAGAGTAAATCTCATAGTGATCCTTGTGACATATGCACGTTATCTTTATTCTATCAATTGCCCAACTGTAATTTGTTTACCCAGCATGTTGTTATTTATCTTATGGAGAGACACCACTAGTGAACTGTGGACCCCGGTCCAATTTCCTTTACATTGCTATTACCGTTTTACTTTTACTCGCACTGTTTACTTTCTCACATACTACTATTACTTTCCACTCGATACGCTCAATCCTTTGTTTACAGCAAACCGGTGAGATTCACAACCTCATCGTAAGTTGGGAGCAAAGTTCTTGGTTGTGTTGTGTGCAGGTTCCACGTTGTTGATGGTGCAAAGCAAAGCCCTGGATGAGGCGCCTAATAAATTGTCCGGAGCTATCGCGAAGCTAGCAGACATCACCTTCTGACGTTTGGCTTTTTCCTACTGGTTCGATAAACCTTGGTTTCTTACTGAGGGAAAACTTGTTGTTGTTCTCATCATACCTTCCTCTTGGGGTTCCCAACTGGGCGGTCATCTACATCAACACCACACCGCAATCAAGCTGTTTTCTGGCGCCGTTGCCAGGGAAAAAGAAGACTTCTGCAAGGGAAGTTTTGCACGCACATCCTTTACTTTGTTATTGTTTTGCTTTATTTTTTTTGCTTGCATCTTTTTATCAAAAATACAAAAAAATTAGTTTCCTACTAGTTGTTATTTTTACTTGTCTGCTTTTAGCTTTGCTAGAATGGGTACTCATGAGAACACCAAGTTGTGTGATTTTACTAGCAATAATAGTGATTTTATCTGCACTCCTATTGCGCCACCTGCTCCTGCTGCCAATTTTTATGAGATTAAACCTGCTTTATTGAACCTTGTTATGAAAGAGCAATTTCCTTGTGCTAGTACTGATGATGCTGCAGCTCATCTCAACAATTTTGTTGAGTTGTGTGAGATGCAAAAGTATAAGGATGTTGATGTTGATATTATTAAGCTTAAGTTGTTTCCTTTTTCTTTGAGAGGAAAAGCTAAGGATTGGTTGCTATCTTTGCCTAGAAATAGTATTGATTCTTGGGCTAAGTGTAAGGATGCTTTTATTGGAAAATACTATCCTCCTGCTAAGATTATAGCTTTGCATAGTGATATCATGAAGTTTAGACAGTTTGATAATGAACATGTTGCTCAAGCTTGGGAAAGAATGAAATCTATGATAAAGAATTGCCCTACTCATGGACTGACTACTTGGATGATTGTCCAAACTTTTTATGCAGGACTGAATTTTTCTTCAAGAAATCTATTGGATTCAGCTGCTGGAGGCACTTTTATGTCCCTTATCTTAGGCGCCGCAACCAAGCTTCTTGACAACATGATGGTAAATTATTCTGAATGGCACACCGAGAGAGCTCCACAAGGTAAGAAGGTAAATTCTGTTGAGGAAACCTCTTCCTTGAGTGATAAGATTGATGCTATTATGCTTATGCTTTCTAATGATAAAGCTCATGTTGATCCTAATAATGTTCCTTTAGCCTCTTTGGTTGCTCAAGAAGAGCATGTTGATGTAAACTTCATTAGAAATAATAATTTTAACAACAATGCTTATAGGAACAATTTTGCTAGTAACAATTATAGGCCATATCCTTCTACCAACGGTAATTGTTATGGTAACTCTTATGGTAATTCCTCCAACAACACTAGGGCCGCGCCCTCTGAGCTTGAAGTCATGCTCAAGGACTTCATCGGTAAGCAAACTGCTTTTAATAAGTCTATTGAGGAAAAGTTAGGCAAAATTGATATTCTTGCTTCTAAAGTTGATAGCCTTGCTCTTGATGTTGAACTTCTGAAATTAAAAGTGTTGCCTAATGAGGTGAAGGAGAACAATACTTTTGCCACTGCTAATGCTATCCAAGTTAGAATTGATGAAAATGTTAGGATGTTAGCAGAATTGCATGCCAGGTGGGAAAGAGAAGATGAGATGGCTAGAAAGATGAAGGTATGTACCATTACTACCTCTAATGATGTTGTTCCAAATGCTAGCAATCCTCTTACTTTGATTGTTGTAGACAAAACTCCCACTCCTTGTGTTAAAAAGCCCAAAACTGTAAAAACTTTTTCTCAAAAGAGTGCTAAATTTTTTTGGAGTGTAGAAGATGATAGCTCTATTTATTTTAATGATTTTGATGTTGATGGCTGCAATATATCTGAAGTTATTTTGTTCTTGCAAAAGCTTGCTTTGAGTCCCAATGCTAGTTCTATAAATGTTGCTTTTACTAAGCATATTACCAATGCTCTCATGAAAATTAGGGATGAAAAGTTGAAGCAAAAAAGTTTCTATTCCCAAGAAGTTAGAAGATGGTTTGGAACCCATCATTGATATGCATGTTAATGATTTTGATTGCCATGCTTTATGTGATCTAGGTGCTAGTATTTCTATTATGCCTAGACAAAATTTATGATATGCTTGATTTACCACCGCTTGAAAAGTGTTATTATGATGTTCCTATTGCTGATGTTGCTAAGAAGAAACCTTTGGGAAGGATTAATGATGTTCTTATTATGGTTAACAATAACCTTGTTCCCGTTGATTTTCTTGTTATGGATGTTGAATGCAATGCTTCATGTCCTATTATTTTGGGAAGACCCTTTCTTTGAACTGTAGGTGCCATCATTGATATGAGGGAAGGCACCATCAAATATCAATTCCCATTCAAGAAAAGTATGGAACACTTCCCTAGAAAGAGAAAGAAATTAATTTTTGACTCTATTCTTAGAGCAAATTATGAACTTGATGCTTCATCGCTTGATATTACTTGATTCGCACTTTCTGCGCCTAGCTCAAAGGCGTTAAAGAAAAGCACTCTTGGGAGATAACCCATTGTTTTACTTTTAGTTCATTTTATTTTATTTGAGTCTTGGAAGTTATTACTACTGTAATAACCGCTCCTTATCCTTTTTTATTTCGTTTTTGTGCCAAGAGAAACCTCTAATTTGAGTGAGGTAAGATTTGGGGATGTTGCTGTCCTGAAATAGATTTCGGTGCTGCATCGTAATAATTCGTGAAAATTCTCAGAATATCTTTTTGACCTGCGATTTCTTGTTCATATGCCCTAGGTTATATCCAAACTTTCATTAGTTTTACACTTTTTTATTTGAGCAACAGAAAACCCTCAAAAAAATCGACCTTTGTCAGTTGTTCTGTTTTGACAGATTTCTGCCACTATTTGTGTTTGCCTCTCGATCGCTTTCTTTTTGAGTTCTTTTGATCACGAAACTTTTGGGGAAGTTGCTACAGTAGTATATGCTTTATATGTGGTGATTTTGAGTTGAAATCTGAACCAAAAAGGGGTTGATTCATTATTATGCTTACACTAATGTTGCTAATAGAATTGTGTTGAGTTTTGTATGAAGGAAGTTTTCAAGTGTAGGGATTGGAGAATGATGAGATGAGTTGAAGAATGGACAAAAGATCAAGCTTGGGGATGCCCACGCACCCCAATAAATATCCAAGAGGTACAAGCGTCAAAGCTTGGGGATGCCCCCGAGGCACCCCTTCTTCATCGGCAAAAATCGGGTCACCTTTCAACACACTATATTTTTATTGCTTCATGCACTATGTGTTTTTCTTGGAGCGTCTTTATTTTTCAGTTTTGTTTAGTTTTGTTTGCTGCAATAAATGGTTGTACCCCAACAAATTTCTTTTGGAGGAGATTTACTCGCTTTTCATTTGCCAAGGACACTCCATTTTTCAGTCTTATCGTTCAACGAGTGTTCTCTTTTTCTAGAACTGCGTTTAGCTTTTGTTTTTCACCTTAATTTTTGTTCAGATCTTGTTATATCTTTGTATCAAGGTGTAATTTGACCTCTGGTCCATGTTGGTTTTCATCAAAAGAGTTGTTTCAAAAAGGTTCGAATGGTGTTGGAAAAGAGAAAAAATTTCATGCAAAAAAGTGGTACAAAAAGGAGCTTGTTTAGACTGCGGCTTAGACTTTTTCATGTCGTGCTTGATATCGTTTTGATAGTATGCTTAATGGTTTTGCTGTAGCATGACTTATCTCAAATGACTGAGATTGCTTAATGAGCCTTTGAAAAAATCATGCGTTGTTTTTATTATTTGGAAGCATTATTTTGGTTTTCTCCTTGATGCTTTATTTGTGTTGACTTGGCGCATACTTACAACATATTTGACTCATACAAAGTTGACATAAGCCTCTATGATTATTTAGTTTTTGACTTTTGATGCCATTTTATGCCTCTCTTAATGATGTTTTGTCGCTATGCATGATTATGACCCTTATTGCTCTCTTAGTTGGTCGCTCCCAGTCTTTTGCTAGCCTTCATTTTGTACAAAGTATGAGATGTACTCGTGCATCCAACTCCTAAAAACCAAGTTGTTCCAATGTGTCCACCATCCATACCTATTAGCAATTTGCTATTCCAAAGTACATTTGACTTGCTTTTATCTATCCTTCAAATTAAACTCTTTTTGGTGTTATGCGAAAATTGGTCAGTAAAGCTCTCACGAACCGGATGGCACACTTTACTTTTCTCGTTTTAAAATTTTGACATTGTGGTCTCTTATGTTGAGTTGTTATGCTTGCAAGTTGTAAGTTGGAAATTAGCCAAACCATGCCGTCATGGGGTAAGCTTTCAACATTGCACTTCTTATTTGAGTTGATATCATGATATTTTGTTTATGGATACTCACAATGTGAAATAAATTGGGAATCTTGCAGGATCATGGAGTTTGTATACGTGTTAGAGAAACGCCTGGGCCACCAATCTAAGCCATGCATAATTCATGGTGGAAATTTACATCATGCCCATAGTGAACATTCCACGACGCATTTCAAAATAAAAAGCTATACCAATGGTAAATAAAAGAGATGCCAAGGTGTTCATTGTCTGTTTGTCCTGTCATTTTGATCTGGGCTTGTTCCATGTCATCGGGCACGGAGGTACCCCGTTGGCAGTTCTCGATGATACGTGTATACTTACAATGACAAGAGCTTGCTTGGGACTCTAAGTCGAGTAGCATGAGGTTTGGGTATTCGTACTTCACGGGACATGAGGTTTTCAACTTATGATTTGTCAAGCATATGCTTCATAATTGTACTCGCATTAACTTTAACCATTCAAGATGCCTATGATGGGGGCAATGAGAGCTCAAAGCTAGTAAGTACCATAATTTTTGAAGGTTTATAAAACTTGCAATCACTGCTTCACTCTGCGAAGGGCCTTTCTTTTACTTTTATGTTGAGTCACCACCTTCTACCTTTGTGCACCGTCTAAGAGAGCATAGTTGTCATTCTGAGTTTAATGTGCATAGTCCCAAAGTTTATCATTGATTGATTCATGATTTTGGTTTCACTTGTTCTTAAATTATTTGTATCTAGTCGCCCTCTTAAACTTGAAGGTGTCCTATGCATTTATGTTTTGCTATTCCATGAAGGACAAGCTGAAAACCATTTGCTATGTTTTTCCATATGATTTGAACACACGTTTGACTTTCATTGTTTCATTTTCATGATCTTTCGTTTATATTCTTTTTCATGTTATAACATGGTTGCTAAGTTTCTTCAATCAAGATTATGTCTTTCATGCCCATGTTTTAAGTTCTTTTGATCCCAGCACTCAATGCTTACATAGATGATCAAGATTGTGTTGGTGCATGTCACCTCAAAAATTATTCTTTTGTTATCACTTACCTACTCGAGGACGAGCAGGAGTTAAGCTTTGGGATGCTTGATACGTCTCAAACGTATCTATAATTTTTGATGCTCCATGCTTGTTCTTACACCATTTGCTTAGTGTTTTATTACACTTTGTGGCATTTTTATGCATTTTCTGGAACTAACCTATTAACAAGATGCCACAGTGCCAGTTCCCTATTTTCTGCTGTTTTTGTGTTTCAGAAAAGTTACATAAGAAATATTCTCGGAATTGGACGAAAAAAAGTCGAACCTCCTAATATTTAACGAAGCTTCCAGAAGACCGAAGAGGAGATGGAGAGGGTCTAGGGGCAGCCTCACCAGCAGGGGGCGCGGCCCATCCCCTAGCCGCGCCGCCCTGTGCTGAGGGCCCCCTGGTCCACTTCTGATGCTGCCCCTTTGCCTATAAAGACCCCCCGACGGGAAAAACCTAGGGACCCGATCAATTTTCCAGAAACACATCGCGATCCGCCACCGTTGTCGACCCGAGATCGGGAGGGTCCAGAAGCTCTTCCCGGCACCCTGCCGGAGAGGGGAATCGCCACCAGAGGTCTTCTTCATCGCCATGCTTGCCTCCGGCACGATGAGTGAGTAGTCTACCTTAGACTATGGGTCCATAGCAGTAGCTAGATGGTTGTCTTCTCCACCATGTACTTCATGTTTTAGATCTTGTGAGATGCCTTACATGATCGAGATCACCTTTGTGTAATTCTACATGTTGTGTTTGTTGGGATCCGATGAATATTGGTGTTATGTTAAGTTGATGTGCTGAATATTATCTTATGTTATCTCTATGTTGTTTATGATCTTGCATGCTCTCCGTTGTTAGTAGCTATCTTGTCCAAGTAGATACTAGTGACTCCAAGAGGGGGTATTTATGCTCGATAGTTGGGTTCATGCCTCTATTTAATCTGGGGGAGTGACAGAAACCTCTAAGGTTGTAGATGTGCTGTTGCCACTAGGGAGAAAACAACATTCTTGTGTCCAAGGATATTCGTTTTGTTTACATTACACACTTTGCTTAATGCAGTTATCTGTTGCTTGCAACTTAATACTCGTGGGGTGTTCGGACGATATCTCCGTGGGTGGATTATTAGTCATAGATGCAGTTGGATGGCGGTCTATGTATTTTGTTGTAATGCCCAGAGTAAATCTCATAGTGATCCTCGTGACATATGCACGTTATCTTTTATTCTATCAATTGCCCAACTGTAATTTGTTTACCCAGCATGTTGTTATTTATCTTATGGAGAGACACCACTAGTGAACTGTGGACCCCGGTCCAATTTCCTTTACATTGCTATTACCGTTTTACTTTTACTCGCACTGCTTACTTTCTTGCATACTACTATTACTTTCCACTCGATACGCTCAATCCTTTGTTTACAGCAAACCGGTGAGATTGAAAACCTCATCATAAGTTCGGAGCAAAGTTCTTGGTTGTGTTGTGTGCAGGTTCCACGTTGTTGCTGGTGCAAAGCAAAGCCCTGGACGAGGCGCCTAATAAATTGTCCGGAGCTATTGCGAAGCTAGCAGACATCACCTTATGACGTTTGGCTTTTTCCTACTGGTTTGATAAACCTTGGTTTCTTACTGAGGGAAAACTTGTTGTTGTGCTCATCATACCTTCCTCTTGGGGTTCCCAACTGGGCGGTCATCTACATCAACACCTCAACGCAATCACTCTCATGATATGATCTTTATGTGATCGTGAGCTTTGTATCTAGTTGAATTGGTAGATGCTATTATTCAGATATTATGCTACTCCTGTGCTTTATTATTGTAAACTCCGGAGACACCTTGTATCATGATGTGAAGGTGACTAGTGTGCGCATTATGTGTGTCTTTTTGGTTAATGTCTCTATGAATTGTTGGTGTTTGTTGGAACCATCTAGTGCATTTACGGTGACAGTGTGGGACAATCTAGTTTGGGGAAATACAGACTTTGAGGAGTGCTTCGTAGCCCTACGCATGATTAGTATTCGTTTTCCATTGAAGAATAGTTTAGAGTGGCATATTGAAGTTAGTATCTATTGGTTCAATTATGTTATTTTGTTGAGAGTGTCCACTAGTGAAAGTATGATCCCTAGGCCTTGTTTCCAAGCATTGCACACCGTTTACTTTCAGTTTTGTTACATGTTTGCTCGCAGTAATATTTATTTCAGATTTCATTTACTACTTATAATCATCACTACTACTTGTATTTCACTATCTCTTCGCCGAACTAGTGCACCTATACATCTGACAAGTGTATTGGGTGTGTTGGGGACACAAGAGACTTTCTGTATCGTAATTGCAGGGTTGTTTGAGAGGGATAGCTTTGACCTCTTCCTCCTTGAGTTTGATAAACCTTGGGTGATCCACTTAAGGGAAACTTGCTGCTGTTCTACAAACCTCTGCACTTGGAGGCCCAACACTGTCTACAAGGATAGAAGCGTGCGTAGACATCAATGGTGCATGTCACCTCAAAAATTATTGTTTTGTTATCACTTACCTACTCGAGGACGAGCATGAGTTAAGCTTGGGGATGCTTGATACGTCTCAAACGTATCTATAATTTTTTATGCTTCATGCTTGTTTTACACCATTTGCTTCATGTTTTGTTTACACTTCGTGGCGTTTTTATGTGTTTTCCGGAACTAACCTATTGACGAGATGCCATAGTGCCAGTTCCCTATTTTTTTTTGCTGTTTTTGTGTTTTAGAAAAGCTACACAGGAAATATTCTCGGAATTGGACGAAACAAAAGCCGAAACTTCTATTTTTCCCGGACGAAGGACGAAGACCGAAGGAGAGCCGGAGGGGGGCCAGAGGGCCACCACACCCTAGGGTGGCGCACCCCCCTCCTGGCCGCACTACCAGGGGGTGAGGCCCCCTGGTCCACTCTCTGACGCCGCCTCTCCACCTATTTAAAGCCTCCCGAAGTCCAAACCCTAAATCAATCGGCGTTTTCCCCAGTAAAGTTCCGCAGCGCCGCCGCCGTCAAAGACAAATTTCGGGGGACAGAAGTCTCTGTTCCGGCACCCTACCGGGACGGGGAAGTGCCCCCGAAGCCATCTCCATCGACGCCGTCGCCTCCACCGCCGTCTCCATCGACTTCACCGCCATCTTCTTCAACGTTGCTGTCTCCCATGATGAGGAGGGAGTAGTTCTCCCCCGGGGCTGAGGGCTCTACCGGTAGCGATGTGGTTCATCTCTCTCTCCCATGATGTGATCTATATGTGATCGCGAGCTTTGTATCTAGTTGAATTGGTAGATGCTATTATTCAGATATTATGCTACTCCCGTGCTTTATTATTGTAATCTCCGGAGACACCTTGTATCATGATGTGAAGGTGATAGTGTGCGCATTGTGTGTGTGTTTTTGGCTAGTGTCTCTATGATTGTTGGTGTTTTGTTGGAACCATCTAGTGCGTTCACGGTGATAGTGTGGGGCAATCTAGTTTGGGGACATGCGAACTTTGAGGAGTGCTTCGTAGCCCTACGCATGATTAGTGTTCGTTATCCATTGGAGAATAGTTTAGAGTGGCATAGTGAAGATAGTTATTTATGGGTTCAATTATGTTACCTTTGTTGAGAGTGACCACTAGTGAAAGTATGATCCCTAGGCCTTGTTTCCAAGCATTGAACAACGTTTACATTTAGTTTTGTTACATGTTTGCTCGCAGCGATATTTATTTCAGATTACATTTACTACTTATAATCATCACTACTACTTGTATTTCACTATCTCTTCACCGAACTAGTGCACCTATACATCTGACAAGTGTATTGGGTGTGTTGGGGACACAAGAGACTTTCTGTATCATAATTGCAGGGTTGCTTGAGAGGGATAACTTTGACCTCCTCCTCCCTGAGTTCGATAAACCTTGGGTGATCCACTTAAGGCAAACTTGCTGCTGTTCTACAAACCTCTGCACTTGGAGGCCCAACACTATCTACAGGAATAGATGCGTGCGTAGACATCACCGCACCACATACTCTGATTAGTTTTTTGAACCCTTATGTACAAGGCTTTATATTACTCATAGTTTGAGCACACAAGTACTGAAGAGTTACCTCTCGACTAAAACCGCATAAGCACAAGGCCGACAAAAATTTCATAACCAATGTATATAGCTCCATGTAAAGGGTCAAACACAACTATATAATACGGAATCAGCTAAAGAGCTTCAAATCTTAGTCGTCTCCTTCCATGAGTAGATGGTGTTCTATTAAAGATACAATTAGAAGTTGGCAGAGTTTCCCCTGTTTCCACAGCCAACTATTTACTCATGTTACCAGCCCCGTAAGTTGCATACCATGACACAATCATTGAAGCCAAGATGAATATTTCTGAGCTAATAACTTCTTTTATTGTACATGTATAGCAATAGACTTAAGATAGTATGTAAGATATCTCTTCTATTGCATATATGGGAAATAATACAAAAGTGGCCTTCAAAAATTAAAAACTAATTGCTAGGCATGTCATATGCACATTATAAGTAGTATTTATGGAAAAATAGAACAGAACTAGAAAGACATAGCAATCAAATTGATGAAACTCTATTGACAAGATCAAGTTTGAACACATCTTCATATCGTAGGAGAACCAACAAAGCTACATAACCTACCATGCTATAAAATTTGGGGGGAATAGATCATGTGCTAAATTAGTAAATAAATAGCAATTATATGTAGGACTCGGTCACCTGATCAGGGAGACAAAGCCAACTGGTGGTGGTGGTGGCAGTTGGCACTCGTGGCAAGTGAACCTAGGAGGGAGCCCATGGTTGAGGGGCAGGAATGGCAGGAGGCACAACATGGATCCACCAAGATATAACCTAAAATAATGAAGAAAGGATCAAGCTAATGACTGCAGATATTGGGTGGGGTGAGAGAAAATTTGGAGCATATCATGAGCCAAATAGGATTGCTTGATCACTGGCTCTGTCTCTACATACAGTGATGCCCGTCAATGGACGTTTATGGAGTGGCGGTTGGCTCTCCAGCTCGCCGCTGCACAAAATTGATGAACCCTCCACATCTAATCCAATAACATGAATGCGTCGAAAGAATCACGAACGACTAAAATCGGAGTTGGTGACATCGTATGGAGATCAATAGATGAGGTTGAGGTGAAGATCCGCATGGGGCTTGTAATGGCAGGTGGCAACGGTGGCCGGGGATAGCGGGAGAAGAGAATCTATTGTTGGCATATTACTAGAGGGAGGAGAGGATCTACTGTGGGCGTATTGCTAGCCGAGGGAGGGGATTGGGATGGGATGAGAGAATCTGCTGCGGGCGTGATGCTAGTCGGAGGAGGGTATTGGGATTTAGAGAAGTTAGAGATCATATCTTATCTATCTGGTCGCTCGCATGGGAAGTGGGGGAGTTGTTTCCTAGAAATGCATAGCTACTTCATTGGAAGATATGCGTAGCTACACGGGGTTCCAGTTGTAGTGCCTTGATTGTTACATTATATTGTCCATTACAATGTTGAGTAGTCAAAGTCCATGATCAAGGAATTATGATCATGTCAACGGATGCATTTAGAGTTTGACAAAAATGAATAAAATTACTCTTCAATCTCATGAAGTGTGTGTTTCTCAAAGATTTTACACTGCTCATGTGTGATTTCTCCTTGATATTTCTGCCTTTTGTCTCATGAATTAAAATTAGGGATTTCTATTTTCGTGCCCTCGGGTCCTTAGTTGTACTCAGTTTTCCCCAGCTCCTTAGTTTTTCCTCAGTTTTATCCAAGCCCTTGTCTGAAACCGTCACAAGTGCTGGAACGGCCGGTTGCCCGACTGCGAACACCTTTGACCGTTAACTGCTGACTAGTGGGGCCACGTAGAGCCCGCAAAGACACGTCAGAGCATCCATCTTTGTTTGACCGTAAGCATCGCCATATCCCTGACCAAAACGCGGACGAGTGGGGCTTCGGTATATCGAATGACAAGTGGGGCCATGACGCTGATACAAGGGGCAATACAGGGGTATGATTAGATTTTTAAACGGAGCTCTACAACGATGGCACGGAGGAGGTGGCCTGCGGGGTGCCGAGATGAGATCGACGTCCACAAAGAACTGCATGAGGCGAGACCAGACGCATTAGATAGATATGAACTAGACGCGTTTAACCATGCAAAGAAGAGAAGAAATGGTCGAGGACATCGACGATGACATCAACACTTTGACTGACGGTGTCGGACATGAACGCGAGCAATGTAGAGAAAACTAGTGTCTCTCCTTTCTGGCGTATATAGATAGGTGCTAGGGGAGTGTGGTGGCGAAGGGAAAGACCTCGCGGTGGTCTGTGGCGTCCAGCATAGCGGGGCGGCGTGGCCGTGCCCACAGCGGCGTGCATGTTCGGCATTGGCATCAGCATGTACGTTCGTCATTGGCCTCGGCGGTATCTCTGGTGTGTCAGTGATAGAATGAGGGGACGGGATTGAGGGTGCATCCCGACGGTGACCTAGCAGTGGCGGCGAGCATGCATACCCGTTCTGACCATGCCGATATCGGCATCGGCATCGTTTGGAGGTTGTGGTGCTCGAATCATAGTGGAAATTGTGATTCCCTATTTTTTTACATGCATAATATATAGAAAATAGCTAGATCTATAAATCGATGCATATGAAGCTACATATATATTCTTGGTCATAATCCCCTTAGATGCATGGCTTCACGTCGTCGTCGCTTTTATCGTCAGTATCTTCGTCGTCCGTGTAGTAGTACTTCCTGCACGTTGTTCCGTCGAACACCTTCACTGTGAGCACATAATCGCCTTCATATTTGAAGTGTAGGAAGCAGACGAAATCCACACCGTGCGCGATGGCGAAATTCTCCCAGCCCTTGTCGAGGTACATCTGGCCTTGTCTGTCAAATAGGACCTCCACGGTCCAGAGACGAGGACCGCAGTCAGCTGCTCGCAGATACACCTTTGCGGGCTCCTGGCCATCAAGATAGTCCGCAAACTTTTGTGGGAGTGCCTGCAAAGAGATTGAGCGCCGATCGTTTGAAATTAAAGGTTTTTTAGAACATGCACATAATTAATCACATGCATCATATATGTGGGAACGCGTACGTACCTTCTTGGCCAAAGGGTCTTCATAGATGGTGATGAAGAACTCCTCTATGATCAATGGCAGTGTTGACGGTGGTAGTGGCAATGATGATGATCCACCACCCTAGCCGCCCCTTCCCCTTCCCCTTCCCCTTCCCCTTCCCCTTCCCCTTCCCCTTCCGGTCGGCGTCCGAGACGTGGAAGCCATGACAATGGATCAAGTGTATGTGAACGAAGAAGAGAGAGGCAGAAACGAAGAAGAGAGAGGCAGAACCTATTGACATGAGGGATGGCCATTGTGGGGGTTTATAAGGGAGAGATGACCATTGTGGGGGTTTATAAGGGAGAGATGACCGTTGTGGGGTTTACACCATAAATTAAGGTAGAGATGACCGTTGTGGGGTTTACACAATAAATTAAGGAGAAGATGACCGTTGTGGGGGTGGTTTATATCTCAACAAAAAAGTAATGCCTAAAAGAAATGGAAATTCGTGAAAGTTCATCATTTTACCGTGAAAAGTAAAGCCTATAAGAAATGGAAATTCGTGATAGTTTATCATTTCAACGTGAAAAGTAATGCCTACAAGAAATGGAAATTCGTGATAGTTTATCATTTTACCGTGAAAAGTAATGCGTAAAAGAAATGGAAATTCGTGATAGTTCATCATTTTACCGTGAAAAGTAAAGCCTACAAGAAATGGAAATTCGTGATAGTTTATCATTTCAACGTGAAAAGTAATGCCTACAAGAAATGGAAATTCGTGATAGTTTATCATTTTACTGTGAAAAGTAATGCCTAAAAGAAATGGAAATTCGTGATAGTTCATCATTTTACCATGAAAAGTAAAGCCTACAAGAAATGAAAATTCATGATAGTTTATCATTTTACCGTGAAAAATAATGCCTACAAGAAATTTGTGATTACCCAACTTGTTGAATCCGGTGGCAAACTCGTCATTTAACATACATAGAGGGGTAGTAGTTTGCCACCGACAGATAGAGAGAGGGTGGCACGATCCTGCCCGTTAGATCATAGGATCGACGGTAGGTGGGCACGATCTGTGTGATAACAGCTCGACCAATCAGGCCAAGTTTGGGCTTCTGTGAGAAGGGAGAGGGTAAAACTGAGTAGTATCAAGGATACAAGGGCAAGGAAATAGTAAACAGGCTAAGGAATTCAAATAAGAGATTTAGAAAAAGAAAAACACATGTTTTGTACAATGAAACCCATGTTGGCCTACCTCAAAGTATTAGCAATTCAAATATACATGAGTGTAAAAATTATGGCCTCATTCAGACAAACTATGTTTTGGGTATAGATGTTTTGAGAAGGGGTTTGAGTGAAAGCCATGAACCTTCATAGCTACTAGTGATTTCAGAAGTGGCCATTTGTGTGAAAACTTGATTTATATATGATTGTTATGATTTCCTACGTGGCAGGTCGCGTAACAAGACTCCATGAGTAGGAGGCTCTATGATTTTATTTTTTTGAATTTTTTTGCGCATGAAATGACTCAATTAGATGGCTTAATCCCATATGTTGACTCTCTGTTGACCAGCCACTTGAGGGTAAAACTAAGTATATTGCACTAGCCAGTATTAGTACTCGAGGGGAAAACTGAGTACAGATATTTTTCCAGTGTAAGACTCGAGGGTAGAACTGAGTACACGTAACGGTGCTGACGTGCAGTCCCATGGATGCGTGTCGCGGTGAGCAGCGGTTAGCCACGCGGTGCGCGTGTTGAGACCAAACGTCAACTGCTGAGATGAACCGTCAGTTTGCCAGTACAGAGCCCCTCTCTCCCTCCCTCTGCACACAGTCTCATTATAACTCACGCACGTAACCACGCCTCTCATGTCCCATCACCTTCTCCAAAAAACCCCAGCCGCCCTACGCGCCCTCCCCTGCCGGTGATGGAGAAGAAGAATGCGCCGGCGGCCATCGCCCCCGAGCCCGTCGCCTCCGAGCCCGTCGCATCCGAGCCCGTCGCCGCCGAGCCCGTCGCATCCGAGGCCGTCGCCGCCGAGCCCGTCGCCTCCGAGGGCGGCGCATCCAGGCACGGCGCCTTCATGAACTGGGCCTCTCTCAGGGCTGACAGACCACTTCACAAGATCGGCGCCTGCTTACTGGCGAACGAGGAGTACGTGGACACCTACTCTGCTTTGAGGCAAGTTTGTACTAATTGGCGCTCAGATTTACCTGAGCCCGACGTGCACCTGCACGAATGGATCATGGTAGAGCACGCCCTTCCACGCGCCGCTGAGTTCTCCTTCCTCCACCTCCGCACATCCCGCTACGTCACCATCGATCTAACAGAAGTTCATGCAAGGTTCAAATTCCTCCATATCTATAGAGTTAATCCTTTTATTTTCAATCGTAAACATCTTAGTGCTGAATGTTATCTTCATCAATCCCATATATTTTAGATACTACTTCGTCAGCTTTTGCCGTGGCGTTATCGTGCTTGCCCAAAAGAACCAGCCGCACAAGATACGGCTTCTGAACCCACTCACAAAGACATCGAACACTATATTTGAGGCGCAGATGCCATCTGTTATTGTGGAGTCAGTCACTGTAATGAAGTCCCCGACTATGCTCTTCGTTTCCATATATTACCCGGCGGAAATTGCTTGGGTCGATGAGAGCACTCCAACTAAGGGTATAGATGAAGATTGGGGAGAAGGAAGATTTTCGATCGAGCACCATTCTATGCGTTGCATTACCACGTTCAATGGTGAATTCTATGCACTAGCTGTGAACAATTTTGAGTTCGGAACATTAGTGTGCATCAACAATGTCCAGTTGGAGCAGGGCGCGAGCAATGTCAACATGGAGACACTATTTTCATTTCCAGAACTTGGAAATGACAAGTTCTACCTTGTGAAGTCGGATGGTGATCTGCTGCTTGTGTTGTTGGGCGGTCGTTTGGAGGAAGGTCAAACAGTGGTGTACCGTGTGGACACTGAGAGCCGCTCTCTCCATGCCGTCAGTAACATTGGCAGTCGTGCCTTCTTCGTCCATCATGTCCGGTGTATCTCCGTCGACACCAGAGTGCACCCGACACTTCGACCTGGCTGCATCTACTACGCGGATTTGGGTTATATCAGAGAGTACTTTGATGATATGAACGCCTGGGATGAGTGGCCACTACGTGTGGATAGATTAGAAAAGTACGGTCTGAAAGATGAACAAAGGCCATACCGTTTGGAGGATGTATTGGCTGCACACTGCAGACGGAAGGAGTTCAATGAATATTTCTTTCGGACCAGAAAATGGAGCGACGAATATATATATGATGAATGAAGAACAGATTCATTCATCCTGGGGTATCCTAATCTTCATGTTGGGCATACATTGCGTCTTGTATTATTTTAAGCTTAGTTTGTCGTGAACATTAACATCGTTATTGGCTGCTTTTGGCTGCTGTATGCAGTTTATGTATTATACTTAGTTTTCTAGATTTATTATGCTGCTGTGAATTTATCCTATACTAGCTTCTAGATTTGCTACTAGATTTGTTACCATATTGGGCAAAAAACGAGGGCCAAAAGGCAACAATCATTGAAGAAAGACAGAAATAGAAGCTTCTCTAGATTTGATACTAATTTGGTGAAAAGAGAGAGAACTGTTACAGAGAGAGAGAGGGGGAAAAGGCGCTCTGAAAAGGCAATGCCAATTTGGCCCGAGAGAGACAGAACCGAGCTCTCACGTATAACCAAACGCGGTCTCGTCCTGTCCCACGCGGTCCCTTTCTACCAGCCCCACGCGACGCGGCCCCACACGATGCGGGCCCACACGTCAGCACGGAAACGGTCAACTAAACGGGAATCCTCCCGTCCGACCTCCTTCTGAGGGTTTCAGACAATGGCTTGGGGAAAACTGAGGAAAAACTAACGAGCTGGGGAAAACTGAGTACAACTAATGACCCGAGGGCATGAAAATAGAAATCCCTTAAAATTATTATAAACACTTGGTTGTTGCCTGAGTTTGTAGGTTTTATTGTAGTTTGGAGTATCCAACAACAATATTGATATGGAAAAGGGGTTAAAACAATTTTTCTTTTGGAGGCAAAGTCAATGGATACTAAGTTGATAATTGTTAGGACCGACCTTTGTCATACAAGAGTTCATACCACTTGGCATCGTCTCTGTTACTCGAACCCAACATGTTTCATGGAGGATATGGCGCCATCAGAAAACCATAGATCTCACAAGACAAACAAGAGAAAGAGAAGAGGATATCCATAGGGGAAGGCTTTGCTTAGATCCATCTCGTATCCCTTCTCCATGAACTAGATGGATACCCTCCATATTGCATGGTAACCTCTTTAAGAACTCTTGTGTGAAGGAAAGGGGATACGACACATGAAATATGAAGCTTTCGATAAGAACATGTACAATTCAATTGGTCACAGTAGTTGGATAGCAAATTTAACAAACGTGGAATGGTTGTGTATTTGACCGATTCTAGGTCGTTATGGTTGAGTAATGTGCCGGATTGAAGTTGCATGTAAAATAATTAGTTAAAGTTGTAGATATGATGAAATTTACATGATGAAGAAACTAATAATGTCGACAGATTGCATAAAGAGATGTCATGACTCCTTGCAACATAAACTTATTATAGATTTTTTTGAGAGGATACACATAAAAGAGCATGTGATAAGGAATAGAAATTACATGGTTTTAATAATGGAGAATAATTGACATAATTTTTTAGAAGCTTGGTTGTTGAAATGATTAAGGACCAAAATAATAGTGGTCTTGCAGACACACATGATTTAATATTATAATATCATAGCATGATGGTGTGATCTAATCAGCAGGACAACTAGAAACGATTATGTGGAAAATTGGATAAAAAAATGTATGGTGTGGATAGTTTTTATGTAACGACAATGTATACTAATTAATATTAGTAGGATGACATAAACAATTGAATGGTTGAAAGAATATATTATGTAGATAGCTTGCATGTTGAGATAGAATATCATTAAGGAATGTTGTAGTGGAGTTTTACTTTATAAGATATATAGGTAGATAAGATCTAGCCCACCTCATGATTGATCTACATCATGAGAGCGTAAGCCCCATAGTTGAGAATAAGGATTGGTAATCTCCATTTTGAAGATCAATAGTCAGTTAATCATTCATCCGATCATGATGATTTATGGCATTGTTGGTATAATTTCCTTTTTATTTATATTTGATGCCTCCTCTCTGGAGATTAGTTCATCTTGATGTGAGATATGTAGGGATTGATAGGATGTAGAATTGGTAATGATTATTTTTTGTATGTTTGTGCATTTCTCGGGTTATCGATGGAGGGTTGATTTATCGGCGACCGTGTACATATGAGTGTTGTCTATAAATAGATCATGGACAACATAATTTAATGACCTACATGCATAAGAAAGTATCCCTTAGAGAATATGTGACATGCGACAAGTTTGGTATAAATGATGAACAACATTATGAAGATCACAAAAAACACGACAACCAAGGCATTAGTTTGATACTAGTTGAATGCCCGTGCATTGCTACGGTCTTTCTTTATTTGTAAATGTACTGCGCCACTCATGTGTATAAAAAGATAGCACATGCTATTTACAACCTTGTTTAAACTGTATTTCCTAGAAGGTATAATTTTAATGTTATAAATAAAATATGGACCCAACTAATTATTTTTCATTAACTAATACCCTTGATATGTGTTTGATATTTTCATACAATGTAAAGTATGTGTTTTTGGCTTCATTTGCTCGGTACTTGAGCAAGTGTACTTAATTTTTACTCGAAACCATCCTACATGAGAATTAATTATTATTATCATAAATATTTCAAATGGAAATGAAAAAATATGCAATATAGAATACTCATCGTGCAAACTGAATAAACAAATATGGTCATGTAGAAGGGACGGTTATCTGTGCAAATCTCCTCTGGTTCTATAAAACCGGCCCGTCTAAGTACGTCTTGAATCCCTTCAAAGATCAACGAGGCAGGTGGCTCTAGGTGTATTAAAAAGTATTATATCTAATTTTAAATAGATTGACTAATCTACAAACAATTATATATCTATCTTTGAATCATATGGATTGTAATACATGATCAAATACAATATGTGAAAAATGTTTCAAATAATACTTGATCAAATCAACTCAAAAAATACATGAGCAAAAACATAAACATAGTTATTCCGTACTTAGGTCGCCAACACTTACATTGTATTTGATCATCTTCCTCACCATGTCCTTCTTATTTCTTTATACCACCACCAGTGTTGGGCATCTCTTCATCAGTAGGTGGGATTATCATCATTCCCTCCTCCTCCGTATTTTCTGTGTCACCAAATCCTTATCCATGACCAACAATCCGCTGAAAATACGACATGTCCTTAGGAACCTGGCAGTGACCAGCGAGGCCTAAATGGACAGAGGCTCTAGCAGATATGTTGCACATGCCACAGACGTCAAAGTAACCTCGAGCGTCCTACGAGACCCTACCGCGAATGGGTCACCATGCCACTTCCCATGCTGCAACTATTGCCACCAGCCTGTCATCGAATGCAATGGTCCATAGGCCTCCATGGGCGCCAGCATGCAAAGCGGAGGTGCCATAGCCGTGGCTGCGTTTTGCGAGGTCGGGACGGGGATGTTGGCCTCCTGCTACTCCATGGTCTGCTCTGTGCGTGATGCTCCTCCTCTGTTGTCGCCCTTGTCTTACGTGTGCAGTTCTAACGCACGATGCCCACGCCATGAAAATCCTAGCTGTAGATCGATGACGCCTCACGCACGGCCAACTAGGCCCATGGCCGTGCTTTAGCACATCTGAGTGGCGACGGTGAAGGGAGTATTACCTGAAACCGGTAGACTTTAATTCGTGCATGGAGTTTAGAGCAACCATAAAGTGGCACTAAACATGGTCATCAGGATTAGTGTTGTCTATTGACGGTCGTTGTTTTCATCTCAAAATGGTGACCGGGAGTAAGATTGGATTAACAAGTCTAATTAGCATCCTAGCGTTCTATGATGAGCGCTTCCCTTCTTATATTATTTTATTGAATTTATTTTTGTTATTATTTTCTCAAAAAATAATTAATATTTTTACAATCGTTGTGTAAGAATTAATTTTTTTACTTAAGCGTTTGTATGTGATTTGCACCGTGGCTTCTCAATCAACCCGGAGTAGTTTGTTTTCCAGCACAATCAAATGTTGATTTAATAGTTTCCATAAAAAAATAGCATATTTAATAGGGATAGCGATTGGGAGAATTAAATTAGAGCAAGATTGTAGGGATCCATGCCGGCTCTTAATCAATTAAATTACAAACAAAGCAACAAATTTGGTGATTGCTTTCTATGTACACCAATTTTGTTGATTGGTGTTTGACATTGCTTTTCAGTTTTTTATTTCCTTGATTTAGGGGAATTAAATTTCCAAGTATATAATTACTTTCCTATCTTTTGCATCCTAAGATTGGTGTGTGCATCCTGTGATTGGTGTGGTTGTGTTCAATGATGGATGGTTTGGATTGCGTTTTTGCCGGTGATTGAGTGGTGCAGATCATCCCAATGTTTGATGTCAAAGATTTTTGAGACGACCTATCATCGCAAACTCTCATTTAATAGTAAAGATATACTGATATGAATTATTTATCCAACCATTGAGTAATTATAATTAATGGAATGGGGACAAATAGATCTGAACCGGCCAAAAAGGGTTCCATACTCAAGGGTGATACTATACCGTATGTTTGATATGAAGGAAAGGCATACTCCCTCCAATCGGAAATAAGTTTTGAGGGAGTACTACGTACGACAGTAGAGCATTTATATTGATTACCATGAACTGATTTTTCTTGCACATGATATTGTAATTACAGTAAAATCCATTTTGTGTTTACCTTATTGTAGTCATTTATTGAATTCTCACATACATCATTATTTGCTACACCGCAATATTCTAGGAGCGTGTTTCAGGTTAAAAGCATCTATAATTGTGACACCTCAAGTGTTCCCAAGACCCTATCACGATACTCTCATTGACTCATCTTGTGGCAGATATAAAACTAGGAACATACTTCGAGTGAACTATTCTTTAACTAACCTTGTACACTTGCAGGAGTATCAAGGACACCATTGCTGGCCTACCCATATTCCAACATGAAGATTCCATTAACGTAATCATTAATGACAACCCAACCCTCTACACCACAATCATCTCCCGAACAATTGGTGATTCTATTACCAAGAGGACCTCACTTTAACATCATCTTGTGGTGACATAGACACATTAAGAAGTATACCACTAAAACAGAGTTTGAGTTCCAAAATATGAGTTCACGATAAATCTCTCATACTATTTCTTAATGGATATAAATCACAATGATAAGAAGTGCTTTTGAATAAGGACCTGACGGTATCTATTTTGTTTAACATAGATCACATATTATTGGACTATATGTTTGTCAAAGCATGGATTAGACACATGAAAATACGTGTTACAATGTGAAACATAAATAGTAAGTGTTACTTCATAAACCACATATTACCGAGCCAAATGTTCACCAACCCATGAATTTGGTCAGTAGAAAAAAGTCAGCCTAGCTCACTTGGTTAAGAGAGTGGATAGGGTACAACCTTACAATCTTGTTCAAGTCTATAAAAATAAGTATATTCCTAGAAAATAAAAATATTATTATGGCGACACCCCTTGTCTCTTTTATCTTAAAAAAATTGGACAATCAAAATAGGCCAATATTGTGAAACATAGGTAATACATGCTACCTATTTTGATGTCTACTCGGCTAGTAATTTTTGTTTTTTTGCATTAATTCTTCTTAATGACTTCAATTATCTAAGTTGTTATTTACGAACTCATGGCTACTTGTTTGCATGAATCTAGGGTTTGAGACCAGTATACATATGGTGGGATGTATATATATCCGAAACAACTAAATGAGGTTAGTGGTAGCTAATGTATGACTACACACTTCACTCAATCATGTAGATCAAAACAAGAAGGGCATAAGACAATGCTTACTCTTCCCATGAGCATCCTTTTGTCCATGGCTCCATGCTCAAATATAATGTGTTAAGAATAAATAGGTAAAAAATTAATTATAGATAAGATTCCCCGAGTTCTAGCAACTTAGTCTGAAAAGTTGTTGTCATAAATACACCATCATCTAAAGTTAGGTTTTGAGGCTAGTATATGGTGAAATATCCAACATAATTAAGTGAGGCTTTTATTAACTAACATATAACTACAAACTTTACTCACATTAACAACAAACAACATACGACAACGCTTCCACTTCCCGATTTGTGAAAATATAATATGTAGAACATGAGACAAAACATGGATTTATCTTGTGATAAGCAAGTGTTGATAAGATTTCCCGTGTTACAAACAAAAAATTTGCCATAAATTTACCGCTACGTGAATCTAGGTTCTAAGGATCATACAAACCACACATCCACATGACTGAATGAGGGAGACTTTACTCAACCTTACACTTCAACAGGAAAAATATTTAAGATGAAGCCTATACTTTCACCCTTTAAAAATCTATGAATGCAATAGTATCATGAGAAGGTTAGTCTTACAAGTTCAGTATGTATAGATAAGGTATCCCATGTTCTAGCCCCTTAGTTTTAAAATTTTCTGCCTTAAGTACATTGTCATATGAAGCTAGGGTTTGAGATTAGAATATAGTGAAATAGCCAACAAAATTAAGTGTAGGTTTTATTAGCTACCGTATAATGAAATAATTTACTAACATCAATGATAACATAATACAATGCTTGCACTTTTCATCATCACAACATAATGACACGTCTGAATCTTGTAAAAATGTAATACACATAACATTTAATAGTACTTGGCTTTATCTCATGATTAGAAAATCGCTGAAGGTTTTCCGCATACATGCGTCTCAAAAACTTTTGTCATAAATACACGGCTACGTGAACCTAGGCTCTAAGGTTGATACATACTAGATATCCAACACAGTGAACAAGGTTTTTGTTATCTGCTGCTGGGTGGTAGACTATAGTCAATGACACTAGAATGCATAAGATGATTCATATATTTCCATTTTCAAAACTCTAACCGTATATCTAGACATAGTTAAATGCAAATAGTAAAAGGAGAAGGTCAGTGCATGATATGATACTACTTTGTTATTGCCATCATTGATAAGGGTTTCTTCTGTTCTACCGTTGGACTAAAACCACATTCGAAAAAAACAATAAGAATTGAACGGAGACTATTTCTACATGAGTGCCGCAGTATATACTCTGGTAGAGAAAACACCGTCGCCACCTCCAAAAAGAATCCAAGAAATTGTACCATATGGTCATCAATTTTTCTACTCGTGACTCCTCACATGTCGCTACCCTCCCAGCCGTTGGCCTCCCGAGCGAAGCACGAGAACTACCCCACTCCAAGCCCTAGGCCACTCCCACACGACGGTTACTCGCACTGCCTGCTCCCTCCTTTGTCCGTTCTAGGAGACTTCGCATAGGTGACGCCATGGAGATGATAGACGCGATGCCAAATCGAAGCCCCACCCCCAAAAACCAAAACCTTGATTTGAAACAAACAAGAAACATGATTAAAACCCAATAATATGCCTCCTCCCATGGTCCTTCCTTCCTTGATCCCTCCCTCCTTACCCCGGCTTGGATCCCAATTTGTCGCTGTGAGGCGTCCAATTCTCTCCAGCGCTTCCAGATTCGTCGCCTCCGCTGCGGGTTCTAGAAGGTATTATATATGAGCTCATGACTTCTCATGATAGTATCACATATTGATCATAGTGTAATTAAGTTCTTATGGTAACTAATCAGTCATGCAAAGATGGAGTTTAAGGTTAGTATACATATGATGAGATACCCACAAGAACTCAATGAGGTTATTACTAGCTAACAAATAACTCCACACTTGACCACCATTTACACCACAAGGATGACATAATACATTTCTTACCCTTCCCATAGTCATCCCTGTTACCACGTTAAGATATATGACGTCCTGAAGAATAGATAGTGCAAAAGTTTATAGATAAGTTTTCCCACATTCTAGCACCCAATTTCAAAAGTTGTTGTCATAAATACACCATCATCCGAGGCTATAGTTTGAGGTTACCATATAGTGGAATATTTTTCATAATTAAGCGGTGCTTTTATTAACAAATGTATAACGACAAACTTTACACACATAAATGACAAAATGAACATAAGACAACACTTCCACTTTCCATCTTTAAAACCTAATCACCCTTCTGGGCTTGCCAAAATGTAATAGGCACACCATTAAATGGTCTTAGGCTTTATCTCATGATTACCGATTGTTGAAAGTTTCCCGTGATACAGGCATCTTAGAAACTTTTGTCATAGATACACCACTATGTGAACCTAGGCTCTAAGGTTGATACAAACCTCCAACGTTCTTAGATCTCATTAGTTCTAATAGTTTTAGCCCTAGACTAGGGTGTGGTTTTTGTTATTTGACACTTGGTGGTAGACTTTGCTTGACCATGCGCTCTAACGGATAAAAATGCATAAGGTGATTTATAGAATTTCCACCTTTAAAACTTTGACCGTGTGTTTACACAATGGCTAAATGAAGTAGTGCAATTGACGAGGGGTTAACTCGACAAATGTCCTAGATGAAGGACTTAGGATCGGGGAGATAGGGCGTCGGATGAACTCGAAGGTAAAGTTAGTCGAAATAGGTATGCGTCAAAAGTAAACTTGGGTGTTTAACCTGGCTTGCTTTCAATCTGCCCTACACCGTCCCCTCCTGGCCCCTTTATATAGGTGGCCAGGTCTCGAGGATCGGGTAGGGTCCGATACAGATTACAAATATCGACATACGGTAGGAACTCGTATTCGACTATCATTACAATTGGGCCTAGCTATACGGGCCTTAGGGGTACTCAACTAACGGGCTCTATTAACTATACCCTTGTCAGTAGCCCCTGAGATTCTACCAGAATTGCAGATTCGGGTTGAATCTCTAATATTTAAATCTTCGACTTGATCAATTCTTCGACTTCTTCTTATCTTTGAATCTTCGACTTGGTCTTGCGACTTATTTTCATGATATTCTTTCGCAAGGGGTTTTGATGAACAAGCCTGACAACTCTGACGGATCAAGAGGTCAGTTAACTGCCGGAACAGATACTTGTCATCTACTTCAAATTCAATCCCCTTGGTCTTGAATTTGGGATACCGGTCAAACCCACTCTTTCGCCTCATTTAGGACTTACAAAGAATGAATCCCAGTGATTCTCAGGGTACCCAGTGCGTCCACCAGGATTTTCTTCGCGTCGTAGACACGGATACATACCAGCAGAGCGCATCCATGTGCGTATACCAGGCCACACAGGATGGATCCCGGGGTCTTACCTTCGTGATAAATCACGGCATTCGAGTTTCGTTGCGATAACGCAACTCGAGAATCTTATATCGCAGCCAAGTTTTTGACTGATAAAATCAAAAGAATTTCGGACTTTTAAATTAACTTCTTCGCTCCCGATGGGAGTAATCTCTTTATATTTCGTCGACTATACTGTCGAAGTTTGTATGACCATCTTTCTTCATCTGCACTATTGATTGTCTCATCCTCTATCGGGTGCACGCTCAGCGCTCCCGATGGGAGTAGCCCCCGAGGCTATGTTTGGATACTTGTAACCAAGCATAGGCTCAAAGTTCAGTTCTTCTTCCTCCTGTTAACGTATACTGTTTGCAAGCCCCCGAGTCCAAGTCGAGGTTCTCATATCGTGCGACCACAGTCTCCTCTTCTTGTTTTTTCTCTTTAGTATTATCGTCTGCTGTGTGCAGAATTTAACTTCTTATTGTAAAATATGTTTACGGGCCTTGCTTTAGCACGGGGGCCCGATAACACGTGCTTATAAATAAAGCACCCTCTGGCAAGGGTAAAAACCCTAATCAGATTCCTCCTCCGCCGCATCATCTTCTTCCTCCATCTAGGGTTTTCCTAGCCTTTTCCTTTGTCCACATGGCTGATGCAGATGGTTCCCGTCTGAACCTTGGCTCTCCGGTGGCGCCACGAGGTCGAGGTCGCCCTCGTGGAAGCAAGAACAAAAACAACGCTACTCCGGCCGCCGTAGGGTCGTCACTGGCCGCTCCGGCCAAGCGCCGTCCCGGTCGCCCACCTGGGAGCAAAAATAAACCCAAAGTCATTGGCGCTGCCCCAGGTTCAAGCGTTCCTCCTCCTGCTGCTTCCGCTGCGCCTGTTGCTCCTCCCCGAATTTTTTCTTTCTTCTGCATTGCTATGGCACAGTGCCGCGAGATTCAGCGCCTGCCGCTGAATTTCACCAAGTTCATGGATGGGCGGGAGCTGCGGGAAGCGGTTCTCCGTGAACAATCTGGCGGTGGTACTCCATACGAGGTGGAGGTTTGGTATGACGGCGATGGTGAGCAGTACTTGAGGGGTGGCTGGTCACAATTTGCAGAAGACCACGACATCCACCAAGGCTTCTTCATGGCCTTCGACTTCCATATCGGCACGTCAAAGTTCGATGTGAAGATCTATGACGGCACCCAGTGCCAGAAGAAGTACGAAGATGAAGTCCACTTCCATTAGGATCTTCTTTTTATGTAATTTCGCTTGACAATGTCCTTGCCGCTGTGTTATCTGTAATGAATATTCGTACTCTACTTTAATGGTTTTACTAATACCATGAAAACAAGTAACTGTTCTGATGTATGCTTGAGATATATCGGGTTCTTTGCGAACCAATTGGATGAAGAATATCGGGTTCTTTGCGAACCAAATGGATGAAGAATATCAGGTTCTTTTGTGAACCAAATTATTTGAATATTATCGGGTTGTCTGCACAACCTTTACAGTGAAAAAGGTCTCTATGTCACGATAGAAATTTCGTTCGTATGACCCGAGGGTTGAAGCCCCCGAGCGGAGAAGTAGATATACTTTGTACAATTTTGTCGAGTTTAACCCAAAGAACCCGATCTATGGCCTCATGTTCTGGGTTCAGAAGGTTAACTCGAATTTAATGATACCACTAGATTTAGTCTACGCGTAAAAATGTCGTAGCTGCTCCGCATTCCATGGGTTACTCTCGTCTTTTCCTGTCTTCTTGTCTTGTAGTCGATATGCTCCTCCTGGAATTACTTCTGTGACGATGTAGGGTCCCACCCAAGGGGACTCCAATTTGCCATGGCTGTCTTGCCTGAGTCGCAAAACTAGGTCTCCCACCACGAAGGATTGTGGACGAACTCGACTACTGTGGTAGTTTCGTAGACTCTGTTGATACTGCGTGGCTCTTTCTAATGCTTTATCCCTTGCTTCATCTAGTGCATCGACATCGTTCTGTAGTGCTTCTGTCGATGTTGTCTCGTCGTATGCCGCCACCCTTGGGGCCTCGTGTGTAACTTCGACTGGAAGCACGGCTTCTGCGCCATGGACCAGGAAGAAAGGAGTTTCTTGAGTTGCAGCGTTAGGCGTAGTTCTTAGGCTCCAAAGAACGGAGGGCAATTCTTCTACCCAAGCGCTCTTGGCTTTCTCGAGAGGTGCTAAGAGCCTCTTTTTTATCCCACTACATATCAAGCCATTGGCTTTTTCGACTTGCCCGTTTGTTTTCGGGTGCGCCACAGATGCGAATTTGAGCTTGATCCCTAGTCCGTCGCAGTAACTCTTGAATTCCTTTGAAGTGAAATTTGTCCCGTTGTCTGTGATGATGCTATATGGTACACCAAAACGGAATACTATTGACTTGATGAAGCTCATTGCTGCTATAGAATCTTGAGTTGTTACCGGGGCCGCTTCCACCCAATTGGTAAATTTATCGACTGCCACTAGCATGTAAACATGCCCTCCTGGCCAGGATTTGTGCAACTTTCCCACCATATCGAGGCCCCATTGCGCAAAGGGCCAAGACAATGGTATTGTTTGTAGCTCTGCTGCTGGTGCATGCGATCGAGATGCAAATCGTTGACATGCTTCGCACTTTCGAACTATATCTTTTGCGTCTTCGATGGCTGTTAGCCAATAGAATCCTGCTCGGAAAGCTTTTGCCGCTATTGCTCTGCTGCTGGCATGATGGCCGCATACTCCGCCGTGTATATCTTTTAGTATTGTTTGTCCTTCCTGGGGCGTTACACAACGCTGCAAAACGCCGGTAATACTCTTCTTGTATAGTTTCCCCTGCAACACGACAAACGCTTTCGATCTTCGAGTTATCCTCTTGGCCTCCACTGCATCTTCTGGTAATTTTTTATTTATCATGTATGCAAGATATGGCTGCATCCATGTTTCTTCTATCATCATGACCTCCTCCGGTTCCGTCGTAGCCCCCGAGCCTGCTGTAGTAGTCGAACTTTTTGCACTTTTTATTGATCTTTCCACTATTTCCTCCCAAAATACTCCAGATGGCACGGGTAAACACTGTGACCCGATATTTGCTAAATTGTCGGCTTCTTCATTACTATTCCTGCTTATATGCGAGACTTCGCATCCATCGAACGTTCCTTCTAGATAGTGGTACAAATTCTTGTAGGCCATCATGTTGTCATTGATTGTATCACATCTGTTCATAACTTGCTGGACAACAAGGTTGGAATCTCCAAATATTTTTAGGCGAGTTGCTCCACATGCTTTAGCCATCTTCATTCCGTGCAACAAAGCCTCGTACTCTGCTTCATTATTAGAAGCCTGTGGAAAGCTCATCCTTAAGACGTACTTCAATTTGTCGCCATGAGGCGATATTAAAACTACTCCTGCGCCTGCGCCTTGGACTCTCTTAGAACCGTCGAAGTACATTGTCCAAACACTGGATAAGTCTGGTGGTCCCGTACTCTGCAGCTCTAGCCACTCTGCCGTAAAATCTGGCAAGACTTGCGACTTGATCGCCTTCCTTTTTTCGTACGTGATGTCCATGGGAGATAACTCGATTCCCCACAAAGAGACACGTCATGTTGCTGAAGGATTGTTCAATATGTTCGACAGTGGCGCCTCATTGACCACTATAATTGGGTGCACCGCAAAGTACTGTCGCAATTTACGTGCGGTTGTGAAAACACTGTATGCCAACTTCTGATAGTGCGGGTACCTCTGTTTTGTTGGAGATAACACTTCACTAATGAAATATACCGGCCTCTGGACGCCATGGGCTTTTCCTTCTTCGCTTCTTTCGACTACCAATACTGTACTCACCACTTGATGAGTTGCGGCGATGTACAATAGTAGTGGTTCCTTTTCTTTTGGTGCGACCAACACTGGTGGCGTGGAAAGCACTTTTTTCAACTGTGCAAATGCTGCGTCTGCTTCTTCTGTCCATTCAAATTTATCGTCTGACTTCTTCATAAGTGCATAAAAAGGAAGAGCCTTCTCCCCCAGTCGAGCAACGAAGCGACTTAGAGCCGCGACGCGTCCTGCGAGTTTCTGTACGTCGTGTAGTTTCGTGGGTTTCCCCATTGTTAAGATTGCTTGAATCTTCTCTGGGTTTGCCTCTATTCCTCGTGCTGATACCAAGAACCCCAAAAGTTGTCCTGCTGATACGCCGAAGGAGCATTTTGTCGGGTTAAGCTTAAGCTTGTACCTGCTCAGGTTGTCGAAGGTTTCTGCCAAGTCGCTGATTAAAGATTTCTCTTCTCTTGTGGTGATGACTACATCATCAATGTAGACTTGGATATTGCGTCCTATTTGGCTTCCGAGGCAGTTTTGCATCATCCGTTGATAAGTTGCTCCTGCATTTTTTAGGTCGAACGGCATTACTTGGTAGCAAAACACTCCGTGTGGTGTGATGAAGGCCGTTTTTTCTTCGTCTTCTTTCTTCAATTTGATCTGATTGTAACCAGAATATGCGTCCAAAAATGAAAGTCTCGCGCATCCCGCTGTGGAATCGATTATCTGATCGATGCGGGGTAGAGGGAAAAGATCCTTTGGACAATGCTTATTGAGAGATGTGTAGTCGACACATACTCTTTGTACGTCTGTGTTCTTCTTGGGTACTATGACTGGGTTCGATACCCAACTCGAAGTTTTGATTTCTCTGATGAATCCGGCATTTTCTAGCATGTGCAATTCTGACGCTATCGCCTTCCTTTTAGGTTCATCAAATCGTCTCAATGGTTGCTTGACTGGTTTTGCCTTGGGATCTACATTTAGTGCGTGCTCAACGAGTTCCCTGGGAACCCCTGGCATGTCCGAGGGACACCAGGCGAAGATTTCCCAGCGCTCACGGAGGAACTCGACGAGCGCGCCTTCCTATGCGGGATCCAAGTTCACCGCAATTAATGTTGTCTTGTTTGGATCTGTAGGGTGGACCTGGATTTTCTTCGAGTCCTGCGTTGTGTCGAAAGCCTGATCTGGCAGGGATCGTCCAACGTCGGGTAGCACATTATGATCCGTTTCTCCTTTTAACCTCTCGTATTCTTCCGTCATGCCGAAGGTTTGCGCCATCCTGTTGAATTCCCTGTCGCATGTGTTGGCTACTTCAAAGCTCCCTTGTACTGTAATTGTTCCTTTAGGCCCTGGAATTTTTAACGTAAGATACGCGTAATGTGGTACTGCCATAAATTTTGCAAATGCTGGGTGCCCCAGGATTGCATGATATTGTGACGGCCAGTCCATAACTTTGAATTCCAGCTTCTCTCTTCGGTAGTTGTCGCTACTGCCAAAGCAGACATCGAGTTCTATTCTTCTCAAAGGGTAGTTTGCGGCTCCTGGTACTATTCCATGGAAGGAACAATCTGTTGGCTTCAGACTTGTCAGCGAGATGCACATTGCCTTTAGGGTTCTAACATATATTAAGTTTATGCCACTCCCTGCATCCATGAATACTCTTCCGATGTCGTACCCTCCTATTTGTGCCTTTAAAACCATAGGCGAGTGGCCCGGCCTGGGAACTTTTCTCGGGTGGTCTGCTCTACTGAACTTAACTGGTTGTTCTGACCACCGTAGGTACTCTGTGGTAGCTGGTGGTGATGATATTGCTAGATTTACTTGCCTGGATATGCTCTTTCGCTCTTTCTTTGACTTGGGCACCGGTTGAATCATGGCTGATATGTAAACTTTTGACTCTAAGTGCCTTGCTAGCCTTTGCATTTGATATCCCTGACTTCTGTGTTTTTCTCCTTGCCTCCCTCCTTGACTTGAGCCCATGGCACTTTGCAGCCTTAGAAATGTTCTACAATCCTTCATCTGATGATTTGAGACTCTTTTCCCGTCGAGATATGCGTAGTGGATTCGACAAGGTCCGTATAGCATATCCTCGGCCGAAGGACCGGAGTATCTTGATTTTTCTACTCCTTTTGTTTGAAACCTCCTACTTTCATATCCTTCCTCTTCTTCTACTGCGTAGCTCGCGGCTGCCTGACTTCGCCTTTCTTGGTTACCCCTGCTGCGGTATCGTCTCCTCTGTCTGCTTATTCTGTCGACTTCTGGTGAACGTCCTCTTTTATTATTGTATGCGTCTTCTCCATCAGCGAATCTGTTGACTTGTTCCATTAACTCGGCTACTGTCGTAGGTCTTGTTCTTCCTATTTCTTCCACGAGATCTGAGCGACGAAGTCCGGCCGTAAAGGCGTCTATTGCTCGTTCGTCGGAGACGTTCTCTGCTGTGTTTTTGATTATACTCAATCGTTGTATATACGAATGCAGGGTTTCGCCTTTCCTCTGCACGCACGCCTTGACTTCCTCCAGTGATGCTGGACGCTTATATGTTGAATGAAAATTTTGTGCGAATTGACTTTCGAGTTCCCCCCAACTTCCGATGGATTCGTTGGGTAGAGTATTCAACCAGGACCGTGCTGCGCCGGTGAGGTGTAGCTGCAAACTTTGCATTGCAGTCGCTTTTGTTCCCCCCAGTATCTGTACTGCCTGCAGATAGTCTGATAACCATAGGGTAGGTTCTTGTGACCCGTCATACTTATGTTGGTCGTATGGCAATTTGAATCCTTTGGGTACCCGCGTTTTGCGAACCCTGCGGGTAAAGCATAACGCGCCCATCTCTTTATCGTCGTCTTCATAATTTTCTTCCCTCCAAGCGTGACGTGATTTGTTTACTCGAGTTTGCGCTATTATATTTCTTGCGTCCTCTTTCCTCTTCTGTCGCCTTTCCTCTTCTGATGACTCGCTGTACTCGTTATCTGCGAAGTTGTATCTGAACTTCTCCTTTTCCTTGTAGCTTGTCGATTTTGCCTCTGGGCCTTTTTCCCTGATCTTGCCTTCCACTATTCCAAGACTTCGTATCGCGGCTTGGTACATATCTTCTCGCGGGTCCCCAGGTTCTGGCCTTGTAGCTAGTAAATACGCTTGTGCTGCTACCAATGCTGCTTCTGGCGTTTCTTGTATGAAGTCGTCTTCCTCCTCTTCTGACTGTGGGGTAGGGCTCCTTGCGTACCTTTCTTCTTCGCTGCGCGCCGTCGCCCCTCTATTGTGCTTTGGGTCTCCGCGCCTTTCTCTGCTGTACTCTGAATCTTCATTATAGTCTTCCCAGTACTCCTCCTTTGATATACTGTTATTGTCTTGAAAAACCATGTCTCTTTCCTCCCTTAGTTTCTTCCTGTGTTGGTATAACGCATACTGATAGCCCATTAGAACTTCTCTTCTCGATCCTTCGGGTACCTCTGTACCATGATTGATAGCTGATTTGATCATTCTCCATTCGCCAGCCGAAACGTGGACTTTCTCCTTTTCCTTTTTGTTGTGTTCTTTCATTTTGTCGACTTGCTTGTCGACCTTTTTACTTCCTTCGCTGTTGTTTTTTTCTTCTGCTTCAGTGATAATAACACATAACTGATGCACTTTGGAGACGCCGCTGTTTCCCCCGGCGGAGTCCTTTGCTTTGCTGTGCGTCTGGCACGCTCTTTCTTTGGAGTCAAAATTTTCCCGAATTTTGTCGCCTTCTGCGATTGGTGCTTTGTCGAAGCTGACCGGCGAGTTTACCTCGCTTGAAGAGTCTTCTGATGATTCCAACGTTTCCTCTGTTTCGGGCTTGTTTGCCGACGGATCTGATTTTGTCGAATCCGAGAGGCGGGATAAACCCGATGGCCCTATAATGATGCTCAAACTTCCAATGGTTAACTCCATCTCTTGACTTCCGTCGAGTTCTGAACTGCTGTTGGCTAAAAGCGAAAAAGCCGTCAAATTCATGATTCCAACGCCCCTGATCCCCACGGTCGGCACCAATTGACGAGGGGTTAACTCGACAAATGTCCTAGATGAAGGACTTAGGATCGGGGAGATAGGACGTCGGATGAACTCGAAGGTAAAGTTAGTCGAAATAGGTATGCGTCAAAAGTAAACTTGGGTGTTTAACCTGGCTTGCTTTCAATCTGCCCTACACCGTCCCCTCCTGGCCCCTTTATATAGGTGGCTATGTCTCGAGGATCGGGTAGGGTCCGATACAGATTACAAATATCGACATACAGTAGGAACTCGTATTCAACTATCATTACAATTGGGCCTAGCTATATGGGCCTTAGGGGTACTCAACTAACGGGCTCTATTAACTATACCCTTGTCAGCAATAATTTACTAGGTAACAGATAACTCCACACTTCCACCATGTACATCAACAAAAGGGGGACATAATACAATGCTTACCCTTTCCATAGTCATCCCATGTGACCATGTTCAAATATGACGTGCTAAAGAATAAATAGTGCAATAATTTATAGATAATGTTTCCCATGTTCTAGCAGCTCAGTTTAGAAGTTGCTGTCCTACACCGTCATCTTGAAGCTAGGGTTCGAGGTTGGCATATAGCAGAATATCCAACATAATTAAGTGATGCTTTTATTAACTAACGTATAACGACAAACTTTACTCACATCAACGACAAAATGAACACAAAACAACACTTCTACTTTCCATCTTTAAAACCTAATGACCCTTCCAAGCTTGCGAAAATGTAATAGGCAAACATTATGATTATCAATTTTTGAAAGTTTCCCGCGTTATAGGCGTCTCACGAGCTTGCGAAAATGTAATAGGCAAACATTAAACATTAAAACATCACGTGAACTTAGGTTCTAAGGTTGATAGAATCCTCCAACGTTCTTAGATATTGTGAGTTGTAACAGTTTTAGCTCTAGAAGGGTGTGGGTTTTTGTTATTTAACACTCCGTGGTAAACTTTACTTGACCATGCTCTCCAACGATAGAAATGCATAAGATGACGCATACAACTTCCACCTTTAAAATCTAACCGTGTGTTTATAGTTACACACGGCGACCACTGATGCGTCTGCGCTCCACCGTTCCTCTCAAAACCTCTCCTTTCTTCCCCACAGTCAAGAGTCGCCTCGACAACACCAGGCCAATCCGACGCCCTCCTTGCCGAAGTAGCTGGCCTGATGGCGTAGGAAAGACGCCGATTTTAGGATTATAAATAGTAGTTTTAATAAGATTAGAGCTAGGTTGCTTCAGCTGCGTGCTGGTCTTAGGCGTTCTACCGGTCTTCGGCGTCATGCCGGGAGCATGGCATGGGATCCCTCCGGCCGGATCCGATGTTTGCCCGCTCTTGTTCTTCTCGTCACGGTGCTCTAGAGGAGAGAGCCAGATGTAGTGGGAAGAGAAGCAGTGCGCGGCTCCATCAATAAGGCTGGTACTTTATGCGGATCTCGAGTTGGAATGCAAGGTAAGAGATTTCTTCTTGCTGCTCGTCATGGTGGCGAGATTGGAGAAGATCTCGAGTTCTTGTGCTGCTGGACGCTGGATCTGCGGTAGGGGAGCGATCAAGCTGCTCCCGGCAGTGCATCCAAAACGACTCCTCTTAAACTGCCGTCCAAGACGGTCGAAGGGCGGCCACTCTCACCCTCATCATCGACGGTTCATTCCAGTCGGCGATTGCAGGTCAAGATCAACCTCCAGGCTGATATGCCATTGTAGAGGCCCCTCAGCTACTGCCCAGTTTGCTCCCGATGCCTCACCCCAAGCGGCCTCGTCCCCAGCGGTGCGGTGCTAGACTGTGCGGTGGTGACGGAGCCTGGCCCGACCGTGTTTTCGGTTCATCTTGTAGGGTCCTTAGTGCTGAATGGTTGGATTTGTTTATAATTTCTTTATTTCATGCAGTCCTATGTGTATTTGTCGATCCACCGCTGAAATGAAGCTTCCATGTCCTACCCGTGTTTAAAAAAAAAATACACCCAGCTAAATGAAATAGTAAATGGGGAAGGTTATCAGTGATAGGGTTTAGTTTGTTCTAGCCGTTGAGCTAAAACCAAATTTGAAAGAAAAAAAACCAAACCAAGAACCACTGCGCAGGGTAAACCAGAAAATTACAGAGTGCGGCGGTGGGTAGAGAAAACACAGTTCATTACCTCCGACATTTAAAAAGATGTCCAAAGATTTCTACCAACATTAAAAAAGAGATCTCCAAAGAATTCTGCGATTAATGAAAAAGCTGCTACTACTACTCCTACTATATCCCAGCGATATTTGCACTCGTGAAGCCCTCACATGTCGCGGCCCTCCCTGCCGTTGGCCTCGCGAGCGAAGCAACCACCCCACCCCGCAAGCCCTAGGCCGCTGCCAGCGGGCCCCACAGCGCCGGTTACTAGTCCCGCCCCGCTCCCTCCACCGTCCGTTCTATCTCGGAGACTCCGCACACGCGACGCCGTCACGCCGAACCCAAGCCAAACCCAAACCTTCGATTTAAAACAACCGAGAAACAAACAGGATTAAAACCCAACCAAAAGCCTCCTCCGGGTCCTTCCTTCCACCCTCCCTCGCTCCCTACCCCGGCTAGGATCCCAATTCGGCACCGCGAGCCGCCGGATTCCCTCCAGCGCCTCCAGATTCGTCGCCTCCGCCGCGGATTCTCGCCGTGACTGAGCGCGCCGCGGCCGGATCGGGGGGCAGGAGGAGCAGGTGGAGCGGGGGAACTGCTGAGGGGAGGCGTGGCGGCAACCGCTGCTTCCCTCTCCTGCTCCGGGGGTGGAGACCGGCGATCTCGGCTTCCCGTGAGTGGGCCTGGGCTTCTCGCCGCGCGGTTCTGCTGATCCGGGGCATGCTCTCCTCCTCGCTGCGTTCTGGTGAGTTGCTCCGCTTCCCGGATTTCCAGGGGTTATGTTTCTCGTGGGAGTACTATTTAATGGTTTCCTTGCTTGAAATCTAGTCTAGGGTACTTATTACCGGAGAGTAGGTTTTGCCATTTCATGTGATTGATATTTGATATTGCATTGCTCCCAATTTCTCAATTATGTGGAGCTAGGTTTACGCTACAGGGAATCGAAGTAGACTGTGCTAGGTGGCTACTTCAGCAATTTCGTGGCAAACTTATGGGTGTGTATGGTTGTGATTTTTAATGAATTTTCTGGTCTCATGCAGGGAACTTGAGCGGGCCATAATAACGGTTGGAAGCAAAACCCGATGCCAGGAATGGAAGACGGCTTGATGAAGGACGCTGAAAAGGCCTCCTCCTTGGAGGTGGCAAAATCTTCGGCTGGCGGTGATGAGGATCTCGGCGGGGCGCCCGCTCTTACGGGGAAGAAAAGGAAGGATGAGAGGACTCCTGAGAATGGCGGTGGGGCGAAGAGGGTGTTGAGGTCTTCCATGAAGCTGCATGTGGAGGATGAAGCTGCTGCAGATGTCAGCAAGGGTGAAGGTTTGGAGAAGGCTGACAGCGATGGGCGCATGGAAGAGGATCAGATGAAAGTGGATGATGCTGTACAAGTGCCGGCTAAGTGTTCTGAGAATGTTGTGGAAGGTTCTGGTGTTGCTGTCATGGAAGTTGCTGAAGGGAATGGCTTAGACAGCCAAACAAGCAAATCTGCATCTGATGATAAAGAGAAGGCAGACGAGAAAATTGACGCTGCAGGTCGGGAGGAGGATAATGTGTCTGGAGCTGGAGCACGCCGGGGGAGTACTGATGACTCCCAGGAAAACAAGGGTGCCGGCCAGGGGGAGGTCATAGACCCATCGGCTACAGCAAATGACGATGAGCTGGGCACTGGTTTAAGCAGCAGCAACCCTAGCAACAGACAAGAATCTGTTCAGCAGGATGGTTGCACTAACCAGGAAAAGGGCTTAGCTAGCCCTGTAGATGAAACCAAGAGGGTTTCGACTCCTGACATTGTATTTATAAGGAGGAAGTCATTACCTAGGAACACAAGCGAAACAAAGGAGGTGAAATGTGAAGAGGAGTCTCAGTCTGAGAGGAGAGTTACAAGATCATCTACAGTTAAACAAAGAGAAGTTGCTGGAAGCTCAGACAAAAGTAGCGCAAAAGGGGCAAGCATGGAAACCAAGGGGAGAAAGGAAGATGTTCTTCATCATTATACAAGGAAAGCGACCAATACTGTATCCTTGAAAGCTGATCATGCTGACCTTGCTAAACGTAGCGCCAACACAAAGAAGCACACGCTAAATGGAAGAGTTACTGCTCGAAGAAAATCTGGTGTCACTGCCAGTGATGATCCTGCAAATATCACAGAAAACAAGGCAGCAGCAACAGAGACAAAGACCAGTTTGAAGCCACAGGCGCCCAAGGGAAGTGGCAGCATTGCCAAGACAACCACAAAAAATGCAGTTCCTCTGGTGGATCAGAACGTCTGCAGTTCAGCTATCACTGAAAAGAATGATACCGAGCTCACAGATTCTGAAGGAGTTAGATCTGAAAACAAGACTGCTGTGCAGAAATCAGTATTATCAGTTGGTGCTAAGATTGTTGCCAGTAGGAAGAGGATACTGGAATCAGGTCTCGATAAAGTTGGCGTAGAGTCACCAGTTGAGACGCCATCGATGAAAAAGACAAGAGATATGTCTTCTCACACTAAGCTAGATCAATCAAAGAAGTCTTCTGGGGAAATGCCTACAGGGAAGAACTGTGGTTCAGACAAGGAAGGTGTTTTGACAAAACGGCAGCATCACAGTCGAGCAGCTGATTTGAGCAGATCTGTTAACTCCTCTAATAAAAATGCCTGCAAGCTTTCACAGAATGAATCTGATGGTGATGGAACTGAAATCAATATTCCCCACAAGAGAAATTGTAGAGGGCGCAGAGAACGTGGACTTCATGTTCTAAAAGAAGAGGATTCCAGCGAATCTGGTGATGATGGAACTGACATCAATATTCCTCAAAAGAGAAACTGTAGAGGGCGCAGAGAACATGGACTTCATGTTCTAAAAGAAGAGGATTCCAGTGAATCCGAGGAACTCATTGTCACGAGAAAGGACCGCCAGAAAAGGACTGTTCATAAAGGAAGGTCTGTATCGAGATCAAACCATTCTTCTGATTCTCCCAAAGCAAGTAATTCCAAAGGCAATGTAAAGGCAGATAATGATTCCAGTGCAAAATCTGGAAACTCAGATGAGCAGGTTACAGTAAGTCTCAAGGAAGAAAAGCGTAAAATAAGTGAAAAGATAAAGACCATACTTTTGGATGCTGGTTGGAAGATTGACCTGAGGCCCAGGAATGGCAGAAAATATTTGGACTCCGTGTATATACCTCCTACTGGTAAAGGATCTTACTGGTCGGTCACAAAAGCATATCGAATGTATCAAAATATGCAATCTCAGGAAAAGGATGGAGCTGCAAGCCCAAGTTTACCAAAACAATCTCCGGGCAGCCCTGGCAAAACACATTCATTACCAGAGGACCTCCTTGGCAAATTAAAAAGAGTGGTTGTTAACAAGCGAAGGACCAAATTTGAGCTTCAGAAGTTAAAAAAGAGGAAACATGGCTTGCTAAAGAAGTTTAAAAACTCTAAGGGCAAGCCAAAAGAAAGGAAGAAGATCTCAAAGGAAAGAAAAAAGCGAGGTGGCTGTGCTCTACTCGCTCGTGGATCAAAGGGTGGAGGCAGCACCGATGGTTTTGCTCCATACGAATGGAAACGCACTGTTTTCTCCTGGTTGATTGATCTGGATGTTCTGTCTGTCAACGCTAGACTGAAATGTATGGATGAAAACCGCTCAAAAGTTTTGCTAGAGGGTTTGATAAGCAGGGATGGAATTAACTGTAGCTGCTGTAGCAAGGTCTTCCCAGTACATGAATTTGTGGCTCATGCTGGCGGCCAAGTGAGCAAACCATACAGGAATATTCTTGTCGATGGGCTGGATAATGACCTTTTGCACTGTCTCATTAGTGCATGGGACAAGCAGTCTGATTCTGAAAGACAGGCTTTTTTTCCTGTTAGCACTGAGGGTGATGATCCCAATGATGACACATGTGGTATTTGTGGTGATGGAGGCAATTTGATCTGCTGTGACGGATGCCCTTCAACATTCCACATGAGTTGCCTAGAACTTGAGGTATGTGTTTATATACAGAGAGTAAATTGTTTTCATATGCTTTGCAACTAAAAAGCCCTTATTGTGCAGTTTTTATGTCAGGCTGTTGGCTTAATGCAATCTTTACTCCGAGCAATAACTGTGACATTTCTTTCAAATGTATATTTGTTAGTATTTTTGGTTATGCCTGACTAGTCTCACAATTCCTGAAGGAGATACTAAAATGACTAGCATACAACCTTGTTTTTTTCCCATTATTGTCTACAGCTTGATAAGCGTATGTGCACATCCTTTTCTTATTAGCACGAATATCCAATTGACAGGAACTTCCCTCTGATGATTGGCGTTGTGCAAATTGCTCCTGTAAATTTTGTCAGGAGCATTTGAATCATGATGCTTCAGACAATGCTGAAGTTGATTCATTGCTTTCTTGTTCCCAATGCAAGGAAAAATGTATGTGATCTCTGTATATATTTTTGCAGTTCTTTGGTAATTCAAAGTATTTGATAAGTTATTTTTGTCAGATTTAGTTGATGTTACTATAATATTGTCAATGTCAATCATGTTATTGAGTATTCCACAATGATGATGCTTGCAGATCACCCAGCTTGCTCTCCTGATACCGAGAACCTATCCAGTGTCCCCTGTCAGCCAGGAAATCAGTTTTGCCAGCAAAGTTGCAGGCTGGTAATACTTGTCAGCTTTAATTCTTCTATTTTCATAAGTTTCTTTCTGGACACATTACAGTCTAGTTTTCCATGATCACGATTGTAGCATTGCCATTTTATATTTTCAGCCATGTTAAGTATAACTAGCTTGTAACAAGCTAATGTTTCATGACTAGTCAACTATCTTTATTTTTTAATTATTGTATTCTGTTGTGTGCCCAACTAGCTGTACTCGATAAGCAACCAATGTCATGTAAAAGTATGCAAATTTACCAAAATCGTGTTCTTTAATTTTTCATACTATGGTGACAATTTACTATCTGAAAAGTATGCAGAACTCCAGCATCCTTGAAATAGTTGTTACCTACTCCCTCTGTTTCAAAATATAAGATGTTTTAATATAGACTAGATACAGACTGAAGTGAGTGAATAGATACACTAATATGCATCGAGATACATATCATTTTGAAAAATACTAAAACATCTTATAATTAGGAACGGAGGGAGTATATTTAAGAATGTGTGGGGTACTGTAGTCAAACTTTGAAATGCCTATACATATATGTAGAAGTTTTTAGAAATGCTGCATAGAAATGTGACTAGGTTTTTGTGTCAAAAGGTACTTTCATATAGTGTTACATTTCAATAAATTTGGTGTGATATTATTATATAAACTAATGCACCTTGGACACCGGGAAAAGCAAACAAAATATATATTCTCTAATGTATTCTATAATGGAGGAGTATATGACCAGTTTAATGCTTACTAGTAATGTTGTACTTTGGCCCGAAAAAAGCAAGTTTTCAGTGCTTAATATTTCTGTTTCTTGTATCCTTTTACAAGTGTTTGGCAAATGTTACATTGAACACATATCAAAAGGTACTTTGTTAATATGGTATCTGAACTTTTGTCTAATGATGACGTGAGAATAATTTGTTTTTATAACTAGGTTAATTTCCTTTGTTATCTAAAAAATTAACAGATAAATTCAAATGCAATATTCTGGAATTAAATGATTCTTCATTGTTTAATCATTATTACAGTTAAGTCTTAGATTGGAAAACCAAAACCTCGCTGCTCTCATCTTATTCCTTGTTCTCATTTTATGTTATACCAGTCTGCACTTACCCTCCCTAATCCTCATTGCACCCCTGGGTTCCTTACAGTTGATGTACGTATTCTAAAGTAACTTCTATGCTATGCAGCTATTTGAGGAATTGCAGAATCTTCTTGCGGTCAAGAAGGATCTCGACCCAGAATATGCATGCAGGATTATTCAGTGCATCCATGAAGATGTGCCAGAAATAGTTCTTGATTTGGATGAAAGGGTTGAGTGTAATTCCAAGATTGCAGTTGCTCTTTCACTGATGGATGAGTGCTTTCTTCCTATTGTTGACCAAAGAACTGGGATCAATTTGATACGTAATGTTGTGTACAACTGTGGGTAGGCATCTATCTCTCCACAAACTCATGGCACTCTTACGGAAGCTCAAGGGGTACTTTGTAGACCTCCCGTGTTGTTGCTTGTTGCACACGTTCTCCCTTTCCCCCCTTCCTATGCACGTGTGTTTTGATGGGTGGGATTGAGTTTACCTTCCAATGTTGTTGGAGTTACCTCTTGCTAATCTTTTAAAACTGGGTTATTTTTTAATCTCTGCATAGCTTTTGATAGATGTAGGCTGGGATGCAGGTCTGTTTGGGGTGAGGGGCACCTCCCAATATTTGTTTTTCCGTAACAAAAATGAATCGTGGAAATTTTGCCGCCTGTCGGTTTAGTTTTGTGATGTTTTTGAGCTTACATTATGTGTTTCCTTATGTTCTGCTCAAACTACATGCAATATGAAACTGATGTTTAGAAAAGCGCCAACATATGATAGTCTATTTGTTTTTATGGGGGCAATTTAAGCTAATATGTACAGGTCAGTTCATTCAGAACTAAAGTGCACATGCAAGTAGCTTGTACTGACTATCTGTTTAATTACAAACTAGATACATGTATATACCACCATCACTGCATGGCTATTGAGGCTTTTGGCAATCCATTAGGTTTGAACCTGACGTAGGTGTGCTAGCTCTATTTTTGGCCATATTTGGGCTAATCTCTTATTATGTTATTGTAATAGAATCGAAGTTAATGTGCCCCTTAACTACTATTTTTGCCAGCTTTGATTGTATGATTTGGTGTAATCAATTATTTTAAGTAGTGACAAAAGATAAGCGGTAAGGAGTGATCATCCACCCCTTGGTATGTGACCTTGTTGCTGATAGCTCATAAAACAGAGACATCGATGCATATAGACTTACAGAGGTATAGCAATAATGCCAAATATGCGCAATATGTGCGTTAAACAACAAAAAATGACCGAAGTATTAAAAGCACACCTATGCATGCACCAAATAACAAACTAACAAAAGTGACCAACATACATACATGACCGACTGGTGGACCTATTGCTAGTGCTTACGTGGGTGCATATATGCGCGTGCATCATCCCTCTGGCTAACTTTGTGTTGTGTTTCTGGCATCCGTAATTAATTTGGGTGTTCTTTATTTGGCACATTGGTTTCTTATCTAACAGTTGCATCGCGGCAATAAGTTGAGTTTGTAATATTTCTCTGTGAGTGATTGTTTGATTGCTCTCTCATTTTTTGACTCTGTGCAGGTCAAATTTTCTCCGGCTTGATTTCCGTGGATTCTATATCTTTATTTTGGAACGAGGAGATGAAATAGTATCCGCAGCATCAGTCAGGTGGGTTACTTATTCCACAACATTGGTTTCTGCGACTGTCTCTGTATGAACTGAGTATACTATTCATTGATATCAGAGATGCATGTCCTCACTTTATTCTGAGTTTGCACACTTAACCTAGTTTTTCTTGTTTCAATCGCAAGTGCTGATAATTGAACAATTCAAACTTGGGAGAAGCAAGTTATGTTCAATCATCTAATTTACTGCTAGGCCACACTTTACTAGATTATTACTGTAAGCATTGAAGAGTTTTCACACAAGTACTCATTTATTCTGATAACCTTGGCAGTATTTTATACTAAAGAAACTAGCTTCATGTGGCTGGAAAGTCAGATTTTAGTAAGATTTCATTAATTATCACTGGATTGCATACTTCATGAAGGCCTTTGGATGCAATTTTGTAGCTTGCTAATGTTTGCTTGTCTAGTTATGCCCTATAGTGTATGCTTTTTGTACATACTTCTTGGCCTATCGTTACCTAAACTCTAGCATAAAGTCATAGATGTTACTACATCTGACAGTCTCTGGTTGCTTTTGAGTATTTTTTTTCTTCTGCGGAATTACTGGATTTTTCTAATATAAGCTTACTGTTATCATGTCTTGTGCTGAAACAGGATACATGGAACCAAGTTAGCAGAGATGCCATTCATTGGCACACGGCATATGTATCGGCGCCAAGGGATGTGCCGCCGACTTTTAGATGGAATTGAAATGGTATCTTTACAGGGGCCCAGATCCTTTGACGTTCTTCATGGGGCTTTTATAAGACGGTTTGAGATTGTTTTATGTAGTCCCATAATTCTTAAGTCTGTCTCACTGTAGTTCGTATGAACTGCTGAAACCTTAACTTTATGAACTTATGCATGATTTTGGTCTCAGCCTGAAATCTGTTCAAAAGTAGCCTAGAGATTACAATGTAGCAAACGAATATGCCTTCTTGTACTATGTTATTGAGTAACAATAGGCATGCTACAACTGTTCTTTACAAAGTACAATGTTTAACAATTTTACTTAATTTAGTACATAAAATGGATATAGCGTGTAAGCATATAAGATTATCATGGTAGGGTTCCATTGTAGTACAGCTATACCTGTTATACCTGGCATACTTTGCACCTTCTCTATAATAGTTTACAGATGGCATGATATGATTTTTTTTGCTTGATTACCAGGTTAATTCCATCCTAGTGATGCATGTACCTGATGCCGTTTCTTATTTACATTTCAGATCCTCAGCTCTCTCAAAGTTGAGATGTTGGTCATTCCTGCTATTAACGAACTTGTGGACACCTGGACATCTAAATTCGGATTTAGCCCACTTGAAGTTTCTCACAAGCAAGAAGTCAAGTCTATCAACATGTTAGTTTTTCCTGGTACAGGTCTACTTCAAAAGCCACTGCTGAACAAGTCTTCACCTCAGGAACATCAAGGTTCTGAAGGAGGTCAGCGCTGATTACATGTCTCTTATGTATATTTCAATTATTCTGCCTGTCCTTTTACCCAATGGTGGCTGGCCATTTACTCTGGAGATAAATCCAGACAAGCATTTGATGTGGTGAATGAGTATTCTCTTTGCTCTATTGCAGATGTGGAGACCCAAGGTTCGGAGGTCATGGATTCCTTAAACAGCAGCAAAGATGCTGACACTTGCAAAGGTAATGTTTCACAATAATTATTTTCGTGCTTTTTTGTGTGGACATTAAATTGAAACATCAGAATTCAGAAGACAGACTTTGAACTTCTGCAACGATAGTGTTGTCATATCTCACAAATCTTAGAACACTTTAAGTGTAAGGTTTTATTTTCCTTGGAAAGATGGTAACTCCAGTGCAATGTTTCTTCAACAGCTAATGCTTCCTCCATCCATGTTAATTGCAGGAAAACCCTCAATTTAATATGCAGATGTGGAATAGAAATAGATGTTTCTTCAACAGATTTCTCTGCTAATGTTTCTTCAGCTATAGCACATTAATATCTTTGTCTAAAATAACATCCTTGGATAAGCATAGCTTTGTTTAGTATGTCAGTGAAGGTGGTTTAAATACTAGGCTTTACTTTGTAGGTAGTGCTTAGAATAGAAATAGATGTTTGCATGGTATCACGATCTCTATCTTTATGTGGATCTCAAGATTTTTTAATCTTAATTGCAGATTGATGAGCCTTGACTACATATCTTTTTGGCCTGTCAAGAGGGCTTGCTTCACAAGAGACAGCCTTGGGCCATGGATGGAACCATTCTTTCTTTTATAACTCAAGCCTTCCGTGCATCTGCTACCAGAACCTGAAGGATAGTGTTTTTGAAGATAAGTGCTACCTCTGGTTGTTTTGGCCAGAATTTGATGATTCAGATTCGGACATTACTTGTTGACCAGCCTGTGCAGTGTGCAGAATTAGAAATGGTTGACTCCGACCATCTAACTTTAGGTGGTATCCTCAGAAGGCAGCATGTAGAGCGGGGATGATAGTTTCATTCTGTGTTTTTTTGGGTTTTAACTTAAAAGTGGAGTCAAAGTGTTGCCCCCCAGATCTTAGTGGATGTTAGTTGTTATTTTGTTAATAGCTCTGCATTTTCCGGTCCAGTATGCAACCAGAACCTCATGTCTGTAAGATGATATATAAGAACAGCTGTGATGCTGCTGCAATTAAATCTGAACTTAGCATACAATCTGAGAATTTGGGAGGGTTTCTATTCATGTGCATCTGTGGAAGAATGGGGCTTGTTGGCAAGCGTCTGGTCCTCATGATGCGTAACTCAACTTAGTGGTAGCAATTTCTGCATTATTATGATAGAGAACCTCTCTTGGGGCGCCGCTGCTGCTGTGCAATGTGCAATGGTAGACCATCGCGGCCTCTCCCACGGGTCATCTTTGTCTCGTGGGAAATTTTGGAATGAATCGAACGCCTTCTGCAATGTCCCCACTATGCTAACGGTAGAGGTAGAAGCCGAATTAACTTGGAAAATACTCTCTCCGTTTCAAAATATAAGATGTTTTAGGTTTGTGAAACAAATGTATCTAGACATCTTTTAGTGTATATATTCGAGTGAACCTATACACTAAAAGATGTCTAAATACAATTGCTTCACAAATCTAAAACATCTTATATTTTGAAACGGAGGGAGTACAAGTGAGTGAAGACGATACGGCAACAAGGAAGTTTGGCGGGCAAAAGAACAGAGCTGGGAATCATACAATATTTGTTCTTGTGGCCGTTCAGAGGTGCAAATACAATGCAGCTAAGCTAGGCAAGAAGATCTAGAGGTAGGCCTCGGCGGCGTTGAGGTCGTCGAGGATCTTGTTTTTGACATCTCCAGGAAGCGAGGCGAAGGGTCCTGCCTTGGAGTAGAACTCAGCCAGTGATCTGATGGCCTTCTCCAGCGCAACATACGACTCCTGCATTTGCATTCGAAATTAACGCCTGTTCTGATAGATTTAGAGCTTACAGTTACTTTAATTTTCAAGTTCTCTACTGAGAAACGAATGAACTTTCGCAGTAGCTGAGCTACAAGATTTAGTACTGGCAACGTACCTCTTTGGCGACGGACGGCTGGCCTCTCCAGCCGCCCAGGAACTCCCTGATGGACACCTTGGCGGAGTCGGCGCCCCGCCGGAACTTGGCCGAGTCGCCGGCGGCGTCCTCATCCAGCGACTCCCGGAGCGTCCGCACCACCTCCCTGGCCGCCTTCAGGTACGCCTTGGGCAGCACCTTCCCAGCCTTGGTCTCCTCGTTCGGGTCGAACAGCGACTTGATCGCGCCGACGACCCCCTCCCCGCCGGCGTCGCTCTCCTCCTCCGCCCTGGCGCGACCCGCCGGCGACGCCACTGCCGCCGCGGCGCCAGCGAGGAGGGAGAACGCGTGCGCCCTCCTGGTCAGCAGCAGCCGCGCTCCGCCTGCACTGTTGCGCGCGGCACGCGAGGAGTTAGCTAAGCTAGCGCGGCAAGAAGAGGTCGAGGTGATGACGATGAGTTGTTACGGGTAGGCTGCCGCTTGCTCTCCGCGGCTTGCTGCTTCGGAGACGGAGACGGAGACGACGAGCAGCAGCGGTAGCATCTGCTCAGCGGGGACATGGAGGAAGGAGGCGCAGGCATTGCTTCCGTTCGCACAAGAATCGCAAGAAATCGACTCCTACCTCGTTCTTCGTTGCCTTGGCTGGAGCTGTAAGCAGAACCAGAACCTTCCTTATCTGCAACACATCTTCTGCCCCTGAGTCCTGAGAGGACGGGAGTGGCGGTCTGGCTGATATGGATCGAAGCAAGAAGATGAGATGGGCCCTAGCCCAACGACACTTCATGAGCTTCCTCAAAATAAATTCTGTTGTTTCTGAAAAAAGCTAGTACTCCTCCTCTGATCGGCAATAAGTGCGTGTAACTTTGTACTAACTATAAAGTTAGTATAAAGTCGTATAAACTTGTTTTCGATCGGAGGGAGTATTACTGCATCTGTTCACGGAAATTCGATTTGGGATATAGGAGCATATGCTCCGACCACCGAAAAAACATTTTCAAAATATAAAATAAGTACAAAAAAATTTAGCACATGTAATTTGATATTCTATGTGCACATGACAAGTTTCGTGGAAAATCAATATTTTTTATGTCTTGTATAAAAAATAAAAAATGTCTCGTCCAACGGCTACCTTAGCATCAAATTTTGTCTTTTTACACGCAACACAGAAAATAGTGTTTTCTCGTGAAACAACTTTGTGAGTACATAGAATGTCTAGAACTACGCGTGAAATTTTTCGTTGATTTTTTTTTGAAATTTTAAACTTCGGTTAAAACAGATTTCAAAAATCGAGAACATATGCTCCCGGGAGCCAAAACGTCACCCCGGTCAGTTCACTATCATACAATCTTTTTTTTTCTTTCAAAAATGCACGCAACTAGATGCGTTATAGTGTGGAGGCTCGCTCATTTCCGTATGTATCTACAAGTTTCGTAGAAAAACGATAATTTCATATTATGTGTCAAAACGATAAGAAAATATCTTGTGAAAAGGTTTTTTTAGCGCCAAAGATTGATTTTTTTTCCACACCATATAAAAATATATTGTGAAACGACTTTACTAGCATATAGAACGTTGAGAACTTGAGATGTAGGCGCATCATTTTTTGTTATTTTTTCAACATTTGAAAATACGGTCTGAAACTTACTTTAAAAACCAGAAGCATAGGCTCTAGGTGCCAAAACGTTTTGTCCAGCCACCAAAACATCTTATATTATGATACATAGCTAATATAAGGCCTAACTCATGTTACTTCGGTGTTCAGAATCCAGAACTATAATCCCTGAAATGGTTGGGTTGCGTCAAATTTGGTGCCGAACGGAGGTGGGAACGTGCCGGTGACGGCCACCAACGATGCAACGGCCGAAAGGCTATGCCATCTACTCTTCCATTCCATCTTTTTATGAGACGTCCCTTTTCTTTGCACCGGCCAAGAGCAGAAATAATGATTTCTGACGTGCGTCTGGGCCACTGCCGTCGTTGAGACAAGGCGTCGAGTTCACGCCGGGGCCACACGATAGTTCTATGCTCTGACTTCCGATCTGGACATTTATTCCAGAGATTATCCTTAATGCTGCAGATTTAGTGCACGTTTGAGATTGCGATAATTCAATAATATTTCCATGCATTCGGAAAACAGTGGACCTTGCTGCCAGAGTAGAGCTAAACTTTAAAAAAAAACTTCTCTCACATTATCTACAAATATATGAATGGGGACGTGCTATTTGACCCTAGGGTGAGGAATAATTATTTTACACTCACCTTATTTCTTTGCAGCCGTAAGTAATTTTTACGCCACATACATATTGTCTTACCTCGAAATTTGAGAAGAACGTAAGAACATATAAACATGATGCAAACCTTTTTGTTTACATGAGATATAAAGTATGACACAAAATATGTATTTTTCATGATTTTTACGCTATTATGATTCATATATTGTGTTTCTTATATTGATTTTTTGTTGTTGTGGGTCAATTTATTTATATACCAAACATAAATTCTAATTGTACCACCTAAAAATATCCTGGACGTAGAATAGCTTTTCCTGCACCCTGGGTACCAAATAGCATATGTATATATGAATGAATATATCCTATTAGAACCCGGTCTACCACGATATCCTTTTGGAGGGAACAATTAATTTCACAAATTAAGAGGGTACAAAACAACATTAGGGTAGCATATACACGACAAAGAAAGGGAGATGGAGAATTGAAATGCGAATTTTAGAATTACATTCATTTTCTTTTACAAAAAGTATCATATCTGCATCTAATTAACCAAATGAGACACTTCAGAATCTTTTTGCGATAAAGAGACACAACACTTTGCTAATTTTTTTTAAAGTGGGCACAATATTTTCTTGTAGTTGCTATAATATCAACTAATCTATTTTTATTATAACTATGGTCCCTTTTGCTTCTAGAGGATCATCGAGGACTTATGATTACAGGATACAACCCGATCGCACAGTATATTTACAGCCAGGCTGGCTGGTGTTATTCTAGGAGATTGAAGTATGCTATCTACTCCCTCCGTTTTAATGAATAAGACTTTTTTTTTTCCTGAAAGTCAAACTAAGTAAACTTTGATCAAAGTTTTAGAAAACACCCACAAAATACTCCCAGGTGTAAGAAAAAAAAAAGTAAAACGGCTTCAAAGCCACACGTGCTGTCGCTGTATATACACTTCGAGAAATGGACCATTTCTCTCTCGTTTTCGGCCTTTCGGTGGCACTCCGAACTCCGGGACCGGGGAGTAGATCAGCAATGGGGAAACAGAGGAATCACCGGCCGCAGCAGCCGACTTTTCCCACCAAAAAGGAAGCCTCGAACCAGCTCACACCCCGCGACCGCCACCCCACTCCGCTCCCACCACCTTGTATATTCCTTTTCCCTCGCATCGCATCGCTAGCCTGCCCTCCCTTTCCAGTTGTTCGCGTGCGCGCATTCGCAACCGCTCCAGCTCGCAAGATCTTCCTGTTAAGTTTGTTCCCTCGCATGAGCAGGAATCCACCCGCGTCGGCGATCGACCTCAGTTCATCGTCCGTGGACTGACTGAAATCGGTCAAAATGGTCAGCTCGCTTATTAGCTGTTTTATTTTCTTCACCAGCCAGCTGCTTGCCGTGCTGCGATCACGCCGGTGATCGGTGGCGGCTCGCCGCTTCCGGTCCCTTTCTTGGCCGAGCTGACCTGTGTCCTGTTTCTTGGGTCGGTCGACAGGGGACTCCGGTCAACATCATCGTCGGCTCGCAGGTCTGGCTGGAGGATCCCGACGAGGCCTGGGTCGACGGCGAGGTCACCGGGATCAAGGGCGGCGACGTCACCGTCGCCACCAGCAATGGCAAAACGGTGAGTCAGCCCGCACGCACACGGCACACCTGAGCTTAGCGGAGCTCTCTAGCAGTTCGCCTCTTGCCACCGGTGCTCTGCCATGCCAAGGACGATGCAGATTTCAAATCAGGCTGTATCTGGTCGTGGCAGTCCGTGATCAGTGCCTACCAACTGCTTGTCGAATTGCCTGAATGGAACTGCCACTGCGAGATACTGTTGCTTTCAGTTCCCGATTGAGGCGTGTTTCTTAGGATGGATCATTGGTTGGGTGCAGGTTGTGGCCAGTCTCGCGAGCATATACCCCAAGGACACGGAAGCGCCGCCGGCTGGAGTGGACGACATGACCAAGCTCGCGTACCTCCATGAACCGGGAGTCCTGCATAACCTTGCCTGCCGGTACGGGCTGAACGAGATATATGTGAGTGATCCAGGATTTTGTCCTTGTTGATGTTCTCCCTGTCAAAAGACCATTTCAGTTAACTGTCTGACATTGGTTAAATGATCCGACAGACGTACACCGGGAACATCTTGATTGCGGTCAACCCATTCCAGAGGCTGCCGCATCTCTACGACGTGCACATGATGGAGCAGTACAAAGGCGCTACCTTTGGGGAGCTCAGCCCTCACCTCTTCGCGATTGCGGATTCTTGTTACAGGTGTGTGCGGGCATCTTCGACGTGCAGTTGTGGTCTGTGGATATTGGACACTCAGACAGTCGGACTGTATTGTGCCTGATGTTCGTCGCGGTTTTGTTGCTGACAATGTTTTCAGGGCAATGATCAATGAACATGGAAGCCAGTCCATATTGGTGAGTGGTGAGAGTGGTGCTGGTAAAACAGAGACGACGAAGATGCTCATGAGGTACCTTGCATTCATGGGAGGACGGTCTGGCACCGAGGGACGGACTGTTGAGCAACAAGTTCTAGAGGTAGGAAGACACGCCATGTTCTATTTGTTTTCTTTCTCACTCTCTCCTTCTAGAATGTCCGATTAACTCCCTTCATTCTTGTACAACACCACTCAGTCTAACCCAGTACTGGAAGCATTTGGTAACGCAAAGACGGTGAAGAATAACAACTCAAGGTGGATTGTTGAATTAGCAACTACAAGTATGCTTCAGCTGCACATACTTTTAAGTTCTATATTTGACATGTCGATGTTTTTCAGCCGTTTTGGTAAGTTTGTTGAAATCCAATTCGACAAATACGGGAAGATATCTGGTGCGGCTGTTCGCACGTACCTCCTTGAACGATCACGAGTATGCCAGGTCTCTGATCCTGAACGGAATTACCACTGCTTTTATATGCTATGTTCTGCACCACCAGAGGTAATTCTAAACAACCAGGACGTCAATAGTATTTACCATATCTGCATGGTTAACATCTCCAGAATCCAAAGACCAACTTCTTCATAATGTCTAACCAATATCAGGATGTAAAAAGGTTTAAGGTGGGAGACCCGCGATCATTTCATTATCTGAACCAAACAAGCTGCTATGAAGTAGCCAATGTGGATGATGCAAGAGAATACCTAGAAACGAGAAATGCAATGGATATAGTTGGCATTTCTCAAGAAGAGCAGGTATTTGAAACTATACGAGACATCCATGAAATAGTAATAATATCACTGGTGCTAGAACTTGTACATAGCTTCCTAGGATGCATATATCCTAAACTCTTCTATTCAATGAAAGAAACATAAAGTCTTTGCGTTTTCTCGAAAAAGAACTAATTAATCTCTTTCACTTCTCAAGGATGCAATCTTTAGAGTAGTAGCAGCAATCCTTCATCTAGGAAACATTAATTTCTCCAAAGGGAAAGAAATTGATTCCTCAAGGTTGAGGGATGAGAAATCAATCGTTCACCTTAAAACAGTGGCAGAACTGCTAATGTATGTATAATTTCTTTCAATGGTTTATATTTGGTGATCTGCATCTTTATGGTATACTTAAGTACGTAATGTTTCTTAGGTGTGATGAGAAGTCCCTTGAAGACTCTCTTTGTCAGCGTGTTATTGTAACACCTGATGGAAATATTACAAAACCTCTCGATCCAGATTCTGCTTTACAGAGTCGTGATGCCTTGGCAAAGACGGTGTATTCACGACTTTTCGACTGGTAAGTGTGAACTATAAATTTAATTAGTGCACCAAATAAGAATAATATCAACTGCTACTTTTTGTTATTATTACTAGATTGTCTGATATGTGTACAAACCAATAATGTATTAGTTTAATGTCACAAAATGCTAATAAATTTAGCACCTCAGACTTCTCTCTTCCATCACTACTGCACGCGATTTAATCAGAAAGGTTTTTCTTATATGGGTTAACAGGATTGTGGATAAGATCAATAACTCGATTGGTCAAGATCCTGATGCAATCAGTATAATAGGAGTGCTAGATATATATGGATTTGAGAGCTTCAAGGTCAACAGGTTTACTGTCAGTACCTTTGTTACATTACATAAGTGCAAGTGTGATATAAATCTGTTCCTTAATATTGCTCATCTGACAGTTTTGAGCAACTGTGCATCAACATGACAAACGAGAAGTTGCAGCAGCACTTTAACCAGGTTAGCTAAGGCCTCTATGTACGAACATGAAATGATTTTGAAATATATCTAATACCTAGAGAAACATGTGCGTTCATTCGGCAGCACGTATTCAAGATGGAACAAGAAGAATATACAAGGGATGAAATAGATTGGAGCTATGTGGAATTTGTAGACAATCAGGATGTGCTTGACCTGATTGAGAAGGTAATTCCTCTGATCATTTCAGAAATTGTATATAAACTTTGTTCTTGAAAAAAGAAATTGTATATAAACTTGAACAGAGGAATCAAGTATTTACTAATCAATAACACTTGAATACTTCATGCAGAAACCTGGAGGAATAATTGCCCTCCTGGATGAGGCATGGTATGGGCAGCTTTGACACAAAAAAGAATATTGTTTTGACTTTCGAATTCTTCTAGATCTAGTTATATGTACAAAATGCACTTTCAACAGTGAAAACATTCTCTGGCATTTTCCTCTTAAAAACAGCATAGGATACTTTTTCCTGGCATGCAAAGTGAAGGTAAATGTAAGTATTTGATGTATGTTTATCCATGACACAGCATGTTTCCAAAGTCCACTCATGAGACATTCGCACAAAAGATGTATCAAACATACAAATCACATAAGCGCTTCAGCAAGCCCAAACTTGCCAGGACTGCTTTCACAATCAACCACTACGCAGGAGATGTAAGAATTTGTTTGGTGATAGTGATAATTAGATATATATCATCAAGGACTTTGAAAAAACTTTCTACTTGACAGGTCACATATCAAGCCGACTATTTTCTTGATAAGAACAAAGACTATGTGGTCGCTGAACATCAAGCTCTACTAAATTCCTCAAGGTGCTCTTTTGTTGCAAATCTATTTCCTCCATTACCCGAGGAAAGTTCTAAACAGTCCAAATTCTCTTCCATCGGTACTCGCTTTAAGGTGTGTTATATTGGAGCTAAATCTCTTCTTTACCCTTGGAATACTCAGTAACTTGTCTATTCCCTAATACGTGTAGCAACAACTACAAGCCTTGATGGAAACATTGAGTACAACAGAACCACACTACATTAGATGTGTGAAGCCTAATACTGTACTGAAACCTGGCATATTCGAAAACGACAATGTCCTGAATCAGTTGAGATGTGGGGTATGTATCTCCTTATGTTTTTTTCTCCTCCATTGAGTTCAGTTGAAAATTGCATTTTGCTCATGGCTCATTGTGCAGGGTGTTTTGGAAGCAATCCGGATCAGTTGTGCTGGCTATCCGACAAAGAGAACATTTGATGAGTTCATTGATCGGTTTGGAGTTCTTGCACCAGAGATTTTGGACAGGTAATGGGTGCTCCAATTATACTAACTGATTCTAAGATGAAACTCAAGTAAAATATGTCAGTTAGATATGCCTTTGTTTTGTAACTATTTTGCAGTTCTGACGAGAAGACAGCTTGTGCAGCAATATGTGATAAAATGGGATTGAAGGGGTATCAGGTAAACTACAGTGGAAGTGGGAAGTTATAAAAGTTAAAACTTTATCCACCATATGTGTATTTTCAAATTGGAACTGACTGTGCATGCCATGCCCTTTTCTTTGTCAGATAGGGAAAACAAAGGTATTCCTAAGAGCTGGTCAGATGGCAGAGCTGGATGCTAGAAGAGCAGAAGTATTGGCCAATGCTGTCCGACTTATCCAGAGGCGTATAAGAACACATCTTATGCGAAAGGATTTCATCCGCTTGAAAAAAGCTTCCATTCAAACTCAGAAGTTCTGGAGAGGTATTTCTTCACTCCTTTGTATTCAGTACTTCATGTCTTGGATATAAGCACTTCTTTCTTAGTTGTGACTTGACAATGACATATAATATACTCCAATGGTGCAGCACGACTAGCTAGAAAGCTTTTTGAGCACATGAGAAGAGTCGCAGCTGCAATTACGATACAGAAGCACACACGTACCCATTCTGCCTGGAAAGCTTATATACAAGTCTACAAATCATCAGTAACAATACAGACAGGACTACGTGCAATGTCGGCTCGCAAAGAGCACAGATTCAGAAGAGAGACCAAGGCCGCCATAATCATCCAGGTTTGTATTATTATGTGAATCATGACACAGACATAATTTTGTAATAAACCACACTGAACTTCTTTGTGTATCTCAGACTCGATGGCGCCAACACAACGCCTATGTTGCTTACAAACAGCAAAAAAGAGCTTCTTTGATTCTCCAGTGCTCGTGGAGGGCGCGGGTTGCAAGGAAGGAACTTCGGAAGCTCAAAATGGTTTGTCCTATTTCAAATTGAGAAGTCACACAGCAATTCATGTGTATTTTAATGCATCATAAACTAAAATGTAAGAGTGTAAACAGGAAGCAAGAGACAATGGTGCACTAAAAGAAGCAAAAGACAAGCTGGAAAAGAGAGTTGAGGAACTCACATGGAGACTAGATGTTGAGAAGCATTTGAGGGTAACTCACTTAGATTAACATAGTTATTTCTGTAGATCCTAATATGTTGCTTGGGCACGAAGGAGTTTGCTAAATTATATCTTGCTGGTAGATTGACCTTGAGGTAGCCAAGGGTCAAGAAGTTGCGAAGTTACAATCTGCCTTGCAAGAAATGCAAGAAAAGCTTGAGGAAGCCCATGCAGCAATAATAAAGGAGAAAGAAGCTGCAAAGTTAGCAATTGAACAGGCACCACCAAAGATAGTAGAGGTACCAGTGGTGGACAATGCAAAAGTTGAGTTGTTGACAAGTAAAAACGAGGACCTTGCGGTATAAATGCTTCCACAATTTTACTGAAAAAACGATTCACTATTTTATTCTACGGAAAAAAAATCTCATGTCCCATGTTTTGATCCAGGACGAGCTCGATACGTTTAGAGTGAAGGCTGAAGATCTTGAGAACAAGCTCTTTGAGGTCCAACAGCAGTCTGATGAATTGTCAAAGGAGACACAAGAACGAGCCTCGAAGATTAATGAACTTCAAGAGATGATTGCTAGGTACTATGAATTTATAGATTTGGAGTTTGGACAAATTTACTTGTAGAGATTATATACCATATCCATTCACTGCCTTGTGATACATGGTTCAGGCTTGAAACAAATTTATCCAACATGGAGTCTGAAACCCACGTTCTACGTCAACAATCATTGCTTGCATCAGCAGATGACGATAAGACGAAACAAATAGAGAGGTAAATTTTTTAGAGTACGCATACCTTGCATTTGCATTCATAACCACTTTCCTGTGTGAAAGTCTCATAACTTCTACAACAAATGATATATCTAGTCTGGAAAGCAAGATTGCCATCTTGGAGTCGGAGAATCAGTTGCTTCGCAGCAATTCTGTACTAGCTGTTCAAGCAGTAGTAGCTCCTGAAGTGATTCAGCCATCAGTTATGAAGGTAAAATCCCTCGAGAAAAGATTTAATGAGATACTGTTTTGGATCTAAGCAACTATATTTCAGAAGTACAAACTGCATTAAATTTTGTGTTAAATCTAACCAGGTTCTCGAGAATGGACAACAGCTTGGAGAACTTAAAATCATCAACGTATGTATACTACGCTACCCAACAAACAGTCTATAAGACAGAAGAAAAAATACCCAAGAACCTTTGATTAATGTCGACATATACTATGCTTGCAGGAACAGTTGGTTGTTCCTGCGATAAAAAATTTAAGCAAACAGAAGTCGCTCACAGACCGACAACAGGTAAGTTTGGTTCTCTGAACATTTTGATATCATTGTGGGAAACAAGTTCCATTTATATTCAATTAACAGATATTTTGTACGCTCAGTAATGTGCTGTTTCAATTGCTCTGCCTCCACTCTTTCACAGGAAAATCATGATGCCCTTATCAAGAGCCTGTCTGAAGATAGGAGATATGACAACAGAAGACCAGCTGCAGCATGTATCGTCTACCAATCACTCCTTCACTGGCACTCATTTGAAGCAGAAAAGACCAACATATTTGACCGTATCATCCATACAATTAGGTCATCTATCGAGGTTGTTGCTCCAATTAATTATTATGTAAATTTTCCTTTAGAGTGACATAAGAAAGTTGGTAAGTTGCTGAGGAACTCATTAGCTGAATACATGTACAGAATGCTGAAAGTTCTGGAGAACTAGCTTATTGGTTGTCGACGACATCAACCCTCCTACATCTTTTACAAAATACCCTTAAAGCTAGCAATTCATCGACAAAAGGATCAAACCGCAGCAGGACCGCACCAGGCAACCTATTCAATAGAATGGCACAGGTAAGTTCTTAATCCAGACTTTGTTCTGCATAAATATTAAGTTTTTGATTGAGATCTCATATTCATTCAGCACCTTTGATCTGTGGTTGCATCATAAAATATGAGCTTACATGTTGGAGTTTTGTTTAGAAATTCTAGCATAGGGGTAGTAGTCCAGAGGCTGTTGGGCATCTGGACGTGGCTCCTCCTGCTCAATCTTTATTTTCGTTTGAACTGCTACTGCTATGTATTTTATGTTTCATACAACACCATTCGGGGTGAGAATCACCTGCATTCAGGAAAAAAATGATCTTACATTCCAAAAACTGCACTTTCAGAATGCTCGATCATCATCGTCAGGATTAGGTACTTCAAGCGGATACAGTGGACTGGTAGGAAGGACAGACACTAAATCAATGGTAGAGGCTAAGTATCCAGCCGTGCGTTTCAAGCAACAGTTAACAGCCTACGTTGAGAAGATATATGGCTTGATCAGAGATAGTTTGAAGAAGGAAATAAGTGCAATATTGACTATGTGCATACAGGTACCTCAGGCATCTCCCAATCTATGTATAATCCAGTATGACCTTTCTAACAGTTGTCAATCTTCATAGGCTCCAAGAGCTGGTCGTGTGAGATCATCTCGAGGATCACTGAAAAGCATACACTCTAGTGCAGTATCAAGGCAAGCATCAAGTGTGCATTGGCAAAACATTGTTAAGTGCCTGAATAATACACTGGAAACTATGAACAATAATTATGTGAGTACAGCCTTGTTTTCAGTTGTCTTCCTCTAAAGAAATACAGAGTAACTTACGAATATATCAAGGATTTTCCTCTTTTCAACTTTATTTATAGGTACCTCCTATGATAATTAGGAAAACTTTCGGTCAAGTATTTGCATTTATGAACGTGCAACTCTTCAACAGGTACCGCTAATCCTATACATGTTATCTCAATTTAACTCTTCTTGACTACACACCGTCACATGAGATGTCATTAGTAAATTCTTCAACGAATGGTTTGAGCCTGAACTATAGCAAAATTATATTTCTTCATTCAGTTTGCTACTCCGCCGAGAATGTTGCTCCTTTAGCAATGGGGAATTCTTGAAAGCAGGATTACAGGAACTGGAGCAATGGTGCTCGGCAACAACTGAAGAGGTGAAGTAAAAAAATATGTAATTGTAACAAAAAAATGCTAACCAGCAGAAAATAACCAGACTAAAATGTAATTTTTGTAATCCAGTATGCAGGAACATCTTGGGACGAACTGCAACACATAAGGCAGGCAGTTGGGTTCCTGGTATGCCTGAGAAGACGCCTACTGACAATCGTAGATGTTCCATATGTCTACTGTCTACCTACTAACTGAAATTAAATTGCAGGTTTTGCATCAGAAGTTACACAAAACCTTGGATGAAATCACGGATGATCTTTGCCCCGTAAGTCCTGAACAAGACAAACTTATTAAAAATGCTTTAGTGTTTCCAAACCACCAAATGTCAAATATTTCAAAATTTCACAGGTTCTAAGCATCAGCCAAATATATCGCATTGGAACAATGTTCTGGGACGACAAATATGGTGCACAAGGTCTATCGCAAGAGGTAAATGAATGCTTGCTAGATAGACATGTTCCCATTTTCAAGCATGTAAAAGCAAACAATGCAACAGCCTGTCCCCCCTTTTCGTAACAAAAATGATCATGTTTTCAGGTAATTGGAAACATGAGAACAATGACGACTGATGACTCATTAACTACTCCAAATAGTTCTTTCTTGCTAGATGACGATTCAAGGTATGAATACTACCTGCTCAAGGATCTACTTAACACAAATCACAATAGTGGCCATTGGCTTAACACCCTGATGAATGAAATTGCAGCATACCAATATCCTTGGATGATATAGCAAGACTGATGCTTGACATCAACCCATCTGATGTGGAGCCGCCACCACTACTGAGGCAGAACTCTCAGTTCCACTTTCTTCTCCAGCAGCATACAGACTGATAACATTGTGTATAAAAAGGAAATACCGACAGGTACAGCTTTTTGTGAAGTTCTTGGTACTGAAGATTTTTTGTATAGGAGTGTGCATAATTGAGTTGTGAGGTTTCTTTTTTATCTCGAGTTTTCAGTTTTGGGTGGCAAAAGTTATAAGAAAGGAAATATAGAAAATAATTATAGATTTTCTTTCATTCGTTTTAATTGTGTGTGAGAGGAAACAATGTAATTTATCTGTAGAAGTGTATGAATGGAAGTACATATGTTGATTCTCCCAACTGAATTCAATGACATCATTATGTGAATGAGTTTCTCATCTTAGCCAACTGCATTTTGGCAGTCTCCATTATCTTGTGATTATAGCTAGGATCGACATTATGAAAATGAACACACAAACAATCTCCGGAAAAAAATGAAATGTATGTCCGTTCGCCTCAATCTCCGAAAAAAATGAAGGAAGTACCGGGGATGGGGAGTCACGGCGTGAGTCTCGGCGGGTATCGCCGGCCGTACATCAACGCGGCGACAGCGCGCGCTTTAGCCGATTCTGCTGTCCCCGCGCCACCGGTCTGCCACCTGCCCAAGGGGTGGCACCTCGACCTGAGCGGTGTCCCTGTGCCGCCGCTGCCCACGCTGTTGAGGTCGCCAATCGCCGGGCGCGTTTGTCGCCGGAGTTACAGGCAGATCCAAGATTCAGGCGAAAATCACCGTATTGGGCCCAGCTCTTCAAGGATGAGCATGAAGCCCTGCGCCACTCTGCCAGCCACGGCCAAGCGGCGGCACAGTGGAACGCGATGAAGCATCGCCGGATATGGCCGCAAGACGCGACCAACGTGTCAAACAGCGCCGTCAAGCCGGATGCCAAGGATTCCGATGCCTTCGGCTCCATCGACTGGGATGATGTCGGATCATTCGCAGAGAATAATTGTGTGATGTGAATCAAAATAACATTGGATGCATGATATCACATTTACTCGAACTAGGCTGGACCGTTCGAACAACAAGGCGGCCGAACTTTCATTTTGGCAGGCATATTTTGGCTACCTTTTCTCGCACCGCCAAAATTCCAAATTTTGAAAATCAAAATCTGCCCACCCCCTCTCTTTGCCTTCCCCGACCCCTCCCACCCACAACCTGCACTACTTCCCAACCTCCCAGTGCCCACCCATCTTTCCGCCTCCACTCCCTCTCCGGTGGCATATCTCTCCCTTCATCCCATGCTTCCCTCCCGCGCCCCCCACACCAGCGACATCACCGCCGCGGCCCTATCGTCGCGGATCTGCCTCCCGCGCACCGTGCTCTGACCTCCCTGCTACCACCCGCACCTCTCCCCGTCCCTGCTGGCACCTCCCTCTCGTCGCAATGGTTAAATCTTATCATCCATGTTTACTTCTCATTATTTATTTCTTGCTCATTCATAGAAACAAATCTATTGTTGATGCATGCAAAATTCATGCATGAACTTTGTAGTTTATTGTTACATATTCCAACATATTTACATGTTATGAGATGTTATAATCATGTTTTGTATTGATTTCGGCAATTTTCCAAACAATTCCCTATCTTTTGGTTTTAGCTCTCTTTGTTAGAAAACGCTTTTTAAGCGTTTTTTGACTTTCCCAAGAGCTACGGGACTCGAAAAAGGGAAAGGTCAGGGAGCACGGCTTGGAAATTTCTAGACGAACAAAATGAGATAAAGTGGGCCACCACGAGGTCAATGGGTTGCAAATGATACCTAGTGGCACGGTCAGACTTCTGGACCGCGCCACCAGTACTCGTTTGCAATCCGAGCGTCAGATGTCATCCGTTTTCACGTGGTTCTCTTTGTCTTGACCTAAAACTGACTATCTAAAGGGAACCCTAGGCGTTTCCAAGAGGAGGCGGCGGAGAAACACAAAAAACACAAAACAGGGGTTGCTGCGAGTCGCCGAAGGAAGATCAGAGGGGGAATCGCTGCCGGAGTCGCCTCCGGCCACCTCTCCTCCTTCACCAACACCTACTCCTTTCTCTCCACCATGAGGGGGGAGTAGTTCACCCCCTGGACTACAGGTTTGTGGTGGTAACTTGGTCCAATCTCTCTTTGTATAGACATTGTTGAAGTCCATATGATGTGCCTTGCATGATTATGGAACTATCTATGTAATTCCTATGGTTGTTATTGTGTTATGAGATGATATTTGTTATGCATATACTGTTGTGTTGAGACTTTATGGTTTGTCATACTTTGAGATTGCACCTATGATACATGCAATGAATTTATCTATGCAAAATGCCTTGTCTATCATGTAATGAGGTGCTTGACACCATTAAGTGTTGGTAGATAGGAGAGATGTGAAAGCAAATAAATTTATAAATCATTGCACTAGTACTTAGGATATGTTTTCCTATAGAGTATAATGTATGTGGGTAAAGTAGTGTCCGAGGTGATAGCCGACATAAGCATTGAGCGACAAAAACGGTGTAGAAAGCATCCTTTATGTGGGGGTAAAAAGGGAGAAGTATGACGTGGTGGAGTGGCAGTCCACGCTCTGGGGTGACACCATAACACATATGAGTACTTCTTCCAACTATGTGTTTTAGGACATATAGCCACCATATAGTTATCATTAAAGCATAACACATGTATTTACTTTTATCATCTAATACATGATCATCACCATAGAGAGAGAGAGAAGATTGAGTAAACCATGAATTCAGGTCCATTGTTCCCATTAGCGCAAACCCCTTGTCTTGTCCTCTTGCATTTAGAGGATTGGGACACTTTTATTGCTGTTTTGTTACAATTTACTTTATTCCATTAAATCAACCTTTGTTGTTACTTTAAATTGTTTAGTGCATAAACAACTAGACTTATGATACTTTAGATGGAGAGAATTATAGTTTTCCCTTCTTGCTCTTGCGGATTGATACTCATACTTCTACATTGAGAGGTTCTACAGTGACCCCTACACTTGGGGGTTATCAATTGTTCTATTTAAAATGGTGTAACAAAAAGTAATGAATAAAGTGTACATCTTCATTTAGTTTCCATTTATTTAGTAGTTTCTTAGTCCTATTGGTAATTGTAGCTCACATTTCTTTCATTTATGTGTAATTTTGTCTGATTAATTAAAAGTATAGAATGATTTTTGTTCAACATTAATTATGTAATCGGTAGTAATAGAGTGAATTAAATTTGTACTGTAGAGTCCTTTTTATCTGTACTGTAAAAAAATTGTAAGGTTCTATTTATTTAAAGAAACAGTAAGGTTCTCTATGCTAGTAGGATATGAGAGGTTATATATATCAATAGGTTGATAAAATATGGTTCTTGAATGTAATTGCAATGTCTCTTTGTTTTAGGATTGCCGCCCAGTGTGCCTGAACATCGGTGGACCATGTAGATCCCAAAAGAGAGCTAGCGTTTTTTTCGTACTAACTATTCATTGTGGGAACAAAGATACCCCGGTATGTAAATTTTGATCTACTTTTATCATTGCTGTAATAAAATTTCCTACATTTTATGTAAGTAAAATGACTCCTTTGTTATTCTAGTATGTCTCTTGCTATGTCAGGGAGCAATTATATGAAATGGTTGGTGATTGCGATATGTACATCGTCACACGGCATGGCTATCTTTATGAACTTCAACTTATCAAGATGGAAGGAAAAAACAATGGTTTGGGGTGAACACACTAGGACGATCTTATCGCCGACTACGAGATATATTTCAATGATCACATTGTGCTAAATTCAAATGCTGACAGAGAATTCTTGAAGGCATATGTGTATGACAAACATAGAAAACAAAAGCCGCTTATCAATAAATCTGAGAAAGGTTATATATATATATATTATAGTCTCCCTCCAAGGTTACATGTGGATATTCATATTAGAGATATATTACTAAATTTGGATGTACAATGCAGATGACCAAGTCAATGTGTTTAAGCATCTGCTTGCCATACAAGGTGAGTCAATATAGAATCAAAATTTGATCATTAAGTGTTTCTGTATGCCACCATATGCTTTCATCAAAACTTGAACGTAATATTGTCATCGATTTTTGCTGAATTTGTAGGAATCGATGACATCCTAAATTCGTTGGTAAAACCTGCTTCACTGACACTCTTGTTTGGTCAGAAAGCTAGTGTTGTTAATTTTGTGAGACAACACTATCATCGTACCGGACGTATTGTCATCCATTCCATTACGGAGAAGGACGTTGGGCATAAAATCTTGTAAGTAGAAAAGTACAAATTTAGTTTACTTTGACATATATCTTTTTTCTGTACATTTTCTAGCTAGTCATATGCAGTACTTGAAACTAATATTTTTTTTATTAAATTGACAGAAGCTTAGAAGTGCCTTTATGGTAGAGCTAGGCATCCCATCCTCAGGGCAAATCTGGTTGTACTGGCCACCATTTGGGATAATGCAATTAGAATGGTATGAAGATATAAAAGGCAGATTTGTATTGGAGAAGGAGGCCTAGAAATCGTTTGATTCCCAATCTGGTTTGAAGATTGGCTCAGTTATCAAATTCTGCTTCGCTTGGTCCACTACAGATGATATCTCTATGCACTTTGCGCCTTTTTGACACTCTAAGTATTTGTATATATATATATATATATATGCAAAATAGCCTGCTATCACCGGTGGTAGCTATGCACCCATCATCCACCATTAGATTCTCTATAGGGAGCATGTGATTTTCTACGAGGAGCACAAGAGTTAACAGACGGAAGCGACGATGTTTGCATGCATATTCCTATCTCTCACCACCTCAACACACCACCTCAACACACCACACCAACACACCACACCATGCAACCTATTGGATTATCCACCCCAACTAACCACACACACACACCTACTACACCATCCACTCAACCTATCCATCCAAAGCCACCACACCGTGGAACCATGCAAACAAATCATCTCATCTCACCACTCACATTGTGTACTCATAGCTGCCGTATCCTTTTCTATTTAGCATTTCCCTGATACATAATCGGATTCATACCATAGCTCACTAGGACGAACACCTTGATCCATAAAAATCAGCGGTTAATTGATTTGTTGATTTTGAGAGCGCCGCTACTTAATCAAGTAGAGCTCATTTCATAAATGTCTTTTTTCTCTCTTAATCAAGTGGCAGCAGTGAGATAATGGAGGGAAAAGGAAGACCATAACATTCGCGCCAACAAAAAAATCCCGCCAAAACCACACGTATGGCTAGGCAAGACGGCTACATCACATGGCATGTCTAGGTGGTTAGTGTGTTTGGAGAGTGTGCATGGCAACTAGGTGTGGCATTCTCAAAATCACCACCTTGATCGGTTAGGAAATCATACAAGGCAACTCTGCAGGTTACTTGGTTAGTAAAGTGTGCATGGCAACTAGGAATGGCATGTCTTAAATCATCACCTCCTCTAGCCATACACGGTTGCCATTCTGGGTAGATATTCAAGAGTGTGCATGGCAACTACGCATGGCAACTAGGCATGGTATGTCTAAAATCACCACATGCTCTAGCCATCCACAGTTGCCATGCTAGTTAGCCATTCAAGAGTACCATGTGCATGCAACAAACGGAGGAATTTTATCCGTTATCACCGTCATCTCCTCCTCTCTACATCGCATGCGGAGGAATAACATGCTCACATAATCTAAGGACTATGCATGCATGCATAGCTACCACCGGTGGTAGCAAATCCGCGTTGATATATATATATATATATGCTTCCTAGCTAGTACTAATTAAGTCCCATGTTCAGAAGTATTTGACAAAGTAGCATGTCCTTCCTATCATGTTATTTGGTATTATAATTTTATACCGCACCAAAAGTCTTCTTTTTGTAATTCCCTGTTTAGTGATCAGTAATATTTGGTAATTGTTGTGCTCAATAGAAAACCAGATACTCCGATCTTTCTCGGAGCTCTGGGGTAATATCTGAACCGTATGGAATCTACAGGCAACAATATCGTAAGACACATGAATTCAGACCCCCGGGTTTGGTAGAGCCGGTGTTTTTCTCTCTTCCATCTCCGCCGATTGTAGACGGACCAATTACTAGACCGCCTGACGAGGTTCTAACTCGGCAATACCCATGCTTGAGGGCTTTCAATTCATGAGAGGAGAGAGTGGGATCCGACGAACTCGAGGCGGTCGCGGAGCGACAGGGGGCACATGAAGGTTTACCCAGGTTCACGTCCCCTCGGTGGAGGATCACTACATCCTGCAAGCAATCTAGTATAACATCACATGGTGTTTACAGGAAGCCGCCGTAGGCGGAGTTGATGCGTGTAATGTAATTTGTCTATGCTATATGAGATCTGTGCTATATCTCTAGGGGTTGTCTCTAGTGGCTTTATATATGCAGCCAATTAGGATTTACAAGGTTTCTTGCCTTCTACTCCAAGTCGGTGTGTTGGGCCTTGCGGGCTTCATGCATATCCTTCGAGTGGGCTTCTTCCTTGGCCGATAATAGGTATGCCAAAGATGAGGGCCCGATGGATCGTGTCCTCATCAGTAGCCCCCGAGTCTCTAGTCGAGTCATAGAGTCGGGTAGAGACTCAAATCTTGCCTTGAAGTCATAGTCTTGCATGTTATGTGGCAGAACACAAAATGAAGTTGACACGGCGGCAGAGTCATCGCGGCGGTGGAGTCGCATGGTGGCTGAATCACCATGATGATGGAGTCGAGCGCTTGCTGTTCTGTTGATCATTAGGGACGATGTCGTCGTCGAGCCCCCGAGCGTTTGGTCGTTGTAGGCAAAGAGGTTGGTGTCGCTAGCGTGTGGATGTCAGGAGTCGAACACCGCGGATCGGAGTCAATGTGGCGTAAAGTCATCAGCATCGAGTTGGAAGAAATCAATGGTACAGACCAGAGTCGATGTGGTCGACGTATGCTGCTTCAAGTGCAATAATCAATATAGAGGACTGCTGAGGTTAGCAGTATGCGAGGCATAGCCCCCAAGCGTATTGTCAACACCGGGTGCTAAAGGAGTGAATGCTAAGGTTAGCATGTAAGCGTAGCCCCCGAGCATGTTGCTAGCATCGGGTTGTGAGGTGCCGCCCTCGAGCGTGTTGCCAATGTCGGGTAAATGAATGCCAATGCGAGGCGCAGCCCCCGAGCGTGTTGCCAACGTCGGGTAAATGAATGCCAATGTGAGGCGGAGCCCCCGAGCGTGTTGCCAACGTCGGGTAAATGAATGAGCATAAATAACGAAACCCAGAAGTGCGTCGGTTGATGATCATGGGGATTGGTATAACATGTCTGGAACACTCATCGGGTCCAGTTAATTGCACGGCAACAAAAACAATGTTAGCTTACTCAAATTCGAGTCCCCGGACTCAAACTCGTGTGGACTAGCGCTACTTCGACGCATGCCACGTTGGACTTATCGAGTCGAAGCCCAGTAATTGCAAGGCACCCGATGCATCCATCGGTGCATTTATTCACGCCGTAAGCATGGAAATTTTCTCAACAAAGCACGCTTGATACGAATACCGGGCCATCCAGTGTTGCAAACTGTGTACTTACCTTCGCATTTGACATACGGCATCCAAACAGATTCACTACTACCACATTTCGGGAAAGATAAGATGAAGGCACTGACAGCCCGGAAGAGCGATTCGAGGGACCAGAGAGCCCGCACTCGAATAATATGAAGGCGCTGAAGGCCTGATGAAGCGATTCGAGTGACAAGAGCGTCCGCACTTGAATAATACCAAAGTGCTAAAGGCCCGATGAAGCTATTCGAGGGACAAGAGCGCCCGCACTCGAATAATATGAAGGCGACGGCCTGATGAAGCGATTCGAGGGACAAAAACGCCCTAGTAGCAGCTATTGATCGCTGATGGATGGTTACAACGATTGATTTTTCAATAGGCTGCCACCGATCAGGAGATTCTTTCTTTGGACTTATCCGACGATTGCGCTCGATTTGGTTCTGACTAAGATCATGCGTCCTTGCCAAAAATTTCATGCATGATCCGCAGATGAAGTAACTAGCAAGATTGGTTCATGGAACTTGTATTGTACTAATCACTAATTGTGGTGACCCAGCATACCACTGCATGTGTAGTATGCAAGTCGTTGACATAACACTAATGAAACACCGTCTCACTAGTATTACATCCATCAGAGTGGTACAACAGAAACATCGCAGGTCCTCGGTATGTCTATAGGATTACAATTTTTAGCATACAGAAGATCTTCAGAACCTCCTCAACAGGTAGAGGTTTAGTCCTGGCGACTACAAACGAGAAAGAAACAAGGAAGTCTAAGCTAAACTACAACTAATGCAGTTGGCTTACTACTCAACTACAGAATACTCTAACTACTAGGTTCTAGGATTAGGAAACTGGTTTCTTTCTAACCCTATTCTAGTTTTTCTCCAAGCTTCACGTAATTGTAGGCTCCGCTGATAATCATGATGTTGGTAGAATGCTTCATCTTCAACTTTAATGTCTTGAGGTTGCCTCCTTGAGTTGCCTTCCATCTAATTCTACATAGTCTAGCAAGGGTTTAAGAGATTGGGGTGAGTAACGAGCGTTACCCAGCAAGTTTCTATAGAAAGAAGTTGTGTGATATGCACCAACTACAGCCACAGACCCAAAAGAGTCGTAGGCCTATGCAAAGTTTTAACAAGGGTTTCTTGAAAGATTGTTTTTACTTTATAAAACTATGCCCAACAGCCAACACAGGTATAGTGCCTTGAGAGCACCTTTCCTGCCGCGTTCGTAGCTCCTTCCCAGAACAAGGGGTAATATGTCACATCATTTTACACTCTGCAGAGGTGTGTCCTTACAAAAGAGATCAAAGCCTTGCTGCACAACCGGGCGAATCTTTCCCGTCCACACTTCCTTGGTGTGGGGCCCAGTCATTGATCCAAGCCAATCACTGCCTTCTCCGCACAACGCATGCCCACCCAATTCACGCATAGCAGGTTATGCCCCTGATATTCACCCCCAACGATGAAGTACCTAGGCGCCCCTTGCGGACCATCATAGACACCAGTGGCCGTGGGCACTAAGGGGTCCCACCCATGTGCACGTATTCTTTCGAGATATACGGCGAACGGTAGCTGAGTGTCCGTTGACATGCGAACGAGAGAAGATACAGCTGACTTTCCCGTCCCATTCCAAGTCTCTTGGATGACACGGTTTTTATGGCACAAGAATAACTGTGGCATTGGTAGTTAATCCTAGGTTTACTTTCCCGTGCAAGTGGAACCTCCACCACCACAATCTTACCGTGGTTCCACCTGCCAGCCTTCCTAGGTTATCACCACTGGTCGATAACCACTAGTCATATTACTTATGAAAATAGATTTTCCATTTTTTTTTTTGAAATGTTAGAGTTTGAAGTCGATACTTTGCAAGTAGTTTCAAAACCAGTGCAACCAAGAGATATGAGCAAGATAAACTTGCCTTTTTGACTGCAAGATTATGCAAGTCAAGGTCTTCGATACGTAAGAAATCCAATTATTGAATTAGCACCATCATCTGGTAAAGATGATGTTAAAAGAACTGCAGCATGATATGCAAATTATATGCTATGCATCGCTCTAAGCGTATCTTAACCCCCAATGGTTTAGTATAAAAAGTTGTGATGACTTCTTTATACTGAGTTGCACTTTTAGATTCACTCCACAACAAGGTTGTTAAGGATTTGTGATTGACTGACAAACTTTCAAAGTATTAGAATAAAGCTTGAAACAAGAGTTATTGCAGAGGATAGATATAGCAATAGGTGAAAACTTGGAAGTAACACTTTTAAGTGGTATCATATTATTAGCAAACAAGTAGTTGGTATTGTTAAGCAAAGCTGAAGTAATTCTTATTTGCTAAGAATACCTAGTTAAATTTAGGGTTGACAACAATCTTAAGATACAAATATAGTTATTTATGTTGAAGCTAAATGGAAGGGTTTGGTATGTACTTTAAATGTCTCTTGAAAGAATAACATTTGAAGAACATGTTTGTTAATGATTAGAAGCACTACACCTAAGGTTTAGTGTTCTAGGGTTTAGCATAATTGGCCATTACTCAGGGAGTAGATAATAGTTGAGCATACCAAGGTAACAAGCTAGGTTTCATTCACTGTTAAGAGGGTTTTAGTGGAGCATGGAAATGTTATTCATCTAGGATGGTGAAGCATAACAATGTGGTAGCACATATTTGCTTAACATGGGCACACTCAAGAATAATTACTTACTTTTAAAGCTTACAAGAGGCATTGTAATGTTTACTTGTTATATAACCTAAAAGAATAACTTTTAAAGAACATGTTTCTTAATGACTAGAAGTACTACAAATAAGAGTTAGTGTTCTAGGATTGATTATACTTATCTATTACTCACAAAGTAATTACTAGATGGAACATAACAAGTTATCTATTTAAGATTCATTTGTTACTTATGTGATATTAGTTGGGCATGATTATACATAGCAACTTTCATTGCTATTACTATATATGGTTCTTTCTATAGTTGGTAACATTCTTATAACAAACATCGACACTCAAATAGTTAGTCATGAGCCAGTAGTGCTCAGGTAGATCATTTATGGTTGATTTTTGAGTTGGTAGTACTCTTACTATGCAAAGGTCATTACTTGTGTCTAGACAAGAATGGGTGTGATGCTTATTTGGTATGTTCTTAAAAAGAATTACTTTTGAAGAACACAAGCCTTAATGGACATATTTATATTACTTAAAGGAATTGTAATTAGGTGATGTCAGAAAGGTAACAGTTTTTAAGTTGCAACAGAGGTGTTGCAAATAGTTAATTGACTAAGATATACCATGTTTGAAATAGAATAACAAACTAGCCACTCAAAGTTGAATTAGGAAGTATGACTAGGTTAGCACACTGAGGTAGTTATTAGTTTTAGTACTAACAGCAATGGTAGGGACTTAAGTTATATGTACTTCAAAAGAATTACTTTTGAAGAACATATCTCTTAAGGTGTTATTGAATTGGAAGTTCATTGCAGGGTTCTATTAGTATTTAAAATAATTTAGAAAGCCTAGTATTTCTATTCCTAGATTTTCAAAGTTGGAATCCAAATTTTAATTGATTAAAGACTCTAAAATTGGTTTTAGATTCTCTCCTGTTGAAACAATTGTTGAAATAGCAATATTAGAGTTAGGAAATAACTCTTATTCAATTTTATGTTTTTTTTCCCAAATTTTACTATTTTCAATTTGTTTTTAGGAAAATCATTTTAGGGATTAAAATCCTAATAGTAAAGTATATTATTTAATTATTTCTAATAAAGGAATATTAATTGAAATAACATTCTTGAAGTTGTTAAGATTTTATTTGGTATTTGAAAATTTTGTTCAAATTATTTTAGTTGGATTTAAATTCAAGGTTCAAATACTACTTAATCAAATTTTTAAATTTGGTTCAAAATAATTTCACACAAGTATGCAAGATTAAAGTATAAACAGGTAGATAATATTTTTGTGAACATTTTGGTATCTTATTTGCATTTTTCTGATTTTATTTGAATTAGATATGAATTTGCAAAGAATTGATCATTTTCTGGAATTTTGAAATAACAGAGAACACTTTTTGCACCCACCCCGCTGCTAGCCGATACCACTGACCGGTGGGGCTAAAGACACGTCATCTGCCACGAGGGCAATGACCAAGTCAAATATTTTGACTGGTCAAGAGATGACGTCACCAACCCCATGAACTCACAGATGGTTTTCAAATTCGACGATTTAAACCGAATTGGGTGCAACGAATTGGTGCTTCAGCTTCGGAAGAGAAAGGCGAGCACTATGGTGCAAGCGCCGCTACTTTTTGGTCGCCGGAGCTTGCTCCGGTGAGCTCGACTGCGGCGGTGCACGGCGGTCGACGGTGACGGCGAGCTACGGCGACTCCTACAACTCGGTAAGATGCTCAGGAGACTCGGTTTCTCACCTGGGTGCTTCCAAGGTGATCGCCGGGGTGAATCGCAGACGGAGGTGACCTCAACCTCGCCGATTCCGGCGAGTTTGCTGCAAAGGGGAACAGCAGAAATCCGCCGATTGAGACCTTCCCTCCTCGATTCAACCCTCCGGGAGACCCTAGGCATCGAAGCGGAGCTCCAGGGCTTGACGGGGAGGCCTCGGGTGACCTAAAGCGACGACGACGGACATCGGCCGGAGCTAGGGTTTCGGTCGGCGATGAGAAGAACCTCGGGGAGGAAGAACTAGGGTTCCTAGGGCTTATCCACAGTGGAGGCACACCTTTTATAGGCGACCGAGGGCGGCGGTCTTCATCGAGAGCGTCCAGGGGGCGGCGGTGGATCAGATGCCTGGGGGAGCTCCACCGAGCTGTCTCCGTCCCGAGAAAGAAGATGACGAAAGGGTAAGTTGGTCGGGCTGGTGTTGGGCTACGCCCAGGTGGGCTGCGGCCAGGTCAGTTCTTCTCTTTTTTTTCTTCAGTTTCTTTTCTTTTTGTTCTATTTTCTATTTTTTGTTTCTAATATGAGCTTCAATTTGTTTGCAGGATTTCAAATCCAAAGCTACATCTTGGATATCAAGATGACATTACTGGTCCAAGAGAAGTTACTAACTAAATCTTATAGGTGCATTTGTATATAAACTTTTTCAAAAATCCTTAGGACTTGATTAAGGATCTTACTAGGGATGATTCAAATACACCACCATTTTGGTTTTCCATAAGTTTCTAAGATTTTGAATCTAAGAAGTCTTCTAAAATACAACTAACTCATTACTGATTCAATATGTTGTATTTAAGGAATTTATATTATGTTAGGGTTTGAGCATGAGTCTAATTGAACCTGATTTAACATTCTCTTTCTAGGGTTGGAATTATTTTCCTATATCCTGTTTAATTCCAAATGGAATTTTAGTAATCATATTAAGACCTTGGATCACTTGATGATGTCTCATGTACCACAAGAAATATCTACTTGAGATAAAGTTTTTGATTCCATAAAGATAAATTTATCACTAATATGATAAATGGAATTAGGACTTAGAAACATTAACACCATTCTTGAATTTGAAGACAATGAATAGTTCTAAGGTTTTGCTTATTATCACAAAGTGATGCACTTACTAAAGTAGATACCATGGAATGGATTTCCAGATGGATAAGCAAAAGGTTAGGGATTAGATGAGCTGATGTTGCCCTCATTCAAGAAACAGTACATAATCCTAAAATGGAATCAATGAAACATAATCTCTAGCCTAACTAGGAATCTAGGGTTTAAGCTTGTGGTTTCCACCACCTAGTTCCATCTACTACGTTTAATGGAAACTTGTGCACAGATCAAGGTTTCCATATGGCTTTCATAAGATGGGCATCTCCTAAATGAGATGTGCTCTAGTTAGATACCTACACCACTCTTGGTTATAGGATGATATCTGCTTATCAGACAAGGTTTCATACTAGCCTAATTAGCTTCATCAGCAAGCATAATCATGAACTTGACATGATCATACTATTTCCTTCATCAACTCCCTCTAACAAGGATTTGATTTTGGTTGTACCTACCTTCTGAGATTAAGAATATAATCTCCCCTTTGTGTAATTCATATAGGATCTACTCCACTTCATAACTTTCTAGGTCTAGTTATTGGTTATACTTCCTAACGATGGTTCTAGTCTAGACCAAAATTAGGGTTTGTGATATGATCACCCCTATATCAAATGACTTGTCCTAATTAGAATTGGAGTAAGGTCTAAAGTCTCCTAGTTGGCCTTTATAGGAATGGCTCTAATGTTCTTAAGTTACCTCACCTAGAGTTTAGGCAAATTTAATAATCAAACTAGCACTGAGTTAACCTTTACACTACTCATATTTGGACTCACTAAATTAGGACATAAGAATATATAATAGATCATGTTTTAAGAATAAGACTTATTTTGACTTCTATAGCATGAAAGAAGTAGGGTTTAAAGAATACCATGATGATCTTGCATAATTATCTGGTCCTAAAATGGTGTGTCAAACATTTTAGTTTTACCTCACTTAACTCTCTTTTAATTGTTGTTACTATCACTACCCAAAACAAGGTTTTAACAAAGGTCATATTGAAGTTTATCGCGCTCTAGTTGATGAGCTACTTCAATTCCATCAACTTAAGTGAAACTCCAATCCCTTTGATATGTTTTATTTAAATGCGTGAAAATTACCCGGATTTTCTATGCATGAAATGCAATGCACACATCTGTTTCCTCTATTTTATAACCTCTAATCCTGGGATATTACACTAATCAATCTGGTACGCTGCACTCGTATTAAAGAATAGTTGATGTATGTCTTTGCTCGCTACCTGTTGCCGGTGGTTTCCAATTTGGTACTTTGGTCCATGGATTGCATACGGCCGGCGATGGCACCTGATCTAAACTTTGATGAGCCGATATACGCATGGGAGCAGTGCTAGGCCGAGCCTCCGAGTCAGGGAACAAGGAACCAGCATGCATCTCGCCGAGAATTTTCTTTGTTATCGAGCATCCGGAGCAGTATGGCGCCGCTAGAGCTGATTTGGTACTGCAGATGATCATCATCTGTGACGGAGATCCAAACTAGCCACCACGGATACCAAGTGGGTCGCGCCAGATTAGTAACAGATGCGATCTTGATCATTGTTGAGCCGCGCCAGATGCGATCTGAGGCTGTCGTTGAAGGTAATGAAGGAGCTGGTGAGCCCGTAGATCCAGATCCCGTCTTTTCCACGGTCGGTGTCAATTGACAAGGTTCTAACTCGGCAATGCCCATGCTTGAGGGCTTTCGATTCATGAGAGGAGAGAGTGGGATCCGGCGAACTCGACGGCGGTCGCAGAGCGACAGGGGGCACATGAAGGTTTACCCAGGTTCAAGTCCCCTTGATGCTATCGACTTGGTGAAGTAAATAACTGGCCAGTTGGAAAACCCCAAGAGAAGGTTTGATGAAGATAGCAGCAAGTTTTCCCTCAGTTAAGAAACCAAGGTATGTCGATCAGGAGAAGAGCGGACAATATGACTGAAGGTGATGCGGACTGGCTTAGCGACAGCTTCGGACAATTTATATATGGCGCCTCGTCCAAGCTTTGCTTTGCTAGCTGCAACGTGGAACCTGCACACACACAACCAAGTACTTTGTTCCCAACTTGCGATGAGGTTGTCAATCTCACCGGTTTGCTTGAAACAAAGGTTATGAGCGTATCGAGTGGAAAACAGTAGAAGTATGCGAGTAAAGTAAACAGTGCGAGTAAAGTAAACAGGTGATAGCAATATGATGAAAATAGGACCGGGGTCCACAGTTCACTAGTGGTGTCTCTCCATAAGATAAATAACACATGCTGGGTAAACAAATTACAGTTGGGCAATTGATAGAATAAAGATAAACGTGATATGTCAAGAAGATCACTATGCGATTTACTCTGGGCATTACAACAAAATACATAGACCGCTATCCAACTGCATCTATGACTAATAATCCACTTGTGGCGAATCAATCCGAGAACTCCACAAGTATTAAGTTGCGAACAACAGATAATTGCATTAAGCAAAGTGTGTAATGTAAACAAAGCATATGCCCTTGAGCATATGAATGTTGTTTTCTCCCTAGTAGCAATAGCACATCTACAACCTTAGAGGTTTCTGTCACTCCCCCAGATTAAATAGAGGCATGAACCCACTATCGAGCATAAATACCCCCTCTTGGAGTCACTAGCAACTACTCGGCCAAGATAGCTACTAACAACGGAGAGCATGCAAGATCATAAACAACATAGAGATAACAAAAGATATATTTTAGTATAGCAACTCAATCATAACACCAATATTCATCGGATCCCAACAAATCAAACATGTAGAATTACATAACGGTGATCTCAATCATGTAGGGCAGCTCATGAGATCTAAACATGAAGCACATGGTGGAGGAGACAACCATCTAGCTACTGCTATGGACTCATAGTCCAAGGTAGACTACTCACTCATCGCTCCAGAGGCAAGCATGGCGATGAAGAAGACCTCTGGTGGCGATTCCCCTCTCCAGCAGGGTGCCGGGAAGAGGTTCTGGACCCTCCCGATCTTCGGGTCGACGGCGGTGGCGGATCGCGATGTGTTCTGGAAAATTGATCGGGTACTTAGGTTTTTTTCCGTCGGGGGGTCTTTATAGGCGAAGGGGCATCGTCAGGAGTGGACCGAGGCGGTCTCACACGTAGGGGGCGTGGCCAGGGCCTGGGCCACGCCGCCCTGGTGTGTGGCCACCTCGTGGCCCCACTCCGTCTCCTCTTCAGATCTCTGGAAGCTTATGGGAAAAATAAGACTTCAGGAACTTGTTTCGTCCAATTCCGAGAATATTTCCTGTGTATCACTTCTGAAACACAAAAATAGCAGAAAATAGGGAACTGGCACTGTGGCGACTTGTTAATAGGTTAGTTTCGGAAAATGCATAAAAGTGCCACGAAGTGTAACAAAACAGTAGGCAAATGGTGTAAAAACAAGCATGGAGCATCAAAAATTATAGATACGTTGGAGACGTATCAAGCATCCCCATGCTTAACTCCTGCTCGTCCTCGAGTAGGTAAGTGATAACAAAAGAATAATTTTTGAGGTGACATGCACCTACAGAATCTTGATCATATATGTAAGCATTTGTGAGCTGGGATCATAAGAACTTAAAACATGGGCATGAAAGATATAATCTTGACAATAAGAACTTAGCAACCATGTTGTAAACATGAAAATGAACACAAACAAAAGATCATGAAAATAAAACAATGAAAGTCAAACGTGTGTTCAAATCATAAGGAAAAATATACAAATGGTTTTCAGCTTGTCCTTCATGGAGAGCAAAACATAAATGCATAGGACACCTTCAAGTTTAAGAGGGCGACTAGATACAAATAATTTGAGAACAAGTGAAACCAACAATATGAATCAATCAATGAAAACTTTGGGACAATGCATATTATACTAAGAATGACAACTATGCTCACTTATGGTGCATAAAGATAGAAGGTGGTGACTCAACATAAAAGTAAAAGAAAGGCCATGCGCAGAGGGAAGCAGTGATTGCAAGTTTTATAGACCTTCAAAAATTATGTTACTTACTGGCTTTGAGCTCTCATTGCCCCCATCATAAGCATCTTGAATGGTTAAAGTTAATGCGAGAACAATTATGATGCATATGCTTGACAAATCATAAGTCAAAAACCTCGTGCCCCGTGAATACGAGTACCCAAACCTCATGCTACTTTACTTAGAGTCCCAAGCAAGGCTCTTGTCATTGTAAGTATATATGTATCATCGAAAACCGCCAACGGGGTACCTCCGTGCCCGATGACATGGAACAAGCCCACATCAAAATGACAGGACAAGCAGACAATGAACACCTCGATATCTCTTTTATTTGCCATTTGTTTAGCTTTTTATTGTGAGATGCGTCGTCGAATGTCCACTATGGGTATGCTGCAAATTTCCACCATGAATTATGCATGGCTTAGATTGGCGGCCCAGGCGTTTCCCTAACACATATACAAACTCCATGATCCCCACAAGATTCCCAATTCATTTCACACCGCGGGCATCCATAAACAAAAGATCACGATATCAACTCAAATAAGAAGTGCAATGTTGAAAGCTTGCCCCATGACAGCATGGATGGGCTAGAATCCAACTTACAACTTGCAAGCATAACAACTCAACATAACAGACCACAATGTCAAATTTTTAAGAACAAGGAAAAAGCAAAGTGTGCCTTCCGGTTCGTGAGAGCTTTACTGACCAATTTTTGCATAACACTGGTAAGAATTTAATTTGAAGAGAAGATAAAAGCAAGTCAAATTTACTTGGAATAGCAAATTGCTAGTAGGTATGTATGGTGGACACTTTGGAAAACTTTGGATTTTAGGAGTTGGATGCACGAGTAGAGCTCATACTCAGTACAAGGCGAGGGCTAGCAAAAGACTGGGAGCGACCAACTAAGAGAGCAATAATGGCCATAATCATGCAAAGCGACAAAGCGACATTAAAAGAAGCATAAGATGGCATCAAAAGTCAAAAACTAAATGATCATAGAGGCTATTGGCGACTTTGTAAGAGTCTAACATGTGTGAGCATGCGCCAAGTCAACCCAAATAAAGCATCAAGGAGAAAACCAAAATAATGCTTCTATACAATAAAAACAACGCATGATTTTTTTCAAAGGCTCATTAAGCAATCTCAGTTATTTGAGACAAGTCATGCTACAGCAAAACCACTAAGCATGCTATCAAAAAGACATCAAGCACGACATGAAAAAGCCTAAGCCGCAGTCTACACAAGCTCCTTCTTGTACCACTTTTTTTTTGCATAAAGCTTTTTTCTCTTTTCCAACACCATTTGAAATTTTTAAAGACACCTATTTTGATGAAAACCAATAAAGATCAGAGGAAAAAATACACCTTGATGAAAAGATATGACAAGGTCTGAACGCAAATCAAGGCGAAAACGAAAACCAAAAGCAGTAGCGGAAAAAGAAGAACACTCGGTGAAATTATAAGAATGAAAAACGGAGTGTTCTTGGCAAATGAAAACGAGTACATCTCCTCCAAAAGAAATTTGTTGGGGTCCAACCATTTATTGCAGCAAACAAAACTAATCTAACTAAGAAAACTAAAACAACTGGCGCTCCAAGAAAAACACATAGTGCATGAAGCAATAAAAATATAGTGTTTTGAAAGGTGACCTGATTTTTGCCGATGAAGAAGGGGTGCCTCGGGGGCATCCCCAAGCTTTGACGCTTGTACTTCTTGGATATTTCTTGGGGTGATGCATGGGCATCCCCAAGCTTGAGCTTTTGTCCATTCTTCAACTCATCTCATCATTCTCCAATCCCTACACTTGAAAACTTCCTTCATACAAAACTAAACACAAATTTATTAGCAATATTAGTGTAGCATAACATATAATCAACCTCTTTTTGCTTCAGGTTTCAACCCAAAACCACCACATATTTAGCATATACTACTGTAGCAACTTCCCCAAAAGTTCCGTGATCAAAAGAACTCAAAAGAAAGCGATAAAGCGGCAAACACAAATATTGGCAGAAATCTGTCAAAACAGAACAGCTGACAAAGGCCGAATTTTTGAGGGGTTTTCTGTTGCTCAAATCAAAAAGTGTTCAACTAATGAAAGTTTGGATATAACCTGGGGCATATGCACAAGAAATCTCAGGTCCAAAAGATATACAGATAATTTATATGAATTTTTACGGTGCAGCACCGAAAACAGTTTCAGGACAGCAACATCCCCAAATCTTTACCTCACTCGAATTAGAGGCTTCTCTTGGCACAACAATAAAATAAAAAGGATAAGGAGCGGTCATTACAGTAGTAATGTCTTCCAAGACTCAAATAAAAGAAAAAGTACTGGAAATAAAATATTGGGTTATCTCCCAAGAGTGCTTTTCTTTAACGCCTTTAAGCTAGGCGCAGAAAATTGCAAATCAAGTAATAATGAAAGGGGCTTCAGGATCCACTATAGGAACAAAGAAGTGAATACTATCCAATTGAGGTTTTGAGTATCCCTTGTAGTCACGCCTTGGTACACTATTTTCATCAAAAAGATTTTCAGGACAAATCCAACTAGAATTAGTTACCAAGGCATTATGAATTCCTACAAGTTTACAAGGTATTGGCATTCTAGAATCTTCATTGGGTGTACCAAAAATTTCAACAGGCGAGCCAAGCTTATTAAACTTCTTAAAAACTTTCCTAGCCTCAATTGCAACATCTCTAAATTCTATGCGCAAAGTTTTCAAGATAAAAGCTTTCTTTTCGGGATCCTCAATTTCATGAAGCTTAAGGAATATGTATTGCATAAAAGGATTAAGGCTAGCAAACATTGCTTCTAACATGTGAAATAAATAAGCAGAAGCAACTTCATAACTAGGAGCTAGCTCAACCAAAGATTTTCCCTCAACTTCCTTATGCATATTAATGTGATTAAAGAACTCCTCAATGTTACTTTTTCCAATAATTGAACCACTACCTACTGAGAGGTCCTCCAGAACGTACTTAGGGATCAACATGATGAACTAAAAGTAAAGAAATAACAACTACCAAGGATTCTAATTTTTTTGGATTTTTGATATAAAACGATGCAAGTAAAAATAAAGTAAAGCAAAATTAAAACAAAGTAAAGGATGTGCGTGCGAAAAACTCCCCTTGCAGAGGTCTTCCACTCTTCCCCGGCAACGGCGCCAGAAAGGAGCTTGATGCTACCGAGTTGATGAAGTAAATAACCGGCCAGTTGGAAAACCCCAAGAGAAGGTTTGATGAAGATAGCAGCAAGTTTTCCCTCAGTTAAGAAACCAAGGTATGTCGATCAGGAGAAGAGCGGACAATACGACTGAAGGTGATGCGGACTGGCTTAGCGACAGCTTCGGACAATTTATATATGGCGCCTCGTCCAAGCTTTGCTTTGCTAGCTGCAACGTGGAACCTGCACACACACAACCAAGTACTTTGTTCCCAACTTGCGATGAGGTTGTCAATCTCACCGGTTTGCTTGAAACAAAGGTTATGAGCGTATCGAGTGGAAAACAGTAGAAGTATGCGAGTAAAGTAAATAGTGCGAGTAAAGTAAACAGGTGATAGCAATATGATGGAAATAGGACCGGGATCCACAGTTCACTAGTGGTGTCTCTCCATAAGATAAATAACACATGCTGGGTACACAAATTACAGTTGGGCAATTGATAGAATAAAGATAAATGTGATATGTCAAGAAGATCACTATGCGATTTACTCTGGGCATTACAACAAAATACATAGACCGCCATCCAACTGCATCTATGACTAATAATCCACTTGTGGCGAATCAATCCGAGAACTCCACAAGTATTAAGTTGCGAACAACAGATAATTGCATTAAGCAAAGTGTGTAATGTAAACAAAGCATATGCCCTTGAGCATATGAATGTTGTTTTCTCCCTAGTAGCAACATCACATCTACAACCTTAGAGGTTTCTGTCACTCCCCCAGATTAAATAGAGGCATGAACCCACTATCGAGCATAAATACCCCATTTTGGAGTCACTAGCAACTACTCGGCCAAGATAGCTACTAACAACGGAGAGCATGCAAGATTATAAACTACATAGAGATAACAAAAGATATATTTCAGTATAGCAACTCAATCATAACACCAATATTCATCGGATCCCAACAAACCAAACATGTAGAATTACATAACGGTGATCTCAATCATGTAGGGCAGCTCATGAGATCTAAACATGAAGCACATGGTGGAGGAGACAACCATCTAGCTACTGCTATGGACCCATAGTCCAAGGTAGACTACTCACTCATCACTCCGGAGGCAAACATGGCGATGAAGAAGATCTCCGGTGGCGATTCCCCTCTCCGGCAGGGTGCCGGGAAGAGCTTCTGGACCCTCCCAATCTTCGGGTCGACGGCGGCGGCGGATCGCGATGTGTTCTGGAAAATTGATCGGGTACTTAGGTTTTTTTCCGTCGGGGGGTCTTTATAGGCGAAGGGGCATCGTCAGGAGTGGACCGAGGCGGTCTCACACAGGGGGCGCGGCCAGGGCCTGGGCCACGCCGCCCTGGTGTGTGGCCACCTCGTGGCCCCACTTTGTCTCCTCTTCGGATCTCTGGAAGCTTGCGGGAAAAATAAGACTTCAGGAACTTGTTTCGTCCAATTCCGAGAATATTTCCTGTGTATCACTTCTGAAACACAAAAACAGCAGAAAACAGGGAACTGGCACTATGGCGACTTGTTAATAGGTTAGTTCCGGAAAATGCATAAAAGTGCCACAAAGTGTAACGAAACAATAGACAAATGGTGTAAAAACAAGCATGGAGCATCAAAAATTATAGATACGTTGGAGATGTATCACCCCTTAGCAGAGAATCGCTATATCCTGCTAGCAATCTAGTATAATATCACATGGTATTTACAGGAAGTCGTCGTAGACGGAGTTTATGCATGTAATGTAATTTGTCTATGCTATATGAGATCTGTGTTATATTTCTAGGGGTTGACCTGATGGATTTATATATGTAACCAGTTAGGGTTTACAAGATCTCTTGCCTTCTACTCCAAGTCGGTGTGTTGGGCCTTGTGGGCGTCATGCATATCTTTCGAGTGGGCTTCTTCCTTGGTCGATAACAGGTATGCCAAAGGTGAGGACCTGATGAGTCGTGTCCTCATCACCGCCGCTACCGAATCTCGGGTGGTCCAGAGAAATCCGGCCTATCCGGAGCTATGGAGGCGGCCCAAACACGTGGCTGTCTATGGGCTACCAGCCGGGCCATAATCATGTCCGTCTGCAAAAAAATGAATTTTTTCAGCAGGTTGTTAGAATAAACCGTCTGAGGGGTTTCGATCAGCGACGGTTCTGTAAACCGACGTAGAAAATACATATTATTAGCAACTATTGCTTACAGCTAGATGGTTGGCCCATCGCTGGCCCATGTAGCAAAACGGGCTGAGATTGTAGATTCTGCACTAGTGGTTGTTTGTTTAGTGTTGCAGGTTGTTTGAAGAGCGAGAAAAAGTAACCAACCTCAGACCTCCCTGAAAGTTCGACAATTACCCTGAGCGACCCTTGTGCGAAAAACTTCTCTTGTTGCATCACTCTACGCTTGGAGTCCCAACGAGTGGCATTTTAAAGAATAGAGTTGCTGCCATTAGCCTCTATTTAACTAGTTGAGCTTGTACTGTTTTTTGGATATTATTGTGGTCAAAATTCACAAATCAATTGGTTACTGTTAATAACATCTGTTATCTATTGCTTGAGTTTGTGTGGAAGTTCTAAATATAACATGTATTCTTAGATTAATTCTCATTTGTGACCTTGTAGTGTCTTAGTTGAGTTTGATTTTATGTTCTAGTAGTTCATTTGATTACTTGCTTATGTAGGTTACTGCTTATTAGAGGATACTCTCTTTATCTCTTCCTTCTCATCCTTAATTAGGTTGATCATCTGAACCTATCTAGGGATGAGAATTAAGATGTGAAGCTTGTATTCTTGTTAACTAGGATACTAATTACTTAGGGGTTGTGCGAGTGCCCTTGGCATGGTGTCTGTGGAGTTCTCCATTAATGGAGATGCACATATACTTGTATGATGCATCTAGGTATAGCTATTGCACTCCCTCTCTACTAGTTATCCTAGGGTTTGGCTATAACCTTTGTAGTTTCCAAAGAGGGATTGGTGAAGATCTAGTGCAATTCTTCCTATAGCTCTAGTTATTGTTGGCTTCTCCCTCTTAGATATTCCTCTCATACTTGTGAGTGTGATGGGAGGTTTGTTCCTCTCTCTCAGCCTCTAGCTTGAGAGTGACGCGTCTGCTTGCTCTGTTCCCTCTGCCTCTGGCTTGAGCGTGTTTATTATGAGCTTGTTGAGGATTGTGATCTCTAGGGTTTGGGGTCCTATTTATAGTGTTCTAGGGTTCATATGGTGTTGACACATCACTGTTTGCATGCAGTGACCGAGCTGCTTATACCCCCTCTCTAGTTTGTCTTTTAGTTGGCACTTATGTGACAACATGGACAATAGGCAGTTTGCTCATATGCCATCTTAGGCATGTCGGTTTAGGGTTAATTTGGTAATTTTACTTGTCCATTTTGTCTTCTGACAAGTGAAATTTCTTTTTATTAGAGTTTAAGTCATTTTTTGGGAATTTTTATTCATTATCTTGATAGCTTGTGACTTCTTATTTTCATGATCCATGAGCTTTGAGTTTTCTTTGATCAAGATCAATTTCCTTTACAAATTCCATGAATGTTGAGGTATTTCCTTTTAATCATTTATTATCTGGTGGCTATCTCACTCATGATATATGAACTGCTAGTGTTCACTTGTCATGGCATTTGTTCTTTTTCAAAATCTAATGGTTGATGTGATTTTACTTGGCCTCTTGCTATTCTCCTCTGCTACCGAGTTTTGCTAGTTTATGTGGTGGTCTTTTGACTGCTAACACTATCTATGATGATCTACTCTTCCCGAAAATTGTGATGTAGTTCCGGATGAGCAATTCTCCTTGTACATATGCTATTTTTTATATTGCTCACTATCTCTTGATTCAGTGTTTTGCTTTTGCTTGGATTTGCCTATACCTCAACTACATTGTCTAGGAACAAGTTTTTGGGCTTGTAATTGGATTCTATACTAATTGTATTCACCAGAGGGTGGATCCTACATTTTAATCATCCCGGATGGTTTCCCTTTTGTTTTTTGTGCATGTCAAGAATGGCTAGAATACTTAGAAGAGCAAGATGGAGATAAGAAGATCTAGCTTAGTATAGATTAGGGTTATTGTTTCTTTTTTCCATTTGTAGTTTGTAATAAGATTTAATTTATGTACCTTTTCCTACAAATTATTGCCCAATAAATATTATAGAAGTACTATTGAGATCAGAGATAAAATTCTCGTTCCATTGATATTGTGATTTATAGAATTTCATTCTATTTATTAGGAATTTCTAAATTTGAATTCAATTTTGAATAATTCAAACCTAAATTTTGAATTCAACCAAGATTTGAGACTCTTTTTAGAATCTTAATTTCATATCAAATGCATTTGAGTCAAATGTTTCTGATGAATAGTTTTAAATATTTAATTCCTAATTTTGAAAATATGAGTTCAAAGTTTGAATTCAAATTCTAGTGTTGACCTAAGTCAAAACTCTTCACTAGAGTCCAATTTCAATCTCTCATACCTTCTCACAATAATATTTCATTTTTTTACACTTTTCAAATGCATGCAATGCAATTGTCATATTTACAAATCAATCCTAAAGTGTGTCTATTCTTCGGGTCATTACACTATAGCAGTGCCTCCTCGAGAGAAAAGACACAGTTTTAGGAAATAATAGTGTTGTTTTACCTCATCTTTACCAAATGCCCCTGCAAGTTCCATGACATGGATCACGTGTTCAACAGGGTATTCATCTTCTTTTCCAAAAAAAACTTGTCCCCTTCTCAACTATTGCAATTATATCAGTTGTAAGCCTCATCCTTCACATAGATAGCAGCCTCACAGGAATCATTGTCAACTGAAAACTAGTCTTGAAGAGGCACATTCATAACAAAATTGATTCCATGGAAATCATTAGCATCAAAATTCATAAAAGCATTAATAAATGATATTTCAAACTCATGAGAGCTTCTTGGGATAGAGCATTATTAAATCATAATGCACTAGAATTACAATAGTGACATGATAGATTCGCCTCAATCTGTATATGTAGTCATTTTCTAATGTATCGGAGAATAGTTGCAGCATGGTGTGCAACATATAAAATAATAATGTACATTTTTGTCCAATATGTTATTATACGATATTTGTGATGGACTGGTAACTTTTCTTTTAGTTGTGTGATTAACTTCTTAGTCTTAAAAAATCATACACCATATGTATTTTGTAGCTTCAGTGTATTCCTACATGACTAACCATAACATGGTTCATTTCATTTTATTTGCATATCTCATAGGAAAATTTGGGATGATAACTTAATCTAAAAATTATAGGAATCACCATCTTAAGTAAAACAAATATATTGGTGTCCTTAATCTTGGCAACCGACGTAGACAATGAAGATTTCGGGAATTTAGTTAAACATGTCTGTTCATAAGTTTGTTATGTAAATATGCATTGCTTGACAATTGTTGTAGTTATAACATTTTATGTAAGAAATCCAATGTCCTAATCAAGATTTTTAAATATGGAGTGACACAGAATAAGTTGGCTGATGAATTTCGAGTTAGCTCTTTATAAAATGCTAAAAGTGTCAAATACTTTCAAAAAAATACAACAAACAAATACACTAACATAACTAATATTATAGAACATAGCCTAGGGATCCTGACCTCAGTTAGCTTAATTTTCAACTACCTTGATGGTCGGTTGTTTGTATACAAAGCTGAATGAGTGTGAAAGGGTGTTACATATCCTCCTCCCTATCCACTTCTTCTCCGGCATGGATGAGTCTGTTTTATCATAAATCGACATAGTTAAGTCAAAACTACTTATTTGTTTTGTCGGAGGAGATGGCTAAAAACCACTTTGTAGTTAATGGGTTAGCCAGAAACAATTGTGAGTGATAGGTTTACAGTTAAGAGGGTTTGTAAACCTATCACTCACAATTACCCGATGTAGCATCCCCTTCTTAAGCGATGGTCAACAGAAAAGGATGCTATTCTTCTGGAATGCTTTTCCACTTTCTTTTCCTTGTCCTCCACTTCCTCTCACATCTGCATCCGCGCCTCTACATCATGTGATTTTTGGACTACAAATTTTATTTTAATAACAATAAAAAATCTTTACTCAGGTCTGATCAACAATGAGAGTTGAAATGATCAGGAGACTTTACACTAAACTTTTATACATTTTTTAAGCTTAGTTTCATCATACACTCTTAACAAGTGTATTTTTGTTATCATATTTAACCACACAACCATATCACTAGATATTACATAAAGTGTAATCCGCTATACATTTGAAATGCATGTCACCGAGAAAAACACTTATCTCATTGTGCTAAATTTGAACTACATTTCGTACCAAAAATTTCATTATTTTCCCCTTTTTGGAAACATTACCCCTTAACATGGTAATGAAATTGCACACCTCATAAAATTAATTTTCAATATTTTTTTGTGTATGTTTTTGTGTTTTTGCTAATATTTTACATCACTTGCTAGATATCTCTAAAGGGTATGATCTAATAAATATCTTAACATAGTATTTCTAGTGTAGAATTAGGTAAGCATATGAATAGAAACTTTTACTACCAAAGTCTACCGGCGGGGCCCTTGTTTGGCATATACACAAGGCTTTGTATATTATTATGTTTGTGTGGAGTCAACTGTGAATTTGACTCAACGTGAGTAAAAAGTCAAAAGGACAAGACAATTGTAAATTTCACTCAAAGTGATTAAAATACAACAGTGAAATTCCTTCAAGTTGAAAACACTTTCATGCATATCTGTTATGGTGTGAAAGAAAAGAATAGACTAGGGTTACAATAGAGTCATGTGGAGTCTATCAATATGAATGGCAGCGAAACTCATATAGTCTGAAATACAAGGAAATTTTGCCGCATGGATGAATTCAAGTTGATGAAGAATGTTTGCCAAATGGAGTTTTTATTTTTGTCGAATATTATGTAGGAGTTTAATTACATTTGGACATGAAGACAGGGCTGGAATAACGAGTTGCTTGAATCGTTAAGGCCCGACTCGTTAAAGATCATGATCGATAAGGCACGGATCATTAGAATGGTAATGATAATAAGCTGAAATCATTGTTTGGCTCGGCTCGTTATGCGAGCGCTCGCGAGCTGCTCATTAAGAAAATTTTACCTAAGCCTAAGTGATATTTTAATACATCAGTAAGCAATACATACACTACCTAGCATTAGGATAATGCAAAGCAAGCTAGCGTGTATCAGTACTGGGCTAGCACAAATAACTAGCACTTATTCACTTTATTTTTTTTAGAGAAGTCATGAATAGAACATACTCGACTAGCACTTGTTAACGATCTTAACGAGTAGCTCACGAACACTGGCTGATTGATTGTTTAGCTTGTTAACCTTAATGAGCTAAATTTGCTGCTCAGCTCGGATCATTAAGAAAATGAGCCAAGTGATACGTCTCCAACGTATCTATAATTTTTGATGCTCCATGCTTGTTTTTACACCATTTGCCCAATGTTTCGTTACACTTCGTGGCACTTTTATGCATTTTCCAGAACTAACCTATTAACAAGTTGCCACAGTGTCAGTTCCCTGTTTTCTGCTGTTTTTGTGTTTCAGAAGTGATACACAGGAAATATTCTCGGAATTGGACGAAACAAGTTCCCGAAGTCTTATTTTGTCCGGGAGCTTCCAGAGATCCGAAGGAGAGTAGGAGAGGAGCCACAGGCCGCCCTCACGCCTGGCTGGCACGGCCCAGGCCCTGGCTGCGCCGCCTTGGTGTGAGGAGGCCTCGGGCCACTCCTGACATCGCCTCTTCGCCTATAAAGACCCCCCGACGGGAAAAACCTAAGTACCTGATCACTTTTTCAGAACACATCGCGATCCGCCACCGCCGTCGACCCGAAGATCGGGAGGGTCCAGAAGCTCTTCCCGGCACCCTGCCGGAGAGGGGAATCGCCACCGGAGGTCTTCTTCATCGCCATGCTTGCCTCCAGAGCGATGAGTGTGTAGTCTACCTTGGACTATGGGTCCATAGCAGTAGCTAGATGGTTGTCTTCTCCACCATGTGCTTCATGTTTAGATCTCATGAGCTGCCCTACATGATTGAGATCACTGTTATGTAATTCTACATGTTTGGTTTGTTGGGATCCGATGAATATTGGTGTTATGATTGAGTTGCTATACTAAAATATATCTTTTGTTATCTCTATGTTGTTTATGATCTTGCATGCTCTCCGTTGTTAGTAGCTAACTTGGCCGAGTAGTTGCTAGTGACTCCAAGAGGGGGTATTTATGCTCGATAGTGGGTTCATGCCTCTATTTAATCTGGGGGAGTGACAGAAACCTCTAAGGTTGTAGATGTGATATTGCTACTAGGGAGAAAACAACATTCATATGCTCAGGGGCATATGCTTTGTTTACATTACACACTTTGCTTAATGCAATTATCTGTTGTTCGCAACTTAATACTTGTGGAGTTCTCGGATTGATTCGCCACAAGTGGATTATTAGTCATAGATGCAGTTGGATGGCGGTCTATGTATTTTGTTGTAATGCCCAGAGTAAATCTCATAGTGATCTTCTTGACATATCACGTTTATCTTTATTCTATCAATTGCCCAACTGTAATTTGTTTACCCAACATGTGTTATTTATCTTATGGAGAGACACCACTAGTGAACTGTGGACCCCGGTCCTATTTCCATCATATTGCTATCACCTGTTTACTTTACTCGCACTGTTTACTTTACTCGCACTATTTACTTTACTCGCATACTCTACTGTTTTCCACTCGATACGCTCATAACCTTTGTTTCAAGCAAACCGGTGAGATTGACAACCTCATCGCAAGTTGGGAACAAAGTACTTGGTTGTGTTGTGTGCCAGTTCCGCGTTGCAGCTAGCAAGCAAAGCTTGGACGAGGCGCCATATATAAATTGTCCGAAGCTGTCGCAAACTAGCAAGCATCACCTTCAGTCGTTATTGTCTGCTCTTCTCCTGATCGACATACCTTGGTTTCTTAACTGAGGGAAAATCTGCTGCTATATTCATCACACCTTCCTCTTGGGGTTCCCAATGGGCTGGTCATTCACCACGCAACAAGCACCTTCTTTTCTGGCGCCGTTGCCGGGGAGTGAAGAAGAAGAAGTTCCCACATCAACTACACTTTCCCACATCAACTTGGCACCAACAGCTTATTTTCTGGCGCCGTTGCCGGGGAAGAGTTGAAGACTTCTGCGAGGGGAGTTTTTTGCACACACATCCTTTACTTTGTTATTGTTTTGCTTTACTTTATTTATTTTACCTGCATCGTTTTATATCAAAAACCCAAAAAAATTAGAATCCTTGGTAGTTGTTATTTCTTTACTTTTAGTTCATTATGTTGTTCCCTAAGTACGTTCTCGAGGACCTCTCAGTAGGTAGTGGTTCAATTATTGGAAAAAGTAACATTGAGGAGTTCTTTAATCACATTAGTATGCATAAGGAAGTTGAGGAAAAGTCTTTGGTTGAGCTAGCTCCTAGTTATGAAGTTGCTTCTGCTTATTTAGTTCACATGTTAGAAGCTAGGTTTGCTAGTCTTAATCCTTTCATGCAATACATGTTTTTTAAGCTTCATGAAATTGAGGATCCCGAAAAGAAAGCTTTTATCTTGGAAACTTTGCGCATAGAATTTAGAGATGTTGCAATTGAGGCTAGGAAATTTTTTAAGAAGTTTAATAAGCTTGGCTCGCCTATTGAAATTGTTGGTACACCCAATGAAGATTCTAGATTGCCAATACCTTGTAAGCTTGTAGGAATTCATAATGCCTTGGTAACTAATTTTAGTTGGATTTGTCCTGAAAATCTTTTTGATGAAAATAGTGTACCAAAGCGTGACTACAAGGGATACTCAAAACCTCAATTGGATAGTATTCATTTCTTTATTCCTATAGTGGATCCTGATCCCCTTTCATTGTTACTTGATTCGTAATTCTCTGCGCCTAGCTCAAAGGCGTTAAAGAAAAGCACTCTTGGGAGATAACCCAATATTTTATTTTCAGTAATTTTTCTTTTATTTGAGTCTTGGAAGTCATTACTACTGTAATGACCGCTCCTTATCTTGTTTATTTCATTTTGGTGCCAAGAGAAGCCTCTAATTCGAGTGAGGTAAAGATTTGGGGATGTTGCTGTCCTGAAACTGTTTTCGGTGCTGCACCGTAAAAATTCGTATAAATTCTCTGTATATCTTTTGGACCTGCGATTTCTTGTTCATATGCCCCAGGTTATATCCAAACTTTCGTTAGTTGAACACTTTTTGATTTGAGCAACAGAAAACCCCTCAAAAATTCGACCTTTGTCAGCTGTTCTGTTTTGACAGATTTCTGCCAATATTTGTGTTTGCCGCTTTATTGCTTTCTTTTGAGTTCTTTTGATCACGGAACTTTTGGGGAAGTTTCTACAGTAGTACTTGCTATATATGTGGTGGTTTTGAGTTGAAACCTGAAGCAAAAAAGAGGTTGATTATATGTTATGCTACACTAATGTTGCTAATAGAATTGTGTTTAGTTTTATATGAAGGAAGTTTTCAAGTGTAGGGATTGGAGAATGATGAGTGTCGTGGTTTCGTCAACAGATCTGCCATAGAGATAGGGGTATGGCGGTTTGTGGAAGGGGGTGAACACGAAGGAGCGATCCAGGACGGTGGTAGCACGAGTTTACCCAGCTTCAGATCCCGCGACGGTGGCGAGATCCTACGTGCTGCTATAATTCACTATATGGCAACAAGTGCTCGATTACAATGATGAGGTTGGCTATTTCGATATGCGATTGGCGGTATGACTAGAACGTCTGCCTCAAGGGATGCTCCACGCCGGGCTTATAAAGGCGCCTGGCGTGGGCTACACGTTGGTACCGGAGCGGATACAACTTGGAGTCCTAGACTAAGTCCTATGCGTGTACATCAAGGTAACTCGCCATGGGCCGTCTCCGGATCCGCCATGGGCCTGTCGTCAGTAATCCGCCATGGGCCTGTCTAAGGATCCGCCATAAGCGCCTGCATCCAGTACCGCCGTGGCAACTTCAGCAACTGGGCCGCCCGGTATGGCGAATCCGCCATACCACCCCTGATGGGCCACCCTGGCTTGCTGATTTAGGACTACGTCGCTGGTATACCTATTTGGTATATCCCCAACAGTAGCCCCCAGGAAACTTCAAGATTACCATCTACATCCGCCATGCATGTTCTTGGTGAAATACTTCCGTCATAGCTCTTCTTCCCTTCTGCGCTGGGATGGCGGTCATCTTGATGTTCCTTCTTCCATCTATTAATCCGCCGTAAATAACGGATCAAGCGACGTAGTTATCTTAGCGAGATTTTCGGGATCCATTGGATCATACCGTGGAAATCCGCCGTAAATTCGGGTACGTAGTTCCTTCTAGGGCAAGATTTACAGTGCATGCACTGTTTTCGCCAAGTTACTTTTTTACCCCTGGACACGTGTCACCGGATTAGGGTTTCTGCGATCGGGACGAGCGGTGGTGATGGCGGGCACAAATCTCAAGGCCCGGGGTCTATATATACCCCGGCCTCTCACCCCCGGCCGGTTTACCCCTCATTCGCCCCGTCGCTTTCTCTCTCTTCAGCGCCGCAACGAGAGCTCCATCGTCTCCGACGAGCCACCGCGGAAAATCCTCACCGCCGGCGACGCTTCCCGCCACAAGCTGGCCTCGTCTTCCTCGTCCTCGCTTGAAATCTTGGAAGTTATTACCGCCACACCGCTAGCCGCCATGGAACCGGAATTGCCTCGCCAAGCCTCCAAGTCCGAAGCTGCTTAGGGCTCAGCGCAGTCTTCTGATACAGAGTCCGCCATGCCCGAGACCTCAGGAGGAGACTGGGACTCCTGTAATATGAATGAGGAGATTCTATCTTCTCTGGAGCAGGAAGGCCGCATAGCTGCTAAGGAGATCTCCAGATGGCGGGTTGAACCTGGCGAAGCAATGCCAGCTCCTTCAGACAAAGAGGTCGTCATACTGAAGTCCCACATTGATCGTGGCCTCAGTCTTCCGCCATCCTACTTCCTGAAAGGCGTTCTCCGGCACTACAGGTTACAGCTACACCACATTGCTCCAAATAGCTTTACCGCCCTAGCGGGATTTGTCGCGCTATGCGAGGGGTATCTGGGTATCAGCCCACGCGGAGATTTATTCCGCTTATACTTTAATATCCGCCACAACCGGGATGCGAACGGAGATCCTCGCAATTGCGGATCGATCTCCTTTGTTCCTCGGAGCGGGAAATCCTACCCCTACATTATCCCTCATGACTCTGCAAAGGGATGGCGGGGATCCTTCTTCTATCTGGCTGACCAGGCCCCTCCTGAAAGGAAGTTCGGCCTGCGGTCTTTTGTTGATGGCCCCGCCGAGGAGCAGGATAGCTGGGGCGTCATGGACGACTTTACAATGGATGATGAATGTCAGCTATGCTCACGACGAATTTCGAAACTTGTCTTCTCTGGACTGACAGGTGCTGATACCATTTACTGCTGGATCTCACGGCGGATTCAGCCTCTTCAATACCGCCCATCCCTGATGTGCGAATATAGCGGAGTTGATGATCCTCAGCGCTATTCCAAGGGGGAACTATCTGCTGAAGAGATCGAGCTTTGAATCCGCAACATCATTAAGGTAGGACAGGATGAGCCTTTGAAGTTAAAGATCCCTATGTATGAGAATGGCAGTTGTCCAGAGGTGAGTCCCTCCTTATTCCGCCATAACAGCTGGTTTTTCTTAAATAACTTCGTATTTCTCCGCAACTTTCTTCCCTACCACCTTCCGAGCTGAGCCGCCTCGTCCGTTATCCTCGGACGAAAGAGCTTACTGATGATGAGGACGAGACATCCTCGTCTCCCAAAGGACAGAAGGTGGCGGAGGAGGAGGTAGTGGCGGATGAGCCCATAACAGCGGTTCCTCGTGGCGTTCGCGGTGCTGGCGGGCGCATTCGTGGACTAGGCAAGAGAGTCCTCTCTCGCCATCCATCCCCTGCTCTTCGCGGCCATCTGGACACCGTGCCCGAGCATTCCGCCACTATCAATCTGCCAGAGCGGAAGTAAGGATAATCATAACTTGCCTTCATACCATATATAACCTGACTATTCTAATCTGTGACTGACTTCTGCGCATAGAAGAAGAAAAGTTCCTGGCCAGAAACCTCCAAGGGCCAAGCCATCTCCTGCTGCCATTCCACCTACACCGGACGCTCCTGCTCGCCCAACTGGGCCTTCCACTTCTTCCTAGCATGCTAGCAAGATGGCGGATGCTCCAGAGAAAAGTGCTGGAGCGTCAGATCGCCCCGCTAAAGGTGCCAAGAAGGTGAGTTTTAGCGGAAAAGCGGTTCAGATGGACACAGGAGCTGGGGAGGCCTCAAAGTGGAAGAAGAAATCAGAAGCTCTTTTCCGCCTCGACAATCTACAAGAGGAGGCCAGTAACCATGTGTCATCTGCTATGACAGCGTTTGTTCAGAGAACAAGTCTTGTCAAAGAGGTATGTACTCCCAGTAGCCCCCAAGCGCCATGGCGGATTTGTAAATTTGATCCGCTATGGGGCTTCAAGAGTGACTCTTGTAAGTTTTTGAATAGCACAGCCCTCGAGCGCTGGTAGTTCACAGTGCTCTATAGAGAACTTTTTAAATTTCATACTGAGTAGCCCCCGAGCGTTATGGCGGATGACCATCCGGCATAAAGCTCTTAGGAAGACAAAAAATTAGCATAAGTAGCCCCCGAGCATCATGGCGGATTATATCCATCATGATGCTCTGAGAGTGACTAAAAAATCATCGTGAGTAGCCCCCGAGCGTTATGGCAGATACTTATCCGGCATAAAGCTCTAAGAGTGGCTAACACTTCAAATTATTTTGCCAGAACTACAAGAAGGTGGTAGAGGACCTGGTCCAGGTTGTCAGCTTGCAAGAGAAGGAGCTGGCAACCAAAAGCACTCTTGTGGCGGACTTGCAGCAACAGCTTGAGAATAGCGGTAATTTACTCAACAAGTTTTAATTCCCTTATGCTTATTCAATCAATGCTATGCTGATACTTCCGCCATGCAGATGTTGCCAAGCTCAAGTCTGATGACCCACAAGTATAGGGGGTGTATCGTAGTACTTTCGATAAATAAGAGTGTCGAACCCAACGAGGAGCAGAAGGTGTTGATGAGCAGTTTTGATCAAGGAATCACTGTAAATACTAGCAAACAGGTTTTCAGGAGTATTTGGTAATACAAGTAAATAAAGTGCGAGTAAATAAAAGACAGTAGTAACAATTGCAGCAAGTGGCCCAATCCTTTATTCAGCAAAGGATAAGTCGGTTGTGTTCTTATAATAACCAAACGTTCTCGAGGACACACGGGAGGTTTCTGTCAAGAGCTTTCGCTTCATAGAGCCAATAGTATTTATTGATTTGGTAAGTGTTATGGGGGTGAACCTGTGCTAGCGCACTACCCTTACTAGGATAAATACACACTTGTGATTATACCCCTTGCAAGCATCCGCAAATACAAGAAAGTAATTAAGATAAATCTAACCACAGCCTTAAGATCTAGGATCCTACGCTCCCTGGTGCAATGGTTTCCCAACGGAGATTTAGGTTTCTGTCACTCCAGCAACCCCACAGTCGGTGACCAAATACACAATGCATCTCACTAGGCCCATAAATGGTGAAGTATCATGTAGTCGACGTTCACATGACACCACTAGTGAAATAGCACCACAACAATATCAAACCATTAAATATTTCTCAACAATAATTCACTACTAACATCTTGACTTCTCCCATGTCCTCAAGAACTAAACGAACTACTCACAAGACATCATATGGATCATGATCAGAGGTGAAATAATGGTAAATAACAATCTGGACATAAACCTTAATTCAATGGTTCCACTCAATAGCATCAACTACAAGAGTAATCAACACCGGGAAAGTCTCCCCTATGAATATAACAAGATCCAACTCAAGATGTTACAGCGGGATGGCGAGGTGATGGTGGAGATGAAGGTGCTGGTGATGTAGATGATGATGATGATCCTGATGAAGTCCAGTGCGATGGTGATGACGATGGCGACGATCTCCCCTCTCCGGGAAGGAATTTCCCCGGCAGATTTCTCCCTGCCGGAGAGCTTTTTCTCTCTGGTGTTCTCCGCCCCGCAGAGGCGGCTGTGTCTAACTCTGAACCCCCCCCCTCACTTAGGTTTTCGGGGACGATCATGTACGCGAAGGGAAGAGACCAGAGGTGGGCCAGGGCCCCCTCACACAGGGCTGGCGCGGCCAGGGGTCTGGCCGCGCCGCCCTAGCGTGTGGGCCAGCCCTAGCCCCTCTCGACTCCTCCTTCTGGCTCCGTAAGTCTTCTGGGAAATTATAATTTCTGGGTATTTTTCTGGAATTTTCCTGATCTTCAAAATATGGTCTCCTGATGGTCCTTTTTCCAGCAGATTCCTGACTCCGGCAGCAGCTCCTCCGATGATCATCAAACATGTGAAAGCAAAGGAAACAACATAAGTATCATGTCTAAATATGAAATATATCAATGAATAACAGTAAATTATGATACAAAATAGTGATGCAAATTGGACGTATCAACCCACCCAAGCTTAGACCTCGCTTGTCCCCAAGCGAAAACTAAACTCGGTAAACATGACCACAGGTTTATGGAGTGAAGTGTCGATAATCAAAATACGAACAAGAAGCATCACATTCACTAAGGCACAAATTATAATAGACAGCAACTTCCCTCTATAAGATGTAAGCTTGCAATAGGTAAAAGGGAATCACATGTAAAGATGCACAAGGTAAATTATAATTGGCAATGGCAAACCTTATCTTGGTCAAAGAATGGAGAACAAGCTGTTTTCTCTTTTTAAACGGAGGCTTTTAAAACAGAGCTAATATAGCAAAGACTATATGCTCAACAAAGTAAACTTTTGCATTCATAGAAAGCTTTCAAAGATGTATTCCTTCAGACAAAAGCATTATACAAAACAAGGAAGATAATAAACATGATTAAACGGATCAACATATGGATGAGTGAAACATAACAACTCAAATGCTTGCTTGAGATAGAGGGAAATAGGTTGACTCAACATAAAAGTAAGAGATAGGCCCTTCGCAGAGGGAAGCAGGGATTAAACATGTGCTAGAGCTTTTCATTTGTAAAACAGAGGTAAAAATTGTTTTGAGAGGTGGTTGCTTTTGTCAACGACTAGCAACGGAGTTCTTGATATCTTCCATACTAAACAAGTGAGAGCGGTTCCGAGATGTTTAATTAGTTGGCACTTTGGTGCTCTTTTATAGCTTTGCACTCCTCCCCACCTTTTTCCTTTCTCAAACCATGGCTAACCGATTCCATCGGGTGCCGACCAACTTTCACAATCCAATGGAGGAGTGCCTTTTTCTTTCTTTTAGAATTAAGATTATAATGGTCTGACCAGCTCCCTTGCCAAATTTAATGACGAGCAGATGAAGCTGCCTAGTCGAGGGGTACTTAATTTAGTATGGAAGATAACAAACCCATCCACTACGTCCTCATGAGCTAAAAACAGTGGCACAAAATGAGAAGTGTTTGAAAGTTTTTGAAAGGTAGCACATGAAAATTTACTTGGAATGGCTTAAAATACCATGCATAGGAATTTATAGTGGACTCTTTGGAAGTGACTTGGATTTTGGGAATTGGATGCACGAGAAGTATTCCCTCTCAGTACAGGTTTTTAGCTAGCAAGGCTGGGTAGCAAGCATAAGAGTTGCATGAAACAAACAAACATACATATAATAAGAACAATCATGCAAACTCCCTTGAAGGTACAACGATTTTAACTTTAAGAATAACAATGCTTATAAGCCAAACATAAGGAAAACTGAACTGATGTAACTACAAGCACTTCTTTATTCTTTTCTACTCAAACCTCAAGGTAAAGTTGCTACTGACCAAGCTAGGTTTGCCAAAACCAACTAAATCTACTCATGCTCCCAATGTGATACCAATACCAATCAACAAGACTAGTCACATAAGAGAGATTGCAGCCTAACATAAAGTGTGCGAAAAGTAAACGATAAAACTTCTCATTAATATTTCATTACCGCAACTCACACCAAAGGATACAAAGATAACTAACTAAGGAGGATACTTCCAACTGCAAACTATTCTATATGATAACTTCTCTATTCATGATAAGACACTACTTGAAAAGTAAATGAACAAAAGGTAATGATGTGATACCGCGGCACTCCCCCAAGCTTGGAACAAGCCAAGGGGATGCCTATTCCGAAGACGAATTACTCCTTTGGCGGTGGCGGCGAATCTTCATCGATGCCGTACTTCCAAGGCAGAGGTCCCCCATCAAAGAAGGATGTCTTGGTCTCCAAAATCCTGAAACTTGCAGCAGCACTCATTTGATGAAATCTAGCTTCATACTCACAATTTTGGTTATGCAAGTCGTAGAGTTGTGCTTGTAATTGGCTAGTCGTCTCCTGGAGTGAGAGGACATCCTTCCAAAGCTCCGTAGTCTCTTTCTTGTACTTGGCGACAAGCTCTTGATTAATTCTATAGATAATTTCCACCTCGCGTTCTGCCATCTTCTTGTATTTGAAGACTTCCTGTTCCAGTGCTTCCATCCTTACTTCGAGACTCCCTTCTCCCTTGGGTCCTTGAACATCTTTAATCTGTAACTCCCCATCCTTGAGCGACAACTCCTTCAGATGCATCTTCAGTTCCCTCATGTACGGACTGATGGAATTCGCAGGAGGGTTCTCTTTGGATGAACCAGACGAAGACATTATAACTTCAAGGTCGAGGGCAATTCCTGACAGAAACAGCTCGAAACAAAACACGACGAGAAAATGATATACAGACCTCGGGGACTCCGGGGGGTTAAATAGGCGAAAATTATACATCGAAACGAAGTCATAGGAGGAAACCGGGACGGAAAAGAGTTCCGAGGCGTTCTCACACGGGGGTGGCGCGGCCAGGGGTGGGCCCGCGCCACCCGTGTGTGAGACCCACACGGACTCCTTTTCCTCCCCGTTTTCGTCTCGTGATTTTTCATATTTATTAAAAACAGCAAAAATATTAAAATAAGAACTTTTCGCGAAACTTTTCTGACTAGAACTGTTACCTATTCGAAAACGAACTCTGCAGGTTCCTGCAGTTTGTCTTGGATGTAATCTTCCGGAGAAATTGTTTCAATAACATCAACATCTTCATTATAAGAATCTCCAGAAATATAATGTTTGAGTCTTTGCCCATTCACCACTTGTGTAGAATCATCTTTCAATGAAGCAATCTTAATAGCACCTGAGCGGTACACTTCCACAATAACAAATGGTCCTTCCCATTTAGAAAGTAATTTACCTGCAAAAAATCTGAGACGAGACCTATACAACAGAACTTTCTCACCAACATGGAACTCTCTCTTAAGAATTCTCTTATCATGCCATTTTTTGACTTTCTCTTTGAAAAGTCTGGCATTCTCATACGCTTCGTTTCTCCACTCATCTAGAGAACTCAAATCTAACAACCTCTTCTTACCGGCTAGTTTAAAATCTCTATTAAGCTCTCTCACTGCCCAAAAAGCTTTGTGTTCTAATTCTAAGGGCAAGTGACACACTTTTCTGTAAACCATCTTATAAGGAGACATACCCATGGGGTTCTTATAAGCAGTTCTATAAGCCCATAAAGCGTCATTTAACTTACTAGCCCAGTTTTTCCTAGATCTACTAACAGTCTTCTGCAAGATAGACTTGATCTCTCTATTTGAAAGCTCTACCTGCCCACTAGTTTGAGGATGATAAGCAGAAGCAATTCTATGATTGACATCATACTTAGCAAGAGTTTTTCTAAAACTACCGTGAATAAAATGAGAACCTCCATCAGTCATAAGATATCTAGGCACTCCGAACCTAGGAAAAATAACATCCTTAAGCATTTTTAACGAAGTCTCACCATCGGCACTCTTTGTAGGTATGGCTTCTACCCATTTAGTAACATAATCTACAGCAACAAGTATATGAGTATAGCCTCTTGAAGGAGGAAAAGGACCCATAAAGTCAAATCCCCAACAATCAAACGGTTCAATAACAAGAGTGTAATTCATAGGCATTTCATTGCGTCTAGAAATATTTCCAACTCTTTGACATTCATCGCAAGATAAAACGTACCTTTTGGCATCCTTAAAGAGGGTTGGCCAATAAAAACCTGATTGTAGAACCTTCTGTGCGGTTCTATCTCCAGCATGATGCCCTCCATAAGCACTGCTATGGCATTTTCTTAATATCTCTTGTTGCTCATATTCCGGTACGCATCTTCTCATAATACCATCAACTCCTTCTTTATATAAATGTGGGTCATCCCAAAAATAATGCCTCAAATCATAGAAGAATTTTCTTCTTTGCTGAGCTGTAAAGGTCGGAGGAAAATACTTGGAAACAATAAAGTTAGCATAATCAGCATACCAAGGAAGGTCCCGTGAAGTTGCATTAATTGCAGCCAACTGTTCATTTGGAAAACTATCATTAACAGGAATAGGATCAAAAGAAATGTTTTCCAATCTAGACAAGTTGTCAGCCACAGGATTTTCAGCACCTTTCCTATCTACAATATGCAAATCAAACTCTTGTAAAAGCAACACCCATCTAATAAGCCTAGGCTTAGCATCCTTCTTAGTCATAAGATATCTAATAGCAGCGTGATCAGTATGAATAGTAACTTTAGAATCAACAATATAAGATCTAAACTTATCACATGCAAAAACAACAGCAAGAAACTCTTTCTCAGTAGTAGCATAATTCTTCTGAGCAGCATCAAGAGTCTTACTAGCATAATGAATAACATTCAACTTATTATCTATGCGCTGTCCAAGAACAGCACCAACAGCAAAATCACTAGCATCACACATAATTTCAAAAGGTAAATTCCAATCAGGTGGTTGAACAATAGGAGCAGTAGTTAAAGCCTTCTTAAGAGTTTCAAAAGCTTCCTTACAATCATCATCAAAGACGAATGGTACATCCTTTTGAAGAAGATTGGTAAGGGGCTTTGAAATCTTAGAGAAATCTTTAATAAACCTCCTATAGAAACCAGCATGACCAAGAACACTACGAATACCTTTAACATCTCTTGGGCATGGCATTTTCTCAATTGCCTCCACTTTTGCTCTGTCAACTTCAATACCTCTTTCAGAGATTTTATGTCCAAGGACAATTCCTTCATTTACCATAAAGTGGCATTTCTCCCAATTAAGAACAAGGTTAGTTTCTTCGCACCTCTGCAAAACTTTATCAAGGTTGTGCAAACAATTATCAAAGGAAGTTCCATAGACGGAAAAATCGTCCATGAAGACCTCCACAATTTCTTCACAAAAGCCATGAAAAATAGCAGACATGCATCTTTGAAAAGTAGCAGGAGCATTGCATAAACCAAAAGGCATACGTCTATAAGCATAAGTTCCATAAGGACAAGTAAAAGTGGTTTTCTCTTGATCATCCTTCTTAACAGCAATTTGAGAAAAACCAGAATAACCATCAAGGAAACAAAAATGAGACTTCTTAGACAACCTTTCTAGCATTTGATCTATAAACGGTAAAGGGTAATGATCTTTCTTAGTAACTTTGTTTACCTTCCTATAATCAATGCACATTCTATAACCAACAACTACCCTTTGAGGAATAAGCTCGTTATTCTCATTAGGTACAACAGTCATACCTCCTTTCTTAGGAACACAATGAACAGGACTAACCCATCTACTATCAGCAATAGGATAAATAATACCAGCATCAAGGAGTTTTAATACCTCATTCCTTACCACATCCTTCATCTTGGGAATTAAGCGGCGTTGATGCTCTACAACTGGCTTCGCGTCTTTCTCCATATTAATGGCATGCTGACATAAAGTAGGAGAAATCCCTTTTAAATCATCAAGAGTATATCCCATAGCTCCTCGGTGTTTCCTCAATATCTCCAATAATCTTTCTTCTTCCTTTCCTGAAAGTTTAGAACTAATAATAACAGGATATATTTTCTTATCATCAATATAAGCATATTTGAGGTCATCAGGCAAAGGTTTTAATTCAAACACAGGATCTTCTCTAGGCGGCAAAGTGGTACCAAGATCCTCCACAGGTAGATTATGCTTGAGTAATGGTGGTTGACGAAGAAGAATATCGTCAATCTCTTCTCTTTCCTTGCTAAAAACATCACTTTCGTGATCTTCCATGAATTGCTGCAAGGCATTATTAGGGGCAAGAGCAATAGAAGCAAGCTGCTCAACTCAAAAATTTTCATTAGGCGTGTCATTTTCATAAGAAGTCTTAGCAAACTTGGAAAAATTAAACTCATAAGACTCTCCATTAAACTTAGTAAAAAAAATTCTCCTTCTTACAATCTATCACTGCGCCACAAGTATTCAAAAACGGTCTACCAAAAATAATAGGGCAAGTTGTACTAGCCTCCTTACCAAGTACTAGAAAATCAGTAGGGTATTTAGTCTTACCACATAGAACTTCCACATCTCGAACAATACCAAGAGGCCAAACAGTCTCTCGGTTAGCAAGCTGAACAACCACATCAATATCTTCAAGTTCACAAGCGCCAATCTCGTGCATAATTTCTTTATAAAGCTCTAAGGGAATAGCACTTGCACTAGCACCAATATCACATAAACCATAATAACAATGATCTCCAATCCTGACAGAAATAACAGGAACACTTGCTTTCCTGTGCTTTTTAGGATGTGAGAGAATGTTAGAAGCATCTTCACAAAAAAGAATATATTCATCTCCCACATCTTTAGTAACAAGATCTTTCAATATAGCAACAGGAGACTTAATAGTAATTTGCTCATCAGGCTCTGCAGCTTTCTTAGTACTTTTATTGGACACACTTACCAAAGTAGAGTACTTTTTTACCTTAGCAGGGAAGGGTGTCTTCTCAATATAAGGTTCAGGAATGATGCTATCAACCGTACAAACTTCTGTAGCTGCAGCAGGTATATGACTAATAGAGTCTTTATAAGGCGCATGATATTTGTTCCAATCTTTCTTTGGAACATCAATATAGGAAGCAAAGGCCTTAAGACAATTAGCAAGTATTTGGGAATCAAGACCATAAGCAGCGCTAACACTATGAAAGTCATCGGTTCCCATAAAAGATTTAATGCATTCATAATCATAGTTTATACCTGACTTCCTACCTTTGTCGTTTTCCCAACCTTCAGCATTCTCTTTTATACGGTCAAGAAGTTTCCACTTGGCATCTTCTTTCATATGAGTGAATGATCCAAAACAAGAAGCATCCAAATAATCCTTATCAGGAAGGGTAAGCCGCGCATAAAAATTATCAATAACAATATTATTGGGGAGCTCATGAATGGGACATTTGAGCATCAGTAACTTCAATCTCCCCCACGCTTGGGCAATACTCTCTCCATCATGAGGCCAAAAATTATATATCTTGTTACGGTCTTTATGAATTTCACTTGGAGGATAAAACTTGGAATAAAACAGAGGCACAATATCCTCCCATGCCATAGATGGACCATCTTGGAGTAGTCGATACCACTCTTCAGCTCTGCCTTTCAATGATATAGATAATAATTTCTTCTTGACCTGGCTTGGTGAAATACCTGCACACCTGAACAACTCGCATAATTCATGTATAAATAATAAGTGATCACCCGGATGGACAGTTCCATCTCCTGAATAGCAGTTATCCATAATACGCCCAACAATTTTCATAGGTATTTTAAAAGGATCAATTTCAGCAGGCGGCGGCGGTGGTGGTTCCTCCGCATGTGCAGCAGCAGCAGTAGCAGTAGTAGATGTGTTTCCAAATAGGAAACCAAATGGAGAGTTCTCCATAGCAGAACAAAAATAAAAGACAAAATAAAACAATACTCACAGTGACGGTTACCTTTACTAATTCCACTCTTCAATAGCGCTACACTCCCCGGCAACGGCGCCAGAAAATAGTCTTGATGACCCACAAGTATAGGGGGTGTATCGTAGTACTTTCGATAAATAAGAGTGTCGAACCCAACGAGGAGCAGAAGGTGTTGATGAGCAGTTTTGATCAAGGAATCACTGTAAATACTAGCAAACAGGTTTTCAGGAGTATTTGGTAATACAAGTAAATAAAGTGCGAGTAAATAAAAGACAGTAGTAACAATTGCAGCAAGTGGCCCAATCCTTTATTCAGCAAAGGACAAGCCGGTTGTGTTCTTATAATAACCAAACGTTCTCGAGGACACACGGGAGGTTTCTGTCAAGAGCTTTCGCTTCATAGAGCCAATAGTATTTATTGATTTGGTAAGTGTTATGGGGGTGAACCTGTGCTAGCGCACTACCCTTACTAGGATAAATACACACTTGTGATTATACCCCTTGCAAGCATCCGCAAATACAAGAAAGTAATTAAGATAAATCTAACCACAGCCTTAAGATCTAGGATCCTACGCTCCCTGGTGCAATGGTTTCCCAACGGAGGTTTAGGTTTCTGTCACTCCAGCAACCCCACAGTCGGTGACCAAATACACAATGCATCTCACTAGGCCCATAAATGGTGAAGTATCATGTAGTCGACGTTCACATGACACCACTAGTGAAATAGCACCACAACAATATCAAACCATTAAATATTTCTCAACAATAATTCACTACTAACATCTTGACTTCTCCCATGTCCTCAAGAACTAAACGAACTACTCACAAGACATCATATGGATCATGATCAGAGGTGAAATAATGGTAAATAACAATCTGGACATAAACCTTAATTCAATGGTTCCACTCAATAGCATCAACTACAAGAGTAATCAACACCGGGAAAGTCTCCCCTATGAATATAACAAGATCCAACTCAAGATGTTACAGCGGGATGGCGAGGTGATGGTGGAGATGAAGGTGCTGGTGATGTAGATGATGATGATGATGATCCTGATGAAGTCCAGTGCGATGGTGATGACGATGGCGACGATCTCCCCTCTCCGGGAAGGAATTTCCCCGGCAGATTTCTCCCTGCCGGAGAGGCGGCTGTGTCTAACTCTGAACCCCCCCCCCTCACTTAGGTTTTCGGGGACGATCATGTACGCGAAGGGAAGAGACCAGAGGTGGGCCAGGGCCCCCTCACACAGGGCTGGCGCGGCCAGGGGTCTGGCCGCGCCGCCCTAGCGTGTGGGCCAGCCCTAGCCCCTCTCGACTCCTCCTTCTAGCTCCGTAAGTCTTCTGGGAAATTATAATTTCTGGGTATTTTTCTGGAATTTTCCTGATCTTCAAAATATGGTCTCCTGATGGTCCTTTTTCCAGCAGATTCCTGACTCCGACAGCAGCTCCTCCGATGATCATCAAACATGTGAAAGCAAAGGAAACAACATAAGTATCATGTCTAAATATGAAATATATCAATGAATAACAGTAAATTATGATACAAAATAGTGATGCAAATTGGACGTATCAAAGTCCACACTTGAGGGGGTGGAGAAGGGCCACGCCATTGCGATGGATGGGCTGCAGCAGCAGCTCCAGAAATCTCTGGCCGCAAACACCCTCCTCGAAGAGCAGCTGAAGGACCAGAAGCGCCAGAACCTCAAGAACGACAAGGAGATAGAGGATCTCCGCAAAGCCGCTGCTGATTTTGAAAAGCGGCGTGAAGGCTTTAACGAGCTCCTCCATCACTTCCAGGACACCTTGCTAGGTACCATTTCTTCTTATAACGTAAAGTTTTTCAATTTCTGCTATGCCGTGCGTGACACATCTTCTTTTTCTGCTATGCAGTCGCTTTGGGGCAGGGCGAGGCGGATACCGCCGAAGGCTTGCGCATGGCCACCGACGCAGCGAAGAAGGAGCTTGATGGCCTTCTCAACGCTGGTCGCCAAGCGTGCGGGAGCCTGCAGATAGCGGGTTCTTCCAACCTCTCCGCCCTTGCGCTTACCCAGAAGCTGCTGCTGGTGCCAGGGCTCATGGCGGACTGGAAGCAGTCCTCTGCTCGGGGTGGTGCCAGGACTGCTCTGACCTTGGCGAAGGCCCACTATCCCGAGATGGACCTGGACCTGCTCACCTCCGGCATCCCGGAGAGCGGTGAGGACGGTGCGCCGGTGGACGAGGCCACCATCCGGTAGAGCGTGCTTGGATACGATCAACTGTGTGCCCTTGGCACTCAGTTGAACGTATACTATGAAGCATACGAGCTGCCAGGGTCGCCAAGCCAGGCTTCGGCATCAGCCTCCGCAGCTACTGCTGGTGGTGATGGCGGTGATGAGGTGTCCTCCAAGGTTCCGCCGTCTTCTTAGGACGTGCCCTGCAATACGGCAGGAAAAAAATACTTTGCATCAATTCGGCCCCTGAGTGGGTCTGTAATTTAAACTTAAACTGCGTGTGAATGTTTCTGCACTGTGACTGATCTGCTTGTGGCGGATCAGTGGAATGCTTTTGAACTCTTGCAGCTTGTTTTTTATGAAGTGGTTTTATTGTGCGAAGGAACTGCCAGGCCTAGTTTTATGCAACTTGCAGTTTTTGACATGCCCAAAAAACAACACTTTGAAAAAAATTCACGCGTAGGATTATGCGATCCGCCATCCGGCTCTCTGTGCTTGACTTTTCGTGAGATGGCGAAATCTTTGCGCGAACAATCCTCTAGGGCGACGATACTTAATAGCAACCGTCCAAAACCCTGAGCAGATGGCGGCTTAGATCGTCAAAAAGTCACTACTCTGGAATCCACACAGAAAACATCGAATGAAGATCAAAACATAAAAAAGCTACGCGGACCGCTTATGGAGGATTAAAAAGAGACGCAAGTGCAAAGCACAATTGCGAAAAAAGGTTCTATACGATCTAAATGAACAATAAAGGAGGTAAAAGACTCAGAAAAAATCAAGAGTGAACCAAATGCTTTATTTCATTGATCATATAGAGATGCCTGTTACATAGCTAGAGAAGTGCTAAGTGTAGAAAGGATGTAGTTGTGCGATGTTCCATGGACGATCTGTCTTGTCGTAGATATCGTCAGGGTCTCTTCGTTTGCGCTTCTTACTTGGTCGCTTATCTAGCTCGCGAATATCAATGAGGTAGTAGGAACCATTCAGTAGAGCTTTGCTGATGACGAAGGGTCCTTCCCAAGGCGGGGATAGCTTGTGGGATTTCTGCTGCTTGAGGCGTAGCACCAGGTCACCTTCTTTAAACGAGCGTTGGCGAACTCGCCGGCTGTGATAGCGGCGGAGATTCTGCTGGTAGATGGCGGATCTCTGGGCTGCTAGGTCTCGTTCTTCTTCCAGCAGGTCCACAGATAGTTGTCTGGACGCTTCTGAATCTTCTTCCTTGTAGGCCTCGACTCTTGGAGAATCGTACTGAACATCACTTGGCAAGATTGCCTCTGCTCCGTAGACTAAGAAGAAAGGGGTAAGGCCAGTTGATCTGTTTGGCATGGTCCGTAGACTCCACAGCACAGATGGCAACTCCTCTACCCAGGCTCCAGCTGCTCTATGTAGCGGTGCTTCAAGGCGAGGCTTGATCCCTGACATGATTAGTCCGTTGGTCCGCTTAACTTGGCCATTAGACTGTGGATGCGCCACAGATGCTAGGTCAAGGCGGATTCCGTTGTGATGGCAGTATTCTTCAACTTCTCCCTGAGACAGATTAGTGCCATTATCGGTGATGATGCTATGTGGGATGCCGAATCTAACCACAATGTCCTTGACAAATTTGAGGGCAGTTTTGCCATCAAGTTTTCTGATGGGCTTAGCTTCCACCCACTTCGTGAATTTGTCTACCGCTACCAGGAGGTGCGTAAATCCCGAAGGTGCTGTTTTTAGTGGACCCACCATGTCCAGCCCCCAGACTGCAAAGGGCCAAGTTATAGGAATCGTATGCAGTGCTGTGGCGGGCATATGGGTTTGCTTGGAGTACATCTGGCAACTGTGGCAGAGCTCCACAATACGGTCTGCATCTGCCTTGGCTGTTGGCCAGTAGAATCCATGGCGGAATGCTTTAGCTACTAGGGATCTGGCGGCAGCGTGATGCCCACATTCGCCTTCGTGGATCTCTCTTAGTATTTCGATTCCATCCACTTGGGATATGCACTTCATGAAAACTCCCGAGGTGCTTCGTTTGTAGAGCTGGCCATCTATGATGGTATACGCTTTGGCTCTACGCTCGATTTGTCTTTTTTGGACTTCATCTTCGGGTAGCTTCTTGTTCGTCAGAAATTCCAGGTAGGGCTCTGCCCATGGCGGATTGCTGGGCAAAACCGCCATGACGGGGGAGCTTGCTAGTTCCGGGTTTTCTGGATCCACCATCTTTACCGATGGTACGCGCAGATGCTCGAGGAATACTCCTGGCGGAACTGCCTTACGGCTAGATCCTAGTTTTGACAAGGTATCGGCCGCCATGTTATCTTCTCGTCGTACGTGCTTTATGTCGTAGCCGAGGAAACTTTTGGCCATCTCATCCACTTCGTCTCTATATGCCTCCATAACTTCATTCTGAGCTTTGTATGTGCCAGCCACCTGCTGAGCCACAAGGTCAGAGTCTCCACAGCTTATGATGTGTTGTACGCCGATCTCCTTTGCGACGCGTAGCCCGTGCAGTAAAGCTTCATATTCCGCGATATTGTTGGTGGTGGGGAAGTGGATCTGGAGAACATAGCTTAGCTCATCTCCCTTGGGAGATTTGAGTGTCACTCCAGCCCCCGAGCCGTGTAGCAACTTTGAGCCATCAAAGTGCATCACCCAATGCTCTGGTTCTGGGACGGGCGTAGTTTCCTGCGCTTCCTTCCAATCCGCCATAAATTCTGCCAAAGCCTGAGACTTGATGGCGGTGTGAGGCTTGTAGTCGATGTCGAAAGAGGCCAATTCAATGCCCCACTTCGCAACTCGTCCTGTTGCATCGCTGTTGTTGATGATGTCCTTCAGTGGGGCTTTGCTCACCACTGTGATCTTATGGTCATAGAAGTAATGCCTCAACTTACGAGAAGCTAGGAAAACTCCGTATGCCAATTTTTGGTAGTGAGGGTAGCGCTGCTTGGATTCTATCAGGACCTCGCTGACATAGTAGACTGGTCACTGTACACCATACTCCTGCGCTTCTTCCTTACGTTCTACCACCATGACGATGCTGACCACCCTGTTAGTTGCCGCCATGTATAGTAACATGGGTTCCTGGTCTTCGGGAGCCGCTAGGACTGGTGCAGTGGATAACACGCTCTTCAGATCCTTAAGTGCAGCGTCTGCCTCGTCGGTCCAGACGAATTCGTCTGATTTCTTCATCAGCTTGTAGAGTGGCAAAGCCTTCTCGCCAAGACGACTGATAAATCTGCTCACTGCTGCCATGCAGCCTGTGAGTCACTGTACATCTTTTAGATCTATGGGCCGGGAGATGTCGAGGATTGCCTTGATCTTCTCCGGGTTAACCTCAATTCCGCGGTGGGAGACGATGAATCCTAGAAGTTGTCCAGCTGGCACCCCGAAGACACACTTTGTGGGGTTAAGCATCATGTTGTACTTCCTAAGATTATCAAAAGTCTCTTGCAAATCCGCTATAAGGCCATCTTGTTTCTTAGACATAACTGCGATGTCGTCCACGTATGCGTGGATGTTTCGTCCAATTTGATCCGCCAGGCACTTTTGCATAGTGCGCTGATACGTTGCTCCTGCGTTTTTCAGACCGAATGGCATTGTGACATAGCAATATGTGCCATAAGGTGTTACAAACGACGTAGCGAGCTGATCGGACTTTTTCATCTTGATCTGGTGGTATCCTGAGTAGGCATCTAAGAAACATAGCAGCTCCGATCCCGCCATCGAGTCAATGACTTGGTCAATGCGAGGCAAGGGAAAAGGGTCTTTTGGACATGCTTTGTTCAGGCCAGTGTAATCTACACACATGCGCAGAACTTTTGTGTTTTTCTTAGGAACTAGCACCGGATTTGCCACCCACTTGGTATGAATCACTTCCTTGATGAAGCCTGCTTTCAACAGCTTGGAAATTTCCTTTGCTATGGCGCGGCGCTTTTCATCTCCGAAGCGTCTCATGGCTTGTCTTACTGGCTTGGAGCCAGGAATTATCTGCAGAGCGTGCTCGGCGAGTTCCCTGGGTACACCCGTCATGTCTGATGGCTGCCATGCGAAGATGTCCCGGTTCTCACGGAGGAACTCGACGAGCGCGCTTTCCTATTTAGGGGACAAGTTTGTCCCAATGGAGGTGGTCTTGGCGGCATCGCCAGCGACAAGTTCCACCTGCTTTGTGTCGACCGTAGGCTTGAAGGTGGGTGGGAAGGCGGAAATCTCCTGCTTGGATGCCGGCATCTCCGCGGGGTCCGTAGCGGCATGAATTTCTTTGAACTCCTCACCGAAGAACACTGCTTCCGCGAAGGCGGCTTCTCCTTCCTCGCACTCCTTTGCCTTTCTGAAACTGCCATAAACGGTAATTATGCCATCCGGGCCTGGCATCTTCAGCTGATTGTAGATGTAACATGGCCTGGCATGGAAGCTGTGGAAGGCAGGGCGACCGAAGATCACGTGGTATGTGCTCTTGAACGGGACTACCTCAAAGGTTATAGGCTCTTCACGGTAATTTTCCTCGCTACCGAAGGCAATCTTGAGTGTGATGGACCCGAGGGACTTGGCTTGGCGACTAGGAACCACCCCATAAAAGGTGACCGCGCTATGGCGGAGTTGGGTCTTGGTAAGGCCAAGCTTCGTCAAAGTTTCCACGTACATGATGTTCAGGCTGCTGCCGCCATCCATTAAGCATTTGGAGAACTCATAGCCATGGATTACAGGGCATACCACCATGGCATAATATCCATCTGGGACGTGCTCTGGATGATCATCGCGGCTCCAGTGCACCGGTACTTCGGACCATCGGACGTACTGGCGGATTTTTGGCACGGTGGCATTGAGGGAGCGCATAGCAGCTCTCTGTGCCTTGGCCGTGGGGGGTCCAAGGAATGTGTGAAAGGCACCTTTTTTGTCCTTGATTGGGTTGCCCTTGCCAGCGCCACCCTCTGCCTTTTCGGCGGGTTTGGGCGCAGGGTCTTCGTCCATGTCACTGCCATCCCTGGACTCCTTGTCTTTGTCCGCTTTCCCTTTGCCACGAGGCCGTTGTCGCCGGCTGCGCTTGAAGCCAGCTTCTTGATCCGCCTTGAGATCGTTGACAAACTTGCAGTTCCGGTTGGTGTGATTGCACTTTCCTGAAGCGTCGCGATGGGCGAAACATGGCATATCGTGGTATTCGTCGTAAGACACGGGGGCGGATGGCGCTGAAGCGGGAGTTGCAGAACTCCGCGGCTGGCCACTGCTAGTACCGCGTCCCCTGCCGCGCTGGATGCTATGGCCCTTGTCAGCGAAGGTTGTGGCCACCATATCCGGAGCCTGCTGCTCTTCTGGCGGATTCTTCCGCTTGTTGCTGCTATTCCGCTTTCCAGTGTTCTGGATGGCGGAAGCCTTCAGAGATTCGCGGGTGTCGTCGTCGGCGGCCGCGTAGTTGCTTGCAATGGTGATCATGGAATTTAGGGTCAGTTTCCCTTCGTTCCTTTCCCGCAACAGGCGATGGCGGAGCAGTTGGCCTCTCTCCAAACTGTCAATAAACGCAAGGATGGCGGATTCGTCAGTAACCCCTTCACAGGAGTTCTTCATATCAAGCCATCGCGCGAGGAAAGTTCGGGAGGTCTCGTCGTCGGCCCGTCGGCACCGTTGGAGGTCACCAATGTTATGGGGTCTCTTGTAAGTCCCCTCGAAATTTTTGGTGAACGTAGTTTGCATATCGAACCAGGTTTGGATGGAGTTTTCTGCCAAGTCATTGATCCACTGCCTCGCAGTGCCGGATAGCATCAGGGGCAGATAGCGGACAGCAACATTGGGTGATCCCCCGGCGAATTGTACTGCGTTGAAGTAGTCTTGTAGCCAAGTTAAAGGCCTATCGACTCCATTGTACTGGCGGATATTTTTCTCGATCTTGAACCCATGCGGGATGGGCTCATCACGAATCCATTGTCCAAAGCACTTTGGGCCGAGGAAGAAGGTTGTTTGAGACTTGGCAATCTCGTTTAGATGGGTACGAGCGTCGTAGGGCTTCTGGTCCGGCGGATCCTTGCGAGAGTTGCGTGACCTTGCTGGTCCGCCGCCACCACCGCCGCCGCCATGGGGGCTCCCTGGTGGGGACGGCGAAGGGTCACGCCGTCGTTTACTCTCGCCGTCCTGCGACTGATCTTTGCAGCTATGACGTCTTCCTTCTGTTCTTCGTGGAGATGGAGCATCGTCATGGCGGCGGGAGCCTTGCCCTTTGTCATCGTGGTGGCGAGTGGAGCGATGCTTGTCCTTATCGCCGCCACGGTGCGCGCCGTCGTCATGGTGAGATCGGTCCCTTCTCTTGGATCCGCCGTCTCTGTTGGTTTCCCATCGTGGCGGATCGTCTCTGCGTCCAGCGTCACGGCTTCGTCCTCGCTTGCCATCATTGTCGCGTATGACGATCCCTTCCTTTGGGACTTCGAACGTCTTATACTTTGGTGGCGGCATGTTGGTCTTATGGCGAGGAGCAGCATTGTCTTGGTGGTATCCATAGGCAGGGTAGTTCTTGCGGGGTGGCGATGGATTTCTCTGCGGGCCTTTGCCATTTGGTTTGTCATCGGAGGATATTGGGATGGCGTTCGCCCGGTTGCGAGCTTCTCTTCTTCGGATTTCTGAGGACCCAGTCTGAGATTCGTTGTCGGGGCTCGTACCATGGTTGCCAGCCCCCTGAGTCTTAGAGGCAGTGCTGGACCTGCATAGCGCGGGATCAGATTCGAGCCGTCGTGACGACGTAGCCTTCTCCTGCTGCACTAATGCTTTGGTCATCAGTTTCACCGCCGTTTCTAGGGCTGCTGGGCTCTTATTATGCTCCAATAGCTCCTTTGCAGCCACGATATTTTCAATGGGCGTAGCCCTGACTTCATCGCGGTTTTTATCCACGTATGGCGGATTCTTGATGTACATCTTGGCCAGAGTTTCCGCTGTTGGTACGGTGAACTCAAGGTTTCATACCAGCTGCGGGTCGCCTCCCTCGGCTATCTGGTTCTGGATGAGAGTAACATACTTCTCCTCCATGTTCCTTGCGCGCTTCAGTGTGTCTTGAGCTTTAGCAAATTCGCCATCAAGCTGCTAGCTCATCTTCTCGACTCGCTTTGCTTCCTTTAGGAGTGCTCGCCTCTTCTTCTCGAGATCGTTCACATCTCTGACATAGTCAGGGGTGATTGGATCTGCTAGAGTTCCGTAGACGACCTTATCCAGCGGGGTCGTGAAGTCTTCTGGGTGCTGATCCTCAGGGATGGCGGGTTGCAGAGGCCTAGGTCCGCCGTGGATCTCAGGAAGTTGCTCCGTGGCGGGATCGGCGGCTGGTGGCGGATTACCCTGCTCTTTGCCGGCATCTCCGTCGTGGACTGCCTGAGATGGCGGATCACCAGTTGTTTGCCCAGCATCATCTCCTTTGTTGGTTACGAACACCTGCTTGGCCACTACTTGCTGTTCTTCAAGTGCCTGCTGCGCTAATTCCGCCTCGATTTTTCTCATGGCGGCGTCGTAATGGTCAGAATCACAGCCCTTGCTGTCCCAGTCATCCGATTCACCACTTTCGTCAAGTGCCTCAAGGATGGATTCACCTGTGCTATCTTCTCCTTCGTTGGAGGTAGATCCCGAAGTGATGCCTGCGAACGCAACAAGGCAGTACCGTGGTGTCTCTAACGCCAGATTACTCATGGCGGATTCACAGCGGTCTTCCACCACTTCCTCTACCTCTAGGGCGGGCTGGGTGGGATTATTTTTCAGATTCGATCTGGGCAACTTGGAAAGTTCTAGGTCAGATGAGTCCTCCTCCGTCTCCGGCTCGAAAGTGGTCCGTTTGGGGATTTCAGCCATACCGATCCGCCGGAAATTGGTTTCCGTAGCGGGGGTAGGGTTTGTCTCTCCAATGAAGATATGTATATCTCCAATCGGAACGACGGTGAATCGAGCAGGGTCTTCTCTAGCCGGCACCTAGAGGTTATCCGCTGGGACGATGGGGAAGCCGGAATCGTAGAGGACGCGCCCGATGGCGACGGTGTCGCCGATGCCTGCAAAGGCGGATCCTGCCTGGATCCGCGCTCCAGACTCGCTATGCCCCACGGTGGGCGCCAACTGTCGTGGTTTCGTCAACAGATCTACCATAGAGATAGGGGTATGGCGGTTTGTGGAAGGGGGTGAACACGAAGGAGCGATCCAGGACGGTGGTAGCACGAGTTTACCCAGCTTCAGATCCCGCGACGGTGGCGAGATCCTACGTGCTGCTATAATTCACTATATGGCAACAAGTGCTCGATTACAATGATGAGGTTGGCTGTTTCGCTATGCGATTGGCCGTATGACTAGAATGTCTGCCTCAAGGGCTGCTCCACGCCGGGCTTATAAAGGCGCCTGGCGTGGGCTACACGTTGGTACCGAAGCGGATACAACTTGGAGTCCTAGACTAAGTCCTATGCGTGTACGTCAAGGTAACTCGCCATGGGCCGTCTCCGGATCCGCCATGGGCCTGTCGTCAGTAATCCGCCATGGGCCTGTCTAAGGATCCGCCATAAGCGCCTGCATCCAGTACCGCCGTGGCAACTTCAGCAACTGGGCCGCCCGGTATGGCGAATCCGCCATACCACCCCTGATGGGCCACCCTGGCTTGCTGATTTAGGACTACGTCGCTGGTATACCTATTTGGTATATCCCCAACAATGAGATGAGTTGAAGAATGGACAAAAGCTCAAGCTTGGGGATGCCCATGCATCACCCCAAGAAATATCCAAGAAGTACAAGCGTCAAAGCTTGGGGATGCCCCCGAGGCACCCCTTCTTCATCGGCAAAAATCAGGTCACCTTTCAAAACACTATATTTTTATTGCTTCATGCACTATGTGTTTTTCTTGGAGCATCAGTTGTTTTAGTTTTCTTAGTTAGTTTAGTTTTGTTTGTTGCAATAAATGGTTGGACCCCAACAAATTTCTTTTGGAGGAGATGTACTCGTTTTCATTAGTCAAGAACACTCCGTTTTTCATTCTTACAATTTCACCGAGTGTTCGTCTTTTTCCGCTACTGCTTTTGGTTTTCGTTTTTGCCTTGATTTGCGTTCAGACCTTGTCATATCTTTTCATCAAGGTGTATTTTTGCCTATTATCTTTATTGGTTTTCATTAAAAGAGGTGGTTATAAAATTTTCAAATGGTGTTGGAAAAGAGAAAAAGCTTTATGCAATATAGTGGTACAAGAAGGAGCTTGTGTAGACTGCGGCTTAGGCTTTTTCATGTCATGCTTGATGTCTTTTTGATAGTATGCTTAGTGGTTTTGCTATAGCATGACTTGTCTCAAATAACTGAGATTGCTTAATGAGCCTTTGAAAAAATCATGCGTTGTTTTTAATTATTTGGAAGCATTATTTTGGTCTTCTCCTTGATGCTTTATTTGGGTTGACTTGGCGCATGCTCACACATGTTAGACTCTTACAAAGTCGCCAATAGCCTCTATGATCATTTAGTTTTTGACTTTTGATGCCATCTTATGCTTCTTTTAATGTCGCTTTGTCACTTTGCATGATTATGGCCATTATTGCTCTCTTAGTTGGTCACTCCCAGTCTTTTGCTAGCCCTCGCCTTATACTGAGTATGAGCTCTACTCGTGCATCCAACTCCTAAAAGCCAAAGTCTTTCAAAGTGTCCACCATACATACCTACTAGCAATTTGCTATTCCAAGTAAATTTGACTTGCTTTTATTTTCTCTTCAAATTAAACTCTTACCAGTGTTATGCGAAATTCGGTCAGTAAAGCTCTCACGAACCGGAAGGCACACTTTACTTTTTCCTGTTCTTAAAAATTTGACATTGTGGTCTCTTATGTTGAGTTGTTATGCTTGCAAGTTGTAAGTTGGATACTAGCCCAGCCATGCAGTCATGGGCAAGCTTTCAACATTGCACTTCTTATTTGAGTTGATATCGTGATCTTTTGTTTATGGATGCCCACGGTGTGAAATGAATTGGGAATCTTGTGGGGATCATGGAGTTTGTATATGTGTTAGGGAAACGCCAGGCCGCTAATCTAAGCCATGTATAATTCATGGTGGAAATTTGCAGCATACCCATGGTGAACATTCGACGACGCATCTCACAATAAAAAGCTAAACAAATGGTAAATGAAAGAGATGTCGAGGTGTTCATTGTCTGCTTGTCCTGTCATTTTGATGTGGGCTTGTTCCATGTCATCGGGCACGGAGGTACCCCATTGGCGGTTCTCAATGATATGCATATATTTACAATGACAAGAGCCTTGCTTGGGACTCTAAGTAAAGTAGCATGAGGTTTGGGTACTCGTATTCATGGGACACGAGGTTTTCAACTTATGATTTGTCAAGCATATGCATCATAATTATTCTCGCATTAACTTTAACCATTCAAGATGCTTATGATGGGGGCAATGAGAGCTCAAAGCCGGTAAGTACCATAATTTTTGAAGGTTATAAAACTTGCAATCACTGCTTCCCTCTGCGAGGGGCCTTTCTTCTACTTTTATGTTGAGTCACCACCTTCTATCTTTATGCACCATTAAGAGAGCATAGTTGTCATTCTTAGTATAATGTGCATTGTCCCAAAGTTTTCATTGATTGATTCATATTGTTGGTTTCACTTGTTCTCAAATTATTTGTATCTAGTCGCCCTCTTAAACTTGAAGGTGTCCTATGCATTTATGTTTTGCTCTCTTTGAAGGACAAGCTGAAAACCATTTATATGTTTTTCCTTATGATTTGAACACACGTTTGACTTTCTGATGCGTGGTGAATGACCAGCCCGTTGGGAACCCCAAGAGGAAGGTGTGATGAGTATAGCAGCTAGTTTTCCCCCAGTTTAGAAACCAAGGTTTATCGTTCTTGGAGAGGAGAGACAAACGACTGAAGGTGATGCTTGCTAGTTTGCGACAGCTTCGGACAATTTATATATGGCGCCTCGTCCAAGCTTTGCTTGCTAGCTGCAACGCGGAACCTGCACACACACAACCAAATACTTTGCTCCCAACTTACGATGAGGTTGTCAATCTCACCGGTTTGCTTGAAACAAAGGTTATGAGTGTATCGAATGGAAAACAGTAAAAGTATGCGAGTAAAGTAAATAGTGCGAGTAAAGGAAACAGGTGATAGCAATATGATGGAAATAGGACCGGGGTCCACAGTTCACTAGTGGTGTCTCTCCATAAGATAAATAACACATGCTGGGTAAACAAATTACAGTTGGGCAATTGATAGAATAAAGATAAACGTGATATGTCAAGAAGATCACTATGAGATTAACTCTGGGCATTACAACAAAATACATAGACTGCCATCCAACTGCATCTATGACTAATAATCCACTTGTGGCGAATCAATCCGAGAACTCCACAAGTATTAAGTTGCGAACAACAGATAATTGCATTAAGCAAAGTGTGTAATGTAAACAAAGCATATGCCCTTGAGCAGATGAATGTTGTTTTCTCCCTAGTAGCAACAGCACATCTATAACCTTAGAGGTTTATGTCACTCCCCCAGGTTAAATAGAGGCATGAACCCACTATCGAGCATAAATACCCCCTCTTGGAGTCACTAGCAACTACTCGGCGAAGATAGCTACTAACAACGGAGAGCATGCAAGATCATAAACAACATAGAGATAACAAAAGATAATATTCAGTACAACAACTCAATCATAAACACCAATATTCATCGGATCCCAACAAACCAAACATGTAGAATTACATAACGGTGATCTCAATCATGTAGGGCAGCTCATGAGATCTAAACATGAAGCACATGGTGGAGAAGACAACCATCTAGCTACTGCTATGGACCCATAGTCCAAAGTAGACTACTCACTTATCGCTCCGGAGGCAAGCATGGCGATGAAGAAGACCTCCGGTGGCGATTCCCCTCTCCGGTAGGGTGCCGGGAAGAGCTTCTGGACCCTCCCGATCTTCGGGTCGATGGCGGCGGCGGATCGCGATGTGTTCTGGAAAAGTGATCGGGTTTTTTCCGTCGGGGGGTCTTTATAGGCGAAGGGGCGATGTTAGAGGAGGGCCCAGGCGCCCTCACGCCAGGGTGGCGCGGCCCAGGCCCTGGCCGCGCCAGCCCTGCGTGTGGGGCCCTGGTGGCCCCTCTTCTTCTCTCTTTCGGATCTCTGGAAGCTTCCGGGTAAAATAAGACTTCAGGAACTTGTTTCGTCCAATTCCGAGAATATTTCCTGTGTATCATTTCTGAAACACAAAAACAGCAGAAAACAGGGAACTAGCATTGTGGCAACTTGTTAGTAGGTTAGTTCCGGAAAATGCATAAAAGTGCCACGAAGTGTAACGAAACAGTAGGCAAATGGTGTAAAAACAAGCATGGAGCATCAAAAATTATAGATATGTTGGAGACGTATCAAGCATCCCCAAGCTTAACTCTTGCTCGTCCTCGAGTAGGTAAGTGATAACAAAGAATAATTTTTGAGGTGACATGCACCTACACAATCTTGATCATATATGTAAGCATTTGTGAGCTGGGATCATAAGAACTTAAAACATGGGCATGAAGATATAATCTTGACAATAAGAACTTAGCAACCATGTTGTAAACATGCAAATGAACACAAACAAAAGATCATGAAAATGAAACAATGAAAGTCAAACGTGTGTTCAAATCATAAGGAAAAACATACAAATGGTTTTCAGCTTGTCCTTCAAAGAGAGCAAAACATAAATGCATAGGACACCTTCAAGTTTAAGAGGGCGACTAGATACAAATAATTTAAGAACAAGTGAAACCAACAATATGAATCAATCAATGAACTTTGGGACAATGCATATTACACTAAGAATGATAACTATGCTCTCTTATGGTGCATAAAGATAGAAGGTGGTGACTCAACATAAAAGTAAAAGAAAGGCCCTTCGCAGAGGGAAGCAGTGATTGCAAGTTTTATAACCTTCAAAAATTATGGTACTTACCGGCTTTGAGCTCTCATTGCCCCCATCATAAGCATCTTGAATGGTTAGAGTTAATGCGAGAACAATTATGATGCATATGCTTGACAAATCATAAGTTGAAAACCTCGTGCCCCGTGAATACGAGTACCCAAACCTCATGCTACTTTACTTAGAGTCCCAAGCAAGGCTCTTGTCATTGTAAATATATGCATATCATTGAGAACCGCCAATGGGGTACCTCCGTGCCCGATGACATGGAACAAGCCCACACCAAAATGACAGGACAAGCAGACAATGAACACCTCGACATCTCTTTTATTTGCCTTTTGTTTAGCTTTTTATTGTGAGATGCGTCGTCGAATGTTCACCATGGGTATGCTGCAAATTTCCACCATGAATTATGCATGGCTTAGATTGGCGGCCCGTCGTTTCCCTAACACATATACAAACTCCATGATCTCCACAAGATTCCCAATTAATTTCACACCGCGGGCATCCATAAACAAAAGATCACGATATCAACTCAAATAAGAAGTGCAATGTTGAAAGCTTTCCCATGACTGCATGGCTGGGCTAGTCTCCAACTTACAACTTGCAAGCATAACAACTCAACATAAGAGACCACACTGTCAAATTTTAAAGAACAGGAAAAGTAAAGTGTGTCTTCCGGTTCGTGAGAGCTTTACTGACCGAATTTCGCATAACACTGGTAAGAGTTTAATTTGAAGAGAAAATAAAAGCAAGTCAAATTTACTTGGAATAGCACATTGCTAGTAGGTATGTATGGTGGACACTTTGGAAAACTTTGGCTTTTAGGAGTTGGATGCACGAGTAGAGCTCATACTCAGTACAAGGCGAGGGCTAGCAAAAGACTGGGAGCGACCAACTAAGAGAGCAATAATGGCCATAATCATGCAAAGCGACAAAGCGACATTAAAAGAAGCATAAGATGGCATCAAAAGTCAAAAACTAAATGATCATAGAGGCTATTGGCGACTTTGTAAGAGTCTAACATGTGTGAGCATGTGATGTCTACACACGCTTCTGTTTCTTGTAGACAGTGTTGGGCCTCCAAGTGCAGAGGTTTGTAGAGTAGCAGCAAGTTTCCCTTAAGTGGATCACCCAAGGTTTATCGAACTCAGGGAGGAAGAGGTCAAAGCTATCCCTCTCAAGCAACCCTGCAATTGCGATACAGAAAGTCTCTTGTGTCCCCAACACACCCAATACACTTGTCAGATGTATAGGTGCACTAGTTTGGCGAAGAGATAGTGAAATACAAGTGGTAAAGATGATTATGAGTAGTAAATGCAATCTGGAATAAAAATGGCAGCAAGCAAACATGTAACAAAACAGCAAGTAAACGGTGTGCAATGCTTGGAAACAAGGCCTAGGGATCATACTTTCACTAGTGGACACACTCCCAACAATATAACATGAATGAACAAACAAATAACTTCTCTTCACTATGGTACTCTGAATTACTCTTCTATTGAACAACACTAATCATTGCGTAGGGCTACGAAGCACTCCTTAAAGTTCATCAAGTACTTGACAAACACCACTCATAGAGATATTCAAATCAAATCACAATTCAAGATAGATATTATTGCAACTTAGACCAAGTACTAACACGGTGCACACACTGTCAGCATTACACCATGAAAGAAGGAATAGATCACTTCAATACTATCATAGCGATAATTATTCTCATAATCCATAAGAGATCACAATCGTAGCCTAGACCAAGTACCACCATGATGCACGCACTATCACCGTTACACCATGGCAGGAGGAATAGATTACTTTAATAACACCACTAGAGTACACATAATATCTGAATAATAACATCTACTTGTTCAACATGATACAAAGCTCACGATCACATAAAAATCACATCATGAGAGAGAGAGGTGAACCACATAGCTACCGGTAGAGCCCTCAGCCCCGGGGATGAACTACTCCCTCCTCATCATAGGAGACAGCAAGGTTGATGGAGATGGCGGTGAGGTCGATGGAGACGGCGGAGACGACGATGGAGGTCGATGGAGATGGCTCCGGGGGCACTTCCCCGTCCCGGCAGGGTGCCGGAACAGAGACTTCTGTCCCCCAAAATTCGTCGGTGGCGGCGGCGGAACTGCGGAACTCTTTCTGGAAAATTGCCGACTCCTTTAGGGTTTTCCGTCCCGAGGCTTTTATATTGGCGAAGGGGCGTCGTCAGAGGGCAGCCAGGGCCTCCTCACACCTAGGTGGCGCGGACCAGGGGCAGGCCGCGCGAGCCTAGTGTGCGGGCGGCCTGTGGCCCCTCTCCTTCGCCTCTTCGGATCTCTGGAAGCTTCCGGGAAAAATAAGACTTCAGGAACTTGTTTCGTCCAATTCCGAGAATATTTCCTGTGTATCACTTCTGAAACACAAAAACAACAGAAAATAGGGAACTGGCACTGTGGCATCTTGTCAATAGGTTAGTTCCGGAAATCGCATAAAAATGCCACGAAGTGTAACAAAACACAAGGCAAATGGTGCAAAAACAAGCATGGAGCATCAAAAATTATAGATACATTTGAGACGTATCAAGCATCCCCAAGCTTAACTCCTGCTCGTCCTCGAGTAGGTAAGTGATAACAAAAGAATAATTTTTGAGGTGACATGCACCTACACAATCTTGATCATATAGGTAAAGCATTGAGTGCTGAGATCAAAGAACTTAAAACATGGGCATGAAAGACATAATCTTGATAATAGAAACTTAGCAACCATGTTATAAACATGAAAATGAACACAAACAAAAGATCATGAATAATGAAACAATGAAAGTCAAACGTGTGTTCAAATCATAAGGAAAAACATACAAATGGTTTTCAGCTTGTCCTTCATGGAGAGCAAAACATAAATGCATAGGACACCTTCAAGTTTAAGAGGGCGACTAGATACAAATAATTTAAGACCAGGTGAAACCATGATCATGAATCAATCAATGAAAACTTTGGGACAATGCACATTATACTAAGAATGACAACTATGCTCTCTTAATGGTGCATAAAGGTAGAAGGTGGTGACTCAACATAAAAGTAAAAGAAAGGCCCTTCGCGGAGGGAAGCAGTGATTAAACATGTGCTAGAGCTTTTCATTTGTAAAACAGAGAGATAAAAATTGGTTTTGAGAGGTGGTTGTCTTTGTCAACGACTGGCAATGGGGTTCTTACTATCTTCCATACAAAAATGAAGCAAGTTTTTGAGAGAGAGATTGGCACTTTTGTGCTCTTTTATAAAGCTTGGCACTCCTCCCCACCTTTTTTCCTTTCTCAAACCATGGCTAACCGATTCCATCGGGTGCCCACCAACATTCACATTCCATGGAGGAGTGCCTTTTTTATTTTCTTTTTTCCTTTTTTTTCTTTTTGGAATAAGCAATATGGAAGATAGCAAATCCGACCACTACGTCCCCATGAGCTGAAAATAGTGTCACAAAACGAGAAGTATTTTGAAGGTTTTTTGAAAGGTAGCACATGAAAATTTACTTGGAATGGCTTGAAAATACCATGCATAGGAATTTATAGTGGACACAATGGCAAACTTGGTTTTTGGGAGTTGGATGCACGAGTAGAGCTCATACTCAGTACAAAATGAGGGCTAGCAAAAGACCGGGAGCGACCAACTAAGAGAGCAATAACGGCCATAATCATGCAAAGCGACAAAGCAACATTAAAAGAAGCATAAGATGGCATCAAAAGTCAAAAACTAAACGATCATAGAGGCTTTAGGCGACTTATTTTGTAGTCAACATGGTCTAAGCATGCGCCAGGTCAACCCAAATAAAGCATCAAGGAGAAAACCAAAATAATGCTTCCAAACGATAAAAACAACGCATGATTTTTTTTTCAAAGGCTCATTAAGCAATCTCAGTTATTTGAGACAAGTTATGCTACAGCAAAACCACTAAGCATACTATCAAAAAGACATCAAGCATGACATGAAAAAGCCTAAGCCGCAGTCTACACAAGCTCCTTCTTGTACCACTTTTTTGCATAAAGCTTTTTCTCTTTTCCAACACCATTCAAACTTTTTAAGATACCTCTTTTGATGAAAACCAATAAAGATCAGAGGCAAAAATACACCTTGATGAAGAGATATGACAAGGTCTGAACGCAAATCAAGGCGAAAACAAAAACCAAAAGCAGTAGCAGAAAAAGAAGAACACTCGGTGAACGATAAGAGTGAAAAACGGAGTGTTCTTGGCAAATGAAAAGCGAGTTCTTCTCCTCCAAAAGAAACATGATGTGATCTAACCATTTATTGCAGCAAACAAAACTAAACTAATAAAGAAAAGTAAAACAACTGACACTCCAAGAAAAACACATAGTGCATGAAGCAATAAAAATATAGTGTCTTGAAAGGTGACCTGATTTTTGCCGATGAAGAAGTGGTGCCTCGGGGGCATCCCCAAGATTTGACGCTTGTACTTCTTGGATATTTCTTGGGGTGATGCATGGGCATCCCCAAGCTTGAGCTTTTGTCCATTCTTCAACTCATCTCATCATTCTCCAATCCCTACACTTGAAAACTTCCTTCATACAAAACTAAACACAATTCTATTAGCAACATTAGTGTAAGCATAACATTGAATCAACCCTTTTTGCTTCAGGTTTCAACTCAAAACTACCACATATATAGCAAATACTACTGTAGCAACCTCCTCAAAAAGTTCTGTGATCAAAAGAACTCAAAAGAAAGCGATAAAGTGGCAAACACAAATATTGGCAGAAATCTGTCAAAACTGAATAGCTGACAAAGGTCGAATTTTTGAGGGATTTTCTGTTGCTCAAATCAAAAAGTGTTCGACTAACAAAAGTTTGGATATAACCTGGGGCATATGCACAAGAAATCGCAGGTCCAACAGATAAACAGAGAATTTATACAAATTTTTACGGTGCAGCACCGAAAACAGTTTCAGGACAGCAACATCCCCAAATCTTTACCTCGCCCAAATTAGAGGCTTCTCTTGGCACAAAAACGAAATAAACAAGATAAGGAGCGGTCATTACAGTAGTAATGACTTCCAAGACTCAAATAAAATAAAAAGTACTGAAAATAAAACAATGGGTTATCTCCCAAGAGTGCTTTTCTTTAACGCCTTTGAGCTAGGTGCAGTAATTTGCAAAGATGCTTATGTGGGCGCCATATAAAAGCTTGAGGCAAAGGCGCCATATAGGAAATTAAAGCAATAGAGAGCATCAAAAAGCAAGTATGGAACACATTTAAATCTAAACCACTTCCTATGAAAAATAGTCTTGTAAAGAGACAAGTCATAAAAGCGCAAAGCAAAAAGCATAGAAAGGCAAAACAAGTACAACTTCAAAAATTGCAACATAAAGAGGGGAAACTCAATATTGTTGAGATCCATCAAACCATGTTTCCCTCTCTCATAATAACTTTCAGTAGCATCATGAATAGAACTAACAATATAACTATCACATAAAACATCCCTATCATGAGCCACATGCATAAAAGAATTAATACTCACCATAGGAACAATAGTAGTAGGAGCAAATTCAACAGAATAATTATTCTCATCACCATAATTATCATAAATAGCAGGCATATTGTAATCATAACTAATTTTATCCTCAATAGTAGGTGAACTAAAAATATTATACCCATCATCATAACCATCATAAACTAGAGGTTTAGTATCATCACAAGCTAAAGAACAGCTATTTCGCAAAGCATATTCTTCAAACATATCATCATAATAAGGAACATCACATATGGGAGATAAAATATTATCAGAACAAACTTTCTCCACTAAAGCCGGGGAACTAAAAATATCATGCTTAACAAAACCAGCTTCCCCAAGCTTAGACTTTTCTATAGCATTAGCAATAACAGTGTTCGAAACATTCATACTAACAACACTATTAGCATGCAAATTAAGCTCCAAAGGTTTTTCAATTTTCTCTTCAAACACTTCATATCTAAACTCAGGAAAAAGACTATAGAACTCTTTGTTTTCCATTAAGCCTAACTAGTGAAAATAAAAACAAGAAACAAAAAGATGTAATTGCAGAATCTAAAGGAAATAACTCCGAGCACTCACACAGGAGGATGCGAGTACCTTTTACCTTACCTCCCTGGCAACGGCGCCAGAAAAGAGCTTGATGTCTACACACGCTTCTGTTCTTGTAGACAGTGTTGGGCCTCCAAGTGCAGAGGTTTGTAGAGCAGCAGCAAGTTTCCCTTAAGTGGATCACCCAAGGTTTATCGAACTCAGGGAGAAAGAGGTCAAAGCTATCCCTCTCAAGCAACCCTGCAATTACGATACAGAAAGTCTCTTATGTCCCCAACACACCCAATACACTTGTCAGATGTATAGGTGCACTAGTTCGGCGAAGAGATAGTGAAATACAAGTGGTAAAGATGATTATGAGTAGTAAATGCAATCTGGAATAAAAATGGCAGCAAGCAAACATGTAACAAAACAGCAAGTAAACGGTGTGCAATGCTTGGAAACAAGGCCTAGGGATCATACTTTCACTAGTGGACACACTCCCAACAATATAACATGAATGAACAAACAAATAACTTCTCTTCACTACGGTACTCTGAATTACTCTTCTATTGAACAACACTAATCATTGCGTAGGGCTACGAAGCACTCCTTAAAGTTCATCAAGTACTTGAAAAACACCACTCATAGAGATATTCAAATCAAATCACAATTCAAGATAGATATTATTGCAACTTAGACCAAGTACTAACACGGTGCACACACTGTCAGCATTACACCATGAAAGGAGGAATAGATCACTTCAATACTATCATAGCGATAATTATTCTCATAATCCATAAGAGATCACAATCGTAGCCTAGACCAAGTACCACCATGATGCACGCACTGTCACCATTACACCATGGCAGGAGGAATAGATTACTTTAATAACACCACTAGAGTACACATAATATCTGAATAATAATATCTACTTGTTCAACATGATACAAAGCTCACGATCACATAAAGATCACATCATGAGAGAGAGAGGTGAACCACATAGCTACCGATAGAGCCCTCAGCCCCGGGGATGAACTACTCCCTCCTCATCATAGAAGACAGCAAGGTTGATGGAGATGGCGGTGAGGTCGATGGAGACGGCGGAGACGGCGATGGAGGTCGATGGAGATGGCTCCGGTGGCACTTCCCCGTCCCGGCAGGGTGCCGGAACAGAGACTTCTGTCCCCCGAAATTCATCGGTGGCGGCGGCGGAACTGCGGAACTCTTTCTGGAAAATTGCCGACTCCTTTAGGGTTTTCCGTCCCGAGGTTTTATATAGGCGAAGGGGCGTCGTCAGAGGGCAGCCAGGGCCTCCTCACACCTAGGTGGTGCGGGCCAGGGGCAGGCCGCGCGATCCTAGTGTGAGGGCGGCCTGTGGCCCCTCTCCTTCGCCTCTTCGGATCTCTGGAAGCTTCCGGGAAAAATAAGACTTCAGGAACTTGTTTCGTCCAATTCTGAGAATATTTCCTGTGTATCACTTCTAAAACACAAAAATAGCAGAAAACAGGGAACTAGCACTGTGGCATCTTGTCAATAGGTTAGTTCCGGAAATCGCATAAAAACGCCACAAAGTGTAACAAAACACAAGGCAAATGGTGCAAAAACAAGCATGGAGCATCAAAAATTATAGATACGCTTGAGACGTATCAGCATGCGCCAAGTCAACCCAAATAAAGCATCAAGGAGAAAACCAAAATAATGCTGCCATACAATAAAAACAATGCATGATTTTTTTCAAAGGCTCATTAAGCAATCTCAGTTATTTGAGACAAGTCATGCTACAGCAAAACCACTAAGCATACTATCAAAAAGACATCAAGCATGACATGAAAAAGCCTAAGCCGCAGTCTACACAAGCTCCTTCTTGTACCACTATTTTGCATAAAGCTTTTTCTCTTTTCCAACACCATTTGAATTTTTTTATAAACACCTCTTTTGATGAAAACCAATAAAGATCAGAGACAAAAATACACCTTGATGAAAAGATATGACACGGTCTGAACGCAAATCAAGGCGAAAACGAAAACCAAAAGCAGTAGCGGAAAAAGAAAAACACTCGATGAACGATAAGAGTGAAAACGGAGTGTTCTTGGCAAATGAAAACGAGTACATCTCCTCCAAAGGAAATTTGTTGGGGTCCAACCATTTATTGCAAAAAATAAAACTAAACCAACTAAGAAAACTAAAACAACTGACGCTCCAAGAAAAACACATAGTGCATGAAATAATAAAAATATAGTGTCTTGAAAGGTGACCTGATTTTTGCCGATGAAGAAGGGGTGCCTCGGGGGCATCCCCAAGCTTTGACGCTTGTACTTCTTGGATATTTCTTGGGGTGATGCATGGGCATCCCCAAGCTTGAGCTTTTGTCCATTCTTCAACTCATCTCATCATTCTCCAATCCCTACACTTGAAAACTTCCTTCATACAAAACTAAACACAAATCTATTAGCAACATTAGTGAAGCATAACATATAATCAACCTATTTTTGCTTCAGGTTTCAACTAAAAACCACCATATATATAGCAAATACTACTGTAGCAACTTCTCCAAAAGTTCCGTGATCAAAAGAACTCAAAAGAAAGCGATAAAGTGGCAAACACAAATATTGGCAGAAATCTGTCAAAACTGAACAGCTGACAAAGGTCGAATTTTTGAGGGGTTTTCTGTTGCTCAAATCAAACAGTGTTCAACTAACGAAAGTTTGGATATAACCTAGGGCATATGCACAAGAAATCGCAGGTCCAAAAGATATACAGAGAATTTATATGAATTTTTACGGTGCAGCACCGAAAACAGTTTCAGGATAGCAACATCCCCAAATCTTTACCTCACTCGAATTAGAGGCTTCTCTTGGCACAAAAACGAAATAAACAAGATAAGGAGCGGTCATTACAGTAGTAATGACTTCCAAGACTCAAATAAAAGAAAAAGTACTGAAAGTAAAAACATTGGGTTATCTCCCAAGAGTGCTTTTCTTTAACGCCTTTGAGCTAGGCGCAGAAAATTGCGAATCAAGTAATGATGAAAGGGGGATCCGGATCCACTATAGGAATAAAGAAATGAATACTATCCAATTGAGGTTTTGAATATCCCTTGTAGTCATGCTTTGGTACACTATTTTCATCAAAAAGATTTTTAGGACAAATCCAACTAGTATTAGCTACCAAGGCATTATGAATTCCTACAAGCTTACAAGGTATTGGCAATCTAGAATCTTCGTTGGGTGTACCAACAATTTCAACAGGCGAGCCAAGCTTATTAAACTTCTTAAAAACTTTCCTAGCCTCAATTGCAACATCTCTAAATTCTATGCGTAAAGTTTCTAAGATAAAAGCTTTCTTTTCGGGATCCTCAATTTCATGAAGCTTAAGGAACATGTATTGCATAAAAGGATTAAGACTAGCAAACCTAGCTTCTAACATGTGAACTAAATGAGCAGAAGCAACTTCATAACTAGGAGCTAGCTCAACCAAAGACTTTTCCTCAACTTCCTTATGCATACTAATGTGATTAAATAACTCCTCAATGTTACTTTTGCCAATAATCGAACCACTACCTACTGAGAGGTCCTCCAGAACGTACTTAGGGATCAACATGATAAACTAAAGTAAAGAAATAACAACTACCAAGGATTCTAATTTTTTTTGGGTTTTTGATATAAAATGATGCAGGTAAAATAAATAAAGTAAAGCAAAACAATAACAAAGTAAAGGATGTGCGTGCGAAAAACTCCCCTCGCAGAAGTCTTCTACTTCCTCCCTGGCAACGGCGCCAGAAAATTAGCTTGATGCGTGGTGAATGACCAGCCCGTTGGGAACCCCAAGAGGAAGGTGTGATGAGTATAGCAGCTAGTTTTCCCTCAGTTTAGAAACCAAGGTTTATCGTTCTTGGAGAGGAGAGACAAACGACTGAAGGTGATGCTTGCTAGTTTGCGACAGCTTCGGACAATTTATATATGGCGCCTCGTCCAAGCTTTGCTTGCTAGCTGCAACGCGGAACCTACACACACACAACCAAATACTTTGCTCCCAACTTACGATGAGGTTGTCAATCTCACCAGTTTGCTTGAAACAAAGGTTATGAGTGTAACAACCCAAATTTTTGGAAAATATAAATAAATGGATTTATTAAAATACCAAATTTTGGAGACAACAAAAACTTTTTTGGAATACAAGATTAATTTATTATCTTGTAAAACTTGTGAATTTGAGCATTTGCTCCCATGCTTCAAATAAAAAGAGTATGAGAAAGGGTTTTAAAACAAATCCTTTGAGCCCAAAGTTTTAAATAAAGATTTTTGCTAAATTGAAATAGTTTTCTAACTATTAAATTTTTGTGTTTGGTTACATGCTAAACCCATTTGGGTCAATTGCCAAACCAAAATTAAGTCAAGCAATCATAAACAAATAGAAAAGAATCAAGAAAATAATCCGCAACACAAAAACCTAAGTAAGAAAAGAGGAAGTAGTGATCTTAAAACAATTACTGATTACACTACCTTGCCCTTCTATATCAAGAAATCTTTGAACTATACCATCATGCATCTCTCCACCACCACTAAGAACAAGTTACAAAGAATCAAATACAATAAGGTTTGAAACAAAAATCAACTTGGAACCCTATTCAAACTTCTACCAAAGTTTGAATTCAAATAAGAGGTCATTTCCCAACTCCATCTCATCTCCAAGGAAACCAACACCTTTGGACCAAGATTAAAACTTTTTGCACTTCATATTGCATGTATGCATAGAATGTCAATATAGATCTTTTATGATTTCATGTGGGTTTTAATCTGTTGGGCAATGATTAGTTAATTCAAACTTAACCAATAGAAGCATTAGAGAAGGACCACAAAGATCAAAAGAACCAGAAGCAAGAGAAATAAAGAAAAAGAGAAGAAAAGATGATCTAGAAAAAGTTAACCACTACCCTACTTTGGACACTTAGAATAAGAAATCTGTAACTCAAGCAAAGGTGTGGTCAGTTAGTTGAGCTTGACCATATCACATACTAACTCAACCAAGAAGTTTCCAGCAAAAACTCAAACCCTAACCTCTTTCAAAATCTGTCCAAAGTTTGAATCTGAATCAGAAACCATACTTCAAATTGGAAATAAGATTTTTGCAAAACCTCATATTTCTTCATAACAAAAATATTTCTGGAATCCCTATCCAATATAATGACCAACCCAATTGGAAATTTTCAAAAATTCAAATTTTGATTTCATGCGGACATTGTATCGAACACCTTCTGGGCAGGAATCAGGCAAATCAAAGATGCTATTGCTAAACAGCGGCCTCTGCCCCAATCCCTGTTGCCTATGGTCATTTGCAGTGCCTAGCCACTCCCTCACCATCCCTCTCTGTCCCCCTTCCATTGCAGGCGTGAGACACGGTGAGGCAGCCACCAATACTTGTCCCCGACCATGTCCCCCAGGCACCACCGCTCCCTGCTGTTTCTGCAGTCTTCGGGCCAAGCCAGCCCGCCCGACATCACCACAGAACCCTGCCGTGCACGCCAAAACGCGCCGAAAGTCGCCGCTCGCGCCGGAGCAAGCACGCACGTATGTCGGACCTCGCCTCTGGACACCTCCTTGCCCGACCACTTTGGCCTATAAAAGGCACTTGGGATCTCGCCAGGGAACTCTACCCACCCCCACGAACCTCCCAGACAACCTTTCCTGATCTCCCTCTTCACCGTTCGAGCTCGCCGGCGACGCCGTCCCCGCAGACCACCGCCACGGCCGCCTCTGTTCCCGGCGTTCCCGGCCGCGTCTCAAGCTTCTGCGGGTACCAGGCGGAGGAGGAGGAGTTCCTCTACCTTTTCTGCTTCATCACCGACGAGCCCCGCTTCCTCTACGCCGCTCCCCAGCGCCGCCCTCTTCCCAGCAGCCGCCGGTGAGTCCCGCCTCGAGGAGAAGAACTATCCTGTACGTACCGATTCGATTCCTGACCGGTGGGCCCCTCCGGTCAGGCCCCTTTTCTTTTTTTTCCCACGCGCACCCAGGAACCCCCCGGTTGGGCCAGCCCAGTTCGGTCTGGTCTGCTCCCAGCCCAGCCAGCCTGTGTGTCCGGCCCGGATTAAAAAAAAGGGATTTTCGATTTTCGATTTTTGAAAAAAAAAACCATTCAGATGCTTTCGTATATTTAATTTTCCCGGAGATCTACCGATCCAAATCTAGAAAATGAATATGTTTTGGAAACCTTAGAACATAAGCTATCCAATAAAAGTGGTTTCAATACAATTAGATTTACATAATAATTGCAGTAAAAATAACAAAACAGGAGCTTTTCCAATTTAGAAAATCCATATCAATTCAAATAAAATTCCTAAAAATATAAATCCAACTCTAGAAATTCACAATTAGTTATACCCATCTGCATATACCATTAGATCTCATTTTTGAAACCTATAAAATAAATGCTATTTACCTATATGGTTAAATAGGCATTTGCCATATAGGATCTTATTAAACTCAAACCTAGAATCAAAATCTTTATGGAACCTTTATTGTTAAACCACAATTCCAAATACCTATCTGTAGGTATTGATCTTAGTCCATGTGTACTCGTAGAAGATATTTGGAAAGTTAATCCAGCATGGTAATAATAAGAAACTCAAACCTGCACACCTATTTCAAAATAGATGGAAATGATATGAAACCAATTCGAATCAACCACATTTCTAAATATTGATCTATAACCCTTGATCCAATTCAACTTGGATTAATAGATGGTACTTGAAGATTCAAATTTGATTACTAAATAGTTGCAACTTAGAAATGGCTTCAATAAAAGAGAAATACTATAAATCCTATGAATCCTCTTTGGTTGAACCATAATCTTGAATATCTACTTGTGGTCTATGACCATGGTCAATAAGGACTTGCAAGAGATATTTCACGATTCAAAGTAAATTAAATCCTCACTTAAGACAAGAAAGTAATAATCTCATCTTTATGGATTCCATTAAATCGAAACCACTCTCCATAGACTTCCTAGATCACTTCCCTTACCCAAGTATGTGTATTTGAGTAAATAGGTGTTGTTTGTGAATTGTGTGGTGATTGTATGCTTATTTGCTTTCCAACGATTAGACGATAACGAGAGTAAGGAGAATGGATCCCGAAGTCAACCAAGAAATGGAGATGGAGATCAATCAATCGAAGATGAAGATGAAGACTATTTTGACTTTGCCAAGCCAGGCAAGCCATCTTTTGATTCATACTCCCACTACCTAGTTTTTAATATTGCATTCTACTTGTTTTAAGTAAATTGCATGATTGAATTGCTAGAGTAGAATGATAGAAGTGTAGTGATGTCTTGTTTAGCAAGAGCATCAAGTTGAGTTTATCCAACTCTATTTAGTGGTTTCATCACTCAATGTAGTTGCTTAGTCGCTAATAAAATTGAGGCCATCTATAAGGGGAACTCTATTTGAAAAGTGGTGACTTGAACTTGAAACTTGAAAGGGGAGATTGCTCCTACATCATGGCTTTATGAAAGAAATTAATCTTGACTAAGAACTATGAAATATATTTCTCAAATGACAACGAGTGATGTACATGGGAGCCAACCATACCGTACGACCACATTACCCCTATATGGGAAGGGGCTTAGTCCGTAGCTTGTTTATCTTAGTATGGGAGGCCTTGTATCAAATCTTCATGGAAGGACACCGTGAGCGGTTACTTCTGGACCAGGTGGATTCCACTAACCCGGCCTCCGGGATGGGAAGAACTAGAGGCGCCGGAGCGGGGGTTCCGTATCCCGGACTCTAGGGAAGGATCCTATACTAGGGTGAGCAAGTGAAAGAGTTTGTTTGATTATCTGAACCTCTCATACTTTGTGTATGTCGAACCGTGGATCTCTCCCGGCAGATGTATCAAATCTTGTGGGTAAAGTGTACCCCTCTGCAGAGGTTTCCAAACTATTCGAATAGCCGCGTCCGCGGTCATGGACAGTTGGCTAACTCTACTTGACTTTTGTCAAAAGATAAAATTCACAATGGTGAACTTGGTGAATGACTTGACTTGACCATGATGTTGACACACTTGAAGTTCCTTTAGATTGAACTTAGAGAACTAAACTTCTTTTCTACCAATGAACATTCGCAGGGGAAATAAAACTAGTTTTTGCAACTAAACTTAGTGCTTAGTCCACCATATCAACCATGCATATCTATCTCATCACTTTGTTTATAAGACGGTTTGCGAGTGCATCCAATGTACTCATGGCTGTGTCCCTGGCTATTAACTTGGCCAGACTTGAAGGAGCAAGATCAAGAAGGAAAGACTCATTGACGGCTTTGCGAATTAGGCTCGTTTCCTACTGTCCGCTTTGCCTGTGCGGTTGAAGCTTGACAATATGGACCCAAAGTGTTATTCCGCTGCATGTTGATGTAATGTAAGGTTTGGTTTGTACGACCACCTATGTAATCCCCTTTATTTACTATTAATGTCTATGACTGTGATATCAACTACGTTATGTATATCGCAACAATGACCCTGAGATTGCGGTGGAATACATAATGGGCACTTCGAATTTGTTATCAAATTTGAGGTCGTCACAATGAGTGTATCGAATGGAAAACAGAAAAAGTATGCGAGTAAAGTAAACAGTGCGAGTAAAGTAAACAGGTGATAGCAATATGATGGAAATAGGACCGGGGTCCACAATTCACTAGTGGTGTCTCTCCATAAGATAAATAACACATGCTGGGTAAACAAATTACAGTTGGGCAATTGATAGAATAAAGATAAACGTGATATGTCAAGAAGATCACTATGAGATTTACTCTGGGCATTACAACAAAATACATAGACCGCCATCCAACTGCATCTATGACTAATAATCCACTTGTGGCGAATCAATCCGAGAACTCCACAAGTATTAAGTTGCGAACAACAGATAATTGCATTAAGCAAAGTGTGTAATGTAAACAAAGCATATGCCCTTGAGCATATGAATGTTGTTTTCTCCCTAGTAGCAACAGCACATCTACAACCTTAGAGGTTTATGTCACTCCCCCAGGTTAAATAGAGGCATGAACCCACTATCGAGCATAAATACCCCCTCTTGGAGTCACTAGCAACTACTCGGCCAAGATAGCTACTAACAACGGAGAGCATGCAAGATCATAAACAACATAGAGATAACAAAAGATAATATTCAGTACAGCAACTCAATCATAAACACCAATATTCATCACATCCCAACAAACCAAACATGTAGAATTACATAATGGTGATCTCAATCATGTAGGGCAGCTCATGAGATCTCAACATGAAGCACATGGTGGAGAAGACAACCATCTAGCTACTGCTATGGACCCATAGTCCAAAGTAGACTACTCACTCATCGCTCCGGAGGCAAGCGTGGCGATTCCCCTCTCCGGCAGGGTGCCGGGAAGAGCTTCTGGACCCTCCCGATCTTCGGGTCGACGGCGGCGGCGGATCGCGATGTGTTCTGGAAAAGTGATCGGGTACTTATGTTTTTTCCGTCGGGGGGTCTTTATAGGCGAAGGGGCGATGTCAGAGGAGGGCCCAGGCGCCCTCACGCCAGGGTGGCGCGGCCCAGGCCCTGGCCGCGCCAGCCCTGCGTGTGGGGCCCTGGTGGCCCCTCTCCTTCTCTCCTTCAGATCTCTGGAAGCTTCCGAGTAAAATAAGACTTCAGGAACTTGTTTCGTCCAATTTCAAGAATATTTCCTGTGTATCACTTCTGAAACACAAAAACAGCAGAAAACAGGAAACTGGCACTGTGGCAACTTGTTAGTAGGTTAGTTCCAGAAAATGCATAAAAGTGCCACGAAGTGTAACGAAACAGTAGGCAAATGGTGTAAAAACAAGCATGGAGCATCAAAAATTATAGATACGTTGGAGACGTATCACTTTCATTGTTTCATTTTCATGATCTTTTGTTTGTGTTCATTTGCATGTTTACAACATGGTTGCTAAGTTCTTATTGTCAAGATTATATTTTCATGCCCATGTTTTAAGTTCTTATGATCCCAGCTCACAAATGCTTACATATATGATCAAGATTGTGTAGGTACATGTCACCTCAAAAATTATTCTTTTGTTATCACTTACCTACTTGAGGACGAGCAGGAGTTAAGCTTGGGGATGCTTGATACGTCTCCAACGTATCTATAATTTTTGATGCTCCATACTTGTTTTTACACCATTTGCCCAATGTTTCGTTACACTTCGTGGCACTTTTATGCATTTTCCGGAACTAACCTATTAACAAGTTGCCACAGTGCCAGTTCCCTGTTTTCTGCTGTTTTTGTGTTTCAGAAGTGATACATAGGAAATATTCTCAGAATTGGACGAAACAAGTTCCTGAAGTCTTATTTTGTCCGGGAGCTTCCAGAGATCCGAAGGAGAGTAGGAGAGGGGCCACAGGCCGCCCTCACGCCTGGCTGGCGCGACCCAGGCCCTGGCCGCGCCGCCATGGTGTGAGGAGGCCTGGGGCCACTCCTGACATCGCCCCTTCGCCTATAAAGACCCCACGACGGGAAAAACCTAAGTACCTGATCACTTTTCCAGAACACATCGCGATCCGCCGCCGCCGTCGACCCGAAGATCGAGAGGGTCCAGAAGCTCTTCCCGGCACCCTGCCGGAGAGGGGAATCACCACCGGAGGTCTTCTTCATCACCATGCTTGCCTCCAGAGCGATGAGTGAGTAGTCTACCTTGGACTATGGGTCCATAGCAGTAGCTAGATGGTTGTCTTCTCCACCATGTGCTTCATGTTTAGATCTCATGAGCTGCCCTACATGATTGAGATCACCGTTATGTAATTCTACATGTTTGGTTTATTGGGATCCGATGAATATTGGTGTTATGATTGAGTTGCTATACTGAAATATATCTTTTGTTATCTCTATGTTGTTTATGATCTTGCATGCTCTCCGTTGTTAGTAGCTATCTTGGCCGAGTAGTTGCTAGTGACTCCAAGAGGGGGTATTTATGCTCGATAGTGGGTTCATGCCTCTATTTAATCTGGGGGAATGATAGAAACCTCTAAGGTTGTAGATGTGTTGCTACTAGGGAGAAAACAACATTCATATGCTCAAGGGCATATGCTTTGTTTACATTACACACTTTGCTTAATGCAATTATCTGTTGTTCGCAACTTAATACTTGTGGAGTTCTCGGATTGATTCGCCACAAGTGGATTATTAGTCATAGATGCAGTTGGATGGCGGTCTCTGTATTTTGTTGTAATGCCCAGAGTAAATCTCGTAGTGATCTTCTTGACATATCACGTTTATCTTTATTCTATCAATTGCCCAACTGTAATTTGTTTACCCAGCATGTGTTATTTATCTTATGGAGAGACACCACTAGTGAACTGTGGACCCCGGTCCTATTTCCATCATATTGCTATCACCTGTTTACTTTACTCGCACTGTTTACTTTACTCGCATACTCTACTATTTTCCACTCGATACGCTCATAACCTTTGTTTCAAGCAAACCGGTGAGATTGACAACCTCATCGCAAGTTGGGAATAAAGTACTTGGTTGTGTTGTGTGCAGGTTCCGCATTGCAGCTAGCAAGCAAAGCTTGGACGAGGCGCCATATATAAATTGTCCGAAGCTGTCGCAAACTAGCAAGCATCACCTTCAGTCGTTATTGTCTGCTCTTCTCCTGATCGACATACCTTGGTTTCTTAACTGAGGGAAAATCTGCTGCTATATTCATCACATCTTCCTCTTGGGGTTCCCAACGGGCTGGTCATTCACCACGCAACAAGCAGCTTCTTTTCTGGCGCCGTTGCCGGGGAGTGAAGAAGAAGAAGTTCCCACATCAACTACACTTTCCCACGTCAACTTGGCACCAGCACCAAGCTCAAACGAGTCAAGCAAACGAGTGCTCATTTAGCTCGCTAAGCTTCGAGCTTTATGTCCAGCCCTAGATAGCTGTGCTTCCCCTTAGCAGGAGCAACCGCCGGCTTCGCCTGCTCCTAGGTCTAGGTGGTAGCGGAGGCACGACAAAACTAGGCTCTCTTATTGGCGTGAGGACACGAGTGCCCTGCCGCTTCAGCTTGCCCACGGTGGCAGAAGGTGGTGCCTCCTTCGACGTGCCAATGTGGAAGATGGGGGAGCGGCAAGAACACGATGAGCGACGGGAGACGCCGATTCTATGGCGCTGCCATGGGATCAATCATCGCAAAATTCATTGTGACGACCGCGAGTGGCAGGGAGGAAGAACGGTGCGGGGTCGAGGAGATCTACGGTAGTGGTGGCGCTTAGTCGGCAAACTGGAGGGGTGGAATGTCCGCGGGTAAATCCTTGCTTCCGGATGCGGGAGACTGGAAACCTAGATCCCAAAATCGCATGTGTACGGGTCTCGGCCACGTGTTTGCGGTACCCAGCAATTTTTTTTTTTACCATTTGAACATTTTTACGGTATCAGCGGAGGTCTTACGTTCATTTGAAAACCGTAAAACTACGACGATTATTTTGCGGGTTAGGACGGTATACGGGGCTGCTAGAGATGCTCTAAGGCTACGGGTAGAACCCTTGAGGAGCTTGATCGTGCCGCGGGAAATAGCAGAATGGGTTAGTATAGCTTAAAATTTGAAAAAGGGTTCATTTTAGAGGCATAGATTAAGTTATGAAAAAAAATGCCCAAATTAGCACCGCGCAGTCGAGAGCTAGCACGAGTGTGCCGAGCGAGCAGCATAGCACCGCACGCCAGCAGGACCACGCTAGCTCCGCTCGAGCCATCAATCGTCACAGCAGGCGTGTTCTTATCCCAAGCCTGCAAAGCGGCGCGCCACACCCAGAGCCCACCATCACCATGCCCATTCCACGCTTTTCTTCTCCCTTTTCTCACAGCGCAAAACGAAAAAGAGAGGACCTTTGCTCGTATTACCAGTCAAGTTTCAAATCCAAGAATATGATCCGAGTCTTTTACGCTCGTTACGGGCCAACAGAAAGGTGGGAATACTATTGGACTTTCCACTGCCGTTTTTTGCTAAATCGGTGCAAGAACAGGATCACATCCTCAGTCTCTCGGTTTGCACGAATATGGAAACGTCACCTGAAGTCCTAGCCAGAAATAGGCGAAGTGGATCAGCTAGCTAGCTGGTCACAGGACAAAAGAGAAGACACCAAATAGGTGTAGATCTTTCTTCAAGCGACGAACCGCTTCCAGATATGAACAAAACGACTGCGCCTATCTTATTCCACGTGGACGGCGGGCCTCGCTGGGCCCTGGGCTGGCCCGAGATGGCCTAGGGTTTCTCTTTGCTTCCCGCTGAAGTTATTTAAAGGGGATATCGCTAGGGCCACCAAGGCTAGAGGCACCAAAACCAGGGGAGTGCATTTTCGTACACACCACACCAGCTAGCATCAGCTACACTTCTACCACATTTCAGGCATTTCTAGCATCCGGTGTTCATGGACACCAACACCGAGGCTTCGGAAAATCATTTTGTCAATCATCATTAAGTAGTTCATGGGCGCGCTGGGATGAACTACATATACTTGCATGCTGCATGTGACCCGATTTAGTTTCCTTAGATATTAAAACCATAAAACATGTTTTTCTACAAATATATTTGGCATACATATTAAGATATTTTTTCTACGAACAAGTTTGAACTTAGTGGAAAAGTCTAACTTCAATTATTTTGGAACAAATGTAGTTACTTTAAATAGCCACACACATTGGACGTAGTTCAGCAAGAATCTAAGGATAATGCTTTATGGTATTGATCACAAGTTTAGAACGCTTATCAAGGTGAGAGCGCTTGTCATTATTTGATCGCTTTGGCTATGTAGATACGATAAAGTGTTTAATGGTAAAAATTCTTCTCCCTTGCAGGTTACCTATCAATGATGAATGAGATCGTAAAATTCGATGTATAAAAAATATTAGGTATGTGTCCACATAATAAGTAGTACTCATTTTAGTTTGTTCCTAAAATAACCACATTAATTAAGTAAAGGAATCAAACATAATGAAGAGACTAAATAAATGTTGCATTGGGTTCTAGTCAAGGTTTTTAGTATCGGGATACCAGATAGTATCGTTTTCTTGTCAGCAATATCGTATCGTAGAATTGTATCGTAGTATCACGATACTATGAGATTTTTATTTTTAATAAAATATATGTATATATTAATAATATACCTCAAAAATAAATCTAAATTTAATTTTTATTTGAATTTTAAGGATATTATATGTCTTTATCGATGCTGATCATGGAAATGATGGATTTGCTGCCAAGGGGGATAGCTGCCCCCCTCATGGCACCCGTACGATGCATGTTGAGATCTGTGTGGATTTCCGACATCCAGTTGATGATTACAAGCAAATTCTCTCTCCAAATCGGTAATTAAGAGGTACATCGACTGCAGTATGTCAGCAGGCTGCGTGACTCCTAATTTCGCGCTGGTGCATGTTTTGTATAGACCCCGCATGTTTTTGGATGGTAGCTTTGTTTTGTCTGTATGGTAGCGAGAAGTCCTGTCATACGTGTCATACGTCCAGACTTTTGTCTCGATTTCTGGTCATGGTTCGCTGCTGCATGCGATGCAACCCAAAGAGTGAAGCTTTGTACCCAATGCATGCGATGCAACCCATGTATTTGTGTGTATCTCGATCCCCGCATAATGCAACGTCGGAATGAAGACTACTACGTTTGATGCAACGTCGGAATGAATGGTCAATACAAGCAAGAACCATACCATAGCCATCCGTTGGACCGATCGCTACTTGTCACATAAGCTATACGTTGTGTATGCTGCCTCATGCTTCCCTTGTATAAGTACTAGTTTTCCCTTTGTCTTTACATCAGTTAGATTTCGGCTCACTGTTGTTCAATTGTCGTATGCTAAGAAAACGGTATCCCGTGTCCCCTTATCCCGTGTTTGTTTCTTGCCCATCGATTGCTGCATTTTGTGCTACATTGGCTATCCACGAGTAGCTCGCAATACCCCTACGTTGCATATCAAAATGTTGTCATTGCCGGCATGTGTGTACTGCCAAATTTTTGGCTAAGCTTGCGGGCTCGCCGTCTACTGTGATAACGCAAGCTCGCCTACGAGGATCATCGGCTAGTAAAATGTCAAATCTTGGAGAGACGGTTTCTGTGGCAAATGGCTGCTCAAGCTTAACCTTGGTATCGATCTGTGGCGCTAATTGCTGCTCATGCTTAACCTTGGTGTCTACAAATGACATCTTACACTTTTAACGACGCATATAGCTATGGAGCTTGCTAATAATGTACCACATATGCTCTTATTTATAGAACCGGAGTGGGTGACTGTGTGCTGGCAGGACACGCTTTTCGAGTCCAGCAAAAGATCAAAACACGAATATAGAGGAAAGCTCAGGGTGGCAGCCATGCGTCAGCTTATTTATCGGTAAGATTAGGGGGATAGAGACCGAATGGTTCTCTTAAGCAAGATTGGCACATATCTCAATATAGCATAATGGATGGTATCCCGAGGGGGGGGGGCAGCTATCCTCCTTGGTAGGGGACTATTTTTGTATAAATATAGACCAACTCATCCAATACATAATACAAACATAACTAAATAGGAACCTAGAAAACAAAAGACCAGGTTCATGAAAATTAATACACACAACTGGCTAGCAGATTTCTTTCTTGCATATATAAAGTCCTTTTTATACCCATCTTAGTCAAACTAATGGACGATTGTATTGTTTAGATACTTAGGTAGCCTTGAGACTACAAAACCACTTTTAATCTTGAGCTTGTCATGCCGTCGTGTCCTTATTTACTAGCATAGGCGTAGGATCTTGTGGTATCGTTTTTGTATCGGGATACTAAAGATACCACGATACATATTGGGATACGAGTGAGATACTACCATATTAGATACCATCATGATACATACCATTTAACAACAGTAGTATCGTAGAATCGTAAGATACTAAGATACATATCGGGATACTGATAACCATTGTTCTAGTCGACTATGACAATTCATCTTTCCCATTGATCATTGTCCTATTATACCGTTGTCTACGTGGAATTTTGTTGCGTCTAGGGCTTGATAGTAGATTATAAAGAGTTAGAATTTGGAAACCCCGAATGGATCCTGAGCTCCATGATGCCCCTTATTTTTAAAAATTTGATTTTTAAAAAAAGATGTAGAAAATGTTGTACTTTGCCAATGTGTAAAATCTCAATTTGAAATACTTATATTCAAGGCTATATGACAAAATCTGATAGATCTGTGAGTTTGAAAATTTACACTATTCACTACTTTAGATGTCATATTTTGTACTTTCTATATAGTCTCAAATATTTGAGTTGATTTTACAAGTTATTAAAGTGTAAGATTATCTACACCAAGGTTATTTTTTCCAAATTTCTATTTGAATCTTCAATATCGTGTTTTTAATTTTTAAGCGCTCCATAGAGCTTGACCTCCATTTTCCACGTCGGATAGAATTAGCTTATTTATCTCTCGCAACCTATATACAATTGAAAAACACTCTATTACCGCTCACATGCAACTCCTATACCAACACGAATCATGACACACATCCTACGGCTAATGACTTGGCAAAGGTTTAACTTAATTCTCATCTTGGATGCGAATTAGTAATTCGTATAAACAAGTTCAATATTGTAGTTAAGCAATAGTAATCTGAGCTCAACATGATCATTCCTTTGTATCAATGCAACGAAACACAAACTTTACTTTTTCTTAAAAAGTAACCATTTTAGTTCTTCAAAGTATCTTTTTATTTTTTTAGGGCAGGAAGGTGGTTGCATGGCACGTTTTTTCAAGGAATCATTTTGGGTTAGTTTGTTTAGGGCAGGAAGGTGGTTGCATCCGCTGGGTAGCCGGAGCAGAAAAAGTTGGGAAGATAAACGAGCGGCGGATGGGCCGGGAGTGGTACTTGAGCCAGGGCCTGTGAACCATCGAAAACCCCTCTCGCCTCTCGCCTGGCTCCTCCCTTCGCCGCCTCGCGTGAGTCTGTGGCGGCTATCTTCGTTTCTCTCTCCTCCTCTCCTCACCTCCTCGTCTTCCTCCTCCCACCCTCCCCTCCCCTCCCCTAGGGTTTATCCATCGCCTCCGCACCTACCCTCACCGCCCATCCCGTACCTACCACCGCCGCCGCTTCCGTGGAGACATCGCGCTCCCTGCTGCCCCCCGTCCCGTCCGCAATCTTGGACATCGGTTTCCGAGGTACGAGCTTCCGGCCATCCAGTGGCTGCCTAAACCCAGACGAATTGGCCCCCACGAATTCTGGGGTGCGCGGCGTGCCACCATCTAGGTTTCATAGGGCGGCCGGCGGTTCCTGTTTGCTGCTCTGTTCTAACTCCTGGGAAAAACCGTTCTTTTTCGTAATTGTAGCCTTCCGGGATGGTGTACGGATCTGCCAACGCCGGTAATGCGCAGGGCGGCGCGGAGCTCCACGCCGACATGCAGAAGCTGTCCCTGGAGGGCAAGAAGGACGGCGCCGACGCGGCCAAGAAGGTACTCCTGCCTGCTCCTCTGCTCTAGTTTATGCCTCTGTTGTTTCTTGTCAGAGAGGTTGCTGAGACCGCTTCTTTCGGTAATTGTAGCCGTACGGGTCTGCCAGCGCCGGCAATTCGCAGAGCGTGGAGCCTCATGTGGACAGGTCGATAACGCCCCTGCTCCAGGAGGCCATGGATCCCAACTTCTTCTACCAGCCCAGTGGATACCCCTCACCTGCCTATTACTACCCTAGCGGTATGTAGGCCTCGGCTATTTTTGGACGATGGCTTAGATTCATTAATTGTGTATATCAGCTATTTTTGGATGCCTTGGGAGTCATTAACTGAGAAGTGCGTTTTCTGTCTGCTGCTCATCAGGTTATGATGGCTCGACTAATGAGTGGGACTCCAGGTATGCTGGTCATGAAGGAATGGAGATTCCTCAGGTGAGTTAACAACTTACCACTTGTATTATAGTCAGTGTGCCGTCGTTGTACTATGTAGTATCAACGAGTATAGTGTATAGTTAGATTATGAGTTTTCACCTGTGTTTTGGAGGCTAGGTCAAAACATTTTGATAGCAACTGTGCCCATGTAGATGGTGAATTTGCAATTTTGGTGAAATGTTTCTTGACCCTGCTATATGTAAGTCACTGACTAATTCTGTTGTTGCATTCTATGTAGCAGAATGTTTATGGTGACATGTACCATGGATATGGTTATGCTCCCTATGGACCTTATCCATCAGGTTCTCCTGTCCCATCTACCGGGCATGATGGGCAGTCATATGCCACACAGCATTACCAGTACCCTGGCCAATACTATCAACAGCAGGCTCCAACCAATGCAGCCCATAGTGTTAACGGCGCCAATTCTCAATCTGAGCTGCCTTCTGTTGCCGCTCACCAGGCACATGCTCCGGTAGCTTCAACAAAAGCAAATAATGGGACTGCTAGTGGGATTGCAAATGCCAACAGCTCTGTACCGCGCAAGCAAACTTACCAGAATGTATCAGTGACCAACAGTGGTTCTTATGGAAGAGGTCCTTCATATGGTGGACCTTCCGCTAGCAATTTTGGTCACAGTGGTGTCCGCTCTCCATCTCAGTGGTACGAAGTGCCAGTCTACAATAATGGGCATCAGAGATCAACTGCTAGCTCCACATCTTATGTTTCTAATGCATCTTCAGCAAAAAATCAGAGTCACCGTCCAACAACAAACCTCACGGTGTGTTACTGCAAGCTACTCAATTTCCTTGTTTATTGTGAATGCATAGATTTACATAGTAATTTCATGCCCATCATAATTATTCATCATAACATGCTATGACTGTTCATAGCGTTCCACATATCATTTGTGTACTAGATCGCCTTACATTATGATGGAACACGTAGCAACATGATAAGTTCCATATGAGTTTCATGATATTCTGCGGTGTCCTCCCATAAAACTTAGTTCTTAGTTTCTGTTTGTTACCAGGGTATGCATACGCAGATGCCTTCATCTGGGATGGGCCTGACCTCTCATAGTTATCCTAGTAGGATGTACCCTGATAGCAGATTGTATGGTCAGTACGGGAACACACTGAAAGCTGGACTGGGTTATGGATCTAATGTGTATAACTCAAGAAATAATGGACAGTGGGGAGTCGTGGATACTGTCAAATACAAGCCTAGAGGCCGGGCACCTTTTGGGTTTGGCAGTGAGAATCAAGATGGCTTCACTGAGCTTAACAGAGGACCAAGATCTGGTGGATTCAGGCACCAAAAACCATTTGGACCTACCGTAACTATTGCTGTGAAGGGTCAGGCCCTCCCTTCAGTCGGCAAACAAGAGAATACTGTCCTTCCAGAGAAAAGCCAGTTTAACCAGGAAAGTTTTCCTACAACATACAAGGATGCAAAGTTCTTCGTTATCAAATCTTACAGTGAGGATGATGTCCACAAGAGTATCAAATATAATGTGTGGGCGAGCACTCCTAACGGAAATAAGAAGCTGGATGCTGGATACCGAGAAGCTCAGGAGAAACCCACTGAATGCCCTGTGTTCTTATTTTTCTCTGTAAGTATGTTGCTACTGTATGTTAATCATGCATTGTTCATCTAGCATCTATTGACCTTAAGCTTGTTCTTTTAGGTAAACACAAGTGGTCAATTTGTTGGTATTGCTGAAATGGTTGGTCCAGTCGACTTTGACAAGACAGTAGACTACTGGCAACAAGACAAGTGGAATGGCTGCTTTTCAATCAAGTGGCACGTTGTCAAGGATATCCCTAACAACATTTTGAAGCATATTACATTGGAAAACAATGACAATAAGCCTGTGACAAACAGCCGTGACACACAGGAGGTATACTTGCTGAAAACTGCTGTCAGTAACTTCTTATTAAGGGATATAATTTCATGATGAGGCCGTTGTGCACTTGATGTACTGTTGATATTCTATATGTTAGATGGCATAGCCTGTTTTCGTATGGAACATCCAATTTTTAGAAATGGTTGAAGTGTGAACCTTAGTTAACTTGGAACACTGGAACTTAAATTTGTTCTGCATGTTATGGTCATGGGTATGCTAAAACTCAAAATGCAATTCTGTAGATTAGCGACTTAGGAATCTTTTTTACGGAGTTTTATTTTTGTGCACATATGCAATTTTCTGGTTAATCAGTACTGCCACGACTGACTAGGTAGTTTCCTTTATCCATTCACGGATCGACCAAAAGAGTATGTAGGTTCAGTGGGGTGGTCAGTCCAAATTCTATAATGCTTCCAGTAGTTGATTGACGTTTTCACGAGTTGACCAAAACTATGATTGAGGTTTTTAGCAGCTTCTGAACTAATTACTTATCCCTGATGCTTCAGGTTAAGCTCGAGCAAGGTCTTCAAATGCTCAAGATCTTCAAGGAACATGTCAGCAAGACCTCAATTTTGGACGATTTTGCATTTTACGAGAACCGACAGAAGTTGATGCAGGAAAAGAGAGCAAAGCAACAACTGCTTCAAGGCCAGGCAAGTGTTTTATCCGTATGTTAAGAGCGCTGTGTGGTTGATAATCTAAGAATTTCATGAGCACCAGCTATGGTTGTGTTGATATATGTCCTGATGCATGCTTGTTATTCATATTGTCCAGGGTGGTGATGAGAAGGAGAAGAATGCAGTTAATGGGAATTCTGTGGCACAAAACCAGACATTGAGCAAGGAGAGTACCACCCCTGTTGCCGGGGAAGAGCTGAATGCTTCCAAACCCGCAGCTGAAAGTGGTGTTCCGAATGGCAATTAGCGCATTATATTTCTTACGCCTATTGCTGTAACATGGAACCCATCATGCAAAACTCAGCAGGTCTGCAGTATCTGCAAATTGAGTGCGTGGATCGTACCAGGGAAACTAAATTTAGGTCGTGTGACTGGCTCTTGCTGTCAGCGTTAGGTCACTTATATACTTTGCGACATTGGGTTTCTTATATAACCATTTTCTATTTTTCTTTCCGAGTCTTGGTTCAGTGTTTTCAGCTATTTGTTATTGTTAGCTAAGCAATCAATTTTCGATACATCTGGAGAACATTAAGTAGTAGTTTTTTTGAGTGTTGTGGTACTTGAGAAAGTAATAAGAACAACGAACTCTTGGTTATCTGGTCACTTTTATGTATGCTGTTTATTGTTTGATTTTTTTTTTCGCTTGGAAGGTGGTGCTTGATGGTATTTTTTTTCCTGGGAGATTCGTAGTTAAGCATGTTCAGTTCTCCTCTCTGGACTCAGTTTGGTTAACTAGGACCTGCTTATTGTAGAAGAACTTGCTTCCCAGATGAGATTAACCAGAAAAATATTTGAGCACGTGACACAAGGAAATCCTAGAATCAATAATAAAAAGCAAATACAAGGAGGTGAACCTGAGGCTCCACTTGAAAACAACTAATGTTCATTGCTCTTGGTTAACATATGGCTCACTTGTGGTCCTCCTGGTGCTTTGGTTCATCTTTATTTCTCTTTCTTTTCTCAGTGTGTAGTGATTATTGTCGTTTTAGCATGAGCTTTTTCAAGATCCAATTCCTACCAACTTCAGATTTCCATCATAAGCACATCCAGCTGATTAATCTTCCATCATCCCCGATTAGCTACAGAGGCAGAAGCCACCGGTTGCCAATAGCCACCCCTCCACCGGTTGCCAATAGCACCCCTTCTCGTCTATGGCATGAGTATCCCTTTGACATGAGCAGGTCCCGTTCTGACGTCGCTGAGTGGGATACTTGGATGCCCCTGGGAGTTCAACTAGAAGAGCTCGAGAAGTTGGGGTCCCAAATGCTTAATGCCTTGTGCAGGATTGATCGGGAGGGATCCCCTGCAGACATGAACTTTGAATGAATGACTAGCTAGTTTATGGCATGATGAACAAAGAGCGCAATCCAAACTTTGAATGGCTAGTTTATGGCATGATGAGATGTGATTATTTCAGTCCTTAGCAAAGGGCAAGTCAGAGCGATAGATGTCCCAGTCGCTTCAAGTTCTACCTTTCTAAAAAGGCTTATATTTCGGAATAGGGGTAGTATGTGTGTGATTCATCAGTATCAAGTTTGATCTGTTTGCTTGCCATTCTTCAGTATCAAGTTTATTTGGGAGTCTTTGGTATCGGTATCGCGATTGTTCTGTTCGTTCGGGAATGTTGAACATCAGGTACGAAACATGCTTTACTGGAACCTACATGTTCATTGCCATAGCTTACAAGTTAGAAACATTACATCCTGACTTTATTATGCTGCTTGCACAAGAAGCCCTAATGTAGTTCTTTTTTCTGCCAAAAAAAAGATTATGTAGTTTTTTCTTACAACTGAATAGAACAGTGTCATTCTTGTAAGTTGCACATGTTTCCATATTACACATCTGGAAGATAGCTTCACATGCAGGCGCTTGCAACCTGAAACTTGTTTCATGCCATCTACGCAGTATATCATGAATCGGATGAACATGTCGTTCCGTATTGTGAATTGGGCTACTTCACTTCATTACAACTCATCATGTAAGTTGCGCATATGAATTGGATGGCTTTGACAACTAGTAGTATATGTTGCCCACCGAGTTGTGCTGTGCATATCATTCGGATAAACTTCGATAAACTGTATTCCAGCTCAACATGTAGTTGCGTACTTGCGTGCACCCTCATTACTCCCACTGGAATACTGTAGTTAGACTCGGGATATGTCACTGCCGAGTTCGGCAAGGATCGACATCGCCGATCTTGGTATCTAGTACTACTCTACTCCAGGAAAATCAGTCTAAAACTGTGAACGCGGGTAGTAAAATCAATATAAAACTGTGAGATTTGACACTCCAGGAAAATGGTGGGACTCGAGAAGAGTACGTCTGTGGACGCAGGTAGCAAAACCAATCTAAAACTCGTAGATTTGACACTCCAGGAAAATGTTGGGACTTCTATGCACACCTGATGACGAATTTCCTCTCTTCTTCCGATCTTGGCATAGCGTTGTGTTAGCAGTCCTTTGCAAGTCTGTTCCTGCGTGTTCTATCACGCTCTTTGCTCCTGAAAACACAAGAGTAGCATGTGATGGCGCAGTTTAAAGCGTGCATTTCGCCTTCTCTTCTTGTAAGTATTTATTTTTGGATAAGCTCGTTCTCTTATCACTCTCTGGCTATGTGGCCGGCAGTTTATCATCTCCTTCGGCAGAAGTAGAAACGGTGCTCAACTGCTCATTCCACTTTCGCAGACTTGATCTCGAGGTCTAGCATGGTTTTGGTCCAAAGGCTCAGGCAGTAGGTGACTTCGATGCCGGATCCCATCTAATGATCTAAACCAGTGATTTCTCTTCATTTACATGCCGTTATCAGCTCGAATGTATAGTGTGCAGGCCACGTTGGTTGTCTCAGGCATTTCGTATGCAAACAACTGCCCCTCCATCGATCGGGTCCCCTCCACCAGTGTGAAACGGAAAGACTATATCCTCACTCGTCATGTGCTCCAGAGCCCGCTCTCATATTTATATATGCCTCCCTCAGGCTAGCTCGACGCTCTCATTTCATACTCCACTGACGGATCCCTTTCTTCTCCGGCGCCGATCCTGTGTATCGGAGACGAGGTACGCCATATGTTCTGGATGAGTTCAAAGCTGTGTTGCATTTTCGTTAAAAGTGTAGTAGTTGTTTTTGCAAGAAACAAAATTTCATCATCTCGTAATCTAGATCTTCTTTAGGCCACGCTCTATATTCCTCAAACGGAACACGAAGACAATTATTTCCCAGGTAGTAACTCCTCATGTAGCAATTTTCAGGTACGTTGCCTGGAGAGCGGAGCTGGCAATGGCCGAGTCCAACGGCAACGGCGTCGCCGCGAGCGTGACCGCGCCGCTGATGCTCCACGGGCGAGTGGCCATCGTGACGGGCGGCGCGGGCGGCATCGGCTCGGCAGTGTCCAAGCACCTCGCGTCCCTCGGCGCGCGCGTCGCCGTCGCCTACCTCGGCGACCCCGCGCCGGCGCGGAAGCTCGTGGCCGGCATCAACGCCGCCCACCACGGCGCCGACGACAGCACCGCCCCACCACGTGCGATCGCGGTGGAGACCGACGTGTCGGATGCGGCGCAGGTCCGCGCGCTGTTCGACGCGGCGGCGGAGGAGTTCGGCGGCGAGCTCCACGTCCTGGTGACGACGGCCGCCGTGTTGGACACCTCGTACCCGCCGCTGGCGGAGACGAGCGAGGCCTCCTACGACGCCACGTTCGGCGCCAACGCGCGGGGCACCTTCCTGTGCCTCCGCGAGGCGGCCAACCGGCTGGCCCGCGACGGCCGCGGCCGCATCGTGACCTTCTCGTCGTCGGGTGTCGGGTCGCTGCGGCCGGGCTACGCGGCGTACGCGGCGAGCAAGGCGGCGGTGGAGACGATGACGAGGATCCTTGCGCGGGAGCTGCGCGGGACCGGGATCACCGCCAACGCGGTGGCGCCGGGGTCCACGGCCACGCCCATGTTCTACGACGGCAAGACGGAGGAGGAGGCGGAGCGGTACATCGCAGAGGCGCCGCTGGGGAGGCTGGGAATGCCCGAGGACATCGCGCCGCTCGTCGGCTTCCTCGCCAGCGACGCCGGCGGGTGGGTCAACGCGCAGGTCCTGCGCTGCAACGGCGGCACAATCTGACAGAGCTTGACTAGCCACAGTCAATTTCAATTAAGACGAGTGTGTTTTCCTGGAACTTAGCTCTTATTTTTCTGATCGTCAGACTGATGTATTCAATGATTTGTGTGGATCTGTCTCCGTGTGGACTATGTACTTTCTAATTTCTGTAACCGATTAGAGTTGGGCATTTTGAATTGCTATTTATTTTCCCCTTTTCTTCATTTTTTTGCTAACTTGGGCTAGTCTAATGTTATTTTCTTCCTTCTATTGCCCATGTCAGCGAGCACCCCCCCCCCCCCCCCCCCCCCACCAAATGGAGCGAAGAAATGATGCGTCGATAATGGATGTCCCATGAGATGTTCATGTGTTTTATGGATGGGTGATGTGTGAACAATATCCATATGTCAAACAGAAGAGAGATGCTTGTGGAGTTGGAGTTGCTTAGTTTTACTAATTTGCAGAAAATTGCTATAGCCTTTTCAAGTATAGCGATAATGCCAACTTCATAAACAAGCTAATGAAGCTTGTTGGTGCAAATCCAACCCATGTTTCCTCTTTCCTTTCAGTGAATTCAGTTTGGGTGCCATGTTGGATCTGTAAGCGGGATTTCGTAGTCGCAGACGTAAGTGTAGCATTATTGTTTTGGTGGATGCAACAAATGAGTACCCCATGGATTCATGAGAATAGTGTCATGGATGCTTTGAAGAAAATGGTGAAACCCATTAAGTGTCTGGGCAAGATTAACTGAACAAACCGAGTGAATAAGTAGATTGCTAACCATAAGAGAGGAACAAGGGTTTCCGATAATGCTCGGATGCACAGATGCACTAGAAGTGAATGAATTGTCCATTAAAAGTTTTCTAGGACCCGACTATAATAATTGAAGCAATTGCATCACATGATCTATGAATTTAGCACATTTTTTTAGCTTGTCTAGAACATGATCTATGAATTTAGCAAAAATTCGGTAGCTTGTCTGGATTTCACTATAACATTGTTATACTTCAAAGTTGTTCACTCTTCACAAGATCAACTAAAAGACATGGCCTACTGGTGATCTTGTATTGCCCTTGGTCCCCACTATACCATGTGGTACTACATTGCCGGTGGACACACACCAACATCCATCAAAATATGGAAGAGAGATAGGGTGTCATCAGAGAATGTCACTACTAATCCAAAGGGAGATACTATGCGCTTTGCAACTGCTCCCGTGATTATTTCGGAGAACCATTCAATCATATTGATCTCTTCTTTTGAGTAAAAATATTTCGTTGTAGCAAAACTAAATATTTTTTTCAGAGAAAAACAAGAAAACATTGTGCTAAATTTTTCCAAATGAAGTGTGAAAAAATCAAAATAATATTTTAGAGGATTTATTAAGAAAAATATATATGTTTAGGAGGGAAATAAAAATAAACTGATTCTATTCGAAAAAGATTGATTCCGTATAAGTGATACTCCTACGGCCACGTGACCAGAAAGCCCATCGGCCCATCCCAGGCACATTAATGACGTCATAATCAAACCATATGAGGTAACTTTTCTAATTGTTAGCCAGATTCCCCACCTCTTTGCTCCGAAACCCTAATCACATAATCGAATCCAGCCCCGCGCCGCTGAATCCCTCCCCCAATCGGTCGGAATGGCGATCGCTCGCACCGGCGTGTACGTGGATGACTACTTGGAGTGTGAGATTGCTGGATTCGATGTTCTTTTCTTTTCACTCGAGGGTGCCCGTAGACCATTTGATCTTACCGGCTTCGTTTTACTCCGCAGATTCGAGCACCCTAGCCGGCGACCTACAGAGGATTCTCTCCACCATGCACGAGCTCGACGAGAGGGCTGATGGTGATGATTTTGACTATTTTTTCCAGTGGAAAATTCATTTTGAGAATCTGTTAGTAAAGAAATTCGTTGCGAGAATGAATGAATTTCCCATTCCATCATGTTTCCTTATCATCCAGTCAATTTTGGCCGTTGATACTGATCTGTAATGCCATAAAAGTGGTAGGGGACTAGCCCACAGGGAGAATAGCTGTTCTATTTGTTCATAGCTGTTTTATGCGATGGTGGTTTGGTGACTATTGTTTCTCAGGTTTGTTTTGTGATTCTGTGTCTTATGTTCTTGTGATGCAGGCATTTTGGGTCAGACCAAAAGGCAGATTAAGTACCTCCTGAGGCCGAACATGGTGGATGATGATGACGCTACCTCGGATAGGATGAAGAAGGATATTGAAAATAGCCAGGACAATGCGCTGAGTCTCTGCACCGAGAAAGTCTTGCTCGCCCGCCAAGCTTATGACCTGGTCTGCTACTCTGCTTCCTTGTTTTTTCCCTTCTAAATAGTCCTGTAGCTTGAGGAATAATGGATATGTGCCCTCCTTTTCCCAGTATGAAGCGCTTAAGTATTCATTTTATTTCTTGTTTAATCGCTATATTATTTTACAGATAGAGAGCCATGTCAAGCGTCTTGACGAAGACCTAGGCCAATTTGCTGAAGATTTAAAGCAAGGTATAAGCAATTCACGGCAGATTTTACTTATTATTTAGGAATCTCGTCATGAAACAAATATTGAATAGCATCCTCAATCCTATGTCAAACAGAATATTGATTGAATGTTTGTTCCCTGATCCTCTCTCACTTGCAGAAGGAAAAATACCTCCGGATGAACCGCATATCCTTCCTCCAATGCCAATGGGTGGTAGAGAAGAAAAACGGAGGCATGGTTTCATTACTCCCCAAGCATCAAAGAAGTTCAGAGAGAGGGAATGGGAGAGGGAAAGGGGTATGGACTTCGACTTAATGCCCCCTCCAGGCAGCAGCAAGAAAGCAGCTGCATCTATGGATGTGGAGCAAATGATTGATCCAAATGAACCGACATACTGTATATGCCACCAGGTAAGCTTGAAGCTTATATGTGTTAATATTGTTGGAAATTCTATTTGCATCAATATCTACATTGCACATATCTTCTCAAATTTTTGCTGAAAAGAGTTTCCTATTTTCTGTTGATATTTCAGGTTTCATATGGTGATATGATTGCTTGTGACAACGAGAATGTAAGTCTTTATGGTGCTATAAGTAATGATACTTATCCTGTGAGTTATTTGGAAGGGTTTAGCTTGTGTGTGCTGAATTACTAGTTTTTACCCTTATCCTAAGAAAAGCTTTAAAGCTTTCCAAACTTGTTCTATTGCTCTTTTGAACATGTTGTGATCTGATTGGTGGTTGGTAACCATATGCTTGCATTTGTTTCTACCTGTTGTTATCCAGCATGAGGATTATGTGTTCACTGTTTTACTCTTGATACTAGGATATAACATTGGGATCTACTATGTATACACTTTCTTGTGTACTCTAGCAATGTTTGTAATTTCCAGATGTTAAACATGTCATTTACAAGTTGGTTTTGTATTTTATAAAGTATAAACTAACTGTCAAAAGGAATTAGTGGTCGATTTGTTTTATTTTTTCACTGAATTTCCACAGGTGCAGTTTAAGGGTAGCCTTCATAGAATTTATGGTCATAGCCTTCAAGCCAGTCCTTTAGATAGTATATATATATCCAAATTACTTCATTCATTAATTAACATACACAGTGTTATGGTTTCCAAATCTAATCTTTAAAATTTTATATTAATATAATTGATTACTGCTAATATCTCTCACCGCAACGAATAAATAATATTTTACAATCCCACCTTGTTCTATTAGTTCTTTTTATTATCACCTATATCTCCCTTCATGGCAAATAAATACATATAAAGTATTAGTTATAATACAGCTTCCCCCTCCCCCTTCTAAATGTTTCCGAATTATGTACCACAATCCTCACAACTGGCGCTGAAACCTATCCGGTCCTGTTCTTAAATCGTATAAGACTGTTTACATGTTACATTAGCATGGCACTTTTAATGGTGACGTTTCACTGGATACTCCCGCCCATGGAAAGAAACAGAATAAGGAATGATTCTTTGTAAAACAGAGAAGGGAACCTATGTAACCATCCAAGATTGAACTTAAACATTCTTTTAACAATTCATGGTCGTAGATGAAAATCGGTGCATTAGTCCTCATGATCATGTGCAATGCTCTGTTCTAGAAACTACCATTACCGAAGAAAAGCACTAGATAAAGGGGCACGATTGGAACCTTACACAGTAGTGTTGCGCACTATCATGTCTGAAATACCAATGCTTGTTATGTTGATAGATTTTGGCCTTTCCATATGAATGTCATCCATCTCTAAGTGCTAACATTTAATGTTTGCCCAACAGTGTGAAGGAGGCGAATGGTTCCACTATTCATGTGTTGGTCTGACACCAGAAACAAGATTCAAAGGGAAATGGTTTTGCCCAACTTGCAGGAATCTTCATTGAGAGGTTCTCCTAAATTGGTAAGAAACGTACTACCAACCATTTTTTATCTGTAGGATTCTTAGTTTACCCTACCAAACAAGATGCCAAATACAGCTGATCGTCATATATAAAAGTAAATATTTATAGCCGTGTTCTAAGTAAGTAGTAATTCAACAAATTAATAGATCACTTCAGTGCAAACTTTTCTCTTTAGAAAGCCATCTAACTCTACCCCTCAAAATTGCATGTGAATTTTAGACTTTTATACCTTACATATAGCATGTGGGTAGTGTAGAAGCGCCAAAAGGCGGTGTTGCCTTCCTCAGCAATAAATAAGCAGAAGGAAAATGTCAGAGAGCAGACCAAGCCACCCACAGTGTACAAATAGAGTTAAAATACATAGAGACATATTGACTAACATACATGATACACAACATATATATATGGTACATGCTACTCTCACCGCAATCCTACACAAAAGCCCTACAATTACCGAACACAAGATATTGAGAAACACTCACATGTCTTGATTTTTTTTTGTTATGTTGAAGCGATAAACACATTTCTCTCTTAATTACTTACTGCTTACTCGGCAGTGTTGAGGAGGCAAACGGTTCCACAAATTGGGCTAAACGTTCGCCAACCTGCAGAACTCTTCAACATGAGGTTCTGAGAAGCTTGTTAGGGATAGGATACCAAATGGTTTACATCTTCTGATTTGTGAGGGCACGTTGCTTAAAGAGATACTTAAAACACATTGTGGCTTCTTCCTCCATCTGGAATTGCTCAGAAGTTGAGTAAACGGAAATGTTCTGGAGAGGATGGAAATTACACCATGTTCTGTTGTTGTATCTTGTTGCTGTAAACAATCTCATAGTTTTAGATGTTGTTAACCTGGTATCAATTTACTTTGATCACTCTTGAGCACCATTCTCTGTTACATATGTTTTGCGATGCCTTCCTCAGCAAAAGGAAAAGGTCAGAGAGCAGACCAAGCCATCCACAGTGTACAAATAGAGTTAAAAATACATAGACATATTGACTAACATACATGATACACAACATATATATGGTACATGTTACTCTCACCGCAATCCTACAAAAAAGCCCTACAATTACCGAACACAAGCTACTGAGAAATACTCACAAGTCTTCATTTCTTGTTATGTTGATGTGATAAACGCCTTTTTCTCTTAATAATTAATAATTACTGTTTGCTCGTCAGTGTTGAGGAGGCAAACGGTTCCACCAATTGGCCTAAACGTTCGCCAACATGCAGGACTCTTCGACATGAGGTTCTCAGAAGTTTGTTAGGGATAGGATACCAAATGGTTTACATCTTCTGATTTGTAAGGAGACGTCGCTTAAAGATTTACTTAAAACACATTGTGGCTTCTTCCTCCATCTGAAATTGCTCAGAAGTTGAGTAAACGGAAATATTCTGGAGAGGATGGAAATGCTTGTAGTTACACCATGTTCTGTTGCTGTATCTTGTCGCTGTAAACAATCTCATAGTTTAAGATGTTGTTAACCTGGTATCCATTTACTTTGATCACTCTCGAGCACCATTCTCTGTTAGAGTACATCTTTGTATTTTGAGCTAGATCAGGTGCACTGGTGTGCAGTATCTGCACTCTGCAGCACATTGCAGAATTACAAAACCTACTTATGTCCCTGTTTCACATGTATTTTCTTGCCCATGATCAATACTATATATGTACAAACGGTGGGTGTGACCAATTCAGACAGGATCATCATCATCTTCCAGCAGCGGCCTATGTCTACAGGTTTGGGTTGCGAATGCACTGAGCCCCTTGCCATGTAGCTCCAGGCGCCAGCACCACGGGCTTGAGCATCGCAGGACCGACGCAGACGTACGCGTATTTCCCGTACCAGTCGTACTTGGATCCTGGGCTGAAGACGTACAGCTCCTCGAACCCTCTCCTGCTCAGGCAGACCGAGTTCCTCCTGCCCTGCAATACAATTTTTCCACAAGAATTCAGTTTGAATCCATGGTTGGTTCTCGCCGGCAATGCATTATCTCGATTTGTCATAGTAGTAGGTTTGAACTTTGAAGCTTGCGAGATTTTTTGGTCTTACGCACCCTGTCGATGACGGTGAATTCTCTGGGCGCGTGGCTGTAAATCCTGCACAGCTCCGCCGTCAGGTGCTTGTAGTCGTCCTCCTCCTCGCCGTCCGGCTCCTGCGCCCCCGCTGCCGCGTCTGCGCCGGAGAGGAACATGTCGATCCTCTTGGACCAGTGCGGCTGCTGGAGCCGCGCGCTGTCCGGGGGCAGGATGCTGGACTCCGACAGCATGGGCTCCCTGCTGCGGTAGTCCGAGCCCTGCAGCCCCACGGCGTAGGTGGCGTCCGGCGTGCTCACGCGGAGGTGGTTCGACACGGCGCCCGACAGCGTCACGGGCGACGACGACGAGGCGGCGTTCGTCACCGTGAGCTCCGAGGCCAGCGCCTCCGGGCTAAGCGTCACGACGCACCGCGCCTCCGCCGCCCCGGTCCCCGGCGGCTCCACGGACACGAGCTCCACCTCGATGGATCCCGTGGGGCCTCCCCTCACGTCCCGGAGCGACCACGCCCCGCCCGGCGACCACGACGACGGCGGCGCGTCGCTGCCGGCGACGCCGCGCGCGCACCGGAGGTCCATCGAGACGCCGCCGCGGATGACGGGCCGCCCGCCGGCGCCCTCGCCGACGGTGGTGTGGAGCACCTCCGTGGAGGAGCCGTGCCACATGGCCGGCTTGTAGGACGTGACGAGCCCGCTCGGCAGCAGCAGGTGCGCCGCGCTGCCGTTGCGCACGGTCATCTTCACGACGCAGCTGTCGCCCACGGCCTCGAAGGTGACGCCGTGGCCGGAGAACTCGGCGGCCAGGTACTGCGCGTTGGGAGGAGGGAAGGGCGCCGGCACCGCCGTCGCGGGCGACAATGCGTGCGCTGCGGTCGCGAGCCGTTGTGCCCTGTGGCCACTGGCGCCGCCACTTAGCTTGGAGGAGCTGAAGAAGGCGGTGCCGTGCTTCCATGGTGAGCTAGTGAGAGGAGCTGCAGTGGCATGGCCACGGGGAGCGGCGGCAGCTGGAGCTCGCAAAGCCATGGCCATTTCTGGCGAGTGGCACCGCACTGCAGTAGCCTTATCTCTGCATCGCAAGTTCTCTTTCTCTGATATTTTTTCTGGGCCTTCTTCTGGTTTTGGGTTTGAAGTCTCTTTATTTTTTTAGAGAGCAAAAAGCAGGAAATATCTCTCTGGGTTGCTGGGAATTTCGTCCCTTTCACCGTTTCTGTAACTTTCTATATCTTTTTGTTGAAACACGGCAAAAGATTGAGAAGAAGAGAGTTGGCCGGTTAATTAACTTTTTATATCTTTGGAGTGAGAGAGAGTTTTCAGTTAAGCATTTTAGCAAATTTGGCTTACGTCGGTTAATTCAGTGCTCAGGCCTACTGATGTGCACCTGGAGCAGGCAAAGCTACAGGGCAATCGACAGCGTCGAAGTGCCAGGAGACGGTCTTAATATTTGAAAATTCTTACAAGTTGTAAATTGAACGAAATTTGAGCACTATGTAGTTTCTTGTCTGGAACCAATTCCACGCCTGAGAGGTTGGAGAACAAAGCCAAAGAGGGAGTCGCGTCGCGGCAGAGGTGGTTTGGCACCACGTTTTTCCTCTTTTGGGTTGTTAAGCCTTGGGTTTCCTGGCCTTCCTTTCACCATCTCGTCGTCGCTCGACTTGGTGCTTATCTGGATCGTCAGCAATCCTGAAATAACATCAAAATTCAGGCTCCAACTGCTCGAGTGTGGATGCAGGGAAGGCTGTCAAAGTAATCTAGCAGCAGCAAACGGACAGAAGCAACAGCTTAGCTGAATTCAGAGCGAGTTCCCTGGCTCCACGTCACGTTTTTGGAAAGGGTTTGTTATGGCAATCTCGCAAAAGAAAACGCATCACTAAACTGATCAAGTAAACATATTTCTGGTAAGTATGATTGACGTTGCTATTTTCATTTGATTAGCTACTCTGTTGTCATGCATCTTGGTTAGATAAGCTTACGTGATTAATTAGATGTTCTTGGATGTATGGCTCTGTCTCGGAAGAGCAAATGCATCTATCCTTCACCTCTGCAATAACTTGCCAGCAACCTGGAGCAAATGAACAGTCCAAAAAATATGCATTTGTGTTCTTCAACCTGATTCTGACAGAGCACGCAAGAGGGTACTGGGAAGTATAACTAGCAAAACCATTTTTGTGGCGGCTACGATTTCCAAAATTTTCTAGAAATTGAGAATTGGCTAAATTGACGTTATAGGCAGGACCAGAAGAAATAAAATGCTGGAACCACGAAACAATGGTCAAGTAATTGTCTACTGCAAGTATAGTCGCCCATATGTTAGGTTGGTATGAGTGAGCATGAGGTAAAATATGGCAGCACATCAACGGAGAGAGGAATGAGATTTTCCAAAAAGATAATTAACAATACTACAAGACAAAGACAAAGGATATATCACGACGAACTTTTTTACTGAGATAAACATTTATAGGCCATCAAGTTACAAAGTTATGGTGCCATTATTTCAACATACTAGTTCTCATAACACTCACTAATTCACGCAGATGCCTTATCAATCGAAGATGACTCATCATCATTGTTTGGGTAACTCTGGAAGCTCGTCTGACTAAATTTAGGAGCGAATACGCCAAACTCTTCTCCCCTGTTGTTTTTCAGGTTTCGGGCTTCCTGTCTGGAAATGCGGTATGCATTGGCGATGACATCAACTGGAAGTGCACGCAGAATGGAGCTCTTTCCTGCGATGTGACTAACCATGGAGTTTGGGTTAGTCTTGAATGAGATGTATTGGCATCCTCCACGCTCTGCCTTCTTGAGGACAACATAGTGTTGTGGTATAACTAGCAGTTGTCCTTGGCGAAGAAGGCCGTTGAATACAATCTGACCATGGTTGTTGACGACCTGAACCCGAGCATGTCCTTGTATCATATACACAACGCTATGTGCATTGATGTTCCAGAATGGAGAAAGGATGGCATTCTGCAACAACAATTATTTGGTTTGCATATTACTTATTACTAAACTTCAGTTACAAAACTTATAATATCTAAAAGTAGGAACGTGCATCTAAATGTTGCATCATATATACCTGGTATAGATTTACTCTTGTAGCACTCAGCTGCACAAGGTTAAGGATAGGGAAGTTCTTGCCGTTAAGGCATTTTATCCTTCCAGCACGTGGGTTGTATGTGTCTACACGGTTGGGATTTTCGATGTTTTGCCTTGCCTCCAATGAACAAAAGTTCTCCTCCAAACCATTGTAACTACTGACTATTGATTGTCCTTCTTGGAATTGAGCCCCTTGTCCTTCGTACTGAGTCCATTGCCCTTCCTGGAATTGCGCTGATTGTTCTTCCCGACTTTGAATTTGTTGGTAGGCTTGTTGCTCAATTGGTCCTTGTTGGGTGAAAATGGGCTTTAAGAACTGAAGGCCTTGATTCACACGAATTATATCCCCTCTTTGGTCATTTTGACTCTGAATTCTTTGTGCTATCTGTTGACTGATACCAAAGGCCTCACTAAGCAATTGGACACTAAATCCACTCAGTATATTTTGTCCAAATTGTTGTTGTCTATTGTTGTTTCCAGCCAACAAGAACGCCTAGAATTTTATATTGATCAAGTACAAAGTTAAATAATGTGCTACTGATATATACAATTAAAATCACATGTAAGCTAGTTGTAGCTAACTACAGATTTTCTATGTGGATTTCTTACCTTTTGTCTAGGTTCAAGCTTATTAGCATTGTTGTTTACGTCGAAGATATACACAGCTACAATTGGCACATCACCATTATTGTAGCACCAATGTACAATGCCAGCTGGCAGTGCAATAACATCTCCTTGTTTGAAGTGTTGAACTCTCTGGTGCTCATCCTTAAACTTCTGGCTTTGGCTCTGACCCTGGGCAAACTGTGGTTGATCGAATGGTTGAAACGGTTGTTGGAAGGTTGCTGGACATCCAGGGAAAGTCAACCCTGTAAAGCCCGCACCTACAATATAACAAGTTCTTCTAAGCATCAAAACATATGGATGATGTTGTAATATTTGGTACATACAAACTCCTATGTGTAGTATAACAATGCAGCTATTCACATTCAGTTTAAACACCAACCTTGAAGGATGTACACCAAGCCAGGGGCATTGTGGTATTGAGGTACCAAGAGGCCTCTAGGATCGATAACACGACGGATGACAGATACGCCGGTGCAACGAAATTGCTCATTCTGCTCATCAAAATATTCGGTGATGCCCGCTTGTGACCTCACTTGTCGAAGTGGTTCAAATGCTTGTAGCCTATTGAATTTGCAACCTGCTAAACCTCCTCGCCGAGCGCTTTGCCAAGGAGTAATGCTCTGTCCGAACAGTTGAGCCATAGATCCATGGCACAAGAGAAACATGCAAAAGTAAAACAAACCCGATCGAAAACTAGTAGTTGCCATGATTGTAATTTGAAGAGATTGTAGAGGGTGTATTGATGCTAGTTTCATGAATAGAAGCTAGTTTTTATAGCCATAAAAAGTTGCTTACGATGCATATGGTGACATAAATTGTTAACATAGAGAAGATGATATGCATGATGACTCAGATCATGGTTTCAAATGTGAGTAGATAGATATAACATTGCCTCAGAAGTCACATTTTAATTTCAATCAATAGCTAATGATGACTCAGCAGACCAGCACCACCTTCGGTATATAGCTCTTAGCTAGTGTGTGACGTCTAATAAAGCATATGATATTCCTTGTACTTTCTACAACTATTTTTTTGGAACTTTTGACTTATTTTTATTTTCTGTTGATGTTTTTGTCTATGCATAGAACCATACAAGGATTTTTCTGATTGTGTGGCCTAAATTTCATGACTCGAGTCTATCTATATAGCATAAAGTGTAAAGTGGATGAGTCATGTCCATGTTGACACAAGAATAAACATCTGGAAAGAAACTTGTAATCATGTATAATCCACCTAAATAGATAGAAAGATAGTGTACAAACAAATTTTGTTGCTTTACTTGATGCCAAACTTGTAATCATGTATAATCCACCTAAATAGATAGAAAGATAGTGTACAAACAAATTTTGTTTCTTTACTTGATACCAAATATTAATAGAGATATGCCATGTAGAAATAAATTATGGAAGTGCTATTTGTGATTTCTCGGTCCTTTCTTAAAAATACACCTGAGAAGAGCTTTTCCATCTAATTATATTATCTTTCAAAGATAGTTTCCGAGTTGCCCTAGATCACCTCAAGAGGGGTCCTATCTCTCTCATGCTCCTATATCAAAATTTACCTCTGCCACCTACTTCGATTATTTTCTTATTGTGCGTTGCCTCCCAAATATTGTCATCATGATATAAATATGGATTAAATAAATTAAACAAATTCTTATTCTTACAACATATCCATCAAGTCAAGTCTCTGTAAGCGCATGGGAGGCTTACCCCTAGTAGCTAGACCAAAGAAAACACTGGAAAATGATTGTTTTCTAGCTTGCAATGAATTTCACTTTTCTCCCAATAGCTTCTTATAGAAACAAAATCAGTCTGGATGAACTTGGATACAAAGCAAAAAAGAATTGTTTTTTATATATGAGTCAATGAATTTGTGGTGTAAACATTGAGCGGTTTTCTGGTCCATAGGCAAACGTCAGGTTGCTAAGAAGTGAGCCTAGCTCACTTTGTTAGGGAAGTGGATGTATAATCCAGCCACCTAGGTTCAAGTCTTCACGAATGCAGATTTGGGTCCTTATTACTTAAATAAAATACGTTGTAGTGGCTTCCCCTACCGCACTCCTTTCAAAAGAAAACGTTAGGTAGCACCCGTCATCTACGCGACCAACGTCCCACGATCTCGGTGCCGTACCTATACCACACCATCGCATTTTAGGGCATGTTTGGTTGCTCACATAGGCCTTTCCCGAATATATTAGGGCAAAAATCATCGTTTGGTAGCCTAATATGCATTGATTTCTAATATCGGACGAGATATAAAGAAGCCCAAAAGTTGGCCTGATGGAAATGCCGAAATAGGCAATTTCCACTCATCAGCTCAAGCTGACGCAACATCCCGTGTGTTTACAAGCTTTGGGAAGCATGGGTGACAAGGGTATAGATAATAGAGCCTGTTAGTTGAGTACCCCCGAGGCCCGTTAAGCTAGGCCCAATTGTAATACTAGTCGAAATACGAGTTCATATCATATGTCGATATTGTAATCTATATCGGATCCCACCCGATCCTTGAGACCTGCCCACCTATATAAAGGGGCCAGGAGGGGACGGTGTGGGACGGATTGAAAGCAAGCCAGGTTCTACACCCACGTTTACTTTCATAGCCACCTTATTTAACTGAGTTAACCTTCGAGTTCATCCGACGCCCTGTCTCCCCGATCCTAAGTCCTTCATCTAGGACATTTGTCGAGTTTAACCCTCATCAATTGGCACCGACCATGGGGACTCTGGGCGTTGGAATCATGAATTCGATGGCTTTTTCGCTTTTAGCCAATAGCAACCCAGAAGTCGACGAAAGTCAAGAGAAGGAATTGACGTTCGGAAGTCTAAGCATCTACATCGGACCTTCGGGTTCAACCCGCCTTTCGGATCCGATGAAACCAGTTCCGTCGGCGGGCAAAGCAGAGAGGATGACAACATCTGGATCATCTGTAGGCTCTTCTAGCGAGGTAAACTCGCCAGTCAGCTTAGCAACAACAGAAAATTTGCTGGGAAAATTAGAGGAACCCGAAGAAATCGGGCAAGAGATCATTGTGGAAAAAACAGTGGACAAATCAAGGGATACCGCCAGCAGAAGCAGCGGCGCCTCCAAGAGCGTACATCAATTATGCGTAATCATCACTAAAGCAGCAGAAGAAGAAAACAATCACTCCGGCAACAAGGAGGTCGACTTGCAAGTCAACAAAATAAGGAGCAATAGCAAGAAAGAGAATGAGAAAGTACATATTTCGGCTGGAGAATGGAGAATGATCATGACAGCTGTCAACCACAGGACTGATGTACCCGCAGATTCAAGAAGAGAAGTTTTAATGGGGTACCAATACGCGCTGTACCAGCGCAGGAAAAAGCTAAGGCAGGAAACATATATGATTATGAGAAGTCCAGAGTACAACAGCACACTAAGTGAAGGATACTTGAGCGAATATACCAACTCATCAGAATCCAGCATGGAGAGGCACAAAGACCCGAAGCACAGTAGAAGAACAACAACACGTGTAGTAGAAGAAAGCTATACGAGAAGCCCAAGCACGAACTAACCAGAAGAGGAGGAAGAATTCGTGCAAGAAACATCAGAGGCATCATTGATAGCAGCACAAGCATACCTACTAACTACGCAGCCAAAACCTGGTGACCCACGGGAACAAATGCATCGAGCCGCGATACGGAGCCTCGGGTTAGTAGAAGAGAAGCTAAAAGGAAATATTTCAGAGAAAAAGTCGACTCACCGGAGTGAAAGGGAAAAAGAAGAGTTCAAGCACAAATCTTCGCGGAATGAAACTAGCGAGTCCTCAGAAGACGAGAAACGCCAAAAAAGGAAGGAGGATGCAAGGAACATAATAGCATAAGCAAGGGTAAATAACTCATGTTACGCGTGGAGCGAAGAAAACTACAAAGACGACGAAAAAGAGATGGGCGTGCTATGCTTTACCTGCAGGGTTGCAAAACGCGAGTACCCAAAGGATTTAAGCTACCACATGATCAGGAAAAATATGATGGGTCACAGGAACCAACGTTATGGTTGTCAGATTATCTACAAGCAGTACAAATACTGGGAGGGGGAGGGGACAAGAGCAACAGCAATGCAAAGTTTGCAGTTACACCTCGCCGGCGCAGCATGGTCCTGGTTAAATACACTACCCAATGATTCCATCGGAAGTTGGGGAGAGCTGGAAAGCCAATTCGCAAGAAATTTTCGCTCAACATACAAGCGACCAGCGTCATTGGAAGAAGTTAAATCGTGCAGACAGGGAAGAGACGAAACCCTGCGCTCTTACATACAACGTTGGAGTGTCATTAAAAACTCCGCAGAAGACGTCTTCGATGAAAAAGCAATAGATGCCTTTTCAGCCGGACTTCGTCGCTCAGACCTCGTGGAAGAGATAGGAAGAATAAAGCCGGGAACAGTTTCAGAGCTAATGGAGATAGCCATCAGATTTGCCGACGGAGAAGACGCGTATAACAACAAAAGGGGACGGTCACCGGAAGTCGACAAATCCAGCAGACAAAGGCGACGGTATCGCAACGGCGACAACCATGGAAAACGAAATCAGATAGCCACGGGATACGACGAAAGGAACGAGGAAGATCACGAAAACGGAGAGTTTCAGCCAAGAGACAATAGGGGAAAGGAGAAACAAAGGTACTCGGGTCCTTCAGCAGAAGATATGCTATATGGTCCTTGTCGCATCCATTACGCGTATTTGGACGGGAAAAGAGTCTCCAACCACCAGATGAAGGATTGCAGAACCTTCTTAAGGTTGCAAAACGCCATGGATTCAAACCAAGGAACGCGACAGGGAGGAAAAAGAACAAATCAAGGATATCAAATACAGCGACTCGCAAAGCAATTGGAGTCAAAGATATATATATCAGCAATGATTCAACCAGTGCCAAAGTGGAAGAAAGAGAGGAAGAGCATATCAAGGCAAGTCAACTTGGCAATATCATCGCCACCAGCTACCACAGAGTACCTAAAGTGGTCCGATCAACCAGTTAAATTCAGCAGAGCAGACCACCCAAGGAAAGTACCCAGGCCAGAGCATGCACCAATGGTACTAAAAGGACAAATAGGGGGATACGACATTGGGAGAGTATTCATGGATGCAGGAAGCGGCATAAATCTAATATATGCAAGAACCCTGAGAGCAATGTGCATTTCACTGGAAAGTTTAAAGCCGATGGATTGCTCTTTCCACGGAATAGTGCCAGGAAGTGCAAATTACCCTCTTGGGAAAATAGAACTCGACGTATGCTTCGGAAACAGCAACAATTATCGCAGAGAAAAGCTGGAATTCGAAGTTATGGATTGGCCTTCATAGTATCACGCAATCCTGGGTCGCCCAGCATTTGCAAAATTTATGGTAGTACCTCATTACGCGTATCTTACACTCAAGATCCCAGGACCCAAAGGAACAATCACGGTGCAGGGCAGCTTTGAAGTATCAAACACCTATGACAAAGAATTCAATAGACTAGCATAAACCTTTGGCATGACAGTAGAATATGCGAGACTAAAAGGCAAAACTGACCACAACGTACTACCCGACGTCGGGCGATCCCTGCCAGATCAGGCCTTCGATGCAACTCAAGACTCAAAGAAAATCCAGGTCCACCCTACAGACCCAAGCAAAACTACCTCTATAGCAGTAAACTTGGATCCCACATAGGAAAGCGCGCTCGTCGAGTTCCTCCATGAGCGCTGGGAAATCTTCGCCTGGTGTCCTTCAGATATGCCAGTGGTTCCTAGGGAACTCGTCGAGCACGCACTAAACGTCGATCCCAAAGTAAAACCAGTCAAGCAACCATTGAGAAGATTCGATAAACCCAAAAGGAAGGCAATAGCATCGGAGCTGCACAGGCTAGAAAATGCAGGGTTCATACGGGAAATCAAATCGTCGACTTGGGTATCTAATCCAGTTATAGTCCCCAAGAAGAACACGGATGTGCAAAGAGTGTGTGTCGACTATACGTCTCTCAACAAGCACTGCCCAAAGGATCCCTTCCCTCTACCTCGCATTGACCAGATAATTGACTCAACAGCAGGGTGCGAAAGGCTTTCCTTCCTGGACGCATATTCCGGCTACAACCAGATCAAGTTGAAGAAAGAAGATGAGGAAAAAACAGCTTTCATAACACCTTATGGCGTGTTCTGCTACCAAGTCATGCCTTTCGGCCTAAAAAACGCAGGAGCAACCTACCAGAGGATGATGCAAAACTGCCTCGGAAGTCAAATAGGGCGAAACATCAAGTCTATATCGACGACGTGGTTATCACCATGCAAAAAGAAGAGTCACTAATCAGTGATTTAGCAGAAACCTTTGACAACCTAAACAGATACAAGCTGAAGCTCAACTCGACAAAGTGTTCTTTTGGGGTATCCGTAGGGCAACTCCTCGGGTTCCTGGTATCCGCAAGAGGGATAGAGGCAAATCCAGAGAAGATCCAGGCAATACTAACAATGGGGAAGCCAACAAAACTACACGACGTACAGAAGCTCGCAGGACGCGTCGCGGCTCTAAGTCAATTTGTGGCACGGCTAGGGGAAAAAGCACTTCCCTTCTATGCACTGATGAAAAAATCTGACGATAAATTCGAGTGGACCGAAGAAGCAGACATAGCTTTCACACAATTAAAAAAAGTGATTTCCACACCACCGGTGTTGGTCGCACCAAAGGAGAAGGAGCCATTGTTACTCTATATTGCAGCAACACATCAAGTGGTAAGTACAGTACTAGTAGTCGAAAGAAGTGAAGAAGGAAAAACCCATGGAGTTCAGCGGCCAGTATATTTCGTCAGCGAGGTGCTATCTCCAACAAAACAAAGGTACCCGCACTATCAAAAGCTCGCATATAGCGTATTCACATCAGCATGAAAACTACGGCAATACTTCGCAGTACATCCGATCATAGTGGTCAACGAAGCACCACTATCCAATATATTGAATAACCCTTCAGCAACAGGACGTGTCTCCTTATGGGGAATTGAGTTGTCACCCCTAGACATCACGTACGAAAAGCGAAAGGCGATCAAATCACATGTGTTACCAGACTTTACAGCAGAGTGGCTGGAATTGCAAAACACAAGACCACCAGACCTATCGAGTGTATGGACAATGTACTTTGATGGATCGAAAAGGGTCCAAGGCGCAGGAGCAGGAGTAGTTCTGATATCACCACAAGGCGACAAGTTGAAATATGTGTTAAGGATGAGTTTTCCCCAAGCCTCCAATAACGAAGCCGAATATGAGGCGTTACTCCATGGGATGAAAATGGCCAAGGCATGTGGAGCAACTCGACTGAAAATATTTGGAGACTCGAACCTCGTCGTCCAACAAGTGATGAACAAGTGCGATGCCATCAACGACAACATGACAGCATATAGGAACTTATATTATTATCTCAAGGGAACATTTGACGGATGCGAAGTTTCGCATATCAGCAGAGCAAGCAACGAGGAAGCCGACAATTTTGCAAATATTGGGTCCCAGTGTTTACCCGTACCACAAGGAGTTTTTTGGGTGGAAATCATAGAAAGGTCAATAAAAGGAACCAAAGTTTCGACTACAGGAGAGCAAGCCCAGAAACAAGCAACAGGCTCAGGGGCTGGTAGCAGCGGGGCAGCTGAACCCAAAGAAGTCATGATGATCGAGGAAACCTGGATGTAACCATACTTGGCATACATGGTAAAGAAAACACTACCCGAAGACACAGTACAAGCGAAAAGGATAATATGACGATCCAAGGCTTTCGTCGTGCTGCAAGGAAAATTATATAAGAGAAGTATAACAGGCGTCTTACAACAGTGTGTCACGCCTCAAGAAGGGCAAGAAATTTTAAGAGATATCCACGCAGGAGTATGCGGACATCACGCTAGCAGCAGATCTATTGCAGCCAAAGCTTTCCGTGCAGGATTTTATTGGTTAACAGCCATCGAAGATGCAAAAGATATAGTAAGAAAATGCGAGGCTTGTCAACGCTTCGCATCTCGACCACACGCGCCAGCAGCAGAGCTGCAACCAATACCATTATCTTGGCCCTTCGCACAATGGGGTCTCGACATGGTCGGGAAACTACATAAATCTTGGCCAGGAGGGCACGTTTACATGCTGGTAGCAGTCGACAAATTCACCAAGTGGATAGAAGCAGCCCCGGTGACAACTCAAGATTCCACAGCTGCGATTAACTTCATCAAGTCCATAGTTTTTTGCTTCGGAGTACCACACAGCATAATGACAGATAATGGGACAAACTTTACATCAAAAGAGTTCAAGAGTTACTATGAAGGCTTGGGAATCAAATTGAAATTTGCATCTGTCGCGCATCCAAAGTCAAATGGACAAGTCGAGAAAGCCAATGGCCTAATATGCAATGGGATAAAGAAGAGGCTGCTAGCGCCACTCGAAAAAGCCAAGCACGCTTGGGTGGATGAGCTACCCTCCGTACTCTGGAGTCTACGAACCACACCCAATGCAGCTACTCAAGAAACCCCTTTTTCCTGGTCCATGGCACAGAAGCCGTGCTTCCAGTCGAAATAACTCATGAAGCTCCATGAATCACGGCATATGATGAGGCAACTTCTACAGAAGCACTTTAGGATGATGTTGATGCACTTGACGAAGCAAGAGATGTAGCACTTGCTAGAGCTACTCAATATCAGCAGAATCTACGAAACTATCATAGTAGTCGAGTTCGTCCACGATCTTTCATGGTGGGAGACCTAGTACTATGACTAAAGCAAGATGGCCATGGAAAACTAGAGTCTCCATGGGTGGGACCTTACATTGTGACAGAAGTAATACCAGGAGGAGCTTATCGACTACAAGACAAGAAAACGGGAAAAGACGAGAGTAACCCGTGGAATGCAGAGCAACTACGATGGTTCTACGCATAGGCGAAATAAGGCGACCAAGGAGTTGTTTGAGTTATGACCCTCTGAATCCAGAACATGAGGCCATAGGTCAGGTTCATTGGGTCAAATAGACAATATGTGTAAATATCTTACTTTACACTCGGGGGCTAGGACCCTCGAGTCGTACGAAATAATATTAACAAGTTTTGTGATTATCTGCGACATACTCTAAGGTTGATTGCAACTCGATATTTCGGCAGCACTATAAACGGTTCAAAGGAACCCAATAAAATATTAAAATGCATACCTCGGAACCATGATTTGTTCCCATGGTAAAACACATAATTCTGATATGATTGTTCGTTACAAATAAGCACGACAAAGAAACAACTGGATTACATAACAAAGAAACCTAGTGAAACTACGCTTCGGCTTCATACTCCTTCTGGCACTGGGTGCCGTCGTAGATTCTCACGTCGAACTTCGACGTGCCAACATGATAATCAAAGGTCATGAAGAACCCCTGATGGAGGTCATGGTCCTGGGCAAATCGCAACCAGCCGCCCTTGAAGAACTGTTTGCCGGCGCCGTCGTACCACACCTCCACTTCATATGGAGTTCCTCCACCAGAGTGTTCGCGGACAACTGCTTCGCACAGTTCCCGCCCATCCATGAAATTCGTGAATTTCAATGGCAGGCGTTGAATCTTGCGGCACTGCGCGTTGCAGATACAAAAGAAAGAGTAGATCCTGGGCCACAAAGAAGAAGTACCAGGGGAAGGAGCACTTGGACCTGGTATGGCAGAGGGCACCTTGGGCTTATTTTTGCTCCCAGCCGGACGGCCGGGGCGTCGCTTCACCAGAGCAGAGGATGATGCCCCCATGGCTGCAACAGTAGTTTTATTTTTACTACCGCGCGGGCGGCCGCGACCCCGCTTCACCACCGGGGCGTCGATGTTCAACCGAGAATCACTCGGATCGGCCATGGGGGACAAGCGTCAGAGGTGTAAAACCCTAGATGGGATGAGAAGACGATGCGGCGAAGGAAGATGGAGGAATTAGGGTTTTCACCCTGGTCAAACGTGATTTATTTATAAGCATGTGCTAATGGGCCCCTGAAGTGGCAAGGCCCAAAGTAAATTTTCGAATCTTTTACAGTGCAAATAGCACAGAGGAGTTAAAGTATCAAGGAAATAGGTACGTATAAAAAGAGAGAGAAGAAGCAAAAAGGGATCAGAAGGGAACGCAAGATCCTGTGAAAACGAACAGGCTTCCCTCGTCTTCGACTCGGGGGCTTGCAACAAACACAGAAGGAAAATCCATTCAAAAAGTGAGCAAAATCAGTAGATGATACGGGAAGAAGTGCATGGAGCAAATTTAAATATTCTCTTGAGCCTATACCCGAAAATTTCGGCTATAGCCTCGGGGGCTACTCCCATCGGGAGCGCTGTCGCGCACCCGATAGAACTAAGTCGATAGAAGGGAATAGCAAAGGAACTTTGGCTACATCATCAGCAAAACATTGATTACTCCCATCGGGAGGTATTCACAAAAAGTTAAGGATAACTCGAAAAATGCGTATATTGATTCAGTCAAACAAGGCTGCGAAATATAATTCTCGAGTTGCGTCATCGCGACAAAACTTGAATGTCGTGGTTGAAATATATCACGAAGGTAAGACCCCAGGATCCGTCCTGTGTGGCCCGGTATACGCACATGGATGCGCTCTGCTGGTATGTATCCATGTCTACGACGCGAAGAAAAATCCTGGTGGACGCAGTGGGTACCCTGAGAATTACTGGGATTCATTCTTTGTAAGTCCTAAATGCAGCAAAAGAATGGGTTTGACCAGTTGCCGAATTCAAATCCAAGGGGATTGAATTTGAAGTAGGTGGCAAGTGTCTGTTCCGGCAGTTAACTAACCTCTTGATCCGTCAGAGTTGTCAGGCTTGTTCATCAAAACCCCTTGCAAAGTATTATAATGAGAATAAGTCGATAAGACCGAGTCGAAGATTTAAAGATATGAATAAGTCGAAGAATTGATTAATTCGAAGAATTGAAGATCTGAGATTCAACCTGAATCTGCAATTCTGGTAGAATCTCGGGGGCTACTGACAAGGGTATAGATAATAGAGCCTGTTAGTTGAGTACCCCTGAGGCCCGTTAAGCTAGGCCCAATTGTAATACTAGTCGAAATACGAGTTTATGTCGTATGTCGATATTGTAATCTGTATCGGATCCCACCCGATCCTTAAGACCTGGCCACCTATATAAAGGGGCCAGTAGGGGACAGTGTGGGACAGATTGAAAGCAAGCCAGGTTCTACACCCACATTTACTTTCATAGCCACCTTGTTTGACTGAGTTAACCTTCGAGTTCATCCGACGCCCTGTCTCCCCTATCCTAAGTCCTTCATCTAGGACATTTGTCGAGTTTAACCCTCGTCAGTGGGAGACATGACGTTTCAGCATAACTCCTCACTCTACTCCCATCACCGCCCAAACTCATCGGTCGTGTCACTCCTCACTCTCACTGCCCTCCATGGCCGTCGCTCCTCCTCCTCCTTCGCCCCATCGACATCGGGAACTAGATGGCACATGCGTGTTGGGCTTTCGCCCAATTGGAGAAGCTTGACACGGATGGAATCAGTTTGGAGAGGGCGCTCAAATCCACATCCCTTTATGCTTCGTGCCTTGCTCAACGAGGGTGGCAACAACGGCGAACACATTGGTGTCTACATCGATGGTCGTGACCTCAAATGCGGCCGCGAGGATGACCCCCGCATACGTCGGGCCATCCCTTGCAAACCTGGTGTGGATTTTGCCGCTGGCAGCAGTCGCCACAACCCTAACCCCTGGTGCTTCATCTTTCGCTCCGGGTGCTTCATCATTAGCTCCAGGACCTTCATCATCAACTACGGCCACCATCTTGTCCGTTGTAAGTACTTTGCACACATCATTTAGATTTGTGTTTAGGGTTTTTAGCATGCCTTTGCCCAATTGATTGTGCACCTATGGCGAGCTTAGGGAGTTCAGTTCAGTGGTATCATGTAGGTTTATGGTAGATTCTATCTAGGTTCATGTAGATTTTGCTGACTGGACATTGTTAGATTTGCCCAATTTGGGCATTGGCACTATCTGCACTTGCCTTTTGTGCAGTGCCCAAACTAGGAAATGATTTGTCCCTGGTCTGCAATGCTCAAATTGGCAATATCATCATGATCTAGTTTGTTGCATGATCAAGTTCAATATGATCTAGTTATGTGCAATTTTGCATCCTTAGTTATCTTTTTGCAATTGTTCTTACGCCTTTTTCTAACTGCTGACAAGGTGGAAATGGAATTCGATAGAGCGGGGATTAACATCCTCTAGCGCCACCTAGGTTGCAGGACAACCTGCTCTTGAAATGTTGGATGGTGCGATGAAGTCGGTGGTGTCAGGTAGGGTATTGGTAGTGGCGATGCTACTGCACACTCGTGGTCGTCAGGCAAAGTTGGGCACATCCCCACGTCTGTGATACCTCATCGGTGCTTGTCCAGCTAGATGTGAACGACTTGCACATGCTCGTCGTTCCAACATTGTTTTAGAGGGTCCCCAAGGAGTCGATCAAAATAGCTCTACCCTGCAACATGTCAGTGTCCGCCTGCCGCTAGTGCGAATAAATGGGTGCGGGTCACCTATTTAGGCGGCTAGATGGTGTTGCACAAGAATTGGCCAGAGATTGTGAACAAGTACGAATCTAGTAAAACAACATTGTCGAGAGATGTAGATTCGGGGTTTCGTCCTGAAGATGAGGATCTACAAGTCAGGCACCTCCACCGCGAGACAGTTACATGCCTTGACCACGGCAAGGCGGTGGCCGACAATGATTGATGTCTACGCACGTGTCTGTTCTTGTAGACAGTGTTGGGCCTCCAAGTGCAGAGGTTTGTAGAGCAGCAGCAAGTTTCCCTTAAGTGGATCACCCAAGGTTTATCGAACTTAGGGAGGAAGAAGTCAAAGCTATCCCTCTCAAACAATGCTGCAATTACGATACAGAAAGTCTCTTGTGTCCCCAACACACCCAATACACTTGTCAGATATATAGGTGCACTAGTTCGGCGAAGAGATAGTGAAATACAAGTAGTAGTAATGATTATAAGTAGTAAATGTAATCTGAAATAAATATCGCTGCGAGCAAACATGTAACAAAACTAAAAGGAAACGGTGTGCAATGCTTGGAAACAAGGCCTAGGGATCATACTTTCACTAGTGGACACACTCCCAAAAAATATAGCATAATTGAACCAATAGATACTAACTTCAATATGCAACTCAAAACAATTCTCCAATGGATAACAAACACTAATCATGCGTAGGGCTACAAAGCATTCCTCAAAGTCTGTATTTCCCCAAACTAGATTGTCCCACACTGACAAGGGTATAGCTAATAGAGCCCGTTAGTTGAGTACCCCTGAGGCCCGTTAAGCTAGGCCCAATTGTAATAATAGTCGAGATACGAGTTCCTACCGTATGTCGATATTGTAATCTGTATCGGACCCTACCCGATCCTCGAGACCTGGCCACCTATATATAGGGGTCAGGAGGGGACGGTGTAGGCCAGATTGAAAGCAAGCCAGGTTCAACGCCCAAGTTTACTTTCGATATACATATATTTCGACTAATCTTACCTTCGAGTTCATCCGACGCTCTGTCTCCCTGATCCTAAGTCCTTCATTTAGGACATTTGTCGAGTTAACCCTCGTCACACACTATCACCGTGAACACACTAGATGGTTCCAACAAACACCAACAATTCATAGAGACATTAACCAAAAACACACACATGATGCGCACACTGTCACCGTCACACCATGATACAAGGTATCTCCGGAGTTTACAAATATAAAGCACGGAAGTAGCATAATATCTGAATAATAAACATCTACCAATTCAACTAGATACAAAGCTCACGATCACATAAAGATCACATCATGGGAGAGAGAGGTGAACCACATAGCTACCAGTAGAGCCCTCAGCCCCGGGGGAGAACTACTCCCTCCTCATCATAGGAGACAACAACAGCGATGGAGATGGCCTGAGGTCGATGGAGACGGCGGGGACGGCAATGGAGACCGATGGAGATGGCTCCGGGGCACTTCCCCGTCCCGACAGGGTGCCAGAACAGAGACTTCTGTCCCCCGAAATTTGTCTTCAACGGCGGCGGAGAGATACGTCTCAAACGTATCTATAATTTTTGATGCCCCATGATTGTTCTTACACCATTTGCTTAGTGTTTCGTTACACATCGTGGCATTTTTATGCATTTTCCGGAACTAACCTATTAACAAGATGCCATAGTGCCAGTTCCCTGTTTTCTGTTGTTTTTGTGTTTCAGAAAAGTTACACAGGAATTATTCTCGGAATTGGACGAAACAAAAGCCAAACATCCAGAAATTTACCGAAGCTTCCAGAAGTCCGAAGAGGAGACGGAGAGGGGCCATGGGCCGGCCACACAACAGGGCGGCACGGCCTAGCCCCTGGCCGCGCCCCCTATGTGTGTGACCACCCTGGTCCACTTCTGATGCCGCCCCTTCGCCTATAAAGACCCCCCAATGGGAAAAACCTAAAACCCTGATCAATTTTCCAGAAACACATCGCAATCCGCCGCCGTCGTCGACCCGAGATCGGGAGGGTCCAGAAGCTCTTCCCGGCACCCTGCCAGAGAGGGGAATCGCCACCGGAGGTCTTCTTCATCGCCATGCTTGCCTCCGGCGTGATGAGTGAGTAGTCTACCTTGGACTATGGGTCCATAGCAGTAGCTAGATGGTTGTCTTCTCCACCATGTGCTTCATGTTTAGATCTCGTGAGCTGCCTTACATGATCGAGATCACCGTTATGTAATTCTACATGTTGTGTTTGTTGGGATCCGATGAATATTGGTGTTATGTTGAGTTGATGTGCTGAATCATATATCTTATGTTATCTCTATGTTGTTTATGATCTTGCATGCTCTCCGTTGTTAGTAGCTATCTTGGCCAAGTAGATACTAGTGACTCCAAGAGGGGGTATTTATGCTCGATAGTTGGGTTCATGCCTCTATTTAATCTGGAGGAGTGCAGAAACCTCTAAGGTTGTAGATGTGCTGTTGCCACTAGGGAGAAAACAACATTCTTGTGTCTAAGAACATTCGCTTTGTTTACATTACACACTTTGCTTAATGCAGTTATCTGTTGTTCGCAACTTAATACTTTTGGGGTCCTCGGATGATTCCTCGCGAGTGGATTATTAGTCATAGATGCAGTGGGATGGCGGTCTATGTATTTTGTTGTAATGCCTAGAGTAAATCTCATAGTGATCCTCGCGACATATGCACGTTATCTTTATTCTATCGATTGCCCAACTGTAATTTGTTTATCCAGCATGTTGTTATTTATTTTATGGAGAGACACCACTAGTGAACTGTGGACCCCGGTCCAATTTCCTTTACATTGCTATCACATGTTTACTTTACTCGCACTGTTTACTTTCTTGCATACTACTATTGCTTTCCACTCGATACGCTCATACCTTTGTTTACAACAAACCGGTGAGATTGACAACCTCATCGTAAGTTGAGAGCAAAGTATTTGGTTGTGTTGTGTGCAGGTTCTGCGTTGCTACTAGTTGAATACGCGCTAACAAGTATCGTTAACGGCGCCCTTGTTAGAGTGTCACTAAGCTAGCAAGCATCACCTTCTGGCGTTTGGCTTTTTCCTACTGGACTGACAAACCTTGGTTTCTTACTGAGGGAAAATCTGCTGCTTTACTCATCACACCTTACTCTTGGGGTTCCCAACTAGACGGTGATTTATATCAACACCGTGCCGCAACAAGCACGAAGCTGCGGAACTGTTCTGGGAAAAACACTGATTGTTTTAGGGTTTTCCGTCGGGAGGCTTCTTATAGGCGAAGGGGCGTCGTCAGAGGTGGACCAGGGCGGTCTCACACATAGGGGGCGCGGCCAGGGGCTGGGCCGCGCCGCCCTATTGTGTGGCCGGCTCGTGGCCTCTCTCCGTCTCCTCTTCGGTCTTCTAGAAGCTTCATTAAATAATAGGAGGTTCAGCTTTTGTTTCATCCAATTCTGAGAATATTTCCTGTGTAACTTTTCTGAAACACAAAAATATCAGAAAACAGGGAACTGGCACTGTGGCATCTTGTTAATAGGTTAGTTCCGGAAAATACATAAAAATGCCACAAAGTGTAATAAAACATTAAGCAAATGGTGTAAAAACAAGCATGGAGCATCAAAAATTATAGATACGTTTGAGACGTATCAAGCATCCCCAAGCTTAACTCCTGCTCGTCCTCGAGTAGGTAAGTGATAAAAAAGAATAATTTTTGAGGTGACATGCACCATCACAATCTTGATCATCTAAGTAAGCATTGAGTGCTGGGATCAAAGAACTTAAAACATGGGCATAAAAGACATAATCTTGACAATAAAAACTTAGCAACCATGTTATAACATGAAAAGAAACACAAATGAAAGATCATGAGTAATGAAACAATGAAAGTCAAACGTGTGTTCAAATCATATGGAAAAACATAGCAAATGGTTTTCAGCTTGTTCTTCATGGAAGAGCAAAACATAAATGCATAGGACACCTTCAAGTTTAAAAGGGCGACTAGCTACAAATAATTTAAGAACAAGTGAAACCATAGCCATGAATCAATCAATGATAACTTTGGGACAATGCACATTAAACTCAGAATGGCAACTATGCTCTCTTAGATGGTGCATAAAGGTAGAAGGTGGAGACTCAACATAAAAGTAAAAGAAAGGCCCTTCGCAGAGGGAAGCAGGGATTAAACATGTGCTAGAGCTTTCCATTTGTAAAACAGAGAGATAAAAATTGGTTTTGAGAGGTGGTTGTCTTTGTCAATGACTGGCAATGGGGTTCTTACTATCTTCCATACAAAAATGAGCAAGTTTTTGAGAGAGAGAGATTGGCACTTTTATGCTCTTTTATAAAGCTTGGCACTCCTCCCCACCTTTTTTCCTTTCACAACCATGGCTAACCGATTCCATCGGGTGCCCACCAACATTCACATACCATGGAGGAGTGCCTTTTTTTCTTTCTTTTTTTCTCTTTTTTCTTTTTTCTTTTTTGGAATAAGACAATATGGAAGATAGCAAATCCGACCACTACGTCCCCATGAGCTAAAAATAGTGTCACAAAACGAGAAGTGTTTTGAAGGTTTTTTTGAAAGGTAGCACATGAAAGTTTACTTGGAATGGCTTGCAAATACCATGCATAGGAATTTATAGTGGACACATTGGAATAACTTGGTTTTTGGGAGCTGGATGCACGAGTAGAGCTCATACTCAGTACAAAATGAGGGCTAGCAAAAGACTGGGAGCGACCAACTCAGAGAGCAATAACGGCCATAATCATGTATAGCGACAAAACATCATTAAAAGAAAGATAAAATGGCATCACAAGTAAAAAACCAAATGATCATAAAGGCTTATGGCGACTTTGTATGAGTCAAACATGTTGTAAGCATGCGCCAAGTCAACCCAAATAAAGCATCAAGGAGAAAACCAAATTAATGCTTACATAAAATAAAAACAACGCATGATTTTTTTTCAAAGGCTCATTAAGCAATCTCAGTGATTTGAGACAAGTCATGCTACATCAAAAAATCACTAAGCATACTATCAAAACGATATCAAGCATGGCATGAAAAATTCTAAGCCGCAGTCTAAACAAGCTCCTTTTTGTACCACTTTTTTGCATGAAACTTTTTCTCTTTTCCAACACCATTCAAACCTTTTTGAAACAACTCTTTTGATGAAAACCACCATAGACCAGCGGTCTAAATACACCTTGATGCAAAAATAAAACAAGATCTGAACAAAAATCAAGGCGAAAAACAAAAGCTAAACGCAGTTCGAGAAAAAGAGAACACTCGTTGAACGATAAGAGTGAAAACTAGAGTGTTCTTGACAAATGAAAAACAGAGCATAGCTCTCTCCAAAACAAACATGATGTGATCCAACCATTTAATGCAGCAAGCAAAGCAAAAGAAAACTGAAAGCAAAAAACAACTGACGCTCCAAGAAAAACGCATAGAATATAAAGCAATAAAAATATAGTGTGTTGAAAGGTGACCTGATTTTTGCCGATGAAGAAGGGGTGCCTCGGGGCATCCCCAAGCTTTGATGCTTATACCTCTCGGATATTTCTTGGGGTGCGTGGGCATTCCTAAGCTTGAGCTTTTGTCCATTCTTCATCTCATCTCATCATTCTCCAATCCCTACACTTGAAAACTTCCTTCATACAAAACTTAACACAACTCTATTAGCAACGTTAGCATGAACATAATAGTAAATCAACCCTTTTTTGGTTCAGGTTTCAACTCAAAAACACCACATATAAAGCATACACTACTGTAGCAACTTCCCCAAAAGTTCTGTGATCAAAAGAACTAAAAAAGAAAGCGATCGAGAAGCAAACACAAATAGTGGCAGAAATCTGTCAAAACAGAACAGCTGACAAAGGTCAATTTTTTTGAGGACCTTCTGTTGCTCAAATCGAAAAGTGCAAAAATAATAAAAGTTTGGATATAACCTGGGGCATATGTACAAGAAATCGCAGGTCAAAAAGATAATCTGAGAATTTTCACAAATTTTTACGGTGCAGCACCAAAATCTGTTTCAGGACAGCAACATCCCCAAATCTTACCTCACTCGAATTAGAGGTTTCTCTTGGCACAACAACGAAATAAAAATGATAAGGAGCGTTCATTACAGTAGTAGTAACTTCCAAGACTCAAATAAAAGAAAAAGTACTGAAAAGAAAACAATGAGTTATCTCCCAATAGTGCTTTTCTTTAACGCCTTTGAGCTAGGTGCAGTGATTTGAAAAGATGCTCATGTAGGCGCCATATAAGAGCTTAAGGCAAAGGCGCCATATAAGAACTTGAAGCAATAGAGAGCATCAAAAAGCAAATGTGAAAGACATTTAAATCTAAACCACTTCCTATGCATAAGAATCTTGTAAGAAAATGAATCAATGAGGCACATAGTAACAAGCATGGTTAGATAAAACAAGTGCAACTTCAAGATTTGCAACATAAGGAAGGGAAACTTAATATTGTTGAGACCCATCAAACCATGTTTCCCTCTCTCATAGTAACTTTCAGTAGCATCATGAATAGAATTAACAATATAACCATCACATAAAACATCCCTATCATGAGCCACATGCATAAAAGAATTAATACTTCCCGCATGAACAATCGTAGTAGGAGTAGATCCAACAGAATAATTATTCTCATCACCATAATCATCAAAAACAGGTGGCATATTGTAATGATAACTAATTTTCTCCTCAAAATTAGGTGAACTAAAAATATTATACTCATCATCATAACCATCATAAAGTAGAGGTTTAGTATCATCATAAGCGAGAGAATAGCTATTTTGCAAAGCATATTCATCAAACATGCCATCATCAGAAGGAACATGGATAGTACTAATGGTACAACAATTATTAACCTTATAATTTTCAGAATTGGTACCAAAAAGATTTTCAATATCAAAAGTAGAGTGCTTTTCCCAATCATGATCACTAACATAGGTAACAGGCATGGGAACATCATCAAGATCAGAATTATCATAATCTATAATAGGAACAACATGCTTAGGAGAAGATATCGTTTCCTCTCGCCTTTTACTCCTCTTCTTCTTCTTCTTCTTACTCTTCTTACTCTCTCCTTCAGGAGGGAGAGACTTGAAAGGCATCTTCTCCACATAATCTGGTTTACTGACAGAAACAACAGGAGAAACTTTGGAGGATTCCTCCTCTCTATTAATAAGATGGAAACATCTATCAGTCCTGTCATAGCTTGGCAAAACATCATATTTTATAAGATTTTGTCTGTAAGTATTTGCGTGGCAATCTTTAACACAATAGAGATGACAACCACGAAGGGTGCTATTAATATAAAAAACACTCATATCTACCAAAGAAGTCTTTCTAGATATCTCTTCACACTCCAAAAACAAAGTAAGCTCATCATGCTGATTGAGAGTAATCTTGTCATCACAATACAAACTTGCGGTACTCATTCGATTAGAAAGGTGACTATTAGGGCCTGAGCATTGAAAATTAAAATGACCCGTGTCATCGCAAAGTTCACAAAGAAAAGGATAAAGCTCACAAACCTTTTCACCAAGTTCATCTAGAGCCTTGTGCCACATTCAGGTTTCTTCATTCCTATGGTGGATACAATAATCTTCTTTGTCGTAACTCTGTTCACAAGGTCTATGTACTCCACAAAAATTAACATGCTTATAAGAAATAGGACTTTCAGAGGTTCGAGCATGTTTATTGTAATCATCAACAACAATATCACTTTCTATGCAAGTGTCTTTAAAAGGTTCATGATACACATCCCCATTTCCTTTGGGAACATTAATATGGGAAGCAAAGGCTCTAAAACAATCAACCATAATTTGAGGATCAAGACCATACTTAGCACTAAGCTCTTGAAAATCAGCAGTTTCAGCGAAAGACTTAATGCAATCATACTCATAATTTATACCTGATCCATTACCTTTATTGCTATCCCAATCTTCAATATTGTTTTGAATTGTTTCAAGCAGATCCCACTTGACGTCAACATCCTTGCTTGCGATAGACCCATCAAAGCATGCATCTAGATAGTCCTTGTAATATCCTGAAAGCCTTGCATAAAAATTATTAATAACAATATTACGGGAAAGATCATGAATGGGACATTTAAGCATTAGTGACTTCAATCTTCCCCACGCTTGGGCAATGCTTTCTCCCTCATGTGGATTAAAATTATAAATATAATTCCTATCTTTATAAACCTCACTAGAAGGATAGAATTTAGAATAAAAGAGAGGTACAATTTCCTCCCAGTCGACAGGTCGGCCATCCTTCAGTGTTTTATACCATTCCGCAGCTCTGCCCTTCAGTGATAAAGAAAATAGCTTCCTCTTAACTTGGTTCATCGAAATACATGCACATTTGAACAACTCATATAACTCATGTATAAAGAGCAAATGATCACAAGGATAGACAGTTATATCTCCTAAATAGCAGTTATCCATAGCACGTTCAACAATTTTCATAGGTATTTTAAAAGGATGAGGAGCACAAGCATCATAAGAAACATCACATATGGGAGATAAAATATCATCAGAGCAAACTTTCTCGACTAAAGCTGGGGAACTAAAAATATCATGCTTAACAAAATTAGCTTCCCCAAGCTTAGACTTTTCTATGGCATTAGCAATAACGGTGTTCAAAGCATTCATACTAACAATACTATTAGCATGCAAATTAAGCTCCAAAGGTTTTTCAATTTTCTCTTCAAACACTTCATATCCTAACATAGGAAAAATACTAAAGAACTCTTTGTTTTCCATTAAGCCTAACTAGTGAAAATAAAAATAAGAAACAAAAAGATATAATTGCAGAATCTAAAGGAAATAACTTCGAGCACTCGCACAGGAGGATGCGAGTACCTTTTACCTTACCTCCCCGGCAACGGCGCCAAAAAAGAGCTTGATGTCTACGCACACGTCTGTTCTTGTAGACAGTGTTGGGCCTCCAAGTACAGAGGTTTGTAGAGCAGCAGCAAGTTTCCCTTAAGTGGATCACCCAAGGTTTATCGAACTCAGGGAGGAAGAGGTCAAAGCTATCCCTCTCAAACAACCCTGCAATTACGATACAGAAAGTCTCTTGTGTCCCCAACACACCCAATACACTTGTCAGATGTATAGGTGCACTAGTTTGGTGAAGAGATAGTGAAATACAAGTAGTAGTGATGATTATAAGTAGTAAATGTAATCTGAAATAAATATCGCTGCGAGCAAACATGTAACAAAACTGAAAGGAAACGGTGTGCAATGCTTGGAAACAAGGCCTAGGGATCATACTTTCACTAGTGGACACACTCCCAACAAATATAACATAATTGAACCAATAGATACTATCATCAATATGCAACTCAAAACAATTCTCCAATAGAAAATAAACACTAATCATGCGTAGGGCTACGAAGCACTCCTCAAAGTCCGTATTTCCCCAAACTAGATTGTCCCACACTGTCACCATGAACATACTAGATGGTTCCAACAAACACCATTAATTCATAGAGACATTAACCAATAAGACACACATGATGCGCACACTGTCACCGTCACACCATGATACAAGTTATCTCCAGAGTTTACAAATATAAAGCACGGGAGTAGCATAATATCTGAATAATAACATCTACCAATTCAACTAGATACAAAGCTCACGATCACATAAAGATCACATTATGGGAGAGAGGTGAACCACATAGCTACTGGTAGAGCCCTCAGCCCCGGGGGAGAACTACTCCCTCCTCATTATAGGAGACAACAACGACAATGGAGATGGCGCTGAGGTCGATGGAGACGGCGGAGACGGCAATGGAGACTGATGGAGATGGCTCCGGGGGCACTTCCCTGTCCCGGCAGGGTGCCGGAACAGAGACTTCTGTCCCCCGAAATTTGTCTTCGATGGCGGCGGAGCTGCGGAACTGTTCTAGGAAAAACGCCGATTGTTTTAGGGTTTTCTGTCGGGAGGCTTCTTATAGGCGAAGGGGCGTTGTCAGAGGTGGACCAGGGCGGTCTCACATATAGGGGGCACGGCCAGGGGCTAGGCCGCGCCGCCCTGTTGTGTGGCCGGCCCGTGGCCCCTCTCTGTCTACTCTTCGGTTTTCTGGAAGCTTCGTTAAATAATAGGAGGTTCGGCTTTTGTTTCGTCCAATTCCGAGAATATTTCCTATGTAACTTTTCTGAAACACAAAAACAACAGAAAACAGGGAACTGGCACTGTGGCATCTTGTTAATAGGTTAGTTCCGGAAAATGCATAAAAATGCCACAAAGTGTAACAAAACATTAAGCAAATGGTGTAAAAACAAGCATAGAGCATCAAAAATTATAGATACATTTGAGACGTATCAATGATGTATGCTTTTTATCTATGTATATAATAGTTCAGCATGGCGGGCTAACAAACATATGAACTTATCTAGGGGATTTTGATTAGGGATTAAACCTTGATATTTCAAGGGCATTAGTTGCCTATTTTTTGGTGGATTTTGATCATGGGCGTTAGTGTTAACCCCTGGTAGTTAGATGCAGGTGTTAAACGGTCTATTAAATGATGTTAACTTGTCTACTAGTATGATGTTAACAGTCTAACTGCAGTACTTATGTGTGCTACGTAAGTGGTGTGTGGTGTTTCTTAGCTTTGTAGTGGTAACATCACCACATTTCAAAGGGGGTTGCCAGAACAGAGATATGAACCAAACCAAACACACAAACATAGATTTTGCATTTGCAACCAGCTAAGTATCATATGCAGTCAAACAAACAACAAGAAAAAATTGCATCAAACCTCAATGCGAGCGTCCAAACAGGCTACACATTCATACAACCCTTGCCAGACCAAAACCAAAAACGCGAAAAAAACGTCCGAGCAACTAAACAGGTATCCAGTAACAAATACTAGTAACGTAAAACTAGTGGCGGAAAACAAGCCACACGTAATAAATTCACATGCGACTAACAACTTATTGTGCACTAGTGAATTAAAACAATGCCTTAGACAAAATGTAGATTTTCTTTTCTGCAGTAAGTTGTAGTACAAAATACCTACTCCATACTATATGCTAGAGCCTACTGGACGAGTTAATTACCATGTGGAAGCATTCTTATCGCGCTTGCATTAGATTTACATGCAATGTTAGCAGGTTTAATTTTTCACTGACGAAAACAACGATGGTAGAAGACATACGCCAACATACATAGATCTGACGCTCGCATCACTCCACTCAGGTGGCTCGGGTGAACCCTAGCCACCACGCGCAACCCCTCCCGCTTCGTCCTCCCTTTGGCCGCCACTGCCGGAAGATGCTACCGGGCTAAGCCAGGGTAGCGGATGGCGGCAACGCGGCCCTTGCTCTATCACTGTGGTGCCCCCATGCTAGATATAGTGGGGGAGTCTCGAGCCTCCTTCGGCTGCACCATGTGGTGGTGTGTGGTGTCCCGACAACCTTCAATTGTGCTTCTCCAGCGGTCAGGTCGCCTCGGTGAGGATGGCTTGCCTGGTGCAGCGACGGTGGCGAGCTTTGTAGTCTCGTCCCGCTGACTCATCCAACTTGGCATGGTGGGGTGGCAACCTGCTTCCCGGGCTTCGGTGGTGGTGCTCCACAGCGACGGTGGAGCGTTGGGCGCTTGCTGTGGCGGTGGCAGTGCAACCATGGTGTCCGAATAATTTGGGCAAGGGCAAGCTCACTCTGATCTATCTCTCTAGTTATTACTGGAGGGGAGTTTGGCGGTGGCTTTAGCGTGGCAGTGGTGATGCTTCTTTGCTGGAGGTGCACGAGCCGGCGGTCGGTGATGTCTATGAACGCTTCTATTCTTGTAGACAGTGTTGGGCCTCCAAGTGTAGAGGTTTGTAGAACAACAACAAGTTTCCCTTAAGTGGATCACCCAATGTTTATCAAACTCAGGGAGGAAGAGGTCAAAGGTATCCCTCTCAAGCAACCTTGCAATTAAGATACAAGAAGTCTCTTGTGTCCCCAACACACCCAATACACTTGTCAGATGTATAGGTGCACTAGTTCGGCAAAGAGATAGTGAAATACAAGTAATATGGATAATTATAAGTGGTAATTGCAATCTGAAATAAAAATTGCTGCAAGCAAACATGAGCAGAACTGGTTGTAAACGGTATTTTAATACTTAGAAACAAGGCCTAGGGATCATACTTTCACTAGTGGATACTCTCAACAATGATAACATAATTGAACACATAAATATCATTCTTCACTATGCTACACTGAACTACTCTCTGGTTGGATAACAAACACTAATCATGAGTAGGGCTACAAAGCACTCCTTAAAGTTTGCATTCCCAAATCTAGATTACCCTACACTGTCACCTTGAGTGCACTAGACGGTTCCAGACAAATACCAATAATTCATAGAGACATCCAACTCGAATCATAACTCATGATAATTATTACTATAAAATTTAGCCTAAGAGACACACATAATGCGCACACTGTCACCTTCACGTCATGGGACAAAGTGTCTCCGGAGTTTACAAGAATTAAACCACTTGAGTAGCATAACAGATGAAGAGTAACATCTACTAATTCAACTAGATACAAAGCTCATGATCACATAAAGATCACACCATGGGAGAGAGAGATGAACCACATAGCTACCGGTAGAGCCCTCAGCCTCGGAGGAGAACTACTCCCTCCTCATCATGGGAGATAGCAACGGCGATGGAGATGGCGATGGAGTCGATGGAGATGGCTCTGAGGGCAATTCCCGTCCCGATAGGGTGCCGGAACAGAGACTTATGTCCCCCAAACTTCGTCTTCGATGGCGGCAGCGCAGCAGAACTTTTCGTGGAAGGATGCCGGTTGATTTAGGGTTTTCACGTCAGAGGGATTATATAGGCGGAAGGGCAATGCCAGAGGGTGGACCAGGGGCCCACACCACCTGGTGGCGTGGCTAGGGGGTGGCACGCGCCACCCTATGGTGTGTCTGCCTCCTGGCCCTCCTCCGTCTCTGCTTTGGACTCCGTCTCATGTCGGAAAAAATAGGAACTTCGGGCTTCGTTTCGTCCATTTCCGAGAATATTTCCTGTGTAACTTTTCTGAAACACAAAAACAGTAGAAAACAGGAACTCGCACTGTGGCATCTTGTTAATAGGTTAGTTCCAGAAAATGCATAAAAATGCCACGAAGTGTAATCAAAACACAAAGCAATTGGTGTAAAACAAGCTTGGAACATCAAAAATTATAGATATGTTTGCGACATATCAAGCATCCCCAAGCTTAACTCCTGCTCGTCCTCGAGTAGGTAAGTGATAATAAAAATAATAATTTTTGAGGTGACATGCACCAACACAATCTTTATCAACTTAAAGTAAAGCATTGCATGCTGAGATCAAAGTACTCTAAACATGGGCATAAGAGATATAATTGTTCGCACACGAACACGTCACCGTGTACCTCCGACGTCGAGCGCGATACCCAGGACACGTCGCCGGAGGAGGCTAGCCGGAAGCGCGATACGCAGGACAATCCGGCGAGCTCTTTTGAAGACCCGAAACCCCGCACGCCCGGGAGAGACCCCGTCTGGGCGCACGGCGGTGATGGGCTGCCCTAGGTCGGTTCGCCCGCCCCTAGGACTTCGCAGATCGAAGCTCTCCAACACGAAGAACACCGATGAACGATGAGCAGAAAACAAGGGCGAGAGAGAAAAAATAGAGGTTTGTAGATTGGTTTTTGCGATTGTGTGTTGTTGTTCAATCGGTCATCACCCCTCATGTATATATGGAGCGGCTGGACTTCCCGTGCAAGAAAGAGGGCTGGATTCACGTCCAAAACCCTAGTTTGGGTCGAATTTGGATGGGTGGGTCCGAACTTTCCAAAACTGTTCGGTCAAAAACTTGTCTGTATATTCCGGGTCTGTTTTGAGGCAGTAAACGACCTCGGATCGAAATCCCGTAAACTACAAAGTTGTTCGTCTCGAAAAAACGAAGAACTTTCATGTTGGCCACTTTTCCATCCGAGATATTCTGAAGGGTCTTTTCCATCAATTTCTGAATTTTATCTGATTTCGGCATATACAGAGCGCGACTAGTACTTGTACTAGTCAGCCTCGGCTTTGGGCTACGAAATTACAGAAATTTGCTAGTACTTGTTCTAGCTAGCCTCTGTTCCAGCTTTTTTGGTTTGACCCTAGAAATTGCATGTGACCTCGGATTGAGATGATCCAAAAACCAAAGTTGCTTGTTTCGACGAGTCGCACAACTTTCTCAACTATTATTTTCTCATTTGAGGCCATCTTAAGGTATCTTCTTTGTAAGCCAAAAACGGTTGTCAACACATGCCCCCCTGTTTTTCGGCAATACTTGCGTGCCGAAAAATAACTTGCACCACATTTTGTCTAAGGACGATGTCAACACTCCATCGGCCATCTGTTCTTAGGGCGATAACTCTATATCGACCATGTATGCTAAGGGCGATAATTGTATATCGGCCATATGTGTGTTTAAGCTTCTTGCCACACGCTCGGGTAAAACTTCTTTAGATATCTTCCATTGAGAGCTCGAGGTAATAAATTTCCCTCCATAGATTCAACCAAATATGAATTTCCAGGAACTACTCTCATGACCTTGAAAGGACCCTCCCAGCTCGGAGACCATTTGCCAAATTTTCTGTCTTTTGAACCAACTGGCAGGATTACCTTCCACACTAGGTCACCAACCTGGAAGCTCTTCAATTTTACCTTTTTGTTATATGCTCTTGCTACCCACAATTTCTCCTTCTCTATGTCTCTTAGAGCAATTAGACATTTATCGGCGACTTCATCAATGTTATCCATCATTAAGTTATGAAAATCCACCGCCGATAAATCATTTTGCTTAGCGAACCTCAAAGCAGCCAGATTCACCTCTACTGGTAAAACGGCTTCTTGCCCATACACGAGCTCATATGGAGTTACTTTTGTTGCACCATGCCTTGAAATCCTATGCGCCCACAAAGCTTCAGACAACACTTCATGCCATCTCCTTGGATGATCTTCAATCTTCTTCTTGATGAGCTTGATCAAAGTTTTATTGCTAGATTCAGCTTGTCCATTAGCTTGAGCATAATATGGAGATGAATTGAGCATCTTTATCTTATATGATTCGGCGAATTCTTTTACTTCCTTTGCCATAAATGATGAACCCTGATCTGTGGTCAAAGTTTGAGGAACGCCAAATCTATGTATAATGTGCTCAGTTATGAATTGGATCACCTCCTTATGGGTCATATTCCTGAGAGGTATTGCTTCGGACCATTTGGTAAAATAATCAGTGGCTACCAACACGAACCGATGCCCTTTCGAAGAAGAAGGATGAATCATGCCAATGAAATCCAATCCCCAACCTCTAAATGGCCACGGCTTGATAATAGGATTCAACATAGCAGCAGGAGCCAACTGAATATCACCAAACTTTTGACAAGCTTCGCATCCTTTATAATATCTGAAGCAATCATTTATCATCGTCGGCCAATAAAAACCAGCACGTCGTAGTAACCACTTCATCTTGTGTGCCGACTGATGAGTACCACAGATACCTTCATGTACCTCCCCCATAGCGACCCTTGCTTGATCTTCATCCAAACACTTCAAGAGAATACCATCAACTGTTCGGTGATAAAGATTATCATCTATCAAAACATATTTGAAAGCAATCCGCCGAACAGCCCTATCCGTCCTCCTGCTAGGATCCTGCAAATATTCAACAATAGGCCTTCTCCAATCTTTGTTTTCACCTGCACTAGATCCTTCATTAGTGACCGAATCAATGGGCTTTAATTCGGTCTTACCTTGTCTCGGCATCCAGTAAACGCCGACTCAAATAAGTTATGACATGTTCCTTTCCTTCGGTCTCTTGAGTCAAAACAGCACCAATAACGTCTTCCTCCGCAGCGATATAGAGCCTAAAAATCTCTCCATGTTTGGGCGCCTTCAATACCGGCGGAGTAGACAAACAAAGCTTGATATTTTCGAATGCCTCTTGTTGTTTTGCCCCCCAGGTAAAATCATCATCATTCTTTAACCGAAGAATAGGAGTAAATGCATCAACCTTCCCTGACAAATTCACTATGAATCACCTCAAATAATTAACCTTGCCAAGGAATTTCTGCATATCCTTCTTGCATTTCGGTGCTTCTATTTTCTGGATAGCCTCTATCTTCTGTGGATCAATCTCTATGCCATGTTGATGTATAATAAAACCCAAGAATTTCCCAGCCGATACACCAAAAGCACACTTCAAAGGATTCATCTTGAGCCCATACTTCCTCATCCTCTCAAAAGCTAAGCGCAAATCGGCTAAATGAGATTTATTAGCATCCGATTTGACAACAATATCATCAATATAGACTTCAAGTATGACCCCAAGCAAATCATGAAATATTAAATTCATAGCCCGCTGATATGTGGCACCGGCGTTTTTCAACCCAAAGGTCATTACCGTCCACTCAAATAAACCAACAAAGCCAGGGCACCGAAAGGCTGTTTTGAATGCATCCTCTTCGGCCATAAAAATTTGGTTATACCCCGCATTGCCATCAAGAAAACTAATAACTTTATTACCAGAGGCATCATTAGTAAGCATATCGGCTATTGGCATAGGATACTCATCTTTGGGTGTAGCTCTATTTAGATCCCTGAAATCAATACACACCCTCAACTTGCTTGATCCTTTTTTCTCCACAGGTACAATATTAGAAATCCAATCTGCATACCTGCAAGGTTTAATAAAATTAGCTTTAAGCAAACGACCGATCTCCTCCTTGATCCGGTCATACATTTTAGGATTGAATTTCCGGGCCGGTTGTTTATAAGGTCTAAAACCGGCCTTGATAGGCAATCGATGCTCAACTAAATCCCGGCTCAAACCAGGCATCTCATGATACTCCCATGCAAAGCAATCGACATATTCTTTTAACAGTCCGATTAACATATCCTTATAATCGGCTTTCAGATTTTTGTTTACAAACGTCGGCCTAGGAATTAAACCATCTCCTATATCTACCTCTTCCAATGGATCAGCCGATGTAAAACCTTGTCCCAACTTATCCATATCATCTAATTCTTCAATTGACTCATACATATCGTTCCCACTGGACCGATATTCCACAAGCCTCTTCTGCAACCACTCTTCGTTGGGATCCATTTAAATCACATGTTTGGGAGCCGATTACTATAAATCGGCTTTAAAGATACAGGCACAAAGCCATTCTGTGTGGCACTAAGAAAATCAAAATCTGAAAGATCACGCCCCGTCAAACAAGTAGCATTAGGATGTTGCCAATCCACCAGTGAATCAGCCAAAGCAATGCACGATGAATTATCAGCATGGACTACCTCAACTTCATCATCAACCCACTGTATCAAGAACTGATGCAAAGTAGATGGCACACATTGGTTTGCATGGAGCCAATCGCGGCCTAATATGACATTGTAATTACCTTGCACCTCAGCAATAAAGAAGGCGGTGGCCAAAGATTTGCTTCCCACGGTGAGCTATACACTCATGACACCTTTGACCTCAGTTTTTTCTTTACCTTCAAACCCATTAAGCACCATGTTGGTCTTCATTAAATCATTCTCATCAAGCCCCAACTTCTTGAAAACTGAATATGGCATAAGATTCACTACAGCGCCACCATCAACAAGCATTCTAGCAACCGACGACCCATTAATGTGTCCCTTGACATATAATGGTTTCAAGTGTTTCACCGGTTCTTTTGGCTTCTCAAAGATGGCATTCTTGGGCCCAAAGTCCAGCTGTGCTACCTCCCCTTCTTCATCTACGGCACGAAATTCAGAGGGTAAATAATAAACCATATTCATATCCATACCTTCCCTAGTTGGCGAGCTTTCATAGTCCACCAATTCCTCATCATCTTCCGGTGCGGGAGTTTGCTCTAGAATTTCATCAGTCGAAGGAGGTGTAGGAGGTGGTGTAGTAACAATGCTCGTGCTCCCCTCCTTCTCTTGATTCCTCATGCGCTGCAGCCTCCTTTTCTTGGTTTTTGTCAATCCAAGAGGACACCACTTAGGCTGAGTATATTTAGGATCCCTCGGCTTGGCTTTGCTTGTGCTAGCTTCGTGATCATTAGCTGAGGATCTTGGCTGAATAGTCAGTATAGCCTTATCAGAACTAGCCGGTTTATCAATATCAACCGGCTCTTTGAGTTTCAACGCTTGTGTGCCCACTATGATTGAGCTGACATTAGGATTCTTCCCTTGTTGCTTGCCAGACTCTGACGTTTCAGCACATGGCGACATAGGACGTCGCTCCTTCTCGGCACCCTCTGAAGATTTTGGATGTGACCGATTAGTATTATAACTCAAACGGTCTCGAACAGGTCGAGTGATCCTGTCATGCACAGATTTCCTGGGTGCTGCCCATCCTGGATGAAAAGCATATGGCGCCATTGGGGGCTGCATCCATCCTCCATTGTAGTAATACGGTGCATATGGTGGCGGCGCCATCCATGGCCCTGGCACCCACTGACCATACGGCCTTGAGTGTCTTGGATATCTCTCTCTTGGAGGTGACCATGGACGTTTCACATGAGATGACCGGTTTGAGTTAGAACCGGTCGCTTGGTTTGCATACTTAGACATTAACATATCAAAAGTTGGCTTGATCTGCTTGCGCTGCGCCTTGACCTCATTGGTCTTCCACTTGCCAACTTCTGGACTCTTGGGCTTGATGAACTTGGCACGCACATCACCTTGTTCTTTTGGTTGCCCCCCGGGTGTAGGATTTTTTATAGTGATCTTCAACGTCTCCTTGCCATCAGGTTGCTTTCCAAGAACAATCTCCCTTCCCAAGACCTTGTTATTTTCCTTGTTGTTCCTGGGTTCACCAACAACAACATTATCTTTATTAGCAGATCCGGCCGTCTCTGGCCGAATTAAGACTTTCTTTCCATGCAGCTCCAAAGTATTCATTGGGAATGGCTGCTTGTCAATTTGCATATCAGCAAAGCTCAATCGTCCATCATTGATAGCCGATTGTATCTGTCGCCGAAAAACGTTGCAATCATTAGTAGCATGAGAAAATGAATTATGATATTTGCAATAAGCGCGCCGTTTTAACTCCTCAAACGGCGGTATAGTGTGAGACAAACGAATGTATTTATCTTTTAACATAGCATCAAATATCCTATCACATTTGGCTACATCAAAACTGAATGTCATCTCATCTTCACGATTCTTGCGAATCGGCTTAAGAGCATCACAAATATAAGGTTTGGCCTTTGAGGGCCAAACAAATTCTGCAGCATAAATATCAGCCTCATCGTCCGAATTTTCACTATTATATCCAATAGTATTTATGCGAGGACGATCAGACTTTGACCTATGCATATCTTTTGTTTCTTTGCCTCGGCTTTCTTGGGCCAGAGCCCTTTGCAAAACTTGACTAACATTTAAGAACTCATAACCTTCAATTTTTTCTTTAATGTAAGTTCTTAAACCATTGAGCACTAAGTCTGCCATGTCTCTTTCAGTAATTACTAAACTGTAACATCGGTTCTTAGTATCTCTAAATCTTTTGACATAATCAGTAACTGACTCATCATGTTTTTGTTTAACCGATGTAAGATGTGACAACTTAAGCTCATTATCACCGCTATAAAAATGCTCATGGAATTTCTTTTCTAGGTGATACCAAGTATTAATAGAACCATAAGGTAAAGCAGAAAACCATGAAAAAGCAGTACCAGTTAAAGATAAGGGAAACAAACGCACTTTTAAAGGATCACTATTGCCAGCTTCTCCTAACTGTGCTAAATATTGACTAACATGTTCCCAAGTCGTTTTACTATCTACCCCATTAAATTTAGCAAAATCAGGCACTTTGTAACCCTGGGGGTATGGTAAAGAATCAAAATATTCCGGATAAGGCTTTTGATACATCCGGCTTACAGGCTTTGGCTCAATTCCGAAGTTATCATAGAACATCTTCTGCAATTCTGACCTAAGTGTGGCCATGTTTTCGTCTATGGCAGACGAATTTGTTTGTGGTACTTGTGCAGGAACAACAGAATTATTAGCCGTGGAGTTTACTCGCGCTGCTGGTACCGAATTAAAATTCGGCGCCGTGACTGTGGCTGTAGGACGTGTGGCCTGGTTCGGCGGAATTGCCGAATAAGGCACACTTCTAATAGGAGTATGGTATGTTGGCGCGGTTACAATCTGACCATCTTGGCTAATGTAAGGATTCATCGGCATGCCCTGAGGAAACACCGATGTGCTAGGTAATGTATGGCTAGGGTTTTCAACAGCAGCATTAGCACTAACATTACCAAAAGTATCATGAGGCTTATTATTACTAGCTTTTATGTATTCTATCATAGCATCATAGGCTTGACAACTTGATTCAGTAGCATAATGATTAATTGCAGCCAATTGATCACTAGAAAATACGCTAGTACTTACAGAGGGCTCGGCTGGATCGCCGAGCATTAGTGGAAGTTGGATGTCTCCAAGCGAGGTGACAGCCCCATGGCGGTCCTTCTTGAAGCTTGCAAGGAACATCTCCCTATCTTCCTCCTCTTGCCTCTTCTTCAAAGCTTCGAACTCCTCCTTGCGCTTCAACTCCAGCGCCTCGAGTTGCTCTAGACGCTGCTTCTTCAGCGCCTCGTAGGATTCGCGTTGATCCGCCAAAAGATCATCAAAACTAGGCTTGATGATGTTTTCGGCGCTAACTTTAGCAGGCTGGGGTATACCGCTCGACATGATGATCTTCCCCAGCGGAGTCGCCAAAAAGTGTGTTCGCACACAAACACGTCACCGTGTACCTCCGACGACAAGCGCGATACGCAGGACACGTCGCCGGAGGAGGCTAGCCGGAAGCGCGATACGCAGAACAATCCGGTGAGCTCTTTTGAAGACCCGAAACCCCGCACGCCCGGGAGAGACCCCGTCTGGGCGCACGGCGGTGATGGGCTGCCCTAGGTCGGTTCGCCCGCCCCTAGGACTTCGCAGATCGAAGCTCTCCAACACGAAGAACACCGATGAACGATGAGCAGAAAACAAGGGCGAGAGAGAAAAAATAGAGGTTTGTAGATTGGTTTTTGCGATTGTGTGTTGTTGTTCAATCGGCCGTCACCCCTCATGTATATATGGAGCGGCTGGACTTCCCGTGCAAGAAAGAGGGCTGAATTCACGTCCAAAACCCAAGTTTGGGTCGAATTTGGATGGGTGGGTCCGAACTTTCCAAAACTGTTCGGTCAAAAACTTGTCTGTATATTCCGGGTCTGTTTTGAGGCAGTAAACGACCTCGAATCGAAATCCCGTAAACTACAAAGTTGTTCGTCTCGAAAAAACGAAGAACTTTCATGTTGGCCACTTTTCCATCCGAGATAGTCTGAAGGGTCTTTTCCATCGATTTCTGAATTTTATCTGATTTCGGCATATACAGAGCGCGACTAGTACTTGTACTAGTCAGCCTCGGCTTTGGGCTACGAAATTACAGAAATTCGCTAGTACTTGTACTAGCTAGCCTCTGTTCCAGCTTTTTTGGTTTGACCCTAGAAATTGCATGTGACCTCGGATTGAGATGATCCAAAAACCAAAGCTGCTTGTTTCGACGAGTCGCGCAACTTTCTCAACTATTATTTTCTCATTTGAGGCCATCTTAAGGTATCTTCTTTGTAAGCCAAAAATGGTTGTCAACAATAATTCTAATAGTAGAACTTAGCAACCATGTTACAACATGAAAAGAAACACAAACAAAAGATCATGAGTAATAATGCATTGAAAGTTAATTGTTTGTTTCGAGCATAGAGAAAACATAACAAAGTGGTATTTAGCTTGTCCCTCATGGAGTATCAAAACATAAATGCATAGGACACCTTCAAAGTTCAAGAGGGTGACTAGATACAAATAATTTGAGAACAAGCAATACCATAATCATGAATGAATCAATAATAAATTTTGGGACCATGCACATTATACTCAGAATGACAACTATGCTCTCTTAATCGGTGCATAAAGATAGAAGATGAAGACTCAACATAAAAGTAAAAGAAAGGCCATTCGTAGAGGGAAGTAGTGATTGCAAGTTTTATAAACCTTCCAAAAATTTTGGTACTTATTAGCTTTGAGCTCTCATTGCCCCTATCATAGGCATCTTGAGTGGTTAAGGTTAATGCAAGTACAAATATGAGATATATGCTTGACAAACCATAAGTTAAAAATCTCATGTCCCATGAATACGAGTACCTAAACCGCATGCTACTCGACTTAGGTCCCAAGCAAGTTCTTGTCATTGTAAGCATTCATGTATCATTGAGAACGCCAATGGGGTACCTCCTGCCCGATGATATGAAAGCTTTCCCATATCAAAATGACAGGACAAACAGATAATGAACACCTCAACATCTCTTCTATTTACCATTGGGTATAGCTTTTTATTTTGAGATGCATCGTCGAATGTCTACTATGGTTATACTGTAAATTTCCACCATGAATGATGCATGGTTTAGATTAGCGGCCCAGGCATTTCTCTAACATATATACAAACTCCATGAGCTCACAGGTTTCCAACTTATTTCACATCGCTAGGCATCCATAAACAAAAGGTCATGATATCAACTAAATAAGAATAAGTGCAATGTTGAAAGCGTGCCCCATGACAGCATGGCTGAGCTAACTCCCAACTTACAACTTGCAAGCATATAATCAACATAAAAGAGCCACAATGGTCAAATTTATTAAGCGCAAGAAAGTAAATGTGCCATCAAGTTCATGAGAGATTTACTAACTAATTTTCTCATAACAAAAAAATTAATTTGGAAGATAGATAAAAGCATGATGAATATACTTGGAATAGCAAATTGCTAATAGGTAGATATGGTGGACACATTGGAAAACTTTGGTTTTTGGGAGTTGGATGCATGAGTAGAGCTCATACTCAGTACAGATGAAGGCTAGCAAAAGACTGAGAGCGACCAACTAAGAGAGCAATAACGGTCATAATCATACATAGAGACAAAATATTATTAACCAAAGCATAAAGTGATATCACAAGTCAAAAACCAAATGATCATAGAGGCTTGAGGTGATTGGTTTAAAGTCAAACATGGTGTAAGCATGCGCCAAGTCAACCCAAATGAAGCATCAAAGGAGAAGACCATAATATTATGCTTCTATATGATAAAAAACAACGCATGATTTTTTCAATAGCACATTAAGCACTCTCAATTATTTGAGACAAGTCATGCTACAACGATAACTACTAAGCATATAATCAAAATAATATCTAGCATGACATGCTAAAGTCTAAGCCACAGTCTAAACAAGCTCCATTTTGCTCCACCATAAGCATGAAACATTTTACTCTTTTCCAACACCAATCAACCTATTTGAAACAAATCTCAAGGATAAAAATCAACAAAGACCATAGGTCTAAACACACCTAACTACAAAGAACTAACAAGTCCTGAACAAAAATAAAGGTGAAAAACAAAGGCTAAATGCAGTACTAGCAAAAGAGAACACTCGCAGAACGATAAGAGTAAAAACTAGAGTGTTCTAGGCAATAAAAACGGAGCGTGTCTCTCTCCCAAACAAATATGTTGTGATCCAACCATTTATTACAGCAAAACAAAAGAAAACTGAAAACAAAAATAAAGACGCTCCAAGAAAAACACATAGCATATGAAGCAATAAAAATATAGTGTCTTGAAAGATGACCTGATATTTTTTGTTGATGAAGAAAGGGGTGCCTTGGGCATCCCCAAGCTTTGACGCTTGTATTTCTTGGATATTTCTTGGGGTGACATGGGCATCCCCAAGCTTGAGCTTTTGTCCATTCTTCATCTCATCACATCATTCTCCTTTCCCTACACTTGAAAACTCCCTTCATACAAAACTTCACACAATTCTCATTAGCAACATTAGTTTATGCAAGATAGTAGATCCACTTTTGGTTCAGTTTCAACTTAATTAAAACATCCATTAAAACATTAGATACTGTAGCAACTTCTTCTAAAAGTTCCGTGATAAAAAAAACTCAAAAAGAAAGAGATCAAGAGGCAAATGCAAATAGTGGCAGAAGTCTGTCAAAATAGAACAGCAGGTAAAGATTGATTTTTTCGAAAATCTTCTGTTGCTCAAATCGAAAAGTGCAAAACTAACGAAAGTTAGATAATAACCTGGGGCATATGCACAAAATATTGCAGATCAATACGACATTCTGGGATTTTTCATGAATTTTTACACCAAAGCGCATAACTCTATTTCTGGACAACAACTTCCCAAAATCTTACCTTCTTCCTATTAGAGGTTATTCTTGGCACAAAAACGAAATAAAAAAGGATAAGGAGAGGTCATTATAGTAGTAACAACTTCCAAGACTCAACAAAAAAAAATACTGAAAGAAAATATAGGTTATGTCTCAAGAGTGCTTTTCTTTAATGCCTTTGAGCTAGGCGCCCAAATAAAATCAAAATAGAGAACCAAACAAAGAAGCAAAATAAAAGAAACTATTTTTGTTGTTTTCAAATTATAAGTAAAAGTAAAGAAGCAATAAAAATGAAATAAAGAGCCTAATAAAACTAAAGAAGATAAAACCAAGACATATAAAAGAAACTATAATACAAGTTAACACAATACATATAATGTGGATGGGTAATATAGAGTATGAAGAAGACAACCTCATGTTAGTTGATGAATAGGGGGATGACTCGGGTATCCCCAAGCTTAGATGATTGTATCTTCTTGAATATGTTCTTTGGATGCACCTAAACATCCCCAAGCTTAAGCTCTTGCGTCTTATTGTTCATCTCATATCACCATATTGACTAAAACTTATAAGCTACATCTACATAAAACTTCACAAAACTCATTAGTAGGGTTAGTACTCATTAAATAAAATCCACTAATGTTCAAGCATTGACATGTTTCATAATCTATACTCAACATTAGCCACTGTATATACTAAGGTATTCATGATTTCCGTTGTCCGTCAAAAAAATAATGAAACTAATAACACCAAGTACAATATTAAATAAACTAAGAAATCTGTCAAAACTGAACAGTCTGTAAAGATGACACTCAATGAGATAGTTAGGTAGCTCAAATCGAAAAACTCAAAACTAATGAAAGACAGATCATAATCTCAGGTTTATTCACAAAACATTTCAGATCAAAATACTATTCTGAGATTTATCACGATTTTTTTACAGTGAAGCACATAAATCTGTCTAAACTAAACAGTTGGTGAAGATCGAATTTTTCAAGACAACTACGTAACTCAAATCAGAAAATGTTAGTCTAATGAAATAAAGATAATAAGCATTACTTTGTACTCAATAAATTTCAGATCAGTATCATGTTCTGGCGATTTTAAACATTTTATACGGTGAAGCATAGAAAATCTGCTTCTGGACAGCAAAGCAAAACTATCAACTTCTAAGTAACTAGAACCTACAATTATCACTTTACTTTTATGGTACAGAGGAATATGTACAATATATATAATATACACAATATGTACAAGTTTTTAACTGAAAAACTTTCATGGAAAGATTTGTTTTGGTTTCATAGGCACGAACACAAGTGTTCAAGGTCGACCCCCACTTAACCATTACTCATCTTTCCAATCACTATCCTTTTTGAAAACATTTTTAGGTAACAAGTACAACTACTTTTTTTGTAATTCGCATTCCCTATCCATACTAAGATAGAGAACAATTTAAAACTGAAAGTAAAAAACTACTTAGAGATAAAGCAAACAAGTGCACACAAGAATATTCACCCACACGTTATTGCTCCCCGGCAACGACGACAGAAAAGAGCTTGATGTCTATAAATGCTTCTATTCTTGTAGATAGTGTTGGGCCTCCAAGTGTAGAGGTTTATAAAACAGCAACAAGTTTCCTTTAAGTGGATCACCCAAGGTTTATCAAACTCAGGGAGAAAGAGATCAAAGGTATCTCTCTCAAGCAACCCTGCAATTAAGATACAAGAAGTCTCTTGTATCCCCAACACACCCAATACACTTGTCAGACGTATATGTACACTAGTTCGGTGAAGAAATAGTGAAATACAAGTAATATGGATGATTATAAGTGGTAATTGCAATATGAAATAAAAATCGCTGCGAGCAAACATGTAGCAGAGCTGGTTGTAAACGGTATTTCAATGCTTAGAAACAAGGCCTATGGATCATACTTTCACTAGTGGACACTCTCAACAATGATAACATAATTGAACACATAAATATCATTCTTCACTATGCTACACTGAACTACTCTCTGGTTGGATAACGAACACTAATCATGAGTATGGCTACAAAGCACTCCTTAAAGTTTGCATTCCCCAATCTAGATTACCCCATACTTTCACCTTGAGTGCATTAGACGGTTCCATACAAATACCAACAATTCATAGAGACATCACACTCGAATCATAACTCATGATAAGTATTACTGTAAAATTTAGCCTAAGAGACACACATAATGCGCACACTGTCACCTTCACATCATGGAACAAGGTGTCTCCGAAGATCACAAGAATAAAACCACTTGAGTAGCATAACAGATGAATAGTAACATCTACTAATTCAACTAGATACAAAGCTCATGATCACATAAAAATCACACCATGGGAGAGAGATGAACCACATAGCTACCGGTAGAGCCCTTAGCCCCGGGAGAGAACTACTCCCTCCTCATCATGGGAGACAACAACGACGATGGAGATGGCAGTGGAGTCGATGGAGATGGCTCCGGAGGCAATTCCCCGTCCCGACAGGGTGCCGGAACAGAGACTTCTGTCCCCCAAACTTTGTCTTCGATGGTGGCGGCGCTGCAGAACTTTTTGTGCAAGGATGCCGATTGATTTAGGGTTTTCGCGTCGGAGGGATTATATAGGCGGAAGGGCGATGTCAGAGGGTGGACCATGGGCCCACACCACCTGGTGGCGTGGCCATGGGGTGGCCCGCGCCACCCTATGGTGTGCCTGCCTCCTGGCCCTCCTCCGTCTCTGCTTTGGACTCCGTCTCTTGTCAGAAAAAATAGGAACTTCGGGCTTCGTTTCGTCCAATTCTGAGAATATTTCCTGTGTAACTTTTCTGAAACACAAAAACAGCAGAAAACAGGAACTCGCACTCGCACTGTGGCATCTTGTTAATAGGTTAGTTCCAAAAAATGCATAAAAATGCCACAAAGTGTAATCAAAACACAAAGCAATTGGTGTAAAATAAGCATGGAGCATCAAAAATTATAGATACGTTTGCGACGTATTAGTCGGCGGGTCAGCGTGTCGTCGAATGCGCCAGATGGTGGTATGTCGGGGCTCCGGGTGAAGGTGTAACCTGCTTGCCGGTCGATGGCGGTGGCATCTATGGTCGTCGTGATCTTCTGTGGAGGCACCGTCGTGGAGGTCTCCGGCACCCACAACCCCCAGGCAACGATCTTCGAGGGGAAGCCTAGACCCCGACGAGGGATCGGGCGGTGGTGACATCTCCACATCGTTTCCCTCTTTGGGCGGCGGCGGTGCTCGGTCAGCGATGCGAGGTTTCATCGTGGTGGCTTGTGTGGCAAGGACGATGCTGATGAGTGATGGTTTGTTCGTGACAATGACTTTGGTAGTCGGCTCTTGTTCTGGCGTGTCCGAACGGGCCTTTGCGTTGGTCTCCCTGTTGTGAAGTCGGAATTGCGGTTGCGGTTGGACATGTGGCGACAATGCCCTGTGGCGGGCGGTTCGGTTGTGATGGTCTTCTTCGATGCGAGTCTTGCATATCTCCTCTTCGGAGCTTATTGTCAGAATCGGAACTGCTAGTCTCCTATGCAAAGATTCGTTTGTTTGGCATAGGCCGACTCAGACTTCACGAGGCCACTACGACGAGGGTAGCTGTGTGTGCCCTTACGACAGTCGTGTTCCATAACGATCGTCGAGAATGTTATCAGTTTTTGACTGGTTTTTCGCTAATTAAATTGCCAACTTCTCTTCTCCTTAATTATTAAAAAATGAAAGTTTTTTGGTCAAAAGAAAAAAAATCAAAGGTCCATAAATGCAGCCGGTGCACCAACACCCCCATCGCCACGACACACTAATTTTGCCACAGTGCCTAGCCTTCCTCTTCCTGCCATGGCACACCTGCCATCCTGACACGGCGGTAGGCCCGGGGTCGATTACGGATTAGATAGAGACGTTTCCGCTTTCATCCTTTTTTTTATCGAATGTAAATGGATCGGCTGATGTTGGAATATACTCGTACTACTACTTGCAATCTAACTTTTTTAGAAGCTCAATGGTTCGCTACAAAAACACTGAAATGGAAATAACGTTCATCAGGTTGGTTTGAGCAAATTTTAGAAATCAACCACGGTCGCCCAATTGATGTGATGTCGCACATTAAGTTCCTGCATAAATCAGAAGTCCACTTCGTCAAGACTGGTAATCGGTACTCCATAGGTTCATGGTCCTTGCCGCAAGTTTGTAATTCCATGAAAATCAAGTTATTGCCGATTTAACTCAAAAGATTCTGCTTTGTTATATCTTCTCTTCTTAAATTTAAACTCATCAAAGGCTAATATTACTCTGTGTCTTTTTATAATTAAGTTTAAAGAGGGTATGGAGCAGTCTCGGATCTTGATGTGTTTAGATTTAGACTAATGTTCTAATTCTTGTTTTTGTTTACCGTAGAATTTTGTCATACATAGAAACTTACACATGCCTAAGTAAAAGTTCAATGTTTCATAAATTTTTGTTTAAATTTTTATCTGTATTTTTTGAACTCTAAAGTTTAAAGCGCTGGGGGAAACCCTAGATCTAGCTTGGATAAGGCAACGATGGCACCACAGTGTCGCCCCCTTTTTGAAGGCGCTGCCTAGGTTGCTCAGGGCGTCCCAGAAAAGGTGGATGGAGATCAAAGCTTTCTATTGCTTAGAGCGAGGGCCTCGAGGGCGCAAGGTACACCATGGTCGAAGCTTCTTTGACGGCACCTTCTTCCTGTCTGGTCGGATCCTTTCGCCCACTCATCAACTCTCTAGGCGTTTATGAGTGTGATGTACGTTGGTCCGTGCCTTTTCAGGGTTGGAGCTGTTCTACCAATGTCTTCTTCTTCAGGTGTGACGCGGCACCGCCCTCCTCGCTGTTCTGGCAGGCGGCGACACAAGGCAAGCCTTCGGTATCGGGTGTTGTGAGTTGGCGTTGTAAGCCCTGTGGTGGTTGTCTTTGCCGTCCAGGTCTTTCTTTCAACAAAAAAAGTTCAAATCACATGTATTCACATATATACATATTTTATAATTAAGTTATAAAGAGATATGAAATAATATTATCTTTTGATGTGTTTAATTTTAGGAGAAGGTATGTATCGGAACATGTTTAGTAATCTTTGGTCACTGGGAATCTTTTTAGTTGTGGAGGTTGTATTTTTCAACAAAGTAGTACTCTCTCCGTTCCTATATATAGGAGGTATATTTTTTCGCACGAAATAACGCACATGTTAGATACTTAATTTTCCTTGCTTTGAGATATGAAAGTGGAGGAAAATAAGGAAACTCTCGATCTCCTTTCACACTAGATCAGATTTGTTTGTGGAATATGTTAACAAATCCCACGAATCTCTCCCCAAATTTGGTAGGAGTCATATATTTTGAAATTTTCTTTAAAAAACTATACCTCCTATATATAGGAACGGAGGGAGTATAATTATACTTCACCGAATTGGATTTTGGCATGCAAAAATCTCAATCGGTGTGAATATATTTGGACCGAAATTGCTTTAGGTACGACGATTTACGTACGATCTGCGTACGACGATCAGTGGAATGACTGAATCGCTAGGTTGGGCTGTTCAGGTCCATTCATCCAAGATTTAGGCCGAAAGTGAAGCCCGTATACTGCCGCAATTCACGTCTTCTCTATAGAAGGTGAGTTATTAACTTCTACTATGTGATTTCTTATTTGCCTTCTATACTGTAGTAATTTTGTCACTCCATTCCCTCTATTTTATTTGGCGAGTACTGAGGATCCTCTCCTGGTCCAGGTGCTGTCGTGTGTCCTGTTTGGACCTCCAAACCATGGAGCAAAAACGTATCGATCAGAGCAAAAAAAATTAATGGTAGAAAAAATAATTATCACCCAAATCCCTCAAATGCTTTTATGAAGCAAATTTTTTTTTCTCGATTTTGCTTTGTCATAGCAAAAACGGTTTGATCACAACACAGACTGGACTCGCCGGAGACTTCGTAGCAAAAGAATTAGTCTATTGTAGCAAAATTAATCACGGTTGTAGCAAACGATTTGTTCTACTGTAGCATCATACAAAAGAAAAAATCCGACAAGATTCCTCCGATGAGACTAACCACAGAGCGATTGTAGCAAAAAAATCTTCCTATGATGCAAAACAGGAGAACATTTGTAGCAATAGGCAACGGCGGCACTGGGCGAGCGGCAAATAGATGCGGCGTGGAGGCAGCGTGTGGTGGCGGAGAGCGGCTATATGGCGGAGCCGGCGTCGGCGCAACGACCTGCGCGAGGCGAGGGCTTGCCGGGGAGGCGCCATGGAAATAGGTGGTGTTCTGCGCTGCCTGGCGGCGGAGAGCGGCCAGACAGCGGCGTCGGCGTCAGCTCAAGGACGAGTGCGTGAGGCGAGGGCTCGCTGGGGAGGCACCATGGAGGTCGCTATGTCCGTCGCTGCCGGTCGGGGAGGTCGATGCGTCTGTTGCTAGAGGACAGGGGAGAGGATAACGTTCGCACCTGGGTGGGACCTCCAGTCATCACTATCTCTGGGAGGTTAGATGCGACGTGGCGCATTGTAGTTCACAGGATCGGTTGTGATTCAGCGAACCCGGACCCGAAGGTTGCGTGCGACGCAGCATCCGACTGAAGACAAGTATTTTTTATTTTATTTATCACTCCAACTCAACAGAAGGAAAATCTTATTGCTCAATCCTGGTTAATCACAGATCCACCTAAAATCCGTAGACATCTTGGATTCAATCGAGCAAAGATATATGAGAGAAAAAGAAGTAATAAAAAAGAAAAAGTGCTATCTTAGAGGTAGGGCCTGCCATCGGATCCAAAAGCTCAGCCCAAACCAAAACACTCGTTTGCCCCGCATAAGGAAAGCGCTGCCAGTCTGCTACATAGGATCGTACGGGAGTCGTACGCTAATCGTCGTGTGTATAGCAGCGCCGATATTTGGACCCATATCTTTTTAGTTAATCCTCGTCTCAAAACACAGTAATTGCAGTACGTCAGGGATTAATTATATTGGATTAATCGAGTCGTCCCGCACCCGCAGAAAATAGTAATAAAACGGCGCTCGAGCCGCAGAGGAAGGGGGCAGCAGCCAGAGCCAGCAGCGGAGCGCCACCGCCTCCCACCAGAAAAGCGGCGCCAAACAAACCCTAGCTCCCGCGCGCTCCCAGATCCGGGGCTCCCCCGCGATGGCCGAGGCTCCGGCGGCGAGCCGCAGGGCGGAGGAGGCGGGCAGCCGGCGGCGCGCGGAGGAGGAGGCCGAGGCGGAGGCGGCGGCCGAGAGGGACGGGGACAGCAGCGACTACACCTCGGAGGACGAGGGCACGGAGGACTACCGCCGCGGCGGCTACCACGCCGTCCGCCCCGGCGACACCTTCAAGCACGGCGCCTACGTCGTGCAGTCCAAGCTCGGCTGGGGCCACTTCTCCACCGTCTGGCTCGCCTGGGACACCGCCCACTCCGTACGTTGCTAATCCCCTTATTCTCTCGAAATCTCCTCTTTAATCACTCTCTCGACTCTAGGATTCGCGATGATATGCGAGAAAATACCGATCTGGATGGGGCGGGTGTGCCTGCCCACCAACTGTTCGTTCTTTTGCATTGAAGCATAGGAATAAATGCGAAATTCGTTTCTCGTAAATACAGTCCTGCACGAGATATTTTGATTTTTTTTACCACTGTTGAGGTTGCGTAGAGGTTCATTTTTCCTGAATTTTGTTGTCTGTATGTGCAGAGATATGTGGCTCTGAAGGTGCAGAAGAGCGCACAGCACTACACAGAGGCTGCCCTGGATGAGATCAAGATCTTGAGGCAGATTGCCGATGGTGACCCTGATGACTCCAAGTGCGTTGTTAAGCTTCTTGACCACTTCAAGCACTCAGGCCCTAACGGGAGCCATGTGTGCATGGTGTTTGAGTTTCTCGGTGATAACTTGCTCACCCTGATAAAGTTCACGGACTACCGTGGGATTCCGCTTCCAATGGTTAAGGAGATATGCCGGCATGTTCTCATTGGCCTCGACTACCTCCACCGCGAGCTTTCCATTATCCACACTGACCTTAAGCCTGAGAATATATTGCTCGTGTCCACTATTGACCCTTCAAAGGATCCCCGGAAGTCGGGTGTATCACTGGTGCCGCCTGCTGCAAAGACCGAAGTGCCACCTCCGAAGGCACCTGCACCATCAGTGAATAGTGGACTCACTAAGAACCAGAAGAAGAAGATCAGGAAGAAAGCCAAGCGTGTAGCTGCTTCAACTTCAGAAGGCAATGGGACAGTGGCATCGGCTGACACGGACGAGTCAGATGATAGGGGAGATCTGGGTACCGCAAATGATGGCAGCAGTCCTAGCCAGGATGGAGACAGGAAGAGAGGAGGGGGACGTAGGCGGGGTAGCAGAGAGACTAGGAAGAGGATGGCTATGCAGGCTGACCTAAGCTGCAAGCTGGTGGACTTTGGAAATGCCTGTTGGACATACAAACAGTTCACAAATGATATCCAAACAAGGCAGTACAGATGTCCTGAGGTGCTTCTGGGCTCCAAGTATTCTACATCTGCCGATCTGTGGTCCTTTGCATGCATATGCTTTGAACTTGCCTCAGGGGATGTGCTCTTTGATCCGCATAGTGGAGACAACTTTGACAGGGATGAGGTATATTTGTTTACTTCTATCACTCTGGTTTCAACTAAAATAAACTTTCAACATTATGTATGTGTACCCTGTTTATCACCTGTAAATGCTGTCACCCTTTTAACTAGGAAAAAGGTAGTTTGCAATAAACAACTGACTTGGTGATATACTGATATCCACATCCCAGTATTATAGTTTCTTTTTCTGTACCTTCCATTTACCAAACTGTACATGAAAAAAGAAGTCACTCGGTAAAAAGAAGTCTCTAAAATTGCCATACTATTTCATATTTCTTTTGGTTTTAGTTAAGCATAACATCATCCATGTTTTAATGATAGCCGGGCCTGGGCTTGAAAGGTCTACATGCAGTTTGGTTACTACTGGGTGTGCACAAGTCAAGGCCTGGTTCTTTACTTAGTAATTTTAGTTTCTTAGTTTTTGAAGACAAGGCTATTTATTGCAGCTACGGTTATGAAAGGAATAATAGATACTATTGTACCAATTATGTTCAGATGTCACTTTATTGTAATGTAACATCCATCTGCTTATGAAGCAAGGATTTTAATCATTAAACAGTCACCATTCCAAGGTCAATTCGCTGTCGCAATTTCTAGAAACAATGATGTGTATTAGTATTCTTCTTGGCTATGTGCTAATGTTGCACAGCGTATGCTGAACTAGGATTTTCATATTTTACCTAAGGAATTTTCAACATGTTTAATGAAGCCAACATGACTTCTGTCACTTGTGTGATATACTTTATTAGAAGATGAAAAATATATTTGTCCGAGTTGATCTGGAACCAACTCCTTATGCTGTTTATTCTAGTCAATTGACCTCTGCTTAATTTGGTGCTCAATTGCCGAGTTGCACTGCATGTATTGTTCAGATTCTTTTGCAATTTCTATTAGTAAGATTTCCTTGAGAATATGCTGAGTAATCTCTATATGATGCCAACCATGAGAATTAAATTGAAACATGATATGATACGAAACAAAGGGGTCTAGACTCACATGTTAGATTTGTGAAAGGGTCCGATTTACTCTATTTTTAACATGTTTAACGAAGTCAACTTGACTACTGTGTGCTGTGTGATATATTGTGCCATGATATGGACAACTAAAAGATGAAACTATGTTTGTTTGAGCTGAACTAAAACCAAATCCTTTATGTTGTTTGTTGTATTCGATTGGCCTCTACATATTTCGGTGCTCAGTTGCTGAGTTCCACTGCATATATTGTTCAGACTCTTTTGCAATTTCAATTAGATAGATTTCCTTGATAAGTATGCTGAGTAATCTCTATACGACCCCAACCATGAGACTTAAGTGGAAACACAATACGAGACAAAGGGGTCAGACTATGACATGCTATTTTGAAAGGGTCCGATTTACTCTCCTTGTGGAGTTAATTCTGAGCATTCCCTCTTGAAGCAGGATCACCTTGCGCTGATGATGGAGCTACTTGGGATGATGCCTCGTAAGGTAATGGGAGCACAATCTTCATTTTAAGCAAATGCTATAATTGTTCTTAGTTTGTTATAGATGATAAGTTGAACTTCTATTTCTTAGATTGCCTTGGGTGGTCGACATTCACGTGAGTACTTCAACCGTTATGGTGACCTGAGGCACATCCGGCGTTTGAGGTTCTGGCCTCTCAGCAAGGTGCTTGTTGAGAAGTACGAGTTCAGCACCATAGATGCCACTGCCATGGCAGACTTTCTTGTCCCAATACTCGATTTTGTTCCTGAGAAGCGCCCTACAGCTGCTCAGCTGCTTCAGCATCCATGGTTTGATGCCGGACCTCTTCGTCGGCAGCCCCAAGTGCTGCCAGACTCGACAGAGAATCCAGTTGATGCTGCCCTGGAGAACCACAGGAAAGAGAATGATGATGAAAGAGATGCGATGGCCACGGAGCTGGGGAACATCGCCATAGATGGTGCTTCTTCATCCAGGACAGTGAAGGATCCCCAAGCAAGCTCGAAGCAAAGCAAGGCAAATGCTACTCCTTCTAAGAAGTGAGATGTGATCAATTTTACAAGCTGAATTCAAGACTCACTTTCGGTTAAGATTGCTCCATGAGCTGGAAATGAGCTTTCGTTAGGTTTGAGATGTGTTAGCATAGCTACCAGTCGAAAAGGGTAGGCCAGACATTTGTTGTATGCGGTTGGTCGGACAAAATTAGATTTGTTGGGGTTGAAGAGGGGCCCCGAACCCTTTTCCCGGACATTCTTTTGTACAATCAGAATCTCCAAATTTTTGAATTTCTTTAGGACTGAACGACGGTGGACCATATCTGTAACTTGTTTTCTGCAAACCAACTGAGTTGCTGCCGGTTGTGAGGCTGTCTTTGAGCATACCTGAGATATGTTAACTACCAACTTAGAGTATTTGCATCTGGCATGCCTCCTGCTTATTTTGTTTGCTGGGAGAGGATGATGTCCTGGGTCTTTTGTTACTGTTTCTTTATGCGGATCAACATTTTCTCTCTAATTCGCAATGAACTGTCCATGTATTACCGAAGTAGGCTATGAACTGAAGTTGAAGTAAACTGAATTCTCGAACTCATGGCAATTCTGTTCTCTACTACTACAAAACATTGCTGCACAGATCCGTCACCTACAAAGTACTGAAACGAGATCAACTGGCGTCTGCTCCGTGCACCATCCTCTTGACCAGCGTGGCCATGTACTTGCCCTGGTGCTCGGCGAGGGCCAGCTCGAGCTCGCTGGGCGGCCTGGAGCCGTCGCCGGCAAAGACTCCCGCGCCGTACGGTGAGCCGCCGCGGAGCTCCTCCATCTCGAACATCCCCTCCCCGAAGGTGTATCCGATTGGCACGAACAGCATGCCGTGGTGCGCCAGCTGCGTGATCGCCGTCCACCTTCAGAGACGCGAACACTGTCACTGTTAAGGCTGGTCCGTGGCGAAATGCGCGATCCGGCGGCGGCGTGACAGACAGACAGGCAGACTTACGCGGTTGTTTCTTGGCCGCCGCACTGGGTGCCGGTGCTGACGAAGAAGCCGGCGGGCTTGCCAGCGAGGCGCTGGTGGCGGCAGAGCGGCGCGGTGGACTCGAAGAAGGCCTGCATCTGCGCAGCCATGGCGCCGTACCGCGCGGGGAAGCCGAAGAGGAAGCCGTCGGCGTCCGGGAGGCCGTCGGGGTCCGCCACGGGGATCTCCGCCGCCTCCGTCTCTGCGGCGGCCATGAGCGCGCCCATCCGGGCGAGCACGGCGCGGGGCAGGGTCTCCGGGACGCGGAGCAGGATCCCGAGCGCGCCCGGGACGGATCCCACCCCGCGCTGCACGGCGCGCGCGAGGAGCCGCACGTGGCCGTACATGGAGTAGAAGACGACGTAGATGCGGACCGGGCGCGGGGGTGGCCGCCGGGGCGCGGCGGCGGCGGGGGGCGGGATGTGGGTGCGGTCGCGCCGGTGCGGCGGCAGGGGGAGCGGGGCGCGTTGGCTCTTGCTGGGCAGGCAGCCGCCGCCCTTGCCCATGGCCGTTCTTGCGGGGAGCGGAGCCGGTCACTCGCACACTCGCAAGCTGCGCGCGCGATCGCGGCGAACGGATCGGTGAGGCCGTGCCGGGAAATCCTAACTCCCGCCCGCAGCTGCGGGAGGGATCTCCCGCCCGCTGCGGGAGGGATCTCCCGCCCGCTGCGGGAGGGATCTCCCGCCCGCTGCGGGAGGGATCTCCCTCCCGCACGCAGCGCTCTGTCCGATGGGCCGGCCCAGGTAAGGTTTTTATTCTTTTTCTGTTATCCTTACTGCTTCTTTTTTCTTTTCTTTTTTAAATCTAAACAATTTTCAATTTCAACTTTTTATGTTTTCGATTTTTTAAAGTTTTGAAAAAAAATTAAAGTAAAAAAACCACTTTCGAATTTTTGTTCAATTTTTTATTTTATTTAATTCGAAGTTGATTAAATTTGAAATTCGTTCCAATTTGTAATTTGTTCCAATTTCGAAATTGTTCCAATCCGAAAGTTGTTCTCTTTTTGAGATTTGTTCCAATTTTGAAATTTGTTCCATTTTCAAAATTTGTTCCAATTCAAAATTTTGTTCCAATTCAAAATTTGTTCGATTTTCGAAATTTGTTCCAATTTTCGAAATTTGTTCTAATTTTGAAATTGTTCTTTTAAAAAAATGTTAAAATTCAAAAATGTACAAATTCGAAAATTGTTCTATTTTTAAAAAATATTTAGGATCTGAAAAATGCAAATGAATAAATAATTAAAAAGGAAAAAGATAAAGTATACCTGTTATTGGGTCTGAGTGAGATGGCCCATTAAGAAAATGCTCCCAGGCGGGTGCGATTCGCTCCCGCAAGGAGCGGGATATAGCACCCCCCCGGCCGTGCCGGTCGTGACGATGCTGGATGTGGACCGATGCATGCATAGTTAGGCCCAAGGTTTATTTGGGCCTAACGCAGTCCTACCCAAATTGATGCGAAAATGTGTGCAAAGATACTCCGACGCATTCGCTAAAAAAATCATCCAACGCATAATATTGCAAAGAAATCAGATTCCAGAAAAAAATCACATCAAAATATAACTCCTAGTCCTGAAAACATAGGGAGTCTCCAAGTGGCTAACTGTCGATCGATTTTACAAATTTCATATTTTATATTCTTAGAGCAATTTGAGAAACTCTAGGATTAGCGAAACCAAAAACATAAAAGACAAAATTGGCATAAAAATCAAAAAACATAAAGGACAATACTAATTGTCAAGGGCATCCGAGTTCATCCATAACCACCTTATGAGAAAGTTGGGGCCGAGCAAGCCGAAGAACTTGCCCGCGTGCACTCTTGCTCGCCATTTTGATTTGTCAAAGTTCTTGGTGGCGCGAGACTCTCCCACTCATAGTTTTAAAAACCAAACCGGTTTGGTGGTTCGACCAAAAAAAGTCTAAACCAAAGCCCTCGCTAGTTTTTTAAGAGTCACTGGTCCAACTAATAAAAAATCAAAAAACTCTATAAAAATAATGTGTTTTTGCAAGATTATGATTCTAAAACCTAGAGCCTTGCTCCAAATACCCTGCATAAGGCCTAATACGACCTTTACTACACTTAGTTTGTGATCTACTATGAACCAAACACAAAATATATGACTCGATGCTAAATTTTTCCAAAATTAACTTAATTATTTATTAAATTTGATGGTTTTCTGTTGCTATTGAACCAGCTGAAAGAACATATGGAGCCCCATCTGTGGTTTTGGTAATTAATGACAATCGCTATGGACTAATGGTTGCATTGAGTTATATGTGTAGGACTTGTCCATAGATAATGCTTGAACCATTTATTGGATTCAAGGTTGTAAGAAGAAGATTATGTGATGACCAAGATGTTATTCATGGAGTGATCCGAAGATTGGTCATTAGGGAGTTGAGCCTATATCGAGTGTGTCTTGAAGAATAAGATTAAGTGAGCTCTCATGTGTATCTTCAAGACACCGTCATTATAGAGGAAGAAGAATTGGCTCGAGGTTTGATCAAGTCAAAGCGCAAGTTCAAGATGAGCAACTAGAAGAGAACATATGCTTGAAACTTGCCATCTATATTGTTACCATGGATATGTGAAGATATGCTTATAGAGAGTCTCTCCCATAGTGGAGAATGGGGGAGCAATTCGCAAGACTTCATCGAGCTAGCACGATCAAGTAAGGTGTTCCAACTTGAGGGAGAAAAGACTGTCATCGTCTAGCTCAAGTGGAATGTGCAAGGCAAAGGTATGTTCTTGATAGGGTTTCTTTCTTACCGGTCTCATGGTGTTTGTTGTGAGACCGGGTTATAGGATTGGTAGCCGTACTATCAAGAGGGGCTCTCGAGTGAGTAACTTAATCGTATTATTCGGAGAGAGCTCAAACCTTTGCATACTTAGCATCATCTTTCTTGGTTCTTATTTGGGTTTTATCCATGTGAGGTTTTAGAGCTTGTGGTTATTTCCATGAGAAGCTCTAGCTCATTAAAAACGGAATTCGTATGGAACACTTCTTGCATTTTTTGGTGTTTGGAGGTTTTACCGGTTTGTCTTTGAAGAGAGGTCAAACCTTTCATCATTTGATTTTATCCTCCTTGGTTGGACTATGATGTTTCTCTGCATAAAGTTGTAGAGCTTGTTGTTGTGATTCCAACGAGCCCAAGATCATCGAAAACGGAGTCCGGATGCTCAAGTTATTGTCGTTTTCGTTTTGGTGTTTCTGCCAGTTTCTGGAGGGGCGGCTTTAGCCGGCCCAGGGCCGGAAATAGTCGGACCGAGGCGCTCGATTACCTTTCTGTTTCAGTCCGGATTTTTGTCCCGCTAGTTGGTTGCTTTCTCTCTCTCCTCCATTGTTTTGACCTTCAAGAGCTTGCAATTCCTCTCTATCCCTCTCGTATTTCTTGAATCTTCTTGAGGGATTTGAAAGAGAAGATCTAGATCTACAACTCCACCAATCAATCTCTCCTCTAAGTGAGGGGAACATCTTGGGATCTAGATCTTGGAGTTCTTTGTGGATTTCCTTTGTTCTTCCTCTCATATCTCTCCATAGTATTAGTTGCTTTGGTAGGATTTGAGTGATAAGGATTTGAGCACTTTGTGTGCTCTTGCCATTGCATAGGTTGCATCGGTTTGAGTTCTCCTTGGAGATTCATGGAAGTGAAAGTAAGAAGCTTGTTACTCTTGGGTTCTTGGAACCCTAGACGGCTTTGTGGCTTTGTGGTGCCTTTGTGGCTATTCTTGGGAGCCTCCAATTAAGTTGTGGATGTGTGCCCCCAAGCTTTGTGTAAAGGTCCGGTTCCGCCTTGAGGAACCCCTTAGTGGAAGAGTGAGCTAGGCCTTTGTGGTGCAAGATCACACCAGAGAATAGGGTGAGGCCTTTGTGGCGTTGGTTAGGCCTTTGTGGCGATACCACACCCCTCCAACGAGACGTACTTCCTTTCAAGGGAGGAACTCGGGAATACATCATCGTCTCTGCGTGCCTCGGTTATTCCTATACCCAAGCTCTTTACTTATACCTTTAATTACATTGTGATAGCCTTCGTGCTTGAAGTCATATATCTTGCTTTCACCTTGTTACTTGTATTGCTTAGCATAAGTTGTTGGTGCACATAGGTGAGCCTAGTTTATTTAGGTTTTGTGTGCTTGACAAAATAAACGCTAGTTTAATTCCGCTTTTGTTCAAGCCATTTGTAAAATTTGATATCGCCTATTCACCCCCCTCTAGGCGACATCTGTATCATTTCAATTGGTATCAGAGCCCGGTCTCTCATTTTAGGCTTCACCGCCTTGAGAGCAAAGATGTCGGCTAGGGGATTAGTGCACAATAACACTTCTATATTCGATGGCACAAATTATGATACATAGAAAATTCACATGCTTAATTATTTTTGGGTCATCGACCCATCTATGGAGCGAATTGTAGATGTAGGTTTTTATCCTCCAAAGGATACTCAAAATCTATCTTTAGAGGATGAGAAAAACTTGTATCTCAATGCTCAAGCTACTCATGTGATTGTTAATGCTTTGAGCGATGTAGTTATCTTCTCTATCATGCCTTTTTGGAGCGCTCATGAGATATGGACAAAGCTTCAAGAAAAATATGATGTGTCCAAGATTATAGAGGATGATTGTATTCCTTCCACTTCCAGCCGCGATGAACTTTCATCCACTTCACCAAAGTGTGGCAAGACACAAGGTAATGATATGGTGAGTGGTGATAAAACTTGCAATGGTGATAGTATGCTTACTTTTGATGATCCTTCATCTCTATCTCATTGCGATGCTTCATCTTTGGACTTAAACACTTGTAGCCCCATAAATGTTTTACATGCTTGTGTTGATAGTCCTTGCATATTATGTGTAAATTTCTTGAATAAATCCCATGATGATATGCTTGCTTTGTCTAGTTGCCATAATATAAATGCTTCTATTTCCTCTAGTTGTTGTGTGTCTAACAATGTAGAGGAAACCGAAGATCTTATGGGTCAAGACAAAATCTTGAATGGAGCTTCAAGTAATTCATCATTATCATCTCATGTCACCCACCTATGCCTTATGGCTAGGGGTTTGAAGGTATCCCCTACTTTGGAACCCAATTCCTCTTGTGTTGATGTGGATGAGGATAATGATGATCAAGAGGATGAAAATATATATGAAGAGGAGGATAGCATAAGAAGGGAAGGTGAGATTATCTATAATGCTCTTCCCAATGGTATGAAGGTTCTCTCCCTTCTTGTTAAAATTGTGTCTAGTGCTATTGAGAGCCAAAAAATCATTGAAGAAAAATGTAGGCTCGAAAGAGAGTATGCTAATGATATTGGCTCCTTAGAAAATTCGCTAGAGGAAGAGCAAGAGCTTCGGGTTTCTCTTGAGGAGAAGCTTGAATCCATTGAGGAGTCGTGTAATGAAATAATTTCTAAACTCACTAAAGAACATGACCTTGCTCTTGCCAAGTTATCTTCGCCTATTGCTCATGATAATGATGCATGTACTACTAACTCTATTTCTTGTGAAGCATCTATTTTGAAGGAGAATGTTGAGCTAAGGGCTCAACTTGAATTGCTAACTAGCAAGTATGGGAAATTGGAAGAAAGTCATGAAAAGATATCTAGCTCTAATGAGGATCTTGAGGCTATATCTACAAAGGTAACATCTTGTGAGCCTTATGTGGGCACTAGCACTATTTCCCAAAATGCTATATTGCCATGTGCTAGTCCTAGTAATTCATCCACTCATAATATTGCTACATCTTGTGATGAATTACTTTTCTTGCCTTGTTGCTCTAACAATGAAGCACCTACTTCCTCTAGTACTTGTGTTGTCACTAACCATGTAGAGGAAATCAAAGAGCTCAAGGCCCAAGTTACTTCATTAAAGAAAGACTTGGAAAATCGTAATGAAGGGAAGACCACACTCAACAAGATCTTGAGTGTGCGAAAATCCCCCAATGACAAGAGTGGACTTGGATTTATCTCTAATAACAAGAAGAAGTCCAAAATATACAAGAAGAAGAAGGGCCAAGAACAAGTCAAGAATTTGGCCAAGATTGTTTGCTTCAAGTGCAAAATTGAAGGGCACCATGTTAGATCTTGCCCTTTGAAGAAAAAGGCACTTAGTGAGAAGCAACAAGGGAAGCGGCCTCAAGTTCAAGCCCATGCTCAACCTCAAGTTGAATAAAGGTCACTTCCCAAGAAAAATCAAGCTAATGCTCACCTTGTGGAGAAATCAAGTGAGAACAAGGTGAAGAAAAGAACTTGCTACATATGCCATGAGAAGGGTCACCTATCTTCTTCATGCACTAGTGGTAACTCATCCAACCCTATCTCAATTGAAGATGCTTATTCACTTTGCAAGGATAAGGTTGGCAATGTGTTTGCCAAATTTGTTGGTGCTCAAAGTGGTGTCAAGAAAAGAACCATTTGGGTTGCCAAACCTATTATTTCTAACTTCTTAGGACCCAACTTGGTTGGGGACCAACTAGCCATTACTTGAACAATAGGTGTTGTTGGAGGGTATTGGAGACTTGGCTATATCATGAAGAATTAAGGGATCTTCATCAATTATATTTTCTCAAGTCAAGTCAATTAGATTCTCTTGTTTCTATCATATATCCAATGTTCCTCCTTGCGGTAATATGCACTCAACTCATCTACATTGAAAGTTACTCGCCCCTTTGCATGTGTTGGGTTTTGTACCTTGCATGTGTTTGTATATGTTGTGCTTCCTACTTGCTTTATTTTGAGTAATCAAGTATGTGCATGTTGGGTTGCACACAATGTACGGTTGTTCTTGATGAGCCTATTGCATCTCATTTTATCTTACTTGGCTCTTGTGAGAGATTATTGGACCATCCCATTTTAGGGGAGTGATATGCTTTGCAATTCACAATCCTAAAAATGTGTGTACATGAGGAATACCACTTAGTGTTGATATTTAAAGATTATCTAGTCTCTATGTGGTATGTCATTCTCATGAGAAATTCAAATTCTATAATGTCTATTAATCATCTTGTTGGATTTTTATTTGCCCCTTGTGAAAATAAATGTTTTACCATATTATGGGGGAGTAATATGCTTTGTTCATACTACAAACCAATATAATGTGTATAATGTTGATATTGTAAATTATCTTGCTTCTATGTGGCATGTTTGCTCAAACAAGTTTCAATTTGCCAAATTGTTTTATTGCTCTTGTTTTGGATCTTGTTTGTGAGATACTTTCTTTGTAGGGTTTTCCTAAAATGTGGAATTCTACATTAAAGTTGGAAAACCATTTGCTTCAAGTTATCCTAATCATTGCTTTGCGTGATTGTTTAACTATTTGAGTCTATCAAGAATATCTTCATTAGCATGGTATTTAATTCTTATCCTTTTCCATATGCTTCTTTGTTGTGAAGATGATCTTGGATTTACGTATAAACTACCACCGGGAAATAATTCCAAATATCTCTTGTCCTTGGAGAATTCGCAAGACTTCATCGAGCTAGCACGATCAAGTAAGGTGTTCCAACTTGAGGGAGAAAAGACTGTCATCGTCTAGCTCAAGTGGAATGTGCAAGGCAAAGGTATGTTCTTGATAGGGTTTCTTTCTTACCGGTCTCATGGTGTTTGTTGTGAGACCGGGTTATAGGATTGGTAGCCGTACTATCAAGAGGGGCTCTCGAGTGAGTAACTTAATCGTATCGTTCGGAGAGAGCTCAATGTGGGGACCCCGGCTTACCACCCGGGATTCCTGTTATGCATACAATTCACGATCCTAGGAAGACCGTCGTGAATCCACATAACAGAGTTGGCATTACAGATTACAACATCCATTACATAACGAGTCTTAAAGTCTTACATAGGCCACTTGGCCGAATACAAATGCCACGCAGGGCAAGTTCAACTGACACACTTATTCAACAAGTAGCAGCGGGATACATGCAGCGTAGCTGACCCAAGTCAGGCCTACTACCCTATAGGCGACTGACCGGGAAACGATCCTAATTCGCATCGGCATCGTCATACTCCTCATTGTCCTCCTCATAGTCGTCTCCAAAGTCTGGCCAAGTTAATAGCCAGGGACAAAGCCGTGAGTACATTATGGAATTGTACTCGCAAACCATCTAAGATAAGAGTGTTCACATGCTATTTAGCTGTAGCAAGGGTGGCTTGGTTCAAGGTATAGCATGTCATACGACATCTCTATATCATAGTTTCTCTTGTCGATATAGCATGTCATACAACATCTCTATATCATAGTTTCTCTTGTCGATATAGCGTGTCATACGACATCTCTATATCATTATTAAATAAAACTTTTATAAAGCAATTAGAGGAAAAGCTCTAGGGAAGGGGGAAACTCATTGAAAACAAGATTGGAGGTCAATCAGACATGACCACCTCCAAGGCATCGATAGTACCCTCCAAGTACTCCGAACCTTCTCCGTACCACGGCAGTACCCTCCGAGTACTCCGCCCAGCACAAACTCCATTTTCTCAAACATCCATTTATAAAGCCAAAACTTGACATTGGGCAATGTAGTGATCTTTACAACCGTCCATGACCGAGGACTCGGCTATTCGAATAGGTTTACACTCTGCAGAGGTTGTACACTTTACCCATACCATCCGATAAATCCACCGGGATACCACCACGGACCGTCATACACAAGTATGCGGGGTTCGGATAATCGATCAGAGCCTTCCATCTATCCACCTTAGTACGAGTGCCTACCCTGTGGAGTCTATCTCCCCGGCACGCCCCGATAGTACCTCCTTCAGAGAGTAACTCCGGCGCCATGGCGGGAGAACCCAAGTGTCTTCCGGCCGGATAAATCCTGAAGGATCCCGATTTACTATTGCCCACAAACTGGCGGCAACCCGGATTCCGGGGTCCTACAGACCCTTATATAGTTGTGAGGCTCCCCGCACTAAGGCAGATAAACTTCGGACTAAGCCCCGTCCCATACCGGGGTAATGTGGTTGCACGGGTTAATTGTTTCGAGCGACTACAAAGAAACACCAATGTCTTTTATAAAACCACCAACTCCTTTCCTTCCATAACCCAATTCCATTTGTCCCAAAATCATTTACAAAACATTTCAGTGGAGTAGATACTACTCCAAGGTTTTCGAAAACCATTTTCGAAAGAGAGTTTTCCCATCCTAGAGTTTCTGGCTCCACTACGAGTTTTTCCAAAGACTTTGATGCTAATCATCAAGTCTCTAATATAGGGGTGTTGAGTAGGTGTTAAGGGTGTCATCTATATAGATGATATCAAGTCGACTTGTGGAGCTAAGTCGTCAACTATTGCTATATAGGGAATAATAGCAATATAGAAAACAATGCATATTTAGAAAAACAATAGTAAACAATGCATGGTGACTTAGTAGGATTCAGATATGCAGCAAGTAGATGGCTTGCCTTGGTTGGCTTGTCCCTGATCTCCTTTGAAAGGACAAGATGTCGCCTAGAGGGGGGGGGGGTGAATAGGCGTTTTAAAAACAATTACAGAATTGGCTTGAAGGAATGCAGAATTAAACTAACGTTTATTTTCTTCAAGCACAAGACCTAAATATGCTAGGCTCAACTAAGTGCAACAACAACAACTAGATATAAGCAAGATAGCACAAGATATAATTCATAAGTGATAAACAAGATATAAGTACTTCAAGCACGATGGCTATCACAAGGAAATAAACTCGGGTATAGAGATAACCGAGGCACGCGGAGACGAAGATGTATCCCGATGTTCACTTACATAAAGTAAGCTAATCACCGTTGGAGAGATGCGGGTAACCACGAAGGCCCCCGAACGCCACGAAGGCTCACCTTCTTCTCCGAGTCCCCCACGAAGCTAGGGACCCCTTCTTATGGTTAGCTTTTCCTCCACTCCGGAGATGGCAAGCTCCACAACCACTTCACAACTCCCACGAAGGGGAATCCCGGGCCTCTTCACAATCTTCCACGAAGAGGTCACCGAGGCACCAACCGCCAAGCCAACTAGGAGGTCACCCTCCAAGAGTAACAAGCTCACGGTCTCTCACTCGAACAAATTGTAATGGAGAGCTCAACACTATGCAAGGATGCAAAGCAAGAACACAAGGGAAAGTGCTCAAATCCTTCTCTCTCAAATCCCACCAAAGCAACAAATGCTATGGAGGAGTTAGAGAGGAAGAACAAGGGTGGAGGTCAACCAATGACTCCAAGATCTAGATCCAATGGGTTCCCCTCACTTAGAGGAGGAATTGATTGGTGGAGTTGTAGATCTAGATCTCCTCTTCCAAATCCCTCAAAAATATGCAAGAATCATTGGAGGGAAGGGAGAGGAAGCAAGCTCAAGAGGTTCAACAATGGAGGTGAGAGAAAAGCTCAAGAACACCCTAGATCACTATTTCAACCATTGGGGAAGAAGCCCCCTTTTATAGCCCCGCAGAAATCTAACCGTTACAGATTTTTCGGTCATCCCGGAGCAGCCCGGAGCAGCCCGGAGCAGAGCCCGGAGTGGCTCCGGCCGATACTCCGGATCGAGTACCCGGCCACTGCTCAGCCCGGAGCAACTCCGGATTTCACTCCGGATTTGCAAAACAGCAAAACCACTCATACGAAAAACGCGATATCTTTTGCATCCGAAATCCGTTTTTAGCAAACTTGGGCTTTTTGAAAAGCTTAGAAAAAGTACTACAACTTTATGCAGAGAAACACCAAGAAAAGTCAAGAGGGAAAATACGAAATGTGGAGAGGTGTGAAACCTTCCAAAGTGAAGAACCGGTAAAACCTCTCAACTCGAAAACGCAATAGAAGATGCATTTGGATTCCGTTTTCGATGAACTTGGGCTTGTTTGAAAGCTAGCAACAAGCTAAAGAACCTCACATAGAGAAGTACCAAGAAGCAACAAATAAGGCATATGCAAATTATGCAAAGGATTGAGCTCCCTATGACGATGTGATCAAGTTACCCAACCGAAAGCCCCTCTTGATAGTGCGGCTATCTATCCTATAACCCGGTCTCCCAACAAACACCTTGAGACCGGTAAAAGGAAAACCTAGCAAGGACATACCTTTGCCTTGGGCATCCCGCTTGATCTTGATGATGATGCTTCATGCTCTCATCAAGCCGGAATGCTTCACTTGATCATTGTTGCTTCGTGAAGACTTTAATTTGCTCCCCCATAAACCATTATGGGATAGCTTTGTTAACACTCATCTTCACAAGTCCATTATCACCAAATGGACGACAAGCTTCAAACATATGATCTTCTTGAGATGCTTATCTTGAACTTTCACAACTCAACCTTGATAAAGAACATCATTTGATTTCATTCTCCCATGGGCCATATTGAATCCTTCTTTTGATGTAAGCCCATGGGAAGATACTTGATTCCACTATTATCTCTTCATCTTGGTCAACCTTGTATCTACTCATGCTCTATCGAATCTCTCTTAAGATGCATAGGGAATTCTTCATTTGATTGCATGCTCTAAGTCTTGGTCAACCATGGCTCAACTCATGAGACCATCATGACCTCGACATAGAGCCATATCTTGAATTCTTCTCTTGTAGCCAAACTCTCAAGATCTTGAAACACATTGGCTTAACACATAAGCTAGATCATGGATTACTTGAGTTCTACACAAGAACAATATCTTTATTTCTTCTTCTTGATCATATTGGATTCATCTCTTCTTGTTCAATGACCTTGATGCCAATACTTAAGATATATTGTTATCTTCATGGCATCCAAGCCTTGAATCCAACACATGGACTTCAAGCAATTCCTATGAACAATTCCTTTATAAAAAGCTCAATGAGAATATTAGTCCATAGGGATTGTCATTAATTACCAAAAACACACTTAGGGGCAATTGACCCTTACAATCTCCCCCATTTTGGTAATTGATGACAATCTCAATAAGAGGGTTTATATAATGAATGATAGAAGCTAATATGCAACTTATCCGAGAATAAATTGCATACAAGAGGTTGTATTTGATATGGTCAAGTAATACGAAGCTACTACCGCATATCAAAATCAATTGTACTCACATAAACTACAACAAAAATGGTTGATGTGAGTGCAACCAAAATATATAGAGCAAACTCCCCCACAATATATGCACGTGTGATGAACTTGAATTTCATTGCATACATTGTCAAGATAAACCTTTGATGGAGTTTACACTATATATTCAACCATGCAAAACATCTAACAAAGAAGAGATGCATGAAAGGTAAAACACTTAAGCACAAACCAAACTTAAGTATAAAAACCATTTCCCTTAAACCCTCTAAACTTCTCCCCCATTGGCAACGATTGCCAAAATGGATGAAGGAATTTAGAAGGCCAATATAGTATGAGTTCCTCCCCAAGATGTGCATTTCTCATAAAAATGAGTGAAATCATATGCACTTATAAAATTAACAATATTTGGAGGAAGTCAAACCATATTGAGGATCAAGGATTGCAAAACGATGACATAGTGAAGGAAGCTTCAACGAATGAAGCAAGCAAGCAATCAAGAGACCCAAAGAACAAATTGGACACAAGAATATGTGATGATAAGAGCTACAAGATGCTTTAAATGAAATAAGGAAGCTCCCCAAGGTTCATGCATAAATTGGATTTTTTGTTGCAATTGAATATACTATGCACAAACATGGAATCCTCACTCCCTCTATATCATTTAAAACAAAACATGAGCATGAGAGAATACAAAAGGATCAATACGCTTATCAAAGAGAACTTTAGTCCAAAAATATTCACGAGATATGAGTGCGAGAAGAAGCAATAAAGAATAAACAAGCACTCATAAATCAAGTTCTTACCAACACCATCAAGAACAAAATGGATAAGAAAGATGGTCGGCAAAGAATGAGGATATCAAGGGAAGAAATTAACACTCTTATGCATATACATTTCTAAGTGGACAAAAAAATCATGATGAACAATCCACAAAGGAACATGTATACACAAGAGGTTAGTTGAAATTAAGGAAGACATAATATCTAAGAGAGAGTCATAGAATATACCAAATAGCTTTGCTATAAAGCATATATAGCTCAAGGCTCCATTTTCCATTATGGTATATTAACAAACTCTCCACGCAAAATCATCAAAGCCATCACAACTAGCAATAAGGGATCAAAAGATAGTTGGGATGCTTTGATAGGCAACAAGCATAATAAAGAAGGGTACAACTTGCAACATTATCTATATTGCACATGAGAGAGCGTTGAGGAATTAATATGCAATAAATTGCTAAAATGGCATATTTGGGATTGGTGAATCATAAACATGATTTTATATACTTCCCATCATATGCAATCATCTCAACTTGCTCACATATGAAATAAAGATATTTCTTTATAAGACCTTTGCAAGAACCACAACATTTGCAAATAGATATTATCATGCCAAGAACCAACCTACAAGAGTTGGGATGCTAGAAAAGTATGCATGAATGTTATACTTGTTACCGAGATAGCAATGGTGTGATGTAGTAGATAAGAGTTCACCGATCGATCATCCTAGCTTGGCTCCAATAATCATATGGTGACAACACCTTCCTTATAAATGAGACAAGAATCCATTGCATCTCCAATGTACCTAAGACAACATTTAAGTACATCTTGGTCCCCAAACTTATTGGGTCCAAAGTGGTTAGACTAACCACAATACATATGATAGACTCCATAAAAATATGTGCATAGTTAAAGATGAAATTTGAATTTCATGCACATCTTAGCCATTTAGGATTTGATGGAGTATAACATATATATTGGATCAAAGAAAGCAACTAAGATACAAAAATAAGCATAAAGAGAATATGCATGCACCTATCTTTCAAGATCCAAAGAAGATACGATTTAGACAAAAACACCAAGAATACAAGGAGGTATAAAAGGTGTGGCAAAACACATTATTTGTCCAAATGACATCAAGGGAACAAATCAACAAATGATTTATTCATAAAATTCAACAAATGAACCTAACAACTTATTGAGCAAGAAAGAATAAATAAATAAAAGCATGCTCAACAATTTATCTCATTCGAGCAAATAAATCATAGAAGAAGGAATGAGATAACTAACTCCCAAAAGAGCAAGGTTCCAACAAATAAACCAAACCCTCTACAGTTTTCACAATGGCACAAGTACCGAAAAGAAAAGGTTTGTCTTACAACAACACACACTTGATGGGGATCAAGAGATGAGACAACGTCAAGCAAAAAGGATCCTCAAGAAGGCAATAAGACAATGGGAGTCAAAATAATTTCTTGGCAAGAAATATGGGCAATAAGATGCAAATTCCAAGGTGAAGATGATCTAGAGGAATTACCACACATATATACGAATACCAATTGTCAAAGACAAGAAGTTCATATTGGAATTATTTCCCGGTGGTGTATTGCAAAGATATTCAAGATCAACTTCACAATAAAAGGCATATGGTTAAATATTCAAATTAAGCATCATGCACGAAAAAGGATTCTTGGTAGCTCCAAAAATAGTCAAACAATCATGCAAAGCAATGATTAGAGTAACTAGAAGCAAACGGCTTCCTACTTATGATATACATATAAATATATTTGAGTGAAACCGCACCAAGAATTCTTACTCAAACCAAGACCAAAGAAATGAGCAATAAAATCATTTAAGAAATAACGGAGCTTGTTTGAGCAAACATGCCACCTAGGAACAAGATAATTAACAATATCAACTCTAAGTGGCAATACATCAAATGTTCACATTTCCTAGGCTTGTGATATGCATAAGACATATTACTCCCCCATAATGTGATATTAAATTCTTTTCAACAAAAGGCAAACAAAATCCAACTAGAGATAATTAATGGAGATATAAAATTTGAATCTCTCATGAGCATGACATACCACATAGTGACTAGATAATCTTGCAATATCAATACTAAGTGGTATTACTCATGTGCACACATTTATAGGATTGTGAGGTGCCAATGGCAAATCACTCCCCCAAAATGGTATGTTCCATTAATCACTCGATAAGAGCCAAATAAGATACCAACAAGATGCATTAGAGGCTCAAAGCAAACACACAAGTATATGATGTGCCAAACAACCAATACCTACTTGAATACACAAGTTAAGAAGGTATAAGGAACAACATATACAAACACATACTTGGTACAAAACCAAAACATGCAAAGGGGCAAGTAACTTACAATGTAAAGAGGTTAAGTACAAGTTACCGCAAAGAGGCACATTGGATATAAAATGATAGTGTCAATGACTTGGCTTGATGAAAATAAAATTAATGAAGATCCCTTAATTCTTCATGAGGTAGCCAAGTCTCCAATGCCCTTCAAAAACACCTATTGATCAAGTTTTAGCTTGTTGGTCCCCAACCAAGTTGGGTCCTAAGAGGTTAGTAACAATAGGCTTGGCAACCCAAATAGTTCTTTTCTTGACACCACTTTGAGTTCCAACAAACTTGGCAAACACATTGCCATCCTTATCTTTCCTAAGAGAATAATAATCATCAATAATGATAGGATTAGATAAGGTACCGCTTAAGCATGAAGAAGTAAAGTGCCCCTTCTCACGGCAAATATAGCAACAAGTGCTTCCCTTTCTCTTCTTCATTGATTTCTTGATTTGGGAAGCTTCATCTTGTTTCTTCTTGGGAAGTGGCCTATCTTCAACTTGAGGTCGAACTTGAGCTTGACCTTGTGCCCGCTTCCCTTGTTGCTTCTCACTCAAGTGCTTCTTCTTCAATGGGCAAGATCTCACATGATGCCCTTCAATCTTGCACTTGAAGCAAACAATCTTGGCCAAATTCTTGACTTGGTCTTGGCCCTTCTTCTTCTTGTTGCTCTTGGACTTGTTCTTGTTATTGGAGTTGAATCCAAGTCCACTCTTGTCATTAGGGGATTTTTGCACACTCAAAATATTATCGAGTGTGGATTTCCCTTCATGACACTTATCCAAGTCTTTCTCCAAACTAGTGACTTGGGCCTTGAGCTCTTTGATTTCCTCTACAAGGTTAGTAGTAATACAAGTACTAGAGGAAATAGAAGCTTCAATATTAGAGCAACAAGGCATAGCAAGTAATTCATCACAAGATGTAGCAATATTATGCCTAGACAAATTACAAGGACTACCACATGGTAATATAGCATTTTGGTTCAAAGTAGTGCTAATGTCCAAATGAGGCTCACAAGATGTTTTCTTAGAGATACTTGCCTCATGAGCTAACTTTAGCCCATTATAAGAGATTAAGAGATACCCATGAGAGCCCGAGAGCTTTTCATGGCTTTCCACCAATTTCTTATAATTGCTTGTTAGCAACTCAAGTTGAGCCCTTAGCTCAACATTCTCCTTTAATATAGATGCTTCACAAGAAATAGAGTTAGTAGCACAAGCATCATTAATAGATTTAGCATTTATAAGCTCATAAGATTTAATAGATTGAGATAGGCAAGAATTAGTATGCTTCTCTTCGGATAGCTCTTGCTTGAGGAGATTGAATCTCCGTTTCCCCTCATTAACAAGGGAGTTCAATTCCTTAATGGTCTCCTTGTGGTCAAACAAGGTTTCCATTAAGTGTTCGACTTTAGCACGAGCATCATTATTACCACGAAGAGAGGCATACACAATTCCCATCTCATGCAAGAAAGCTTCATTATCATCATCATCATCATCATCACTCTCATTATAAGGAGATGTGTCGGGATTCAAAGTAGGAGTTACCTTTGAACCGCTTGCCATAAGGCACATGTGAACTTGCGTAGATGATGATGGAACTTCAATAGAAGCACATTCTTCATTTTCGAGTGTAGGACAAGCTCTTGCGAGATGTCCATACTCGTGGCATTCATAGCATTGCCTTCTCTTGATAGAAACCTTCTTGGTTCTTCTATTGATTTCTTCTTTAATTATGTGACCCAATTTTTCTTTAATTTCCTCTACATGGTTAGTCATACAACAACTAGAGGAAATAGAATCATTTTGAGTAGGGATTTCTATTTTCGTGCCCTCAGGTCGTTAGTTGTACTCAGTTTTCCCCAGCCGCTTAACTTTTCCTCAGTTTTCCCCTCGCTCTAGTTTGAAACCCCTCGCAGACGCTCGGACGGGAGGAATCCCGTTAAGTTGACCGTTGGTTGGTGCTGGCAAGTGGGGCCGCCATTGGTGCCGGCAAGTGGGGCCGCCGTTGGTGCCCCGCAGTGGACACGCCTCCACTTATCCAGATCATCGTGGGACCCGCAACTTGTCCACGTTAGCGCGCCGGACCCACAGCTTACCCAGGTGCCCGTTGCAAAATGGGAGCCCGAGCCAGCCCCGCGCCCGTGCCCGTGCCCGTGCCATTGCTTCCCCCTTCTTTCCCCGCGCCCCATTGTTCTTCTTCTCCGGCAGCGGCAGCCCTTCCCCGGCAGGCGGGTGATGTCTAGTTTCTCTTCGACCTCCCGTTCTTCATGGCCGCAGTATGGACCCGTGCCTTTGACAAGATGCCCTGACTGCCCACGCCAAGAGCCTCTGAAGCGGTCGATCTGTAAGACGAACGACAACGGCAACCGTGGACGTGAGTTCCTTGCATGCGAGAGCTTGCCATATAGAGAGGGGGATAAGGTTAGATCTCGCTCCAATTGCTCTGTTTTCTATCGATTTTCTTGTTATTCCCTCGAATTTGGGATTTAGGGTTCACGTTGTTGTTTTCAGATCCTGGAGAAATGCAGGTATTTCGAGTGGATCGATGTGTACGTACAGAGGCTTAAATTGCAGGAATCAATTGGCGGTATTGGGGAGCGCAATTTGGGAGGGGGGGTACTTGCTGTAGAGAATGCGGTGGAGAGAGGGGCCGTCCCGATTATGCCTAATGCTCCCAATGCAGAACTGGTGGAAGTGAAGGGAGAACTGAAGAAAATGAACAAGCAGTTAAAGCAGCTGATCGAGTTGAAGAAGCAAGCTAATCTGATGGCTGGTTGTTTTTTTTGTTGTATAATTGCGATCGGATTCTTATCATTGCTCGTCAAGCGCTAGAAGTTGTTACAAGGGATCCCTTGTTACAAATCCATTATTCAGTTACATGTACTTGTAGTTGTTTTCAAAGTTAGTGTGTGCATTCACCGAAATTACCAAAAAAAATAAGTGTTAGGGAATATAGGAATGCTAAAGATAGTTGATAATTGTTAGAGGGGTGACATATATGTATGTCTCATGTTTATACCAAAATTATACCACTTTTGGGACGTTTCAAATAACCAAAACTATATCCCAAACTATATTCCCTAAAAGAAAAGGAATGCTAAAGAAAGTTGATAATTGTTAGAGGGGTGATAAATAATCCATTCACCGAAATCCCACAAATATGCCAAATATGTATGTCGCATGTTTCTACCAGAATTATACCATTTTTGGGCCGTTTCAAATTGCCAAAACTATATTCCCTAAAAGAAAAGGAATGCTAAAGATAGTTGATAATTGTTAGAAGGGTGATAAATAATCCATTTACCGAAATCCCACAAATATGCCAAATATGTATGTCTCATGTTTCTACCAGAATTATACCATTTTTGGGCCGTTTCAAATTGCCAAAAAACTATTTTCCCTAAAAGAAAAGGAATGCTAAAGATAGTTGATAATTGTTAGAGGGGTGATAAATAATTCATTCACCGAAATGCCCCAAATATGCCAAACATGTATGTCTCATGTTTCTACCAAAATTATACCACTTTTGGGCCATTTCAAATTACCAAAACTAAATTCCCTAAAAGAAAAGGAATGCTAAAGATAGTTGATAATAGGGGTGATAAATATGTATGTCTCTTGTTTACCACTTTTTAGTTTAACATTTTTAAATCGTGGAAAATAATGCATAAATAGACTCCATAAATAATCCATAAATGCACACGGATCGACTCCACCAACCGTTGATAATAGAGGGAAGGGATAGTTACGTGGTAAAATAATCCATAAATAGACACGGATCGACTCCACCAACCGTTGATCCACCGACAGAGAGAGAGGGGTGGCCACGAAGAGAGAGAGAGAGGGGTGGCCACGAAGAGACGGATAGGGGTACACTGCCCGTTAGATCAGTGGATCAACGGTTGGTGGAGTCGATCCGTGTGACAACCGCTCAACCAATCAGGATAAGTTTGGGTTTCTGTGAGCATTTGTGACAGTACTTGAGGGCAAAACTGAGTAGTACTAAGAAACCAAGGGCGCATAAATAGTAAATAGACTAAGGGATTCAAACAAAATAATTACAAAATGAAAAATGCGTGTTTTGTACAATATAATTCATATTGGGCTACATCAAATTATTTGCAATTCAAATATACATGAGTGTGACAATTATGGCCTCATTTAGACAAACTATGTTTTGGGGAAGATGTTTTGCAAAGGGGTTTGAGTGGAAAACCATGCATCTTCATAGCTACTAGTGATTATGAGAAGTGGCAATTTGTGGTAAAACATGATTTATCTATGTTGGTTAAGGTGGCAGGTTGCGTAGGAAGACTCCATGAGTAGGTGCCACTATGTTTTTATTTTTTGGATTTTTTTGCGCATGAAATGACTCAATTAGCTATGTTAATCTCATTTGTTGACTCTCTGTTGACCAGCTACTTGAGGGTAGAACTGAGTATATTGCACTTGCCAGTCTAGTACTCGAGGGGAAAACTGAGTGCATATAAAATTTCTGAATAAGGCCCGAGGGTAGAACTGAGTACGCGTGTTGCGGTGCACGCTGCAGCCGTGCATAGCGGACGCGTGTTGCGGTACACCAAACGCCACCTTCGTCTTTATAGAGCCCCTCTTTCTCTCTCTCGACGCTTGCCCACTCTCATTCTCACTGCAATCGCCTCTCCTGTCCCATCATCTTCTCCACATCGCGTCGAAAAACCCCCTAAGAAAAAACCCCGGCGATGGAGAAGCATGAGATGCCCATTGCCGACGTAGCCGCCGGCGCATCGGCCGCCGGCGCATCTTCCGGCGCATCGGCCGCCGGCGCATCTTCCGCCGGCGCATCGGCCGCCGGCGCATCGGCCGCCGGCCCCGTCCAGGCCCCCGTCGCTGCTTCCGACGTAGGCGCCGGCGCATCAGCCGCCGGCGCAATGGCCGCTGCCCCCGTCCAGGCTCCCGTCCAGGCCCCCGTCCAGGCCCCCGTCCAGGCACCCGTCCAGGCACCCGTCCAGGCACCCGTCGATTGGGACCTGTACGAAGACCCGTACGAACCAGTGCCGTACGTCGCGCCGGCGAACCCCTACGACACCAGCATCGTCGACGACTACCCGGAGGTAACCCTTTGTTCCCTTGTTCTTGTGCCATTTCAATCCTTTTGTGTTAGATCTAGCGTTATTAGGGTTCGTCTGTTCCTAGTTCAATCCTTTTATGATAGATCTAGCGTTATTAGGGTTCGTCTGTTCCTAGTTCAATCCTTTTATGATAGATCTAGCGTTGTTAGGGTTAGTCTGTTCCTAGTTCAATCCTTTTATGATAGATCTAGCGTTATTATGATAGATCTAGCGTTATTAGTGTTTGTGATTTGCTTTTGTTTACGATTCGGTTAACTTATGTGAGTAATCAATCCCATCCCGTTAATTTGTGCCGATGATGATGAATATTTGGGCACAAATTGATTCTGGGTTTGGTCTGTGAACAATTGGTGTGTACAAATTTGTTGTGCATGATCTTTGGTTCACTGACCCAAATCTTGGATATAAGTGTGTCCAATGTAACTGAGGCTTCTTTTTTTCGTGCCCATATTATCATGCATGATCTTTTGTTCACTCTCTGTTCCATCATCGCTGCAATTGACTCCGTGTTTTTCGATCTTTGGTGCTACGTGACAGGTGCAGAGCAGCGACGTCGACAGCGACGACGAGTCCTTCCACACCAAGACTCGTCACGTCCTCAGGAGGCTGCAGTCCGGCCATTACGATCGCCACTTTGCTCGAGGCGTTTACAGGTGCCCCTTCTGCAACAGGAGGCTCCGCGCCACCGACTTCAACTGCCTGGTGAACCATGCCGAATCCCTTGGCAGTGCCACCGGCGGCGCTAGAGTTGGAACGACCGTGAACGTGCATGCGTTCATGGCCAAACACAAAGCACTTGGGATTCACCTGCGCAGCCTCCAAGCTTAATCCCATGTAAAATGTAGCTTATGTTGGATCTAGGGATCGGTAGTACTGTTGGATCTGTCCTCAATATATATATATATATATGCTATGTTGGCTGCTGTATGCAGCTTTTCCTATATTTTCTCGATTTATTATGCTGCTGTGAATTTATCCTCTACTAGCTTTTAGATTTGCTACTAGATTTGTTAACATATTGGGCAAAAAACGAGGGCCAAAAGGCAACAATCATTAAAGAAAGACAGAGATAGAAGCTTCTCTAGATTTGATACTAATTTGGTGAAAAGAGAGAGAACTGTTACAGAGAGAGAGGGGAAAAAGGCGCTCTGAAAAATGCCAATTTGGGCCGAGAGAGACAAAACCGAGCTCTCACGTATAACCAAACGCGGTCTCGTCCTGTCCCACGCGGTCCCGTTCTACCAGCCCCACGCGACGCGGCCCCACACGACGCGGCCCCACACGTCAGCACGGAACGGTCAACTAAACGGCAAACCTCCCGTCCGAGCGTCTGCGAGGGGTTTCAAACTAGAGCGAGGGGAAAACTGAGGAAAAACTAAGCGGCTGGGGAAAACTGAGTACAACTAACGACCTGAGGGCACGAAAATAGAAATCCCTTTTGAGTATGGTCACAACTAGAAACAAGCATATCATCACAAAATTTAATCAAGCAAATTTTAGGAGATATGCAAGGACCTTTAACACAAGAATGAGTAAAGAATTTCTTGCAAGAAGTGTTTAGGTCCAAACTCTCTACACCATTAGGATTTATAGAAATAGAATCATTGGTGCAAAGAACAAGACTACCAACATCACATATGATTTCTTCACTCACCGTATCATTACCTTGTGACAAGTCACATGTTGGTGAAGTGGAAGACTTGAACAATCATCACGACCGGATGTGGAAGCAATTTGGAGCTCTTCATGATGTGAAGGTGAAGAGAGCTCCTTTGGTTCACTTTCAACCTCAAGAGAAATAGACCCACCAAATGACTCTTCTAGCTTGGTCCATATCTCATGAGACGTCTTGCACTTTGAACCCATCAAGCAAACATAAACTATGGAGCTCACAGACAATAAAATTTCATTAAATACTTGAGCTTCTAGATGTAAAATTTTCTCATCCTCTATAGATAGACTTTGAGGATCCATCGGAGGAGAAAAGCCTACATCTAGAAATCGCTCTATATTTGGACACAAAGTCCGAAGATTGCAAAGCATGCGATTTCTCCATAAGTTATAATTTGTGCCATCAAAAATAATTGTGTCATTGTGCACTAAATAACTAGCCGACATCTTTACTCTCAAGGCGGTGAAGCCTAAATAAGGAGAGACCTTGCTCTGATACCAATTGAAAGGACGAGATGTCGCCTAGAGGGGGGGGGGGGGGGGGTGAATAGGCGTTTTAAAAACAATTACAGAATTGGCTTGAAGGAATGCGGAATTAAACTAACGTTTATTTTCTTCAAGCACAAGACCTAAATATGCTAGGCTCAACTAAGTGCAACAACAACAACTAGATATAAGCAAGATAGCACAAGATATAATTCACAAGTGATAAACAAGATATAAGTACTTCAAGCACGATGGCTATCACAAGGAAATAAACTCGGGTATAGAGATAACCGAGGCACGCGGAGATGAAAATGTATCCCGATGTTCACTTACATAAAGTAAGCTAATCACCGTTGGAGAGATGCGGGTAACCACGAAGGCCCCCGAACGCCACGAAGGCTCACCTTCTTCTCAGAGTCCCCCACGAAGCTAGGGACCCCTTCTTATGGTTAGCTTTTCCTCCACTCCGGAGATGGCAAGCTCCACAACCACTTCACAACTCCCACGAAGGGGAATCCCGGGCCTCTTCACAATCTTCCACGAAGAGGTCACCGAGGCACCAACCGCCAAGCCAACTAGGAGGTCACCCTCCAAGAGTAACAAGCTCATGGTCTCTCACTCGAACAAATCGTAATGGAGAGCTCAACACTATGCAAGGATGCAAAGCAAGAACACAAGGGAAAGTGCTCAAATCCTTCTCTCTCAAATCCCACCAAAGCAACAAATGCTATGGAGGAGTTAGAGAGGAAGAACAAGGGTGGAGGTCAACCAATGACTCCAAGATCTAGATCCAATGGGTTCCCCTCACTTAGAGGAGGAATTGATTGGTGGAGTTGTAGATCTAGATCTCCTCTTCCAAATCCCTCAAAAATATGCAAGAATCATTGGAGGGAAGGGAGAGGAAGCAAGCTCAAGAGGTTCAACAATGGAGGTGAGAGAAAGGCTCAAGAACACCCTAGAACACTATTTGAACCGTTGGGGAAGAAGCCCCCTTTTATAGCCCCGCAGAAATCTAACCGTTACAAATTTTTCGGTCATCCCGGAGCAGCCCGGAGTAGCCCGGAGCAGCCCGGAGCAGCCCGGAGCAGAGCCCGGAGTGGCTCTGGCCGATACTCCGGAGCGAGTACCCGGCCACTGCTCAGCCCGGAGCAGCCCGGAGCAACTCCGGATTTCACTCCGGATTTGCAAAACAGCAAAACCACTCATACGAAAAACGTGATATCTTTTGCATCCGAAATCCGTTTTTAGCAAACTTGGGCTTTTTGAAAAGCTTAGAAAAAGTACTACAACTTTATGCAGAGAAAAACCAAGAAAAGTCAAGAGGGAAAATACGAAATGTGGAGAGGTGTCAAACCTTCCAAAGTGAAGAACCGGTAAAACCTCTCAACTCGAAAACGCAATAGAAGATGCATTTGGATTCCGTTTTCGATGAACTTGGGCTTGTTGGAAAGCTAGCAACAAGATCAAGAACCTCACATAGAGAAGTACCAAGAAGCAACAAATAAGGCATATGCAAATTATGCAAAGGATTGAGCTCCCTATGACGATGTGATCAAGTTACCCAACCGAAAGCCCCTCTTGATAGTGCGGCTATCTATCCTATAACCCAGTCTCCCAACAAACACCTTGAGACCGGTAAAAGGAAAACCTAGCAAGGACATACCTTTGCCTTGAGCATCCCGCTTGATCTTGATGATGATGCTTCATGCTCTCATCAAGCCGGAATGCTTCACTTGATCATTGTTGCTTCGTGAAGACTTTAATTTGCTCCCCCATAAACCATTATGGGATAGCTTTGTTAACACTCATCTTCACAAGTCCATTATCACCAAATGGACGACAAGCTTCAAACATATGATCTTCTTGAGATGCTTATCTTGAACTTTCACAACTCAACCTTGATAAAGAACATCATTTGATTTCATTCTCCCATGGGCCATATTGAATCCTTCTTTTGATGTAAGCCCATGGGAAGATACTTGATTCCACTATTATCTCTTCATCTTGGTCAACCTTGTATCTACTCATGCTCTATCGAATCTCTCTTAAGATGCATAGGGAATTCTTCATTTGATTGCATGCTCTAAGTCTTGGTCAACCATGGCTCAACTCATGAGACCATCATGACCTCGACATAGAGCCATATCTTGAATTCTTCTCTTGTAGCCAAACTCTCAAGATCTTGAAACACATTGGCTTAACACATAAGCTAGATCATGGATTACTTGAGTTCTACACAAGAACAATATCTTTATTTCTTCTTCTTGATCATATTGGATTCATCTCTTCTTGTTCAATGACCTTGATGCCAATACTTAAGATATATTGTTATCTTCATGGCATCCAAGCCTTGAATCCAACACATGGACTTCAAGCAATTCCTATGAACAATTCCTTTATAAAAAGCTCAATGAGAATATTAGTCCATAGGGATTGTCATTAATTACCAAAAACACACTTAGGGGCAATTGACCCTTACATCCTTCTTCTTGGTACTCAAATATCTCCCCTTCCTCCGCACACTCGTCGTTCGAATCTATCGCCGGAAAAACAACAACACACACACAATAAGCATTCATGCATATATTGTTCACACCCAAGACATGCATCACACAACTCAAGCATTGAGTATCAGAAACAAACATGTTCAGATCTCTGAAACAATTTATAATTCTACCAAAGAATAAACCACTATATAAATAGAAATCAAATCCCTAATAGCAAAAGAACCCTAATTACTATCAAACAACTTGCAGGCATCAAAGGAAATCAAAACATGGCAACCAGCATACTTACAGATTGCTAGCAATACTACAGAACCAACACAATTGGAATCAATTCAAGATAGTAAAAGAAAGAATTATAATGAATTTCCTAATCTCACTAATCACTAGGAAAGCAATTTAATCCCCTATAACTTTTTGTAGGTCCTAAAATTCTACCAGAGACCACATTGGAAAGCTACTGCAATGTATAACACACCAGAGGTGGAATCACCCAAAAATAATAATCCTTCAGAGCATAATAAATAAAACAAGGCAAAGTACTAATATCACTAAAATAATTACTGCAGGCAGTACACAGCTCCTAAAATAGTAAATCCATTTTCTATAGCTTCACATAACAGCAAAGCACTACTCAAAATTGGAATCACCCAATTTCATTGCACAGAACAAAAGATTTGCATTTATGAATGAAAAACAATGGATCTACACTAGTTAATTACCAGATAATATTTAAGGTCCTAAAAATCAAACATGCAGTACCAGTGGCTGGATAATATTGCAAGGATCACAGGAAAATTTGAATCACAAATTTTCGAGGTCTAGAAAATTTTCTAAGCATTTTAGTTTGCAGCAGTGATTAATTAAATAGATAATACTCAGGGAAAAAAAGAAAGGGGGCCGGATCTGGCCGGGCCTCGCCAGATCTGGGCCAGATCGGCCCAGCTGGCTCGCCGGCCAGCTCGGCGGCGGCCGAATCGGTACGGGGTCTCTCGTCCGTTCGATTAGAGGGAGACCGATGGCTGATCGCCGTCGTCCCCGTCGTCTGCTGCATGCGCGGGAGAAGAATAGCGCCAGCTAGGGTTTCGCGGGGAAGGTCACTTACCGAGGTCATCGAGGTTAACCGAGGGTGGGAATCGGTTGCGGCGTGGTTGAGGACAGCAGGCGCAGGTGCAGATCTTGCATGCAGAGGCTAGGAGTGCGCGCGTGCTCCTCCGATGCTCGAGTGTCTACGGCGATGGCGTCGTCGGCCTCGGCTAGTCCTGGAAACAAACGAGGCGGGTGAGTCTGGGGAGAGGGAGAGGATCTCAACCGAGCAGAGAAAAGACAGATAGGACGCCGTGACGAGCAACCTCCTCCTTCTACTGCCCGGTGGCCATCGGCAATGGCGAGGTCCGCTCAGCAGGAGAAGGCCGGGGATCGGCCTCCCGGTCTCTGCAGTGGATGAGAGGAGTGGGAGAGCGAGCAAATGGCAACGCGGAGGACTCGAGAAGGGGGCGTTCGGGCTTTATATCAGCAGGTAGGCGCGGTCTAGGGTGCACCTCCGTCGGACGCGATTGGATGCCAGGGGCGGTTCTCCGGAGCGGCGTCGTAGGCTGAGTTCACGGAGTAGGTTAACGGCATCAGTGGCTGGCTGGCTCGGTCGCTAAACGGTCGGGTTCAGTCGGAGCTCGGTCGGTTTCAGGCTTGGTGGGGTCACGTGTGAGCTCGAGGGTGCGGGGCAACAGTGGTGTCGGCTTTGGCGTGCAATGTCATGCAGGCTGGGTGCGGTGCGGCGCGGGTGTGCACGCGTGCGTGCCAGAACATCACGCACGCTCTGGGCGCTCCGAGCGGCCAGTCCGGGTCGGTTTGGCGTGGTTGGGGCGGCGTGCACGGTGGGTCTAAGGCTTGGGCGCCTAGTGGAATTGGGAGCTGGGGTGAAGGCGAGGCGAGCGGCAAGGTGACAGCATAGGGTGGTGTTGGTGGTGTTCTGACCAAGCACGGCATCCCTCTTCGGAAATGGCCATGTCCAGGGTGCAGGAGGGTTGGCGTACGCTGTCGCTGCGGCGTGGGGTCGTGCAGGGGTCCTTGCAGAGTGGCATACGCTCATTGGGGGTTCACAGAGGTGGTGGCGTCGAAGGGGTTAGAGGGGGAGAGGGCTTGGCAGATCGATGCCCTCGGGCTCCTCCTTCTCCCTCGATGCCAACTGCATACGACAAAAGGAAAATTTTCTTCAAGATCCTATGACTTCAGAGAGGAAGATTCACAGCTGGTCGGCTAAAGAAGAAGAAAGAGAGAGTGGAGAAGAAATTTTTAAGACTAGGGTTGACATGGCTGAATTCAAATTTTGAATTTGAATTCAATCAAGTTAGGTTTGAAAATTCCTGCCTAGATTGTTTTCCAGGGGTACCAAATGTGATCAAGAGGTCATGGCCGAAGTTTGGGAGTTTTTGAACTAGATATGCTAGGGTTTTGGAGATGCCTCTAATTTCGGATAAAGGGGGCAAAAATAAAAGGAAAAGAAAAGATAGGCGATGAGTTTTAAGCAAAGAGACTAACTGAGGTCTTTGGTACATGCCAGCTGATCTTAGGGTAGAAACCCATGCATAAAATCATAACACTAATTTTAGTCCCTAATGCACAAGTGTTTAAAAAGATAACATGGCACAATTCACACACACACACACATTCACATGAAATCATGCACCTTCACACACATGAAATCATGAATGATAGCACACAAGCTCAATGCTTAACATAAGTTTTTATTTCCCCCAAGATAGGCATGAAAACAAGGTCTTAGTTTGGTCCACAAAAAGTGAGGTGTTACAGACCTTTCCCCCTTAAAAAGAATCTCGTCCTGAGTTTCGGTAGCTAAGCGTGAAGTAGTCCAGGAAACTCTCGTCGGAGATAATCCTCATGTTCCCAAGTAGCTTCGTCCTCGGAGTGGTTACTCCATTGCACCTTATACATCTTGATCTTGCGTCTACGGATAAGATAGACGTCTTCTTCAAGAATGCGAATGGGTCTCTCCCGATAAGTGAGGTCGTGGTTTAGATCAATGGAGTTGTGGTCGATCTCCTTGAAGGTCTCGGGCTTGTTAGGGACTTGGAGACATTTGCGGAGTTGCGAAACATGGAAGACGTCATGGAACCCGGATAGCTTTGGGGGCAGCTCTAGCTTGTAGGACATGGCGCCTTTACGGTCCAAGATCTTGAACGGTCCGATGTACCGGGGTGCAAGTTTACCTTTAACATGGTAGCGTTGCATACCCTTGAGCGGTGTGACTCGAAGGTAGACAAAATCTCCCACATTGAAGGTGATAGGTCTCCTCTTTGGGTCGGCATAACTCTTTTGTCTTGACTGGGCTGCTTTCAAACGGTTGCGGATGAGTTGGACTTGCTCTTCAGCCTCTTTAATGACATCCGGCCCGAACACTTGGCTCTCTCCAGTTTCAGACCAGTTAAGAGGGGTACGGCATTTGCGGCCATATAGGGCTTCGAAGGGGGCCATCTGCAGACTAGCCTGATAGCTATTGTTGTAGGAGAACTCAGCAAATGGCAAGCAGTCCTCCCACTTGGCCCCGTATGAGAGGACGCAGGCTCGAAGCATGTCTTTGAGGATTTGGTTTACCCTTTCGGTTTGACCACCAGTCTGCGGGTGATAGGCTGTGCTAAAGGAAAGTTTTGTTCCCAAGGCTTTGTGAAGTTTGTTCCAGAATCTTGAGGTGAATTGAGTGCCTCGATCAGTCACAATAACCTTGGGTACTCCATGGAGGCTAACAATTCTGGACATATACATGTCGGCTAGGTCTCGGCCCTTATGGGTAGTCTTGACAGGCAGAAAATGGGCGACCTTAGTCAGGCGATCAATAATAACCCAGATAGAGTCATGGCCTCGATTTGATCTAGGCAGCCCAGTGATGAAGTCCATTCCGACTTCCTCCCACTTCCACATCGGCACCTTCAATGGCTGCAGCAGACCCGCAGGTCTTTGGTGCTCAGCCTTGACACGTTGGCAGATGTCACAACGAGCGATATAGAAAGCTATTTCTCGCTTCATTCCATGCCACCAAAACTGTTCCTTTAGGTCTTGATACATTTTGGTGCCTCCGAGATGAATAGAGTAAGGGGTATCATGGGCCTCTGCCAGAATAAGCTGCTTTAACTCTTCGATGCTAGGGACGCATAGGCGGCCATTATACCATAGCACACCTTCCTGGTCGATTGAAAACCCAGGTACTTCCTCTCGTCCCATCCTACGTTTAATACCTTCGATACTCTCATGACCCTTCTGAGCTTCCTTGATCTGGTCAAAGAGAGTGGGTCGGACTTCAAGGTTCGCTAAGAAGCCATGGCTTACAAGCTCAAGTCCGAACTTCTCAAACTCCTCGCATAGGGTTGGTTGGCTAGTCTTCAGCAAGGCATTTAGGGAATAGGGCTCTCGGCTGAGGGCATCGGCGACCACATTCGCTTTACCGGGATGGTAATGAATGCCTAGGTCATAGTCTTTGATGAGCTCAATCCATCTCCTTTGTCTCATGTTCAACTCTTTCTGGGAAAAGATGTACTTCAGGCTCTTGTGGTCGGTGTAGATCTCACAACGGTTCCCCATAAGATAGTGTCGCCATGTTTTGAGGGCATGGACAACAGCGGCAAGCTCAAGGTCATGGGTAGGGTAGTTCAGCCCGTGAGGGCGTAGCTGACGGGATAGGTAGGCGATAACTTTGCCGTCTTGCATCAAGACACTTCCAAGACCAAGCTTGGATGCGTCGCAATAGACATCGAAACTCTTGGTAATATCGGGCATGGTTAGTATAGGAGCGGTCACTAGTCTCTTCTTGAGCTCTTGGAAACTCTGCTCGCACTTTTCAGTCCACTCAAACTTCTTATCTTTCTTGAGCAGCTGAGTCAATGGGCGAGCAATGCAGGAAAAACCTTCTACAAACTTCCGATAATACCCGGCTAGTCCAAGAAAGGCTCGGACTTTGGTGGGGTTAGTTGGGGCCTTTCTTTCCATAATGGAGGTGATTTTTGAGGGGTCAACGGATACTCCACCAGCTGAGAGTACATGGCCTAGGAATCCAACTTCTTTTAGCCAAAACTCACATTTGCTGAACTTGGCGTAAAGCTGGTGTTCGTGCAGGGTTCCCAATACTAGCCGCAGATGTTCGGCGTCCTCTTCTTCGGTCTTGGAATAGACCAAGATGTCGTCGATGAAGACCACCACAAACTTGTCAAGGAACTTCATGAATACCTTATTCATGAGATTCATGAAATAGGCAGGGGCACTGGTTAGGCCAAAGGACATGACGGTGTACTCGAACAGGCCGTAGCGAGTGGTGAAGGCAGTCTTGGGGATGTCGGACTCTCGGACCTTTAGCTGATGATATCCAGTGCGGAGATCAATCTTGGAGAACACTTTGGCTCCATTCAGCTGATCGAACAGGTCTTCAATCTTCGGGAGTGGGTATTTATTCTTGATGGTCACCTCATTGAGTTTACGATAATCCACACACAGTCGTATGGTACCGTCTCGCTTGTCCACAAACAGGACAGGCGATCCCCAAGGTGAAGCACTGGGACTGATAAGGCCTTTGCTGAGCATGTCAGCAAGTTGCTTCTTTAACTCCTCAAGTTCTTGGGGGTTCATACGATAGGGTCGCTGAGCAATGGGAGCTATTCCGGGAATCAACTCAATCACAAACTCGATATCCCGGTCAGGGGGCATACCTGGCAACTCCTCGGGAAAGACGTCGGGGTATTCACATACCACCGGAACTTGATCAAGAGCCGGCCCAAAGACAGACTTCTTGTAGTAGGCTTTGCGGGATGGCATGGTCGCGATGTGCTCAATCTTAATACCTTCACTATTGGTCATGGATATCGCCTTTCGGGTGCAATCTATGTGTCCCTGGTACTTGGTCATCCAATCCATCCCAAGTACCACATCCAAACCCTTTGTGCCTAAAATGATTAGGTTGGCTTTGAATGACACCCCATGGATATCTATTGGCACATCTATGCAATTTCTCTTGGTTTTCATGACTGGCCCGGGGATCTGGACTAGCATAGCTCTAGGCATCATGGTTGGTTCTAACTTTCCTTTTGTAACAAAGTTCTCGGTCACGAAAGAATGGGATGCACCAGAATCAAACAGCACTCTTGCAGGGGTGGAGTTGACGAGAAACGTACCCAGAACAATGTCAGGTGCTTCAGCAGCTTCTTCAGCAGTTACATGGTTCAGGCGGCCTCTGGCAACATTGGCTTGGTTCTTCTGAGTCTTCCCAGTGGGTCCATGGCCTTGACCCTGATTGGGTCTCGGCGCGCTGAGGCTCGACGCAGATGGCTTCTTCAGGGGACACTCCTTTGAGAAGTGTCCTGGTTGGCCACAAGTATAGCAGCCACTTCCTTGACTGCGGTTGGTGGGGTTGAAGACATTGTGGTTTCCTCCAGAAGGATTCCTGCTTGCAGGGCGGTTGCTTTGGTACTGGCGATTGGGATTGTTGGGCCTGGGAGCTTGAGAGGCGAACCTCTGAGGGGGTGGCGCAGACCTTGATGGGGGCATGCTGTGGGACCTTTGACTGCTTGGTCCACCCTGACTCATCATTCTTCTCTTCCGGCTTTCGCGGGCAGCTTTGTTCTTGTCTTCCACCATGATGGCAGCATCTACCAGGGCTTTCAGGTCATTGTAGGGCACAGCTACCAAATAGGTTTGCAGTTCTTCCCGAAGTCCATTCAGGAAACGTTCCCTCTTCCTCTCGTTAGTGTCGATGTCATTTGGGGCATATCTTCCCCAAGTAGTGAACTTGTCGAGGTACTCAGTGACACTCATCCCACCTTGCTTGAGGTTGAGAAACTTGTCGTGCATGATCTTGATGAGTTCGGAGGGAATGTGGGCTTTGCGGAACTTGGTCTTGAAAGCTTCCCAAGTCATTACTTGGCCTTTGGGCTGCATGGCACAGACGTTCTCCCACCATGCACCCGCTGCTCCTGCTAGGAAGTGGGTGGCGTAGAGCACCTTCTCGTTCTCTCCAACTCCCGCATACTCGAGCCTATTCTCGATGGTGCGGAGCCAGTCATCGGCGTCCAGAGGTTCAGTGGACTTAGTGAAGGTTGGAGGGTTGGAGTTTTGGAAATCCCTAAGTTTGTTTCGGGGTTCCTCCTCGTCATTGCCACCATTGTTGTTGTGGTGGGTGGCAATTTGCGCAAGGTGCTGAAGAGTGGCGAGGTTGGCTTGGCGCTCGGCTCGCGCGGCTTCGCGGTCCTCAAGCATGAGCCGCAGCAGCTGCTCCATGCTTGGCTCAGGTGGCGGGGGCGGATTGCCTCCAGCTTGGCCTCGCGTTTCCGGAGCCATTCTGGAGAGAAGTGGTTTTGTGAGAATAATATCAAGGGAACTTAGGCATGCTTCAAAGAATTAAAGGAACTCAACTCATGCATAACATATCATCCATAGCAGCCATACATAACATGCTTCAACAACATACAAGCATAACAAGTCCAGGCATACATAATATATACAAGCAAAAGGGTGCCAAACATGTCCAGGCACACACATACCACATAGTCTCATGCATCACATATACCAAATGGTTCTAGACAGACCATACAACACGGATACGCAAAAGGGATTGAACTAACCACTACGCGGCATCCTATGTGAGAGGGGTAGGGTGGTGGAATCTACTCGTCACTGCTAACATGGGGGACTACCTCCTCGGGGTCCTCCTCACTAGGAGTCTTAGGAGCGTAGAAGTCCAGGATAGTGTTGCGGTCATCACCACTCTCGCTACCACAGTCGTCATCGTCGGTGCTAGCGGGCTCCTCGTCGAAGGCCTCCTGGTGGTCATTATCGCAGCCAAGTACCGCCTCGTTCTCCTTGCGGAGCTCGGCGGTCTCCTCCTCTAGCTCGGACAAGTGGCTCTCAAGAGAAGCCAAGTGGTCCTCCAACTCGCGGACGCGCCTCCTAAGAGCCTTGTTCTTCTTCACAATCTTCCTCTTGGCAGCGACGAGATGGTGACGAGAGAAGATAGACTCCTGGAGGTCCTCACGAAGGACGGCTAGCTCTAGCCCTCTCTTGTCGGCGACCATCCGGATGTGGTCCAGATGCTCCTGCGTGTGGTGCAGCAGAGCCTCGGTGTGGCAGAAGTGGCGGCTGAAGGGGGTGTGTGCGGCGGCCTGGTAGGGAAGGCCATCGGAGTCGACCCTCCCGTAGTGCTCGTAGCGGGTACCAAGTAGCTCGTCGTAGTGGAGGTGGACGAGGCACGAGATGGCGTGTCGCAGAACACGCATCAAGCCATCGCCCCAGTTGCGCTCGATCACCTCGAAGGTGAACTCCGGTGAAGTAGGCGGGACCTCCTTCCCGCGGACCTGGCAAACCACCCGGATAGCCAGCTCCCGGGTACCCTCCTCAAACAGGCGGTAGCCTCGCACCTCGGGACGCGGGCGTCCAAGGCGCGCGGCCAGCTCAACCAAGTCGCGCTCGAAGATCAGCACGTCCTCGTGGGTGCCGATCTAATGGTGTGCAGTAGGAGCGTCCATCTACACAAATATTAGAGTAAAGTTTATTAATGACTTACCCAAGTGTGCAAAATTTATACATAAATACAAGCTTGAATTAAAATGCAAGTAATTAAAGATGCTTATAGAATAAGGGAAGAGATGAGAGCAATATATATTTACCTTTGATATATATTGCCATCTTTTTTATTTTTTGAAAATAGTTTTTGGTCCGGTCTAACGCCCATGCTAAACTAGGGTCTCCTAAGGTCAGGATGGCTCTGATACCAACTCTGTGGGGACCCCGGCTTACCACCCGGGATTCCCGTTATGCATACAATTCACGATCCTAGGAGGACCGTCGTGAATCCACATAACAGAGTTGGCATTACAGATTACAACATCCATTACATAACGAGTCTTAAAGTCTTACATAGGCCACTTGGCCGAATACAAATGCCACGTAGGGCAAGTTCAACTAACACACTTATTCAACAAGTAGCAGCAGGATACATGCAGCGTAGCTGACCCAAGTCAGGCCTACTACCCTACAGGCGACTGACCGGGAAACGATCCTAATTCGCACCGGCGTCGTCGTACTCCTCATTGTCCTCCTCATAGTCGTCTCCAAAGTCTGGCCAAGTTAATAGCCAGGGACAAAGCCGTGAGTACATTATGGAATTGTACTCGCAAACCATCTAAGATAAGAGTGTTCACATGCTATTTGGCTGTAGCAAGGGTGGCTTGGTTCAAGGTATAGCATGTCATACGACATCTCTATATCATAGTTTCTCTTGTCGATATAGCATGTCATACGACATCTCTATATCATAGTTTCTCTTGTCGATATAGCGTGTCATACGACATCTCTATATCATTATTAAATAAAACTTTTATAAAGCAATTAGAGGAAAAGCTCTAGGGAAGGGGGAAACTCGTTGAAAACAAGATCGGCGGTCAATCAGACATGACCACCTCCAAGGCATCGGCAGTACCCTCCAAGTACTCCAAACCTTCTCTGTACCATGGCAGTACCCTCAGAGTACTCCGCCCGGCACAAACTCCGTTTTCTCAAACATCCATTTATAAAGCCAAAACTTGACATTGGGCAATGTAGCGATCTTTACAACCGTCCATGACTGAGGACTCGGCTATTCGAATAGGTTTACACTCTGCAGAGGTTGTACACTTTACCCACACCATTCGATAAATCCGCCGGGATACCACCACGGACCGTCATACACAAGTATGCGGGGTTCGGATAATCGATCAGAGTTGTCCATCTATCCACCTTAGTACGAGTGCCTACCCTGTGGAGTCTACCTCCCCGGCACGCCCCGGTAGTACCTCCTTTAGAGAGTAACTCCGGCGCCACGGCGGGAGAACCCAAGTGTCTTCCGGCCGGATAAATCCCGAAGGATCCTGATTTACTATTGCCCACAAACTGGCGGCAACCCGGATTCCGGGGTCCTATAGACCCTTATATAGTTGTGAGGCTTCCCGCACTAAGGCAGATAAACTTCGGACTAAGCCCCGTCCCATACTGGGGTAATGTGGTTGCACGGGTTAATTGTTCCGAGCGACTACAAAGAAACACCAATGTCTTTTATAAAACCACCAACTCCTTTACTTCCATAACCCAATTCCATTTGTCCCAAAATCATTTAGAAAACATTTCAGTGGGGTAGATACTACTCCAAGGTTTTCGAAAACCATTTTCGAAACTTTTCCGAGAGTTTTCCCATCCTAGAGTTTTTGGCTCCACTACGAGTTTTTCCAAAGACTTTGATGCTAATCATCAAGTCTCTAATATAGGGGTGTTGAGTAGGTGTTAAGGGTGTCATCTATATAGATGATATCAAGTCGACTTGTGGAGCTAAGTCGTCAACTATTGCTATATAGGGGATAATAGCAATATAGAAAACAATGCATATATAGAAAAATAGTAGTAAACAATGCATGGTGACTTAGTAGGATTCAGATATGCAGCAAGTAGATGGCTTGCCTTGGTTGGCTTGTCCCTGATCTCCTTCTTCTTGGTACTCAAATATCTCCCCTTCCTCCGCACACTCGTCGTTCGAATCTATCGTCGGAAAAACAACAACACACACAATAAGCATTCATGCATACATGGTTCACACCCAAGACATGCATCACACAACTCAAGCATTGAGTATCAGAAACAAACATGTTCAGATCTCTGAAACAATTTATAATTCTACCAAAGAATAAACCACTATATAAATAGAAATCAAATCCCTAATAGCAAAAGAACCCTAATTACTATCAAACAACTTACAGGCATCAAAGGAAATCAAAACATGGCAACCAGCATACTTACAGATAGCTAGCAATACTACAGAACCAACACAATTGGAATCAATTCAAGATAGTAAAAGAAAGAATTATAATGAATTTCCTAATCTCACTAATCACTAGGAAAGCAATTTAATCCCCTATAACTTTCTGTAGGTCCTAAAATTCTACCAGAGACCACATTGGAAAGCTACTACTACAATGTATAACACACCAGAGGTGGAATCACCCAAAAAAATAATCCTTCAGAGCACAATAAATAAAACAAGGCAAAGTACTAATATCACTAAAATAATTACTGCAGGCAGTACACAACTCCTAAAATAGTAAATCCAGTTTCTATAGCTTCTAATAACAGCAAAGCACCACTGAAAATTGGAATCACCCAATTTCATTGCACAGAACAACAGATTTGCATTTATCAATGAAAAACAATGGATCTACACTAGTTAATTACCAGATAATATTTAAGGTCCTAAATATCAAACATGCAGTACCAGTGGCTGGATAATATTGCAAGGATCACAGGAAAATTTGAATCACAAATTTTCGAGGTCTAGAAAATTTTCTAAGCATTTTAGTTTGCAGCAGTGATTAATTAAATAGATAATACTCAGGAAAAAAAAGAAAGGGGGCCGGATCTGTCCGGGCCTCGCCAGATCTGGGCCAGATCGGCCCAGCTGGCTCGCTGGCCAGCCCGGTGGCGGCCGAATCGGTACGGGGTCTCCCGTCCGTTCGATTAGAGGGAGACCGACGGCTGATCGCCGTTGTCCCCGTCGTCTGCTGCATGCGCGGGAGAAGAACAGCGCCGGCTAGGGTTTCATGGGGAAGGTCGCTTACCGAGGTCATCGAGGTTAACCGAGGGCGGGAATCGGTCGCGGCGTGGTCGAGGACGGTAGGCGCAGGTGCAGATCTTGCATGCAGAGGCTGGGAGTGCGGGCGTGCTCCTCCGGTGCCCGAGTGTCTACGGCGATGGCGTCATTGGCCTCGGCTAGTCCTGGAAACAAACGAGGCGGGTGAGTCTGGGGAGAGGGAGAGGATCTCAACCGAGCAGAGAAAAGACAGAGAGGACGCCGTGACGAGCAACCTCCTCCTTCTACTGCCCGGTGGCCATCGGCAATGGCGAGGTCCCCTCAGCAGGAGAAGGTCGGGGATCGGCCTCCCGGTCTCTGCAATGGATGAGAGGAGTGGGAGAGCGAGCAAATGGCAACGCGGAGGGCTCGAGAAGGGGGCGTTCAGGCTTTATATCAGCAGGTAGGCGCGGTCTAGGGTGCACCTCCGTCGGACGCGATTGGATGCCAGGGGCAATTCTCCGGAGCGGCGTCGTAGGCTGAGTTCAGGGAATACGTTAACGGTGTCGGTGGCTGGCTGGCTCGGTCGCTAAACGGTCGGGTTCAGTCGGAGCTCGGTCGGTTTCAGGCTCGGTGGGGTCATGTGTGAGCTCGAGGGTGCGGGGCAACAGTGGTGTCGGCTTCGGCTTGCAATGCCGTGCAGGCCGGGTGCGGTGCGGCGCGGGTGTGCACGCGTGCGTGCCAGAACGTCACGCACGCTCTGGGCGCTCCGGGCGGCCAGTCCGGGTCAGTTTAGCGTGGTTGGGGCGGCGTGCACGGTGGGTCTAAGGTCTGGGCGCCTAGTGGAATTGGGAGCTAGGGTGAAGGCGAGGCGAGCGGCAAGGTGACAGCACAGGGTGGTGTCGGTGGTGTTCTGACCAAGCACGGCGTCCCTCTTCGGAAATGGCGACGTCCAGGGTGCAGGAGGGTTGGCGTGCACTGTCGCTGCGGCGTGGGGTCGTGCAGGGGTCCTTGCAGAGTGGCGTACGCTCGTTGGGGGTTCATAGAGGTAGTGGCGTCGAAGGGGTTAGTGGGGGAGAGGGCTTGGTAGATCGATGCCCTCGGGCTCCTCCTTCCCCCTCGATGCCAACTGCATACGACAAAAGGAAAAATTTCTTCAAGATCCTATGACTTCAGAGAGGAAGATTCACAGCAGCTCCCTTTTCCTCCCCTTAGTCGGCTAAAGAAGAAGAAAGAGAGAGTGGAGAAGAAATTTTTAAGACTAGGGTTGACATGGCCGAATTCAAATTTTGAATTTGAATTCAATCAAGTTAGGTTTGAAAATTCCTGCCTAGATTGTTTTCCAGGGGTACCAAATGTGATCAAGAGGTCATGGCCGAAGTTTGGGAGTTTTTGAACTAGATATGCTAGGGTTTTGGAGATGCCTCTAATTTCGGATAAAGGGGGCAAAAATAAAAGGAAAAGAAAAGATAGGCGATGAGTTTTAAGCAAAGAGACTAACTGAGGTCTTTGGTACATGCCAGCTGATCTTAGGGTAGAAACCCATGCATAAAATCATAACACTAATTTTAGTCCCTAATGCACAAGTGTTTAAAAAGATAACATGGCACAATTCACACACACACATTCACATGAAATCATGTAGCTTCACACACATGAAATCATGAATGATAGCACACAAGCTCAATGCTTAACATAAGTTCTTATTTCCCCCAAGATAGGCATGAAAACAAGGTCTTAGTTTGGTCCACAAAAAGTGAGGTGTTACACTCAAACCTTTGCATACTTGGCATTATATTTCTTGGTTCTTATTTGGGTTTTATCCATGTGAGGTTTTAGAGCTTGTGGTTATTTCCATGAGAAGCTCCAGCTCATTAAAAACGGAATTCGTATGGAACACTTCTTGCGTTTTTGGTGTTTGGAGGTTTTATCGGTTTGTCTTCGAAGAGAGGTCAAACCTTTCATCATTTGGTTTTGTCCTCCTTGGTTGGACTATGATGTTTCTCTGCATAAAGTTCTAGAGCTTGTTGTTGTGATTCCAACGAGCCCAAGATCATCGAAAACGGAGTCCAGATGCTCAAGTTATTGTCGTTTTCGTTTTGGTGTTTTTGCCAGTTTTAGGAGGGGCGGCTTTAGCTGGCCCAGGGCCGGAAATAGCCAGATCGAGGCGCTCGATTACCTCTCTGTTTCAGTCTAGATTTTTGTCCGGCTTTAGCCGGTCTGGCCGGCTTTAGCCGGTGTTAAGTCCGGCTTTAGCCGGTCTAAATTGCTGTAACGGTCAGATTTCGTGGGGGGGCCTATAAAAAGCCCCCTTCTTCCTCCTTGGGCTGGTTGGTTGCTTTCTCTCTCTCCTCCATTGTTTTGACCTTCAAGAGCTTGCAATTCCTCTCTATCCCTCCTATATTTCTTGAATCTTGTTGAAGGATTTGGAAGAGAATATCTAGATCTACAACTCCACCAATCAATCTCTCCTCTAAGTGAGGGGAACATCTTGGGATCTAGATCTTGGAGTTCTTTGTGGATTTCCTTTGTTCTTCCTCTCATATATCTCCATAGCATTAGTTGCTTTGGTAGGATTTGAGTGAGAAGGATTTGAGCACTTTGTGTGCTCTTGCCATTGCATAGGTTGCATCGGTTTGAGTTTTCCTCGGAGATTCGTGGAAGTGAAAGTAAGAAGCTTGTTACTCTTGGGTTCTTGGAACCCTAGACGGTTTTGTGGCTTTGTGGTGCCTTTGTGGCTATTCTTGAGAGCCTCCAATTAAGTTGTGGATGCGTGCCCCAAGCTTTGTGTAAAGGCCCGGTTCCGCCTTGAGGAACCCCTTAGTGGAAGAGTGAGCTAGGCCTTTGTGGCGCAAGCTCACACCGGAGAATAGGTTGAGGCCTTTGTGGTGTTGGTTAGGCCTTTGTAGCGATACCACACCCCTCCAACGAGACGTACTCCCTTTCAAGGGAGGAACTCGGGAATACATCATCGTCTCTGCGTGCCTCGGTTATTCCTATACCCGAGCTCTTTACTTATGCCTTTAATTACATTGTGATAGCCTTCGTGCTTGAAGTCATATATCTTGCTTTCACCTTGTTACTTGTATTGCTTAGCATAAGTTGTTGGTGCACATAGGTGAGCCTAGTTTATTTAGGTTTTGTGTGCTTGACAAAATAAATGCTACTCCCTCCGGCCCGATTTACATGGCCCCCCGGCGGCCCAGCCCATGAAACATAAAGTTTGCAAAAACCCCCTCCCTAAAATGTGTCTTCTCCACCGGCGGTCCTACTTTCAAAATCGAGGGGACGGGACGGAGCTGGTCCAGCGCCCCCGCCGGCCGGACCTGGACTCGCGCCGGAGCTTGTCCCGCGCCCCGCCGGCCGGCCGCGACCGCTCCAGTAGCGGAGGAGGCGAGCCCTCCAGGAGAGGAGGCGGGGCCTCCAGGAGCGAAGGAGAGGTCGAGCTCCCCCGCCGGCCGTCTCCCCATCGTCCTCCCAGGCCATCGTCGCCGCCGTCCGCTCCCTGGCGGAGGGTGGGGATCCTCTGCTGATTGGTATCCCCGTGGAGGTGGGGCGGAGAAGATCTCCCGACCGACTGGACTCGGCCGGCTTCCCGCCATCTCCGCCACCTGAGTCGACCTTGGTGCCCTCCTCTGCCAGCGGCCGCCAGCTCGCCGTGCTCGTCATCCTCATCTACAGGACCAGCTCACTGTACCCGTCATCTCCAGGTGCTTTAGCTTGCAGGCAGCAGTAGCAGGTAAGTGTACTAGACAGTAACCTGCAAAGGAGTAACTCTGTTTCAGCCAGATCAGTTTTACTTACAGAGATCATCTTTGAAGCATCTGACCGGGTTTGAAAGACCTTAGATAGTTGTGGATGCGATTCTACCATTGTTTCATGTGAGCTACTCCCAGCACCAAGTGTACTAGACAGTAACCCTGCAAGTCCAAGACACAACAGCAAAAACAGTTTTAATTTTCTGTGTAACAGCAACCCAGAAGATCCAGTCGGCATTGGTTAGTAGAGGTTGATGATGAAGTGAGTAGTGGAGTACTAGTTGAAACAGACCTTGTGGTATCACCAGATTCTGGAGCAGCTGCTTTTGTTTGGCTGCCTATGTTTTATTATGTCGAAAGAGAGACCTTGTCTTGATCTTTCATTATCTTGTACTCAGTTCTGGTTCTGAACTTATTCCAGTTCTGGAGTACCATCTTATTCCAGTTCTGGAGTACCATCTTATTCCAGTTCTGGTTCTGAACTTATGCATTCATTCTGCATCTGCAAAGATGCAAACTGCAGAAGAAATCAGCTAGGTACTAATACTACACACGGCAACAGTCCTAAGAAAATGAGTTGTCGGCTTGAATTCAGTAGAGTTCCACTGATGGTAAAATTAAACTCAAACAGTTCAATTCTGTTAAACGGCTTAACTTCCTAGCATATCAGGAAAAAACGTAAACAAAAATAATCAGGAATGACTATAACTAAAAATCAGAGTATAGATCAGAAGAATGGATTGCAAGCTAAATTGCTGCATTACCAAGAACAAACTTGACTTGCAACAAGTTACTCTTATCCATTTGCAACCTCATATTTAGCTTTGGAAGAACACAAAGATCACATGGCCAAATAGACCCACATTGGCCAAACGAAGTGGGAGTACCACCAAATTCATAGCTCCTTGGCAGTAAACAAAATGCAAGAAGCAAACATGATACTCCATACAAGGGATTCTTTTCACCAAATTCATACCAGAGATTCTTCTAGCCTTTTAGTGCTAGCATATGAGCAAATTAGACATATCATCAAGTTAAAAGGACATAACCTGTGGAATTGAACATGAAGCAACATCAGAAGCTATTATTCAACTCCAGAATGAGCAAGTCATCAAGTTAAAAGGACAGAACCTGTGGAATTGAACATGAAGCAACATCAGAAGCTATTATAAAATTACTCTTAAGATGTTATAAATTACTGCAGCACTTATTCAAGCAATGAGTTTGCAAGCTTTTCATTGACATCACTGTGCTTATTACAACAGGCACGAGAAGAAGATGGACCTCGATCTCCATTTGACTCCACGGGAAGAAGATGTGCAGCAGCCACAAAAGGAAGATGAACATCATGCACAAGAAGATGTGCAGCAGACACACCATAGGGAATTGCCAGACAGTCATAGATATGCGATATATGTTGCATTAAAAGCTCTCGGGAAAGACAGACAAGTTACGAAGGCAGATAAAAAACATGTAGCTGCTCTTTTGGAAACAAGTCTTACCACTGTTCGTAGAATCTGGACGGCGGCACAAGAACAAGAAAGAGCAGGCAAGAGAGTAGTGGAGGTAGATGTGTCCAGTAAAAAGAAGGGGAACTGTGGAAGGAAGAAATCAGAGCTTGGTCTGTCAAGGATTCCTTCCATTGAGCTGAACAAGAGGTCTACACTGAGGGGGCTCGCAAGGGAACTGAATGTCCCCTATGCCACATTGCAGAGAAGGTTCCAATGGGGAGGAGTAATACGCCGACACACAAGTTCAATCAAACCAGCACTGAAACCTGAAAACAAGATTGCGAGGCTAAAGTTTTGCACGTCAATGTTTGATCAAGCAACAACATCTGATGACAAACAATCATTTCTCAATATGGAGAACATAGTTCATATAGATGAAAAATGGTTTGACATGACGAAAAAGAATAGAACATACTATCTCCTCTATGAAGAGGAAGATCCCGTGCGAACTATACACAACAAAAATAGTATCAGGAAGGTCATGTTCTTAACAGCGGTGGCGAAACCCCGATACGATGAGCAAGGAAAGGAGACATTCGATGGTAAGATCGGAATATGGGCGTTCGTGAAAGAAACGGCAGCTAAGAATGACTCCAAGAATAGGCTCAAAGGAACCATGGAGATCAAGTCAATAGTTGTAACTAGAGACGTGATGAGGGAGTATATTTGTGAGAAGGTAGTTCCGTCTATCGCAGCTCTATGGCCTGACAGCAAGGAAACCATATTTATACAACAAGATAATGCGCGGACGCACATTCTTCGAGATGATCCAACGTTTCTTGCTGCCGTGAAAGAAACGGGACGGGATATTCGGTTGATGCAGCAACCAGCAAACTCCCCGGACTTGAATGCCCTCGATCTTGGCTTTTTTAGCTCAATTCAGTCCATCACAGTTCGCTATGCACCTAACACTCTCCAGGAACTAATAGAGTCGGTTGAAAAGGCATATGATGAGTATCCTGTGGATATCCTAGTGAAAGTGTTTATAACCCTTCAATCTGTCATGATTGAAGTCATGAAAGATGAAGGAGGAAACGTCTACAAGATAACACACATGGGCAAAGACAAACTGAAAAAAGAAGGAGATCTGCCTTTGGTTCTAAAATGTGATGCTGCAATCTATCGGAAAAGCATGGAGATCATAGCAAATCATGATGCCGCATTGGCTCAACATGCAGGTATAGGTTCCACCCTAATGATATTTTCTTGTCCTCTAGTTAGTTTCTCCCTAATCTATCGGAAAAACTTGGAGTTTGATGTTGCTTGATGATTCTTGTCCAGGGGATCCATTGAACCACTCATCGAAGAAAAAAGCACGCCGGACAGGCCCCAAAGTGATTGTGGATAATGAGACGATAATCAAAAAAGATGTGTACATAAAATGGTTGGAGGACCCATCAAGCCTTGTCTCCAAAAGGCGTCGAGTTGGCGAATTCCAAGAGGACACGGGACAGCTGAATTTGGCGCATCGGCTCAAGAAAGCACAAGCAGCTATAGTTGACACACCTTTTTTTGGCATAAACTACCGTCTGTGTGACTAAATTGGAGTACCATCTGCATGACTAAATTATACCATCTGTATAGAAAAATGCAGTACAGTTACATTGCTCTATAGCCCATTGATGTATGTTCATGACTACTTCTAATGAATGTGTTTATGCTTCTTTGCATACATACATGATATGAACAGGAAGTAGCTACATGAGTAAATGATTGAGTTAACAGAGAATAAAATGACAACATCTGTCAATGGCTAAGTTATAGCTTACAGGAAAACTGATGTTGATTTGAGAAATGTAGGCAATATTATTCCCTAGGGACTGGAGAAATATCACTGCATATATATCAGTACAGACTACAGAGGTAGTGCTTCTGGTTACCTGAGCTCTGCTTCACTGGAGCAATGTAAGCCCCAAACGCCCTATCACCAGATGCAGGAATATCATTCACTGAAAACAGGGGCTTCGCACGGAAACCACTAGTCTTTATCAGGCGGACTAATCTCAGTATAGCCTCTTCAGGGAGTTTGAGAGATCCATCGTTCAGCTCAATGGTGTCAAATCCTAACTCTTTGCATTCCTGCAACAACATATTTCAGGTGACATACGTGGCTTCAGACTCCTTTTGTGAAAGCTTATCAATGCCTTCTACTCCCTAGCAACTACTTTATAGAGTAGTTCTAAACTAAAATCATTCAGCAGTTACAACTACTCCCTAGCAACCCAGTAGCTACTGCACACGTTATAATCATGCTTTTAGACAAGGCATGAATCTACTGCACATGACTCGTGCACACACCTAGGTCTCATATGCAAGTCTAACAGTGACATCAAATGGAGTAAGTTTTCAGGCAATAATTTTGAGCAGCCCAATTCACAACAGAATCAAACGAAACTAATTAGTGAAGGTCTCATAAGCTAATTAGTGAGAGGCAATTTGCAACAGTTAGATCAAACAAGGAATTACCTGCATCAAGGTCAGCTTGTGAGCCTCGAGTACTCACAGCCTCGATCCAGTGCTGGAACACCAGCTTGCGAGCCTTGCCATCCTCCTGAATCAGGCATTGCGGACACCAAAATCAGCCACCGTTTTCATGGAAGCCAGCTTAGGAGATAGCAAGAACCAAGCGAAACGGAGCAGCAAGGGCAGAATAATTTGGGGGAGGAAGAAGGAGCAAATGGGCGACCTTGAGCAGGACTCCCTGCTGTTGTTGCCGCCGCGCTGGTCCTGCTGATGCCGGCGGTCGCCGCCGCCATGGACGAACGGAGTCCCGCAGCGACGTCGACGCCGCCGCCGCCATGGAATCGAGCTGCTGACGGGGAGAGGAAGAGGCCAGCGACCTCATGGCGGGGAGAGGGGGCGACGGCGACATTGATTTCCCGTGCTAGGCTCTGGCGCGACCTCGAGTTTGTATCTGGGAGAGGGAGAGGATCTTGTCGGACTGGGAGAGGATCCGCGATGAGCAGCACCGGAGCTCCGCCGGAGGGGAGGGAGCGGCACGGAGGGGAGAGAGCAGCGTAGTGTGAGCGGCGCAGAGGGTGAGCGGCGCGGAATGCTTGTCGGTAATTCTTGGGGGGTTTTTCTAAAAAAAATATAGGGGCCAGGTAAATCGGGCCGGAGGGAGTAGTTTAATTCCGCTTTTGTTCAAGCCATTCGTAAAATTTGATATCGCCTATTCACCCCCCTCTAGGCGACATCTGTATCCTTTCACCAGCTGAGCCACCGGTTGGACCAGTAAACCAGTGAGCCAGTCACCTCACCGGTTCACTCACCGATCCGGTTTTTTAAACTATGCTCCCACTCCATCAACTGCGAGTATGGGTTGAAAAAATTGACCCACCGCTTTGACTCTACCCACCACAGGAGCAACAATTGGGTGCAGAGGATACAAAGAGCAATATCGAAAGTGATGCGTGGTAGCTTTACAAACTGAAAACGGTGTTCCCACCAAGAGAGGATCCAAGTGGTGTCTTGGGGGTGTATAGGACACTAGGTAAAAACAATTTTTTTTTGTAAAATGGTTATTTTCACCTTGTGTGCCATCCTTAAAATAGTGTTTTGCCAACTAGGGTACCACCATGCACCCCTGATATTTAGTCTCTATCTCTGCCACTAGTCCGGGCCGCGTTCACTATTGGCTAGAGATAGGTAGGAAGGGAGGCGGAGCCAGGGCCATGTCCAATCCGCTAAAGAAGGTCGAAATCCTAACCAACATACATTCTTCTAAAAACCGTTTAAATATATGCCAACATGGTGATTTATCATGTATTGTACATTTGAGGGCGTAAATCATACTCCATCTATTTCTAAATATAATACTCCCTCCGGCGCGAAATAGATGACGCGGCGTCTATTCATTTTACATTTTGCAAAAAACTCCTTAGACTTCCTATTCTTCTCCCTTTAGGTCCATTTTATCTGAAATCAAATCCCGAGCTTCCCGTCGTCCTCCCCGGCCGTCGTCGCCGTCCCTCGCCGTCCGCCGCCACCTTCCGCCGCCACCTTACGCCGTCCGACTCCGCCGTGTCTGTCCATCCGCAGCTTCCTACGCTTGACCAGGAGTTTCGCCTCCTCGCCTCGTCCGCTCGACCAGGAGCTCCGGCGGTGGGACGTAGAGGAGGAGCTCCGCCTCCGCTATACCAGGAGCTCCGGCGGTGGGGAGCATAGGAGGAGCTCCGCCGGTGGGCAGAGCCTTCATCCTCCAGCTGGGTTGTGCCGCCGCAGACGCCGTGGACACCCAGGATCGTACCTCTCTGGCCGGTGCTCTCGCCAGCATCTCATGCTCCCGCGGCGCAGCACCTCAAGCTGCATCTTCAGCACTAGGATCCCACCGCCAGCACCAGCTCCTTGAGGCCCGCCGCCCAGTAGGGAGGGGAAGACCTGCTGCAGATGCTCCCTGACTGAAGAAGAAGCTACAAGTCCGAAATTAATCATCCACTACAAGATTGAACTTAACAGCAACTTAACTAGCTCAATGGATATGTATCCCTGTGTGAAGTATCTTGAAAGTAACAGCAACTGAATTCAAAAATTAACTACTACAACACAAATTCACCTCAGATATACAGTCTAGAGTATGATTTCAGTTGTAGACTAGATGGTAGTGAAGAACAAAGTGAAAAACACAGTCTGTTGCTGTTGTTGTTGGCATCTCCAAGTGAAAACGCGAAGTTCAATTCTCCAGAAAATGCAAAGTTCAATTCACTAGAAAATGGTCAGTGACAGTTGTACTAGATCGGTTCTGTTTCTTCGTCTCTCCTAGCAAGGAGAAATTTAAATACAGTATATCCAGTTACAGGATTGAAAGAACTGATCCTGATATGGAGCGTGTGTCTGAATTCATGTTTAACAACTACTAGTACTCACCATGGTAATGCATTACAAGATAAAATTGTAACTGATCAGAGCATCTTGTGCTTTCATCTTCATAGGTTCACAGCCAAAAACAGAACACAACAGACATACTAATACAGTGGTTCACCACCTAACTAGAATCAGCAACATATAGTTACTCCAGAGCACTCCGTATAGACTTGCAATCAGAAATGATACATACTAATGAATTTTACAGTTGCAGAACTCCATATAGCGAAGGCTTACTTCGACATCGTCGAACCGTTTCTGCGCAGAATCTCCGCCAGCCGCAGAAGAAGCTCCACTGCGCTACCCATGCCAATATCGATTTCAAGGCAGACATCCATCGCTATGGGAGGTCCCAAATGAATTGGCACATGATCCGTAGAGGTGCAGCTGGGCGTTTGGCCATTCTTTGCTCACTGACTTTGTTAGGGAGTCTATCAGCTGACTCTGCTTGGACCTGTGCTCCGCTGACGGCTTGAGGGAGTTGTAGATGGAGATCAGGCCGGGAGCCATGGCGTTGATGTCATGGCGGCATTCGACCCACCTTCTGCGCATTTTAACTCGCAATCGAGGCACCAGGTTCTGCGCAGCAGAGAAATGTTAGCCTGAACTAAGCTCACTGTCACGTAGTTTTAGATTTACTTGTTTTCAGTAAATAAGCTGTGCGTGGCAAACTGTGTTCCCGCATTTGCTGGTAGTGGAGGACTGCTTCTACGCACGTCCTAGTCTCTCTTTCTGTTTCGCTCCCGATCGCGAGCTGCTCTGATTCATGTCGTGGGATGGCGCGACTATTGCGGATCATGGCACTGCTGATCGGGAGGTAGTTAGTTGCTTTGTAATCGCATACTTAAGGGCTATATGAAGTACAGAAAAAGCTGCACGCATTAGCAGCACAAAAACAAGTGTCTGAGTCTCACTTTAACTGACAGAAAACACACCACTTCTTGTTCAGTTTCAGGTATCGACAACCACATTTGGTATCAGAGCCCTGCCGGATCCGGGCGATGTCGACCTCCGCCGAGCGAGCGGCGGCAGCTGAGAAGGCCAAGAGGACGCAGGTGGCGAGCGCTGGTTCGGGCGGTTCCAAGCCGCCGCAGCCGCGCCGCACCTCCGTGTCCCCGACTCGGCGTGGTCGAAGCCTGATGCGCGGCGGCGAAATCGTCGTTCGGGAGCGCGTCATACGCGAGGGCAGCAGCAACTCCCAGTACCCAACTCTCACGCGTACCAATTACGCGGAGTGGGCGATGGTTATGCGCGTGCAGCTCCAGGCCGCGCATCTCTGGGACGTCATCGAGTTCGGCGCGGAGGAGGAAGGGGACGACCGCGCGGCGCTCGCGGCTCTCCTTCGAGCCGTCCCGACGGAGCTGGTGCGGACACTGGCGATCAAGGACTGCGCCAAGACAGCCTGGGAGACCATCAAAACGATGCGTCTCGGCTCGGAGCGGATCCGGGAGGCAAAGGCGCAGACTCGGCGCCGCGAGTGGGAAGATCTCCGGTTCAAGTCCGGGGAAACAATTGAGGACTTCGCGCTGCGTCTAACGGCAATCGTCAACGACCTCGAGCTGCTCGGCGACCCTGTCGACGAGTACAAGGCGATCCTCAAGTACCTCCGCGTCGTCCCACGCAAGTACAGGATGATGGCGATGGCGATCGAGCAGACGGTCGATCTGCGCACACTCACCATCGAGGACCTCACCGGCCGTTTCATCACCGCCGAGGAGGGCTACGATCTTGATGACGAGGTCTCCGACGGCGTCGGCAAGCTCTACCTCACGGAGGAGGAGTGGGCTGTGCGCCAGAACGTGCGCACAGGGTGTTCGTCCGGCGGCGAGAAAAAGGGGGAGCCCCAGGGCAAACCCAAATCGTCGGGCGGGGACGGCACCAAGGCCGCGCAGGACAGTGGAGGAGGCAGTGGTGGCTCCGGTAAACGCCGGAAGGGCAATTGCCGGTACTGCGGCAAACCAGGGCACTGGGCCAAGGAGTGCCGCAAAGCACAGCGCGACCGCGAGCAGAAGCAGAAGCAGGAGACTGCGAACCTGGTACAGCCCGGAGACGATCACATGGGCGGCCTGCTCATGGCGGAGGTCAATGAGATCGTGGCGACACAAGCCGTGTTCCTCAACGAGGAGAAGGTAATTCCGGTTCCCTCTCCTGACGGTGTGTGGTTCTTTGACACCGGCGCAAGCAGCCACATGACCGGCGAGCGGCACATGTTCGCCACCATGGACACCACTGTGCAAGGCACGGTGAAATTTGGAGATGGATCACTCGTCGCAATCCGTGGCCGTGGCACCGTCGTCTTCCGCAGCCAGAGCGGAGAACATCGCGCGCTCTCCAACGTCTTCTACATCCCAAGCCTAAGGAGCAACATCATCTCCGTTGGGCAGCTGGACGAGGGAGGCTGCGCGATCGGCATCAAGGACGGCGTCATGATCATCCACGACCCAACCGAGCGTCTGCTGGCTCGCGTCAAGCGCACGGGGAGCCGTCTGTACACCGGCGTCCTCACCATCGACGCGCCGACATGTCTGCTGGCCAAGGGCGATGACATGTCCTGGCGCTGGCATGCTCGCATGGGGCATCTGCACTTTCGTGCGCTGCGCACCATGTCCACGAAGCAGCTAGCACGCGGGATGCCAGTGATCAACCGCGTCGAGGAGTACTGTGATGGGTGTGCCCTCGGCAAGCAACACCGCACGCCATTCCCTCAGGCAACGGCGTTTCGCGCGGAGCGAGGACTCGAGCTCGTCCACACCGACATCTGTGGGCAGATCACGCCCACATCGCCCGCAGGTAACAAGTATTTTATGCTTGTTGTTGATGATCACTCTCGTTACATGTGGATAGAGCTCCTGAAGTCCAAAGATGAGGCGTTCCAACGCTTCAAGAAGATCCAGAAGATGGCTGAGTTGGAGGGAAACTGCAAGTTGCGTGCGTTCCGCTCTGACCGTGGTGGGGAGTTCAACTCCGGCGAGTTCCGCGAGTACTGTGAGGAGCTCGGCGTCAAGCACTACACCACGGCACCCTACTCTCCTCAACAGAACGGCGTCGTTGAGCGCCGCAATCAGACAGTGGTCGAGATGGCGCGCTGTTTGATCAAGAGTATGGGGATGCCATCGTTCTTTTGGGCAGAGGCAGTGACCACTGCGGTCTACATCCTCAATCGAGCGCCAACGAGGAGCCTCGAGAGTGTCACGCCATACGAAGCGTGGCACGGCCGTAAACCCAACGTGTCACACCTGCGGACATTTGGGTGCACGGTTCATGTCAAGATCGTCGGCCCCGGCGTCAGCAAGCTGTCGGATCGATCGACTCCAATGGTATTCGTTGGGTACGAGGCCGGGTCAAAAAGCTACCGCACCTACAACCCAGCAACGAAGAAGGTGGTAATCACCCGCGATGCCATCTTCGAGGAGAACCGGCCGTGGGACTGGAGAACGCCGGTTGCGCCCTTGACACAGACGGCACAGGGTGAGGAGGCACAAAGCTCTGTGCACGACACCTTCTCTGTGGTGTACACCACAGAGGATGGCCATGAGGAATTGGACACCGGCGCAGGCACAGTGGTGTCGTCCCCTTCTCCAGCACCACGGATGCCCACTAGCCAGGCTCCAATGCCATCACAGTCGTCTGAACCGCACACTCCAGAAGCTGTGCGTGACATCAGGTGGGCAACACCTCCCACGCACGACGATGCCTGCGATGCTGACAGTGGCGATCCTGTGCGCTATCGCCGCCTCTCCTGCATCCTTGACGAGATAGAAGGGGAGGAAGAACATGTGCCATTCGAGAGTCTTCTTCTGAGTGCTGAGGAGCCAAGCAACATTGATGAAGCTCTCAGCGATGCAGCTTGGAAGGCAGCCATGGATGATGAACTGCTGTCCATTGGTGACAACAAGACCTGGGAGTACACCACACTGCCTGCAGGTCAGAAGGCCATTGGATTGAAATGGGTGTACAAGGTGAAGCGCGATCCTGAAGGGAACATTGTCAGACACAAAGCGCGCCTGGTAGCCAAGGGCTATGCACAGCGCCAAGGTGTAGACTTTGAAGAGGTCTTTGCGCCAGTTGCTCGTATGGAAACAGTAAGACTGCTACTCGCAATGGCAGCCCACTCTGGTTGGGAAGTGCATCATATGGATGTCAAATCCGCATTTCTCAACGGTGATTTGGCTGAGGAGGTCTATGTCTCACAGCCACCAGGGTACATCTCCACTGGCAAGGAGCAACAAGTTCTGAAGTTGAGGAAGGCCTTGTATGGCTTGCGGCAGGCTCCTCGTGCCTGGTACGCCAAGCTGCACAACACACTTGACAAGCTCGGCTTCACTCGCAGCCCACTGGAACATGCTGTGTATCGTCGCGGTAACTCCACCTCATTTCTGCTGGTGGGTGTTTATGTGGATGATCTTATCATCACAGGAACAGATGCTATTGCAATCCAGGAGTTCAAGTCTCAGATGCAAAAGCTCTTCAAAATGAGTGACCTTGGTCTGCTGAGTTATTACTTGGGGATTGAAGTGAATCAGGCTGATGGTGAAATCACACTTTGTCAGCGGAGCTATGCAACAAAGATTCTGGAAGCAGCAGGGATGAGCAGCTGCAACAGTTGTAGCATACCAATGGAGTGCAGGCTGAAACTAATCAAGGAGGATGGCAGCAAGGCATTCGATGCCACACTTTACCGCAGTATCATTGGAAGTCTGAGATATCTTGTGAATACCAGACCTGACATTGCTCATGCTGTGGGCATAGTGAGCCGATTTATGGAGAAGCCAAGTGAAAATCATTGGGCAGCTGTCAAGCAAATCCTCCGGTACATTCAGGGCACCAAAGACTATGGATGCAGATACATAGCAGGACATGCTTCTCCAGTTCTGCTCGGGTATAGTGACAGTGATCACGCAGGAGATGCTGGAGACAGGAAAAGCACCTCAGGTCAAGTTTTCTTTCTTGGCAATAACCTGGTAACATGGAGTTCACAGAAGCAAAAGGGCGTGGCGACCAGCTCCTGTGAAGCAGAGTATGTTGCGGCTTCTGCTGCAACTTGTCAAGGGATTTGGCTAAGCAGACTTCTGGGAGAGATGCAGGGGAAGGAGCCATCTATGTTCAAACTCCTGATCGACAACAAGTCAGCAATTGCCTTGGCCAAGAATCCTGTGCATCATGATCGTAGTAAACACATTGATGTGAAGTTTCACTCTATCCGTGAATACATTGAAAAAGGAAAGGTGGAAGTTGCTCATGTGAGAACTCACGATCAGCTGGCTGACATTCTAACCAAGGCTCTGGAACGTGTGCGATTTGTTGAATTGCGCCAGAAGCTTGGAATTTCAGAGTTCAGCAAGGAACATTGAGCTTAGGGGGGAGAAATGTTAGCCTGAACTAAGCTCACTGTCACGTAGTTTTAGATTTACTTGTTTTCAGTAAATAAGCTGTGCGTGGCAAACTGTGTTCCCGCATTTGCTGGTAGTGGAGGACTGCTTCTACGCACGTCCTAGTCTCTCTTTCTGTTTCGCTCCCGATCGCGAGCTGCTCTGATTCATGTCGTGGGATGGCGCGACTATTGCGGATCATGGCACTGCTGATCGGGAGGTAGTTAGTTGCTTTGTAATCGCATACTTAAGGGCTATATGAAGTACAGAAAAAGCTGCACGCATTAGCAGCACAAAAACAAGTGTCTGAGTCTCACTTTAACTGACAGAAAACACACCACTTCTTGTTCAGTTTCAGGTATCGACAACCACAAGAAACATGACCAATTAAGCTAAAATTTCGTGATCAGTTGGAGAGGAGCAGATGATTTTGGGATTACCAGTACCTCGTTTGGCTGCCCGCCGCCGTGATCACTGGCGATGGTGAGGGAATTCTCGAATTCTTCGCCGAGAAGCTGGGCATCCGCGTCCTGTTCGCTGTCGTCAGGTTCCGGCTGCTCGTCTCCCTCGAGGCTCCCCTCGGCCGATTGGTCTCACCATCACCCACTGCCGCGCCGCCGCCCGCCATGGAGGAAAAAGGTGGAAGCTTCATCCACCACGTCGCAGCGCAACAGCAGCTCATCGCCCCCCTTATCCCCAAGCCCTCCAGATCGAGTGCCAATGCTCCGAAGCGAAGCCGTAGTCTGCGCCACCTCAAATTGTTGCAGCTGCACCGCCGGAGTATGCCGAGACACCGAGCCGTCCGAATGGCGGGATAAATAGTCAATATTTCTCGCGGAGGAGTGGACCGGGGGGAGGGGCGGGAGAACTGAGCGGGGATTTACCGGGAGGAGTCGCGGGGGAGCAGCGCGACGCTGGGAAGCAGTGCGACGCCGGGAATCAGCACGGCGGGGGCACGGGCGAGGCGGGGGCCCGACGACGGAGCAAGCCAGACGCTGGGAGCGACGGAGATGCCGAGCTCGAAGAAGACGATGCGGAAGGGATGAAGGACGGTGAGTTTGGTCGGGGAATTATCCAGGCGTTTTTTGTAAAATAACGTTTGCGTCATCTAAAACGTGCCGGAGGGAGTACGTTGGAATCGTTTTCCTTCGGATACTTTGGGGATGAAAATATATTGCTTTATTCCAATTATAAAGGGATGGATTAATAGTTGATTCTTTGTATGGCATTTTTTTTCTCTGTCCTCTTTGTTATTACTTCGACACTCTTTATCTTTACCTTTGTAGCAGCATATTACCTTATGGGACAAAATTAAGAGTCTAGTACTGAAATTTCGAGGGGTATTTTGGCCAACTTTTGGAGTTAACATTTAACTTGACAAAATTTAGGGGGGAATATGCAGTTGTGTCGAATCTCCACTATAAACCTACTGAAAAAAGTCAATCAGGAATCTCCTTTTCATCTGCTCGGCTGCTCCTCAGGCCCGCGCGAACATGGCAAATCCGGAGGCAAGCAAACCGCCGCGGCAGGATGAGGCGGCGAACAAGGATGGCGCCGGCAGCGCTCCTCCCCCTCCGGTAAACAGATTCTATCTCCGCGCAACCCATCTCTGTTAAATCTCTACTGTAAGAATTCTTTTTCTGAACAAGCAATTCTGTTCGGCAGTTCTTGGAGGTGACCTGCAGGAGCTCCGGCGAGGTCCGGCGTTTCGCGGCCGGGACGACCGCCCGCTACGCTCTGCACGCGGTCAACCGCAAGCTCGCCCCGGGCTCGCCGGCAGCGCTGCACTTGGAGGCCGCCAAGGACGGCGAGGAGCCCGTCTGCTTCGGCCCCACCGCGCCCCTCGCGGACTACGGCCGCGGCTGGAGGCTCCAGACCGTCACCGAGCAGGACGTGCCAGGAAACGACCACGACGCGCCGGCACCCGGCGACACGGTAATCATACGGTTCCCTCTCAGAATACAGATTAAGTTTCAGCCAACAACCAAAAACATATGAGCATAATTGATTCTTGTGTGGATCGCTGCGGTGCAGAAGGTGGGAGGCGGTGACGGCGAGGCGAAGCGGGCTAGCGACAGGGCGGCGCTGATGAACAAGGGCACCTCCGCGTACCTCGCCAAGATCGGGCTCGCGTTCCTGTTCATATTCCTCCTCGGCGGACTGTTCACCTACTTGCTCGAGACGATCCCCGACATGATCCAGAAAGCATCGGCTTCCGAATCCCTGTGACAAAATTCGCATGTATCGCCCCAACGCATGTTATCTTGGAAAAGAATTTGTTTTCTTGCGAGGCTTGTTTAAGTTACAGCTAACACTTGAGTAATTCGTCTTCTCATCCTTTTTATTTGTGATTCTTTATCCGCTTTTGCGAAGTCCAATTTGATGTCAGACAAACTGTATCCAATTATTATGAATCAAAACCCAATTTGGTGTCTTCACCATCAAAATATGTCAACGACAACTGTATCCAAATATATCATAATGAAGAGAAAATGATTGGTGTTCCAGCTTGTTGTTCTTCAGAAATGAAGGAATGATTCCACAACCTAGTTGCAAGGGCTTGAAACATTCAATGATACACCCAGAACAAATGAGGCGTATGATAAGTGCAGTACACACTGGACAATGCACCAAACATGGTAAAGGACGTCAGATGACAGTGGCATAAAATTTATCAGCTGAGAAGATCAAGCAACTATTTTGTTCATCTTTACATCCATTTGTTATTGTTTCTTGTGTGTAGTATACAACATCACCAAGAAAGAAGGTGAAAATCTATAGTCTAACAAAACTCAACTGCCCTCGAGCAAAACACCGCTGATGATATGCCTATATCTTCCTGTAGCAAAGGCTTTGTTCAGTGTGGACTGTTTGCCTCTTGGCTTCCGGGAGACCATATAAATTCTCGCTGCAAAGATCGTATTTCACAGTATCACCAGTTCTGCAATTGTGAGGTAACACTTTTCACCACAGGGTGGTACTGCGTGTGCAAATATCTCTTTGCATTCTCTGATCCAGGTTGCATTAGCCAATCATCGTATAATCTTTTTGCGATCGGGTTATCAAAAGGGCTAGATATTGATACCTAGCATATAAGGTTTAAAGTTAGTGGTAGCAGATAACTGACATAAAGTAAAAATAATAATCTTGCACGATGGAGCTTGATTCTAATATAATGTAGGAACCAATTCAAGCTATTGTTTTCCACTTAATTAAGGAGAACGTCATGTTACCAAACTGGAAAAGGATGATAAATCTTCATGGATTCCCAAAACTACACTGGGACGATCTAACATGCACCAACAGTTTAACAGATTGCATATCTCTTAATTCTGAATGGGTACAAGTATCGCATCAATAGCATGCCTGGCCTAAATTGGACAAACCCAAGATGCAAAAGTATAGCAGAGAACAAAGCAGATTAACATGCCATAATATAGTAGCTTGGATATCTACTATAAGATGGATGTAAGAATGGGTAATTACAGATATTGAACTAAATTCACGAATAGTAGCAAGCCCCTTAGAAACAGAAGGAAACCTAGTGAGCACGCTAGAACTTACATCTTGCATGTACACACCCTCTAATTGTTGGATGAGATCCTTGGGAGATTGGCCTTTAACAGGTTTTATTTGGCCTCCCCCATTCAGACAACCTGCAGGGTGATGATTAGTGCATAGGTAGAGTATCTTGATCCAACAGCCCAGATATAGGTAATTAAAAGCAATTGTGCAATACAATGCATGAATGAAGTACCTGAAGGGCAAGCCATAACTTCAATGTAGTGGTATTCACATTTTCCCATCTTAATCTTCCTAACAAAGTTCTGTAGGTTTCTGAATCCATAACAAAGGGCAAACTTCAGAACAGGTCTGCCCTCCACCTGTTAGCATACACAGAAATCATACACTAAGAACCAAAGGCCACAGCAGGAGTGGCTTTTTTTATCAGATGCAGGAGTGGCTTTCAGCAGACCAATGTGGGATGAGGAAAGAATTACCTCCAATGTAACTTCACGGAAATCTGAATTTCGCAATATTTTGAAATCAAGTGAACCTTCTATTTCTTTGTTGAAGAGTGCACGTGCTGCATAACGGAAGATCGTTTCTGCATAACCACCCGAGCCACCAGAAACCCCATATAGATGACCATCCTCATCAACATTCGTTAATCTGGTGTTGCAATGGAAGTACATGTGAATTTTTGTTAATAAAGAACAAATTGTTCCTTGTATGCTTTGATCAACAATTACTCAATTAATACATGGTTTGTATAAAAAAACGTAGCCAACCACATTTTATGTCACATAATTGCAGACTAATATAGTAATTATGGATCAAACCCGTGTGTAAACGAAACTAAAATACGTATTATAGTTTGAAATGCAGGGAGTACATAACTACATAAAAAACACTTATTCTTTTCTCAAGAAGTGATTAAACTCAAGTTCGCTAAAGCACCAGTTGAACAGAAGATAATTTTTCTCTCTTTTTCTCTGATTAAAATTTTGTTCGGATTTCATTCAGAGATACAGAACATAAGTGTAAAAGGGACTTACAATCTGTCCAAAGGTGATTCCTCCATTGTCTTGAAATCAATAGATTTGGACTGCACAACCATGAAAGTGATATAAGTGTCTCGGAGTTTCTCAAATAAAGGCAGTAGCAGGAAATAACGTAGTAACCTGTATCAAGTCCAACACTTCACCGGTTGTCAATACAGAGTCCACCTCTGTAATTTCTTTATCTTCCACTGAGAAAACAAAATCGTCCCGGACAGCTTCAAGTTTTTTGTCATAGCATGGCATCACGGTGACATGATAAACATCATACGGCCTACAGAACACAATGAAGTATAGTTATAAATAAAAATATTACAAAGTGATAGTTCATAATTAGACTGGTGTTCATTTGAAACAATTATTCAGTCAGCAAATAGAAGAAATTTTCGAATTTGCATCACAAAAACATGGGAAGTACACAAGGATACTTAATACAAAACTTCAGGAGGTACACAAGGAGACTAATTTTGGACAAATGGCAGTGCTACTTCTTTTGAAGTATGAAAAAATACCAGAAAATAACACCTTCCTAAAACAAAGGCAAAATACTCACTTGAAACCAAGTTTTTCAACCATATGATGCTTGATAGCTGCACCAATCACTTGTTGGGGACTCTTTACAGATGAGATGTAGGGCAAGATATATGAACCAAGAGTCTTTTCAGCATAACATATCCAACCTGTAAAGAGCAAGAGAATAGCATATATTTATAGATGATATATGCACCTAACTATTTATACAGGCATACAGCAAATCACATAGTGGAAAAAGTAACACATACTTCTAATAAACATTTTTTACCTGGGCATGCAGATGAAAGTACAGGAAGACTGGTTTCAGCTTTTTTATCACCAGATAATTGATTTAGCTGATAGCGTGAAATAAATTCATTGCATGCTTCAATTAGGGCCAGATCTCGACTGCTACTTGTGTCATACACTGCCTTTACGCCCATTGACTTGAACAGAGCAGTTAGTTTTCTGAAAACCTGAAGATAAAAAAAAATTACATTATGTTTTCATTGTCATTCTTATATTGTAATTTTGAGTCGGCTAGAGTTGTAAAGCACTAATTTGAGGAAAACATTACAGAAGACCTGGTAGGGTGATAATTTTGACTGGCAGTGCACAAGCCAAGGCTCGAAGCACGTATTTACCTGTGACTGAGAAAGACCAAAGAATGCAGCTAGTGATGCTCTTGACTGGGGTGACACAGATACGATGATGGTTTTGCCAGAGTTGATGCGAGCAATGAGGTCATCCAAGCTTTGCTTCTCAAGCATAACTGTCTCTGCTGATGTTATGCAACCACTATGAGATCAAATGAAGCCGTCAGAATTATTTACAGTTGGACAGATTGCTGATTTTATAGTTGAGGTAGGGATTAAGAAATTGGTAACAACCTGCATGCTAAACAATCCTTGAGTGAAATCTTGACCGATTCTTCCGGAGGTTTTGTACTCACTACAACTTCCTTTTTCTTAATCTGTAAAATGCAGTGTCAGGAATAAATGAGAACTGTATACATGAAGGGAAATGGGTTGGGAGAGGTGCAAAAAGATGAATTTCTGAAGTTCGATTTGTGCTGAGTTTCAAAGTGGTTCGGCCAAGTTGAGCATAGCTGGCAGATTGTTCAAACATACGAAAGTAAAAAAACAAAGTCTGGCGCCTGTTACTAACCTCAGGAATGTAAAAAAAAAATGGAAATAGGTAAGCACCAGGAGTTTATCAAGTGAGCAACTGTCGCAGTGTCCAGCATCACAAAGGTAGTTCATTCACGTAGCTGTTAATTATAAAAAAAGTGGTGCTACCGGAGATCGTTAAGCAACAACCAGCTCGGAGAAACTGATGGTCTCAATGAACATCAATGATGCACACTTTGCCTTCTTGTTTGCGCCTAATAGCTGTTTTAGCTTCGTTCAATCAAGCTTGCTATGAAGTAAGAATAAAACACCATGGCTGTTCGGTGTGGAACTCTAAGACCTAACTATTCCAGTTTAATGGAAGATACTAACGATTGGTAGCCACCTATGCTAACATCTGAGAACCCATGGAACATACTCAATCCCTTCGGGCTGGAAGCCTGGAAGAGTTTCTAATTTGAAGCTCCACTGTATCAATTTAATTGGCTTAGAATCGGAGTATATCCTGCCCCCTCTTCGAAGAGAAAAGAGGATTCAATTCCTCTCACAGTTCCTTTTCCTTTCTACTCTTATCATATTGGAAAAATTAATGGATCACATCGCCATCCGAAAGCCAAAAAAGCAGCAGCGAAGAGGAATAAAACGATTGAATTCGGGAGAAGGGGCGGTACCGGGAGGCGGCTGGCGGCGGAGTTCTTGTTGAGGGAGACGACGCAGTCCTGCGAGGGGGCGATGAAGTCGTTGAGATCCGACGCCTGTAGCGCCGGCGAGAACCTGCTGGAAGACATCGCCGGCGAACGATCGATCCCGCCGGGCGGGCGCCTCTGGGGACGGAGGAGGAGGTCTCTTTCTGCGCCTCCGGAATGAGCCGAGCCGAGCAGTCAAGCCGTGCACTTCTTTTCCTCCTTCTCTCCGAGCCGAGGGTTTGTTGTAATACGAATTAGACTCCCGTACAAGAGAAGGCAAGCAAAATCCATGGAAAACGGAAGGGGGGAAGCTTGCCTTTACCTTGGGGCAGCAAGGGAGGGCGGCGGCTTGGGGTGGGGGAAACACGGCGGAGCAGCCAGGGGCGGCGGACGGCGAGGCGCAGCTGCTCTGGCGGCTGAGTCGGGAACGAGTAGAGAGAGAGCAGAAAGAAGTGAGACGAACGGGGTTCAGAGCGAGGCGTGCGAAAAAGGAAGTTCTCCACCTCCTGCTTTCATGGAGCGGGTCGCCGCCTATGGCCAATGGGCTGGGGTGAACTGGGGATCACCTCTATAAGAAATTGTGTCAATTATTTTGAATCGGAGGAAGTATGATTTTCTCAAGTCTTTGACAGTTAATTTTCCAGTTGTTTTACATCCGTTGCAAGGGAAAGATATTTTCTCTTACAAATCAATGCATTCTGTCGATTTTACTCCATGCAGTAAAAATAGTTTTGACAGTCTGTGAAAAATACTTGTTTGTTTTACGAAGTACGAGTTGTGGACTGTAGTACGACCGGTGTCCCGGGAGTGTGTACAAGCCAAATTGTATTTCGATTCTTCTCCACTGTAAACAATTTCACTTTCTTAATCTCAATGAAAAAACAATCTTCATTTTAAAAATTGTACACGACTCTTAATGGTGCTGTTAGCTAAACTAACTTTACAATTTGATGCAAAAGAAGCACCGAAAAAAGGGGCAAAATTGCTAGCCAAGCGACAAAATATGCAAAAACTAGTTAACAAATACTTCATCTCTTCACCTAAAACGTCTTATATTACTGAACAAAGGGATTATTCATAATCAGCCATAAATATTAAACAGCCCCAAACTTTTTAGTTTGTTGAAGAGAAAGGCTCCACCAGTTTTTCTTGAAGAAATAAACAAAGAGCCCAGCAATAATCAAATGTTGAATGCATCTGCAGATCTGCTCATCCCCAAGAGTTCAAGACTGATAACTCAAAGACCAACAGAGTCGAACAAAGCCCAGGCTTTCTTTCCTTCCGAGAACCAATGTCAGCTTCATATCGAGCTGTAGTATGGACACGTGATACACTATACAATTTTTTTATTCCAGTTTAATTTATAAAATGATACATGCTCATTCTGGCCTCGATGTACAATTCATTTTGAGAATGCTCACATGGTGCCCAACAAATCCAACTGAAAAATGGATGCTTATGAAGAGATCACCCCATCATTCTGTCCCTAGGAGAGCAGCTGAAAGTCAGACACGCTTGCGTCTAAGTTCTGTGAGCCTTCTTTTTAGGGCACAATCCAATACCAAGAACAGACAATGGCATCAGTCAACTGTCAGGGGTGTATGAACCTAACATTGCAAAAAAATCATTTCCTTGAATTTTTTCTTGTATGCTTCCTCGGTTTACTAAGCAGCTTAAGCATGTTATCTGTTAGGTCAAGCGGGGAGTCATCACCCTCGTCCTGGAGCTTAGTGCCGGACGTTTGTGTCAACCATCCCAGCGCTTCGATCGCCGCGTCCCTCTCCGCGATCTGCTTATTCCTCTTCGGTTTCCCGACAAACTGCATCCCTTTAAACTCGACCATGGACCTGAACTCGTTGGTCTTGAGGTGCTTTGTCTTGTACTTGGGAGGCGTGTGGCCTGCCCTCATCAGCAAGGTCTGGAGCAGGCTCTTTGGGTTCATGGCATCCTTTATGATGTTGCTTTTGCCATCTTCGCTGTCCCGAAGCCTCGCTCGTTTCGTTTCTCGGCCGAACACAAACCTTCCTTCACATAGGTCGCCTGCAGCAAGCTCCTGTGCAGCAAATAAGATGTACTTGCCTTCCTTGTGAATGTCGAAGGTTGGGTCTTCAAGCTGAATTTAGAACATTGCCAAATTACACACACAATTAATATATACACTGGACATGGTAGACCAAAAAAAACAATGCTCGGCAACTTTCTATTTCATTTCCGTTATTGGGCATATTATTATAAAGTAACACAATGCTTTACATTCAGAAGTAACAGCGTGTTACACAGTATAATCATTTTTTTCTAGCTAGCTACTCAAATGGCTGAGGGATGTATCGGTGTCTAAAACTCAAAGTATCACCAATGATTATTTTAAGTTATTATTTGTTGACTCAGATAAAATATCTTCAGAAAAGAAATCTGTCAAACACCTTCTACATTAATTGGCTACATAACTTACCTTCTTGTGTACAAGTTTATCAAGCTCTTCTTTAAGTTGCAAGTAGCACTCAGACAGGCTGGGATCCATAAATAGATCAATGTAGCCATCGAGCATCTTCAAGTGCCCAGCCTAGAATACATATGTTAGAGGTATAGATCAGTGTAATAAAAAATGCAAAATACAAATACAAAGCATTTGGCAGATTATTCAACATACCACGCTTCCTTTTGTAACAGCACCACCAAATAAGATTAGTATGGAATCTGATACTCCAGTTGAATCACGGATGAAGACAGCATTTACCTTCACCTTCTCACCAAAAACCAGCCATGGATAAGGGATGGTCTGGTACTTAGCGTTCACGGAATTCTAAAGAAATAATGTCAGAGTACTCGGATATCAAAATATCTGAAAGATGATATATTAAACAAGGTATTGTAGATGAGCATTTCTGGACGCTCCTTTATGCACTTACAGCATAAACAAGAACTTGTCCATCATCCATGGTCTTGAAGGACATTGAGTTTTCTCTATGCTGCAAAGGAATGCTACAAAATTAACTGAACTGTCTTCTGTTGAACACAACTGAAATGGAGATTGTTGGTGGCTACTTACCACAACAGATGATATCCCGGGAAAAAGTCCAGAACAAATGACACCACGGACTAATGATTGATTATGGCTCAAACTATTATTTGTATTTGCATCAGAGTCTATCAAGCCAGCATCCTTTAAGATATAGCTGAATTGCTTTCGAAGAGAATGAATGGCTTGTAGTGTTTGAGCAGAAAGGAAATTCCTCCAACAGTACTCATAACCAGATCCTTCCCTCTCAGCATCCTTCCATCCTTCATAAGCTCGGACAAGGGCCATATGATCACTATAATCTTTCGCTGAGAATCTTGATTTTGCAGTTCCTGCCAACTAATAAAAATAGCAACAAAACTTCAAACTAAGGCTTCTTAGTTGAATGAAAACAAAAGGCTTGGGAATGAACGAAACATAGTCAATGCACAACTAATAAACACCATGTCCGCATGTACATATATAATGCTATTTAGATCTTTCCGATTTCTCTCACGGTATATCTTACGGAAGAGAGTCATTGCACAATTAAGATATAGTCAGATAGTGGAAGTTAAAAGTCATACATCCTTCTTGTCTTGTGGCAACAGGAAAGGATCCCGGGCACTCAGTCCAGCAACCACAGTAAGTACAGGGTCAATGCAACGGAAAACTGCACCCATTATAAGCATCTTCCCCAACTTTGGATCAACTGGAAGCATGGAGAGGTATCTTCCTACAAAGTTAAATATGTTTCAGTGCTAATGTTTGTGTAGAGCTTGCAAAAAGGCAGTCTTCCCAGAATATAAGACAAACCTAGATCAGTAAGATTCTCATTTTCGTCTAGTGATCCAATCTTCTTCAGGAATTCCACTGCATTTTGGACCTACATGTTTATCATGTGGTAAGAACACAAAAATGGAAGGGCTAAAACAGACACCCTTTAGTACCTACGTAATTACAAGTCAATTCCTCTGTTCCAAAATATAAGATGTTATAGTATGCTAAAATGGCCTACCAACACATATTATAATATAATTTGGATCGGATGTAGCAGCATGTAAGAGCCCAAGAAACGCCAAAAGTTACAAGATAGAAAATTAGACGCAAAGGCAAAGAAGAAAAGGAATATCAAAATGCTTAATTATGATTTCAGCACATACAGCTCGTGGTTCTGGAGGCTGCAAAGCAGCTGATAGAAACTCCCCAATGCTGCCAACCTGCAAACTTTTTATTTGCAAACATAGCGAATTCAAAGGAGTTCTAAGAAGCTCCGGAAGCTGGTACTCTGCAAATGCATCATACACACATCTGGGGTAGAGATGATAGCATTCTCCAGGTTGGACACGACCAGCTCTGCCCCTCCTCTGCATGAAGATATTGGAGGGAAACATGAGAACTGCAGCAAGTAACTATGCTGTAAACAAAAGCAGTGAGAGTGATCGTATCGCAATCAAGAGATTATGGTCAAGACGCGTTCTCACTGTTGTATTCACTGTTAAGAAAAATCTTGCTTTGTAAGCAATGATAAGTATAAATCCACCATCAAAGCAGAATAAAAGGATGTTTTGACTAAAAAAATTCATGAGAGGATTGGGAACATGAAAGTTCTTGTTGAAGAATAAGCGAGCAAAGACATATCATGGAGCTCTGCTAGAAAATAGTCCTTTGGGCTTGATATAAATTAATGTGTTTACTTTCTTCAAGATATGTGCTCATATTCCAGAAACCCAATATTAAGGCATGGCCCCATATAGGAAAGTCATAATAAACTGGTAAATAGATGGTAAAAAATACTGCCACAATGCCACATATCTCAGCTAAGACAGTTCACTGGTCTATACATAACATACAGTAGGTAAACAATGCTTTGAGTTAAGGAAAAAAGCCTGTGCTCGTGGGTTCAAGCACATGACATTTACCAAAGACTGAGTGGAAGAGAAGTGCTGTTGACCAAAGAGACGCCAAAATATTGAAAATAAGCATACCTGGCGGGCAGAAGCCTTCGAAATCCATGAGGGGAGTAAGCAGGGCGTGTTGTTTAGAGCATCATATGTGGTTTCCTTCGCTTTTCCACAATCCATGACGAAAACAATGTCATTTATTGTAATACTTGCTTCTGCCATGTTAGTGGCAAGTACTACCTTCCGAACATTAGGAGGTGCCTTGTCAAATATTAGCCTCTGTGGAAAAACATAATATTAAATTTAGATGTGAATAGTAACAGATTATATGATGCACGCAGATGCTATAGATATAACTGTATATGCACAACAATGAACATTACCCAAGGTGAATCTGCGTATATAAGATGCAATTAGGCAATAGAAGAGGTATCTCAGATTCAATGACACAATTGGCATAAAAAAGCAATCACATCTCAGTTTTATAATGCAAAGTTAGGATCATTACCTGCTCAGAAGTAGCCATGGAACCATGGCATGAAAGCAGTAACACTCTATTTGGGTCACCTAGCAATGGATGCGCTTTTAGTTGATCCTTCAAAGAGCTAATGTCATCCCACCCAGTCATGAAAACTAAAACTGCACCAGGTCGCTCTTTGCGACATATGTGGCACAGAACAGCCTCTATGAGATTAAACCCTATGCAATCAGGATTCCAGTTTGACAAAGAATCACGTGTCCTTGAGCCATAGGTTTCGAAGTTCGAATTTTGAAGAGCATCCTGAAGAAAGTTGATCGATAATTGGATGTTGAGCAACAATAACAATATCTGAATAATGTTGAACAATAATTACAATCATTAGTCTCTCTATAGAACAAGTACCTCCACAAGTGTAGTAATTTGATTTTTCCTTTTTCTAGGCAATAGCTGTCTCTGAGTCTTCCAGACTTTATCTTGGCCATAATCGTCAAGTTGATTACTTGGCGTCATCTTATAGCCTGTCCTCTCTAATATGTCTTCCAGAAAATGCGCCCTCACTGGATGTGTGAATCCCTGAGTTACCATTCAAGGGAGAAATACAATGGATGTAAGATCACAAACAGTTGTACTAAAGGTACACAAGCTAGCAAATAAGCATCATGTATATACAGTGCGACATCAATTTACATCTGACAAAATAATAACTCACAGGAATATGGATAGTTGGCGCTCCTCCGAAATAGCTTGAGAATAGTTCAGCATTTAAAGTAGCACTCATCAATATCAACCTTAAATCGGGGCGCCGTGACAACAGATCCTTTAGAACAATCAATAAGAAATCTGACAGACCAAAGAGATAATAAATTATTAAATCAACTATTGTCATGAGTTAAAAGGGTAATGAAATCTTAGTAAGGACAAAGGAAATTATAAGATCTTGAAGCCCAACCTTCATTCATGCCTCTTTCATGTATCTCATCAACAAATACATGAGATACTCCATTCAAGTTACGGTCACTCAGCAATCGTCTCAGTAAAATACCACTGGTGCAGAAAAGTAAATGTGTATCTTTTCCTTTCATTCCCTCCAATCGAACTTTGTAGCCAACCTATTAAAAACACTAGTGTTGTATGCCAAAAATTACAATGGAGATGGGCTAGAATAACAAAAGGTAGCAAATCGAAAGTCCCATCTTACCGATTCACCAAGGTTTTCTCCTCTTTCAGTGGATACTCTTTCTGCAACGGCCATTGCAGATATTCTTCGTGGCTGTGTACAAATTATGTTACAGAAGGCCCCTCGACCAGATTCTATCTCTGACTCCATCACAAACTGAGGCAACTGTGTTGTCTTGCCACACCCCGTCTCTCCAGAAATAACTATAACCTGGCATTGCACACGAATATTCAGATAAATAAGAGGACAGGAAGGAACTGTAACCCGTGTTCCACTGAGTGCACAAATCTCATAAGTTCCTCCAAGACAGTGTGTACCTGATTACGTGCAATGGCTGCTAGAAGCCTTTCCTTTTCCTTGTATGCTGGGAGTGATTTCCGAAATTCTACCATCTTAACACCTTCAGGTGATTCCTGTTATTAAAAGCAGATAAAAAGCTTCATCCAGTATGTTCACGAATCCTCAGCACACATAAAGAAATATGAATGAACATACAAGAAATGCTGCAGAAAGTTATTAGTAAATCATCCTTTGTTTCTTTTCTCTAGCATCAATAAACACTATGCGGCATTCAGAAACTCTCTAGAGTTTATCATACCTGCCAACTTCTTTGAAAATTGCGCATCCGAATACTCTTCCTCTGAAGGACCTTCTCCATGACCGACCGGTCGAGCAGAGCATCCTGCTTCTCATCCAAGTTCACAGGCTCAGCTTTCTCGGAACCACTTTCTGTCTTGCCACCATCTTTATCAAATGGCAAGAGAGCACGGTCAAGGTGCTCCTGTACAAGTCCTTCGACCCTCCTCTGCAGGCTCAGCGGGATCACCACCTGTTTGTTTCCATGCACAGCAAACACACCATTCAAACTACATGCATCTACAATCAGAGAAAGATGTTCCATCTTGCCATTGAATTGCATGGACGACTCACCTCTCTCTGCGGACGCTTGTCGTCCAGGTCTGGCCTGTAGTTCGGCAGCGGGACCTTGCTTGCGACAATAACCCTCCCATACAGCTCACTGTTATCCCACAGAGGCATGTTTGTTTCAGTGGTTGCACAGAGAATTCAGAAGCGGGAGTAAGTAAAATTTCAGTACAGAACCTGTAGAGGCCCATCCTCTTAGCGAGGTTGGCGATCTGGTCATAGTCCCTGCGGTCCCTGCGATCCCTGGAGATGATCTCCTGCTCCTCCGCGTTGCGCTGCAGCATGTTGAGCTTCCACCTCCACTCGTCGATGTTGGCCACCGACGACGACGGCTGCGGTTAGCATTTCGTGTGAGGCAGCGAAAAGAAGAGGAAAGGGAAGGAATAATTTAGCTGCGTGGCACAGTGGGAGTACCCGATGGTCCTCATACTCGTGGTCGTACTCGTCGTCGGAGAACTGCTCTACGGCGCGGCCCCCACCGTAGCTGCAGAAGGACCGCAGGGAGAAGGCATCGAGGCGACGCGGGAGGAGGAGGAGAGCCGCGAGAGGGACCGGCGGCGGCGGCGGCCGGCTGAGTGGGCTAGGGAGCGGGACAAGGAAGATGCCCAGCCCGCGCTGCAAGCCGCGGCGCATGCTACTGTTGGTTGGGCTCTACTGCTGCGGCGCGGGCATGGCCGGAAGAGGAGAGGGGAGTAGGAAGAGGGGCGACGCCGGCGTCGGGGAAGGCGGCGGAGCGTGCGGCGGCGGCGGTGGCGCTCCCCTGCTTCCGTTAAGGTTTGGGCTGAAAGTTTCTGGTCCTTTGTGAGTTGTGGTCCACGCGGTATGCCTTACTGGGCCCCCAGAATGGCGGCCTTCGGTTCTTTCCGGCTACTATTACTAGGCTGTGAGACCGGGTGGTCTGGGCCCAGGGCTGGAATTTGAGCGGAGGCAGCTCAGATCGATTTGGTAACGAGTTAGCTTAGCTCGATTTATTTAATAAATGAGTTTGGAAATGAAACTCGACTCGACTCGATAAGCTCGCGAGTAGCTCATGAGTTGCTCGTTTAGCTTGGCCAAGCTGTCAATATGTCACATGATAATTTTTATTTAATTCTTTCTATTTTATTTAAGCATGTATGGTGCAATTATCATCATAATAATGATATTATGACACCATCAAATAATATGTCATGATAAACTACAATAATTATAAATAATTGCTCATATACATGGAAAATTCAATGTTTCCTCGCTATCCGTTAAACGGGCCACTCACGAACTACTCACGAGTAGCTCGTTTAGCTTAAACTCGTTTAACGATAAAAATTAAAACTCGGCTCGGCTTATTTTACGCCGTGTTTGAGTCGAGCCGAGTCAAGTTGCGAGTTACTCATTTAACTCATGAGTTTCGAGTTTTAGTTCCAGACTTATTTAGGCCTGATGGTTAATACCTTATTTTTTTAGAGAGGTGCAAAAAATACACGTTATGGACATTAGTAGCAGAGGATCAAATTAGGGTTTTTTTACCCTCTGGGCTATCTAGCATGCTCGTCGAAAGGCTATACATGAGAATGAGTACCAAAGCCCTTTATCAGTCCACTGTTTTGTTAATCGCTTTGTCGATGATTTGAAGAAGGGCGAGATCCCGCCCTCGCCGGGGGTCGTCAAGATAAATGTCAATGCTGCTGTTGGGAAGAACGCCATGCGGGGGACTGTTGCGGCTGTTTGCCCGGAGCGATGTGGAAGTGTTCATGGTGGCATCATCTATTGTGTTCCCGGGATGCATGGAGGCGGAGACGCTGGAAGCCCTATCATGTAGGGAGGCGATCTCCCTGGCAAACGATATCATAGCCACTCGCATCCGCGTGGCGAGTGGTTTTTTGAATGTTGTCCGGAACATTGAGGACGGGACAAGGGGAAGCTATGCTCACATCGTTGAAGACATTACTGCATTAATGCAGGACTTCAATGAGCTTTTTTTCTGCCATGAAAGGCGAACCTCGAATAGGGAGGCTCATAATGAAGAACAAGGTCGAAGAATCTGGCTTTTAAATTCCGCCCAAAAGGTGATGTATCCCTGTAACTGTTAGGGCATGACCAACGCGTCGCCCCAAGCGTATGCCCCAGATGCCAACTAGGCTCGGATTGTCAGAGCCATAGCTTCGCAGAGTGTCAGTGCTGCTTGCAGAAGAGACCGCCGCTCCATGCGAGAAAGCAAGCAAAATGGAGAAAAGAAGGAGAGAGAAGAGGAACACTCGGGAGAAGAGAGGAGGAAGATGACGTTGTGTGGAGTAAAAAGTGAAGTACAAGGCCAACTTAAAGGTCATGCCTTAGAAACACGCGTTGTAGGGTAGCTGCCCCATGTTGTGGCCTCATCGTGATGACGCCATGAGGCATACGGTTTCTATAGCCTCCATTGCTCATGTCCTTAATGTTTAATAAAGGTGGTAACTCTAAAGAAAACTGCAAAATCACTGTAGTATTTTTGTCTATACGTATTCATACAGTTACCCAAAAAATACTTAAGAAGTCATTAGCACTTTGAGGTTTCTATTACTTGATTACACTTATGTCCAAATTGTAATGTACTCCCTTTATTTTAAAATATAAGATGTTTTTAGCTTTTTTTCTGACCGATATGTATCTAGCTGTCCTTTAGTGTGTAGGTTCACTCATTTTACTTATAACCTATGCATTAAAAGATATCTATATACATGGGTATAAAAAAACCTAAAATATATTATATTTTCGAATGGAGAGAGTATAGAAGAATTGGTGGTGGTAGGAGAACCTAACCACATGCTGCCAAAGAAAAATTGATCATAACTCTATTTTTCTTGGTCCCTCCTTCATGCTCTTTAGCAATATAGGAAGGGAAATTTTATTGCAAGAAACCAGAGTTCAGAACTTATAGAAGAATTCCTGAACCCAATAATTTAAAATGACAAGTTCCTTTTTTACTTAGAAAAAAGAACCACTTAGAATAGCCAAACATATTATATTTGTTGAGAAATGTAAAATAATATAGAGATGATCCTCATTATCTATTTTGATCTAACTTCACATTGTACCAACCTTAACATCTCTTGCTTATAACATCCCTCGCTAGAATTGGGCTATTGTGCATTAGCACACAAGTACCCTTCACGAACAACATATATACAACGCAAAAGCTCATGTGCAACTCGGTTTCCTCTTTTCAATTTTTTTGACACTACACTCCCGACGCTCTTGGTGTCATTGTAGGTCAGGGTGCATGTGGGAGCGGGTTATCCGCGGCGCCCACTATCTAAGTCCACATAATATATTAAGTGAACATCTATGGGCAAGCACTAAAATTAAAAGGAATAAAAGAGCTATCCCACTTCCCACATTATCACATATATCTTCGTCTAGATCGTGATATGGCATGAACGAAAAAGTTGTGGAATGCTTCCGGCTATGTCCATCACGACATTTGCTAAAATTACAACAACGTATTTACGGGTATATGTAGATACATGTGAGATATTGGGCATCCACGTAAGTTTAGCGGTCTCCTGCGAAACACCCACATAACATGTGCAGGACTATGCAGACATAAGCGAGCCTCCCGCGAACAGTCCCACTTGCATCCTTAATTGTAGGCCGACAAGGGACTAGCATTTCTTTATCATCGACATAGGGCTGAGGGCATGCACCACATTATACACAGTCACTTTGTAATAATCCATTACAACATAATACCAACATCATTATGACGACGACGTCACGTGAGAGCGTAATGGATAGCGTACTCGGAACGGATAGACTCAACATACCTATCTTTGGAAAGAAAAAAAATCTTACATTTTCATTTCACTCCTTTATTATGGGTGGGTATTCACTGAAGCTTTTTTTTTTGCGAATTACTCCCTCCGACTCATTTTACAAAGATAAAACATCTTATATTTCCGAGCGGAGTGAGTAGTATTCACTGAAGTTGAAAACTACCTGAAAGGAGCAGAAATCCAGAAAACTCAAACCAGGGACCACCAGCCAGCGACAGTAGGCACAGGGATCACAAACCCCTCACATGCTCTCCACGCAAAGGCTCCTGTCAACATTCCGTTGCGGGGGCAAACAGAGAGATTGACGGATGGACGAGCCACATGGCCCCTCCCCGACCGAGCTGTCCGTGGGCCCACCCGATAACCACACTTGACCAAATCAAAATCAAAATCAAAACCAGTGGCCCCGCGCCCATCCCATCTCGGACTGCTAGACTAGTCCAGTCGATGCCGCGTCATTATTGGCCCCCTAATCACTTTTTTATTTACCAAAAAACAGAATTAGAGTACGCTAATCTCGCAGGTCAGCAGAGGTGGCGCCGCCGGGAAGCAAACTCAGCTGCCAGCATGTCGCCCAAGTAAGACCGTACTCCCGAATTGACGCTTCTGCCCCTCGCTTCCTTGCCAGCCCCCCGCGCCCACGCTTTCCCTCTGAGGGCGAGAAGGGTAATTTGGGTCCGGGCCAAGTAGGAGGAGTTCGGCTCGACTCGTTTATCGGCGACCAGCGCACGCGCACGCAACGCGAGCGAGCGAACTGCTCGAGAAAGAAAAGTAGCAGCGCACGCCATTACAAATCCCCTCTGCCCGAGCGAGTCCAGCACCAAACCCTACCCAACCACCACCTGCCTGTCCGCCCGCCCGCTCTGCTCCTCCGCGGATCCTCGGCGCGCCTGCCGGACTCGCGGTCGGTTCTCCTCGCTTCTTCTTCTCCCGGCGTCGCGCCATGGAGGTGAGCGACTGCTGTCATTGTTTTCTATTTCCTGCGCCCCGGCGGCGGTGGCGGCGGTGTTTTTGTGGTTTGAGGGGTGGGTTCGCTGACGGTTGGGCGCTTGGGTTGCAGGACGGGAGGAGGGCGGTGAGGACGGTGCGGGTGCGGAACATCTCAGATCTGGCCGGGGAGCGCGAGGTGCGCGAGTTCTTCTCCTTCTCCGGCGAAATCGAGCACGTCGACATCAGGCTGTGAGTTTGTCGTTGCTCCGTTGCTGCTGCCTGCTGCGGCCGCGAGATATACCTTCCTGTGTGCGCCTTTTCCCTCGCCTCGTCCCGTCTAATTAACCGCATTGTGGCTGGCTGCAGTGACGGCGCGCCCGCGGGGAGGACGGCCTACGTCACCTTCAAGGATCCCAAGGCCCTCGAGATCGCGCTGCTGCTCTCGGTACGGCCTTTTCCCGCATCGAATTGTTTCGTCTGTGGGGTGAATTTCCTTCAGCAGTCTGCTTTTCGTGGGTTTTCAATTTGGTATAGTGAATGATTATTATTGCGTGCAACTGCTCTGAATAGCGACATTTAGGTATCTGCTGCTGTCATGGCTGACGCAGAGGACTTGAAGGAGCCTAGTTTCGTGTCGGCTGATATCAGTATTTGTTGAAGCGTGCTCTGCTGAAAAGAAAATTAGGAAGACGCTTTTGTTGTTTTCGTTATAACACATTGCGCTTAGGGACAACTGACTTGGTGACATGGATGTACAACTTAGGTGAATAGGACTCATCTGAAACTGGATGTTCACTCTAGTCGACTTCTTTTTGTGGGTGCATATTCTGTTTGCACTGCATGCTTATTTCATAATATGATAGAAGAAAATATGACAAAACAAAGAAAAGGGCATGTGTAAGCACTGATTCGTTCAATTGAAAATCACATTTGAATTTGATTGTTTTTAAATTATTCAACAATATGGCGCATTGTCACGTCCTTCATGTTCATGCACTGGCAATATGATGGAAAGACACTCCATATCATCTGTACTTCTTTTTAAAATATGTAAGAGGCCATTGACCTTGTTTGAGTAAAGAAAGGGAAATTATAGATTCGAGCATTTTAATGGCTGCTTTGATTGGCACAGAAGCAGGCTGCATACTATATGCATTTGTTGGTGTAATTCTTTGACTTTGTGACTTTTTTGTCCTTTAAGTAACAAGACTGCTAGTTATTTCTTTATGTGCATATGTCCTTGCTCCAATCAAGGGGCCTTCTAGGTTGGCAGGGTGATGGTCCAGTGAGTTTGTAGTTGTAAATTAGCTCCGTGTCTTTTCACACTCGCTGTTTTACACGTCGCTTCATTCTCTACTTCTGCGTAATCGTAGAACACATAAACTTTGGATAAGCTTCCCCATCCATGCTAGCGTGAAACATTATAAACAATAAATTATATTTTTCATTTTTCAGGGAGCAACAATTGTGGATCGAGTTGTGAACATAACCTCAGCTGAAGATTACATCTACATCCCTGTTAATGAACAGGTGCACTATTTAACTAATTCATATTATAACTTATAAGTAGCAGTACTCTGTTGAATGTTGATCCTTCTTTTTTCATTGAGATACTTATTTTCAAAATCACGCAGCAACTTGTGGCCAATGAGGTTACAAGTACAGCTCCTACTGCAGATCTGGAACAACCTACTGAGGTGCCTTTGAATTCCAGCACATTTATGTTTCTTTCCCCTCTTTGTTTATATCACAAACTTCTTACCAATCAGGGCCACAATATGAAAATCTTCTCCAAAGAAAGACAGAAAATAATGGGAACATTGGGCTTCCTGCTTAGATGTTATTGTGGTGGATCATTTTTGGTACTGATTTAAAAAGTATAATTCTGTCATGTAGGCCAATGCAAGTCCCACTAGTGTATATGCAAGCAAGGCTCATGATGTCATGACAACTGTGATTGCAAGGGGGTCAGCTATTCGACAAGATGCTGTGAACAAAGCTAAATCATTCGATGAGAAACATCAATTAAGGGCTAATGCAACAGCTAAGATAAATTCTTTTGATAGGCGTGTTGGCCTTTCAGAGAAGTTAAACACTGGGATATCAGTTGTAAATGAAAAGGTGAAAACTGTGGACCAAAGGTTACATGTTTCTGACAAAACAATGGCGGCTTTGTTGGTTGCAGAGCGCAAGCTAAATGATACAGGCTCTGCTGTGAAAACCAACAGGTATCTCTTCTTTTACATGCTTCTGCTATTCTTAAATTCATTCATTTGTATGTGTGTTTTATATCAGCTGGTGAGCCAGTTTGTGCAAGGTCAGCCTTGCTTTAATGTATCTTGATGAAATCTTGGACCTTCATAACACAAGTACACCTTTGGGCTTTGGAGCAACAGACGGCTTCCTTTATTATGTGATTTACTGAAGTCTTGTATCGCTGATCCTTTGCTATTATTTTCCGTACTTGTAGGTATGTGTCTGCTGGAACAAGCTGGCTAAATGGGGCCTTCAGCAAAGTCGCCAAGGCTGGTCATGTTGCTGGCTCAAGAACAAGAGAAAAGTTCCAACTAGCTGTGTCAAATATATCAGCCAAAGTAAGTCAATATTAAACTTGCTGGGTAAAATTATGAGCAGAAAGATAAGCAGTTCTATTTGAAAATATGTATGATGGCTTAAGAGCTGTATTCTGCATATTTCTTTGTCCAAACTGCGATGAAGCAGAACTTCGTTTGCACTATGGTTAACTGCCATGCCCAGTAACATATATTGAAATATAATCCTGCTACTGCCAGTGCACACAGGATAGGGAGCTAACCGGTAATCGTTCTAGACTAAGAGCATTGTGCGCAGTTTGTTTCCATTAAGGGTTATTCTGTTCTCCTGTACATTACCAAGCAAACATCATATATTTGCCTGTAGATGACTCAGTCGTGATCCATGATTAGAAAAGAATAAATACTTAGATAAATTCTCTACCAAGAGAACCAAAAAGAAACACCAAAGAAGCACAGCAACATCTATGTTATGCGATTTTTGCGGAATTTGATGCTGCGATGATGGTATTATGGCTTTGTTCGCTCTTGGCTAACATAAGTGGCATTGTGAAAGGTAGATCTTAATTCTAAAAATATAAATGTGCTTTGGCAAAAGACATTCTTAAGCTAATCAGTATCAGTTAGTCTCTCTGCTAGCTTACTGTATCACAGCATTGTTTGTTGTTTCTCATGCTCTAATTCCACTCCTTTTCCTCTTTTGTTCAAATAGGGACCTGCCGTCGTTGCTTAAGCCCTGTTGGTTCTGGGAGCTCCTCTTCCTGGGTAAAATCTATTGGCAACCTTTGAGCAAGCACCTTCCTTTGATTGTTTGGATAAGCTGTGGCTTGTAACTGTGCATTTCACCATTGTTTTTTTTCCATTGGGGAATTTTCTTCTCCAGGGAGTCTTGTCAGATTTGGTACATAGAGGATCTAAATTTTTAGAATTTTTAGAACCACTATTCTTTTTAGTGCCCATGTTCAACTGAATATAGGTGATAGCGACAGTTTGGACCATGTTCCTCCCTCGGTGTGGTTTCTGCAGAAATCGTTACTCAAATTGAGTAATTTGGAACATATAAATGGAATGCTCCCTTGTGTCGTTTGATTTCTGATTTTATATGAGAGTTTTGTCAATTCTCGAACGTGAGATGCTAGCAGAAGAGATTATCAGCTAACATATTACACATTCCTCTGCTGCAATATCTCTGCATTTAGGGTTCAGAGTAAGTAAGGTAGGCGAGCGGGCTTACGCAAGGTGTTCTACTCAGCCATATCAAAGATGCTTTTTTATCAGTATTAACTACTCCCTCCGTTCCATAATACTCTTCACTTATATAGATGTATTTAGACATATTTTAATACTCTTCGCTTATATAGATGTATCTAGACACATTTTAGTGGTAGATACATCTATATTAGCGAATAGTAATATGGGTCAGAGGGAGTAGGTTAGTTTGCATTGGAATGCTTAATGAGTAACTTTTGTAAGTAGTAAAATTAGATTAGATTGCTGTTAAACGCTGGCTGTATAGAACTTGCTCGATGGAGCAACTACTATTCCGCTCAGCAAACAAAAAAAAGGAATAACCACTGAAACAACTGCTCTTCCTCACTGCCCTTGCCTCGTTTTTGTGTGACTATCATGTGTCTAGGACTGCGGTCAACTGTAATTAGGGAAACTCGAGGCGTCCCCATGCGCCCGATTATTAGTTAATTTACCTCGCGTTCTACGTGTCTCTGTTTTGTTGTATTTTCTAACTAGTTGCAGTATAAAGCAACGTGTATCCATATTCTGCACTGACGATGCTGTCGGATTGTGTGGTGATAGCTTACAGCTGAATTAACAATGGGGGTGATTCGACCATCTATGCATTCTTTAGTTGATATATTCGAAACAAGAATACATAACGCAAGTCCAACATGTTCATCTTCACTTACTTAAACGGGCGTCGTGATCCACTAACCACAAACCAGTCACAGCCCAAGGAAAATGGCCTCCTCCACTGCTACCGGCAGCAAGAAGCTGCGTATCCTGCTCATCCCGTTCTTCGCGACCAGCCACATCGAGCCATTCACCGACTTTGCCGTTCGCCTCGCCGCGGCGGCCAGCCCAGGCGTCGCCGTGGAGGCAACGCTCGCGGTCACGCCGGCGAATGTCTCGATCGTCCGTACCTTGCTCGAGCGACGCTACGGCAGGCATGACGCAGCAGCCGAGGGCGACGCCCCCGTCAAGATCGCGACGTACCCGTTCCCGGCCGTGGAGGGCCTCCCGAGGGGCGTCGAGAACCTGGGCAAGGCCGCGCCGGCCGACTCGTGGCGCATCGACGTCGCCGTCTTCAGCGACACCCTTATGCGCCCCGTGCAGGAGGCGCTGATAAGAGAGCAGGCTCCGGACGCGCTCGTCACCGACGTGCACTTCGTCTGGAACGTCGGCATCGCCGGCGAGCTAGGCGTGCCGTGCGTCACGTTCAAGGTCATCAGCGCCTTCTCGTCGCTGGCCATGCGCCACCTCGCGCTCGTGGCGGACGTCGCCAGCACCGACCCTGACGTCGCCGTGGTGCCCCGGTTCCCAGGCCCTCCGATACGGATCCCGAGGACGGAGCTGCCGGAGTTCCTGAGGAAGAAGCAGGAGGTCGACTACTCCAAGACCAACACTTTCTACGCGGCGCAGGCCGCCTGCTTCGGCATCGCCGTCAACACGCTGTCGGATCTGGAGCAGCGGTACTGCGAGCTGCACATGAACGAAGGCTACGTGAAGCGCGCCTACTTCGTAGGGCCTGTCTCGCTGCGACCACCGCCGTCGACACCGTCGGGTGCCGCCGCCGGCGACTCGCAGAACTGCATCGAGTGGCTCGACTCGAAGCCGAGCCGTTCGGTGGTGTACCTGTGCTTCGGCAGTTTCGCCCCCGTCTCGGACGCTCAGCTGCACGAGCTCGCTCTCGGGCTGGAGGCGTCGGGAGAGTCATTCCTGTGGGTGGTGAGGTCGGAGACGTGGACTCCGCCAGAGGGGTGGGAGGAGCGCGTCAGAGACAGGGGGATGCTCGTCACGGCATGGGCTCCACAGACGGCCATACTGGGCCACCCGGCGGTGGGCGCGTTCGTGACGCACTGCGGGTGGAACTCGGTGCTGGAGACGGTGGCGGCGGGCGTGCCGGTGCTGACATGGCCGATGGTGTTCGAGCAGTTCATCACCGAGAGGCTGGTCACCGACATCCTCGGCATCGGGGAGCGGCTGTGGCCGCGCGGCGCCGGCATACGGAGCACGCGGCACGTAGAAAACGAGGTAGTCCCCGCCGAAGCTGTGGCCCGGGCGTTGACGGCGTTCATGTGCCCCGGAGGACCAGGGGACGTGGCGAGGTGCAGGGTGATGGACCTCGCCGCGAAGGTTTACGCGGCCATGGCGGATGGAGGCTCCTCGCACCGTGATCTGCGCAGTCTCGTCGACGATCTCGTGGAGGCTAAAGGTGCTGCGAAGTCAGTTAAGGACTAGGCGCTAGCTCCTAGCTGTTTTTTCTTTCTGGGAAACATGGACTTACAGTTAAGAGAAACATCAGTACAACTGCAATTGCGCAGGACAAAATTGCAGAGGTTTTCAAAAGCCAGACAAGGTAATTTCGCAATTTGAGTATCTTGTTCGAACTGGATGAAGCTGCTTGTTTGGTAATTTCGCTCGTCTCTACCACTCCAGCTGCTTGTTTGGTAATTTTACTCGTCTCTGCCACTCCAGCACTAGGAACGCTGTCCGGTTAATTAGGTTGAGATATTAATGGTTACTTCCTAGAATAATGTCTGCAATCATAATTCAGGTGAGAGTATTCACCTTAATCCACTCAGCATGATCATTCAGAAGAGAAAAAAATGTGAGGAAAATATCACCAAACAGGCCTGGACTTCAGTTTGTTCAAGACAGTCCCGTTGAAATATGCACAGAAATAGTCACTGCAAAGTACTGAATTTAGAAAGTCATTGCTCATCATATAGGGTCCATCCGTTCACATAAGAGGAAAATTCTCAAACTAAGAGAGCGGACTAGCTCATTCGCTTCATGTAGACATCTAAACGGGCATCACTTGAACACATGGCTGACATACGTTTGGGGCAAAATAATTTCTGACACTTCAACAGCGAGTAACACTAAGAGTTGCAGTGCATTGCAAAACCAGCACCTCCTTTTTTAACGGCTGCAACAAACCCGCAAAATCTTCAAACAAAATATATAATGATGGGAATCATGTAGACAGCCAATTTTGACTGAAATTCAGACAAATTGAAACTAGCTCCGGTTAGTATCTTAGCCTGCTCAGTTTGTTATCACTGGCAAATAAAACCCAATGTGTGCTGAGAGCAGAGAGATGTAGAAAACTACTTGCCGAAAAGAATTCAACTGGGACTAAATAACTTATGCCCAACCCTGAACGCCAATGAAAATTCAGAAAACATAACTTCAGATGATAGCTAAGTTCAGTAACCCAGAAATTCTGTTTTTTGCCATTGAGTACAGATGCAAAAATAGAAGGGGCATAATCAGCTGGGGAAACTAAGATAAGGAAGCCTACATATGAAGTTTCCAAAAAATAATTGCCTACTCCCAGCTTCCATTTTGATAAGGATATTTGGATGCGCCCACTCAAATTCAGCGGTAATATAGCATATTCAACTAATAACTGGGATACATATGCACAGCCAGGCTCTATAATTGCCATGTAAAATTTCAACCAACCAAGAGATTCTAGATGACATGAAAAGTATGAGAAAGGATGATCTTGTCCATGCCCACCATGAATCCACAAATGTAAGGATGAGAATCATGTCGATGGGCAATTTTGGCTGCCGTGCATTAACCCTGCAGAGGAGGCAAGTCGAAAACCAGCTCAGGTCAGTATCATGACACAGAAATGTAGTTGTATGTGTAAAGAATGTTGCCTTGGCAAATAAAACGAAGAACATGCTGACGGCAGAAAGAAAGGGCAGAGTACTTGCTGAACAAGGTTTAACTGGAACTATTAATTAGTGTCGAACCCCAGTGTTAATGAATTTAGAGGAGAAAATTTCAACTAACCTAGAAACTTAAATACAAATGCAAAACAGAAGGGAATTATCAATAGAACAGATTGCATAAATCAAAATGGCAACTAAGGTAAAGAAGCATGCATATTTCTTATCAACACTTCACCATTCAGTTTCTATTTCTGAGGGTGTGGGCATACAAATTCTGCGGAAATAGAAACCGTGTTTTATTAGCTGATAAATGGGATACATGCACCATAGTTGCCAGAAATCTGGGTCGACCGGGTCAAGGATCGCCGTCCCAAGGAATGAGGTTCGACGAGGGGTATACATCTCCGGTACTCCAATTTGGGACGAGGGTCGCGATCCACTTAATTTTGGCTCAATGACCCCGGTTTGACGAAATGGGTCGTGGTACGCGATCCAAATGATTTTTTTTGCAGAAGACAAAAGTATGCAAATAATAATGACCGAAAATATTGGCCCACAGCTCAGCACCACAGCACCACGTCAGTTGACTCTAGGAGTCCAGGAATCAAATGAATCTATCGTTCTATCTTCTTTCCCACAAGCCAACGCCGGCAAAAGGCCAAATTCTTCATCTGTACTCCCAGACCAGCGACTCTACCCGTGCCTCCGACGTCCGACCTACCCTAGTGGATACCCAGGGACCATGCGGCGATGGCGGTGAGAGAAGAACAAAGCAGGGGTGGCGTGAGACTGAGACCATCCGGTCAGCCACCGGCGGCCGCGGCACGGAGACGGCGCATACGGCACACGACCAGATCGGCGGACTGCAGCAGGATTCCTGGTATGTACTCCTGTGATTTTTCCTTGCGAATATTGGGTAATCATTTGGGGTAAGCTCACATGGAACGGGATCGTGACCCGACCGTCAACCCACGTCGACCCGTTGTCGTTCTTAACCCTCGATCCGGGTCGATCGACCCAGGGTCGTGGAACGCGGCATCAACCCAGTTTCTGGCTACTACATGCACAACCAAACTCTAATTGGCATGTCAACACCACATTTTCGACAAATCCTACAATACTTAACAATTAAAGCCACAACATTCGAATGAAAGCTTGACATTAGGTTTCGACAAATCTTTCTCTCGAAATAGGCTTTCGCCAGGTTTCGACAAATCTTGCAAGGATGAACAATTATATTTCTATTTCATCTAAGAGCATGCATGCTGAACATATACTCACCAGAGCCAATATAAACATAGCATTCCACGGAAGAATATGCCCTGAAGATGTTGTATATTTCCATGCATCCATCGTTACGTGATGAGACATCATCTAACAGTTTCACAGTCACTCTTTTAAGCATCGGTGCACATCTGAATATCAACTTCAAGAAATCAATCTCATGATCATCTCCTTGAAAGCCACTGATATTCACAACTTCAAGAGCATTCAAGGAGATGGTTTGGGACCTCCAATTCGAGGGCTCACAAGGACAACCTAGTGGGCATTTTTCTTTCATCTAAGACAAAAAAGGTTACACATGAATGACTACACAATTTATTATTTAGGTATATAATCATGGCAGAGCATTACCGTTGATCTCTTTAGGATGACCTTAAGCCACTGCATAGCAGTACAAACTTGATTCATCTCAAGAAGAAGAAACGCAAGTGCTCCAAAGACATGCCCCATTGGGTTGAGATGTAACTCCAAAACAGAAAACTCGGCAATCATATGCTTCTCTATCTCCTGTGCAAAGTTCTCTGCTTCATCGTCAATAGTAAACGGCCTCTGTAAAATCTGTTGGGCAGGATACATGTCATTCACAGAATTTAGTGTACTCGGGGCTTGCAGTCAGTAAATTGAGCAACAGAGGGGACTCACGATGCAGGCATGAATGCGTAGTGAAGGGAGCTGTCCTTGTCTCTCTGACGCCTGTAGGCTCAACTGCTCGAGCCGCCAAAGACCAAACTTAATATTAATCCAAGATAAATAGCTGTTCCAGGAGACTTTCTCCACCATTGGTGCCAAGACGGAAATGGTGCCCTCGTGGCAGAAAAAGACATGGTCAATTGCGTTAGCATGGGGGCAACGATGTTGACATGCCTTATCCATGTGTCATGTGCCACAACAATCTCCTGCAGCAACGGCGACTTGACACTCAGGACACGGTTATGGAGCCGAATGTTGGCGAGCCGGAGCGTGCGCAATTGGGGGCAGTGTGAGAGCAAGGCGTCGAGATTGGTGGCGCAGCGGGACAGTGACAGCGTCTCGAGTGCGAGGAACTCAGCGCCGGTTGGCACGTAGCTGATGGTGGAACAAACATCCAGCACGATAGAGGTGGCGCGGTGGAAGCAAGGCAATTCGAGGAGGAGGGAACGGCTGATAAAGGGCAAGGGGAGAACCAAGAAGAGCTCCTCCGGGTCGACCCGTGCGGCTGCGCGGAGCAGCGATCTGAAGCTGGCGGCGTTGACCCGATGCTCCTTGGGGAGGACGCGCCCGCCCGGCTTGGGGACGCGGATTTGGAGGAGGGAAGCCGCGGGCGGGGGAGGAAGGAAGCGGCCGAGCGCCGCCTCGAGCGAGTGAAACTCGACGTCGTTAAAGACGATCCGGCGGAGGCGTGCCCAGAGGCCGCGCCACCGGCGGGAGAGGACGCCGGTGCGCGCGGCGGCGGCGGCGCATCCCAGGCGGGCGAGGATGAGGAGGAGCAGGTCGTCGGGAAGAGAGCTGATGAGATCTGGTCCGTCGCCTAGGGCTAACAGCCTGCTGGAACGCCGGCGTGGCCCCGACCTCAACTCCATCGAGGCTAGAGGCGACATTACCTCCTCGTCTTCCTTTATTCTTTTTTTTAAGGAATTTCTTCTTTTATTATTTCACTTGTCTCCTCCTCGTCTTTATTAATTCTTATTTTCTGTTTAGACCCTACTATTTATTAGAGCGACTTTTTGAAACTCCATCAAGAAGTATTATTTTAGCTTAGTTAATGTTCTATTTTTAAATTTTTATTAGAAAAAACTACGGTATTTTTTTGGCATGTAGGCATCGAGTAGAAATTTTACATTTCAATATACTAGACGGGCACCATATGCACCTCTTTGGGTCTACTGAATCGAGAAATTGAATTCTACATCTTTCATTTTTGTTAATTTTAATATCGATTTCGATACATATAAGGCGTTCAATGGATAATGCAAATCGAAGCTATTTTATGTCTAACTCAGGCCTATATGATGAATCTGGTCGATCTCCCCCACTACCGCTGACAAGTCCTCGGGTGAAGATTTCTCCGGGAACCTGCAAGACATTACAGCCTTCCAAAACTTCGCCGCCGGGTGAGTTTTTCTCACAGATTATTGACAAAGGGGACGAAAATCCCACGTCCGCCCATATTCCAGGAGCTCCTCGTCTGAGCGTTTTCCTCTTCTACCACTTGAGTCAATTCATCGACGTCCCGAGCGTTGTTGCGCAAGGTCAACTCAGCCACACTCGTGGCGACGTGGTCGGCCTCCGGGCTCGTGAGCTCCTCAACAGACTGGCATCGACGAGGGCTCGAGGCAGGCAAATAGAGATCCGCCAAAGTGCGGCGAGCAATACCCTTTGGCCGATGATGAGCACCGAGGTGCAAGGGTTAGGCGTTGCCTCCGTGCCATGGCTCAGGCCCGTTGGGACAATACCTGAATGAACTAAAAAATAACAGCAGATAAGTGGACTGTTTTCTACACAATATAGAAGTTGTGTGGCAACATAATCATATAATCTAAAAAGAAGACCCAACCCAAAATTTAAACATCAAGCAAAACACCATGAAATTCAGAAATACATTACAATTCAGCCTCCCATAGAAAAAGAGAAGTCGACTTGGCGCCATGGCCTGACTATCCTTTCTTTGCCCGAAACGCGGCTGGCCTGACCCGATCCGATCGAGTCTGCCTGCCTGCGCCTGGGCTAGGGTTTCCGTTCGTAAAAAAGAGGGGGGCTACGAAAACTGCGTGACAAAGGAAGGATACGGTGGTGGCGATGAAGGCTGGGAAGGGGTTGACACGGCAACAGCGCAGGTCCTGCAGCAAGCTGGCAGCTGCGGCCAGGAAACTGACCGCGGCGAGAAAGAAGAAGAAGGAGGCGGCGGAGCTGCCGACCATGAGGAAGAGGGACAGCAGCACGGCGAACAAAACGCGTGGCGGCGCCGGGGCGACACCGTACATGGACAGGAGGCCATGGCGAGGAGCGCGACGCGTTCTACCAGTGGTATATGCAGGCGTGGGGCGACATTATCGGATCCATGGAGCATAAAAGTAAGCACGATCGATCGATACAGGTACCAAAATAAATTAGAGAGATACTGAAACCTCATCTGAATAACTATATACATTGTTGCGATGCAGCGGCTATCCCCAGCGGGCGTTTCACCGACTGCCATGTCGCCCCGAGAGGCCCCTTCGGCACCAGCAAAACCCTGCAAGTCTTCACGGTCAGGATCTCACCCGGAGACACACAGTAACCGAGAGAGAGAGACCGATCTGCCGTCGTTCCCACCGGCGAGGCCAGTCGGGAGCGGCGGCAGGGAGGTGCCGGCGGCCGTAGTTGTAGATCCTGTAGTTGCTTAGCTTTCTGTTGGCCTTATGCCGTCGCTCTGGTGGCGATGCTTGGTTCTGCTCCGGCCAGATCTAAGCTCTAGGGCTGGCTTCGTCGCTGCCCTGCTCCTCCGGTGGGTGCGGGCTCCGCCGCAGCAAGCCAACGCTGCCCAATAAGCCGTGTCTTCGTCGTCTCTCAGTGCTTGAGGTGCTGCCTCGGTGTTCTTCCTCCATGCCAGCCGTGGTGGCAAGGTGGAGGTGGCCAGCGGTGCGGTTCGCTGCTGGTGCTGGCTCTCTCGGCCGGCCGTGGAGGCGAGGGAGTGAGCCAGGCCGCGGTGTTTTCGTCTGCTCCTCTGGGACGGCGCACTCTCTGGCTAGGAGTGTTGCGTCTCCGCTCCTGCTTCTCCGGCCATTGTGGAGGTGGCTGGATAGCTTCGGTGGTGGTGCTCTGCTCGCAGTCTGGGAGCTTCTGGGAGGTTCTTCTCCGGCGGCTTGCGGTGGCTGGTTCTGCCGCCCCGTTCGGAATTCACGGTGTAGGGCACCACTCCCCTGCTTCGCCCGCCGTCTCTGCGTCGTCATCGCAGTTGTTGCGGTGGCTCTGGTCGGCGTCCTCGTCGGAATCTGGAGGTTGAAGCTCCTGGACCGGATCTTGTTTCTGTACTAGATCTAGGGTCCTTCCTGCACTTTTCCTGGGCTTGTGTGTAATTTTATTTCTTTAGGGGGCCTTGTTGTAAAAGTGTACCGACAGGTTTGGAATGAAGCAGTTCGGGGTCCTTCGAGACCCCTCTTCCGTTCAAAAAAAAAAAACCCGAAGACACCCCCTGCTTGCATTGGCCACTGCGCGTCTATGGTGTTGTCGCGGCGCGCGACAACGTGGATTTCAAGCGCAATATCATCTTCGAGCGTGGAAGGGATGACTGACAGACCATCACCGAGGAGGTCCGTGTCTTTTGCTCATCATCCGCCCCTTGTCTGTACTTCGATGAATATTCTTGGTCTGGTCAACTTAAATCGTGAGGAGATATATGAGAGAGTACAGGGTCAGGACTTACGATTAAGTGTGTAACTAGAATTTCACATCTATGGGTAGTACATACATATATACGCCAACCATAAAATCCCCTTAAAAACTATCCTTTTTTCTGCAAGCTTCACATATTCTATGTCTTTTTTGTATTACGCCTCTCACATAATGGTCGTCATTTTGTTTTCGATTATAAGTGCTAAATATGAACCACTTCTTTAGCTTCTGTTTATTTTTTTATTCACGAGTGCTGAACCAAAATGAATTTATCGCTTCTTATGAATTCTGCTAATTTGAAATCAATTTTAATTTTGGATGCAGGCTCCATACCTAGCGCTGACAGGTCCTACACGTGCTGTTGTGCTGGTTGATCCAGTGTACTTTGAGATTGACCTGAAAGTGAAGGGCACTGCGCAATCTGAGGATGATCAAGATCTAATCTTCGAAGCTGACCCATTCATGGATCCGCCGCGCCTGTTGAAGGTGTCCTACACTGGCAGGATCAGCACACTGGAGTTGACGTTAGGCCACATTAGAAGCTCAGCAGAGGCCACAATCAGCATGAGAGTCATCCATGGTTCATGGCCAGATGGTTTCCGAGGTGCTTTTGCTGCTAAAACCGCCAGCATAGATGGCGTAGAGTTTGCATTGCTTCTGACCGGCGACGATGAGCTGCCTGTTGCTGACGATGGCACGATCGAGCTTCAGCGTGGAGTTGTCTGTGCCGAGGTTGAAATGGAAGTGTCTGTCGAGGCTGATGGTCTTGCTGGGGAACGATCAGGGTTTTTTTTTTCTCGGCCGAGATTTCCAAAATCTCACCGAAAACCGGTTTTATCAGTGACCACCGGTATTTCGAATTTTTGACACAAAGGACCACATGCCCTAGTGTATTGTCAAAAAAGACCACCTTTAAAATAATTTGTCAAAAAAAACCACCATTGGATGGCGGCAAGTCTTGCCAAGCGACACGTGGCACATGCCGCCACAGCCGGTGGCGGCAGGCACATGCCGCCTGTCCCACCACCGGCGAGGGACATGCCGCCATTGGCCCAGGCGGCATGTGCCTGCCGCCACCGGCTGTGGCGGCATGTGCCACGTGTCGCTTGGTAAGACTTGCCGCCATCCAATGGTGGTCCTTTTTGACAAATTATTTGAGAGGTGGTCTTTTTTGACAAAACGTTGGAGGAGGTGGTCTATTATGTCAAAAATTCCGGTATTTCCTAATACCGAATGAAATTTTCTGGTATTCATAGAATATGTCTAAATTTTAAGAATTTTGATAAATTTTGAACCAATTTAGAACTTCGTTTGACACATTTCGTTCGGTATTTACCGGTATTTCGGCCGGTATTTTCGAAAACCGGATTTCTCGCTATCTACCAGTATTTTTTCCCAAACGAGAAAAAAAACCTTGGGAACGATACGTTGATGCTCTGCTTTTTAAACCTCAGAGATACGGTAGACTCTCTGGTGTGCTCAATGTTGGTTCATGTGAGATTGAGGTCAGTGTTGCCTGGTCCCGTGTAGAGTGGTGCTATTAGAAGGTGCTTCGTGACGTGAATGTCGAGGAGCAAATTGCTGTGGCCGAAGGGGATCGTCGGCACGTCCGGATGGTGTTGTGACTGGGGATAGAGGTGACGCTGGCCATGGTCGGATGTTCAACTGGTCGTCATAGTGAGAACTCGAGCTCCTCTGCCCAAATACAACCAATAAATGTTAGATCTCACATTGTCATAAAAACATTATCATTACATGTACTTCGAGTATAAAAGACCTTTAGTTAAAATAAATATATAATCTTTATTACCTAAATTTATTACACACTTCAGTTTAAAAACAACTTGAACCATACAGTATGCCCACGAAACATTACATTTTGATAATTTCTTTCCAAAATGGCTATTTAAATGTAAATTCGGATAAAGTTTGTGGTTCAAGTTTAATCGGCATTTCTTGGGGCCATTCTAGATGGTAAGGGATATAATATCAGGGACCCATGACCTTGTTACTATACTGTCGGAGAATGTGAAGTATTATTTGATCGTGGGAGCCCTCAGATCACCAAAACGGAACAAGGGACACCATTCAACTAGGTTCGATCGCGGCCGTTCTGTTGGCAGCCCTGTTATGTCTGGATTACAATATACTCCCTCCGATCGGAATTAATATCTTTTCGTACCGTCTCTCAGATCTATCGTACCGTCTCAGCCGCCGCCAGGAGAACAGCCGCCAACCGTCGCCTCTACCTCCTACTTCACCATAGATTGGTTCCCCCTCCTCCGGCCGGCCTCGTCGGCATAAGGAGGAGTGGGAAACCTAGTCTATGTGTGGAGGTTTTAGTAAAAAGTAGTATTTTCCAGTAGATTAAGTTAGGGTTTGGAAGTCATCTTTTGTTGATCTCCATATCAATGGAGATGGCATCATCTTCAATAATTGATCTTCGGTTCTTCCTTCGACGACGAGATCTTCGTCCCGGCGTCAATGGCAGTATTGAAAGATTACAGTTCTTTAGGTATGGTTCTTTGGATCTTGCTTCGCCATACCGATCTTGGATCCTTTCTCATGGTCGTCGCGAGGAGTATTATCCTCGCAATAATTTTCCCGGCTGCTACGTCCTCGACAATGGTGATTCGTACGCTCGATTCTCCAGCGACGTCGACCAAGTTGTTCGGTTATTTCGCCCTGACATACTGGTGTTGGTACTCTTGCCGATATTGATTGACTACTTCAATGGCTGCGCGCGTGCACGTAGCCTTGGCATTGCGGCTCAAATTAAAATTATGGGAGAACCTTCGTTGGTATTTACAGGTTTATGGTTCGGTTCTATTCGGCTGCCTTCTGAAAAATACAAGATTATGTTATGGAAGAAGAAAGAGTTTGAAGACCTTGAAGATTTAGTCATTTTTTTTAGACTTTATTTTGTAATTGTTGGGGACAGCTTATGTATCTCTACCATGTACTATTTACTCTTATAAATATATATGGTGTTGATTGTCAAAAAAAGGAGTAGTATTTAATGCAAGGTATGTGGAGACTTGACAAAATAAGAAGATATTGTCAACATGGTTTCTATGTGGCCGAACTAAGGCTGTGAACTTTAGACCGGTTTGCCTTATGGATGATCTTAACGATGATGGCGGGGAGGATTCTGTAGGTTTGAAATTGCATAGGTTTTCTAGAGAGAATGGCGGTCTTTCGATCATGGCGATGATTCCACTCACATACAGTTGCTGTCATGGTGATGATTTCAGACAACAAAAGTTCACAGTTGCTCCAACAAACGACTTAACAATCTTTCCATACTTCTTGACTAACATCATCTTTTTTCATGGCTCTTATCTCACAACAATTTTCTTAGACACACACACATAGTCTATTGAGCCACCGTTCACCAGCTCAACATCACTATCTAGTAACAAAATGGTTTTTCGACAATACGCTGCTGTTGGAGCTCATTCTAGATCATTGTGGTGGGATGAGTTTGGAGTGATGGACAACTTCATATATCCATTGGTTCACCTCGGCCACTCTGTGCCCATGTGGACACCAAAGGTCTTGGTGTTTGCTCCCAGTCTATCATCCTCACCGACTAGGTAGGCAAAGATGCCTCCCTCCCTAGCCCTTGTAGTCGAAGGAGGGGAAATGCACGAAGAGGCGGTCGCTTCAGCAACCAGATCGCCGGGAATGCCAACATTGGTTACACCGTTATTCCTTTGTCTCCCGTGGAATATTGGCTGCCCGCCACCACCACGACTACAACACTTGGTCGATGGAATAATGAGTAACTGTTGATGCACACAAAATTTGCATGGATCTCACTTGTGTGGTTTTGGTAATTATTGACAATCTATATAAACTAATATTTCCATTGAGTTTTATATGAAGAAGTTTTCCATGTGTAATGCTTTAATACCATGTGTTGCATTGAAGGATAAAAGTCAAAAAGATATTGATATGCGTTGAGTATTGGCATGAAGATCAATGAGAATGGAGTTGTTGTCTGTAACTCAAAGGTTGTTATGCTCTACCTTTTAAGTTAAGTCATGAATTAAACCATAGAGGATCATGATCCTGCGAGACTGGCTACAAGAAAAGAGTTCAAGATACGGGTGCAACCAATGACGGAGGGTCGGGTGGACCATACTGGGCCGTGGCCCACCCTTTCCTCTAACTTTCATTTGAATATTCAGCCCATTAACAAAAAATATCTCATAATTTATGCTTAGTGGTCCTTTCTTAGTTGGTCGTGGTGAATTGGTTCAGCCTTAGTTAGCTTTCATGCTTCGCCATTGGGTGCAACGGTTAAAAAATGTAAGTGCTTTGCAATGGACAAAAATCAATTTGGAGCAGTACTTAACAAGTCCCATCAAGATAGTAGTACTCCCTCCAATCGAAAATAAATATCGATGATTTAGTATAAACTATGTACTAAGTTAGTACAAAATCATCAACACTTATTTCCGATCGGAGGGAGTAGTAGATAAGATTATGCAAGGTTCATTCATACTTTATTTTTTTGGTTGGAGGCCAAGCTTATGTCGTTTCCAAATGGCACGTACGCTGTACGCAAATGTTGTTGACTCGATCAAATTATCTGACTGTAAGTCTGTAACTGATTAACCGGATGCTATGCATGATTCCAAACTCGATTTGTTATACGCGATAATGGAAAAATTACCAAGTACTACCAACAGCGTACTCTGATGCTCATAAGGAAGTCCGCCGTTTCCATATAAGACGGCCTTGCGACTGAGTTAATTGGAGCTATATAGCACCATCAGATTTATCCTTTCGGACTTTAAGAAAGAAGTTTAGACTGCTTCAATAGAAGTTGTGAATTGGGGACAGACAGAACAGCAGAAGTCGCCGCTCAGAACACGGCTCACACATGGGCTAATTATATGGTAAACCGGCCGGCCAGTGTTGCTCCCAACTCCCAAGGTAAAAACTGCGAAATGTAGTGTGTTTTGAAAAGCTAGTTTTCAAAACATATTAACTTTCCTTTAAAAATATAACAGAGGTATATTGTTAGGAAACAGAAAGTACAAACTAACCCCGGAAAATAGCAGAAGATTCAGCCACAGAAACAGAAACAATCGAGTACAGGACACATGCACAACTGAATCTCATCGTTCAAAATGGAATCTGAAGAATCTGCACGTCTTCCGCTCTCGGACCTTTTCCACCCTCCCTGCCCATCATATATGGGGTAGCTCTCTCTCTCGCCTTCCATTTGGCAGTTGGCACCACTCCATTTCTCCTCCGCTCTCGCGCGCGAGCTAGACGCGGATCACTTGCATCGTGGACTGTCGATCGAGTTGGTCATGGCGACAGAGGCGGCGCCGGAGTGGCTGGAGAAGGGCGACAACGCGTGGCAGCTGGCGGCGGCGGCGCTGGTGGGGCTGCAGAGCGTGCCGGGCCTGGTGATCCTGTACGGTGGCATCGTCAAGAAGAAGTGGGCAATCAACTCGGCCTTTATGGCGCTCTACGCCTTCGCCGCCACCATGGTCTGCTGGTGCCTCTGGGGCTTCCGCATGTCCTTCGGCGACCGCCTCCTCCCCTTCGTCGGCAGGCCAGACTTCGCCGGGCTCGACGCCGCCGGCTTCCTCTCCGCCCAGGGATTCGCCGGCGCGTACCCGGCTGCCACGCTCCTCTTCTTCCAGTTCGTCTTCGCCGCCATCACGCTCATCCTCGTCGCCGGATCGCTCCTGGGCCGCATGAACTTCCGGGCCTGGATGCTCTTCGTACCCCTCTGGCTCACCTTCTCCTACACCGTGGGCGCCTTCAGCGTCTGGAGTCCCAACGGGTTCCTCTTCAAGGCCGGGGTCATGGACTTCGCCGGTGGATTTGTCATCCACCTTTCATCCGGCGTCGCCGGATTCACCGCAGCCTTCTGGGTCGGCCCCAGGACGGCCAAGGACAGGGAGGCCTTCCCGCCCAACAACATCCTCCTCACGCTCGCCGGCGCGGGCCTGCTGTGGATGGGCTGGACCGGGTTCAACGGCGGCGCGCCGTACGCCGCCAACATCGACGCGTCGGTTGCCGTCGTCAACACACACCTCTGCACGGCCACCAGCCTAATCGTCTGGCTCATCCTCGACTCCTTCGTCTTCGGCCGCCCGTCCGCCATCGGCGCCGTCAATGGCATGATCACCGGCCTCGTCTGCATCACCCCCGCCGCCGGGCTGGTGCAGGGCTGGGCGGCGATGCTGATGGGGCTCCTCTCCGGCAGCGTGCCGTGGTTCACCATGATGGTGCTGCACAAGCGGTGCCGGATCCTGAAGCACGTCGACGACACGCTCGCCATACTCCACACGCACGGCGTCGCGGGCAGCCTGGGCGGCATCCTGACCGGCATCCTGGCCGAGCCGCGGTTGTGCAGGCTCTTCTTCGGCGACGACCCCCGGTACGTCGGCCTCGCGTACGCGATCAGGGGCGGCCGCCCGCATGCCGGGCTCCGGCAGATTGCCATGCAGCTGGCCGGGATCGCCTTCATCGTGGCTCTCAACGCCGTGGTCACCAGCGTTGTGTGCCTGCTCGTTGGGTTGGTCGTGCCACTCCGGCTCAGCGATGAACAGCTGGCGGCCGGCGACGACGCCATACACGGCGAGGACGCGTACGCAGTGTGGGGCGACGGCGAGACGTACGAGCAGTCCGTGCATGGGAGCCGTCGATACCAGATGACGGCTAATCCTATGTCGTCCAAGGTCGATGATATTATTTGAGCTGTCCAATCGAGCTGACGCGTATGCATTGCAAGTTCGATAGTACATTGGTACTCCGTAGTACAGTATTAGTTTAGCCAGATTTGCTATTTGAATATGGTCATCCCCAGCAACGAATGTTGAATGAAATTAGGGACGGCCTCGTGCCACCTCTACGGCTAAACCCAATTAATCGCTGAAGCATTCCAAATGGCCGGGATCTACATGAGTACATGTACCATAAGAACACGAAAAAAAATAGCAGTCACATTTCTAATCTTTTCGAATCAACATATAGGATCCTAGTAGGTCCTGGATTTTGACAACTTTTATAGTAGATTTTTACAAATCATACTCCCTCCAATCAAAAATAACTGTTGGTAATTTTGTACTATCAAAGTTTGTACTAACTCACCAACAATTCTCGATCGGAATGAGTACTACTTATGTGAGAGAGGCTAGCATAAAAGGCCCAGCATGCCCATCACCATGGTGGCCGTCCAACAGAGGCGCTTGACCTTGTTGTCGCCCATGTGCTGGATAACCACGGCCGCCATATCCGTCGCATGCCAGCTCCCCATTTTGTATCATGACCCATCGCCATGGCTCTTCTTCGGTTGAGAGCTTGCTCCGGTGCCCCACCTCTCTGCACAACGTAACGGGCTACTCATCCGAGAGCTTGAACAAGTGCCTTGTTTGCTTTGCCTCCAATCGGTGGTCACAGAGACAGCTTCGTTCGCCAGGGCAAATAGAGGGTCGGGAGGAGTCAAGGGTTAGGAATGTTTTTTTAGCAAACGATGCCACACTCAGAACTAGTTGGACTAGCTTCGTTGGGGCCGTTTATAGGCCATCTACTGGAATTTTCAAGCCGTTCCGTTTTCCTGAGTAGCATTAATCATACTAGTCACCTTTTTGGCACTAGTATAAAAAAAATTATGACTTCAGATGCACAAAAAATGGATGGTTGTTATTGATTTGATGTACCATAAAACATCTCCAGATTTTGGCTCATAGGTGTCGTAGAAGGCTTATAACTGGACGCCGACCACCACTTCAATGGTGGTGGGACACCTTTATTGGATCGTCCCACTGGTCAAAGGAAATACCTACTGCTATACTTCAGTTATACCTTGTTGAATACATTTGCATGCAGGGTTTGGGACAGATGTTAGATGGAAAGGTCGGTGAGGGTAACAGCCAAGAGTTGTGATGCATTTCACCCACGTCTACCGATTACTCTCTCATTATGGTTTGCTAAAACATCCAACAACACCTTTTCTGTCGCATTTCTTGTCAAGAACAGGGAGTAAGCAGACTAACAACACCAAAATTACCTTATAGGAGGTGCGCTAATTTACCCACAGATGTTTTTAGCCATTTTTTTCCTGAATCTAATCATTCACACTTTTTGCATGGGGCCAAGCTACTTGGCTAAGGTGGGTACCTCTATTTCTAAATATAAAATGTTTAAAAATCCTAAAAATATTTAGAAATAGAGGGTGTAGGAAAGATAGTTGTTGTAGTTCTTCTTGGGCTATGATGTTGAGTACTTTACCTGACCCCATATTCTTGCCATCACTCTGGCCCGAGAATTCTAAACCTTGGTTTCATACTTCCATTGCATGAAATCGAGTAGCTTCAACTACTTTTCTATAAAAATGTAACTTCACTCGTGTTGATGTGTGAATAATGGTATCCACCTATTGAGGATAACTAATTAATGAACATATCATTTTTTGTGACTTCGATTTTGTGATGTGTCACACTTGAATTACTTTTAGCCAAAAGTGTGACTATTTAGAACAAACGAAAGTGGCACTCAAAAATTGCATGTTATCATTGGTGCGTGAACACATTAAAAATAGCCAGGAAAGTAGGGATCATATGGTAGCCCCCTTGCTTCCTAGGGCTAGGGTTGCCCCATATCCTAGTTACTAGAAACCGATCGCTCAAGCCTCATTCCAAGCAACAAGATAGCGAGTGAAACAGTCACATGACTTAATATTTCTTTCTCCTCATATGCTATAATAACATGTTTGTTTGGAGAGATGTGGAGCCACAAATGGGAGTTTACCGAGTTGGTATCTTAACATTTGATGACTGACTCAAGGTTATAAAAATTGAAGATGGTAGGAGAAAGGGAGTTCACATGCCAAAATACTCCCACGAGGTCTTGTTGCTCGCATTTTGGATGATGTACTACTCCTGATGACAAATCCATGCTCCAGCACGTATTATTAAGTATTTCAACCTAGATGGTAGGAATAGATCAAGCGAATGATCAAGTTAGATTTGTGACCATCTTCTCTAATACATACATAAAAGGTGTGTGAAGATATGAGGATGGTCTTCCGAACACAATTGACCATGGCGCCCCACCATACTCGCCCACGACGGAGCACCGACTCACCATTGTATCACTCCTTATTCTACATGTTGTCGCTTGGCTTCATGGCCTCCTTTATCGTTCAATTCGTGTCGCTCTTCCGCTGCCGGGGAGAAGGTGACCCAACATGATGGTGACATGGTACTTTTGGCTCGAAAGTTGTGCCAAGTTGCACCCAACTAGTGCAAATATAGGGCCCAAATATATTTTATAGCTCGCTAGAGGAACAACCCAAGCATGGATTGGAACAAAAATGGTGAGCTTTTTTTCATCTCACACCAAGATCGTGTTGGCCTGGCTCGCGTCCACCTTAGTGGTGGCTGTGTTCCTCATCTTGTCCTAGAGTATTGTGACGTTCATAACTGATATATTTTCTTATTACACTTAAAAAAATTACCAATGTAATATGGGTGCTATATATGAAGATAGACTAGTTAGTGTGACACAGTTTGATCGTTTTTCATTCAAACAACTTCCACAAAGTTTTAGTATATTTTACCATAAAGTTTTCATATGTTGTCTTCATGTTTGGTACATTAAATGTTACCATTATCAAGTAAACTTAGATGCAAGATAAAATATGATATATCCAACACTCGTATGAACCATAATGTATATGTGGTTGATTTTGTTTACAAAAGTATTCTCAAATATTTTGGTAGAGTGCTCTAAAGCCTTTTGGATAAAACATAGCTAAACGGACGTCTCTAGAGTGTACTCATTGTGTTATGGTCTAGGTAACTAAAAATATATAAAAATATGCTTGTGTATATTTTATACAAGTAAATAGAAATTTTTAGACTGTGAGATATATGGGTTTGTCCATGTACCTTTTTGGCATTGCCTGTTCTTTATTTGTACGTTGTCAAATTTATGTGTTCCATGTTTTGTATCCACATCTAAAACTAGCATATCATTTATTTGTTTTGTGCTCAACATTCAGAATAACATCAGTTGAGTCTAAAACATAGAGTTAAATTCTAGATTTTACATCGATAATACCTTGTAAACGTGTCTAGTCCTTTTGAAATTTAACTGTGTATTATCCTTGTTCTTTACCAAAATTTATTACTTTTCGGCACCAACATATCAAATATAAGTAGACTCTCCCGAAAGAATTTGACTACTACGATTTGTCATTGATGTCTTCCTGCTTATATTATGATAAGTAGGGAGTAGTCACTAATGGACTACTGAGTTGTACTAGCTATGCATCCAACTTTACATGTTCTTGATTGTATTAGATCATATGAGCTAACGTACATAATTATGATCAATTTTATATATTTGTGATGGTGAATCTGTTGTCTTATCTGATGAATTGTCTTATGTATTGATGTTATATAGATTGAGCATTATTGGATACATATTTCATATCTGATTTTTATTCTGGAATTATCCAATTTATGTCTATAGAAGTGTAGAGCACGATAGCAAAAGATGTATGTGTGTGTTAGATGCATTGAACCAAGGGTCATTAGCCTAGTGATAGAAAAGGTCAAATCACTCCCGCCTGTTGATACACTACATGGATCACCTGACTATGTTAGAAATGGCGTTGTATATTACTTTACATTCTTAAGGGGGTCATGATGTCACCCTATCAAAAAACTCATCATACTTCAATGCAATATCATGTTGTGTGTTTACACATAATTGATTGACTCTGTTGTGGTTATTAAGCATTTGAGAGGAGTATAATATATGCAATTACCATGGTTGTTGGGTTCTCTGGATTTATGGACATGATGAGCATGCAAATATTTGTTGTTAAAATATTATTTTTGCATGTTTGGATTACTCATATGAATATCTACATTTGTAATTTCATGTCCATGTTTATGGGAGATGCTACTAGTAAACCTATGAACACCATTCTAGTTTTAAGCATTAGAAAACAATGTAAACAAAATTTATAATTATTTGAATCCATATAAAATCAAAAAGAAAAAAAGCACACATATTATCTCATATTATCTTGTGAAACTAAAACACCACGTATAATTGAATACTATGACATGGATGTTGGGGATATAGATTTAAGTTGTTATACATTGGGAGAACTTATCAACCATTACCACTCCTAGACACGGATAATGTGTGGCTATCTCCATACCCTTGCACCTGTAGGCCCACCGAGTTATCTAAAGGATAATTTGTGGATATCAATTTGTTCCTTTTTTGCTATGATATTTATCTAAATTTTAGTGCAACTTGACTCCCAAAAAAAACATTCACTTAGGTTTCTTTTAGTTGGCTGAAAATCAATCAAACTTATCGATATTTATGCATGCACATGTTCATTTTGGAATCTATAAATCCCCTAAAAATCATTATTACACAAATTCATGTTACTAGTTAATACAATGCAAGTGCAGTTTTACGTGCTAACCAACATCTCTCAGTCACAAAATACCAAACATAATCTTCCTCTATCTAATGCATATTAGGTATCATTAGGACAAGGTTTTGAGAAAAAAATGCTTTATTAATATTCAGATTTTGGTATGTGAAATTTGTATCACTAGATAAGGAATGGTTCAGAGATTTGATTCTGGGATGATAAGTGGCTAGGTAATACCACTCTTAGAGAATAGTATCCGCATTGTATTATATTGTTCATCACAAAAGTTATACTATCACAACTATTATGGAGTATTCTCCTCCAAATGTGATGTTTGGAAGGGATTTATTAGGTCCTAGGTTTGTATGTTGGAATGCCTAACTTTAACATTTGGCTATTGTCCAACTATATAATGGATCCGATGTATTCCATTGGAATCTTCAAAAGAATGGTTAATTCTCTATTGACTCCATGTGCAATGCGCTAATCCAACTAGCTGTTCTAATCAATAATAATAATGAACTTTGCAAGTTGAAAATCTCTTTAAAAAACAAGGTATTCAGATGGTACCCCTGGAAGGAAGTAATTCTCACCAAAGATAACCTTGCAAAATGAAATTGACATGGTAGTAAGAAATCTGTTTTTTGTCACCAAGATGAGACAATAAAGCATTTAGTCTTCCAATGTTGTTTCGCTAGATCTATATGGTCAGTCATCCAATTTGCTTCCTTGTATTCGCCATGTAGTGTTGCTAATATTTTTGGGAATTGGCTTCATGGTATTGATCATAGGTTCAGAATGCATATTAGTGTGGGAGCGATTGCCATTATTTTTTGCTATGTCTATGCAGAAATAATAAAGCGTTTAATGATTAAAAAACTCTCATCTGTTGCAGATTTTTTACCGATGTACCAATATTCTCTGTTTATGGTCATCTCTATAGCATGTGGAGAATCAAGACCTATTTATGGAGGTCTATTTAAGGTTGGTGGCTACAGAGAGTGATACTTTTCCCAGTGGCGGATCTTCGGAAAGAATTAAGGTGGGGCTAAGGGCCTAATTAAACCATTTAATAGCTAGTAAGATGCCTAATTATCACTAAACTTGTCTTAACAATTCTATTTAATGGAGGAATTGCGCAAATGTTGGGGGGCATTGCCCAGGTTGGCCTCCAAGAAGGCCTGCAACTGCTTTTTCCCAACATAGGTGTCTGCATAACTTGTGCATCCTGCCTCCGCCTGCTTAGGCGACTTCACAATTTCTCGGTGTGATATGTAATTTTGCCTTTTCCCCCTTTTTTAGACCGGACATCGTATATGTGCATCATAATTATGTGGAGGCTGGGTGTATAACCTAAAACTCTTAGGTAATAAAGCACCCTTTATCCAAAAAAAAAGGTGGGCACATATAATTTGATATTATGGAAGAAGTCAAACTTTGTATAAATGGTGAACATAAGGCACTACATCTTTCTCACATCTTCTATTTCTATTAAGGCACATAGCAAAATGAGTCACACTATGATAGACACTATTCTTTATCTCACATGCATGTCCACACGAGCACTTATGAGTTACCATGTTTTTATTCAAATATGAGGCATATGATTAGCATATCATCTCTACATAATCATGCTAACCGCATCCCAATTGCATATCTAATATATACTTAGTTAAGCCCCTCTCGTAATTTAACATAAATAATTCTTGCATATTTATTTCCTTTATTGCCCTCAAATACCACTTGCTTTTTTCGAAATGGAGGTTCAGAAATTATCACTTGCTACACATGAATAATGTGCACCTAAAATTTAGACTATCTTTGTATCAAAAGAGAAATCTACTCATTACAGGGACGCCCTTGGTGGGTTAAACAAATAAGCGAAAATGCTTCTGCAAAACTATAAAACGAGCATGTGCACTTGAAGGCCGTCGCCCACTAATAAGGTTTTTTTTGCTCTATTACAAGGGATCATAATTGCATTTTCGATAACTCAGATTTTTATTATGGTTGTTTTTGCTTTTTCTACTAGTACTTTGTGTTTCTGAGGATGAGGAAAAACACCACTCTTCGAAAGACGACTGCTCTTAAGAGAGCTAGATTTTGCGGGGAAGGATTGAATGCCCACAACTCAAGTACTAAATTCAAACCATATTCTAACATGACTACAGAACCTAGTATTTTTATTTTTGTAATTAGTTTTAGGAGCAAATACCAAAATCAGTGTAGTATTAAAGCTCTAAGATACGTGTTGTAGTTATCCCTGCTATTGAAGATCATTTACCACCATCACATCCTATTCCAGCCCATGTAGGTCTAGTTAACATCGGTCACCAAATACCGTCACCACATACACAAAGATCCTGACTAAACCCAAAATTGTTGAGGGCTCTAATACTGCATATTAGTTCTCTTCTAAGTCAATATTTGTAAATTCCAACAACCTTAAAGATTATTAGCATCTGCAATACCAAATATATAGTGTCTTCTTTATAGAGTGGAGATTTTTGGCTCCTGTGCACCAGTGATCTCACTGTTTCAAAAAATTAATTTAAAGTCGGGCAGGGATGCCTTTTATCTAAATAAAACTTCCTTGTAATCATAAATTATAATGCGTGGCACTTTTTTTTCTTGCTGAAAGAGGCACATTTTTCTTTGACATTACATAAGTTTTTTCTTTCTTTTGAGAACTAGAACAGCCGCAAGTGCCACTTCGGGCCGCCTACTGCAACGGATAGATTGGACCGAGGAAATGGAGGACCTAGGAAGGCGACCTCGCCTCGGCGGCCGGCCTTGCCGTTAGCTTCCCTGGATTTGCTGCAACTACTCGACGATGCGTACGGCTCGCCGTCGTCGCGAGACCGAGCCGCATGCGAGGAGATCAGATAACCACCGTGGAAACGGTCACACGTCACCTCTCCTCATGCGCCCCGCACTATAAATCCCCCAGCTCCTCCTGCCACTCCTCATCAGTCCTCATCTCACTCACTTCCTCGTCACAGTTTGAAAAATGGCAATGCTGCTTTCACGGAAGGGCATCTCGCCGGCGGTGGTGTGCCTCCACCTCCTCCTCCTCCTCCTCCTTGTTATTACGTCGATGGCTGGGGCGGAGTACGTCAAGTACAAAGACCCGAAGCGGCCGATCCAGGAGCGCGTGGAGGATCTGGTAAGCCGCATGACCCTCGAGGAGAAGATCGGCCAGATGACGCAGATCGAGCGCGCCAACGCCTCCTCCTCCGTCATCCAGAAGTACTTCGTCGGTACGTACGCCGCCGCAATGATCCATCTTAATTTTTGCTTTGTTTCGGCGATCGATCTCGATTCTTGAAGAGCGCGTGTGCCGTGTTCGTGTGTTCATGTATGTTGCGATCTAATTTAATGTGTATATGCATGCGCGTTCAGGGAGCGTGCTGAGCGGCGGCGGCAGCCCGCCGTCGGAGAAGGCGTCGGCGGCGACGTGGCAGCAGATGATCACCAAGATGCAGAAGGCGGCGCTCAAGACCCGCCTCGGCATCCCCATCATCTACGGCATCGACGCCGTGCACGGCAACAACAACGCCTACAACGCCACCATCTTCCCCCACAACATCGGCCTGGGCGCCACCAGGGACCCCAGCATCGTCAAGCTCATCGGCCGCGCCACGGCGTTGGAGACGAGGGCCACCGGCATCCCCTACGCCTTCGCGCCATGCGTCGCGGTAACTACTCACCGTGCATGAATCCGTCCGCCGTAGATTCATCATAGTATATACATCATCACGGACCTTTTACATATGTGTGTGTGCAGGTCTGCCGTGATCCGAGGTGGGGGCGGTGCTACGAGAGCTTCAGCGAGGACACGAGGCTGGTGCAGCTGATGACGGCGTCCGTGGTGACCGGACTGCAGGGCGACGTCTCCACGCGGCACCCCAAGGGGACCCCCTTCGTGGCCGGGCCCAAGAACGTGGCCGGCTGCGCCAAGCACTTCGTCGGCGACGGCGGGACGAAGCGCGGGATCAACGAGAACAACACGGTGATGAGCTTCCACGACCTCATGCGGATCCACATGCCGCCCTACGACGACGCCGTCATCAAGGGCATCTCCTCCATCATGATCTCCTACTCCAGCTGGAACGGCGTCAAGATGCACGAGAACAAGTTCCTCATCACCCATCTCCTCAAGGAGAAGATGCACTTCAGGGTACGTAATTCATTTGCATTTCCCCTAATTTGTCGATCTACAATTTGATTGGAGTTTCTGATCTGAATTCTGAACCGAGCAATTTCATGTGCAGGGGTTCGTGATCACGGACTGGCAGGCGGTGGACAAGATCACGACGCCGCCGCACCAGCACTACTACCACTCCATCCAGGAGACGCTCCACGCCGGCATCGACATGGTCATGGTCCCCTACGACTACACGGAGTTCGTCGCCGACGTGGTATCGCAGGCCAAGCGCGGCTCCATCAGGATGGACCGGATCAACGACGCCGTCAGCCGGATCCTCAGGGTAAAGTTCGCCATGGGCCTCTTCGAGGACCCCTTGCCCGACCGCCGCCTCACCGAGCACCTCGGCTGCAAGGCGCACCGTGAGCTCGCGCGCGACGCCGTCCGCAAGTCGCTCGTGCTCCTCAAGAACGGCAAGAAAGGCGGCTCGGCGGTGCTGCCGCTGTCCAAGAATGCCAAGAAGATCCTCGTCGCCGGCAGCCACGCCCACGACCTCGGCCTCCAGTGCGGCGGCTGGACCAACACGTGGCAGGGACAGGCCGGAAACAACATCACCGGCCAGGGTACGCGTGCCTCACAATTCTCCTGAACCGCCTGTCCAATTCCCCTGTCTTCTTTGATAACTGAACTGAATGCGGACATGCAGGTACCACGATCCTGGAGGCGATCAAGTCGGCCGTGAGCAACAAAACGGTGATCGACTTCACGGAGCACCCGGACAAGGACTCCATCTCCAAGAGCAAGGCGGAGTACGACTACGCGGTGGTGGTGGTGGGCGAGCCGCCGTACGCCGAGACGGCCGGCGACAACCAGAACCTGACCATCCCGTCCCCGGGGCCGGACGTGATCAGGGACGTGTGCGAGCTCGTCAAGTGCGTAGTGGTGCTCGTGTCGGGGCGGCCGCTCGTGATCGAGCCCTTCCTCGACACCACGGACGCCTTCGTCGCCGCGTGGCTGCCGGGCACCGAGGGCCACGGCGTCGCCGACGTGCTGTTCGGGGACTACGGGTTCACGGGGAAGCTGCCCAGGACGTGGTTCAGGTCCGTGGACCAGCTGCCGATGAACTACGGCGACAAGCTCTACGACCCGCTCTTCCCGTTCGGCTACGGCATCACCACCAAGCCGGTGACCAACAGCTAGGGAGTTTAGATTTCTTTTTCCGTAGTGTGCCAGTAATGAGTTGAGTGAGAATTGGAAATAAGTAAGGAGGATTTGGATGGGCGTTAGCCGTGTAAGCTAGTAACGAGAATTTTCTGCTGAGATTGAAATCAATAGTGATGTCGAAATTTTGTCTATCTTGAAATCTATAGTTTTTCGATTCTCAATCAGACGTAGAGCACAGAGCACTGCTATTGCATTATGTATTTTGGCCTACGCCCGACAGCAAAGCTCCGTGCTTCCTCGAGATAATCATGGAGTTAACGGGCCCAAAGCCGCCAAATGGCCCATCGGCAGAATTCTCTTATACAGTCTCGAATCAGAAAAAATATTGAATAATTTACTATCTTCATCCCAAGACTTAAGGTTTATATTTTTTAGAAAGTCAAACTATGTTAAGTTTGACTAAGTTTTTATTAAAAAGCATTAACATATAAAATACAAAATTAATACTATCATTAAATAGACAGTAAAATATATTTTCATGTGGTATCTACAAAATATCATATTTGTTGATGGGAGCATTTGCTATGCACCATTTGGTGTAATCGTGCAATCAGATATTTTTGAGACGTCTGATCCGGAAGTAAAGGCCCAATCCAAATATCCCTCCCTCCACCTCCACTTTAGTTTTTGTTTTGTGAAAACCCCCCTAAACATCCCATCTATGCTATTCCGAACACCCTTTCTTCTCCAACAGATCTTAATCACGTCAATCATTTTAGGGTTTCCGGCCGTCGGCTGACACAAGATCTTCATCTCCCCTGAGTGGTTGCTCGACGCCAAAAAGATAAGGTGACCATCACAGTCATATGTTCAATTTCGTCGGTACCCACTACTGTTCACATATGCATTGGTAGCTTCGTCTCTTACCACACAGCCAATCTAGGAGACTAGGACCTGATTGTTGTTGTATTTGACATCCTTAAATTCTCGTACATATATCTTGCTGGCTATAGAATGGAAACAAATCATCGATCCAAGGTTTTGAATCACAGCTGGCCTATTGTATCTAGTAGAGTTCAAAATCAACGTAAAGGCATGGTGGTCTCCACGTCCTATTATTCAGATTTATCACACAAGTTTGATACGTCTTTGTGCGCTACATGTGTGTAAGTATTTTTGATTTGTTCTTATACGTGGTCAAACTATCCTTGCAGATCATGGAAGGTAACAATAGCATGCCTGCACATGAATTTGTTGGTGCCGAATCGTCGACCCACATAAACGCCCCACCAAATAACAGTGATGGTTTCAGTACACCCAGGAAAACTGCAAGTATACCTGTGCGTGTGAGTATCCAGCCAGATAGTACACTATGTGCTCTGATTTTAAGATTTATATAGATCTGCATTGCGGTAAAAATTGACTTATCATTATGTTGTCAGTGTTCATCATTCACCCTTGAGTGTGAAGAGGAACTGAAGCCTGTAGTAGGGATGATATTTGACAATATTGACTCTGCGGAGAAATTTTACAAGTCATATACACATCATGCTAGATTTGGAGTCCGTGCAGGGCAACACAAGAAGCTACCCGATGGTGTAGTTGTGTGGAAGCGTTTCTTATGTGACAGGCAAGACTTTAAGTCAAAAAGGGTATAACTACTACTAATCTCTCGCAGAAAGCTACAACGTCCACCAATACCTCAAAAAAGAATTTTAAAAAACGTAAAAAGAAGGAAACAAGGTGCGGATGTGATGCTCGCATTTTTGTCAAGCGGACTAGTTATAACGAGTATAAGATTGCTTCATTGGTTAAGCACCACAATCATGGACTAGTGACACCTAGTAAGCATCATTTGATCCGATCCAATCGCCGAGTGAATGAGAAGGCAAAGCAAACATTGTACTCATGTCACAAAGCAAGCATAGGCACATCACAAGCATTCAGATTGCTTCACGTCGGAGCGGGTAGTTTCGAGGATGTGGCATGCATGAAAAGGGACTTGCAGAACTACTATTGTGAATTGAAAAATAAAATCAATGATTGTGATGCTCAAATGTTTGTGGATCAATTGGGTAGAATGAAGGAAGTCAACCCAGCCTTTTTCTTTGATTATGATGTTGATGAAAATGGTAGGTTGTTGCATGTGTTTTGGCTGATGCCACTGCAAGAAAAAACTACAGCCATTTTGGAGATGTTGTCTCTTTTGATTCTACTTACACAACTAATCACTACAATATGATTTTTGCACCTTTCACCGGAGTCAATCATCATATGCAGTCTGTATTTTTTGGTGTCAGCTTTTTTGTAAATGAGAGAATTGCATCTTACAAATGGTTGTTTGCAACCTTCTTAAGAGCTATGGGAGGGAAAGAGCCAAGACTTATGATAACAGATGAGGATGCTAGCATGAGGGAAGCTATGAGATCTGTTCTTGCAACCACTATACACATATTGTGCATGTGGCATATTATGAAGAAACTTCCAGAAAAAATTAGTCCTCACTTAAGAGAAGATCCTACATTTTTTAAGAGGGTGAACTCATGTGTATGGGGGTCGGAAACACCTCAAGAATTTGAGTTAACATGGCACTCTTTTATTTCTGATTTTCAGTTGGAAGACAATGAGTGGTTGGCTACTAGGTACAAGATCCGTGAGCCGTGGATCCCAGCCTATTTTAGGGACATATGCCTAGCAGGCATTCTTAGAACTACATCAAGGTCAGAGAGTGCAAATTCATTTTTCAGCTGTTTTATTGGTCGCAAGCTCGCATTTGTCGAGTTTTGGCTTAGATTTGACATAGCTTTATAATATCAACGGCAAGAAGAGTTGATAGCTGATAACACAAGCATCCATACAATGCCTCAGATTTTGACATCATGGGAAATAGAGAAGCAAGGCAGTGAGGTGTTCACACATGAGGTGTTTGATCATTTCCAAAAATAGGTACTTGATGCTAGAGAGCACTGTGACGTGCAGGGCACTAAAATGTTAGAGGGGATGAAAGTTGTGGCAATTAGCGATGCCTCCAATAAGATTAGAGAAGTCCAATGTGAGACATCATCCATGGTAGCTAAATGTTCTTGCATGTTATTTGAGTCAAAAGGAATCCCATGCCGCCATATCATATGGTTCTTGAGAGCTGCAAAAGTTGAAAACACTGATGAACAACTGAGATCCTATGTCCTAAAAAGATGGGAGAAAAATTGCAAAAGGTATATATCAGTAGTTAAATTATATCTTGTACTTGAGTTTATGGCTGACATGATCATTTTGTACAGGGATAGCGTATATGACAGTGAGGGTAACTTGCTTGCAGAGAAGCCCACTGACCCGGTTGACGCAGCTAAGAGAAGAAAAATTTCAGATGCACACGACAAGTTCGAAGCATTGGTTACAATGGCTAAGAACTCCGAGGAAGGCATTGACTTCCTCACAAGTAGTTTGCTCAATATGGAGGAACATCTATCTAAGTTGGTTCCTCCTGTGTCAGTTACAAGGCAAGAAGAACATGAGGCTTTTCTTGGCTGTAGCATTCCATCAGAAGTTGGCATCCTACCACCAACTGATGTTTGTACTAAGGGTAGACGCAAGAGAATAAAGGGACATGGATACAAGGGGAAAAGAATGAAGGTGAGAATCCGAAGGCGAAACGGAAGTGCGGGAAGTGCAAGGAAATTGGTCATAACAGCCGCAGGTGTCCAAAAAAAAACCTACCAACTGAGATGGCACAAGATTAATTTCAAAGTTTTCCTTTAGTTTGTGTCACACTGAAATTTGAATTTGTACTACTAACATTATGTACTTCCCAATGGATTTAGCTTCAGTATTTGTTTTGTTATTTGACATAAAGAGATTCAGTCTTAGTACAAGGTGTTTCACTTTTTTGTTGTCTTTGAAATCTGAATGAAATACTCTGTATTCTGTGGGATCTCGTATTGTGCTGAAAAAAAACCTTTAGTATAAGTTGAAGAAATTGATCACTAGAACATAGTTATTGCAAAGTAGCAGGTTCAGACTTATTAGGCATTCTGTATGCCCAGCAGAACATCATGTTCAGGCAGTCTGTACGCTCATCAGTTTTGTTCTTTTGGTTCAGATAATTAGGAGGTTCAGAATTATCATACAGAAGCATTCATTTGTAGATATTCTGACGTATCCTTGAAAAAAATTAGTCACATGTACGATCCTTCAAATGTAGATCATATATTGTATGTTTCCTTGTTAATTGATTCTGCAGACAAATTCTTGGCTAGCGCTTGATAACTCAGTCTCTGATGGTACAGCTTCAACACATAGAGTCGGAGACGATGTGGAGTTCTAGCACCCTCTAGCGTGCGTGGCGACCTCGGCGGGAGCCTCTCCCGGGCCGCCGCCATTCCTCTGGCCTTGTTCTTCGCTGGTAGCACCCTCCTCGGCTGGTTTCGCCATCCCCCCTCTCTACCGTCGGGTCCTCCGGTTCCTCTCGCCCTTCTTTGCCAAGGAACTTGCCCCTCGATGCCGACGTCAAGGAACACCGAGTCGCCCGATCTCTTTCCCTTCGACCTTCTTGCGAGCTCTAGGGCGTTGGGCGGTGTCTCTTCTTCCACTCCACATGAGTTTGATGAGACCAAGAGCAGTTCTGCTTGGGGAAGAAACAGCGCTCAGATTGGGGACAGATGAGGGCTGTAGATAATGTTTAGGGGGGTTTTCACAAAACAAAAACTAAAGTGGAGGTGGAGGCGTGGATATTTGGATCGGGCCTTTACTTCTGGATCGTATGTCTCAGAAAGATCTGATTGCATGATTGCACCAAATGGTTGATTGCACAACAAATGGTGGATATTTAGTGTTTCGTTACACTTCGTGGCATTTTTATGCATTTTCCGGAACTAACCTATTAACATGATGCCACAGTGCCAGTTCCCTATTTTCTGCTGTTTTTGTGTTTCAAAAAAGTTACACAGGAAATATTCTCGAAATTGGATGAAATAAAAGCCGAACATCCAGAAATTTACCGAAGCTTCCAGAAGTCCAAAGAGGAGACGGAGAGGGGCCACGGGCCGGCCACATAGTAGGGCGGTGCGGCCCAGCCCCTGATCGCGCCCCCTATGTGTGTGACCGCCCTGGTCCACTTCTGACGCTACCCCTTCGCCTATTAAGACCCCCCGACGGGAAAAACCTAAACACCCGATCAATTTTCCAGAAACACATCGCGATCCGCCGCCATCGTCGACCCGAGATCAGGAGGGTCCAGAAGCTCTTCCTGGCACCCTGCCAGAGAGGGGAATCACCACCGGAGGTCTTCTTCATCGCCATGCTTGCCTCTGGCGCGATGAGTGAGTAGTCTACCTTGGACTATGGGTCCATAGCAGTAGCTAGATGGTTGTCTTCTCCACCATGTGCTTCATATTTAGATCTCGTGAGCTGCCTTACATGATCGAGATCACCATTATGTAATTCTACATGTTGTGTTTGTTGGGATCCGATGAATATTGGTGTTATGATTGAGTTGATGTGCTGAATATTATCTTGTGTTATCTCTATGTTGTTTATGATCTTGCATGCTCTCCGTTGTTAGTAGCTATCTTGGCCAAGTAGATACTAGTGACTCCAAGAGGGGGTATTTATGCTCGATAGTTGGGTTCATGCCTCTATTTAATCTGGGGGAGTGACAGAAACCTCTAAGGTTGTAGATGTGTTGTTGCCACCAGGGAGAAAACAACATTCTTATGTCCAAGGACATATGCTTTGTTTACATTACACACTTTGCTTACTACAGTTATCTGTTGTTTGCAACTTAATATTCATGGGGTGTTCGGACGATATCCCTGTGAGTGGATTATTAGTCATAGATGCAGTTGGATGGCGGTCTATGTATCTTGTTGTAATGCCCAGAGTAAATCTCATAGTGATCCTCGTGACATATGCACGTTATCTTTATTCTATCAATTGCCCAACTATAATTTGTTTACCCAGCATGTTGTTATTTATCTTATGGAGAGACACCACTAGTGAACTGTAGACCCCGGTCCAATTTCCTTTACATTGTTACACCATTTTACTGTTACTCGCATTGTTTACTTTCTCGCATATTACTATTGCTTTCCACTTGATACGCTCATACCTTTGTTTACAGCAAACCGATGAGACTGACAACCTCATCGTAAGTTGGGAGCAAAGTTCTTGGTTGTGTTGTGTGCAGGTTCCACGTTGCTACTAGTTGAAGACGCATCAACAAGTGTCATAAATGGCACCCTTGTTGGAGTGTCACGCAGCTACCAGGCATCACCTTCTTGAGTTTGCCTTCTTCCTACTGGACGATTAAACCTTGGTTTCATAACTGAGGGAAAACTTGCTGCTGTATTCATCACACCTTCTCCTGGGGTTCCAAAATGGCCGGTCATTTACATCATCAACACCGAGCCACCAACAAGTTTTCTGGCGCTGTTGCCAGGGAAAAAGAAGACTTCTGCAAGGGGAGTTTCGCACGCACATACCTTACTTTGTTATTAGTTTTGCTTTACTTTATTTTTGCTTGCTTTATTTTATCAAAAACACACAAAAATTAGTTTCCCTTATAGCTGTTTTTACTTGTCTGCTTTTAGCTTTGCTAGAATGGGTACTCATGAGAACACCAAGTTGTGTGATTTTACTAGCACTAATAATAGTGATTTTATCTGCACTCCTATTGCGCCACCTGCTCCTGATGCTAATTTTTATGAGATTAAGCCTGCTTTATTGAACCTTGTTATGAAAGAGCATTTTTCTGGTGCTAGTACTGATGATGCTGCAGATCATCTCAATAATTTTGTTGAGCTATGTGAGATGCAGAAATATAAGGATGTAGAGAGTGATATTATTAAGCTTAAGTTGTTTCCTTTTTCTTTGAGAGGAAAAGCTAAGGATTGGTTGCTGTCTTTGCCTAAAAATAGTATTGATTCATGGGCTAAGAGTAAGGATGCTTTTATTGGAAGATACTATCCTCCTGCTAAGATTATAGCTTTGTGTAGCAATATTATGAAGTTTAGCTAGTTTGATAATGAACATGTTGCTCAGGCTTGGGAAAGAATGAAATCTGTGATAAAGAATTGCCCTACTCATGGACTGACTACTTGGATGATTGTCCAAAATTTTTATGCAGGACTAAATTTTTCTTCAAGGAACTTATTGGATTCAGCTGCTGGAGGCACTTTTATGTCCCTTACCTTGGGCACCGCAACCAAGCTTCTCGACAACATGATGGTAAATTATTATGAATGGCACACCGAGAGAGCTCCACAAGGTAAGAAGGTAAATTCTATTGAGGAAACCTCTTCCTTGAGTGATAAGATTGATACTATTTTGCTTATACTTTCTAATGATAGGACTCTTGTTGATCCTAATAATGTTCCTTTAGCCTCTTTGGTTGCTCAAGAAGAACATGTTGGTGTAAACTTCATTAGAAATAATAATTTTAATAACAATGCTTATAGGAACAATTTTGCTAGTAATAATTATAGGCCGTATCCTTCTACCAATGGTAATGGTTATGGTAACTCTTATGGTAATTCCTCCAGCAACACTAGGGCCGCGCCCTCTGAGCTTGAAGTCATGCTCAAGGACTTCATCGGTAAGCAAATTGCTTTTAACAAGTTTGTTGAGGAAAAGTTAGGCAAAATTGATATTCTTGCTTCTAAAGTTGATAGCCTTACTCATGATGTTGAACTTCTGAAACTAAAAGTGTTGCCTAATGATGTGAAGGAGAACAATACTTTTGCCACTGCTAACGCTATTCAAGTTAGAATTGATGAAAATGTTAGGATGTTAGCAGAATTGCATGCCAGGTGGGAAAGAGAAGATGAGATAGCTAGAAAGATGAAGGTATGTACCATTACTACCTCTAATAATGTTGTTCCTAATGCTAGCAATCCTCTTACTTTGATTGGTGTAGATAAAACTCCTACTCCATGTGTTAAAAAGCCCAAAACAGCTAAAACTTTTTCTCAAAAGAGTGCTGAATTTTTCCAGAGTGTAGGAGATGATAGCTCTATTTCTTTTAATGATTTTGATATTGATGGCTGCAATATATCTGAAGTTATTTTGTTCTTGCAAAAGCTTGCTTTGACTCCTAATTCTAGTCCTATAAATGTTGCTTTTACTAAGCATATTACCAATGCTCTCATGAAAATTAGGGATGAAAAGTTAAAGCAAGAAAGCTTCTATTCCCAAGAAGTTAAAAGATGGTTGGGAACCCATCATTGATATGCATGTTAATGGTTATGATTGCCATGCTTTATGTGATCTAGGTGCTTGTATTTCTATTAAGCCTAGAAAAATTTATGACATGCTTGATTTACCGCCTCTTGAAAAGTGTTATTATGATGTTCCTATTGCTGATGTTGCTAAGAAGAAACCTTTAGGAAGGCTTAATGATGTTCTTATTATGGTTAACAATAACCTTGTTCCCGTTGATTTTCTTGTCATGGATGTTGAATGCAATGCTTCATGTCCTATTATTTTGGGAAGACCCTTTCTTCGAACTGTAGGTGCCATCATTGATATGAGGGAAGGCACCATCAAATATCAATTCCCACTCAAGAAAGGTATGGAACACTTCCCTAGAAAGAGAAAGAAATTACTTTTTGACTCTATTCTTAGAGCAAATTATGAACTTGATGCTTCATCGCTTGATATTACTTGATTCGCACTTTCCGCGCCTAGCTCAAAGGCGTTAAAGAAAAGCACTCTTGGGAGATAACCCATTATTTTACTTTTAGTACTTTTTCTTTTATTTGAGTCTTGGAAGTTATTACTACTGTAATAACCGCTCCTTATCCTTTTTTATTTTGTTTTTGTGCCTAGAGAAGCCTCTAATTTGAGTGAGGTAAGATTTGGGGATGTTGCTGTCCTAAAACAGATTTTGGTGCTGCACCGTAAAAATTTGTGAAAATTCTCAGAATATCTTTTTGACCTGCGATTTCTTGCGCATATGCTCTAGGTTATATCCAAACTTTCATTAGTTTTACACTTTTTGATTTGAGCAACAGAAAACCCTAAAAAAAAGACCTTTGCCAGCTGTTCTATTTTGATAGATTTCTGCCACTATTTGTGTTTGCCTCTCTATCGCTTTGTTTTTTAGTTCTTTTGATCACAGAACTTTTGGGGAAGTTGCTACAGTGGTATATGCTTTATATGTGGTGGTTTTGAGTTGAAATCTGAAGCAAAAAGGGGTTGATTCATTATTATGCTTACACTAATGTTGCTAATAGAATTGTGTTTTGTTTTGTATGAAGGAAGTTTTCAAGTGTAGGGATTGGAGAATAATGAGATGAGTTGAAGAATGGACAAAAGCTCAAGCTTGGGGATGCCCACGCACCCCAAGAAATATCCAAGAGGTACAAGCGTCAAAGCTTGGGGATACCCCTGCTGCTGATGATGGCGCCAGGAAATTACTGATGGTGCCGAGTTGATGTGGGAGCAAACTGTCCTTGTGCGTGGTGAATAACCAGCCCGTTGGGAACCCCAAGAGGAAGGTATGATGAGTATAGCAGCTAGTTTTCCCTCAGTTAAGATACCAAGGTTTATCGATCAGGAGAGGAGAGACGGCGACGACTGAAGGTGTTGCGGAACCTGCACACACACAACCAAGTACTTTGTTCCCAACTTGCGATGAGGTTGTCAATCTCACCGGTTTGCTTGAAACAAAGATTATGAGTGTATCGAGTGGAAAACAATATAGTATGCGAGTAAAATAAACAGTACGAGTAAAGTAAACAGGTGATAGCAATATGATGTAAATAGGACCGGGGTCCACAGTTCACTAGTGGTGTCTCTCCATAGATAAAATAACACATGCTGGGTAAACAAATTACAGTTGGGCAATTGATAGAATAAAGATAAACGTGATATATCAAGAAGATCACTATGAGATTTACTCTGGGCATTACAACAAAATACATAGACCGTCATCCAACTGCATCTATGACTAATAATCCACTCCCGGGGATATCAATCTGAACACCCTAGTAGTATTAAGTTGCGAACAACAGATAATTGCATTAAGCAAAGTGTGTAAGTAAACAAAGCATATGCCCTTGAGCATATGAATGTTGTTTTCTCCCTAGTAGCAACAGTACATCTCCTCCAAAGGAAATTTGTTAGGGTCCAACCATTTATTGCAGCAAACAAACAAACTAAACCAACTAATAAAACTAAAACAACTGACGCTCCAAGAAAAACACATAGTGCATGAAGCAATAAAAATATAGTGTTTTGAAAGGTGACCTGATTTTTGCCGACGAAGAAGGGGTTCCTCGGGGGCATCCCCAAGCTTTGACGCTTGTACTTCTTGGATATTTCTTGGGGTGATGCATGGGCATCCCCAAGCTTGAGGTTTTGTCCATTCTTCAACTCATCTCATCATTCTCCAATCCCTACACTTGAAAACTTCCTTCATACAAAACTAAACACAATTCTATTAGCAACATTAGTGCAAGCATAACATATAATCAATCCTCTTTTTGCTTCAGGTTTCAACTCAAAACCACCACATATATAGCAAATACTACTGTAGCAACTTCCCCAAAAGTTCCATGATCAAAAGAACTCAAAAGAAAGAGATAAAGCGGCAAACACAAATATTGGCAGAAATCTGTCAAAACTGAACAGCTGACAAAGGTCGAATTTTTGAGGGATTTTTTTTTGCTCAAATCAAAAAGTGTTCAACTAACAAAAGTTTGGATATAACCTGGGGCATATGCACAAGAAATCTCAGGTCCAAAAGATAAACATAGAATTTATACGAATTTTTACGGTGCAGCACCAAAAACAGTTTCAGGACAGCAACATCCCCAAATCTTTACCTCACTCAAATTAGAGGCTTCTCTTGGCACAAAAACGAAATAAACAAGATAAGGATTGGTCATTACAGTAGTAATGACTTCCAAGACTCAAATAAAAGAAAAAGTACTAAAAAGAAAACATTGGGTTATCTCCCAAGAGTGCTTTTCTTTAACGCCTTTGAGCTAGGCGCAGAAAATTGCGAATCAAGTATTTTCAGCAGAAGCATTAAGATCAACAGCAGAGGTCTTGTCAATAAGGCACTGTATTTCATCCACATAAGTTTTTGAAGACCCTTTGTGATCATTCTTTGGTACACTATTCTCATCAAAAAGATTTTCAGGACAAATCCAGTCAAAATTATTTTCGAAAGCTTCACTCAATCCCAAAAGCTTGCAAGGTATACGTATCTCGGCCATTTCATCATTTGTACTAATAACCGTTATAGGTGAACCGAGTTTATTAAAATGTTTAAGAACTTTCCTAGCTTCAATAACGACATCCTTAAATTCTAGGTGCAAAGTTTCCAAGATAAAAGCTTTCTTTTCGGGATCCTCAATTTCATGAAGCTTAAGGAACATATATTGCATAAAAGGATTAAGACTAGCAAACCTAGTTTCCAACATGTCAATTAAATAAACAGAAGCAGCTTCAATACTAGGAGCAAGCTCAACCCAAGACTTTTCCTCAACTTCCTTATGCATACTAATGTGATTAAAGAACTCCTCAATGTTACTTTTGCCAATAATCGAACCACTACCTACTAAGAGGTCCTCCAGAACGAACTTAGGGAACAGCATGATAAACTAAAGTAAAGAAATAACAACTACCAAGGATTCTAATTTTTTTGGGTTTTTGATATAAAACGATGCAGGTAAAATAAATAAAGTAAAGCAAAACAATAACAAAGTAAAGGATGTGTGTGCGAAAAACTCCCCTCGCAGAAGTCTTCTCTTCCTCCCCGGCAACGGCGCCAGAAAATTAGCTGCTGCTGATGATGGTGCCAGGAAATTACTGATGGTGCCGAGTTGATGTGGGAGCAGACTGTCCTTGTGCATGGTGAATAACCAGCCTATTGGGAACCCCAAGAGGAAGGTATGATGAGTTTAGCAGCTAGTTTTCCCTCAGTTAAGATACCAAGGTTTATCGATCAGGAGAGGAGAGACGGCGACGACTGAAGGTGTTGCGGAACCTGCACACACACAACCAAGTACTTTGTTCCCAACTTGCGATGAGGTTGTCAATCTCACCGGTTTGCTTGAAACAAAGATTATGAGCGTATTGAGTGGAAAACAATATAGTATGCGAGTAAAATAAACAGTACGAGTAAAGTAAATAGGTGATAGCAATATGATGTAAATAGGACCGGGGTCCACAGTTCACTAGTGGTGTCTCTCCATAGATAAAATAATACATGCTGGGTAAACAAATTACAGTTGGGCAATTGATAGAATAAAGATAAACGTAATATGTCAAGAAGATCACTATGAGATTTACTCTGGGCATTACAACAAAATACATAGACCGCCATCCAACTGCATCTATGACTAATAATCCACTCCCGGGGATATCAATCCGAACACCCCAGTAATATTAAGTTGCGAAAAACAGATAATTGCATTAAGCAAAGTGTGTAATGTAAACAAAGCATATGCCCTTGAGCATATGAATGTTGTTTTCTCCCTAGTAGCAACAACACATCTACCACCTTAGAGGTTTCTGTCACTCCCCCAGGTGAAATAGAGGCATGAACCCACTATCGAGCATAAATACCCCCTCTTGGAGTCACTAGCAACTACTCGGCCAAGATAGCTACTAACAATGGAGAGCATACAAGATCATAAACAACATAGAGATAACAAAAGATAATATTCAGTACAACAACTTAATCATAAAGACCAATATTCATCGGATCCCAACAAACCAAACATGTAGAATTACATAACGGTGATCTCAATCATGTAGGGCAGCTCATGAGATCTAAACATGAAGCACATGGTGGAGAAGACAACCATCTAGCTACTGCTATGGACCCATAGTCCAAGGTAGACTACTCACTCATCGCTCCGGAGGCAAGCATGGCGATGAAGAAGACCTCCGGTGGTGATTCCCCTCTCCGGCAGGGTGCCGGGAAGAGCTTCTGGACCCTCCCGATCTTCGGGTCGACGGTGGCGGCGGATCGCGATGTGTTCTGGAAATCTGATCGGGGTACTTAGGTTTTTTCCGTTGGGGGGTCTTTATAGGCGAAGGGTCGATGTCAGAGGAGGGGCCAGGTGGCCTCACACCACGGTGGCGCGGGCCAGGGGTTGGCTGCGCCACCTGTGCGTGTGGGCCCCTGGTGGCCCACCTCCTACTCCTCTTCGGACCTCTGGAAGCTTCCGGGTAAAATAAGACTTCAGGAACTTGTTTCGTCCAATTCCGAGAATATTTCCTGTGTATCACTTCTGAAACACAAAAATAGCAGAAAACAGGAAACTGGCATTGTGGCAACTTGTTAATAGGTTAGTTCCAAAAAATGCATAAAGTGCCACTAAGTGTAACGAAACAATAGGCAAATGGTGTAAAAACAAGCATGGAGCATCAAAAATTATAGATACGTTGGAGACGTATCAACCCCCGAGGCACCCCTTCTTAATCGGCAAAACTCAGGTCACCTTTCAACACACTATATTTTTATTGCTTCATGCACTATGCGTTTTTCTTGGAGCGTCTTGTCTTTAGTTTTCAGTTTTGTTTTGTTTTGTTTGCTGCAATAAATGGTTGGACCCTAACAAATTTCTTTTGGAGAAGTTGCCTTGGTTTTCATTTGCCAAGAACACTCCATTTTTCACTCCTATCGTTCAACGAGTGTTCTATTTTTCTGCTACTGCGTTTAGTTTTTATTTTTTTGCCTTGATTTGTGTTCAGATCTTGTTATACCTTTGCATCAAGTTGTATTTTGACCTCTGGTCCATGATGGTTTTCATCAAAAGAGTTGTTTCAAAAAGGTTCGAATGGTGTTAGAAAAGAGAAAAAAAATTATGCAAAAAAGTGGTACAAAAAGGAGCTTGTTTAGAATACGGCTTAGACTTTTGCATGTCGTGCTTGATGTCATTTTGATAGTACGCTTAGTGATTTTTGTTGTAGCATGACTTGTCTCAAATGACTGAGATTGCTTAATGAGCCTTTGAAAAAATCATGCGTTGTTTTTATTATTTGGAAGCATTAATTTGGTTTTCTCCTTGATGCTTTATTTGGGTTGACTTGACGCATGCTCACACATGTTTGACTCATACAGAGTTGCCATAAGCCTCTATGATCATTTAGTTTTTAACTTTTGATGCCATCTTATGCTTCTTTTAATGATGCTTTATCGCTTTGCATGATTATGGCCATTATTGCTCTCTTAGTTGGTCGCTCCCAGGCTTTTGCTAGCCCTCATTTTGTACTAAGTATGAGCTCTACTCGTGCATCCAAATAGTAAAAACCAAGTTTGCCATTGTGTCCACTATAAATTCCTATGCATTGTATTTGTAAGCCATTCCAAGTAAATTTTCATGTGCTACCTTTGAAAAAACCTTCAAAATATTTCTCGTTTTGTGACACTGTTTTCAGCTCATGGGGACGTAGTGGTCGGATTTGCTATCTGCCATATTGTTTATTCCAAAAAGAAAAAAAAAGGCACTCCTCCATGGTATGTGAATGTTGGTGGGCACCCGATGAAATCGGTTAGCCATGGTTTGAGAAAGGAAAAAAGGTGGGGAGTAGTGCCAAGCTTTATAAAAGAGCACAAAAGTGCCAATCTCTCTCAAAAACTTGCTTCATTTTTGTATGGAAGATAGTAAGAGCATCTCCAACAGACGCGCTATAACGCGGGAGCGCTAAAAAAACCGCCAGTATACCGTGCGCGGAGGCGGAATCGGCCCTCCAGCAGGCGCGGTATCCGCGGCGGCGCTGCAATTTTTTTTGGGCGCGCGGGCGTTTGCACTATCCGGAGCACCAAATGTGAGGCGTCGGCTGCAGCGCGCGGTAACTCTTCGGACGCGCGCGAATGCCCAACGGGCTGAAATTCCCCCCTCCCCCCGCCTGCGCCCTCCATTTCCCCCCTCCCACGCTGCCGCCGCAAGATTTCGCCGCTGCCGGTTGATTCCACCCACCGGCCGCGCTGTAGCTCGCCGCCGCACCGTAGATCCACCTCGCCCGCACCTCCTCCCGGCGCCGTCGCCCCGCGCTGTCGCCCCCGCACCGTGGCTTGACACCATCGCCCGAGACGCCGCTGCTGCTCTCTCTCTCCCCGCCTCTCTCTGCACCACCGTCGCCATGGCGTCGAGCCTGCTGTCAACATGGCGCCGCCAAGACGCTCACTGGTTTGCTTCCAAGGTATGCGCTTCTGCCGGCCACCATCATTTTTAGCCAATGTTCCCGTACTAGCTAGTGGTAGTGAAGTCATTTTATACGTGTATTTGTAGAGTTCATCATCCGATACATCGGATGACGAGTATGACCAAGAGGAAGAGGAGAACATATCCATGCTATTAGCATACCACGTCGTCAAGAAGCCAAAAATAGGTGGATCGGTGTTCGGTAGACAAAACTTGCGGAGAGAAAGGATTGAAGGGCATGAAAAGTTGATGCGGTCATATTTCAATGAGAATCTGATATTTCCCAAAAACTATTTTCGGCGGCGTTTTCGGATGAGCATCAACTTGTTCAAGCACATCGCAATGGAGGTGACCAGGTATGATCGATTCTTTGAGCAACGGAGAAATGCCGCTGGAGAACTTGGTCATAGCACATATCAAAAGGTGACCGTCGCCTTGCGTATGTTGGCATATGGTATGCCGGCTGATTTAATTGACGATCATTTGGCCATGGGAGAGAGCACTTCTATCTTGTGTGTGAAGCGCTTTGCCATGGCAATTGTGAATGTTTTCGGATCTACATACTTGAGAGCCCCCAATGCTCAAGACACGGAAAGACTTTTGGAGTTCAACGCCGACCGAGGATTTCCAGGTATGCTTGGCTCTATTGATTGTATGCATTGGAGTTGGAAGAATTGTCCAGCGGCATGGCATGGACAATTCAAAGGGTACAAGAAGGATCCCACGATAGTCCTTGAAGCGGTCGCCGATCATGAGACTTGGATATGGCATGCATTTTTTGGAATGCCCGGGTCTTGCAATGACATCAATGTTCTTCAACGGTCACCACTAATGACAAGACTTGCAATGCGGGAAGGTCCATCGGTGGAGTTTGAAGCAAATGGCCACAACTACAACTATGGCTACTTCCTCGCCGACGGCATATATCCAAGGTGGCAAACATTTTTGAAGCCAATTAGTCATCCACGAGGTAAGAAACAAACCCAATTTCATGCTGTACAAGCGGCGGCTAGGAAAGATGTAGAGAGAGCATTTGGGATTTTGCAAGCTCAATTTGCCATTGTGAGGGGGCCGGCTAGATTTTGGGACCAAGAGTGTCTTTGGTATATCATGACCGCTTGTGTCATCATGCATAATGCTGGTGTCAAGTTGACGTGTAGCAGGCGGTCCTTGTGCGTGGTGAATGACCAGCTCGTTGGGAACCCCAAGAGGAAGGTGTGATGAGTATAGCAGCTAGTTTTCCCTCAGTTAAGAAACCAAGGTTTAATATCGTTCTTGAAGAGGAGAGACAAACAACTGAAGGTGATGCTTGCTAGCTTGCGACAGCTTCAAACAATTTATATATGGCGCCTCGTCCAAGCTTTGCTTGCTAGCTGCAACACGGAACCTACACACACACAACCAAGTACTTTGTTCCCAACTTGCGATGAGGTTGTCAATCTCACCGGTTTGCTTGAAACAAAGGTTATAAGCGTATCGAGTGGAAAACAATAGAGTATGCAAAAAAGTAAACAGTGCGAGTAAAGTAAACAGGTGATAGCAATATGATGGAAATAGGACCGGGGTCCACAGTTCACTAGTGGTGTCTCTCCATAAGATAAATAACACAAGCTGGATAAACAAATTATAGTTGGGCAATTGATAAAATAAAGATAAACATGATATGTCAAGAAGATCACTATGAGATTTACTCTGGCATTACAACAAAATACATAGACCGCCATCCAACTGCATCTATGACTAATAATCCACTCACGGGGATATCATCCAAACACCCCATGAGTATTAAGTTGCGAACAACGGATAATTGCATTAAGCAAAGTGTGTAATATAAACAAAGCATATGCCCTTGAGCATATGAATGTTGTTTTCTCCCTAGTAGCAATAGCACATCTACAACCTTAGAGGTTTCTGTCACTCCCCCAGGTTAAATAGAGGCATGAACCCACTATCGAGCATAAATACCCCCTCTTGGAGTCACTAGCAACTACTCGGCCAAGATAGCTACTAACAACGGAGAGCATGCAAGATCATAAACAACATAGAGATAACATAAGATAATATTCAGTACAGCAACTCAATCATAAACACCAATATTCATCGGATCCCAACAAACCAAACATGTAGAATTACATAACGGTGATCTCAATCATGTAGGGCAGCTCATGAGATCTAAACATGAAGCACATGGTGGAGAAGACAACCATCTAGCTACTGCTATGGACTCATAGTCCGAGGTAGACTACTCACTCATCACTCCGGAGGCAAGCATGGCAATGAAGAAGACCTCCGGTGGCAATTCCCCTCTCTGGCAGGGTGCCGGGAAGAGCTTCTGGACCCTCCTGATCTTCGGGTCGACGGCGGCGGCGGATCGCGATGTGTTCTGGAAAAGTGATCGGGTACTTAGATTTTTTCCGTCGGGGGGTCTTTATAGGCGAAGGGGCGATGTCAGAGGAGCGGCCAGGCAGCCTCACACCTGGCTGGCGTGGGCCAGGGGCTGGTCGCGCCACCATGGTGTGTGGGCCCCTAGTGGCCCCTCTCCTACTCTCCTTCGGATCTCTGGAAGCTTCCGGGTAAAATAAGACTTTAGGAACTTGTTTCGTCCAATTCTGAGAATATTTCCTATGTATCACTTCTGAAACACAAAAACAGCAGAAAACAGGGAACTGGCACTGTGGCAACTTGTTAATAGGTTAGTTCCGGAAAATGCATAAAAGTGCCACGAAGTGTAACGAAACAGTAGGCAAATGGTGTAAAAACAAGCATGGAGCATCAAAAATTATAGATACGTTGGAGACGTATCAAGCATCCCCAAGCTTAACTCCTGCTCGTCCTCGACTAGGTAAGTGATAACAAAAGAATAATTTTTGAGGTGACATGCACCTACACAATCTTGATCATATATGTAAGCATTTGTGAGCTGGGATCATAAGAACTTAAAACATGGGCATGAAGATATAATCTTGACAATAAGAACTTAGCAACCATGTTGTAAACATGCAAATGAACACAAACAAAAGATCATGAAAATGAAACAATGAAAATCAAACGTGTGTTCAAATCATAAGGAAAAACATACAAATGGTTTTCAGCTTGTCCTTCAAAGAGAGCAAAACATAAATGCATAGGACACCTTCAAGTTTAAAAGGGCGACTAGATACAAATAATTTAAGAACAGGTGAAACCAACAATATGAATCAATCAATGAAAACTTTGGGACAATGCACATTATACTAAGAATGACAACTATGCTCTCTTATGGTGCATAAAGATAGAAGGTGGTGACTCAACATAAAAGTAGAAGAAAGGCCCTTCGCAGAGGGAAGCAGTGATTGCAAGTTTTATAACCTTCAAAAATTATGGTACTTACCGGATTTGAGCTCTCATTGCCCCCATCATAAGCATCTTGAATGGTTAAAGTTAATGCGAGAATAATTATGATGCATATGCTTGACAAATCATAAGTTGAAAACCTCGTGCCCCGTGAATACGAGTACCCAAACCTCATGCTACTTTACTTAGAGTCCCAAGCAAGGCTCTTGTCATTGTAAGTATATGCATATCATTGAGAACCGCCAATGGGGTACCTCCGTGCCCGATGACATGGAACAAGCCCACACCAAAATGACAGGACAAGCAGATAATGAACACCTCAACATCTCTTTTATTTGCCATTTGTTTAGCTTTTTATTGTGAGATGCATCATCGAATGTTCACCATGGGTATGCTGCAAATTTCCACCATGAATTATGCATGGCTTAGATTAGCGCCCCGGCATTTCCCTAACACATATACAAACTCCATGATCCCCACAAGATTCCCAATTCATTTCACACCGCGGGCATCCATAAACAAAAGATCACGATATCAACTCAAATAAGAAGTGCAATGTTGGAAGCTTGCCCATGACTGCATGGCTGGGCTAGTCTCCAACTTACAACTTGCAAGCATAACAACTCAACATAAGAGACCACAATGTCAAATTTTTAAGAACAGGAAAAAGTAAAGTGTGCCTTCCGGTTCATGAGAGCTTTACTGACCGAATTTCGTATAACACTGGTAAGAGTTTAATTTGAAGAGAAAATAAAAGCAAGTCAAATTTACTTGGAATAGCAAATTGCTAGTAGGTATGTATGGTGGACACTTTGGAAAACTTTGGCTTTTAGGAGTTGGATGCACGAGTAGAGCTCATACTCAGTACAAGGCGAGGGCTAGCAAAAGACTGGGAGCGACCAACTAAGAGAGCAATAATGGCCATAATCATGCAAAGCGACAAAGCGACATTAAAAGAAGCATAAGATGGCATCAAAAGTCAAAAACTAAATGATCATAGAGGCTATTGGCGACTTTGTAAGAGTCTAATATGTGTGAGCATGCGCCAAGTCAACCCAAATAAAGCATCAAGGAGAAAACCAAAATAATGCTTCCATACAATAAAAATAACGCATGATTTTTTCAAAGGCTCATTAAGCAATCTCGGTTATTTGAGACAAGTCATGCTACAGCAAAACCACTAAGCATACTATCAAAAAGACATCAAGCATGACATGAAAAAGCCTAAACCGCAGTCTACACAAGCTCCTTCTTGTACCACTATTTTGCACAAAGCTTTTTCTCTTTTCCAACACCATTTGAAATTTTTATAAACACCTCTTTTGATGAAAAATAATAAAGATTAGAGGCAAAAATACACCTTGATGAAAAGATATGACAAGGTCTGAATGCAAATCAAGGAAAAAACAAAAACCAAAAGCAGTAGCGGAAAAAGAAGAACACCCGGTGAAATTATAAGAATGAAAAATGGAGTGTTCTTTGCTAAGAAAAACGAGTACATCTCCTCCAAAGGAAATTTGTTGGGGTCCAACCATTTATTGCAGAAAACAAACTAAACTAAATAAGAAAACTCAAACAACTGACGCTCCAAGAAAAACACATAATGCATGAAGCAATAAAAATATAGTGTTTTGAAAGGTGACCTGATTTTTGCCGATGAAGAAGGGGTGCCTCGGGGGCATCCCCAAGCTTGAGCTTTTGTCCATTCTTCAACTCATCTCATCATTCTCCAATCCCTACACTTGAAAACTTCCTTCATACAAAACTAAACACAATTCTATTAGCAACATTAGTGTAAGCATAACATATAATCAATCCTCTTTTTGCTTCAGGTTTCAACTCAAAACCACCACATATATAGTATGTACTACTGTAGCAACCTCCCCAAAAGTTCCATGATCAAAAGAACTCAAAAGAAAGCGATAGAGTGGCAAACACAAATATTGGCAGAAATCTGTCAAAACTGAACAGCTGACAAAGATCGAATTTTTGAGGGGTTTTCTGTTGCTCAAATCAAAAAGTGCTCAACTAACAAAAGTTTTAATATAACCTGGGGCATATGCACAAGAAATCGCAGGTCCAAAAGATATACAGAGAATTTATACGAATTTTTACGGTGCAGCACCGAAAACAGTTTCAGGACAGCAACATCCCCAAATCTTTACCTCACTCGAATTAGAGGCTTCTCTTGGCACAAAAACGAAATAAACAAGATAAGGAGCGGTCATTACAGTAGTAATGACTTCCAAGACTCAAATAAAAGAAAAAGTACTGAAAATAAAAACATTGGGTTATCTCCCAAGAGTGCTTTTCTTTAACGCCTTTGAGCTAGGCGCAGAAAATTGCGAATCAAGTAACATCAAGTGATGAAGCATCAAGCTAATAATTTGCTGAAAGAATAGAGTCAAAAAGTAATTTATTTATTTTCCTAGGGAAGTGTTCCATACCTTTCTAGAGTGGAATTGATATTTAATGGTGCATTCTCTCATATCAATGATGGCACCTACAGTTCGAAGAAAGGGTCTTCCCAAAATAATAGGACATGAAGCATGGCATTCAACGTCCATAACAAGAAAATCAACGGGAACAAGGTTATTGTTAACCACAATAAGAACATCATTAATCCTTCCCAAAGGTTTCTTCTTAGCAACATCAGCAATAGGAACATCAAAATAACATTTTTCAAGCGGTGGTAAATCAAGCATGTCATAAATCTTTCTAGGCATGTTAGAAATACTAGCACCTAGATCACATAAAGCATGGCAATCATAACCATTAACATGCATATCAATGATGGGTTCCCAACCATCTTCTAACTTCTTGGGAACAGAGGCTTTTTGCTTCAACTTTTCATCCCTAATTTTCATGAGAGCATTGGTAATATGCTTAGTAAAAGCAATATTTAAAGAACTAGCATTGGGAGTCAAAGCAAGCTTTTGCAAGAACAAAATAACTTCAGATATATTGCAGCCATCAACATCAAAATCATTAAAATAAGTAGAGCTATCATCTCCCACGCTCCAAAAAAATTCAGCACTCTTTTGAGAAAAAGTTTTGGCAGTTTTAGGCTTTTTAACACAAGGAGTGGGAGTTTTCTCTACACCAATCAAAGTAAGAGGATTGCTAGCATTAGGAGCAACATCATTAGAGGTAGTAATGGTACATACTTTCATCTCTCTAGCCATCTCATCTTCTCTTTCCCACCTGGCATGCAATTCCGCTAACAATCTAATATTTTTATCAATTCCAACTTGAATAGCATTAGCGGTAGCAAAAACATTGTTCTCTTTCACTTCATTAGGAAACACTTTTAATTTCAGAAGTTCAACATCATGAGCAAGGCTATCAACTTTAGAAGCAAGATTATCAATTTTGCCTAACTTTTTCTCAACAGACTTGTTAAAAGCAGTTTGCTTACCGATGAAGTCCTTGAGCATTATCTCAAGCTCGGAGGGCGCGGCCCTAGTGTTGTTGTAGGAATTACCATAAGAGTTACCATAACCATTACCATTGGTAGAAGGATACGGCCTATAATTGTTACTAGCAAAATTGTTCCTATAAGCATTGTTGTTAAAATTATTATTTCTAATGAAATTCACATCAACATGCTCTTCTTGAGCAACCAAAGAGGCTAAAGGAACATTATTAGGGTCAACATGAGTCCTATCATTAGCCAGCATAGCCATAATGGTATCAATCTTATCATTCAAGGAAGAGGTTTCCTCAACAGAATTTACCTTCTTACCTTGTGGAGCTCTCTCGGTGTGCCATTCGGAATAATTTACCATCATGTTGTCGAGTAGCTTTGTTGCGGTGCCCAAGGTAAGGGACATAAAAGTGCCTCCATCAGCTGAATCAAGTAGATTCCTCAAAGAAAAATTCAGTCCTGCATAAAAAGTTTGGACAATCTTCCAAGTAGTCAGTCCATGAGTGGGGCAATTCTTTATCATAGATTTCATTCTTTCCCAAGCTTGAGCAACATGTTCATTATCAAACTGAGTAAACTTCATAATATTGCTACGCAAGGATATAATCTTAGCAGGAGGATAGTATCTACCAATAAAAGCATCCTTACACTTAGCCCATGAATCAATACTATTCTTAGTCAAAGACAGCAACCAATCTTTAGCTTTTCCTCTCAAAGAAAAAGGAAACAACTTGAGCTTAATAATATCACTTTCTACATCCTTATATTTCTGTATCTCGCATAGCTCAACAAAATTGTTGAGATGAGCTGCAGCATCTGCAGTACTAGCGCCAGAGAATTGTTCTTTCATAACAAGGTTCAACAAAGCAGGCTTAATCTCATAAAAGTTTGCAGCAGGAGCAGGTGGTGCAATAGGAGTGCAGATAAAATCACTATTGTTCGTGCTAGTAAAGTCACACAACTTGGTGTTTTCAGGATTGGCCATTTTAGCAAAACTAAAGTAAACAAGTAAAAACAACTACCAAGGATTCTAATTTTTTTGGTTTTTGATATAAAACGATGCATGTAAAATAAATAAAGTAAAGCAAAACAATAACAAAGTAAAGGATGTGCGTGCAAAAAACTCCCCTCGCAGAAGTCTTCTACTTCCTCCCCGGCAACGGCACCAGAAAAGAAGCTGTTGGTGCCAAGTTGACGTGTAGCAGACGGTCCTTATGCGTGGTGAATGACCAGCCTGTTGGGAACCCCAAGAGGAAGGTGTGATGAGTATAGCAGCTAGTTTTCCCTCAGTTAAGAAACCAAGGTTTAATATTGTTCTTGAAGAGGAGAGACAAATGACTGAAGGTGATGCTTGCTAGCTTGTGACAGCTTCGGACAATTTACATATGGCGCCTCGTCCAAGCTTTGCTTGCTAGCTGCAACGCGGAACCTGCACACACACAACCAAGTACTTTGTTCCCAACTTGCGATGAGGTTGTCAATCTCACCGGTTTGCTTGAAACAAAGGTTATGAGCGTATCGAGTGGAAAACAATAGAGTATGCGAATAAAGTAAATAGTGCGAGTAAAGTAAACAGGTGATAGCAATATGATGGAAATAGGACCGGGGTCCACAGTTCACTAGTGTTGTCTCTCCATAAGATAAATAACACAAGCTGGGTAAACAAATTACAGTTGAACAATTGATAAAATAAAGATAAACGTGATATGTCAAGAAGATCACTATGAGATTTACTCTGGGCATTACAATAAAATACATAGACCGCCATCCAACTGCATCTATGACTAATAATCCACTCACGGGGATATCATCCGAACACCCCATGAGTATTAAGTTGCGAACAATGGATAATTGCATTAAGCAAAGTGTGTAATGTAAACAAAGCATATGCCCTTGAGCATATGAATGTTGTTTTCTCCCTAGTAGTAACATCACATCTACAACCTTAGAGGTTTCTGTCACTCCCCCAGGTTAAATAGAGGCATGACCCCACTATCGAGCATAAATATCCCCTCTTGGAGTCACTAGCAACTACTCGGCCAAGATAGCTACTAATAACGGAGAGCATGCAAGATCATAAATAACATAGAGATAACATAAGATAATATTCAGTACAGCAACTCAATCATAAACACCAATATTCATCGGATCCCAACAAACCAAACATGTAGAATTACATAACGGTGATCTCAATCATATAGGGCAGCTCATGAGATCTAAACATGAAGCACATGGTGGAGAAGACAACCATCTAGCTACTGCTATGGACCCATAGTCCAAGGTAGACTACTCACTTATCGCTCCGGAGGCAAGCATGGCGATGAAGAAGACCTCCGGTGGTGATTCCCCTCTCCGGCAGGGTGCCGGGAAGAGTTTCTGGACCCTCCCGATCTTCAGGTCGATGGCGGCGGCGGATCGCGATGTTTTCTGGAAAAGTGATCGGGTACTTAGGTTTTTTTTGTCAGGGGGTCTTTATAGGCGAAGGGGCGATGTCAGAGGAGGGGCCAGGCGGCCTCACACTTGGCTGGCATGGGCCAGGGGCTGGCCGCGCCACCATGGTGTGTGGGCCCCTGGTGGCCCCTCTCCTACTCTCCTTCGGATCTCTGGAAGCTTCCGGGTAAAATAAGACTTCAGGAACTTGTTTTGTCCAGTTCTGAGAATATTTCCTGTGTATCACTTCTGAAACACAAAAACAGCAGAAAACAGGAAACTGGCACTGTGGCAACTTGTTAATAGGTTAGTTCCAGAAAATGCATAAAAGTGCCATGAAGTGTAACAAAACAGTAGGTAAATGGTGTAAAAACAAGCATGGAGCATCAAAAATTATAGATACGTTGGAGACGTATCACATAACATGATTATAGAGGATGATCGTGGGAAAAATGTTGATCATACCCACTATGAGTTAATGGGGGTTCCCGTGCAAGTGAGTAGGTCCACACATAGGATTGCCCGGTTCATTTCCTCATACCATGCTATTCGCTCCAACGACACACATGATGAGCTCCAAAAAGATCGCATGGAAGAATGGTGGAATTGGCATGGACAACAATAGTTGCATACTGTTTGAAAACTATATGGTGTATTGTTTCAAAACTATGTTGTATTGTTGTATGTTGATCCGTAAACTTGTTGTATTTGCTGTGTACAATTTGTTTATTTGTATGGTATATTTATTTGTGAATTTATGAAGTTTGTTCGATCTTCTTTGATGCATAGTTGGGTGTGATTGTTGTTTTCACCGGCGCTGCGCGCTGTATAATGACGTGCCCGGTGAAGGAACATTTTTGGCGCTCGCAGCCTCGCTCCAGTTTAGCGCTTTCGGTGGGGGAAAACTCGCTCCAACGCGCGGTATATGTTTACAGTGCGCTAGCAGCGCCGTTTGCAGCGCCGAAATTTAGCGCGACTGTTGGAGATGCTCTAAGAACCCTATTGCTAGTCGTTGACAAAAACAACCACCTCTCAAAACCCAATTTTTATCTCTCTGTTTTACAAATGAAAAGCTCTAGCACATGTTTAATCACTACTTCCCTCTGCGAAGGGTCTTTCTTTTACTTTTATGTTGAGTCACCACCTTCTATCTCTATGCACTGTTGATGGCGCAGTGATGAATGGTGCCAGAAAACTTGTTTGCGTTTGATGGCGTGTAGTTGATGAAGTAAATGACCGGCCAGTTGGAAACCCCAAGAGAAGGTTTGATGAATATAGCAGCAAGTTTTCCCTCAGTTATGAAACCAAGTTTATCAATCCAGTAGGAAAAAGCCAATACTCCAGAAGGTGATGCTTGCTAGCTTCGCGACAGCTTTGAACAATTTATAGGGCGCCTTATCCAAGCTTTGCTTTGCGAGCGGCAACGTGGAACCTGTACACAACACAACCAAATACTTCGTTCCCAACTTATGATGAGGTTGTCAATCTCACCGGTTTGCTTGAAATAAAGGGTATGAGCGTATCGAGTGGAAAATGATAGTAATATGCGAGAAAGTAAATAGTGCGAGTAAAGTAAACAGGTGATAGCAATATAATGGAAATAGGACCGGGGTCCATAGTTCACTAGTGGTGTCTCTCCATAAGATAAAATAACACATGCTGGGTAAACAAATTACAGTTGGGCAATTGATAGAATAAAGATAACGTGCATATGTCGAGAGGATCACTATGAGATTTACTCTGGGCATTACACAAGATACATAGACCGCCATCCAACTACATCTATGACTAATAATCCACTTGTGGCGAATCAATCCGAGAACTCCACAAGTATTAAGTTGCGAACAACAGATAACTGCATTAAGCAAAGTGTGTAATGTAAACAAAGCATATGCCCTTGAGCATATGAATGTTGTTTTCTCCCTAGTGGCAACAGCACATCTACAACCTTAGAGGTTTCTATCACTCCCCCAGATTAAATAGAGGCATGAACCCAACTATCGAGCATAAATACCCCCTCTTGGAGTCACTAGTATCTACTCGGCCAAGATAGCTACTAACAACGGAGAGCATGCAAGATCATAAACAACATAGAGATAACATAAGATAATATTCAGCACATCAACTCAATCATAACACCAATATTCATCGGATCCCAACAAACACAACATGTAGAATTACATAACGGTGATCTCGATCATGTAAGGCATCTCACGAGATCTAAACATGAAGCACATGGTGGAGAAGACAACCATCTAGCTACTGCTATGGACCCATAGTCCAAGGTAGACTACTCACTCATCACGCCGGAGGCAAGCATGGCGATGAAGAAGACCTCCGGTGGCGATTCTCCTCTCCGACAGGGTGCCGGAAAGAGCTTCTGGACCCTCCCGATCTCGGGTCGACGACGGCGGCGCATCGCGATATGTTTCTGGAAACGTGATCGGGTATTTAGGTTTTTCCCGTTGGGGGGTCTTTATAGGTGAAGGGGCATCGTCAGAAGTGGACCGAGGTGGCCACACACATAGGGGGCGCGGCCTAGCCCTGGGCCACGCCACCCTGTTGTGTGGTCCCATCATGGCCCCACTCCGTCTCCTCTTCGGTTCTCTGGAAGCTTCGGTGAATTTCTGGATGTTTGGCTTTTGTTTTGTCCAATTCTGAGAATATTTCCTGTGTAACTTTTCTGAAACACAAAAACAGCAGAAAATAGGGAACTGGCACTGTGGCATCTTGTTAATAGGTTAGTTCCAGAAAATGCATAAAAACGCCACGAAGTGTAACAAAACACTAAGCAAATGGTGTAAAAACAAGTATGGAGCATCAAATATTATAGATACATTTGAGACGTATCAGCATCCCCAAGCTTAACTCCTGCTCATCCTCGAGTAGGTAAGTGATAACAAAAGAAATAATTTTTGAGGTGACATGCACCTACACAATCTTGATCATCTATGTAAAGCATTGAGTACTGGGATCAAACGAACTTAAAACATGGGCATGAAAGATATAATCTTGATAGAAGAAACTTAGCAACCATGTTATAACATGAAAAAGAACACATACCAAAGATCCTGAAAATGAAGCAATGAAAGTCAAACGTGTGTTCAAATCATATGGAAAAACATACAAATGGTTTTCAGCTTGTCCTTCATGAGAGAGCAAAACATAAATGCATAGGACACCTTCAAGTTTAAAAGGGCGACTAGATACAAATAATTTAAGAACAAGTGAAACCAAAATCATAAATCAATCAATAAAAACTTTGGGACAATGCACATTATACTCAGAATGACAACTATGCTCTCTTAGACGGTGCATAAAGGTAGAAGGTGGTGACTCAATATAAAAGTAAAAGAAAGGCCCTTCGCAGAGGGAAGCAGTGATTAAGCATGTGCTAGAGCTTTTCATTTATAAAACATAGAGATAAAAATTGGGTTTTGAGAGGTGGTTGTCTTTGTCAACGACTGGCAATGGGGTTCTTACTATCTTCCATACAAAAATGAAGCAATTTTTTGAGAGAGATTGGCACTTTTGTGCTCTTTTATAAAGCTTGGCACTCCTCCCCACCTTTTTTCCTTTCTCAAACCATGGCTAACCGATTCCATCAGGTGCCCACCAACATTCACATACCATGGAGGAGTGCCTTTTTTCTTTTCTTTTTTCCTTTTTTCTCTTTTTGGAATAAACAATATGGAAGATAGAAAATCCGACCACTACGTCCCCATGAGCTGAAAACAGTGTCACAAAACGAGAAGTATTTTGAAGGTTTTTTTTCAAAGGTAGCACATGAAAATTTACTTGGAATGGCTTGCAAATACCATGCATCGGAATTTATAGTGGACACATTGGACAACTTGGTTTTTAGGAGTTGGATGCACGAGTAGAGCTCATAGTCAGTACAAAGTGAGGGCTAGCAAAAGACTGGGAGCGACCAACTAAGAGAGCAATAACGGCCATAATCATGCAAAGCAACAAAGAAACATTAAAAGAAGCATAAGATGGCATCAAAAGTCAAAAACTAAATGATCATAGAGGCTTATGGCGACTTTGTATGAGTCAAACATGTGTAAGCATGCGCCAAGTCAACCCAAATAAAGCATCAAGGAGAAAACCAAAATAATGCTTTCAAATAGTAAAAACAACGCATGATTTTTTCAAAGGCTCATTAAGCAATCTCAGTCATTTGAGACAAGTCATGCTACAGTAAAACCACTAAGCATACTATCAAAATGATATCAAGCATGACATTTAAAAGCCTAAGCCGCAGTCTAAACAAGCTCCTTTTTGTACCACTTTTTTGCATAATTTTTTTTCTCTTTTCCAACACCATTCGAACCTTTTTGAAACAACCCTTTTGATGAAAACCAACATGGACCAGAGGTCAAAATACACCTTGATATAAATATATAAGAAGATATGAACAAAAATCAAGGTGAAAAACAAAAACTAAAGGCAGTAGCAGAAAAAGAGAACACTCGTTGAATGATAAGAGTAAAAAATGGAGTGTTCTTGGCAAATGAAAAGCAAGGCAACTTCTCCAAAAGGAATTTGTTGGGGTCCAACTATTTATTGAAGCAAACAAAACTAAACAAAACTGAAAACTAAAACAACTGACGCTCCAAGAAAAACGCATAATGCATGAAGCAATAAAAATATAGTGTGTTGAAAGGTGACCTGATTTTTGCCGATGAAGAAGGGGTGCCTCGGGGGCATCCCCAAGCTTTAATGCTTGTACCTCTTGGATATTTCTTGGGGTGCATGGGCATCCCCAAGCTTGAGCTTTTATCCATTCTTCAACTCATCTCATCATTCTCCAATCCCTACACTTGAAAACTTTCTTCATACAAAACTAAACACAATTCTATTAGCAACATTAGTGTAAGCATAATAATGAATCAACCCCTTTTTGCTTCAGATTTCAACTCAAAACCACCACATATAAAGCATATACTACTGTAGCAACTTTCCCAAAAGTTCCGTGATAAAAAAACTCAAAAAGAAAGCAATAAAGAGGCAAACATAAATAGTGGTAGAAATCTGTCAAAACAGAACAGCTGACAAAAGTCGATTTTTTCAAGGGTTTTCTGTTGCTCAAATCAGAAAGTGTATAACTAATCAAAGTTTGGATATAACCTGGGGCATATGCACAAGAAATCGCAGGACAAAAAGATATTCTGAGAATTTTTACGGTACAACACTGTAATCTGTTTCAGGACAGCAACATCCCCAAATCTTACCTCACTCAAATTAGAGGCTTCTCTTGGCACAAAAACGAAATAAAAAGGATAAGGAGTGGTTATTATAGTAGTAATAACTTCCAAGACTCAAATAAAAGAAAAAGAACTAAAAGTAAAACAATGGGTTATCTCCCAAGAGTGCTTTTCTTTAAAGCCTTTGAGCTAGGCGCAGAAAGTGCGAATCAAGTAATATCAAGTGATGAAGCATCAAGCTCATAATTTGCTCTAAGAATAGAGTCAAAAAGCAATTTCTTTCTCTTCCTAGGGAAGTGTTCCATACCTTTTTTGAGTGGGAATTGATATTTGATGGTGCCTTCCCTCATATCAATGATGGCACCTACAGTTCAAAGAAAGGGTCTTCCCAAAATAATAGGACATGAAGCATTGCATTCAACATCCATAACAAGAAAATCAATGGGAACAAGGTTATTGTTAACCATAATAAGAACATCATTAATCCTTCCCAAAGGTTTCTTCTTAGCAACATCAGCAATAGGAACATCATAATAACACTTTTCAAGCGGTGGTAAATCAAGCATGTCATAAATCTTTCTAGGCATAATAGAAATACTAGCACCTAGATCACATAAAGCATGGCAATCAAAACCATTAACATGCATACCAATGATGGGTTCCCAACCATCTTCTAACTTCTTGGGAATAGAATCTTTTTGCTTCAACTTTTCATCCCTAATTTTCATGAGAGCATTGGTAATATGCTTAGTAAAAGCAACATTTATAGGACTAACATTAGGAGTCAAAGCAAGCTTTTGCAAGAACAAAATAACTTCAGATATATTGCAGCCATCAACATCAAAATCATTAAAAGAAATAGAGCTATCATCTCCTACACTCCAAAAAATTTCAGCACTCTTTTGAGAAAAAGTTTTTGCAGTTTTGGGCTTTTTAACACTAGGAGTAGGAGTTTTCTCTACACCAATCAAAGTAAGAGGATTGCTAGCATTAGAAAAAACATCATTAGAGGTAGTAATGGTACATACCTTCATCTTTCTAGCCATCTCATCTTCTCTTTCCCACCTGGCATGCAATTCTGCTAACATCCTAACATTTTCATCAATTCTAACTTGGATAGCATTAGCAGTGGCAAAAGTATTGTTCTCTTTCACCTCATTAGGAAACACTTTTAGTTTCAGAAGTTCAACATCATGAGCAAGGATATCAACTTTAGAAGCAAGAATATCAATTTTGCCTAAATTTTCCTCAACTGACTTATTAAAAGCAGTTTGCTTACCGATGAAGTCCTTAAGCATGACTTCAAGCTCAGAGGGCGCGGCCCTAGTGTTGTTGGAGGAATTACCATAAGAGTTACCATAACCATTACCATTGGTAGAAGGATACAGCCTATAATTGTTACTAGCAAAATTGTTCCTATAAGCATTGTTATTAAAATTATTATTTCTAATGAAGTTTACATCAACATGCTCTTCTTGAGCAACCAAAGAGGCCAAAGGAACATTATTAGGATCAACATGAGTCCTATCATTAGAAAGCATAAGCAGAATAGTATCAATCTTATCACTCAAGGAAGAGGTTTCCTCAATAGAATTTACCTTCTTACCTTGTGGAGCTCTCTCGGTGTGCCATTCAGAATAATTTACCATCATGTTGTCGAGAAGCTTGGTTGCGGCGCCCAAGGTAAGGGACATAAAAGTGCCTCCAGCAGCTGAATCCAATAGGTTCCTTGAAGAAAAATTCAGTCCTACATAAAAAGTTTGGACAATCATCCAAGTAGTCAGTCCATGAGTAGGGCAATTCTTTATCATAGATTTCATTCTTTCCCAAGCTTGAGCAACATGTTCATTATCAAACTGGCTAGACTTCATAATATTGCTATGCAAAGCTATAATATTAGTAGGAGGATAGTATCTTCCAATAAAAGCATCCTTACAATTAGCCCATAAATCAATACTATTTTTAGGCAAAGACATCAACCAATCCTTAGCTTTTCCTCTCAAAGAAAAAGGAAACAACTTAAGCTTAATAATATCACTCTCTACATCCTTATATTTTTGCATCTCACATAGCTCAACAAAATTGTTGAGATGAGCTGCAGCATCATCAGTAATAGCACCAGAAAATTGCTCTTTCATAACAAGGTTCAACAAAGCAGGCTTAATCTCATAAAAATCAGCAGCAGGAGAAGGTGGCGCAATAGGAGTGTAGATAAAATCACTATTATTAGTGCTAGTAAAATCACACAACTTGGTGTTCTCATGAGTACCCATTCTAGCAAAGCTAAAAGTAGACAAGTAAAAACAACTAAAAAGGAAACTAATTTTTTTGTGTTTTTGATAAAACGATGCAAGTAAAAATAAAGTAAAAGCAAAACAATAAACAAAGTAAAGGATGTGCGTGCGAAACTCCCCTTGCAGAAGTCTTCTTCCTCCCCGGCAATGGCGCCAGAAAACATCTTGATAGCGTCGGTGGATATATAGATCACCGACCAGTTGGGAACCCCAAGAGGAAGGTATGATGAGCACAGTAGCAGTTTTCCCTCAGTAAGAAACCAAGGTTTATCGAACTAGTAGGAGAAAGCCAAACTTAAGAAGGTGATGCTTGCTAGCTTCGTGACACTCCAACAAGGGTGCCATTAACGATTACTTGTTAGCGTGTCTTCAACTAGTAGCAACATGGAACCTGCACACAACACAACCAAATACTTTACTCCCAACTTACGATGAGGTTGTCAATCTCACCGGTTTGCTGTAAACAAAGGCATGAGCGTATCGAGTGGAAAGCAATAGTAGTATGCGAGTGCAAGTAATAGTAAATGGGTGATAGCAATGGAAAAGAAATTGGACTGGGGTCCACAGTTCACTAGTGGCGTCTCTCCATAAAATAAATAACAACATGCTGGATAAACAAATTACAGTTGGGCAATTGATAGAATAAAGATAACATGCATATGTTGCGAGGATCACTATGGGATTTACTCTGGGCATTACAACAAAATACATAGACCACCATCCAACTGCATCTATGACTAATAATCCACTCACGGGGATATCGTTCGAACACCTCATGAGTATTAAGTTGCGAACAATAGATAATTGCATTAAGCAAAGTGTGTAATGTAAACAAAGAGAATGTCCTTAGACACAAGAATGTTGTTTTCTCCCTAGTGGCAACAGCACATCTACAAACTTAGAGGTTTCTATCACTCCCCCAGATTAAATAGAGGCATGAACCCAACTATCGAGCATAAATACCCCCTCTTGGAGTCACTAGTATCTACTTGGCCAAGATAGCTACTAACAACAGAGAGCTTGCAAGATCATAAACAACATAGAGATAACATAAGATATATAATTTAGCACATCAACTCAACATAACACCAATATTCATCGGATCCCAACAAACACAACATGTAGAATTACATAACGTTGATCTCGATCATGTAAGGCAGCTCACAAGATCTAAACATGAAGCACATGGTGGAGAAGACAACCATCTAGCTAAGGTATACTACTCACTCATCGCGCCGGAGGCAAGCATAGCGATGAAGAAGACCTCCAGTGGCGATTCCCCTCTCTGGTAGGGTGCCGAGAAGAGCTTCTAGACCCTCCCGATCTCGGGTCAATGACGGCGGCGGATCGCGGTGTGTTTCTGGAAAATTGATCCGGCCTTTAGGTTTTTTCCTGTTGTGGGGTCTTTATAGGCGAAGGGGCAGTGTTAGAGGTGGACCAGGGCGGTCACACACATAGGGGGCGTGGCCAGGGGCTAGGCCGCGCCGCCCTACTGTGTGGCCAGCCCGTGGCCCCTCTCCGTCTCCTCTTCAGATTTCTGGAAGCTTCGGTAAATTTCTGGATGTTCGGCTTTTTTTTCGTCCAATTCTGAGAATATTTCCTATGTAACTTTTCTGAAACACAAAAACAATAGAAAACAGGGAACTGGCACTGTGGCATCTTGTTAATAGGTTAGTTCTGGTTGATGCATAAAAATGCCACGAAGTGTAACGAAACACTAAGCAAATGGTGTAAAAATAAGCATGGAGCATCAAAAATTATAGATACGTTTGAGATGTATCAATCCTCTTGACATATGCACGTTATCATTATTCTATCAATTGCCCAACTGTAATTTGTTTACCCAGCATGTTGTTATTTATCTTATGGAGAGACACCACTAGTGAACTGTGGACCCCGGTCCAATTTCCTTTACATTGTTACACCGTTTTACAGTTACTCGCACTGTTTGCTTTCTCTCATATTACTATTGCTTTCCACTCGATATGCTCATACCTTTGTTTATAGCAAACCGGTGAGATTGACAACCTCATCGTAAGTTGGGAGCTAAGTTCTTGGTTGTGTTGTGTGCAGGTTCCGCATTGCTACTAGTTGAAGACGCATCAACAAGTGTCATAAATGGCGCCCTTGTTGGAGTATCACGCAGCTAGCAGGCATCACCTTCTTGAGTTTGGCTTTTTCCTACTGGACGATTAAACCTTGGTTTCATAACTGAGGGAAAACTTGCTGCTGTATTCATCACACCTTCTCTTGGGGTTCCCAACTGGCCGGTCATTTACATCATCAACACCGAGCCACCACTTACCTGCATGGAGGTGCTGTTGAGGTCCCATTCCCCATCCCCTCACATCATCCCGGGCAAAAGCACAAGATCTGCTTTGGATAGGACGGTGTTGGTGTCGTGGGCGTCGTTTCCTCCTTGGAGGTGTCATCTCGGGTCGGTGGTGCAGCCGGCGAGTGGCACCATGGTTGGTTGGAGGCTATGGGTGGTGTGGTCGTGGTGTTGGTGGTTGTTAGCTCCACTTGGCCTCTCTACATCTTCGTGATCGGTAGCTGCTCCCCGGTTTTCGCACTTTGTCTCAGTTGCCGTGGGCTCTAAAGCTGCTTGCTTTGCTGATGTGCTCGTCGCAGCAAGGGGGTCCGTATGGTCTGGCCTTTTGGTGATCTCTTGGTTGGCACACCTTCATGTTCAAGGGTGAACATCTCCATCGCTTGACGGTCTGGCGCCCTTCGATCCAGGGCGAGAGGGTAGGGTCCCTCTTCAGCGACAAAGGAGGTTGTTGTGATTCTATAGGCACCTAAAGCTTCTCTCTTTGTGATTGATACATCCATTTTGCATCACTATTTTGTATCATAATTTACTATTATTCATTGATATATTTCATATTTAGAGATGATAATTATGTTATTTCCTTTGTTTTTACATATTTGATGATCATTAAAGGATTTGCTGCCGGAGTCAAGATTCTGTTGGAAAAAGGACCATCGGGGCACCATATTTTGAAGATTAGGAAAATTCCAGAAAAATACCATAAAATTATATTTTACCAGAAGACTGAAGAAGCCGGAAGCAGAAGGCGAGAGGGGCCACAGGGCAGCCTCACCACCAGGGGGCGCGGCCCAGCCCCTGGCCGCGCCCACCTATGGTGAGGGCCCCCTGGCCCACTTCTGCCATTGCCCCTTCGCGTATTTCATCGTCCCCAAAAACCTAAGTCAATAGGGGCTTAGAGATAGACACCACCACATCTGCGGGGCGGAAAACACCAGAGAGAGAAAAGCTCTTCGGCAGGCAGAAATCTGCTAGGGAAATTCCTTCCCGGAGAAGGGAGATCGTTGCCATCGTCATCACCATCGCACCGGACTTCATCGGGATCATCATCATCATCTCCATCCAGCACCTTCATCTCCACCATCACCATGCCATCCTGCTGTAACATCTTGAGTTGAATCTTGTTAAATTCTCAGGGGAAACTTTCCCGATGTTGATTACTTTTATGGTTGATGCTATTGAGTGGAACCGTTGAATTAAGGTTTATGTTCAGATTGTTATTTACCATTATTTCACCTCTGATCATGATCCATATGATGTCTTGTGAGTAGTTCATTTAGTTCTTGGGGACATGGGAGAAGTCAAGTCGTTAGTAGTGGAATCATGTTGAGTAATATTTAATGGTTTGATATTTATCTGTTGTGGTGATATTTCACTAGTGGTGTCATGTGAACGTCGACTACATGATACTTCACCATTTATGGGCCTAGTGAGATGCATTGTGTATTTGGCTACCAATTGGGGGGTTGCTGGAGTGACAGAAACCTAAACCTCCATTGGGAAACCATTGCACTAGGGAGCATAGGATCTTAGAGTTTAAGGCCATAGTTAGATTTATCTTAATTACTTTCTTGTATTTGCGGATGCTTGCAAGGGTAGTGCGCTAGCAAGGGTGTATTTATCCTAGTAAGGGTTGTGCGCTAGCACAGGTTCACCCCCATAACACTTATCAAACCAGTAAAGATTATTTAGCGGTATGAAGCGAAAGCACTTGACAGAAACTCCTGTGTGTCCTCGAGAACGTTTGGCCACCATAAGTTATACAACCGGCTTGTCCTTTGCTCTAGAAAGGATTGGGCCACTTGCAGCAATTATTACTATTGTCCTTTATTTACTCATACTTTATTTACTTGCATTACCAAATACCCTTGAAAACCCGTTTGCTAGTATTTACAGTGAATCCTTGATCAAAATCACTTGTCAACACCTTCTGCTCCTCGTTGGGTTCGACACTCTTATTTATCGAAAGTACTATGATACACCCCCTATACTTGTGGGTCATCAATACTATTTTCTGGCGCCGTTGCCGGGGAGTGAAGCGCTATTAAAGAGTGGATTTGGTAAAGGTAACCGTCGCTGTGAGTATTGTTTTTATTTTTGTCTTTTACTTTTATTTTATTTTTCTATGGAGAATTCTCCATTTGGTTTCCTATTTGGGAACACTTCTACCACTGCTGCACATGTGGATGAACCACCACCACCACCACCTACTCAATTAGATCCTTTTGAAATACCTATGAAAATTGTTGAACGTGTTATGGATAACTGCTATTCAGGAGATGGAACTGTCCATCCGGGTGATCACTTACTTTTTATACATGAATTATGTGAATTGTTCAAGTGTGCAAGTATTTCACCGAGCCAGGTCAAGAGGAAGCTATTCTCTTTATCATTGAAAGGCAGAGCTGAGGAGTGGTATCGGCTGCTTAAAGATGGTCCATCTATTGCATGGGAGAAAATTGTGCCTCTCTTTTATTCCAAGTTTTATCCTTCAAGTGAAATTCATAAAGATCATAATCAGATATATAACTTTTGGCCTCATGATGGAGAGAGTATTGCCCAAGCGTGGAGGAGATTGAAGTTACTAATTCTCAAATGTCCCATTCATGAGCTCCCCAATAATATTGCTATTGATAACTTTTATGTGAGGCTTACTCTTCCTGATAAGGATTATTTGGATGCTTCTTGTTTTGGATCATTTACCCATATGAAGGAAGATGCTAAGTGGAATCTCCTTGACCGTATCCAAGAAAATGCTGAAGGATGGGAAAACGGTAAAGGTAGGAAGTCAGGTATAAATTATGATTATGAATGCATTAAAACTTTTATGGGAACCAATGACTTTCTTAGTGTTAGCATTGCTTATGGTCTTGATTCTCAAATTCTTGCTAATTGTCTTAAGGCTTTTGCCTCTTATCTTGATGTTCCAAAGAAAGATTGGAACAAATATCATGCACCTTATAAAGATTCTATTAGTCATATTCCTGCTGCAGCTACTGAAGTTTGTACTGTTGATAGTATTGTGCCTGAACCTTATTTTGAGAAGGCACCTTTCCCTGCTAAGGTAAAAGAGTATTCTACTTTGGTAAGTGTGTCTAATAAAAGTACTAAGAAAGCTGCAGAGCCTGATGAGCAAATTACTATTAAGTCTCCTGTAGCTATATTGAAGGACCTTGTTACTAAAGATGTAGGGGATGAATACATTCTCTTTTGTGAAGATGCTTCTAACATTATCTCACATCCTAAAAGGCATAGGAAAACAAGTGTTCCTATTATTTCTATCAGGATTGGCGATCATTGCTATTATGGTTTATGTGACATTGGTGCTAGTGCGAGTGCCATTCCTTTAGAGCTTTATCAAGAAATTATGCATGAGATTGGCGCTTATGAACTTGAAGATATTGATGTTGTTATTCCGCTTGCTAACAGAGAGACTGTTTGGCCTCTGGGTATTGTTCGAGATGTGGAAGTTCTTTGCGGTAAGACCAAATATCCCACTGATTTCCTTGTACTTGGTAAGGAGGCTAGTAAAACTTGTCCTATTATTTTTGGTAGACCCTTTTTGAATACTTGTGGTGCTGTGATAGACTGTAAGAAGGAGATTTTTTTTACTAAGTTTAATGGAGAGTCTTATGAGTTTAATTTTTCTAAGTTTGCTAAGACTTCTTATGAAAATGTCATGCCTGATGAAATTTTTTGAGTTGAATAGCTTGCTTCTATTGCTCTTGCTCCTAACAATGCTTTGCAGCAATTCATGGAGGACCATGAAAGTGATGTTTTCAGGAAGGAAAGAAAAGAGATTGATGATATTTTCCTTCATCAACAACCATTGATCAAGCACAATTTACCTGTGGAGGATCTTGGTACCACTTTGCCACCTAAAGAAGATCCTGTTTTTGATTAAAAACCTTTACCTGATGATCTTAAATATGCTTATATAGATGGTAAGAAAATATATCCGGTTATTATTAGTTCTAAGCTTTCAGGAAAGGAAGAAGAAAGGTTATTGGAGATATTGAGGAAACATCGAGGAGCTATGGGATATACTCTTGATGATTTAAAAGGGATTTGCCCCACTTTATGTCAGCATGCTATTAATATGGAGGACGATGCGAAACCAGTTGTGGAACATCAACGCCGCTTAATTCCCAAGATGAAGGATGTGGTAAGAAATGAGGTATTGAAACTCCTTGATGCTGGTATTATTTATCCTATTGCTGATAGTAGATGGGTTAGTCCTATTCATTGTGTTCCTAAGAAAGGAGGTATGACTGTTGTGCCTAATGAGAATAACGAGCTTATTCCTCAAAGGGTAGTAGTTGGTTATAGGATGTGCATTGACTATAGAAAAGTTAACAAGGTTACTAAGAAAGATCATTATCCTTTATCATTTATAGATCAGATGTTAGAGAGATTGTCTAAAAAGACTCACTTTTGTTTTCTTGATGGTTATTCCGGTTTCTCTCAGATTGCTGTTAAACCGGAAGATCAAGAGAAAACAACTTTTACTTGTCCTTATAGAACTTATGCTTATAGACGCATGCCTTTTGGTTTATGCAATGCTCCTGCTACTTTTCAAAGATGCATGTCTGCTATTTTTCATGGTTTTTGTGAAGAAATTGTGGAGGTTTTCATGGACAATTTCTCCATCTATGGAACTTCTTTTGATAATTGTTTGCACAATCTTGATAAAGTTTTGTAGAGGTGCGAAGAAACTAATCTTGTTCTTAATTGGGAGAAATGCCACTTTATGGTAAATGAAGGAATTGTCCTTGGACATAAAATTTCTGAAAGAGGTATTGAAGTTGACATAGCAAAAGTTCAGGCAATTGAGAAGACGCCTTGTCCCAGAGATGTTATAGTATTTGCCTCCAACTTTTACAGCTCAGCAAAGAAGAAAATTCTTTTATGATCTGAGGCATTACTTTTGGGATGACCCATATTTATATAAAGAAGGAGTGGATGGTATTATGCGAAGATGCGTACCAGAATATGAGCAACAAGAAATATTGAGGAAATGCCATGGCAGTGCTTATGGAGGACATCATGCTGGAGATAGAACCGCACAGAAGGTTCTACAATCAGGTTTTTATTGGCCAACCCTCTTTAAAGATGCTAGAAGGTATGTTTTATCTTGCGATGAATGTCAAAGAGTTGGTAATATTTCTAGACGTAATGAAATGCCTATGAGTTACACTCTTGTTATTGAACCGTTTGATTGTTGGGGATTTGACTTTATGGGTCCTTTTCCCCCTTCAAAAGGCTATATTCACATACTTGTTACTATTGATTATGTTACTAAGTGGGTAGAAGCCATATCTACAAAGAGTGCCGATGGTGAGACTTCATTAAAAATGCTTAAGGATGTTATTTTTCCTAGGTTTGGTGTGCCTAGATATCTTATGACTGTCGGAGGTTCTCATTTTATTCATGGTGGTTTTAGAAAAACTCTTGCTAGATATGACGTTAACCATAGAATTGCTTCTGCTTATCATCCCCAAACTAGTGGGCAGGCAGAGCTTTCAAATAAAGAGATCAAGTCTATCTTGCAGAAGACTGTCAATAGATCTAGGAAAAAATGGGCTAGCAAGTTAAATGATGCTTTATGGGCTTATAGAACTACTTATAAGAACCCCATGGGCATGTCTCCTTACAAAATGGTTTACGGAAAAGCGTGTCACTTACCCTTAGAATTAGAACACAAAGCTTTTTGGGCAGTGAAAGAGCTTAATAGGGATTTTAAACTTGCTGGTAAGAAAAGGTTGTTAGATTTGAGTTCTCTAGATGAGTGGAGAAACGAAGCCTATGAGAATGCCAGACTTTTCAAAGAGAAAGTCAAGCAATGGCATGATAAGAGAATTTTTAAAAGAGAGTTTCATGTTGGTGAGAAAGTTCTATTGTATAGGTCTCGTCTCAGATTTTTTGCAGAGAAATTACTCTCTAAATGGGAAGGACCATATGTTATTGTTGAAGTGTACCACTCAGGTGCGATAAAGATTGCTTCATTGAAAGATGACACTACACAAGTGGTGAATGGGCAAAGACTCAAACATTATATTGCTGGAAATTCTTATAATGAAGATGTTGATGTAATTGAAACAGTTTCTCTGGAAGAATTCATCCAGGACAATTTGCAGGAACCTGCAGAGTTTGTTTTCGAATAGGTAACAGTTCTAGTCAGAAAAGGTTCGCGAAAAACTTTTCCATGAATATTTTTATTGTTTTTGCTAAATATGAAAAATCACGAGACGAAAACGGGCAGGAGACGGAGTCCGGTGGCTCCTCACCACCAGGGGGTGCGGGCCCACTCTAGGCCGTGCCACCCTATGGTGAGTCCACCCCGAAGCTCGTTTATGTCCCGGTTTCCTCTTATGATTTCCTCTCGATGCATAACTTTTGCCTATATAACCCCCCAGAGTACCCGAGGTCTGTATATTGTGTTCTCGTCGTGTTTTGCTTTGAGCTATTTCTGTTAGGAGTTGATCTTAAGTTTTGAGAGAACCATGGCTTCTTCAAGCGACAACAAGGGAAAGAGGCCTAGGGAAGAAGACCCCAAGCTGAAGGAGGAACAGGAGGCTGGAAAATCAAGGGCGAGAAGCTCTACTTTTGTAGGGTCAATGAACGCCGGACGTGCCTTTTCTCATGATATGCGGGGACCAATGTTCCCAGTCTTGGATCTGAATTTCATGCCCATAATAAAGGAAGGTATGCTGGTAACTGACGAGCTATGTGCCCAATACCGAGTTCTGGAGAGGGAGATAGAGATACTTCAAGAAGAGAATCTCAGGCTTCGCAGGATGATTGAATATTTCATTAATCCAAGGGTGGTCCCACCACTGCCGAAGCAGTAATTCATCATCGGTATTGGCATCCCCTTGGCTTGCTCCAAGCTTGGGGGAGTGCCGCGGTATCACATCATCACCTTTTACTCATTTACTTTTCAAGTAGAGTCATATCATGAATAGAGAGGTTATCTTATAGAATAGTTTGCAGTGTGGAAGTATCCTCCTTAGTTGGTTATCTATGTATCCCTTGGTGTGAGTTGCGGTAATGAAATATTAATGAGAAGTTTTATCGTTTACTTTCTGCACACTTTATTTTAGTTTGCAATGTTTCTTATATGATTAGTCTTATTGATTAGTATTTGTATCACTTTGGGAGCATAAGTAAATTTAGTTGGTTTTGGCAAACTTAGCTTGGTCAGTAGCAACATTACCTTGAGGTTTGAGTAGAAAAGAAGAAAGAAGTATTTGTAGTTACGTCACTTCAGTTTTCCTTCATGTTTGGCTTATAAGTAATATTATTCTCAAAGTCAAAATCGTTGTACCTTCAAGAAAGTTTGCATGATTGTTCTTATTATATGTATGTTTGTTTGTTTCATGCAACTCTTATGCTTGCTACCCAGCCTTGCTAGCCAAAGACCTGTACTAAGAGGGGATACTTCTCGTGCATCCAACTCCTAAAAACCGAGTCACTTCCAAAGAGTGCACTACAAATTCCTATGCATAGTATTTCAAGCCATTCCAAGTAAATTTTCATGTGCTACCTTTCAAAAACCTTCAAACACTTCTCATTTTGTGCCACTGTTTTTAGCTCATGAGGACGTAGTGGATGGGTTTGTTATCTTCCATACTAAATTAAGTACTCCTTGACTAGGCAGCTTCATCTGCTCGTCATTAATTTTGCAAGGGAGCTGGTCAGACCATTATAATCTCAAAAATAAAATAAAAAGGCACTCCTCCATGGTATGTGAAAGTTGGTCGGCACCCGATGGAATCGGTTAGCCATGGTTTGAGAAATGAAAGGTGGGGAGGAGTGCCAAGCTATAAAAGAGCACCAATGTGCCAATTAATCAAACATCTCAGAACCACTCTCACTTGTTTAGTATGGAAGATATCAAGAACTCTGTTGCTAGTCGCTGACAAAAGCAACCACCTCTCAAAACAATCTTTACCTCTGTTTTACAAATGAAAAGCTCTAGCACATGTTTAATCCCTGCTTCCCTCTGCGAAGGGCCTGTCTTTTATTTTTATGTTGAGTCAACCTATTCCCTTCTATCTCAAGCAAGCATTTGAGTTGTTATGTTTCACTCATCCATATGTTGATCTGTTTAATCATGTTTACTAACTTCTTTTGCTAGTACAATGCTTTTGTCTGAAGGAATATATCTTTGAAAGCTTTCTATGAATGCAAAAAGTTTGTTTCATTGAGCGTATGGTTTTTGCTATATTAGCTCTATTTTAAAAAGGCTCCATTCAAAAGCTAGTATAGTTTGTTCACTGTTCTCTGACCAAGAACTAAGGTTTGCCATCACCAATTATAGTTTACCTTGTGCATCTTTATTTGTGATTCCCTTTTACTTATTGCAAGTCTATATCTTATAAAGGGAAGTTGATATCTATTATAACTTGTGCCTTGGTGAATGTGATGCTTCTTGTCCATATTTTGATTATCGATACTTCACTCCATAAACCTGTGGTCATGTTTACCGAGTTTAGTTTTTGCTTGGGGACAAGCGAGGTCTAAGCTTGGGGGGGGAGGGTTGATATGTCCATTTTGCATCACTATTTTGTATCATAATTTACTATTATTCATTGATATATTTCATATTTAGAGATGATACTTATGTTATTTCCTTTGTTTTTACATGTTTGATGACCATTGGAGGATTTGCTGCCGGAGTCAAGATTCTGCTGGCAAAAAGGACCATCGAGGCACCATATTTTGAAGATCAGAAAAATTCCAAAAAATACTATAAAATTATATTTTACCAGAAGACTGAAGAAGCCAGAAGGAGAAGGCGAGGAGGGCCACAGGGCAGCCTCACCACCAGGGGGCGCGACCCAACCCCTGACCGCGCCCACCTGTGGAGAGGGCCCCCTGGCCCACTTCTGCCATCGCCCCTTCACGTATTTCATCGTCTCTAAAAACCTAAGTCAAGGGGGGCTCACATATAGACACCGCCGCCTCTGCGGGGCGGAAAACACCAGAGACAGAAAAGCTCTCCGGCAGGCAAAAATCTACCGAGGAAATTCCTTCCCGGAGAAGGGAGATCGTTGCCATCGTCATCACCATCGCACCGGACTTCATCGGGATCATCATCATCATCATCTCCATCACCAGCACCTTCATCTCCACCATCACCATGCCATCCCGCTGTAACATCTTGAGTTGAATCTTGTTAAATTCTTAGGGGAAACTTTCCCGGTGTTGATTACTCTTGTGGTTGATGCTATTGAGTGGAACCGTTGAATTAAGGTTTATGTTCAGATTGTTATTTACCATTATTTCACCTCTGATCATGATCCATATGATGTCTTGTGAGTAGTTCGTTTAGTTCTTGAGGACACGGGAGAAGTCAAGTCTTTAGTAGTAGAATTATATTGAGTAATATTTAATGGTTTGATATTTATCTGTTGTGGTGCAATTTCACTAGTGGTGTCATGTGAACGTCGACTACATGATACTTCACCATTTATGGGCCTAGTGAGATGCATTGTGTATTTGGCTACCAATTGTGGGGTTGCTGGAGTGACAGAAACCTAAACCTCCGTTGGGAAACCATTGCACCAGGGAGCGTAGGATCTTAGAGTTTAAGGCTGTGGTTAGATTTATCTTATTTACTTTCTTGTATTTGCGGATGCTTGCAAGGGGTATAATCACAAGTGTGTATTTATCCTAGTAAGGGTAGTGCGCTAGCACACGTTCACCCCCATAACACTTATCAAACCAGTAAAGATTATTTAGCGGTATGAAGCGAAAGCACTTGATAGAAACTCACGTGTATCCTCGAGAATGTTTGGCCATCATAAGTTACACAACCGGCTTTTCCTTTGCTCTAGAAAGGATTGGGCCACTTGCAGCAATTATTACTATTGTCCTTTATTTACTCGTACTTTATTTACTTGCATTACCAAATACCCCTGAAAACCTGTTTGCTAGTATTTACAGTGAATTGTCGTCGTGGTGAAACAACATATGCCATAGGATGGCTTAAATGGGGGCCGACTGTATGCTGGAGGATTCGGGAGAGGGGAACGAGCTAAAGAGCACGACAGAAAGGAACACAGATCTACCCAGGTTCGGGGCTCTCGTAAGGAGATAACACCCCTACTCCTGCTCTACTGGTTGTATATTTGGATCGATGGAGTACACAACAATGGTGCTTCCAGGCTCTTAGCTAGAGAAGGAAGATGAACTGCTCAGTGTAGGAACAGAGAGTGACCAACCCTCCACCAGGGCTCCCTATGCCACCTTATATAGTGGTGGCCAGGGTTACAACGGTCATAAGAGACCACAAGACACGGGCTACACTCCAAATAGGACTTGGTGACGAAGGCAACGACCCTTGACTTCCTCCCTGATTGCTCTCGAGGGGACTTCATATCCCTGTACCTTGTACCTCTTGAACTGTGACCTCACCTCTCTGAGGTAAGCCCTGTACTTGTGCACAGTGAGGGTAGGTAGACCACCACTGTGCACCCTGCCACCATACTCTGCTTCCATGCTTGGATGTTTTCTTCCTTGATTGTAGGGATGTGACACATTAGCTGACTTTGTATTCCGGATATGACTGTTGGCCATACCCCGGACTCATATGCCGGACCAACGACCTATGAAGGTCGGGTAATCCGGCCTCCCCTGCTCCTGCACAACACACCAAATGGTTAGGCCGGCATATCTAAGTATATGCCGGCACACATATACTAGTATTCCGGCTATACCGGCATATCCGAACACCAGCCGGGATATATACATATGCCGGCCTGGCCGATGCTCCTATATTCCGACCAGGCCCTTTCATTGACAATCCGGCATAAGCCAACCATAGCCTTGTATCTTTCTAGTCTCTTGACCCTACCGGGGGTCATCCCCCCGACACTAGTCCCCGAAGCTGCCGAGGTTCCCCAGTCACAACTGTGGAGCCTTGACAGGTTCAACATACCTTCTCTTCATGATAAGCCGGCGATTAGATCAGATGCCGGCACATCCGTACATATGCCGGCTACTGTTCCTCTTACGCAAGTTATTCCGGTCGGTCCCGAGGGTATTCCGGACAGAACATAAACATCGGGCGGTTATCCCGACATATAGACGAGTCTTCCTTGAGAAGCCACGCCCGACAGTTTGCATCGAAACTTGCAACTGCCCTGCCACCTCGAACGATCACACGATGTGATGGTTCGCAGTGCAGTTACTCCTCGCCATCATTGCGTCGTGGCTCGGTTACTGGAACCGCCGCCCCACTCCGTGCCGCCACGTGGCGAATTACTGCGGGAACGGTCGGGGTAGTGGAGCACTGCCCACGATCCCCACGACTCCAGACCTCTTCGGTATAAATACGGGGGTGGGGGTAACTTGCTCTTTTTACCCCCACAGTGCCTTCTTCTTCCTCCGTCCCTTTGCCCTTCGCGCCTCACCGCCGGTCGGAGGAACAGAGAGAAAGCTCCGCCGCCGTTGCCGTCCAGCATGCCGGCTCTACTGCCTGCCGACGTTCCGCACCATCGCCGACGACGCCGCCGCCGCATCTTTCCTCCGCGACATTGCTGGGGGATTCGGGTCCTTCCTCAGTACGCTCGCCGCCGCTGTACCACCGCCGTCGACCAAGCTCCGGTGAGCTCTTCTTTCCCTGTTCTTCATCTTTTCTGCCTCTCTATAGCTTCGCATTGGCAGTCATACTCGCATGGATCTACTGCAGTTCCTCTGCTTGCTATCCTCTTTGATTCGACTAGCATTGTTAGGCAATGCTCGCAGGTGTTCTTCCTTAGGAGCTTTACCCTTATTTGTTTCCTATTTTAACTGTCTCAGTAGATCTTTTATTTCTGCTAACACTGGTGAGAGCGGTATGCCGGAAATACTGACCTCCCTCTTTTCTCTGGACTTGATAGGGTTAACAACACGGGACTCCGGCTCTCGCGCCTTGTCCCGGCCATTAAGATGGCATCTTCAAGCATGACGGGTACCTCGGCCTCAGAGGAGGATACCTCGGCCCGAGCCCAAGGACGCTCCGGCTGGGAGGGGTCGGAGGTCACCCCTGCCGACATATCCTGGGTCACCTCCACCAGGAGAGTGCCGGAGGGCGTCGTATGCCGGCTACCCGCGGGAGAGACTGCGCCGGCACCAGAACCCGGCGAACGAGTCGTCTTCATCGCCCCCTTCGAGCGGGGCTTCGGCCTGCCGGCCTCGGACTTTCTCCGGGACTTCCTCGACGTCTACGGTCTGCAGCCTCATCATATCCCGGCGAACGCCGTGATGATCCTCTCTGCCTTCGTCGCATTCTGCGAAGGGTTCGCCGGCATAGAGCCCTTTGCTCAAGGCTGGGCGAGGTACTTCCAACTACGGAAGCAAGTCGTTCAAGAACCGCCCCGGAACAAGGACGACCCGCCGGAGACGGCCCAGGAGAAGAAGGACCGTCCCATGACTCTTTGCGGCGCGGCCACCATCATGTCCCGGAAGGGCTCGGATTTCCCCAAGGTGGAACTCCTCGAATCCTGCAAGAAGTGGCAGAAGAGCTTCTTCTATGTCAAGAACACCACCGACGTGGATATGCTCAATTTGCCGCCATTTGTGGACGAGCCACCCTTGGCCATGAAGAATTGGACCTACAATCCGAAGTCCTCCGTGGTCCCGGTTAACGCACTTCACCAGGTCAAGAGTGACCTACGGGATGCCGGCCTCACCCCGCAAGACCTTGTGGCCTGCTTTATCAGCCGGCGCGTCTCTCCTTTGCAGCGCCGGTCTCATAAGATCTGCCAGATGAGCGGGCCCATGGACCCCACCCGGCACTCTACTCATGAGCTGACTCCGGCCGACGTTCTGCGGCGGATCAAGGACGTCTGCAAGTCCTCTCAGGCCACCTTCGCTTGGGGACTTGAACCATACAGCCGGGATCGGCCCGCCCCAATGGTAAACTCTTTGACCGATACATACTTTATTTTCCGGTATATAGATACTTGGGCCGGCATATAGATACATACTTTCTTGTCCGGCATATATCCTGCTTGGCCGATACATTGCTGTTGTCCGCCATATTCCCTTGTTTGATCAATTGACTTTGCTCCTATACAGAAATTCAGCTTCCAAGCCATGGAGAACTCCCGGATCCAGATCGCCGCGGACCGCACTGTTGCAGATGCTGAGGATCCGGATCACTGGGATGAGCTACCTTGGAACACCCGAGCTGCAGCTGCCGCGGGTAAGACTTCCTCATCCCGGCATTGTACTCAAGACCGGAGTGAGAGTGATTCTGACGAGGAAATCCTGATGTACTATGACCCGATGCCACTCGCATATGCCTTTCCAGAAACACCTATTGCTTATGAGTTTCCAATGCCGTCCTCAGCTATCCCGGACGACATGGTTGTCGATGCCGCCCCTCTGAACCAGGGACCTCCTTCCACCGGCGGACGTGCCGGCCGGAAGCAAGGGGTGAAGACCCAGTCCGACATACCCCAGCAGCAGAAAAGACAGAAGGTTGGCGTGCCCGTTCAGAAGAAAAAGAGACCTGTTGCCTCGGGGTAAGTCTCTTTTCCTTGCTCTACTTCTGACATATCTCTTGTCTTGATTACTAACTTGGTGTTTTCTCTCTTTCAGAGCTCCTCTTGCGCCGGAACAAGCTTCTGGCTTGAGCGGTGACCCGAAGGTTACCAAGCCCACGGCCCCTGCTACCTCCGACATACCCTCTGCCAGTCATACGACCTCCCCGGCGCCGGCATCTTCGCCTGCGCCAGACAAGACCACCTCCCCGGCGAAGGTCGATCCTCCGTCGGAACAAGATATCTCTGCCCCCGACGTCCACATGGACTCGGGGGCTCAACAGGAACCCTCGGCTCCTGATGTCCACATGGACACAGGAGCCCACCAAGAAGCACCAGACTCCGGCGCGCCCACCAGCGACGCCGGCACAACGGAGGACGCCGGCGCAAGCGACAAGAGCGCCGGCACAGATATCAAGGGCAAAGGCCCTGCAGTACCTGAAGTCCGGACTATTCCGGATCCTGCTCCTGCTGGCCCAGATGCTCCGGCCGCGCCGGAACAGCCTGCACCAGAGACTCCAGCTGCTGACAAGACCCCAGCACCGGCCCAGACCTCTGCGCCGGCCAAAACCACTGCTCCGGCCAAGTCCGGCGTGCTGAAGATTCAGCCGACCAAGTCCGGCACGCCACCTGCCGGCACTGCTCCCTCCAAGGCAGCGTCCCGGACCAGCTCTGCTTTGGCCCTGCACCTTGGCAGGGCAGCAACCCGGCCTGGGTACCGGACCAACTTCTTCGATACGCCGGAACTCGAGGGCCGCGTCCCCCTGGGGACAAAAAGCGACAAGAGTCACGGGTCTCTGAAGGAGCACTGCGTCAGGTGGAATGACTCCGGCAATATGGACACCGCGGATTCTAGGAGCAAGAAGATGGCCGAAGCTTCGGCTACTGGCGATCCAGCCGACATACTGGCCGCGAAGCCCATTCCAATTGCCTGCGAGCTCCTCAGCCTGCAGCAAAGACTTCACCGCTTGGCCGATGCCACCAACGTAAGTCCTCTTCATCTATACACATATCCCCAGTCCCCGAAAATGTCGGCTGTCCGGGATACGGACATCCGGGATTTTCCTATATTATCTTTTAACTTAGCCATTCTCGGCTTATTTGCCGACATATGGAGCTCAATCCGAGCTTCAAATCCTAGTCACCGAGGGCTGGGATAGGTGCGCAGCACCTGTGCCGGGTCTTCAACCAATTAACAACTTAAGCTCTTTTTGAAATCCTCATGACCGAGATATGAGCTCGCTTCGAGCTTCAAATCCTAGTCACCGAGGGCCAGGATAGGTGCGCAGCACCTGTGCCGGGTCTTGAATAGAATGCTCATTTGATAGAATCTTCAACTTAATTACCATGCTAAATTTCTCTGCTGATATTTCAAATCCCATCACCTTTGCAGCGCATGAACAATGCCCGGGCCGACATGTTCCATGACCTGGTGTGCGAGCACCGGAAGCTGTCTGACGCACACAGCAAGCTTCAGCAGGAGCTGTCCAAGAAAGGTAATCTTTGCCGACATACCGCTATATGCCGGATATCTTACCTCTTATTACCTAACATTACTTATTCTGGCCGACACATAACCTTGTGCCGACATTGTTCAGCTGGTGCCGAAGCCCAAGTCACCGAGCTTCTCAAGAGGGTGAAAGAGCTTACTGGTATGCCGGATCCTGCTGTTACCCGGATAGATACTTCATACTTCAAATCCTTTACTCTTTGTCACTGTTTTCTTTCTTCAAATCCTAGTTTTGACTTCAAATCTTTTCAGACGAGAAAGCTGCACTGGAGGCACGCCACCAGGACTGTGTGTCCTCAGTGGATGTGGCCAAGCAACTGGACGACCGGAATGCTGGTCACAAGGCCGAAGTAGAGCAGCTAAAGGGCCGGATTGCCGAGCTTCTGGAGGAGAAGGAGCAGAGGGAGGGCCTACTGAAGAAAACCCAGGCCCTGCTCGTCACCTCCGAGACTGATGCCTCCGACGCCCACGCTGAACTGGATAGCCTGAAGGAGCAGGCCACCAAATGGGAGGTTACAGTTGCTCAGCTGAATGCCGATCTTGCCGGTAAGCTTCAAATCCTTTCCCTTTTGCCTTGTCGACATATTGTAATTCTTTCCGGCATAGCATCTATGCCGACATATTCTCCTTTTGCTAACATTGTTTCTGTTCCTCAGACATGTTTCCCGCTTCCGTCGCTGACGTTGAGAGGGCTCTGCAGTTGGACCGAGAAAGCCGGGGTGTTCCGGTTGACTCGCCCAACTGGGACATGTCGGAGCAGCTGCTGGCCCTGCAGTCCCGGAAGGAGGCCATGACCCTCTATACTGAAGAACTCTTCTATGGCGCCCAGGAGGCATTCTCTGCCCTCTGGCCGGGACAAAGGACTCCGACTGATCCCGTCGACCTCGGCAACGATCTGCAACTGGCCAAGGTTCGCCTCCGAGAGTGGCGAGATTCCAGCGCGAGGGTTGGAGCAGACGAAGCTCTCACCTACTTCTTGTCCTGGTATGAAAAGGCTGACTTGGAGACTTTGCGCACTGTGCGCGAAGGATCCCTTTGGACCACGGATCCGGAACACATCCGGCGTCGGCGGGAGCTGGCCCACAGCTATGTGGATTATGCCGACACCGACGCCTTCATCCGGGACATCCGCGAGCCGGAGAAGAAGGACGATGCCGGGACATCTGTCGCTGCTGAGGGCTCCGACTCCAGCCAGGATGAAGAGGAAACCGAAGAGGCCGGCACTGATGCCCCGGAACAGGGGTCTGCCCCGGGCGGAGGTGATGGCTCAATTCCATCTGCCGGGTCCGGCACTCCTGAAGCCGACATCTCCACCGCCACTGCTCCACCTGCCGGCGCCTCTGCTTCTGCCGCTGCTCCTTGACTTTGCAGCATAAAAACTTTAAGTTTTATCAGATCCCCGGTATGCCAGGTGCAGATGTAATATACACGTTTTATTTCCTTTGGTTTGCTATCTGAACAAGTTTTATCTTGGTTTGCTTGTTACTAATGCCGGATCATCTTTGGCTAAGTCTCTGAGTTTGTTTTCCTGTTTCCTCAACTTCACAACCTTGGCTACTTGTCTACCTTACTTGGCTTTTGACGTATGAGTCTCAAGGTTGCTTCATCGAACATACAGTACTTTAACTTTGAAACTTAGACTTCAAATCATCCGACACTTCAAATTTTAACTTTAGCTTTAACAAAAAATGTCGGTTTGCTTGCTTTACACTTCCTTAGCCGTTTTCCATGTGTAGACAATCTCCGGCATCTACTCTTGCTAGCCATGAAGCCGGATTTCGGACAGCAGCTAAGTCGAAGAGTGGCCTCTGGTGCCGACACATTACTAGGCCGACATAGGAAACATTCAAATCAAGCCAGCCGGCATATAACAAAAAACTGTAAATAAACAACAGCGTATCTCGGAGGCAGTGCCCACTCTCTTCGGGATGCCGACACTTCATTCATTAGTCTTGTGCCGGCATAACGCGCCGGCACACAAAGCAAAATATGGAAATACATACATTGTGCTGCTTAGGAGTAAAAGGGGCAGAGTAGAGCTATGTTCCATGGTCTCTTGGTTTCTTCTCCGGACCTGTCCGCCTTATTCTTCTTGGGGGCCTGCGCATCTATAAGATAATAGGCATCATTGTGCAGAGCTCTGCTCACAATGAATGGTCCCTCCCATGGAGGAGTTAACTTATGCCGGCCTTCTGTTCCTTGCTTCAGCCGGAGTACTAAATCTCCCTCTTGGAATCTCCTTGGATTTACCTTCTGCGCATGATAGCGTCTGAGGTTTTGCTGATACACTGCTGTCCTTGACAGAGTTATTTCTCTTGCTTCTTCCAGCAGATCTACATCATTTTCCCTGGCTTCTTTAGCCTCTTCCTCTGTATATAGCACCACTCTTGGTGCATCATGTATTACATCTGTTGGAAGCACAGCTTCTGCTCCATACACCAGGAAAAAGGGTGTATATCCTGTTGACCTGTTAGGAGTTGTCCTCAAACTCCAAAGCACTGCTGGCAATTCATCTAGCCAACATCCCGGAGTTTTCTCCAGTGGCTCTCTCAGCCGGGGTTTTATGCCGGATAACACTAGCCCATTTGATCTCTCTACTTGGCCATTGGCACAAGGGTGAGCAACCGACGCAATGTCCAGCCGGATTCCCACCTCCTCACAAAATCTGGCAAATGGCCCTTGGGCAAAGTTTGACCCATTGTCAGTGATGATGCTATGAGGGACACCATATCTCAAGATTATCTCCTTTAAGAATTTCACTGCTGTGTGACCATCACACTTGCTTATGGGCTTCACTTCAATCCACTTGGTGAACTTGTCCACCATGACCAGGATATGGGTCATCTTTCCTCTGGCCGGCTTAAAAGCCCCGACCATATCCAGGCCCCAAACAGCAAAGGGCCAGGTTATTGGGATAGTTTTCAAGGCAGATGCCAGCTGATGAATCTGGTGTGCATATCTTTGACACCCATTGCATTTTCGCACCAGATTTTCTGCCTCTTGCAGTGCCGTCGGCCAATAAAACCCATGCCGGAATACCTTTGCCACCAATGCCCTGGATGAAGCATGGTGACCACACTCCCCCTGGTGAATTTCCCGGAGCATCTCGAGACCTTCCACAGATTCGACACATCTCTGCAATACTCCGGTGGCACTTCTCTTATATATTTCTTTGTTTATGATGGTATACCCTTTGGATCTCCTTGCGATCCGGCGTGCCTCGGTTTCATCCGCCGGCACTTGCCCATCCACCAAGAAGTTCAAAATAGGACGTGCCCATGAGGGCACTTCCCTGATAGCGAACACTGCCTGATCTATCTCCAACATTTCGACCGACACATAATCGATCTCCATGGGCTGCGAAGTCCCCGGGATTGAAGAATCAGTCCCCGGGTATGCCGGAGCAGTCCCCGGGTATACCGGCACAACCTCTTGATATATTTTGCCCTTGCCCTTAGCTCTGCTCCAGAATACTGTACTCACAGCATATGCTGGCACAGTCCCCGGGACTGAGGATACAGTCCCCGGGTTATCTGACTTGGCTCCGGTATCTATCTCCATCGGAACTGCTTCCTCCGGTCCTGGCGGGACATAAATGGAAGATGACTCCGGTGAGGGTTTGATCGATGGCTTCCTCAGATGCTCCAATGAAATGCCGGGCGGGATTGAATCTCGGGAAGACCCCAGCTTGGACAATGCATCGGCTGCATCGTTCTGAGCCCGGAGAACATGCCGAAACTCACAACCTTTGAAATAACCGCTCAACTGCTGCACCAAGAAACGGTAGGATGCCATGTTTGCGTCATGAGCATCCCATATGCCGGAGCATTGCTAGATTACCAAGTCAGAATCACCGAAGCACATAATCCGGCGGATTCCTATGTCCTTAGACACTTTCAGGCCATGCACAAGTGCCTCATATTCCGCCACATTATTTGATGCTGCGAAATGAATCTGCAGGACATATCTCAACTGGTCATTCTTTGGCGAACTGAGAACTATTCCGGCACCCAAGCCATGGATTGTCTTGGACCCATCGAAATGCATCCTCCAATAATTTGCATCTGGCAACGGTGGCTCATACTGTATCTCGGCCGAGTCAATAAAGAAATCAGCCAACACCTGGGACTTGATTGTATCTCTTTTGTCATACTGCGATGTATATGGTGAAAGCTCTATTGCCCACTTTGCTATTCGACCGCTGGCATCTTTGTTGCTTATGATCTCCGAGATAGGGGCCTCGGCCACTACCCGGATTGGATGCTCCTGGAAGTAATGCTTGAGCTTCTTGGCCGCCATATAGACACCATAAGTCATCTTCTGATAGTGGGGGTAGTTTTGCTTCGAGGTGGAGAGGACTTCACTCAGATAATATACCGGCCGCTGCACGGTTTTGCCTCCCTCCTCTCGCTCTACCAACACCACTGCACTGACAACTCTGTTGGTCGCCGCTATATAGAGCAACATTGGCTCCCGGGGCATTGGAGATGCTAATACCGGCGCTGTTGACAACAACTGCTTCAATTCCTTGAAGGCAGCATCTGCTTGCGATGTCCAGACAAAAGTGTCGGACTTCTTCATCAGCTGATATAATGGCAGAGCTTTCTCTCCCAGCCGGCTTATGAAACGGCTCAGGGATGCGAGGCACCCAGTGAACTTCTGTACTTCCCTCAGATCTGTCGGCGGCTTCATCCTTTCTATGGCATGGATCTTGCCGGGATTCACCTCAATACCCCGGCTGGAGACAAGGAAACCGAGCAACTTGCCCGCCGGCACACCGAAGGTGCATTTAGCCGGATTCAGCTTCATCTGGAATCTCCTCAGGTTCCCAAAGGTTTCCCGGAGATCATCTATGAGAGTCTTGCTCTCCTTGGTTTTTATGACGATATCATCGACATATACCTACACATTTTTATCTATCTGATCGTGCAGGCATTTCTGCATACACCTTTGGTAAGTTGCGCCGGCATTTCTTAAACCGAACGGCATAGTGAGATAGCAATAAGCCCCGTACGGGGTAATAAAGGATGTCTTTATTTGATCCGGCTCATACAAAGGGATCTGGTGGAAACCAGAATAGGCATCTACAAATGATAATAGTTCACATCCAGCTGTGGAATCAATCACTTGATCGATCCAAGGGAGCGGGAATGGATCTTTAGGACATGCCTTATTCAAGTTGGTGTAATCAACACACATCCGCCATACTTTCACTATGGCGGGCTCATCTTTCTTCTTTTCCACCAGAACCGGATTAGACACCCAATCCGGATGAAGCACTTCTTTGATAAAGCCGGAGGCTAAGAGCCTGGCCACTTCGTCCCAAATGGCTTTCCTTCTATCGCCGGCATTCCGCCGGAGCGGCTGCTTTACCGGCTTAGCGTCCGGTCTTACATGCAATGCGTGCTCAGCCAGCTCCCTCGGCACACCTTGTAAGTCCGAAGTAGACCATGCAAAGATATCCCGATTCTCACGGAGGAAGCTGATGAGCTCGCTTTCCTATTTGGGATCCAAACTTGCCCCAACGAGGGCATGGCGCTCCGGGAAAGCTTCATCCAGAGACACCTTTTTGACCTCCTTTCCCACTTGAAAAGAAGCACTACCGCCGGGATTTGACATGCCCGGCATAGATTTGCCGGCCACGACCGTCTCAGCAATCTCCACTGCTTGCTTGAGCCTCCTCCTTTCCTCTGCAATGATCAGAGTCTCGGCCAGGTTAGACCCGGCTGTGGCGCATGCCATTGAACGCTTGTAATCACCAACAATGGTAATTGCCCCTCCGGGCCCCGGCATCTTCATCTTCAGGTACGCAACATGCGTAGAGGCCATGAACTTTGCCAATGCCGGCCTTCCCATCAAAGCATGGTAGGGGCTTTCCAGATCAACCACCTCGAACATGAGATTCTCCACCCTGCAGTTATCCCGGCTGCCAAACATGACATCCATCCGGATTTTGCCCATCGGTGCACACGAAAGTCCTGGCACAATGCCGTGGAACGTGGTCTTGCTTGGCTCCAGCATATTCTCCTTGATTCCCAGCTTCTCCATTGTATCCCGATACATGATGTTGATGCTGCTCCCATTGTCAATGAGGACCTTGCTGAACCTCACGTTATTAGCCGGCCCGACAAATGTCGGATCCATCACTAGAGCATACCCGCCGGGGTTTGGCATGATCCTGGGATGATCTGCCCTGTCCCAGCCAATGGCCTGGTCAGACCAATGCATCATCTTCGGAACCGCCGACATAACGGCGTTTACCTCCAAACACCGCCGGTACAAGCTCTGCTTGTCTGTTCTTTCGGTCTCAAAGACCATGTAGCTCTGGTCGTACTCCTTGTACTCATTTCGGCCCGCTCCTAGGCCTCCGGCATTATACTCCAGATTATAGCTCTGGTCAACTTGATTTACGCCGGCATTTCCGGCGTTGCTCTGGTTACCGGGATTAGCCGGCCTGGGTGGGACTGCAACTGTATTTGCCCCTGTCAACGGCGATGGAGCTGCCGGGACAGATGGTCTTGCGGGTCCCCAGGGACCTGCACGACCTGCTAATATGTCGTCCAACCATGAACAGTTTCTTGTCAAATGATTTGCCAGTTTACCCGGCTGGAATGTGTGAAACACACAAGGCTTGTCCATGGCCAGACCCACTGTATACTTCGGCCACTGCTTCTTCTGTCCGGAGGCTCCGCCGGCATTCTTATTGATCCAGACATTCTTCTTCTGGAATGGCTGCGCTTGCTGCTGCGGCTGTTGCTGTTGAGGTTGCTGATTGTCCTCATACCTCGGACGCTGGCTACTGCCGGCGCCCCCTTGTTCTTCCTCCACGGCCGCTACCTGCGCCGTTCCATACCTGTAATCAGGCCTTTCATCTCTTCTCTTGTTCCAGTTATCAGGGCGATAGAATTGCCCTGGTCTCCCGGTGTTGCTATCATTCCTCTGGGCCTGCCCCTGCCCTTGCGAATCAAGAGTGGGCTGCTTGGGGTCTCCCAGAGCATAACTATCAGCAATCCTGATTGTCTCGGCCAACATGGCCGGCATGTCCCTCTGAAGCTGTTGCCACAGCATGGTGCCGTGCTGGCACCCATGGGCGAACCACATGATGGCCTGCTGCTCCACAACTCCTTCGCAGGAATTGCGCAATGTACACCACCTGGTCAGGTAATCTCGGTCGGTCTCATTCACTCCCTGCCGGCAGTTAGCCAGCTGCTGCGGTCGGTTAGGCCTCTTGTATGTGCTGGTGAAGTTAGACACAAACTGCTCTTCGAAATCAACCCAGCCGTTGATACTTCTGGCCGGCAGATTATTCAGCCATATCCTGGCTGGCCCTTCTAGCATTTGTGGTACATATCGTACCGCCCATCTGAGGTTTCCTCCGGCAATGTTCACTGCTGTGGAGTAATCCTCCAACCAATCTTCCGGCTTTGTACTGCCGTTATATGTCCTCGCGCCACGCGCGAGCTGGAAGTAGTAAGGTACCGGCTCACCCATAATCTGGGGTCCGAAACACATGGGACCCGGAGCTCCTTGTCTTTCCACCAACTCTGATTGGTGAATCCTATCCAGCTTGAAGCGCGCATCACTTGCTGCCAAGGATCGAGGTCCCAGCCGAGATGCAATTGGGCCCGCGATCACTTTTTCCTGCTGCTGCTCTGGCTGATATTGCTCGCTATGCCGGCCTTGCTGATGTTGCTGCTGATATCCCGCCCTGGCAAGGGCGGAATTCCCATCATCCTCTCGATGTCCCGGATGACCTGCGCCTTGCTGCTGCGCTGCACCTCCGGCGCCCTGTTGCTGACGCCGGGCTGCACTGTTACTCCGGCCACCTCCGGCCGAAGCTGGCCCTTGCCCGGCCGACATATTCCGGCCAGCACTCTTGCGGCCGACATATTTGTCAGCTTGGCCGGCATTCTTCTGCACTTCTGCCTGCTTTCCGGCGATTGCCGGATCGTACACTTGAATCTGCTTATCCCGGCGGCCAGAGGTCACACTTCCGGCACGCCGGGCGCTTGGATGCGGGGACGAAGCCTCGCCCCTCGACCTTGCGCCGGCACCTCCTACCGACGCAATGTACTGGGATGCCCCGGGCACCTGTGTTTGCCTTCTTAAAGGCCTCCTGCTGCTTAGTAGCTTCAGACAAAAGATGGTTAAGCCAGGCTTGCTGCTCACGCAGTGCTTCACCGGACAAATTAGATAAGTCCTTAGCTACCTCGGCTGCTGCTCTAAGGTTCTTCACTGGGGAGCTATAAATTACCTTAGGCACAGTACTAGTTGCAGTATGACTCTTAGCCCTAGCATCTTTGCCTAGCTCAGTGTTAAGATCTCTGCCTCTAGTTCTAACCTCATCTATCCGGCTAGGCCGGGTTACCACAGGAGTAAAACCATGGGCTGCTTCATACTCATGGAGTTGCCGGTTAAACCGTTCGCGCTCCTGGTGCATGGCCAGGGCCTCGTCGATGAGGGCCTGGCGAGATCCCTCCAGGACCTCCCTTGTCTGCTCCAGATCATCGCCGGATCGCACCGGCTCGAGAAGCCGATCGATGATGGGAAGAAGCACCTGACCCTTTGCCGGCACAGCGGAAGTGTCGGCCAGGTTCTCGACACGCTCCAACGGAGGACGTGCCGACCTCTTGGCCTTCGGCGGCTCCGGGGGAGTATCTCCTGCTGCTGCCGCTGCTTTGCCGGCACCTTCTGCCGGCGGCACTGATGTGCCGGCCATCATTACCTCGGCCGACTCTACTGAGCGAGCGCTACGCCCAGTGTGAGCCAGCCGATGTGACGGAGGATCCGACGCCACCAGCACCTCTTTCCTGCACACTCTCTCAGTCCCCACGTACACCTCGTGGGAACCGAAAGACATAATCCGGCCATCCCTGGGGAACGGCCGGCCACCGAGACATCCGGCGTTGTCGCTGACGAAACTGAGCGAGCCTAGCCTCTGAACAAGGCCAGAGACCACGCGCACTCCCAAAGCTACTATCACAGACCCCGTCCGAATGAACACTCCGCCCAGCATATCGATCTGCCCCACGGTGGGCGCCAAATGTCGTCGTGGTGAAACAACATATGCCATAGGATGGCTTAAATGGGGGTCGACTGTATGCTGGAGGATTCGGGAGAGGGGAACGAGCTAAAGAGCACGACAGAAAGGAACACAGATCTACCCAGGTTCGGGGCTCTCGTAAGGAGATAACACCCCTACTCCTGCTCTACTGGTTGTATATTTGGATCGATGGAGTACACAACAATGGTGCTTCCAGGCTCTTAGCTAGAGAAGGAAGATGAACTGCTCAGTGTAGGAACAGAGAGTGACCAACCCTCCACCAGGGCTCCCTATGCCACCTTATATAGTGGTGGCCAGGGTTACAACGGTCATAAGAGACCACAAGACACGGGCTACACTCCAAATAGGACTTGGTGACGAAGGCAACGACCCTTGACTTCCTCCCTGATTGCTCTCGAGGGGACTTCATATCCCTGTACCTTGTACCTCTTGAACTGTGACCTCACCTCTCTGAGGTAAGCCCTGTACTTGTGCACAGTGAGGGTAGGTAGACCACCACTGTGCACCCTGCCACCATACTCTGCTTCCATGCTTGGATGTTTTCTTCCTTGATTGTAGGGATGTGACACATTAGCTGACTTTGTATTCCGGATATGACTGTTGGCCATACCCCGGACTCATATGCCGGACCAACGACCTATGAAGGTCGGGTAATCCGGCCTCCCCTGCTCCTGCACAACACACCAAATGGTTAGGCCGGCATATCTAAGTATATGCCGGCACACATATACTAGTATTCCGGCTATACCGGCATATCCGAACACCAGCCGGGATATATACATATGCCGGCCTGGCCGATGCTCCTATATTCCGGTCAGGCCCTTTCATTGACAATCCGGCATAAGCCAACCATAGCCTTGTATCTTTCTAGTCTCTTGACCCTACCGGGGGTCATCCCCCCGACATGAATCCTTGATCAAAATCACTTGTCAACACCTTCTGCTCCTCGTTAGGTTCAACACTCTTATTTATCGAAAGTACTACGATACACCCCCTATACTTGTGGAATAGTAGTAGACTTATCAGCCATCTGCAAAGATATATCCGTTGATACCAATTTTTCTAGATCGAGTCTCTTATAAAGAGAAAAAGGCATGACACTAACTCCAGCTCCCAAATCACATAAAGCAGTTCTAACATAGTTATTTTTAATGGAGCAAGGAATAGTTGGTATACCTGGATCTCCAAGCTTCTTTGGGACTTTACCATCAAAAGAATAGTTAGCAAGTAAAGTGGAAATTTCCTCACTAGGAATTTTCCTTTTGTTAGTGACAATATCTTTCATATACTTTGCATAAGGAGGCATTCTAATAGCATCAGTCAAAGGAATTTGCAAAAATAAAGGTCTCATCCATTCACAAAACCTGTTGTAGTGTTCTTCTTCCTTGGACTTGTGTTTCTTACTAGGAAAAGGCATTGGTTTCTGTACCCAAGGTTCCCTCTCTTTACCATGCTTATTGGCAATGAAGTCTTCTTTGGTGTACTTTGCATTCTTATCACTCTTTTCTGGTTCTTCTTCAACTTCTTCTTTATCTTCTTTATCGGAAGCATCTCCTGGTTCAGTTTTAGCATCAGAAATAGAAACACTGTTAGGATCTTTACCTGCATCAGAGGATTCTGCAGTTGTTTTATGCTTCTTCTTCTTCTTCTTCTTAGAAGGGATATCATCATTTGAGGTGCGTTGAGAATCTTGCTCAACCCTCTTAGGATGTCCTTCAGGATATAATGGGTCTTGAGTAGCAGCACCACTTCTTGTGCGTATTTCACATGCTTGCTTCTCTCTTGCAGCATTAACTAGCAAATCTTTTTGCACCTTGGTAAGCTGATCAATTTGTGTTTGAACCATTTGAAAATGTTTAGCAAGTATCTTCACATCATTGGCGGTTCTCTCCACAATATCCTGCAACTTGTTAATAACTCTAGAATTTTCCAACAAATGATTATGCACCATTCTATTAAAATTTTCTTGCTTAACAATAAAATTATCAAATTCATCTAAGCATTTATCAGGAGGTTTAGTATAAGGAATATCTCTTTCATCAAAGCGTTGGAGAGAGTGTACCTCAATAGTAGATGAGTGAGGGATTGGCTTACATAATTCTTCAATAGGAGGTAAATTCTTCACATCTTCGGCCTTAATACCTCTCTCCTTAAGAGATTTCTTAGCCTCCTTCATAACTTCATCATTTAATTCAATCATCCCTCTCTTCTTCGGCGTAGGCTCCATAGATGGCGCAGGAGTTGGTGCTGGTGTTGGCTCAACTAAGGTCCAAGCATCATGATTCCGGCTTATTTTAGCCATTAATTCTTCAGCTTCAGCCGGAGTTCTTTCCCTGAAAACACAACCAGCACAACTATCCAAATATGACTTAGATTCATCCATTAGTCCATTATAAAATATATCAAGGAGTTCATTTTTAGGCAATGGTTCTTTAGGCAAAGCTCTAATTAAAGAATAAAACACTTGTCCAAGATTCAGGCAGTATCTCTCCTTTTCCCTGTTCAAAATCAAAGATTTTCTGCACAGCAGCATGTTGAGCACTAGCGGGAAAATATTTCTGAAAGAAAGCATTAACCAAAGCAATAGGACTAGTAAGAGATCCAAGAGACAAGCTATTAAACCAAATTTTAGCTGCATCTTTCAACGAGAAAGGAAAAATCTTAGCAACAAAATAAGTGCGGAGCTTAATATCATCAGAAAACAAATTACTCAAAGTAGAAAGCTCATTCATGTGCTCCATAGCACTCTCATCTTTAGTACCATAAAAAGGAGTTTTCTCAACAATAGATATGTAAGATAAATTCAAAGATAAATCATAATCCTTATCTCTAATATTTATAGGAGAAGCAGCAAACTTAGGATCAGGAGACAAATTATATCTAACAGAGCGTCTGGCAAGAAGTTCTTTAACATTACCTGCATTACGAGCAGCACGTGCTTCTGCAATAAAATCATCATTAAGCTCAATATAAGCATCATCATCATAATCATCACTAGGACATTCCCTAGACTCAGGTGAACTAACAGGTGTAACAATGGTGTTTCCCAACTTAGCTCTAGCAATAGTAGCATCTAAAAAGGAACCTAGTGAACCACTCTCATCAAGCACAGTAGAAGCATCATCTAAATTATCAGTGGCATTTTCAATCTCAACAGAAGTAGTAGCAGTAGCGTGTGGGTGTGGTGGTGTAAGCAACTTACTCATAACAGATGGTGAATCAAGAGCAACAGAGGTGTTGAGAGTCGTACCTCTTCTTGTAGTGGATGGCAATATAGGAACTTTTCCATCACGAGGTTTACCCATGATGAAAGGATTGCAGTGAATAATATGAATACCAAGTGAACTTACAAATAAAGCTATGCTCCCCGGCAACGGCGCCAGAAAATAGTCTTGATGACCCACAAGTATAGGGGATCGCAACAGTCTTCGAGGGAAGTATTACCCAAATTTATTGATTCGGCACAAGGGGAGCCAAAGAATATATGTAAGCCTTAACAGATGAGTTGTCAATTCAGCTGCACCTGGAAACAGTCTTGCTCGCAGTGGTTTATCAGTAGCAACAGTTTTATAGTGGTGACAGTAGTAAAACAGTAACAGTAATAGTAACGGTTGTAAACAGTAGGAACAAATACTGTAGGCATAGGGATAGATTATGGGCGTTGCATGGATAAGATAATTCATGAAATCAATGAGACAAAGGCATTGCAGATAAATAATGATAAAGCATCCTAGTACAAACAATCATAGGCATGTGTTCCGTATATAGTCGTACGTGCTCACAAGGAGAAACTTGCACGACATCTTTTGTCCTACCAGCCTGTTGCAGCAGGGCCTCAAGGGAAACTACTGGTAATTAAGGTACTCCTTTTAATAAAGTACCGGAGCAAAGCATTAGCACTCGGTGAACACATGTGATCCTCACATCATAGCCACCCCTCCGGTTATCCCAATTTCTGTCACTTTGGGGCCTCGGGTTCTGGACAACAATATGTGTATACAACTTGTAGGTAAGACCATAAACAACAAGCATCATCATAGAAATAATAACATGTTCAGATCTGAAATCATGGCACTCGGGCCCAAAGTGACAAGCATTAAGCACAACAAGTTGCAACAATGTCATAGGCACTAAATAAAGATACTAGGCACTATGCCCTATCAATCTCATATCAAATTACATGAACAATCTCATCCAATCCCTACCATCCCCTCACCTACAGCGGGGGAATTACTCACACATGGATGGGGGAATCATGGATGGTCGATGGAGGAATGTTGGTGGTGATGGTGATGAAGATCTCCTCCGAATCCCTGTCCCGGCAGGGTGCCAGAACGGAGTTTCTGGATCCGAATCGCGGTTTCTGATGCCGGTGGCGCAGCAGAAGTCTATCTGGGAAAAATGCCGTCTCCTCGATATTATGTCGTCAGGGGGTATATGTACACGAGAGGGGAGGTCGAGAGGGGACCTGGGGCCCCCTCACGCAGGGGTGGCGCGGCCAGGGCTGGGCCGCGCCACCACTGTGTGACGGCCCCTCGAGCCCCTTCTCCCTCCGGTCTTCTGGCTCCGTGGGTCTTCTGGTGAAATAGGATTTTTCATGATTTTTCCTGAATTTTTACTAGAAGTTGAATTTCTACACAAAAACGAGACACCAGAGCAATTCTGGTGAAAACAGCGTCAGTCCATGTTAGTTGTATTCAAAACACACAAATTAGAGGAGAAACAATAGCAAAAGTGTTCGGGAAAGTGGATACGTTTTGGACGTATCAACTCCCCCCAAGCTTAGCTATTTGCTTGTCCTCAAGCAATTCATTTAACAACTGAGAGCGATAAAAGAAACTTTCACGAACACATTTGCTCATGTGATGTATATATACTAACTATGTGATCAAGTACTCAGGCAATTCATAATAAGAAATATGTAACTAATGTCACCTCATAGTCAAGCAAGCTATGAAAGAGTGCCAATGCACTAATAACAAGTAACATGTGCATGAGAAGCTACAAGATTGTAATATGCATAAATGATATGAAAGAGTGGTATCCCGCTTGCCTTTATTTGTAGAGCAAAACATAAATGCTGAGGCACCTCTGAAGTCCAAGGGAAGACTAGAAGTAGAAATATCAAAGATACAAGCATCAAAGTTATACCACAATTAACCGTGTTCTGGGACAAGCACATTACACTAAGAATAACAGTTATGCTCTCAAGAAGTGCTTAAAGTTAGAAGATGGTGACTCAACATAAAAGTAAAGGAATGGCCCTTCGCAGAGGGAAGCAGGGATTTAACATGTGCTAGAGCTTTTCATTTGTAAAACAGAGATAAAAGTTTCTTTTGAGAGGTGGTTGTTCTATGTCAACGACTAGCAATGGAGACTTACTATCTTCCATAATAAACAAGTGAGAGCGGTTCCGAGTTCTTTGAAATTTGGCACATTGGTGCTCTTTTATAAAGCTTTGGCACTCCTCCCCACCTTTTTTCCTTTCTCAAACCATGGCTAACCGATTCCATCGGGTGCCCACCAACTTTCACATTCCTTTGGAGGAGTGCCCCTTTTTTTTCTTTTAGAATTAAGATTATAATGGTCTGACCAGCTCCCTTGCAAAATTAATGACGAGCAGATGAAGCTGCCTAGTCGAGGGGTACTCAATTTAATATGGAAGATAGCAATTCCGACCACTACGTCCCCATGAGCTAAAAACAGTGGCACAAAATGAGAAGTAGTTGAAAGTTTTGAAAGGTAGCACATGAAAATTTACTTGGAATGGCTTACAAATACCATGCATAGGAATTTATAGTGGACTCTTTGGAAGACTTGGTTTTTGGTAATTGGATGCACGAGTAGAGCTCATACTCGGTACAAGTGAAGGCTAGCAAAAGACTGGGAGGCGACAATCGAGAGAGCAATAACTATCATAATCATGCTTGCGACAAAACAAAATTAATATAGGCATAAAAATGATACAAGAACTCTGAGGCAATTTAGATCATCGAGGCTTAATTGACTTTTTGTTCAGTAATATGCATGCTTGAGAATGTGCCAAGTCGATTCAAATGAAGCTTTCAGAGGTGGATACCACAATATCATACCATAATATGAATAAAACAATGCATGCAAGCGTCTACATGACATGCTACAGGCTAACAGTAAATTGAAACTAATCATATGAGAGCAAGAACTACAAAGCATCCATTAGATGACATATACCCCACATGAACCGACTAAGCATGTCCACATAGATGAGTATATGTACAAAAATTAAAACAAATAGAGTTCATACCAGCCTCTTACCACATCTCGGATTGTCATATGTCGTCATTATTGCTCTTCACTTGTGTGGCTTGAATAATATAAAGTGAATACCAAGCTCCAATGGAGTAACGGGAGACTGAACTTTGCAACAAACTTTACAAAACCAAAGAAGAGCAACAAATATTTTTGGGGTTTTTCAAGTAGCAAACTGAAAATAGCAAGTAAAGCAAACCAAAGGTAGAAAACTAAAGAACCAAAAAGAGAGAAACAACAGAAATATTTTTGGTCTTTTTGTGTTTTGGAAAGCAGAAGTAAGAACTTAGAACAATAAAGAAAGTGAAACATGGATATACAACGGTCCGACAAAATATGATATGTAGATGAGTGGATCGTCGGCGTACCTCCCCCCAAGCTTAGGCTTTTGGCCTAAGTGGAAATCAATTCCGGCTCTGGTAGCTGCTCTAGGCTGGTGGGTCATCATAGGTGTAATCATACCCCAGTTCCCGTGAAGATGAAGCTGACGGCGCATAATCATAATAAGGCTGCTCATATGGGAAAATCGTAGTGTTGGAGGGTTGCCCCGACTCTTCAGCGCCTTCCTCATCGTGTACAGGCGGCGTGTGCTCCTCCACATATGCATCAAGCTCATCTTCTGTAAGCGACCATCCATTCCTGCAATCAAGGTTAAACAAAAGAGGTGCAGGCAAACGGATTGATCGTTCAGTCTTTACTACCCTCCTGGTAGTTTTCTTGAAAAAGGTTAGCTCAAATGTTAAATTAATCAAACTGGCAGGAGGAGAAATAAACTTATGTTGAACCATAGCATCAAGGCCAAGTTTCTCCTCGGGGAACTGCAGGTCTAAAAAATGAGGCAAAACACCATGCAAAGCTAACAGGCGTGAAGCTATAAGCCCCCCACAGATTCCCCCTTTCTCACGATTAATATCAAGACAGAAAGCTATTAAGGCACCCAAATTATAAGTTCTATCACGCCTCAAAGCAGCAGCAATAAAAGCTAGATCATGGAGAGACAGTTTACTTGCAGATTTCCTAGCAAGAACACATTTGGTAATGAAGAAGGCAAAATATCGAATGGATGGGAAATGAATGTTTCAAATTTTACCACCCTCTTATGTGAAGCTTCTTCCTTGACAAATCTCCTCGTATAGTTCTAACAATTGCCTTGGTTGTCCCCTTATCTTCTCGAGCGATCCCCACTGTGGTACTCTAATAGCTGTACAGAAAACATCAAGAGGCAAGTCCACAGATTTGTTATAAATTTTATAATGAACCATGGGATTAGAAGCGGACCAACTAAATCTGAAATCCTACACCACAGACATTGTTAGTTTAACATATTGGGGAGGTTCACCCTCAACAAAATATTCTAATCCTGCATTAGAAAGCAAGGCTTGAAAATCCTGTAGGAATCCAGCAGCACTCAAGAATGCTGAGCATGGATAGTGTGAGGGGAAAACCTTCTCTTCACGATGAACTTTCATAACATCTCGCACTTCTAGTTCATGTTGAGAGAGTTGATATGCATTCCCCTCCATCTCTGAAATTTTTGACAAACCTCATAAAAATGATTTTAAAGACCAGCAAGTGTAGGAAACTACTATGGTGAGTACTAGAGAGCTATCATGCATCAAAATATCAATTCTAAGCAATAGAACAAGCATGCATACTCATTTATACTGTCACCTACAATGCTAAAATACTCAAGATATACTTCACCAAAAGAAAATCTACTTGGACAAGTGGAGGAGTCACATACCGGAGAGCAAATGATCCAAATTTCAGCAGAAATCTTGGGCTGAGCAAGGAGATCGAAAAATTTAGGTGAAGAATAGCAAGAACTTGAGTTTGAGCAAATGGGGCGGTGTTTTTTGGGAGAGAGAAAGAGCAGGGGAAGAAGAGATGAGTGAGGTGCCTGGTGGGGCCCCCTCACACCTGCGTGGTGCGGCCAGGGCTGGGCCGCGCCACCAGTGTGTGAGGTGGCATGGCTGCCCCATCTGGTGCCTCCCAGGTGTCTCTCTGGCCCAATTTTGACACAAAAATTTATAAAGAATTTTCTGGAATTTTTCGAGAAACTTTATTTTTTAGGATTTTTTAGAAATTGGCATATTGATGAAACTCAGAAAAATGAGGATGAAAAGATTTCAAGCAAATCAAAACTAAGCATGCAGCAGCTCTGAGATACTCTTAATCAAGCAACTTAACTGAAGGAATAAAATTTGATGAAAGTAAATACAAGTGAGGTGGAGTGGATGCGGTGTAGATGAAGTTTCGTTCATATAAAATCACTTTGTTAACAAGGTTGATCAAGTCTTGTTACCAAACTAACTTTTTATGAGGAGAAACTTTGCATATCACTTAATGCTTATGTTACCTCAACTTTGATAGGTATAGTCCCAACCATGACAATTTGACATTCTTCCTTGGGCTTTCGCTCTGAACAAATAATTTGACCAACTTTGATGGTCTCAACATGCTTGATTGTATTTAGAGCATTCTTCCTATCAATATTCTTGGGAAAATATACCGTATACTCTTTGTCATTAACATTAAAAGTGACTTTTCCTTGATTGCAATTAATAATAGCACCTGAAGTGTTTAGAAAAGGTCTCCCAAGAATAATAGACATATTATCATCTTCAGGCATTTCCAGCACAACAAAATCAGTTAATATTAAACAACTATTAGCAACTTGAACAGGAACATTCTCACATATACCAATAGGAATAGTAGTAGACTTATCAGCCATCTGCAAAGATATATCAGTTGATACCAATTTTTCTAGATCGAGTCTCTTATAAAGAGAAAAAGGCATGACACTAACTCCAGCTCCCAAATCACATAAAGCAGTTCTAACATAGTTATTTTTAATGGAGCAAGGAATAGTTGGTATACCTGGATCTCCAAGCTTCTCTGGGACTTTACCATCAAAAGAATAGTTAGCAAGTAAAGTGGAAATTTCCTCACTAGGAATTTTCCTTTTGTTAGTGACAATATCTTTCATATACTTTGCATAAGGAGGCATTCTAATAGCATCAGTCAAAGGAATTTGCAAAAATAAAGGTCTCATCCATTCACAAAACCTGTTGTAGTGTTCTTCTTCCTTGGACTTGTGTTTCTTACTAGGAAAAGGCATTGGTTTCTGTACCCAAGGTTCCCTCTCTTTACCATGCTTATTGGCAATGAAGTCTTCTTTGGTGTACTTTGCATTCTTATCACTCTTTTCTGGTTCTTCTTCAACTTCTTCTTTATCTTCTTTATCGGAAGCATCTCCTGGTTCAGTTTCAGCATCAGAAATAGAAACACTGTTAGGATCTTTACCTGTATCAGAGGATTCTGCAGTTGTTTTATGCTTCTTCTTCATCTTCTTCTTAGAAGGGATATCATCATTTGAGGTGCGTTGAGAATCTTGCTCAACCCTCTTAGGATGTCCTTCAGGATATAATGGGTCTTGAGTAGCAGCACCACTTCTTGTGCGTATTTCACATGCTTGCTTCTCTCTTGCTGCATTAACTAGCAAATCTTTTTGCACCTTGGTAAGCTGATCAATTTGTGTTTGAACCATTTGAAAATGTTTAGCAAGTATCTTCACATCATTGGCGGTTCTCTCCACAATATCCTGCAACTTGTTAATAACTCTAGAATTTTCCAACAAATGATTATGCACCATTCTATTAAAATTTTCTTGCTTAACAATAAAATTATCAAATTCATCTAAGCATTGATCAGGAGGTTTAGTATAAGGAATATCTCTTTCATCAAAGCGTTGGAGAGAGTGTACCTCAATAGTAGATGAGTGAGGGATTGGCTTACATAATTCTTCAATAGGAGGTAAATTCTTCATATCTTCGGCCTTAATACCTCTCTCCTTAAGAGATTTCTTAGCCTCCTTCATAACTTCATCATTTAATTCAATCATCCCTCTCTTCTTCGGCGTAGGCTCCGTAGATGGCGCAGGAGTTGGTGCTGGTGTTGGCTCAACTAAGGTCCAATCATCATGATTTCGGCTTATTTTAGCCATTAATTCTTCAGCTTCAGCCGGAGTTCTTTCCCTGAAAACACAACCAGTACAACTATCCAAATATGACTTAGATTCATCCGTTAGTCCATTATAAAATATATCAAGGAGTTCATTTTTAGGCAATGGTTCTTTAGGCAAAGCTCTAATTAAAGAACAAAACACTTGTCCAAGATTCAGGCAGTATCTCTCCTTTTCCCTGTTCAAAATCAAAGATTTTCTGCACAGCAGCATGTTGAGCACTAGCGGGAAAATATTTCTGAAAGAAAGCATTAACCAAAGCAATAGGACTAGTAAGAGATCCAGGAGACAAGCTATTAAACCAAATTTTAGCTGCATCTTTCAACGAGAAAGGAAAAATCTTAGCAACAAAATAAGTGCAGAGCTTAATATCATCAGAAAACAAATTACTCAAAGTAGAAAGCTCATTCATGTGCTCCATAGCACTCTCATCTTTAGTACCATAAAAAGGAGTTTTCTCAACAATAGATATGTAAGATAAATCCAAAGAGAAATCATAATCCTTGTCTCTAATATTTATAGGAGAAGCAGCAAACTTAGGATCAGGAGACAAATTATATCTAACAGAGCGTCTGGCAAGAAGTTCTTTAACATTACCTGCATTACGAGCAGCACGTGCCTCTGCAATAAAATCATCATTAAGCTCAATATAAGCATCATCATCATAATCATCACTAGGACATTCCCTAGACTCAGGTGAACTAACAGGTGTAACAATGGTGTTTCCCAACTTAGCTCTAGCAATAGTAGCATCTAAAAAGGAACCTAGTGAACCACTCTCATCAAGCACAGTAGAAGCATCATCTAAATTATCAGTGGCATTTTCAATCTCAACAGAAGTAGTAGCAGTAGCGTGTGGGTGTGGTGGTGTAAGCAACTTACTCATAACAGATGGTGAATCAAGAGCAACAGAGGTGTTGAGAGTCGTACCTCTTCTTGTAGTGGATGGCAATATAGGAACTTTTCCATCACGAGGTTTACCCATGATGAAAGGATTGCAGCGAACAATATGAATACCAAGTGAACTTACAAATAAAGCTATGCTCCCCGCCAACGGCGCCAGAAAATAGTCTTGATGACCCACAAGTATAGGGGATCGCAATAGTCTTCGAGGGAAGTATTACCCAAATTTATTGATTCGACACAAGGGGAGCCAAAGAATATATGTAAGCCTTAACAGATGAGTTGTCAATTCAGCTGCACCTGGAAACAGTCTTGCTCGCAGTGGTTTATCAGTAGCAATAGTTTTATAGTGGTGACAGTAGTAAAACAGTAACAGTAATAGTAACGGTTGTAAACAGTAGGAACAAATACTGTAGGCATAGGAATAGATTATGGGCGTTGCATGGATAAGATAATTCATGAAATCAATGAGACAAAGGCATTGCAGATAAATAATGATAAAGCATCCTAGTACAAACAATCATAGGCATGTGTTCTGTATATAGTCGTACGTGCTCACAAGGAGAAACTTGCACGACATCTTTTGTCCTACCAGCCTGTTGCAGCAGGGCCTCAAGGGAAACTACTGGTAATTAAGGTACTCCTTTTAATAAAGTACCGGAGCAAAGCATTAGCACTCGGTGAACACATGTGATCCTCACATCATAGCCATCCCCTCCGGTTATCCCAATTTCTGTCACTTTGGGGCCTCGGGTTCCGGACAACAATATGTGTATACAACTTGTAGGTAAGACCATAAACAACATGCATCATCATAGAAATAATAACATGTTCAAATCTGAAATCATGGCACTCGGGCCCAAAGTGACAAGCATTAAGCACAACAAGTTGCAACAATGTCATAGGCACTAAATAAAGATACTAGGCACTATGCCCTATCAATCTCATATCAAATTACATGAACAATCTCATCCAATCCCTACCATCCCCTCACCTACAGCGGGGGAATTACTCACACATGGATGGGGGAATCATGGATGGTCGATGGAGGAACGTCGGTGGTGATGGTGATGAAGATCTCCTCCAAATCCCCGTCCCGGCAGGGTGCCAGAACGGAGTTTCTGGTTCCGAATCGCAGTTTCTGATGGCGGCGGCGCAGCGGAAGTCTATCTGGGAAAAACGCCATCTCCTCGATATTATGTCATCAGGGGGTATATGTACGCGAGAGGGGAGGTCAAGAGGGGACCTAGGGCCCCCTCACGCAGGGGTGGCGCGGCCAGGGCTGGGCCGCGCCACCACTGTGTGACGGCCCCTCGAGCCCCTTCTCCCTCCGGTCTTCTGGCTCCGTGGGTCTTCTGGTGAAATAGGATTTTTCATGATTTTTCCCGAATTTTTACTGGAAGTTGAATTTCTGCACAAAAACGAGACACCAGAGCAATTCTGCTGAAAACAGCGTCAGTCCATGTTAGTTGTATTCAAAACACACAAATTAGAGGAGAAACAATAGCAAAATTGTTCGGGAAAGTGGATACGTTTTGGACGTATCAGTGGGCAAAGCAATGAACATAATAGGCATAAGGGGACTCATCCATAATTATTTTTTTCAGACCATTAGCATGACCCTTCATATTACTCGCTCCATCATACCCCTGGCCACGGACCATAGAAAAGCTCAAACCATGATCCATAAGCATATATTCAATTGTTGTTTTTAGTGTCAAAGCGATAGTGTCTTCAACATGGAAAATGCCTAGAAACCTCTCAACCACCCTTCCTTTCTTATCCACATACCGCAAGCAAAGAGCCATTTGTTCTTGTTGGTACACATCACTGGACTCATCAGCAAGTGATGTCTACACACGCTTCTGTTCTTGTAGACAGTGTTGGGCCTCCAAGTACAGTGGTTTGTAGAACAGCAGCAAGTTTCCGTTAAGTGGATCACCCAAGGTTTATCGAACTTAGGAAGGAAGAGGTCAAAGCTATCCCTTTCAAGCAACCCTGCAATTACGATACAGAAAGTCTCTTATGTCCCCAACACACCCAATACACTTGTCAGAGGTATAGGTGCACTAGTTCGGCGAAGAGATAGTGAAATACAAGCGGTAGTGATGATTATAAGTAGTAACTGTGGTATGAAATAAATATCGCTGCGAGCAAACATGTAACAAAACAGCAAGTAAATGGTGTGCAAAGCTTGGAAACAAGGCCTAGGGATCATACTTTCACTAGTGGACACACTCCCAACAAATATAACATGAATGAACAAATAAACAACTTCTCTTCACTATGGTACTCTGAATTACTCTCCTATTGAATAACACTAATCATTGCGTAGTGGCTACAGAAGCACCCCTTAAAGTTCATCAAGTACTTGACAAACACCACTCATAGAGATATCCAAATCAAAGCACAACTCAAGATAGATATTATTGCAACTTAGACCAAGTACTAACACGGTGCACACACTGTCAACATTACACCATAAAAGGAGGAATAGATCACTTCAATACTATCATAGTGATAACTATTCTCATAATCCATAAGAGATCACAATCGTAGCCTAGACCAAGTACCACCATGATGCACGCACTGTCACTGTTACACCATGGCAGGAGGAATAGATTACTTTAATAACACCACTAGAGTACACATAATATCTGAATAATAATATCTACTTGTTCAACATGATACAAAGCTCATGATCACATAAAGATCACATCATGGGAGAGAGAGGTGAACCACATAGCTACCGGTAGAGCCCTCAGCCCCGGGGATAAACTACTCCCTCCTCATCATAGGAGACAATAAGGTTGATGGAGATGGCGGTGAGGTCGATAGAGACGGCGGAGACGGCGATGGAGACCGATGGAGATGGCTCCAGGGGCACTTCCCCGTCCCGGCAGGGTGCCAAAACAGAAACTTCTGTCCCCCGAAATTCATCGACGGCGGTGGCGGAACTGCAGAACTCTTTCTGGAAAATTGCCGACTCCTTTAGGGTTTTCCGTCCTGAGGCTTTATATAGGTGAAGGGGCGTCGTCAGGGGGCAGCCAGGGGCTCCTCACACCAGGGTGGTGCTGCCAGGGCCTGGGCCGCGCCACCTATGTGTGAGGGCAGCCTCTGGCCCCCCTCCGGCTCTCTTTCGGTCTTCGGGAAGCTTCCGGGAAAAATAAGACTTCTGGCTTTTGTTTCGTCCAATTCCGAGAATATTTCCTATGTAGCTTTTCTGAAACACAAAAATAGCAGAAAATAGGGAGCTGGCACTGTGGCATCTTGTCAATAGGTTAGTTCCGGAAATCGCATAAAAACACCACGAAGTGTAACAAAACACAAGGCAAATGGTGCAAAAACAAGCATGGAGCATCAAAAATTATAGATACGTTTGAGACGTATCAAGCATCCCCAAGCTTAACTCCTGCTCGTCCTCGAGTAGGTAAGTGATAACAAAAGAAATAATTTTTGAGGTGACATGCACCTACACAATCTTGATCATATATGTAAGCATTGCGAGCTAGGATCATAAGAACTTAAAACATGGACATGAAAGATATAATCTTGACAATAAGAACTTAGCAACCATGTTGTAAACATGCAAACGAACACAAACAAAAGATCATGAAAATGAAACAATGAAAGTCAAACATGTGTTCGAATCATAAGGAAAAACATACAAATGGTTTTCAGCTTGTCCTTCAAAGAGAGCAAAACATAAATGCATAGGACACCTTCAAGTTTAAGAGGGCGACTAGATACAAATAATTTAAGAACAAGTGAAACCAACAATATGAATCAATCAATGAAAACTTTGGGACAATGCACATTATACTAAGAATGACAACTATGCTCTCTTAATGGTGCATAAAGATAGAAGGTGGTGACTCAACATAAAAGTAAAAGAAAGGCCCTTCACAGAGGGAAGCAGTGATTAAACATGTGCTAGAGCTTTTCATTTGTAAAACAGAGAGATAAAAATTGGTTTTGAGAAGTGGTTGTCTTTGTCAACGACTGGCAATAGGGTTCTTACTATCTTCTATACAAAAATGAAGCAAGTTTTTGAGAGAGAGATTGACACTTTTGTGCTCTTTTATAAAGATTGGCACTCCTCCCCACCTTTTTTCCTTTCACAAACCATGGCTAACCGATTCCATCGGGTGCCCACCAACATTCACATTCCATGGAGGAGTGCCATTTTCTTTTCTTTTTTTCTTTTTTTTTTCTTTTTAGAATAAGCAATATGGAAGATAGCAAATCCGACCACTACGTCCCCATGAGCTGAAAACAGTGTCACAAAACGAGAAGTATTTTGAAGGTTTTTTCAAAGGTAGCACATGAAAATTTACTTGAAATGGCTTACAAATACCATGCATAGGAATTTATAGTGGACACAATGGCAAACTTGGTTTTTGGGAGTTGGATGCACGGGTAGAGCTCATACTCAGTACAAAATGAGGGCTAGCAAAAGACTTGGAGCGACCAACTAAGAGAGCAATAATGACCATAATCATGCAAAGCGACAAAGTGACATTAAAAGAAGCATAAGATGGCATCAAAAGTCAAAAACTAAATGATCATAGAGGCTATTGGTGACTTTGTATGAGTCTAACATGTGTGAGCATGCGCCAAGTCAACCCAAATAAAGTATCAAGGAGAAAACCAAAATAATGCTTCCAAACGATAAAAACAACGCATGATTTTTTCAAAGGCTCATTAAGCAATCTAGTTATTTGAGACAAGTCATGCTACAGCAAAACCACTAAGCATACTATCAAAAAGACATCAAGCACGACATGCAAAAGCCTAAGCTGCAGTCTATACAAGCTCCTTCTTGTACCACTTTTTTTGCATAAAGCTTTTACTCTTTTCCAACACCATTCAAACTTTTTATAAACACCTCTTTTGATGAAAACCAATAAAGATCAGAGGCAAAAAATACACCTTGATGAAAAGATATAACAAGATCTGAACACAAATCAAGGCAAAAATCGAAAACCAAAAGCAGTAGCGGAAAAAGAGAACACTCGTTGAACAATAAGAGTGAAAGCTAGAGTGTTCTTGGCAAACGAAAAGCGAGTTCATCTCCTCCAAAAGAAACATGATATGATCTAACCATTTATTGCAGCAAACAAAACAAAACTAATACTGAAAACAAAAACAACTGACGCTCCAAGAAAAACACATAGTGCATGAAGCAATAAAAATATAGTGTCTTGAAAGGTGACCTGATTTTTGCCGATGAAGAAGGGGTGCCTTGGGGGCATCCCCAAGCTTTGACGCTTGTAATTCTTGGATATTTCTTGGGGTGATGCATGGGCATCCCCAAGCTTGAGCTTTTGTCCATTCTTCAACTCATCTCATCATTCTCCAATCCCTACACTTAAAAACTTCCTTCATACAAAACTAAACACAATTCTATTAGCAACATTAGTGTAGCATAACATATAATCAACCTCTTTTTGCTTAAGGTTTCAACTCAAAACCACCACATATATAGCAAATACTACTGTAGCAACTTCCCCAAAAGTTCCATGATCAAAAGAACTCAAAAGAAAGAGATAAAGCGGCAAACACAAATATTGGCAGAAATCTGTCAAAACTGAACAGCTGACAAAGGTCAAATTATTTAGGGGTTTTCTGTTGCTCAAATAAAAAAGTGTTCAACTAATGAAAGTTTTGATATAACCTGGGGCATATGCACAAAAAATTTCAGGTCCAAAAGATATACAGAGAATTTTCACAAATTTTTATGGTGCAGCACCGAAAACTGTTTCAGGACAGCAACATCCCCAAATCTTACCTCACTCAAATCAGAGGCTTCTCTTGGCACAACAATGAAATAAAAAGGATTAGGAGTGGTCATTACAGTAGTAATGACTTCCAAAACTCAAATAAAAGAAAAAGTACTAAAAAATAAACAATGGGTTATCTCCCAAGAGTGCTTTTCTTTAACGCCTTTGAGCTAGGCGCAGTAATTTGCAAAGATGCTCATGTAGGCGCCATATAAGAGCTTGAGGCAAATGCGCCATATAGGAACTTAAAGCAATATAGAGCATCAAAAAGCAAATATGAAAGACATTTATATCTGAACCACTTCCTATGCATAGGAATCTTGTAAGAAAATAAATCAACGAGGCACATAGTAGCAAGCATGGATAGATAAAACAAGTGCCACTTCAAGATTTGCAACATAAAGAGGGGAAACTATAGTAGTAGGAGCAAATTCAATAGAATAATTATTCTCATCACCATAATCATCAAAGACAGGAGGCATATTGTAATCATAACTATTTTTCTCCTCAAAAGTAGGTGAATTGAAAACATTATAATCATCATCATAACCATCATAAACTAGAGGTTTAGTATCATCACAAGCTAAAGAACAGCTATTTCGCAAAGCATATTCTTCAAACATATCATCATAAGAAGGAACATCACATATAGGAGATAAAATATTATCAGAACAAACTTTCTCCACTAAAGCTGGGGAACTAAAAATATAAGGCTTAACAAAACCAGCTTCCCCAAGCTTAGACTTTTCTATAGCATTAGCAATAACGGTGTTCAAAGCATTCATACTAACAACACTATTAGCATGCAAATTAAGCTCCAAAGGTTTTTCAATTTTCTCTTCAAACGCTTCATATCTAAACTTAGGAAAAAGACTACAGAACTCTTTGTTTTCCATTAAGCCTAACTAGTGAAAATAAAAACAAGAAACAAAAAGATGTAATTGCAGAATCTAAAGGAAATAACTCCGAGCACTCACACAGGAGGATGCGAGTACCTTTTACCTTACCTCCCCGGCAACGGCGCTAGAAAAGAGCTTGATGTCTACACACGCTTCTGTTCTTGTAGACAGTGTTGGGCCTCCAAGTGCAGAGGTTTGTAGAACAGCAGCAAGTTTCCCTTAAGTGGATCACCCAAGGTTTATCGAACTCAGGGAGGAAGAGGTCAAAGCTATCCCTCTCAAGCAACCCTGCAATTACGATACAGAAAGTTTCTTGTGTTCCCAACACACCCGATACACTTGTCAGATGTATAGGTGCACTAGTTCGGCGAAGAGATAGTGAAATACAAGCGGTAGTGATGATTATAAGTAGTAACTGTGGTATGAAATAAATATAGCTGCGAGCAAACATGTAACAAAACAGCAAGTAAACGGTGTGCAAAGCTTGGAAACAAGGCCTAGGGATCATACTTTCACTAGTGGACACACTCCCAACAAATATAACATGAATGAACAAATAAACAACTTCTCTTCACTATGATACTCTGAATTACTCTCCTATTGAATAACACTAATCATTGCGTAGTGGCTACAGAAGCACCCCTTAAAGTTCATCAAGTACTTGACAAACACCACTCATAGAGATATCCAAATCAAAGCACAACTCAAGATAGATATTATTGCAACTTAGACCAAGTACTAACACGGTGCACACACTGTCAACATTACACCATGAAAGGAGGAATAGATCACTTCAATACTATCATAGTGATAACTATTCTCATAATCCATAAGAGATCACAATCGTAGCCTAGACCAAGTACCACCATGATGCACGCACTATCACCGTTACACCATGGTAGGAGGAATAGATTACTTTAATAACACCACTAGAGTACACATAATATCTGAATAATAACATCTACTTGTTCAACATGATACAAAGCTCACGATCACATAAAGATCATATCATGGGAGAGAGAGGTGAACCACATAGCTACCGGTAGAGCCCTCAGCCCGGGGGATGAACTACTCCCTCCTCATCATAGGAGACAACAAAGTTGATGGAGATGGCGGTGAGGTCGATGGAGATGGCGGCGACGTCGATGGAGACCCATGGAGATAGCTCCGGGGGCACTTCCCCGTCCCGGCAGGGTGTCGGAACAAGACTTCTGTCCCCCGAAATTCTTCGACGGCGGCGGCGGAACTGCGGAACTCTTTCTGGAAAATTGCCGACTCCTGTAGGGTTTTCCGTCCTGAGGCTTTATATAGGCGAAGGGGCATCGTCAGGGGACAGCCAGGGGCTCCTCACACCAGGGTGGTGCGGCCAGGGCCTGGGCCACGCCACCTATGTGTGAGGGCGGCCTCTGGCCCCCCTCCGGCTCTCTTTCGGTCTTCGGGAAGCTTTCGGAAAAAATAAGACTTTTGGCTTTTGTTTTGTTCAATTCCGAGAATATTTCCTGTGTAGCTTTTCTGAAACACAAAAATAGCAGAAAACATGGAACTGGCACTGTGGCATCTTGTCAATAGGTTAGTTCCGGAAATCGCATAAAAATGCCACGAAGTGTAACAAAACACAAGGCAAATGGTGCAAAAACAAGCATGGAGCATCAAAAATTATAGATACATTTGAGACGTATCAGCAAGTATGGCAAAAAAATCATCTCCAAGGTCTTGTATCAAAAGATTTGTGATTAGGTCCTTTTATATCTTAGGAGACGTCAATTGGCAATTTCCTAGAGCATTATCTAGAACCATCTTGTTAACTTCATCAAATCCTTGGGCTAGCCAGTTTAAGAGCTCAAGAAAATTTCCTCTACTCAGCGAGTATTTCCTTTCATTGTGTCCACAAAAAGCCAAGCCTTGTTGCAAAATGAACCTCAAACACTTGACTGAAAATGTCATGCGGGAAATATAGCAGACCATCTTATATTTACTTGTGTAAGCAATACACTCTACAACTGAAGCTTTAGGTATCATGAACAAATTATATTTCTCTTGAGCTTCACCATGATAACTATCAATGCCACCAACATGTTTCTAAAATTTACATATTTGGTTCCAATTTCTGAATTTGCTAGGCACAAAGCTATCTCCACCAGCACAATTAAATTTATCCTTGAAGAGATAGCAAACAAAATAAAAGGCTGCATCTTTTTCTACACTATACTCAAGCCAAGGATATGTTGCATACCAACCAGCAATGAAGTGACGCATGCCCCCAATATCCCTTCTTGGAAAGTTATGGTTGCATGGTTGACATGGGCCCAAAGCAACATATCTTCTTCTTACTCTCTCTTATTCATTGACATCGTATTCTGAATTGGAATCCTCTTCCCAGGATCATGTTCAAGCCAATCAACAACATAGAATTCTTCATGCTCTTCCTCTATCATTGCTTCATCCTCTTTGTTTCCAATTGGCGGTTCAGCCACTTCATCTGCCATTGGTTTAGTCCCTTCATCTACAATTGGGCATACTGGAACTAGGGCCAATGCTAACGAGGAAACTACTGATGGATCTGAGCTTAGTACTGCATTGTCCTATTCAATGTGTGTCTCAGTGTCATGTTGTGGTTGCCGAATCGATACATAAGTTGTCCTCTTTGTTGACGCTCTGTCCCACAAAGTCCTCAAACTATCACATTTCCTCTTCTAGCTCTTCATGTTCTGTCTCTATACAAGCAACGTATCTACATTAAAAATATAATGATTCAGTATTTCAGTGATTTACTGGCGTAGATAACATTCTAATAATCCAGAACAAATCATCTGGTGGAAAGAAATATTCCAATTGAACAATACCGAAATGAAAAGGAGTAAAATAAAATACAGTACCTTTGCAAATTTGAGGTCACCGGTCGGCCTCGGCTGTCGCTCACTCGAGCGGCTCAGTGGCGGCCGCAACGCTTCTGCAACGTCCAGCCGTCGCCAGTCGCCTCTGCAATGGGCCTTTTCTCTGTTGGGCCGAGATGCACATGTACTGAAATAAACCCCAATTTGCTAATCATTTCAACAACCAATCGTATATGCATATATACTGGATTTTTTGGCAAAAATAATGGGTGTACATCTGTACACCCATGTACTCATGCAGCTCCGCCCATGAAGAGATCAATGTAGAACCTCTCAATGTGAAAGTAATAGGTACCAAAATGAAGAAGCGAGAAGGTAAAACAATTTATTCTCTCAAACTAGCTAGAGTGTCATAATTCTAGTTATTTATGCACTAAACAAAATGAAGTAACAAGGGAAATTGATATGATGCTTGAAAGTAAAATGCAACAAGGTAATGAATTCAAGGAAACTCGAAGATGTCAGAATCATCAAGTATATAAGAGGACAGGATGAAAGTATAATTCTTATGTAAACAATGGACCTGGGTTCATGGATTCACTTGATCTCTCTCCCACCAGTTGCATGGTTATGAGAACTAAATCATATACAAATGTAATAAAACATGATATTGAGAAAGGAAGTACCTAAGGGGTGCCACTGTCAAATGGCCCCAAGTACATATTCTTTATTACCCACTAGGTGCATGTGTACCAAGAGATGGGTTTTATCACTAGGCCACATCCCTCAATATCATCACAACCTCGGGCAATCCATGGTCAACATTCCAACGCACTTAACATAGATGAATTATATAAAGGACAGGGCCAGAAATAGGTGCATCCATTATCATGTGCAATTACACTTATAGTGATTGATCTTATTGCCACTATCGTGCGCAATCAAAGGATTTGTTAATACATAAAGTCCAGCCACCGCATAAAGTTTTGAGGTCCCCATAACTCCCCTACAACTTGCATAAACAAGACATAGATAGTGCAATCCTAACTACATATAGGAGAATGACAACAAACAAGTATCTTTAAACATCTCACCAAAACAACAAATTTCTAATACATGAAAGCACATAGAGAAATTACATAAAGGCGATCATAATCATGTAGGGCCGCTCATATGTTTCTAATACATGAAAGCACATAGAGAAATTTGATCAAGTAACTTCCATAAAACCTCAAAACTAGGGGGTGGACTACGTACTCCCCTCTCATGGTGGAGAGGAACATGGAGGTGTTGGTCAACAAGGAGAGGTGGCCAGAGGATATTTCGGCAGTGGTCTCCCTTTCAATCTTCTTCCTATGGTGGACTACATCCTTTGTGTTTCTCTGTTTTTGACCTCTGCGTCCGTGCGTGAAATAAAATACCAAGATGTATTTATAGATAGTTTCAGGTCAAAGCAAAGGTGGTGGCACGAAGTTTGAGGCAAACAGGGCCTCAAGGCTCTAGATAGCCCACACCACATTGCCAGGAAAGGAGGCTGCCTAGTGGGGGCCCATTTGCAGCCTCTTGGTGTTCTGGTGGACCACTTTATTTCGAAGTATGCTCTTTAACCGAGCCCTTTTGGGAGTCTTGAAGCTCCCTGAAAATTAACAAAAGTTTTTTCTGCCATCGAGAGTGAAATACCAAAATAATGGGTACTTTGTAGAAAATTCCAAAAATCAATGTAAAACACTATAATAACATTAAGTAGGATGCAAATATAGCGGAAATAACCTGACAAACAACAAAGTTTATAAACACATTTTACACGCATCACTAGTTCACTACCAAAGTAGCCTACTACTCTACACTCTCTAGAACATCTAGAAGGAGAGCAATCAGCGGATCTTCACTGGCATGCGACTCACTTATGTTGATATTACCCATCCAGGTATCAACGACATGTGGGGAAAATGCCCTTTTTTGGTGCTGAGCCAAGCAACTTCTTACCCCCCATGATTTTTTTGGGGTATTTCTTTATAGAAGTTTGTCATTGCTTCCCCCTTTTGACAAAAAAAAAGCTAGCGTTGTGTAAAAAAGAAAAGAAAAGGCAAGTCAGTCTCCAGCCGTTTGCTAAAAGAAATGTTCTCCGTTTGATTTTCTTAGGCGGAGTCAACCCTGTGTGTATGTGTTGCGTGTTGTGGTCCAGTTGGGCTTATTTCGTCTTGGTTAGTTGGGCTTCTAATCATAGTACATGAGATCCGCAGCCTGAGAGGTCAACAACCCGCTGTGTGTAAACTGTAACCACAGTCGGCGATTCTTGGAAAAAGTCTATTTCAAAACCTAAATTTGTAGTGGTTCGTCGAAATAAATCCTAAACTCTGAATCTCGGTTGTCTGTACCCTAAACTATGTGATCCTGGTCTAAAATAAACCCTGAACCTGCTTGGCAGACCGGGAGAAGAAGGATCTTGGCCGAGAATATCTGTTGCCTCACTGATTAGATGGGTCCGCATGTCATATCCATCCCCTTCCTCAGACCATTTCCTCCCCCAAATCTAAAAGAGAAGTGTACACTGGTAAAACCAGGGGAGCTCCCGTGCTAGTTTCCCTCTTTCCATCTCTCCCGTGACCAGCGCTGCTCCAGCGCCTTGCATCGCCACTTGCGATCGCTGTTTGCGTGCGTGTCCAACATGCTTTTCAGGGAGAGGAAGGCGGCACCAGCAGAGTCGGTGGAGCGCGTGACGAGCAACTCCCAGCCAACGCACGTTATCGAGAATCCAACCAAGCGCCGCCCATCGGCAAAACCTCACTAGCTAGTGCGGTGGACCATGGGAGGCCAAGGACGCACAAGATTGATCAACCCAGAGCTAGAGAAAAAATAAAGACAAGAAAAAATTGTTTTAGAAAAAATAAGAAAAAGGAAAACTTGAAAAAAAAAACAGATTTTTTGCAGTGCCGTTTCTGTAATTTTTGGCCTACGTGGCATTGGTCAATTTGGTCAAACAGCTTCAGGGTTCACCATGGGCGCCTCGCTATCGACGGAAACATCGCCTCCCATTGAAAGAATATTCCACCTTTATGAGACACACAGATGTCAAACCTAGGGTTTGAACTCTGGTGGGCTGGGGGTACAACCACCCTCCTAACCACCCAACCTCAGGTTGGTTCTCACGAATTTAGGATTTGAAATAGACTTTTTCCGCGATTCTTCCATGGAATCCAATCCCAGTGCATCCAACAGGGTATCGTCGCCTAGAAATGCCACCAGCTGAACCACCAACTCTAGGTGCTATGGATGTAGATGGTACACTCGTCCTCTATGATCCAACAGGGGGCGGGGCTAAACGTGACTCGACGGAGGAACCACGTGAAAGGACAGAAGCGCCTAGCCCTGATGCAAAGAAGTTAAAAGGAAAAACCTCAGAATCTGAAAGTTCGGCGTCAGCTCCGGAGCAGCTGCGCCACTCGCAATGAGTTACCTAAGCTGGAACGGTCGGGGGCTTGGGAACCCCGCGGCCGTTCGTGAGCTTCGCAGTATTGTGAAGCAGTTTGGTCCCAAAATTGTCTTCGTTATGGAGACAAAAATAAACAAACAAAGAGTAGAGAAGTTGGCTTGCAGACTTGGCATGTGTGGAGGTTTTGTAGTTAGCAGTGATGGTCTAAGTGGTGGCATCGGCATTTTCTGGTCTGCAGATGTGGTTGTAGATGTGAAGAGTTTTAATCAGAACCATATTGACGCGATTGTGACACCAATGGAGGGTGATCTAACTCCTTGGCGTTTCACTGGGTTTTATGGGGAGCCACGAAGAGAGAACCGACACCTTAGTTGGACTCTACTGCGACGTCTTCATTTGCTCCGAAGTTACCCTTGGCTATGTATTGGTGATTTCAACGAAACTACTACTGGCCTTGAACACTTTAGTGAGCATGGAAGGGAAGAATGGCAAATGAGAAATTTCAGAGAAGCAATTGAGGATTGTGACTTACAAGATCTTGGCTACACCGGGGTGCCTTATACATGGGATAACAAGCAACCTGGGGCAGCTAATGTTAAAGCAAGGATTGATCGAGCACTGGCTAATGAGGCTTTATTACTCCTATACCCGGTGTTTCGAGTGCAACATCTCTCGGCAGTAGAGTCGGATCATTGTTTTGTGTTGGCATCCCTACAGAAGCAAGTTACAAGAGGAGTGAATAGTGGACAACATGTGTTCCGCTGTGAAAATGTTTGGCAAACTCATAAGGATTATGACAAAGTTATCTCGGACATGTGAAATGCATCGTCGCGGGAAGGGGGGCAGCAGGGCCTTGCAGATGCCCTTAAGACTATGCAAACCGGCATGAGCTCTTGGGGTACTGAGACTTTTGGTAATTTCAAACATAGGCTTTCTGTTATGCGGAAAGATCTGGAACGGCTACGTAAGCGTTCAGCCCATACTGGTCCATCTCATGAGGAGAAGAAGCTCACAGAAAAAATAAAGGAAGTATTGTACCAGGAGGAGGTCTGGATACGACAAAGATCACGAGTATTGTGGCTCAAGGAAGGGGACCGGAATTCCGCTTATTTCCATGCTCAGACAGCGCAGCGTAACGTAGGAACAAAATCACTGCGCTACAAAGGAGTGATGGTTCTTGGTGTGAGGATGCAGATTCGGTGGGGAAGGAAATACAAGATTTCTATACCGGTTTGTATACCTCCCAAGGTGTACCAATTATGGGTGAGGTTCTTGATCTAGTACCTACAACGATTGGTGAGGACGTGAGTACAAAGTTGGAGTCAGAATATAGTGTTGAGGAAGTTAAAACTGCTCTGTTTCAAATGCATCCATCCAAGGCTCCGGGTGTGGATGGCTTTACGGCCGGGTTTTTTCAGCGGCATTGGGACCTCTTGGATAATGATATTGTGGCGGGTGTCTTGGAATTTTTGAATGGTGGAGAGTTGCTGCAATCTCTCAATGACACTGCAATCGTGCTTATTCCCAAGGTACGGAACCCACAATCCATAACCCAATTTAGGCCGATCTCTTTATGTACAGTTCTGTACAAGATTAGTGCCAAAACTATTGCAAACCGAATTAGACCGGAGCTAGAAGATTTGATAAGCAAAGAACAAAGTGCATTCGTGCCCGGGCGACTCATTACAGACAATGCTCTTGTAGCCTTTGAGTGTGTGCATACGATGAGGCGAAACAAGAAAGGCAAGAAAGGCATGTGTGCAATTAAATTGGATATGATGAAAACGTATGATCGCATAGAGTGGCCCTTCCTCGAAGCTATGATGCTCAAGATGGGTTTTCCATCAAGGATGGTGCAGTTAGTAATGAAGTGTGTCAGGTCTGTACGGTTCTCTGTCAAGGTGAACGGAGTGCTTCAGGATCAATTTCAGCCGACCAGGGGCCTACGGCAAGGCGACCCCATGTCCTCATACCTTTTCTTACTATGTTCGGAAGGTTTGTCGGTGCTTTTGAAACATTATAATCCAGGTTTTGTTGATCGTGGTATAAGGGTGTGTCATCGATCTCCCTGGATTACACATCTCCTCTTCGCAGATGATACTCTCGTTTTCATCAGTGCGACGGTTCAGAGCGCAGGCCAATTGAATTCTATTTTACAAATGTACTACAAGCTTTAAGCTTGGTCGCCAGCAGCTGCGCTGAGGGCATCTACGTTGCGCGATGTCGCTGGTATATGGGCCGGTGTTGTCTGATATGTGGACCATCGCAGACTTCGTAATGCCCTCACTCAGAATCAGAAGAAAAAAAGACAGCACCTTCCCGGTATATCTCCCCTCTCCTGAGTCCCGACTTACAAAGGCATTAGGGTTTCCGGCCGCCGGCCGCCGGCTGCCGTCCGCCGTCGAGCTCCCACCGTGGCTTTTCTCTCACCACTCTCTGGGCCGTGGCCTCCGACATATCCACAGATCACTGAAGCTCCCACTACCAACCCTACCCCCGCCTGCTAACCTCCCCCGCAGACAGATTTAGCTGCTCTCTCTCACAGGAGCACACATCCCCGTTGCCGCGTCCCTCACAGGGATCGGTGGGTAGAAGAGATCAGCATATTTTCGTGGAGAGCATCAGCATCAGCCTCAAGGTACGAACGTCTTCTGGTTTTTTCCCTTCTGAATTCTGAATCAGATCTTGGAACATGGATGCAACGGAGATCCATAAGGGTCCTTTTGTAGCTGAGACGTGAGATGTGGCCTGCTTATTAGAGCACTCTAAGAAATGATTTATATACCGCACTCCTTTTGCTAAGATAGCAGCTAATTGCATATTATTGGAAGTAGCTCATGCGGATGTTAGACATAGGAACTTTTGGAGCATTCGTGGATTTCCATGGTTAGGATTCTAATGCAGCAGCACCGGTTGAATAATGAATGAATTTCGTTTTGTAGCTGAAAGACATCAGAACGTTCCAGTTTTATGCTATGCAAGTGATTGGAGTATTCTCTCAAAATAGCTAGGGAAAAATGTGATGTTCTCACTTTGTGTTTTCAGTTCTTTCAGTTGTCTGCTTTTCTCTGCATGTTCAGCCAGTAAAACTCCATTTTAACTCACTTATAATCTACAGGCTCAATGACGTAGCCACATGCTGCGCCTTGGCTGCCAACATGTACTTCCAGACGTACAGGTCCTTCGACATCAGTTACGGCTTCACCAGCACCGTAGACAAACCAGTAAGTTCAATATACAATGCAGCCTTGCGCCATCTTTAAAGCTGTCGGCCCAATCGTTCAAGATGCAAATAGGGCGGGTAGCGGCTGTCCCCACATGTGGAATGGTTGGCTGCGCATGTTGAGATTTTCGCGGCTGCCAGCCACTTGCCTCTAGGATTAGTGCAGGGAGTGCAGCAACCCGTATATTCTGGTCACAATGTCGCTAGGCACATTTAGACTATGAATGGTGTCGAATGATGCACTGTACTATGTCAAATGATGCATTCATGGTGATTATTTGGAGAAATACAACATGTTCAATTTTGAGATTAACTTTGTGTAATGATGTTATGCAAATGCAGGCTGAAGAAAAATCATCCTCTTCCAAGTGTACACATCTGTTCAATGTTCTGATTTGTATTCAGGAGAATATGAAGGTTTCAGTTTGAAGGGATAATCATTTTGGGGTCGCACAAAACGGTATATACAACTACTAATGTTTGTAATATTATCTTTTTCTCCTTTACTGCTCATCTGAAGGTGTTCTTTGGTGTGCATTGGCTGTTAAGTTTGTTTTGTTTTATATCAAAGCCATATTCCTGTAATGATCTGTGTATTGAATTTATGAAAACCTGGAATAACCTCGAGTTGATCCTTGTGATTGTTATTTTGTTTCCAGAACTGCAAAGCATGGAATACCCGGTTTACCACTCCATGTTCTCGCTGTAGGCCCTCGGTCATCGTGCGCACTTGCTGTCTATCCGCTTCGGCAGCACCAAAGTCTCTGCAGCCTCGCCGTGGAAGGTACCAGCAGAGCACAATGACTCGGCCCATGATATCATGTCTCAGGCGGCTTTGGTTGCCTGCATCTGCTTCTTCGATGCTACTTTGATATTCAGTAGAGGAAGAACAAGGATTTATTTCCATATGGTATGCACATACACCTAATCTATCATACTATATCTTATTAAAATCCCCCTGTTTTAATTTGACTTGCTTGGTTTGGAGTAGTATACAAGATACCTACTACAGTATTTTATGAGTTACCATTCGATAGTTGTGTTTGATTGATGACAGGTTGGTAGCATGCTATTGTGATTCTGTTTCATGGGTTTGGTGTAAGAAAGGCTATTGAGCTTAGGAAGGTTAAATGTCTTTTCTATTACCTGTTCAAGCACCGTACATGATCCGATTAGCGACCATTGGCAGAAAATTAGTATGTAACAGAACTTCTCAAGAAGGCTAGGTTGATTTAGTTTCAAGACTTTTTGTATATCTAGCAGCATGCCACATGTCTAAGTCTGTTGGTGCTGATATTAGCCTTTAACCTGCAGGTTTGTAATGTCAATATTGCCATTATTTCCTGCCCATGATTGAACCATTAATGGAGCATCTTTCTGTATCTCCGAATTATTAAGAAAAAGTATGAAAGAACTAGATTTTAGTTCAATGCAGCGTTTTGAGCAAGAAATACTCTTACATTTTTTTTTACTTTATATGCATCGACTAGGAAGTGCTTTTCTAAGAGATTGATTTTAACCTGATAAGTAGGTTGTTTATTTTTTTCTAACTGAATGAGATTCAGCCATTAGAATGTAGTATTCTTTAGGATCACCTAAAATTTTGTTACGCTGGATAACTTGATATATTCAGTTTGGCTTGTTGGTTATTTGACTCTCATCTTGGTGTCATATAGCTAATCGCCTAATCTTATGCTGAAAACAAATTATGTTCTTTTCTTTGATGACTAATATGTAGTGCAGGTTTTCTTGAATGTTAAACTACATCAAAGCTTTATGTAAAACAAAAGGCCTCTTGAGAATGGTGTTTATAAAACATAAAAAACGGTAGTATATTAATTTAACTTTATGATACTGAGTTGTTTCTAGAAACCCATTGTGTAATAAATACTGGATAAAATGAAATTACATGATTATGATGTGTATTTCACACTTTTTGAGTAAGTTGATAAGAGCTCCCCAAATGAGTTTTACTTGGATGTTAAATCATTTTGTAGAAGGCAAGCCTTCAGTGAATCATATTTTAGTTCACCTCTGTTCATCATCATCTAAATTTGAAATATATAACATGCAATGATTTCTCCATGTGATGGCAGAGGCTAGCGATGAAGGTGGCTCGGTCTGGTTGTGCCTCTCATCACTGTGAACACCGCACTGTGCTACCAACCGTGGTCTGACCCACGAAGTCCATCTTTGTATATGCATATCCATGGTTGCAATACTAGGCCCTGTTATATAAGGTCAATTCTTTTAGACGTAAACAAAATTTTGAGTAGCAAATACTCACATAATATGTGCATTATGTATTTGTGGTTGTAGTAGTAACCATATGTGTTGTATTTAATTGGTGACGATAATTTGCTTTGCGTTATGATTATCATTTGTGGTAACCCGTTCATTCTCTTAATGATCTCCTAACACTAGCACATGGAGTCATATTTGGTGTATTGATGAATTTGAGGCTGCAATTGTTCTATTTTGATTTTGGTTACTTTGGCGATTGTTCTATTCATTCTTCATAGAATGAACCTTTCTCTGCCCCATTACCATCCCAGTGCTAGCTCAACTTGATGGTTTAGGAAGTCAGTGAAACTTGGAGATAATAGAACGTTACAAAGCTTAGTAAGTAAAATTAGGTTCAGATACTAAAATAGATCAAAATAGTGAAAATTTATGTATTCTAGCTATTTCTTGATCTGCATCATCAGAGGATTAGTTGCTTCCGATCCACCCATGGTATGCCATTTTTCGATATACAAGTAGAATGTGCTCCATGCCTGAGTGCCAATATACAATGTAGTAGGTGGAGTTGGCTCCTAGGTGCATATGAACTATTATGAAAATGCATAAAAAAGATTTTTCTAATGTAAAAGAATCTCAAAGTATATCCGGATATTCTATGTTCCCGTGCAAGTTTTTGGGAAAAAGTAGCATTTTATGTGACATTTCTAAAAAGAGAAAACATGTCCTGCAAATTTGCATTTTTTATGCGGGACACAACACATGTAGGTAATCCATAGCGGGTTTGAGAAAACTGGGGCAGTAGCATGATGAGGTTTGTAGCTATTCCATGGCAGGGTTGAGTCTGTCGAGGATTTTTCTGTTATGATAGATTTTATTTATATACCATATCAAATGAAACTTCCGGATCTACATTACTGGTCAGGTTATGACAAAATACTATGTCGAACGCTATGTAGACGGGCCGGGCGAAGCCGGCCTGTTTGTCTAGTATACAATCAGGCCTCGGGGCAGCTTGTCAATCCAGCCAAGAGCTCAGTTTTCTTCTCACCATGTACAGTGGATGAGGTTCGGAAATCAATTAAGATTGAATTACATGTGTTTGCCGAGGCTTTCAGTGAGAAATATCTCGGGTTACCCACTGCAGCTGGGAGTTTGTCAAGTGATGTATTTGAGTACATTGCAGACAGTATGAGAGGCAGCGTGAATGGTTGGGCAGAGAAGTTGACGTCTTTCGCTGCCAAGGAAACTTTAATCAAATCAGTTCTTCAAGCAAAATCAACATACAGTATGAGTTGTTTTAACCTATCCAAAGGAACTTGCAGCAAATTGATCTCGATCATGGCAAAGTTTTGGTGGAGTGGTTGTTTAGATAAGAAATCCATGCACTGGTTAGCATGGGATAAGATTGCTATTCCAAAGAGCCAGGGCGGCATGGGCTTCAGAGACATGGCTGCCTTCAATATAGCGCTCCTCGGAAAGCAGGGGTGGAGGTTAATGTCATCCCCGGATTCACTGCTCGCCCAAGTATTGCGAGGACGATACTACCATAACAAGGATTTCATGGAAGCCACGACACCACGGACGGCGTCGCGCACATGGAGAGCAGTTCTGGCAGGCCGAGAGGCGCTGTCGCAAGGTATAATTAAGAGAGTAGGTACGGGAGAGAGCATATCCATCCGGGACGACAACTGGATACCGAGCTCACGTACACTACGTCCTTTGTTTCGGAAAAATGATGCTCCAGCTGAAAAAGTGAGTGAACTAATAAATAGAAACACACATCAGTGGGACATGCAAAAGTTAGACGCCAATTTCAGTCAGGTTGATATTGATCGGATTTTGCAAATTCCGCTTAGTACCAGAGCTAATGAAGATTGGTTGGCTTGGGCTCATGAAAAATCAGGCTTATATACAGTTAAATCTGCCTATCGTATGCTGGTATCTCGGCCAGGAGATGAGGAAGATAGGGGATGCCTTTCATCCTCACGATGTCAAGGTGACCTGTGGAAACGACTATGGAGTCTGAAGGTAGTACCGAAAGTGCGAGTTTTTTGGTGGCGGGTTATGCGAGGCATTGTGCCGGATTACTCAACCCTCACTCGGCGGCATGTCAAAGTTGATACATTTGTTCGGTTTGTAAGACTACCTCGGAAACACTACTCCATGCCTTAGCTGAATGTTCCCATGCCAGACTGTTTTGGACAGAGGCAAAAAACATTCTGAACGTCAAGCTTCCAAATCTGCACCCGGTTACATGGGCTGAAGATTGGTGGTCGCCGGAAGAGCGCGCCAAGGTGATCACGGTAATGTGGTCTATCTGGTCTTCAAGAAATAGATGGACGCACGGCGAACGAGGATTTGATCCAGGGATTGCTATAAAGGCAGTATGTGATACACTGCTAGAATTGGAGCTCCCTCAAGCGGCTGTGACCCCTTCTAGGACGAGGAATCGTCCTATGATTACCCCTCTTCTCGAAGAAGTTAGTATGTTAAGTTTTGGTTTTCAGATTTTTTTCTATTTCGTTTGCTCGGCGCTCGGCCAACAACTCGGCACATGCTTGTGCACGCTATGCGTGTCTGAATAATGTGGACGAGAATTGGATCGAGGCGAGCCCAGTTTTCCTTCAGAACAGCCTTTATGCTGATTGTAATGGTTGTGTGTTGAAAGGAAACATATATACAACGGTTTATGTGACTGTGTCATCTTGCTCACTCTAATCCTTGCACCAAGCACCAACAAGGCCATGATGATGTTGCTTCTGCATAACCTGGCACGCATGGTTACGAATGGTTTTCGGTCTCAAAAGCCCGCGTTTTCCGGAGTCCCTTCGTCCGCGACGACGAGTGGGCCCAACAGCCGGGCTGGCTGGCAGGGCACGTACGCGTGATCGATCTATCTAGCTAGGTCCATTCTAGCTACATGTCGCGTCGACGCTGCATGATTAGGTTCGGCGCATGCTCGCCGGCTTTGGTTTTTTGTTCGGCTGGCCAGTCCCCATCTCCGCACTAGGCCCACTCGCCACTCGCCAAGCTTTAGGCCTTTGCAACCCTGGAATGTTGGCTCCTGGACTCGTTTGAGGCCCCCCGGCCGTCCCCAGCTGCACACACGTAACAGCAAATCAGGAGCAGCATCTCATCTCATGTCTGCTCGTATTGTACTCCCGGCGGCAGCCGTTTTGTACTCCAACGGCATGCGGCAGCAGCAGCAACTTGCATCAGCATTCATCGGTACTAGTACTAGTCTACTAGCTAGAGGCCAAGTGGAACCAAGTAGACGGACCTGCCCGTTCGGTTAGCTTAATTAACCTCCCGTCTGATCTGCTGCTCCTGCCTAATAATGGCGCCGGCATGGCACGCCATCTACTATCCATCCCTAGAAACTGAAGTAAAAAAGCAGTGTACACCTGCGTGCTGTTTCGAGAAGAACAAAATGCTAAACTAGTCGTGCGTCTGCTTGCCACGGTCAATGCACCGGCCAGAATGCATCGAGGTCGCGCTCCTCTCGGTCACAAAAAAAATGAAGAAAATACCATATCTCAAGAAATCAGTTCCCAACGTAAAAGAATACTACTCCGTATATATGTTACTGGAACATAGGTTTATCTGGACTAGACAGATGAAGCCTTCCTGAATTCCTCCGCTTGATTAAGATCCGTCAGTACTACTACAGGCCAAGTTGCAGCTAGCGGTACCACGGCCTTGCCAATTAACTAGTGCCGTGTGCCGTGCGTGTCGTCCTGTTGCCCCGATGCATCCATTCCCGCCATGGCCTTCACTGCACTTACCAACCTCACTGTCTTTTACTCACGCTCTGGCGCTGGCGCCATGTGATTAACTTGCGGTCCAAGCTGTTCACACTGTCTTTACTCGCACAGTACCATGTGCCAGCCGTTACTCTTCTTCTTGTTCCATTTAGACGTCACCTCGCCCGTTTGTACTGACCACATGCTGTGCGTCTATACGTTCTTAGCACGTCGTGCGCTGGTCGATCATCTCTCTTTCAGCGATCGTCGCGTAATGGTGACTCGCGCCTTTCCCGGCCGGATGCCAAAGCATCCATCTCCTCTCGTCACGACGTATTTGACCAACCATTGTCAAATCAGTCACTGCTACTCCCATGGTCTCCGCTCTTGTCTGGATCGCGATCTGCCGATCTGGATTCATCTCCCGGTCTTGAGGCAATCTGGGTCCCTTTCATCCTCTTTTTCTGAAACTCGATCCGCATCTCACAGTTCAAACTTCAGCTATAGACGTGCATTTTCAAGGACACAGCCCCACGTGTGGTAGCTAGCTGTGATGCATTTTCCCGTTCCCACTTGCGTGCATTTCGTGCCCAAAATATCAACGGGTACAAAGGCTAGCCTACAATACATACGAGCAGGCGGGGTTTAGGTGTCCATGTATCTATTATGGAAAATATATAAAGAAAATATTTTAAACTGTCAAGTAATTCCAAAAGAAAATTTCGCATATATATATATATATATCCGAACATCATATGTTTGCACACACAGTTACCTAAAGCTAACTCAACAAGCGTTGTAGTATTTCGCAATTGTTTTTTTAATCTATTTTAGGATTTAATATATATTCCAATCAGTTTTATTATTCTTTGAACTAGCAAGGTGGCCCTCGAAATGCGAGGACGTTGTCTCTAGCTTTCTGAATCTACTTTTGAAGTAAAGTTATTATGTAACATATAGAAGACATGGAATTCTAATAATAGGATTATATAGCTTGCTCGGGCATTTTGTTAGGTTAAATATGACGTGCGTGTGAAATATAGTAAATCATTTTAGTCTGTGGTGAGTAGTTATTAAAAAAACATCTAAACATCTCTTTGGATTCTAGAAATTTCACAGGATTTTTTTATATTTTCTATGTATTTGATTTGCATTATGCTACCAAAATTTTCATGGATTGAACTTCTATGCCTTAATTCCATTGAAATCTGAACACCCACTGACTCAATCACGTAGGATGAAGAAATTTTTCTTTTGCTCCATCCGAACGACAATTCTTCTAGTTTTCACGTGTTATGTATTCTAAGCAGAAGAAAAAGTAAATACATGTGTTTATGTATATTATGTACCATCGTGTCTGACATTTTGCAAAAAGAAAGAAAAAGTACAGCCTAAGTTAGCAATTCTAATGTAGACGCTTGACTTCATTGGTGACAACCACACACCATGGTCCATATAGATATGCCATCAGGTTTAGTGTGTTGGCAGACTTTGCCATGGTGTTAGGAAAAATAAGTAGGAGAAAAATATATCTTTATACATGGACAATATGTTGGGTTAATCAGCCAATGAATAAAGCATTTCACCAAAATTTCTATGTATTGAACTTCTATGCCTTAATTCCATTGAAATGTGAACATCCACTCTAAACTACTTTTTTGAGACTCAATCACGTAGGATCAAGAATCTTTTCTTGTGTTCCATCTGAAGCACAATTCTTGCAGTTTTCATGTGTTCTGTATTCTAAGTAGAAGAAAAATAAAAGTACATGTATATCTCAATTTAGAGACGTTATCACCTAGTCGATCGGTCGATGTATATCTCAAGGTGCATGCAAAGGCCAGACACACATTGGTTCAAAATTAATCCATGTCCAATTAGGGGAAGCTCGATGTAATAATTCCGCAGGTCACCACTAATATCGTTTGAACTTAGGACTCCATATCCTAACCATCTCTCTGTTTTTTTTCCGCTTTTGCTTGGGCGCTGCTAACATGTCATACCAGACTGTGTCCATGCATCTTTTTCAACGGTTGTCCTTTTTTAAACGGACGTATCCGTAGCTTCTTTTTACCTAATGCACCAGCTAAGTCTACGACCATGTTCCAGCTAGTACTTTACTGCAACTATCATATTTCAGCTAGTATAGTGTGCACTATTTTTCTTAACAGGCATGTACTATTTTTAGATCTTAGGAACTCAACTATGTTTACAAAGGTACGTGTTGAATTAGGATGATGTGGATTAACATGATGACTCTTTAAATCATTGATTAGCTTTGGAGTCATCTTCATGTACGTCCATCACAGAATTCTATCAAAAGTAAATCTTGTCAAACTACATCATGCGGTTGACATAATTCTACATAGGTGGAACTGATCGATACTTTCGGTGACTAAAGTTTGGATACCAACCTAGACATAGATTTCGTGAGTTACACAAATGACCTGCCACACTACGATGTGTTACGCAAATTTGGGTCTCCTATTAAATCCTAGCCGTAAACTACACATCCGAGTGTCAATTTTTTTTAACATTATACTGATCACTTTTTCTTAAATTCCTACTGCACAAATATTCATATTTTGATTTGAACTATATCTTTTTAGCGCTAAATTACCGTCATACGATTAGCTCTTTGTTCAGATTAGAATCCTAACTGGAAGCTACTTATATTTTTCTTTCTATCTATAATACACGTGACGATGCTTAGAATCCTAATTGAAAGCTAATTGTATTTTTCCTTCCATGTAAAAGTATAATATGCATTATGGTGCTAGCCAGTTGAACGTATGAATTTATATTTTGCCACTCTTCATCTTAATCTTAATCTGAATCTGAATCTAATAAGGTGATTTGCATGTTCTCTTAAATATATTTAGTGTGGCTATATCCGACTGGAAATAAATAAAAAAAAGTAGAGTTGGAGACTATGTAATGCCTCACGTGATGCCTTTGGGCTCTTTTTTTTTTCTTGAAGTGGGGTCACGTACGTGCCAAACATGATATATCGTGTACACAATATGTATGCTTGCATGTTACGTTAAATCTTTAAATCTTAACCATTAAAGCTACAGATCTAACCGCTAAAATAATTTTAATGATGTGGATTAATATGGTGTCTCTATTTTAGAACCCCGTATTGTGCTTTTAGTATATAATAGATAGATTGAAGAATAAATGAGTACAATAAATTAAGTTAAGTCAATCCAAAATACGAAACACTTTCATGGCTAGGGGAAAACGATAAAAATAAATGCTATTTTGGAAGGCATCGACTTTGTTCGAAGAGGTGGCTGTGAGAAAACAACTGGAATTTCCCGATATAGTAGTACAAAAGATGAATCACCACAAATGCTTGGTCTTCCAAAGAACAGAAAACATAAAAACTTCATATTGATTACATAAAATTGTACAGTAGAAAATATAATGTATAAATGGTATATAAATCAAATAAGAATCAACCGACGCCTCATGTGCTCTCACAGTGGCTTTTAAACACCGGGTGTAATTTGTATCTTCGGTCATGATCCGGGTTGAGCTTCTGGTGCCGACGCATTTGTGCCCTTCTTTTTCTGAAACTCCATCAACATCTTCTATTTGAAACTTCAACATTACACGAGGATAAGCTATATATGTGGGTGTGCATTTTCAAGAACAGCGCGCACGTGCTACGTACCTAGCCGCGGCCGCATTTCTATTCAGCTCCAACTTGTGCACGCCATCTCCTCTTCTATTCTGCGCCATCCATGCCCCTTTCGTTGGTCGTATATAGCAACTCTGATCAAAACTTGTGATCTTCAGATGCTACGATCCGGTTCATCTTTGACATTGTTTTGCCTGATTGGGACATGGAGCATATCCAACTTCAACTAGTCTTCGTGCATGCTTCGCTGGAGAGATAAGGGGTAGACTGATTGATGGAGCGGAGCAGATCAGAGAAGGAGCAACGATTCTTTAGTGGAAATAAAGGTCACTTACATACATATATATTCACACGCATCGCATGGGCATGGATGATGATGGATCTCACATCTCAATTTCGAGCCGTTGCGAGTGTCAGCGGTACCAACGTCTCTATCTCGGGCTGGGAGTCGCCACTCTTATTAATGCGCACGACGACGTACTACCGTGCTACTCTGACCGAGGGCATACACTACGATAGTTTGCTCGTGTGTTGAAAAGACCCATACTAGTTTACTCCTAATCGAACTCTGTTAAGAACTTACGATGCTAGTAGTACACTACTACTTGCAGCTCGCCAGTCGCTGCTGGAAAAAAGAAAGACGCGCGTATATGCTGGGAGCAGAACAAATAATACATAGCGCATCATGGCTCCCGAGCCTAGAGAATTATCATATGTAAGTACTTCTCGCCTCGATTAGACTTGATGTTTGTTCTTTTGATCAAGTTGATTTCTGTTTTAACTATATAGATTTTAAATAAACTCAAAGTTTCATCTTTTTATTTTAGAAGACAGACATAACGGTATCTAGTGAAATCATCAATCAACATCATGAAATATTTTTTTTCACCTTTTGTTAATACACCATTTATCCAACAAAAAACTGAACGTATAAGCTCTAGATGTGCCAAATCTCTTACTTTCACAGTTGTATGAGACTTTTGAGGTTGCTTAGCTTGTACACATACTTGGCACTTGGAGCCTAATAGTAATGAATTTAGGAATTAATATCATTTTAGCTAGCCACATCATACAACAAAATGAATATGACAAAGTCACGAATACCAAACATTTGATGTACTATCATTGCAAACATGATTATCAACTTTATTACAAACGTCTGATAGAGATAGGCAGAACAAGCCTCCACACTCATAGTCTTTACCAACAAAAGTTTCAAACTTGGACACAACAAATTTATTGGACTCAAAACTATCTTATAGCCATCTCGACACAGAAGCTTAACAAGATTTTTTATTGAGGAGGGAACTGAAGGAGATATGCCCTAGATGCAAATAGTAAAGTGTGTTTTATTGTCATATCTCATTTGTTCATAATATATTGTATGTCAGGCTATAACTGTATTAAGTAAAAATATTAGTACACGCGTGGCATATAAAAAACAGGTCCCTAGTTGCCTCTAGTTGAACTAGCTCATATGTCCTCTGATGATCAAGGTTTTCCGATCATGGGCAATTATGTCAATGGAATGGGGTCATGTATTGACATGATGGACATACACCCAAACACCGGTATTGCAATGAGATCGGTGCTGCGTGTGGTGGTGTGTAGTTGACGTGGGAGCAGACTGTCCTTGTGCATGGTGGATAACCAGCCCGTTGGGAACCCCAAAAGGAAGGTATGATGAGTGTAGCAGCAAGTTTTCCCTCAGTTAAGAAACCAAGGTTTATCGAACAGGAGAGGAGAGATAATGACGACTGAAGGTGTTTGTGGAACCTGCACACACACAAACAAATACTTTGTTCTCAACTTGCGATGAGGTTGTCAATCTCACCGGTTTGCTTGAAACAAAGGTTATGAGTGTATCGAGTGAAAAACAATATAGTATACGAGTAAAGTAAACAGTACAAGTAAAGTAAACAGGTGATAGCAATATGATGGAAATAGGACCGGGGTCCACAGTTCACTAGTGGTGTCTCTCCATAGATAAAATAGCATATGCTGGGTAAACAAATTACAGTTGGGCAATTGATAGAATAGAGATAACGTGATATGTCAAGAAGATCACTATGAGATTTACTCTGGGCATTACAACAAAATACATAGACCGCCATCCAACTGCATCTATGACTAATAATCCACTCCCGGGGATATCATCCGAACACCCTAGAAGTATTAAGTTGCGAACAACAGATAATTGCATTAAGCAAAGTGTGTAATGTAAACAAAGCATATGCCCTTGAGCATATGAATGTTGTTTTCTCCCTAGTAGCAACAGCACATCTACCACCTTAGAGGTTTCTGTCACTCCCCCAGGTGAAATAGAGACATGAATCCACTATCGAGCATAAATACCCCCTCTTGGAGTCACTAGCAACTACTCGGCCAAGATAGCTACTAACAACGGAGAGCATGCAAGATCATAAACAATATAGAGATAACAAAAGATATAATTCAGTACAACAACTTAATCATAAACACCAATATTCATCGGATCCCAACAAACCAAACATGTAGAATTACATAACGGTGATCTCAATCATGTAGGGCAGCTCATGAGATCTAAACATGAAGCACATAGTGAAGAAGACAACCATCTAGCTACTGCTATGGACCCGTAGTCCAAGGTAGACTACTCACTCATCGCTCCGGAGGCAAGCATGGTGATGAAGGAGACCTCCGGTGGTGATTCCCCTCTCCGGCAGGGCGCCGGGAAGAGCTTCTGGACCCTCCCGATCTTTGGGTCGACGGCGGCGGCAGATCGCGATGTGTTCTGGAAAACTGATCGGGTACTTAGGTTTTTCTCGTCGGGGGGTCTTTATAGGCGAAGGGGCGATGTCAGAGGAGGGGCCAGGCGGCGACACACGGGGGTGGCGCGGGCCAGGGGCTGGCCACGCCACCTGTGCGTGTGGGCCCCTGGTCCCTCACCTCGTACTCTCCTTCGGATCTCTGGAAGCTTCCGGATAAAATAAGACTTCAGGAACTTGTTTCGTCCAATTCCGAGAATATTTCCTGTGTATCACTTCTAAAACACAAAAACAGCAGAAAACAGGGAACTGGCACTGTGGCACTTCATTAATAGGTTAGTTCCGGAAAATGCATAAAAATGACACTAAGTGTAACGAAACAATAGGCAAATGGTGTAAAAACAAGCATGGAGCATCAAAAATTATAGATACGTTTGAGACGTATCAAGCATCCCCAAGCTTAACTCCTGCTCGTCCTCGAGTAGGTAAGTGATAACAAAAGAATAATTTTTGAGGTGACATGCACCTACACAATCTTGATCATATATGTAAGCATTGGTGAGCTGGGATCAATAGAACTTAAAACATGGGCATGAAGATATAATTATGACAATAAGAACTTAGCAACCATGTTGCAACATGCAAATGAACACAAACAAAAGATCATGAAAATGAAACAATGAAAGTCAAACGTGTGTTCAAATCATAGGGAAAAACATACAAATGGTTTTCATCTTGTCCTTTAAAGAGAGCAAAACATAAATGCATAGGACACCTTCAAGTTTAAGAGGGCGACTAGATACAAATAATTTAAGAACAAGTGAAACCAACAATATGAATCAATCAATGAACTTTGGGACAATGCATATCACACTAAGAATGACAACTATGCTCTCTTAATGGTGCATAAAGAAAGAAGGTGGTGACTCAACATAAAAGTAAAAGAAAGGCCCTTCGCAGAGGGAAGCAGAGATTAAGCATGTGCTAGAGCTTTTCATTTGTAAAACAGAGAGATAAAAATTGGTTTTGAGAGGTGGTTGTTTTTGTCAACGACTGGCAATGGGGTTCTTACTATCTTCCATACAAAAATGAAGCAAGTTTTTGAGAGAGAGATTGGCACTTTTGTGCTCTTTTTATAAAGCTTGGCACTCCTCCCCACCTTTTTTCCTTTCACAAACCATGGCTAACCGATTCCATCGGGTGCACACCAACATTCACATACCATGGAGGAGTGCCTTTTTTTCTTTTCTTTTTTCTCTTTTTTTTTCTTTTTTGGAATAAGCAATATGGAAGATAGCAAATCCGACCACTACGTCCCCATGAGCTGAAAACAGTGTCACAAAACGAGAAGTATTTTGAAGGTTTTTGAAAGGTAGCACATGAAAATTTTACTTTGGAATGGCTTACAAATACCATGTATAGGAATTTATAGTGGACACAATGGAAAACTTGGTTTTTGGGAGTTGGATGCACGAGTAGAGCTCATACTCAGTACAAGGCGAGGGCTAGCAAAAGACTAGGAGCGACCTACTAAGAGAGCAATAATGGCCATAATCATGCTAAGCGACAAAGCGACATTAAAAGAAGCATACGATGGCATCAAAAGTCAAAAACTAAATGATCATGAAGGCTATTGGCGACTTTGTAAGAGTCTAACATGTGTGAGCATGCGCCAAGTCAACCCAAATAAAGCATCAAGGAGAAAACCAAAATAATGCTTCCATACAATAAAAACAACGCATGATTTTTTCAAAGGCTCATTAAGCAATCTCAGTTATTTGAGACAAGTCATGCTACAGCAAAACCACTAAGCATACTATCAAAAAGACATCAAGCATGACATGAAAAAGCCTAAGCCGCAGTCTACACAAGCTCCTTCTTGTACCACTATTTTGCACAAAGCTTTTTCTCTTTTCCAACACCATTTGAAATTTTTATAAACACCTCTTTTGATGAAAACCAATAAAGATCAGAGGCAAAAATGCACCTTGATGAAAAGATATGACAAGGGCTGAACGCAAATCAAGGCGAAAACGAAAACCAAAAGCAGTAGCAGAAAAAGAAGAACGCATGATTTTTAATAAGAGTGAAAACTAGAGCGCTCTTGGCAAATGAAAACGAGTACATCTCCTCCAAAGAAAATTTGTTGGGGTCCAACCATTTATTGCAGCAAACAAACAAACTAAACAAACTAAGAAAACTAAAACAACTGACGCTCCAAGAAAAACACATAGTGCATGAAGCAATAAAAATATAGTGTTTTGAAAGGTGACCTGATTTTTGCCGATGGAGAAGGGGTGCCTCGGGGGCATCCCCAAGCTTTGACGCTTGTACTTCTTGGATATTTCTTGGGGTGATGTATGGGCATCCCCAAGCTTGAGCTTTTGTCCATTCTTCAACTCATCTCATCATTCTCCAATTCCTACACTTGAAAACTTCCTTCATACAAAACTAAACACAATTCTATTAGCAACATTAGTGCAAGCATAACATATAATCAATCCTCTATTTGCTTCAGGTTTTAACTCAAAACTACCACATATATAGCATATACTACTATAGCAACCTCCCCAAAAGTTCCGTGATCAAAAGAACTCAAAAGAAAGCGATAAAGTGGCAAACACAAATATTGGCAGAAATCTGTCAAAACTGAACAGCTGACAAAGGTCAAATTTTTGAAGGATTTTCTGTTGCTCAAATCAAAAAGTGTTCAACTAAGAAAAGTTTGGATATAACCTGGGCCATATGCACAAGAAATCGCAGGTCCAAAAGATAAAAAGAGAATTTTCACGAATTTTTACGGTGCAGCACCGAAAACAGTTTCAGGACAGCAACATCCCCAAATCTTTACCTCACTCAAATTAGAGGCTTCTCTTGGCACAAAAATGAAATAAACAAGATAAGGAGCAGTAATTACAGTAGTAATGACTTCCAAGACTCAAATAAAAAAAAGTACTAAAAAGAAAACATTGGGTGACGAGGGCTAACTCGACAAATGTCCTAGATGAAGGACTTAGGATCGGGGAGATAGGGCGTCGGATGAACTCGAAGGTAAAGTTAGTCGAAATAGGTGTGTATCGAAAGTAAACTTGGGTGTTCAACCTGGCTTGCCTTCAATCTGCCCTCCCCGTCCTCTCCTAACCCCTATATATAGGTGGCTAGGTCTCGAGGATCGGGTCGGGTTCGATACAGATTACAAATATCGACATACGGTAATAACTCGTATTCGACTATCATTACAGTTGGGCCTAACTCAACGGGCCTCAGGGGTACTCAACTAACGGGCTCTATTAGCTATACCCTTGTCAGTAGCCCCTGAGATTCTACCAGAATTGCAGATTCAGGTTGAATCTCTAATCTTGAAATCTTCGACTTGATCAATTCTTCACATCTTCAAATCTTCGACTTGGTCTTTTGACTTATATTTCATGATAATCTTTTGCAAGGGGTTTTGAAGAACAAGCCTGACAACTCTGATGGATCAAGAGGTCAGTTAACTGCCGGAACAGATACTTGCCACCTACTTCAAATTCAATCCCCTTGGATTTGAATTCGGGATACCGGTCAAACCCATTCTTTTGCCGCATTTAGGACTTACAAAGAATGAATCCCAGTGATTCTCAGGGTACCCAGTGCGTCCACCAGGATTTTCTTCGCGTCATAGACACGGATACATACCAGCAGAGCGCATCCATGTGCGTATACCAGGCCACACAGGACGGATCCCGGGGTCTTACCTTCGTGACAAGTCACGGCATTCGAGTTTCGTTGCGATAACGCAACTCGAGAATCGCAGTCAAATTTTGACTGAAAACATTCGGGTTTCTGCAACCAAAAAACTCGCTCCCGATGGGAGTATTATTTCTCCAATCTCAAATGTTGAATCAATAAATATCGTCGGGTGCGCGCTCAGCGCTCCCGATGGGAGTAGCCCCCGAGGCTATAGTCGAAAAAGAATTTGTCGAGTATAGGCTCCAGAGATAATACAACTCACCATTCTACAACTCAAGATACATCGACTTTGAAGTTCTTCAACTCAACTCGAGATACTTTCAATATTGAGGTTCTTCAACTCGAGATATATCGACTTTGAAGTTTTTCAACTCAACTCGAGATACTTTCAATATTGAGGTTCTTCAACTCGAGATAATTTCAAAAAAATGCCTTGTTGTTGAATACAAGCCCAGTATTTCCAAATGAAGAACTCTATTTGATATAAAAGTAGCAGCCCCCAAGGCTGTAACCAAAAAATTCTTCTCATATGATTCTCTTTATGAAGTCCAAATTTTGTCGGCGCCATCCTTTTTCCTGTATATATTCATTGTATTGCGTCAATAATGACATAATTCTTCATCAATGTAGACCGTTTCATGGGTAAAACTGTAACTTCCACGATTTTGTGACCGTTTCACGAGCTGCTAGATTTTTGACCGTTAGTGGGCTGCCGTTTCCGATCTCTGCGCCACGTCTCAGCCCACGATTCTTGTTTCAGAAAATATATAAATGGCGTAGTGGGGAATCGCACTGTTTACCAGCTCGTTCCCTCCGCCGCCTCCATTGCTGATCCCCTTTGCGTCCTTCCCTCGCTCAGAGCCCCCCGAGCGCACTTCGTATTGGATGCGCGTGAAGCACCTGGCCACGAAGAGCACCATGGCCAAGACCTCTGCCACCAGCTGGGTTCGCTCCTCCATCTTGAAGAAGGAGATGGAGAAAGCCAAGGCGGACGGCTTCATCTCCGCCGAGGATTCCATCATCTTCCCCAGCACCGAACGGATCCCGAAGCCCCCGAGCGGTTATCGGGTAATGTTCCTTGCTTTTCTCCTCCGAGGTTTCTCTCTTCCTGCCCACGAATTTCTCCGTGGGCTTCTGTTTGTTTATGGTGTACAACTCCACCAGCTTACACCGAATTCTCTTCTACACATTGCCTGTTTCGTGACTCTTTGCGAGTCCTTCTTGGGCATTGAGCCTCACTTCGTTCTCTGGAGATCACTCTTTCGACTCCGCCCCAATGTTTCCCTGGCAAGGAAACCCGAACTGGGTGGAGCCGTCATTTCTGTGCGTCCTGAGGCACAATATCTCGAATTTTCTATGGCCGCATCTATCCAAGGGTGGAGGACAAAGTGGTTTTACATTAAAGACCGCAAATCCTCCGCTGAAGACGAATTTGGCCTTCCTCCTTTTGATGCTTTTCAAGAGGTGAAGAAATTGAAGTCATGGGACTCGCTTCCCTCCGATGCGGAAGTTGCCGAAATTGTTCCTCTTCTATCTCGCATTCAATCTCTGAAAACAGGCTTAGGAGGTGCTTTGTCGGGTATCCAACTCATGGCGTTTTTCATACAACGTCGAGTTCAACCCCTGCAACACCGCGTTACCAAGTTTTGGGCTTATTCTGGCTTAGAGGACCCTACTCGCATATCTGAAGATCTTATGTCGAAAGAAGATGTCGACAAGCGAGTTAGGAATCTTACCAAGCTCACCAAGGAGCACTCAGTTGCTGACTTGAAAGCCAATTTCTTCGACTCCGTGCACCCTATTCCGGAGGTATAAATTGCTGCATCTACTTTTGTCAAGCTTTTCTTAGTTTCGGCTTGCATTGTCCCCTGCCTCTGCATTCTGCTGATTTATTAATATGCAGGGTCATCAATTTATTGTTTCACATCCCCCTCTTCCAGAGGGAGGGCCCCTTCCTGCCGATCTAGCCTCTCCTGCATCTGAAGCCCCCGAGGCTGACGAAAGTCAGGACGGAGATGACGTCGAGGATTCAGAAGAGGAGACCAGTTCCTCGACATCGACTCGTCCTATTTCTGCTGAAGATGTTGGTGTCGACAAGAAAAGAAAGCGTGTCGATGATATTGCCTCATCGAGTTCTGCAACGGCTGGGAAAACCCCCGCTGTCGTAGAAGATATGGAATACTTCGACATGCTTGCATCGTAAGTATTGTAGTCGAATTTTCCAATTGCTTTGTTCTTGCCTCTTGCTAATAATTTACGTTTCTCACGCAGTAATGATGAAGAACCACCAACATGTGCGACAGCTGTTTCGCCACCTTCTCCTGTGGCGACCGATGAGCCTGTCGAACCATATGTTGCTCCTAGGACTACCAGGGCCTCTGTAAAGAAGGTTTCTCAGACTCAGGCCCGAGCCCTCAAACGCACGAAGAAAACCAAGGAAGTCGAGGTGTCTCTGGAGGCCCATGCTTCTATGGTCTCTTCTGATGATGTAAGCTATCCTCGCTGTTTTTCCTTTCTTTCCTTTCATGTACTCCTTTTCTTACACTTTTCTTTTATCAGGCTTTGGTCAAAAGATTTATCGCCCTGGGCACTGAATGTGCGGGTTACCTAAAGGTTGCAAAAGCTTCCGAAGGTGCGATTTTGAGCTTGAGTCATTACTCTGCCTTTATGATCTTGTCTTGTCCTGCTTGTCTGACTTCCTTTTGTCTTCTTTTGTAGAAACCTTAGCAACAGCCAATGCTCGCATTGCATCATTAGAAGCGGAGCTCAAAGCTTCACAGAAAGCTTATGATGCTGCGACTGCTGCCAGGGCAGCTGCTGAGAAGTCGCAAAAATCTGCGCTTGCCAGGGCGAAGAAAGCTGAGAAAGCTTTAGCTGATTCCCACCAGGAGCACGCTCAACGAGAGCAAGCCGTGGCGGAGCGTCTTCACACCATGTCTACTGCTGCCGAGAGTAATTTTCGTCGACTTGTCTTCTGTTTTCGTCCCCTGTTGCACTGATGCATTTGTTGACACTTGCCTCTTCGTTTCTTTTCTATTGCTGTAGAATTTACAGGGGTATCTCCGTCGTCCCTGCAAACGGACGATGATTCTCTGATGGATGCGGTTAACCTACTCGAAGAAAACTGGATATCTGTCCAGGAAACTTTTGAGCTAGTTGGCCGCGTTCTGTCACGGCTATTTGTCGGCTTGTGGCCGAAGAGGAAGGCGACAGTTCCGAAGGATAACTTGACTGAGCTTGCCAAGTCCTTCGACACCACTGAAGACCCTCTTCTCCAATTCAAAGCTCTTTCCATGAAACGTGGCGCTGAAGGTGCCATTGCATTGTCTCTCGCTCATGAGACGGACTTTGACTGGGAGAAAGTTAATGCCCCTCTCGGCTACTCCCGGGATGAGATGAAGATTTTCTTCGAGAAGGCGAAGAAGCTAGCTCCTGCGCTGCTGTCGACTATTTCTCCTTCGGCAGCTTCTTCGGTGCCTGCTGCATCGACTTCGGTGGTGAAAGACCCAATACCACCATCGACTTCTGGAGAGGAAGCTGCCGTGCCTTCTTCTGCCACGGAGCACAATGCTGAGGTGGCGTAGATTCGGCTCTCCTTGTATTTTAGGTTTTCTCCTTTTAGATGTAGAGGCGCCAGTTTTGTGCAACCCGAGAACCTTATCCATAGGGTTGTGCTTTTTGTGTAAATATATCCTCTTTATATGGAGTACTGTGCTATCTTTCTGAAATTCCTTCTAGTTTCTTTGTAGTCGATGCGTGACGGTGATCCTTCCTCTCCTGTTCCTGCTCCTTCCTCTGCTCGCAGAATTAATCCTCAGATTCCGTCGACTCCTAGTCGATGTAGTCACTGCGAAGAATATTCTTCCAGGATTTCCAACCTTGAAACTCGCCTATCCTTGGCTAAACGCCAAGCACAGATGGCCATTAAAAAGGCTAGCCAGGCCAGTGGCTATATGAAGAAAATCTCTTCACTTGAAGAAAAGGTTTCCAGCTTGACGGCGAAGGTTGTTCATAATGAAGAGTGCGAATCTTTCATTCTTGGGATTGTCGAGTCTGCTTGTGAGCTATTGCGATGTGAGTATTCTTTCGACTTCTTCTTTTGGCTACTTTGTGCACTTCATTTGTGATATATTTTGCCTTTGTAGGTACTTGCTTGGACTTTGCTGCTGAAGAACGTCGAGTTGCTGAGCGGAATGCTGCTTTGGAGAAGACGTCAGCTGGCTACGAGACCCTGTGGTCTGATCCTCGACGTCGTAACGCCATTGTATTGCTTCAAGATCGTGCCCAGCACATTGGCGAGTCAGTTGATGGTTGCCGGCGAGCTCTTACAACTATGCACTCCATTATGCTTCCCCGTAATCCTTTGCCTGCAACTTTCCCTCTTCTTCTTGATGCTTTCAGATCAAGTCATCGTATTCACAGGCTGATAGAACTGAACTTAGTGGCTGGTGCCAATTTCGCTCTTGGGTGGATACGCAAGTGGCACCCCAGATTGAATTACAGCACGATGTCTCTGAATTTGGCTCCAGGTGGAGCTAACCTTCGGGTTCATATGGAGAACACGCTTCAACCTGCTCGAAGACTCGTAGCTAGGCTTCTAGAGGCGGACGCTGCATTTTTCCGCGAGTATCATTATCTAGATCCTTTAGGCGTAGACGATTCTAACGACCCAATGCTGTAAAGATGTATATGGAACGCGAGAGTTTTATTTATTTCGCGACTGTATGTCTGAAATTTTTCCCTCAAAGCATATTTGTATGATTCGCGCGTTTACCGCATATTCTCTTTGAAAGACTCGTAAACTCGAATATGAGGAACGATTTGTCTTTATTTATACTTGTAGTGTAAGATACATGGGGTGACCCAAGAGATCCGGCCTATGACCTGTGTTCTGGATCTAGAGGGCATTGCCCTTGGAATAACTCGTGGCTTTTACAGCCTTTGTTTTCTGCTCTTCTCTATGTTTATGATGTCGCCGTTTTTCCCTCTTCTCCTGTGCCTTCGCCTTGTCCTTGTGTCTCTACTCGCGGTTTCTTTGGCTCGGGCTCCGCGACTTGTCCTTTGAGTAGCTGAACGCCTTCTGCAGTCGTGCTTTTCGCCTTTTCCGCATAGTTGGCTATCATGCCGAAGTTTTGCGCCATCTTGTGGAACTCCCTGTCGCAGAGATCTGATATTTCGAAACTTCCTTTTACTGTGATTATTCCCCTTGGTCCTGGCATTTTGAGTACTAAATATGTATAATGAGGTACTGCCATGAATCGCGAGAACGCGGGTCTTCCGAGGATCGCATGATATTGCGATGGCCAGTCCATGACTTCGAAGTCTAGCTTCTCTCTTCTGTAGTTTTGTCAGTTGCCGAAACAAACATTGAGTGCTATTCGCCCCAACGGGTAATTGGCGCTTCCTGGTACTATTCCATGGAAGGAACAATCTGTTGGCTTCAGGAATTCTAGTGATATATGCATTGCCCGGAGTGTTTTCGCGTATATCAAGTTAATTCCACTCCCTGCATCCATGAATATTCTGTCGACGTCATACGCGCCTATTTGAGCTTTGAGTACCAAAGGGGCGTTTCCCGGCCGAGGTACTGTTATAGGGTGATCTTCTCTGTTGAACTCAATTGGTTGTTCTGACCAGTGCAGATGTTCTGTCGCGGCTGGAGGCGACATGACTGCTAGATTGACTTGTCGAGTTATACTCTTTTCTTCTTTACTCGACTTGGGTACGGGTTGTATCATTGCCGTGATGTGTCCTTTTGATGGGATGTATCCTTCGTCGTCGTCGTCGTGTCCTTTGTTTTGCTGGTTTTGCTCCTGAGGTGCTCCATTGTTTCCTTGCTGACTTGTCGAGGGATTCTTACTTCCTTCGAATCCTTGTCGCCTTGCTTCGGTTTGTTTGTTTATTGCTGCTTCTTGTAGTTTTAGGAATGTCGTGCAGTCTTTCATCGCATGTCTTGATACTCTCTTCCCGTCGACGAACGCTGAGTGTATATGACAAGGCCCATTGAGCATCTCTTCTGGTGATGGATTGTACTCTCTGGATTCTCTTGGTGGGAACTTCTTGTAGTCCTCTTTTCCATAACCTCTATACCCCGAGCTTCTGCGATCGTTTCCTTGATAGCTGTTGTCTTTGTACCCTGCGGCGACTTGGCTGTGAGAGCCGTAGGTATCGTAGTTTCGGGACCGTCTTCTTTGACTCCCATATCTGTTTCTTCTATCATCTTCTGGAGATCGTGTCCGTTTGTTGTTGCACGCATCTTCTCCGTCTGCAAATCTGTTTGCTGTGTCCATGAGGTCTGACACTGTTTTCGGCTTGATTCTACCCATCTCTTCGACTAGGTCTCTTCGCCTTAATCCAATTATGAATGCGTCTATTGCTCTTTCATCCGAAACTTCGACTGCTGAATTTTTGATGAGGCTCCATCTCTGGATGTATGCCCGTAGTGTTTCGTCGCGTTGCTGTACGCACGCCTTGACTTCTTCTATTGATGCTGGCCGTTTGTATGTCGACCTGAAGTTACTTGTAAATTGCTTTGTAAGGTCTTCCCAGCTTCCAATGGATTCCTTTTCTAATTTGCTCAACCATGACCTTGCTGCGCCGGTGAGGTGTAGTTGCAAACTTTGCATTGCTGTTTCTTTAGTTCCTCCTAGTATTTGAACTGCTTGTAAGTAATCTGCAAGCCATGATTGTGGTTCCTGTGATCCATCGTATTTTTGCTGATCATGAGGTAGCTTGAACCCCTTAGGTACTGGAGTGGTGCGAACCCTACGGGTAAAGCACGATGCCCCCATCTCTTTTTCACTGTCTTCATAGTCGCGTCTTTCGTTTGGAGATCGCGATCTTCGAGTTCCACCGTGCTGCTTTGGTGACGGCGATCGAGATCGATGTTTGCTGCTTCTATGCCGAGGACTATTGTGACGGCGAGGTGACCTTGCTTTGTGTACTTCTTTGTGATGGTGTGCTTCTTCTCCCTTTTCTGATAGCTTGTGGCCCACCATGTTAAGTCCATTCAGTGCTGCTCTATGCATATGTTCTCTAGGATCTCCTGGACTTGGTCGAGTTGTAAGTAGATATGCTTGTGCCGCCACTAGCGCTGCTTCAGGAGTTTTTGGCAGGATATTTCCCTGCTCGTCGACCGATAGGAAGGACGAGTCGAGGTTTTTGGAAATACTTTGCCTGTCTGAATACTCGAGGTTGTCATATCTTGAGCCATGTCGACGATTTTTTCTTGCGTTGCTGTGTGATGCATCGCTTCGCGCTCTGCGAGCAGCTTCGCTGGCTGCAATAGCTGAATCTTTTCTTTTTTGTATCTCTACCTTTTCTTTTGCTAATTGCTTTGCTTGTTGCCTGAGGGCGTAATGATACCCAAAAAGCATGTCTTTGCTGGAGTTGGATGGTATTGGCGTGCCGTGTTCTACGGCTGCTCTTATTATTTTCCACTCGTCGACTGATAGTCGAATTTTCTCCCTGGCTATGAGGGATTCCCCTGTTTGTCCTTCTGCTAGGTGATTTGCTCCTCTGTCGATATTTGCTGGGTTTATCACTGGGTTGTTATTTTCGTCGAATTCTTCTGAGTTGTCTCCCACAATGGCGAGTACCTGGCATTGTTTGCCGAGGTTACCCTCGAAGCTTGAGAAGATTGAGTTACTATCTTCAGAAAGCTCTAGTCCTGTCTTCCATGTATCTATTGACTTGTCTGTGAGATCTTCGAGTTGGACTACTACGTCGAAACTTTCTTCTTCTTCGTTGTCTTCTGTGGTCTCTTTTTGCGCTTCCTTTGGGCTGACCGGCGAATTTACTTCGCTGGAAGAGCCTTCAGAATACTCCATTATTGCTGTTGTTTCGGGTTCTTGCGCCGACAGATCTTGATCCTGTTTCGTCGGATCCGAAAGGCGAGATGAACCCGATGGCCCGATAAAGATGCTCAAACTTCCAATTGCTAATTCCACCTCTTTACTTCCGTCGACTTCTGGATTGCTATTGGCTAAAAGCGAAAAAGCCGTCGAATTCATGATTCCAACGCCCAGGTCCCCACGGTCGGCGCCAATTGACGAGGGCTAACTCGACAAATGTCCTAGATGAAGGACTTAGGATCGGGCAGATAGGGCGTCAGATGAACTCGAAGGTAAAGTTAGTCGAAATAGGTGTGTATCGAAAGTAAACTTGGGTGTTCAACCTGGCTTGCCTTCAATCTGCCCTCCCCGTCCTCTCCTAACCCCTATATATAGGTGGCTAGGTCTCGAGGATCGGGTCGGGTTCGATACAGATTACAAATATCGACATACGGTAATAACTCGTATTCGACTATCATTACAGTTGGGCCTAACTCAACGGGCCTCAGGGGTACTCAACTAACGGGCTCTATTAGCTATACCCTTGTCATTGGGTTATCTCCCAAGAGTGCTTTTCTTTAACGCCTTTGAGCTAGGCGCAGAAAATTTGAGAAGATGCTCACATAATAAATATGAATTGAAGTAAAAGAGAGCATCAAAGAGCAAATATAAAACACATTTAAGTCTAACCCACTTCCTATGCATAGGAATCCTGTAAGAAAATAAATCAAAGAAGTGCATAGCCACAAGTATGGGTAGATAAAACAAGAGCAATTTCAGAACTTTCAATAAAAAGAGAGGTGTTTTAGTAACATGAGAATCCCAACAACCATATTTTCCTCTCTCATAATAATTTTCAGTAGCATCATGAACAAAATCAACAATATAAATATCACACTCACCCTCGTTTGTTAAGCATGGAGGGCGATCAAATAAGGTATTAGTTAAAGAGTTACTCTTATTGGGAGGTAGACATGGGTAGCTCCATTCTTCCTCCTCTTGATCATCACTCTCCTCCTCTTTTTCATCCAATGAGCTTCCAATTTCTTATTCCATAGGCTCCTTCAAGGCATTAGTCTCTTCCGTTGGAGAGCATCTATTAAGATATTTAAGAATATAGCCATTTCCTTCCTTGTAATTATCAAAGCAAAATGTGAGTATATCATAAACCTCATATTTATAAGGTGCATCATCAATATTTTCAAGCAAATAAGCAAGTTTGAATGCACCCTTCCAAGCAATAAATTCTTCAATTTGTTCCACATCATAAAAGTCATAATTTCCATTAATATAAGAAGATATGGTAACATCATCATTATACTCACATTGAAAAGGGAGGTGTTTATACCTCCTACAGCAACAAGATTCATCAAAGCAATAAGTAACATTATAAGTAGAGCACACATTTCTAGCAATGATATATAATCTATTGATTTGTTCCCATAAGTGTTTCCCTTTTTGTGACAAGCGGTGTTCATCATAATAATTTTGCTGCTCTTCCGTGAACCCACCTTGCCAAAAAGAATTAGTTTCAAAGAAACCAACCATTGATAGAAAGCATGATAAAGCAAGACAATAACAGACCAACAAAAATAACAACTACCGAGGATTCTAATTTTTTTGGGTTTTTGATATAAAGCAATGTAGGTAAAATAAAATAAAGTAAAGCAAAACAATAACAAAGTAAAGAATGTGTGTGCGAAGAACTCCCCTCGCAGAAGTCTTATCTTCCTCCCCGGCAACGGCGCCAGAAAAAGAGCTGCTGCGTGTGGTGGTGTGTAGTTGACGTGGGAGCAGACTGTCCTTGTGCATGGTGGATAACCAGCCCGTTGGGAACCCCAAGAGGAAGGTATGATGAGTGTAGCAGCAAGTTTTCCCTCAGTTAAGAAACCAAGGTTTATCGAACAGGAGAGGAGAGACAATGACGACTGAAGGTGTTTGTGGAACCTGCACACACACAAACAAATACTTTGTTCCCAACTTGCGATGAGGTTGTCAATCTCACCGGTTTGCTTGAAACAAAGGTTATGAGTGTATCGAGTGGAAAACAATATAGTATGCGAGTAAAGTAAACAGTACGAGTAAAGTAAACAGGTGATAGCAATATGATGGAAATAGGACTGGGGTCCACAGTTCACTAGTGGTGTCTCTCCATAGATAAAATAGCACATGCTGGGTAAACAAATTACAGTTGGGCAATTGATAGAATAGAGATAACGTGATATGTCAAGAAGATCACTATGAGATTTACTCTGGGCATTACAACAAAATACATAGACCGCCATCCAACTGCATCTATGACTAATAATCCACTCCCGGGGATATCATCCGAACACCCTAGAACTATTAAGTTGCGAACAACAGATAATTGCATTAAGCAAAGTGTGTAATGTAAACAAAGCATGTGCCCTTGAGCATATGAATGTTGTTTTCTCCCTAGTAGCAACAGCACATCTACCACCTTAGAGGTTTCTGTCACTCCCCCAGGTGAAATAGAGACATGAACCCACTATCGAGCATAAATACCCCCTCTTGGAGTCACTAGCAACTACTCGGCCAAGATAGCTACTAACAACGGAGATCATGCAAGATAATAAACAACATAGAGATAACAAAAGATATAATTCAGTACAGCAACTTAATCATAAACACCAATATTCATCGGATCCCAACAAACCAAACATGTAGAATTACATAACGGTGATCTCAATCATGTAGGGCAGCTCATGAGATCTAAACATGAAGCACATAGTGGAGAAGACAACCATCTAGCTACTGCTATGGACCCGTAGTCCAAGGTAGACTACTCGCTCATCGCCCCGGAGGCAAGCATGGCGATGAAGGAGACCTCCGGTGGCGATTCCCCTCTCCGGCAGGGTGCCGGGAAGAGCTTCTGGACCCTCCCGATCTTCGGGTCAACAGCGGCGGCGGATCGCGATGTGTTCTTTAAAACTGATCGGGTACTTAGGTTTTTCTTGTCGGGGGGTCTTTATAGGCGAAGGGGCGATGTCAGAGGAGGGGCCAGACGGCGACACACGGGGGTGGCACGGGCCAGGGGCTGGCCGCGCCATCTGTGCCTGTGGGCCCCTGGTCCCTCACCTCGTACTCTCCTTCGGATCTCTGGAAGCTTCCAGGTAAAATAAGACTTCAGAAACTTGTTTCGTCCAATTCCGAGAATATTTCCTGTGTATTACTTCTGAAACACAAAAATAGCAGAAAATAGGGAACTGGCACTGTGGCACTTCGTTAATAGGTTAGTTCCGGAAAATGCATAAAAATGCCACTAAGTGTAACGAAACAATAGGCAAATGGTGTAAAAACAAGCATGGAGCATCAAAAATTATAGATACGTTTGAGACGTATCAATCGGTCACAAGTTTCAACATTGCAATTAACTAAGAAACAAAGTAACATAATCCTTAGACTTTGAGGTCACATCTAATCACTACATCTGGAGGCTGCTTTGATTGCATCAACTGTCATTACCGTAACAGGATTGACTGAAAAGGTGTCTCTTGGGTATGCCAATGGGGTAGGTTGAGGCGTGTGCACCAAGAGCAGAATTTGTCCATCCGCGTGACGGATAGATACTCTGGGCCCACTCGGTGACAATTGCATCTACGAAGCTTGCAAGCGTGTGACTAGGTCACGGAGGATGCAATATCATGAACGAGTTAAAAGACTTGTCGTTAACAAGGGTGAACACGATATAGTGATATCGGTGATCTGAACTCGGATAAGATATACTATCATGTGACAAAGGGAATGAGATACAATGTTTATGGATCAACAAAGAGCTTCGCAGAATGCACAGGGATCAGCACAGAGCTGATTATTGATCATTGATGGGAGAGGTGTCGTGATCATGTCTGGAGTATTCCCCGACCTGTAGGGTGTTGATACGTCTCAAACGTATCTATAATTTTTGATGCTCCATGCCTGTTTTTACACCATTTGCCTATTGTTTCGTTACACTTAGTGGCATTTTTATGCATTTTCCAGAACTAACCTATTAACGAAGTGCCACAGTGCCAGTTCCCTGTTTTCTGCTGTTTTTGTGTTTCGGAGTGATACACAGGAAATATTCTTGGAATTGGACGAAACAAGTTCCTGAAGTCTTATTTTACCCGGAAGCTTCCAGAGATCCAAAGAGAAGTAGGAGGGGGGCCACCAGGGCCCCACATGCATGGGTGGTGCGGCCAGGCCCACGTGAGGGTGCCTGGCCCCTCCTCTGACATCGACCCTTCACCTATAAAGACCCCCCAACGAGAAAAACCTAAGTACATGATCGGTTTTCCAGAACATATCGCGATCTGCCACCACTGTTGACCCGAAGATCGGGAGGGTCCAGAAGCTCTTCCCGGCACCCTGCCGGAGAGGGGAATCGCCACCGGAGATCTCCTTCATCGCCATGCTTGCCTCTGGAGCGATGAGTGAGTAGTCTACCTTGGATTATGGGTCCATAGCAGTAGCTAGATGGTTGTCTCCTCCACTATGTGCTTCATGTTTAGATCTCATGAGCTGCCTTACATGATTGAGATCACCGTTATGTAATTCTACATGTTTGGTTTGTTGGGATCCGATGAATATTGGTGTTTATGATTAAGTTGCTGTACTGAATTATATCTTTTGTTATCTCTATGTTGTTTATGATCTTACATGCTCTCCGTTGTTAGTAGCTATCTTGGCCGAGTAGTTGCTAGTGACTCCAAGAGGGGGTATTTATGCTCGATAGTGGGTTCATGTCTCTATTTCACCTGGGGGAGTGACAGAAACCTCTAAGGTGGTAGATGTGCTGTTTCTACTAGGGAGAAAACAACATTCATATGCTCAAGGGCATATGCTTTGTTTACATTACACACTTTGCTTAATGCAATTATCTGTTGTTCGCAACTTAATACTTCTAGGGTGTTCGGATGATATCCCCGGGAGTGGATTATTAGTCATAGATGCAGTTGGATGGCGGTCTATGTATTTTGTTGTAATGCCCAGAGTAAATCTCATAGTGATCTTCTTGACATATCACGTTATCTCTATTCTATCAATTGCCCAACTGTAATTTGTTTACCTAGCATGTGTTATTTTATCTATGGAGAGACACCACTAGTGAACTGTGGACCCCGGTCCTATTTCCATCATATTGCTATCACCTGTTTACTTTACTCGCATACTATACTGTTTTCCACTAGATACACTCATAACCTTTGTTTCAAGCAAACCGGTGAGATTGACAACCTCATCGTAAGTTGGGAGCAAAGTATTTGTTTGTGTGTGTGCAGGTTCCATGTTGCAGCTAGCAAGCAAAGCTTGGACGAGGCGCCATATATAAATTGTCCGCAGCTGTCGCAAACTAGCAAGCATCACCTTCAGTCGTCATTGTCTCTCCTCTCCTGACCGATATTAAACCTTGGTTTCTTAACTGAGGGAAAACCAGCTGCTATACTCATCACACCTTCCTCTTGGGGTTCCCAACGGGCTGGTCATTCACCACGCACAAGGAATGCTGCTGGGGGACGAAGAAGGATAATCTCCTTCATCAACTAGCCATCAGCTGTTTTTCTGGCGCCGTTGCCGGGGAGGAAGAGAAGACTTCTGCGAGGGGAGTTCTTCGCACACACATTCTTTACTTTGTTATTGTTTTGCTTTACTTTATTTTATTTTACCTGCATTGCTTTTTTATCAAAAACCCAAAAAAAATTAGAATCCTTGGTAGTTGTTTTTACTTGTTTACTTTCATTTTACTAAAATGGCCAATCCTGAAAACACCAAGTTGTGTGACTTTACTTGCATAAACAATAGTGATTTTATCTACACTCCTATTGCACCACCTCCTACTGCTGCAAACTTTTATGAGATTAAGCCTGCTTTATTGAACCTTGTTATGAAAGAGCAATTTTCTGGTGCTAGTACTGAAGATGCTGCAGCTCATCTCAACAATTTTGTTGAGCTATGTGAGATGCAGAAATATAAGGATGTTGATAGTGATATTATTAAGCTCAAGTTGTTTCCTTTTTCTTTGAGAGGAAAAGCTAAAGATTGATGCTGTCTTTGACTAAGAATAGTATCCTCCTGCTAAGATTATAGCTTTGCATAGCAATATTATAAAGTTTACTCAGTTTGATAATGAACATGTTGCTCAGGCTTGGGAAAGAATGAAATCTATGATAAAGAATTGCCCCACTCATGGACTGACTACTTGGATGATTATCCAAACTTTTTATGCAGGACTGAATTTTTCTTCAAGGAACCTACTTGATTCAGCTGCTGGAGGCACTTTTATGTCCCTTACCTTGGATGCCGCGTCAAAGCTACTTAACAACATGATGGTAAATTATTCTGAATGGCACACCGAGAGAGCTCCACAAAGTAAGAAGGTAAATTCTGTTGAGGAAACCTCTTCCTTGAATGATAAGATTGATACCATTATGGCTATGCTTGCTAATGATAGAACAATTATAGGCCGTATCCTTCTACTAATGGTAATGGTTATGGTAACTCTTATGGTAATTCCTACAACAACACTAGGGCCGCGCCCTCCGAGCTTGAGGTAATGCTCAAGGACTTCATCGGTAAGCAAACTGCTTTTAACAAGTCCGTTGAGGAAAAGTTAGGCAAAATTGATATTCTTGCTTCTAAAGTTGATAGCCTTGCTCATGATGTTGAACTTCTGAAATTAAAAGTGTTTTCTAGTGATGTGAAATAGAGCAATGTTTTTGCTACCGCTAATGCTATCCAAGTTGGAATTGATGAAAATATTAGATTGTTAGCGGAATTGCATGCCAGGTGGGAAAGAGAAGATGAGATGGCTAGAGAGATGAAGGTATGTACCATTACTACCTCTAATGATGTTGCTCCTACTGATAACAATCCTCTTACTTTGATTGGTGTAGAGAAAACTCCCACTCGTGTTAAAAAGCCTAAAACTGCTAAAACTTGTTCTCAAAAGAGTGCTAAATTTTTTCGGAGTGTGGAAGATGATAGATCTACTTCTTTTAATGATTTTGATGTTGATGGCTGCAATATATCTGAAGTAATTTTGTTCTTGCAAAAGCTTGCTTTGACTCCCAATGCTAGTTCTTTAAATATTGCTTTTACTAAGCATATTACCAATGCTCTCATAAAGATTCGGGATGAAAAGTTTAAGCAAAAAGCCTCTGTTCCCAAGAAGTTAGAAGATGGTTGGGAACCCATCATTGATATGCATGTTAATGGTTATGATTGCCATGCTTTATGTGATCTAGGTGCTAGTATTTCTATCATGCCTAGAAAGATTTATGACATGCTTGATTTACCACCGCTTGAAAAATGCTATTTTGATATTCCTATTGCTGATGTTGCTAAGAAGAAACCTTTGGGAAGGATTAATGATGTTCTTATTGTGGTTAACAATAACCTTGTTCCCGTTGATTTTCTTGTTATGGACGTTGAATGCCATGCTTCATGTCCTATTATTTTGGGAAGACCCTTTCTTCGAACTGTAGGTGCTATTATTGATATGAGGGAAGGCACTATCAAGTATCAATTCCCACTTAAGAAAGGTATGGAACACTTCCCTAGGAAAAGAAAGAAATTACTTTTTGACTCTATTCTTAGAGCAAATTATGAGCTTGATGCTTCATCACTTGATATTACTTGATTCACAATTTTCTGCGCCTAGCTCAAAGGCGTTAAAGAAAAGCACTCTTGGAAGATAACCCAATGTTTTCTTTTCAGTACTTTTTCTTTTATTTGAGTCTTGTAAGTCATTACTACTGTAATGACCGCTCCTTATCTTGTTTATTTCGTTTTTGTGCCAAGAGAAGCCTCTAATTTGAGTGAGGTAAAGATTTGGGGATGTTGCTGTCCTGAAACTGTTTTCGGTGCTGCACCGTAAAAATTCGTGAAAATTCTCTGTTTATCTTTTGGACCTGCGATTTCTTGTGCATATGCCCCAGGTTATATCCAAACTTTTATTAGTTGAACACTTTTTGATTTGAGCAACATAAAATCCTTCAAAAATTCTACCTTTGTCAGCTGTTCAGTTTTGACAGATTTCTGCCAATATTTGTGTTTGCCACTTTATCGCTTTCTTTTGAGTTCTTTTGATCATGAAACTTTTGGGGAGGTTGCTACAGTGGTATATGCTATATATGTGGTGGTTTTGAGTTGAAACATGAAGCAAATAGAGGGTTGATTATATGTTATGCTTGCACTAATGTTGCTAATAGAATTGTGTTTAGTTTTGTATGAAGGAAGTTTTCAAGTGTAGGGATTGGAGAATGATGAGATGAGTTAAAGAATGGACAAAAGCTCAAGATTGGGGATGCCCATGCATCACCCCAAGAAATATCCAAGAAGTACAAGCTTCAAAGCTTGGGGATGCCCCCGAGGCACCCCTTCTTCATCGGCAAAAATCAGGTCACCTTTCAAAACACTATATTTTTATTGCTTCATGCACTATGTGTTATTCTTGGAGCGTCAGTTGTTTTAGTTTTCTTAGTTTGTTTAGTTTGTTTGTTTGCTGCAATAAATGGTTGGACCCCAACAAATTTTCTTTGGAGGAGATGTACTCGTTTTCATTTGCCAAAAGCGCTCTAGTTTTCACTCTTATTAAAAATCATGCGTTCTTCCTTTTCTACTACTGCTTTTGGTCTTCGTTTTCGCCTTGATTTGCATTGAGACCTTGTCATATCTTTTCATCAAGGTGTATTTTTGCCTCTGATCTTCATTGGTTTTCATCAAAAGAGGTGTTTTTAAAAATTTCAAATGGTGTTGGAAAAGAGAAAAAGCTTTGTGCAAAATAGTGGTACAAGAAGGAGCTTGTGTAGACTGCGGCTTAGGCTTTTTCATGTCATGCTTGATGTCTTTTTGATAGTATGCTTAGCAGTTTTGCTGTAGCATGACTTGTCTCAAATAACTGAGATTGCTTAATGAGCCTTTGAAAAAATCATGCATTGTTTTTATTGTATGGAAGCATTATTTTGGTTTTCTCTTTGATGGTTTATTTGGGTTGACTTGGCGCATGCTCACACATGTTAGACTCTTACAAAGTCGCCAATATCCTTCATGATCATTTAGTTTTTGACTTTTGATGCCATCGTATGCTTCTTTTAATGTCGCTTTATCGCTTTGCATGATTATGGCCATTATTGCTCTCTTAGTTGGTCGCTCCCAGTCTTTTGCTAGCCCTCGCCTTGTACTGAGTATGAGCTCTACTCATGCATCCAACTCCTAAAAGCCAAAGTTTTTCCAAAGTATCCACTATACATACCTACTAGCAATTTGCTATTCCAAGTAAATTTGACTTGCTTTTATTTTCTCTTCAAATTAAACTCTTACCAGTGTTATGCGAAATTCGGTCAGTAAAGCTCTCACGAACCGGAAGGCACACTTTACTTTTTCCTATTCTTAAAAATTTGACATTGTGGTCTCTTATGTTGAGTTGTTATGCTTGCAAGTTGTAAGTTGGATTCTAGCCCATCCATGCTGTCATGGGGCAAGCTTTCAACATTGCACTTCTTATTTGAGTTGATATCGTGATCTTTTGTTTATGGATGCCCACGGTGTGAAATGAATTGGGAATCTTGTGGGGATCATGGAGTTTGTATATGTGTTAGGGAAATGCCGGGCCGCCAATCTAAGCCATGCATAATTCATGGTGGAAATTTGCAGCATACCCATGGTGAACATTCGACGACGCATCTCACAATAAAAAGCTAAACAAATGGCAAATAAAAGAGATGTCGAGGTGTTCATTGTCTGCTTGTCCTGTCATTTTAGTGTGGGCTTGTTCCATGTCATCGGGCACGGAGGTACCCCATTGGCGGTTCTCAATGATATGCATATACTTACAATGACAAGAGCCTTGCTTGGGACTCTAAGTAAAGTAGCATGAGGTTTGGGTACTCGTATTCACGGGGCACGAGGTTTTCAACTTATGATTTGTCAAGCATATGCATCATAATTGTTCTCGCATTAACTTTAACCATTCAAGATGCTTATGATGGGGGCAATGAGAGCTCAAAGCCGGTAAGTACCATAATTTTTGAAGGTTATAAAACTTGCAATCACTGCTTCCCTCTGCGAAGGGCCTTTCTTTTACTTTTATGTTGAGTCACCACTTTATTTCTTTATGCACCATTAAGAGAGCATAGTTGTCATTCTTAGTGTGATATGCATTGTTCCAAAGTTCATTGATTGATTCATATTGTTGGTTTCACTTGTTCTTAAATTATTTGTATCTAGTCGCTCTCTTAAACTTGAAGGTGTCCTATGCATTTATGTTTTGCTCTCTTTGAAGGACAAGCTGAAAACCATTTGTATGTTTTTCCTTATGATTTGAACACATGTTTGACTTTCATTGTTTCATTTTCATGATCTTTTGTTTGTGTTCATTTGCATGTTTACAACATGGTTGCTAAGTTCTTATTGTCATAATTATATCTTCATGCCCATGTTTTAAGTTCTATTGATCCCAGCTCACCAATGCTTACATATATGATCAAGATTGTGTAGGTGCATGTCACCTCAAAAATTATTCTTTTGTTATCACTTACCTACTCGAGGACGAGCAGGAGTTAAGCTTGGGGATGCTTGATACGTCTCAAACGTATCTATAATTTTTTATGCTCCATCCTTGTTTTTACACCATTTGCCTATTGTTTCGTTACACTTAGTGACATTTTTATGCATTTTCCAGAACTAACCTATTAACGAAGTGCCACAGTGCCAGTTCCCTGTTTTCTGCTGTTTTTGTGTTTCAGAGTGATACACAGGAAATATTCTCGGAATTGGATGAAACAAGTTCCTGAAGTCTTATTTTACCTGGAAGCTTCCAGAGATCCAAAGAGAAGTAGGAGGGGGGCCACCAGGGCCCCACACGCATGGGTGGCGTGGCCAGGCCCCTGGCCACGTCGGGCCCACGTGAGGGCGCCTGGCCCCTCCTCTGACATTGACCCTTCGCCTATAAAGACCCCCCGATGAGAAAAACCTAAGTACCCGATCAGTTTTCCAGAACACATCGCGATCCGCCGCCACCGTCGACCCGAAGATCGGGAGGGTCCAGAAGCTCTTCCCGGCACCCTGCTGGAGAGGGGAATCGCCACCAGAGGTCTCCTTCATCGCCATGCTTGCCTCCGGAGCGATGAGTGAGTAGTCTAACTTGGACTATGGGTCCATAGCAGTAGCTAGATGGTTGTCTTCTCCACTATGTGCTTCATGTTTAGATCTCATGAGCTGCCTTACATGATTGAGATCACCGTTATGTAATTCTACATGTTTGGTTTGTTGGGATCCGATGAATATTGGTGTTTATGATTAAGTTGCTATACTAAATTATATCTTTTGTTATCTCTATGTTGTTTATGATCTTGCATGCTCTCCGTTGTTAGTAGCTATCTTGGCCGAGTAGTTGCTAGTGACTCCAAGAGGGGGTATTTATGCTCGATAGTGGGTTCATATCTCTATTTCACCTGGGGGAGTGACAGAAACCTCTAAGGTGGTAGATGTGCTGTTGCTACTAGGGAGAAAACAACATGCATATGCTCAAGGGCATATGCTTTGTTTACATTACACACTTTGCTTAATGCAATTATCTATTGTTCGCAACTTAATACTTCTAGGGTGTTCGGATGATATCCCCGAGAGTGGATTATTAGTCATAGATGTAGTTGGATGGCGGTCTATGTATTTTGTTGTAATGCCCAGAGTAAATCTCATAGTGATCTTCTTGACATATCACGTTATCTCTATTCTATCAATTGCCCAACTGTAATTTGTTTACCCAGCATGTGTTATTTTATCTATGGAGAGACACCACTAGTGAACTGTGGACCCTGGTCCTATTTCCATCATATTGCTATCACCTGTTTACTTTACTCGCATACTATACTGTTTTCCACTAGATATACTCATAACCTTTGTTTCAAGCAAACCGGTGAGATTGACAACCTCATCGTAAGTTGGGAGCAAAGTATTTGTTTGTGTGTGTATGCAGGTTCCACGTTGCAGCTAGCAAGCAAAGCTTGGACAAGGCGCCATATATAAATTGTCCGCAGCTGTCGCAAACTAGCAAGCATCACCTTCAGTCGTCATTGTCTCTCCTCTCCTGACCGATATTAAACCTTGGTTTCTTAACTGAGGGAAAACCAGCTGCTATACTCATCACACCTTCCTCTTGGGGTTCCCAACGGGCTGGTCATTCACCACGCACAAGGAATGCTGCTGGGGGACGAAGAAGAATAATCTCCTTCATCAACTAGCCATCAGCTGTCACACTTAAGGGTATACGACACTTAGGGATCGATTTAGAATTAATGGAAATTAAAAGGAGTTAACTGGAAATGTTTCGAGTAATATCGGAAGGGTTCCAGAGACATCGGAAATGTTTCGGACTTTATCAGAAAGGTTTTGGTGAAAGAATTATGCCAAGGGAATTGTTAATTAATGGGTTTGGTATTTAATTAAAATAATTAAATATTAAAAGAGAATTAATTAATAATTAAATAAAAGAAAAAAGGAAAATCCCTAATGGGCTAGGACTATTTGTGGGCCAGCCAAGGGCCATTGGCCGGGCGCCCTAGGGTTTTGATGGCTTGTAAGTAACAGTCTGTTGGGAATCCCCAAGAGGAAGGTATAATGAGCACAGCAGTAAGTCTTTCCTCAGTTATGAAACCATGGTTTATCGAACCAGTAGGAGAAAGCCAAACTTCAGAAGGTGATGCTTGCTAGCTTCGTGACACTCCAGACAATGGCGCCAGGAATATTGTTGGTGTGTCTTCACCTAGCAGCAACGTGAAACCTGCACACAACACAACCAAGAACTTTGCTCCCAACTTACGATGAGGTTGTCAATCTCACCAGAGCGTATCGAGTGGTAAAAGGGTAATAATATGCAAGTAAAGTAAATAGTAAGAGTAAAAGTAAAAAGGTATAGCAATGTAAAAGAAATTGGACTGGGGTCCACAGTTCACTAGTGGTGTCTCTCCATAAGATAAATAACAACATGCTGGGTAAACAAATTACAGTTAGGCAATTGATAGAATAAAGATAACGTACATATGTCATGAGGATTACTATGAGATTCACTCTGGGCATTACGACAAAATACATAGATCGTAATTCAACTGCATCTAAGAAGTGAGCTTAGCTCACTTGGCTAGGGAAGTGGATATACAACCCCGCCACCCAGGTTCAAGTCCCCACAGACGTAAATTTGGGTTCTTATTTTCAAAACACCAAAATCGCTTTAGGGGCTTCCCCTACCGCATTTCCTTTCAAAAAAAAATCCAACTGCATATATGACTAATAATCCACTCGCGGGGAGTCGTCCGAGTACCCCTTGAGTATTAAGTTGCGAACAACGGATAACTGCATTAAGCAAAGTGCATAAAGTAAACAAAGCAAATATCCTTGGACACAAGAATATTATTTTCTCCCTAGTGGCAACAGCACATCTACAACCTTAGAGGTTTCTGTCACTCCCCCTGATTACTAGAGGCATGAACCTAACTATCGAGCATAAATACTCCCTCTTGGAGTCACTAGCATCTACTCAGCCAAGATATCTACTAGCAATGGAAAGTATGCAATATCATAAACAACATAGAGATAACATAAGATATATGATTCAGCACATCAACTTAACATAGTACCAATACTCATTAGATCCCAGCAAACACAACATGTATGATTACATAAAGATGATCTTGATCATATAGGGCAGCTCACAAGATCTAAACATGAAGCACATGGTGGAGGAGACAACCATCTAGCTACTGCTATGGACCCGTAGTCCAAGGTAGACTACTCACACATCACTCTGGAGGCGACCATGGTGGTGGAGAAGGCCTCCGGCAGGGATTCCCCTCTCCGACAGGGTGCCGAGAAGAGCTCCTGGATCCTCCCGATCTCGTTTCGACGAGGGCGGCGGCTTGCAGTATGTTTCGAGGAAAAGCGATACATCCCTTAGGTTTTTCCCGTCGAGGGGATTTTATAGGTGAAAGGGCAGCGTCAAGAGGTGGGCCAGCCAGCCTCACCATGTGATGGCGCGGCCAGGGGCTGGGCCACGCCACCCTGTGGTGAGCCTGGCTCCTGGCCCCCCTCCATCTCATCTTCGGTCTTTGTGAAGCTTCGATAAAAATAGGAGGTTCGGCTTTTGTTTCGTCCAATTCCGAGAATATTTCCTGTGTAACTTTTCTGAAACACAAAAAAGCAGAAAACAGGGAACTGGCACTATGGCATCTTGTTAATAGGTTAGTTCCGGAAAATGCATAAAAACGCCACGAAGTGTAACAAAACACAAAGCGAATGGTGTATAAACAAGCATGGAGCATAAAAAATTATAGATACTGAACGGATCGTAAGGGCACCTAGAGGGGGGGTGAATAGGTGCTACTCAAATTTTAATTCTTTTTCAATTTAGGCTTGACACAAAAGGTAAATTCTCTAGATATGCAACTAAGGTGAATTTACCTATATGACACCTAGCAAGCTAAGCAAGATACAATATATAAAGGCAATAAAGGATAGAGGTAACCGAGAGTGGAGCACACAGAGACACGGATGTAATTCCCGTAGTTCCTTCCTTTTTAGGGGAAGTACGTCTACGTTGGAGGGGTGTGGTTGCCACAAAGGCCTAACCAACGCCACAAAGGCTCACCCTATTCTCCGGTGTAAGCTTCTGCCACAAAGGCCTAGCTCACTTTCCACTAAGGGATTCCTCAAGGCAGAACCGGCCTTTACAATCTTGGGGCACGCATCCACAACCGAATTGGAGGCTCCCAAGCACAACACAATGCTGTCAAACAACAAGTAGCAAGATATCAAATACACAAATCAAGGTCTTGGGACACAAGGGAACCCAAGACACAAGGGCCCTCAAGCAAATAAGAGGGGAAAGTAAATCGCTTCGGTGAGGATGTAGATCAAGGCCTCCTCCTTCGATTCTCCAAAGATCAAGAGCTTTGGTGGGTTGAGGGGGGAGATCTTGTGGATTTGATGGCTCCAAAATGGTGTTCTTCAAGCTTGGGACGAGCAGCTCTTTGGGGAAGAAGGAGGAGGGTATTTATACCCCCCCCCAAAATCTGACCGTTGACAGCCAGGAAAGTCCGGCTAAAGCTAGAGTTAAGTCCGGCTATAGCCGGTCACACCGGCTAAAGCCGGCCTAAAAATCTGGCCCTGCCTGAAATAGCCGGACAAATGTCCGGGTTGCAACAGAGAGGCATTGCCCTCTCGAAATATGGGCAGTCCGGCTAAAGCCGATCTGGGGGCCGGCTATAGCAGGCCTAACTGGCCAACCTTCAATAAAATCTTCTCCCTGAGCATATTAGAACCATTTCCTCAAGAATTTCATTTGGGCAATAATAATTATCAAGTATAACATAGGAAACCCAATATCTTGTGCAAGAATATAATAAAATCCTTCAAAGCATAATCACCACATTAATAGATAATGTATTGTTAACAAACGCCAAAATCAATTAGGCGGGAAATGCTCTTTCAGATACGTTTGAGACGTATCAAGCATCCCCAAGCTTAACTCCTGCTCGTCCTCGAGTAGGTAAGTGATAACAAAAGAATAATTTTTGAGGTGACATGTACTATCACAATCTTGATCATCTATGTAAAGTATTGAGTGCTGGGATCAAAGAACTTAAAGCATAGGCATAAGAGACATAATCTTGACAATAAAAACTTAGCAACCATGTCATAACATGAAAAGAAACACAAATGAAAGATCGTGAATAATGAAACAATGAAAGTGAAACATGTGTTCAAATCATATGGAAAAACATAGCAAATGGTTTTCAGCTTGTCCTTCATAGAATAGCAAAACATAAATGCATAGGACACCTTCAAGTTTAAGAGGGTGACTAGATACAAATAATTTAAGAACAAGTGAAACCATAATCATGAATCAATCAATGATAAACTTTGGGACTATGCACATTAAACTCAGAATGGAAACTATGCTCTCTTAGACGGTGCATAAAGGTAGAAGGTGGAGACTCAACATAAAAGTAAAAGAAAGACCCTTCGCAGAGGGAAGCAGTGATTGCAAAATTTATAAACCTTTAAAAATTATGGTACTTACTAGCTTTGAGCTCTTATTGCCCCCATCATAGACATCTTGAATGGTTAAAGTTAATGCGAGAAAAATTATGAGCATATGCTTGAAAAATCATAAGTTGAAAACCTCGTGTCCTATGAAGTACGAATACCCAAACCTCATGCTACTCGACTTAGGATCCCAAGCAAGCTCTTGTCATTGTAAATATACACGTATCATCGAGAACCACCAACGGGGTATCTCCTTACCCAATGATATGGAACAAGCCCACATCAAAATGACAGGACAAACAGACAATGAACACCTCGGTATCTCTTTTATTTATCATTGGTATAGCTTTTTATTTTGAGATGCGTCGTCAAATGTCCACTATGGGTGACAAGGGTATAGTTAATAGAGCCCGTTAGTCGAGTACCCCTGAGGCCCGTTAAGCTAGGCCCAATTGTAATGATAGTCGAATACGAGTTATTATCGTATGTCGATACTTGTAATCTGTATCGTACCCTACCCGATCCTCGAGACCTGGCCACCTATATATAGGGGCCAGGAGGGGACGGTGAAGGGCAGACTGAAAGCAAGCCAGGTTGAACACCCAAGTTTACTTTCAGTAGACACTTATTTCGACTAACCTTTACCTTTGAGTTCATCCAGCGCCCTATCTCCCCGATCCTAAGTCCTTCATCTAGGACATTTGTCGAGTTAACCCTCGTCAATTGGCGCCGACCGTGGGGAGCGGGGCGTTGGAATCATGAATTCGATGGCTTTTTCGCTTTTAGCCAACAGTAGTCCAGAAGTCGACGGAAGACCAGAGGTAGAGCTAACCATCGAAAGTATGAGCATCCTCATCGGGCCATCGGGTTCGTCCCGTCTTTCAGACCCGACGAAACAAGATCCATCGGCAAGAGAGCCTGAAGCAACAGAAATAATGGAGTCGTCAGAAGGCTCTTCCAGTGAGGTAAACTCGCAGGTCAGCTTAGAAAAAGCATCAATCGCAGAAGGCGACGAAATTCAGGAAAATTTCGACTCAGAAGGAAAAGCGTGTTAGACGCACAACAACGCAAAGGATTTCACCGAAGGAAGCAGCGGCGTCTCCAAAGTACATCAGTTATGCATCATTATCACTAAAGCAGAAGAAGGAAATAACAGCGAAGGAAGTAAAAAAGTCGACAAGCAAGTCGACAAAGTGAAAGATCACAACAAAAAGGAAAAAGAGAAAGTCCACGTCTCAGCTGGTGAATGGAGAATGATTACGTCAGCCATTAATCATGGCACAGAAGTACCCGAGGGATCGAGAAGAGAAGTTTTAATGGGATATCAGTATGCACTGTACCAACACAAGAAGAAATTAAGGGAGGAAAGGGGCATGATGTTTCAAGACAATAACAGTATATCAAGGGAAGAATACTGGGAAGATTATAGCGAAGATTCAGAATACAGCGGAGACAGGCGCGGAGATCCAAAACCCAACAAGAGGGCATCAGCATGCGGCAGAGAAGAAGGGTATTCAAGGAGCCCCACCCCGCAATCAGAAGAGGAGGAAGACGATCTGATACAAAAAACACCAGAGGCAGCGTTGGCAGTAGCGCAAGCATATCTACTAGCTACAAGGCCAGAGCATGGAGACCCGCGAGAAGATATGCACCGAGCCGCGATGCGAAGCCTCAGAATAGTAGAAGGAAAGATCAGGGAGCAAGGCCCAGAGACGAAGTCGACAAGTTACAAGGAAAGACGCAAGGAGAAGTTCAGATATAATTGCTCAGATGATAACTATAGTAAGTCATCAGAAGAGAAAAAGCGGCGGAAAAGGAAGGAGGACGCAAGAAGTATAATAGCACAAGCTCGAGTAGATAAATCGCGACATGCTTGGAGGGAAGAAAATTACGAAGACGATGGGTGCGTTATGCTTTACCCGCAGGGTTCGCAAAATGCGAGTACCCAACGGATTTAAAATACCCCACGATCAGAACAAGTACGATGGGTCGCAAGAACCTACCTTATGGTTATCAGATTATCTCCAGGCAGTACAGATACTAGGAGGAACAAAGGCGACCGCAATGCAAAGTTTGCAGCTACACCTCACCGGCGCCGCACGGTCCTGGTTGAACACCTTACCCGACGAATCCATTGGAAGCTGGGGGGGAACTCGACAGTCAGTTCACAAGAAGTTTTCGTTCTACATACAAGCGCCCAGCATCACTGGAAGAAGTTAAAGCATGTGTGCAGAAGAAAGGTGAAACACTACGTTCTTACATACAACGCTGGAGTATAATCAAAAACTCAGCAGAAGATGTCTCCGATGAACGGGCAATAGACGCTTTTTCGGAAGGACTTCATCGCTCAGATCTTGTGGAAGAAATAGGAAGAACAAGACCCACGACAGTAGCGGAGCTAATGGAACAAGCTAACAAATTCGCTGATGGAGAGGACACGTATAACAACAAAAGAGGACGATCGCCAGAAGTCGACAGAACAAGTCGACAAAGGAAGCGATACCGCAGCAGGGATAATCAAGGAAGGCGAAGTCAGGTAGCCGCGGGTTATAGGCTAGAAGAAGAGGAAAGGTATGAAAATAGGAAGTTCCAAGCAAAAGGAGTAGAAAAATCAAGATACTCCGGTCCCTCAGCCGAGGATATGCTATATGGACCTTGTCGAATCCACTATGCGTATCTCGACGGAAAAAGGGTTTTAAACCACCAGATGAAGGATTGCAAGGCATTCTTAAGGTTGCAAAGCGCCGTGGGTTCAAGTCAAGAAGGAAGACAAGGTGAAAGACATAGAAGTCAAGGATATCAAATGCAAAGGCTAGAAAAGCATTTAGAGTCGAAAGTATACATGTCAGCCATGATTCAGTCGGTGCCCAAGTCAAAGAAAGAGCAAAAAAGCATATCCAGACAAGTAAATCTAGCAATATCATCACCACCAGCTACAACAGAGTACCTACGATGGTCAGAGCAACCAGTCAGGTTCAGTAGAGCAGACCACCCACGGAAAGTTCCAAGGCCGGGCCACTCGCCCATGGTTCTAAAAGCGCAAATAGGAGGATACGACATCGGAAGAGTGTTCATGGATGCAGGGAGCGGCATAAACTTGATATATGCTAAAACACTAAAGGCAATGTGCATCTCGCCGACGAGTCTGAAACCAACAGATTGCTCTTTCCACGGGATAGTGCCAAGAGCAGCAAACTACCCTTTGGGAAGGATCAAACTCGATGTTTGCTTCGGCAGCAGCGAAGATTATAGAAGAGAGAAACTGGAGTTCGAAGTCATGGACTGGCCATCGCAATATCATGCAATCATGGGGCGCCCAGCATTTGCAAAATTTATGGCAGTACCACATTACGCGTATCTTACATTAAAAATTCTAGGGCCTAAAGGAACAATCACAGTACAAGGGAGCTTTGAAGTAGCCAACACATGCGACAGAGAATTCAACAAGATGGCACAAACCTTCGGCATGACAGCAGAATATGAGAGGTTAAAGGGAGAAACAGATCATAATGTGCTACCCGACGTTGGACGATCCCTACCAGACAAGGCTTTCGACACAACGCAGGACTCGAAGAAAATTCAGGTCCATCCTACAGATCCAAACAAGACGACATCAATTGCGGTGAACTTGGATCCCGCATAGGAAGGCGCGCTCGTCGAGTTCCTCTGTGAGCGCTGGCAAATCTTCACCTGGTGTCCATCCGACATGCCAGGGGTTCCCAGGGAACTCGTCGAGCATGCACTTAATGTAGATCCCAAGGCAAAACCAGTCAAGCAACCATTGAGGCGATTTGATGAACCTAAGAGGAAGGCAATAGCGTCAGAATTACACAGGCTAGAAGACGCCGGATTCATCAGAGAAATCAAAACTTCGAGTTGGGTGTCGAACCCAGTCATAGTACCCAAGAAGAATACAGATGTACAAAGAGTATGTGTCGACTACACATCTCTCAATAAGCATTGCCCAAAGGATCCCTTCCCTCTACCCCGCATCGATCAGATAATCGACTCCACAACGAGATGCACAAGGCTTTCCTTTTTGGACACATATTCTGGCTATAATCAGATCAAACTGAAGAAAGAAGACGAAGAGAAAACGGCCTTCATCACACCGTATGGGGTGTTTTGCTACCAAGTAATGCCGTTCGGCCTAAAAAATGCAGGAGCAACTTATCAAAGGATGATGCAAAATTGCCTCGGGAGCCAAATAGGGCGCAACATACAAGTCTACATTGATGACGTAGTCATCACAACAAGAGAAGAGAAATCCCTAATCGGCGACTTGGCAGAAACCTTCGACAACCTGAACAAGTACAAGCTTAAACTGAACCCAACAAAATGTTCCTTCGGAGTTTCAGCAGGGCAACTCTTGGGATTTTTGGTATCAGCACGAGGAATAGAAGCAAATCCAGAGAAGATTCAAGCAATTCTAACAATGGGGAAACCCACGAAACTCCATGACGTACAGAAATTAGCAGGACGCGTCGCGGCATTAAGTCGTTTCGTTGCTCGACTAGGAGAGAAGGCGCTTCCTTTCTATGCACTTATGAAGAAGTCAGATAACAAATTTGAGTGGACAGAAGAAGCAGACGCAGCGTTTGCACAATTGAAAAAAGTGCTTTCCACGCCACCAGTGCTGGTCGCACCTAAAGAAAAAGAGCCACTACTGTTGTACATCGCCGCAACCCATCAGGTGGTGAGTACAGTTCTAGTAGTCAAAAGAAGTGAAGAAGGCAAAGCTCATGGCGTTCAGAGACCAGTATACTTCATCAGTGAAGTGCTGTCTCCAACCAAACAGAGGTACCCGCATTATCAGAAGTTGGCATACAGTGTGTTCACAACCGCACGAAAACTACGACAGTATTTTGCGGTGCACCCAATTATAGTGGTCAATGAAGCGCCGCTATCGAATATATTGAACAACCCTCTAGCAACGGGACGTGTCTCTTTGTGGGGAATCGAGTTATCTCCCATGGACATCACGTACAAAAAAAGAAAGGCAATCAAGTCGCAAGTCTTGCCAGATTTTACAGCAGAGTGGCTTGAGCTGCAAAGCACGGGACCACCAGACTTATCGAGTACTTGGACAATGTACTTCGACGGTTCTAAGAGAGTCCAAGGCGCAGGCGCAGGAGTAGTGTTGATATCACCTCATGGAGACAAATTAAAGTACGTCTTGAGGATGAGCTTTCCACAGGCCTCTAACAATGAAGCGGAGTATGAGGCTTTGTTGCACGGAATGAAGATGGCTAAAGCATGTGGAGCAACTCGCCTAAAAATATTTGGAGATTCCAACCTTGTTGTTCAGCAAGTCATGAACAGATGTGATACAATCAATGACAACATGATGGCCTACAAAAATTTGTACCATTATCTAGAAGGAACATTTGATGGATGCGAAGTCTCGCACATAAGCAGGAACAGCAATGAAGAAGCTGACAATTTAGCAACTATCGGGTCACAGTGTTTACCTGTGCCGTCCGGAGTATTCTGGGAGGAAATAATGGAAAGATCAATAAAAAGTGCTAAAAGTTCGACTACCACAGCAGGATCGGGGGCTACGACAGAACCAGAGGAGGTCATGATGATAGAAGAAACATGGATGCAGCCATATCTTGCGTACATGATAAATAAAAAGCTACCAGAGGATGCAGTGGAGGCTAAGAGGATAACTCGAAGAGCAAAAGCATTTGTCGTGTTGGAAGGAAAACTATACAAAAGAAGTATTACCGGCGTTTTACAGCGTTGTGTCACACCCCAGGAAGGGCAAGCAATATTGAAAGACATACATGGTGGAGTATGTGGCCATCATGCTAGTAGCAGAGCAATAGCAACAAAATCTTTTCGAGCGGGATTCTACTGGTTAACAGCCATTGAGGACGCAAAAGATATAGTTCGAAAGTGTGAAGCATGTCAAAGGTTTGCATCCAGACCACATGCACCAGCAGCGGAGCTACAAACAATACCATTATCTTGGCCCTTCACGCAATGGGGCCTTGACATGGTGGGAAAGTTGCACAAATCTTGGCCAGGAGGGCATGTCTACATGCTAGTGGCAGTCGATAAATTCACCAAATGGGTGGAAGCGGCTCCAGTAACAACTCAAGATTCTACAGCAGCAATTAGCTTCATCAAGTCAATAGTTTTTCGTTTCGGTGTGCCACATAGCATCATCACAGACAACGGGACAAATTTTACTTCAAAAGAATTCAAAAGTTACTGCGAAGGATTGGGGATCAAGCTCAAGTTCGCATCGGTGGCGCACCCGAAGACGAACGGGCAAGTCGAAAAAGCCAATGGCCTGATATGTAGTGGAATAAAAAAGAGGCTTTTAGCACCTCTCGAGAAAGCCAAGAGCGCTTGGGTGGAAGAATTGCCCTCCGTTCTGTGGAGTCTAAGAACTACTCCCAATGCGACAACTCAAGAAACTCCTTTCTTCTTGGTCCATGGCGCAGAAGCCGTGCTTCCAGTCGAAGTTACACACGAGGCTCCAAGAGTGACAGCATATGACGAGATGACGTCGACAGAAGCATTGCAAGACAATGTCGATGCACTAGATGAAGCAAGAGATAAAGCACTAGAAAGGGCTACGCAGTATCAGCAAAGCCTACGAAACTACCATAGTAGTCGAGTTCGCCCACGATCCTTCATGGTGGGAGACCTAGTTTTGCGACTCAGGCAAGACAGCCATGGCAAATTGGAGTCCCCTTGGGTGGGACCTTACATCGTCACAGAAGTAATACCAGGAGGAGCATATCGACTACAAGATAAGAAGACTGGGAAGGACGAGAGCAACCCGTGGAACGCAGAACAGCTACGACGTTTTTACGCGTAGACTACACATAGTGGTATCAATAAATTCGAGTTAGCCTTCTGAACCCAGAACATGAGGCCACAGGTCGGGATCTTCGGGTTGAACTCGACGAAATTGAACAAATGATTGTTACTTCTCCGCTCGGGGGCTTCAACCCCTGGGTCGTACGAAAAGAGTCATTATCGCAAGATTGAAGGTTTTCTTTTGTTATAAGGTTGTTTAAACAATCCGATGAATATTGATAGAACTTGGTTCATAAAAGAACCCGATATTATTCCTACCTTTATTTTTGGTTCGCAAAGAACCCGATATATGGCAAACATACCTCAGAACATAACTTGTTCTCATGGTACTGATGTCTACGCACTTCTATTCTTGTAGACACTTGTTGGGCCTCCAAGTGCAGAGGTTTGTAGAACAACAGCAAGTTTCCCTTAAGTGGATCACCCAAGGTTTATCGAACTCAGGGAGGTTAGAGGTCAAAGCTATCCCTCTCAAACAACCCTGCAATTACGATACAGAAAGTCTCTTGTGTCCCCAACACACCCAATACACTTGTCAGATGTATAGGTGCACTAGTTCGGCGAAGAGATAGTGAAATACAAGTGGTATATATGATTATAAGTAGTAAATGCAATCTGGAATAAAAGTCGCTGCGAGCAAACAAGTAACAAAACAGCAAGTAAACGGTATGCAATGCTTGGAAACAAGGCTTAGGGATCATACTTTCACTAGTGGACACACTCCCAACAATATAACATGATTGAACAAATAACTTCTCTTTGCTAAGGCACTCTGAATTACTCTCCTATTGAATAACACTAATCATTGCGTAGTGGCTACAGAAGCACCCCTTAAAGTTCATCAGTACTTGACAAACACCACTCATAGAGATATCCAAATCAGATCACAATTCAAGATAGAAATCATTGCGACTTAGACCAAGTACTAACACGGTGCACACACTGTCAACTTTACACCATGAAAGGAGGAATAGATCACTCAATACTATCATAGTAATAATTATTCTCATAATCCACAAGATATCACAATCATAGCCTAAACCAAGTACCACCATGATGCACGCACTATCACCGTTACACCAAGGCAGGAGGAATAGATTACTTTAATAATCACCACTAGAGTACACATAATATCTGAATAATAACATCTACTTGTTCAACATGATACAAAGCTCACGATCACATAAAGATCACATCATGGGAGAGAGAGGTGAACCACATAGCTACCGGTAGAGCCCTCAGCCCCGGGGATGAACTACTCCCTCCTCATCATAGGAGACAGCAAGGTTGATGGAGATGGCGGTGAGGTCGATGGAGACGGCGGAGACGACGATGGAGACCGATGGAGATGGCTCCGGGGGCACTTCCCCGTCCCGGCAGGGTGCCGGAACAGAGACTTCTGTCCCCCGAAATTCGTCGGTGGTGGTGGCGAAACTACGGAACTCTTTCTGGAAAATTGCCGAATCTTTTAGGGTTTTCTGTCCTGAGGCTTTATATAGGCGAAGGGGCATCGTCAGGAGGCGACCAGGGCCTTCTCCCACATAGCTCGCGCGGCCCAGGCCTGGTCTGCAATGGAGCGGGCTCATCTCGGCCGTCCGGACTCGGAATCAGGTGAATTTTATGTCCAGAACGTTCGCCGTAAAATTCCCTACAACTTTGTTTTTGAAGAGTTTTCCGTTTGACGCCGTCTTCGACCAGTAACGTGACCATCTTCGAAAAAAGTTCTGGTACAGATTTCTGGAAAGTACCAATTTGACTCCAATAAGGTTTCCACTTGTATTCTTGGTAATTCCTACACATTAAAGTGTAAAACAAGAACATTGTGCACTTTTGCAACTATTAGTAGGTTAGTCCAAATAAATCATAAAAGTATCACAAAGTGTAGACAAAACATATAGCAATTGGTATAAAACAAGCATGGAGCATCAAAAATTATAGATACGTTGGAGACGTATCAGCATCCCCAAGCTTAACTCTGCTCGTCCTCGAGTAGGTAAGTGATAACAAAAGAAATAATTTTTGAGGTGACATGCACCTACATAATCTTGATCATATTTGTAAGCATTGTGAGCTAGGATCAAAAGAACTTAAAATATGGGCATGAAAGATATAATCTTGACAATAAGAACTTAGCAACCATGTTATAACATGAAAAAGAACACAAACAAAAGATCATGAAAATAAAACAATGAAAGTCAAACGTGTGTTCAAATTATAAGGAAAAACATACAAATGGTTTTCAGCTTGTCCTTCAAAGAGAGCAAAACATAAATGCATAGGACACCTTCAAGTTTAAGAGGGCGACTAGATACAAATAATTTGAGAACAAGTGAAGCCAACAATATGAATCAATCAATGAACTTTGGGACAATGCATATTACACTAAGAATGACAACTATGCTCTCTTAATGGTGCATAAAGATAGAAGGTGGTGAATCAACATAAAAGTAAAAGAAAGGCCCTTCGCAGAGGGAAGCAGTGATTAAACATGTGCTAGAGCTTTTCATTTGTAAAACAGAGAGATAAAAAATTGGTTTTGAGAGGTGGTTGTCTTTGTCAACGACTGGCAATGGGGTTCTTACTATCTTCCATACAAAAATGAAGCAAGTTTTTGAGAGAGAGATTGGCACTTTTGTGCTCTTTTATAAAGCTTGGCACTCCTCCCCACCTTTTTTCCTTTCACAAACCATGGCTAACCGATTCCATCGGGTGCCCACCAACATTCACATTCCTTGGAGGAGTGCCTTTTTTCTTTATTTTTTCTCTTTTTCTTTTCTTTTTGGAATAAGCAATATGGAAGATAGCAAATCCGACCACTACGTCCCCATGAGCTGAAAATAGTGTCACAAAACGAGAAGTGTTTTGAAGGTTTTTGAAAGGTAGCACATTAAAATTTTACTTTGGAATGGCTTACAAATACCATGCATAGGAATTTATAGTGGACACAATGGCAAACTTGGTTTTTGGGAGTTGGATGCACGAGTAGAGCTCATACTCAGTACAAAATGAGGGCTAGCAAAAGACTGGGAGCGACCAACTAAGAGAGCAATAATGGCCATAATCATGCAAAGCGACAAAGCGACATTAAAAGAAGCATAAGATGGCATCAAAAGTCAAAAACTAAATGATCATGAAGGCTATTGGCAACTTTGTAAGAGTCTAACATGTGTGAGCATGCGCCAAGTCAACCCAAATAAAGCATCAAGGAGAAAACCAAAATAATGCTTCCATACAATAAAAACAACGCATGATTTTTTCAAAGGCTCATTAAGCAATCTCAGTTATTTGATACAAGTCAAGCTACAGAAAAACCACTAAGCATACTATCAAAAAGACATCAAGCATGACATGAAAAAGCCTAAGCCGCAGTCTACACAAGCTCCTTCTTGTACCACTATTTTGCACAAAGCTTTTTCTCTTTTCAGACACCATTTGAAATTTTTATGAACACCTCTTTTGATGAAAACCAATAAAGATCAGAGGCAAAAATACACCTTGATGAAAGGATATGCCAAGATCTGAACGCAAATCAAGGTGAAAACGAAAACCAAAAGCAGTAGCAGAAAAGGAGAACACTCGTTGAAACGATAAGAGTGAAAACGGAGTGTTCTTGGCAAATGAAAAACGAGTTCATCTCCTCCAAAAGAAACATGATGTGATCTAACCATTTATTGCAGCAAACTAAACTAATACTAAAAACAAAAACAACTGACGCTCCAAGAAAAACACATAGTGCATGAAGCAATAAAAATATAGTGTCTTGAAAGGTGACCTGATTTTTGCCGATGAAGAAGGGGTGCCTCGGGGGCATCCCCAAGCTTTGACGCTTGTACTTTTTGGATATTTCTTGGGGTGATGCATGGGCATCCCCAAGCTTGAGCTTTTGTCCATTCTTCAACTCTTCTCATCATTCTCCAATCCCTACACTTGAAAACTTCCTTCGTACAAAACTAAACACAATTCTATTAGCAACATTAGTGTAAGCATAACATATATTCAACCTATTTTTGCTTCAGGTTTCAACCTAAAACCACCACATATATAGCATATACTACTGTAGCAACTTCCCTAAGAGTTTCGCAAAGAACCCGATATATGGCAAACATACCTCAGAACATAACTTGTTCTCATGGTACTGATGTCTACGCACTTCTATTCTTGTAGACACTTGTTGGGCCTCCAAGTGCAGAGGTTTGTAGAACAGCAGCAAGTTTCCCTTAAGTGGATCACCCAAGGTTTATCGAACTCAGGGAGGTTAGAGGTCAAAGCTATCCCTCTCAAACAACCCTGCAATTACGATACAGAAAGTCTCTTGTGTCCCCAACACACCCAATACACTTGTCAGATGTATAGGTGCACTAGTTCGGCGAAGAGATAGTGAAATACAAGTGGTATATATGATTATAAGTAGTAAATGCAATCTGGAATAAAAGTCGCTGCGAGCAAACAAGTAACAAAACAGCAAGTAAACGGTATGCAATGCTTGGAAACAAGGCCTAGGGATCATACTTTCACTAGTGGACACACTCCCAACAATATAACATGATTGAACAAATAACTTCTCTTTGCTAAGGCACTCTGAATTACTCTCCTATTGAATAACACTAATCATTGTGTAGTGGCTACAGAAGCACCCCTTAAAGTTCATCAAGTACTTGACAAACACCACTCATAGAGATATCCAAATCAGATCACAATTCAAGATAGAAATCATTGCGACTTAGACCAAGTACTAACACGGTGCACACACTGTCAACTTTACACTATGAAAGGAGGAATAGATCACTCAATACTATCATAGTAATAATTATTCTCATAATCCACAAGAGATCACAATCATAGCCTAAACCAAGTACCACCATGATGCACGCACTATCACCGTTACACCAAGGCAGGAGGAATAGATTACTTTAATAATCACCACTAGAGTACACATAATATCTGAATAATAACATCTACTTGTTCAACATGATACAAAGCTCACGATCACATAAAGATCATATCATGGGAGAGAGAGGTGAACCACATAGCTACCGGTAGAGCCCTCAGCTCCGGGGATGAACTACTCCCTCCTCATCATAGGAGACAGCAAGGTTGATGGAGATGGCGGTGAGGTCGATGGAGACGGCGGAGACGACGATGGAGACCGATGGAGATGGTTCCGGGGGCACTTCCCCGTCCCGGCAGGGTGCCGGAACAGAGACTTCTGTCCCCCGAAATTCATCGGTGGCGGTGGCGGAACTACGGAACTCTTTCTGGAAAATTGCCGAATCTTTTAGGGTTTTCTGTCCTGAGGCTTTATATAGGCGAAGGGGCATCGTCAGGAGGCGACCAGGGCCTTCTCCCACATAGCTCGCGCGGCCCAGGCCTGGTCTGCAATGGAGCGGGCTCATCTCGGCCGTCCGGACTCGGAATCAGGTGAATTTTATGTCCAGAACGTTCGCCGTAAAATTCCCTACAACTTTGTTTTTGAAGAGTTTTCCGTTTGACGCCGTCTTCGACCAGTAACGTGACCATCTTCGAAAAAAGTTCTGGTACAGATTTCTGGAAAGTCCCAATTTGACTCCAATAAGGTTTCCACTTGTATTCTTGGTAATTCCTACACATCAAAGTGTAAAACAAGAACATTGTGCACTTTTGCAACTATTAGTAGGTTAGTCCAAATAAATCATAAAAGTATCACAAAGTGTAGACAAAACATATAGCAATTGGTATAAAACAAGCATGGAGCATCAAAAATTATAGATACGTTGGAGACGTATCAAGTACTAGCAAAAGACATCGAGTACTTGGATAATATTCATTACAGATAAGCATGGTAGCAAGGGCAAGATAAAAAGAAATTACACAGCAAGTCCTAATGGAAGTGGACTTCAAGCTTCGTACTCCTTCTGGCAAAGAGTGCCATCGAAGATCTTCACGTCAAACTTCGACGTCCCGATATGGAAGTCAAAGGAAATGAAGAAACCTTGACGGATGTCATGGTCCTCTGCAAACTGCGACCAGCCACCCATGAAGTACTGCTCGCCGTTGCCATCATACCATACCTCCACCTCGTATGGGATGCCACCGCCAGATTGTTCACGGAGAACAGCTTCTCGCAGTTCGCGGCCATCCATAAACTTCATAAAATTCAGCGACAGTCGCTGAATCTCACGGCACTACGCCATGGCAATACAGAGGAAGGAGAAGATTTGAGGAGGAGCAGCGGGAGCGGCAGGCGCAACAGGAGGAGGAGCAGCAGGGCCTAGAGCGGCGCTGGTCACCTTGGGCTTGTTCTTGCTACCAGGTGGATGGCCGGGACGACGCTTAGCCGGAGCGTCAGAAGAAGTTCCTGCGGCGGCCGGCGTGGTCTTCTTGTTCTTACTTCCATGAGGGCGACCCCGACCTCGTGGCATTACCGGGGAGCCAAGGGCCAGACGAGAACCTTGAGCATTAGCCATAAGCACAACGGAAAAACCTCGGAAAAACCCTAGATGGATGAAGAAGATGATGCGGTGGAGGAGGAGTCTGATTAGGGTTTGTTACCTTAATCAGCAGGCGCCTTATTTATAAGCACGCACTATTGGGCTTTCGGGCTACCGCAAAGCCCATGAACATAAATTCACAACAGGAGTTAAATTCTGCGCACAGCAGACGATATTATCAATAAAGAAAGATAAGAAAAGGAGATTATGCGATATGAAAACCTCGACATGGACTCGGGGGCTCGTCAACAGAAAGATATCCACAGAAGGAAAAAGAGCTGAACTTTGAGCCTATGCTTGACTACGAGTAGCCAAACATAGCCTCGGGGGCTACTCCTATCGGAAGCGCTGAGCGCGCACCCGACAGAGATGAGATGAACAAAATTGAAGATGCAGAAGGATAAGCATACAAAACTTCGACTACGTAGTCGACAAATTGGAGAGAGATTACTCCCATCGGGAGCGAGATTTTTGGTTGCAGAAACCCGAATATTTTCAGTCGAAATTTGACTGCGACATAAGATTCTCGAGTTATGTTATCGCAACGGAACTTGAATGCCGTGACTTGTCATGAAGGTAAGACCCCGGGATCCGTCCTGTGTGGCCTGGTATACGCACATGGATGCGCTCTGCTGGTATGTATCCGTGTCTACGACGCAAAGAAAATCCTGGTGGACGCACTGGGTACCCTAAGAATCACTGGAATTCATTCTTTGTAAGTCCTGAATGCGGCAAAAGAATGGATTTGACCGGTATCCCGAATTCAAGTCCAAGGGGATTGAATTTGAAGTAGGTGGCAAGTATCTGTTCCGACAGTTAACTGACCTCGTGATCCGTCAGAGTTGTCAGGCTTGTTCATCAAAACCCCTTGCGAAAAGAATATCATGAAAATAAGTCGAAAGACCAAGTCGAAAATTTGAAGATATGAAGAAATTGAAGAGTTGATCAAGTCAAAGATTTAAAGATTAGAGATTCAACCTGAATCTACAATTCTGGTAGAATCTCAGGGGCTACTGACAAGGGTATAGTTAATAGAGCCCGTTAGTCGAGTACCCCTGAGGCCCGTTAAGCTAGGCCCAATTGTAATGATAGTCGAATACGAGTTATTATCGTATGTCGATACTTGTAATCCGTATCATACCCTACCCGATCCTCGAGACCTGGCCACCTATATATAGGGGCCAGGAGGGGACGGTGAAGGGCAGACTAAAAGCAAGCCAGGTTGAACACCCAAGTTTACTTTCAGTAGACACTTATTTTGACTAACCTTTACCTTCGAGTTCATCCAGCGCCCTATCTCCCCGATCCTAAGTCCTTCATCTAGGACATTTGTCGAGTTAACCCTCGTCAATGGGCATGCTGTAAATTTCTACCATGAATGATGCATGGCTTAGATTACCGGCCCAGGCGTTTCTCTAACACATATACAAACTCCATGATCCCACAAGATTCCCAACTTATTTCACATCGCGAGTATCCATAAACAAAATATCATGATTTCAACTCAAATAAGAGAAAGTGCAATGTTGAAAGCTTGTCCCATGACGGCATGGCTGGGCTAATTTCCAACTTACAACTTGCAATCATGACGTCAACATAAGAGATCCACAATGCCAAAATTTTAAAAGCGAGAAAAGTAAAGTGTGCCATCAGGTTCGTGAGAGCCTTACTGACTATTTTTCGCATAACACCAAAAGAGTTTAATTCGAAGGATAGATAAAAGCAAGTCAAATGTACTTGGAATAGCAAATTGCTAATAGGTATATATGGTGGACATATTGGAATAACTTGGTTTTTGGGAGTTCAATGCATGAGTAGAGCTCGTACTCAGTACAAAAATGAGGGCTAGCAAAAGACTGGGAGCGACCAACTAAGAGGGCAATAACGGCCATAATCATGCATAGCAACAAAATATCATTAAAAGAAGCATAAAATGGCATCACAAGTCAAAAACCAAATGATCATAAAGGCTTATGGCGACTTTGTAAGAGTCAAACATGTTGTAAGCATGCGCCAAGTCAACCCAAATAAAGCATCAAGGAGAAAACCAAATAAATGCTTCCATATAATAAAAAACAACGCATGATTTTTTTAAAGGCTCATTAAGCAATCTCAGTCATTTGAGACAAGTTATGCTATAGCAAAAACTACTAATCATACTATCAAAATGACATCAAGCATGGCATAAAAAAGTCTAAGCCGCAGTCTAAACAAGCTCCTTTTTGTACCACTTTTTTGCATGAAACTTTTTCTCTTTTTCAAAACCATTCAAACTTTTTTGAAACAACTCTTTTGATGAAAACCAACATAGACCAGTAGTCTAAATACACCTTGATGCAAAGATAAAACAAGATCTGAACAAAAATCAAGGTGAAAAACAAAAGCTAAACGCAGTTTTAGAAAAAGAGAACACTCGTTGAACAATAAGAGTGAAAAATAGAGTGTTCTTGGCAATGAAAAACGAAGTACATCTCCTCCAAAATAAATTTTTTGGGGGTCAAACCATTTATTAAAGAAAACAAAACAAAATAAAACTGAAAGCAAAAGTAAAGATGCTCCAAGAAAAACACATAGAATATGAAGCAATAAAACTATAGTGTGTTGAAAGGTGACCTAATTTTTGCCGATGAAGAAGGGGTGCCTCGGGGCATCCCCAAGCTTTGACGCTTGTACCTCTTGGATATTTCTTGGGGTGACATGGGAATCTCCAAGCTTGAGCTATTGTCCATACTTCATCTCATCTCATCATTCTCCAATCCCTACACTTGAAAACTTCCTTCATACAAAACTTCACATAATTCTATTAGCAATGTTAGTATAAACATAATAGTAGATCGACCCTTTTTGGTTCAGTTTCAAACTCAAAAACATCACATATAAAGCATATACTACTGTAGCAACTTCCTCAAAAGTTCCGTGGTCAAAAGAACTAAAAAAGAAAGCGATCAAGAGGCAAACACAAATAGTGGCAGAAATCAGTCAAAACAGAATAGCTGACAAAGGTCGATTTTTTCGAGGACCTTCTGTTACTCAAATTGAAAAATGCAAAACTAATGACAGTTTTTATATAACCTGGGGCATATGCACAAAGATATTCTGAGAATTTTCACGAATTTTTACGGTGCCGCGCAGAAATCTGTTTCAAGACAGTAACTTCCCCAAATCTTACCTCCCTCAAATTAGAGGTTCTTCTTGGCACAAAAACAAAATAAAAATGATAAGGAGAGGTCATTACAGCAGTAATAGCTTACAAGACTCAAATAAAAGAAAAAGTACTAAAAAGAAAACATTGGGTTATCTCCCAAGAGTGCTTTTCTTTAACACCTTTGAGCTAGGCGCAGAAAGTGGAAATCAAGTATTATCAAATGAGGCATTAAGATCAATTGCAGAAGTCTTTTCAACAATAAATTGAATTGTGTCCAAATGAGTTTTTGAAGATCCCTTATGAACACTCTTTGGTTCACTACTTTCACCAAAAGAGTTTTCAGGACAAACCCAATCGAAATTCTTTTCCAAAGCTTCATGCAATCCTACAAGTTTGCAAGGAATTGGTACTTTGATGTCTTCTTTGATTGTACCAACAACATTAACAGGTGAGCCAAGCATATTAAAACGCTCAAAAACTTTCCTAGCTTCAATAGCAACATCTCTAAATTCTCTACGCAAAGTCTCCAAAATAAAATCTTTCTTCTCGGAGTCTTCAATATCATGAAGCTTATGAAATATTTGTTGCATAAAAGGATTAAGGTTAACAAACCTAGCCTCCAACATGTGAGCTAAATAAGCAGCAGCAGCTTCATAACTAGGAGCGAGCTCAGCCAAAGATCTATCCTCAACATCTTTATGCATACTAATATGATTAAAGAACTCCTCAATGTTACCTTTCCCAATAATAGAACCACTTCCTACTAAGAGGTCCTCCAAAGCATACTTAGGGAACAACATAATGAACTAAGGATAAAAGTAACAGAATGCAAACTATCAAAGTAACTATTTTTTTATATTTTTGATAAAAAGATGCAAGCAAAAATAAAAACAAAGTAAAAGATTGTGCGTGAGAGACTCCCCTTGCAGAAGTCTTCTTTCTCCCCGGCAACGGCGCCAAAAAAAGTTGCTTGATGGCTTGTAAGTAACAGCCCGTTGGGAACCCCAAGAGGAAGGTATGATGAGCACAGCAGCAAGTCTTCCCTTAGTTGTGAAATCAAGGTTTATCAAACCAGTAGGAGAAAGCCAAACTTTAGAAGGTAATGCTTGCTAGCTTCGTGACACTCTTGATAATTTCGCTAGGAATATTGTTGGTGTGTCTTCACCTAGCAGCAACGTGAAACCTGCACACAGCACAACCAAAAACTTTGCTCCCAATTTACGATGAGGTTGTCAATCTCACCAGTTAGCTGTAAACAAAGGATTGAGCGTATCGAGTGGTAAAAGGGTAATAATATGCAAGTAAAGTAAACAGTAAGAGTAAAAGTAAAATGGTACAGCAATGTAAAAGAAATTGGACCGGGGTCCACAGTTCACTTGTGGTGTCTCTCCATAAGATAAATAACAACATGCTGGGTAAACAAATTACAGTTGAGCAATTGATAGAATAAAGATAACATGCATATGTTATGAGGATCACTATGAGATTCACTCTGGGCATTACGACAAAATACATAGACCGTAATCTAACTGCATCTATGACTAATAATCCACTCGCGGGGAGTCATCCGAGTACCCTTTGAGTATTAAGTTGCAAATAACGGATAATTGCATTAAGCAAAGTGCGTAAAGTAAATAAAGAAAATGTCCTTGGATACAAGAATATTGTTTTCTCCCTAGTGGCAACAGCACATCTACAACCTTAGAGGTTTCTGTCACTTCCCCAGATTACTAGAGGCATGAACCCAACTATCGAGCATAAATACTCCCTCTTGGAGTCAGTGGCGGAGACAGGGGGGGACCAGCAGGGGCCCTGGCCCCCCCTAACATCCAGAAATTTTGTATATACCCCCTAGTTTTTTTGCTAAAAGCCCCTTAAAATCATGGATTTTAGTACTTCGGCCCTCCCTAACAGTTTGCAAGAGTGCAAAATTTTTCACCGGCCCCCCTCGTATAAATTTCCTGCCTCCGCCACTGCTTGGAGTCACTAGCATCTACTCGGCCAAGATATCTACTAGCAATGGAAAGCATGCAAGATCATAAACAACATAGAGATAACATAAGATATATGATTCAACACATCAACTTAACATAGTACCAATACTCATCGGATCCCAACAACACACAACATGTATGATTACATAAAGATGATCTTGATCATGTAGGGCAGCTCACGAGATCTAAACATGAAGCACATGGTAGAGGAGACAACCATCTAGCTACTGCTATGAACCCATAGTCAAAGGTAGACTACTCACACATCACTCTGGAGGCGACCATGGTGGTAGAGAAGGCCTCCGGTAGGGATTCCCCTCTCCGGCAGGGTGCCGAGAAGAGCTCCTGGATCCCCCCGATCTCGTTTCAACAACGATGGCGGCTTGCAGTATGTTTTAAGGAAAAGCGATCCGTCCCTTAGGTTTTTCCCATCGAGGGGATTTTATAGGCGAAAGGGCAGCGTCAGGAGGTGGGCCAGCCGGCCTCACCATGTGGTGGCGTGGCCAGGGGCTAGGCCGCGCCACCCTGTGGTGAGCCTGGCTCCTGGCCCCCCTCCGTGTCATCTTTGGTCTTCGCGAAGCTTCGGTAAAAATAGGAGGTTCGGCTTTTGTTTCGTTCAATTCCGAGAATATTTCCTGTGTAACTTTTGTGAAACACAAAAATAGCAGAAAACAGGGAACTGGCACTATGACATCTTGTTAATATGTTAGTTCTGGAAAATGCATAAAAACACCACGAAGTGTAACAAAACACAAAGCAAATGGTGTATAAACAAGCATGGAGCATCAAAAATTATAGATACGTTTGAGACGTATCAGGTTTCTCCTAGGGGCCGGCGGCGGCCAAGGGGGCGGGTGGCGCCTAGGGTTTCCCCTAGGGCCGGCGGCCACCTACCCCCCACCGCATATATAAACCCCCCACACCCCTTGGCTCATTCATCACATCTCCTCCTCTGTTCTCTCTGGCCTAGCTCCCACATTTGGAGGCGTGCCCGCGAGTTAGAGGAAACTCCACATGTCGGACGCCGTTGCACTGCTGGATTTCTGGTTCCAGTCCTTCTTCTTCTGCTGCTCTGTGGACCAGAGCCCAGACGACGTCTATACACCGTACGTTTGTAATCCCTCGGAGGCGCTGCTCCTGCGGCGCTGGTCTTCATCGACTGGTGTACGACTACACGACCTTGAGGTCAGCTTCGGTTGTCTTCTCTGACAACGTTCATGCGGGAATGTTCCCGCGCACTCGGTCTTCAAAGGTATGAACACAACCGCTACTCTGTTACCTTACAGCTATGTAGAATAGATCATGGGCTATGCATGGGTGTGTAGGAAATTTTTTGTTTTCTGCTTCGAACCCCAATAGGAACATGATGCACGTTCTTCAGGCGCACTATCTATCCCGAAGTGAACTTTAGATCGATCATACCAATATCATGGACAATAGCATGAGAGTCGTTTCTCATCAACAAGAAGTAAGTCCCTATGACCTGTTAGGAAGAGAACATGAAAATATCAGCACAAACATGTCATTAGCATTAGTGTCAATCCACCAGTTAGGACAATGACATACTAATAGGAAAGTAGGAAATATATCGTACCCAGCATCTTGCATCTTAGTATCACCAATGACAACATTAACAGTCTTGTCGCTCTTCCCATGTGGACGCTTGTCAAAGCATTTAGGACAATTGGGAGCTAATTATTAGGGCCACCACAAACATGACACACCCATTTCTCCGGATCATTTTTATTCTTCAAGTTGGTATACTATGATGGCTTGTTCTTCCCATCAAATTTTCCTTTGTCATTAATTTATTCTTATTCTTGAACTTGTGGGATTGGAAGTTTTTCTTCTGTATCACGTTGGCACTAGAACCTCCCACGGTACCTCGAACATATGTGTCTTTTGCTCTCGCTTTCTCTTTCACATCAAGAGACCCAATGAGATCCATGATGGAAAACTCCTGTCTCTTATGCTTCAGAGAAGTAGCAAAATTCCTTCACGAGGGAGGTTTTTTGGCAATTATGCTCCGACAACAAACTTGTCAAGTAACACACAAGTGTAGTCAAGTTCTTAGCAAGTGATTGTATCTTGTGGGTCTGATCAATAATGGGATGACCATCCAACCATCTTATAGTCGTAGAATTGTTCCATGGCATACAAATCACTGCCAGCGTTCGAGACCCCAAACTTGGCTGTCAGCGTATCCCACATGTCTTTAATATTATCAAATAACATATAGGGTCAACAATGTTTTCCCCAAGAACACTCAAAAGAGCCACTTAAAGAGAGTGTCAACTTTCTCAAAGGTTTCCTCCTGAGTAGCAAAAAGCTCTCCCCTAGGTTTGACTTTAGTGGCGATATAGCATTATCATGGTTTGGAACCAAAGAATTGCTCTCACACGACACTTCATTAAGTCATACCCTTGAACGGAGGAGACTTCATAGAAGTAGCAAAGCTAGTAGGTGTAAATTGCCTAAAATAAGGTTTTAGATTGTTGAAAATATAAGCAATGTACCATGATATTTAATCCATAAAAGTAGTAAACAAAATATGACTAAAAACATGAAAATCAAATTAACCATGTTTAGAAGTAAACATATCTAGCATATCTAAACCGATTGCTAGTACAAGAAACCAAAGCACAAACTCAATTAAGAGGAACAGAGAAACACACTTTGCCGATGAGGAACAAACTTTGGTATAAGCATTGGGGGTGTCGATGTTATCTCCCATATTGTCGTAGACACTGTTGATGTTGATGTCAGGGAAGAAGTTATCATCGTCCGTGATGAAGATGGAGTCAGCTATCGCATAGAGCCCTCTCCAAAAGCCTTATCGCCTCTCCCCCGTACGAGATCACAAGAGAAGGGTTTCCTAGACCTACTGTCTCGGCTCACGGCGTACGCCACAAGATGTGATGGAGAAGATCTAATCGAAAAAGATATGGTAGATGGTGTGTGTGGTGTGTGTCTCGGAGAGGAGCGGCCTCTCTTATATAGGCACAATGGAGAAGGCGACCAAGCAACGACGATAGACAAAAAAATGAAGAGTCAGGAGCCGAACTAAACAAGCGACGACCGAAAGCTTTCCTATTCATTGTCCACTAGTGCAAAATGTTTGAGCTTGATAGACTCGGCTCGTGCTCATTCAGTAGACCATTTATATGAAATTAATATAAAATTAATGACATTATTTTTCTAATTAGAGATAGTAAAAATTATTAGATTTAGTTTTTAGGCTAGACCAGAGGTAGACAAAATTCCAAACAACATGTTCTCCTTTCGTACATCCGATGGCCTATATTGGACATGTTTAATTAGGACAATCTGTAATTTGGTTCTTTATGCCTCTACATATAAAGAATTATTCCTTTCTGCATTTATATTATTTTCCTTTTTAGGTTATTATTGTGAGAGTTATTTCGGTGGAAAGAGCATGAAACGGCGAGACGATGGCCGATGGGCGCTACTTGGATAGCCAACTGGCTAGTGGTCCCGAGTAGCCAGTGAACGCATGAGCAGCTGGCGGCGCCCGTGCGATATGGGAGGTGTGAACGTGGGGACCAGCCCCAGCCGTCCCGACATCCGCACGGTCAACATGTGTGCTCCGGCCGTCGTCGCCTGCGCTGCGTTAAGATTCCCCGCGCCGAAAATTGGAAAACAGTGATATACAGACAGGAAAAAAAAAGGTGAAAACTTACTACGAGCGTGATTGATCCAGCAAAGCTTTTGCCTGCAGGCAATAAAAGGCTGTGCTATCCTGTCGTCTGCCAGTGCCAGCGCCGCCTGATCTGCAGTGTGCTCTGCTTCGCTGGTGAGAGAGAGAGGGAGCTGCGGCCGCATCACTCTCCTCGCTCGTCACTCTCCCCCGTCCGCAGCCGCCGCTTCTTCCCCGGCCGTCACCGTGGTAAGCCGTAAGCCTCTGCCTGTCCTCTGGTCGGTTGTTTGGTTTCTTCTCCGTCTCCGGCGCCGTCGCCGTCACCGGTACACGCACGCACGAACCACCTGTGTTGTGCTCTCCAGGTCGGCCGCCACCACCGACCATCTTTTCCCCTCGCGGGAGCGGCTCCAAGACGAAAATCTGTTGCGGGTGGCGGTTGGATGTGGATTTGCGAGCGACCGCGTCCGTGTCTCCTGGTGTATCTGCTTCTCTCTAGTCTAATAGTGCGGGTAGTAGTAGCAGTAGACTACGGTGGTTGTTCCCCATCCATCAACGGGCATGTTCTGTGGCTCGGGGTGGGCGCTCATGGAGCAGTGTTGACCTGAGTGAGTGACGAGCTCACTGAAACACGAGATCTTGCCTAGATTACTGGACATCAGTCCTTCCGCGTCTCCCGGATCGGGGTCGTCTTGCTTGCGTGCACGCCGCCCCTGATAATTTCCTAGTACATTTTTCCGGGTCAAGATTCCTGTATCTACTGTATGATGATTTCCGTATGGGAGGGGTTATTAGTAGCAGTGCCGTTCGTGCTGGTTCAGCAAATTCCCCTAATTTAATTCCGACGCTCCGCCCCGGCGGGTGGTTAAGCCTTCCCATCCCATGGCCACCGGCCTGAACCCGGCGGAGCACAGCAAAACCACGAACTTTCTTGCAGGTGCCGTGTCCTCTTCGGCCGGAGATCTAGCTGGAAAATTCGTCGCTGCTCTCCGGCCGGTGAGATGGGCCTCTCGCACGCCCGAATAATTCAGTGCGGCTGCGTCTGCGTGCGGAGGATGGACTGCGCTGTGCGCTGTATCTGTGTACTAGTCAGAGCAGTCACTGCGAGAGCGTCGACGGCGAAGGAATTAACAATGTCCATTAACAATTTAGTTAGCCGACGATCTCGCCCACAGCGACGTCTCAGCTGTAGTAGATGCCTCTCGTGTTGCTGCTGCGGTAACGCTAGAAAAATGTGGAGGTGGAGATCGTTTCCGTTTCCATTACCTTATGCTTACATCCAAAAGAGAAAAAAACGAATCTTGTTTATATTAGCACCGCCGTCGCCGTCGATCGCCGTGGCAGCTAATTAGCGCGTGAGGTCCACCCGTGGTGCTAATCAGAGCAAATGATTTCCTCTCGCTTTCATCCTCGCATTTCCTTTTGGTGCCTTGCGATTCCCGTGTCGGCGCGGCGCCACTTCGTGAGAGTCGGAGTGCTTCGCTGGGCTATAATAGGAACCGGGGCTCCCTTTCCCCAGAGGACGTGCTCACACTTCTCCTGCTCAGTTACAAGAGCTTCTGCCAGTGAAGATATCTGTTTCTTCTCGCGCCTGCGTTCGGGTGCATGCGGATTGCTAGCTCATCCTTTTGAGGTATGCACGCTTGCAGACTTGCAGTTACCGTGTGCATATTCAGTTGTTCTCCGTCGAATCTTCAGAAACGCTGTGAATATTGTGTTCTGCATATTCTCTGTTTCCTGCTATATTCACTGGTCTGTTTACTTCGGCTGACTATATGCTTTGTTTCGCCTATAGTCATGCTGTTTTCCAGCACCTTGATTTCGTCTGGGCAATAAAAGTAAGGAAAAAAACCACACTTGATTGAAAGAAATAGGTTCCCTTGTATCTTACTCCTTTGTTTATGATGGCTATAGTAGCCAATAGAGGAACAGCCTTTGATAGTCAAATGTTCGGTCTTTAGACTTCAAACACGAGTCTTTCTCTACACAAGTCCACTGTCTCTTGATTCTTTATGATGGCTATGTGGCCACCCGAGGAGCCTTTCAATGGCCTAGCTAGGCCTAATGTTTGTTCTTTATGCGTGTGTGCTTTCAAACATGAACCTTTCTCTACACTAGGCACATGATTGATTTTTCCTTGAGGGGTAAGCTTCACTGAGTGTTTACTCACATGATTGGAATCCTTTTTACTCAGGTTTATACATAGTCGGCGGTGATCGGTACCGCACAGGGTGCCAAGATGGGGAGTTTGCGCAATACCACCGTTGTTCTCCTCATGTTCTGCTTGGCGGTATTGGGTAGCGCTGATTACCTCAAGTACAAGGATCCGAAGCAGCCTGTTGGTGCTCGCGTCAAGGATCTGCTTGCTCGGATGACGCTCGCTGAAAAGATTGGACAGATGACTCAGATCGAGAGGGAAAACGCCACCACGGGGGTGCTATCCAAATACTTCATTGGTAAGTTGCTCGCACTAAATCAGTGCAGATGATGAAGGACTGCAGAGTTTGTGTTTGACATTTGTGTGCTGCGATGCAGGTAGCGTACTGAGTGGTGGAGGCAGTGTGCCTTCTCCTCAGGCATCTGCTGAGGCTTGGGCTTCAATGGTTAATGCAATGCAAAAAGACGCTCTTTCTACCCGCCTGGGTATTCCGATGCTCTACGGTATTGATGCTGTGCATGGTAACAATAACGTCTACAAAGCTACGATCTTCCCACACAATGTTGGTCTTGGAGCTACCTGGTAAAAACTTTTTTTTACTTTTGATGTCATGCTGAAATGTCATACATCATGTTCTATAAAACAGATACCTATAATTTTTCATCCACAAGCTATGACAATGCATCATACAGTGCTGTGATGCATGCTTTGGTCTAAATTAATATGTTGCTGTCTTGCATTGACCCTATTGGTCTAAATTAATATGTTGATGTCTTGTAGGGACCCTGCACTGGTGAAGAGGATAGGTGAAGCAACTGCTCTTGAAGTTAGAGCTACGGGAATTCAATACGCCTTCGCTCCGTGTATTGCGGTAAGAATAGATAACACCTCTTTCATGGTTGATACTTCAGTCTGGACAGCAACTCTGCCTTCTTGCTGTTTTTAGGACCTCAATTGTTTTACTGATCAGGTTTGTAGAGACCCAAGATGGGGACGGTGCTACGAAAGCTATAGCGAAGACCCAAAGGTTGTCCAGTCAATGACCACACTCATCTCTGGCTTGCAAGGCGATGTTCCATCTGGTGAAGCGGGAAGACCATATGTTGGTGGAAGGTAATATACACCCAACATATATAGTAGCTAAGTTGTCCTATCAGTAATTTAGTCTGTCTAATTGGAACTAACTTTGTTATCACTATGATACCCTGCAGTAAGAAAGTTGCTGCATGCGCAAAGCACTATGTTGGTGATGGTGGTACGTTCATGGGGATCAACGAGAACAATACAATCATCGACGTGCATGGGCTCATGACTATCCATATGCCTGCTTATTATAATTCTATCATCAGAGGTGTATCCACCGTTATGGTTTCGTACTCTAGTTGGAATGGAAAGAAGATGCACGCCAACCATTTCCTAATCACAGATTTTCTCAAGAAAAAGCTCAAATTCAGGGTCAGTTTCTCAATAAAAATCAAAATAATTTTCTTTGTGATTGTTTCTTAAGGTATATTAAGAGATACTGATGTCATTAAATTCTTGGGATTTTTTGGAAACAGGGTTTTGTGATTTCAGACTGGCAAGGCATTGATAGGATTACTACTCCCCCAGGCTCGAACTATTCTTATTCAGTTGAGGCTGGAGTTGGTGCCGGTATTGACATGGTAATTTCCTTGACTTATGATATGTCCTTGACAATTGTTATCTCTTCTAGAGCAAGTACAAACGAGCCATTTTCTTCTTTTCTGATCATACTCTGACATGTGTTTTTTTGTAGATCATGGTTCCTTTTGGGTACACTGAATACATCGATGATCTGACAGCCCAAGTTAAGAGCGGCGTTATCCCCATGAGCAGAATCGATGATGCTGTTTACAGGATTCTTCGGGTCAAGTTCACCATGGGTCTTTTTGAGAGCCCTTATGCTGATCCCAGTCTCGCTGGTGAACTCGGAAAGCAAGTTAGTTCTAAAATACCACGTGCTGTTTCTCTGACATTTCATTCATCATGATCCTAGAATTCTTACTGATAAATTCTTTGCCATTGTTAGGAACACCGGGAACTGGCTCGGGAGGCTGTCAGGAAATCATTGGTGCTTCTGAAAAATGGAAAATCTGCATCCGCTCCGTTGTTGCCTCTCCCGAAGAAGGCCGGTAAGATCCTTGTCGCCGGAAGCCACGCCGACAACTTGGGAAACCAGTGTGGAGGATGGACAATCACATGGCAAGGATTGGATGGCAACAACAACACTGCCGGTAAATGGCGTCTCTTGTTCCATTCCTCGTACTAATTTGTGGCAATGTCTCGATCCTTTGGAACAAAAATTCATGGAACCATGTGATGAAACTCGCAGGGACGACGATCCTCTCGGCGATCAAGTCCACCGTCGACCCCAGCACGCAGGTGGTCTTCTCGGAGAACCCGGACAGCTCCACCTTGAGCGACAAGTACGACTACGCCATCGTGGTGGTCGGCGAGCCACCCTACGCCGAGACGTTCGGCGACAACCTGAACCTGACAATCCCCGGCACCGGCCCGTCCGTGATCCAGAGCGTCTGCAAGAGCGTCAAGTGTGTGGTGGTGCTCATCTCCGGCAGGCCGCTGGTGGTGGAGCCATACATCGACACCATGGACGCGTTCGTGGCCGCGTGGTTGCCTGGCTCGGAGGGCCAAGGCGTGGCCGATGCGCTCTTCGGCGACTACGGGTTCTCCGGGAAGCTGGCGAGGACGTGGTTCAAGTCGGTGGACCAGCTGCCGATGAACGTCGGCGACAAGCACTACGACCCGCTGTTCCCGTTCGGGTTTGGCCTCACCACCGAGGCCAAGAAGTGAGTCCTGTGAGATAATCGAGATGGGGGGAATTTTCTGTTGGAATGTGAGAGATGAGATATTTATACATGAGTTTGTGGTTGATTTGTTGGCAATAAAACTATGAAAGAGATTCATTCTTGAGGCTGTGCTGTGCGGTATATCAATGGAGCGCTTGCATTCTCCTTCACACCCTTAAATTGACGCGTGGACGAACAATGTATATGCTGCAGAAAGTATCGAAACTGATGTGATTTCTGCGGTGATCGGTGATAACAGTTCAGTACTAGAAACAATAAGACTCTTATTACAGGGCACAGATCAAATCAAATGCAGATAGTGGGTTGTACCAGTAGAAGAAGATTCGGCAGCTACTGCAGCCCCTGCTTCTTCCGGCCGAACCCCAGGTAACGTTAGGGTGAATTATTCATAGGATGCAACTGGATCACCATATACAAAATTACAAACATTGCAGCTCTAAATCTAAAAAAAAAAAAAACTTTGCAACTCTTTAACATAATGTAGAATGCAGCTGTGTGTGCTGCATTTGTGCACTAGTATACTTACAGCAGTCAGAGTGGGAGAGCATCATCAAGTCAAACGATCTCGCTCACAGCGACGTCTCAGCTGATAGATCGAGATCTCTCGTAGTAGTGGTGCTGCTGTAACGGTAGAAATGTGGAGGTGGAGAAATGTGCCTAGGTCGTCGAGGCGGCTCATTACATTAGGGCGTGAGGTCCACTCTTCCAAATCAATTCAGATGATTTCTTTCTTTTCTTTTCTATTACCTCGCGATCCGCGTGATCACGAGGCGCCACTTCGTGAGACTCGGAGACTCAAGAGCAGTCGCTTCCTGGGCTATAAAAGGAACCGGGGTTCCTCTTCCCAGAGGACGTGCTCACACCTTCTCCTTTCGCTGTGCTCTTAGGTTGCTGGCTTCTTCATTTTGAGGTACGCATACTTGCAGTTTCCGTGTAGCTTGCTACGAGCTTCAGTTGTTCGCTGTCCGAAATGCTCTTGCAGTTACCGTGTAGCTTGCGATGAGCTTCAGTTGCTCGCTGTTCAAAATGCTCTTGCAGTTACAGTGTAGCTTGCCATGAGCTTCATCTGTCCAAAATGCTGTGGATATCGTGTCCTGCGTGTGCTCTGTTTCCTTCTTTATTCACTCGTTTGTTTGGTCAGCTAGCGGCTGAGTTCGGTGCCAACGGGTCTATGTGGCTTGCTGTTTCGCCTTAATCATGCCGGTTTCCAGCACCTTGATTCGTTGGGGCAATAGAAGTGTGTAGAAGTACCAACCTGGTGCAGTATAAAGGAGTAGGTTCCACTGTATCTTACTTCTCCATAGCCAACAGAGGAGCCTTTGAATGTTTGGCCTTTATGTGTCAAGCATATGAGTCTAACTCTGCAGCCTGCACTAGCACATGTTTGATTTTTTCCTTCATAGGCAAGCTTCACTGAATGTTTACTCACATCATAAGCATCCATGCTTTGGTTTAAACATAGTTGACAGTGATTGGTACCATACAAAGTGTCAGGATGGGGAGTTTGCAAAAGACCACCTTGGTTCTCCTCATCTTCTGCCTGGCGGTACTGGGAAGAGCGGAGTATCTCAAGTACAAGGATCCGAAGCAGCCTATTGGTGCTCGCGTCAACGATCTGCTTGCTCGGATGACGCTCGCTGAAAAGATAGGCCAGATGACTCAGATCGAGAGGGAAAACGCCACCACAGGGGTGCTATCCAAATACTTCATAGGTAGGTTGCAGTATTTCAGCTTACTAAATCAGATCAAATGATGAAGAACTGCAGAGTTTTGTGTTTGACTTTAATGCACTGCGATGCAGGTAGCGTACTGAGCGGCGGAGGCAGTGTGCCTTCTTCTAAAGCATCTCCTGAGGCTTGGGTTAAAATGGTTGATGGAATGCAGAAAGATGCTCTTTCTACCCGCCTAGGTATTCCGATGATCTACGGTATTGATGCGGTGCATGGTCACGGTAACGTCTACAAAGCTACGATCTTCCCACATAATGTTGGGCTTGGAGCTACCAGGTAGAAACTGTTCCTTAGTTTCATGTGATAATAGGCTCAGTGTCAGATATCCTGTCCTGTAATAAAGATGCCTATATTATATATGATCAACAAGCTATGAGCCCATGACAACATCCAAAACACACACTAAGTAAGTAACTATGATGCATGCTTTGGTCTAAATTAACATGTTGCTATGTTCTAGGGACCCTGAGCTGGTAAAGAGGATCGGAGAAGCAACTGCTCTTGAAGTTAGGGCCACGGGAATTCCTTACGTCTTTGCTCCGTGTATTGCGGTAATAAAAAAAAGAACACCTCTTGCATCTTCAGTCTGCATAGGCATAGCAACTATGTCAAACTCATTTTTTGATATTAATCAGGTTTGTAGAGACCCAAGATGGGGACGGTGCTATGAAAGCTACGGTGAAGACCCGAAGCTTGTCCAGAATATGACTACAATCATCTCTGGCTTGCAAGGCGATTCTCCACCAGGTTCTGCAGGAAGACCATACGTTGGTGGAAGGTATAATTTATCTCCAACAGATATAGTGGCTGAATCGTCTTCTATGGGTTCAGTCTGATGAGATGGAACTAACTTCGTTGTCACCCTGATGATACCTTGCAGTAAGAAAGTTGCTGCATGCGCAAAGCACTATGTTGGTGATGGTGGTACTTTTATGGGGATTAACGAGGGCAATACAATCATCGATGAACATGGGCTAATGACTATCCACATGCCTGCTTATTATAATTCTATCATCAGAGGTGTATCCACTATTATGGTCTCGTACAATAGTTGGAATGGGCAGAAGATGCACGGCAACCATTTCCTAATCACTGATTTTCTCAAGAACAAGCTCAAATTTAGGGTCAGTTGTTCAATACAAAAGCAAAATATTTTCTTCATATTTGTATCTTCTGATATATTAAGAGATACTAATGCCATCAATTTTTCTGGTTTTTGTGCAAACAGGGTTTTGTGATTTCAGACTGGCAAGGCATTGATAGGATTACTACTCCCGAACACCTGAACTATTCTTATTCGATTGAGGCTGGAATTGGTGCTGGTATTGACATGGTAATTTCCTTACAAAAATAGTGCAGTTAACTTTGATTTTTCGCACAAAGGCTGAGTGAGTAGCTAGCTCGTTACACACGATAAAAAATGTTCCTAATCTACTGGATATGACTTAGGCTACATCCTTGACAATTGTTATTCCTTCTAGAACTAACACAAAATGTTACCTACTGATCATGGTCTGATATCCGTTAATTTGCAGATCATGGTTCCTTTTGCCTACACAGAATTCATTGACGGTCTGACAACAAAAGTTCAGAACAACATTATCCCCATGAGCAGAATCGATGATGCTGTCTACAGGATTCTTCGGGTCAAGTTCACCATGGGTCTATTTGAGAACCCTTATGCCGATCAAAGTCTCGCTGGTGAACTCGGAAAGAAAGTTAGTTCTAAATTTTCTCAGACTTCACTCATCAAGATCCTAGAATTTTTTTACTGATAAGTCCATTCTCTTTTTTAGGAACACCGAGAACTTGCTCGGGAAGCCGTTAGGAAATCATTAGTTTTGCTGAAAAATGGAAAATCCGCCTACACACCCTTGCTTCCTCTCCCAAAGAAGGCCGGTAAGATCCTTGTCGCTGGAAGCAACGCAGACAACTTGGGCAACCAGTGTGGAGGATGGACAATCACATGGCAAGGGTTGACCGGCAACGACAACACTACAGGTAAATGGCGTCTCTTGTTTCATTACTTGTACTATGTTGTGGCAACGTCTCGATCCTTGAAAAAGCAATTAATGGAATCATGTGATGAAATGCAGGCACAACTATCCTCTCGGCGATCAAGTCCACCGTCGACCCCAGCACAGAGGTGGTCTTCTCAGAGAACCCGGACAGCACAACCCTAAGCGACAAGTACGACTATGCGATCGTGGTGGTCGGTGAACCACCTTACGCCGAGACGTTCGGCGACAGTCTGAACCTGACGATCCCCGCCCCTGGCCCCTCCGTGATCCAGAGCGTCTGCAAGAGCATCAAGTGCGTGGTCGTGCTCATCTCCGGCAGGCCCCTGGTGTTGGAGCCATACATCGGCGTCATTGACGCGTTTGTGGCTGCGTGGCTGCCCGGCACCGAAGGCCAGGGCGTCGCCGACGTGCTGTTCGGCGACTACGGGTTCACCGGGAAGCTGGGGCACACGTGGTTCAAGTCGGTGGACCAGCTGCCGATGAACGTCGGTGACAAGCACTACGACCCGCTGTTTCCCTTCGGGTTTGGCCTCACCACAGAGGCGAAGAAATGAGCCCGGTGAGATAATAGAGATGGGATGAATGTTAGCTGGGATCTGAGAGATGAGATACAATACTCCCTCCGATCCATATTACTCTTCGCTAATACGGATATATCTAGCACTAAAATGTGTCTAGATACATCTATATTAGTGAAGAGTATTATGGGTCGGAGGGAGTACCTAAGTTTGTAGTTGATTTTCTTAAGCAATAATAAAAGGGTAAGATGCATTCCTGAGGATGCTGTGCTGTGGGCTGTGCGACAATATCAATCGAGCGCTTGCATTCTCCTTCACATCCTTTCCCTTGACGCGTGCAGCAACAATGTCTGCTGCAAAAAGTACCAAAAGCGAGATGTGATTTCTGCAATTGTCGATAATAAAAGTTCACTACTTGAAACGAGAAGGCCCCTACCGAGCAGATAAACAACCCAAACCGCCAGCATATAAGAAAATCAAGCATTCAGCTCTGCGCTCCACTTATGCAGCCACCCACCGCCCGTCAGAACATCTCCATATATACTTGAGAATGCAACTAGATCACCATACAAAAATATTGCAACTCTTTAATAAAAAATATAGGCATCAGACATGTGAGTTACTGCATCGAACATACGATTGAAGTTGTGTGGCCACCGACGCACGCCACGCAGCTGGAACTCTTGGATACATGAGTCACGGAAAAACAAGACAGCAACCTCCTTCCTTGTCCCACTCTTTCAACCAACTGCTTCACTCCCTGTCGCATTTGTGAAGACCTGCACAATAATCCAGAGATAAAATATGACGATTCAAAACAACCTCTTCATGACATCGTAATTTCTAAGCTCTCTTTCTGCGACTCTACCTCAGCTAAGACACTGTAAAAGTACACATCCATGCATGATGATGTTGCCATAAATTTGCGGGGTCATACTATGTAAGTAATATCAAAACAGGAAGCAATTATACCCCAAATGGATCAAGCAACATACAAGTGAAAAATAGAAAATTTGCAGTTTCTTGAGGATTACAGAACTAACATGTAGCAACAAATCCTTCTTTCTCATGTTGTCCCTAGTAGCAACCAAGAATATATTTGCAAGGGAACCATATCATTCCATTACAAAATTGATGTGCTTATTTAAGTCACAGAAAAAAAATTGAATGCTAAATAGCAAAACCCTTTTTTTCCAATGTCTAGGCTCTTGGTGGCCCTTTCGTTGTTCAAGGGACCAAGAATACATCGCCCCACTATACTGCCTACTACATCAGCCATCATTTCCACAGGACATACTCCCTTCCATTTCCCAAGGGTCAGCCTCAAGCAGCCTGCTAGGTTTTCTTCCCTCGGCATATCTTTTCTTCTTATTGTTACTTGCCTTTAAAAGAGACGTAGCTTGAACTTGATGGTCGCTGCAATAACCAGAGTTTGAGATCTTATTTCATTTTGTATTCCTGAGTTTCGTATGGCATTTTTCTGGCTTTAAAGGAAAGGTAGCTTGAGCTTGATGCTTGCTGAAACAACCATTGTTTGCACTTCTTATTGCATTCTGTTTTTTCAGCAAACAGAATGAGTATTCACACAAAGAAGCTGCTTGCTATCACAATAGGCCAATTTAAGAGCAGTTCACACAAGAAGAGTCCAATCAAGAAATGTCTTGACCTATTACTGAATAACTCCACTGCTTCCAGATAACCTCTCCAGATTTTCGTCCTGGAGTTCCTTCCTCACTATTGACACGTTGTTCCAACGACGAGCATCGGCAAAAATATTTGACAAGGCCACCTTGGATGCTCCATGGTTTGGATCAAGCTTGGCCAATTCTTCCGCGGCCTTTTCTCCTAAGGCTAAATTTCCATGTGTCCTCGCAGCTGCAAGCATGCTGCCCCATATCACCACATCTGATTTCATCGGCATCATCTCGATAAGATGTTCTGCCTCTTCCAAGTGCCCAGCTCGACCAAGAAGATCAACCATGCAGCCGTAGTGTTTAATTGTTTGTTGGATTCCATATTCTCTCCTCATGGACTCAAAATGGTGCTTCCCTTCTGTTACCAGCCCAGCATGGCAGCATGCATTTAAGACACCAAGGTATGTGACTGAGTTTGGCTTGATGTTGGTGCTTTGTAATTGCGAGAAAAGGTCAAGTGACATGTGCGCATGGCCATGGATGGCTAAGCTGCAGATAATAGCATTCCAAGGAGACACAGAAGACGACTTACGCTTAACATAACTGAATACTTGAACTGCATCAGCGACACTGCCACACTTGGCATACATATCAATCAGTCCAGCACTCAGGTTATCGGTAAGTTGGATTGATTTGCAGATTACGTAGTGATGGATGCATCTGCCTTGCTCCAATGTGCCAGAATCAGCAACTGCTGATAGAGTACTTGCCATGGTGATGTCGTTCGGCTCAACACCAGCACCACGCATCAAGAAGAATAGCTGCAAAGCCATGCTTGAGTGCCCACTCTGCACATACCCAGATAACAAGGTGCTCCACGAAATCGTGTCCCTCTCAGGCATGTCATCAAACAGTTGCCTTGCTTCACGCATTAGGTTCCCCCCCAGTAGACCAGACATGATAGCATTCCAAGACGCGATGTGTGACTTGTCTGATAATCTGAACTGCATCCGGGCAAGGTCAAGACGATCGCAAGAACCGTAGAAATGGATAAGGGTCGCTTGCACAAACAGATGGGTATCGAAACCGTCCTTCAGAATGACTGCGTGAAGTTGCTGCCCTTCAAAAACAGCAGCATGTCGAGCACACACCTTTATCAGATCAACCAGCAGCGCCGCGTTGCCCCTCGTTTCCGCCTCGGCAACCATGGCAGCATACGCCCTGAGGGCATCCGATATGTAGTCTGCACGGATATACCCGTCTATCATCGTCAACCAAGAGACCGCATCCCTTTCTGGGATCCTCCCAAACACTTCAGCAGCCATACGAACCATCCCCGCCTTCACGTAGCCATTAAGCATGGCGTTCCAGGTGACCGTGTTCTTATCCGGCATCCGCTCAAAGATCTCATGGGCAGCACAAACCTGTGATGCTGCGGCGTAGGCATGGACCAGGTTGGTGGCTACGAGGAGAGACCCATCGAGCCCGCGGCGGACGGCGACTCCGTGCGCCGCACCGACCGGCACCGGCGCCCTCTCATGGGCCAACGCCGTGAGCACGCCCGCGAGAGTCACCTCGTTGGGAGGCACGTCCTGGGCGAGCATGCCCCGGAAGACCGCCACGGCGTCCTCCGCGTGGCCGGCGCGGGCGAGTGCGGTCAGGACGGTGGTGTACGAGACGGTGTCCCTCTGGCTCTGAGGCATCTCCGCGAGCATGCGCCGCGCGAGGTCGAGTTGGCTATTGCGAGCGAGGGCGGAGAGGAGGGTGTTGTGGGCGGCGGGGTCGCGGAGGGCTAGGGGAATTTCGTCGAACAGGTGGTGGGCGAGCGCTGGCGCGTGCGGGGAGGGGAGCCGGGCGTAGAAGGCGAGGAGGGAGTTGCGGACGAAGGGGTTGGAGGCGAGGAGGCCCGACTTGGCGGCGAGCGCGTGGAGCTGCTCGCCGTGGCGGAGGCGCGCGCCGGACTTGAGGGAGGAGACGAGGAAGACGGCGAGAGGGGCGCCGGCGCTGGGCATGTGCTTCCCACTTCTTGGTGTCCGCCGAGCGCGCGCGCGTTCTCTCTCTCCGCTATCCCGAGTCCTCCCGTTGCTGTCCCCGCCGCCTCCAGCTTCTTCCGATGGCCACGCAGGCTCTGCTGCCCGCCTCGCCCCCCTTCCTTGTTTCCTCACTTCTAGGTTCTGGCTATAGGGCGTGTACGTGTTTGAACGAGAGCGTCGATATGGGAGTCTGGAGCATGATTTTTTTCGATTTTGAAAATTTTAAATTCAAGATTTAAAAATTCCGAAAAAATATGATGATGTAGACAATGATTTATAGTTCACGCGTGAGGCTTTCTCTCGGATTTTTTCCTTTGCTTTGTGCGAATATTCTCTCCAGCGTGTCCTGTACAGGCGGTGCTGTATTTCCTTTTTCTTTTATACTAGTATATTGCTCGTGCTTCGCTACGAAAACACACAAATATATTAAAATATTTTATTTTTTGTGTTTTTTTCTGAAAACAACCAAAACGTGCTAAAAGCCTTTTGTTGTTCGTTAGATTAGGTTTGACTGCTAACTATACTGTTGTAACTGCTGATGGTACTTTCAAGAGCTATTTTTGCTGAAGCTTACCAATCATAAGCTGTGAGATAACAACATGGTTTAGTTTTGGTAAATATTGTACCATAGTATATATGGTCTTGGTATATCAAACAATTCAAGTACAGCCTCGCTAAATTGTACCATAGACTTAAATTCTAGGTGGCTGGACCACTAAATATCACACAATTATACACAACCAAATTTAGAATCAAATTTTTGAGTAATCAACAACCATTTCTCTGTAAAAGCAAACAAAGCACTGCACAATTATACCGCACAAACCGGTAGCACACAAGTACATGCAGTCATTAGTCTTCTAAATTTGCACAACACGAAGCATCAACGCTAAGCAAATGAACTTCAGAACTTGCTAGAGTCCCGTATGCAAGCATGGATCAGGGAAAAATTACACGCGCAAGCAATCAGTGCCGTGATGGTGGCTTCGCCTCGCTATGCTCTGTTCCGTAGACCGTGGCCTGAAGGTGGTCTCACGCGGTCACCGTTCTTCCAGAGACGGGGTAGTGCCGGCCGGGAAAGTGATGCTGCGGCGACCAAATTCGGAGGAGCGCTAGGCCACGGGCTCAGTTCTCCTGCTCAGTGCCCGAGCGCCGCTCGTCCTGTGCATGTCTGCCGCTCGCAGTGCCGGCTGTGCAAGCACGTTGCGCACACTGCTGCGCATGCTTGCTGCAGGTGTTGCTCCTGGGTCACCGTGCGGAATGGCCTGCCATCACTGTCCTCAAGCGTGGCTCAGCCGATACCTCCGGCGTGACCAGATGACGTTCAGGCGAGCTGTTGGCGCCCTTGCAGCTCCACGCGCGCCGCGATTGATGCTCTAGGCTACCACCTGCGCGTTCGAGGGCCCTTGCCGCATAGACCAGCTGCGTGCCTGCGTCCCACTCGCCAGGAAGCAGGGAAGCAATGAACGATGGTCCCGGGAGCTCGGAAGCCTTTTGGGGTTTGGGGCCGCGGAGAATCCATCCCATCCCGGAGGACGGCGGCGGCGCCGGTGTATGACGATTGAGGGGTGGCCATGGTGTGTAGCCGAATGGATCAGAGAATAAAGAAACAAGATATTTTTCCTCTACTGAATGGATAAGGACATCTCATGGGCCCACCTGTCACCGCAGTGCGTAGTAGCCATTGGATTGGATCAAGTCTAACGGCTCAGATGAGTGGAGAGTGAACTCACCACAAACTCTAATCTTTATAGAAGTAGAGATATGCCTCTCCTTTGTACTCCGGCGCGGCGAACTGCCTGGCGGCGGCCAAGTGTGAGAAGGAGGGGCCTGCCTTGCGCCGCCAGGGAGTGAGTTGCCACCGCGGGCTACCTACCTCCATACTGCATGCTTCCTGCTTTGCGCGGCTATTGGGGGAGGCGCGTCAGAGGTCAGACGGCTACTTTTCAAGGTGCAAGGTCCTACGGTCAGCGCACTGAGGGCGTTCGACAAAATGTCCACAAGAAAGCTGCTGGTGAGAATTCCACTTCTGCTAACTCTGTTCATGTTCCTGGTCCTTGTGAGGCAGAGCAAGGCTCAGGTGAATTCGTTGCAAGAAATTTGGAGACGAGATTAATCATTGCCTTGTTGCTGTGGCCTCCAATTGCTGCGCTCTAGCTAGGTTGATGTCATTTTCTATTGATCAGAGCCAGACCTTAAGGCCAATTCAATATCAAGCGTAAGGTGCTTCCATTGTACTGTCATTATGTGTACTTTTAATTTGACATACCAAAGCAGTAGCATGAAAAATGAAAATAGTAACACAATGTACCTTCATAGCCACCTATTTACACATCTCTGATCCAACTTTTTCTTTAGAGACTGGTTGTGATATCTGGAAAATGAACATTTAGCCTACCGACCCTGTACAACTGTGAGAGTAAGACTGTTCTTTGAGTTTCCAGTACTGCCCCTTGCAAGTTCTGTTTGGTCATGTGTATGGGCAAAATATGCAGGTTGGTTTGGGATGGGAATTGTCACGCTTTTGTTCTCCAAGATAAACACAACAGATGACATGAGTGGCCTATCGTTGGGGTTGTCCTGCACACACAAGAGTCCTATTTGGACACAAAGCAAAGCTTCATCTTGTATAGAGCTGTTTACTATATCAGAGTCCACTAAATCCTTCGCCTTCCCTTCCTTCCATAGGTTCCATGCCTGAAAAGAAAAAGGAATGAGATCGAAAGTTGAGGTTCTGGAACTTGAGAAGTTTAAATTGTGTACTCTTTGCAGATTTCCGAAAAGCTTCTACTCACATGGGCAATGAGATTTTCAAACTCCATGATGTGATTAGTAGAGCTTATCTTCACACCACTTACAACTTCCAAGGTCAACACGCCAAAGCTATATACGTCGGACTTGGCAGAAAATATGCCTCTCATTGCATATTCAGGAGCCATGTAGCCGCTGTTATATTTGCCAGGAAGAGTTATTTTTTCCTGTGACTTAGGCTCACTAGAATGCTAATTTTATAAAATTAATCACTCACTATGTTCCGATGACTCGCTTGGTATTTGCCTTCTGCTGGCTGTCACCAAACATCCTTGCCATACCAAAATCTGCTATCTTTGGTCTCATCTCTTCATCCAACAAAACATTGCCTGCTTTGAGATCTCTATGAATTATCTTCATTGTTGAATCGTGATGGAGATATAGGAGCCCTTTCGCGATACCTTTGATTATTCTAAACCGTATCGGCCAATCTAACATTGTTTTTCTTGCACTGTCTACAGAAGGCAACAATAGTATGGTTAGTGACATATCTGTTGTGTTGATTCAAGAACTTGTGATTTGGTGTTGGATCATACTGAAAAGTAGAGCATCCAAGCTTTTGTTAGGCATGTACTTTTTTTTTTTTTTTAGATAAAAGGCACACCTGCGCCCGACTTTAAATTAATAAAGCCCCACACAGAGCAAGGTATTACAATAGCCACAAAGTTCAACACACCACCGCACGTCGCAGCAGTCAAGCCACCCTGGCCTGACCACCTTAAGTTTAAACACTTACAACCAGACTACAACACTCAGGCTGAAAAGGTAGCACTGAAGAAAACTAAAAACGATAATACTATGCGGAGGTTGGAGCAACATGCTGACTAGACGACGTTGGTGGAGGGGTGTAGGAGCTTGTGAAGAACGATCTTGATAGCACCACCATTTCGTCCAGCAACACCCGGTCCTTAAGCCTTTGAATCGGGCGCCAAAGCTGCAAAGATAAGATAATTTTGAAAATGCAATCAGCAGGTTGACGAGGGAACTTGCCCTCAATCGTAAATTTGTTTCTGGTGGTCCATAAAGACCAACACTGGGCAGCAAAGAATGTCCACAGTAACCTGCGGGGTTTAACAGCGAGAGAATTTAAGATAGTGATCCACTCCTGTCTATTCCTAGGGGTCCAGTTCACTCTGAACATTGCCCTCACCCCACTCCACAGAAACTCTGCAAGGTGACATTGAAAGAAGATGTGATCAACATCTTCAGGCTTACCACAAAGAACACACCTACCATCCGAAGCGCCCCCCCAGGCATGAATATGATCACTGGATGGCAACCTACCCTTTAGCAGCTGCCAAGTGAAGATTTTGATTTTGAGAGGCAAGTGACATTTCCAAATCAGCCTGGTGACTGGGACTTCAGGGGCTTTACACAACGAGAGGTACAGAGATTTTGTTGAAAACTGCCCATCCGGATTAAGGTTCCAAGAGATTGTGGTGGTTACATCTTCCAGCTCGATGTCTTCCACCAAAGCAGACAATTCCAACCAAGCCTGTAGATCACCCTGATCCAAAGCCCTTCGGAAGAAAATGCGCCACCCCTCCTCTGAGTAAGCCTGAGCAATGGTGAGGTCGGTATCGGAGCTTTTAGCAAATAAGGTGGGGAACCTTGCACTCAGGGAGATATCCCCAATCCACAAATCTTTCCAGAAACTGACTTTAGAGTTCTTTCCGGGGAAGAACCTAGTACCCGCTCTGAAAAGTCTTTAACTTTGTGAATACTGTGCCAAAAAGGAGAGCAGCTAGTAGGAGTATAGGAGAAGATCTCTGAGATTCTGTACTTTGCTCTTAAGAGTCGCAGCCAAAGTAGGTCCTGATTTTCTGCTCTGTGGATCCGCCAGATCCATTTAGCTATCAATGCAATGTTCATCAGCCTTGTGTTTAGTACCCCTAGCCCCCCTTGGCTTTTGGGCTGGCAGATAGTTCTCCAATTCACCATATGAAATTTCCTTGATGAACCTTGCCCTTCCCAGAAGAACCGATTCCTGTGCTTGTCCATCGCTGCATGGGATCCATCAGCCAGCAAGAATAGACCCATTGTATGAAGCGGCAGGTTTGACAAGCACGCATCTATCAGCGTCAAACGAGCCGCAGAAGACATGAAGCGACCTTGCCACGGGGCCGCGCGCTTCCCCACCGAGGCCACCAACGGCTCAACATCAGCCATAGAGAGCTTGTGGTCACTAATGGTGAAGCCCAGGTAGGTGAAGGGAAATTTGCCTTGCTTGCAGTTGAGCAATCTGGCTACCCTAGCCTGCTCTGCAACGTCGGCTCCCATCACAATAACCTCGCTTTTATGGAAGTTAATTTTCATCCCCGAAAGGAATTCAAAGCACAACAGGAGAAACTTGAGGTTGGCCAAACTCGTTTGGGAATTCTGGATCAGAATCATCGTATCATCCGCATACTGCAGGTGGGATACTCCCCCTGGAATCAGATGAGGAACAACTCCCTCAATGTGGCCGGCTACCTTAGCCCTGTCCAGGATCGCCGCCAAAGCATCAGCAACAAAGTTGAACAGCAACGGGGATATAGGGTCACCTTGGCGCACCCCCCTCTTGTTGCGGAAGTAAGGGCCAACTTCTCCGTTGATAGAGATGGCCGTCTGCCCCCCAGAGACTAACTGCATAAACTGATGCACCAGAGCAGGATCAAACCCTTTTGCCCTAAGCACCTCTTGAAGGAAGAGCCAATTGACTCTGTCATACGCTTTCTCAAAGTCCAGTTTAAGCAGAACTGCAGATAATTTCTTGGAATGCAGTTCATGAATAATTTCATGCAAGGCAAGGGGGCCATCTTGGATGAATCTGCCCTTGATAAAAGCTGTCTGAGTTTGGCTGATAACTCTGTGAGCCACTGGAGAAACTCTGCAGGCATAAGCTTTAGAAACCAGCTTGAAAATGACATTGATCAGGGCAATTGGCCTATACTGTTTGATGTTGTCCGCACCTGGGACTTTGGGCAGCAGCGACAGGATCCCAAAATTGAGCCTGGCAATATCCACTCTGCCAAGCGCAAACCCATTCAGAATTTCCAAGACCTCCTTCTTGATCAAGGGCCAGAACTTCTTGTAGAACGAAACTGGGAGGCCATCTGGACCTGGGGCTGTGTCAGTCTTGGTCTCATGAAGCACAAAGTCAAGTTCCTCTGTTGTGAAAGTTCTCACCATTTCAGCATTCTCCTGGACAGAGACCCTCTGCTCGGGAGGCCAGAGATCAGACCTGATTCCAATTAACTTTGGCTCCTCTGCCCCCATAAGATTACGGTAAAAGGAATAGATGTGCTCCTGAATGGCCTCTTTCTCCGTGATCACCCCTTGATCAGAAGAGAGGGAGTGGATGGCACATTTTCGCTTTCTCCCATTTGCAAAAGCATGAAAGAACTTAGTGTTAGCATCACCTTGAAGGATCCACTGTTGCCTGCCTCGCTGTCTCCAATACTCCTCCTCAGAACTTAACATTTCCATCATCTGAGCTTCGAGGTGGTACCGCAAAGCCCACCCATCTTCGTCCAGGCCCAGGCTATCTGCCACAGTATCCAGCTCTTGGATCTTAGCTAATAGGTTAGCCTTGGCCACTCTGGTATGCTTGCCAAGGTTTGCTCCCCAACCCTTAAGGAACTGTCGAATAAAACTCGATTGTATCTGCCACCAATCAATTGGCCCTCTACACCTGCGGATTTGGCCAGCGTGATCAAGCCACCGTTGAGACACCATGTCAGTGAAGCCTGGGATATGAAACCAACTGGTTTCAAAGAAAAACCTTGGTGATTTCGTCGAGCAAACACTCCCCGAGTCCAGCACCAGGGGGGTGTGATCTGAGCCCAAGCACGTCGCAGCACGCAAGGACAACAGGGGAAACTGCACTTCCCATTCTGGGGACACCAAAACCCTGTCCAGGACACACCTGACTGGGTTTCTTTGTCTATTAGACCATGTGAACCGAGCTCCCACACGAGCTACTTCCCTGAGGGCCATCCTGGCAATGGAATCATTAAAAGCATTAACACGAGGCCAGTTGATATTGGCATTGTTTTTGTCTTGAGCGCCCCTAATTAGATTGAAATCCCCAAACACCACCACTGGCATGGGAGATCTCTGCACTTTAGCCTCTAACTCCACTAGAAACTGAGCTGATCTAGTGTGATCTGCAGGTCCATACACCCCAATGGCTTGGAACTTGAACTTGGAGGCCCTATGATAAACTGCCGCACTAAGGAAAAAAAACCCCTGATCAATAGCGCCAACCTCAAACGCGTCGTCATTCACTCCCATCAGCATACCACCAGAGCGGCCCACTGCCGGACTCCAGTGCCAGTGGAACAGCTGACCATTTACCAAGCCCCTGAGCTCTTGATCTGTGAAATCCTGACGCATGGTCTCTTGAAGGAAAATAATATCTAAAGCCTCCTTTCTGATAAAATCTTTAAGCTGGGTTTTTCTGCCACTCCGGCCAAAACCCCGTAGATTCCATCCAGCAATCTTCATTGGATATCCTTCAGCAAAGCTCGTGCTTGTCGAGCTGGAGTTGAGCGTAGATTAGTTCTGGGAGGTAACTTAGCTGCTGGCCCCTTCTGCCTTCGTTTCTTGGATAATGACGCCACCGTAATGGTTTCTGGATCACCAATGTCACCAACCAGGCACTCTGGCTGGGAATGGTTCGAAGGGGGAGTCCCCACGCTGGTGGACGTCTCCTGGCTTGCTTCCTGGGCAGAGGCCGCTGCCGCAGCCGCGTCTCTGGCCGCAGCACGGTCAATAGCTTCGACCAACTTGGCTTGAGCAATCTCTCTGGACCGAACTACTGAAAGAACCTCAACAGGAGACAAAGAGGAATTTCCCAAGACCAACCCACAATCCTCCACTATCCCCATGAAGTGTGAATCCGGAAATTCAGAAAGAACAGTATACTTTGGATCAAGAGAATTGGAGGGATGAGGAACATTACCTGCTTTCACAGCCGCCCGATTGACCGCCCGCTGCAGGATTGGCATCGAGTCCGGCCCCTTTCCCCTAGCACTGGAACGCGTTCCAGAGACCGGGGAGACGACCGCCGCAGAGCGCCTAGCCTTGGCTGAAGGAGCTGATGTCGCTGCTTCCTTGACAAGGTCAGGATCCCGTGGGGAGGCAGGAGAGTTGTGCACTTCCCCGTCTTGCTTCTTCTTGAGCTTGGCGATCTTCTGGGCAATGGTCTCGTTATCATATTCCCAATCCTCTGGGCTCTCCCACCCAATGTCCACACGGTCAGCATTGCACAGCTTGGAACGCTTCAAGATGTCAGGGTTCACTGGGGACTCAGGGGCAGAATCCTCATCAAGGACTATCGTCATGGAGATAGCTTGGGGCTGGAGGATGGGTTCTGAGTCCAGCAGGGGGTTCGAAGACAGGTTGGAGCCATATTGGTTGAACGGAATGGGTTGAGCCTTGACTTTTGCTGGAGCCGAAGCAGGCTTGGAGGCAGAGTGATCTTTAGCTGAAGGAGGGGGCACACTGCTGCTGCCCACAGAAGATTTAGACCCTGGCTTCTTCATCAGTTTCTTCTTGAAAACAGAGTGAAGGGCAAGCTGCGGACCCGTGGGCACAGCTGCAGAGGCCATTGCGCGAGGCGGAGAGGAAGCATTCTTCTTGGTAGCGCCCGCTGCTGGATCACTAGAAACCCCCACATCCTTGTCTTTCTCCTTATCTTTGGAGCTCTTCCTCTTCCAATGGCAATCGGACTGACTCTGCTCCTCCGTCTGCGCCTGATCCTTGGAAGGGCCATCATCATCGTCCTTGTGATTGTCCGTAGGGCTGGAGGGTTTTGCACTTATGCCTTTAGCCAATTCCACAGACACCCCAATCCGGAACCCTTGCAGGTTGGCGAAGAGAATCACTGATCTGGGTAGGCGATCTGGTGAGGGAGAATGGAATAGCATACGCACTGGGCCTTCTGGCGCAGCCAAGGATTCCTCATCCACCAATCTGGGCCTCCCCAGCATCTTCGTACCTTCCATCAGCAGATCAGCACGGCGAAGACAAGAGGGTACATCAGAGAGCGCCACCCAGATCTTGGCGAGAACAGCAGATGCACGCAGGTGCGGCAAGGGGTCCGCAAACAAGACAGAAACTTTACTGACTGGGAGCGCAATACCACCGGCATTCTTGCAAAGGTTCTTACAGAGGGACAAACTAGCTTTCGTTGGGCAGACCACGGAGAAATCAGTGTCACTGATACGACAAACCTTCCAATCCCAATTGTCCTCGATCAAAGCCTTGAGATCCAGCGAGAGGAGCTCGCAGGTCAACCTGTTTTCCGCAGCAATCACTGTGGCTTCGTTCTCACTGGCCGCTGCGTCTGGCACCAGGGCCGCCTCATCCACCTCCAGGCAGTGAAAACCCACACCGTCGACGGCGTAGCCGTACCATTGCAGCACTGGTTGCTTGGGGGCTTTGGGACACATGCCAGTTGTGTGCCCATCAAGATTGCAAACACTGCAATGTGCAGGGAAAAGACATCCAGACTGGTAATGACCCTCCTTACCACAGTTGTAACACTTGATCCCCATCTTCTTTTGGCCTTGCACTGGGTCTGGGAGATCTGACTGCGAGGAGCGGCCAGCAGACGGAGGAGGACGAGCCGTCGGCGCTTGAGGCGGGGGAGTAGGCGTAGGAGCCCCCGAAGCCGCCCTGGATCTTGCCGAGAATTTACGGACTCCCACTTTCTTCTTGGAGATCTGCTCCGCGACGTAGGATGGACCCGCCGCAGAACGCCTCTCGTCCTCGCGGCGGCGCTCCCCGTCCCGGCGCCACTCTGGCGACCGGCGACGGTCCCAGTCACGCTCAGCATCACGCTCCCTCTGGCGACGGGCTTCAGCGTAGTCGAGTCTGCCCCGGAGCTGCGCCTCAAGCCGCCGCCCAGCATCGGAGTCGTACTCCTCGAAGGAGCGCTTGCTGCCGGCGTGCGGCATCTCGCGGCCGCGGTCCATGGTCGAAGAGCGGAGAAGCCGAGGAAGAGAGCGAGACGAGGAAGTGCGCCGCAGCCACTGGAGAATGTCAAAGAGGGAAGCAGGAGAGGCAAATCTAAGATCTAGGGTTCCGGCCGGAACCCACTGCCACTTATATACCACACCCCTCACACGCGAGGCCCACACTGGGCTGGATGGGCTGTGGGCCGGAGAACAAACTTTCGGAGAGACAAAAGGCGCCGAGGGCCCAGGCCCACTAGCCGTTGGAGCCGACACCTCACCAACCACCGGGCTACCCCCCGAGCCCTGACACCCTGGGACCACCGGGGCCGCTGGAGAGACGCCGCCGACGACCTCCCCGGGCACCGCCGCCGCCGGCGAAGGCACCGTACCTTGGAAACGCGCCGCAGAGGTAGAAGGCCCCGCCGCAGCATCCTGCCGCGTGAGGGAAGGAGGCCGAACGGGGGTGGACTGCGCCGCTGCGCCACCACGGGACACCGATCCAGATCTGAGCGGCGGTACACCACCAGCCTTCCCAAATCTCGATCCCCGCCCGCCCGGAGCAAATTTGCCCCGCCGACGAGAGCCACCACCGGATCTGAGCACGGTCACCTTCTGCCACGCCGGAGACAAGAAATCGCCAAAGGTTACCTGGGAAGGACCCGCCTCGACACTCGAGGCCTCCTCTGATGGCGCCGCAGCCGTCTCCGGCTCGTCTTCCTCGTCGGAGCTCTCGTCCGCCAAGGCCCAGAAGCGGGATCCACCCACCACCCGGCGCTCGGGCAGGGGGGACCGCGGGGAGGGAGGACGAGGGAGGGTCGCCGGCGCCTGAGCAGGGGAGGACGCCACTGCGTCGCCACAGCAGGGGAGCGGAGGAGAGGCTGAACGGATCGTATGGGCACCTAGAGGGGGGGGTGAATAGGTGCTACTCAAATTTTAATTCTTTTTCCAATTAAGGCTTGACACAAAGGTAAATTCTCTAGATATGCAACTAAGGTGAATTTACCTATATGTCAACTAACAAGCTACACAAGATACAATATAAAGGCAATAAAGGATAGAGGTAACCGAGAGTGGAGCACACGGAGACACGGATGTAATTCCCGTAGTTCCTTCCTTTTTAGGGGAAGTACGTCTACGTTGGAGGGGTGTGGTTGCCACAAAGACCTAACCAACGCCACAAAGGCTCACCCTATTCTCCGGTGCAAGCTTCCGCCACAAAGGCCTAGCTCACTTTCCACTAAGGGATTCCTCAAGGCGGAACCGGCCTTTACAAAACTTGGGGCACCACTCCACAACTGAATTGGAGGCTCCCAAGCACCACAAAGCTGTCAAACAACAAGTAGAAATATATCAATACACAAACAAGGTCTTGGGACACAAGGGAACCCAAGACACAAAGGCCCCTCAAGCAAATGAGAGGGGAAATCAAATCGCTTCGGTGAGGATGTAGAGGATGGTCTTCTCCTTCGATTCTCCAAAGATCAAGAGCTTTGGATGGGTGAGGGAGGAGATCTACTAGCTTGGGTGAGCTCAACAATGGTGGTCTTCTCTTTTTTTTGCGCTGGCTAACTGTTGGAGAAGAAGAGGGGGGTATATATACCCCCCCAAAAATCTGACCGTTGCCTGCCCTGGAAGTCCGGCTATAGCCGGAGATAAGTCCGGCTAAAGCCGGCACACCGGCTAAAGCCGGCCTCAGACCGGCTATAGCCGGCCTGAAAAATCCGGCCCAGCCGGAAATAGCCGGACAAATAGCCGGTTGAGTCCAGAGGCGCAGAACCCCTCTCGAAAACGAGCAGTCCGGCTATAGCCGGTCTGGGACCGGCTATAGCCGGCCTTCCTGGCCAAACTTTGAATGAAACTTCTCCCTGAGCTGTATTTCACCATTTCCTCGATAATATCCTTTGGGCAATATTAAATATCAATTGTAATATATAAAACCCAATATCTTGTGCAAGAATATTATAAAATCCTGCAGAGCATAATCACACATTAATAGATAATGTATTGTTAACAAACTCCAAAATCCATTAGGCGGGAAATGCTCTTTCAATCTCCCCCTTTTTGGTGTTTGATGACAATACACAATTTTGCATGTTTCAACCGATATAAAATATAGACGGAGCTCCCCCTTGCTATGTGTCTTATTTTAAATTTGTATTTGAATACAAAGACACATCAACAATAAGAACTCCCCCTAGATTTTATAATGTGATACACATATGCACAAGATATATATATCATAATCCAACAAACATATAATATGACAAGATATAGCGTAGGATTAATAACGATAAGCAAGGTCTACTACACAAGATAATAGCACATAGTTCAACACATAGTAGATAACGAAGTTCAACCACCATGGGACACAAGCAAGCAAAGCTCGATATAAGAGCTTGTGACCCAACCAAATCCAAATGGAAATCCAACTCCAAATGGAACACATGCACATGCAAATGAGACTTCTCCCCCTTTGGCATCAAGACGCCAAAAAGGGAGACCACACCAAGAGATCACTCATCCACATCGTCAAAGTCCTCATCATCTTCATCATCTTCTTGGTCATCGTCTTCTTCCTCTTCATCATCATCTACCTCTTCTTCCTCATCTTCATCATCAACAGCTTCCTTGCCCTTGGAGGTGACTTCGGCTAGCTCCTTCCAATCAAAGGTTGATCCTTCATTCCACTTGCCAAAAGAAAAGGTGTCCTCGGAAACATCTTGCTCTTGAGACTCCTCTTCATGGCTAGCTCCCTTGCCCTTCTCCACAGCCCTCAGACGAGAATCCAACTCTCTTTGCTTCTTGGAGATGTGCTTGCGGTCCACATAGTCCTTGTACTGAGTGAGACGCACATCATTGTTCATACAAAATAAAGCCCTTTGCCACCACTTGAGCTTCTTCAACTCTTGAGCCATTCCACCACTTGGTGGATCCGCATTCTTCCTCCTAGAGTCGGTAGCATAGATGTTGCCACCCATCACATCACTCGAAGAGGGATAAGCACTTGACGTGCTAGACACCAAATGAGCGGTCTTCTTGTAGAGCTTGTTGGGCTTGTGCACTTCCAAGTCTTGATCAAGCAATTCTTCTTCAATCTCAAAATCTCCCTCAATGCCTCTGTCAATGATAAGCCTCATGATGAACGGAGCATAAGGAGGGATCTTCCGATCAAGCATAGCAATCTTCATCTCCATAAAGATGAAGTACATCACATCAAGCTCCATTCCTTCAGAATCACTTCCGGCCTCAAAGACAAGCCGGGCATGGTGGAGCAAATGCACAAGTCCACCCCTGATAGAATCATTGTTGCCCCCACTTGGAGCAACGTTGGCACGGAACATCCGGAGCAAGATATCATAGAGGGGAAGGAGATTTGCAGTCTCTCCCGCTTTGCCCCCTGGACCATACAGACACTGAATCTTCCCCTTGTTGTACTCTGTGGTGTCAAGGTGCAAGCGGGCACCTCTAGGTCGATGAATGCCATCAAACCTATAGCCCAAAAGCTTCCCGAAGCGAGAAATGGTAGAGCTCTTCCTCACTTCACCGGACATCCATGTGAAACCCACCTCATCACGAGTATCGAACTCCAAAGTGGCAAAGAACTGCTGAATCAAACGAGGGTTATAGTCTTGTCGGAATACCATCAACTTGTGCAACCCTAGCTTCTGAGTGACCCAAAGAGCATCAGCAAAATACTCATCCCTGGACAACTCTGCAATATTGGTGAACTTCATCGGACACACCTTGGTGCTCATGGTCTCATATACCTGCTCATAAATCCTCAGATGCTCTGACCGGTAGAAAGATGCATTGTCAATGTCCCTTGGCATGGAGTAAAACTTCTGCGCACGAAACTCCCTGTACTCTTGCTTGGACAGCTTCTTGAGATCAGCAATGTTGGCAAACATCGACTTCTTCTTGCGTTCTTCCAACCGTTTCTTCTTCTGAGCAGCTGTCAAACGAGCGTCTTGTTGCTCTTGACGGCGGGCAAGGGTAGGATCAATATAGCGGGACCGCTTGGGTCGAGAGCCACCTGCACACAGTTCATATGAAGAAGGCATAGAGAATGAGCATGCATGCCAGAAGATCAAGGAGCAACAGCATGAAAAGAAAAGGCATGACAGTTGAAGGTGATCTACACCGGCTATTTCCGGCCTCAGGCCGGCAATAGCCGGTCTGACACCGGCTTTAGCCGGACCAGATGCACAAAATCGAAATCTCAGGTGAAGTCCACCAAAACTTGTCAGGCATTTTCAATCGATGCAATGCAGAGGGAGTCATGACCAATCAATCTCAAATGCACAAGGTTCCCCCAAAGAAAATCACTAACCCTAACCCTAGGAAGAACTAGGGAGAGAGAGAGAGAGAGGTGAAGGAGGGAGGGTACCCTGATCCATTTGAGAGGGCGCCGGAGAGGAGGTCCGGCCGAGGAGGAGCTCCGGAGGCCGGAGAGGAGACGGTTGACGGCGGCGGCGGCGGAGAGAGAGAGGAGCTTCGAGCAGGAGATAGGCGTGGGGGGAAATGTGAGAAACCCTCACCCCCCCACGGCCTAATGGGATGGGCCCGAAAACTCCCAGGCCGGCTATAGCCGGGGTGACCGGCTAAAGCCGGACACCGGCTATTTCCGGTGGAGGACCGGCTATAGCCGGTCAAGATGACCCAAAACTGGAGATATTGATTTCTGGAATTTCTGGGCATGCACAAGAGGATGATTTGGCTTTAGATAAGTGGGCTTAGGATAGAAAATATGCATGGAGTGGTTCTCGGCACTTGGCATTGCAAAACACAAGAAATCTTTGAAAAAGCCAATGCTAGTGCCTTCCCATTTCAATGATAGAGGAAATGACGAGAAAGCTCAATGAAACTCAAATAAGATTTGCAAAGAATCAACTCTTCGAAAAGAAGAGGTCGGTGGCCGAGGCCACCATGTATGAGTGTCATGGCATTGGACCGCGAAGATATATCTTGGGTCCATAACCAATACTCGTCATTGAAGTTCAAATATCACAATAATGATATGAAGAGAATGATTTTGTTACTATCGGCATTATGGGGGAGGGATAGCCCAATAGTTTAGGACCGCACTCCCCCTATCTCCATGCCCACTCCTAAACCAAACAAGCATTGAAAATAGGTGTATTTGCAAGATGCTCAAGCTACACTCCTTGAATCAATGATATTTAGCTCATTCCTCAAATATCCAAATCTTGCTTCATCAAGGGGCTTCGTGAAAATGTCGGCAAGTTGATCTTTGGTGCTCACATATGCAAGCTCAATATCACCACGGGCAACATGATCTCGAATAAAATGATTCCGGATCTCAATATGCTTGGTTCTTGAATGTTGCACCGGATTATAGGCTATCTTGATAGCACTTTCATTGTCACATAAAAGAGGCACTTTGTCACAATTGACACCATATTCCTTTAAAGTTTGCCTCATCCATAACAATTGAGTGCATCCACTTGCGGCGGCAATATATTCGGCTTCGGCGGTGGAGAGAGATATACAATTTTGCTTCTTAGAAGACCAACACACCAAAGACCTACCAAGAAATTGGCAAGCTCCGGAGGTTGATTTCCTATCATCCTTGTCACCGGCCCAATCCGAATCGGTGAAGCCACAAAGAGAGAAATCCGCGCCTTTGGGATACCAAAGCCCATAAGTTGGGGTATGAACCAAATATCGAAAGATTCTCTTAACCGCCATAAGGTGGCTTTCTTTAGGAGCGGCTTGATACCTTGCACACACACCTACACTCAACACAATATCGGGTCTAGATGCGCAAAGGTAAAGCAAAGAACCGATCATAGAACGGTATACCTTTTGATCCACATCTTTACCATTGGGATCAAGCTCAAGATGACATTTTGTGGCTATTGGTGTGGAGGCCCCATTTAGTTCCTTCATCTTGAACCTCTTGAGCATGTCTTGGACATATTTGGCTTGATAAATAAAAGTCCCTTCTTTCAATTGCTTGATTTCAAAACCAAGAAAGAACTTCATTTCGCCCATCATAGACATCTCGAACCTATCGGTCATAAGCTTTGAAAATTCATCATTAAAAGCTTTGTTAGTAGAGCCAAAGATAATATCATCAACATATAGTTGGCATACGAAAAGCTCCCCATTGACCCTCTTAGTAAAAAGAGTAGGGTCGATTTGCCCAACTTCAAACCCACGGTCTACCAACAACTCCCTAAGATGCTCATACCACGCACGTGGGGCTTGTTTAAGGCCATAGAGTGCCTTATGGAGTTTGTAGACATGGTTAGGAAAGTTGAGATCCTCAAACCCCGGGGGTTGCTTAACATACACTTCCTCTTTCAATGGACCATTAAGAAATGCACTCTTAACATCCATTTGTTGCAACTTAAAATTATGATGAGTGGCATATGCAAGAAGGATACGGATGGACTCAAGACGAGCCACGGGAGCATAAGTTTCTCCAAAGTCAATGCCTTCAACTTGAGAGAAACCTTGAGCAACCAATCTTGCCTTGTTCCTCACAACAATTCCATGCTCATCTTGCTTGTTCTTGAATATCCACTTTGTGCCAATCACATTGCGGCACTCCTTTGGCTTCTCCACTAACACCCAAACATCATTGCGCTTGAAGTTATTGAGTTCTTCATGCATAGCATCCAACCAATCCGGATCTTCAAGAGCTTCAAATACTTTCTTGGGTTCAACCATGGAGATATAGGCATGATGAGTGCTAAATTGAGCCAATTGCCTCCGTGTTGACACTTTGCTTCTTAAATCTCCAATAACCCTCTCAAGGGTATGACCTTTACGTTCCAAGTCTTTTTCAACTCTTCTCTTGCGACGGGCTTCGATCTCCTCATTTGATCTTGGAGGAATCACTTGATCATCTTGATCATTTTGGTCCCCGTCTTGACCATCGGATTGACCTTGATCATTATTATCTTCATGAGTAGGTTGATCTTGGTCATGTGAAGAATTGGGGGCGGTTGAGATAACCGGAGAGGATGGTGGTGCCCCTTCTTCTTCATGAAGGTCCTTGTCTTGTTCTTCGGTTGGTGCATTAGTTGCTTCCTTGGGAGAGGCTTGTTGAGCTTGTGAAGATGAAGGCTCCACTTGAGTAGAGCATAGTCCTTCCCGGTCGGCCACAAGGTGTCCCTCAATGGGGCGGAAAAATCCCACGCCCATTCTTCCTATGGCTTCTCGAGGTATTTCATCATCTACATCACAAGAAACAACATCTCGCCCCCCTTGGGAGCCGTCATTCTCTTCGAATACCACACTACAAGATTCTTCAACACGCCCGGTGGACTTGTTGAAGACTCTATAAGTGTGGGATTCGGCACCATAACCAACAAAAATACCTTCTATTGCTTTCGGATCAAATTTACCTAAACGAACTCTTTTTCTTTGAAAGAAACACTTACACCCGAAAACCCGGTAGTAGGAGATGTTGGGCTTGCTTCCGGTGAGTATTTCATATGGAGTCTTGTTTAGGCCTTTGCGGAGGAAGAGCCGGTTTGAAGAATGACAAGCCGTAGAGATAGCTTCGGCCCAAAAGTTGTATGGAGACTTAAACTCCGCCAACATGGACCTAGCCATATCCATAAGAGTCCGGTTCTTCCGTTCGGCTACACCATTTTGTTGAGGGGTATATGCAGCGGAATATTGATGACGAATCCCCTCATCACTAAGAAATCCATTTAAGGTGTAGTTCTTGAACTCCGAGCCATTGTCGCTTCTAATTGCCAAAATAGTTTGCCCATGTTGACGTTCCACTTCCTTGGCAAAGTCGATGACGGTTTGTTGAGTCTCACTCTTATGCTTGAAGAAGTAAACCCAAGTATATCTTGAATAGTCATCAACAATCACCAAACAATATTTCTTCCCACCAAGACTTGCATGAGAGGGAGGACCAAAGAGATCCACATGAAGGAGCTCCAAGATCCTCTTGGAAGAAATGATAGTCTTGCTTGGGTGGGGAGAATCATGCATTTTTCCTAGAACGCAAGCCCTGCAAACACGATCTTTGGCAAAAGAAACATTTTCTTTTAGTCCGAGTATGTGGCCACCCTTGTGAAGGCTTTGCAAAGTTCTCATATTGACATGGGATAAACGGCGATGCCAAAGCCAACCCACATCGGCCTTTCCAAATAAACACATTGCACTTGTAGTGGTTTTCCCGGAGAAGTCCACCACATACAAGTTATTTTCAATGTGTCCAACGAAAGCGACCTTTAGAGACTTGCTCCACAAGAGTACCACAATATCATTATCAATGAAGACGGCAAAGCCCATCTTACCAAGTGCACGAACTGAAAGTAAATTATAACCAAGAGTCTCAACAAGCATGACGTCCACAAGGGAAATATCCGGTGCGACCACCACCTTGCCAAGACCCAATACCTCGGATTGTGACATGTCTCCATAAGTGACGGTTATATGATTGTCATTTGGTCTCATCTCCGTCATAATCTTCTTGCTTCCGGTCATATGACTTGTGCATCCACTATCAAGCACCCATTTTGAACCACCGGAAGCATAGTCCTACAAGAGATCATTGCTTGGTTTTAGGTCCCCATTTTTCAATGGGTCCTCTTTTGTTAGCAACAAGGGTCTTTGGAACCCAAATAGACCAAGCAACATATCCATCATTTGGACCAACATATTTTGCATAAACATCACCATAATAATCACGAAATAAAACATAGTGAGGGTTAGCAATTCCCGCATGATCATCATGAGTGGCTTTGCCACCCACAATAGGATCCTTCTTTGCTTGAGCGGGCTTGGCCTTCTTTTTCTTGTTGTTCTTCTTCTTCTTCTTCTTTGAGACATAGCCAATCCCCGTTTTATCACCAAATGCCTTTTGCTTACTCAAAAGGTCATTCAAGTTTTTCTCACCAATGGGGATGGAGGACTTGGCAAGCTCATCTTTCAACCTAGCATTTTCTTCAATGACATTTGCATGATCACAAGTAGAAGTTGAAGAACTAGGCACATTAATCTTAGTCAATTGAATTTGAAGTTGTTCATGTGACTTGGTAAGAATAGAGTGTTCACTTTTCAAGGCCTTGTGGGCCTTGTCAAGATCTTCCAAATCCTTAACAAGTATATCATGACCAACACCAAATTCAACCTTTTCCTTTTTAAGCATTTTTACTTTAGCACGAGCATGATCTCGCTCTTTAATGAGTTTGGAAACAACTTCATTATTAGATTCCTCAATGGAATCGAGCTTCTCTTCAAGAGTTGCTCGTTCCTCTTGCTCTTCTTCAAGAGACTCGGTTAGTGAGGCAATATCTTGAGCATATTCTCTTTCAAGCCTCATTTGTTCATCTAGTTTTTCAAGAGTTTTACCATATTGGCTCAATAGACGTTCAAAGTGGATCTTATGAACGCCATCTACACTAGACACATAGTCATCAAAAGCAATAATTTCTTCCTTTACTCTAAGACTAGCAATATCATTCAAGGAAGCATCATTTGTCTTAGAGGAAGAGAAAGATGTGGGTGATACCTCGGAGGACTTGGCCATAAGGCATTTGACGTTCTTGAGAAGAGAGTCCTCATTGGGGGATTCAAAGAGTGATGTGGAGGAAGTGGAGGTGGTTGCCATTGCGGCCATCTCACTTGTTGTGGTTTCTTCTTCATCACTCTCACTTGCGGAGTACTCTTCTTGAGTCAAGAACACAAACTTTGGTTGCTTCCTCTTTGGTCCACCCTTCTTCACAAAAGGCTTCTTGGATGGTGACTTGGTCTTGTTCTTGAAGATGAGTTTTCCACCATGGTCTTCTCTCTTCTCATAAGGGCACTCGGCAACGAAGTGAAATCTATCATTGCAATTGTAGCAAGTCCTCACCCTTTGACCATTGTTGTCATTCCTTTGATAGCCACTTGACTTGCTTCTTCTTTGATTATCTTCTTTGGCCTTGTGTGGATCAACCCAAAAGGTTTTTTCATAGAAGGCCATGTGCTCATTGTACTCATGCCTTATGTCCTCGGGACACATCTCTAGCCTTGCTTCGATGCTTGCTTGAAGAGGAACTTCTTTCTCAATCACATTAGCCTTCAAAGCAAGATTGGAGCTTCTTTGCATTCCAATGGCACGGGCACGGGCATCTTCCGCATTTTGTGCGGAAACCTTGTAGGCTTGAATCTCTTGCATCACTTGATTGGAGGTCATCTCATTGAAGTTGTGCTTGCCTTGAACACTCTTTATATCCGCGGGCTCATAAGGAGTGAGAGCAAGGATGTACTTCATCTTGATCCACTCATCATCAATATGGTGAGCACCGAGGTTCTTGAAGGTGGTAGCAATGGTCTTGAGTCTTCTATACATTTCTTGATGATCCTCACCATCCATCATGAAGAAACCCTCCGCTTGATTAGAGAAGGCAATATATCTTGTTTTCTTCATGCTCTCATTGCCAACAAAGACGTCGGAGAGAGCATGCCAAGCTTCTTTGGCGGTGGAGAAGTGTTGGATGTGAGGCAAGTCCTTGGGTCCCACGGCGACTTGAATCATGTGAAGAGCGGTAGCATTGAGTTGGCTATCAACCGTCTCTCTTCTTGTCATGTTGTGGGGATCCACGGCCTTGAATCCTTCCTCAACGATCCTCCAAAGCTCGATGCAAGAACTGCGCATATGAGAGATCATTTGATATTGCCATTGACCAAAATTTAATGCATCAAGCTTAGGTGGATCTCCTCTATGGTTAATATGAGGATGAGGAACCGGCGGGTCGGGTGAATACCAATGAGGGAATTCACCTTTCCCGTCGCCCTTAGAGGAAGACTTAGCATCGCCATTTTTATCGGCACCCTCCTCTTCTATCCCCACATTCTCCACTTGTGGAGTAGCGGGTTTTTCCGGAGGTGGAGGAGAATTAGCATTTTTAGCTTGCAAGAGTTGCGCTATCATTTCACGCAACTCATTTACTTGAGTGGTCATGGAAGCCATGGATGATTCCAAAGATTTGAACTCACCCATGGAAACTTGACCCGAGCCCTCACTTGGAGAGGTGTCCATACTCTTAGGCGGTTAAGCCCGAACAAAGAGCCGAGGCTCTGATACCAATTGAACGGATCGTATGGGCACCTAGAGGGGGGGGGGGTGAATAGGTGCTACTCAAATTTTAATTCTTTTTCCAATTAAGGCTTGACACAAAGGTAAATTCTCTAGATATGCAACTAAGGTGAATTTACCTATATGTCAACTAACAAGCTACACAAGATACAATATAAAGGCAATAAAGGATAGAGGTAACCGAGAGTGGAGCACACGGAGACACGGATGTAATTCCCGTAGTTCCTTCCTTTTTAGGGGAAGTACGTCTACGTTGGAGGGGTGTGGTTGCCACAAAGGCCTAACCAACGCCACAAAGGCTCACCCTATTCTCCGGTGCAAGCTTCCGCCACAAAGGCCTAGCTCACTTTCCACTAAGGGATTCCTCAAGGCGGAACCGGCCTTTACAAAACTTGGGGCACCACTCCACAACTGAATTGGAGGCTCCCAAGCACCACAAAGCTGTCAAACAACAAGTAGCAATATATCAATACACAAACAAGGTCTTGGGACACAAGGGAACCCAAGACACAAAGGCCCCTCAAGCAAATGAGAGGGGAAATCAAATCGCTTCGGTGAGGATGTAGAGGATGGTCTTCTCCTTCGATTCTCCAAAGATCAAGAGCTTTGGATGGGTGAGGGAGGAGATCTACTAGCTTGGGTGAGCTCAACAATGGTGGTCTTCTCTTTTTTTGCGCTGGCTAACTGTTGGAGAAGAAGAGGGGGGTATATATACCCCCCCAAAAATCTGACTGTTGCCTGCCCTGGAAGTCCGGCTATAGCCGGAGATAAGTCCGGCTAAAGCCGGCACACCGGCTAAAGCCGGCCTCAGACCGGCTATAGCCGGCCTGAAAAATCCGGCCCAGCCGGAAATAGCCGGACAAATAGCCGGTTGAGTCCAGAGGCGCAGAACCCCTCTCGAAAACGAGCAGTCCGGCTATAGCCGGTCTGGGACCGGCTATAGCCGGCCTTCCTGGCCAAACTTTGAATGAAACTTCTCCCTGAGCTGTATTTCACCATTTCCTCGATAATATCCTTTGGGCAATATTAAATATCAATTGTAATATATAAAACCCAATATCTTGTGCAAGAATATTATAAAATCCTGCAGAGCATAATCACACATTAATAGATAATGTATTGTTAACAAACTCCAAAATCCATTAGGCGGGAAATGCTCTTTCAGAGGCAACGGTCATTTCTCCTTCCCTCCGCGCAACAATTTTCGCAGCGGGGCCATCAGCTAGGCCATCGTATATGGTCCAGTCATTAGCAGTGAGGGTACCGAAACACTGGGGAAGCTTCGGATCCACTATAACTCTCTGGTTGCCATGTTCTTAGGCATGTACTCGAAAATCAGAAGCTTTTCATCTCCCTCTAAGCAGCAACCAAGAAGTCTAACTAAATTCCGATGTTGCAGTTTGGCAATCAGAACAACTTCGTTTCTGAACTCCACTATTCCTTGATTCGAATCCTTGATTAGCCTTTTGACAGCAACTTCTCGACCATCCAACATTGCCTTTGCGATCAAGTGGAAAATAAATTCAAGACAAAATTAAAGTGAAAAAATGAATAAGGTTGGAATGTATGTACACATCTATTACACATAGATGACTAATACCTTATAAACTTTGCCAAAACCACCTTGTCCGATCATATATGACTTTTGGAAGTTGTTCGTCACACTCACAATTCTTTTGAAGCTTACCGTTGGAATTTCAATACTTTCAGCGGGGCTTGTTGCTCCAAGGCCTTCATAGGTGTCCAAGTCTCCTAGTACTAACCTATGGAGATTATCACGTGTCTGTCTCTTCCGTGCTTCCAGAACATAACAAACATTTCTAATCTCATGAGGATAATGTAGAAATCGGATGTTAATATGTCAAATATGCATGTGACTTTGAGCGAAATTTATTGTACCTTTAAACTTGCAAATCCATGTCGCAAGGGACATGAATATAAGCACCAGAACGCTTGCTAAAACCAACAGTACAATCTTTATCACATTTCTCCCCTGTATTCGACCTTCACCAGAGCAGGTTAAACTTATCAGATGTTAGAATATGTTCCTAGTACAAATTAGTAATTGTAATCATCTATCGCTTGCAATTTGCAACTATTGTGTTCGAGTGTTTGTGTATGATTTGGGATTTTGACATTATAATCTGTTGAAAATTGCCTACACATTGGGCGCTGAACTGGCTTGGGTAAATGTATACCAGTTTGCTGGTACTATGTCGGATTTGCATACCAAAGGTGTTCGGCTCTGTGCATCAGCTGAGCACTTCAAGTTTAATTTTTCCACCATCTATTAGTATTTCACATCTCTGACAGATTCTTATGGGACTGTTTGTTGCAGGGAACTGAAATTCATGTAACCCTCATCTGATGCACCAGATTTATTATCCACCTATTACTACTCCATTTACTGTTTATATTGTTATGCTGATGTGCAGATGGTTAGATTTACATACAGAGAATTATCTGTGGGTAGTGAAGTTATGCTTCTGAAGTCTGATCTGACAATCTGACATGGGACGTTTCTAATAGTTCTTTCTCCCTACTAAATGTGGTACGTGTTCTTGCTTTTTTTGCTTCTGCTGTGAATATGAATTCACAATAAATTTCCATTCACCTAATTTCGTTGTGATTAATTATAGGAAGGTGACAAATCTACCAGGCAAAATATTGGTGCTACGTACCTGAAGCAGCCAAACCAGCAATCCGAAGATGCAAAATCTCGCTACCAGCAACGTTTCCATCGATCTTCTTCTGTGTGTCGAGGAGATCTCCAGCCCACACAAAGCACCAGGTGGAATCCCCTGTGGCGCTGCTGCTCAGGTTGACCTGCGCATATGCAACACAGGAGCAGTTGTGGGCACACTCTGCGGCGCACTCCTCCATGTTTCTGTTCAGGACATGCACAAACCCATCCGGCACTTTCATGGCCGGCAACGCCAAGAAGCCATCACCACAATGCAAGGCCTCCTTTCGCCGGCACCCCTTAGAGAATTTGCCGCTGCTCCACTCTTCCATGCTCATCGGCTGGAAACCTTCAAGACACTTGCAAGTAGGGACGACCTCCGAGTTGTCGCAGTAACCGTATGGGCCACAATATCCGTAGCGGTCGCACTCCCAGTGCGGCCACTCCCCAAGGACAGTCCACGCCGACAAGCTGTCGTTCCAGCTTTGAAGTTGGAATTTGCCGGAGTAGGTCAGCACATACTTGGTGTGGGGGGCGCCGTCCGCGAGGTTATAGGTTAAGTAAATCTCCTCATCGTTGTTGATGATGGACTGGTACACGACGTTGCTGTTGTTTGCCTGGTACTGACTTGACACCTGGTACCCCGTCCACGGGGAGCTGCGGTACACCGGGCGTGACCCGTTCCACAGGAAAAACTGGAGGAACGAACCTGGATCACTGCTGTAGGAGAAGATCCCGGGGGAGGGATCATCAGGATGTTTCCAGGATACCAAAATATCCCTGGCGTGTGTCTTGTAGTTGGCACGGATCCTCATGCCAGGGAGGAACGTATCGGTCGGGTGCTCAAAGCTCTGCCATAAGGTTGTGCCGTTTGGCAACCGGAGGATGAGGTTGCCGGTGTTCAGAAGCACCGCCGTTGGCAAAAGGGAAGATGAAGAGCTTGTGGTAGTGGTCATGTTGGTCGTCCAAATGATGTGCTCCCCATCACCATCAGCTAAAACAAGATTGGAGGTATTCGTAAGGTAGAGCTTCGGTGCAGATGTAGTGTCGTTTGCCACTGGGGTTTCTCGGTTGGCAACCCAAACCACTGTGGGATAGCGATGTACCATATGCCGAGGTACAAGTTGGCCTGGCTGGAGTTGGCCGGGGAGAAGAAGCCTAAGGTGAACGCCCCAGCATCGGAGACGATGGCCGTGCCAGGAGAGAGCGGCTTGCCAGGGGCAAGCCGGTCGTCAGGTGCACTCATCGGAATGAAGAGAAGGATCAGGATTGTGATGTGGATGAGAACTGACCAATCCATAGTTTCCGACCAAAATCTTGAGCGCAGTGTGTGTTTGATAAGAAATCAGGAATTGGGATGTACTGATGCCTCTTGCCCAGAACTCACCTAGTATTTGTTAACCAAATTACACATTAGGCCTAGTATTTATACCTCAGTTGCAGCCTGGATCATTTACTTTTAAATGTTGTGGTTTGGATCGGCCTGGTTCTTATAATTTCGCACGTTGGACCAAGTATTGTCGATGTGCTGACTTAGGGTATCCATTGCTATTTAGTATTTACTGATGTGCTCAATCTGGTACAAAGTCATGCGTGTGACATGTTTAGATGTAGTGTAACTTGTACTTAATATAATATCTTATTCAACTCATTTTGTTGAATAGATAATGTGGGGAAATTATTTTAAAAAATTAATGTGGGGAAATGGTGAATTAGAAAGACTAGTCTTATTTAAGTCAAAATTATAAGAGCAAATACCAATCTGAACCATGTATTTTTCATGATGACACTCTGAACCGTTGAAATATATTACCAAGTCTTCTGTTATCAGTTAGCTGGTGCATCAATTCATTATGAACCACATGTTCGAAATTCTCAGTTTGCACCATATGTAGCACTATTACTAACATATTACCAAGTCTTCTGTTATCAGTTAGCTGGTGCATCAATTCATTATGAACCACATGTTCGAAATTCTCAGTTTGCACCATATGTAGCACTATTACTAACCATGTGCTTAAGATATTTTTGCTAAACATGAAGTACTAGAAGATGATGTGCCAAGCCTCTGGAAGAGGGAACTGAAAAAAAAATATGTAACTGATTTGGCTTATCTGGAGTATCATAATCTAGTAGATGAGTATTGGTAGAACATTAAGGATATGAACTCTGCGAAAATTTGAAGGTTAAAAAATGGTCAATAACAGCACTAAATATAATGCAAAACTGTAAATCGGAGAAAGGTGCAAAACCCCTAATAAGTACTTACAGTAGAACCATTATGCATCCATAACCGGTTCCTTTTCACCCTTGGCCCTGGATAAGAGTTGACGTTTTAGCTGTCCACGTTGGTGCTCAGAGTAGAAGTAATTAAGGACGGTATTAATCTCTGTCGCTAGCCAGCTGACTAATGATAGAAACACTAAGAAAGAATAACTTACACAGGAGCAGCCGCCGATTGCTCATCGGAGACTTACTAGGTTCAGTGACGACTTGCTACTACCAAGTTTCCTCGTTTCCATCCATTCGGTGCTTGTAGTCAATGTACCATCACATCATGCATATCACTTGATAGTTAAGGGGCGCGACCTGGAGTAGTTGCCAGAAAATAACACAAATCTCTGCTGTTGGGACATGCAAATGTCACGACAAAGCTGAGTTACATGTTTCGTAGGGGTCTATATGTATCTCACCGCTTATCGCAGCATCTGATTCCTTTGGGAGCCTTTCCTTTTAAAATAAAAAACCGAAAATTCTCAGTTTACCTAGATCTCAGACATTTTTAAACATATTTTGGGCGAATAATCTCCAAAACAGAATCCTGATTCCGAGTCCCGCGCTTTGTACTGTCTCTCTTTTCACAGTCTGACCATGGTCAATCGGAGGTCGCCGGCGTCAAATCGTATCTCGCTTGGAACCTTCGGCGATCTCCGCGCGCCTCCAAGTCCTCCCGCGGGCGCTGGTCTACTCACGGATACCCATCTCCGGTCCTACGCCCACTTCTACTGGAGCCCTCGTTGTTGATGTCCCTGCTTATTCTTGTAGGGATAAGGTTGAAATTGTTATGCTAAAAGAAACGCTGAATTGTTGGCCTTGGTTGCACCAAAGGTGTTTGATAAAATGTCGTATGTTGCTTTGCTTCACGATCTCACACTGCATTCAGACTGAATTGTTTCTCTGTCCAAGCAATTGTTTATATTTGTCCTTTAGTTAATATAAAACTATATATAGTTTGTTCAGTCGAATCATCAACATGTGGCAATGTTTTTTGTAGGTACCAGTAACAATGGTGTTGTAGACCACCACTGAAGTAAATGGAGACACCACTAGCAGGTGAAGTTTTTTTCTACTTGTATCAATGTTGCTCCTGTTAGATATATATTTGTATATGTGTATTTTCCCCACTTGTTAGGGGGTTTCCTGCATATTCTCACCTATACATGTAACTATATGTTGTGGCCTTTGGCCCCCAGGAAATACAACTTGTCTATTCCTAACATGGTATCAGAGCAATAGGTTAGCTCCTCTCCCTCCTCGCAGCCGTCGCCGCCGCCTGCCCCGGTCTCCTGCCGCCGCACCCGGCCGCGATCCTCTGCCTCACCCGGCCGCGATCCTCTGCCTCGAGCGCCCGCCTCCTGCTCCCGCCCCGGATCGAGCGCCCGCCTCCTGCTGGCCCACTCCTGCGGAGATCGGCCACCCCGTCCTCGTCCAGGAATCGGCCACGCCCGGCCGTCGTCCTGCTCGATCTGCCCGCTCGAGCTCGGCTACAGTCTTCTCGTGGTCCAGTTTGCCCTGTAGCTCCACCTCTTCTTCTATCGTCTGATCTACAGGGAATTGGTTGATTGGCTCCTGATCTACTCGATCCCAGAGCCCTTGCTCTCAATCGGCTGCTCAATTGCCTTGAATCGGCCGGACTTCATCCTGTTCTTTGCAGTCAACGTGAGATCTGTCTGAGAGTAAAAAAAAAGAGAGAGATATGTCTACCTCATCGGGCTATGTTGCGATTCCTCGCTGCCCGGTGATCTTTGATGGCACGAATTACCCTGATTTCGCTGCCTTTATGCGCGTCCACATGCGCGGTCTTCGTCTGTGGGGTGTGCTTTCCGGCGAGGTCCCTTGTCCACCGCGCCCCACTGCTCCTACGGCGCCTATTCCACCGACGCCCATTGCCCTTGCCCCTGATGCTACTCAGGAGGACAAGGATGTAGCCAAGAGTGTTGATGCTACTGCTCTGGCTGAGTATGACCGACATGTTCAGGAGTATTCTGACGCTCTTGCGACCTACCGGCTGGATCTGACTGACTACACTCAGTGGATAGATGAGGATGCTCGTGCTGCTGCTGTTCTTACTTCCAGTGTTCCGTCTCAGTATGCTGCTGAGTTCATGGGTCTTCCCACTGTTGCTGCTCAGTGGGCCTTTCTTCGTTAGCGCTATCACCCGTCTGGGGATGCTCTTTACCTGTCTGTTGTTCGCCAGGAGCATGCTCTTCAGCAGGGTGATTCTACCATTGATGAGTTCTACACTCAGAGTGCCGCTATCTGGCACCAGCTCGATTCTCTTCGTACAGCTGTGTGTGCCACTTGTGCCTGCTGTCTGACTGTGCGCGCTGATCTGGAGTTTCAGCGTGTCTATGAGTTCTTGTCTCGGCTCCGCAAGGAGTTCGAGCCTCGTCGCGCCCAGCTACTTGCTCGTGGTCGTGCCCCGCTCTCTGAGGTGCTGTCTGAGCTTCGTGCTGAGGAGACTCGTCTTCGTGGTGCTGGTCTTCTTGAGGTTCCCTCTGTACTTGCTGCTTGTGGTCCTCCTGTGTCGTCGGCTCCGTTGCGGTCTCCAGTGCCGCCGATACTCTCTACTCCTCCGGTCCAGGGCCAGAGTCAGCCTCAGCTGCCTCGTGGTCAGAACCGCAATCCTCGTCCTCCCTGCTCCTACTGTGGCAGGTCTGGCCACGATTTCTCTAGCTGCTGGAGGAGGGATCCCAGTTTACGTCAGCGGTTCCAGGCTCGTCAGCAGGCTAGTTCTTCCGGATCTTCTGCAGTTGCACTCTCTGAGCAGGACATTCTTCAGGGTATTCGCAGTCTGCTTGCTACTCCAGGCTCTTCCTCGTCAGGCACTGCTGGTCCTGTGTCTACTTCTTCTGGCACCGCGCGACCACCACCTTCTGCACAGTCAGGTATGTCCCCGTGGTATCTGGATTCTGGAGCTTCCTTTCATATGACCTCTGCGTCTTCTATTCTTTCTGCTCTTCGTTCTCTTGTTTCTCCTGTCCGTGTTATCACGGCTGATGGTACCTCTCTTCCTATTTCCAGTCGAGGCACCCTCTCTACTTCCGCTTTCTCTGTTTCTGATGTTTCTCATGTTCCTAGCCTTAAGATGAATCTTTTCTCTGCTAGTCAGCTTACTGATTCTGGTTGTCGCGTCATTCTTGATGCTGATTCTTGTGCTATTCAGGACCGCCGCACACAGGCCCTGGTTGGAGCTGGCCCTCGCAGCAGTGGGTCTCCAGGACTCTGGGAGTTAGACTGGCTTCGTGTTCCATCTGCTGCCTCTTCATCGGCCAGTTCTGCTGCGGTCGCTGCTTCCGTCACTGGCTCTTTCCAGCAGTGGCATCATCGGCTGGGTCACCTTTGTGGCTCCCGTTTATCGTCTTTAGTCCGTCGTGGTCTTCTGGGGTCTGTCTCAGGAGACGTGTCTTTGAACTGTCAGGGTTGTCGGTTAGGCAAGCAGATTCAGCTTCCCTATCCTACCAGTGTGTCTGTATCTCAGCGACCTTTTGATTTAGTTCATTCTGATGTTTGGGGTCCGGCTCCTTTTGGTTCAAAAGGGGGTCATCGCTACTATATTTTATTCATTGATGATTTCTCACGGTACACCTGGTTGTTTTTTATGCGCTCTCGCAGTGAGGTGCTTTCCATTTATCAGCGCTTTGCGGCCATGGTCCCCACTCAGTATTCCTCGCCCATTCGTGTGTTCCATGCTGATTCTGCTGGTGAGTATATCTCTCAGCACCTGCGTGGTGTTCTTGCTGAGCAGGGCACCCTTGCTCAGTTTTCTTGTCCCGGTGCGCATGCTCAAAATGGTGTCGCCGAACGTAAGCATCGTCATATTCTTGAGACCACCCGTGCTATGATGATTGCTTCTTCTCTTCCGCCGCATTTCTGGGCTGAGGCTGTCGCTACATCGACTTACCTCATTAACATTCAGCCTTCTGCTGCCCTCCAGGGTGGCATCCCTCTCGAGCATTTCTCTGGTGGTTCTCCAGACTACTCGACTCTTCGTTCGTTTGGTTGCGTTTGCTATGTTCTTCTCCCTCCTCGTGAACGCACCAAACTGACCGCTCAGTCTGTTGAGTGTGTATTTCTCGGCTACAGTGATGAGCATAAGGGCTATCGCTGTTGGGACCCTGTTGGTCGTCGGATGCGCATCTCTCGTGACGTCACGTTTGATGAGACGCGTCCCTTCTACCCTCGCCCCACCTCTGGTACCTACCCGGTGGATGATATCTCATTTCTTCTATTTCCTGATGCACCTCCTTCTGTCCCTATTGTCCCTCCTCCTGGACCTCATTCTGATGCGCCCTCTTCGTCCCCGGCGCCATCCTCTTCGACTCCGTTGTCCTCCTCCCCACCTAGTTCTCCTCTTTCTTCTTCTGCTCCTCCGCCCACCTCACCGTTGTCTCCTTTTCCCTTTCACTATTCTCATCGCACTCATGTTCCAGATCCTCCTCCCGATGTCCCTTCTTCTTCTTCTTCTTCTGATATGTCTTCTTCTTCTGACGAGCTTCCCTCTCCTCTTTCGGTGACTCGTCCACGCCGTGCTCCAGACCGTTACTCTCCTAGTCAGTACGGTCTTTCTGTTGCCTTCGAGCCGACTTCTTATCGGGATGCTGAGCGTCATCCTGAATGACAGCTTGCTATGGCTGAGGAGATTGCTGCACTTGAGCGCACTGGCACCTGGGATCTTGTCTCTCCCCCTCCCGGTGTTCGTCCTATCATGTGTAAGTGGGTCTATAAAATTAAGACCCGCTCTGATGGATCTCTTGAGCGCTACAAAGCGCGTCTTGTGGCTCGTGGCTTTCAGCAGGAGCACGGCCGTGACTATGATGAGACTTTTGCCCCTGTGGCTCATATGACCACTGTGCGTACTCTTCTTGCTGTCGCTTCTGTTCGACACTGGTCTGTGTCTCAGCTTGATGTTCAGAACGCTTTTCTTAATGGCGAGTTGAGTGAGGAGGTTTACATGCAGCCTCCTCCCGGGTATTCTGTCCCTGATGGGATGGTCTGTCGCCTTCGGCGTTCTATTTATGGCCTAAAACAGGCCAGCGCTCATGATCCAGCGCTGTTCGTCCACACTTCTCCTCGTGGACGCACTCTTCTCCTTCTCTATGTGGATGATATGATCATTACTGGTGATGATCCTGAGTATATTGCCTTTGTTAAGGCTCATCTTCGTGAGCAGTTTCTTATGACCGATCTTGGTCCTCTCCGCTATTTTCTTGGGATCGAGGTCTCTTCCACTTCTGATGGCTTTTCTATCTCTCAGGAAAAGTATATTCAGGATCTTCTTGCTCGTGCTGCTCTTGGGGATGAGCGCACTGTTGAGACTCCTATGGAGCTTAATGTTAAGCTTCGCCCTACTGATGGTGATCCTCTTCCTGATCCGACGCGTTATCGCCATCTTGTTGGGAGTCTTGTTTATCTTGCTATCACTCGTCCTGATATATCTTATCCTGTTCATATTCTGAGTTAGTTTGTCTCAGCTCCTACCACTGTCCACTATAGTCATCTCCTCCGTGTTCTTCGTTATCTTCGTGGCACGATTACTCGTCGCCTTTTCTTTCCTCGTTCCAGCTCTCTCTAGCTCCAGTGCTACTCGGATGCTACTTGGGCGAGTGATCCTTCGGATCGTCGTTCACTTTCTGCTTACTGTGTGTTTCTTGGTGGTTCGCTTGTTGCTTGGAAGACGAAGAAACAGGTTACAGTTTCCCGTTCGAGTGTAGAGGCTGAGTTGCGAGCTATGGCCTTGTTGATTGCTGAGGTGACCTGGTTACGGTGGTTGCTTGCAGATTTTGGGGTCTCTGTTACGACACCCACTCCACTTTTGTCTGACAGTACAGGTGCTATCAGTATTGCACGTGATTCGGTCAAGCATGAGCTTATCAAGCATATTGGTGTTGATGTTTTTTATACACGTGCTCAGGTGCAGGCTCAGTTGTTACGCTTCAGTATGTGCCTTCAGATTTGCAGTTGGCGGATTTCTTTACAAAGGCACAAACTAGAGCGCAGCATGACTTCTTACTCTCTAAACTCAGTGTTGTGGATCCACCATGAGTTTGAGAGGGAGGTGTTAGATGTATATTTATATATGTGTATTTTCCCCACATGTTAAGGGGTTTCCTGCATATTCTCACCTGTACATATAACTATATGTTGTGGCCTTTGGCCCCACAGGAAATACAACTTGTCTATTCGTAACAGCTCCTTCGGATGTTAATGCGATGCAGACTGTGTTTGGTCGCATTAAGTTTTAAGCACTCATGCAAAATAATTTTTCTGTCTCTCTGAATGGTCAGATACACACGCCCTGTATCAGCAAGGATACTTCAAGAATCTGTATATGCTTCAGAAAATACTTACAAAGAAATACTTACAGCGATGGTTGGCTCTACTTCTGAATGTTGTACTGTAATCACTTGGGTTCCAATTCTGAATTCTGAACTGCCCGAAACGAAATTTCGCTTCAGTAGTTTGCAGAAGACAAGTTGGCATAGCGTGTGCAGTACCTGCTAGGACTGAACACATGTACTCTGCTGTGTACATTTACTTCTTCAGAGTACATATCGATGTCGTAATAAATATACGCTGAGTTCATCGATTAAATACATGGTTTATTTCTCCAGCTGCTTCTTCATCATCTCTGCAGACTGCAGTCATGCTCCACATCACCTCGGAGCTCACATGGGAGGAGTGGAGTAGATGGGGATGTTTCGTGCAGAAGAAACAAATCAGCACGCGCAAACCAAGACCTTAGTGGAGAGCTGCAAATGAGGCATAGGAGGATGACAGACGGGTCCACTAGAAGAGATGGGGAAGAACCCTCACTGGCCGAGGAGAGAGAAAGAGATAGGAGAGGAGAGAGAAGATATGAGGTAGAAGATGAGAAATGGCCGAGCTGGTGAAGATGCTCTCCCAGTCCCAGGGCTAGCTTGAGGGGAGAAGAACCTCTTTGGCTCTTTGCTGAGCTCCTAGGCTATAAAACCATTTCCTTGCAGCGCGAAGCTCCTGCTTTCTCGCGTTTGCATCCGCGAGCAGCCAGACTGCTGCCCCCCTCTCTCATTTGCAGTGGAGCGTATTTGGGAAGGTATGCATATGCAGTACTATCTAAGCCTCCGCTGATGTTGTGTCGTCACATTGTAGAAATCGTGAAGCCTGTTGTGTTCTGTTTATGCTGCATTTTTCTGTTTCAGCCCATTTGTTCTGCGATTCCTGATTTGTGGTTCAAGTTGCTTGCTGTTTTGCTTATAATCATGCTGGTATCCAGCAACACTGAAACCGGGGAACCCTACCAGGTTTTAGGGATGTCTTTTTCTTAAACCGTGCAAAACCAGCTACTAATATCGTGCACAAGAGAACAATCCACATGATGCACATGGCCTGTCTAGTTATTTTTTTGAGCTGCCAGCTTGTAGAGATTGTCCCAACCCGTTCTTGAACAACACCCAACCTTGTTTTAAGTAATATGTACCCTTGTATCTAGTTTATTATTGTTCCTGTATGAGATGATGGCTTCAGGAGTCTTTGACTGGTCTAATGATTGGTTTCTTCAGACAAGATCATCGCATTAGAATAATACATGAGTCATTTCCCACTGTTGGTATAAGCTTATTTGAGTGTTTACTCTCATGCATAGTTGGCATCCTTTACTTAGGTCTATATAGCAGGCTGTGGTGACTGGAGGTTGAATACTGGCAAGATGAGGAGTTTGAACAAGATCACCTATGTTCTCGTCATGTTCTGCTTGCTGGTGCTGGGCAGAGCAGAGTATCTCAAGTACAAGGATCCAAAGCAATCTCTCGCTGTTCGCATCAATGATCTGCTTGGTCGGATGACTCTTGCAGAAAAGATAGGCCAGATGACTCAAATTGAGAGGGAAGTTGCCACGACAGAGGCGATGTCCAAATACTTCATAGGTGCCTCATATTTTCACTTATGCTAGAACAACTGTAGATGGTGAAGGTCTAGATGCAGAGTTCATATCTGTAACCAATTGGTATGATGCAGGTAGCGTGCTGAGTGGCGGAGGCAGCGTGCCTGCTCCTCAAGCGTCTGCTGAGGCTTGGGCTTCAATGCTGAGCAAAATGCAAAAGGGTGCTCTTTCTACCCGCCTAGGTATTCCGATGATCTATGGCATTGATGCTGTCCATGGTCACAATAACGCCTACAGAGCTACTATCTTCCCCCACAATGTTGGGCTTGGAGCTACCAGGTAGAGACTGTTTTTACTTGTGATATGATATTCAAATATCATCTCATCCTAGTATTACATCAGATTGACAAGCTGTGGATTTTCCGAGGAAAAGAACATTAACTTCGATGCATACAGTGATGCTGTGATGCATATGTTGTTCTATATTTATGTATATTGTTGTCTTCCAGGGATCCTATGCTGGTGAAGCGTATAGGAGAAGCAACTGCTCTTGAAGTAAGAGCAACTGGAATTTCTTACGTTTTCGCTCCCTGTATTGCGGTAATGGATAACAGTCATAGCTTGTTTCATGCTTTAGTCTAGACTTTGGGTTGCAAACCTGTCTTCGTATTATCCCTTTGAACTCATTTATGTGGTTTACCAAAATACTTCTCAGGTTTGTAGAGACCCAAGATGGGGACGCTGCTATGAAAGCTATAGTGAAGACCCAAAGGTTGTCCAGTCAATGACCACACTCATCTCTGGCTTGCAAGGTGATGCTCCCTCAGGTTACACAGGAAGACCATATGTTGGTGGAAGGTAATGCTCCTACCGGATCAAACGGTTATAGTAACTTAGTTTTTGTCAGTGTGTCTTGTACACTCATGTGTAAAAGTGAAATTAGTATTACAAGATGAACTAATTTCGATGCCACTCTCCTTCCGTGAAGTAAGAAGGTTGCTGCCTGCGCAAAGCACTATGTCGGTGATGGTGGGACATATATGGGAATCAATGCAAACAATACAATCATCGATACCCATGGGCTAATGAGCATCCATATGCCTGCTTATTATAATTCTATCATCAGAGGTGTCTCCACAATTATGGTCTCCTACTCTAGTTGGAACGGGGAGAAAATGCACGCTAACCATTTCCTAATCACTGATTTTCTCAAGAACAAGCTCAAATTTCGGGTCAGTTGCTCGTTACCAAGACAGATGATGGTCTCAGAAATATTAAGATACTAATGTCATTGTATGCTTTGGATTTTGAGCAAACAGGGTTTTGTGATTTCAGACTATCAAGGCATTGATCAGATCACTTCTCCTTCGCACCTGAACTATTCTTATTCGGTTCAGGCTGGAGTTGGCGCCGGTATTGACATGGTATGATCCGTGAACTGTGTGCTCTGAATTTACATGTTAAAATTTCTGCAAAGTATAGTATACTCAGTTTCACTGTCGGGGACAATATTGGAGTTAATATCTAGCTCCTAAACCACGATAAATGATTGGCCCATTTTCTACTGGTTTTATGATACATCCTTGACAATTGTTTTCTCTTTATACAAGTAATGCAAATGCAATGTTGCGTTCCCTCTCCGATCATATTCTGAAACATACTGTATGCAGGTCATGGTTCCTTTTAACTACACAGAATTCATTAATGAACTGACGTCTCAAGTTAAGAAGAACACTATCCCAATGAGCAGAATCGATGATGCTGTCTACAGGATTCTACGGGTCAAGTTCACTATGGGTCTATTTGAGAACCCTTTTGCCGATCCAAGCCTCGCCGGTGAACTTGGAAAGCAAGTCTGTTCTGAACGACTCAATTTTTCTCTCACATTCACACTTCAAGTGTATAGATTCTAGTATATTGACCGATGTATTCCCTTCCGCTGGTAGGAGCACCGAGAACTTGCTCGTGAAGCTGTCAGGAAATCCTTGGTGTTGCTGAAAAATGGAAAATCTTCCTACACTCCATTCCTGCCTCTCCCAAAGAAAGCCAATAAGATCCTAGTGGCCGGAAGCCACGCCGACAACTTGGGCAACCAGTGTGGAGGATGGACGATCACTTGGCAAGGAGAGCCTGGCAATAACAACACTGAAGGTAAACGGCGTCTCTTCTTTTATACTTTGATTTGCTTCTACTAGTTCACAGCAACATTATCGATTGTTGGAGCAAAATTCAATGGAATGGAATGCAGGCACGACAATCCTCTCGGCGATCAAGTCCACAGTCGACCCCACTACAGAGGTGGTGTACTCAGAGAACCCGGATAGCAGCGCCGTGGAGGCCGGCAAGTACGACTACGCCGTCGTGGTGGTCGGGGAGCCGCCCTATGCTGAATCAGCAGGCGACAACCTGAACCTGACGATCCCGGAACCTGGTCCAGCCGTGATCCAGACCGTGTGCAAGAGCGTCAAGTGCGTGGTTGTCCTCATCTCGGGCAGGCCTCTGGTGGTGGAGCCGTACATCGGCGCCATGGATGCATTCGTGGCGGCGTGGCTGCCCGGCTCGGAGGGTCAGGGCGTTGCCGACGTACTTTTTGGTGACTACGGGTTCACCGGGAAGCTTCCGCGGACGTGGTTCAGGTCGGTGGAGCAGCTGCCGATGAACGTCGGCGACGCGCACTATGACCCGCTCTTTCCCTTCGGGTTTGGGCTCACCACTGAGACGAAGAAATGAGTCCGGACGAGACAGGATGAATGCTGTAAGAGATGAGATACTACATTTGGCTTTGTGTTGGATTTGTTGGCAATAAATGGTTATGCATAATGTGAGTTCTGAAGTAAAAACAATCGACTATACACTGGAAAGTTCTCTACATCCTGCATTTCAGTTTAAAAAAATAAGGGGTGCGTGCGTGCATTAGATAATGTTTGGGTGACCTCTCCTGGTAGGTTTGGCCTACATATTCAAAGGAGATCCCTTGCTTTCCTTGGTTGCACATCAGTAAAGAGTAAACATAGTCTTTTGGCTCTCGTTCGTCAGCAAACATCCTGGTAGTACGTTGAATGAAAATCAAGTGCTAACATGCCTTGATTATTTGCTTCTCTTTTCTTGGCTCTACCATGCATTGATTAGCTTTGCTATGGCCTCTGTGTCAATGGGCTAATCTACACCCTGCGTTTCACTTTTTAAAGGGGTGCGTGCTATGCATTAGCTAATGTTTGGGTGACCCTCGTGGTAGGATGCAAAGGAGATCGTTTCCTTTCGTTGGCTGCACTTACACATTAGAAAGACTAAACTTAGGGTGTGTTTGGTAGCCCGGGCCATTAGAGAATAGCTATCTGACCTCATACAAGCTGATCCTAGCTAAGCTGGGTTGAGATTTTGCAGCGTGTTTGGTAGGTCGGGTTGGTTGAGACATGTTGGCTGTATCTGTTGTTTGTTAGGTTGTATGTGGTGAGATATGCTGGGAAGGTTTAAAACTTACACAAAGATCCCTGACTAAAAAAATAACAAGTAATCAGATCCCTACAAAAAGCAATCAAGTCCCTCTGTACAAAATACAAAGCAATCGGGTCCTTCAAAAAAGCAATCGGGTCCCTAGCAGGAAAACTCCGGCGAGGGAGCTCCGGTGGCGGCTCGAGGCGGTGGCTGGCCATCGCGGTGCTGCCCGTGAGTGGCCGTCGTGGCGCTGCCCGAGGATGGCTGTCGCGGCGCTGCCCGTGGCTGGCCGTCGCGGCTCTGCCCATGGATGGCCGTGGGGACGGAGCTCCTGTGAATGGCTGTGGCGGTGTCGCGAGGAAGCTCCGGTGGCTCTTCGTGGCGAGGAAGATCCGGGACCTCCGGTAGCGGCCGAGGCGAGAGCATTCCGTGGCTGCCGGCATCGAAGAGGCTGCGGAGAAGGCCGGCGTCGAGAGATCCTGTGGCTGGCTATGGCGGCGTCCTGGTGCAGCGGAGGCGTCCGGCGTCAAGGCGGCGGCATCCAGCATCGAGGAATCGGTGTCCGGCTTCGAGGAGGGCTGCGGAGGAGGCCGGCGTCGGGGAGGCCGCTGGCGTCAAGGAGGAGGCGGCAGGTGCTCATGAGCTAGAGCGAGAGCAGGTTTGGGGGAAAATGAGGTAGGGGCGTTTGACCCCTGTAGAATTTCGGCGCAGTGCGGGGCGCGGGGGGATTTTTCCGAGCGAGGTCAGCCCTGCCCAAGTGCGAAGCTCGATTTGAGCTTCTCTAGCGGGCAGGGCTGAGTGGCTGTTTCGGGGTGAGTTGGGCAGTGCCCAGCTGAGACAACCGGGATAACAAACAACTAGATTTGTAAATATCTCGGTCGGGAAGAGATTTGGTGGGTTGGCCCGGGCTACCAAACACGCCCTTAATCTTTTTGGCTCTCGCTCGTGAGCAAATATGCTGGTACGACTTGAATAAAAATCAAGTACTAGCATGCCCTGATCTGCTATGCTACGGCCTCAGTGTCAATGGGTAATCTGCACTAGCTAGCTGTACAAATCTATCAGAATATTCAGACGAAGGCCTAGTAAATCGGACCGGAGGGAGTAGTAATTGCAACATTAGAAAGTAGACCCGACATTTTGCTCGTTCGTCAGCAAACGTCCTGGTAAGTTGAATGAAATCAGGTAGCCTGAGTGTCAACGGGGTAATCTGCACTCGCCGAGCTGTCCTGTACAAATCCATCCGAAGATTCAGACAAACCGGCGGCAAAGCCTCTCAGGCCTTCCAGCCTAGCTTGCAAGCCAACAGAAGCCCAGCACGTGAATGGCCCGGAACAGAGCCGCGTGTGTAACCCATCGCGGCGACCAATCGCTTCCCGGTCAACATTTTTGTTTTCTGATAAGAACTGTAAGAAAAATCTCGCTGAACAAAAAAGTGAGAAAAAAAGGCCGGTCAGGATGACGACCACGTACGTACGGCGCGCGATCTTTTTTACGTGCAAGAAATGGATGCGACCGTGTTAAAAATGCCAAAAAAGAAAGTGTCAACGTCTTACCGGAAACGTCGGTTAATTACGTACCAAGATCTTCTTGGCCTGATCTGGATGGGCATCGCACGCGTGGACATTGCCAGAATTAAGGATAGCAAATACTCATCTGTGGCGGTCCAGGAGATGTCATGGTGCTGATTGTTACTCCAAATTGCAGAGATGCACCGTCACTCGATCGTCAGTCGTTAGGCTGATGACGACGTCGAGGATCAATCAGTGTGGTTGCTGACATGTATATGCTTTGTTTCTGATTCGAGAAAGTTGTGATTAATCATGTGGCGCGACAGGACAGATGCAGTACATGAGCAGCTGTACAGACACACGAATATGTCTTAATCAAAAGAGATCGCTGTAATGGATAACTGTCGCCGATAAGCTTAACTTGTCATGAGAGGTTTCGCGTGTCGGGGAACTGGACTGCTGGTACTAGTCCATTCATGCAGGGGACTCCATGCATTTTCCGAATGGTAAACGGCGGCCACGGGGCAGATCAAACGACTACCAGACAGGCAGACACACGTGTAGACCTAAGTACTACACGTAGGCATGAGCCGTACGTGAGTGTCAAGTAAACCTACGTACGCCGTGCAGATTTAGACTTGAGAGAGGTCGGTCCTCCCTCCTCGACAACGGCCATGTCGCCCTCAGCTACAACGCCGGCCGGCCACCGGCCACGCTACGTTAGACAAAACGCCGTACGCATCGATCCCAGGCTCGGACGACGCTTGCAAGCAACCACGAGCTCACGCCGGTTCTTCCCAAGCCCAGGGCTTGGTCGATGCGTCGCGTCGGACGCGGTGAAACTCGTACTCCTCAAGACAACGGCCGGTCACTCACGCGGTGGTTTCACGTGCGTGCGGTGAACTACGCCGGCGACAAGCGCTTAATCCGGTGTGTCGCGGCAAGTTTATCTTTACTTTGATTGTGCGTGAACCGTCAGGTTAAGAGCATCTCCACCACAAGCGCTATATAGGCCGCGCGTTATATAAATCGTTGATATGCAGCGTCCGAATCGTGAAAATGTTTCTCTAGCAGGCGCTGCATACGGCGCGACGCTAGAATTTTTTTTGGGCATGGGCCGGTTTGTCCTATCCTAGGCACTAAAATTTGGGCTCCGGCTCCAGCGCACGGCATCGGTCGAGGCAGGCGCGAAAAAGGCCAGCGCTAAAATTTCCCCCCGCGCGGCCGCCGGCGCAATTCCGACGATGGACGCCCCTCCGGCACCCCACCGACCCCTCCCTACTCCATTCCGCCTTTCGCCGCCGCCTCCGTCGCGCCGCCGCCCAACGTGGCAAACCCTAGCGATGCCGGCAACCCGACCGCGGCGGCGCGAGCCCTCTTTGTGCCGCCGCGCCCGCCGCTGCACACAAACGCCGCCGCTGCACAGGCCCCCGGCAAGGCGCGGGCGCCGCCGAGGAGGAAGGTGCCGGCGTCCAAACGCCCGCCCACAGCCGCGGGCGCCGGTAACTCGGTGCCGAAAAAGTGAAGGAGGAGAAGAAGCTTTTCTTGATGGATACTTCCCACATGGATGAGAGGCAAAAGGAGTACATCAACCTTGCTCGCGACGAAGTGTTGGCCAAGAAGAGATTGTTGCTAGCCAACATGAACACACCCACGGTCGGCATGTTTGGAGGAGGCATCGCCAGTATGGGAGGCATGCCCGGCATGGGAGGCTTTGGAGGCATGGCCGGCTATGGAGGAGTCTCCGGAGGGGCTATGGGAGCATCGGTGAGTGGTGTGTATGGAGCCATGGGAGCACCACCGAGAGGATTCGTGGCCTCTTTGGATCCTACTATTCCTTCTTCAGCCTAAGATGTCGATGAAGAAGAAGCAAAAGAAGGCGATGACTTGGAAAATGCGGAAGTGTGAGATTCTATCTTGCATTTGATATGCAAATTGTGTGTTGCACTTTGTGTCTATTCGAACCATATGTTGTATGTCGGTGTTGAACTACGTCGTGTTGTGAGTTGTTCTTGAACTATGTGATATGTGTGTTGCACTTTGTGTCCATTTAAACTATGGTAGATCATTTATTTTATGATTTATATGAGTATTTGATCTTGTTGAATGCATAGGAGTATAGAAAGTTGTTTTCCGTCGGCATGCGCGCTGCATTTTGAAGCACCCGGCGGAGGAGCATTTTCGGCCTCTGCGCTCGCGCTGCAATTTGGCGCCTCCGTTGGAGGAAATTTCACCGCCACACTTGTTTTAGCTATACAGCACGGTCGCTGCAAAGGGAGCACTTCATCTCAGAGGTACTAGTACTTTACGTAGTAAAACTGGGAAGAGGGCATCTCTCTGAAATCTGAGAATGCCGCGTTACCTTCAGGCGTCTTGCCTCGCCGTCGCCGGACGTGGCTCAGCTACATTACATCGACGTGCGCGTCACGGCCGCTCTCGTCGATCGATCCTCTACGCCAAATTAACAGATGACGCGTTAATTAATTCTCTTATGGTAAAAGCTTGGGTCCAAATTACGATAACGTTTTTCAGGCAGCAGATCTACATACTATGCATCTTCGCACCGGCGCGGGCCATATGTAGCTCAAGCATATTTCTGTGCGCGTGATGTGTTTTTTCGTTTTGCAATAATTTGACTGATAGACATGGGCAATTAATTAATATTCTTTGCCAAATAAAGTGGCACTGCACACATCCGATCTCCTATCCTGTGTAGTACGTTTTCTAACATGCCAATGCCGACATTTAGACGTCGCCATCGTTATTAATTATCACGCTTATCGCCAATCTGTTCTAGTAGTAGCCATAATATAACTAGCCAGACTTGTTGCCGTAGCACAAACTGTGGACCGTCCATTGGGTGGATGCAACCAAAGGACGTAGCATGGTGTCGCTTTCATGAAACGAGTGCCTATCCACGTAGTGGTGAATGTGCAACACTGCCTTCTGAATAAAAGGAGTACTACCATGAATCATATGCCTCTTCAATTCTCAGGATTCTAAAAAACTGCAGGATTCGCAAAAAAATGCAGTTCCATGCCTAAAGTTTGCTTGGTATTATTAGAAGAAGAAAAATAAAGGATTTGTTAATGACATTTGGGTGGATGTTAGATTTTGATGAAATCTAGTGCGAATGATTCTTTACAAAAAAAAAAAACTATGAGCTTTTTGTCCTACAAGTCAAACAAAAACACTATGAAAAAAATCCTAAGGATTTCAATAATCTAAAACCCCCATGGAAATATTTCAATAACTTTGGTCCTTTATGGTGGATAGAAATGTGGTATCAGATAGATATGAGCTTGCCAAACATATGTTTAGTACATTTTGATTTTCCATGCAACGTATTTGGTTGTTTGCTTTCGTTTGAGTGTCAAAAAAATAGTCCCATCGAATGAGTCTTCTCTTGGTGGTAACATTGATGTTGTATATGGTTTTTTCCGCATGTTTCTCTCGGCAATATATGTCAAGAATGAGCCTTCTCTTGGCGGTAACATTGATGTTGTATATGGTTTTTTCCCGCATGATTCTCTCAGCAATATATGTCAACTAGCGGCATGTCATTATCTCCGAAGAAACTAACACACGTCACTAGGATGACTCACGTGATGACCCGCCGCTGCCGCAAGAGAGACCTCCCCTACCTTGCCTACCCTCCTCGTTTCAACCGGCACTAGCCATGAACATGTCGGTAGTAACTAGTAAGGGGGATCTAGGACATCTTTCACTCCCTCTCTCGCGTGCCCTCACTTGGCACTCTATAGCGCGACTTCCTAATGTGAAGGTCTACCTACACTTCACAGATTACCACGTTGATGTTTTTGTGATTTGGACGATACTAGCCATAGCAATGCTTGTTGGCATTTTGTAAGATGGATTTTCGCATTGACGACTTATGCATCCCATGAGTAAGGCTAAGATTATAAAGAGACGTGAGGCGTGGTTGGTCATCTTTTCGCATATTGTAAGACCACTTCTCTAAAAAAAAATTAGGCCCGAGTGCATTTGTTTTGTGTAGATTTATGAACATTTTTTCTATCTGAAAAAACTCAACGTACGTAGACGATGACAAAGTATGAAGCATAGTATGATAAGATTGTAGTTTGCCATGAGCAATTATGTTTTCCTCTTAGAGTTCAACATGTTGGTTGGATAAACGTGATGGCACATGCCGTGCTTGTCCTCAATAAAGAAACAACTCAAAAACATTCATAAATGAACACCGTTTATATGCATCATTGGAAAAAAATATACGACGCTCAATCAATCTCGTGTACTTAATTTGCGGACCTCCGCGAGAGATCCTCCTTTTTTATATGCTTAGCTTGCCGGCCGGTGCGGCAGTGGCTAGCTGTTTTCGTGAACTTATTTCCGGTGAATCCCTCGTTGTGAAATGACGTACGAATATTTAAAAAGCATGAACATAAAGTTACGACGAAGGGAACATGGGTGCGACATATACGCCTATACGATGTAGTGCAATCGTAGAGAAAGTGAAGTTCAAATATATGAATCGTTGTAAACGAGGATTGTAATGCTTTGAACGAGAAAAATATTCACATTGTTCAAGGCTTCACATCAGAACTCACATTGTGCGTGCTCCATATTCTCTTCTCCACAAACAGCTCCATGAAATGTAATAATTTTACTAAAAAATAGTCATGTTTTTATTTCGTTCTGAAAAAAGGTCTTTTAGTAACATGGAGAGGCCCGAAGGGCCTGGTTATCATTATATCTCAAAGCGACAGATACAAATCACAAAAGGGACATAAAAGAAAGATCATAAGAGTCCCTAACTTTTACAGAGCAAACCCTAAGACAATTACAAGAAAGCAATCGGATCCTCCATCGCAGCTGTGGTAGAGAGAGCTCCGGCCATGGCTATCATTCTCGTCGTCAGGGACTTCACCACTTAGCCCCAAGTTTTGCTTTTCGTTTTTTTTTTGGCAATGTTCTAGAACATTTTTGGTCCAGGTTTCTCTAATTTTACCAAAAAAATATAAAAATAAAAAATTAAATAGGAATATTTCTCAAATTTGAACATTTTTAAAATCTAGACATTTTAAAATCTAAACGATTTTCAAGTTTGATTTTTTTAAATCTAAATAATTTAAAATCTGAATTTTTTCAAATCTGAAGTTTTCTATTTTCACCAGATATTTTGAATTTTCAGCAAAAGGTGAGCAAAAAAATTAAGAAAAGTGACCCAAGTTCGCTATCTCAAGCAGATAATGGGCCGAGAGCAAACAGCAACAGGATGCGCGCGTATGCCCGCGAATTGACACTAGAAGCGCCAAATAGGGGGACCCGACCGCCTCCCGGTCAACATTTTTCCGGATAAGAAGGAGTAAGAAAAAGTCCGCGGAACAAAACTGAGAAAAAAAATGCCGGTCAGGATGACGAGCACGTATGGTATGGCGCGCGATCTTTTTCAGTGTCGCACTTGGCGGTACGATAATGTTATCCTCGTCACGCATCTGCCTTTTATACGTGCAAGAAAAGGATGCGACCGTGTCGGAAACGCCAAAAGAATGTCAACGTCTTGCCGGAAACGTGGGTTAATTATCAAGATATTCTCGCCCTGATCTGGATGGCCATGGCGTCCGTGGACATTGCCAGAACTGAGGGAATCATGCAAGTCCATCTATAGCCTTGCAATTGCAAGCTACGTATGTCATTGTGCTGATGAGCTGAGATGGTTACTCAAGTTGCAAAGATACTATATATAGCACCGTCCGTCACTCGTCGGTCGCTAGCTAGGCACCGTTGATGACGAGATGTATGGAGGATCGGTGAGTGGCTGCTGACGCTGGCATGTGCTTAATTATTTCTGAATCGAGGAAGCTGTGACTAATTATGTGGCGCGACAGATGCATAAGCTGCTCTACAGACACACAAATGGAGCTGACTCGATTACTCGCTGATGAACTCACCACCTCGTCATGGATAACTCATAACTGTCGCAGACATAAACTTACCTTGTCGTGACGAAATGATCCATTTTTAGATATATAGAATGGTAAACGGTGACCACGGAGAGCAGATCAAAACGATGACCAGACAGACGTACACCTAAGTACCACGCGTAACGCATGAGCCGTACGTGAGTGTCATTGAGAAAACCTACGCCGGCCGTGCAAATTTAGACTTGAGAGTTGAGACAGGTGGGTCCCATGCGTTCACACCACCACACGATCACGCGCCAGGCGGCAGCGCGTACGTAGTAATTCCAAGGAAAACGGGCAAATTTCCGACTCATGCATGGTCGGTCAAGTCGTCGTACGGCCCTGCACTGCACAGCTGGGGACCCCGCCTCCCTCCTCGTCGTCGACAACGGCCGTGTCGCCCTCGCCCCACCGCCGTCCACCGGCCACGTTACGTTAGACGAAATGCCGTACGCATCGAAGGTCGGATGCTTGCAAGCAACCACGAGTCTTCTCGAGGTTCGATAGATGCGTCGCGTCGTCGAACGCGGTGAAATCTCGGTCCGGAGGACACCAATGGTCTTTCACGTGCCCGAGAGATAAGAAGCTCGTGCGGTGAACTACATACGCCGGCGACAGGCGCTTAATCGCGTGAACCGGCAGGTTAACTCGCTCGGCAGCAGGATCACTTCGTCAGAGGTAAAACTCGATCGGAATTAATGGGGCAACGTAATGCATTTTCGCACTCACAGGCCATAGATTTTTTGTTTCGCAATAGTTTGATAGACATGGACAACTACTACAGCAATATTCTTCACCAATAAAGTGGAACACTGCACACACTGCACACATCCGATCTCCCGTCGCGCGTGCCGATTGACATTTGGACGTCGCCATCGTTATTATCACGCCTATCGCCAATCATGCACCAATCGACGAGCGTGCACCGCATGGCATGATCAAGTGTCCTAGCGGTCTTAGCCTTATAGCCCAAACGTATCGTAGATAGCACAGTGTGGACCGTCCACCGGGTAGACGCAGCCAAAAGATGTGGCATGGTATCGCGTTCATGGAACAGCCAGGTGCCTATACATGATAGGTGACTGCGCAAGAATGCCTTCTATGATAAAAGGAGGGGTACTATGAATTAACTAGGAGCATATTAAATTCTTAGGATTCTGAAAATACACGAATTTGGAAAACGTTTGATTACAATGTCATTCTGAAACTTTGTTTGGTTTTATTAGAGGGAAAATATATCATAAAATGAGGTTTGGTTGGATGTTAGTTATCTATGAAATCTAGTGCAAATGATTCATAAGAAAAAAATTCCTTGAAAATCCTAAGGTCCTAAGGATTTGAATCCTCCACAATCCTTATGCGAGAAAAGTGATAGAGCTTGCCAAACTTAATTTTAGTCCATCTTGATTCTCCACGTACTTGGTTGTTTTCTTTCCTGTGAGTGTCGGATTTTAGTCCCGTCGAGTGAGACTAGTCTTGGTGGTAAAATTATCGCCCTAAATGATTTTGTCCATATATGTCGAGAAGAAACATCTTGAAAGAAAGTAGCACAGGTCACTCGGGCGACTCACGCTGACGAGGGAACGACCCCTCGGGTCCTCATCATTGGCATTCCTGCCGCGACCCAAGGACAAGGAGACACTCGAAGCCCAAGAAGCTCAAGACTAATTAGGGTTCGCATACACCTGTAACCGACTTGGATCAGATCCCGAGACCTCGCCCTCATATAAGGGCAAGGAGGGGCGGCCAAGAAGGATGGATCTCTAATCTCGCATAGACGCCTGATCTCGCATAGATCCCACGTACATAGGCTAGCCACGCCATCTTCTTCCACCTTTGCCAGATTGCATCTGTGCATCATTGTAACAGCTCCAAATATACCAGCAATACAAGATCAGACAAGCAGGATGTAGGTATTTACCCTCCGGGGGGCCGAACCTGGGTAAATTCTCATGTGCGTCCTGTTTTTGTCTGAAGCCGTTGAATCCGCCAAGCGCCACGCTCTCTCCATGAATCGAAAGCCCTAAACATGGGCATTGTCGGGTTAGAACCTCGTCAATTGGCGCCGACCGTGGTCATGATCTTTGACCCCTCCGCCGTCATGATCTTCGACCCCTTCGTCGCCATTATCTTTGACCCCGCCGTCGCCATGATCTTTGACCATGCTATCATCAACAAATTCGACCCCGCCGTCATCAAAGACATTCGACCTCCGCGTCAAGATTCTTCGACCCTTGTGGAGCCGATGACTTCGCCGAGTGCCCCGACGCAGTTCGACCCCCTCGGGGCCAATGTTTCATCGACAGGTAAAATAGTCTGATCCGGAACTGCAATAACTTTCGCCAGGAGTGTTCAAACGACATGAGACCACCGCCATTGGAAATATTATGGGTCACCCCGGGAAAAAAATATCAAAGCTAAGTTTTCGTCAACTATGAGTCGACTACTTTCAGTACTTTATGTATGCTTTCAGTACTTTCAACACCTAGCGCTCGGGGGCTTTGCTTTTACACTATACATGTGTCAATTTACCTAACGATCATCGAGTGCAAGGGATCTACCTCCTCGACTGTAGGGATCAAGTTCATCGCAAGCACATTTAGATACCGTGTCGAAGATAAGTCCACAGTTAGCAGCACTGTTGGCCCGGCAACGCAGCTATATGCGCTCTGCTGAGATAATTTCCGTACCTACAGTAGCTTTAAGTCCACGGTTAGCAACACTGCTGGCCCGGCAACGCATCTATACGCGCTCTGCTGAGATAATTTTCGTACCTACGGATGCTTTATGTCCACAGTTAGCAATACTGCTAGCCCGACAACGCATTTATATGCGCTCTGCTGAGATAATTTCCGTACCTCCGGACGCATCAAGTCCACAGTTGACAACACTGTTGGCCCGGCAACGCAGATACGTGCTCTGCTGAGATAATTTTCGTACCTACGGCGCTTCAAGTATCCTGATGGACGCGTCGGGTACACGCCTTCACCCGACACGCTTCGGGTCCCGTTAGTTCCACTCATACATTCGCCCCGGCATTGGCAACACGCTCGGGGGCTACGCCTCGCATTGGTGTTCACTCGCCCGATGTTGGCAACACGCTCGGGGGCTGCGCCTCGTATTGGTGTTTATTCGCCCGGCGTTGGCAACACACTCGGGGGCTGCGCCTCGCATTGGTGTTCATTCGCCCCGGCGTTGGCAACACGCTCGGGGGGCTACGCCTAGCATTGGCATTCTTATATTAACCCGATGTTAGCAACATGCTCGAAGGCTGCGCCTTATGCTGTTACCCTCAACAGTTTTCAATGTTGCAAACTGCGCTCCGTCTACTACGCCGACTCCGGCTCGACGCCGGTGACTTTACGATGTGTCCGCGGCACCGACACCCTTCAACTACACTCTGACTCCGGTCTGCCGCATCGACTCCGCTTGCAGCATCGACACCCTTTGGCTTGACGTCGATGACTTTATGTCACATCGACTCCGATCCGCGGTATTTGACTCCTGTCAGCCACACGCCAGCAACACCAACCTCTTCGCCTACAATGATTAAACGCTCGGGGGCTCGACAACGACATCGCTCCTAACGATCCGCCAACCAGCAGGCATTCGACTTCATCATCACAGAGATTTAGCCATCATGCAACTGCACCGCTGCAACGACTTCGCTACCATGTCAACCTCATTTGGTGCTCTAACACACGATATGCAAGACTACGACTTCAAGGCAAGATTTGAGTCTCTACCCGATTCTACGACTCGACTAGACACTCGGGGGCTAGTGACGAGGGGACGACCCCTCGGGTCCTCATCATTGGCATACCTATCGCGGCCCAAGGACAAGGAGACACTCGAAGCCCAAGAAGTCTAAGACTAATTAGAGTTTGCATACACCTGTAGCCAACTTGGATCAGATCCCGAGACCTCGCCCTCATATAAGTGTGAGGAGGGGCGGCCAAGAAGGATGGATCTCTAATCTCGCATAGACGCCTGATCTCGCATAGATCCCACTGATACGTCTCCAACGTATCTATAATTTTTGATGCTCCATGCTTGTTTTTACACCATTTGCCTACTGTTTCGTTACACTTCGTGGCACTTTTATGTATTTTCCGGAACTAACCTATTAACAAGTTGCCACAGTGCCAGTTTTCTGTTTTCTGCTATTTTTGTGTTTCAGAAGTGATACACAGGAAATATTCTCGGAATTAGACGAAACAAGTTCCTGAAGTCTTATTTTGTCCGGGAGCTTCCAGAGATCCGAAGGAGAGTAGGAGGGGAGCCACAGGGGCCCCACACACCAGGCCGGCGTGGCCAGGGCCTGCCCCGCGCCGCCCTGGTGTGAGGCCACCTGGCTCCACCTCTGACATCGCCCATTCGCCTATAAAGACCCCCCGACGAAAAAAACCTAAGTACCCGATCAATTTTCCAGAAACACATCGCGATCCACCGCTGTCGTCGACCCGAGATCGGGAGAATCCAGAAGCTCTTCCCGGCACCCTGCCGGAGAGGGGAATCACCACCAGAGGGCTTCTTCATCGCCATGCTTGCCTCCGGAGCGATGAGTGAGTAGTCTACCTTAGACTATAGGTCCATAGCAGTAGCTAGATGGTTATCTTCTCCACCATGTGCTTCATGTTTAGATCTCATGAGCTGCCCTACATGATTGAGATCACCGTTATGTAATTCTACATGTTTGGTTTGTTGGGATCCGATGAATATTTGTGTTATGATTGAGTTGCTATGCTGAAATATATCTTTTGTTATCTCTATATTGTTTATGATCTTGCATGCTCTCCGTTGTTAGTAGCTATCTTGGCCAAGTAGTTGCTAGTGACTCCAAGAGGGGGTATTTATGCTCGATAGTGGGTTCATGCCTCTATTTAACCTGGGGGAGTGACAGAAACCTCTAAGGTTGTAGATGTGATGTTGCTACTAGGGAGAAAACAACATTCATATTCTCAAGGGCATATGCTTTATTTGCATTAGACACTTTGCTTAATGCAATTATCCGTTGTTCACAACTTAATATTTATGGAGTTCTCGGATTGATTCGTCACAAGTGGATTATTAGTCATAGATACAGTTGGATGGCGATCTATGTATTTTGTTGTAATGCCCAGAGTAAATCTCATAGTGATCTTCTTGACATATCACGTTTATCTTTATTCTATCAATTGCCTAATTGTAATTTGTTTACCCAGCATGTGTTATTTATCTTATGGAGAGACACCACTAGTGAACTGTGGACCCCGATCCTATTTCCATCATATAGCTATCACATGTTTACTTTACGCGCACTGTTTACTTTACTCGCATACTTTCACTGTTTTCCACTCGATACGCTCATAACCTTTGTTTCAAGCAAACCGGTGAGATTGACAACCTCATCGCAAGTTGGGAACAAAGTACTTGGTTATGTTGTATGCAGGTTCCGCGTTGCAGCTAGCAAGCAAAGCTTGGACGAAGCGCCAAATATAAATTATCCGAATCTGTCGCAAACTAGCAAGCATCACCTTCAGTCGTAATTGCCCGCTTTTCTCCTGAACGATAAAACCTTGGTTTCTTAACTGAGGGAAAACTAGCTGCTATACTCATCATACCTTCCTCTTGGGGTTCCCAACGGGCTGGTCATTCACCACGCATCACCCACGTACATAGGCTAGCCACGCCATCTTCTTCCACCTCCGTCAGATTGTATTTGCGCACCATTATAACAGCTCCAAATATACCAGCAATACAAGATCAGATAAGCAGGATGTAGGTTTTTACCCTCCAGGGGGCCGAACCTGGGTAAATTCTCGCGTACTCCTGTTTCTGTCTGAAGTCGTCGAATCCGCCAAGCGCTCACGCTCTCTCCATAAATCAAAAGCCCTAAACATGGGCATTGCCGGATTAAAACCTCGTCACACGCGATGACCCACTACCGCCACCAGAGACCTCCCCAACCTTCCATACCCACTTTGTCGCTACTGCAGCCGTCACTAGCCAACTGGTAGGGGCAGGGCCTCTAGGCCATCTTTCCCTCCTCCTCTTCCCCTCCCTCTCTTAATTATTTCTTTAATGCAACATTTATAAGTACTTAGATATTACTTTATATCTTAAAGAACCATATATTGAAGCAGTGAACCAAGGAATCAGTCGTGCAATAGGTAAAAACTGAACCGATAGCCTCACTGGTTCAATCACCGCTCAGATTTTTTATTTTTGAACTATGGTTATAGGAATGCTTGTTTGCGTTTTGTAAGATGACTTTTCGCGCTGATGACTTATGCATCCCTTGAGTAAGGCTAAGATTATAAGGGGACGTGGGGTGGTTGGTCTCATTTTCTAATATTTTTAGCGGAAAAGACAACAAAGTAATAATTTGATAAGATTGTAGTTTGGCAGGAGCAATTATGTTTTCCTCATGTTGGTTCTGGATAAACGTGATGGCACATGCCATGCTTGTCATGAAAAAGAAACAACTCAAAAACATTCATCAATGAGCACCGTATATATGCATCCTTGAAGAAAAAATATACGATGCCCAATCAATCGTATACTTAATTTCCGGACCTCCACGAGATATCCTTCTTTTTAATATGCTTAGCTTGCCTGCCGTTGTGGCGGTGGCTAGCTGTTTTCCTACACTTATTTACGGTTAATACCCAATTTGAAAATGACCTACAAATAAAAAATCACATGAGCATAAAGTTATGCCGAAGGGAACAAAGGGTAAGTGAGTAAATTACAAGAAACTACCACATTTGGGGCAGCATTCATAGGTCAGTATCGGTTTTGGTAAAAAAAAAATCTACCAGTTCTATGGTGGCGTTACAAATTGCACTGATACCCGTCTAAATAGAATTATCTACATAGCATGGTGAAAAGATATCACATGAAAATAAAATTGTTTTTAATGTGTTTCATGTAAGAAATTATTTCGAGATACAGAAAATATAAATTATACAAGTATGTTAAATCGAAGCGGGCATCGCTCCGCCAGAGGAAGGAGACACACTCTTTTTTATTTTTTATTTTTTATTTTTAATTGCCTGACAAGTGGGCTCCACGTCCATGTAAGCTCCTCTTCCACGTGTGCAGCCAACTCAGCGGTTATAAATAGGCCCCATCGCTCTGCTCTGCTATCAAAACACGTTTAGACACGTATCGGTGTAATTTGTAACGCCACGATTCAGTTGGTAGATTTTTGAAAATTACCAAAACGGTAGTGACCTATGAATTCTGTCCCAAATGTGGTAGTTCCTTGTAATTTACTCAAGGGTAGTATGTATATACGTGTAATGCAACCGCATAGAAAGTGAAGTTTAAATAGTAGTATATGTTTTGAACTAGTGATTAGAAGGCTTCAAACAAGAAAAATGGTCGAATTGTTCAAGGCTTCACCTCACAACTCACATTGTGTGTGCTGCATCTTCTCTTCTCCACACACCGCTCCATGAGATGTAACTCTACTAAAATTAGTCGTTTTCTCTGAAAGCGGGTAGGGTTTCCATGTAATAGGCATGCAAAGGGTGCTCATTTCCCCCCTTCACTCGCTCTCTCCCTCTCTCTCTCTCTCTCTCTCTCTCTCTCTCTCTCTCTCTCTCTCTCTCTCTCTCTCTTCTATCGTTGAGGGACTCCTCGGTCGCCCTGACTCCTCTTCCCCTCTTCTTCGGCAGCCTTGTTGGTCGGAGTGAGGGGAAGGGGAGGTTGGCCTTCTCCTGTATATAGGTGTAGTTGCAGGTCGTCCCAAGTGGTGTATGACTCGATGTTGCGGAGGGTTTTCTCGATGGCACCACCATGCGGCACTAGGAGATCGTCAAAGCAAGTCCCAGTTTTGTTGCCATGGTGGTGGCGTCGTACGAGGAAAAGGGGTGGTGTGCCCTACTTCAAGAGTGTCAGAGTTTAGGGGGCTTCGATCCTCGCCACATCTGGTCATCAAGGTGACGGTTGGGAAGGCAGGACTCCAAGATCTAGAGCTCCTAGAAATGAAGGTGAAGCTACTATCGACGGAGTTTATCAGCGACAACAATATGAAGTCCAACCTATGTTTGGCCAAGGTGAATGCCACTCCGCGCTTAGGTACTGCATAAGCCCGAGTATTTTTCTTCCTCCTAGCTGTTGAGCATTTGTGGAGGATCTTCCTCGACGGAGTCGGCGTCGCACACCAGCCCTGCCCCAAGTGGCCTAGTCCCCTGCGACAAGGAAGGTGGTCGTCTCTGCAGGTCCAAGATCACCAGCGATGGAGAAGAAGGACCCGATGCATTTTTTGTTTACTATCAAGGTCCTCTTAGCAAAAAGAGAGGGCTAGATTGTATCTACTTTTTTCATGTCCCTTTCTGTAATTGTACACCCACGCTTTGATGAAGAAGTTTCCGGACCCTTCGAGGCCCTTCTCCCTTCAAAAAAATATAACACACATGCATAAGTTGTCACTCTAGGCTTCTCGAGACTAGCCACAACGAGGGTATCATAGCTAGTATCATGCATTCCATGCATTAAAAAAGCTGACGTGTCACTGCCATTAATGATAAGAGAGATCATAGCAATATCATCGGCAGATACCGTATGATAGCATATATATAGCTAAAATAATTAATGTTGAATATATCTTGTACACAATCTTGCATTCTACAAATCAATAAATACTCTAAGAATATAATACTAGTACATGATATAATGCATTATGAAAGATCTTAGGCTAGTCATAGTGGGGAGTAACATAAGGTAGTAACATGCACATGTTACTACTCTATGTTACTACTTTCATAGTAGGTAGTATCATAGTTCTAGTAACATAGAATACCATATTTATTACTTTGTAGAGTCATTTTGTATTGAAATGTGTGATGTGATGGTAACATAGCTAATTACCACTATACTCTCTTTCTTCAATTAATAGCATGCCATATCATCAAAATGCTTAGTTGGCATTGCATGTTGTTGATGTTACTACCTATGTTACTCCCCGCTATGAGTAGTCTTATACATTAGTATCATATATGATGCTATCTAATGTGATGCTGATCTAATGTGACCGGTCTCATGCACTCCAGTCCATAAGTCATAACTATTTTTTGGATTTACTATCCATAAGTCCCCAACGTTAGAAGGAAAAGCTGGCAACGTTCGAAAAAACAGCTCGGCGCTACAGAATTCGCATAGCTAGCGAGAAAATTGCAAAAAACCACCACATTTGGGGTTAGGGTTTCAAAAAACCACCACTTTTCAGTTTCTTTGCAAAAAACCACCAGTTCATCTTCTAACTATTACAAAAAACACTGATCGCACACGTACTTGTGTTTAAAGTTGCTTCTGACTAGATGGGCCCACTATCAGGGTGACGTGGCACAATGTTTCTTTGTATTTTTGCGAAAAAACCCTTTATATATTATTTCTTCTAACCCTTAGTCCAATTCCAATTTTTTCAATTTTCTCTATATTTTTTTTGTCTTTCTTGCCCGTTGACCACGATGTAGCCAACTCCGGCCATGGCTCCAACGAGCTCGGCCAGGCTCGACCGTGGCAAGATCTGCCAGGGCGCCGGCGAGCTCCGGCCAGGGTTTGGCGCCAGCGAGCTCGGCCAGGCTCGGCCGCGGTGAGATCTGCCAGGGCGGCAGCCGGCGAGCTCGGCTAGGGGCGGACGGCGGCCAGGCTCAGCTGCGGAGAGATTGACCAGGGGCGGGTGCCCGTGAGCTCGGCCACGACGAGATCGGCCAGGGGCGTGCGTCGGCCAGGCTCGGGCGTCGCGAGATTGGCTAGGGCGGGCGCCGGCGAGCTTTGCCTCTACGAGATCTGCCAGGGGCGGCGCCGGCAAGCTCGGCCTGGGGCAGGGCCTGGTGATCTCGGCCAGGGGCGAGCGCGGTAAACTTGGCCAGGTGCGGGTGGGGGCTAGCTTAGGCACGGGCAAGCGCCGGCGAGCTCGGGTAAGCCCAGGCATGTGCGGCCATGGTGGAGGATTGGGGGAGGCAGGTTAGGGATGACAAGTGGGTCCCACTTGCATAGGGAGAAAAATAGAGTGAAGACCAGATCTGACAAGTGGGTCCCATAAAATTTTGCAAAAATACCCAAAATATATAACCCGCATGTTGTGTGTGTCCTCAAACCGTAATTTATTTGCCACGTCAGCCTGCAGATGGGCCATCCCTGTCAGAAAGAGCGTTAAATATGTTTAAGTGTGCAATCAGTGTTTTTTGTAATAGTTAGAAGATGAACCGGTGGTTTTTTGCAAAGAAACTGAAAAGTGGTGGTTTTTTGAAACCCTACCCCCAAATGTGGTGGTTTTTTGCAATTTTCTCCATAGCTAGCCGACGCGCTGCAGTTAAGAAAGCACAATATACGCCTTGACATCCTGTCCTTAATTTTCCTGCCGGGAGAAAATCTACGCTTAGCTTGCCCGTATTGGCTTCTTTTCACTAGGAAATCTGATTATCACAGCGAGGAGGACCAGTGGAGAAGCATAGGGATCTGAATTAGCTGTCCAGCAAGATCACAAATAACTGTAGCATCGCTCGTCGTCGTGGCCCCAACGTTTTGTTTCGCCGGGATCGGTCTGGTAACTGGTTACCGTTGGCCCTCGTGCCCCCACGAGGAAAAAGGCGTCGGACCGACCGGACGGCGGCCGAAAAACATGGCGGTCACGTTCCCCCCGATGGGCCTGTCTCATCGCCGATCTCAGCCGTCCGTCGCCGATCGAGCGGCCGGACGCGCGCCCCGAGTCGAACGTTGGGGTTTAATTCCTAATCTAATGACCCAGGGAGACCCTCCCCCTGCGCTTTCCCTGCGACCCTGTCTGCGCGTGTTCCTCCCTCCATTGATTCACCTCTATAAAAACCGTCGGGGCCCTGCTCCGTTGCAGATCAATCACACCACCCACCCGCCCGCCCATACCTAGCCGTTGGGCGCTGCATCTCCTCCTTCGTCTTCCACCTCCGGCCAGCCATCTGCTTGCTTGCTTGGGTGAATTGATTTCTCATCGCAAGTTGTGGCGGGATAACTAGGCAGGTGGGAGAGTCCTGCGGGATAGCTGGCGGACCAGTGGACGGATAGATAGATAAGCTCGTGCGTCGCTGTCGGATCCTCCCTGACTCGTCGCCGTCGACGTCCCCAGTCGCCGTCGCTTCACAACTCCGGTAAGTAACCGCTGCTATTTATACCCCCGCTCCTTTCAGTTCCCCTGCAAACAACACCATTACTCCCCGCTTTCACCACGCCCCTTTTCAATCCCTCTGCTTCCCGTTGCCGCATTCCCGAGAACACAAGAACCGTCGTTCTCCCTTCTTCTTCCTTACCGCATCCGTTCTCGGCGTCATGCTCGGCGTCATGGGGACCAAGCTGCTGCAGAAAGTGAGTTGCCGAGCTCGATCGCGAAACTAAGAGCAGCCTTGCCGCTATGCTTGCTTGACCCGTCGACGGCCGATCATTTATTTGTTTGTTTTTGGTTTCTGTTTGTTGCGATTACCGCAGTCGTTGTTGCCGTTTCGCCCTCGGGCGGCCCTCGCCGTAGCAGGCGCCGGAGGATGCGAACAAATCCGGCCGGTGCGCCGAATGGATGCCGAAACGAAACCCCGTTGCGAAGGTGTGGATGGCATTGAAGCCGGCCGCTGCTCCGTCTTCCATGACCACACCAATCCAACCACTCCTCGATCGACGAACCTTATCGCCGCCGCTGGCCTGGGCTATATATAAAGAGGGAGGAGAAGGTGGGGAGAGGGGCAGGAGGCTTCAGCGTTCCACGCCTCCTCCCTCTCTATTCTTCTCCTTCTTCCCATCCACCCTAGCTACCATCGCCTCCCATCGTTGCCGCTGGTTCACACCACCGCCGCCCTTTCTCTTTCTGGTAAGCGAGGCAGGCCAAGGCCAGCCGCGGCCGTTTCTTGCTTGCCCGTTCAACACTCTGCTAGTCATTGGTGTTGTCTTGTGTCTTCTGTCAAAAATTAAAAATTTACTTTTCTTTTCTGTCTGTTGCTGGAAGCAGTTACTGTGTGCTTGGCTTGGGCCCGAGTCCAACTGCCCAAAGGGAAAAGGGGCCGGCCACTCACGCGTCTTTGGATTTTGCCACAGGATTCCAATTGGTTGCAACAAACGCATTGAATTTCGATGTTCATCACCTGAGCACTCCAATCACCCCAATACCCCTTCTCATAGGATAGGAATAGTGCTCTGCTCTCGTCGTAGCAGGCTAGCAGCATAGTGCTAGCACGTCCTCCATCCCCCCTGTTCTTGCAACGGCTCATACATTTTGCGGCGTCTGCTACAAGGACGGGCAGCCTGCTGTTGTAGCCGCTGCCTTCTTCCTCTGCTTCTGGTGATTTTTGCGCAGTTGTTCTTAGTTTACTAATGTCTGCACTCTGCAAGCATATGTTAGATTGCCATTTGAAGCTCTCGATTTTATCTTCTGTTTGCTAGTACTACTATTGCACTATAAAAACCTGTTTCAAAGATATTGCACGGATACCTTAAATTATACAGTAAGATTCGCTTAAATTAATGCTATCATCATACGACTTGCTTTCAGAATCACAAGTTGCACTAAAGAAATCATCTGACAACTATAGTTTTTAACAAAAAAAAGCGGCGCAGATCACAACTATCTCTTAGCACTGTAACTATGGCTTCTTGCATCGTTGCGCGTCCTCGGATCCTCTCGCCGTTGACTGCATCCATTGCTCATCCGCGATGTCGGCCGCCTGCAATCTCCGGTCCGGCGTCCTCAAGCCGCTGGAGGACAGTCTCATGGTGATTCTCATCGAGTCGCTGCAATGTTTCGCGCAGGTCAAGAGGCACCTGGTCCCGCTCCTGCGCCGGCACAGGATGGCGCTGCTCACGGCGCCGGCGGTGTTCACCGCGCTGCTGCTCTTCTGGGCCGTGCTCGGCACCTCCGACGCCGACTACCTGCTGTACAAGGACCCCGCGCAGCCCGTGGACGCGCGCGTCACCGACCTGCTGGACAGGATGACGCTCGCCGAGAAGGTCGGGCAGATGACCCAGATCGAGCGGCTCGTGGCCACGCCGGACGTGCTCCGGGACAACTTCATCGGCAGCCTGCTGAGCGGCGGCGGGAGCGTGCCGCGGAAGGGGGCCACGGCGCAGGAGTGGCAGGCCATGGTGGACGACTTCCAGAAGGCCTGCATGTCCACGCGGCTCGGCATCCCGATGATCTACGGCATCGACGCCGTGCACGGCCACAACAACGTCTACGGCGCCACCATCTTCCCCCACAATGTCGGCCTCGGCGCCACCAGGGATCCGTACCTGGTCAGGAAGATCGGCGCCGCCACCGCGCTCGAAGTCAGGGCCACCGGCATCCAGTACGCGTTCGCGCCCTGCATCGCGGTAAGCTGTCCTGATTCTTGAACAGCAGCAATGTCCGTCAGCATTTTGAACTTTCGGATTGCACTGGTGCTGAATTTGTGTCGCTGTTCATGAACAGGTGTGCAGAGATCCGAGGTGGGGCCGGTGCTACGAGAGCTACAGCGAAGATCGCCGGATCGTGCAGTCCATGACGGAGCTCATCCCGGGCCTCCAGGGCGAGGTCCCCAAGAACTTCACCAGCGGCATGCCATACGTCGCCGGAAAGTAAGACCCCGTTTTGTAACGCATGAGCTGTGTCACTTAGTTTGTCTGTCGAACTCGTCTTACATTTAAATTGCTTGCTGAATGCAGGAACAAGGTGGCGGCGTGCGCAAAGCACTTTGTCGGCGACGGCGGCACGGTGAACGGCATCAACGAGAACAACACTGTCATCAACGAGGAGGGCCTGATGAACATCCACATGCCGGCCTACCTGAACGCTATGCGGATGGGTGTCTCCACCGTCATGATCTCCTACTCCAGCTGGAATGGGAAGAAGATGCATGAAAACGGAGATCTCATCAACGGACACCTCAAGGGCAAGCTCAACTTCAAGGTAGTAAGAAAACAACAGTTTGCACTCGTGTTATACCTTTTCTCCTTATTTTCTAGGATATTCACTGTCTTTTGTTGCATCTTTACTTGCAGGGCTTTGTAATCTCAGATTGGGAGGGCATTGACAGGATCACAAACCCTGCAGGGTCAGACTACTCCTACTCGGTCAAGGCTTCTATCCTAGCCGGCCTTGACATGGTAAACCCAACTTCCCTGTGAAAGAACTCTCTCCGTGAATGCAATGCTGCTTTGTCAAGTCTGAGATCGACGATTCTTGTGATGTCGCAGATCATGGTGCCTAACAACTACCAGAGCTTCATCAGCCTGCTGACTGGCCACGTCAACAGCGGTGTGATCCCCATGAGCAGGATCGACGATGCCGTCACCCGGATCCTGCGCGTCAAGTTCACCATGGGCCTCTTCGAGAACCCTTACTCAGATGCTAGCATGGCTGGTCAGCTCGGAAAGCAGGTACTGACGGATGAAACTCTGTTGCTGAATTCAGAAACCATAATGTTGGGACGCACCTGAACTTACGGTGTGTTCTGAATTTGGTCTGCAGGAGCACAGGGATTTGGCGAGGGAGGCCGTGAGGAAGTCGCTGGTGCTCCTGAAGAACAGTGTCAAGACGAGTGACAAGCCCCTGCTGCCGCTACCCAAGAAGGCGCCAAAGATCCTCGTCGCCGGGAGCCACGCCGACAACCTGGGCTACCAGTGCGGCGGCTGGACGATCGAGTGGCAGGGCGACACCGGGCGCACCACCGTTGGTACCACCATCCTCGACGCCGTGAAGGCGGCCGTGGACCCGTCGACGACTGTGGTGTTCGCCGAGAACCCCGACGCCGACTTCGTCAAGAACGGCGGCTTCTCGTACGCCATCGTGGTGGTGGGCGAGCACCCGTACACGGAGACCAAGGGCGACAACCTGAACCTGACCATCCCGGAGCCCGGGCTGAGCACCGTGCAGGCGGTGTGCAGCGGGGCGCCGTGCGCGACGGTGCTCATCAGCGGACGGCCCGTGGTGGTGCAGCCGCTGCTGGCCGCCTCGGACGCGCTGGTGGCGGCGTGGCTCCCCGGCTCGGAGGGGCAGGGCGTCACCGACGCGCTGTTCGGCGACTACGGGTTCACCGGGAAGCTGCCGCGGACGTGGTTCAAGTCGGTGGACCAGCTGCCGATGAACTACGGCGACGCGAACTACGACCCGCTCTTCCCGCTCGGCTACGGCCTCACCACCAATGGGACCACCAAGCATTACTAGACAGCAGTAGACCAGGATGGTACACCATAGTAGAGATAGCAAACTGGGACATGAACCATGAGTTCTTGCTTCCCGCCATGGCTGCCGATCGATTTGTTTCGACCGGTTCATTATTACTTTCTTAATGCTGGTTGATCTGGTTTGTATGCTCGGTTCTCATTGCGGAGCAATATATATCCAATTGATGAGCATTTCTTCATTCACTGAGTTTGGTTCTCTTTACCTTCTGAATGTACAATCATGTGTCATTTCGGTCAGATAAGAATTGATCGAAAATGTGCAATCATCTTCGATGCAAAATCATGAAATGTCTCCTCGCACAGTTAACTGTTTCTCGAATGCAAAATCCGGTCATGCTGGTCCATACTAGCCCCCAGTATCTTACAAAGTATTTTTCTATTTTCTGAAAAAAGTATGGGTTAGATGCTGCATATCCCCACAATTCGTAACTTCTTCTCTTAAATGAATCAGGCAGTATACCTGCCTTCTTCCTTAAATTTGAATGCACGGGGCCAAATTTCATTAAAAATTTAGGGTATACTGCAACGGAATTTACATGAAGTTTGACCAAAATTTAACTAAGCCTAACCCTAAACCTAGTCGGCGAATGTGATGTTGGCTTCGTCCATGGACGAACTGATGGCAGCCATGAGGCCCGACGTGTCCTCCGGGTCATCCTTCTCGCGCGGCAGCAGCGGCATCCCTGACGACGACGATGGTGGCGGTGGTGCACGTGCTGGATCTCCAGCGAATCTGTGGTGAGCTTGTCCCAATCGATCTCGTTGTTACGCTCCTCCTTCACATTTGTCTCTTGTGACGCGCCAAGGGCAGCCATGAGACCTAGCTTGTCTTACGGGTCACTCTCCTAGAGCGGCGGCGCGGGGAAGTTGTAACCAAACGACTCCTTCTGCTTCGGCTTGAACTCACACATGTCTGGTGAGCCCCTCATTGGCGGCGTAGACGAGGTCACCCCTAGGTGGCCTCGCGGGTGGTTGCCAGAACTGTCTTCACCGTTCGGCCAAACCACCACTGATATCTCTCGTGGGTGTTATACCTAGTCAGCGGGTAAGGGTTGATGAAGCCCTAGCACGCAGTATCACGCCTCTCGATAAAAAGGGGTCGTCCCACCACCGGCTTCTGAGCACGTAGTGACGATTATCTTGTGCCTCCAGCCCTCCACCACCATCCAAGACCAGTGTTTGTGGACCTTGTTGTCGTGGGTGCGGCCTGTGGGGACCGGCTTTACAGCCATGCCACCTAGGCTAAGTACCCAATCGTTCGATAATCGGTAGTCGTGTCAGGATGTTATGCACTGCAAACTCCCACACCTCATCGACAATAAGGATGTCCCAGACTCCTCCATTGCGTCTCGAACCACCTTGTGATCATTGTTCTAGCGCGAGATGCATGGTGGTGTTGGTGGTGTAGAGAAGGTGTGGAATGGGAGGTGGGACAGCAAGGGGCACCAAAAAGGGAGGATGAAGGGGCATGGGCGTAGTAGGAGGGTCACTGGTGTTAGTGTCGACGACGTGTGGGTAAAACCATGGGACATGCTCTGATAGATCTGGGCACCCCTAGCTAGCCCTGAAAATTTGGGCGGACAAGGGTGTACCATACACTTCTAGGGCATGTCCAGGTTGATGAAGGATGCCACCAAAAGATAGAGATGTCACCTAGAGGGGGGTTGTTTTCAAGCACAAGGCCTAAATAAGGTTTAAGTACACTAACAACTTAAGCTAAGTAAGATGAGCACAAAAGATACGTTCAACTAAGGGCACCAACAATTTAAACTAAGCAAAATGAGCACAAGAGATATGTCACTAGTGAGAAAAACATATATAACTTCAAGTTGTATGGCTATCACAAGAAAATAAATTTAGGTAGAGAGATAATCAAGGCAAAGCACACACAGACAAAAATATATTCCAATATTTGCTTACAATAAGCTAAGAAGAGGTGCGAGTTACCACGAAGTTTACATGAAGTTTGACCAAAATTTAACTAAGCCTAACCCGCTGATATTGCTCATGGGTGTTATACCTAGCCAGCGGGTAAGGGTCGGTGAAGGTCGGGCACGCAGCATCACACCCCCGGCGAAAATAGGTCGTCCCACCACCGGCTTCTGAGCACGCAGTGACGGTTATCTTGTGCCTCCACCAGCATCCAAGACCAGCATTTGTGGACCTTTGTTGTCGTCGGTGCGGCCTGTGGCGACCGACTTTACATCCATGCCACCTATGCTGAGTACCCTGTCGTCCGACAATCGGTAGTCGTGTGAGGATGTTATGCACTGCAAACTCCCACGCCTCATCGACAATAAGGTTGTTCCAGACTCCTCCATTGCGTCTCAAACCACATTGTGATCATTGTTCTAGCACAGGATGCATGGTGCTGTTGGTGGCCGGCGGTGGTGGTGTGTGGAGAAGGTGTGGAATGGGAGGTGAGACGGTAGGGCGCACCAAAAAGGGAGGATGAAGGGCCATGGGCGTAGTAGGAGGGTCACTGGTGTTAGTGTCGACGACATGTGGGTAGAACCATGGGACATGCACGGACAGATTAGGGCACCCCTAGCTAGCCCTGAAAATTTGGGCGGACAAAGGTGTACCATACATTTCCAGGCAATGTCCGGGCCGATGAAGGATGCCACTAAAAGATTGAGATGTCACCTAAAGGGGGGTTGTTTCCAAGCACAAGGCCTAAATAAGGTTCAACTAAGTACACCAACAACTTAAGCTACGTAAGATGAACACAAATGATAGGTTCAACCAAGTGCACCAACAATTTAAGCTAAGCAAAATGAGCACAAGAGGTATGTCACTACTAAGAAAAAATATATATAACTTTAAGTTGTATGGCTATCACAAGAAAATAAATTTAGGTAGAGAGATAATCAAGGCAAAGCACACAAAGACAAAAAATATATTTTAATATTTACTTACAATAAGTTAATCACCGCTTGAGAGGTGCAGAGTTACCACAAAGGACCAACGCTACAAAAGTTATTCTGTTAGGCTCCAAAATCCACCGAGAGCCTATGAGGGCACCCCTTGTGAGCCCAAAAGGTAGCCAACATCCAATAGGCCTATGGGGGCACTATTGAGAAAGTGGAGATGCTCTAAGTTCTATTAAATTAAAAGCTCAGTTAGAATGTGTAATTGCCAAGGCTGGTGAATCTGAAGAGTCCTACCAATGAGCTAAGTTATCTTACTTTCTAATAATAATTTGAATTTGGAATTTATTTGAAATTTTTCTTGTTGTAGTAGTGGGCATAAATTTGATCAAAGCTTTAACTTAGAAAACCGAGTGACGTCTAACCTTATATATTCATCTTACTTCCTTTATACCGGATTATAGAGCAATTACGCATTTTGAGACAAACTTTGACCTTTAATTTTAATCAAAAAATATATAAAATATATTATATAAAAATTAGACCATTGGATTCATATTCAAAAAACTTTTCAATGATATAATTTTTATGTCAAATATCTCATATTTTCTTGACTAAAATTAATGATTAAAGTTTGTCTTAAAATACATAATTACCTAATAATCTGGTATGGAGTGAGTAGATGACTTACACCTTATGTAACCAGTCGGATGCATCAGAATGTGAACTTTGATGGTTCAACTATCTGGCTGTCTGACGAATGCTGGTTTGGCAAAGCCTCGCCTACGAATAAATACATCAGTTTTTTAGGGAACCAAAAGCACTTCAGCAGGACCGCTAGGCACCAGCTAAAAACAAATACCACGTCACGCATGGAGGGCCCGCAGAGAGCATAGAGATATATCAGAGTGCATGCCCCTCAAAACCGATGCTCTACTACCTCTAAACTGAGAAGTGACAGACCTTTGATGCTTCAGGTCACTGCAGTTACCACAGCAACTGAAATTTACAATGCTATATACAGTTCAACCATTGGGGACGTTCTTGAATTTGTGGGATCTTCAACCTCACTCCAGAATATTTTTTTTCAAGAGTGGCTCCCAACCTCCAAAAGAAAATCCTCAAATCAGGTCATGCGTAGACGTGGTAGTGTCTACTTCTTTGCATAAGAGAGATAAGGATCTTGAGCTATGGATAGAACGTCTGGTCTCTCTGATTGATTGTATGTCAAGCAACGGCGTATCAGTTCCTGCATACGATTGAAGTGAAACAATGAAATGGACTGACAAAAACATAGGAACAACAATACTTCATATTAATACAGCTAAAATTTCCATTTGTGGCAATTGGCGATGCAAGATGCAAATTGCCACACTAACTAACGTAAGCAGATACTCACTTCAACGGTTAAGACTCAAAAGATAAGGCCTTTTATCATAATTTTTAGACAATTCATGGCATCCACCAAAACTAGGGCCTACAGAACAAAGTTGAAACCACAATGACAGTCTCCTGTCACAATGCATAGCATGCATAATCTAGCAAGGGAATCACTAAAATTACAAGCGATGACTCAGAAGGTATATGCCATATGAACAAACAGAAAATATACCTTTGCCTCATTTGATACAGCAGGCTTTGCAGGGAATTCCACCCTCCGTGCGTTGATAATTGTATCTTCCCGAAGGATTCTCTCTTGGGTCTGGTCATGGCCAAAAGGACGCTTCCCATAGAGCATCTGATAAAACATTACACCAGCTGACCAAACATCCACCTACATGACAGCAGCAACTGGGTTGTTTAAACTGAAAGTATGGGAAGCTCATAAATGAGCCCAAAACTTGAAGAGGGTTAACTAGGGATCATGTCTCCCATTTTGTACAAAAAATGCATATCCACCCGACCGGCCCCCCTCTCTCAACTGCCACCTTCCTTTTCCAAGACATATAGATGCAGCCTCCATATCAATCCACTGCTCCACTTCCACCATGCCAGCAGACCAGTATTTTCACCACATGTCCACGTCTGGTGACCTCCACCATGCCAGCAGACCAGTATTTTCACCACATGTCCACGTCTGGTGACCCTACTGCTGCAAGCACTGCACACACCTCCCAACACCAACAGCCTTCCAACAGCACGACCCGCCTAACAGTCTCCCATGGCTTTGCCCAGAGATAATCTAGTGTTATGGTTCACTGAACCCAAGATATGTGATGGCCTGCACAGGCCTGGTCATATCTCAGGGTTTTTTTCTCACACACACACTGAAATACGCATAAGTTTGCATTGGAACACCAAGAAGGCGCAACGTACAACCCACCAATGGTGGTGCGACCAAACGTAAACAAATTCTGGCAGCACAGGGAGTATCACTGTACCAGATTGATGCAGTAGAATGGACCAACTGTCGTTTATATTAAAAGGTAAAACATGCTGGCAAATATCGATACCTTTGATGAAATAAATGGTGTTTTGCTGAGATCAAAGCATTCTGGTGGCAGATACCTGGAACAAAACAGAGAAAAAACCCAAAAATTTGTCATTCTGAAGGAACATTGATGCAGCAGACCCACCAACATAAACAAGAATTGAATGTATAATACAACTGGTTTACATTAGGCGGTAACACAAGAATGGTTGCCCTCCACAGACAGTAATTAATTTTGAAGGTTATACAATTATAGACCAAAGGTATTACTAAAAACTGCATGCACTGTTGCTAGTAAGGATTTACTGAACAAACTCAGCTACTCACCAATAGGTTCCAGCTCCCTGAGAAGTGAGTTCCATTCCCTGAGACCCAACATCATCCTCCACTATCTTGCTGAGGCCAAAGTCTGTAACTTTTGTAACACCAACCTCATCAAAGAGGACGTTGCCAGGTTTGAGGTCATAGTGGATGATCTTTTGAGCCTTTTTATTAAGATAAACAAGGCCCTGAAATACTTGAACAATTATGATTCTTGCTTCCTTTTCTGGAAGAACTGGTGTTGCTTTAAGGACGGCATCAAGATCCTTGCCTGGGTCAAACGTCAGCAATAGAGACAACTATTAGATGCCACTTCCTCCTGATCTGGGAGTTTTAGATTTAGGTAGTAAAATACTAGCAATAATTACTACTAGTATAACAGCAAAAAGAAGGCACTTCAATCCACTATTTGAGACTTATCATATTTTCCATATCTATGCAACTGACGCCAAGCATCAATGCCATTCTCAGCAACTAAAAAGATTACTTCTGCCTCCATTCGATATCATTAGAATTGCTAATATCTAATTATTCATGGCATCAGCATATTTTCCTGTATGCATCTTAGTGATCAAATATGGCAGTTGTGTTCCATACCTCATAAGCTCATAATGTAGTATTAGTGCTCCATATAAAGATCATATAAATGGCAAATGGCAATGTGGAAGTTGTAACTGTAAGAAACCAAGACCAAATATATGGAAGCATGGTTTAAATGTCCCTCTTAGTTCCCGACTTGAAAATTTTACTTTGCTACCTATACTTCTAATATTAAAAACTTGAATTAGTTTTTTGGTGTAAGAGTTCGTCATAGATTGTATATCTGGGTTACACCGTGCATGCCTGGCACAATCCATATACAGAAGGAAACATGGGGAAATGGGTATAATAAATGACATAAGAATACACGCAAAAGAATTGACAGAACTGAATTTACACTGTCAAGTAGATAAATTATACCGCTGCAATATTCTAGGACGGTGCAGAATGTGTTGTGGTCAATCTCGAATATATCCCATAGCCTGACAATGTTTGTATGAACCAGAGTCTTGTGGATATTATATTCACGAATCGCATGCCGTATGTAGCTTTGCTTTTTCTCCTCGCTCCACTGAGCATTCAAACCATGAAGCTTACAAGCCACGTACTTGTATTCAACCAAGTCAAAAGCCTGCTCAAAGGAACAGTTTCACTTTAAGTGTTACCATATTCAGATTTCTACAGATCAGATGTGAATGCTATATCAAAACGCAGTGAAATGACTTTAAAAAGAAGCTGAAAAAACTAGTCAATGTGCTGGCATACAAAATTTATACAACAATAGAACTGGTACAATGTGGTATACCCTGCGCTTATTTTATAACACCTTGCATTTTATGGCAGAAAAGGAACATGAGCTGCCACAGACAATGATCAAAAAAAGAAGGTGATAGTTGTGGTAAGTCAAGTGAACCGTGGTAGGATTTCAGTAGAGTAAATGGTACCAGGTTAATGGACAGGGAGGAGAGAAAAAAGAGTGTAGTGATTAGAGGAATAACTTATTGTTGGCAATAGCATATCCTAATACGACGACTGGGCCAACTAAACTTCAGGCGCAATTTCCTAAATAGAACCGAACTAAGCGAACTATTCCTTCCATATCTGACTAGTCGATTAGGAGCTGATAGGCAGCTGGAAACCAAATCCAGTTCTCAGCCACTTGCAATGGCTGCTGCCACATGCTGCCTGGGGTACTGATTTCCCTTATGTGACATAAGCCACCGGACCCTAGCGCCGCCGCGAGCACCTCCTGTCCAGGCTCCCTCTGCCGCCAGCCTGCGCTACATTGGCGGTGGGCCCCACTATCAAAGGTGGTGGGGAGTCTCTTCACTCGTAGTGGACGCCTAGTGGGAGGAGATAGTGGCCAGGAGTGTGGAAGACCAAGGCGGAGCCCAAGCGCTGGTCTCGCCGGAGCATCACGGAGCTGATGGAAGAGGAGTTGGTAGATGCGGGTGTGGCGTCTGTTGTGCTGCTGACGGCCGTGGCAGCCATATCAGGCACGGTCGGCAGCGCTGCAGGAGGAATGATGGAGCGGTGGTGGTGGCTGAGTAGTGCGCGTGGTGGCGGTGCTTGTGACTTGGCGCTGCTCCTGCAAGTTGGCGGTGCACGGACGCATGGTGGCAGAGTAGGCCCTTTCTTGGCTGTAGCGGGCTGCAGCCGGAGAGCGCAGTGGCGGTATGGCTTAGCATGGCTCCGGCTTTGTGGCGGTGGCTGGCCTGTCTCCCAGTTGCAGCTGTGGGGGTGGTGCCAGCCATCGACACATGCAGTCCTCCGTGGTAGTGCAGTGGACATCCTTCTCAGATCCGGCGGGTACAGTTCGCCATTGCGGCTTGGTCTTGCAGGTTCACAGCGGTAGGATGTCCTAGTGGTTCGGATAGGTGGAGAGTTATAAGGCTCTGGGCAAAACCTCCAGGTTAGACAGAGGTCGATGATGGCTCATGGACGAACTTCTCCTTGGAGGCAACGTCAAAGATTCTTCCTCAATACTGGTCTATGTCCAACCGTGAAGGCTGTTGGTACGGCCAGACCATTCCCGAGGTTCAGTGGGATAGTGTGCTGTTGTAAGCGGAAGCTTAAGTCGTTGACATGGGTTGATGCTGGTGACGATGGTGCAGACGGTCATCGTTTCCCTTCTTGAGGGCTTACCAAGAACTCGTTCACATCACTCCGGCTGTCAGACATGTGTGGTGGTTGAGGACTGTTTGGCTTGATGAGGGCGTTGTTTTCCTCTTTTGTCCTGTAATTATTCATTGTATTTCTGTGCATTTCTCCTATCTTAATTAAATAAGCAGAACACCTGCCGCTCAGTATAAATAGGCCAAGAGATATTTGAATGCCAGACGTGTCGCAGTGTTGCTCCAATTGTTTGCATACAGATTTTTTCACCTGAAATTTAAAACTACCTCTGGCCCAAATTAATTGGCTGCACGCAAATTAATTTGGAACGGAGGGAGTACCAGGTTTGCTTCTTTCTATCTAACTTCCTCACATAGTACCTTTTGAGCCCATCTTGGATAGGCCAGGATCCAAGACTCCCTTTAACCCAAAATGAAGCTCTTGAAAAGAGCAGATATAGTGAGATAAAACTAAATTAATGATGGTAAAGTATAGTGGTGCTACTACCTTATTGACACAAAATGCATTGGCTATTAAAGATGCATTACTGATAACAATGGTCTAGTGCTTTTTTTTTATGTATAACTAAAGAAAAAATATACCTTGTACACCTCACTAAACCCACCCTTTCCAAGAAGGTTTAACAGAGCATATCGATGGTGAAGAATTTGGAAGTTATTAAAGCGTGATCCATCTTCATCTCTAAGACGCTTCATTTCACGTATAAGCCTACCCTTCTCCAATTCATACCGATCTCTTTCTCTCAAATACTGCTCTTCCTCCTGCCATTCAGTTATCGAAAGTAGGTTAAGAGGGGGAGGGTGTGTTCAATAACAAGTAACAGACCAGCAACCAGGAAAATAAATTTACCCGTTTGATACTTGTTAACCGAGATTTACATATCTCATCCTGTAAGAGGAAATCTTCCTCAGACATGCTAGTTTCAGCATCACTGCCATCACCCTTATCTACAATAGCAAAGCATCACAAATAAGCAGTGTGTGTAAAGAGAAGTGACCGCAAAAATATCGCTTAAACTGATATGTGTGTTTATATCTTGCTTGTGTAAATACAGAGAGCTTTCCCTTGTACAGAATAATGAACTGACGTAATAAAATGCAGACATGTACTTCAAATTTTCTTCAGTATGCAAGATAGTTCAATCAGTAATTTGTAGAGAATGTGAGCCTGTACAAGATGATTTTTTTTTTAAGTATCGCTTACCAGATTGTCTTTTCTTTAGAGATTTACGATGCCTTTCAACAGCCTCTTTTGTTTCCAGCAATGATTTCTACAGAAAGGTGCAGCATACATTAGCAAATTAACAAAATGATGGTACATCATTGCAAGGTTCTATTAAGCGCTAAGCGCTGAGCGGTCGCTTTGCCTGAGCTTATTCCCTCTCTGAAGGATTAAAGAGCTAAGCGCACACTTCAGTACAATTAAGCGCTAGGGTTTTGCGCCTAGGCGCGCTTAAGAGTGCACTTAATTTAATAACTGTACCATTGTCACTGTCAATAATTGGAATTATATAGAAGGGACGCAAAACATGTAAAGACAAAAGCTGCAAACAATATGCCTCAATAGATAAAGCTGTAAGGAATACAAACTGCATGTCAAGCCAAGCCAGATCAGTAAATGAGGAGCAAAAATGTTTCCCTTGTAAACGGATGCTCAATTAGAAAAGATCAAGACGTCCTATAAGATGCTTGGATGGTAATAACTTAAGGGTAGTAATGTGCGGATGTGATCAAAACTACAAACAGGACAAAAAGGAACAGAAGTCACTAATAATATGCCTTCTGAAGTAAATGTGTTACTGGCTGGGTAGACGGACAGATCACGTAAATCAAAGTTCCACAGTTCTTAGCATTATGACCAGCTTTTACAAAAGAATACGGAATAATATAGCTAATAGTGTGTACTGAAATGAACAGATCTATGGAGCTGCAGAAACTTACAAGGTGTAAATTAAGGTCCTTTATTGCCTGGCCATCCTCCCATGTTTCAGATATCACAGTTCCAGCTCTGATTTATATGACAGAGTAGTCAAAGAAAGTTGCAATATATTGTATATACGCACAAACAGAAAATATAAGAGATAAAAAATATATCCACTGTTCCAGAAAAGTTGCCAATACTACAAGGCATACTGGATCTATACAGCAACCAGCAGGTCATGCTATTAGCCTGTTTAGAGAAGACAATATCGCAGCATACATGCTAGTATAACAATTTCAAGCTAGTTAACAGTGTCCCATTTACAAAGTATTGTTCTTCACACAAAAGGAGATTTAGACATAACCTTCTACTATTCCACATTAAGTATTGGAAGCTCGGATCCTCAGGAGATTACCTCATAACACCAATGTTCCCAAGTCTCAAAGATTCCTGCTTTAATCTCATCCGTGCTTCTTGTCTTTCTGCTTTTGATACTGCTATGAGCAGGTCAGACAGGACCTTCATTTGCTGCATCATCAATGAGAATGGACATGTAAGATATATACTACTGCCTCCGTTCCGAGTTATCAGATATTCTAGCTTTTTATGAAATGGCATGTATCTAGATGCATTTCAGTGTGTCTATTCACTCATTTCAGTCCATAGGTAGGCCACATTGAAATATTCAGAACATCTTATAATTTGGAACAGAGGGAGTACATAACTATAATAATGGCTATTATTGCATGGATAGAACAAGTGAATGCGCGCAGACAGAGATATCACCCCTCTCCCTGTCTTATGCATACGTAAGAATAAAGAGTTGGTGAACAGAAATGGTAGAGTATGAGATAATAATATATCCCCCCCCCCCCCCCCTCTCCTGTGTTATGCATACGTAAGAATAAACTGTTGGTGAACAGAAATGGTAAGAGTGTGAGATAATAATAACAATCTGCCGATATAGCATCCAGGTTTCTAAGTGTAAAACCTTTGATTTCTTTTGTTGATCTTGATCCTTGAAATCCTTCAGTTCCTGGTAGAATAATCAAAGGCAACAAGTCAAGAGACCTAGGGAAGTCAAGAGAAAAAAAAAGTTCTAGTGAGTATATTCTTACCTTTGCTAACCTATCACTAAGTTGACGATAGTCGGTCGCTTCTTGACGCGATTTGTTAAGCTCCTCCTCCAACGATGCAACTTTACCATGTAACAGTGACAGTTCTTCCTATTCAATTGGGAGTGCTTAAGAACATAAATTTGAAACAAAAACAAGTGGCCCTAGAACATGTTTGTATGGAACACTACATTTCACGAGTATCACTTGTTCCCTATGAGATATGAACTTTTCCATTACAATATTCACCAAAGCAGTTCATGCTTTCAGTATGATATCTTAACCACAGCAGATTACTTTATGTAGTTAAGATGTCTACATGCTAGACTCGAACAGAAGTACTGAATCAAACAGAGACACTTTTCCTTGAAGGTAAGGGCCGGGATACATATACGAAAGCCATCAGAAAGACCTACTTCATGTAGTTAAGATGCCTAGGTGCTAGACTCAAATGGAAGTACTGAACATAACAAAAACACCATCAGAAGCACTTTCATGTATATGTACAAGCTAAGCATACAAAAGACATTCAGAAGCAGAGAGAAAGTGGTACGTATGGATAGTAAAAGGATGCATTTGCATAGCAGACCAAGATGGTGTGTAACTGTGTATCTTATAGAAAATGATGTGAAGAAATAAGTCTTACATGTAAAGCAGTCCTTTCATCATTCCCAGGTAGAACACTTGATCGGGAATCCTGTACATGGAGCAAATGGTATGTAAGCACATAATTTAGCAAATGAGGATGAATGATTGCATAGCAGGGCGACTAAATGTTCATTACAAGTGTTTCTGCTTGTCAGTAAATTGCGGATTGTACGGAGCAAATAAGAGGAAACGGTACTGTTACTGTACAACTATATATGAGATTACAGCAAATTAAGCCTTCAAATGCACCAAAGAATGGCCATATCTTCCATCACTTGAGCACAGAATGTACAACCCTTTGAGATTATCTTACAGTCAGATTATTACAATCAAATTAACTAAGCTTATCACTGAACAAGGATTTCAGCCCATTTCATGAGTTTCATTCCAGTCCACGAGATTCCAAGATCCCTGATGATGAAATGATACCCCAATGTGGAATTTTAAATATGCTATGGAATTAAACTATTTTATCAATTTAAGTCGTGACAGTTCGTAAAATCCAAGTCCTTGAGGTGCTTATAGCGCTGTGTGGCCAATGTTAGCAATCCACCCCCGCCTCAAGTGAGCAAAAATCGAATGGCTTTATTTCAGCATTCTCCAGTTGATTAGCATTTGTCCATACCAGAGAAGCCAATCGCTATTTATCATTGATAGTTTAATACATTTAGTAATCTGAACAACAGCAAACTAAGCTATATCTTGTACTGACCAATGATCGCTAAAAAAGCTCCATTTGAGCCCATGCAATGATGTGATCAATTCAAGTGCAAGAAAGGAAGTAATCTTAACCATGGGTGAGCCAAAAGCTGAGGATCTTGAGAATAAAATTGCATGGCATACCATGTTGGTTACCTTGTCATGTTGACCATTTGACACTGTTACTGAGGAAGCCGAAGTCTGACGTGCTTGATCAACCGCCTTTGAGCCACGCCCTCGGCCTGTTCCACGGCCCCTTCCACGGCCTTGTTTTTTTCTGTTTGGGTTTTCTGAAGGCAGTCGTGCGTCCGTGACATCTACTATTTTTGCTGCCGCATTAGCTGATCCCTGGCATTCACAATTACAAAAGAATGCACCGTACATAGTGTTACTAAACCAGGAATTGTAAGCAAGTGCAAAACATAATAGTCCGTGTTTAGTTCTAGTCGGTTCCTATTAGAAGAGCACCTCAAAATTTCCAAGAGTTAGGCTGTGGTCACCATCCGGGGATCTCGGACGCTTCAGTGTGTTCTTCTGTATCAAGAACTCCTCGCCATTCTGATAAGAAAATGAAGGACAGTTAGTCTGGGTTAGATGAAATGAAATGAAGTCAGAGATGGAAACGTTGAACTAATATGTAATTAGCTACAATATGAAGCAACATGTACATGTTTACTGAAAGAGAAATTACAAATAGCTTCCACCAGCATAATCATAGGAACACATAGGTAATGTGCAGGAAAGGTAATCGAATACAGATAAATACGATGTTTTTTTTTTGCTGGAGCTGTAAAAAAGAGGGGGGGGGGGGGGGGGGGAGAACAGGGGGAGTACAAGGTTTAGGGCTGACATCATCATCTGAAGAGGAGGACTCGGGCAGCTCCTCCTGGTCCATGAAGGTGGAGGCGGAGGCCGGGGAAGCCACCGGGTGGTGGGGCGGCGACGGGGGCGGCACCGAGACGGCCTTGCCGGCCATACGGGCCTCGAGCTTGGCGAGCTTGGACGAGGACGGGTTGGAGTTCGACGAGAGGTGCTGCACTATGTCCTCCCCAGCCGTCGACGACCCCGACATTGCGCCCAGACTGGATCCGGCCGCGCCCCCCGAAGCTTCCAGGAGAAGCAACCGCGCCGCACGGGAACGACTGCGACCACGGGAGGCGGCCGGCCAAGGCAGCGCGGCAGAAACTGCCGACCTTGCCCCTCGAACTGGTGGCTTGCCGGACGCCTGCCAGCGGCGGAGGCGGGCCGGAGCGGAGCGGCGACGCCGCAAAGAAGACGGGAAATGGAGGCGCAGGCGCAGCACCTCCCCCGCTTTTCCCCTTCACTTCCCGAAAACGACGATCTCCGGGACATATGGCGCCCGGGCCTTATCTGTCCCGTCAGATACCGTTGGAGATTCGCGTTTTGGCATCTTACAAAAACGGGCCTGTACAGTATGGTAATCAACCGGTAGTCTAGGGAGCGTCTATAACATCCTCAATCGACCACAAACCCTAGCCCAGATCCAACCGGCCCCGTTTCTCTTCTCTCCTTCGCCGTCGGCGGCTCCCGTGGTGTCCGACGGCCTCGTCCCCCTCTCCCTCCTCCGCTCCGGTCGCTGGCGGGGCTGGTCGACGACGCCCTCTCGGTGGCGGTGGACGACGCCCTCTCGGTGGCTGTCGACGACGCCCTCTCGGTGGCTGTCGACGACGCCCTCTCGGTGGAGGTCGACGACGCGCTCTTCTCGGTGGCGGCCACGTCCTCTGTAGCGCGAGGAGGGCGGACGACCGCGTCCTCTGGAGGCCACGCCGTCCATCGTCCTCTGCTTCTCCTCGTCCGGCTAGGAGGGCCGGCACAGGCTCCCACAACCCGCCGCATCGCCGTGGATATCCCCTTGGGATCTAGGTCTCTGCCTGCAGAGTCCCGCTTTACTTCCTAATTTCTTCCCATTTTGATTCGTTGTTGAATCTTATGCATCCATTGGATGTTCTTGTATGATTATTGTATTTCTATGAATTTTGAAATAAATGGATCCAGTGTATGCTCTCGTGATTTGAAGATCAATGTCTCTTGTGAAGATCTGCGAGGAACATTTGAGTGTGTTAGAATGGGTACGAAAAATGTTGTGCAAGATAACGAGTACTTCGTGATAACAGGATACCAGGAAACATATCAACATGTAACTGATTGCGGTAATAACAGTTACAAAACACAGCTGTTTGTGCTAAGAGCGTGATTTACTGCAAGTCTTGCAATTTTTGCTGATACGTGTCTCTGCTATGGAATCATTGTGCATCAGTGTAATCATCAACTGACTAATGACAAGTCTGTAATGTAAGTTTTCTCATGTGACATTTGTAGAGGCTTTTGGATTCTTTGCTGAACAGAGTTAATTTCTAGACTTAAATGTGGTTTGATTACTTGCATTATGTAATGTGTTATGTTGGTTTTGTGTGGGGATTGAAAGAAAAATTATAGTGATTTCCAGAATGTGAAATCAACCAGTTATGGATGCACAATCAACTAGTTATGGATGCACATACAAGGATTTAACTATCAATGGACATGTACACTTGCTATTTTCAAGTAGCACTTCTAATTTTGACTTCTTTCCAGGACCCTGCGGACAAGAAGGTCATCGTTTGTGTGACGAGAAGCTGAAAAGTCCTGTTTGCAAGCCGAGAACGCGTAGGCTTCCTCGAGGTAGCCATTCTTCTGAACCCACACCTTTCATAGTCCCGTGGATCCAGTTCCCTGGAATTGTGTTGCCTTAGATGTTTTCTACTTTCTGTGGTCTGGAATATGCATGGATGCGTGTTTTGCTGGCACAGTTGCCTTGACTTCGTAGTGTTGCGTGTTTCTGATAATTCAGAATGTAGTGCTCATTCTCAGCCATTGCAGATTTTATCCAATACTAGCAAAAGTGTACAACAATTTTTTTTCATATCTAAAATATTATTACAAACAAGTTAGGATTCGTTGAGATTCTATTTTCATACCATTGAAAGTGTATTTGCTTTCACCCCTTCAATTTGACAAATAATTTCTTTGAATCTTTATGCACTTACTACTTCATAAAACGGAGTTTATATTGAACAATCGATGGCTATGATCAAATGTTCATCTTACTTCCAAGTAGGTAAGTGGGGGTCTTAAAATTATCCAAGAAGAAATAACATATAGTCTAGGAGACATGTTTATGCATTGCTAGTTTGCTACGGGTTAACTTTTGTTGGGATGAATGTCTCCGTGCTTTGAGATCAACATCTTCGATGGCACCACATAATTAACATCACCTCCTAAGATTAAATTTGTAATTTCCTTTTCTATATCCTTTTTTAGCTGTTAAACTTAATAACAACATATCAAATTAACATCATCTGAATACCTCATTGGCGAAGTATCCAACTAAAACTCCAATCAGACTGGCAATTTAACCACTACCATTCACCCACCATCGATTTATCTTCGATCTCGCGTGTGTGGAGATGCTACCACCGGCCGTGAGCTTGCCACTCCATCTCCTCCCATGCCCCTGCCAGCTGAATGTCCACTAACCATTGCTTGTTTTCTGCAATACAATAAGCCCACGGGTTGCATTATTTTCAATTTGGGGATTTTCCTATATTTTGCTTGGATTGCTATTACATCTCTTTTATGTTCAAACTGAAACTGTGGAAGAATCCAGATTGAAGTAGCCTTAATCGTGTTTTTGCAAGATGGATTATCTAGCTTCTTATTATGTCTTTCCGATCAGCTCCCCAAATCATCTCATATCGTCTATGTGAAACTGCATAATATTCCAGCAAACATGCAGAGGAAAAGAGCTTAGCTCGGTAGATTTTTGCAACAAATTTACACCACCGAGTCAAATAAACAGAGTAAAAAAATCCCTTGATTCTTGATGATAACATTGACTACATCATACACCACATATTTACATCAAAGATTGTCCACGTGAGATTCTGTAAAGCAACAAAACTGCAGCGTTTAGCATTGTACCTGAATATGAGATAAGGTAAACTGTAGCAATTTCGCGCTGCTGGTAAACTGTATCAAATAATTTCGCGCTGCTCTGAATTACGTCTGCCTGAAGGAAGCGTTCCATCGCACCGAGTCCCCGTCGCGTGGGGGAGAATATTCGCTGACTTCGTACCTGGCCTCGAAGCCCTGCTTGTAGCCCCACTTCGCCGCCGCGCACACCTCTTCCCTGTCCATGTCCGATTTCTGGTACCCGGCCTTGCGCTGCCTGGGTCGCTCTCAGCTGTCGCCGCTGGCGAGAAGGTGGGCAGGAGAATCTCGTGTGTATGCGTGGAGCGTGGAGTATGCTAATGCTTTAGTACTCCTAATACATAGTTTATATCTAAATCACATTTCGTCCTTTTGAGCCATGCATTTGGTACTATGATATCTTTTCCGACTATTTGTTGATGCCCTCTTTAGTGAAAACAGTAGAAGTGAGGGTTAAGCAACAATCCTAAGTTGTGAGCTTCTAATGAAAAAAATGCCTGTGTGTTTTACCTACTAATTTTCCGTGTTTTCCAGAAGTTCCATGCATCGATTTGATTTTGTTAATGTTCAGTTGATGTTTGTATTAATTCCTGTTCAGTATGTCACCCTCTTTATGAATCCCTTACTGCACATTGACAATGTAGTTTTATGTATTATTTTGGTCCATTTGTACTAATATACTGTTTTCTATGATGATCAGAGAGAAAATGACTATATCCAAGTTCAGGTTGGGGCAAAATCCCGAAGCACATTATCATTCTTTGTTTTTGTGTCCTCATGAAGAAAGATGCTCCAGTTCTCTAAATGAGTACAGTTCTGGCAAAAAAATGGTGAAATTGGTATGTGTCCCAGGAAATCTGCACCATATCTTGGTACACAGAGACTGCACACAGTTTGGCCTGGATATCACAAGTGGCATAATGGAATGGATGCTAGGACTACACTATTTGGATCTCTCACTTGGTGGAGATTTCACAGGAAGTCATTTTTATGTAACTGCTTGTGGTCAAGTGAAAATGGTTTCGTCCAAACAGAGCTCCCTCAAGAAACATGCCAGCAGTGAAAGAAAGATGGAAGACAAGGAAGCAATAGCAGACATCATTGAACAGATGCTCTGTGGAGTGAATATTCGGCCAGAGGCTCTCCCTCATGATATCATTCATATGCTTGGGCTTCTAAGGAACGGAGCCACTGAGGATGATGTAGTGCTGGCCAAGCATCCTGGACCTATGACCCTGATTGAGAAAATATGCCTGCTCACTCTTTTGATCTCCCAGATGGAGATGCTCAAGAAAACGGATCCTACAAAGTATTCAAGGATTATTCAATCACTGCCCTTTGGGAAGAAGGAATGGATTAAAAGGATAAGCCCCCACAAGTATCTGACAAAAGTGTTCAATTACAAAGGACGAAGCAGCTCCTATCCCAGAGATGCCTCAGGCATGCTTCTGTTGAAGCGGAATGGCCTTGCCCATCTTGTTGAAGCACAGTCGGTTACCATTAGAAGGAAATTAAAAGTGAAGGGTCTAAAGGCTGGAAAGAAGCCTAGAAGGAAGAGGCGTGTCAAGGTTCACTTCACATATAGTCAAATTTATTCCATGTTCAGTAGTGCTTTTCCGCAGGCCCTACCCAAGTTGCAGCTCAGCCTGCACCGTGAAGGAGAATTTGAGAGCATTTACAGGACCGACTAAGCTTGATCAGAAACTGATTCAAATTCTGACGTCCTTAATTCTGTAAAGTAGCACCACTTTGGAGTCAAGTTGGGTGTTGTGAGTCTCCCTGGAGCTGGGTTTCTGGTGCATTAACAATACTCTTGCGACAGAAGTTTTTCTTTTCGAGGGGTTGAATTTGACAAGATCTACAGGACCGAAGCTTGATCCACAAACTGATTCAAATCCTGGCATCCCTAATTCCTGTAAAGTAGCGCACTTTGGAACCAAGTTGGCTGTTATGAGTCTCCCTGGAGCTGGGTGTTTGGTGCATTAACAATACTTTTGTGACAGAAGTTTTTCTTTTCGAGGGGTTAGAAACAATACTCTCATACATAGATTGGAGGACATGAAACTGCAGTTCTAAGTTTTCTGTAGGAACATGAATGTTTTTTGTTCTTTTTTGTAAAGTCCATTCATGTGTTTCAAATAGTGATAGAGAAACACTAATTGCATGCTCACTGTTGAGATGAAGTTGTATATTGGTGGTTGGATGAATGGGAAGTTTTCTCAAAATAAGATGTTAAAGGATCTTTTCCCCAGGTTTGACCTTAAGAAAGAGTGTGTAGAACTGTAGATGTAAGGTAGATTTAGATGCCTGTGCTGATTTTTATAAAATGTTCGGATTAAGGTGAGAGGTTTTTTGCTTTTAAAGTGTGCGATCAAAACTGCATGAACTGTTTTGAGGAAAGGAAAATGGGTCAGCTAAAGCCGGAGCCGCCGCGTCCATGGTCCTGAGGGCGCCGCGCAGCCTGTGTAGCTGGCGGGCAGTGGGCAGCGCAGGACGCCTGTAGAGTGCAGAGTAGCCTCGACGTCCCTCGCTGGAGTGGTCGCTCCGCCCATGGTCCTGAAATCTCTGCCTCTTACCTCGACTTGGTTCCTCGCCGCTGGTGTGGAAATCCTATTTCCCGCTTTGCACGACGCTCACGCTTGTGTGGAAATCCTGTTTTGGGCCAATTTGCCTTCTTCCATCAACTTTTTTCCACGTCAGGTGTTTTGCTGACCTTTTTTTCGTTTTTCTCTTAATTTTTCTGGTTCTTTCTGGTTTCTTATTGTCGTTTTATTTTGTATTTTTTGGTTTTCTTTTTATAATATAAAATGTTCACATTTGAGAAAGTTCAAAATCTAAATATTTTTCAAAATCTAGACATTTTTAACTGATTTTTCAAAATCTGAGCATTTTTTAAATCTGAACATTTTTAAAAATATTTTAAAATCATAAAAAAGATGTTGTATACTTGTCTCTGCATTTGGAGTGGTCCATGGAATCGTCCTTGCATGTGAAGCGCGCTCGCTCCCCCTAATGAGCGATATATAGGAGCTCCTGCCACTAGTCTCCAATGTGTCCCGATGATAGCGCCCAATCAGATGGACTGGGCCACCTACCCCCTCCCCTCCCCCTCCACCCTCCTGCCGACCTCCATCTTCGATGCATGGCCTGCCATGGCCACTCTAGGAGTATCGTTATCGACTTTGGGATCCTCTCCTTTTGGCTGCCTTCCCTTGGGTTGTCTTTAAGAGATTGTTATGCCTCACTAGAGTTTTTCGTTATTCTTTGTTGTCTTTAGTTTGTTGGGCCTTTTGTTTGCCTATGTAACCTTTATGATTGTGCCCTTTGGACTTTCTGATTTGAGGCGACTTGCTTGTTTTCTTTATCTACATCTCTTCTCTTCTTTCATTGTTGTTCTGTTACCATATGTTAGTTAAACTACCCTTCGCATGTTGGAACGTTTGTGGCCTCGGTAGCTAATGCATGTAAAATATATCCATGATCTTTGTAGTTTATTAGATCATCTTTGTAGTTATTTGATAATTTTATAAGGACTTGAACATGTTTTCCATTAAATTTGGAGATTTTCTAAACAACCTCATTTCATTTGGTTTTAACACCACAAATCAGATTTCCTTGTTTTAACATGTTTTTGGCTTTCAGGGACATTCTGGACGTCAAACGGACCCAATCTTTTTGCCATATCATGTTTTCAGGAATAGAAGATTGTGAGAAGAAGTCAATGGGAAAGACCACGAGGCGGGAAACTGGGCGCATGGTGGGGCCCAACTTCCTCCTCATGGGTCTAATTGTTGTAAACTTTGGCTCCACGGACTCGCCTTGACCTAAAACTAACTACAGCAGAATCCTGGTACGCAGGCTCACAGGTGTCTTTCTTTGCTGCAATCACATCGCGGTACCGCAAGTTCATGGGGTCAATCACTGAGAGGGTCATTTCTGGGTCAAATTCGAATATCCAAATAATACCGATTGGAATCGTTTGAACACAAATATCTCCGTTACGGTGACGACTCGGCGCTCCACTTGGCAGGATACCCCCGTTATTGCTTTGCCACCGTGGCAGCCAGGTGGTGTACCTTGTCCACGTAACCTTTCTCTTCTCCCCTCATTGTTCTTCAAGCTCCTGCTCCAGCTCGCCTACCGACATCTTAGAGTACCACAGCGCTGCTGGCGCCACGCAGGGGACATGGCCTCGAGGTTGAAAGCGGGTTCTCCTCGCTGCGGATCTAGCAAGATCGGGATCGGGAACTGGGAAGATCTGGAGGAGGCTGTTCTAGTGCTGGAGAAGTTGGGGCGGAAGCCACTGATCATGCGGAGGTTGTTCTCGTACTGGAGAAATGGAGGCTGTTCTCAGCCTTCCATCAATTTCAGCAGCTCTAAGAGAAATGGAGAAGTAACAGGTATGCAAAATCCAAATTCTCTCTGAATTTGGATATATACAATGAATACTCTCTGAATATGCACATATACGCTTGCTCTTGCTCTCTGGTGAATTGCAGATTACCATGTTCCAGGATAGCATCATCCTCTTGCTCTACTATGTCGTGAACTTAGTTATGATCATCAACCTTTCTGTCAACTGTAGCATAAAAAAATGTGATTATCTGCGGCATCTTTTTGCCAAGTATCCTCATCTACCTCTCCTTCTTGACAAGTAGACTTTTCTGCTTCCGGTTGTGTTTCTTGTCTAGTTCTATGACTTGTATAAATATCTACTGGTGGTTGTGGTTCTTGAGTAGTTCCATGACTTCTGTGAAATATTACAGGACACCAATTCGTTGAACATTTCTCTCATTTCTCTGATGTGATCCAGTAGATATTATCTTGCCAAGTAGATGGTCAGTCCGACTGCTGGCTCATGTGCCCTTCCATGCTTGAGCAAATCACTTCTCAAACATTGCACAAAATTTGTGTGATCAGCATATAGGTTCAGTACTGTCAACTATCAGTCGATGTCAACTATGTGTGTATCATTAACTAATTTATTATTTTCTGATGCTGGAGTACTTAGATCATGTCAATTTAGAAAATACACCAACTAAACATCAAAGCTTTGCACGAAAACTAACACATAAAAAATCAACAAAAATGGTGCATCTTCTGAATCTTGCAAATCCACCAACTGAACATCAATGCTTTGCACTTTCTGAATCTTGCAAGATCATGTGAATTTAGCAAATCCACCAACTGAACATCAATGCTTTGCACGAAAACTCACACTTAAAAATCAACAAAAATGGTTCATTTTCTGAATCTTGCAAAGAATAGAGGGAACATGACAGCTTCCAGAGAAGGCTAGAGGGGGAATTGACAGTACCTAGCTTTTAAGTAACAGCAAAATATAGATAATCATAACACAACAAAATATGTCAATTTAGCAAATCCAAACAACAGAAGATTATTCCATTGCTTGGTCATACAGATAAACATAACACAACAAAAATATGTCTGTTACAAGCAGATAATCAATCACAGAGGCATTACACATCATCATACTAGTGTTCGCTAACTTAAGTTTAAAAGTAGAGCACTTCAAGGTAACTAGTCTTCTGGCTCTCCCCAACCTCCGGCGCCAGTTGGGGGAGCCCGAGGCATTGTTGGGAAGATCCCCATTGGTGCCTCCCACTTATTGTAATAAGTGGGTTGGTACATCAGTTGTGATCCTATTGCCGGAGCTCCTCCATTGATGTGTATACGGCTCCAATCTGGCACTAGCCTCTGGGCGTAGGGACGGGCTCGATGGTATGCAGCAAACACACAGTCTCCTTGTAACAAGGACATGCCTTGTCTAGCAGATGGACCAGCTTTTGCAACATCATAACAGGGTTCTCGGTGGAAGATTGGGTTGTTGATTCCAAGAAATACTGAAAGCCCGTGCAGATGCTCCTGCCTTATCCACACTGGACCCTCAATAGGATCTTCTACTTCCGGGCGAAGATTAAAGGATACCTTGCGAAAACGTGGCACCGTAGACTAGGATAAGTGCTCAACCGTATCCCATCTTCAAACTGTGCAGGAGCATTGCTGTGTCTATCACCATCTATCTGAATCCAAAGTAGATCAAAATTGCCATAATGGTAGGTATTGGATGCCAAGAACCAGGTAGTTTGTGAATTAACCACAACATGATCTGCAACTTCATCAACGTCTTTATCTGGATCGGCAGGAAATGCATCTCCTTCAGCCGCATCGCCAGCAACTGCAGCGGCTTGCGCCGCATCGCCAGCAACTGCAGCGCCTTCAGCCGCATCCCCTGCAACTGGATCCTCGATGTTCAGGGCAAGTATTAGATGCGGGCCTTCATCTATGCCTGCGTATAGAAGAAGATAAGCCACAATACAACAATGCAGTAAGCAGGTAGAACTACCTGTAAATTCAGATAGGAAAAGGGCATAACTCACCCCAAGTATGTGGTTCCCAAACCAGAACATCTCCTCGTGGTTTTGTAACTGCATACACGCGAAACAAATCTGTCGATCACCGAATCGATGAATTGCACAGATGTCGACATACCTGCGAGGTGCAAGGTGATACGTCTCAAACGTATCTATAATTTTTGATGCTCCATGCTTTGTTTTACACCATTTGCCTATTGTTTCGTTACACTTAGTGGCATTTTTATACGCTTTCCGGAACTAACCTATTAACAAAGTGCCACAGTGCCAGTTTCCTGTTTTCTGCTGTTTTTGTGTTTCAGAAGTGATACACAGGAAATATTCTCGGAATTGGACGAAACAAGTTCCAGAAGTCATATTTCATCGGGGAGCTTCCAAACATCTGAATGAGAGTAGGAGACGGAGGACCAGGGGCCCACACACAGGGGTGGCGCGGCCTACCCCTGGCCCGCGCCACCTATGTGTGAGGCCACCTGGGGCCTCCTCTGACATCGCCCCTTCGCCTATATATACCCCCTGACGAGAAAAACCTAAGGGCCCGATCAGTTTTCCAGAATACATCGCGATCCGCCGCCGCCGTCGACCCGAAGATCGGGAGGGTCCAGAAGCTCTTCCCGGCACCCTGCCGGAGAGGGGAATCGCCACCGGAGGTCTCCTTCATCGCCATGATTGCCTCCGGAGCGATGAGTGAGTAGTCTACATTGGACTATGGGTCCATAGCAGTAGCTAGATGGTTGTCTTCTCCACCATGTGCTTCATGTTTAGATCTCATGAGCTGCCCTACATGATTGAGATCACCGTTATGTAATACTATGATGTTGGTTTGTTGGGATCCGATGAATATTGGTGTTTATGATTAAGTTGTTGTACTGAATTTTATCTTATGTTATCTCTATGATGTTTATGATCTTGCATGCTCTCCGTTGTTAGTAGCTATCTTGGCCGAGTAGTTGCTAGTGACTCCAAGAGGGGGTATTTATGCTCGATAGTGGGTTCATGCCTCTATTTCACCTGGGGGAGTGACAGAAACCTCTAAGGTGGTAGATGTGCTGTTGCTACTAGGGAGAAAACAACATTCATATGCTCGAGGGCATATGCTTTGTTTACATTACACACTTTGCTTAATGCAATTATCTGTTGTTCGCAACTTAATACTTCTAGGGTGTTCGGATGATATCCCCGGGGGTGGATTATTAGTCATAGATGCAGTTGGATGGCGGTCTATGTATTTTGTTGTAATGCCCAGAGTGAATCTCATAGTGATCTTCTTGACATATCACGTTATCTTTATTCTATCAATTGCCCAATTGTAATTTGTTTACCCAGCATGTTATTTATCTATGGAGAGACACCACTAGTGAACTGTGGACCCCGGTCCTATTTTAATCATATTGCAATCACCTGTTTACTATTCCCGTACTGTTTACTTTACTAGCATACTCTACTGTTTTCCACTCGATACACTCATAACCTTTGTTTCAAGCGAACCGGTGAGATTGACAACCTCATCGCAAGTTGGGAACAAAGTATTTGTTTGTGTGTGTGCAGGTTCCGCGTTGCTGCTGGCTGAAGACGAGTCAACAAGTATCGTTAACGGCGCCCTTGTTGGAGTGTTACTAAGCCAGTGCGCATCACCTTCAGTCGTCACCGTCTCCCTTCTCCTGAACGATAAACCTTGGTTTCTTAACTGAGGGAAAACTAGCCGCTACACTCATCATACCTTCCTCTTGGGGTTCCCAACGGGCTGGTCAAGCACCACGCACAAGGACTTACTGCTCTACGCCAGCAGCCTCTTTTCTGGCGTCATCACCAAGTAGCACAAGGTGGTAATTTTTTAGGATGACCCAGTCGTTGTCTTGGGGACTGTCTACATAGGCGATCAGTTTGTCAAAGATCACGATTGATTCATAATGCCACTGATCACTGCATTTTTCCTTGTAAGGAGTCTTGGTAATCTGTATCTTCAGAAGCTGTAACTCACACTGCTTGTACATAAACATGCATGTTCGATACACGGGGAAAATTCCAATATGAGCCAGCAATGGGAGAGGCATAGTCACTTCTCTGTACATGTGGTAGATCTTCAGGAGGCCATTATCCGTGACTAATGCAATCCAGTCACCGTGACTTCCTACCCAATGCCCTCTTCCATCGGAGTCATTGCAATGCACATGTGCTTTAAGCGTCTTCTTGTTTAACGGCATAAAGAGGGCGCCAATACCCTGCAATTGAATTTGTTTGGAAACTTTGTAAAATTAAGGTGTTCCACAGAAGGAAAAGTTTGCTTGAAAAGATGGAAAACTATATAGGTAAATCATTACAAAAAGAGCGGTCGTGGACAGAGTAACAGTTATACAGCATTATTCCATTTTTTGGTATTTAAAAAGTCATTGCATGGTATTCGACAGAATGCTCACTGGATTGCAAGAACATTGTTTGATAAAAAAATGCCAAAAAATGCTGTACAGACTAGATGTTCGATAGAAGAATAACTATGCTTGAATATATCATAAACACATACAAGATGGAAAACTAAGTCCGTAAACCGTAACCCTAAAAGCGGTCATGGGCGGAGTAACTTCATTTTTCAGAATTATCGTATCTAAAAAGTCGATGCATGCAAGGTGTTCGACAGAGAGATCGGTGGATTGCAAGAACATAAACAGACAGGAGATCAATATATATATATCGACGCGGATTTGCTAACCGGGTGGCTAGCTGTGCATACACTTGCAGCTGTCAGATGATGGGGAGCACATGCTCCCCGGGCTCACGTCTTGGAATGGCATCGTTAGCAGGGAGTGGTCTCCGTCAAGACAATAGAGCACCGTTTTTGTTTTTGGTACATGCATGCACCCCCGTGGCATGGAAAGTTCCAATCAAGTGTTGAAAAGTTTTCAAAAGCTAAACTGGTCTGGGGGAGTTGCTACGTAGTGTTTTGGAAAGTTTTCAAAAGCTATACCTGTCCTTGGAAAAGTTGCTACGTGAGACTTTGGAAAGTTTTCAAAAGCTATACCTGTCCTTGGAAAAGTTGCTACGTGAGACTTTGGAAAGTTTTCAAAAGCTAGACCCTAAGTGGGGTTTTGGAAAGTTTTCAAAAGCTATACCTCATGCCTCACCACCGGGTTTTGTTTTCTTTTCAAAAGCTACGTGAACCTTGCTTTTTTGGGATTTTGGACAACGGGGCACGAAACAAAGTGATTTTTATGAGATCTTTGGGTGCGAATGAGATCTTGGCTCTTTTTGGATTTTGGACAACGGGAAACGAATCACGTGATTTTATGTGTTTTTTTGGTGCGGATGAGATCTTGATCTTATGTGATTTGTGGTCAAAATGGGAAGAGAAGCGAGTTTGTAGAAAAACAAAGTGCGCGGGATGCAGAAGGAAAACAAAAGTGGCTTTGGCCTTGGAGGGGAGAGAGAACACAGCCGGGGGTAGTGGGCACCGGATTGGAAAGTTTTCAAAAGTTGAGCAAGTGAACACATGCATGAGAAGAAAAACAAAACTAGTGCCAACTTTTGAAAAGAAAACAAAAGTTGGCATGTGAAGGGGGGACAAGCGCGTCTGACGAAAAGCATACATGAAATGAAAACAAACCACAAGGCATCTGTAGTGAAGTGGATGGGAGAAGAAAACAAAAATGAAATGATGTATGTTGTGCTCTCTATGTAACGGTGTTAGAGGCCGGAGTGTTGTAATCAGAGACCAGTGTGTTGCATGTGCTAGATCCAATGGTTGGATGCATATGCACACCTATCATGGTGGCTATCCCACTATTTCCCATATATATATATATATATATATATAGGGTAGATCTATTCTACAACTGGTTGTAGACTATTAAACTACAACCATGCTACCCTATATAGACGCGGTGTGTAACGAAAATTTCCCATATCCCGCACCGCTTCTTTTCCTCCGACGCGGTGAGAGCCCCAAATCCTGCCCGCCTTCTTCCTGGTCGGCGGCAGCCCCACGCTCCAACCGGAGCCGTCAACCTCGTGCCCCTCCCGCCTCTGGAAATCACCGCAGCCAAGGCCGCGTGCCACTGCCGGGACCTGGTGCCGCATGCCGCGGCCGTGCGCTGATGGCGTCGTGCTCCCACGTGGCCACAGCCTCGGCTCCACCGCCTGGCTCGCTCCCATTTTTCCTGCTCCCATCGCTATCCCCCGCGTGCAGTAGCCCGATCTCCGACGCTGCTACCGGCTACCGCTTTCTATTCTATCCCATCATGCGTGCGTTGTGCTTGTGTTTTCCTGCTGCTCTCTCTCCCTTGCGCGTGCTGCTACTGGCTTGCTGCTCGCGTGTATGCACGATGTGGTGTTGCTGCTCCAATCTCTCATGTTCCCTCCCTGCTGTGATGCGTTTAATATTCTTGTGATGCTCAGGTTTGATACAGGCAGCCTAAATAAAATATAGAAAAAAGAATAAGTTTTGTTACTGTATTTGGTGCTCTCCACATGTTTGATGATATGTCTACAAGAACTGAACAAATATTTTGACGTTCCTCTCATTATATGGAGCGATGAATAAAAAAATAATATATTGAATGGCTACATGCTAAGGAGAATATGAGCATATGCTTCCGTACTGAAAAAATATTGAAGACCATAAGATAAACTGAGTGGTGGAAAGTAATATTATTTTTCAAAATTTCCATTTATTAATGAGGACACGGCAGTACAAATTTTACAAATACGGAAATACAGTTTCTTATCGGTCAGAAGTACAACCGTTCTACCACGACAGTTTAGCAAAGAAAATTTTCTTTTCATACTCATAAAAAATTAGCAAAAAAAATTAAGGCAGTTCAGTTGCGCTTATTAGAAAAGTTCAAGCATAGTACAACGGGCGGTTTAGCTGCGCTAACGAGGGAAATACAGGCGGGGCGTACTTTTGAGAAGTTCGAGTACACTAACAAGGCAGTTCACAAAAACACGAATGGGTGGCGCGACTCCCGGCAGTTCAATTGCACTAGTGCGGGCAGTTCAGCCAAGAAAAATTTCTATTTAGGTTCGTAAAAAAATAGCAAAAAATAAGTTAGTTCAGTTGTGTTTATGAGAATAGTTCAAGCATAATACACAGGCAGTTCAGCTGTACTAACGAAGGAAGTACAGGCGGGGCACATTTTTGGGAAGTTAGAGTGCACTAACGAGGCACTTCACAAAACACAATTGCGGGGCACTAACGAGTGATTTATGTATCTCTTGCGCTTGATTAATTGAATGGATGTGTTTCCATTGTTTTAGTTTCCAGATCAATTACTTAGAACGCTTTTAGTAGCTAGTTTCTGCAGAATAGGAAATATTAATCATCTGTATGGAAGTACAATACTTTGCTGTCTAGAAATTCTAGCATGTTCGGATTTAATTTTTATCACAACAGGCAGTTCAGGAGCACGAGTGGAGAAGTTCAGGCGCACCAAACACAGCAGTTCAACTCGAACATGCTAGAATTTTAATTGGGTTTAACTTTTATCACAACAGGCAGTTCAGGAGCGCGAGTGGGAGAAGTTCAGGCACACGAAAAGCAGCAGTTCACCTTAAACATGCTAGAATTTTTATTAAAATTATATTTAATTTTTACCACTACGGGCAGTTCAAGAGCGCGATTGGTATAAGTTCAGGCACACCAAACGCGGCAGTTCACCTGGAACATGCTAACATTTTTTTTTAAAATCAAAATTATTTTTTACCACTACCAGCAGTTCAAGAGCGCTAACCAAAGCAGTTCAAGTGTGCTACTCGAGGCAGTTCAGGTGGGCTTATGAGGGAAGTGCAGGTGGTGGCTAGAGGTAGTTCAGGTGTACTAGCAAGGCATTTTAGAAAACTCGACCGTGATACGCGACTCAAAGCAGTTCAGGTGCACGAGCGCGATAAGTTCAGGAACGCTACCGTGGGAAGTGCAGGCGCACTAACGAGGGAAGTACAGGTGTGCGAAACTTTGGAAAGTTCAAGTGCACTAACGAGGCAATTTAAAAAACTCGACCGCGGTGCGCGACTCCAAGCATTTCAGCTGCAATAGCTCGAAAAGTTCAGGACCGCAACTCCGGAAAGTTCAGGCGTACAAACGAGGGAAGTACAGGCTAGCGAAACTTCAAAAAGTTCAGCCGCACCAACGATGCAGTTCAGCAACTTGACTCGGGCAGTTCAGGTGCACTAACGCGGCAGTTCAGAGAAAGTGACCTATAGACATGACTCAGGGCAGTTCAGGCACAGTGAGGAGACAGTTCAGGAAAGCAACTCTAAGAAGTTTAGATGCACTAAACGCATCAATTCACCTTGAACACGCTAGAATTTTCACTTTTGTCGAATTTATTTTTTACCGCTATGGAAATTTCTGCTTATACTAAGCGAAAGTTTACTTTGAACAAGAGGAAAGTTCGATTGAAACAAATTTAAAAGTTAAATTTTGTCCAAAATTCAATTTAATCATAAAATAAGTTCAGTTACACATCCAGAGCAGTTCAGCTGCATGTGAGAAGCAGTTCAAGTACTCTATTTTTTCCGAGCGGAAATTCTACCCATTAAAATCATTTTTATATGTCCCGGTTGCACAAGTAAACCACATAAATACTTAATATACAATGATATGAGTCTACTTTCACTTGTACATGGCGTCATGCCCCCACTCAACCACCATAGCCATGTCAAATTCAAATCGCTCGCATATGGACGTCATTTCTATTATTTACTATTCTTGAAAATAATTTCTAAATCATGCAAAATTTGGAAACATCACCTTGACAAAAAAGTTGCGCATTTTTAATATCTTTCGAACGGTATATCATTTACTTCATTCTGATTAGTCGTTTAGAAGTAATTGCAAAAACAGTTCATGCAAAATCAAGAAATCTGGAAATCCGAATCAACTATATTCAAAACTGCTCTTAAATGATAAGAAATCTGCAAAAATGATCAAAATGAAAAAGTTGCGCCTAATCCACAGCTTTCCAGTGATATATCATGTGCATAAATCGGATAAACGGTTGAAAAATGAAGAGCAAAATACTGCTCGATATGAAAAAATCCGCGAAATAGTTTTTTACCATATTTAAAATTACTTCTAAACTGTTCTGAATTTCAAAAAATACTTGAAATGAATAAGTTTCGCAATTTTCTTGCGAATCCAACAGTATATTGTATGCATTATTCCAATAAACGATGTGCAAACCGTGGCCAAATTACAGTCCGCCCATACAAAATGACGCGAAAATCTGATTATTGTTTTTTAAAAATAACCTGAAAAATATTTAAAATTTCAAAAAACTGTTAAAACATAAAAGTTTCAGAATTTTATAAGCTTTCCAACGATATATCATTTGCGTAAATCCGAGAAACAGTTCAAAAATTATAATCAAAATACGTAAATTGCATGTACAATAGCGAGAAGCTCAAGCTACTATAGCGAGAAGTTCAAGCACGTGTACCAGAAAGTTCAGAATCGGTTGTAGATCCTTAATCTACAACCGGTTGTAGAATAGCTGAGCTATATATATATATATATATATATATATATATATATATATATATAGAAACTCTATTAGACCCCAGGGTGTAGAATAACTTATTCTGCACCCTGGTCGATTGCCGAGCCGGACCAACACCTGGTTTAGTTAAACCTGTTTGGTATGGCTCGCACCACCCACCCGGCGTAATTTTCTTGGTTACTTTACCTCGACAGTTTATTTTCCCAATTAGGGTCGTGGGGTCTGGAGCTAACCCCGTCACCTCATTTTCCCCCACGACGGCGAGCAATTCAGAATTGAATGCTGGAGCTGCAAGCGGGTGAGCCACCGTCGCGAGCGGTTGAGTGTCCGACGACGAGTAGTCTGTGTAATCTGCGGGCTCTTGGTGTTTCCCGCTCTGTCGTTGGTTGGTGGAATCGGCGTCTGATACGTCTCAAACGTATCTATAATTTTTTATGCTCCATGCTTGTTTTTACACCATTTGCCTATTGTTTCATTACACTTAGTGGCATTTTTATGCATTTTACGGAACTAACCTATTAACGAAGTGCCACAGTGCCAGTTCCCTGTTTTCTGCTGTTTTTGTGTTTCAGAGTGATACACAGGAAATATTCTCGGAATTGGACGAAACAAAAGCCAGAAGTCTTATTTTTCCCGGGAGCATCCAGACATCCGAAGAGAGGAAGGAGAGGGGCCAGAGGCCACCCTCACACAGGGCTGGCGCGGCCCAGGCCCTGGCCGCGCCACCCCTATGTGAGGAGCCCCTGGCTGCCCTCTGACATCGCCCCTTCGCCTATATAAAGCCTCGAGACGGAAAACCCTAGGGGATTCGGCAATTTTCCAGAAATAGTTCCGCAGCTCCGCCGCCGTTGCCGAGGAATTTCGGGGGACAGAAGTCTCTGTTCTGGCACCCTGCCGGGACGGGGAAGTGCCCCCGGAGTCATCTCCATCGGTCTCCATCGCCGTCTCTGCCATCTCCATCGACCTCACCGCCATCTCCATCAACCTTCCTGTCTCCTATGATGAGGAGTGAGTAGTTCATCCCTGGGGCTGAGGGCTCTACCGGTAGCTATGTGGTTCACCTCTCTCTCCCATGATGTGATCTTTATGTGATCGTGAGCTTTGTATCATGTTGAACAAGTACATGTTATTATTCAGATATTTTGTGTACTCTAGTGATATTATTAAAGTAATCTATTCCTCCTGTTATGGTGTAACGGTGACAGTGCGTGCATCATGATGGTACTTGGTTTAGGCTATGATTGTGATCCCTTGTGGATTATGAGAATAATTATTGCTATGATAGTTTGAGTGATTTATTCCTCCTTTCATGGTGTAAAGGTGAGAGTGTGTGCACCGTGATAGTACTTGGTCTAAGTTGCAATGATTTCTATCTTGAATTGTGATCTGATTTGGATATCTCTATGAGTGGTGTTTGTCAAGTACTTGATGAACTTTAAGGGGTGCTTCTGTAGCCACTACACAGTGATTAGTGTTATTCAATAGGAGAGTAGTTCAGAGTACCTTAGCAAGAGAAGTTACTTGTTCATTCATGTTACATTGTTGGGAGTGTGTCCACTAGTGAAAGTATGATCCCTAGGCCTTGTTTCCAAGCTTTGCATACCGTTTACTTGCTATTTTATTACTTTTTTGCTCGCAGCGATATTTATTTCACATCACGTTTGCTACTTATAATCATATATACCGCTTGTATTTCACTATCTCTTCGCTGAACTAGTGCACCTATACATCTGACAAGTGTATTGGGTGTGTTGGGGACACAAGAGACTTTCTGTATCGTAATTGCAGGGTTGCTTTAGAGGGATAGCTTTGACCTCTAACCTCCCTGAGTTCGATAAACCTTGGGTGATCCACTTAAGGGAAACTTGCTGCTATTCTACAAACCTCTGCACTTGGAGGCCCAACAAGTGTCTACAAGAATAGAAGTGCGTAGACATCAAGCTCTTTTCTGGCGCCGTTGCCGGGGAGGTAAGGTAAAAGGTACTCGCATGCTCCTGTGTGAGTGCTCAGAGTTATTTCCTTTAGATTCTGCAATTACATCTTTTTGTTTCTTGTTTTTATTTTCACTAGTTAGGCTTAATGGAAAACAATGAGTTCTTTAGTCTTTTTCCTGAGTTTAGATATGAAGTGTTTGAAGAGAAAATTGAAAAACCTTTGAAGCTTAATTTGCATGCTAATAGTGTTGTTAGTATGAATGCTTTGAACACCGTTGTTGATAATGCTATAGAAGAGTCTAAACTTGGGGAGGCTGGTTTTGTTAAGCATGATATTTTTAGCTCCCTAGCTTTAGTGGAGAAAGTTTGCTCTGATGATATTTTATCTCCCATATGTGATGTTCCTTCTTTTGATGATATGTTTGATGAGTATGCTTTGCGACATAGTAGTTCTCTAGCTTGTGATGATGAGTATAATATTTTCAGTTCACCTACTATTGAGGATAAAATTAGTTATGATTACAATATGCCTCCTATTTATGATGATTATGGTGATGAGAATAATTATTCTATTGAATTTGCTCCTACTACTATTGTTCCTGTGGTGAGTATTAATTCTTTTATGCATGTGGCTCATGATAGGGATGTTTTATGTGATAGTTATATTGTTAGTTCTATTCATGATGCTACTGAAAGTTATTATGAGAGAGGGAAACATGGTTTGATGGATCTCAACAATATTAAGTTTCCCCTCTTTATGTTGCAAATCTTGAAGTGGCACTTGTTTTATCTATCCATGCTTGCTACTATGTGCCTCGTTGATTTATTTTCTTACAAGATTCCTATGCATAGGAAGTGGTTCAGATATAAATGTCTTTCACATTTGCTTTTTGATGCTCTCTATTGCTTTAAGTTCCTATATGGCGCCTTTGCCTCAAGCTCTTATATGGCTCCCACATGAGCATCTTTGCAAATTACTGCGCCTAGCTCAAAGGCGTTAAAGAAAAGCACTCTTGGGAGATAACCCATTGTTTATTTTTCAGTACTTTTTCTTTTATTTGAGTCTTGGAAGTCATTACTACTGTAATGACCGCTCCTTATCTTATTTATTTCATTTTTGTGCCAAGAGAAGCCTCTAATTTGAGTGAGGTAAAGATTTGGGGATGTTGCTGTCCTGAAACTGTTTTCGGTGCTGCACCGTAAAAATTTGTATAAATTCTCTGTATATCTTTTGGACCTGCGATTTCTTGTGCATATGCCCCAGGTTATATCCAAACTTTTGTTAGTTGAACACTTTTTGATTTGAGCAACAGAAAATCCCTAAAAAATTCGACATTTTTCAGCTGTTCAGTTTTGACAGATTTCTGCCAATATTTGTGTTTGCCACTTTATCGCTTTCTTTTGAGTTCTTTTTATCATGGAACTTTTGGGAAAGTTGCTACAGTAGTATATGCTTTATATTTGGTGGTTTTGGGTTGAAACCTGAAGCAAAAAAGGGTTGATTCTATATTATGCTTAAACTAATGTTGCTAATAGATTTGTGTTTAGTTTTGTATGAAGGAAGTTTTCAAGTGTAGGGATTGGAGAATGATGAGATGAGATGAAAAATGGACAAAAGCTCAAGCTTGGGGATGCCCATGCATCACCCCAAGAAATATCCAAGAAGTACAAGCGTCAAAGCTTGGGGATGCCCCCGAGGCACCCCTTCTTCATCGGCAAAAATCAGGTCACCTTTCAAAACACTATATTTTTATTGCTTCATGCACTATGTGTTTTTCTTGGAGCATCAGTTGTTTTAGTTTTCAGTTTTATTTTGTTTTGTTTTCTGCAATAAATGGTTAGATCACATCATGTTTCCTTTGGAGGAGATGAACTCGCTTTTCATTTGCCAAGAACACTCTAGTTTTCACTCTTATCGTTTCAATGAGTGTTCTCTTTTTCTGCTACCGTGTTTAGCTTGCATTTTCTGCCTTGATTTGCATTCAGATCTTCTTATATTTATTTATCAAGGTGTATTTTTGCCTCTGGACCATGTTGGTTTTCCTCAAAAGAGTTGGATTTAAAAATTTCAAATGGTGTTGGAAAAGAGAAAAAGCTTTGTGCAAAATAGTGGTACAAGAAGGAGCTTGTGTAGACTGCGGCTTAGGTTTTTTTCATGTCATGCTTGATGTCTTTTTGATAGTATGCTTAGTGGTTTTGCTGTAGCATGACTTGTCTCAAATAACTGAGATTGCTTAATGAGCCTTTGAAAAAATCATGCGTTGTTTTTATTGTATGGAAGCATTATTTTGGTTTTCTCCTTGATGCTTTATTTGGGTTGACTTGGCGCATGCTCACACATGTTAGACTCTTACAAAGTCGCCATTAGCCTTCATGATCATTTAGTTTTTGACTTTTGATGCCATCGTATGCTTTTTTTAATGTCGCTTTGTCGCTTTGCATGATTATGGCCATTATTGCTCTCTTAGTTGGTCGCTCCCAGTCTTTTGCTAGCCCTCACCTTGTACTGAGTATGAGCTCTACTCGTGCATCCAACTCCTAAAAGCCAAAGTTTTCCAAAGTGTCCACCATACATACCTACTAGCAATTTGCTATTCCAAGTAAATTTGACTTGCTTTTATATTCTCTTCAAATTAAACTCTTACCAGTGTTATGCGAAATTCGGTCAGTAAAGCTCTCACGAACCGAAAGGCACACTTTACTTTTTCCTGTTCTTAAAATTTTGACATTGTGGTCTCTTATGCTGAGTTGTTATGCTTGCAAGTTGTAAGTTGGATTCTAGCCCAGCCATGCTGTCATGGGGCAAGCTTTCAACATTGCACATCTATTTGAGTTGATATTGTGATCTTTTGTTTATGGATGCCCGCTATGGGAACTGAATTGGGAATCTTGTAGGGATCATGGAGTTTGTATATGTGTTAGGGAAACGCTGGGCCACCAATCTAAGCCATGCATAATTCATGGTGGAAATTTGCAGCATACCCATGGTGAACATTCGACGACGCATCTCACAATAAAAAGCTAAACAATATAGCAAATAAAAGAGATGTCGAGGTGTTCATTGTCTGCTTGTCCTGTCATTTTGGTGTGGGCTTGTTCCATGTCATTGGGCACGGAGGTACCCCATTGGCGGTTCTCAATGATATGCATATACTTACAATGACAGGAGCCTTGCTTGGGACTCTAAGTAAAGTAGCATAGTTTGGGTACTTGTATTCACGGGACACAAGGTTTTCAACTTATGATTTGTCAAGCATATGCATCATAATTGTTCTCGCATTAACTTTATCCATTCAAGATGCTTATGATGGGGGCAATGAGAGCTCAAAGCCGGTAAGTACCATAATTTTTGAAGGTTATAAAACTTGCAATCACTGCTTCCCTCTGCGAAGGGCCTTTCTTTTACTTTTATGTTGAGTCACCACCTTCTTTCTTTATGCACCATTAAGAGAGCATAGTTGTCATTCTTAGTGTGATATGCATTGTCCCAAAGTTCATTGATTGATTCATATTGTTGGTTTCACTTGTTCTTAAATTATTTGTATCTAGTCGCCCTCTTAAACTTTGAGGTGTCCTATGCATTTATGTTTTGCTCTCTTTGAAGAACAAGCTGAAAACCATTTGTATGTTTTTCCTTATGATTTGAACACACGTTTGACTTTCATTGTTTCATTATCATGATCTTTTGTTTGTGTTCATTTGCATGTTTACAACATGGTTGCTAAGTTCTTATTGTCATGATTATATCTTTCATGCCCATGTTTTAAGTTCTATTGATCCCAGCTCACAAATGCTTACATATATGATCAAGTTTGTGATGGTGCATGTCGCCTCAAAAATTATTTCTTTTGTTATCACTTACCTACTCGAGGATGAGCAGGAGTTAAGCTTGGGGATGCTGATACGTCTCAAACGTATCTATAATTTTTGATGCTCCATGCTTGTTTTTACACCATTTGCCTATTGTTTCGTTACACTTAGTGGCATTTTTATGCATTTTCCGGAACTAACCTATTAACGAAGTGCCACAGTGCCAGTTCCCTGTTTTCTGCTGTTTTTGTGTTTCAGAGTGATACACAGGAAATATTCTCGGAATTGGACGAAACAAAAGCCAGAAGTCTTATTTTTCCCGGGAGCATCCAGACATCCGAAGAGAGGAAGGAGAGGGGCCAGAGGCCACCCTCACACAGGGCTGGCGCGGCCCAGGCCCTGGCCGCGCCACCCCTATGTGAGGAGCCCCTGGCTGCCCTCTGACATCGCCCCTTCGCCTATATAAAGCCTCGGGACGAAAAACCCTAGGGGATTCGGCAATTTTCCAGAAACAGTTCCGCAGCTCCGCCGCCGTCGCCGACGAATTTCGGGGGACAGAAGTCTCTGTTCCGGCACCCTGCCGGGACGGGGAAGTGCCCCCGGAGCCATCTCCATCGGTCTCCATCGCCGTCTCCGCCGTCTCCATCGACCTCACCGCCATCTCCATCAACCTTGCTGTCTCCTATGATGAGGAGTGAGTAGTTTATCCCCGGGGCTGAGGGCTCTACCGGTAGCTATGTGGTTCACCTCTCTCTCCCATGATGTGATCTTTATGTGATCGTGAGCTTTGTATCATGTTGAACAAGTACATGTTATTATTCAGATATTTTGTGTACTCTAGTGATATTATTAAAGTAATCTATTCCTTCTGTTATGGTGTAACGGTGACAGTGCGTGCATCATGGTGGTACTTGGTTTAGGCTATGATTGTGATCCCTTGTGGATTATGAGAATAATTATTGCTATGATAGTTTGAGTGATTTATTCCTCCTTTCATGGTGTAAAGGTGAGAGTGTGTGCACCGTGTTAGTACTTGGTCTAAGTTGCAATGATTTCTATCTTGAATTGTGATCTGATTTGGATATCTCTATGAGTGGTGTTTGTCAAGTACTTGATGAACTTTAAGGGGTGCTTCTGTAGCCACTACACAGTGATTAGTGTTATTCAATAGGAGAGTAGTTCAGAGTACCTTAGCAAGAGAAGTTACTTGTTCATTCATGTTACATTGTTGGGAGTGTGTCCACTAGTGAAAGTATGATCCCTAGGCCTTGTTTCCAAGCTTTGCATACCGTTTAATTGCTATTTTATTACTTGTTTGCTCGCAGCGATATTTATTTCACATCACGTTTGCTACTTATAATCATATATACCGCTTGTATTTCACTATATCTTCGCCGAACTAGTGCACCTATACATCTGACAAGTGTATTGGGTGTGTTGGGGACACAAGAGACTTTCTGTATCGTAATTGCAGGGTTGCTTTAGAGGGATAGCTTTGACCTCTAACCTCCCTGAGTTCGATAAACCTTGGGTGATCCACTTAAGGGAAACTTGCTGCTGTTCTACAAACCTCTGCACTTGGAGACCCAACAAGTGTCTACAAGAATAGAAGTGCGTAGACATCAGCGTCGCCATGGTTGACCGGCTGGATCGGCGGCAATGGCGGCGCGCGTGCTACGCCTCCTCTCCACCATCCTCGTCGCCCTCTCCGCCAGGTTCTGCACAGATCGAACCATAATTTCCTCTTTTCTTTTAGGTTGGAGCAGTGAGAGGCAGGCATTGCGGCTGCGGCGAGGGGTGAGAGGCTGAATCTGGTATTGCGGTTGCCGTCGAGCTGCAGCTGGGAGTGCGGTGAGTAGTGGGTGTTCTCGGCGGCGTTGTTGTGTCGGCGGGTCGATTCGTCTGCAGTTCCTGGACTCTGCGACGTGGTGAGCAGAAGGCGACCAGGGGGCGTACGGCGTCCGCTCCTCGCTGGCCACCGGAGTAACCAGCTCGAGCGTCCCTAGCCCGAGACCGCCTGTGACGTCTGCGGCGGATACAGGGCGCCTCGCCACCAGTACGGCTCCGGCTGATTCTTCTACATCTAGCGCGGCCGCCCCCACCAACCCCGGCTTCTGGCGAGCCCTGCATGCCTCTATCCTCGGGAATAAGCCCCGCATCGCTCCATCCTGGGCAGGATTAAGCCACGCATACCTCCATCCCCGCATCATGTAGCTGCGTTAGTGACTTAGTGTGCTCAATCGCTGATTTTGGTCGTACACAACCCATGATTGTCGCTTGCTGCTTCTTTATTCTCGAGGGTACTCTTCAGTACCTTTGGATGAGTAAGTGCAGGCCTTTTATTTTCCATTGTGCATCATATTTGGTTAGCAATTGTTGATTTTTAATCGCCATAATTTTTGTTGCTGTAACAAATAAAGATTGAGATAAGTATTTCTGCATAATTTCTTTGTTGTTGGCTGCAGTGGTATCTCCCATCTAGTGCTAGTGGGCATTCTAGGTTCTATGCGCCGCTATGCTAAAAAAAAGTTTAGCATATGTTATTCAGTAATCTTATTGCAAACCCTACAAGAGGAAATTTGTTATGGTATGCTACTTGCAAATTAGTTAATTCTTTTTTACTTTGTAAAAAATAAAATGATTCGTAATATTTTTACTAATTCCCCATGTAGGTCTGGTGTGCAATGAAGTTCAAAAACAATTTATAATCATTGTCAAGGTAGCAACAGGTGGTGGAATTGTGATGAGCAGCAGGCGGTGTCGGCATCACAATGGGTTGTTTCACAATGCTGGTGGGCTTCGCCTTGAGGTACAGTGTCCGCCAATCCCTTTCTACTCATTTATTTATTCGGAACTAGCAAGGTTAAGAAAGAATCAGTGGAAATTTTGATTAATTTATCGTCAAGCGACTTCTTCAAATTATTTATGTTACACAAGAACCAGTGGCGGAGCTAGCATGTAGGGATTGGGTTCAAATGAACTCAATGGATTTGTATTAATCTAGACTAAATTAGTAGTTACGACCGTTTATCACTTAGTTAAATTGCATTTATTTATAGAGATGAACCCAATGATTTATTGTGCTAGCTTCGCCCCTGACAAGAACCATCATGGAACTATTTTTCCGTTGTTCACAATAGTAGGATATTCTTGCTATGGCGATCTTGTGTGACGGACTATTTCCTTTCTGGAAAGATTGCATTGATGCTTCCAGGGGAAAGAATGTTAAGAAGCTAGAAAATACATGTATTAGAGTCAGATAAATAATATTGTTGTACTCTTTGATAAACTAGGTTTAAACTCACATGAATCTGACAACCTTACGAATACAAATTTTGCCCATTTGTTAGATTTGTGTTTATTTAGAAATAGCATAGGCAATTTCTTCTTTTTTAATACCTCAGAAAAAGGCCTCTAACAGGTCACACCGATTCAGTTTGTGCGTTTGCTTTATTCTGCCTGTCGCAAGATAACAGAAGTTTCCATGGCGTGGGTTATCTAGTAGAGATTGCTTTGATTCTCCTAGTGTTTTTTTCCATGGTGATTCTGTTTGGTAGCAGTACCATCTTCCTCATAATTTATCCGTTGTGTTGCTCCCTTTATATTAGTATGGTAGACAGTACTAGGCAACGATTGTTCTTCATTCACAAAGTTATTTCCACTATAACATATTTTCAGTCAATCGAGTTAATTCCTTATGATCATATCATTTAAATCCTACAATTTTTCTTTGGTAGTTTGTGTATTCCAGATACAGAGAAATGAGGAGAACCAGTACAGGGCTGCCGAAGAGCTCTCGTACCTCATCTTCCATGATTTGAACAAAACTAGAATTTTCTGTGATTACCTGGAGTGGAGAAGTTCAGGCCAATGATCAGCCATCAAGCTCCACTTGTGCATCCTCTCCAAAAATAATGTTGCACTTCTGTTTATTTTATTTCTCAAGTAATCCATATATTTTGATTCTGCTCCCATGTTTATGTGTGACAAATTTGGTTAGAAGTAGCAACAGATGTCTCAGATGCTTACGTATCATTTTTGTTCATCAAGTATATACAAACATTACCTTCATAATTTTAATCCTGGAATCCTTGTCTACTCAATACTGAATGCATCAAGTATATACAAACTTTACCTTCATAATTTTAATCCTGGAATCCTTGTCTACTCAATACTGAATGCATCACCTTGTTCCTTGTTCCAATTATTGATGGGGACACATCTAGAGCCATGCAATCGGTATTATTTCGTGAGCCAACGCTGTGAAAATGTGAAACTATATGGCGTGACATAACAAAATTGTAGCTTTAGGTTGAGCTAAGTGAGCAAGCCGAACATGATGTTGCAAAATAAAGTTTTCTTGCGTTCAATTCACATTTACGTCCGTGTCTGTTGTAGTAGCTAGGTTGATTAGGGTGGTAGTGGGAGCGAGCTTCCTCTATCAGTAGTAATTCTCTTACGCTTGGTCCTACTTTTGTTATGTCACATGCATGTGCCTGTGCCGGATCCAGTGGAACTACCCAGAATTTTACGTCGTGCACTCGTGGGTTGCGTGAGCACGGGTGTGCGCGCCGTTCTATTTCTTAGGTCGCATTGCGATGCTTTTTTACGACGCATGCAATTGCTACGCGACGGGGCTGGTGGCGTCTGGTGATGCTGGGATGGACGCATACTTCGACTCGGGTGCAGAATAAGTATTCTGCTCCCAGGGAGTCAAATAGCGCGACTCTATATATATAGAATACTGAATCTAGTTACTCTTACTTATGCATCGCTATCATATGGCCACGAGGATTCGTCGGTGTGGAGCAGGACCGGCGCATCAAACGGTAGATTCGGGGTGTCTCGAATGGCATGACGCATGCCAACCATGCCGACAACAAGGCGAGCAGCGCTTAAGATGTCGACCTGCTCGACTATGTTCTCAACTGATGGGTAGTGAAGATTATCCCACCCCATGGATTCGTGGTAACTGAACGGATCATATGGGCACCTAGAGGGGGGGGGTGAATAGGTGCTACTCAAATTTTAATTCTTTTTCAATTTAGGCTTGACACAAAAGGTAAATTCTCTAGATATGCAACTAAGGTGAATTTACCTATATGACAACAAGTAAGCTAAGCAAGATACAAGTAGTAAAGGCAATAAAGGATAGAGGTAACCGAGAGTGGAGCACACGGAGACACGAATGTAATTCCCGTAGTTCCTTCCTTTTTAGGGGAAGTACGTCTACGTTGGAGGGGTGTGGTTGCCACAAAGGCCTAACCAACGCCACAAAGGCTCACCCTATTCTCCGGTGCAAGCTTCCGCCACAAAGGCCTAGCTCACTTTCCACTAAGGGATTCCTCAAGGCGGAACCGGCCTTTACAAAACTTGGGGCACAACTCCACAACTGAATTGGAGGCTCCCAAGCACCACAAAGATCTCAATCAACAAGTATCAAAATTTCAATCACACAAAACAAGGTCAAGGGACACAAGGGAACCCAAGACCAAAGGGCCCTCAAGCAAATGAGAGGGGAAATCAAATCGCTTCGGTGAGGATGTAGATCAAGGTCTTCTCCTTCGATTCTCCAAAGATCAAGAGCTTTGGTGGGTTGAGGGAGGAGATCTTGCGAATTTGGTGGCTCCAAAAATGGTGTTCTTCTTGCACAGCTCGAGCAACTTGAGGTGGAAGAAGGGGAGGGGTATTTATAGCCCCTCCCAAAATGTAGCCGTTGCTGACTTGGAGGGGCGGATTATCCGGCCAAAGTATGGCCGGATTATCCAGCCCCTGGCCGGATTATCCGCCCCCCTATACTGCATGACGCCGAGCCAGGTCCTTAGCCGTTTTTGGTTTCGTCTCGGGAGGGGCGGATTATCCGGCCACCCTTGGCCGGAATATCCGCCCCCCTATACTGCATGACGCCGAGTCTGGGACTTAGCCGTTTTCGGCCACCCTCCAGAGGGGCGGATTATCTGGCCACCCTTAGCCGGATAATCCGGCCTGGCAAATCCTGAGCAGATAATCCTGCACAACTTAGCACACACTCAATATCCCTAATGTTGTTATCTAACACACAAAATCTGAGGGAAACAAAGTTTGCACTTTCAATCTCCCCCTTTTTGGTGTTAGATGACAACACTAGGATTTGCAAGAAAGATCGAATATTTCAAACACAAATATTTGAGCAAGGTAAGGGGCTCCCCCTAGATGTGTGCACCTTCACCATTGAGTTTAGAGGAGACATACCTTTGCATAGATAACTCAAGCATTATGGAATTCTGAATATGATAATGAGATATACCGGACAATAATTCCATAGCCATTTCACCAATAACCATGAGCTCATTAAAAATAAGTGAACAACACATAAAGATCCACATAGCATATTAAGAACATATAACAAAGTATCATACACCACATGGTAGCACAAGCACATAGACGACATGAAGTTCAACCACACACAAAGTGCAACTTAAGACGAATAAAATAAGAAGAAACACAAGCGCCAAAGAATGATAAGCGCGCAAGCTTGTGTTTCCACCCATGCAAATCCCGTGAGACTCCTAATAGAACTACTTCTCCCCCTTTGGCATCAAGACACCAAAAAGGGAGAAGAGCGATGCTACACGTCCCGAGGAATCAATCCTCCAAGTCGTCGAAGTCGCCGTAGTCCACATCATCATAATCTCTGCCATCACCCTCGTCATCATCCTCAGCCTCAAAGTCCTCCTCAGCCTCTGCACTAGCACCTCCTGCGGGAGCATCTGGAGCATCAAAGAGATGCTTCTGCATATCCACCCAGTTGTAGCGATCGGTGTTCCAAGCATCAAAAGGCACAGGAGCAGTAGGTGTGGGATCGGCGGTCTGAGCACCACTGAGACGGTGAAGGATCAGCTGCTGAGTGTCCTGGATGCTCTTCCTCTCAACATAGGCCTGGTAGTTCTCGCGGTGGATCTCTACCTTCATGCACAGAACATTCCGCTCAAACCAACTGAGCTTCCTCACCTCCCTGGACATAGCAGATGTAGCAGACCTCTGATCACGAGCAGTAGCACTTGACCTTGCATCAGCCATGAAGGTTCCTGGATAAGCAGCTGAAGGAGCAGGGGTCGCCTTCCTCTTGACATACATCTTCTTGACAATGTGCTCCACACAGTCATCATGGATATCATAGTCTCCAAGGGCATGCTTGATGAGTAGCATGATGTATGGAGCATATGGCACAGTGCTCCTCTGAATGATAGCATCCTTGATCTCATAGAAGATGAAATCCATCACATCAAGGGTAAAGTCCTCAGCAGGGTCAGACGAAGAGGCACACTCATGAGCAAAAGCAAGGAGGTCAACAAGCGAGGTGCGAATGGCATCATTGTTGCCACCACTAGGAGCAATGTTCTCTCTAAAGATGCGGACCAGCTGATCATAGAGTGGAAGCAGTCCTTGGATGAAGCCCACAGTGCCGGTGGAGTCATAGAGATCATACAGTTTATCCTTGTCAGGCTTGGTCCCCGGATTGTGAATACGGCGACCCACAGGAGTGTCTCCATCATACCCATACCCCAAGAGAGAGGCAAATGTGGGGAAGTTCGAAGTACACTCATGCTCGCCGGTCATCCACTTCATAGACTTCTGAGCATTTGGCAGGATCACAAGGGTAGCATAGAACTGCTTGATGAGACCGGGATTATAATTGCACTGAATGTTGGCCAACCCCATCAAACCCAACTTCTCAACCACAGAAACTGCTTCATCAAAATAAGACTTGCTGCGAAGGTGATCAAAGTCAATTGGATGCATTGGACGACAAGGATTCTTGAAAGGCTCATAAATATCACGGAAAATCCCCCACTGTTCCTCATTCCAGAAACCACGGTCCTCAATGTCTTCATCTCTTGCAGTGGCATACCAATTGTTCCTCCGCACAAGAATGTACTCGGCCTCTGGCATCTTCTTGTAGTTAGGACGTGTCGCTTTGCCTTTGCGACGGCGAGCTTGAGCCTTGGCAGCCTTTTCCTTTTCAGCTTTCCTAGCAGCCTCCCTCTGAAGCTGACGGATAATAACCTCATCTACTAGGACTCCCTCTTCATTCGGAATGAACCGGTGCTTGCGCTTCGGCACCCCCGAACTACCTGTGAAAGAGAGATGCACGGCGAGCATGGGGATAAGCATATGCACACGAGTTACGGAAAAGATCAATGAATTATGTAGTATGAACAACAATCTTCACCAAAGTATCAAAGTGAAAGCAGCAATAGAGAAAAAAAATGCTATCCCAGGCCGGATTATCCGGCCAGAAGGGGGCGGATAATCCGGTCACCCGGATATTCCGCCCAGGGGGCGGATAATCCGGCCCCTCGAATTTTTTTCTCTAACCACTGCTGCAACTTCAATTCGATAGATCGGGGAACACTATCATACAACATAGTTCATAGGAGAGGAAAACAACAACTAGAAGGCTAAATCACCAAGAATATGCAAGGGTAAAATCACATCCTAGGAATAGAACAATACCCCCATCCATTGCGAAATCGGCTTGGTGAATGCTTTCTAGAGGAGGAGGAGAGCAACCTCCGGCGAAATCAGGCCAAGAGGTTGGCCAGAGCTCCGGCGGCGGCGACGGGAAGGAGGCGGCGGCTGGGAACTTCTGGAAGGGGTGGGGAAGGAACTGCCCTAGGGCAGCCCGACCCCGCCCCTTATATACCCAGGAGCCACTACGGCCGGATTATCCGGCCAGGAAGGGGCCGGATAATCCGGCCCCCCCGGATATTCCGCCCAGGGGGCGGATATTCCGGCCTGGAGCCAGAAAACTGGCCAACTCAAAATTTTCAAAAACAGATGTTGTTTTGATGAAAAATTTGAACTCGTGTGCATAGTTTAGATGTCTTAAGAGAGGATGGCTTAGGTGAGAGAGCAAACATGGAGTGGTTCTCGGCACTTAACATTGCAAGAGCAAATCGACTAAAATCCAATGCAAGTGCCTTCCCATATCAAAAATAATAAGAGATAACATTGAGTGAGAACACCAAGACCTCAAATAAGATATGCAAGGAATCAACTCTTCGAAAAGAAGAGGTCGGTGGCCGAAGCCACCATGTTTGAGTGTTATGGCATTGGACCGCGAAGATGTATCTTGAGTCCATAACCACTACTCATCATTGAAGCTCATATATCATAAAATGATATTAAGAGAATGATATGATTACTATTGGCATTATGGGGGGAGGGATAGCCCAATTAATTAGGACCGCACTGAAAAGGATCGTATGAGCGACTAGAGGGGGGGTGAATAGGAGCTACCCAATAATTTTAATTCTTTTCAAGTTAGGGCTAGACAAGAAGGTAAATTCTCTAGATGTGATACTAAGTGAATTTACCTAGCGTGACAAGCAAGCTAGCAATAACTATATAAGTAAAGGCACAAGTAAAGGATAGAGGTCACCGCAATGGAGACACGAAGACACGAGGATGTATTCTCGTAGTTCCTTCCTTGTTACGGGAAGTACGTCTACGTTGGAGAGGTGTGGTGCCACAAAGGCCACCAACGCCACAAAGGCTCACCCTATTCTCCGGTGAACAAGCCACAAAGGCGAGTTCACGCTCCACTAAGCGATGCCCTTGAAGGCGGCACGACACCTTTACACAAAGTATTGGGGCAAGCTCCACAACTCAATTGGAGGCTCCCAATAGGCCCACCAAGCTCTTACACACAAAGTCAAGCTTGGGGGACGGCTTCTTCCGGCTAGAAATCCGATGAATCACACAAGTAACAAGCCCCTCAACAAAGAGAGGGGGAAAATCAAATCGCCTTGGTGGAAGTGTAGATCTAGGTCTTCTCCCTCAAATCCCAAAAGGGCTTTGAGTTCTATTGGCTAGGGAGAGAGAACTTGAGCTTTGAAGCTTTGGAACAATGGAGGAGAGAGAGTAGAAGCCGCAGCCTTCTCTTGAGGAAGAAGAAGGCTATTTATACTCCTCCTTGAAATGTAGCCGTTGCTGGTCGACTAGGGCCGGAGTCTCCGGCCAGGAGGGCCGGAGTCTCCGCCCTAAGTGACCACAGGGCCGGAGTCTCCGGCCAGAGACAGAAGTCTCCGGCTCAACTCCGGCCTGGTCACTGCATAGACCAACTCCTCAGCAACCCCTAGCCCGGCCAGGCAGACCGGAGTCTCCGGCCGCTGGGACCGGAGTCTCCGCCCACCCGGAGTCTTCGGCCAGAGACAAAAGTCTCCGGCCCAACTCCGGGCTGGTCTCTGCTTAGACCAACTGGGAGGATTGCTGGGGCGACACTCCTAGGCCGGAGTCTCCGGCCACCAGGGCCGGAGTCTCCGCCCTAGAAGTAGCAACAACAGTACTTCGAGGATCCCCTCTCCACCAATTCCACCTTCGCGAAGCACCCTATAAGACCACTAAGCCCTAACTCCACTACTGGACTACGGGCTTCGATCTTTTCTTCCCTTTTTGGATGAACCTCCGCGAGATTCTGAATTAACCTAGAAAATCTGCAGAACTTAAATAGAATGGTTAATTCACCAAATGTTGTTAACAAACACCAAAATACATTTATTAGGGAAATGCCCTTTCAATCTCCCCCTTTTTGGTGTTTGATGACAACATAAGGATTTGCAAGATATAAACACAATAAAATGGAATATATAGCAAAAGCTCCCCCTACTTGTGTGCACAACACCATTTGCATTTGAACATGAGCCACACAAGTAAGAATCATCACTCCCCCTATATATTTCACAATTATACCAAGTGCAAGTAATAATATATGAGACTAACCAATAATCATATAAGTAAGACTAGCAAGATAGCACACATTTAATAGTCTTACTAAGCAACATATGAACTTAAGTCTCACACACATAGCGTACCACACACATTTAAAGGGTTCATCACTAAGATAGATGAGACACAACATGAAAGTCCATGAAGTTGTGTCTCGACCAAAGCAAAGCAAACGAAGTGCAAATCCAAATAACCACCCCATGCAAATCCCAACGAAGACAACCTAGTAGAGCTACTTCTCCCCCTTTGGCATCGAGACACCAAAAAGGGAAAAGAGCGGTGCTACACGCCCATGGGATCACTCACCGTCTTCATCCTCGGGCTCGTCCTCGGAACCGGCATTGAAGTCCTCATCTCCTTCTTCAATATCATCAGAAGCCATGGGCTTCTTGCCATGACGCACATTGGAGGTGCCAGAGGTGACCTCCTCAAATGCCTGCCAGTCAGTCAGACCCTTGCTCCACTTGCCATAGCTGTGAGTACCGGATGATGAAGAGGAAGGAGGTGATTCCACATATCCCGGTTGAGACTTCCTAAATGCCTTGTGAAGAACAGCTTGATTGTCATTGATGTGCTTTTGAGAGATGTAGCTCTCATATTGCTTGTGGCGGATGTCCACATTCATGCAAAGCACATTCCTTTGGAACCAATTGAGCTTCTTGTACTCTTGAGCAAACTCATTGTTGGAGCTAGAGCCGGCATTGCTAGCATGCTTCATCCTTGGGCCCCTTCTAGTGGACACTCCCTCGGCAAAGGCATCATCATCTTCACCTCTCATTGGAGCAAAAGGTTCCTTGGAGTGACCGGTGGGTTCTTTGCGTTGAAGCTTCACAACCTTGTGATCCACAAGGTTGGCATTGAGAAGAGGAAGGTTGAGTCCTTGAGCACGGATGAGCCTCATGATAAATGGGGCATAGAGAGGAGTCTTCTTGCTGAGAATGCAATCATTGATTTCCTTGTGAATGAAATCCATCACATCAAGCGGCTCAGTATGTGCAGTCTCTCCTTGGCAATAGACTTCATGAGAGTAGGCCAAGAGATTCACCAAGGCCTTGCGAATAGCATCAAAGTTGCCGGCTTGAGGGGCAATGGAGGCCCGGAATATGCGGAGCAAGATGTTGGACCGTTTGGACAGCCCAAGAGTGCCCCCAATGACAATCTTCTTGTCATCCCCGGTGTAGAGAGGAGCAAGCTTCTTCTTCTCATAGTACTCCCCATCAACATGCATCCTCATGCCACTAGGAGTAGTAGCACCACGGAACTCATACCCAAGGAGAGCAGCAAAGTCCATGAAGTTGGAGTGACAAACCTCTTCTCCGGTCATCCAAGTCATGGGGATCTCCTCACCATCTCCAAACACCAAGGTAGCAAAGAACTGTTGGACCAATGTGATGTTGTAGGACTCTTGAATCTTCATGAGTGGATGGAGCCCAAGCTTGCGAGTGATCCACACAGCCTCTCCGAAGTATGCACTGTACTTGGCAAAGTGAGAGAAATCCATCACCGTCTGAGGGCAAACCGGATACTTCTTGAGGGAAGCATAGAATTCCTTCATGATCAGCTCTTGCTCTTTGCGGAAAAAGCAACGGTCACGGGAGTTCCGTGCGAGAGTGTACATATCCCTCTTCCTCATTTCAACAAACTCAGATGCTGATAGCCCTTCCAGAGTCACAAGACTATCAAACTTGACCTTCTTAGCTGCCTCAGCTCGTTCCTCTTCGGCCATCCTAGTCTTGAGCCTCTTAGCATCTCTAGCTTGCTGAGCAATGACAGACCTCTGAGAAAGCTCCCCTGTGGCGGGATTGACAACCAACTTGTCCTTGCTATGGGCTGCCGGCTTCCGAGAACCACCTGCACCTGTGAATGAGTGAGGAAGATAGCAAGGTTGAGGTGACATGTCCTAGAATCCAAATATAAGCAACTATGCTGTGAAAGAGTGCACATTGGTCTGATCTAGCCGGAGTCTCCGGGGACTCGGGCCGGAGTCTCCGGCCAAAACCGGAGACTTTGCGTCCAGGCCGGAGTCTCCGGCCACAGGGGCCGGAGTCTCCGGCCGGAAGCAGGAGCCCGAGCCTAGGAGACCACATAGAACAAATCGAGTGCAATAACCACAATAAAGTTGCTAAGAAGATGATTGATAGCCACTAGAATGTAATGCACCAACTCAAACTATGGGAAACATGCAAATCTCGGAGATCTAGATAGAACTAGATGATGGAGATGAGGAGCACATTTACCGGAGTCCATTGGTGCAAATTGGTCGGTGGGGAGGATCCCACAACCTCAAGGGGAAGATTGGCCGGTGGCACGGCGGATCCCGGGGCTTGGGAGAGCTCCGGGCGTCGATCTACGAAGAGGGGGCGGCAGGGGGCGAGTGTAGGGCACGGGGGCGGTGGGGAAGAATGAACCGTTCTTCCCCACCCCGTGCCCTAAGTGATTTTTGAAACTGCCCGGGCCGGAGTCTCCGGTACTTACCCCGGAGTCTCCGGCCCACCGGAGTCTCCGGGCTGTAAGCCCCGGAGTCTCCGGCCCCCCTCGACCAGATCAACATTTATGGTGTGAAGGACATGTCAATTAGAGATTAGATTTGTTTTAGGATGAGATGGGCTTGGGATGGACACATTGTCACTGTGTGGTACAACATGCTCATGTTTGCAAACATGCAAACAAAATCAAATAAGACCAAACATGAGCATCTTCCCATAAAAAAATAAGGCAATAAAATCAAATGGGAAACTCCTCCACTAGGGAGGTTGGTGACCAAAGGGCCACCATGTATGAGTACAAAGGTATGGCACCGCGAAGATATATCTTGGGCCCAAAACCTAGACTCATCGATTAAGCTCAAAAGTGTCACAACTGACAAGATAGAACAATACGCTTACTATTGGCATTATGGGGGGAGGGATAGCCCAATCAATTAGGACCGCACTCCCCCTATCTCCATGCCCACATCTAGACCAACACACACACGTTAGAGTATGGGAGTAAATGCACCTAGCTCAAGCCACATTGCTTGAATCAATGATATTTAGTTCATGCCTCAATTCCCGGAATCGTGCCTCATCAAGAGGCTTTGTGAATATATCGGCAAGTTGCTCATGAGTGCCAACATATGATAGATCAATTTCTCCTCGGTTGACATGATCCCGAATGAAATGATGACGAATCTCAATATGCTTCGTCTTATTGTGTTGCACCGGGTTGTGAGCGATCTTGATTGCACTTTCATTATCACACAAAAGAGGCACTTTGTCAAAAATGACACCGTAATCCTTCAAAGTTTGCCTCATCCATAAGAGTTGTGCACAACAACTAGCCGCAGCTACATATTCGGCTTCGGTGGTAGAGAGAGACACACAATTTTGTTTCTTAGATGACCAACACACCAAAGACCTACCAAGAAATTGGCAAGCCCCGGAGGTTGATTTCCGTTCCACTTTGTCTCCCGCCCAATCCGAATCCGAGTAACCTATAAGATCAAAACTTGCTCCTTTTGGATACCAAAGACCAAAGTTAGGGGTATTCACCAAATATCGAAAGATTCTCTTGACCGCCACTAAGTGGCTTTCCTTTGGTGCGGCTTGAAAACGTGCACAAACTCCCACACTTAACATAATGTCCGGTCTAGATGCACAAAGGTAAAGCAAGGAACCAATCATAGATCTATAGAGTTTTTGATCCACTTCTTTACCATTAGGATCGAGATCAAGATTAACCTTTGTTGGCATGGGAGTCTTTGCACCTTTGACTCCTATCATCTCGAACCTCTTGAGCATGTCTTGGGTATATTTGGCTTGGTTCACAAAAGTCCCTCCCTTCAATTGTTTAACTTCAAATCCAAGGAAGAACTCCAACTCCCCCATCATAGACATCTCAAACTTGTCGGTCATGAGCTTGGCAAACTCATTATTGAAAGCTTTGTTAGTAGAACCAAATATAATATCATCAACATATATTTGGCAAATGAAAAGCTCCCCATTGACCTTCTTAGTAAAAAGAGTGGGATCGATCACCCCAATTTCAAAACCACGATCAACCAACAACTCTTTAAGGTGCTCATACCACGCACGTGGGGCTTGTTTGAGGCCATAGAGTGCCTTATCAAGTTTGTAAACGTGGTTAGGAAACTTAGGGTTTTCGAAGCCCGGGGGTTGCTTCACAAAAACCAATTCATTTAAGGGACCGTTGAGAAATGCACTTTTAACATCCATTTGTTGAAGTTTAAAGTTATGATGTGATGCATATGCAAGTAAGATGCGAATGGATTCAAGACGGGCAACGGGAGCAAAAGTTTCACCAAAGTCAATACCCTCAACTTGGGAGAAACCTTGAGCCACCAATCTTGCCTTATTACGAATGACTATGCCACTTGCATCTTGCTTGTTCTTGAAGATCCACTTGGTCCCAATGACATTACGGCAATCTTTAGGCCTTTCTACTAGAGTCCACACATTGTTGCGCTCGAAGTTGTTGAGTTCATCATGCATGGCATCAAGCCAATCCGGATCCTCAAGCGCCTCATAAACTTTCTTGGGTTCTACACAAGAGACAAAAGCATGATGAGAGCAAAAGTTAGAAAGTTGCCTCCTAGTGGAGACACCTTTACGAACACTCCCAACCACATTTTCCAAGGATATGCTTCTTCGTCGTAGAATGGACTCAAGCTTCTTCTCACGGCGAGTGCGAGCCTCAAGAGGAGATTCTTGAGAGACTACTTGATCATCTTCATGATCACTGTTCTGGTCCTCGCCATGACCATCAAGTGGATTGCCTTGATCATCAAGTGGCCCATAGCCACGGAATTCCGAAGGATCTTCATCAAAGGCTTGATCACCCCCGGAGACTCCGGTATCCATACCCGGAGACTCCGGTATAGGCCGGAGAGTCCGGACCACAGGGGCCGGAGACTCCGGGCAAGATTGCTCGGTGGGATGATCTTGAGGTTGAGGGTGTGCAGCTTGTCTTTGGTCAATGTCCTGTGTGTGTTCAGCAGGTGAAGGCTCCACATGTGTAGAGCATTGTCCTTCTCCTTCGGCCAAAAGGTGTCCCTCAATGGGCCGGAAGAATCCGACACCCATTCTTCTTATGGCTTGGGGAGGAATTTCGTCACCTACATCACGAACACAACTTTGTCCTACAAAGGAACCATTATCCTCATCGAACCTCACATTACAAGTCTCTATAACATGCCCGGTGGACTTGCTATAGATCCTATAGGAATGTGAGTCCGTGGAGTAACCAACAAAGATACCCTCTAATGCTTTAGAATCAAATTTTGACAACCGAACACCTTTCTTGAGATAGAAACACTTACAACCAAATACCCGAAAGTACATGATGTTGGGCTTTCGCCCAGTAAGAATTTCATATGGAGTCTTGTTCAAGTTCTTGCGGAGATAAAGCCGGTTGGTGGCATGGCATGCGGTATTAATAGCTTCGGCCCAAAAGTTGTATGGAGACTTGAACTCCGCCAACATAGTTCTTGCCGCATCCATGAGAGTACGGTTCTTCCTCTCGGCAACTCCATTTTGTTGCGGGGTATATGCAGCGGAATATTGATGTTTGATACCCGCATCACTAAGAAATTCATTTAAGGAGTAGTTCTTGAACTCGGTGCCATTGTCACTTCTTATAGTCAATATGGTGGTGTTGAATTGACGCTCAACTTCGGTGGCAAAGTCTTTGACGGTTTGTTGGGTCTCACTTTTGAACTCAAAGAAATAAACCCAAGTGTATCTTGAATAGTCATCGACAATCACCAAGCAATATTTCTTGCCACCAAGACTTGCATAAGTGGGAGGTCCAAAGAGATCCATGTGAAGGAGCTCCAAGCACCTCTTGGAAGAGATAATAGTCTTGCTTGGATGACTTGTTTCATGCATCTTTCCTTCAATACATGCCCTACAAACACGATCTTTGGCAAAAGAAACATCCTTTAGTCCGAGTATGTGGCCGCCGGTGTAGAGATTTTGCAAAGCTCTCATATTGACGTGGGCTAACCGGCGATGCCAAAGCCATCCCACGTCGGCCTTAGCAATTAGGCATATCGCGGCCGTAGTGGGTTTCTCCGAAAAGTCCACCACATACAAGCCGTTTTCGACATACCCAACAAAGGCAACCTTGAGAGACTTACTCCACATGACGACCACAATATCAACATCAAAATATGTGGCATAGCCCATAGTAGCAAGTTGATGAACGGAAAGTAGATTATAACCAATGGTTTCGACAAGCATGACATTCACTAGGGACACGTCCGGAGTGATCACCACCTTACCGAAACCAAGTACCTTAGAGGATGAATTATCACCATAAGAGACCGTGACATTTGAAGTATTGGGCTTTAGATCTTCCACAATATTTTTGCTTCCGGTCATGTGGCTTGTGGCACCACTATCAATAATCCATTTTACTCCTCCGGAAGCAATGTCCTACAAGAGATTAATTCTTGGTTTTAGGTCCCCATCTTTGAATGGGTCCTCTTTTGTTAGTCACAAGAATCTTAGGTACCCAAATAGCATATTCAATGAAACCATTATAGGGACCAACATATTTAGCATAGACATCACCATAATAGTCCCTAAGAAGAACATAATGAGGATTATATTTTCCTGCAAAATTATTATGAGAAGGGCCGGAGACTCCGGTCTTTGGGGGCGGAGACTCCGGGGTAGATGAACTTACCGGAGACTCCGGAGCCTTTGACCCGGAGACTCCGGTCTCCTCGATTTTCTTCTTTCCATTCAGCTCCTCCCACTCCTCCTCGGTGTAACAAATATCAAAAGGGACATGAGGAGTAGGAGCAGCAGCAGGCTTTGTCTTCTTTTTGTTCTTCTTCTTCTTCTTCTTCTTCTTCTTTGAGGACTCGGCCACCAAACAAAGATCCCCTTTCTTTGAGGACTCGGCTACAAAACCGAGACCCTCCTTTCCCTTGTACAATCTTTGATTGTTCAAGAGATCATTGAGATTCTTTTCTCCTTGAATGCAAGTGGCAAGGCCCTTAGCAAGATCGGCCTTCAACCTATTGTTCTCCTCAATGATATCACTATGATCACAAATAGAGTTAGAAGAACAAGGAACTTCAATAACTTGCATTGGGGGAACTTTAGATTGTTCAATAGTTAGTTGAATTTGAAGTTGTTCATGAATCTTGGTGAGATGAGAGAATTTGCCCTCCAAAGCCTTGTGAGCTTCTTCAAGCTTCTCAAACTTCTCACGAAGATCATTATGACCAACGTCAAATTCAACTTTCTCCTTTTTAAGCAACTTGACCATAGCGAGAGCATGGTCACGTTCTTTAGTGAGTTTTGACAAGATTAGATTATGAGACTCTTCTAGTCCCAACAATTTCTCCTCTAAAGAGACTCTCAAGTTTTGCTCTTCTTCGAGCTCAATTGATAGAGAGCCAATATCATCGGCGGCTAATCTTTCCAACTCCTCCTTCTCCTTGATGGTGTCATGGGCATCACCAAGTTCACACATTAGTGTCTCAACATATATCTTGGTTGGCCCCTTCATGTTAGCAAGAAAATCATCACAAGAAACTAGTTCTTTCTTAATCTTAAGACTACTCACATCATCCAAAGAGGTAGTATTGGAATGTGATGATGAAGGAGTAGGTGATGAGGTTACCTCCGAGGCCTTAGCCATAAGACACTTGTGAGTGGTGATGATGGCGTTCTCATTTAATGAGTTGAAGAGGGATGTAGGTGGTGTGGAGACAATGGCAATGGCGGCCACTTCTCCATTCTCTTCATCAACGGAGTCATCATCATCGGACTCGGAGTCATACTCCTCATGAACCACCAATACCCTTTCTCCTTTCTTCTTATTGTCCTTGTTCCCATGCTTCTTGGATGGGTAGAACTTTGATGACCGGCGCTTGGGGACGAGCCGGCCCTCATTGTCCTCCTTGTTCTCATAAGGACATTCGGCGATGAAGTGCTTGATTCCTCCACAATTATAGCAATGCCTCACTTTAGAGTCACCACCTTTTCTTGGAAAGGATTTGAACTTGGATCCCTTCGTCTTGTGCTTGTTGGCATCCCAAAAGGCATTTGCATTGAGAGCCAAGTGTTCATGGAGTGCAAACTTGAGATCTTCCGGAGACCAACACTCTTCTTCATATATTTCCTCTTCTCCTTCTCCTTGCTTGGACACCACCTTGGCCTTGAGAGCAAGATTGTGAACTCCTTGTCCGGCAAGAACACGGGCTCTAGTTTCTTCCGCGTTCTTCTTCAAGATAGACAAGGCGGTGAACTCACAAAGAACTTCATTTGAGGTCATACTCCCAAAATCCGGTCTTGAACGGATTATCTCGGATCGCATGGGTTCTCTTGGGTTGATGGAGGTGATGAACATACGCTTGATATAGTCATCACCATTGTCTTTGCACCCAAACCCGGTCAAGGCCGTTGCAAGAGCCAAGATCCTTTGATACATCTCATCGGGAGTCTCATTATCACGCATAATGAAATCCCTTTCTTCACTTTTGAGCTCATCAAACTTGGAGGACCGAATACTTTCATTCCCAATGAAGAGCATAGTGAGATAGTCCCATACTTCCTTGGCGGTGTTCAAGTTGTTGATGTGTACCGCATGAGTATCCGGTACGGCTTGTTGAAGGAGATGCTTGGCGGTGGCATTGAGTTGCTCGTCAACTTCTTCCCTTCCGGTCAAGTTGAGAGGATCATGAGGTGCAAAGCCATTTTGTATGACCCTCCACAAATGAGTAGAAGAGCTAGAAATATGAGATTTCATTAGTCCTTGCCATTTAATAAAATTGCGAGAATCAAGCTTAGGAGGGGAACCCATGTTGTTAATGTGTGGCATAGGATAATGGACCGGCGGAGGTGAGTAAGTGTTAGGGGGTGGAATGTTAGCACCCTTTGCCGGACCATCATCTTCCTTAGGAAGGTCACCTTTATTCTCGGCGGAGGTGGAGCCATTGTTAGGTGGCTTCACCTTAGCCAAGGAGAGTTCCACACTAGGAGTGGTGTTTGGGTCGGTGGGCCCGGAAGGTTTTCTTCCAAAATATTCCTCAAACATAGCCTTCATCTCCAATCTCATAGTGGTTTGCATTGTGTCCAAGGACGCCAAATGCTCCTCACGAGAGATTGAAGAGGAAGAGGTAGATGGAGGAGTATCTTCGGGAGGAGTTTCATTACCCTTATCCCCATCCATAGTTGCTCAAACTCTTAGGCGGTTAAGCCCGAATAAGAGACCACGCTCTGATACCAATTGAAAAGGATCGTATGAGCGACTAGAGGGGGGGTGAATAGGAGCTACCCAATAATTTTAATTCTTTTCAAGTTAGGGCTAGACAAGAAGGTAAATTCTCTAGATGTGATACTAAGTGAATTTACCTAGCGTGACAAGCAAGCTAGCAATAACTATATAAGTAAAGGCACAAGTAAAGGATAGAGGTCACCGCAATGGAGACACGAAGACACGAGGATGTATTCCCGTAGTTCCTTCCTTGTTACGGGAAGTACGTCTACGTTGGAGAGGTGTGGTGCTACAAAGGCCACCAACGCCACAAAGGCTCACCCTATTCTCCGGTGAACAAGCCACAAAGGCGAGTTCACGCTCCACTAAGCGATGCCCTTGAAGGCGGCACGACACCTTTACACAAAGTATTGGGGCAAGCTCCACAACTCAATTGGAGGCTCCCAATAGGCCCACCAAGCTCTTACACACAAAGTCAAGCTTGGGGGACGGCTTCTTCCGGCTAGAAATCCGATGAATCACACAAGTAACAAGCCCCTCAACAAAGAGAGGGGGAAAATCAAATCGCCTTGGTGGAAGTGTAGATCTAGGTCTTCTCCCTCAAATCCCAAAAGGGCTTTGAGTTCTATTGGCTAGGGAGAGAGAACTTGAGCTTTGAAGCTTTGGAACAATGGAGGAGAGAGAGTAGAAGCCGCAGCCTTCTCTTGAGGAAGAAGAAGGCTATTTATACTCCTCCTTGAAATGTAGCCGTTGCTGGTCGACTAGGGCCGGAGTCTCCGGCCAGGAGGGCCGGAGTCTCCGCCCTAAGTGACCACAGGGCCGGAGTCTCCGGCCAGAGACAGAAGTCTCCGGCTCAACTCCGGCCTGGTCACTGCATAGACCAACTCCTCAGCAACCCCTAGCCCGGCCAGGCAGACCGGAGTCTCCGGCCGCTGGGACCGGAGTCTCCGCCCACCCGGAGTCTCCGGCCAGAGACAAAAGTCTCCGGCCCAACTCCGGGCTGGTCTCTGCTTAGACCAACTGGGAGGATTGCTGGGGCGACACTCCTAGGCCGGAGTCTCCGGCCACCAGGGCCGGAGTCTCCGCCCTAGAAGTAGCAACAGCAGTACTTCGAGGATCCCCTCTCCACCAATTCCACCTTCGCGAAGCACCCTATAAGACCACTAAGCCCTAACTCCACTACTGGACTACGGGCTTCGATCTTTTCTTCCCTTTTTGGATGAACCTCCGCGAGATTCTGAATTAACCTAGAAAATCTGCAGAACTTAAATAGAATGGTTAATTCACCAAATGTTGTTAACAAACACCAAAATACATTTATTAGGGAAATGCCCTTTCACGCACTCCCCCTATTTCCATGCCCACACCCAAACCAAACACGCATTGAAATATAGGTGTATTTGCAAGATGTTCAAGCCACACTCCTTGAAGATGATATTTAGCTCATTCCTCAAATATCCAAATCTTGCTTCATCTAGAGGCTTCGTGAATATATCGGCAAGTTGATCCTTGGTGCTAACATAAGCAAGCTCAATATCACCACGGGCAACATGATCCCTAATAAAATGATTTCGGATCTCAATATGCTTGGTTCTTGAATGTTGCACTGGATTATAGGCTATCTTGATAGCACTCTTATTGTCACATAAAAGAGGCACTTTGTCACAATTGACACCATATTCCTTTAAAGTTTGCCTCATCCATAACAATTGAGTGCATCCACTTGCGGCGGCAATGTATTCGGCTTCGGCGGTGGAGAGAGAAATACAATTTTGCTTCTTAGAAGACCAACACACCAAAGACCTACCAAGAAATTGGCAAGCTCCGGAGGTTGATTTCCTATCATCCTTGTCACTGGCCCAATCCGAATCTGTGAAGCCACAAAGAGAGAAATCCGAGCCTTTGGGATACCAAAGCCCATATGTTGGGGTATGAACCAAATATCAAAAGATTCTCTTAACCGCCATAAGGTGGCTTTCTTTAGGAGCGGCTTGATACCTTGCCCACATACCTACACTCAACACAATATCGGGGCTAGATGCGCAAAGGTAAAGCAAGGAGCCGATCATAGACCGGCATACCTTTTGATCCACATCTTTACCATTGGGATCAAGTTCAAGATGACATTTTGTGGCCATTGGTGTGGCGGCCCCATTTAGCTCCTTCATCTTGAACCTCTTGAGCATGTCTTGGACATATTTGGCTTGATTAATGAAGGTCCCTTCTTTCTATTGCTTGATTTCAAAACCAAGAAAGAACTTCATTTCTCCCATCATAGACATCTCGAACCTATCGGTCATAAGCTTTGCAAATTCATCATTAAAAGCTTTGTTAGTAGAGCCAAAGATAATATCATCAACATATAGTTGGCATACGAAAAGCTCCCCATTGACCCTCTTAGTAAAAAGAGTGGGATCGATTTGCCCAACTTCAAACCCACGGTCTAACAACAACTCCCTAAGGTGCTCATACCACGCACGTGGGGCTTGTTTAAGGCCATAGAGTGCCTTATGGAGCTTGTAGACATGGTTAGGAAAGTTGAGATCCTCAAATCCCGGGGGTTGCTTAACATACACTTCCTCTTTCAATGGACCATTTAGAAAAGCACTTTTAACATCCATTTGTTGCAACTTAAAATTATGATGAGTGGCATATGCAAGAAGGATACGAATGGACTCAAGACGAGCCACGGGAGCATAAGTCTCTCCAAAGTCAATTCCTTCAACTTGAGAGAAACCTTGAGCAACCAATCTTGCCTTGTTCCTTACAACAATTCCGTGCTCATCTTGCTTATTCTTGAAAATCCACTTTGTGCCAATCACATTGCGGCACTCTCTTGGCTTCTCTACTAATACCCATACATTATTGCGCTTGAAGTTGTTGAGTTCTTCATGCATAGCATCCAACCAATCCGGATCTTCAAGAGCTTCAAATACTTTCTTGGGTTCAACCATGGAGATATAAGCATGATGGGAGCTAAATTGTGCCAATTGACGCCGGATTGACACTTTGCTTCTTAAATCTCCAATAACCCTCTCAAGGGTATGACCTTTAAGTTCCAAGTCTCTTTCAATTCTTCTCTTGCGACGAGCTTCGATCTCCTCATTTGACCTTGGAGGAATCACTTGATCATCTTGATCATGTTGGTCCCCATCTTGACCATCAACTTGACCTTGATCATCATTATCTTCATGAGTAGGTTGATCTTGGTCTTGTGAAGAATCGGGGGCGATTGAGATAACCGGAGAGGATGGTGGCGCCCCTTGATCTTCATGAAGGTCCTTGTCTTGTTCTTCGGTTGGTGCATTAGTTGCTTCCTTAGGAGAGGCTTGTTGAGCTTGTGAAGATGAAGGCTCCACTTGAGTAAAGCATAGTCCTTCTCGGTCTGCCACAAGGTGTCCCTCAATGGGGCGGAAAAATCCCATGCCCATTCTTCCTATGGCTTCTCGAGGTATTTCATCATCTACATCACAAGAAACAACATCTCGCCCCCCTTGGGAGCTGTCATTCTCTTCGAATACCACACTACAAGATTCCTCAACATGTCCGGTGGACTTGTTGAAGACTCTATAAGTGTGGGATTCGGCACCGTAACCAACAAAAATACCTTCTAATGCTTTCGGATCAAATTTACCTAAACGAACTCCTTTTCTTTGAAAGAAACACTTACACCCGAAAACCCGGTAGTAGGAGATGTTGGGCTTGCTTCCGGTGAGAATTTCATATGGAGTCTTGTTTAGGCCTTTGCGGAGGAAGAGCCGGTTGGAAGAGTGACAAGCCGTAGAGATAGCTTCGGCCCAAAAGTTGTATGGAGACTTAAACTCCGCCAACATGGACCTAGCCATATCCATAAGAGTCCGGTTCTTCCTTTTGGCTACACCATTTTATTGAGGGGTGTATGCAGCGGAATATTGATGACGAATCCCCTCATCACTAAGAAATCCATTCAAGGTGTAGTTCTTGAACTCCGAGCCATTGTCACTTCTAATTGCCAAAATAGTTTGCCCATGTTGACGTTCAACTTCCTTGGCAAAGTCGATGACGGTTTGTTGAGTCTCACTCTTATGCTTGAAGAAGTAGACCCAAGTATATCTTGAATAGTCATCAACAATCACCAAACAATATTTCTTCCCACCAAGACTTGCATGAGATGGAGGACAAAAAAGGTCCACATGAAGGAGCTCCAAGATCCTCTTGGAAGAAATGATAGTCTTGCTTGGGTGGGGAGAATCATGCATTTTTCCTAGAACGCAAGCCCTGCAAACACGATCTTTGGCAAAAGAAACATTCTCTTTTAGTCCGAGTATGTGGCCACCCTTGTGAAGGCTTTGCAAAGTTCTCATATTGACATGGGCTAGTCGGCGATGCCAAAGCCAACCCACATCGGCCTTTCCAAATAAACACATTGCACTTGTAGTGGTTTTCCCCGAAAAGTCCACCACATACAAGTTTTTTTCAATGTGTCCAACGAAAGCGACCTTTAGAGACTTGCTCCACAAGAGTACCACAATATCATTATCAATGAAGATGGCAAAGCCCATCTTACCAAGTGCACGAACTGAAAGTAAATTGTAACCTAGGGTCTCAACAAGCATGACGTCCACAAGGGAAATATCCGGTGCAACCACCACCTTGCCAAGACCCAATACCTCGGATTGTGACATGTCTCCATAAGTGACGGTTATATGATTGTCATTAGGCCTCATCTCCATCAAAATCTCCTTGCTTCCAGTCATATGACTTGTGCATCCACTATCAAGCACCCATTTTGATCCACCAGAAGCATAGTCCTACAAGAGATTATTGCTTGGTTTTAGGTCCCCATTTTTCAATGGGTCCTCTTTTGTTTGCAACAAGGGTCTTTGGAACCCAAATAGACCAAGCAACATAACCATCATTTGGACCAACATATTTTGCATAAACATCACCATAATAATCATGAAATAAGATATAGTGAGGATTAGCAATTCCCGCATGATCATCATGAGTGGCTTTGCCACCCACAATAGGATCCTTCTTTGCTTGAGCGGGCTTGGCCTTCTTTTTCTTGTTGTTGTTCTTCTTCTTCTTCTTCTTTGAGACATAGCCAATCCCCATTTTATCACCAAATGCCTTTTGCTTACTCAAAAGGTCATTCAAGTTTTTCTCACCTATGGGAATGGAGGACTTGGCAAGCTCATCTTTCAACCTAGCATTTTCTTCAATAACATTTGCATGATCACAAGTAGAAGTAGAAGAACTAGGCACATTATTCTTAGTCAATTGAATTTGAAGTTGTTCATGTGACTTGGTAAGAATAGAGTGTTCACTTTTCAAGGCCTTGTGAGCCTTGTCAAGATCTTCTAAATCCTTAACAAGTATATCATGACCAACACCAAATTCAACCTTTTCCTTTTTAAGCATTTTTACTTTAGCACGAGCATGGTCACGCTCTTTAATGAGTTTGGAAACAACTTCATTATTAGCTTCCTCAATGGAATCGAGCTTCTCTTCAAGAGTTGTTCGTTCCTCTTGCTCTTCTTCAAGAGACTCGGTTAGTGAGGCAATATCTTGAGCATATTCCTTTTCAAGCCTCATTTGTTCATCTAGTTTTTCAAGAGTTTTACCATATTGACTTAGTAGACGTTCAAAGTGAATCTTATGAACACCATCTACACTAGACACATACTCATCAAAAGCAATAATTTCTTCCTTTACTCTAAGACTAGCAAGATCATTCAAGGGAGCATCATTTGTCTTAGAGGAGGAGGAAGATGTGGGTGATACCTCAGAAGATTTGGCCATAAGGCACTTGACGTTCTTGACAAGAGAGTCCTCATTGGGGGATTCAAAGAGTGATGTTGAGGAAGTGGAGGTGGTTGCCAATGTGGCCATCTCACTCGTTGTAGTTTCTTCTTCATCACTCTCACTTGCGGAGTACTCTTCTTGAGTCAAGAACACAAACTTTGGTTGTTTCTTCTTTGGTCCACCCTTCTTCACGAATGGCTTCTTTGAAGGTGACTTGGTCTTGCTTTTGAGGATGAGCTTTCCACCATGGTCTTCTCTCTTCTCATAATGACATTCGGCAACAAAATGGAATCGATCATTGCAATTGTAGCAAGTCCTCACTCGTTGACCATTGTTGTCATTCCTTTGATAGCCACTTGACTTGCTTCTTCTTTGATTGTCTTCTTTAGCCTTGTGTGGATCAACCCAAAAGGTTTTTCCATAGAAGGCCATGTGCTCATTGTACTCATACCTTATGTCCTCGGGACACATCTCTAGCCTTGCTTCAATGCTTGCTTGAAGAGGAACCTCTTTCTCAACCACATTAGCCTTCAATGCAAGATTATAGCTTCTTTGCATTCCTATGGCACGGGCATGAGCATCTTCCGCATTTTGTGCGGAAACCTTGTAGGCTTGAATCTCTTGCATCACTTGATTGGAGGTCATCTCATTGAAGTTGTGCTTTCCTTGAACACTCTTCACATCCGTGGGCTCATATGGAGTGAGAGCTAGAATGTACTTCATCTTGAACCACTCATCATCAATATGGTGAGCACCGAGGTTCTTGAAGGTGGTAGCAATAGCCTTGAGTCTTCTATACATATCTTGATGATCCTCACCATCCATCATGAAGAATCCCTCCGCTTGATTTGAGAAGGCAATATATCTCATTTTCTTCATGCTCTCATTGCCAACAAAGACGTCGGAGAGTCCTTGCCAAGCTTCTTTGGCGGTGGAGAAATGTTGGATGTGAGGCAAGTCCTTGGACCTAACGGCGACTTGAATCATGTGGAGAGCGGTAGCATTGAGTTGACTATCAACCGTCTCTCTTCTTGTCATGTTGTGTGGATCCACGGCCTTGAAACCTTCCTCAACGATCCTCCAAAGCTCGATGCAAGAACTGCGCATATGAGAGATCATTTGATATTGCCATTGACCAAAGTTTAATGCATCAAGCTTAGTTGGGTCTCCCCTATTGTTAATGTGAGGATGAGGAACCGGCGGGTCGGGTGAATACCAATGTGGGAATTCACCTTTCCGTCGCCCTTGGTGGAAGACTTATCATCGCCATTTTTATCGGCATCCTCCACATCAACCACCACATTCTCCACAAGTGGAGTAGCGGGGTTTTCTGGAGGAGGAGAAGCATTAGCAGTTTTAGCTTGCATGAGTTGCGCTATCATTTCACGCAACTCACTTATCTGAGATGTCATGGAATTCATGGATGATTCCAAAGATTTGAACTCACCCATGGAAACTTGACCCGAGCCCTCACTAGGTGACATTTCCATACTCTTAGGCGGTTAAGCCCGAAATAAGAGCCAAGGCTCTGATACCAATTGAACGGATCGTATGGGCACCTAGAGGGGGGGGGGTGAATAGGTGCTACTCAAATTTTAATTCTTTTTCAATTTAGGCTTGACACAAAAGGTAAATTCTCTAGATATGCAACTAAGGTGAATTTACCTATATGACAACAAGTAAGCTAAGCAAGATACAAGTAGTAAAGGCAATAAAGTATAGAGGTAACCGAGAGTGGAGCACACGGAGACACAGATGTAATTCCCGTAGTTCCTTCCTTTTTAGGGGAAGTACGTCTACATTGGAGGGGTGTGGTTGCCACAAAGGCCTAACCAACGCCACAAAGGCTCACCCTATTCTCCGGTGCAAGCTTCCGCCACAAAGGCCTAGCTCACTTTCCACTAAGGGATTCCTCAAGGCGGAACCGGCCTTTACAAAACTTGGGGCACAACTCCACAACTGAATTGGAGGCTCCCAAGCACCACAAAGATCTCAATCAACAAGTATCAAGATTTCAATCACACAAAACAAGGTCAAGGGACACAAGGGAACCCAAGACCAAAGGGCCCTCAAGCAAATGAGAGGGGAAATCAAATCGCTTCGGTGAGGATGTAGATCAAGGCCTTCTCCTTCGATTCTCCAAAGATCAAGAGCTTTGGTGGGTTGAGGGAGGAGATCTTGCGAATTTGGTGGCTCCAAAAATGGTGTTCTTCTTGCACAGCTCGAGCAACTTGAGGTGGAAGAAAGGGAGGGGTATTTATAGCCCCTCCCAAAATGTAGCCGTTGCTGACTTGGAGGGGCGGATTATCCGGCCAAAGTATGGCCGGATTATCCGGCCCCTGGCCGGATTATCCGCCCCCCTATACTGCATGACGCTGAGCCAGGTCCTTAGCCGTTTTTGGGGTCTTCTCGGGAGGGGCGGATTATCCGACCACCCCTGGCCGGAATATCCGCCCCCTATACTGCATGACGCCGAGTCTGGGACTTAGCCGTTTTCGGCCACCCTCCAGAGGGGCGGATTATCCGGCCACCCTTAGCCGGATAATCCGGCCTGGCAAATCCTGAGCAGATAATCCTGCACAACTTAGCACACACTCAATATCCCTAATATTGTTATCTAACACACAAAATCTGAGGGAAACAAAGTTTGCACTTTCAGTAACGATCAGCAATGGGCTCTTTTGGAATCGGACGCTGACGCTTTCCCCCGGGGGGTTCGTACCACCCAGACCCAAATATGTCTCAGCACTCCCACTTAATTTCTTGCAAATGCAAGCATATTCATCGTATCTGATGATACTAAACCTTTTAATTATAACATCACGGTGAATATTCCAACTCCACGATGCTTACTTCAACCATTGAAGTTTGCATGCCTTTTAGCATCCTTTTGAATTTACAAAACCCATTGGACCATGTCATGTACACGTCCTAGGTAACCATTCTATTAGAAGAATGTTGTCTTGTTTGTTCAACTAACATATGCCAAACTTGGCATAGGTAGTGGTTGCTACAGTAATCCGTCCAGACAAAATATCGCTATAAAAGATCAAATCTTGTCATAGTCAACTCATTGAACATAATCGTAAATAGTTTAATGATATGTCGACTATTTCATAGATGTGAAAACATCCGTGTCTGTTTATAGATCCAAATATATTCATTAGGCTTCATGCCTTTTGAGGGTCTTCCAAGTTCAGAAACTTGGTTTCTCGTATATTGAACTATCATGGATTCTATGGCTTCTAGCCATTTGACGGAGTCAGGGCCCATCATCGCTTCTTTGCATGTAATTGGTTCATCATTATCAAACAATAATGATTTGTTTTCAAATCTAACTATTTGATTGTTACCCGACTCACACGGTTCAATAGGAGCTTAAATCTATGTGACCACAACCTTTGAGGTACGACAGCCATGCACATTGTGGCCGCCTCCAGGACACTTCCCAGCGCTGCGCTACTCAGCATATATAGCTTAGGTTCAATAACCCAATCAAAGTTCTATTATCCTCCCACTTAACTTTTTGCAAAAAATTCCTTCTCAAGAAACTTGACGTTTTCAGCGACAAACACTTTTGTCTTCAGTGTTCTGGAGGAATACCCAACAGTTACTTTAGGATAACCTACAAAGATGTATTTATCTGACTTTGGTTGTAAACATTTTACATATGCCTAGCATACCAAAATTTCAGAAAAGACAAGTTGGGTTTTATCCCATGCCATAACTCATATGGTGTCATTTCAACGGATCATGATGGCGCTCTTTTCAGTGTAAAAGCGGTAGTCTCTAAAGATTTATCCTTAAAATATAATGGCAGTTTTATAGATGACACCTTTGATCCAACGATGTCAAACAAAGTTTGATTTTATCTCTCGAACACTCCATACTCCTATGGTGTTTCGGAAAATACAAGTCTATGGAACGATTCCTCAACTTTTAGGTGTTTGCTAAACTTGTAACTCAAATATCTTCCTTTATGATCAAATCATAAATTCTTTATTCTCTTGTTACAATGATTTTCCACTTCATCTAGAAATACTTTGAACATTTTTCAAATATTTCATGCTTCTTCCTTATCAAGTAAATATACACATATATCTACTCAAATCATCGGTTAAAGTAAATGAAGTTCAAGAATTCACCACACACAGCTACACATAATGGATTATATACATCAACATGTATAATATCCAATAAGTTAGTCGTCCGTTCTTCTTTGGCCTACAAACAGAGTTTTAATCATCTCTAGGAAATTTTCACAAGCGTCAATTGATCCAAAATCAAATGACTCTAAAATTCCATCAATATAGGGTTTCTTCATGTTTACTTTCCAATATGATTTAAACGGTGGTGTCACTCATAAGTGATCTTCTAATCATTTGTCTTGAGACATTTTTAGCATCAGTGTTATGGATGTGATTTCTCCAACAAGATAAGCATTCATCCATCTTTTATGAATGCGGTAATAATTTGAACAACCATTGTTCTCATAATACCAGAACAAAATAACAATTATTCAAACAAATCTTAAAGGCTAGGCTTAATTCTAATGAAACACAATAACACTTTATTTGTTTTCAATGAGGATCATCCCATATTCATTTGCTAGTTAATTAGGCCATTGTAGTTCTTGTATTGTGTTGTTTGTATGCCAGTTCATACCAACCAATTTAGTATCAAATACTCAAGAACCACATTGTTTTAACAAGCAACGAATACACCCATAACATGTATATCTTCTATATACCTGAGCTGGACATTTTCAGTCTTTTCTTTTCCGCCAGAATAAATTTTGGATTCTATTTTAGCAATTCTTTTCCTTCTAGAAGAATCTATCAACATCAATAGTGGCGCCATTCACATGGCACATAGTTCAAGGCATGATTAGGCAAACACTAATACCCTTGGACTCACATTTTGAAGTAGATCACCATTATCAAATATTTGGCGTTCTTCCAAATTCCATTCTTTACTAATCTTTTAGTGTAGTAAACATTTTACCTACATCTTCCATTCATCCTATCATGACAACTTTCATGATCAAGCTACTATAGCTCATGAGGATGAATTGTGAGTATAATGTTAGTTCCTAAAACCTTTTTAGGAGATCTGGACGCCTAGCGTCTCCAATCTTCACAAATTCTCATACAATATGAGAACATGTGTCTTACTAAATTATACTCTATCACATTGTAACCAACATTGTTTCAGATATCACAATATCTTCCACACATGATAGTTCATGAAACAATTCTTTCAACTCCTAGATAACCTTGATACTAAAACCAACTTTTGAATATCAAGGATCATGGAGGCAAGTGTGATACTTAGATACTAACACTGGAATTGTTACTCTTGATTTAATACTACTTATTAAATTTTATCGAGTAAACAATGTTTGCTAAAAGTTTGCAATAGGACTTCAAACTTTCGATTGACATTCAAACAATACGATACCAGTTCGTAAAGTTAACATCCAGAATTCTATAGTTCTATTATATCAATTATAGCTAATCGCAAGGTAGTAAATGGATGCCAATGACTACAATAAACTATGCAAATTCACTTTGATTTAGTTCATGATAAATTGAGTTCTATAATTCAAAAATACTAAGTGAACTCCCACTTAAAAACAACATCCCTCTTAGTTTTCTTAAGTGATTACACGAACCAAATTCACTATGCCGCAACCGATCATCACGTGCAACAGCATAGTTTCAAAGGCGAACATCACCATGTTCATCATATCAACCATATGGCTCATGCTTAATCTTTCGGTTCATGTTCCAAGGCCATGTCTGTACATGCTAGGCTCGTCAAGTAGAACCATAGCACTCGCGCGTGTAAAACTGTCTTACACCCGTCGTATGTGAACATAGAGTCTGTCACACCCGATCATCACGTGGTGTCTCGAAACGATGAACTTTCTTGACGGTGCATGCTATGGTAGAACACATTTTTATCTTGCTATTTATATGAGAGGGATCATCTTATAATGCTACCGCGCGATCAAATCTAAGCAAAATAAGATGCATAAAAGGATAAACATCACATGCATATATAATGGGATATGATATGGTCCTTCACGCATTCGATCTCTATCTTGTGCGTCATGGCATGATCTCCATCATTCCACCGGCGTAGCACCAAGGTCCATGGCGCGCCACCTTGGTTGTCTTCCTCCATTACAATATATCACTTGGATATATATATTCGGCACGCATGCCATTTAATTGTAAAGACAACCATATGGCTCCTGCCGGTTGTTTATAACTTACAAAAAGGATCATTGCATACAATTTGTAACATAAACAATTTAACCATATCACATCACATGCCCTGCAAAAACAAGTTAGACGCTTCTAATTTGTCTTGCATATTTTACGTGGTTTGGGGCTTTCTAGGAAGAACCGTTCTTACCTATGAACATGTAACCACAACGGTGATAAAAATATTATTAACAACTCTTTATAAAATAGATCATAACTATAGTGGGAGAAACGTGTATCCGCAAAGCCACATATGCCGAAGCATGTCAAGTGTGGGACAAGTCTCGTGAACGCGGTCACGTAAGGTTAGTCTCGGGCAGCTTCAATCCCACTATGCCACTATGATCCAAAATACAAAAAATAAATTGCAATAACATGATCATCAACGCCCACATCCACATGTATTCTAACCGTGCATACCAACTATGCATAGAAATGGCTCTGATACCACTGATGGGTTCGTAGCATAGAAAATAAAAAATTTCCTACGCAAGAATACATAAACTAGCCAAGATACTCTACGAGGTGGTAGCAACGGAGACTAACCCTCGATGACCGTAAGCGGGGATTATGTTCCCGCACAAACGTTGCCGATGGAGAGTCGAGGGAGATGCACGTAGTTGACGTAGTCGTTCACTTGACGTAGTCGATGTAGTGGTTCACTTGACTATCACAAGATCGTGTACACGGCGCCACAACTGGCAGTGCCCCCATGCTCGGTCACACGTACAGCTCATCGTCGACTCCTCCACTCCCTCGGTCCAGTGGGGCAGCGGAAGAAGGGATCCACTGGACACTCCAACACACACTTCTCCAAGTGTGTGAACCTCAAACTAACAATCCGGTAGAGCTTCGCTAAGCTAAGACGGATTTGGGGCAGCAACTTTGCGGGAGCGGGGAAGCATCAAGTAGTGTGTGAAGAGGGAGAAGAGGGCTCCTTTTATAGGAGAGGAGGTGGCAGCTCCCTCTTCATGGTGGTAAGTCCCACTTCATGGTGGTAACCCCCTCTTCATGGTGGTAACCCCCATTTTAATTTTGCATGACATTCATGCTAATTAAAATTCACACTTATTGATTTAATAAAACATTTTTATTTCTTTAATATTTGTTAATTCATTCAATTAACAAACATTAACAAATACACCCTTGAGTTATTTCGATATCCTAAAACAGTTTCAGTGCTTTTCTGAAACAAGCCTCATGCTGTCCTGTAATTCGATCGGAGTATCGTATCCACTCAAAAACGATGGCGAACCTTAAGCGTGTCACCCTACGGTTCATGAATAATGTGGACATGATCGAGACTCCTCTCCGATCAATAATCATCAGCGGGATCTAGAAATCCATGATGACTCCCACTTATTCAGTGATGAACTAGTGATCGTGTGAACCAATAACAAACATAGTTAATTCCTTTTGTCTCGCGATATTATTTCTTGTCCGAGATCCGATCATTTGGTATCAACCATACCTAGTTCGATCTCGTTCCTGACAAGTCTCTTTACTCGTTCCATCATAATGCATTCCTGTGACCCAGTCACATGCTTGCAAGCGATTCTAATGCAATATCACCGAGAAGGGCCCAGAGAATATCTTCCCGTCATCGGGTCGGACAAATTCCACTCTTGATCCATGAGCCTCAACTAATACTTTCAGAATACCCAAATCAACCTTTATAATCACCCTGTGATGGTGTGACGTTTGATATCATCAAAGCACTCTTCCGGTATTAGTGATTAACATGATCTCATGGTCTGAGGATTAGAACTATTTCGTATGAGTTTGATATAGCAATGAACTTGATGACTTGATCGTATTGCTATTCTTACTATGGGTGTGAGTGTTCATCACATCATTCTTCTAATGATATGACCCCGTTATTAACAACATCCAATGTTCATGATCAGGAAACCTTGATCATCAGTTAATCAATGAGCTAGTATAAAAGAGAGGCTTTACTAGGAACCTTTTGAGTTTATTAATCACACAAGTATTAATGTTTCCGATTAATACAATTCTAGCATGAGAAATAAACATTTATCATAAACATGGAATATGATAATAACCACTTTATTATTGCCTCTCGGGCATATTCCCTTCAGCGGATTCTCTGACTTGCCAACCGTGACTTGAGATTCATTGACAGGTGGGTCCCCCATGTGATGGGGCCCGCATGCAGTGAGGGCAAGTCAGGGTCTCGCTATGGACATCAACGACACTCATGCGGCATGTCTGGGCATCTCCGGCAGAGCGCGCATAGAGCGCGCACAGAGCACGCTCTGGACATCAACGGAAGGCATGGCCGCGCTCTGGGCATCTCCGGCCCCTTATACAGATACACTTCAGTACATAGGGAAAACATACTTGCTAAATTATATATAAGGATGGCCCTCGGACACTTACATAGGTGGAACGAACAGTACATGAATCTAGTATGGCATTATGAGGTTCTCCCTCAATGGTGGCCGGTTTGGAGGGGAAGGAATCAGGCATCTTCTCATGATACTAATTCTACAATACATGTCGTAGCATACATACGCATCCTTTGATGTGTAGTGGATCTGCTCCGGCTCTAGTTCCCAAAGATGCCAGGTGTCGTGCAGTTTCTTCTTGTGGAACTCCTCCTTGTACTCTGCATAGGTTGGGTCGATGATTAGAGCCGCCATCTTGGCCGCGCTGGTCCGGCCTTGGTGAGTGCCCGGGAAGTTGAAGTGATCTTGTAAGTCCATGTGGTTTGGTATGCGGGCGCCCAGGGCTTCAAGCTTGCTGGTGTCTTGGCGCTTGTCCACAGATGCGAAGGAAATGTTGGGGCGGTTCAGGAAGTGTACGAGCTAAGGACAGTTCCTTGTTGCCATGGATGCGTGCCAGAGTAGGCAGTGATCGCGCATGCACAGTTGTAGGAGGGCGGCGCGGGCAGGCTTGGTGTTGGTGTACTTGAGGTCGAGGCCGACGATCGGTAGTTGGTCCCGCTCGCCGAGCCAACACTCAATCATGGCGATGAACTTGGCCGCCTCTCTCGGGTTGGTTGTGTGCATCACCGTGAGGACGGTGGCACCATGAGCAGGGACCTTATGGTAGTTGGTGAAGACATTGCCATAGAATTCCATGACGGCGGCAGCGCAAGGAGTGGAAGGGGAGTGGGGAGGGGGTTATCTCTGGAGAAGAGGAAGTTGGGGATCTAATTGTTTTCTAGGCCATGAGATCATGGGATAAATAGTGCGTGACTGGGGCCGCTCGCACGCCGTGTAAGTAAATGCAGTCTAGCACTTTGGAAGTTGAACCCCCCACGTGAGCCCCCGTCGCTTCATTTTTGAGAGAAGAGGAAGTTGGGGATCCAATTGTTTTGCATGCACGCCGCGGTAAATGCAAGTCTAGCACTTTGTAAATTGAACCAGTCGCTTTGTTTCATTTCTGAGAGAGCGCTAGACTAAGATGTCACCGCGGGCCCCAGTATTCTGGCCCACTTGTAAGTAAGAGGCTGCTATCGTGGGTAAGGATGTACGTACGTTTACCGCCAGGCAGCAACTAAAGAGTCTCGTTGTTGGGTCCCCTTGTTGTTTGACTACAGGCAATAGAGCGACAGTCTAAAAAAGGAGATAGCATGGAAGGGGGAATAAATCCGCTCTCGTCTGACACGAGGAAGGAATAGAGAACAAAATCTTACCATTGAAATGCTTCTCATCGAGGTCCCCTGCTCCATGAGACAAACGAGTGAGACAAACTAGTACAGGTTTAGCATCTGAAGCGTGTGGGGACCCACTTGTCTGGGTAAGGTTTGGTCCGACGTGTGTCTGGGGCCCCACTTTTCAATAGTGTTCCAGGCCTACATGGGGCCACATGTCATAAGGGTTAGAATTCATGGCTAGTGGAAAAACCCAAGCAACAGACGCGTGGTAGCAAGTTGTGCGTAGCAGCGGGATGAGATTTGACAGGGCAAGTAAATTGACGAGACATGCTGCAGTCTGACTAGGCGTGCTCAAGAGATGTCAGTTGCGTCATCATTGCTCACTCTACTCTGGCGACTAGTTCAGTAGCCATAGATGGAGGAGTTCCCTTCCATGGGTAAACAAATAAATAAATGGCATATAGCACTTGCAATTCATCATTGCGACTCATTGGTTACATTAGGTAACATTAAACAATAGGTTCGTGCTAATTGCATTGAGCAAATAGCAGATAGCAAATAGTTCTCAGCTACGGTAATCTCGTGATACCTCTACTGGTGATTTGGCGATTCTTCGAACAATGGCTCAACAAAGGTTCGTCTCATCATCTAACTCCTCATCTAACTCAGCATCATTTGGTTATTCTTCGAACAATGGCTCTTTGATGATTGCCTTGATCCTTTTCACCTTGTCGTTTTGGGCGTTCCATCCCGCTCTGTTCAACATCCGTACATCATCATGTGCGCGTGTTAGCACCCACTACAACTTCCTTTTTTCTCCAATTCACCCACATTTTTCTTCAGCATTTCCAAATTGTCCTTCAGCTGACTAGCTTCTTCCATCAGCACAGCCTTCTCGGCGCATAGAGCGGAATTCTTCTTCTCTAGCTCAGCTAGTTTAATTTTGTCAGCACTTCTTGCAGTATTGCTAGAATGGTACAATCCCCATAGTCGTGATAGTGCATTCTTTAGTGTGTCTGGCCACTATTGATCTACCCAAGAAACAAACCCACAGTTGTTCTCTTCCTATAGAAAAAGAAATGAAAAATGCTCATGCCATTACGTAAGATAAGATAGGACTCAATGCAGCAAGTAATTCATATGCAAGTATACATGAAAGAACTAAGTGCAGCAAGATAATACTAAGTGTGCAGCAATTTAGTCATGCACATCAATTATTTAATTACTTGCAGCAAGTTATTCATGTGCATCCAATTGCTTTTAATTACTATACCAAGCAATAAACTGAAGAATCGAAGGGGAAATTGCAGCTTTCACCCTGCCCCTACGTAACACAAGATAGTACTCAGTGAAGCAAATAATTTATATGCAAATACACATGAAAGATAGTACTAAGTGGCAAGATAGTAATCAGCGAAGCAAGTATTAGAAGAGGACAAAGATTGTACAAAGGGTAACTATAATATTATGTATAACTGAAAGAAACAATGGAATTACATGCCCACAAAATTGCAGTTAGAAGTTTGAAGATAAAATCTCAAGCACATAATCTTATCTGAACAAGGCAATAGGTCAACTTAAACAAGGCAATATTATCTCCAACTGAACTAAACTTTGATGCTTTTCCACTGCTAACGTGCACATAGAAGGACTCACATTATGCAGTGAGCACTTGTAGAATTTTCGCCCCATATCAGTCCCCTCGAAGGCGACGCACTTGAGCGGCTCAAGTTTGTGGACGCGGCAAAGTTCTTCACAGCTCGATGCTAAACCAATAAATGTGGGGTCTTCGCAGGTTCGTGGGGCATGATCCGCTTCCCTGGGGTCCTACACGTCCACAAGTTCCAGAGAAAATCAATGTTAACTTACGTAAAGCGACCGAATCGTAAAGAAAATGGCCATTCACAGATCCGAAACCAAACACATAGCTTGAGGCGGTGCAGCATACCCCGAGGGTCATGGCGACAAAGTTGGTTGCTCGAATGAACATCGATGAGGGCGGCAGCAGCTGACCAGGAAGAGGGGTAGATCCAGATCCTCCTCGATGGGGGTGGGGCTAAGAAAGGGGGGAGAAGAGGACAGGGAAGGGAAGCGAGTGCAGTCAATGATACTTGTGCATTTTCCATTGTCTAAAAGGGCATCCTGACAACATCATGTGCATCTATCACCAGCTTGGATGTGCACTGTTCGGCCTTCTGCCATATAACAAATATTTTTTGCCCTAAATCTATTTAAATCCAATTTTGCACTAGGGCTACAAGAAATGCACACCAGAAAAATAGGAGAAAAATACAGGGAGGTCCCCTGGGGATGTGGGACCCTAGAACCAAGACCAAACCATGTTTCCCACCCCACCTGGCAGACATCGATGGCATCGCAAGTTTGACCTAGATCTCGAAGGAGGGCCCGGGGAATTCAAAAAAAATCAAAAAATGGAAAAACAATGCATGGAGTCATGGTGAGTGATGCATCACCTAGGAAAAATACCAAACATGGCATCCCAAGGGTTCACATGTGAACTCTTTCACAGAGAGGTGCTTCCAGGCAGGAGTTCTCTTGGTCTTCCTTGCCAGGTGACTATGGTTTGTGCTAGTTCCATAGCAAACTATGGAACCATGGTCCCATTTTCGGTGGAGATGTGCATATTTGCATTCCCAACAACTTTTGCAACTAGTGTTTTTTTAGTTTCCACATAAAAAATGCATTTCCCATTTTTTTAGGTGGCCAGAGGGGTCAAAACAGGTGCTTTTTTGTGAAGAGGCCACCAAGGGCAGTGTGCAAAACATCACCACTCTAATTTTCATGGGTAGGGGACCTACCAGGGGTGCCACACCCAAGAGGTTAGGAATTATCTCGGCCTTCTTCCATATAATGAATTTTTTTGCCCTAAATCTATTTTAATCCAATTTTGCACTTGGGCTACAAGAAATGCACACCAGAAAAATAGGGGGAAAATACAGGGAGGTCCCCTGGGGGTGTGGGACCCTAGAACCAAGACCAAACCATGTTTCCCACCCCACCTGGTAGACATCGATGGCACCGCGAGTTTGACCTAGATCTCGAAGGGGGGCCCAGGGAATTCAGAAAAAATCAAAAAAATGGAAAAACAATGCATGGAGTCATGGTGAGTGATGCATCACCTAGGAAAAATACCAAACATGGCATCCCAAGGGTTCACAGGTGGACTCTTTCACAGAGAGGTGCTTTCGGGCAGGAGTTCTCTTGGTCTTCCTTGCCAGGTGACCATGGTTTGTGCAAGTTCCACAGCAAACTGTGGATCCATGGTCCCATTTTTGGTGTAGATGTGCATCTTTGCAGTCCCAACAACTTTTGCAACTAGTGTTTTTTCAGTTTCCACATAAAAAATGCATTTCCCATTTTTCAGGTGGCCGTAGGGGTCAAAACAGGTGTTTTTGTGTGAAGGGGCCACCAAGGGCAGTGTGCAAAACATCATGTAACATCCCAAGATTTTATCAAATTTTGGGGGAAATTTTTCGTTTTTGTTTTGCTTGCGATGTTTGAAATTTCACAAAGATTTAAAACTTTTTGAGTCTATTTGAAAGCTTTAGTAGAAAACTATTTTAAACCTTCTATGATTTTCTTGAAGAACTTCTTTGAGAAGGATCAAGTATCAAAATACTATTTTGTGTTTATTCAAACCTATGCAAGCTATCTTGCAAAAGGATATTTACAAAATGGTTTATAAAGATTTCTATGCCAAAGGAATGTTTTACCAATACATTTCAAAAACTATTTTTATAAAGTTTATTCTCTGATTTTAAAAGGATTACTTTAAAATCCTATTTCTACCTTGGTTTATGCAAATAAACCCTTTGTCTGAACTATAGAGTTTTATTTGGAAATTAGTTTTATTTATGAAAACATGTTTCTTACTGTCTTAGAATGTTAAGTTGATTTTTTTTGAAAAATTTACAAATTGGTTTGAATCAATTTGGACCAATTTTGAAAAGGTTATGAAATAAACAAGAAACAGAAAAAGGAAAAAGAAGAAAGAAAGAAAAATATAAAACGGGCCCGGGGGGAAACGAATCAGCCCAGCCAAACTTCTGGCCCACGGCCCACCCGGCCAACTCCCGAACCGGTACCCTTTTTCTCTCTTTATCTCGCCGACATGTGGGACCCACTGGTCAACATGAAGTCATCTTCTTCCCTGGAACCGTTTGCTCTCACTGGTAACGGATCCGCCGGCGATTACTCCCGCGCCATCACCGTGCACTAAATAGCCATCAAGACCTCTCCTATAAAAGCCCCAGACCTCCTCCCTCGCCTCCCTTTTCTCTCTTCCATTGATTTCGTCTCAAACCGACGAAATTTGTCGTCGGAGCTCCGCAGCCTCTGCAAGTATCTCCGGACGAATTCGTCGCCACCGGTGAACCCCGCGTCTCCTGTTCCCTCCCCTCTCTCTTCTTTTCCTCTGGCGCTCCTCCCTAACTAATTTTCTCCACCGTATCAGCAGCGGAACAACGCAATCGACCACGGCCGAAGGTCATCGGCGCCAACGCCGAGTTCCAGCCGCTCTCCTCCTCCTTCTCTGGACACGATTGATGTCGTGATTCTCGCATTCGAGCTTGCCTCAATGTTCTGCACCTCGTCCGAGTCTTCTTCACCTCGGGAACCACCAAAAGCATCGCCAATGACCACCTCCAGTGCACAGACCTCGCCGCCGGCGACGCACAGGAAACCCTAGGTGAGGACCTCTCTCAGATCTTCTCTGATCCGTCCGATCGAGATCCAACACCCCAGATCAAGTCACTTACTGAACTGGTATGGGATGATCTAATCCATACAAATCCCTTTAAATCCAATGGCCTCAGTTCCTGATCCGAACGAAGCGGTACCAGTGAACACCGTAGCGTCACGTGGCCCTGTCTGAATCAAAATAGAATTCAAATAGGTTTTTCGAATCAGATTTGATCCAAGTCTTTGAAAAATCATAACTTTTAATCTGTAGGTCCAAAAATAACAAATAATATACCATTGGAATCCTTAGAACATCTAGAATCCAGCAGTACCATAAAATCTTATATTTTATGGGTTCAATTTGAAACTATTTTCAAATTGGAATCAAACTCTCTGTTAGCTTGCCAAATTCATAACTTTTGAACCAAGTGTCCAAAAATTATGAATTTGTAGTCTCTGGAATCCTCTCAACTAGTAGAACATCATAGGATCAAGAAAATCCAAATTTGATACGTGCACACACTTTGTGCATTCAAATTTGTCCAAATCACTATTTTGGTGATAATTCAATTTCTAAAATTTATTTTAGAATGAATCCAATTGCAGTGACCTTGTATTACTGCAAGCTATCCAGTAGTATCGCTCCCATATCTGATTGAAACACTTCACAATTATTCAAATTCTAATATGAGAATTTGAGTAGTTCATATATAGATAAATCCTATTTCTATTAATAATTCCTTCTACCATAGCAAATCTTATAATCATACCTAGTCATCAATGTTATCTGAATAACATCTTGATCAAGATCATATCTACTTAGACCTATCTTGTATAGCTCACACATATTCAAATTACATTGGTGTTGTTTGAGTAAAGTGTGACACATCTCAATCTTAGATTCTATGCTTGCTATCCTTGTGGTGTTAATCTAATCAACATTATAGCACCTATCCGACACTCCTTGTACCAAATAGGAACCTAAAACCATAATCTGAAATGTTATCTACCCATACTCAATCATCTATTCAACTGGTCCTGATTCCATGTGTAAAACTATTCCATTAACAAATGAGTTAATTGAGTAACTCAATGTTTCATGAATCCTTGACCCATACCTTGTCCAACTAGACATATTTTGTCTAATTCATATTATACTCAAATTGCAATTGTGCTACTTGAGTAGAATATGAATGCATCTCAAACCTAGATTTTGTTGATGTGGTGTCGATATAACCCATACCATAGTATGTGTTATACACCATGTTGATCAATGAACCATTTGAGCCCTGTCCTCAAATATCAATTATTCATACCCAATCCAATGCCTACTTAGTTTTGTTCACATGTATTGAACTATTCAACTTGCAAATGTGCTAATTGAGTAGTTCAAGCATTCTTAAAACCTAGCCTAGTGCCTAAGTGTGATATATGCTATTTAAAGAATAAATGTTGTTACACTTATTCAAATAGTATTGTGGTTGCACTATCCCACACCTATGTGATCTATTTCACATGAGCTTTCCTAAAACTCATATATGCTTTAATAAAGCATAAAAACTTCATCAATTATATTTGCCTAAACCAATTCTCTCTCAAATCATATTGATCTCTCCCAACTAAGCTCTCCGATCCATATCTCACAAATCATGATCCTTACCATATCTTTCTTATCATAACATCTCAATAAACCAAATTGTTAAACAAACACTTATCAATTGTTTGATTTGTTTGATTGTGTTTGAATGGTGTGTTTATGGTATGCTATTTTCCTTGCTATAGTTTGTGCGAAGAGCTACGTGCTTAGTTGAGAGAAGCGAAACGTCGAGATCTTCAAAGAGGCAAGTGACACACATACTTCCTCCTATCTTTTATTATATGCATTAGTGATTTCAACACTGTGCATGATATCAAATTTTCAAAATGGTTACGAAATGCTTAGCTCCTAGTAGTGGTAGCTATCCCTTGAACCCCACTTGCTAGGATTGCAATCTTGCTTTGCAAAATGATGCCAAACCTTGTTTTCAAATTGTGATGAAAATTAACAACCCAATGAATCACCTGGGTGCAATCTTGTGGCTACTCAGGGCCACACACCTGGCTATCAACCCAGGACATGTGTGGTGGTTATCACCTGAGGGTACACAACTCGGGGCTACACACCTGGCTATCAACCCAGGACATGTGTGGTGGTTATCACCTGAGAATACTTTGTATTGGTTGTACCTAGGAACAGAGAGAGGACATGTCGATCGAAAGGAATCTCATCACCTTTTCAAAATAATTAAAACTTGAATAGTGACTACTTAGGGCCACACACCTGACTATCAACTCAGGACATGTGTGGTGGTTATCACCTAAGGGTCCTCACCAATCCCAAGACTAACTACTTAGGGCTACACACCTGACTATCAACTCAGGACATGTGTGGTTGTCATCGCCTAAGGGTTACCTTGGGGCTTTAATCGAGTAACTACTCAGGACTGCACACCTGGCTATCAACCCAGGATATGTGTGGTTGTCATCGCCTGAGGGTTATTCTAGCTTAAATTGAGTAACTACTCATGACTGCACACCTGGCTATCAACCCAGGATATGTGTGGTTGTCATTGCCTGAGGGTTATTCTAGTTTTAATTGAGTAACTACTCAGGACTGCACACCTGGCTATCAACCCAGGATATGTGTGGTTGTCATCGCCTGAGGGTTATTCTTGTTTTGTTGAGTTACTACCCAGGGCTACACAACTTGGCTATCAACCCAAAGTTTGTGTGGTGGTTATCACCTAGGGGTTATCTTGACCTTAAAGAAAAATCAAAAATGTTTTAAAAATGTTTTGATAGGATAGAACTTGCTTTATGCAATTCAGCCATAAGATCCACCAGCCAAATGTCATGTAGTATTGTCTTTCCACAAAATGCCACCAAATAGGTGTCATTTGCCAGTACATCATTGTACTGACCCCTTCGGGGCTGCATATTCAAACGTGCAGGTTTTATTTCGAGTAAGGAACCAGGAGTAGGATCTCGAGACTACATTCCAACATGTCTGCCTGTGGCACTTGATGAAGAATGGAGGCTCACTGCAACTATGCTTTATGCTGTGTACTCGTAAGGTTAAATACCTATGTAACTGGATTTACGTTGTAATATTGATGCTATTGCAATGATTACTTATTTTGTACTGTGGTGCTATCTACTGATCCAGGGAATGGCACATTACATAGGAGTTCTGTCTTTAGCAAAAGGCAGGGCGCTACAGAATGGTATCAGAGCCAGGTTGCTTGTAGGATCGAGACCCTAGGTTTGGAATTAGAAATAGGAAGACCCTAGGATAAAATTCTCTATCTCATCTTACTTCTATTTAAAAAGAATGTTTGCATCTTGAAACTCCTTGTATTTCTCCCCTACTTCATTTTCAAATGATTCCCTTAGATGAACCAACTCCGGAACCATCAAGAAAGGATAGAAGAACACCATGTGCTAGAAGAATGAAGCTTCTACTTCATAGGTTGACCTTGATCCAACATGAAGAACTACATTGAAGACCAACAAAGAGCTCGAAGAAATGTGGATATGAAGGTTGCCCAACACCAACGATGCATTGAGAAGCGGAAATAAGAAATGGAACAATGAAACTATAATAGAATAGACCACCAAGATTCTAGTTTATAGAACCAACGACTTATAGATGCTTCTATGATCATACAAAATTGGTGTATGACCATATTATTTTGTTAGCGTGTTTTTCCAAAACTTATCAAAAGGAATTTTCAATGATTGTTTGGTTTATGTTTGTTTGTTGCATGGTTTGTTGTTTATGCCTGGGTAGGAAATTTTTATTCTTTAGTTCTATCTATCTATTACTCACCTTTGCTAAAACCACCCCAGATGCCGCCTCGCCATGAAAACAACAGCAACAACAACAATGACAACAACATCAATGATGTGGTTCAACAGTTAGCCACAGGTCAAGCCCAGCTCATGCAGATGATGACCCAATTCATCCAAGCAAGCACCAACCTCATGAACAACAACAACAATCCACCACCCCCACCTCAAGTGGACCGACTAGCTCGTTTCCTGAAGCTCAGACCCAATAAGTTTTCATCTGTCACAGACCCAATAGTGGCCGATGACTGGCTGTGTTTAGTCAATAAGGACTTAGTTACCTGTGATTGCACAGATGCAGAAAAGATTAGATTCACTGCTCACCTGCTAGAAGGACCAGCAGCAATGTGGTGGGATACTTACCAAGTCACCAATCCAATTGAAGTTCTGGACTGGGATTCCTTCAGGGAAGGCTTTCGTAATGCTCATATCTCCACGGGCATTATGAATCTTAAGAAAGATGAGTTCCGCACTCTGAAGCAAGGTGACAGGACACTAAAGGAGTACATGGATGACTTCTGCTCACTATCAAGGTACGCACCAGAAGACATCGACACTGATGCCAAAAGGAAAGATAAGTTTCTCAGTGGACTCAAAGGAGAACTGAAGATACCTCTGTCAATAGCTTATGCTCCAAACTACCAGGCTCTACTAGACCAAGCGGTTACTCTGGATAACAACATAAGGAAGGAGGAAAACCGTAAGCAGAAGCTCAACAATGGCAAGACCCACACTGGACATTTCCACAAGAGACCCCACTTCAGTGAAGGCTATGGAAATGGTAATTTCAATGGCCATAGGCACAATGGTGGAAACAATGGAAACCACTCTAACGATCATCATAATGGTGACAATGGAAATCATAATGAACAACACCACTCCAAGCCGGTGGTTAAGAAGGATCTCTCGACAATCACTTGTTACAAGTGCAAACAAAAGGGACACTATGCGGATAAATGTTCAGAAAATGGTACTACAAGACTTCAGTGAACTGAGATGACCGAAGGATGCCGCGAGGTACAAGAAGAAGACACGACAGAGCGTAGCCAACTTGAAAGAGTTTGTATGCAGCTACAGCCTTGTAATAAATATTGTAAGGACTTGTAAGAGCTAAAGACAACCTTGTTGAGTGAATTTTCTTCTCAATGAAATGGCAAACCGAAGGATTTGTAACTCAAGAGTTAACGTCATACAACCAAGTTCGAGCAAAAACCTCTAGCTAGGAATGATAGATTTTGTTCAAAATAAGATTTGGGAACTTGATTCCAATTTCAACAAAACTTTTGTTTAAAAGCTAGTGAGGTTGACCAAGAGTTAGAATGCGAGATGCACCAAACCAAATACAAGGTAATAATTGGGTGCGACATGGATTGGCTCCCATGACGACTACTCATATTATTCGCTCTTGTATGAAGAATGGTAAATCTAGAGAGACATACCTACATGAGAGACAACATCTTTAAACCATAACCTTAGGAGGATAATATGTTACATCCCTTATAGTAAGCCAGTGGCCAAAACGTAGGAATACGGTGAGAACTTGGACTTTTGAACGACTACACGAATCAGAAACGTGTTGCTCAGTGGACTTGAAGGCGAAGACTGTTCAGTTTTGACTGCTGCCTGTCCGATTCACCTCCCCGACTCTTCATTTCAACTCCCCACGTAGCCTGTTTGACTACCTTCCTGAGCCTATAAAAGAGATGGTCACTCCTCTCCAGAGAGTCACAACAGAGACAGCCACCACTACCTATGAGATTGCCTCCAAATTCCACAGCCCTACGCCACCGAAGTCTACCCCATCCCGACTTGCGACATTATGAAGCAACTCTCAGAATCCCTGAAACTACCTCCTTGCCCATGAGAGCTTCGTTAGATCCCTTTTCCCTGAGAAGGAGTTCATCTTCAAGAATATGATCAAGTTGTTCAGCGCCTTTCAACAACTATGAAGACGGTTGCTAAAGGAATTCTTAAGGACCATCTGGTACCTATGGCAAGTAGCACGACTTGCTCCGGTAACTTGAATGGGTTCAACAATGCTGGTTATAAGGCGACCTTCCGTCCCTTAAAGGTACAAGTGCCTCTTACAGAGTCTACCTTGTTTACCCCTATGAAATGCTTGAGAAGACTGCAGAGAGATGCCATCCTAACTCATTGGGATGTGTGGTCTCATCATGTTCGTGGGGCAAGCATGCAGTACTTAGCACTGAGTTATCTTTTGATATTCTGCAATGAAAATTAGCTAAAAAGCAACAAGGAGTATGGTGATGGCCTGTATGCTATCTTAGCCTTGGTGAGGACAGACCAAGAAAAGGGCTAGATACACATTCTTAGATGATGTGGACTACCTTGTTGATGACAACGCGATGGATGATATCTGCTTATCACCAAAATTGGATGGAACCTTTGATGTGCCCACTTTTGAACATAGTTGTGGACATCAGAACTTCTGAGAAGAGCGAATCAGGAAATTGGCACCTCAGTGAATGCAAGCTGGGAACAAAATGCAAGTGCCTAAGGAAGCATCAAGATACCACCAAGAGGAATTTTATTTTAAGGGTGGTAGCCACCCAGATAACCTAATACCTACTTTTTTTCTAGCCTCTCCAATCTCGAGGACGAGATTTCTTTTAAGGGTGGTAGTCTGTAACATCCCAAGATTTTATCAAATTTTGGGGGAAATTTTTTGTTTTTGTTTTGCTTGAGATGTTTGAAATTTCACAAAGATTTAAAACTTTCTGAGTCTATTTGAAAGCTTTAGTAGAAAACTATTTTAAACCTTCTATGATTTTCTTGAAGAACTTCTTTGAGAAGGATCAAGTATCAAAATACTATTTTGTGTTTATTCAAACCTATGCAAGCTATCTTGCAAAAGGATATTTACAAAATGGTTTATAAAGATTTCTATGCCAAAGGAATGTTTTACCAATACATTTCAAAAACTATTTTTATAAAGTTTATTCTCTGATTTTAAAAGGATTACTTTAAAATCCTACTTCTACCTTGGTTTATGCAAATAAACCCTTTGTCTGAACTATAGAGTTTTATTTGGAAATTAGTTTTATTTATGAAAACATGTTTCTTACTGTCTTAGAATGTTAAGTTGATTTTTTTGAAAAATTTACAAATTGGTTAGAATCAATTTGGACCAATTTTGAAAAGGTTATGAAATAAACAAGAAACAGAAAAAGGAAAAAGAAGAAAGAAAGAAAAATATAAAACGGGCCCGGGGGGAAATGAATCATCCCAGCCAAACTTCTGGCCCACGGCCCACCCGGCCAACTCCCGAACCGGTACCCTTTTTCTCTCTTTATCTCACCGACATGTGGGACCCACTGGTCAACATGAAGTCATCTTCTTCCCTGGAACCGTTTGCTCTCACTAGTAACGGATCCGCCGGCGATTACTCCTGCGCCATCACCGTGCACTAAATAGCCATCAAGACCTCTCCTATAAAAGCCCCAGACCTCCTCCCTCGCCTCCCTTTTCTCTCTTCCGTTGATTTCGTCTCAAACCGACGAAATTTGTCGTTGGAGCTCCGCAGCCTCTGCAAGTATCTCCGGACGAATTCGTCGCCACCGGTGAACCCCGCGTCTCCTGTTCCCTCCCCTCTCTCTTCTTTTCCTCTGGCGCTCCTCCCTAACTAATTTTCTCCACCGTATCAGCAGCGGAACAATGCAATCGACCACGGCCGAAGGTCATCGGCGCCAACGCCGAGTTCCAGCCGCTCTCCTCCTCCTTCTCTGGACACGATTGATGTCGTGATTCTCGCATTCGAGCTCGCCTCAACGTTCTGCACCTCGTCCGAGTCTTCTTCACCTCGGGAACCACCAGAAGCATCGCCGATGACCACCTCCAGTGCACAGACCTCGCCGCCGGCGATGCACAGGAAACCCTAGGTGAGGACCTCTCTCAGATCTTCTCTGATCCGTCCGATCGAGATCCAACACCCCAGATCAAGTCACTTACTGAACCGGTATGGGATGATCTAATCCATACAAATCCCTTTAAATCCAACGGCCTCAGTTCCTAATCCGAACGAAGCGGTACCAGTGAACACCGTAGCGTCATGTGGCCCTGTCTGAATCAAAATAGAATTCAAATAGGTTTTTTGAATCAGATTTGATCCAAGTCTTTGAAAAATCATAACTTTTAATCTGTAGGTCCAAAAATAACAAATAATATACCGTTGGAATCCTTAGAACATCTAGAATCCAGCAGTACCATAAAATCTTATATTTTATGGTTCAATTTGAAACTATTTTCAAATTGGAATCAAACTCTCTGTTAGCTTGCCAAATTCATAACTTTTGAACCAAGTGTCCAAAAATTATGAATGTGTAGTCTCTGGAATCCTCTCAACTAGTAGAACATCATAGGATCAAGAAAATCCAAATTTGATATGTGCACACACTTTGTGCATTCAAATTTGTCCAAATCACTATTTTGGTGATAATTCAATTTCTAAAATTTATTTTAGAATGAATCCAATTGCAGTGACCTTGTATTACTGCAAGCTATCCAGTAGTATCACTCCCATATCTGATTGAAACACTTCACAATTATTCAAATTCTAATATGAGAATTTGAGTAGTTCATATATAGATAAATCCTATTTCTATTAATAATTCCTTCTACCATAGCAAATCTTATAATCATACCTAGTCATCAATGTTATCTGAATAACATCTTGATCAAGATCATATCTACTTAGACCTATCTTTTATAGCTCACACATATTCAAATTACATTGGTGTTGTTTGAGTAAAGTGTGACACATCTCAATCTTAGATTCTATGCTTGCTATCCTTGTGGTGTTAATCTAATCAACATTATAGTACCTATCCGACACTCCTTGTACCAAATAGGAACCTAAAACCATAATCTGAAATGTTATCTACCCATACTCAATCATCTATTCAACTGGTCCTGATTCCATGTGTAGAACTATTCCATTAACAAATGAGTTAATTGAGTAACTCAATGTTTCATGAATCCTTGACCCATACCTTGTCCAACTAGACATATTTTGTCTAATTCATATTATACTCAAATTGCAATTGTGCTACTTGAGTAGAATATGAATGCATCTCAAACCTAGATTTTGTTGATGTGGTGTCGATATAACCCATACCATAGTATGTGTTATACACCATGTTGATCAATGAACCATTTGAGCCCTGTCCTCAAATATCAATTATTCATACCCAATCCAATGCCTACTTAGTTTTGTTCACATGTATTGAACTATTCAACTTGCAAATGTGCTAATTGAGTAGTTCAAGCATTCTTAAAACCTAGCCTAGTGCCTAAGTGTGATATATGCTATTTAAAGAATAAATGTTGTTACACTTATTCAAATAGTATTGTGGTTGCACTATCCCACACCTATGTGATCTATTTCACATGAGCTTTCCTAAAACTCATATATGCTTTAATAAAGAATAAAAACTTCATCAATTATATTTGCCTAAACCAATTCTCTCTCAAATCATATTGATCTCTCCCAACTAAGCTCTCCGATCCATATCTCACAAATCATGATCCTTACCATATCTTTCTTATCATAACATCTCAATAAACCAAATTGTTAAACAAACACTTATCAATTGTTTGATTTGTTTGATTGTGTTTGAATGGTGTGTTTATGGTATGCTATTTTCCTTGCTATAGTTTGTGCGAAGAGCTATGTGCTTAGTTGAGAGAAGCGAAACGTCGAGATCTTCAAAGAGGCAAGTGACACACATACTTCCTCCTATCTTTTATTATATGCATTAGTGATTTCAATACTGTGCATGATATGAAATTTTCAAAGTGGTTACGAAATGCTTAGCTCCTAGTAGTGGTAGCTATCCCTTGAACCCCACTTGCTAGGATTGCAATCTTGCTTTGCAAAATGATGCCAAACCTTGTTTTCAAATTGTGATGAAAATTAACAACCCAATGAATCACCTGGGTGCAATCTTGTGGCTACTCAGGGCCACACACCTGGCTATCAACCCAGGACATGTGTGGTGGTTATCACCTGAGGGTACACAACTCGGGGCTACACACCTGGCTATCAACCCAGGACATGTGTGGTGGTTATCACCTGAGAATACTTTGTATTGGTTGTACCTAGGAACAGAGAGAGGACATGTCGATCGAAAGGAATCTCATCACCTTTTCAAAATAATTAAAACTTGAATAGTGACTACTTAGGGCCACACACCTGACTATCAACTCAGGACATGTGTGGTGGTTATCACCTAAGGGTCCTCACCAATCCCAAGACTAACTACTTAGGGCTACACACCTGACTATCAACTCAGGACATGTGTGGTTGTCATCGCCTAAGGGTTACCTTGGGGCTTTAATCGAGTAACTACTCAGGACTGCACACCTGGCTATCAACCCAGGATATGTGTGGTTGTCATCGCCTGAGGGTTATTCTAGCTTAAATTGAGTAACTACTCAGGACTGCACACCTGGCTATCAACCCAGGATATGTGTGGTTGTCATCGCCTGAGGGTTATTCTAGTTTTAATTGATTAACTACTCAGGACTGCACACCTGGCTATCAACCCAGGATATGTGTGGTTGTCATCGCCTGAGGGTTATTCTTGTTTTGTTGAGTTACTACCCAGGGCTACACAACTTGGCTATCAACCCAAAGTTTGTGTGGTGGTTATCACCTCGGGGTTATCTTGACCTTAAAGAAAAATCAAAAATGTTTTAAAAATGTTTTGATAGGATAAAACTTGCTTTATGCAATTCAGCCATAAGATCCACCAGCCAAATGTCATGTAGTATAGTCTTTCCACAAAATGCCACCAAATAGGTGTCATTTGCCAGTACATCATTGTACTGACCCCTTCGGGGCTGCATATTCAAATGTGCTGGTTTTATTTCGAGTAAGGAACCAGGAGTAGGATCTCGAGACTACATTCCAACATGTCTGCCTGTGGCACTTGATGAAGAATGGAGGCTCACTGCAACTATGCTTTATGCTGTGTACTCGTAAGGTTAAATACCTATGTAACTGGATTTACGTTGTAATATTGATGCTATTGCAATGATTACTTATTTTGTACTGTGGTGCTATCTACTGATCCAGGGAATGGCACATTACACAGGAGTTCTGTCTTTAGCAAAAGGTAGGGCGCTACACATCACCACTCTAATTTTCATGGGTAGGGGACCTACCAGGTGTGCCACATCCAGGAGCTTAGGAATTATCTCGGCCTTCTGCCATATAATGAATATTTTTTGCCCTAAATCCATTTAAATCCAATTTTGCACTGGGGCTACAAGAAATGCACATCAGAAAAATTGGGGAAAAATACAGGGAGGTCCCCTGGGGGTGTGGGACCCTACAACCAAGACTAAACCATGGTTCTCACCCCACCTAGCAGACATCAATGGCACTGCGAGTTTGACCTAGATCTCGAAGGGGGCCTAGGGAATTCAGAAAAAATCAAAAAATGGAAAAACAATGCATGGAGTCATGGTGAGTGATGCATCACCTAGGAAAAATACCAAACATGCCATCCCAAGGGTTCACAGGTGGACTCTTTCATAGAAAGGTGCTTCCAGGCAGGAGTTCTCTTGGTCTTTCTTGCCAGGTGACCATGGTTTGTGCAAGTTCCACAGCAAACTGTTTAGCCATGGTCCCATTTTTGGTGGAGATGTGCATCTTTGCATTCCCAACAACTTTTGCAACTAGTTTTTTTTAGTTTCCACATAAAAAATGCATTTCCCATTTTTCACGTGGCCGGAGGGGTCAAAATAGGTGCCTTTTTGTGGAGGGGCCACCAAGGGCATTGTGCAAAACATCACCACTCTAATTTTCATGGGTAGGGGACCTACCATGGGTGCCACATCCAGGAGGTTAGTAATTATCTCGGCCTTCTTCCATATAATGAATATTTTTTGCCCTAAATCCAATTTTGCACTGGGGCTACAAGAAATGCACACCAGAAAAATAGGGAAAATACAGGGATGTCCCCTGGGGGTGTGGGACCCTAGAACCAAGACCAAACCATGTTTCCCACCCCACCTGGCAGACATCGATGGCACCGCGAGTTTGACCTAGATCTCAAAGGGGGGCCTGGGGAATTCAGAAAAAATCAAAAAAATGGAAAAACAATGCATGCAGTCATGGTGAGTGATGCATCACCTAGGAAAAATACCAAACATGCCATACCAAGGGTTCACAGGTGGACTCTTTCACAGAGAGGTGCTTTTAGGCAGGAGTTCTCTTGGTCTTCCATGCTAGGTGACCATGGTTTGTGCAAGTTCCATAGCAAACTATGGAGCCATGGTCCCATTTTTGGTGGAGATGTGCATATTTGCATTCCCGACAAGTTTTGCAACTAGTGTTTTTTTAGTTTCCACAAAAAAATGCATTTACCATTTTTTAGGTTGCCGAGGGGTCAAAACTGGTGCTTTTTTTGTGAAGGGGCCACCAAGGGAAGTGTGCAAAACATCACCACTCTAATTTTCATGGTTGGGGACCTACCAGGGGTGCCACATCTAGGAGGTTAGGAATTATCTCGGCCTTCTGCCATATAATGAATATTTTTTGCCCTAAATCCATTTTAATCCAATTTTGCATTGGGGCTATAAGAAATGCACACCAAAAAAACTGGGGAAAATACAGGGAGGTCCCCTAGGGATGTGGGATCCTAGAACCAAGACCAAACCATGGTTCCCACCCCACCTGGCAAACATCGATGGCATCGCGAGTTTGACCTAGATCTCGAAGGGGGTCCTGGGGAATTCAGAAAAAAATCAAAAAATGGAAAAACAATGCATGGAGTCATGGTGAGTGATGCATCACCTAGGAAAAATACCAAACATGCCATACCAAGGGTTCACAGGTGGACACTTTCATAGAGAGGTGCTTCCAAGCAGGAGTTCTCTTGGTCTTCCTTGCTAGGTGACCATGGTTTGTGCAAGTTCCACAGCACACTGTGGAACTATGGTCCCATTTATGGTGGAGATGTGCATATTTTCATTCCCAACAACTTTTGCAACTAGTGTTTTTTTAGTTTCCACAAAAAAAATGCGTTTCCCATTTTTCAGGTGGCCGGAGGGGTCAAAACAGGTGCTTTTTTGTGAACGGGCCACCAAGGGCAGTGTGCAAAACATCACCACTCTAATTTTCATGGGTGGGGGACCTACCAGGGGTGCCACATCTAGGAGCTTAGGAATTATCTCGGCCTTCTGCCATATAATGAATATTTTTTGCCCTCAATCCATTTTAATCAAATTTTGCACTGGGGCTACAAGAAATGCACACCAGAAAAATTGGGGAAAAATACAGGGAGGTCCCCTGGGCGTGTGGGACCATAGAACCAAGACCAAACCATGGTTCCCACCCCACCTGGCAGACATCGATGGCACCACGAGTTTGACCTAGATCTCAAAGGGAGGCCTAGGGAATTCAAAAAAAATGGAAAAATAATGCATGGAGTCATGGTGAGTGATGCATTACCTAGGAAAAATACCAAACATGCCATACCAAGGGTTCACCGGTGGACTCTTTCACAGAGAGGTGCTTCCAGGCAGGAGTTCTCTAGGTCTTCCTTGCCAGGTGACCATGGTTTGTGCAAGTTTCACAGCAAATTGTGGATCCATGGTGCCATTTTTGGTGGAGATGTGCATCTTTGCATTCCCAACAACTTTTGCAACTAGTGTTTTTTTAGTTTCCACATAAAAATGCATTTCCCATTTTTTAGGTGGCCAGAGGGGTCAAAACAAGTGCTTTTTTGTGAAGGGGCCACCAAGGGCAGTGTGCAAAACATCACCACTCTAATTTTCATGGGTAGGGGACCTACCAGGGGTGCCACATCCAGGAGGATAGGAATTATCTCGGCCTTCTACCATATAATGAATATTTTTTGCCCTAAATCCATTTAAATCCAATTTTGCACTGGTGCTACAAGAATTGGACACCAGAAAAATTGGGGAAAAATACAGGGAGGTCCCCTAGGGTTGTGGAACCCTAGAACCAAGGCCAAACCATGTTTCCCACCCCACCTGGCAGACATCGATGGCACCGCGAGTTTGACCTACATCTCAAGGGGGCGTGGGGAATTCAGAAAAAATCAAAAAAATGGAAAAACAATGCATGGATTCATGGTGAGTGATGCATCACCTAGGAAAAATACCAAACATGCCATACCAAGGGTTCACATGTGGACTCTTTCACAGAGAGGTGCTTCCAGGCAGGAGTTCTCTTGGTCTTCCTTGCCAGGTGACCATGGTTTGTGCAAGTTCCACAGCAAACTGTGGAACCATGGTCCCATTTTTGGTGGAGATGTGTATATTTGCATTCCCAACAACTTTTGCAACTAGTGTTTATTCAGTTTCCACATATAAAATGCATTTCCCATTTTTCAGGTTGCCAAAGGGGTTAAAACAGATGCTTTTTTGTGAAGGGACCACCAAGGGTAGTGTGCAAAACATCACCACTATAATTTTCATGGGTGGGGGACCTACCTGGGATGCCACATCCAGGAGGTTAGGAATTATCTTGGCCTTCTGCCATATAATAAATATTTTTTTCCCTAAATCCATTTTAATCCAATTTTGCATTGGGGCTACAAGAAATGCACACCAGAAAAATTGGGGAAAAATACAGGGAGGTCCCCTAGGGGTGTGGAACCCTGATACGTCCATTTTGCATCACTATTTTGTATCATAATTTGCTGTTGTTCATTGATATATTTCACATTTAGAGATGATACTTATGCTGTTTCCTCTGTTTTTACATGTTTCATGATCATTGGAGGATTTGCCGCCAGAGTCAGGATTCTGCTGGAAAAAGGACCATCAAGACACCATATTTCGAAGATCAGGAAAATTCCAAAAAATTATATTTTACCAGAAGACTGAAGAAGCCAGAAGGAGGTGGCAAGAGGGGCCACAGGGCAGCCTCACCACCAGGGGGCGTGGCCCAGCCCCTAGCTGCACTGTCCTGTGGTGAGGCCACCCAGGCCCACTTCTGCCATCGCCCCTTCACGTATTTCATCGTCCCCAAAAACCTAAGTCAAGGGGGGGCTCAGAGATAGTCACCGCCGCCTCTACGTGGCAGAAAACACCAGAGAGAGAAAAGCTCTCCAGCAGGCAGAAATCTGCTGGGGAAATTCCTTCCTGGAGAGGAGAGATTGTCGCCATCGTCATCACCATCGCGCCGGACTTCATTGGGATCATCATCATCATCATCTCCATCACCAGCACCTTCATCTCCACCATCACCACGCCATCCCGCTGTAACATCTTGAGTTGAATCTTGTCAAATTCTTAGGGAAAACTTTCCCGGTATTGATTACTCTTGTGGTTGATGCTATTGAGTGGAACCGTTGAATTAAGGTTTATGTTCAGATTGTTATTTACCATTATTTCACCTCTGATCATGATCCATATGATGTCTTGTGAGTAGTTTGTTTAGTTCTTGAGGACATGGGAGAAGTCAAGTCGTTAGTAGTGGAATTATGTTGAGTAATATTTAATGGTTTGATATTTATTTGTTGTGGTGCTATTTCACTAGTGGTGTCATGTGAACGTCGACTACATGATACTTCACCATTTATGTGATGGTGTCATGTGAACATCGACTACATGATACTTCTCCATTTATGGGCCTAGTGAGATGCATTGTGTATTTGGCTACCAATTATGGGGTTGCTGGAGTGACAAAAACCTAAACCTCCATCGGGAAACCATTGCACCAGGGAGTGTAGGATCTTAGAGTTTAAGGCTTGTAACATCCCAGGATGTGAGGCTAGAAATAGAGAGAACACCGAAGTGTGCATTGCACTCATGCATAGAAAATCTGGGGAATTTTCGCGCTTTTAAATAAAACATGTCAAAGTGATTGAAGCTTCTCTTGAGTTGATGGAACTGAAGTTGCTCATCGACTGGAGTGCGATAAACTTCAACATGACCTTTGTTAACAACCTTGTTTTGGGTAGAGATAATAACAACAATCAAAGGAGATGAATGTGAGGTAGGATTAATATGTTAACACATCATTTTAGGACCTTATAACCAATTCTACGATGATCACCCTGGTATTTCTTAAACCTAAATCATTGAAACCATTCTTAGCTTAAAGGAAGACAACACAAGTCTTACCTTGACTCTTAACCTACTTTGTTTTCATATCTTGATTAATATAATCTTTCCCATCTAAATCTATTTATCTCTAAGACAAGAGGAGAAATCCTATATCAAATCCAATATCATTCCTGTCCCTTGAGATAGAACCTTAGGGTATAAATTAGAAACTTAGTGGTAGTGGAGTTTAACCTAGTACCAAGTTGATTAGATGAGTTTACAATAGAGTTTAACCACTTAAATACTTATCTAGTATTTCTGGGTATTATATAATTGACTCCTAAACTTGTTACCAAAATTGGTAAACCCCAAGGTCTAAAGTGCATAAAAGCCACCCATTCTTATTTAAATCATAACTTATTAACTATATGAGATATAACAAAACTAAACTCATTTACATTCCATTAAATAGTTCAAACTATTTGAATAAAAATAGCTATGACCATTTTGAAACTCTTATGATCATGCCCTGGTGAAATCAAATCAAATCACTTAAAATTTGAACATGACCTTGCTAACTTTTGATATTTTGAGCACAACTGATAATAGGAACAAATAAGATATGACAATAGGCATAATTCACATTAACATGAACATTCAAATATGAACTTTGGAAGTTAAACTTCCAAACAATTAATACAACATCAATTAATAACAATTCAATTGTGAATTACAAATATATATAAGAATATGAATTGATTCAGCCACAAATCCATTTAGTGCCAAATGCCACTTGGCTATTCAAAATAAAGATTACTAGAGGATAATCATCATGCCACCTAGGATAGTTATCCACTTGAAAATATCTTCCTTTACTTGAGACCCAAGTAATGCTCATAGTTATCCATTTGAAAATATCTTCTTTTACTTGAACCCCAAGTAATGCATTTCAAAATATCTTCCTATACTTGAACCCTAAGTAATGTTCATAGTTATCCACATGAAAATATCTTCTTTTGCTTGATCCCCAAGTAATGCCCATGCATGAGAGCTTGACAACAAGTAGCTTACTCACCAAATGAAAACAAGAGTCACCACTTGAGGTGTCAACTTGTGGTGGACTTCAAAACACTATAAAAGGAACCCCATGGCATGCATTTGACACCATAAACTCATGGTAGGAGGTGACCAACGAATTTGGATCACTTCATACATTAGGTAGGATCAAGAAACACCACCATCACAGCAACCTCACCACCAGCAACACTACCATCACACCAGTAACACCACCACACAATCCACCCTGCTCATGAGTTGAGCAACAGGGCAGGATTCACCACCACCAGCACAATCACAGGAACCAAACTAGCAAGACCAAGACCAAATGGTTACTTAGTTTAATTAGGAACTAGGTCAAGCAGCTAGGAGGAGCAGGCATGCCACAAGATGCAGGTTTATCAGAATTCCCGAAGAACAAGCTTCACAAGACCACCAGGTTGATCTAGTATAAGAGAAGTGTAGTTATTGGGAAAAGGGAAGAACTCACCATAGGCAAGAGAAACATATGCCTGTGCTCTGAAATCATCTACTAAAAACATATACATGATTCAGGGGCATATCGCATGCATCTAAATGATCATATGAGCACCTGGAACAAACGAGTAAATTTACTAGGAAGCAAATCAAACCCAGAAAATGTGGAGTAGCTATTCATATCATGCATATGTCTATACCAAGGAATTACTATCAACATATGCATAATATTCATACACCTACACTTGCACAACAAAGGTTAGAGCAATATCTTTACCTGCCATTAACTAGTGAACACACCAATAATTAATTGTGTGAGTGCTTATATAACCTAGCATGCTAAGATAAATTAGTGAACACTCTAACACCTCACTTACATGTTGTTTGAGATGCATCTTTGCATATAGCTAAATTAACTAGATACCAAATCCTTTGCAAGAGCATGTGTGGAATTAATTGCTAGAACACTAAATTAAGAACTAGGTGAATAGAAAATCATATTAAAAGAACTTATACCTGCATAATAAGCCAAACCTTTGATGGAATGTTCAATAGTAACCATTGGACCTCAAAATACAAATTCCTACATCTTATTATGGAACTCAACCAAACCTTCACAAAATGCTTTGAACACTCTTGTAGTAATATTTCAAGCTATTCCTATTTAGAGCCTAATTAAAAATCCTAGAACTAAATAGGTAATTCCATGTGCACATGCACATATAAGCACTCTTTGCTGGATGTTTAAAATACAACTGCTATCATATATTTGCTCCAGTAAAGTTCCTCAAACAAAACCTGCAAAACAAATTATCAAAATCTAGTTAAATCAGAAACCGAAATCAGAAGAAATAAAAAGAAAAAGAATCAAACTGAAAAAAGGGGAAAAGCTTACCAGGATCGAGCCGGCCCACTAAACCAGCCCAGCACCGAGCCCGGCAGGCCATACCATTTCGGTATGAGCCTGACCAATGGGACCCGCAGGGCAGGAGGGTCTTCTTCAACCTCCCGATGGAGGAAGCTGCTCGGTGGCGTCTCCCCGGCGCTCTGCTGCGCCAAGATTCGAGCCGCCGCCCTCTGAAGCATATAAAACGATGTGCGCCGCCGCCAAACCCTAGCTCTGTCTCAAACCCTCTTTCTTCCTCTCTATTCCCCAGCACACCGAAGTCCATCACCAGAGTTCTGCACGCCACCGTTGGTTTAGGGCACCGCTTAGACCAGGGAGAAGCCGAGGAGGAGTACCTGGTCTTCTCCTTCGTTCTGGTGGAAGCAATCGAGCAGGAGGGCTCAGAATCGGGCGCATCTCGCCGTTCCCTTCCGCCAGTCATCGCCGAAGTTTCTTCGATTTCGTCCAACTCCAGCAACCATCGCATCCTCCGATCATACTATCAGCTTCAGGGTAATCTTGTGCATCTCTGGACACCTTTCTTTGTGCTTAGCATCGCCCGTAGCTCGAGCTTGGTAGATCACCGGAGTGCACCGCTGCAGGAGAAGGCCGCTGGACAAGCTCCGGTGACCATTAAGTCTCGACGCCACCACTATTTGGTTCAGCATAGTCTCCCGGTTCGATTTAGCTACCCCGCGCGTCCGCGGAAGCCTCTGGGCGTCGCCGCCGTTGTTCCCTGTCACGCCGGCGGTGAGGTCCTAGACGCAGTCAACATTTTGACTGAGTCAAATGCCAACATGGCAGATGATGTGGCCTTGGCCCACTTGTCAGCCTGTGTGGCTAGGTATCGATTCGGTATAAAAAAGTATTTGCCCGTTATTTGAAATTCCAGAAATATCTGCAAGCTTAGAAAATTCATATCTAATTCATTTTAAATCAGAACAATACAAATGATATACCAAAATGATCACAATAACATAACCTATCTATTTAGATTATAATCTTACATGCTTGTGTGAAATAATTTTAAACTAAATTTGAAAACTTGTTTAAGTAGTATTTGCATTTTGAATTCAAATCCAATTATAATAATTCCAACCAAGTTTTCAAATACCAATTAAAAATTTGACTACTTCAATATTGTTATTCCAGTTAATATTTTGATATTACTAAATATTAATCCTAAAAGTTTACTATTAGAATTTTAATTCCTAAAATGATTTTTCTAAAATAAATTTAATGTAGTAAAATTTGGGAAAAATCATAAAATGGTATCAAAATTAATTCTTAACTCCAATATTGTTATTTCAACTATTGTTTCAGTAGAAGTTAAAATTAAAACTTCTAGGTCAATTTTAAATCATTAAAGTTTGACTTAAATCCTAAAACTATTTTCTTAAATGATAAGAAATTAGGATAACTCTTAAATAAGCATCAACTTGAGTTTAGACTCTATTTTCAACTATAATCTATTGGTTAATAATTGTTTCATAACTGCTAACTCAATTTTAAGAATCATTTAAAATTGTGATTCAAACCCTACTAGCTAATAATGAAGGAACTTGTGTTTTAATAGTCACTTCAACCTTCTTATAAAGTAAATGACCACTAAAAGGTAATTTTATACTAAATGTCCATTATGAGTTATGTTCTTCAAAAGTTATTCTTTTAAGGACATATCAAGTAAGCATTTCACCAAACCATATGCTTTCTGATGACAATTGCCTGGTTAAGTTAAGATTGTTGTCAAACCTAAAACTACTTAGATATTACTATGTGTATACTTTACTTTGACTTTGCATATCCATGATCAACCAAGTGCTTGCTAATTATAAGATACAACTTAAAAGTGTTACCTTCATGTCTTCACCATTAACCATCATTCTCTTGTAACAAGGAATGATGATAAAACCCTAAAAACAATAGCTCTTGTTATTGTCTTATTCTTTTAATATCACCTGATAGTAATCTAACCTAAAATGCTTAACAACCATGTTATGGTGTGATTTAAAAGTGTAACACATCATAAATAAATCACCATAACTCAATGATAACAAATCATCAGGGTTGGGTTACGCCTAGAGTAATGCATATCATACCTTATGCATATCATGCTGCAGATTTCTAACATCATCCCTACCGGATGATGATTGCTATTTCAGAATTGGGATTTCTATCGTATCGAAGACCTTGACTCGCATAATCTTGCGGTCAAAAAGGCAAGTTCACTCTTGCTCATATCTCTTGGTTACTTTTAACAAATTACTTGCAAATATATCGGTGATATGATTATTATTGCATTGAAAAGCAAAAGGTTCCCTTTTCATAATTAATATGATTAGTTGGTTATCGACCCGAGAGGTGATAACCTAGGATGGTTGGCAAATGGAACCATGGTAAGATTGTTGCGGTGGAGGTTCCATTTGTTCGGGAAAGTGAACCCTAGGACTTAATAACAAATGTCGCCAGTGATTCTTGCGCCGTAAATCACGGTCAACCATGAGATCTGGAATGGGACGGAGAAGTCAGCTGTATCTTTTCCCTCTCGCATGCCAACGGATCAGTTTGGGGGTTGTCTTGCCTGTGCTACTATAGTGTAAGAGGGGAAATGCATTTCCGGCCAGTCTACCTATGGTATAGGGGGGGAACAATCCTTGCCAATTGATCTATGATGGATTGTAAGGCCATCCGGAACAGGCTACCCATATTGTATAGGAGCGGGCACCCGGGGTCCGAGCTAGTCTACCTATGGCGTCGTCCATAGTGTATAGGTGAGGACCAGTGCGCCAATCAGTCTGCATATGGGTATAGGGGAAGATGGACTTACAAAAGGGTGGGTCTGCGGGGTCACGGAGAAGAACAGTGATTGGCTTGGATCATCGACTGGGCCCCATACCAAGGAAGTATGGACGGGAAAGATCGCCCGGTTGTGCAGCAAGGCTTTGATCTCTCATGGGTACAAGTGACCACCTCTGCAGAGTGTACAAAAAGTATCAAGATACTCCCTGTTCCGGGAAGGAGCTGCGAACGCGGCAGGAAAGGAGCCCATCGAAGCTCTAATCAACCTGTGAAGACTGACGGACATAGTTCTTTTGAATAAAAGCAACCTCTTGAAGAAATGTTTACAAAAACTTGCATTGCCAAACGACCCTTGGTCTAAGGCTGTAGATAGTGCATAAAACACCTTATTCCTTATATGAACTTGCTGGGTAACGCTCGTTACTCACCCCACTCCCTCTTAACCCTTGCTTAGATTGGAGGCAAAACAAGGAGGCAACCTCGAGACACTAAAGATGAAGATGAAAACCGCAACCAATGTGCAGAATTATCAATGAAGTCAACAACTACACCAAGCTTGGAGGAAAACTAAAATAGGGATAGAAGGGATCCAACTCCCTAATCCTAGAACCCAAGTAGCTAGGGCTAGTCTGTAGTAAGCCAACTGCATTAGTGTAGCTCTAGCTTAGTCTTCAATGTGTTATTCTCGTTTGTAGTCGCCAGGACTAAACCTCTACCTGTTGAGGAAGTTCTGAAGCTCTTCTGTATGATGAAATTGTAATCCTATGCACCTACCTTGGACCTGCGATGTTTCTGTTGTACCACTCTGATCGATGTAATACTAGTGAGATGGTGTTTCATTGGTGTTATGTCAACGACTTGCATACTACACATGCAGTGGTATGCTGGGTCACCACAGCTGGTATCAGAGCAAACGCTTTGACCCTAGGATTAAAACCCTTTAATAGGAGACCTGTAGGTTTGGTAGTGACTATAGGAAGCCTTCTTATCTAAACCCATTCTTCTTATGACTTGAGATGGAGATTCAACAAAAGAATACTCCTGACACACTTGAGACAAATTCTTACCTGTCTTCTTAAGTGAAGTTAGATATCTTGTCCCATACCAAGTAGTTATGACACCATTAAGCCTTATTCAATGGATGGAAGTTGAGCATAATTGGTATACAATACATGGTAGTCCAAAGAGAGGATACAACTGGAATGGGAACTATCCTATTGGAAGAAGTATACCAAGGTCGTTATGTTAAACTTGAATCATCGGAAACCGTAGTAGGATGATGTTAAGTGATGAAGTGAAGCTATATGAGATAGTAGGACCCCAAGATTAAATCATGTATGTGGATACTCAAGAATTCCATATACGAGTAAGAAGTACTCACGGTATAGAAGCTTGGAGCATGTGAGATTCACATGAGAATCTTTACATGAGGTAGGGAAACCTTATAATAAAACCAGCAATCCCTTGCTGAGGAAGAAGATGCTTAAGGAGAAAGATGAGTGAAGTGTTCCAAACTATGGTAACTAGGCAAAATATGAAAGAACTGTAGCCCTAGTTGGAGTAGATTGATCAAAGTACAACAGAGAAACCCATGAACATCATGGAGTTGTGTGAACCATACTTAGCAAGGTAGGTGCTTGGAGCACCTATGCTAGAAGTTTCAAGATATAACGTGAGGATAGTCTTCAATAGAACGGAAAGTAAGTTATAGAAGGATAGAAAGGTACGTATAGGTCAGCTATAAAGACTCCCAAACCCACTTTGTACAAGTTTATTCAATTGCAATTGAGCAATTGGAGTAAATATTGAGACAAAGAATAGTAGTCCACCACTATGTGCAATATAGCATGATATAAACCTATATTACTTGGTGCTATAAAGTACACATCTAAGCCTGAATTATAGAGATGTTTTACTCAACGGGCTTATGATGATGTATGTTGCCAGCACATATTTGGATTCTTCTTGGATTTATTGATTGACTAGATCCATACATGAAGTTTAACTCTGATGTGCAAATGCATGTTGCATTATCAAGTTCTTACTTCATGGTATTGATCTAGAGGGTTAAAGGATTTGTGTGAGGAAGTGACGAGTTCCAAAGACAGTCAAGACAAGGATGAAGAAATCACAAGAAGAAGGAAGCCAAATAAGAAGGGAATGCAGGAGAAGTCACTTAAGGAACAACATATTAGGATTCCAATGGTGTATTTCTAGCAATACAAAACCTAGAAGAAGAAAATTTGATTAAGAGATACCATAGTTGGTAGCAAATAGGTGGAGAAAAGTAGTAAGACCCATTCATGGAAGTATCATGAAGTGGTAGAAGTATGAAGTATTGGAATTTAGCAGGAACTCTAAGTTCATAAATACTAGATCCTAACACTAGATCGTGGAGTAGAACCACTAATTAGGTTAGCTACAGTTGAGTTTGAGGTATTTGAGCTCATTGTTATGCAGCCTTGGTTATGCTTAGTACATCACGGGTCGATTGAGGTGTTGTAGTACCGATGATCCATTCCGGTATTGCCTGCTGCTTTACTCAGCCTGGGAGTGGTAACCCCAGTAACCCTCGTTGCTAGCGTGACTAAGACACATAACATTTCTGTATAACATTGATCCCTAGTCCCGAAATCTTGAATTGTAGATTGGTGGTTAAGACGTTAGCAATATCTTTTCTTACCTTGGAGTGTAGTCTTTATCTACGGACCAAGACTTGTGAGATTTTCTTAAGTTTTTGTGTTAGCAATGATACGGTGAAGCCAGTTGTTCGTTTATGTCCCTGTTAGTTCATATTTTGTTGGTTATATACAATTTCCTATCATGGATGTCCTCCGGTACAAGAGAAACTCTGCCGGATTTCTCCCGTGGCTTTGTATATCTACCCTACCGTCTGAATTAGGATGGATAGCGATGGGAAAACCCAATTCTCATCAACCTTTAGAACTTTTGGGTAAGTACATTCTTCTAGAAGTGGAATAGAAGCCCTACCTAAACACATAATCGAATAATTCATATCGGATATCCACAATTGTGTGGATACACCACAGACTTCTTCGAGAAACCATTAGAACGACATCATCGTAAGACAGACCAAAACTAATAGTCTAACCATGGAGTCCAAATGGTTAGAGGACAAGACTCATGGAGGCCATTAGAAAAGTCTAAGGGGGAGAGTAGGCTTTGAGTTTGGAAGAATTAGACCGAATAAGTTGGAGTAAGAAGAAAACCTGGATGAAGGAGTATTTCAGAAACCAAAGATGATGGAAGTTGGATGAAGTATATTTGAACGACACTTTCCTAAGATTCACTGTAGCTCCATTAGGAGGGCAGTGAAGGAGTTAGACAATTATGGACCATGAACCACCATTAGTGTAACCACAATTGAACTTTTCAATCATAAAGGACCAAGATCAAGTTTATTAAGGTAAACCAAAACCCTAGATTGGATAGGCTAAATGAGTCTAATCCATTCCTCAAAACTGAATCTTTAGGGGTACCTATGCCTTAACAGACCTCTTAAGTATCATCTTGAGCTCCGTGAAACCTTATTTTAGAACCTATAACTAGATTCAAGGTAGAAGGTTGATACCACACTATAGAAACCTAACCAAAAACAGTTTGTAAAATCAAGTAAACTAAGGAGCTGAAAAGTATTGGATTCACTAAAGGTTATCGGAAGGCAGCGTAGGATTGATTCCAGTAACAATTGTTCAGAGTTGGATAAAGAGGATTCAAGAGACACTCTGAACAAAGGATATCACCTGTATCCAATCAGTTGGAGAAGGAGTTGCAAGCTAGATGTTATCAACGATAAGCTCAGCCCAAATGTAAGAGAGTTCGAACTTCGAGGACGAAGTTGATTTTAAGGGGGAGAGTCTGTAACATCCCAGGATGTGAGGCTAGAAATAGAGAGAACACCGAAGTGTGCATTGCACTCATGCATAGAAAATCTGGGGAATTTTCGCGCTTTTAAATAAAACCTGTCAAAGTGATTGAAGCTTCTCTTGAGTTGATGGAACTGAAGTTGCTCATCGACTGGAGTGCGATAAACTTCAACATGACCTTTGTTAACAACCTTGTTTTGGGTAGAGATAATAACAACAATCAAAGGAGATGAATGTGAGGTAGGATTAATATGTTAACACATCATTTTAGGACCTTATAACCAATTCTACGATGATCACCCTGGTATTTCTTAAACCTAAATCATTGAAACCATTCTTAGCTTAAAGGAAGACAACACAAGTCTTACCTTGACTCTTAACCTACTTTGTTTTCATATCTTGATTAATATAATCTTTCCCATCTAAATCTATTTATCTCTAAGACAAGAGGAGAAATCCTATATCAAATCCAATATCATTCCTGTCCCTTGAGATATAACCTTAGGGTATAAATTAGAAACTTAGTGGTAGTGGAGTTTAACCTAGTACCAAGTTGATTAGATGAGTTTACAATAGAGTTTAACCACTTAAATACTTATCTAGTATTTCTGGGTATTATATAATTGACTCCTAAACTTGTTACCAAAATTGGTAAACCCCAAGGTCTAAAGTGCATAAAAGCCACCCATTCTTATTTAAATCATAACTTATTAACTATATGAGATATAACAAAACTAAACTCATTTACATTCCATTAAATAGTTCAAACTATTTGAATAAAAATAGCTATGACCATTTTGAAACTCTTATGATCATGCCCTGGTGAAATCAAATCAAATCACTTAAAATTTGAACATGACCTTGCTAACTTTTGATATTTTGAGCACAACTGATAATAGGAACAAATAAGATATGACAATAGGCATAATTCACATTAACATGAACATTCAAAAATGAACTTTGGAAGTTAAACTTCCAAACAATTAATACAACATCAATTAATAACAATTCAATTGTGAATTACAAATATATATAAGAATATGAATTGATTCAGCCACAAATCCATTTAGTGCCAAATGCCACTTGGCTATTCAAAATAAAGATTACTAGAGGATAATCATCATGCCACCTAGGATAGTTATCCACTTGAAAATATCTTCCTTTACTTGAGACCCAAGTAATGCTCATAGTTATCCATTTGAAAATATCTTCTTTTACTTGAACCCCAAGTAATGCATTTCAAAATATCTTCCTATACTTGAACCCTAAGTAATGTTCATAGTTATCCACATGAAAATATCTTCTTTTGCTTGATCCCCAAGTAATGCCCATGCATGAGAGCTTGACAACAAGTAGCTTACTCACCAAATGAAAACAAGAGTCACCACTTGAGGTGTCAACTTGTGGTGGACTTCAAAACACTATAAAAGGAACCCCATGGCATGCATTTGACACCATAAACTCATGGTAGGAGGTGACCAACGAATTTGGATCACTTCATACATTAGGTAGGATCAAGAAACACCACCATCACAGCAACCTCACCACCAGCAACACTACCATCACACCAGTAACACCACCACACAATCCACCCTGCTCATGAGTTGAGCAACAGGGCAGGATTCACCACCACCAGCACAATCACAGGAACCAAACTAGCAAGACCAAGACCAAATGGTTACTTAGTTTAATTAGGAACTAGGTCAAGCAGCTAGGAGGAGCAGGCATGCCACAAGATGCAGGTTTATCAGAATTCCCGAAGAACAAGCTTCACAAGACCACCAGGTTGATCTAGTATAAGAGAAGTGTAGTTATTGGGAAAAGGGAAGAACTCACCATAGGCAAGAGAAACATATGCTTGTGCTCTGAAATCATCTACTAAAAACATATACATGATTCAGGGGCATATCGCATGCATCTAAATGATCATATGAGCACCTGGAACAAACGAGTAAATTTACTAGGAAGCAAATCAAACCCAGAAAATGTGGAGTAGCTATTCATATCATGCATATGTCTATACCAAGGAATTACTATCAACATATGCATAATATTCATACACCTACACTTGCACAACAAAGGTTAGAGCAATATCTTTACCTGCCATTAACTAGTGAACACACCAATAATTAATTGTGTGAGTGCTTATATAACCTAGCATGCTAAGATAAATTAGTGAACACTCTAACACCTCACTTACATGTTGTTTGAGATGCATCTTTGCATATAGCTAAATTAACTAGATACCAAATCCTTTGCAAGAGCATGTGTGGAATTAATTGCTAGAACACTAAATTAAGAACTAGGTGAATAGAAAATCATATTAAAAGAACTTATACCTGCATAATAAGCCAAACCTTTGATGGAATGTTCAATAGTAACCATTGGACCTCAAAATACAAATTCCTACATCTTATTATGGAACTCAACCAAACCTTCACAAAATGCTTTGAACACTCTTGTAGTAATATTTCAAGCTATTCCTATTTAGAGCCTAATTAAAAATCCTAAAACTAAATAGGTAATTCCATGTGCACATGCACATATAAGCACTCTTTGCTGGATGTTTAAAATACAACTGCTATCATATATTTGCTCCAGTAAAGTTCCTCAAACAAAACCTGCAAAACAAATTATCAAAATCTAGTTAAATCAGAAACCGAAATCAGAAGAAATAAAAAGAAAAGAATCAAACTGAAAAAAGGGGAAAAGCTTACCAGGATCGAGCCGGCCCACTAAACCAGCCCAGCACCGAGCCCGGCAGGCCATACCATTTCGGTATGAGCCTGACCAATGGGACCCGCAGGGCAGGAGGGTCTTCTTCAACCTCCCGATGGAGGAAGCTGCTCGGTGGCGTCTCCCCGGCGCTCTGCTGCGCCAAGATTCGAGCCGCCGCCCTCTGAAGCATATAAAACGATGTGCGCCGCCGCCAAACCCTAGCTCTGTCTCAAACCCTCTTTCTTCCTCTCTATTCCCCAGCACACCGAAGTCCATCACCAGAGTTCTGCACGCCACCGTTGGTTTAGGGCACCGCTTAGACCAGGGAGAAGCCGAGGAGGAGTACCTGGTCTTCTCCTTCGTTCTGGTGGAAGCAATCGAGCAGGAGGGCTCAGAATCGGGCGCATCTCGCCGTTCCCTTCCGCCAGTCATCGCCGAAGTTTCTTCGATTTCGTCCAACTCCAGCAACCATCGCATCCTCCGATCATACTATCAGCTTCAGGGTAATCTTGTGCATCTCTGGACACCTTTCTTTGTGCTTAGCATCGCCCGTAGCTCGAGCTTGGTAGATCACCGGAGTGCACCGCCGCAGGAGAAGGTCGCTGGACAAGCTCCGGTGACCATTAAGTCTCGACGCCACCACTATTTGGTTCAGCATAGTCTCCCGGTTCGATTTAGCTACCCCGCGCGTCCGCGGAAGCCTCTGGGCGTCGCCGCCGTTGTTCCCTGTCACGCCGGCGGTGAGGTCCTAGACGCAGTCAACATTTTGACTGAGTCAAATGCCAACATGGCAGATGATGTGGCCTTGGCCCACTTGTCAGCCTGTGTGGCTAGGTATCGATTCGGTATAAAAAAGTATTTGCCCGTTATTTGAAATTCCAGAAATATCTGCAAGCTTAGAAAATTCATATCTAATTCATTTTAAATCAGAACAATACAAATGATATACCAAAATGATCACAATAACATAACCTATCTATTTAGATTATAATCTTACATGCTTGTGTGAAATAATTTTAAACTAAATTTGAAAACTTATTTAAGTAGTATTTGCATTTTGAATTCAAATCCAATTATAATAATTCCAACCAAGTTTTCAAATACCAATTAAAAATTTGACTACTTCAATATTGTTATTCCAGTTAATATTTTGATATTACTAAATATTAATCCTAAAAGTTTACTATTAGAATTTTAATTCCTAAAATGATTTTTCTAAAATAAATTTAATGTAGTAAAATTTGGGAAAAATCATAAAATGGTATCAAAATTAATTCTTAACTCCAATATTGTTATTTCAACTATTGTTTCAGTAGAAGTTAAAATTAAAACTTCTAGGTCAATTTTAAATCATTAAAGTTTGACTTAAATCCTAAAACTATTTTCTTAAATGATAAGAAATTAGGATAACTCTTAAATAAGCATCAACTTGAGTTTAGACTCTATTTTCAACTATAATCTATTGGTTAATAATTGTTTCATAACTGCTAACTCAATTTTAAGAATCATTTAAAATTGTGATTCAAACCCTACTAGCTAATAATGAAGGAACTTGTGTTTTAATAGTCACTTCAACCTTCTTATAAAGTAAATGACCACTAAAAGGTAATTTTATACTAAATGTCCATTATGAGTTATGTTCTTCAAAAGTTATTCTTTTAAGGACATATCAAGTAAGCATTTCACCAAACCATATGCTTTCTGATGACAATTGCCTGGTTAAGTTAAGATTGTTGTCAAACCTAAAACTACTTAGATATTACTATGTGTATACTTTACTTTGACTTTGCATATCCATGATCAACCAAGTGCTTGCTAATTATAAGATACAACTTAAAAGTGTTACCTTCATGTCTTCACCATTAACCATCATTCTCTTGTAACAAGGAATGATGATAAAACCCTAAAACCAATAGCTCTTGTTATTGTCTTATTCTTTTAATATCACCTGATAGTAATCTAACCTAAAATGCTTAACAACCATGTTATGGTGTGATTTAAAAGTGTAACACATCATAAATAAATCACCATAATTCAATGATAACAAATCATCAGGGTTGGGTTACGCCTAGAGTAATGCATATCATACCTTATGCATATCATGCTGCAGATTTCTAACATCATCCCTACCGGATGATGATTTCTATTTCAGAATTGGGATTTCTATCGTATCGAAGACCTTGACTCGCATAATCTTGCGGTCAAAAAGGCAAGTTCACTCTTGCTCATATCTCTTGGTTACTTTTAACAAATTACTTGCAAATATATCGGTGATATGATTATTATTGCATTGAAAAGCAAAAGGTTCCCTTTTCATAATTAATATGATTAGTTGGTTATCGACCCGAGAGGTGATAACCTAGGATGGTTGGCAAATGGAACCATGGTAAGATTGTTGCGGTGGAGGTTCCATTTGTTCGGGAAAGTGAACCCTAGGACTTAATAACAAATGTCGCCAGTGATTCTTGCGCCGTAAATCACGGTCAACCATGAGATCTGGAATGGGACGGAGAAGTCAGCTGTATCTTTTCCCTCTCGCATGCCAACGGATCAGTTTGGGGGTTGTCTTGCCTGTGCTACTATAGTGTAAGAGGGGAAATGCATTTCCGGCCAGTCTACCTATGGTATAGGGGGGGAACAATCCTTGCCAATTGATCTATGATGGATTGTAAGGCCATCCGGAACAGGCTACCCATATTGTATAGGAGCGGGCACCCGGGGTCCGAGCTAGTCTACCTATGGCGTCGTCCATAGTGTATAGGTGAGGACCAGTGCGCCAATCAGTCTGCATATGGGTATAGGGGAAGATGGACTTACAAAAGGGTGGGTCTGCGGGGTCGCGGAGAAGAACAGTGATTGGCTTGGATCATCGACTGGGCCCCATACCAAGGAAGTATGGACGGGAAAGATCGCCCGGTTGTGCAGCAAGGCTTTGATCTCTCATGGGTACAAGTGACCACCTCTGCAGAGTGTACAAAAAGTATCAAGATACTCCCTATTCCGGGAAGGAGCTGCGAACGCGGCAGGAAAGGAGCCCATCGAAGCTCTAATCAACCTGTGAAGACTGGCGGACATAGTTCTTTTGAATAAAAGCAACCTCTTGAAGAAATGTTTACAAAAACTTGCATTGCCAAACGACCCTTGGTCTAAGGCTGTAGATAGTGCATAAAACACCTTATTCCTTATATGAATTTGCTGGGTAACGCTCGTTACTCACCCCACTCCCTCTTAACCCTTGCTTAGATTGGAGGCAAAACAAGGAGGCAACCTCGAGACACTAAAGATGAAGATGAAAACCGCAACCAATGTGCAGAATTATCAATGAAGTCAACAACTACACCAAGCTTGGAGGAAAACTAAAATAGGGATAGAAGGGATCCAACTCCCTAATCCTAGAACCCAAGTAGCTAGGGCTAGTCTGTAGTAAGCCAACTGCATTAGTGTAGCTCTAGCTTAGTCTTCAATGTGTTATTCTCGTTTGTAGTCGCCAGGACTAAACCTCTACCCGTTGAGGAAGTTCTGAAGCTCTTCTGTATGATGAAATTGTAATCCTATGCACCTACCTTGGACCTGCGATGTTTCTGTTGTACCACTCTGATCGATGTAATACTAGTGAGACGGTGTTTCATTGGTGTTATGTCAACGACTTGCATACTACACATGCAGTGGTATGCTGGGTCACCACAAGGCTATGGTTAGATTTATCTTAATTACTTTCTTGTATTTGCGGATGCTTGCAAGGGGTATAATCACAAGTGTGTATTTATCCTAGTAAGGGTAGTGCGCTAGCATAGGTTCACCCCATAACACTTATCAAACCAATAAAGATTATTTAGCGGTATGAAGCAAAAGCACTTGATAGAAACTTCCGTGTGACCTCGAGAGCGTTTGGTCATCATAAGTTACACAACCGGCTTGTCCTTTGCTCTAGAAAGGATTGGGCCACTTGCAGCAATTATTATTATGGTCTTTTATTTACTAGTACTTTATTTACTTGCATTAACAAATACCCCTGAAAACCCGTTTGCTAGTATTTACAGTGAATCTTTGATCAAAACCACTTGTCAACACCTTCTGCTCCTCATTGGGTTCGACACTCTTATTTATCGAAAGTACTATGATACACCCCCTATACTTGTGGGTCATCAAGACTACTTTCTGGCGTCATTGCTAGGGAGTGAAGCGCTATTGAAGAGTGGATTTGGTAAAGGTAATCGTCGCTATGAGTATTGTTTTTATTTTTATTTTATTTTGCTATGGAGAATTCTCCATTTGGTTTCCTATTTGGGAACACTTCTACCACTGCTGCACATGTGGATGAACCACCACCACCACCACCTGCTCAATTAGATCCTTTTAAAATACCTATGAAAATTATTGAGCGTGTTATGGATAACTGCTATTCAGGAGATGGAACTGTCCATCCGGGTGATCACTTACTTTTTATACATGAATTATGCAAGTTGTTCAAGTGTGCAGGTATTTCACCGAGCCAGGTCAAGATGAAGCTATTCCCTTTATCACTGAAAGGCAGAGCTGAGGAGTGGTATCGGCTGCTTAAAGATGGACCATCTATTGCATGGGAGAAAATTGTGCCTCTCTTTTATTCCAAATTTTATCCTCCAAGTGAAATTCATAGAGATCGTAATCGAATATATAACTTTTGGCCTCATGATGGAGAGAGTATTGCCCAAGCGTGGGGGAGATTGAAGTTACAAATGCTCAAATGTCCCATTCATGAGCTCCCCAATAATATTGTTATTGATAATTTTTATGCAAGGCTTGCTCTTCATGATAAGGATTATTTGGATGCCTCCTGTTTTGGATCATTTACTGTTGATAGCATTTCTATTTTCGTGCCCTCGGGTCCTTAGTTGTGCTCAGTTTTCCCCAGCCGCTTAGTTTTTCCTCAGTTTTGCCCAAGCGCTTGTCTGAAACCCTCACAAGGAGTTCGGATGGGAGGAATCCTGTTTAGTTGACCGTTTGTTGGTGCTGGCAAGTGGGGCCACTGTTGGTGCCCTGCAGTGGACACGTCTCCACTTATCCAGATCATCGTGGGACCCACAACTTGTCCATGTTAGCGCGCTGGACCCACAGCTTACTCAGGTGACTGTTGCAAAATGGGAGCCCGAGCCAGCCCCGCGCCCGTGCCCATGCCATTGCTTCCCCTTTCTTTCCCCGTGCCCCATTGTTCTTCATCTCCGCCAGCGGCATCCCTTCTCCGGCAGGCAGGTTATGTCTAGTTTCTCTTCGACCTCCCGTTCTTCATGGCCGCAATATGGACCCGTGCCTTTGACAAGATGCCCTGACTGCCCACACCAGAAGCCTCTGAAGCGGTCAATCTGTAAGACGGACGACAACGGCAACCGTGGATGTGAGTTCCTTGCATGCGAGAGCTTGCCATATAGAGAGGGGGATAAGGTTAGATCTCACTCCAATTGCTCTGTTTTCTCTCAATTTTCTTGTTATTCCCTCAAATTTTGGATTTAGGGTTCACATTGTTGTTTTTAGATCCTAAAGAAATGCAGGTATTTCGAGTGGATCGATGTGTATGTTCAGAGGCTTAAATTGCAGGAATCAATTGGCGCTATTGGGGAGCGCAATTTAGGAGGGGGGACTTGCTGTAGAGAATGCAGCGGAGAGAGGAGCCATTCCGATTATGCCTAATGCTCCCAATGCAGAACTGGTGGAAGTGAAGGGAGAACTGAAGAAAATAAACAAGCAGTTAAAGCAGCTGATCGAGTTTAAGAAGCAAGCTAATCTGATGGCTGGTTGTTTTTTTGTTGTATAATTGCGATCGGATTCTTATCATTGCTCATCAAGCGCTAGAAGTTGTTACAAGGGATCCCTTGTTACAAATCCATTATTCAATTACATGTACTTGTAGTTGTTTTCAAAGTTAGTGTGTGCATTCACCGAAATTACCCAAAAAAAATAAGTGTTAGGGAATATAGGAATGCCCCAAATATGCCAAATATGTATGTCTCATGTTTCTACCATAATTATACCACTTTTGGGCCATTTCAAATTGCCAAAACTATATTCCCTAAAAGAAAAGGGATGCTAAAGATAGTTGATAATTGTTAGAGGGGTGATAAATAATCCATTCACCGAAATCCCCCAAATATGCAAAATATGTATGTCTCATGTTTCTACCAAAATTATACCACTTTTGGGCCGTTTCAAATTACCAAAACTATATTCCCTAAAAGAAAAGGAATGCTAAAGATAGTTGATAATTGTTAGAGGGGTGATAAATAATCCATTCACCAAAATCCGCAAATATGTATGTCTCTTGTTTACACCAAAATTATACCACTTTTTAGTTTAACATTTTTAAATCGTGGAAAATAATGCATAAGTAGAGGGAATATAGTTACGTGGCAAAATAATCCATAAATGCATGTCTCTTGTCACACGGATCGACTCCACCAACCGTTGATCCACCGACAGAGAGAGAGGGGTGGCTACGAAGAGAGAGAGGGGTGGCCACGATGAGACAGATAGGGGTATACTGCCCGTTAGATCAGTGGATCAATGGTTGGTGGAGTCAATCCGTGTGACAACGGCTCAACCAATCAGGATAAGTTTGGGCTTCTATGAGCATTTGTGACAGTACTTGAGGGCAAAACTGAGTAGTACTAAGAAACCAAGGGCACATAAATAGTAAATAGACTAAGGGATTCAAACAAAATAATTACAAAATAAAAAATGCATGTTTTGTACAATATAATTCATATTGGGCTACATCAAATTATTTGCAATTCAAATATACATGAGAGTGACAATAATGGCCTCATTTAGACAAACTATGTTTTGGGGAAGATGTTTTGCAAAGGGGTTTGAGTGGAAAACCATGCATCTTCATAGCTACTAGTGATTCTAAGAAGTGGCAATTTGTGGTAAAACTTGATTTATCTATGTTTATTAAGGTTTCCTAGGTGGCAGGTTGTGTAGGAAGACTCCATGAGTAGGTGCCACTTGTTTTATTTATTTTTGATTTTTTTGCGCATGAAATGACTCAATTAGCTATGTTAATCTCATTTGTTGACTCTCTGTTGACCAGCTACTTGAGGGTAGAACTAAGTATATTGCACTTGCCAGTCTAAGTACTCGAGGGGAAAACTGAGTACAGATAAAATTTCTGTATAAGGCCCGAGGTTAGAACTGAGTACACCAAACGTCAAAGGGTTAGCCTCGTGTCGCGGTGCACGCTGCAGCCGTGCATAGTGGACGCGTGTTGCGATAAACGCCACCTTCGAATTTATAGAGCCCCTCTTTCTCTCCCTCGACGCTCGCCCACTCTCTCATTCTCACTACAACCGCCTCTCCTGTCCCATCATCTTCTCCACTTCGCATCGAAAAAACCCTGAAGAAAAAACCCCGACGATGGAGAAGAATGAGATGCCCATTGTCGGCGCTTCTGACATAGCCGTCGGCGCATCAGCCGTCGGCGCATCGGCCACCGCCCCCGTCTAGGACCCTATCGCTGCTTCGAATGTAGCCACCAGTGCATCAGCCACCGGCGCATCGGCCGCCGCCCCCGTCCAGGCCCCTGTTGCTGCTTCTGACGTAGCCACCGGTGCATCAGCCACCGGCGCATTGGCCGTCGCCCCCCGTCCAGTTCCCCGTCGATTGGGACCCGTACGAACAAGAGCCGTACGTCGCCCTGGAGAACCCCTACGACACCATCATCGTCGATGACGAGGAGGTAACCCTTTGTTCCCTTGTTCTTGTCCTATTTCAATCCTTTTTGTGTTAGATCTTGCGTTATTAGGGTTCGTCTGTTCCTAGTTCTATCATTTTGTGTTAGATCTTACGTTATTAGGGTTCGTCTATTCCTAGTTCAATCCTTTTGTGTTAGATCTTGCATTATTAGGGTTCGTCAGTTCCTAGTTCTAGATCTTGCATGTTAGATCTTGCGTTATTAGAGTTCGTCTATTCCTAGTTCTAGATCTTGCATTATTAGTGTTTGTGATTTTCTTTTGTTTAAGATTCGGTTAACTTATGTGAGTAATCAATCCCATCCGGTTAATTTGTGCCGATGATGATGAATATTTGGGCACAAATTGATTCAGGGTTTGGTCAGTGAATAATTGGTGTGTAAAAATTTGTTGTGCATGATCTTTGGTTCACTGACTCAAATCCTGGATATAAGTGTGTCCAATGTAACTGAGGCTACCTCTTTTTTTCGTGCCCATATTATCATGCATGATCTTTTCTTCACTCTATGTTCCATCATCGCTGTAATTGACTCTGTATTTTTCGATCTTTGGTACTACGTGACAGGTGCAGAGCAGCGACATCGACAACGATGACGAGTCCTTCCACACCAAGACTCGTCACGTCCTCAGGAGGCTGTAGTCAGGCCATTACAATCGCCACTTTGCTCAAGGCGTTTACAGGTGCCCCTTCTGCAACAGGAGGATCTGCACCACCGACTTCAACTGCCTGGTGAACCATGCCGAATCCATTGCAGAGCCATTGGCGGCGCTAGAGTTGCAACGACCGTGAACGTGTATGCGTTCATGGCCAAACACAAAGCACTTGGGATTCACCTGCGCAGCCTCCAAGCTTAATCCCATTCATGTAAAATGTAGCTTATGTTGGATCTCGGTCGGTAGTACAGTTATGCGTCCCTATTGTTATCTATGCTATGTTGGCTGCTGTATGCAGCTTATCATATATTTTCTCTGGATTTATGCCCTAGATTTCCTACTCCCTCTGATCCATATTACTCTTCGCTAATGTGGTTGTATCTAAACACATTTTAGTGGTTGATACATCCGTATTAGTGAAGAGTAATATGGATCGGAGGGAGTACCTGATTGGGTAAAAGCGAAGGCATAAAGAAATGAATGGCGTTAAAAAACAGAAGGAGAAGCTGCTCTAGATTTGCTACCAATTTGGGTAATCAAGAATGAATGAGATCGAGCGAGACAGAGGAAAAAGGTGCATTGAAAACTGCTAATCTAGGCAAAAGAGACAAAAACCACTCGTGCCCATGTCCCGGACCCACACGGCTCCACATGCTATGGACCCACACGCTACGGCCCCAGCTCCGCTTGTATGACCAAACACTGTCTCATCCTGTCCCACGTGGTCCCTTTCTACCAGCCCCACATGACGCAGCCCCACTCATCAGCATGGAACGGTCAAATGAATGGGATTACTCCCGTCCGAGCTCTTTGTGAGGGTTTCAGACAAGGGCTTGGGCAAAACTGAGGAAAAACTAAGGAGCTGGGGAAAACTGAGTACAACTAAGGACCCGAGGGCACGAAAATAGAAATCCCATTACTATTAAGTCTCCTGTGGCTATATTGAAGGACCTTGTTACTGAAGATGTAGGGGATGAATATATTCTCTTTTGTGAAGATGCTTCTAACATTATCTCACATCCTAAAAGGCATAGGAAAACAAGTGTCCCTGTTATTTCTGTCAGGATTGGAGATCATTGCTATTATGGTTTATGCGACATTGGTGCTAGTTCAAGTGCCATTCCTTTAGAGCTCTACAGAGAAATTATGCATGAGATTGGCCCTTGTCAACTTGAAGATATTGATGTGGTTGTTCAGCTTGCTAACAGAGAGACTGTTTGGCCTCTAGGTATTGTTCGAGATGTGGAAGTTCTTTGCGGTAAGACCAAATATCCCACTGATTTCCTAGTACTTGGTATGGAAGCTAGTAAAATTTGTCCTATTATTTTTGGTAGATCCTTTTTGAATACTTGTGGTGCTGTGATAGACTGTAAGGAGGAGAAAATTTTCACTAAGTTTAATGGAGAGTCTTATGAGTTTAATTTTTCCAAGTTTGCTAAGACTTCTTATGAAAATGACATGCCTGATGAAAATTTTCGAGATGAACAGCTTGCTTCTATTTCTCTTGCTCCTAAGAATGCTTTGTAGCAATTCATGGAGGACCATGAAAGTGATGTTTATAGGAAGGAAAGAGAAGAGATTGATGATATTTTCTTTCGTCAACCACCGTTGATCAAGCACAATTTACCTGTGGAGGATCTTGGTACCACTTTACCACCTAAGGAAGATCCTATTTTTGAATTAAAACCTTTACCTGATGATCTTAAATATGCTTCTATAGATGATAAGAAAATATATCCTATTATTATCAGTTCTAAACTTTCAGGAAAGGAAGAAGAAAGGTTATTGGAGATACTGAGGAAACATCGAGGAGCTATGGGATATACTCTTGATGATTTAAAAGGGATTTCTCCCACTTTATTTCAGCATTCTATTAATATGGAGGAAGACGCAAAGCCAGTTGTTGAACATCAACGCCGCTTAATTCCCAAGATGAAGGAAGTGGTAAGAAATGAGGTATTTAAGCTCCTTGATGCTGGTATTATTTATCCTATTGCTGATAGTAGATGGGTTAGTCCTGTTCATTGTGTTCCTAAGAAAGGAGGTATGACTGTTGTGCCTAATGAGAATAACGAGCTTATTCCTCAAAGGGTAGTAGTTGGTTATAGAATGTGCATTGATTTTAGGAAGGTAAACAAAGTTACCAAGAAAGATCATTATCCTTTACCGTTTATAGATCAAATGCTAGAGAGGTTGTCTAAGAAGACGCACTTTTGTTTTCTTGATGGTTATTCCGGTTTCTCTTAGATTGCTGTTAAAAAAGAAGATCAAGAGAAACCCAATTTTACTTGTCCTCATGGAACTTATGCTTATAGACGTATGCCGTTTGGTTTATGCAATGCTCCTGCTACTTTTCAAAGATGCATGTCTACTATTTTTCATGGTTTTTGTGAAGAAATTATGGAGGTTTTCATGGACGATTTCTCCATCTATGGAACTTCTTTTGATAATTGTTTGCACAATCTTGATAAAGTTTTGCAGAGGTGTAAAGAAACTAATCTTGTTCTTAATTGGGAGAAATGCCACTTTATGATAAATGAAGGAATTGTCCTTGGACATAAAATTTCTGAAAGAGGTATTGAAGTTGACAGAGCAAAAGTTGAGGCAATTGAGAAGATGCCCTGTCCCAGAGATGTTAAAGGTATTCATAGTATTCTTGGTCATGCTGGTTTCTATAGGAGGTTTATTAAAGATTTCTCTAAGATTTCAAAGCCTCTTACTAATCTTCTTCAAAAAGATGTACCATTTGTCTTTGATGATGATTTTAAGGAAGCTTTTGAAACTCATAAAAAGGCTTTAACAACTACTCCTATTGTTCAACCACTTGATTGGAATTTACCCTTTGAAATTATGTGCGATGCTGGTGATTTTGTTGTTGGTGCTGTTCTTGGACAGCGCGTAGATAATAAGTTGAATGTTATTCATTATGCTAGTAAGACTCTTGATGCTGCTCAGAAAAATTATGCTACCACTGAGAAAGAGTTTCTTGCTGTTGTTTTTGCATGTGATAAGTTTAGACCTTACATTGTTGATTCTAAAGTTACTATTCATACTGATCACGCTGCTATTAGATATCTTATGACGGAGAAGGATGCTAAGCCTAGGCTTATTAGATGGGTGTTGCTTTTACAAGAGTTTGATTTGCATATCGTAGATAGGAAAGGTGCTGAAAATCCTGTGGCTGATAACTTGTCTAGATTGGAAAACATTTCTTTTGATCCTATTCCTGTTAATGATAGTTTTCCAAATGAACAGTTGGCTTCAATAAATGTGACTTTGCGAGACCTTCCTTGGTATGCTGATTATGCTAACTTTATTGTTTCTAAGTATTTGCCTCCAACCTTTACAGCTCAGCAAAGAAGAAAATTCTTTTATGATTTGAGGCATTACTTTTGGGATGACCCACACTTATATAAAGAAGGAGTTGATGGTATTATGCGAAAATGAGTACCAGAATATGAGCAACAAGAAATATTGAGAAAATGCCATGGAAGTGCTTATAGAGGACATCATGCTGGAGATAGAACCGCACAGAAGGATCTACAATCAGGTTTTTATTGGCCAACCCTCTTTAAAGATGCCAGAAGGTATGTTTTATCTTGCGATGAATGTCAAAGAGTTGGTAATATTTCTAGACGTAATGAAATGCCTATGAGTTACACTCTTGTTATTGAACCATTTGATTGTTGGGGATTTGACTTTATGGGTCATTTTCCTCCTTCAAAAGGCTATACTCACATACTTGTTGCTGTTGATTACGTTACCAAGTGGGTAGAGGCAATACCTACAAAGAGTGCCGATGGTGAGACCTCGTTAAAAATGCTTAAGGATGTTATTTTTCCTAGGTTTGGTGTGCCTAGATATCTTATGACTGACGGAGGTTCTCATTTTATTCATGGCGGTTTTAGAAAAAATCTTGCTAGATATGACGTTAATCATAGAATTGCTTCTGCTTATCATCCCCAAACTAGTGGACAGGTAGAGCTTTCAAATAGAGAGATCAAGTCTATCTTTCAAAAAATGGGCTAGCAAGTTAAACGATGCTTTATGGGCTTATAGAACTGCTTATAAGAACCCCATGGGCATGTCTCCTTACAAAATGGTTTACGGAAAAGCATGTCACTTGCCTTTAGAATTAGAACACAAAGCTTTTTGGGCAGTGAAAGAGCTTAATAGGGATTTTAAACTTGCCAAAAAGAAAAGGTTGTTAGATTTGAGTTCTCTAGATGAGTGGAGAAACGAAGCCTATGAGAATGCCAGACTCTTCAAAGAGAAAGTCAAGCAATGGCATGATAAGAGAATTCTTAAAAGAGATTTTCATGTTGGTGAGAAAGTTCTATTGTATAGGTCTCGTCTCAGATTTTTTGCAGGAAAATTACTCTCTAAATGGGAAGGACCATATGTTATTGTGGAAGTGTACCGCTCAGGTGCGATAAAAATTGCTTCGTTGAAAGATGACACTACACAAGTGGTGAATGGGCAAAGACTCAAACATTATATTGTTGGAGATTCTTATAATGAAGATGTTGATGTTATTGAAACAGTTTCTCCAGAAGAATTCATCCAGGACAATTTGTAGGAACCTGCAGAGTTTGTTTTCGAATAGGTAATAGTTCTAGTCAGAAAAGGTTCGCAAAAACCTTTTCCATTAATATTTTTGTAGTTTTTATTAAATATGAAAAATCATGAGACAAAAACGGGCAGGAGACAGAGTCCGGTGGCTCCTCACCACCAGGGGGCGCGGGCCCATTCCAGGCCGCACCGCCCTGTGGTGAGACCACCCCAGAGCTTGTTTTGGTCCCGATTTCCTCCTGTGATTTCATCTCGATGTATAATTTTCGCCTATATAACGCCCCGGAGTCCCCGAGGTCTGTATATTGTTTTCTCGTCGTGTTTTGTTTCGAGCTGTTTCTGTCAGGAGTTGATCTTAAGTTTTGAGAGCACCATGGCTTCTTCAAGCGACGACAAAGGAAAGAGGCCTAGGGAAGAAGACCCCAAGCTGAAGGAGGAACAGGAAGCTAGAAAATCAAGGGCGAGAAACTCTACTATTGTAGGGTCAATGAACGCCAAACGTGCCTTTTCTCATGATATGCGGGGACCAACGTTTCCAGTCTTGGATTTAAATTTCATGCCTATAATAAAAGAGGGTCTGCTAGTCACTGACGAGCTTTGTGCCCAATACCGAATTCTAGAGAGGGAGATACAAATAAGTCAAGAAGAGAATCTCAGGCTTCGCAGGATGGTGGAATATTTCATTAACCCAAGGGTGGTCCCACCACCACCGAAGGAGTAATTCGTCATCGGTATTGGCACCCCCTTGGCTTTTTCCAAGCTTGGGGGAGTGCCGCGGTATCACATCATCATCTTTTACTCATTTACTTTTCAAGTAGAGTCATATCATGAATAGAGAAGTTATCTTATAGAATAGTTTGCAGTGTGGAAGTATCCTCCTTAGTTGGTTATCTATGTATCCCTTGGTGTGAGTTGCGGTAATGAAATATTAATGAGAAGTTTTATTGTTTACTTTCCGCACACTTTATTTTTTGTTTGCAATGTTTCTTATACGATTAGTCTTGTTGATTAGTATTGGTATCACTTTGGGAGCATGAGTAAATTTAGTTGGTTTTGGCAAACTTAGCTTGGTCAGTAGCAACATTACCTTGAGGTTTGAGTAGAAAAGAATAAAGAAGTGTTTGTAGTTACATCACTTCAGTTTTCATTCATGTTTGGCTTATAAGCATTACTTTTCTCAAAGTTAAAATCATTGTACCTTCAAGGAAGTTTGCATGATTGTTCTTATTATATGTATGTTTGTTTGTTTCATGCAACTCTTATGCTTGCTACCCAGCCTTGCTAGCCAAAAACCTGTACTGAGAGGAAAATACTTCTCTTGCATCCAACTCCCAAAAGCCAAGTTACTTCCAAAGAGTCCACTATAAATTCCCATGCATGGTATTTCAAGCCATTCCAAGTAAACTTTCATGTGCTACCTTTCAAAAACCTTCAAACACTTCTCATTTTGTGCCACTGTTTTTAGCTCATGAGGATGTAGTGGATGGGTTTGTTATCTTCCATACTAAATTAAGTACCCCTCGACTAGGCAGCTTCATCTGCTCATCATTAATTTTGCAAGGGAGCTGGTTAGACCATTGTAATCTCAAAAAGAAAAGAAAAAGGCACTTCTCCATGGTATGTGAAAGTTGGTTGGCACCCGATGGAATCGGTTAGCCATGGTTTGAGAAAGGAAAAGGTGGGGAGGAGTGCCAAGCTATAAAAGAGCACCAATGTGCCAATTAATCAACATCTCGGAACCGCTCTCACTTGTTTAGTATGGAAGATATCAAGAACTCTGTTGCTAGTCATTGACAAAAGCAACTGATGACCCACAAGTATAGGGGATCGCAACAGTCTTCGAGGGAAGTAAAGCCCAAATTTATTGATTCGACACAAGGGGAGCCAAAGAATATATGTAAGCCTTAACAAATGAGTTGTCAATTCAGCTGCACCTGGAAACAGTCTTGCTCGTAGTGGTTTATCAGTAGCAATAGTTTTATAGTGGTGATAGTAGTGAAACAGTAACAGCAGTAGTAAAATAGCAGCGATAATAGTAGCAATAGTAAATAGTAGGAACAAATACTGTAGGCATAGGGATGGATGTACGGGCATTGCATGGATAAGATAATTCATGAAATCAATGAGACAAAGGCATTGCAGATAAATAATGATAAAGCATCCTAGTACAAATAATCATAGGTATGTGTTCTGTATATAGTCGTACGTGCTCACAAGGAGAAACTTGCATGACATCTTTTGTCCTACCAGCCTGTTGCAACAGGGCCTCAAGGGAAACTATTGGTAATTAAGGTACTCCTTTTAATAAAGTACTAGAGCAAAGCATTAACACTCGGTGAACACATGTGATCCTCACATCGTAGCCATCCCCTCCGGTTATCCCAATTTCTGTCACTTTGGGGCCTCGGGTTCCAGACAACAATATGTGTATATAACTTATAGGTAAGACCATCATAGAAATAATAACATGTTCAGATCTGAAATCATGGCACTCGGTCCCAAAGTGACAAGCATTAAGCATAACAAGTTGCAACAAAGTCATAAGCACTAATAGAAGATACTAGGCACTATGCCCTAACAATCTATATCAAATTACATGAACAATCTCATCCAATCCCTACCATCCCCTCACCTACAGCGGGGGAATTACTCACACATGGATGCGGGAGTCATGGATGGTTGATGGAGGGACGTCGGTGATGATGGTGATGAAGATCTCCAAATCCCCATCCCGGCAGGGTGCCAGAACGGAGTTTCTGGTTCCGAATCACGGTTTCTGATGGCGGCGGCGCAACAGAAGTCTATCTGGAAAAACGCCATCTCCCTGATATTTTCTGGTAAAGGTGTATATGTAGGCGGAAGGAGGGGTCGAGGAGACAGCCGAGCCGCCCTCACACCAGGTGGGCGCGACCAGGCCTGGGCCGCACCCCCTGTGTGTGAGGAGGCCTCGTGCCTCTCCTCCGTCTCGTCTTCTGGCTCCGTGGGTCTTCTGGTGAAATAGGATTTTTGCGAATTTTTCCTGAATTTTTACTGAAAGTTGGATTTCTGCACAAAAATGAGACACCAGAGCAATTCTGCTGAAAACAGCATTAGTCCGCGTTAGTTGCATTCAAAACACACAAATTAGAGGAGAAATAATAGCAAAAGGGTTCGGGAAGGTAGATATGTTTTGGACATATCAACTCCCCCCAAGCTTAGTTATTTGCTTGTCCTCAAGCAATTCAGTTAACAACTGAGAGCGATAAAAGAAACTTTCACGAACACATTTGCTTCATATGATGTACATATAATAACTATGTGATCAAATACTCAGGCAATTCATAATAAGGAATGTGCAACTAATGTCACCTCATAGTCAAGCAAGCTATGAAAGAGTGCCAATGCACTAATAATAAGTAACATGAACATAAGAAGCTACAAGATTGTAATATGCATAAATGATATGAAAGAGTGGTACCCAGCTTGCCTTTATTTGTGGAGCAAAACATAAATACTGTGGCACCTCTGAAGTCCAAGGGAAGACTAGAAGTAAAAATATCAAAGATACAAGCATCAAAGTTATACCACAATTAACCGTGTTCTGGGACAAGCACATTACACTAAGAATAACAGCTATGCTCTCAAGAAGTGCTTTAAAGTTAGAAGATGAAGACTCAACATAAAAGTAAAAGAAAGGCCCTTCGGAGAGGGAAGCAGGGATTTAACATGTGCTAGAGCTTTTTATTTGTAAAATAGAGATAAAAATTTATTTTGAGAGGTGGTTGTTTCATGTCAATGACTGGCAATGGGGACTTGCTATCTTCCATAATAAACAAGTGAGAGCGGTTCCGAGTTCTTTGAAATTTTGGCACATTGGTGCTCTTTTATAAAGCTTTGGCCCTCCTCCCCACCTTTTTCCTTTCTCAAACCATGGCTAACCGATTCCATCGGGTGCCCACCAACATTCACATACCTTGGAGGAGTGCCTTTTTTTTCTTTCTTTTTAGAATTAGATTATAATGGTCTGACCAGCTCTCATGCAAAATAAATGACGAGCAGATGAAGCTGCCTAGTCGAGGGATACTTAATTTAATATGGAAGATAGCAATTCCGACCACTACGTCCCCATGAGCTAAAAATAGTGGCACAAAATGAGAAGTAGTTTAAAGTTTTGAAAGGTAGCACATGAAACTTTACTTGGAATGGCTTACAAATACCATGCATAGGAATTTATAGTGGACTCTTTGGTAGACTTGGTTTTTGGTAATTGGATGCATGAGTAGAGTTCATACTCAATACAAGTGAAGGCTAGCAAAAGACTGGGAAGCAACAATCGAGAGAGCAATAACTGTCATAATCATGCTTGCGACAAAACAAAATTAATATAGGCATAAAAATGATACAAGAACTCTGAGGCAAAGTAAATCATCGAGGCTTAATTGACTTTTTGTTCAGTCATATGCATGCTTGAGCATGTGCCAAGTCAATTCAAATGAAACTTTCAGAGGAGGATACCACAATAGCATACCATATTATGATTAAAACAATGCATGCAAGCGTCTACATGACATGATACAGACTATTAGTAAATTGGAACTAATCATATGAAAGCAAGAACTACAAAGCGTCCATTAGATAACATATACCTTACATGAACCAACTAAGCATGTCCACATAAATGAGTATATGTACAAAAATGAAAACAAATAGAGTTCATACCAGCCTCTTACCACATCTCGGATTGTCATATGTCGTCATTATTGCTCTTCACTTGTGTGGCTTGAATAATATAAAGTGAATACCAAGCCCCAATGGAGTAATGGGAGACTGAACTCTGCAACAAACTTTACAAAACCGAAGAAGAATAACAAATAATTTTGGGTTTTCAATTTTTGAAACAAGAACAAAAGGAAATAGCAAACAAAGCTAAATATTTTTGGATTTTTCAAATACCAAACCGAAAATAGCAAGTAAAGCAAACCAAAGGTAGAAAACTAAAAAGCAAACAAAGAGAAACAACGGAAATATTTTTGGTCTTTTTGTGTTTTGGAAAGTAGAAATAAAAACAAGAGCAATAAAGAGAGCGAAACATGGATACACATAAGGACCAACAAAATATGATATGTAGATGAGTGAATCGTCGGCGTACATCCCCCCAAGCTTAGGCTTTTGGCCTAAGTGGAGATCAATCCCAACTCGGCCAACTCGGCCATGAGGTGGCGCCTCCGTAGTGCGATGAAGAAGCACCATCGTCCTGATATGAGCTCAAGGACGCCCCGGAGTGGTATGTGGTGAAGTGATAGGCCGGCTCCTCCTCTTCCTCCTGGTCCACGATGCCATGCTGTACATTGAAGCTGAGCACCCTAAGCCGCTTGTCCAACTCCTCCTTCGTGCGTGACCATGGCCTGATATCAATACTGAACAAACTGGGTTGTGGCAAAGGCACTTCCCTTTCCTCTCCATCAGTGAATAACATCATGTAAACTAATTTCCTTGCATGTGAGTTAGCAGTAACAAAATGATGGAGCTTCATGGCAGCAAGATCGAGCCTCTATGGAGTCAACAATATATCATGAGGAGCAATAGGAAGTTCAAGAGCAGCAACAATGTGTGCAACAATAATACCTCCATAAATAGGTCCCCTAGCAGCTAGGCAACGAGCAATAATAGCACTGAGGTTATACTTCCTACTAACATCAAGAGCGGTAGCTAGAAAGGCTAAATGATAGTTGGAGATATTGCTAGTGTTTCCTCTACCAAGTACACTAGTGGCAAGATAGTAAGTAAAATAGCTAATAGCTAGGAGTTGAATGTTTCTTATCTTGCCACGCTGTGCGGTGCGGTCATCATCATTGGTTAGTCCTTGGTAGAGCTCCAATAAATCAGCGGGTTGATGTAGCATCTTCCTCGCCGTCCCAAACATGGGTATACCTAGAATATTACAAAATCTTTCCAAAGACATGGTGATAGGCCTATCATAAATCTTGAATGCAATGGAAGGATTGAAATGAGCGTTAATGAATTTAAAACTTTCAACGAAAATCTTTGTGAGAATAGCATATTCATTACTCTCATCCATCATGTATGTAGTCAATCCAACCCTATTAACAAGGAGCAAGAAATCATCAAGAATCCCTGCATCACGCAAAAAATTAGCACAAGGGAAGGTCGATGGATGTGCACCTCCATCGTCTCCCTCAAGGTTCGGCAACATAAGATCTTTATTGTAGGATATCCTATATTGAGCAGTGGATCTTGAAGGCCACGATGACCTTGGTGCTTCTCTTTCATACACTTCTCCATAGGTGTAGTTATCCATGTCCCTTTTCTGAAATTTTAACAAACTTCATAAAATATGATTTTGAGACAAGCAAATGTAGGAGACTACTATAGTGAGTTACTAGAGAGCTAACATGCATCAAAATAACATTTCTAAGCAATATAACAAGCATGCATACTCATTTATCCTCCCACCTACAATGCTAAAATACTCAAGAAATACTTCACCAAAAGAAATTCTACTTGGACAAGTGGAGGAGTCACATACCAGAGAACAATTGCTCCAAATCTTAGCAGAAATGATGGGCTAAGCAAGGAGATCAAAAAATCAAGGTGAAGAACAGCAAGAACTCGGGTATGAGCTGGGTGTGTCATTGTTTTTGGGAGAGAGAAAGAGCAGGGGAGGAAGAGATAAGTGAGAGGCCATATAGGGCCCTCTCACCCCAGGTGGGCGCGGCCAGGGCTGGGCCACGCCCCCTGTGTGGGAGGTGGCGTGGCAGCCCCTCCTGGTGTCTCCCAGGTGCCTTTCTGTCCCATTTTTGACATAAAAATTTATAAAGAATTTTCTAGAATTTTCCGAGAAACTTTATTTTCAAGGATTTTTCTGAAATTGGCATATCGATAAAAACTCAAAAAATGAAGGTGAAATGATTTCAAGCAAATCAAAACCAAGCATGCAGCATCTCTGAGATACTCTTAATCATGTAACTAAACTAAAGGAATAAAATTGAACAAATAAATATAAGTGAGGTGGAGTGGATGCGGTGAAAACAAAGTTTCGTTCATATAAAATCACTTTTTTAACAAGGTTATCAAGTCTTGTTCCCAAACTAACTTTATATGAGGTAAAACTTTGCACTTCACTTAATGCTTATGTTACCTCAACTTTGATAGGCATAGTCCCAATCATAAAAAATTTATATTCTTCCTTGGGCTTTCGCTCTGAACAAATAATTTGACCAACTCTGATGGTCTCAACATTCTTGACGGAATTTAGAGCATTCTTTCTATCAATCTTCTTGGGAAAATAAACCGTATACTCTTTATCATTGACATTAAAAGTTACTTTTCCTTGATTGCAATTTAACAGCCCCTGTAGTGTTTAGAAAAGGTCTCCCAAGAATAATAGACATGTTATCATCTTCAGGCATTTCCAACACAACAAAGTCAGTTAAAATCAAACAACTGTTAGCAACTTGAACAGGAACATTTTCACATATACCAATAGGAATAGTAGTAGACTTATCAGCCATCTGCAAAGATATATTAGTTGATTCCAATTTTTCTAGATCAAGTCTCTTATAAAGAGAAAAAGGCATGACACTAACTCCAGCTACCAAATCACATAAAGCAGTTCTAACATAGTTATTTTTAATGGAGCAAGGAATAGTTGGTATACCTAGATCTCCAAGCTTCTCCGGTACTTTACCATCAAAAGAATAATTAGCAAGTAGAGTGGAAATTTCCTCATTAGGAATCTTCCTTTTGTTAGTAACAATATCTTTCATATACTTTGCATAAGGAGGCATTCTAATAGCATCAGTTAAAGGAATTTGCAAAAATAAAGGTCTCATCCATTCACAAAACCTGTTGTAGTGTTCTTCTTCCTTGGACTTGTGTTTCTTACCAGGAAAAGGCATTGGTTTCTGCATCCAAGGTTCTCTCTCATTACCATGCGTGTTGGCAATGAAGTCTTCTTTGGTGTACTTTGCATTCTTATCAATCTTTTCTGGTTCCTCTTCAACTTCTTCTTTATTGGAAGCATCACCTGGTTCAGTTTCAGCATCAGAAATAGAAACACTGTTAGGATCTTTACATGCATCAGAGGATTTTGCAGTTGTTTTATGCTTCTTCTTCTTCTTCTTCTTGGAAGGAATATCATATCTCGAAGTGCATTGAGAATATTGCTCGATCCTCTTAGGATGTCCTTCAGGATATAAGGGATCTTGAGTAGTAGCACCTCCTCTTGTGCGAATTTCACAAGCTTGCTTCTCCCTTGAAGCATTTACTAGCAAATCTTTTTGCACCTTGGTAAGCTGATCAATTTGTGTTTGAACCATTTGAAAATGTTTAACAAGTATCTTCACATCATTGGCGGTTCTCTCTACAATATCCTGCAACTTGTTAATAGCTCTAGAATTTTCCAACAAATGATTCTGCACCATTCTATTAAAATTTTCTTGCTTACCAATAAAATTATCAAACTCATCTAAGCATTGATCAGGAGGTTTATAATAAGGAATATCTCTATCATCAAAGCATTGGAGAGAGTGTACCTCAATAGTAGATGAATGAGGGATTGGCTTACATAATTCTTCTATAGGAGGTAAATTCTTCACATCTTCAGATTTAATACCTTTCTCCTTAAGAGATTTCTTAGCTTCCTTCATAACTTCATCATTTAATTCAATCATCCCTCTCTTCTTCGGCGTAGGCTCTGTAGATGGCGCAGGTGATGGCGCTGGTGTTGACTCAACTAGAGTCCAATCATCATGATTCTGGGTTATTTTAGCTATTAATTCTTCAGCTTTAGCCGGAGTTCTTTCCCTGAAAACACAACCAGCACAACTATCCAGATATGTCTTAGATTCATCAGTTAGTCCATTATAAAATATATCAAGGAGTTCATTTTTAGGCAATGGATATTTAGGTAAAGCTCTAGTTAAAGAACAAAACCTTGTCCATGATTCAGGCAGTATCTCTCCTTTTCCCTGTTTAAAATCAAAGATTTTCTGCACATCAGTATGTTGAGCACTAGCAGGAAAATATTTCTGAAAGAAAGCATTAAACAAAGCAATAGGACTATGAATAGATCCAGGAGACAAGCTGTTAAACAAAGTTTTAGCTGCATCTTTCAACAAGAAAGGAAAAATCTTAGCAACAAAGTAAGTGCGAAGCTTAATATCATCAGGAAACAGATTAATCAAAGTAGAAAGCTCATTCATGTGCTCCATCACACTCTCATCTTTAGTACCACAAAAAGGAGTTTTCTCAACAATAGATATGTAAGATAAATCTAAAGAGAAATCATAATCCTTGTCTCTAATATCTATGGGAGAAGCAGCAAACTTAGGATCAGGAGACAATTTATATCTAACAGCACGTCTCGCTAAAAGTTCCTTAACATCAATAGCATTATGAGTAGCACGAGCTTCAGCAATAAAATCATCGTTAAGCTCAATATAAGCATCATCAAAATCATCACTAGGACATTCCCTAGACTCAGGTGAACTAACAGGTGTAACAATGGTGTTTCCCAACTTAGCTCTAGCAATTGTAGCATCTAAAAAGGAACCTAGTGAACCACTCTTATCAAGCACAGTAGAAGCATCATCTAAATTATTAGTGGCATTTTCAAACTCAGTAGAAGTAGTAGCAGTAGCGTGTGCATGTGGTGGTGTAAGCAACTTACTCATGACAGATGGTGAATCAAGAGCAACAGAGGTGTTGAGAGTCGTACCTCTTCTTGTAGTGGATGGCAATATAGGAACTTTTCCATCACGAGGTTTACCCATGATGAAAGGATTGCAGTGAACAATATGAATACCAAGTGAACATACAAATAAAGCTATGCTCCCCGGCAACGGCGCCAGAAAATAGTCTTGATGACCCACAAGTATAGGGGATCGCAATAGTCTTCGAGGGAAGTAAAGCCCAAATTTATTGATTCGACACAAGGGGAGCCAAAGAATATATGTAATCCTTAACAGATGAGTTGTCAATTCAGCTGCACCTAGAAATAGTCTTGCTCACAGTGGTTTATCAGTAGCAACAGTTTTATAGTGGTGATAGTAGTGAAACAGTAACATCAGTAGTAAAATAGCAACGATAATAGTAGCAATAGTAAACAGTAGGAACAAATACTGTAGGCATAGGGATGGATGTACGGGCGTTGCATGGATAAGATAATTCATGAAATCAATGAGACAAAGGCATTGCAGATAAATAATGATAAAGCATCCTAGTACAAATAATCATAGGTATGTGTTCTGTATATAGTCGTACGTGCTCACAAGGAGAAACTTGCATGACATCTTTTGTCCTACCAGCCTGTTGCAACAGGGCCTCAAGGGAAACTATTGGTAATTAAGGTACTCCTTTTAATAAAGTACTAGAGCAAAGCATTAACACTCGGTGAACACATGTGATCCTCACATCGTAGCCATCCCCTCCGGTTATCCCAATTTCTGTCACTTTGGGGCCTCGGGTTCCAGACAACAATATGTGTATACAACTTGTAGGTAAGACCATAAACAACAAGTATCATCATAGAAATAATAACATGTTCAGATCTAAAATCATGGCACTCGGGCCCAAAGTGACAAGCATTAAGCATAACAAGTTGCAACAAAGTCATAAGCACTAATAGAAGATACTAGGCACTATGCCCTAACAATCTCATATCAAATTACATGAACGATCTCATCCAGTCCCTACCATCCCCTCACCTACAGTGGGGGAATTACTCACACATGGATGGGGGAGTCATGGATGGTTGATGGAGGGACGTCGGTGATGATGGTGATGAAGATCTCCTCCAAATCCCCGTCCCGGCAGGGTGCCAGAACAGAGTTTCTGGTTCCGAATCGCGGTTTCTGATGGCGGCAGCACAGCAGAAGTCTATCTAGGAAAAATGCCATCTCCCCGATATTTTTAGGTAAAGGGGTATATGTAGGCGAAAGGAGGGGTCGAGGAGACGGCCGAGCCGCCCTCACATCAGGTGGGCGCGGTCAGGCCTGGGTCGCGCCCCCTGTGTGTGAGGAGGCCTTGTGCCTCTCCTTCGTCTCGTCTTCTGGCTCCGTGGGTCTTCTAGTGAAATAGGATTTTTTCTAATTTTTCCCAAAGTTTTACTAAAAGTTGGATTTGTGCACAAAAACGAGACACCAGAGCAATTCTGCTGAAAACAGTGTTAGTCTGTGTTAGTTGCATTCAAAACACACAAATTGGAGGAGAAACAATAGCAAAAGGGTTTGGGAAGGTAGATACATTTTGGACGTATCAGCAACCACCTCCTAAAACAATTTTTACTTCTGTTTTACAAATGAAAAGCTCTAGCACACGTTAATCCCTGCTTCCCTCTACGAAGGGCCTGTCTTTTACTTTCATGTTGAGTCAACCTATTCCCTTCTATCTCAAGCAAGCATTTGAGTTGTTATGCTTTGTAACACCCCACTTTTTGTAACCCTGATTAAGTCGTGTTTAGTGAGCCAAAAATGAGGGCCAACAAAAACTTTTTGAGCAAACCTCTGGAAGTGCTGCTTCTTGCTTGTTTGTCTTGGATGCTATGTTAATGATGTCTGCTTGAGTTGCTTATTGAACACCTTTGTGAGCCAACACAACCCTTGTGCCCTTGAGATCATGCTCTTATTTATGCTTCTAGCTATTTTCCAAAAACATTATTTTGGCAAACTCTCCTTTTTATTCAAATTATTTTTATTTATCCAAATAAGCGCCAGGATTTATTTTTGAGACAGAGCTTTTATCAAACCTAAGTATTTACAAAATTATCTGGACCTACAAAGTAGAGTGATCCAACTATTTTACAAACTTTTATTTTGTTGATATTTATAAAAGGATTTCAAACACCTTTGAGAAGACTTTACAAAGGAGATGTTTATGTCTCCATTTGTTTCTAAAACTATCTACCAAAGTCTTACTCCTTTATTTGAAACTCTTCTCTACTTGACCGGGCATGATCATTGAGCACTAGTTCAATCATTGTTTCTGATAATGCTAGATTAGCTGCAACTGATTGACCTTGTATGGTGAGTTGACTTTGTGTGACTATTTGACTTTGACGAGTTGTTTGTGTGTACATATACTCCTCATATAGGCCTGTTGCCTAACCTTTTCAAATCTCATCAATTTATATCTTGTCCCATGTAAGTTATTTCCACTCTATCTTTCAAATTAAACCTATCTTGTTATTTTCATCTCAATCCTAAATCCCTAACTCCAATGTCTTAGTCTTATCATAAGGCATTAGGAGCTCCATTTTGAGAAATCTTAAAACAAATCAAACTAGCCCAAGGAAGGCACACATGGTGTTATTAAAATCATCTTCATCCAATCATAAAAAGGTTCACTCAAATTCAGAAAATATTTTTCTTGCAAACATTTTATCAAACACCTAGTGTGCAAACTATCTTAGTATCTGTTAGCAGATTCAGTTTTCTGACACTTATATTAAGCTCATCTATTCTATCCATGGCAATGTACCTTCCTAGAACTCATATTTGGCATATGATCTTCAATTCTTTCCATTGCCACCTGGTCATTTGAGGTCATCTGATACTTGCTCTAATCCTGTTTCTGACCCTAATCAAATCACCGACCATTTGACAATTATCATATGCACTTTTGCTCACCCTTCTAGAATTCGAAATAAATTGTTCAGAGACCATTCCTTGACCTATTCCTCTTCCTTTTGATCTACTCTAACCATCTATGCACTTGCATGTGCATTTTGAAGCATGTCACCTATTTATGTGACTAGGTTTTGAACCCTAGTCAAAACTGATTTCACCCCCTAGTTTTTCCTGATCCTCTTAGTATTTTGTCAGCACTCATCATAAAATCTCTCCATAAATTCATTTCCTCCTCACTAGCATTTGGAAATGTTATTCTGGCAAAATATCACTTCTCCTCCATCCAAGATGCCTACTTTCTTATTTCATCTTTCTTATCTAACGCGTGCATGGGGATAATAACCATGTTATTTCATGCACTCTTCTCATCAAATAGATTTGATGGAACTCCACCATGTTATACTATGCATGCCTACTTCTATGAACACCCAAAGCCTTTGTTGCTCATCCTCCAATAATTTCAAAATCTTGTTCAAATTGTATTTCGGCCAAAATTTTCAAAATACAAAATTTTGGTGATCCTGCTTGGTTTAAAACTAATTCCAACCGAGGCATTTTTACCCAATATCTCATCTACTACCTATCTGATCTATCCATGCTTGCCCTTGCTCGCTATAACTTGAAACTTTAAAATTAAGGGACTAGTGTATGCATACTCTTTTATCTCAAACTCTATCTCTTTAAATCATCTTAGATCATCACAAAACCCTAGCTCTGACTACCCCAGCACCCTCTTCCCTCTCTGGTCAAATTCTACTATAGCACTGTTCCCTCTTTGTCCTCTTGTGTTTGGCAAAGAGGAAGGGTGGCTATGGCATGGTATATGGTGCATGTGTGCCATATATATTCCTCTCTCTCTCATATCTTTTCCACCTAGCTAGCTGCAGCAACCCTGGACCCAACCTGCACCCCTATCTGCCGGCCTACTACTGTAGCTACAGTGATCCCTCTTGCTTATTGGTTTTGGGAAAGAGGAAGAGAGAAGAAAAGACCCATGCATGCCTTGGGCAAACATCTTTGCAGAATTTTGCTCCAAACCGCACCATCTCCTACAGCCAGTGAGTGTTGAGTTACCTGCACACCTATACCCTCCACCCTGCAGCCCTACCTCTGCGGCCCTGCCTAGTCCCTTCCCAAGGTGGCCGATGGCATGCTCTATTTTTAAAACGAGCACCTTTGCCCGAGATAACTCGCCACTGGCCTCCCCTACCCCTCCTCAAGTCTTCCCAAGCACGCCTGCAGTTTGTCCTTTCCCTATCGACCTCTATCGCCCGTGCTCTGAGAGCCTGCACTTCGTCGAACGCCTGGCGTGCGCGCGTTCGGCGTCCTCTCTCCGAGCCGACCGACTTCCTCTTGACCTATCCTCTCGCCATAGGACTCTCCCCACTCCCCTTGACACTCTGGTGCAGACCCATCTCTTCTCCTTGTCCCTTTCTTGTTGTTCGCCCTCGCCGCGCTCCGCGGCCAGACAGCGGCCGTCACGTCGTGACAGTGCCCCGGCCGCCCCTAGATAAAACGCCACCCCGAGCCTCCCGTAGCGACCAAAAACACCTACCCTATTTCAACTCCCTCTCCTCTCCATCTCATAGTCCCCAGGTGCGAAGCCCCGCTTCGTCCTCCTCTCTGACCGGACGAGAAACCGAGCCGGAGCTCGTTGTTGTTGGTCAAGAAACTTGACGAAAGCGAGGCTGCTCTGCCTCTCCCTTCCTTGCTTTTCCTTGCTCTCAGTCTCTTCGACTCCGTTCCCTCTCCCTGACCTTGCTGCCCTCTCTGTATCCAGGAAATCGCCAAAAAAATCGCCGTCATCGGGGCTCTGCTCGTGCGAACGCGGAGGTCGTCGTCGTTGGAGCTTCGTCCGTGCGGTTGCGGAAACCGTCGCCGTCCACGCGAACAGCCGGGATCTCGCCTGCGCGTTCATGGTGCCAGGAAAGGTCCGCCTCGATCTCCTTCTCAACTTCTCGAACTTTCCGCCGTCTCCTCCACCGCCGACTGCTTCCCCGGTGAGCACCTTCTCCGTCTCCGTCGAGTTCAGCTAGCAGAGGCATCGTGCATGTTCCTGGAGCATGAATATTAAAGCAGCGCTAATGTTTTTTTTAGTCAAGTGTCCCAGCCCATAGCATAGTGAGCCGGCCCGGCACTGGCCTGCGTCGGCCGGGCAGATCTGGCCCGTTTCGTTTTTTTTAAGAAAATCTGTTTAATTCTTTTTCCTCTGACCTGCAACTTGTAAAATCCACCAAAAATCGAATATGTCTCCGTTTGACCTGATTCACACTTCTGTAGATTTCTCATTAAAATGTCTATCTAATGGCACTGGTCCCACTCCAATTGGACGCTTGTAGAAATAGTTGTTTTTAATCTTGAAAAACAAGCATCTTTTAGTGAAAATTGCAAATCTAGAGTTTTATATATTGAAACGCTGTGTTTTCAATTTTCAGAGATACATTGGTGTGTTAGATTGCATGTCACACTAGTTTTGCTATTTTAGGAGCAAAGGGTTGCCTGTAGTAATTACTTTAGTGATGCTTAGGTTTCACATGGTTTTATTTATTGTGCTCAGTAGGTATATTATTTTTGGGTGATTCCAACTTCCAGTGGTAGATTGTTGTATTATCTTGCTTGACTCACTGGTTTTGATATTTTAGGACTTGTAATCTTGCAGTAGTAATTAAAATGGCATAGTGTATAATTAATATTAAAAAATCATCACTTGCAGTAGATTTAGAATTTGGTGTTGAATCCAACTTTGTTGGATCATGCTCTTGAAGAGCTTTCCAGAACACTTGACCTCATATTTTTCTGAATAACAGAGAATATTTGAGGAGTAAATTGGTACTCTAGTGATATTTTCCTATCATTTACTTCATAGGAAATAGACCACACCTTGCTTTTCAGTAAATCCAACTTTGTTAGGTTCTTAAGATTGTTGTCAACCTGCATGATTGATAGGAGTGCTGTTTGATCCATTTTATGCCTGCATGCTTGGATTTTCTTGCTAAGTGGTGATGTTCACATCAACTTAAGAAACCCTAGTTTTTAGTAGGCTTAATTTGCTAATTAAGAACCTTTAAAACTTGGTTTGTTTTCTAAACTTGTTTGCTTCTGATACTCTTTGATAAGATGGTATGAGTGCTGAAATGCTTGTGGCTTGTGTATACATGTATGCTTATTGTGTGCTTTTATTTTTTTCTGGCGATAGAATCAAACGAGGAGTGTACCGAAGAGGGTGAAGTGTACGAGTACCGAGGAGGGAGGAATCTTTGTTTATCAAGAAGAAGAAGACCAGGGAAAAGCTGAGAAAGGCAAGCCATCTAACTTGATGCATATCTAAACCCTAAGTACACATTTGCATGACTCCTTATATTTTATTAAAGTGCATTGATTTATGTTGCTATAGTCCCTATAGCAATTATTTGTTGACTCAAGCTCCGCGAGTCAAGTTGTTATCATCCATCGAGATGACCCCCTTTGCTACCTATTCCAATACCCCTGGAGTAATGGCTTGTTGGTTAGCTACAATGCCTTTGATAAACTTTCTAGTGGAGCCAAAACTCTAGGACTGGGAACACTCAATGAAAGTTTACAAAAATGTTTCTGAAAACCTTGGGGTAGTACTTACCCCACTGAAGTGATTTCAGAAATGGTTTTTGTCAAAATGGAGGACAAGGAGATGGTGGTTTTTAATATGACATTGGTGATCACTAGGCGTTTGCTCAGAACAATTAACTCGTGCAACCACATTACCCTGGGATGGGGCGGGGCTTAGTCCAAAGTTTATCTACCGTAGTGCGGGAAGTCTCACACTATATAAGGGTCTAGAGGACCTCGGAATCCGGGTTGTCGCAAGTGGTGGGCAACAGTGTAGCGGGCCCGCCAATAGGCTACCCGTCCAGAAGACACTTGGGTTTCTCCCACCGTGGCACTGGAACTACGCTCGATGGAGGTAGACGGCCAGGGTTTGCCGGGGATGTATACTCCACAGTGTAGGTGCCCGTATTAAGGTGGATAGATGGACGGCTATGATCGATTATCCGAACCCCGCATACTTGTGTATGATGGTCCGTGGTGGTATCCCGGCGGATTTATCGGATGGTGTGGGTAAAGTGTACAACCTCTGCAGAGTGAAATTCTATTCAAATAGCCGAGTCCTCGGTCATGGACAGTTGGGACGACCGTTGCCTAGCCCAATGTCGGTTTTGTTTTTCAAAGTGGATTTCAGAAAGAAAAGGAGAAAAAATTGCCGGACGGAGTACTCGGAGGGTACTGATGTGGCACATGCTTGGTTCGGAGTACTCGGAGGGTACTGCCGAAGGTGTGAAGTGGTCATGTGTGATTGACCGGAAATAAATAAGGATGGTGGTCATGTTTGATTGACCCCGACTCTTCTCTTGAAAATGAGTTCCCCCCTTTCCTAGAGCTTTTCTAAAGATGCTTTACCAAAAACTCTTCTTTAATAAGGATATAGAGATGTCGTATGACATGCTATATCGACACGAGAAATTGACTAGATAGGAAAAACTAGATTAGAGCCTTTCTCCTTGCTACAGCCAAACTGCATATTTGTCCTCTCCCCTTTAGATGGTTTGCGAGTACAATTCAAATGTACTCACGGCTTTGTCCCTGGCTATTAACTTGGCCAGATCATGGAGAAACTACGATGATGATGGTGAGGAGTACGATGGCGCTGATGCGAACTAGGGACGTCTCCCAGTCAGTTGCCTGTAGGGTAGTAGGCATGACGTGGGTCATCGACGCTGCTTGGTGTCCGCTGCTTATATGTAGACTTGCCCTGCGTGGCAATATCATACTTGGTCATGTGACCAATTGTAAGTATATTATTTGGTACTGTAATGGATGATGTAATTCTGTTATCAACTCGGATATGTGGATTCACAACACACTGATCATGGGATTGTGAATTGTATGCATATCGGGTATTCCGGATGGGTAATCCGAGGACCCCACAGAGTTGGTATCAGAGCCATCCTGACTGTAGGAGACCTTAGTTAGCATGGGCGTTAGATAGGAAAGTAATATATTGCTAAAACTATTTGCAAAGGTTATTTCTTCTAAGTAGCCAATAGTAAGGCTTATACCTTTCTCACCCCTTCAAAACTTCTAATCTTATCTCTCTAGTTTCCAAAGATGTTTGAAGATTATTACTCCATCTGTCTCATCTTCTTCAAAACTACCTCTTGGACGTTATACCCCAACTAGACCTGAAGCTTAGCAATACCCGATGGAGAAAATATTCAGAAGGACGTCTCCAAACCACTCCAGCTGAAAAAGGGAAGAAGAGTTTGGATAAATATTTTGCCTTTGGTTCACACCAATGGCTCTGTCAAGATACTAACCTTGATCCTCCCTGGACTTGCACTTTTGCAGTCGCCAAGGACCAAGTACTTAGTTGCTTGACTAGTATTTATTAGGTCTGTCAGGCGTGTATGACACCAATGGCGCACTTCAGCAATCCCTCTGAAGACCTCACAACCATGTGATGTGGTACAATAAGACTTACAACACTGCAACTTCACCACCAACTGCCATCAAATTTTGACTGAAGCCAGAAGCAAGTAAATGAAGAAGTCGACAACTATGACCAACCATGACCCTAGGATGAATAGGACTAACCCCAAATATCGCGCGTTGTTAGGCATCATTGGTACTTGAAGTACCTCGTGTGATTTCTGCAATTGATTGTTGATTGCCTTGTTTGTTCTTGGTAGTGTGTGCAATTGTCTGGTGTGTTTCTTAAATGTGTATTGTTACCTTGTGCTTGTGCTTGTTTTGGCCTCTCGGCCTTCTAAACCGTCTATCGTGTAAAACTCTGAATTGAAAACCTCTTTAAAAAGTGTTTTCCATCTCATCTATTTATGTCAGCTTGAGTAGCGTAGATAAGTTAAAAGTAAAACACTAACCCTAAAACTCGATAATAGTGGAGTATAAATCCTCTCGCCACTCTTATCCAAGATCCGATGCGGAAATTTTTGCTACGAGCTTCAAGCTTCGTCAATACCTCTCTACAACGACAAGGAAGCAGAAGACAGACCGGCCTGGACTACAAAGGACTTCTAGAAGACAAAGACTTCACTAACCTGGGTCGCCTAAACCTTAAATCTACAGTTTCGCTAACATTGATGGTACTCTCTTAACACCCCCAACACTTGCTAATCTTCTAACAAGCCAACTAACATTGAGCATCATAGTATCAATGACAAGCCTAAATTTCGTAGTTCAAGACGTTATCGCCACTTGAAGACCGAAGACTCATGTGCTTGATCTCCACGGAGCAAAAAGAAGGATGAAGACTCTCCAAAATCAGGCCATCAATGTCGACTCTGCATTTAGGAGGTATCAATGGAGGTAGCAACGATGAGAAGTGAAGGCCTTTCTAACTCACTCGCTTGCTCGTTCAAATTTTGACGGGTTTGAAACCAATACTAACTTATGCCACGAGTAGGAAATCCATGTGAAGATTTCTCGGAAGATGAAGTTGACTCAAGGTATCCCAATATACCTCAAGATTCTCAAGGCTACAGGAAGGAAGATCTTCAATAGTCCCCACCAACCGGAAGACAAGAAGGAATAAATCGTTGACTACTAGAAGACACACCATTGGTGGTGCGCCACCACCTGACGTGTTTTCAGCTCAAGCACAAGACAACCCAGAAGAATGATTTCTATTAGGACTAACCTGCGCCTTGGTAGCTAGGAAGTGTAGAGGACTAACTCGACAGATTTGATGTGCCTATCAAGATCGAAGCCTAAATGCTCTTGTCTACCATCCTCCGAGGACTGCAAGCTCGAGATTATAGGTCTACACCAACATCAGGCTTCAAGGCGCAACATGAAGAATTGAAGACTCCATCAATATACATGAAGGAAGCGACGACCCCAAGACAACAAAAGCTACCCGAGAAGCCTCGACTCTTCAAGACCTCAATTTGCAAGCTGAAAACCTTCTAACTCTCATAGAATCTTTTCGGGCATACTAGATAGTCTAACCCCGCTAACCTTAAAGGTGTCCCAACGAGATTTCAACAGGATACTTTTGGCAACATCAAGTTTTCAGTCGTCAACTTCAGCAAATGAAGACGATCTACACCTTCGGCAAAAGCAAGTCTTTGATGCAACTTAGATTATCACCGGTGAGTTGGAAGAGCAATCGTTGAGGCCTAACTCTAACTTAGTCTCAGCACATCTTACTGCTATGCTTAGGAATCTCGGGACGAGATTCTGTTTAAGGGGGGAAGAGCTGTAACACCCCACTTTTTGTAACCCTGATTAAGTCGTGTTTAGTGAGCCAAAAATGAGGGCCAACAAAAACTTTTTGAGCAAACCTCTGGAAGTGCTGCTTCTTGCTTGTCTGTCTTGGATGCTATGTTAATGATGTCTGCTTGAGTTGCTTATTGAACACCTTTGTGAGCCAACACAACCCTTGTGCCCTTGAGATCATGCTCTTATTTATGCTTCTAGCTATTTTCCAAAAACATTATTTTGGCAAACTCTCCTTTTTATTCAAATTATTTTTATTTATCCAAATAAGCGCCAGGATTTATTTTTGAGAAAGTGCTTTTATCAAACCTAAGTATTTAAAAAATTATCTGGACCTACAAAGTAGAGTGGTCCAACTATTTTACAAACTTTTATTTTGTTGATATTTATAAAAGGATTTCAAACACCTTTGAGAAGACTTTACAAAGGAGATGTTTATGTCTCCATTTGTTTCTAAAACTATCTACCAAAGTCTTACTCCTTTATTTGAAACTCTTCTCTACTTGACCGGGCATGATCATTGAGCACTGGTTCAATCATTGTTTCTGATAATGCTAGATTAGCTGCAACTGATTGACCTTGTGTGGTGAGTTGACTTTGTGTGACTATTTGACTTTGACGAGTTGTTTGTGTGTACATATACTCCTCATATAGGCCTGTGGCCTAACCTTTTCAAATCTCATCAATTTATATCTTGTCCCATGTAAGTTATTTCCACTCTATCTTTCAAATTAAACCTATCTTGTTATTTTCATCTCAATCCTAAATCCCTAACTCCAATGTCTTAGTCTTATCATAAGGCATTAGGAGCTCCATTTTGAGAAATCTTAAAACAAATCAAACTAGCCCAAGGAAGGCACACATGGTGTTATTAAAATCATCTTCATCCAATCATAAAAAGGTTCACTCAAATTCAGAAAATATTTTTCTTGCAAACATTTTATCAAACACCTAGTGTGCAAACTATCTTAGTATCTGTTAGCAGATTCAGTTTTCTGACGCTTATATTAAGCTCATCTATTCTATCCATGGCAATGTACCTTCCTAGAACTCATATTTGGCATGTGATCTTCAATTCTTTCCATTGCCACCTGGTCATTTGAGTTCATCTAATACTTGCTCTAATCCTGTTTCTGACCCTAATCAAATCACCAACCATTTGACAATTATCATATGCACTTTTGCTCACCCTTCTAGAATTCGAAATAAATTGTTCAGAGACCATTCCTTGACCCATTCCTCTTCCTTTTGATCTACTCCAACCATCTATGCACTTGCATGTGCATTTTGAAGCATGTCACCTATTTATGTGACTAGGTTTTGAACCCTAGTCAAAACTGATTTCACCCCCTAGTTTTTCCTGATCCTCTTAGTATTTTGTCAGCACTCATCATAAAATCTCTCCATAAATTCATTTCCTCCTCACTAGCATTTGGAAATGTTATTCTGGCAATATATCACTTCTCCTCCATCCAAGATGCCTACTTTCTTATTTCATCTTTCTTATCTAACGCATGCATGGGGATAATAACCATGTTATTTCATGCACTCTTCTCATCAAATAGATTTGATGGAACTCCACCATGTTATACTATGCATGCCTACTTCTATGAACACCCAAAGCCTTTGTTGCTCATCCTCCAATAATTTCAAAATCTTGTTCAAATTGTATTTCGGCCAAAATTTTCAAAATACAAAATTTTGGTGATCCTGCTTGGTTTAAAACTAATTCCAACCGAGGCATTTTTATCCAATATCTCATCTACTACCTATCTGATCTATCCATGCTTGCCCTTGCTCGCTATAACTTGAAACTTTAAAATTAAGGGACTAGTGTATGCATACTCTTTTATCTCAAACTCTATCTCTTTAAATCATCTTAGATCATCACAAAACCCTAGCTCCGACTACCCCAGCACCCTCTTCCCTCTCTGGTCGAATTCTACTGTAGCACTGTTCCCTCTTTGTCCTCTTGTGTTTGGCAAAGAGGAAGGGTGGCTGTGGCGTGGTATATGGTGCATGTGTGCCATATATATTCCTCTCTCTCTCATATCTTTTCCACCCAGCTAGCTGCAGCAACCCTGGACCCAACCTGCACCCCTATCTGCCGACCTACTACTGTAGCTACAGTGATCCCTCTTGCTTATTGGTTTTGGGAAAGAGGAAGAGAGAAGAAAAGACCCATGCATGCCTTGGGCAAACATCTTTGCAGAATTTTGCTCCAAACCGCACCATCTCCTACAGCTAGTGAGTGTTGAGTTACCTGCACACCTATACCCTCCACCCTGCAGCCCTACCTCTGCGGCCTTGCCTAGTCCCTTCCCAAGGTGGCCGATGGCATGCTCTATTTTTAAAACGAGCACCTTTGCCCGAGATAACTCGCCACTGGCCTCCCCTACCCCTCCTCAAGTCTTCCCAAGCACGCCTGCAGTTTGTCCTTTCCCTATCGACCTCTATCGCCCGTGCTCTAAGAGCCTGCACTTCGTCGAACACCTGGCGTGCGCGCGTTCGGCGTCCTCTCTCCGAGCCGACGAACTTCCTCTTGACCTATCCTCTTGCCATAGGACTCTCCCCACTCCCCTTGACACTCTGGCACAGACCCATCTCTTCTCCTTGTCCCTTTCTTGTTGTTCGCCCTCGCCGCGCTCCGCGGCCAGACAGCGGCCGCCACGTTGTGACAGTGCCCCGGCCGCCCCTAGATAAAACGCCACCCCGAGCCTCCCGTAGCGACCAAAAACACCTACCCTAGTTCAACTCCCTCTCCTCTCCATCTCATAGTCCCCAGGTGCGAAGCCCCGCTTCGTCCTCCTCTCTGACCGGACGAGAAACCGAGCCGGAGCTCGTTGTTGTTGGTCAAGAAACTCAACGAAAGCGAGGCTGCTCTGCCTCTCCCTTCCTTGCTTTTCCTTGCTCTCAGTCTCTTCGACTCCGTTCCCTCTCCCTGACCTTGCTGCCCTCTCTGTATCCAGGAAATCGCCAGAAAAATCACTGTCATCGGCGCTCTGCTCGCGCGAACGCGGAGGTCATCGTCGTTGGAGCTTTGTCCATGCGGTCGCGGAAACCGTCGCCGTCCACGCGAACAGCCGGGAGCTCGCCTGCGCGTTCATGGTGCCAGGAAAGGTCTGCCTCGATCTCCTCCTCAACTTCCCGAACTTTCCGCCGTCTCCTCCACCGCCGACTGCTTCCCCGGTGAGCACCTTCTCCGTCTCCGTCGAGTTCAGCTAGCAGAGGCATCGTGCATGTTCCTGGAGCATGAATATTAAAGCAGTGCTAATGTTTTTTTTAGTCAAGTGTCCCAGCCCATAGCATAGTGAGCTGGCCCGGCACTGGCCTGCGCCGGCCGGGCAGATCTGGCCCGTTTCGTTTTTTTAAAGAAAATCTGTTTAATTCTTTTTCCTCTGACCCGCAACTTGTAAAATCCACCAAAAATCGAATATGTCTCCGTTTGACCTGATTCAAACTTCTGTAGATTTCTCATTAAAATTTATATCTAATGGCCCTGGTCCCACTCCAATTGGACCCCTGTAGAAATACTTGTTTTTAATCTTGAAAAACAAGCATCTTTTAGTGAAAATTGCAAATCTAGAGTTTTATATATTGAAATGCTGTGTTTTCAATTTTCAGAGATACACTGGTGTGTTAGCTTGCATGTCACACTAGTTTTGCTATTTTAGGACTAAAGGGTTGCCTGTAGTAATTACTTTAGTGATGCTTAGGTTTCACATGGTTTTATTTATTGTGCTCAGTAGGTATATTATTTTTGGGTGATTCCAACTTCCAGTGGTAGATTGTTGTATTATCTTGCTTGACTCACTGGTTTTGATATTTTAGGACTTGTAATCTTGTAGTAGTAATTAAAATGGCATATTGTGTAATTAATATTAGAAAAATCATCACTTGCAGTAGATTTAGAATTTTGTGTTGAATCCAACTTTTTTGGATCATGCTCTTGAAGAGCTTTCCAGAACACTTGACCTCACATTTTTCTGAATAACAGAGAATATTTGAGGATTAAATTGGTACTCTAGTGATATTTTCCTATCGTTTAATTCATAGGAAATAGACCACACCTTGCTTTTCAGTAAATCCAACTTTGTTAGGTTCTTAAGATTGTTGTCAACCTGCATGATTGATAGGAGTGCTGTTTGATCCATTTTATGCCTGCATGCTTGGATTTTCTTGCTAAGTGGTGATGTTCACATCAACTTAAGAAACCCTAGTTGTTAGTAGGCTTAATTTGCTAATTAAGAACCTTTAAAACTTGGTTTGTTTTCTAAACTTGTTTGCTTCTGATACTCTTTGATAAGATGGTATGAGTGCTGAAATGCTTGTGGCTTGTGTATACATGTATGCTTATTGTGCGCTTTTTTTTTCTGGCGATAGAATCAAACGAGGAGTGTACCGAAGAGGGTGAAGTGTATGAGTACCGAGGAGGGAGGAATCTTTGTTTATCAAGAAGAAGAAGACCAGGGACAAGCTGAGAAAGGCAAGCCATCTAACTTGATGCATATCTAAACCCTAAGTACACATTTGCATGACTCCTTATATTTTATTAAAGTGCATTGATTTATGTTGCTATAGTCCCTATAGCAATTATTTGTTGACTCAAGCTCCGCGAGTCAAGTTGTTATCATCCATCGAGATGACCCCCTTTGCTACCTATTCCAATACCCCTAGAGTAGTGGCTTGTTGGTTAGCTACAATGCCTTTGATAAACTTTCTAGTGGAGCCAAAACTCTAGGACTGGGAACACTCAATGAAAGTTTACGAAAATGTTTCTGAAAACCTTGGGGTAGTACTTACCCCACTGAAGTGATTTAAGAAATGGTTTTTGTCAAAATGGAGGACAAGGAGATGGTGGTTTTTAATATGACATTGGTGATCACTAGGCGTTCGCTCAGAACAATTAACCCGTGCAACCACATTACCCTGAGATGGGGCGGGGCTTAGTCCGAAGTTTATCTACCTTAGTGTGGGAAGTCTCGCATTATATAAGGGTCTGGAGGACCTCGGAATCCGGGTTGTCGCAAGTGGTGGGCAACAGTGTAGCGGGCCCACCAATAGGCTACCCGTCCGGAAGACACTTGGGTTTCTCCCACCGTGGCACTGGAACTACGCTCGACGGAGGTAGACGGCCAGGGTTTGCCGGGAATGTATACTCCACAGGGTAGGCGCCTGTATTAAGGTGGATAGATGGACGGCTATGATCGATTATCCGAACCCCGCATACTTGTGTATGACGGTCCGTGGTGGTATCCTGGTGGATTTATCGGATGGTGTGGGTAAAGTGTACAACATCTGCAGAGTGAAATTCTATTCGAATAGCCGAGTCCTCGGTCATGGACGGTTGGGACGACCGTTGCCTAGCCCAATGCTGGTTTTGTTTTTCAAAGTGGATTTCAGAAAGAAAAGGAGAAAAAATTGCCGGACGGAGTACTCGGAGGGTACTGATGTGGCACATGCTTGGTTTGGAGTACTCGGAGGGTACTGCCGAAGGTGTGAAGTGGTCATATCTGATTGACCGGAAATAAATAAGGATGGTGGTCATGTTTGATTGACCCCGACTCTTCTCTTGAAAATGAGTTCCCCCCTTTCCTAGAGCTTTTCTAAAGATGCTTTACCAAAAACTCTTCTTTAATAAGGATATAGAGATGTCGTATGACATGCTATATCGACACGAGAAATTGACTAGATAGGAAAAACTAGATTAGAGCCTTTCTCCTTGCTACAGCCAAACTGCATATTTGTCCTCTCCCCTTTAGATGGTTTGCGAGTACAATTCAAATGTACTCACGGCTTTGTCCCTGGCTATTAACTTGGCCAGATCATGGAGAAACTACAATGATGATGGTGAGGAGTACGATGGCGCTGATGCGAACTAGGGACGTCTCCCAGTCAGTTGCCTATAGGGTAGTAGGCATGACGTGGGTCATCGACGCTGCTTGGTGTCCGCTGCTTATATGTAGACTTGCCCTGCGTGGCAATATCATACTTGGTCATGTGACCAATTGTAAGTATATTATTCGGTACTGTAATGGATGATGTAATTCTGTTATCAACTCGGATATGTGGATTCACAACACACTGATCATGGGATTGTGAATTGTATGCATATCGGGTATTCCGGATGGGTAATCCGAGGACCCCACATGTTTCACTCATCCATATGTTGATCCATTAAATCATGTTTACTAACTTCTTTTGTTAGTACAATGCTTTTGTCTGAAGGAATATATCTTTGAAAGCTTTCTATGAAAAAAGGGTTTGTTTCGTTGAGCATATGGTTTTTGCTATATTAGCTCTGTTTTAAAAAGGCTTCGTTCAAAAATAAGTATAGTTTGTTCATTGTTCTCTGACCAAGAACTAAAGTTTGCCACCACCAATTATAGTTTACCTTATGCATCTTTATTTGTGATTCCCTTTTACTTATTGCAAGTCTATATCTTATAAAGGGAAGTTGCTTTCTATTATAAATTGTGCCTTGGTGAATGTGATGCTTCTTGTCCGTATTTTGTTTATCGACACTTCACTCCATAAACATGTGGTCATGTTTACCGAGTTTAGTTTTTGCTTGGGGACAAGCGAGGTCTAAGCTTGGGGGGTTGATATGTCCATTTTGCATTAGTATTTTGTATCATAATTTGTTGTTATTCATTGATATATTTCACATTTAGAGATGATACTTAGTTTCCTCTGTTTTTACATGTTTGATGATCATTGGAGGATTTGCTGCCGGAGTTAGGATTCTGCTGGAAAAAGGACCATCAAGACACCATATTTCAAAGATCAGGAAAATTCCAAAAAAATACCAGAAAATTATATTTTACCAGAAGACTGAAGAAGCTAGAAGGATGAGGCGAGAGGGGCCACATGGCAGCCTCACCACCTGGGGCGCGGCCCAGCCCCTGGCCGCGCCGCCCTGTGGTGAGGCCACCCAGGCCCACTTCTGCCATCGCCCCTTTGCATATTTTATCATCCCCAAAAACCTAAGTCAAGGGGGGCTCAGAGATAGACACCGCTGCCTCTGCGGGACGGAAAACACCAGAGAGATAAAAGCTCTCCGGCAGGCAGAAATCTGTTGGGGAAATTCCTTCCCAGAGAGGGGAGATCATCGCCATTGTCATCACCATCGCGCTGGACTTCATTGGGATCATCATCATCATCTCCATCACCAGCACCTTAATCTCCACCATCACCACGCCATCCCACTGTAACATCTTGAGTTGAATCTTGTCAAATTCTTAGGGGAAACTTTCCCGATGTTGATTACTCTTGTGGTTGATGCTATTGAGTGGAACCGTTGAATTAAGGTTTATGTTTAGATTGTTATTTACCATTATTTCACCTATGATCATGATCCATATGATGTCTTATGAGTAGTTCGTTTAGTTCTTGAGGACATGGGAGAAGTCAAGTCGTTAGTAGTGGAATTATGTTGAGTAATATTTAATGGTTTGATATTTATTCTAGTGGTGTCATGTGAACATTGACTACATGATACTTCACCATTTATGGGCCTAGTGAGATGCATTGTGTATTTGGCTACCAATTGTGGGGTTGCTGGAGTGACAGAAACCTAAACGTCCGTTGGGAAACCATTGCACCAGGGAGCGTAGGATCTTAGAGTTTAAGGCTGTGGTTAGATTTATCTTAATTACTTTCTTGTATTTGCGGATGCTTGCAAGGGGTATAATCACAAGTGTGTATTTATCCTAGTAAGGGTAGTGTGCTAGCACAGGTTCACCCCCATAACACTTATCAAACCAATTAAGATTATTTAGCGGTATGAAGTGAAAGCACTTGACAGAAACTCCCGTGTGTCCTCAAGAATGTTTGGTCATCATCAGTTACACAACCGGCTTGTCCTTTGCTCTAGAAAGGATTGGGCCACTTGCAGCAATTATTATTATTGTCTTTTATTTACTAGTACTTTATTTACTTGTATTACCAAATACCCCTGAAAACCCATTTGCTAGTATTTATAGTGAATCTTTGATCAAAACCACTTGTCAACACCTTCTGCTCCTCGTTGGGTTCAACACTCTTATTTATCGAAAGTACTATGATACACCCCCTATACTAACCCTAGAACCAAGACCAAACCATGGTTCCCACCCCACCTAGTAGACATCGATGGCACCGCGAGTTTGACCTAGATTTCGAAGAGGGGCCTAGGGAATTCAGAAAAAATCAAAAAAAATGGAAAAACAATGCATGTAGTCATGGTGAGTGATGCATCACCTAGGAAAAATACCAAACATGCCATACCAAGGGTTCACAGGTGGACACTTTCACAGAGAGGTGCTTCCAGGCAGGAGTTCTCTTGGTCTTCCTTGCTAGGTGACCATGGTTTGTGCAAGTTCCACAGCACACTGTGGAACCATGGTCCCATTTATGGTGGAGATGTGCATATTTGCATTCCCAACAACTTTTGCAACTAGTGTTTTTTCAGTTTCCACATAAAAAATGCATTTCCCATTTTTAGGTGGCCGGAGGGGTCAAAACAGGTGCTTTTTTGTGAAGGGGCCACCAAGGGCAGTGTGCAAAACATCACCACTCTAATTTTCATGGGTAGGGGACCTACCAGGGGTGCCACATCCAGGAGCTTAGGAATTATCTCGGTCTTCTGACATATAATGAATATTTTTTGCCCTAAATCCATTTTAATCCAATTTTGCACTGGGCTATAAGAAATACACACCAGAAAAATTGGGGAAAAATACATGGAGGTCCCCCAGGGGTGTGGGACCCTAGAACCAAGACCAAACCATGGTTCCCACCCCACCTGGCAGACATCGATGGCACCACGAGTTTAACCTAGATCTCGAAGGAGGGCCTAGGGAATTCAGAAAAAATCAAAAAAATGGAAAAACAATGCATGGAGTCATGGTGAGTGATGCATCACCTAGGAAAAATACCAAACATGCCATACCAAGGGTTAAGAGGTGGACTCTTTCACAAAGAGGTGCTTCCAGGCAGGAGTTCTCTTGGTCTTCCTTGCCAGGTGACCATGATTTGTGCAAGTTCCACAACAAACTATGGAGCCATGGTCCCATTTTTAGTGGAGATGTGCATCTTTGAATTCCCAACAACTTTTGCAACTAGTGTTTTTTCAGTTTCCACATAAAAATGCATTTCCCATTTTTCAGGTGGCCGGAGGGGTCAAAATAGGTGCTTTTTTGGTGAAGGGGCCACCAAGGGGCCGTGTGCAAAACATCACCACTCTAATTTTCATGGGTAGGGGACCTACCAGGGGTGCTACATCCAGGAGGTTAGGAATTATCTCAGACTTCTGCCATATAATGAATATTTTTTGCCCTAAATTCATTTAAATCTAATTTTGCACTGGGGCTACAAGAAATGCACACCAGAAAAATAGGGGAAAAGTATAGGGAGGTCCCCTGGGGGTGTGGGACCCTACAACCAAGACCAAGCCATGTTTCCCACCCCACCTGGCAGACACGATGCCACCGCGAGTTTGACCTAGATCTCGAAGGGGGGCCTGGGGAAATCAGAAAAAATCAAAAGAATGGAAAAATAATGCATGGAGTCATGGTGAGTGATGCATCACCTAGGAAAAATACCAACCATGCCATACCAAGGGTTCACAGGTGGACTCTTTCACAGAGAGGTGCTTCCAGGCAGGAATTCTCTTGGTCTTTCTTGCCAGGTTACCATGGTTTGTGCAAGTTCCACAGCAAACTGTGGAGCCATGGTCCCATTTTTGGTGGAGATGTGCATATTTTCATTCCCAACAACTTTTGCAACTAGTGTTTTTTTAGTTTCCACATAAAAAATGCATTTCGCATTTTTCAGGTGGCCGGAGGGGTCAAAACAAGTGCTTTTTTGTGAAGGGTCCGCCAAGGGCAGTGTGCAAAACATCACCACTCTAATTTTTATGGGTGGGGGACCTACTAGGAGTGCCACATCCAAGAGCTTAGGAATTATCTCGGCCTTCTGCCATATAATTATTATTTTTTTGCCCTAAATCCATTTTAATCCAATTTTGCACTGGGGCTACAATAAATGCACACCAGAAAATTTGGGGAAAATACAGGGAGGTCCCCTAGGGGTTTGGGACCCTAGAACCAAGACCAAACCATGGTTCCCACCCCACCTGGCAGACATCAATGGCACCGCGAGTTTGACCTAGATCTCGAAGGGGGGGCCAAGGGAATTCAGAAAAAAATCAAAAAAATGGAAAAACAATGCATGGAGTCAAGGTGAGTGATGCATCACCTAGGAAAAATACCAAACATGCCATACCAAGGGTTCACAGGTGGACTCTTTTACAGAGAGGTGCTTCCAAACATTGCATGACATGGTTTCATAACAGTTCATAACATAATAAACACATAGTACTTCAATGTGTTCAGTTCATTACATAATTTTATTGTGAAAGCACGCCAGATCAGGGTTCAAGCCGGGCGCGTAGCTGCTCATTTTCCTTCTCAAGAGACGCCACGAGTTGGCAGCTTGCGAGGTATTTCATTTTGGAATCCACGAGCTCCCTGAGTGCTTTCTCATTTTCAGCCAGCAAGCTCCTACATGTGATCTCCAGGGTGACAATACTATTTGTTAGCTTCAAATTTTCCTCCAATAGATGTTTGATCCTGGCTGTATTCTTCGGTGCTGAGGCTCTGGCTTCCTTGTGCAGTTCTGACCACTTTAGATTCTCCTTTACAAGCTGCTTGCGCTCACGAGCAAGGCACTTGGCAACTAAGCGGGCTTTAGCCATATCCACTTCCTGGGTCAATTTTTTTCCTTTGTTTGGCTATCTGTTCATTAAGCCAGGACGCCATATCTGGGTTCAGTCCCACCTTCTTTTCCTATATAAAATAAAAACAGGGTTATTTCTACCAAGGACGCCAAGTAAGTGGCAGTGGCGTCCTCGCAAAAACCCCATTACAGGTAAAGCACTCTACACTCACCTAAGTCAGAATCGCAAAAACCCCAATGCATGTCAACCCAATTAGAGAGTGCTTACCTCGCTGAGCTGGGGAAATGTGGGCAATGGGTTCTGGATCGCCGTCACCATTTTTTGGGAGAGAGGCACACTCTGCAAAACCATCATGGCTCCGCCGGCTCTAGAACATTTTATTCCACGGTAATGAGTTATAGAGGAGGAGGAAGAAGAAGAAAAAAAAGATAATGATGAAGAAGAAGAGTTCGTCCCAGTACCCGAATGAGCCCTTGCCTAATTGAAGTTTTCCCTTCTCCATTAGGGAGAGCAAAGATTGCGCCTCTATGTGAGGGCTTTCTCTAATTGATGGAGCAAGTTCCTTCCGGCGGTGAGCTCTCTCCATTCTCTCCGCTTCCTGAGTCATCATGGGCCGGTTTCTCTTTGGAGGCATGGCTAGACAGAGTGGATGGCCGGGGAGGAGGAAGGAGAAGGAAGTAGGTGAATGAATAATATGGCAAAATAGTCAAACAGCTCAGCCCGTGGTCCAACCACTACTCTCTGTCTTCTAGCCTTCTCATGCAAGCTATATCCTCCGTAAATGAAAAAATAGAGCCCCCGCCCGGCACGCGGGTGGATACGTGGTGCCGATTAACTGACGCTCACTGCCCCATCCCATCGTGCTAGTGCCAGGGTCCTGGCTAGACCCTTCGATGAGAAGGAACCGGTCCGCACACACAAGAAGGCATGCCAGGACACGCCGGAAGATAAAATATATTATATTATATATATTAATTGAAAATTGAAGGGTCAAATCTTAGGCAAGATAAATTGCATTGAATAGAAAATGCTAGCTAATATGTATGCCATTTGCATTTTCTTCATAGATTACTAACTTAACCACGAGCTAAACCCAGTACATGACGTTTTGAGAGTTGTTGGAGTCGACCTCAGTTGGGGCCTTCTCCTTGCCCTCTGCTTCATCCTCCATTGTAGTTGCCTTGCCCTTCCCCCTGCCCTGGGGTTCCAATGACCTGGTCATGGCCGTCTTCATGTATCATGCAAACTTTGCGTCGATGGATCTTGGCTGCTCAGAGTTGACGCCACCATCCTCATCGTCCGATTCAAGATTGATGAACGGTACGGGTTTGAGGGCGGTCTTGAACCGGCCTACACTGCGAGGCCTGCTGGAGCCACTGCCAAACCTGCTCGAGGTCGAAGAAGTAGCAGTTGGAGTAGATGCATTGCTGCTCGGTTCAAGCCACCATGGCCATCTGATGCAGCGGCGGCTTGACCTGCCGCACTGTGCACGATCGGGCATGGAGTTCTCATTATGGTAGTACGTACCACCGCCGTGGCTGAGGCCTGGGGTGGCGTGGCTGAGGCCTGGGGTGGAGCTTCCATGTCGTGCGCGGGAGGTGTTGTAGCGGCCGGTGCGAGGCATGTAAACTATGGGGAGGGCTCGCTCGTGTGAAGAACAGGAGGCGGAGGCTAGTGATCATGGTGTCTGCCCAGAGGGAAATAGATCTTTTTGACAGGATAGCTCTCCATGGAAGCACATGCCACCAACGACTGTGCATTGCTTCCACGCTTGTAAACAATACATTTTCTTTGTGTCCATGATGGCAATTTCATTGGTGGCATAGTTGCCTTGCACGATCCCACCTGTCATACTCAAACGGTCATATTCTAGGGGGCGCACTGGTATAACTGCCAGATGGGTGCCCCTGCCGGATGCAAGAGCAGCGTCATCACTCCGATTCTTCCTTCTTCCCCTCTCCCCCTTGCACCTACGATTCTTTTCCGGCTAGCTCACATATGCTGTTCTAGTTCTGTAACATCCCAAGATTTTATCAAATTTTGGGGGGAAATTTTTCCTTTTGTTTTGCTTGAGATGATTGGAATTTCACTGGGATTTAAAACTTTTTGAGTTTATTTGAAAGCTTTATTGAAAACTATTTTAAATCCTCTATTTATTTCCTGAAGAACTTCTTTGAGAAAAGCAAATGTCCAAAATATTATTTTCTTCTTTCAAAACCTATGCAAGTTACTTGCAAGGAATGCATTTCAAATGTATTTATAAAGAATTGCATTTTTAAAACTAAGTTTGAAAGATGAATTCAAACAATTATTCTGTGAAATATTTTCTTTAAAAGAACTATCTCCTAAACCCTAATTCTATTTCTTTTATGCAAGCAACACTTTCATGCTATGCATATGAAGCTTTACTCAAAACCATGTTTGATTTGGGAAACTTGTTGTTCACTGTTTAAAAAGGACTATTTTGAATTTTAGAAAATTTTACAAAGTTGTTTGAATCAGTTTGAAGCCAAATTGCAAAAGTTACAAAAGAAATAGAAATCAGAAAAGAGAAAAGAAACAAAACAAATAAAAATATACAAAAGGCCTGAGGGCACCGTTTCGGCCCAGTAGGAGAACCAACCCGCAGCCCACCTAGCTCAATCCCGAAACGGTACGTTTCTTCCCCTCTTCCACCACTGACAGGTGAGACCCACCTATCGGCTCCATCCCCTCCACCGGCTCCTCTCTATCTCTCCCTGGAATCAGTAACCGCCGGTGTTACTCCCCCCCCCCGCTCACTCCGCGCGCTTAATTGCCATCAAGACCCGATGCTATAAGAGCCCCGGATCCCCTCCCTCTACCCCTCCTTTTCCCCTTTGCAATGACGCCACCAGGCCGCGCTATTTCACGCCGGAGTCTGTAGGCATCATCGCCGGATTTCTTCGACTCCGCCAGAACCAGTGAGCCCGAGCCTCTCCATCTTCTCCTATCCTCTTCTCCTTTATCTAGCGCACCTCGTTATGGTTTTCTTCTGTCCAAAACCGCAGAGAATCAACGTCGCCGACCATAGCCGAAGCTCATCGTTGCCCGGAGCTTTTCCGGCCACTCCTTGACGCTGTTCCAGGAAGCAATCGGCGCCGCCGGTCAAACTTCCGAGCACGTCTCGCCAATCCGCATCCCGTCCCGTCCTCGCCGTCGCCCAAGGAAGCCTAGAACCTCGCCGGAGTTCGATTCCCGTGCACGGACCACGCCGCCGGTGGCCTACAGTGAACCCTAGGTGAGCTCATCCCCTCCCTCCTCATCTCGACCGTCGGATCGTGATCCGGTGTCTAAAAACATGTCACTTAACTGAAGGGGTACTGGACAATCTGGTGCGTCCAGATCCTTTTAAATCCGACAGCTCTCAAACGTGATCCAACCGAAGGGGTATCAACGAATCAGAATCAGCCACGTGTAAGCTTCTGGTTAAAACGAAAATCAAATAGAAGTTTGAAACCTGATTTGATCCAAATCTTTGAAAAATCATAACCTTTGATCTGTAACTCGAAAAATAACAAATAATGTCTCGTTAGAATCCTTGAGACTTCTAGAATCCATCAGTACCATAAAATATTATATTTTATGGGTTCAATTTGAAACTATTTTCAAATTGAAATCAAACCTTCTGTTAACCTAATTAATTCATATCTTTTGTTCTGTTAAACCAAAAATTGCAAATTTGGAGTCTTTGGATTCCTCAGAACATGTAGAACATCATAGGATCAAGAAATATCAAATTTGATACGTGCACACACTTTGTGCATTCAAATTTGTCCAAATTACTATTCTGATCACAATTTAAATTCTATAACTTATTTTAGAATGAATCCAATGGCAGTAGCTTCGCTTTACTGCAAGCTATCCAGTAGCATCACTCCCATATTTTCTTGAACCATATCACAATTATTCAAATTCTAATATGAGAATTTGAGTATTCCTATATAGATTAATTCTATTTCTATTTCAATCAATGCTCCCTTCTACCATAGCAAATCTTATAACCATACCTAGTTATCAATGTTATCTAATCAACATCTTGATCAAGATCATATCTACTTAGACCTATCTTGTCTAGTTCACACATATTCAAATTACAATTGTGTTGTTTGAGTAAAGTGTGATACATCTCAATCATAGATTCTTTTCTTACTATCTTTGGTGTTGATCTAATCAACATTATGGTACCTATCCGACACTCCTTGTACCCAATAGAAACCTTAAACCATAATCTCAAATGTTATCTACCCCTACCCAATCCTCTGTCCACTTGATCCTGATTTCATGTGTAGAACTATTCAATTAACAAATGAGTTAATTGAGTAACTCAATGCTTTATGAATCCTAGCCCATTGCCTAAGTGTAATATATACTATTTAAGAATAATTGTTGTTACACTTATTCAATAGTATTGCTATTGCACTATTTTATCTCTTATGTGATTTACCCATATGAGATATTCCAAGATTCAATATGCTTTGATAAAGCATAAAGATCTCACTCATCATGTTTTGTCTAATTCATATTTATATTCAACTTGCAATTGTGCTACTTGAGTAGAATATGAAAATATGAATTCATCTCAAACTTAGATTCTATTAATGTGGAGTTGTTATAACCCGTACCATAGTATGTGTTATACACCATATTGATCGATGAATCATTTGAGCCATGTCCTCAAGTATCAATCATTCATGCCCAATCCAATGCCTACTTAATCTTGTCTCTACATATTGAACTATCCAACTTGCAAATGTGCTAATTGAGTAGTTCAAGCATTCTTAAAACCTAGCCTAGTTCCTAAGTTCAATAGATGCTATTCAAGAGTAATTGTTGTCACATTTACTCAATAGTGTTGTAGTTGCACAAATTGACTCTTGTGTAATTTATTTCACATGAGCTATTCCTAAAACTCCTATATGCTTGATAAAGCATAAAAACTTCATCAAATTATATTATGCCTAGTCCAATTATCTCTCCAATCATATTGATCTTTCCCAACTAAGCTCTCAAATTCATATCTCACAAATCATGATCCTTTACCATATCTTTCTTGTCATAACATCTCAATAAACCAAATTGTTAAACAAACACTTTCCAATTGTTTGTTTATTTGATTGTGTTTGTATGGTATGTTTATGGTATGCTATTTCTTGTGCTATAGTTTTTGCGAAGAGCGACGTGCTTAGTTGAGAAAAGTGGAAAGATCGTATTCTTCAAAAAGGCAAGTGACACACATATCCCTTACCTATTTTATTTATGCATTAGTATATTCACCTCTTGTAGTATGCATGATAGGTGTTTTACTCAACTATTTTATCAAATGCTTAGATCCTAGTAGTGTGTAGCTATCCCTCAAACCTCACCTGATAGGATGCTAAATACTTTGTTAATATTGATGCCATGCTAAGATCACTTGAAAAGTGTTTTGTGAACAAGTTAAGAACTTCAACTAAAATGAAACACCTGGGTGGATTGGTTTGATAAGATGAGGCGAGGTAGGTGGGTTCTGGGACGCATGCCTTGTAAGAGGATGTGGGAACAGAATACCGCTCGGGATGGCCACCCAGGAACAAAGAGATGGCTATGTCTTCCATGCTTAGTGTACTTCCAGTGCAGCCTTATGACATTATGGGCTCTGTCTTGACTGATTAGATGTGGGAGTGTAACTTGTCGGCAAGAAGTGGTGGTAGTTGAATTATAGGTTGGGAACGGAGCTTGCCAAGTTAGTTGCCCTCTCCTTCTAAAAGGTCTCGTTTCATTTTATGTATGGGCATAAAATGAATCGTAAGGTGAAAGTGCACAACCCCTGCAGGGTATAAAACTAATCGATTAGCCATGTCCTCGGTTATGGACAATTGAGTCTCTAGACATGGAATGTACGGAAGAATCTCATCACCGTTTCTAAATTATTAAAATTTGTCTAGAAACCCCTAGGTAGGAACTAAGGACCATACACTCCGAGGGGTGGTGGTGCCTGAGGTTCCAAACTTTGTTGAGTTGCGCCCAGAACTACATACCGGCCAGTATGTAATGTATGGGGGTTGTCTTGACCCTTGAAAAATAAAATTTGTTGAAAGAAAGTATTAAAATGGATTATAGGATAAAATTGGCTTTATGCAAATCAGCCTATGAGATCCACCAGCCAAATGTCATGTAGTATAGTCTTTCCACAAAAATGCCACCAAATATGTGTCATTTGCCAGTACATTATTGTACTGACCCCTCTGGGGCTGCATATTCAAATGTGCAGGTTTTATTTCGAGTAAGGAACCAGGAGTAGGATCTCGAGACTACATTCCAACATGTCTGCCTGTGGCACGTGATGAAGAATGGAGGCTCACTGCAACTATGCTTTATGATGTGTACTCATAAGGTAGAAGACCTTTGTAATTGGATTTACGTTGTAATATTGATGCTATTGCAATGATTACTATATTTTGTACTGTGGTGCTATCTACTGATCCAGGGAATGGCACAATACACAGGAGTTCTGTCTTTAGCAAAAGGCAGGGCATTACAGAATGGTATCAGAGCATAGTGTTGCCTGTAGGATCGAGACCCTAGGTCTGGAATAGACTAGGAAGCCTTAGGATTCTTCCCTCTTTCTTTAACAAGAAAATCAATTCAGTTTTCTAAATGAAATCAATCTATATACTTCAGTTTGAAATTTTCTTGTAAGACCTTACCCCTTTCATTTGTTTTACACTAATCTTCTTTCTAATTTAGATGACCAGCCTCATTGAATCACTGAAGAAAGGACCAGTGATGATCATGACCCTAAAGTGTGAGACTGAGTTTCCCAAAGCCTTGAAGAATCTCATGTTAAGTATGTGAATGCAAGGAGAAGCTGTTTACAAAGGATTTCCCGTGATAGATGAAGGTGAAGAATATTGGTGGGTGCAGCTTCACTTATACAAGAATAAAGAAGATGACCACAAGAAGGTGGGACTTTGGATGTTCACCAACTCCGAGATGTATCCATCATTTCTAGACTCAGTGAGATGTGCTGCTTGGTCAGCCATAAAGGAACTTGGAGAAAGACTCAAGTGGAGACTTCATAATACTCAGCAAGACCTCAAAGAAGAAAAGGAAGACACTACTACGATGAAGGAAACCATAAACCAACTTCAAGGTGACATGGAAAAGTTGGTATCTGAACTTAGTGTTCAAGGAGACCTCATCAAAACCAAGGACGAGCAAATTACCAATCTACTGAAGCAGCCAGACCAGAACAATGGATCCGTATGAAAGAGAACCAAGAAGCCTTAGTTGGACCTCCATTTAGGAAATCTTAATAATCAACGACGTGTAGTAAACGTTATGGTCATACCGACTTGTGGATGATCGTACCTTCCCGTTTGTTTGAAAACTAGTTTGCTTGTTATGATGAATGTTTGTTAGATATTGTTTGTAAGATGAATTGTTTTGATATGTTATTTTGGGTAAGAATTTTTCTTCTTTAGATCTCTACTATCTAATTCTCATCTATGCTAAGACCTAAACTTGTCCCAAAACCCAAACCAAAGTTTTCTCAATGACAGAACAACTATAATGACCCTCAGTTGAAGATAAGGATACAGAGTGCAACAACAAGAGGTAGTGTTTCAAGTACAAGAGACTGGAACATTACGCAAGAGACTGCACAAAGGATGATACCCCAAGACTCCAGTAAGCTAGGATAGCTGAAGGATACCACGCAAACAATAAGAAGACACCCCAAGGTGTAGCTAATGTGGAAATAATACTATTAAACCACCTCATGCACGAAAGGTGGAAAGGACAAACAGAGCAATGGAAAGAGCAAACAGAGCTATGGAAAGGATTTTATTTCCTCTTAAATGGCAAACCAAAGGATCTACAACTTAAGGATTATTGCCACGAGCCTTGTTGAAAACCTCTAGCTAGGAACGATAGATTTTGTTTTAAAAATTCAAATAGAATTTGGGAACTTGGTTCCAATTTCAACAAAACTTTTGTTTAGAAGCTAGTGAGGTTGACCAAGAGTTAGAATGCGAGATGCACCAAACCAAATACAAGGTAATGATTGGGTGTGACATGGATTTGCGCCCCATGACGACTAATGACCCACAAGTATAGGGGGTGTATCGTAGTACTTTCAATAAATAAGAGTGTCGAACCCAACGAGGAGCAGAAGGTGTTGATGAGCAGTTTTGATCAAGGAATCACTGTAAATACTAGCAAACAGGTTTTCAGGAGTATTTGGTATTACGAGTAAATAAAGTGCGAGTAAGTAAAAGATAGTAGTAACAATTGCAGCAAGTGGCCCAATCCTTTCTTCAGCAAAGGACAAGCCGGTTGTGTTCTTATAATAACCAAACGTTCTCGAGGACACACGGGAGGTTTCTGTCAAGAGCTTTCGCTTCATAGAGCCAATAGTATATATTGGTTTGGTAAGTGTTATGGGGGTGAACCTGTGCTAGCGCACTACCCTTACTAGGATAAATACACACTTGTGATTATACCCCTTGCAAGCATCCGCAAATACAAGTAAGTAATTAAGATAAATCTAACCACGGCCTTAAACTCTAGGATCCTACGCTCCCTAGTGCAATGGTTTACCAACGGAGGTTTAGGTTTCTGTCACTCCAACAACCCCACAATCGGTAGCCAAATACACAATGCATCTCACTAGGCCCATAAATGGTGAAGTATCATGTAGTCGACGTTCACATGACACCACTAGTGAAATAGCACCACAACAATATCAAACCATTAAATATTTCTCAACAATAATTCACTACTAACATCTTGACTTCTCCCATGTCCTCAAGAACTAAACGAACTACTCACAAGACATCATATGGATCATGATCAGAGGTGAAATAATGGTAAATAACAATCTGGACATAAACCTTAACTCAACGGTTCCACTCAATAGCATCAACTACAAGAGTAATCAACACCGGGAAAGTTTCCCCTATGAATATAACAAGATCCAACTCAAGATGTTACAGCGGGATGGTGAGGTGATGGTGGAGATGAAGGTGCTGGTGATGGAGATGATGATGATGATGATCCCGATGAAGTCCGGTGCGATGGTGATGACGATGGCGACGATCTCCCCTCTCCGGGAAGGAATTTCCCCGGCAGATTTCTCTCTGCCGGAGAGCTTTCTCTCTCTGGTGTTCTTCGCCCCGCAGAGGCGGCTGTGTCTAACTCTGAACCCCCCCTATAACTTAGGTTTTCGGGGATGATGATGTACGCGAAGGGAGGAGACCAGAGGTGGGCCAGGGTAGCCTCACGTGGGGCCCGCGCGGCCAGGGGGCTGGCCGCGCCGCCCTGGCGTGTGGGGGCCCCCTGGCCCCCCTCGAGTCCTCCTTCTGGCTTCGTAGGTCTTCTGGGAAAATATAATTTCTGGGTATTTTTCTGGAATTTTCCTGATCTTCAAAGTATGGTCTCTTGATGGTCATTTTTCCAGCAGAATCCTGACTCTGGCAGCAACTCCTCCGATGATCATCAAACATGTGAAAACAAAGGAAATAACATAAGTAACTTATCTAAATATGAAATATATCAATGAATAACAGTAAATTATGATACAAAATAGTGATGCAAATTGGACGTATCAACCCCCCCAAGCTTAGACCTCGCTTGTCCCCAAGCGAAACTAAACTCGGTAAACATGACCACAGGTTTATGGAATGAAGTGTCGATAATCAAAATACGAACAAGAAGCATCACATTCACTAAGGCACAAATTATAATAGACAGCAACTTCCCTTTATAAGATGTAAACTTGCAATAGGTAAAAGGGAATCACATGTAAAGATGCACAAGGTAAATTATAATTGGCAATGGCAAACCTTAGTTCTTGGTCAAAGAATGGAGAACAAGCTATTCTCTCTTTTTAAACGGAGCCTTTTAGAACAGAGCTAATATAGCAAAGACTATATGCTCAACAAAGTAAACTTTCAAAGATATATTCCTTCAGACAAAAGCATTATACAAAACAAGGAAGATAATAAACATGATTAGACGGATCAACATATGGATGAGTGAAACATAACAACTCAAATGCTTGCTTGAGACAGAGGGAAATAGGTTGACTCAACATAAAAGTAAAAGATAGGCCCTTCGCAGAGGGAAGCAGGGATTAAATATGTGCTAGAGCTTTTCATTTGTAAAACAGAGGTAAAAGTTATTTTGAGAAGTGGTTGCTTTTGTCAACGACTAGCAACGGAGTTCTTGATATCTTCCATACTAAACAAGTGAGAGCGGTTCCGAGATGTTTAATTAGTTGGCACTTTGGTGCTCTTTTATAGTTTTGCACTCCTCCCCACCTTTTTCCTTTCTCAAACCATGGCTAACCGATTCCATCGGGTGCCGACCAACTTTTACATACCATTGGAGGAGTGCCTTTTTGTTTCTTTTTAGATTATAATGGTCTGACCAGCTCCCTTTGCAAAATTAATGACGAGCAGATGAAGCTGCCTAGTCGAGGGGTACTTAATTTAGTATGGAAGATAACAAACCCATCCACTACGTCCTTATGAGCTAAAAACAGTGGCACAAAATGAGAAGGGTTTGAAGGGTTTTTGAAAGGTAGCACATGAAAATTTACTTGGAATGGCTTAAAATACCATGCATAGGAATTTATAGTGGACTCTTTGGAAGTGACTTAGTTATTGGGAGTTGGATGCACGAGAAGTATTTCCTCTCAGTACAGGTTTTTGGCTAGCAAGGCTGGGTAGCAAGCATAAGAGTTGCATGAAACAAACATACATACATATAATAAGAACAATCATGCAACCCCCTTGAAGGTACAATGATTTTAACTTTAAGAATAACAATGCTAAGGGAAAACTGAGGTGATATAACAAGCACTTCTTTATTCTTTTCTACTCAAACTTCAAGGTAAAGTTGTTACTGACCAAGCTAGGTTTGCCAAAACCAACTAAATCTACTCATGCTCCCAATGTGATACCAATACCAATCAACAAGATTAGGCATATAAGAGAGATTGCAGACTAACATAAAGTGTGCGAAAAGTAAATGATAAAACTTCTCATTAATATTTCATTACCGCAACTCACACCAAGGGATACATAGATAACTAACTAAGGAGGATACTTCCAACTGCAAACTATTCTATATGATAACTTCTCTATTCATGATAAGACTCTACTTGAAAAGTAAATGAGCAAAAGGTAATGATGTGATACCGCGGCACTCCCCCAAGCTTGGAACAAGCCAAGGGGATGCCTATACCGATGATGAATTACTCCTTTGGTGGTGGCGATGCAACTTTATCGTTGTCGTACTTCCAAGGCAGAGGTCCTCCATCAAAGAAGGATGTCTTGGTCTCCAAAATCCTGAAACTTGCAGCAGCACTCATTTGCTGGAATCTAGCTTCATACTCACAATTTTGGTTATGCACGTCGTAGAGTTGTGCTTGTAGTTGGCTAGTGGTCTCTTGGAGTGAGAGGACATCCTTCCAAAGCTCCGTAGTCTCCTTCTTGTACCTGGCAACAAGATCTTGATTAATCCTATAGATAATGTCCACCTCGCGTTCCACCATCTTCTTGTATTTGAAAACTTCTTGCTCCAATGCTTCCATCCTCACTTCGAGACTCCCTTCTCCCTTGGGTCCTTGAACATCTTTGATCTGCAACTCCCCATCCTTGAGTGACAATTCCGTCAGATGCATCTTCAGTTCCCTCATATACGGATTAACGGAATCCGCAGGAGGGTTCTCTTTGGATGAACCAGACGAAGACATTATAACTTCAAGGCCGAGGGCAAACCCTGACAGAAACAGCACGAAACAAAACACGACGAGAAACGATATACAGACCTCGGGGACTCCGGGGGGTTAAATAAACAAAAATCATAAATCAAAACAAAGTCACAAGAGGAAACCAGGACGGAAACGAGTTCCGATGTGTTCTCACACAGGGGTGGCGCGGCCAGGGGTGGGCCCGTGCCACCCGTGTGTGAGACACACACGGACCTCTTTTCCTCCCCGTTTTCGTCTCGTGATTTTTTATATTATTAAAAATAGCAAAAATATTAAAGGAAGAACTTTTCGTGAAACTTTTCTGACTAGAACTGTTACCTATTCGAAAACGAATTCTGCAGGTTCCTGCAGTTTGTCTTGGATGTAATCTTCCGGAGAAACTGTTTCAATAACATCAACATCTTCATTATAAGAATCTCCAGAAATATAATGTTTGAGTCTTTGCCCATTCACCACTTGTGTAGAATCATCTTTCAATGAAGCAATCTTAATAGCACCTGAGCGGTACACTTCCACAATAACATATGGTCCTTCCCATTTAGAGAGTAATTTTCCTGCAAAAAATCTGAGACGAGACCTATACAAAAGAACTTTCTCACCAACATGGAACTCTCTCTTAAGAATCCTCTTATCATGCCATTGCTTGACTTTCTCTTTGAAAAGTCTGGCATTCTCATATGCTTCGTTTCTCCACTCATCTAGAGAACTCAAATCTAACAACCTCTTCTCACCGGCTAGTTTAAAATCTCTATTAAGCTCTCTCACTGCCCAAAAAGCTTTGTGTTCTAATTCTAAGGGCAAGTGACACACTTTTCCATAAACCATCTTATAAGGAGACATACCCATGGGGTTCTTATAAGCAGTTCTATAAGCCCATAAAGCGTCGTTTAACTTACTAGCCCAGTTTTTCCTAGATCTACTAACAGTCTTCTGCAAGATAGACTTGATCTCCCTATTTGAAAGCTCTACCTGCCCACTAGTTTGGGGATGATAAGCAGAAGCAATTCTATGATTGACATCATACTTAGCAAGAGTCTTTCTAAAACTACCGTGAATAAAATGAGAACCTCCGTCAGTCATAAGATATCTAGGCACTCCGAACCTAGGAAAAATAACATCCTTAAGCATCTTTAACGAAGTCTCACCATCGGCACTCTTTGTAGGTATGGCTTCTACCCATTTAGTGACATAATCTACAGCAACAAGTATATGGGTATAGCCTTTTGAAGGAGGAAAAGGACCCATAAAGTCAAATCCCCAACAATCAAACGGTTCAATAACAAGAGTGTAATTCATAGGCATCTCATTGCGTCTAGAAATATTACCAACTCTTTGACATTCATCACAAGATAAAACATACCTCCTGGCATCCTTAAAGAGGATTGGCCAATAAAAACCTGATTGTAGAACCTTCTGTGCGGTTCTATCTCCAGCATGATGCCCTCCATAAGCACTGCTATGGCATTTCCTTATTATCTCTTGTTGCTCATATTCCGGTACGCATCTTCTCATGATACCATCAACTCCTTCTTTATATAAATGTGGGTCATCCCAAAAATAATGCCTCAAATCATAAAAGAATTTTCTTCTTTGCTGAGCTGTAAAGGTTGGAGGCAAATACTTGGAAACAATAAAGTTAGCATAATCAGCATACCAAGGAAGGTCTCGCGAAGTTACATTAATTGCAGCCAACTGTTCATTTGGAAAACTATCATTAACAGGAATAGGATCAAAAGAAATATTTTCCAATCTAGACAAGTTGTCAACCACAGGATTTTCAGCACCTTTCCTATCTACGATATGCAAATCAAACTCTTGTAAAAGCAACACCCATCTAATAAGCCTAGGCTTAGCATCCTTCTTAGTCATAAGATATCTAATAGCAGCGTGATCAGTATGAATAGTAACTTTAGAATCAACAATGTAAGATCTAAACTTATCACAAGCAAAAACAATAGCAAGAAACTCTTTCTCAGTAGTAGCATAATTCTTCTGAGCAGCATCAAGAGTCTTACTAGCATAATGAATAACATTCAGCTTATTATCTACGCGCTGTCCAAGAACAGCACCAACAGCAAAATCACTAGCATCACACATAATTTCAAAAGGTAAATTCCAATCAGGTGGTTGAACAATAGGAGCAGTAGTTAAAGCCTTCTTAAGAGTTTCAAAAGCTTCCTTACAATCATCATCAAAGACAAATGGTACATCCTTTTGAAGAAGATTAGTAAGAGGCTTTGAAATCTTAGAGAAATCTTTAATAAACCTCCTATAGAAACCAGCATGACCAAGAATACTACGTATACCTTTAACATCTCTTGGACATGGCATTTTCTCGATTGCCTCCACTTTTGCTCTGTCAACTTCAATACCTCTTTCAGAGATTTTATGTCCAAGGACAATTCCTTCATTTACCATAAAGTGGCATTTCTCCCAATTAAGAACAAGGTTAGTTTCTTCGCACCTCTGCAAAACTTTATCAAGATTGTGCAAACAGTTATCAAAAGAAGTTCCATAGACGGAGAAATCGTCCATGAAGACCTCCACAATTTCTTCACAAAAACCATGAAAAATAGCAGACATATATCTTTGAAAGGTAGCAGGAGCATTGCATAAACCAAACGGCATACGTCTATAAGCATAAGTTCCATAAGGACAAGTAAAAGTGGTTTTCTCTTGATCATCTTTCTTAACAGCAATTTGAGAAAAACCAGAGTAACCATCAAGGAAACAAAAATGAGTCTTCTTAGACAACCTTTCTAGCATTTGATCTATAAACGGTAAAGGGTAATGATCTTTCTTAGTAACTTTGTTTACCTTCCTATAATCAATGCACATTCTATAACCAATAACTACCCTTTGAGGAATAAGCTCGTTATTCTCATTAGGCACAACAGTCATACCTCCTTTCTTAGGAACACAATGAACAGGGCTAACCCATCTACTATCAGCAATAGGATAAATGATACCAGCATCAAGGAGCTTTAATACCTCATTCCTTACCACATCCTTCATCTTGGGAATTAGGCGGCGTTGGTGCTCCACGACTGGCTTTGCATCTTTCTCCATATTAATGGCATGCTGACATAAAGTGGGAGAAATCCCTTTTAAATCATCCAGAGTATATCCCATAGCTCCTCGATGTTTCCTCAATATCTCCAATAATCTTTCTTCTTCCTTTCCTGAAAGTTTAGAACTAATAATAACAGGGTATATTTTCTTATCATCAATATAAGCATATTTGAGGTCATCAGGCAAAGGCTTTAATTCAAACACATGATCTTCTTTAGGTGGCAAAGTGGTACCAAGATCCTCCACAGGTAGATTATGCTTGAGTAATGGTGGTTGACGAAGAAGAATATCGTCAATCTCTTCTCTTTCCTTGCTAAAAACATCACTTTCGTGATCTTCCATGAATTGCTGCAAGGCATTATTAGGGGCAAGAGCAATAGAAGCAAGCTGCTCAACTCGAAAATTTTCATTAGGCGTGTCATTTTCATAAGAAGTCTTAGCAAACTTGGAAAAATTAAACTCATAAGACTCTCCATTAAACTTAGTAAAAAAATTCTCCTTCTTACAATCTATTATGGCGCCACAAGTGTTCAAAAAGGGTCTACCAAAAATAATAGGACAAGTTTTACTAGCCTCCTTACCAAGTACTAGAAAATCAGTAGGGTATTTAGTCTTACCGCAAAGAACTTCCACATCTCAAACAATACCAAGAGGCCAAACAGTCTCTCGGTTAGCAAGCTGAACAACCACATCAATATCTTCAAGTTCACAAGCGCCAATCTCGTGCATGATTTCTTTATAAAGCTCTAAGGGAATAGCACTTGCGCTAGCACCAATATCACATAAACCATAATAACAATGATCTCCAATCCTGACAGAGATAACAGGAACACTTGCTTTCCTGTGCTTTTTAGGGTGTGAAAGAATGTTAGAAGCATCTTCACAAAAAAGAATATATTCATCCCCTACATCCTTAGTAACAAGATCTTTCAATATAGCAACAGGGGACTTAATAGTAATTTGCTCATCAGGCTCTGTAGCTTTCTTAGTACTTTTATTAGACATGCTTACCAAAGTAGAATACTTTTTTACCTTAGCAGGGAAAGGTGTCTTCTCAAAATAAGGTTCAGGCACAAGGCTATCAACAGTACAAACTTCAGTAGCTGCAGCAGGAATATGACTAATAGAATCTTTGTAAGGCGCATGATATTTATTCCAATCTTTCTTTGGAACATCAATATAAGAGGCAAAAGCCTTAAGACAATTAGCAAGTATTTGAGAATCAAGACCATAAGCAGCGCTGACACTATGAAAGTCATCGGTTCCCATAAAAGATTTAATGCATTCATAGTCATAGTTTATACCTGACTTCCTACCTTTGTCGTTTTCCCAGCCTTCAGCATTTTCTTGTATACGGTCAAGGAGTTTCCACTTGGCATCTTCTTTCATATGAGTAAATGATCCAAAGCAAGAAGCATCCAAATAATCCTTATCAGGAAGAGCAAGCCGCGCATAAAAATTATTAATAACAATATTATTGGGGAGCTCATGAATGGGGCATTTGAGCATTAGTAACTTCAACCTCCCCCACGCTTGGGCAATACTCTCTCCATCATGAGGCCAAAAATTATATATCCGATTACGGTCTTTATGAATTTCACTTGGAGGATAAAACTTGGAATAAAAGAGAGGCACAATATCCTCCCATGCCATAGATGGACCATCTTGGAGTAGTCGATACCACTCTTCAGCTCTGCCTTTCAATGATATAGAGAATAATTTCTTCTTGACCTGGCTTGGTGAAATACCTGCACATCTGAACAACTCGCATAATTCATGTATAAATAATAAATGATCACCCAGATGGACAGTTCCATCTCCTGAATAGCAGTTATCCATAATACGCCCAACAATTTTCATAGGTATTTTAAAAGGATCAATTTCAGCAGGCGGTGGCAGTGGTGATTCCTCCGCATGTGCAGCAGTAGTAGTAGTGTTTCCAAAAAGGAAACCAAATGGAGAGTTCTCCATAGCAGAATAAAACAAAAGACAAAAATAAAACAATACTCACAGTGACGGTTACCTTTTCCAATTCCACTCTTCAATAGCGCTACACTCCCCGGCAACGGCGCCAGAAAATAGTCTTGATGACCCACAAGTATAGGGGGTGTATCGTAGTACTTTCGATAAATAAGAGTGTCGAACCCAACGAGGAGCAGAAGGTGTTGATGAGCAGTTTTGATCAAGGAATCACTGTAAATACTAGCAAACAGGTTTTCAGGAGTATTTGGTATTACGAGTAAATAAAGTGCGAGTAAGTAAAAGACAGTAGTAACAATTGCAGCAAGTGGCCCAATCCTTTCTTCAGCAAAGGACAAGCCGGTTGTGTTCTTATAATAACCAAACGTTCTCGAGGACACACGGGAGGTTTCTGTCAAGAGCTTTCGCTTCATAGAGCCAATAGTATTTATTGGTTTGGTAAGTGTTATGGGGGTGAACCTGTGCTAGCGCACTACCCTTACTAGGATAAATACACACTTGTGATTATACCCCTTGCAAGCATCCGCAAATACAAGTAAGTAATTAAGATAAATCTAACCACAGCCTTAAACTCTAGGATCCTACGCTCCCTAGTGCAATGGTTTACCAACGGAGGTTTAGGTTTCTGTCACTCCAACAACCCCACAATCGGTAGCCAAATACACAATGCATCTCACTAGGCCCATAAATGGTGAAGTATCATGTAGTCGACGTTCACATGACACCACTAGTGAAATAGCACCACAACAATATCAAACCATTAAATATTTCTCAACAATAATTCACTACTAACATCTTGACTTCTCCCATGTCCTCAAGAACTAAACGAACTACTCACAAGACATCATATGGATCATGATCAGAGGTGAAATAATGGTAAATAACAATCTGGACATAAACCTTAACTCAACGGTTCCACTCAATAGCATCAACTACAAGAGTAATCAACACCGGGAAAGTTTCCCCTATGAATATAACAAGATCCAACTCAAGATGTTACAGCGGGATGGCGAGGTGATGGTGGAGATGAAGGTGCTGGTGATGGAGATGATGATGATGATGATCCCGATGAAGTCCGGTGTGATGGTGATGACGATGGCGACGATCTCCCCTCTCCGGGAAGGAATTTCCCCGGCAGATTTCTCTCTGCCGGAGAGCTTTCTCTCTCTGGTGTTCTCTGCCCCACAGCGGCTGTGTCTAACTCTGAACCCCCCTATAACTTAGGTTTTCGGGGATGATGATGTACGCGAAGGGAGGAGACCAGAGGTGGGCCAAGGTAGCCTCACATGGGGCCCGCGCGGCCAGGGGGCTGGCCACACCGCCCTGGTGTGTGGGGGCCCCCTGGCCCCCCTCGACTCCTCCTTCTGGCTTCGTAGGTCTTCTGGGAAAATATAATTTCTGGGTATTTTTCTGGAATTTTCCTGATCTTCAAAGTATGGTCTCTTGATGGTCATTTTTCCAGCAGAATCCTGACTCCGGTAGCAACTCCTCCGATGATCATCAAACATGTGAAAACAAAGGAAATAACATAAGTAACTTATCTAAATATGAAATATATCAATGAATAACAGTAAATTATGATACAAAATAGTGATGCAAATTGGACGTATCAACGACTACTCATATTGTTCGCTCTTGTATGAGGAATGGTGAATCTAGAGAGACATACCCACATGAGAGACGACGTCTTTAAACCATAACCTTAGGAGGATAATATATTGCATCCCTTATAGTGAGCCTGTGGCCAAAACGTAGGACTACGGTGAGGGTGTTTTGGTATTTGAATGGCTACATGAATCAGAACCGTTTTGCTCAGTGGACTTTGAATACGAAGACTGTTTAGTTTCGGCTACTGCCTGTTCGATTTACATCCCCGACTCTTCAATTTGACTCCCCACGCGGCCTGTTCGACTACCTCCCTGAGCCTATAAAAGAGAAGTCACTCCTCTCCAGAGAGTCACAACAGAGACAACAACCACTACCTATGAGATTTTCTCCTGATTTCAAAGCTTTACGCCACCGAAGTCTACCCCATCCCGACCTGCGACGTTATGAAACAACCCTCCAAATCCCTGAAACTACTTTCCTACCCATGAGAGCTTCGTTAGATCCCTTATTCTTACAAATGAGTTCACCTTCGAGATATGATCAAGTTGTTCAGCGCCTTTCAACAACTATGAAGATGGTTGCTAAAGGAATTCTTAAGGACCATCTGGTACTAGTGGCAGATAGCATGATGAGCACCGGTATCAAGAAAAGATTCAACAATGCTAGCTATAAGACGACCTTCCGTCCCTTAAAGGTGCAAGTACCTCTTACAGAGTCCACCTTGTTTACCCCTATGAAATGCACGAGAAGACTGCAGAATCCATCCTAATTCATTGGGATGTGTGGTCTCATCATGTTCATGGGGCAAGCATGCAGTGCTTGGCACTAAATCATCTTTTGAGATTCTGTAATGAAAATCAGCTAAAAAGCAACAAGGAGTATGGCGATAGCCTGTATGCAATCTTGGCCTTGGTGAGGACCGACCAAGAAAAGGCTAGGTACACATTCTTGGAAGATGTACAACAACCAGGAAGGTTACTAGAACAGAATGGTGTTGTTGAAAATTTAAGAGCAAAATGATAAAAGGAAGCAATCACAAGATGAAGAACCTCTAAGGATGATGATAAGGAAGTTGAAATGATGAGAGGATACCCTCTCAGCTTGGTCTTCTGAATGACCCAAAGAGGAGACAACTCATCTTGGTCCTCTGATTGAACCAAAGAGTGACTCCCCAGTGTCCAAAGTAGTTCAACAACTACCCCGTGGGATAGAAAGCTCTATAATAGAGTAAGGTTACCTCAAGCAACCCCATAAGGAAGGTTGGTGCCCGGATTTGTGAATAGACACCCACCGATTGTAAATGAAGATGTGGACTACCTTGTTGAAGACAACACGATGGATGATATCTGCTTATCACCAGAATTGGATGGAACCCTTGGTGTGCCCACTTTTGAACATAGTTGTGGATATCAAAACTTCTGAGAAGAGCAATTCAGAGAAAATGGCACAACAGTGAATGCAAGCTGGGAACAAAATGCAAGTGCCTAAGGAATGTGACGCCCCACCTTTTACTAAAGGCAGAACTCCTGTGTATCTGTGCCATTCCCTGGATCAGTAGATAGCACCACAGTACAAAATGAGAAATCATTGCAATAGCATCAATATTACAACGTAAATCCAGTTACATAGGTCTTCTACCTTATGAGTACACAGCATAAAGCATAGTTGCAGTGAGCTTCCATCTTCATCAAGTGCCACAGGCAGACATGTTGGAATGTAAGCTCGAGATCCTACTCCTGGTTCCTTACTCGAAATAAAACCTGCACGTTTGAATATGCAGCCCCAGAGGGGTCAGTACAATGATGTACTGGCAAATGACACATATTTGGTGGCATTTTTGTGGAAAGACTATGCTACATGACATTTGGCTGGTGGATCTCATAGGCTGATTTGCATAAAGCCAATTTTATCCTATAATCCATTTTAATACTTTCTTTCAACAAATTTTATTTTTCAAGGGTCAAGACAACCCCCATACATTACATACTGGCCGGTATGTAGTTCTGGGCGTAACTCAACAAAGTTTGGAACCTCAGGCACCACCACCCCTCGGGGTGTATGGTCCTTAGTTCCTACCTAGGGGTTTCTAGACAAATTTTAATAATTCAGAATTGGTGATGAGATTATTCCATACATTCCATGTCTAGAGACTCAATTGTCCATAACCGAGGACACGGCTAATCGATTAGATTTAAACACCTTGCAAGGGTTGTGCACTTTCACCTTACGATTCATTTCATGCCCATACATGAATTGAAACGAGACCTTTTTGAAGGAGAGGGCAACTAACTAGCAAGATCCGTTCCCAACCTATAATTTTTCTACCACCGTCTTCTTGCACCTAGTTGCACCCCCACATCAAATCAGTCAAGACAGAGCCCATAATGTCATAAGGCTGCACTGGAAGTACACTAATCATGGAAGACATAGCCATCTCTTTGTTCCTGGGTGGCCATCCACAAGTGAGCGCCCAGGCGAAGACAACTACACAAATCCTGGTTAAAAGCCAGGTGTGTAGCCCTGGGTAGCCACTCAACATCGCCTCCATTATCAAACCAATCCACCCAGGTGTTTCATTTTAGTTGAAGTTCTTAATTTGTTCACAAAGCACTTTTCAAGTGATCTTAGCATAGCATCAGGGTTAACAAGGTATTTAGCATCCTACCAGGTGAGGTTTGAGGGATAGCTACACACTACTAGGATCTAAGCATTTGACAAAACAGTTGAGTAAAACACCTATCATGCATACTACAAGAGGTGAATAAACTAATGCATAAGTAAAATAGGTAAGGGATATGTGTGTCACTTGCCTTTTGAAGAATACGATCCTTCCACTTCTCTCAACTAAGCACGTAGCTCTTCGCACAAACTATAGCACAAGGAATAGCATAACATAAACAGACCATACAAACACAATCAAACAAATCAAACAATTGAAAATTGTTTGTTTAACAATTTGGTTTATTGAGATGTTATGACAAGAAAGATATGGTAAAGGATCATGATTTGTGAGATATGGATCGGAGAGCTTACTTGGGGGAGATTAATATGATTTGAGAGAGAATTGGTTTAGGCAAATATAATTGATGAAGTTTTTACACTTTATCAAAGCATATATGAGTTTTAGGAAAGCTCATGCGAAACAGATCACATAGGTGTGGGATAGTGCAACCACAATACTATTTGAATAAGTGTAACAACATTTATTCTTTAAATAGCATATATCACACTTAGGCACTAGGCTAGGTTTTAAGAATGCTTGAACTACTCAATTGGCACATTTGCAAGTTGAATAGTTCAATATATGTGAACAAAACTAGGTAGGCATTGGATTGGGTATGAATGATTGATATTTGTGGTCATGGCTCAAATGGTTCATTGATCAACATGGTGTATAACACATACAATGGTACGGGTTATTACAACACCATATTAACAAAATCTAGGTTTGAGATGAATTCATATTCTACTCAAGTAGCACAATTGCAATTTGAGTACATATACGAATTAGACAAAACATAATGAGTGAGATTTTTATGCTTTATTAAAGCATATTGAATCTTGGAATATCTCATGTGGGTAAATCACATAAGAGACAAAGTAGTGCAATAGCAATACTATTGAATAAGTGTGATAACAATTATTCTTAAATAGTATATACATATTACACTTAAGCTTAGGCTAGGATTCGTGAAACATTGAGTTACTCAATTAACTCATTTGTTAATTGAATAGCTCTACACATGAAATCGGGATCAAATGGACAGACGATTGAGTATGGGTAGATAACATTTGAGATTATGGTTTTAGGTTCCTATTAGGTACATGGAGTATTGGATAGATGTTGTCATGTTGATTTGATCAACATCTAAGATAGTAAGAATAGAATCCTATGATTGAGATGTATCACACTTTACTCAAATAACACAATTGTAATTTGAATATGTGTGAACTAGACAAGATAGGTCTAAGTAGATATGATCTTGATCAAGATGTTATTCAGATAATATTGAGGGCTAGGTATGATCATGGGATTTGCTTAAGTAGAAGGAAACATTACTGAATAGAATAAGATTTAATCTATATAGGAACTACTCAAATTCTCATATTAGAATTTGAATAATTGTGAAGTGGTTCAAGAAATTATGGGAGTGATGTTACTGGATAGCTTGCAGTAATACAAAGCTACTGCAAGTGGATTCATTCTAAAATAAGTTATAGAATTTGAATTATCACCAAAATAGTGATTTGGATAGATTTGAATGCACAAAGTGTGTGCACATACCAAGTTTGGATTTTCTTGATCCTATGGTGTTCTACTTGATCAGAGGATTCCAAGGACTACAAATTTGTAATTTTTGGACACTTGATTCAAAAGATATGAAATTATCAAGCTTGTAGGCATGTTTTATTCAATTTGAAAATAGTTTCAAATTGAACCCATAAAATATAAGATATTATTGTTCCACTGGATTCTATATGTTCTAAGGATTCCAACGAGATATTATTTGTAATTTTTGGACTTACAGAAGATTTTCTATTGATTTTACAAGTTGCAGCAAAGTAAAAAGGAATTTGATTCTGTTTGTTTTCAAGCAGGCCACGTGGCAGATTCCTATTGGTGCGTACCGGTTCGACCGGATCATGCCTGAGGATCGTCGGATCTAAATGTGATTGGGCGGACCAGATTGATCTATACCCTTTTGGTTAAGTGGATTGATTAGATCCACTGGATCTCAATCGAGTGGCCACGAATAGAAGGAGGAGGTGCTCACCAGCTCGAGCTAGGGTTCCGGCGAGTTCACCGGGGATGCGGCCAGACGTTGATCTCTGGCGAGGCTCCGGTGGTCTTCGGGAAGGAAGAAGTGAACAACGAGGTGCAGGGGGTCACGGAGAGCTCGCGCGCATGGTCAGCTTCGACGACTGCGTCCTGGAGAAGCAGTGAGGTGCGACTGGAGCTCGGCTATGGCGGAGGCATGCTTCAGGTGACCACGGGGATCTCGATTCGCTGCGAAATAAAATCGGGGAAGGGTTAGGGAGGTGCGCTGGGCCGAGGCAAGGAGGTTAGAGGTGAGGGGAGAGGATCTGGCTCACCGTCGATGTCAAATTTGACCGGAGACGCCTGCAGATATGCGGGGCTACGGCGATCAATTCCGATGGCCTGGCGGCGCGATCAGCAGGGGAAAGAAGGGGGAAAAGGAGAGGGGACCGGGGCTACTTATACTCACAGCGAGAGATCGAAATGGGCAGGGATTAAAGCGGGATTGAAGAGGGGGTGTTACTCCGGCCGTTTCCAGTGAGAGAGAGGGAAGAGAAATTGGGGGAGAAGAAAGAGCTGACAGGTGGGTCCCACCTGTCGGCGAGGGAGAGAGGAGGAAGCGTACCCTTTCGGGCGGAGGCAGTGCTGGGCCGTGGCCGCTTTGGTGGCTGGGCCGAAATGGCTCCCCCGGGCCCTTTTTCTATTTTTATTTCATTTTCTTCTTTTCTATTTCTGTTTTCTTATTCCTTCTCTAGATTTTGCATATTGAAACCAAATCAAGCCAAACCAATTTAATAAATTTTGTAAAATTCTCAGCAAAGTTTTAAACCAATAGGAAACATGTTTTCAGAACCAAAACAGGGTTTTTAATAAAAGATCTCAATTAAGCCTAAAGACTTTGCTTGCATAAAATGATAGAAATAGAGTTTGAACTTGATTCTCTCTAAAATAGTAAAATAATAGTTTATAAAATAATGATTGAGAAACACACTCAAATATAGGATTAAAAAACAATCTTTATAAATAGTTTTGTAACTCCTTTCTCTGCAAGCAGGCTTGCATGAGTTTGAAATGAAAGAAGGAAAAAAATATTACTTTGGTATTGAGTTTTTTTTTCTAAAAAGGGGTCCTTCAAGAAGATAATAGAAGGTTTAAATAGTTTTCTACTAAATCTTTCAAATAGACTCAAAAGTTTTAAATCCCTGTGAATTTTCAATCAACACAAGCAAAATAAAAACGAAAATTTTTCCCCAAAATTTGATAAAATCTTGGGTCGTTACAAACTACCACCCTTAAAGAAATCTCGTCCTCGAGATTGAAGGAAGGTTACAAGGTTTAGGGATCCTAATGGGGTTAGGGTGCTACCACCCTTAAAGAAGATTTTGCTTGGTGGTATCTCGATGTTTCCTTAGGCACTTGCATTTTGTTCCCAGCTTGAATCCATCGTTGCGACATTTTTCCTGAATTCGCCCTTCTCAGAAGTGTCGATGTTCGTCGATGTTCAGATGTGGCATTTCAGATGCTCCATCCAATTCTGGTGATAGGCAGATATCATCCATCGCGTTGTCTTCAGCAAGGTAGTCCACATCGTCCAAGGATGTGTATCCAGCCTTTTCTTGGTCGGTCCTCACCAAGGCCATGACAGCATATAGGCCATCACCAGACTCCTTGTTGCTTTTTAGCTGATTTTCATTCCAGAATCTCAAAAGATAACTCAGTGCTAAGTACTGCATGCTTGCCCCACGAACATGATGAGACCACACATCCCAATGAATTAGGATGGCATCTCTCTGCAGTCTTCTCAAGCATTTCATAGGGGTAAACAAGGTAGACTCTGTAAGATGTACTTGCGCCTTTAAGGGATGGAAGGTCACCTTATAACCAGCATTGTTGAACCCATTCAAGTTGCCAGAGCAAGTCGTGCTACTTGCCACAGGTACCAGATGGTCCTTAAGAATTCCTTTAGCAACCGTCTTCATAGTTGTTGAAAGGTACTGAGCAACTTGATCATATCTCGAAGATAAACTCCTTCTCGGGGAATAGGGATCTAACAAAGCTCCCATGGGCACGAAAGTAGTTTCAGGGATTCGGAGAGTTGCTTCATAACGTCGTAGATTGAGATGGGGTAGACTTCGGCGGCGTAAAGCTTTGGAATCAGAGGCAATCTCATTGGTAGTGGCGGTTGTCTCTATTGTGACTCTCTGGAGAGGAGTGGCATCTCTCTTATAGGCTCGGGGAGGTAGTCGAACAGGCTACATGGGGAGTTGAAATGAAGGGTCGGGGAGGTGAATTGAATAAGCAGCCATCGAAATTGAACAGTCTTCGCCTTCAAGGTCCACTGAGCAACACGTTTCTGATTTGTGTAGACGTTCAAAAGTCAAATTCTCACCGTATTCCTATGTTTTAGCCACTGGCTCACTATAAGGGATGTAACATATTATCCTCCTAAGGTTATGGTTTAACAACGTCGTCTCTCATGTAGGTATGTCTCTCTAGATTTACCATTCTTCATACAAGAGCGAACAATATGAGTAGTCGTCATGGGGGCCAATCCATGTCGCACCCAATCATTACCTTGTATTTGGTTTGGTGCATCTCGCATTCTAACTCTTGGTCTACCTCACTAGCTTTTAAACAAAAGTTTTGTTGAAATTGGAATCAAGTTCCCAAATCTTATTTTGAATTTTTTTGAAATCAAAATCTATCGTTCCTAGCTAGAGGTTTCACGCAAACTTGGTCGTATGACTTTAACTCTTGAGTTACAAATCCTTCAGCTTGCCATTTCATTGAGAAGTAAAATTCACTCAGCAAGGTTGTCTTTAGCTCTTACAAGTCCTTACAATATTTATTACAAGGCTGTAGCTGATACAAATTCTTTCGAGTTGGCTACACTTTGTTGTGTCTTCTCCTTGCTTCTCGCGGCATCCTTCGGTCATCTCAGTTCACTGAGGCCTTGTAGTACCATTTTCAGAACACTTGTCCGCATAGTGTCCCTTTTGTTTGCACTTGTAACAAGTGATTGTCGAGAGATCCTTCTTAACCACCGGTTTGGAGTGGTGTTGTCCATTTCCTCCATTATGATTTCCATTGTCTCCATTATGACGATCATTGGAGTGGTTTCCATTGTTTCCACCATTGTGCCTATGGCCATTGAAATTACCATTTCCATAGCCTTCACTAAAGTGGGGTCTCTTGTGGAAATGTCCAGTGTGGTTCTTGCCATTGTAGAGCTTCCGCTTACGGTTTTCCTCCTTCCTTATGTTGTTATCCAGAGTAACCGCTTGGTCTAGGAGAGCCTGGTAGTTTGGAGCATAAGCTATTGACAGAGGTATCTTCAGTTCCCCTTTGAGTCCACTGAGAAACTTATCTTTCCTCTTGGCATCAGTGTCGATGTCTTCTGGTGCGTATCTTGATAGAGAGCAGAAGTCATCCATGTACTCCTTTAGTGTCCTGTCACCCTGCTTTAGAGTGCGGAACTCATCTTTCTTTAGATTCATAATGCCCGTGGAGATATGAGCATTACGAAAGCCTTCCCTGAAGGAATCCCAGTCCAGACCTTCAATTGGATTGGTGACTTGGTAAGTATCCCACCACATTGCTGCTGGTCCCTCTAGTAAGTGGGCAGTGAATCTAATCTTTTCAGCATCTGTGCACTCACAAGTAACTAAGTCCTTACTGACTGAACGCAGCCAGTCGTCGGCCACTATTGGGTCTGTGGCAGATGAAAACTTATTGGGTCTGAGCTTCAGGAAACGAGCTAGTCGGTCCACTTGAGGTGGGGGTGGTGGATTGTTGTTGTTGTTGTTCATGAGGTTGGTGCTTGTTTGGATGAATTGGGTCATCATCTGCATGAGCTGGGCTTGACCTGTGGCTAACTGTTGAACCACATCATTGATGTTGTTGCCATTGTTGTTGCTACTGTTGTTGTTGTTTTCACGGCGAGGCGGCATCTGAGGTGGTTTTAGCATAGGTGAGTAATAGATAGATAGAACTAAAGAAGAAAAATTTCCTACCCAGACATAAACAACAAACCATGCAACAAACAAACATAAATCAAACAATCATTGAAAAATCCTTTTTGATAAGTTTTGGAAAACACGCTAACAAAATAATATGGTCATACACCAATTTCGTATGATCATAGAAGCATCTATACGTCGTTGGTTCTATAAACTAGAATCTTGGTGGTCTATTCTATTATAGTTTCATCGTTCCATTTCTTATTTCCACTTCCCAATGCATCGTTGGTGTTGGGCAACCTTCATATCCACATGTTCTCGAGCTCTTTGTTGGTCTTCAATGTAGTTCTTCATGTTGGATCAAGGACAACCTATGATGTAGAAGTCTCATTCTTCTGGCACATTGTGTTCTTCTGTCCCTTCTTGATGGTTCTGGGAGTTGGTTTATCTAAGGGAATCATTTGAAAATGAAGTAGGGGAGAAATACAAGGAGTTTCAAGATGCAAACATTCCTTTTAAATAGAAGTAAGATGAGATAGAGAATTTTATCCTAGGGTCTTCCTATCTCTAATTCCAAACCTAGGGTCTCGATCCTACAGGCAACACTATGCTCTGATACCATTCTGTGACGCCCCACCTTTTACTAAAGGCAGAACTCCTGTGTATCTGTGCCATTCCCTGGATCAGTAGATAGCACCACAGTACAAAATGAGAAATCATTGCAATAGCATCAATATTACAACGTAAATCCAGTTACATAGGTCTTCTACCTTATGAGTACACAGCATAAAGCATAGTTGCAGTGAGCTTCCATCTTCATCAAGTGCCACAGGCAGACATGTTGGAATGTAAGCTCGAGATCCTACTCCTGGTTCCTTACTCGAAATAAAACATGCACGTTTGAATATGCAGCCCCAGAGGGGTCAGTACAATGATGTACTGGCAAATGACACATATTTGGTGGCATTTTTGTGGAAAGACTATGCTACATGACATTTGGCTGGTGGATCTCATAGGCTGATTTGCATAAAGCCAATTTTATCCTATAATCCATTTTAATACTTTCTTTCAACAAATTTTATTTTTCAAGGGTCAAGACAACCCCCATACATTACATACTGGCCGGTATGTAGTTCTGGGCGTAACTCAACAAAGTTTGGAACCTCAGGCACCACCACCCCTCGGGGTGTATGGTCCTTAGTTCCTACCTAGGGGTTTCTAGACAAATTTTAATAATTCAGAATCGGTGATGAGATTATTCCGTACATTCCATGTCTAGAGACTCAATTGTCCATAACCGAGGACACGGCTAATCGATTAGATTTAAACACCTTGCAAGGGTTGTGCACTTTCACCTTACGATTCATTTCATGCCCATACATGAATTGAAACGAGACCTTTTTGAAGGAGAGGGCAACTAACTAGCAAGATCCGTTCCCAACCTATAATTTTTCTACCACTGTCTTCTTGCACCTAGTTGCACCCCCACATCAAATCAGTCAAGACAGAGCCCATAATGTCATAAGGCTGCACTGGAAGTACACTAATCATGGAAGACATAGCCATCTCTTTGTTCCTGGGTGGCCATCCACAAGTGAGCGCCCAGGCGAAGACAACTACACAAATCCTGGTTAAAAGCCAGGTGTGTAGCCCTGGGTAGCCACTCAACATCGCCTCCATTATCAAACCAATCCACCCAGGTGTTTCATTTTAGTTGAAGTTCTTAATTTGTTCACAAAGCACTTTTCAAGTGATCTTAGCATAGCATCAGGGTTAACAAGGTATTTAGCATCCTACCAGGTGAGGTTTGAGGGATAGCTACACACTACTAGGATCTAAGCATTTGACAAAACAGTTGAGTAAAACACCTATCATGCATACTACAAGAGGTGAATAAACTAATGCATAAGTAAAATAGGTAAGGGATATGTGTGTCACTTGCCTTTTGAAGAATACGATCCTTCCACTTCTCTCAACTAAGCACGTAGCTCTTCGCACAAACTATAGCACAAGGAATAGCATAACATAAACAGACCATACAAACACAATCAAACAAATCAAACAATTGAAAAGTGTTTGTTTAACAATTTGGTTTATTGAGATGTTATGACAAGAAAGATATGGTAAAGGATCATGATTTGTGAGATATGGATCGGAGAGCTTAGTTGGGGGAGATTAATATGATTTGAGAGAGAATTGGTTTAGGCAAATATAATTGATGAAGTTTTTACGCTTTATCAAAGCATATATGAGTTTTAGGAAAGCTCATGCGAAACAGATCACATAGGTGTGGGATAGTGCAACCACAATACTATTTGAATAAGTGTAACAACATTTATTCTTTAAATAGCATATATCACACTTAGGCACTAGGCTAGGTTTTAAGAATGCTTGAACTACTCAATTGGCACATTTGCAAGTTGAATAGTTCAATACATGTGAACAAAACTAGGTAGGCATTGGATTGGGTATGAATGATTGATATTTGTGGTCATGGCTCAAATGGTTCATTGATCAACATGGTGTATAACACATACAATGGTACAGGTTATTACAACACCATATTAACAAAATCTAGGTTTGAGATGAATTCATATTCTACTCAAGTAGCACAATTGCAATTTGAGTACATATATGAATTAGACAAAACATAATGAGTGAGATTTTTATGCTTTATTAAAGCATATTGAATCTTGGAATATCTCATGTGGGTAAATCACATAAGAGACAAAGTAGTGCAATAGCAATACTATTGAATAAGTGTGATAACAATTATTCTTAAATAGTATATACATATTACACTTAAGCTTAGGCTAGGATTCGTGAAACATTGAGTTACTCAATTAACTCATTTGTTAATTGAATAGCTCTACACATGAAATCGGGATCAAATGGACAGACGATTGAGTATGGGTAGATAACATTTGAGATTATGGTTTTAGGTTCCTATTAGGTACATGGAGTATTGGATAGATGTTGTCATGTTGATTTGATCAACATCTAAGATAGTAAGAATAGAATCCTATGATTGAGATGTATCACACTTTACTCAAATAACACAATTGTAATTTGAATATGTGTGAACTAGACAAGATAGGTCTAAGTAGATATGATCTTGATCAAGATGTTATTCAGATAATATTGAGGGCTAGGTATGATCATGGGATTTGCTTAAGTAGAAGGAAACATTACTGAATAGAATAAGATTTAATCTATATAGGAACTACTCAAATTCTCATATTAGAATTTGAATAATTGTGAAGTGGTTCAAGAAATTATGGGAGTGATGTTACTGGATAGCTTGCAGTAATACAAAGCTACTGCAAGTGGATTTATTCTAAAATAAGTTATAGAATTTGAATTATCACCAAAATAGTGATTTGGATAGATTTGAATGCACAAAGTGTGTGCACATACCAAGTTTGGATTTTCTTGATCCTATGGTGTTCTACTTGATCAGAGGATTCCAAGGACTACAAATTTGTAATTTTTGGACACTTGATTCAAAAGATATGAAATTATCAAGCTTGTAGGCATGTTTTATTCAATTTGAAAATAGTTTCAAATTGAACCCATAAAATATAAGATATTATTGTTCCACTGGATTCTATATGTTCTAAGGATTCCAACGAGATATTATTTGTAATTTTTGGACTTACAGAAGATTTTCTATTGATTTTACAAGTTGCAGCAAAGTAAAAAGGAATTTGATTCTGTTTGTTTTCAAGCAGGCCACGTGGCAGATTCCTATTGGTGCGTACCGGTTCGACCGGATCATGCCTGAGGATCGTCGGATCTAAATGTGATTGGGCGGACCAGATTGATCTATACCCTTTTGGTTAAGTGGATTGATTAGATCCACTGGATCTCAATCGAGTGGCCACGAATAGAAGGAGGAGGTGCTCACCAGCTCGAGCTAGGGTTCCGGCGAGTTCACCGGGGATGCGGCCAGACGTTGATCTCTGGCGAGGCTCCGGTGGTCTTCGGGAAGGAAGAAGTGAACAACGAGGTGCAGGGGGTCACGGAGAGCTCGCGCGCATGGTCAGCTTCGACGACTGCGTCCTGGAGAAGCAGTGAGGTGCGACTGGAGCTCGGCTATGGCGGAGGCATGCTTCAGGTGACCACGGGGATCTCGATTCGCTGTGAAATAAAATCGGGGAAGGGTTAGGGAGGTGCGCTGGGCCGAGGCAAGGAGGTTAGAGGTGAGGGGAGAGGATCTGGCTCACCGTCGATGTCAAATTTGACCGGAGACGCCTGCAGATATGCGGGGCTACGGCGATCAATTCCGACGGCCTGGCGGCGCGATCAGCAGGGGAAAGAAGGGGGAAAAGGAGAGGGGACCGGGGCTACTTATACTCACAGCGAGAGATCGAAACGGGCAGGGATTAAAGCGGGATTGAAGAGGGGGTGTTACTCCGGCCGTTTCCAGTGAGAGAGAGGGAAGAGAAATTGGGGGAGAAGAAAGAGCTGACAGGTGGGTCCCACCTGTCGGCGAGGGAGAGAGGAGGAAGCGTACCCTTTCGGGCGGAGGCAGTGCTGGGCCGTGGCCGCTTCGGTGGCTGGGCCGAAATGGCTCCCCCGGGCCCTTTTTCTATTTTTATTTCATTTTCTTCTTTTCTATTTCTGTTTTCTTATTCCTTCTCTAGATTTTGCATATTGAAACCAAATCAAGCCAAACCAATTTAATAAATTTTGTAAAATTCTCAGCAAAGTTTTAAACCAATAGGAAACATGTTTTCAGAACCAAAACAGGGTTTTTAATAAAAGATCTCAATTAAGCCTAAAGACTTTGCTTGCATAAAATGATAGAAATAGAGTTTGAACTTGATTCTCTCTAAAATAGTAAAATAATAGTTTATAAAATAATGATTGAGAAACACACTCAAATATAGGATTAAAAAACAATCTTTATAAATAGTTTTGTAACTCCTTTCTCTGCAAGCAGGCTTGCATGAGTTTGAAATGAAAGAAGGAAAAAAATATTACTTTGGTATTGAGTTTTTTTTTCTAAAAAGGGGTCCTTCAAGAAGATAATAGAAGGTTTAAATAGTTTTCTACTAAATCTTTCAAATAGACTCAAAAGTTTTAAATCCCTGTGAATTTTCAATCAACACAAGCAAAATAAAAATGAAAATTTTCCCCCAAAATTTGATAAAATCTTGGGTCGTTACAAGGAAGCATCAAGACACCACCAAGAGGAATTTTCTTTTAAGGGTGGTAGCCACCCCGATACCAAAACCCAGATAACCTAATACCTACTTTCTTTCTAGCCCTCTCCAATCTCGAGGACGAGATTTCTTTAAGGGTGGTAGTCTGTAACATCCCAAGATTTTATCAAATTTTGGGGTAAAATTTTTCCTTTTGTTTTGCTTAAGATGATTGGAATTTCATAGGGATTTAAAACTTTTTGAGTTTATTTGAAAGCTTTATTGAAAACTATTTTAAATCCTCTATTTATTTCCTGAAGAACTTCTTTGAGAAAAGCAAATGTCCAAAATATTATTTTCTTCTTTCAAAACCTATGCAAGTTACTTGCAAGGAATGCATTTCAAATGTATTTATAAAGAATTGCATTTTCAAAACTAAGTTTGAAAGATGAATTCAAACAATTATTCTGTGAAAAATTTTCTTTAAAAGAACTATCTCCTAAACCCTAATTCTATTTCTTTTATGCAAGCAACACTTTCATGCTATGCATATGAAGCTTTACTCAAAACCATGTTTGATTTGGGAAACTTGTTGTTCACTGTTTAAAAAGGACTATTTTGAATTTTAGAAAATTTTACAAAGTTGTTTGAATCAGTTTGAAGCCAAATTGCAAAAGTTACAAAAGAAATAGAAATCAGAAAAGAGAAAAGAAACAAAACAAATAAAAATATACAAAAGGCCTGAGGGCACCGTTTCGGCCCAGTAGGAGAACCAACCCGCAGCCCACCTAGCTCAATCCCGAAACGGTACGTTTCTTCCCCTCTTCCACCACTAACAGGTGGGACCCACCTGTCGGCTCCATCCCCTCCACCGGCTCCTCTCTCTCCCTGGAATCAGTAACCGCCGGTGTTACTCCCCCCGCTCACTCCGCGCGCTTAATTGCCATCAAGACCCGATGCTACAAGAGCCCCGGATCCCCTCCCTCTGCCCCTCCTTTTCCCCTTTGCAATGACGCCACCAGGCCGCGCTATTTCACGCCGGAGTCTGCAGGCATCATCGCTGGATTTCTTCGATTCCGCCAGAACCAGTGAGCCCGAGCCTCTCCATCCTCTCCTATCCTCTTCTCCTTTATCTAGCGCACCTCGTCATGGTTTTATTCTGTCCAAAACCGTAGAGAATCAACGTCGCCGACCATAGCCGAAGCTCACCGTCGCCCGGAGCTTTTCCGGCCACTCCTCGACGCTGTTCCAGGAAGCAATCGGCGCCACCGGTCAAACTTCCGAGCACGTCTCGCCAATCCGCATCCTGTCCCATCCTTGCCGTTGCCCAAGGAAGCCTAGAACCTCGCCGGAGTTCGATTCCCGTGCACAGACCATGCCGCCGGTGGCCTATAGTGAACCCTAGGTGAGCTCATCCCCTCCCTCCTCATCTCGACCGTCGGATCGTGATCCGGTGTCTAAAAACATGTCACTTAACTGAAGGGGTACTGGACAATCTGGTGCATCCAGATCCTTTTAAATCCGATGGCTCTCAAACGTGATCCAACCGAAGGGGTATCAATGAATCAGAATCAGCCACGTGTAAGCTTCTGGTTAAAATGAAAATCAAATAGAAGTTTGAAACCTGATTTGATCCAAATGTTTGAAAAATCATAACCTTTGATCTGTAACTCGAAAAATAACAAATAATGTCTCGTTAGAATCCTTGAGACTTCTAGAATCCATCAGTACCATAAAATATTATATTTTATGGGTTCAATTTGAAACTATTTTCAAATTGAAATCAAACCTTCTGTTAACCTAATTAATTCATATCTTTTGTTTTGTTAAACCAAAAATTGCAAATTTGTAGTCTTTGGATTCCTCAGAACATGTAGAACATCATAGGATCAAGAAATATCAAATTTGATATGTGCACACACTTTGTGCATTCAAATTTGTCCAAATTACTATTCTGATCACAATTTAAATTCTATAACTTATTTTAGAATGAATCCAATGGCAGTAGCTTCGCTTTACTGCAAGCTATCCAGTAGCATCACTCCCATATTTTCTTGAACCATATCACAATTATTCAAATTATAATATGAGAATTTGAGTATTCCTATATAGATTAATTCTATTTCTATTTCAATCAATGCTCCCTTCTACCATAGCAAATCTTATAACCATACCTAGTTATCAATGTTATCTAATCAACATCTTGATCAAGATCATATCTACTTAGACCTATCTTGTCTAGTTCACACATATTCAAATTACAATTGTGTTGTTTGAGTAAAGTGTGATACATCTCAATCATAGATTCTTTTCTTACTATCTTTGGTGTTGATCTAATCAACATTATGGTACCTATCTGACACTCCTTGTACCCAATAGAAACCTTAAACCATAATCTCAAATGTTATCTACCCCTACCCAATCCTCTGTCCACTTGATCCTGATTTCATGTGTAGAACTATTCAATTAACAAATGAGTTAATTGAGTAACTCAATGCTTTATGAATCCTAGCCCATTGCCTAAGTGTAATATATACTATTTAAGAATAATTGTTGTTACACTTATTCAATAGTATTGCTATTGCACTATTTTGTCTCTTATGTGATTTACCCATATGAGATATTCCAAGATTTAATATGCTTTGATAAAGCATAAAGATCTCACTCATCATGTTTTGTCTAATTCATATTTATATTCAACTTGCAATTGTGCTACTTGAGTAGAATATGAAAATATAAATTCATCTCAAACTTAGGTTCTATTAATGTGGAGTTGTTATAACCCGTACCATAGTATGTGTTATACACCATATTGATCGATGAACCATTTGAGCCATGTCCTCAAGTATCAATCATTCATGCCCAATCCAATGCCTACTTAATCTTGTCTCTACGTATTGAACTATCCAACTTGCAAATGTGCTAATTGAGTAGTTCAAGCATTCTTAAAACCTAGCCTAGTTCCTAAGTGCAATAGATGCTATTCAAGAGTAATTGTTGTCACATTTACTCAATAGTGTTGTAGTTGCACAAATTGACTCTTGTGTAATTTATTTCACATGAGCTATTCCTAAAACTCCTATATGCTTGATAAAGCATAAAAACTTCATCAAATTATATTATGCCTAGTCCAATTATCTCTCCAATCATATTGATCTTTCCCAACTAAGCTCTCAAATTCATATCTCACAAATCATGATCCTTTACCATATCTTTCTTGTCATAACATCTCAATAAACCTAATTGTTAAATAAACACTTTTCAATTGTTTGTTTATTTGATTGTGTTTGTATGGTATGTTTATGGTATGCTATTTCTTGTGCTATTGTTTTTGCGAAGAAGGACGTGCTTAGTTGAGAAAAGTGGAAAGATCGTATTCTTCAAAAAGGCAAGTGACACACATATCCCTTACCTATTTTATTTATGCATTAGTATATTCACCTCTTGTAGTATGCATGATAGGTGTTTTACTCAACTATTTTATCAAATGCTTAGATCCTAGTAGTGTGTAGCTATCCCTCAAACCTCACCTGATAGGATGCTAAATACTTTGTTAATATTGATGCCATGCTAAGATCACTTGAAAAGTGTTTTGTGAACAAGTTAAGAACTTCAACTAAAATGAAACACCTGGGTGGATTGGTTCGATAAGATGAGGCGAGGTAGGTGGGTTCTGGGACGCATGCCTTGTAAGAGGATGTGGGAACAGAATACCGCTCAGGATGGCCACCCAGGAACAAAGAGATGGCTATGTCTTCCATGCTTAGTGTACTTCCAGTGCAGCCTTATGACATTATGGGCTCTGTCTTGACTGATTAGATGTGGGAGTGTAACTTGTCGGCAAGAAGTGGTGGTAGTTGAATTGTAGGTTGGGAACGGAGCTTGCCAAGTTAGTTGCCCTCTCCTTCTAAAAGGTCTTGTTTCATTTTATGTGTGGGCATAAAATGAATCGTAAGGTGAAAGTGCACAACCCCTGCAGGGTATAAAACTAATCGATTAGCCGTGTCCTCGGTTATGGACAATTGAGTCTCTAGACATGGAATGTACAGAAGAATCTCATCACCATTTCTAAATTATTAAAATTTGTCTAGAAACCCCTAGGTAGGAACTAAGGACCATACACTCCGAGGGGTGGTGGTGCCTGAGGTTCCAAACTTTGTTGAGTTGCGCCCAGAACTACATACCGGCCAGTATGTAATGTATGGGGGTTGTCTTGACCCTTGAAAAATAAAATTTGTTGAAAGAAAGTATTAAAATGGATTATAGGATAAAATTGGCTTTATGCAAATCAGCCTATGAGATCCACCAGCCAAATGTCATATAGTATAGTCTTTCCACAAAAATGCCACCAAATATGTGTCATTTGCCAGTACATCATTGTACTGACCCCTCTGGGGCTGCATATTCAAATGTGCAGGTTTTATTTCGAGTAAGGAACCAGGAGTAGGATCTCTAGACTACATTCCAACATGTCTGCCTGTGGCACGTGATGAAGAATGGAGGCTCACTGCAACTATGCTTTATGCTGTGTACTCATAAGGTAGAAGACCTTTGTAATTGGATTTACGTTGTAATATTGATGCTATTGCAATGATTACTATATTTTGTACTGTGGTGGTATCTACTGATCCAGGGAATGGCACAATACACAGGAGTTCTATCTTTAGCAAAAGGCAGGGCGTTACAAGTTCCCCACCAAGTTCCTCTGCTATACTCTCCCTTGGGTGCAAGACAATGGTTCACAGCTACTGCAGTTCTTTGTGGGCGGAATCAGGGTTGGCTCGCCGACGCCCCCCTATTCCGTACCGGAGTAAGCCCTACGACTATTCGCCGGACAAAATCTGTGACTGTGGAGTAAAGGTGCCGAGATGGATTGCATGGATGGATAAAAATGCTGGGAGAAGATTCTACAAATGCGGTATCCATGCGGTATTATTGTAAACGAATCAAGTTTGTTTGGCACTTTAGTTATTTGAATTCTCACATCTTTCCTCTTCCTTTACTATGTTTTTGGCAGGAAGGCAAGGGCCGAGGCTGTGAGAAGTATGAGTGGATGGACGACCTGCTGCTAGTTTTCTAGAGAGAGCTTGTTCGTGATCTTCGTGATGCTGTATGGGAGAAGCTGGAGGAGAACCGTGCGCTGCTTGATGAAAACAAGGAGCTTCTGGACCAACTTCAGAAGCTCGAGCAGAGTGGTGGTGTGCATGCTGAGTAGAAGCAAGCAGCTGAAATAGAACAGATTAAGGTTAGGGCAGATGGTGGAAACAATCTGCTTTTCATATGGATATGTTCCATGGCATTTGCAGTTTATGTTGGCATTATGAAGTCTAGCACCTAAAAAGCAGAACTGTAAGGATCCAAATATTGTGTAATGTGAAATGTTATCCTATGCCATTTATTCTGCCTTTTTTGACTGTCCCTTTGAATATTATCATCGAATAAGAACATATGCATAATGTCAAACAAGGCTTATTAAGACTGAGTACATAGTTTACAAATTACAAATTCCATAACAAATACAGTTCTGACAGAATTTTGGGCAGTTCTAGGGCCCCTGTTTTACACTGCACACACACACATGTTCCGGAAAAATAGTTTTCACAATTTTGCTGTATTACAGAGACGAAGCACTCAGAAAAAAGACTGAATTAGTCTTACTCCCACCTAGCTGTCTTCTTCCTCTTTGGGGACAGTTTTCTCGCCTTCTTGTATGTTGGATCAGAAGGTTCTGGAATGTTCGGCCAATCTGAATCAGATCCCGTGTCCTCATCACTCCACTCAACTTCCTCGTGAAGCACATACACAGCATCAGCAGTCTTGCACCTTGTCTTGCGCTTCCTAACAAATGTTAGAAAGCAGGTAAGCCCCAGGTAAGCATAGATATTACCTAATTATAAATAAAGATCATACACGCAAACACTTCATACCTAGGCTTTGGTCCGTTCAAAGGACACCCCGCTGCTCTATGACCAATACATTTGCATTGCTTACATCTGTTTTTGCCTTTCTTGCTACCACTAAAAGGCATGCCCTGCTTCTCCATGAAATTCTTGAACCTACTCTTCTGAGGTCTTCCTTTGCCTCTTTTAACATTTTGCTGGCACAGCTTGAAAGGTAGTTGAACCACAGGCCACTGTGACTGGTCAGTCCAAGGAGGGATGGCACCAGCGTAGGTAGCTCAAAATTTAGCCAAAGAGAAGTACTCACTCACATATTGATCAAGGTGTGGCAGAGTTCTTTTGTGAATCATGATGACCCACAAGTATAGGGGATCACAACAATCTTCGAGGGAAGTAAAACCCAAATTTATTGATTCAACACAAGGGGAGCCAAAGAATATTTAGAAGCCTTAACAGATGAGTTGTCAATTCAGCTGCACCTGGAAACAGACTTGTTCGCAGCGGTTTATCAGTAGCAACAGTTTTATAGTGGTGATAGTAGTGAAACAGTAATAGCAGTAGTAGAATAAAAGCGGTAATAGTAGCAATAGTAAACAGTAGGATAAAATACTGTAGGCATAGGGATGGATGTATGGGCGTTGCATGGATAAGATAATTCATGAAATTAGTGAGACATGGGCATTGCAGATAAATAATGATAAAGCATCCTAGCACTAACAATCATAGGCATGTGTTCCGTATATAGTCGTACGTGCTCGCAATGAGAAACTTGCACGACATCTTTTGTCCTACCAGCCTGTTGCAGTAGGGCCTCAAGGGAAACTACTGGTAATTAAGGTACTCCTTTTAATAAAGTACCAGAGCAAAGCATTAACACTCGGTGAACACATGTGATCCTCACATCATAGCCATCCCCTCCGGTTATCCCAATTTCTGTCACTTTGGGGCCTCGGTTTCCAGACAACAATATGTGTAAACAACTTGCAGGTAAGATCATAAATAACAAGTATCATGATAAAACAATAACAAGTTCAGATCTGAGATTATGGCACTCAGGCCCAAAGTGATAAGCATTAAGCACAACAAGTTGCAACAATGTCATAAGCACTAATAGAAGATACTAGGCACTATGCCCTAACAATCTCATAGCAAATTACATGAATGATCTCATCCAATCCCTACCATCCCCTTCGCCTACAGCGGGAATTACTCACACATGGATGGGAGAGTCATGGATGGTTGATGGAGAGACGTCGGTGATGATGGTGATGAAGATCTCCTCCAAATCCCCGTCCTGGCAGCGTGCCAGAACGGAGTTTCTGGTTCTGAATCGTGGTTTCTGGTGGTGGCGGCGCAACGGAAGTCTATCTGGGAAAAACACTGAACCCCCGCTCCTTTCAGCTCAGAGGGTATATGTAGGCGGAAGGAGGGGTCGAGGTGACGGCCGAGGCAGCCACACAACAGGTGGGTGCGACCAGGCCTGGGCCGCGCCCCTGGTTGTGTGGTGGCCTCCTGGACCCTCTCTGTCTCATCTTCTGGCTCCGTAGGTCTTCTGGTGAAATAGGATTTTTGCAATATTTTCCCAAATTTTTACTGAAAGTTGGATTTCTGCACAAAAATGAGACACAAGAGCAATTCTGCTGAAAACAGCGTTAGTCCGCGTTAGTTGCATTCAAAACACACAAATTAGAGGAGAAACAATAGCAAAAGTGTTCGGGAAAGTAGATACGTTTTGGATGTATCAACTCCCCCCAAGTTTAGCTATTTGCTTGTCCTCAAGCAATTCAGTTAACAACTGAGAGCGATAAAAGAAACTTTTACGAACACATTTGCTTCATAAGATGTATATATACTAACTACATGATCAAGTACTCTGGCAATTCATGATAAGAAATATGCAACTAATGCTACCTCATAGTCAAGCAAGCTATGAAAGAATGCCAACGCACTAATAACAAGTAACATGAACATAACAAGCTACAATATTGTAATGTTCATAAATGATATGGAAAAGTGGTATCCTGCTTGCCTTTATTTGTGGAGCAAAACATAAATGCTGAGGCACCTCTGAAGTCCAAAGGAAGACTAGAAGTAAAAAATATCAAAGATACAAGCATCAAAGTTATACCACAATTAACCATGTTCTGGGACAAGCCCATTACACTTAGAATAACAGCTATGCTCTCAAGAAGGTTCTTAAAGTTAGAATATGAAGACTCAACATAAAAGTAAAAGAAAGGCCCTTCACAGAGGGAAGCCGTGATTTAACATGTGCTAGAGATTTTCATTTGTAAAATAGAGATAAAAATTTAATTTGAGAGGTGGTTGTTTCATGTCAACGACTGGCAATGGGGACTTGCTATCTTCCATAATAAACAAGTGAGAGCGGTTCCGAGTTCTTTGAAAATTTGGCACACTGGTGCTCTTTTATAAAGCTCTGGCACTCCTCCCCACCTTTTTCCTTTCTCAAACCATGGCTAACCGATTCCATCGGGTGCCCACCAACTTTCACATACCATGGAGGAGTGCCTTTTTACTTTCTTTTTAGAATTAGATTACAATGGTCTGACTAGCTCCCTTGCAAAATTAATGATGAGCAGATGAAGCTGCCTAGTTGAGGGGTACTCAATTTAATATGGAAGATAGCAATTCCGACCACTACGTCCCCATGAGCTAAAAACAGTGGCACAAAATGAGAAGTAGTTGAAAGTTTTGAAAGGTAGCACATGAAAATTTACTTGGAATGGCTTACAAATACCATGCATAGGAATTTATAGTGGACTCTTTGGTAGACTTGGTTTTTAGGAGTTGGATGCACGAGAAGTATTCCCTCTCAGTACAAGTGAAGGCTAGCAAAAGACTGGGAAGCGACAATCGAGAGAGCAATAGCTGTCATAATCATGTTTGCGACAAAACAAAATTAATATAGGCATAAAAATGATACAAGAACTTTGAGGCAAAGTAAATCATCGAGGCTTAATTGACTTTTTGTTCAGTCATATGCATGCTTGAGCATGTGCCAAGTTGATTCAAATGAAACTTTCAGAGGTGGATACCACAATAACATACCATATTATGAATAAAACAATGCAAGCAAGCGTCTACATGACATGCTACAAACTATTAGTAAATTGGAACTAATCATATGAGAGCAAGAACTACAAAGCATCCATTAGATAACATATACCTTACATGAACTGACTAAGCATGTCCACATAGATGAGTATATGTACAAAAATGAAAACAAATAGAGTTCATACCAGCCTCTTACCACATCTCGGATTGTCATATGTCGTCATTATTGCCTTTCACTTGTGTGGCTTGAATAATATGAAGTGAATACCAAGCTCCAATGGAGTCACGGAAGACTGAACTCTGCAACAAACTTTACAAAACTGAAGAAGAACAACAAATATTTTTGGGTTTTTGATTTTTGAAACAAGAATAGAAGGAAATAGCAAACAAAGCAAAACATTTTTGGATTTTTCAAATATCAAACCGAAAATAGCAAGTAAAGCAAACCAAAGCTAGCAAACTAAAAAGGCAAACAAAGAGAAACAACAGAAATATTTTTGGTCTTTTTGTGTTTTGGGAAGTAGAAATAAGAACAAGAACAATAAAGAAAGCAAAACATGGATATACATAGGACCGACTAAATATGATATGTAGATGAGTGAATCGTCGGCGTACATCCCCCCAAGCTTAGGCTTTTGGCCTAAGTGGACATCAATCCCAGCTCGGCCATGAAGTGGCATCCCCAAAATATGATGAAGAAGCACCTTCATCCTGATATGAGCTCGAGGACGCCCCGGTGTGGTACATGGTTTAATGATAGGCTGGCTCCTCCTCTTCCTCTTGGTCCACGACACCATGCTGGACATTGAAGCCAAGCAACCTAAGCTGCTCATCCAATTCCTCCTTCGAGCATGACCATGGCCTGCTGTTAATACTGAACAAACTAGGTTGTGGCAAGGGCACTTCCCTTTCCACTCCATCTGTAAATAACATTCTATAAACTAATTTCCCTGCACAAAAGTTAGCAGTAACAAAGTGATGGAGCTTCATGGCAGCAAGATCAAGCCTCTGTGGAGTCAACAATATATCATGAGGAGCAATAGGAAGTCTAAGAGCAGCAACAATGCGCGTAGCAATTATGCCTCCATAAATAGGTCCCTAGCGGCTAGGTGACGAGCAATAGGAGCAGCGAGGTTATACTTCCTGCTAACATCAAGAGCGGTAGCTAGAAAAGCTAAATGATAGTTGGATATATTGCTAGTGTTCCCTCTACCAAGAACACTAGTGGCAAGATAGTAAGTAAAATATCTAATAGCTGGGAGTTGAATGTTTCTTATCATGCCACGCTGTGCTGTGCAGTGATCATCGTTAGTCACTCCTCGGTAAAGCTCCAGCAAATCAGTGGGCTGATGAAGCATCTTCTTCGCCGTCCCAAACATGGGAATACCTAAAATATCACAAAATTTCTCCAAAGACATGGTGATAGACTTATCATAAATCTTAAATGCAATGGAAGGCTTGAAATGAGACTTAGTGAATTTAAAGCTTTCAACGAAAATCTTCGTGAGAATAGCATATTGGTTACTTTCATCCGTCATGTATGCAGTCAATCTAACCCTGTTAATAAGGAGTAAGAAATCCTCAAGAATCCCTGCATCACTCAAAAAGTTAGCACAAGGGAAGGTGGATGGATGCGCATCTCAATCGTCTCCCTCAAGGTTTGGTGACATAAGATCTTCATTGTAGGATATCCTATATTGAGCAGTGGATCTTGAAGGCCTCGATGACCTTGGTGCTTCTCTTTCAAAGACTTCTCCATAGGTGTAGTTGTCCATATCCCTTTTCTAAAAAAAATTAACAAACCTCATAAAAAATGATTTTGGAACAAACACATGTAGGGAACTATTATAGGGAGTTACTAGAGGGCTAACATGCATCAAAATAACATTTCTAAGCAATAGAACAAGCATGCAAACTCATTTCACCTGTCACCTATAGAGCTAAAATACTCAAGAAATACTTCACTAAACAAAATTCTACTTGGACAATTGGAGGAGTCACATACCGGAGAACAATTGCTCCAAATCTCAGCAACAATGCTGGGATGAGCAAGGAGATCGAAAAATCAAGATGGAGAGTAGCAAGAACATGAGTTTGAGCTGGTGTGTCATTGTTTTTGGGAGAGAGAAAGAGCTGGGGAGGAAGAGATAAGTGAGAGGCCAGGGCGTCAAACCATCATGATGGCGCGTCGCTTCGCTGTAGAGCGCTGCGCCAACGCTTTGATTCCCGTGCTGAGATTTGACGCATCGACGCCGGCCATGCCCTTTAAATGCAGCCTCCTCGAGACCTCCGGCACCTCACCCTCTTCCCTCAGTGCCACTTCTTCTTCTATGCTCCGCAAGCAAATGGATCCCTCCGCCTCCTCCACCACTGCTGGATCGAGCTTGGGGACAAAGCACCATGGGCGCCCCTCAGGCAGTAGAAACAAGACGAAGATCCCCGCCCAATGGACGCCCGGTGCCGGTGGCCCCCTACGCCTTGGGGCGCGATGCGGGGCGAGGCGAATCGCGCCGCTTCGGGGACCTCCAGTGCCCTGACCCTTCGGGGTCTAGCGCCTAGAGGTGCTTTGAACGTGCCATCGCTAGTGGCAGTGGCGTGGGCTCCCTGCTTCCCGGAGAGCATCGATCGGGTGCTCCGAGAGGTGGAGGCCACCTTAGGCCCCCTACTCCCGGCCGCGAATGGCCCAGGGCCGTAGGAGGCGGCCCCGCCGGCGACCGGAGTGGTCGCAACTCCCCGCCCCCTGGCGGTGGAGATGCTGGGACCCCTCGTCACCCTGGGGTCCTGCTTCTTGGAGCTCCTCATCGTCATCGACGCCTAGAGCTTCAACTCCCTCCGGCTGCCCGATGCAGTCTAGAGGGTGATCTACGCCCCTGGCGCTTCCTCCGGAGAGGTCGCGCTGGTGGAGCAGAGCAGGCCAGAGCTCCTCTGGCCTATGGACATCATCCTCGGAGCGGGCGGCAACGCCGTCTTTTCCGGGCGCTGGAGGGCTTTCACCCTCGGCCACCGCCTCTGTGTCGTCGGTGACCACCTTGTCTTCTGCTTCAAGCTGGGGATGCTGGAGGCCTCGGTGCAGATCTTCGCCGCCATCGGCGTCCGCCGCACCTACCCCCAGCCCGCGGCGCAGTAAAGGGGCGGTCTTGCCGCGAGAGCCTTCTAGGGAGGGGATCTAGTCTCCTCCCCTCTTTTGCGATGTAGTTTGCGCCAGTGGGGTATGCCCCGCCGTGCCTCTGTTTCTTCCCCCGCTGGGGGCTATCAATGAAGTCCTCTTTGCTCTTTCGCTCCTTGTTGTTCATCGTTGTCTTGGTCATCCACACACTCGAGAGCCCTAGCAGGTTGTTAACGCCGGCGGGAGGCCTCCCTACGCCTCAGAGCTCATGATGGGGTCAGCGCCAGCGATGACATTTGACGATTCCTAAGACAATTAGTTGAAGAAAGAGTCAGAAAGCAAAAAACCCCAAATCCCTGAAAACAAAAAACAAGTCGATAAAACAAACGAAAAAATAAAGGCTATTAAGATGCCCCTGTGACCGGCACAGGGACCTTCCTCGTCGTGAGGGAGCGCGGCACTATCTGTGCCAGTAGCTAAGAGCAAATTGTCGCGCGTGGCAATTCACGGGGCCTTCCTCATCGTTGAGGGAAGCTGGACCCTCACGGGCGCGAAAGCGTCGACGCTTAAGAGAGCCCAGAGACCGTTGACACCTCATTAAGGGTTGCTCATGAGGTGAAGGGCCTGGTGCGGACCTCCGGATCTGCGTCTCCTTCGCAAGATGATCAGAGCGGCCTTGGTCTTTAGTAATCCTGCCGTGTTTGGCCTTCCTCGAACGAGGGGAATCTTCCTGCGGATGCTATGTGCATCAACGCATCCTTGCTCCCTCGTGAGGGTTGCTCACGAGGCGCTGGTCTTCAGTAATCCTACCATGCTTGGCCTTCCTCGAGCGAGGGGAATCTTCTTGCGGATGCTATGTGCATTGACGCATCCTTGCTCCCTCGTGAGGGTTGCTCACGAGGTGCTGGTCCTTAGCGGGTGCCTTGGGCACACCTTGGACTTTTCCCGCAGATTTATTATTTTTCGGTGTACTTCACAAGGAACTAAGCACCACGGGCACGTGGAGGTGATCGATAATGGGGCCATCACCCCTGATCAGAGCTCAGTCCCTTTAGGTTTTTTGGGCTTGCTATTTTCAGGGCGAAGGCCCTAGCACAGACACCATGCCTAGCCCCCTTCCGCGTGGAGTACAACAAAAAATAAATGGACTTCATGCCATTTTAATATCATGCCAAAGCAGAGGCGCTATAATGTGCTTTAACTTAATATCAGTGCTGAAGAGCAGTTTGATCTGATACAAAGTGTCATGACAACGGTCTTATCTCCTCATGAGGAACCTACGGGTAGAACTTACGCAGATGAGCTATGTTCGACGGGTTCCCCATCGGCTTGCCTTCTGCGGTTTCCAGCCGCGCCGAGCCCAGCCTGGCGATGTGCGTCACCTTGATGGGGCCTTCCCACATTAGAGATAGCTTGTGCAGGCCCTCGCGAGAGAGTATCCTCCTCAGCACCAGATCGCCAACCTCCAGAGTCCTTGCTCGAACATGGCGGCTATGGTGGCAGCGTAGTCCTTGCTGGTACCTCGCAGCGCGAAGCGCCACCTGGAACCTAGCTTCTTCGAGCTACAGGAGGCAATCCTTGATGTGGTCCTCTTGATGTATCTCGTTGAAGGCGAGCACTCTTGGCGACCCGAACTTGTCTTCGGTGGGAAGAATAGCCTCCGCCCCATGGACCAAGAAGAAAGGAGTCTCCCCGGTGGGCTTGGTGGCCGTAGTCCAAATGGACCACAGGATGGATTGGAGGTTGTCTAACCATTTTTGCCGCAGGCTTCGAGTTTGGCATTGAAGCTCCTCGTTTTGAGCCCTTTGAGGACTTCAGCATTGGCACGCTTGGCCTGGCCATTGCTTCGGGAATAGGCGACGGAGGCGAAGCAGATCTTGATGTCGGCCGATGCGCAGTACTCCCGGAATAGCCCGCTGGTGAACTGGCTATCGTTATTGGTGATTATGCGGTTGGGCACACCAAAGCGGCAGACCAACCCACGTATGAACTTGACTGTGGACCCAGCCGGAATGGTGCACACCGGCTCCACCTCCACCCACTTGGTGAACTTTTCGATGGCAACGTAGAGGTAGCGGTAGCCCCCTTGCACTCTAGGGAATGGACCGAGGATGTCCAGCCCCCAGACAGCAAAGGGCCAAGTGAGTGGGATGGTTTCCAGCTCCTGCGCTGGCTGATGAATCTGCTTGGCATGGAATTGGCATGCCTCGCACCTCTTGACCATCTCAGGTGCGTCACCAAGCGCCGAAGGCCAGTAGAAGCCGCTTCGGTACGCCTTTGTGGCGAGAGTTGAAGCAGAGGCGTGATGCCCGCACTCGCCGGTGTGGATGTCCCTAAGAAGCTCTTGGCCCTGGTGAGTAGATATGCACTTCAGAGCGACGCCGTTTGGGCGACGCCGGTACAAGTCACCATCCTTGACACAGTATCTCGAAGCTTGGCGTACTATCCTTTTGGCCTCCGATTCGTCCTCTGGAAGACTGCTGCTGACGAGGAAGGCCTTAAGCTCTAGTATCCAATCCACTCCCTCCTTCCACGCCAATGCCAGAAGGATGTGGTCACCCGAAGGAGGCCCGCAATCCGGAGCCCTCTACTCCGGTGGCGGTGGCAAGGCAGGCAGAAGGTCGGATCCTAATGATGATGGAGAAGCGCATGGCTTGAAGAGACGGTCCTCGAAGACACCGACAGGTTGTGCTAGGCGATGAGAGGCGCGCTTGGCGATTTCGTCCGCTTCTACATTTTCTCCTCTTGGAATGTGCTTCAGCTCCAAACCTTGGAAGCGTTTTTCCATCTTTTGATGCTCCTCAAGATAAGCTGCCATGTGCTCATCCTTTGGAGTCTAGCTCTTGTTTGAGAAGTTCACAATCAGCTGTGAATCTCCCTTGATGATGAGGCGCTTGATGCTCGAATCATTCGATGCTCTTAGGCCGGCGAGTAGTCCTTCATATTCCGTGATGTTGTTGGAGACCATGTGCTCCGGTTTAAAGCAGAGCTGGATGGTGTAGAAGAGCTTGTCCCCAGAGGAAGAGGTAAGGATGGCTCCAGCCCCCGCGCCGGGAAGGTTGAAAGCACCGTCAAAGTGCATGACCCAGAGGCCTAGGGCTTCCTCTCCTCAAAGCGTTGACTCTACCTCTGGAGGCTCATCGGTGAATGGATCAGTCCATTCGGCAGTGAACTCAGCCAATGCTTTGCTCTTGATCACCTTGGTGGTTTCGAAGGAGATCTCAAAGGGCTGAAGCTCCACGGCCCACTCTGCCACCCGTCTGGTGACATTTGGGTTGCGTAGAATGGTCTCCAAGGGCCGATCAGTGACCATCTTAATCGGGTGGCCCTGGAAGTAATGACGTAGTTTCCTTGAAGCAATCAACAGGGTGTAGAGTAGCTTTTGCTTCATGGTGTAGTGCTCCCGCATGTCACATAGTACCGTGCTGACGAATTACACGGGCTTTTGCACCTTAGCGATGTCCTCAGCAGTTTTCTCCTCTTGGAGTTCAGGAGCATCGCTCTGTGAGAGCGGCTCAGTCGGTGAAGTTGCAGCGGGCGGCTCCTCTTGAGAGACAGAAGAAATTGCTGCCTCTTCCTCAGAAGGATCCCCCGGGCAAGGAGGATCAATTCCCTCTTTGGCGATTACCTTGGCATCCCGCTCAGCGACAAGGACAGCGCTTGCAGTTCTCGGGGTTGCTGCGATGTAGAGCAGCAAGGGCTCGCGGAACGTTGGGGCAACCATGATCGGTGGGCTCGTGAGATACCTCTTCAGCTTGGCGAAGGCCTTGTCAGCTTCCGGAGTCCACTCGAACTTCCTAGTGCACTTCATGAGCTTGAAGAAGGGCAATGCCTTCTCTCCGCTCCTCGCGATGAAGCGCCCTAGGGCTGCCATACATCCCGCGAGGCGTTGCATTTCCTTGAGATTGCGCGGAGGACACATTTTTTCGATGGCCTTGACTTTGTCAGGGTTTGCCTCTATCCCACGATGAGACACAAGGAATCCCAACAACTTTTCCGACGGTACGCCGAAGGCGCACTTGGCGGGGTTGAGATTGATATTTACCTTTCTCAGGTTGGCGAAGGTTTCCTCCACATCCTCGATGAAGGTGTGACTCTCACGAGTCTTGATGACGATGTCGTCAACGTAGGCTTCCGCATTTCTTCCCATCAGAGCCCCCAAGGCCTTACGCATGAGCCTTTGGAATGTGGCCCCTGTGTTCTTCAGGCCGAAGGGCATACAGACGCAGCAGTACACGCTGCAGGGTGTGATGAAGGCAGTCTTCTCTTCGTCCTCCCTTGCCATCTTGATTTGATGATAGCTGGAGAAGGCATCCAAGAAGCAAAGGAGGTCACAATCGGTGATGGAGTCGACGATTTGATCTATCCTTGGGAGTGGATAAGGATCCTTTGTAACAACTTAGAAATTTGGACCAAGATAAAACTTTTATCTATTATTGCATGTATGCATGTATTTTGCATTATATGTCTTTTATGATTTCATGTGTGTTATTATTTGTTGTGAAATAGTTAGTTAACTCTAACCTAACCCACATAAGCATTAGAGAAAGATTATTAGAGCTAAAGAAACAAGAAACAAAAGAAAGAAAGAAAAAGAGAAGAATAAGTTGATCTAGGAAATCTTATTGACTACCCTACTTTGGACCCTTAGAATAAGAAATCTGTAACTCCAGCAAAGGTTTGGCCAGTTAGTTGAGCTTGACCAAGTTGCCTACTAACTCAACCAAGAAGTTTCAAACCAAAATTCAAAATGTAACTCAACACAAACATCAGCCAAACTTTGAATCTGAAACAGTGACAATACCAAAATTTGAAATATGATTTCTGCAAAACTTAACCTTTCTTTGTAACAAAAATATCTCTGGAAACCTTGTATAATATGTTGACCACCCAAAGTGAAAAATTTCAAAAATCCGAATTTAAATTTCTTGCGGGCATTTGACCGAACACCTGGAGAACAAAAAAATTGGAAGAAATTGATTTTACTGTGAAGATCACTGCTCCCGTTCATCTCGTGACTGTAGCCATGCTCGTGGAGACCCCCGCGGTCGAGCCCAACCCCCTCTGCCCCGACCCGAGCCATGAGAAAGGGAGGAGAAGAGGAAAACAGCGCCCAGGACCCCCTCTCTTCTTCCCCAGCATGCTGCACGTCGCCGACCATCGTGACCACGCCAGAGCCGACCCACAGCCCTCCGTCGCCGAGACAAAACCCCGCCAGCACGCGAGCAAGGCCGCCGTGCCCAGTGTCGCTCGTCGCACGTCGCCAGGGCCCCCACACCGGCGAGCTACTGGACACCCTCGCCCTCGTCTCTCTGGCCTATAAAAGCCCCCGCCGATCAAACGACTGGATGCACACCACTCCCAGCTACCTCCCAGACACCCTCACCTCTCCCCGCTCGCTCTCGTTTGACGACGCCTGCACCGCCGGCGCGGTACTGGACGCAAGCCACGCCGTTGTGTTGGGCCGCCGCTGGATGAACGGACGTCGGGAGCTAGAGGAGGAGTGTTGTGGATATACCAAACGGGTATACCAGTGACGTAGTCTCATACCGGCAAACTAGGGTGGCCCATGGAGGTGGTATGGCGGATAGCCAACCGGGCGGCCTAGTTGCTGGTGGTATGGCGGATTGAAGGCTGCCATGCCATGGCAGATTCCCAGACGCATCCATGCCATGGCGGATTCCCAGACGCATCCATGCCATGGCGGATTCCCAGACGGCAGGAGCTTATGGCAGATTTAATGCTGCCATACCATGGTGGATTACTGGACGCAGGAGCTTATGGCGGATCCGAAGACAGGCCCATGGCAGGTTGCCTTGTAGTACACGCATAGGACTTAGTCTAGGACTCCATATTGTATCCGCCCTGGAACCACCGTGATGCCCACGCCAGGCGCCTTTATAAGCCGGCGTGGAGGAGCCCTTGAGGCACGACTTAGCCATGAGATAGCTAGAATAGCTAAGACATAGCAGATCGCATAGCGACTAACACCACCATTGTAATCTGTACACATTGTGCCATTATAGTGAGTTGTAGCAGGATGTAGCGATCCTCCATCGCGGGGACGTAAACCTGGTTAATCCCTGTCTATCACCGTCCCGGGCACCAGATCGCCTATCCCCTCTTTCTATCGCCTTGAGGTACCCCTCATGGCATACGTGTCGTAAGAACCACGACAGTTGGCGCCCACCGTGGGGCAAGGGCATCTGGAATCGATCCGGGCGGATTTCTCACCGTCTTCGACAGCGATCGCTTTCATCTGCAACACCGGCGGAAAGTTCGTTACCGCCAAGGCTAGGCAATCGGAGGCTCGACATAATAGCCCTCACACTAGCGGATTGTCCTCATCCCTTGTGTTTGAGGTGGCGCCGATCTGATCAGATTGTTGATCTGCCATGTCCCTACATCTGCTCGGCGTTGCTGGCTTCGCCGCCACCGCGGATAGCCCTACTTCATCATGGCTGGCTTTGCCGCCATCACGGACTACTTTTGTTGTCACGGCCGGTTACAGCTCCACGACAACCGCATTGTCGCTGTCCCGGACTGCGTCACCTTATATCATCACTACAACTTCGAGTTTGCTGTAAACAATACCGCTAGTCTTCATATCTGCTCGGTGCCGCTGGCCTCGCCGCCGCCACAGATTTTTCCTACTTTGCCACAGCAGGCTTTGCCGCCATCAAGCAAAAAATCATGGTGGAAGCACGTGGAATAGAGCTGCACTCTTCAAAGGAATAGGGCGATGTGCAACATCAAGTCCAACGTGAAGAAGCACCTTACGTGCATGGATTTTGCGGCCAAGTTGCTTGCATGTGTAATCGCATGAGGTGCATGGTGGTTCTAGCTTGGCTGATGCTATGGCGGATATAGCTTGGCCATACCACGCGAACAACTTCGTCAGCCGGTCGGTTTCGTCCCGCCATGGCTGATTTTGTCTACGCTGCGGTTGACGGTGCTGTCTACGCCATGCCTTCGTGGCAACTGCCGCCATCCCAGATTACTACATTGTCGCGGTGTAACATCCCAAGATTTTATCAAATTTTGGGGAAATTTTTTTTGTTTTTATTTTGCTTGTGTTGATTGAAAATTCACTAAGATTTAAAACTTTTTGAGTCTATTTGAAAGCTTTGTTTGAAAACTATTTAAAATCCTCTATTTATTTCTTGAAGAACTTCTTTGAGAAAGAACAAGTATCAAAATGTTATTTTCATTCTTCTTTATTCAAACCTATGCAAGCTTGCTTGCAAAGGAGTGAATCACAAATGTGTTTTATTTAAGATTGTATTTTAAAAACTAAGTTTGAAAGATAATTTCAAACATTATTTTATAAAGTATTATTCTCCTATTTTCAAAAGGTTTATCCTCAAACTCTATTTCTATTATCTTATGCAAGCAAAACCATTAGGCTCAATTAAGACCTTTTATTAAAAATCTTGTTTTGGTTCTGAAAGTATGTTTCCTATTGGTTTAAAACCTTGCTGTGAATTTTGTAGAATTTTAGAAACTGGTTTGAATTGATTTGAAGCATTTTTGCAAAAGATACAAAAGAAATAAGAAAAATAGAAAAGGAAAAGAAGAAAAGAAAAATAAAAATAAAAATAAAAAAGGACCCCGGGGAACCCATCTGGCCCGGCATCAGAATCGGCCCACGGCCCAACAGGAAACGAACCCGAACCGGTATCCCCTTCTCCCTCCTTTCCTCACTGACCGGTGGGACCCCCTCGTCAGGCCGCGTCATCATCTTCTTCCCTGGTCAGAAAAATCCGCCGGAGACCGTTTCCTCCCCGCCATTACTCCCTCTTCATTTCCAATTAATTCCCCTTCCGTTTCGACCCCATCCCGTTCCTATATAAAGCTCTCCCTCTACTCTCCTTTTTCCCCTTTTTTCCTTCCCCCGATTGCGCCGCCAGGCCGGCGAAATTTCTCGCCGTAGCCCCGCATATCTGCAGGCGTCTCCGGTAAAATTCAATATCAACGGTGAGCCAGAGACTCTCTCTCCCCTTCTAACCTCTCTGGTTTTCTACGGTGCACCTCCCCGACCCGTTCTCTTTGATTTTATCGCAGGGAATCGAGCAGCCCGTCGATGGCCAAAGCTCACCTGCGCACGGGAGCTTCTCCAGCTGCCTCCCGTCTACGTATCTGGAAGAACCCGAGGTCCTCTCCAAGCCTATCGCCTTTACCGCCTCAGCCCGAACCTCGTCAAACTCTCCATCGCCTCCGGGAGCAACTGCATAGTCGCCGCCGTCCACCTCCAGTGCGTAGATCGCTGGCGATCACCAGAACCCTAGCTTCAACCGGTGAGCTCCCTCTTCATTTGATCTCAGCCGTTAGATCTTAATCAAACGCCCCCGAAAGAATCACTTACCCGAATCGGTATCAGTAGATCTAGGCCGCTCAGATCTCTTTTAATCCAAAGCACCACAGAGCCGATCCGGCCGAACTGGTACCCTCCAATCCGATACCGCCACGTGTCTGCTTCCGGTTAAAACAAAAACTCAAATTAGAATTTGAAATCAGATTTAAGTCCAATCTTGCAAAATTCATATCTTTTGTTCTGTAGGTCCAAAAATTGCAAATAATATCTCGTTGGAATCCTTAGAACATCTAGAATCCAGTAGTGCAATAAAACTTCATATTTTATGGGTTCAATTTGAAACTATTTTCAAATTGGAATCAAACCTTCTGTTAGCTTGCTAAATTCATATCCTTAGTCCTGTCCATCCAAAAAATTACAAATTTGTAGTCCTTGGAATCCTCTGATCATGTAGAACATCATAGGATTAATAAAATCCAAATTTGTTACGTGCACACACTTTGTGCATTCAAATCTATCCAAGTCACTAAGTTGACCATATCTTGAGTTCTAAAATTTATTTTAGAATGAATCCAATTGCTGTAGCTTTGTATTACTGCAAGATATCCAGTAGCCTCACTCCCATAATTTCTTGAACCACTTCACAATTATTCAAATTCTAATATGAGAATTTGAGTAGTTCCTGTATAGATAAATTTATTTTCTGTTCAGTAATGTTTCCTTCTACCATAGCAAATCTTATAATCATACCTAGTCATCAATGTTGTCTACACAACATCTTGATCAAGATCATATCTACTTAGACCTATCTTGTCTAGTTCACACATATTCAAATTACAATTGTGTTGTTTGAGTAAAGTGTGACACATCTCAATCCTAGATTCTATGCTTGCTATCCTTGTAGTGTTGATCAAATCAACATTATGGCACCTATCTGACACTCCTTGTACCTAATAGAAACCTTAAACCATAATCTCAAATGTTATCTACCCATACTCAATCATCTGTTCACCTGATCCTGATTTCATGTGTAGAACTATTCAATTAACAAATGAGTTAATTGAGTAACTCAATGTTTCATGAATCCTTGACCCATACCTTGTCCAACTAGACATATTTTGTCTAATTCATATTATACTCAAATTGCAATTGTGCTACTTGAGTAGAATATGAATGCATCTCAAACCTAGATTTTGTTAATGTGGTGTTATTATAACCCATACCATAGTATGTGTTATACACCATGTTGAACATTGAACCATTTGAGCCATGTCCCCCAAAATCAATCATTTATACCTAATCCAATGCTTACCTAGTTTTGTTCACATGTATTGAACTATTCAACTTGCAAATGTGCCAATTGAGTAGTTCAAACATTCTTAAAACCTAGCCTAGTGCCTAAGTGCGATATATGCTATTTAAAGAATAAATGTTGTTACACTTATTCAAATAGTATAGTGGTTGCACTATCCCACACCTATGTGATCTATTACACATGAACTATCCTAAAACTCATATATGCTTTAATAAAGCATAAAAGCTTCATCAATCATATTATGCCTAAACCAATTCTCTCTCAGATCATATTGATCTCTCCCAACTAAGCTCTCCGATCCATATCTCACAAATCATGATCCTTTAACATATCTTTCTTATCATAACATCTCAATAAACCAAATTGTTAAACAAACAATTTTTCAATTGTTTGATTTGTTTGATTGTATTGGTATGGTGTGTTTATGGTATGCTATTTCTGTGCTATAGTTGGTGCGAAGAGCTACGTGCTTAGTCGAGAGAAGTGAAACGTCGTGATCTTCAAAAAGGCAAGTGACACACATACTTCCACCTATCTTTTATTATATGCATTAGTGTTTTCAATACTGTGCATGATATGAAATTTTCAAAGTGGTTATGAAATGCTTAGCTCCTAGTAGTGGTAGCTATCCCTTAAACCCCACTTGCTAGGATTGCAAACTTGCTAAGCAAAATGATGCCATACCTTGTTTTCAAATGGTTATGAAAATTTAACAACCCAATGAATCACCTGGGTGCAATCTTGTGGCTACTCAGGGCCACACACCTGGCTATCAACCCAGGACATGTGTGGTGGTTATCACCTGAGGGTACACAACTCGGGGCTACACACCTGGCTATCAACCCAGGACATGTGTGGTGGTTATCACCTGAGAATACTTTGTATTGGTTGTACCTAGGAACAGAGAGAGGACATGTCGATCGAAAGGAATCTCATCACCATTTCAGAATAATTAAAACTTGAATAGTGACTACTTAGGGCTACACACCTGACTATCAACTCAGGATATGTGTGGTTGTCATCGCCTAAGGGTCCTCACCAATCCCAAGACTAACTACATAGGGCTACACACCTGACTATCAACTCAGGACATGTGTGGTGGTTATCACCTAAGGGTTATCTTGGGGCTTAAATTGAGTAACTACTCAGGACTGCACACCTGGCTATCAACCCAGGATATGTGTGGTTGTCATCGCCTGAGGGTTATTCTAGTTTTAATTGAGTAACTACTCAGGACTGCACACCTGGCTATCAACCCAGGATATGTGTGGTTGTCATCGCCTGAGGGTTATTCTAGTTTTAATTGAGTAACTACTCAGGACTGCACACCTGGCTATCAACCCAGGATATGTGTGGTTGTCATCGCCTGAGGGTTATTCTAGTTTTAATTGAGTAACTACTCAGGACTGCACACCTGGCTATCAACCCAGGATATGTGTGGTTGTCATCGCCTGAGGGTTATTCTTGTTTTGTTGAGTTACTACCCAGGGCTACACAACTTGGCTATCAACCCAAGGCTTGTGTGGTGGTTATCACCTGGGGGTTATCTTAACCTTAAAGAAAAATCAAAATGTTTTAAAAATGTTTTGATAGGATAAAACTTGCTTTATGCAATTCAGCCCTTGAGATCCACCAGCCAAATGTCATGTAGTATAGTCATTCCACAAAAATGCCACCAAATATGTGTCATTTGCCAGTACATCATTGTACTGACCCCTCTGGGGCTGCATATTCAAACGTGCAGGTTTTATTTCAAGTAAGAAACCAGGAGTAGGATCTCGAGACTACATTCCAACATGTCTGCCTGTGGCACTTGATGAAGAATGGAGGCTCACTGCAACTATGCTTTATGCTGTGTACTCGTAAGGTTAAATACCTATGTAACTAGATTTACGTTGTAAAATTGATGCTATTGCAATGATTTCTCATTTTGTACTGTGGTGCTATCTACTGATCCAGGGAATGGCACAGATACACAGGAGTTCTGCCTTTAGCAAAGGGCAGGGCGTTACACGCAGCTAATTAAATCACTGTGGTCATCTTCAGCATCGCCGGCTAGAGCTTTGAGTTTGCCGCCATCGTGGACTACTTCATCGCGGATCTCTCTAACCATATCGACTTCGTTTAAATAGCTAAGTCCCTTTTTATACTTAATATTTTTTTATGATCATGAGATAAAGGTTGGTTCACTCATATTTTGAGTCTTTTACCGCTTTCGTTTTGATCAAAACTTTCTCACGATTTGCCATGCGCTCGTGAGTAAAATTTTGACTGGCTTGCCTCTAAAGGCGCTGGTATCATGCAAAAATCTGCCATCCAGCGTTAGCTTAGTTTTCTGGCCTACACGTTTTCTGATGTTTTATATGTGGATTCCCGAGTAGTGACATTTTGGCACTTTAAAGCCACCATCCGTTTCCAAGGTTTTGGACGGCTGCTATTAAGCGCTATCGCCTTGGCAGATTGTTCGTGCAAAAGTTTGCCATCTCACGAAAAGTCAAGCATATAAACCGGAAGAACGGATAAACCAGCACTTGCTAAAATCATATTAAATGCACATGAACTGTTCAAGATAGTCGAGTTTTTTCCGCCTTGACAGTTTTATGTTGTTCAACTGCTGCATAGTTTCAGCTTTAAAACATTTGTTCAATGGCCGTGTTTTACCCGCCTTGCATTTGTTCGTTGAACACAAGAACGATTTAATACAATTGTGTTTTGTTTTCATGTCACAGGTACATATGACGCTTGGACGCTGTGCTGGTGCCCGCTCTGAGGTGTTTTTGAGCCACTCAGCTCAAATATCCGGGGGCTACCGTCGACAGCAGCCCAAATCTGCCATGAAGTGGTCACCTTTGATGGCAACCCAAATCTGCCATGGAGCGGTCAACTTAGAGCAGTCCGCCATGGAGCAGGATGCCTTGAATCCGCCATGGAGCATGCCAACTTGGAGCAGACCGCCATGGAGCAGGATACCTTGTGGTCACCTTGGAGCCGGCCGCCATGGAGCTGGCCGCCCGGGGGCTACGACCATAATATGTTGATCTAATAACTGGTGAAGTTCTCTAAGAGCATCAAGCCGGATTTTTAAGTAAATTCCACCTTGACACTCGCGGGCTACACCGATGCTAAATTTTGTGAAGTTCTCTTAGAGGATTGCGCCGGATAAAAATCCGCCATAACGCTCGGGGGCTACTCCTCGTATTTTAACTACGTAGTTCTCTTAGAGCCCTATGCCAGATAGAAATCCGCCATAACGCTTGGGGGCTACTCATAGCAAAAAATCCTAAGTCTTCTGAGAGCACTGCTAGGAAAAATTGTGTAGCGGTGCTCGGGGGCTACAGGCTAAATATTCTAAGTAGTTTCTCTAAGAGCACCCTGATGGATTCTCTATGAGAACCCGCCATGGCGCTCGGGGGCTACACATGGTGTAAAAGCATCGAAGTTCAAAAACAGAAGCAGTGCGATAATTTTGCGCTCACTGTTTGGTAAGCTTCTAGGCAACATCTTATACTGAAAAGAACGTTCCTTGAGCTCGGAAAAAATACTAGTTATCCGCCTTGGATTTGTTCGCGGTAGCATACCTGCATGCATCTGGAGAATTGCCCTGCAAGTATGAGACGTCACTGGTCCGCCTAAAGTTCTAGGCAGAAAAAATTTATTCTCTGGGAGCTCTACGAGATCTTTCACGCGACTATCTTGAAGACAAAGATGAAGACGAATATAAAAAACCCATCAAGCATTGAAGACAGAAGAGAAGATCTCAGAGAACTCCGGGGGCTACTGTTGTGGATATACTGTAACACCCCACTTTTTGTAACCCTGATTAAGTCATGTTTAGTGAGCCAAAAATGAGGGCCAACAAAAACCTTTTTGAGCAAACCTCTGGAAGTGCTGCTTCTTGCTTGTTTGTCTTGGTTGTTATGATAATGATGTCTGCTTGAGTTGCTTAATTAAACACCTTTGTGAACCAACGCAACCCTTGTGCCCTTGAGATCATGCTCTTATTTATGCTTCTAGCCAATTTTCCAAAACCATTATCTTGGCAAACTCTCCTTTTTATTCAAATTATTTTATTTATCCAAATAGGCGCCAAGGTTTATTTTCTTGAGACAAAGCTTTTATCAAACCTAAGTATTTACAAAATTATCTGGACCTACAAAGTAGAGTGGTCCAACTATTATACAAACTTTTATTTTGTTGATATTTATAAAAGGATTTCAAACACCTTTGAGAAGACTTTACAAAGGAGATGTTTATGTCTCCATTTGTTTCTAAAACTATCTACCAAAGTCTTACTCCTTTATTTGAAACTTTTCTCTACTTGACCATGGCATGATCACTGAGCACTGGTTCAATCATTGTTTTTGATAATGCTAGATTAGCTGCAAATGAATGACCTTGTGTGGTGAGTTGACTTTGTGTGACTGTTTGACTTTGATGAGTTGCTTGTGTGTACATATACTCCTCATATAGGCCTGTGGCCTAACCTTTTCAAATCTCCTCAATTCATATTTTGTCCCATGTAAGTTATTTCCACTCTATCTCTCAAAATCAAACCTATCTTGTTATTTTCATCTCAATCCTAAATTCCTAATTCTAATGTCTTAGTCTTATCGTGAGGCATTAGGAGCTCCATTTTGTGGGATCTTAAGAGAATTCAAACTAGCCCAAGGGAAGCACCCCTGGTGTTATTATAATCATCTACATCCCACCTTAGAAGGCTCCTCTCAGTTTTCTCAAAATATTTTCTGGCAGCCATTTTATCAAACACCTAGTGTGTAGACTATCTTACTGTCTGTTAACAGATTCAATTTTTCAACACCTATATTAAGCTCATTTATTCTATCCATGGCAATGTACCTTCCTAGAACTTATATTTGTCATGTGTTCTTCCATTCCTTCCATTGCCACCTGGTCATTTGAAGTCATTTGCTACTTGCTCTAATCCTGTTTCTGACCCTAATCAAATCACTGACCATTTGACTATTATCGTATGCACTTTTGCTCCTACCTCTAGAATTCGAAATAAATTGTTCAGAGACCATTCTTTGACCCATTCCTCTTCCTTTTGATCTACTCTAACTATCCATGCCCTTGTTGGTACATTTTGAAGCCTTCCACCTATTTATACGACTATGCTTTGAACCATGGTCAAAACTATTTCTATCCTTAGCATTCTTCCTAAATTTCTGAAAACCCACTACTGACCCACCATCAATCCTCTCCATCTTGAAACACTTCCTTAATGCCATTTAGGAATATTGTTCATGCATAATGTTACTACTTGGTCCTCGAGAATATTTTCTATAAATTATTTCCTTTATTTTGTTTCTCTTATTAGGATAATGCATGGAAGTGGAATCCATGCCATTTCTTGCCCCCTTTTCTCGTCAAATAAATTTGAGAAGATTCTACCATGCTTAGTTATGTAAGTTGAACCTTTTTAACTCAAAATATCTCCTTCCTACTTCCAAAAATTTCAACTATTCTTCAAAACAAATTTCACCAAGATGTGTACATATCCACGATTCGTGACCAAATCAATTCCAATAAAATCCAAATTTGGGCTTTGCCATCACCATATGAACCCCCTCATCTATCTAATTTATCAATGGATGCCATTGAATGGTATAACTTGAAAACAAACTCAAAACCATATTTGGGTCATCACATGCATTAGCATCTATTCTTAACCTATTCTTTTTGAAACACCAAACCGTATCCTTGACCATACCAGCCCCCTCCCTTCTCTCTGGTTGAACTCACTGTAGCTCCACCTCTTCTTCTTGTCCTCATGTGCTTGGAAGAAATGGCGTGAAGACCTATGCCAATCTTGGCAATATTTTGGAGAAATCCTTGCTGCCATTTCAACCGACCACCCCAGCCAATACCCTAGACAATTAAGGAACCCCCATACCCCCCCTCTAGGCACCCGTGGAAACCCTAGCAGCTAGCCATGCCTTCCCTCTATCTGATTCGCCCTAGTAAGCCATGGACGTGGCCGTTTTTATAAACAAGCTCATTTGCACGAGCCACCTCGCCACTGGCCTCTGGTACCTCTCCTTGAGCCTTCTCCATCACGCCAGCTCCTTGTATGGTTCCTACCGACCGCACTCGAGCGTGCTCTGAGGGCCGAGCAACATCGAACACCTGGCGTGCGTGAATTCGGCAACCTTTCCCTGAGCCACCCGACCATCCCAGCGTCTAGCCTCTCGCCAGCGACCGCAGCTCTCTGGCCTTACCCCTCTGGCGCAGCCCCAGCCCATATGTTCGTCGTTTTCTTCATGTCCCAAGCGCCGCCCGCTCCGGCCAGTGAGCGTCGCGCAGACAAGCTCGTAGCCGCGCGAGCACGCAAACCCCCCCGGCTTCATAAGCCTGCCCCGATGATCAGAGAGTGCACTATACACCTCTACTCCCTCTCAATCGAACACCCACCAAAGCCCAGCTCTCCTCTCACTTTTACTCTTCCTGGACTTCGACCCGAGATCTGCTGCAGGCCGTCTCCCGCTCCGCTATCTCTTCCTCGAATCTCCCCTCTCCTCCATGAAGCTCACCCCTTTCCCCATTTGTTCCAGGGACGCCGGCATCCTCGAGTCCATCGTCGACCGCATCTGGCCGCCGTAGGTCACCGTCGAGCTCCAAGCTCCAGCCACCTCCGGCATGCGCCCCTCGGTCAAAAAGGTTGGCGGCGCTCTCCTGAGTCTTCTGGTGCAACCGGAGTTTGCTCTCGTGCCCCCTAGCTCCCGGCGGTGAGCTCAGACTCCACGCCGCCGTCTGGACACCCAGCGCCTCCCGAAATTGGTCGCCGCCGGCGACGGATCGACGTGGCCTCTTCTCCGCCCTCCATCGCTAGATCGACGGTAAGATACCCCTTCGCTTCACTTATCCGCACTGGCATGCGGGCCCGGCCAGGTGGCCGTTTAAGCGCGTCGCATGCTTGCAGCAAGCACAGATGGGCCAGCGCCGGATCGGCCCAGATCCAGATTAGATCTCGCCCGTTATGATTTTTTTTCTAAAGAATTCCATTACCCATTTCCCAGACCTGTGAACTTCCAAAATTCATAGAAAAATAAGTATGAACCCAAATCGAGTGATTCAAATTCCTGTGAGTTTATATTAATGTGTACTATCCAGGAAAATTGCATTCTTGAATGTTTGACCCATGTAGAATGCTGGTGGTATTAGATGTGTAGATCTAGCCCCTTTTTGTTCAAAAATGCAAAACTTTAGTTTTGTGTGCTGGAATTGAGTGATACCAATTTCCAGAGTTAGGTTAGTGACATATCTTGCTTGACTCATTGGTTTTACCTTTTTAGGACTTGTAATCTTGCAGTAGTAATTAAAATGGCATAGTGTGTAATTAACATTAGAAAAATCATCACTTGCAGTAGAATTAGAATTTGGTGTTGAATCCAACTTTGTTGGATCGTGTTCTGGAAGAGCTTTCCAGAACAATTGACCTCATATTTTTCTGAATAATAGAGAATATTTGAGGATTAAATTGGTACTCTAGTGTTATCCTCCTATTGTTTAATTCATAGGAAATTAACCACAACTTGTTCTTCGGTAAATCCAACTTTGTTAGGTTCTTAAGATTGTTGTCAACCTGCATGATTGATAGGAGTGTTGTTTGATCCATTTTATGCCTGCATGCTTGAGTTGGTTGCTAAGTGGTGGTGTTCACATCAACTTAAGAAACCCTAGTATCTAGTAGGCTTAACTTGTTAATTAAGAACCTTTAAAACTATGTTTGTTTTCTAAACTTGTTTGCTTCTGATACTCTTTGATAAGATGGTATGAGTGCTGAAATGCTTGTGACTTGTGTATGCATGTGTGCTTATTGTGTGCTTTTGTTTTTTTCCGGCGATAGAATCGAACGAGGAGTGTACCGAGGAGGGAGGAATCTTTGTTTATCAAGAAGAAGAAGACCAGGGACAAGCTGAGAAAGGCAAGCCATCTATCTTGTTGCATATCTGAAACCTAATTACACTTTTGCATGTCTCCTTCTATTTTATCAAAGTGCATGGATTTATGTTGCTATAGTCGCTATAGCAATTATTTGTTGGCTCAAGCTCCGCGAGTCAAGTTATTATCATCCATCGAGATGACCCCTTTACTACCTATTCCAATACCCCTGGAGTAGTGGCTTGTTGGTTAGCGACAATGCCTTTGATAAACTTTCTAGTGGAGCTAAAACTCTAGGACTGGGAACACTCAATGAAAGTTTACGAAAATGTTTCCGAAAACCTTGGGGTAGTAACTACCCCACTGAAGTGATTTCAAAAAAATGGTTTTTGTCAAAATGGAGGACAAGGAGATGGTGGTTTTTACTATGACATTGGTGATCACTAGGCGTTCGCTCAGAACAATTAACCCGTGCAACCACATTACCCTGGTATGGGACGGGGCTTAGTCGGAAGTTTATCTGCCTTAGTGCGGGGAGCCTCGCAATATATAAGGGTCTGGAGGACCCCGGAATCCGGATTGCCGCCAGATTATGGGCAATAGTAAATCGGGATCCATCGGGATTTATCCGGCCGGAAGACACTTGGGTTTCTCCCGCCGTGGCACTGGAACTACGCTCGGCAGAGGTAGACGGCCAGGGTTTGCCAGGGATGTATACTCCACAGGGTAGGCACCCGTATTAAGGTGGATAGATGGAAGGCTATGATCGATTATCCGAACCCCGCATACTTGTGTATGACGGTCTGTGGTGGTATCCCGGCGGATTTATCGGATGGTGTGGGTAAAGTGTACAACCTCTGCAGAGTGAAATTCTATTCGAATAGCCGAGTCCTCGGTCATGGACGGTTGGGACGACCGTTGCCTAGCCCAATGTTGGTTTTGTTTTTCAAAATGGATTTTGGAAAGAATTGGAGGAAATGCCGGACGGAGTACTCGGAGGGTACTGCCGTGGCACATGTTTGGTTCGGAGTACTTGGAGGGTACTGCCGAAGGTGGAAAGTGGTCATGTGTGATTGACCGGAATTAATAAGGAGGGTGGTCATGTTTGATTGACCCCCGACTCTTCTCTTGAAAATGAGTTTCCCCCTTCCCTAGAGCTTTTACTAAAGGTGCTTTACAAAGATTCTTCTTTAACAAGGATATAGAGATGTCGTATGACATGCTATATCGACACGAGAAATTGACTAGATAGGAAGAACTAGACTAGAGCCTTTCTCTTGCTACAGCCAAACTGCATATTTGTCCTCTCCCCTTTAGATGGTTTGCGAGTACAATTCAAATGTACTCACGGCTTTGTCCCTGGCTATTAACTTGGCCAGATTATGAAGGCTTTGAAGCTGATGGTGAGGAGTTCGACGACGCCTGTGCAAACTAGGAACGTCTCCCAGTCAGTTGCCTGTAGGGTAGTAGGCATGACGTGGGTCATCAACGCTGCTTGGTATCCGCTGCTTAGTTTGTAATCTTGCCCTGCGTGGCATTATCAGCCTTGGTCGTGTGACCAATTGTAAGACTTTATATTCGGTACTGTAATGGATGATGTAACTTTGATATCAGCTCGGTTATGTGGACTCACGACATACTGATCATGGGATCGTGAGTTGGATGCATAACGGGAATTCCGGGTGGTAAACCGGGGTCCCCACATATACCAAACGGGTATACCAGTGACGTAGTCTCATACCGGCAAACCAGGGTGGCCCATGGAGGTGGTATGGCGGATAGCCAACCGGGCGGCCTAGTTGCTGGTGGTATGGTGGATTGAAGGCTGCCATGCCATGGCAGATTCCCAGACGCATCCATGCCATGGCGGATTCCCAGACGCATCCATGCCATGGCGGATTCCCAGACGGCAGGAGCTTATGGCAGATTCAATGCTGCCATACCATGGTGGATTACTGGACGCAGGAGCTTATGGCGGATCCGAAGACAGGCCCATGGCAGGTTGCCTTGTAGTACACGCATAGGACTTAGTCTAGGACTCCATATTGTATCCGCCCCGAAACCACCGTGATGCCCACGCCAGGCGCCTTTATAAGCCGGCGTGGAGGAGCCCTTGAGGCACGACTTAGCCATGAGATAGCTAGAATAGCTAAGACATAGCAGATCGCATAGCGACTAACACCACCATTGTAATCTGTACACATTGTGCCATTATAGTGAGTTGTAGCAGGATGTAGCGATCCTCCATCGCGGGCACCAGATCACCTATCCCCTCTTTCTATCGCCTTGAGGTACCCCTCATGGCATACGTGTCGTAAGAACCACGACAAGGAGCGCCGCCGGAGTTTTTTCCGCACGTCGCCGTCGAGCTCTGCTTCCCCTACGTGCCTCGCCGTCGCCGTCGTCTTCCTCGTCGTGCGCAGGTGAGCTTCCATCCTCGCCAACGAACACGACGCACCAGCACCGTTAGATCGTGATCTGTCGGTCGCGTACCGGTTCGGTGAAATTAAGTCACCTGACAAATAGGCCCCACCTATCAGCCCCGTTTTTAAACCTTTCCCACCCGGAGCAAATCGTTATCGGGCCGGCCCGTTCGGGTTTCGTTTGAAATCGGCCCAGCTGGTTTCGAATTCGGTCTGATTCATTTTTTATTTAATTCCCCTATTTCGAATTAATTCAAATATGTTTTAGATATGATTTTCAAACTTTAATTCCAAGAGTTTTAGAAATCCATTTCTAGCAAATGAATATGCGTTGGAAAGCTTAGGACATGCTCTACCCTCTGAAACTGGTTAAAATTCAAATTGAGTTAGGAATTTAAATAAATAAGGATACTTTGACCATAGCTCTATTAATCATAGGAAAATTCTAGAAAATTATTTAAACCTCCTAAAATTATGAAACTTGATTTGTGAACTCACTAAGTAACTCCGCTACTGTTTAGTCAACCTTAATCAACTCAAACCTTGTTAGTGGGACCAACTAGACCCTAATCCAATCCTAGTTGGTAGCATAAAATAATAAATCTCTACCATACACTTAGATTAATTTTCCCTCAATACCAATTCACTTAGTTAGTCAATCTTCACTTGAACTAGTCCTAATCCCTTAGTTCAATACCAATGCTTGGAAAGTAAACCACATGTGGTACTTCGTAGACAAATCCAACTTGCACACTTAATAAAAACTTGGAAGAAAAACTTGCAACCCAATTCTATAAAATCCACCATGAATACTATTGTTTGAAAACAAGTATGTGTGCTTGGGGTGATGTTAGTATTGTGTGGTGATTGTGTGTATTGTGTTTATTCGTTATTAGACGCTAGTGTTTCGGAGGAGGATATTGAAGGGGAATATTATCAAGAATAAGAAGAGTACCCCGGACACTTTGCCAACCAAGGCAAGCCATCTTTTGAATCATACTCCACCTGCCTAGTTTTACTCTTGCATTTTACCCGTTTTAAGTAAATTGCATGATTGAATTGCTAGAGTAGAATGATAGATGTGTAGTGGTATCTTTCTTAGCAAGAGCATCAAGCTGAGTTTATCCAACCCTATTTTAGTGGTATCATCACTCAATATAGTTGCTTAGTCACTAATAAAATTGAGGCAATCTCTAAGGGGAACCCCCATTGAACTTGGGGACTTGAACTTGAAAGCTTGAATTGGAGATCCCTCCTACATGATGGTTTTATGAAGGAAAATAATATTGACTAAGGACTATGGAATGTATTTGCTAAATGATAATAAGTGATGTACCATGTGAGCCAACCATTACCGTACGACCACATTACCCCTAAATGGGAAGGGGCTTAGTCCGTAGCTTGTTCACCCTAGTATGGGAGGTCTTGTATCATCCTTTATAGAAGTGCACCGTGCGCGGGTACTTCTGAACCGAGTGGAAATCCCATTCATCTGGCACTCTGGAGCGGGCAAAACTAGAGACGCCGGAATGGAGATGTCCGTGTCTCGAGCTCTAGGGAAGGATCCTATACTAGAGTGAGCAAGTGAAAGAGTTTGTTTGATTATCTAAACCCCGCATACTTTGTGTATGATGATCCATGGATTTCTCCTGCAGATGTATCGAATCTTGTGGGTAAAGTGTACCCCTCTGCAGAGGTTTCAAAACTATTCGAATAGCCGCGTCCTCGGTTATGGACAGTTGGCAAACTGTACTTGACTTTTGTCAAGAATATATAATAATAACTTATGGTGAACTTGGTGAATGTCCTGACGTGACTTGACCTTGATATTGACCCACTTGAAGCTCCTTTTAGATTGAACTTAGAGAACTAAACTTCTTTTCTACCAATGAACATTCTTGGGAAACAAAACTAGCTTTTGCAAATAAACTTAGTGCTTAGTCCACTAGATCAACCTTGCATATCTACTTCATCATTCTCCTTTATAAGATGGTTTGCGAGTGCATCCAATGTACTCATGGCTGTGTCCCTAGCTATCAACTTGGCCAGACTATGGGGAAGAGTATCCGGAGGAAGGTTATGAAGAGGAGTACCAGAGCTAAGATCATTCCTGAGTCGCCATTGCCTGTAGGGTGAAGGCATGGACCCGAAGATGTTATTTCCGCTGCTATATTGTGTTGTAATATGAACTTGGTCACTATGACCATTGTATTTGAACCACCATATTGTAATGTCTATGGAACTGGTTACCAACTACGTTATGTGTATCACAACAATGATTCTGGGATTGTGGTGGAATGCATAATGGGCACTTCAAATTTGTGATAAATTCGCGGGTGTCACAAGTTGGTATCAGAGCCTAGGCTGACCATAGGAGACCTTAGTTAGAATGAGCGTTAAATGAAACCTTTATAAAAACAAAGAGATAAGTAATGGTTTAAAACTGCTTAGTCTTTTCCTCTCTATTTACAAAGTTTGGTACATGCTTCAGTTTTGCCTACTTAAAATTTTGCACACTTGAGTTGGTCACTAACTTAATCTAATCTAAAATTTTGTAGATGGCCCCGATATTCACTGAGCAGTACCAGTTGGGCCATGGTGGCAGCCTTTGTTTCGAGCGTGACCTCACCACCCTAACCTTGTTCCTGGATCGTCTGTATCCGGAGTTCAAGGGAGCCGTGCTCAATGAGCACCCGGATGGAGAGCTACGGTGGCTTGTCAGGGCCAGTTGCCGTGGCAAGAAGGAAGATTTGAGTTCTCCAAGGATCAAGTTTGAGCTTGTGGAGAACACTTGGGCCGATGGTTTGGTCCGAGGTATGCAGGAGATGCACGCCCGTTTGTGCGGACTGCATGTGGAGGAGATCCAGGGGGAGCGCTTTAGGAACTTTGCTCGGCGTGATGCGGATGGGCGTCCTGCAAACATGCCAGGGCAAAATGAGCCGAGTACCTACATCGATCACATGGACTTCTTGCTGTACTCCACTCAGCAGGAGGCAGATCGTGCCCGTACCAAGGCCAACCTTGAGCACTTCACACTTGTGGAGGCGAGAAGCACCATCAGGATTCTTGCTAGGGATCGCAAGAGTCTTCGCCGCCAACGTGATGAGAAGGATCAGATCATTGAGGAGCTGAAGGCCAATGTGGCTGAGCTGACTGAGTGCTTGAGAGTCTAGAGAGCCACCTTGGTGAGGAGGAAGGCATTGATCTCTGCAAGGAGGATGATGCCCTCATTAGTGACGAGGATGACTTCATGGAGGACCTTGATGATTCAGAGCATGATGAGGATGCTGAATTCATTGTGGATGATGAGGAGGAAGACCCCGAGGAGCCCGGTATTTAGATTGGAGATCCCCGTGTTATCTAGTTATGAGTTTACTTTAAGTCACTTCGTGTAGGTGTGAGTTGTATCCCCCTCTCTAGTAGACGAGTCGCAATGGTTTGAAGTAAACCATTTGTAATGTGTGAACTCGTATGTATGGTATGTTTGATGTTTGTTGAATGAAATATGAATTTGGCCCTTAAGGCCTTAGTAAGACAAAAATTGCACCATCTATGTACATTAAATCTTAGCAAATTAGTTTTTCCCTCTTGTCTTACACACCTTATCTTCAGATGCCGCGAGCACCCCCACCCCCAAACCCGGAAATGGCTGAACTACTAAGGTTGATCATGGAAGACCGAGAAGCAGCCCGAGCTGAGCGCCAAGCTAACTTGGCCACTCTTCAGCAACTAACCCAGATGGCAATGAACCACAACAATGGCAATGGAAATGGCCATGGTGAAGGAAAAAACAATGGCCATGGTGATCACCGATCCAAATTAAGGAGTTTCTAGAATACCAACCCACCTATGTTCACTAAGTTTGAAGAACCCTTAGATGCTGATGACTGGCTTCGCACTATGGAGAACAATTTGGTAGTCGCCGAAGTTGGTGAAAATGAGAAGGTCTTGTACACCACCCACTATCTTGTGGGAGCCACAAGAGCTTGGTGGGATAGCACTCGTGCAATGCAAGCCCAAGGGTATGTGATGCCTTGGGAGGAGTTCAAGAGCAAGTTTAGCAAAGCCCATGTTCCTTTGGGATTGGTTAAAAGAATAAGAGATGAGTTCAGAAATCTGAAGCAAGGTTCCCAATCTGTGGTTGACTACCGTGACAAGTTCCTTACCTTGTCTAGGTATGCCCCAGATGACACCAATACCACTGAGAAGAAGCAAGAAAGGTTTCTGGATGGACTTCATAATGAGATGCAATGTGTCTTGGTCAGCATTCACTTTGCCGACCTGGAGTCATTGGTTGACTCTGCCATTTAGATGGAAGGCAAACTCAAGCAAGCTGCAGAGAACCGCAAGCGCCGTATGATGTATCAAGGCAACTCAAGCAACTCGCAGAAGCCAAGGGGAAATCCACCTATGGGTTTCGCCCCTAGACCTATGAGGCCATCTGCACCTGCTCCGCATCCCAACTTTCCCAACCGTCCGCCCGACAACAACTTCAACCGTGCACCTCCGAGACCTAATGGCAACAACTTCAACCCCAATGCTCCAAGGCCCAATGGAGCACCTATGCCGCCCAAGTCTGGTGACAAGTCTGGTGTTACCTGTTATGAGTGCGGACTAAAAGGGCACTACTCCAATGAATGCCCGAAGAAGCTAAATGATGCATCCAAGACCACTGCTCCTGCTCAGCAAAAGCGCCGTGTGGGAAATGGCAAGAATTATCCACCAAGGAACCAGCCTCACCCTCGAGGCCGTCTAAACCATATGAATGTTGAAGAAGCTCAGGAGGCAACCGATGTTGTGCTTGGTATGTTCCCTGTTAATTCAGTTCCTGCAAGAGTTCTGTTTGATTCTGGAGCTTCACACTCATTTGTTACTAAGTTATTTGTTGATAAAAGTGGACTTCAACCAACCCCCATGAAACATGCCATGTTAGTTCAAATACCAGGGTCAACAACAAGGGCTGAGTGGAACTGTTTGGAAGTTCCCATAGAAATTCATGGAATAGCCTTAGTGTTGGGAACTAAAGGTTTGGAAGTAGTTCTCGGTATGAATTGGATGTCTTCCCATCAAGGAGTGATAGATTGTGCCAAGAAGACCATCACTATGAGGAGTAACAGTGGGATTGCAGTAAAGCATGTGTCCGTAAAACCACCCCAGGCCACCAGATGTCATAAGAGTATCTCAGGGCAAACTATAGAGCAAGTTCCCATCGTCTGTGATTACCCGGATGTTTTTCCCGATGAGCTACCTGGAATGCCACCGGATCGGGATATTGAGTTTATCATTGAGCTTATTCCCGGAACGGGATCTATAGCCCAACGACCCTATCGTATGAACCCAACTGAACTAATGGAGTTAAAGAAGCAATTGGATGACCTTTTGAGTAAGGGATTGATTCAGCCAAGTTCCTCTGCTTGGAGATCACCCATCTTTTTTGTGGATAAAAGTGATGGTTCCAGCCGACTGTGCACTGATTACCGCAAGCTAAATGATGTGACCATCAAGAATAAGTACCCTCTCCCAAAGATTGATGATCTGTTTGACCAATTGACTGGAGCCCGAGTCTTCTCAAAGATAGACCTTAGAACTGGATACCATCAATTGAAGATCCGTGCAACTGACATACCCAAAATAGCCTTCACTACCCGATACGGATTGTATGAGTACACCGTAATGTCCTTTGGATTAACCAATGCCCCTGCTTATTTCATGAATCTCATGAATAAGGTTTTCATGGAGTTCTTGGATAAGTTTGTTGTCGTCTTCATTGATGATATTCTTATCTACTCCAAGTCCGAAGAAGAGCATGCAACCCATCTGAGATTAATCTTAGAGACTCTTAGAGAGCACCAGCTTTATGCCAAGTTCAGTAAATGTGAGTTCTGGTTGAAGGAAGTTGGATTCTTAGGCCATGTATTATCAGCTGGAGGAATATTAGTAGACCCCAAGAAGATCAAATCAGTCATGGAATGGGAAGCCCCTACCACTCAAACTAAAGTTAGAGGTTTTCTCAGATTAGTGGGGTACTACCATAAATTTGTTGAAGGGTTTTCAAGCATTGCCCGGCCAATGACCCAATTGTTGAAGAAGGACAAGAAGTTTGAACGGACCCCTAAGTGTGAAGAAAGTTTTCAAGAGCTCAAGAAGCGACTGGTGACCGCCCCCATTCTAACCATGCCCGATATCACCAAGAATTTTGATGTCTATTGCAACGCCTCCAAACTTGGACTTGGTTGTGTGTTAATGCAAGAAGGCCAGGTCATAGCTTACCTCTCTCGGCAGCTTCGACCTCATGAAGAAAACTATCCAACCCATGATCTAGAGCTAGCAGCCATAGTTCTCGCTTTGAAGACCTGGAGACACTATCTTATGGGCAACCGTTGCGAGATCTACACTGATCACAAGAGTTTGAAGTATATTTTCACCCAGAAGGAGTTAAACATGAGGCAAAGAAGATGGATAGAGTTGTTCAAGGATTATGATCTAGAAATTCATTATCACCCTGGTAAGGCCAATGTAGTTGCCAATGCATTAAGTAGGAAGCCATGCTCATTGAATATGATGATCAAAGAGGAGCAACCCCTGTTGCACCAAGAGTTTGAAAGGTTTGGATTGGAACTAGTCAGTCGAGGATTCTTAGCCAACCTTGAGTTTCAACCCACCTTGATGAGCCAAATCAAAGAAGCCCAGAAGGGAAATGAGAGTATTGACGGAATTAAGCGCAGGATTAGTTCCGGCAAGGTGCCAGGATTTGAAGAAGATGACCAAGGAGTTCTTTGGTATAAAGGACGTCTTTGTGTGCCTGCGGACTCAGAATTGAAGGAAGTTATTATGAAGGAAGCCCATGAGACACCTTACTCCATTCATCCCGGTGGAACTAAGATGTACCAAGATTTAAAGGAACAATTTTGGTGGCATGGAATGAAGCGTGAGATTGCATCGTTCATATCTAAGTGTGATATTTGTCAAAGAGTCAAGGCTAAACATCAACGTCCTGCTAGATTGCTGCAACCTTTGCAAGTTCTGGAATGGAAGTGGGAATCTGTTGGAATGGATTTCATCACTGGATTTCCAAGGTCTAGCCGTGGAAATGACTCTATCTGGGTCATTGTGGATAGACTGACCAAAGTTGCCCACTTTATTCTTGTCAAGACCACTTATACCTCAGGACAGCTGGCAGATCTTTATCTATCCAGAATTGTGAGTTTGCATGGAGTCCCTAAAACCATAGTTTCTGATCAAGGAACCCAATTCACCTCGAGATTTTGGAGAAGTTTACATCAAGCCTTGGGAACCAAATTAGCCTTTAGCACAGCTTACCACCCTCAGACTGATGGACAGACTGAACGAGTAAATCAAATACTTGAAGATATGTTGAGAGCCTGTGTTCTAGCCTATGGAGCCAAGTGGGAAGATTGTCTGCCTTTCGCAGAGTTTTCCTACAACAACAGTTATCAAGCCAGTTTGCAAATGGCCCCATTTGAAGCTTTATATGGATGAAAGTGTCGTACCCCTTTGAATTGGTCAGAAACCAGAGTAAGTCAGATATTTGGACCAGACATTCTGCAAGAGGCTGAAGAGAAGGTTCGCACAATTCGTGATTATCTCAAGGCAGCCCAGTCTAGATAGAAGAGTTATGCCGACAAAAGATGTAGAGAACTGACCTTCCAGATTGGAGATTTTGTGTATCTTAGAGTATCACCTCTCAAGGGAATGCAAAGATTCCAAGTAAAAGGAAAGCTTGCACCAAGGTATATTGGACCCTTCCAGGTACTAAGCCACAGAGGAGAAGTGTCCTATCAGTTGGAAATGCCCCCTGAATTGTCCGAAGTGCACGATGTCTTTCATGTGTCGTTACTTCGGAAATGTCTTGAAGTTCCGGAGAAGCCAGAAGTCTTCAAGAATATTGATCACCGTTCTGTGGATCTCAATAAAGATTTGACCTATCGTGAAGTGCCTACCCGTATCCTCGAGGAAGCATATAGAACCACTCGAACCCAAAGCATCAAGTTTCTAAAAGTTCAGTGGAGTAATCACACCGAAGATGAAGCCACTTGGGAATGAGAAGATTACCTTCAGAAAGAGTTTCCCAATCTTTTCAGCTCTTAATTAGTGAATCTTGGGGACGAGATTCTTTTTAAGGGGGGAAGATTGTAACAACTCAGAAATTTGTAATCCACCTACTATTAATTAAAGTGCCCAATTTTGGACCAAGATAAAACTTTTATCTATTATTGCATGTATGCATGTATTTTTCATTATAAGTCTTTTATGATTTCATGTGTGTTATTATTTGTTGTGAAATAGTTAGTTAACTCTAACCTAACCCACAGAAGCATTAGAGAAAGATTATCAGAGCTAAAGAAACAAGAAACCAAAGAAAGAAAGAAAAAGAGAAGAATAAGTTGATCTAGGAAATCTTATTGACTACCCTACTTTGGACCCTTAGAATAAGAAATCTGTAACTCCAGCAAAGGTTTGGCCAGTTAGTTGTGCTTGACCAAGTTGCCTACTAACTCAACCAAGAAGTTTCAAACCAAAATTCAAAATGTAACTCAACACAAACATCAGTCAAACTTTGAATCTGAAACAGTGACAATACCAAAATTTGAAATATGATTTCTGCAAAACTTAACCTTTCTTTGTAACAAAAATATCTCTAGAAACCTTGTCTAATATGTTGACCACCCAAAGTGAAAAATTTCGAAAATTCAAATTTAAATTTCTTGCGGGCATTTGACCGAACACCTGGAGAACAAAAAAAATGGAAGAAATCGATTTTACTGTGAAGATCACTGCTCCCGTTCGTCTCATGCTTGTAGCCATGCTCGTGGAGACCCCCGCGGTCGAGCCCAACCCCCTCTGCCCTGACCCGAGCCGTGAGAAAGGGAGGAGAAGAGGAAAATAGCGCCCAGGACCCCCTCTCTTCTTCCCCGGCTCGCTGCACGTCGCCGACCATCGTGACCGCGCCAGAGCCGACCCACAGCCCTCCATCGCTGAGACAAAACCCCGCCAGCACGCGAGCAAGGCCGCTGTGCCCAGTGTCGCTCATCGCACGTCGCCAGGGCCCCCGCACCGGCGAGCTACTGGACGCCCTCGCCCTCGTCTCTCTGGCCTATAAAAGCCCCCGCCGATCAAACGACTGGACGCACACCACTCCCAGCTACCTCCCAGACACCCTCACCTCTCCCCGCTCACTCTCATTCGACGACGCCTGCACCGCCAGTGAGGTACTGGACGCAAGCCGCGCGACCGCGTTGGGCCGCCACTGGACGAACGGACGCCGGGAGCTGGAGGAGGAGTGCCGCTGGAGTGTTTTCCGCCCGTTGCCGTCGAGCTCTGCTTCCCCTACGCGCCTTGCCGTCGCCGTCGTCTTCCTCACCGTGCGCAGGTGAGCTTCCATCCTCGCCAACAAACATGACGCACCAGCACCGTTAGATCGTGATCCGTCGGTCGCGTACCGGTTCGGTGAAATTAAGTCACCTGACGAATAGGCCCCACCTGTTAGCCCCGTTTTTAAACCTTTCCTGCCCGGAGCGAATCGTTATCAGGCTGGCCCGTTCGGGTTTCATTTGAAATCGGCCCAGCTAGTTTCGAATTCGGTCCGATTCATTTTTCATTTAATTCCCGCCTATTTCGAATTAATTCAAATATGTTTCAGATATGATTTTCAAACTTTAATTCCAAGAGTTTTAGAAATCCATTTCTAGCAAATGAATATGCGTTGGAAAGCTTAGGACATGCTCTACCCTCTGAAACTGGTTAAAATTCAAATTGAGTTAGGAATTTAAATAAATAAGGATACTTTGACCATAGCTCTATTAATCATAGGAAAATTCTAGAAAATTATTTAAACCTCCTAAAATTATGAAACTTGGTTTGTGAACTCACTAAGTAACTCCCCTACTGTTTAGTCAACCTTAATCAACTCAAACCTTGTTAGTGGGACCAACTAGACCCTAATCCAATCCTAGTTGTTAGCATAAAATAATAAATCTCTACCATACACATAGATTAATTTTCCCTCAATACCAATTCACTTAGTTAGTCAATCTTCACTTGAACTAGTCCTAATCCCTTAGTTCAATACCAATGCTTGGAAAGTAAACCACATGTGGTACTTGGTAGACAAATCCAACTTGCACACTTAATAAAAACTTGGAAGAAAAACTTGCAACCCAATTCTATAAAATCCACCATGAATACTATTGTTTGAAAACAAGTATGTGTGCTTGGGGTGATGTTAGTATTGTGTGGTGATTGTGTGTATTGTGTTTATTCATTATTAGACGCTAGTGTTTCGGAGGAGGATATTGAAGGGGAATATTATCAAGAAGAAGAAGAGTACGCCGGACACTTTGCCAACCAAGGCAAGCCATGTTTTGAATCATACTCCACCTGCCTAGTTTTACTCTTGCATTTTACCTGTTTTAAGTAAATTGCATGATTGAATTGCTAGAGTAGAATGATAGATGTGTAGTGGTATCTTGCTTAGCAAGAGCATCAAGCTGAGTTTATCCAACCCTATTTTAGTGGTATCATCACTCAATATAGTTGCTTAGTCACTAATAAAATTTAGGCAATCTCTAAGGGGAACCCCCATTGAACTTGGGGACTTGAACTTGAAAGCTTGAATTGGAGATCCCTCCTACATGATGGTTTTATGAAGGAAAATAATATTGACTAAGGACTATGGAATGTATTTGCTAAATGATAATAAGTGATGTACCATGTGAGCCAACCATTACCGTACAACCACATTACCCCTAAATGGGAAGGGGCTTAGTCCATAGTTTGTTCACCCTAGTATGGGAGGTCTTGTATCATCCTTTATAGAAGTGCACCGTCGTGGGTACTTCTGAACTGAGTGGAAATCCCATTCATCTGGCACTCTGGAGCGGGCAAAACTAGAGACGTCGGAACGGAGATGTCCGTGTCTCGGGCTCTAGGGAAGGATCCTATACTAGAGTGAGCAAGTGAAAGAGTTTGTTTGACTATCTGAACCCTGCATACTTTGTGTATGATGATCCGTGGATTCTCCCAGCAGATGTATCGAATCTTGTGGGTAAAGTGTACCCCTCTACAGAGGTTTCAAAACTATTCGAATAGCCGCGTCCTCGGTTATGGACAGTTGGCAAACTGTACTTGACTTTTGTCAAGAATATAATAACTTATGGTGAACTTGGTGAATGACCTGACGTGACTTGACCTTGATATTGACCCACTTGAAGCTCCTTTTAGATTGAACTTAGAGAACTAAACTTCTTTTCTACCAATGAACATTCTTGGGAAACAAAACTAGCTTTTGCAAATAAACTTAGTGCTTAGTCCACTAGATCAACCTTGCATATCTATTTCATCATTCTCCTTTATAAGATGGTTTGCGAGTGCATCCAATGTACTCATGGCTCTGTCCCTGGCTATCAACTTGGCCAGACTATGGGGAAGAGTATCCGAAGGAAGGTTATGAAGAGGAGTACCAGAGCTAAGATCATCTCCTGAGTCGCCATTGCCTGTAGGGTGAAGGCATGGACCCGAAGACGTTATTTCCGCTGCTATATTGTGTTGTAATATGAACTTGGTCACTACGACCATTGTATTTGAACCACCGTATTGTAATGTCTATGGAACTGGTTACCAACTACGTTATGTGTATCACAACAATGATTCTGGGATTGTGGTGGAATGCATAACGGGCACTTCGAATTTGTGATAAATTCGCGGGTGTCACATCCTTGTGACAGGCTTTGTTGAGACTTGTGCAGTCCACGCAGAGGCGCCCACTGCCATTAGCCTTTGGGACAACCACCGGATTGGCAATCCAGGTGGGGTATGCTACCTCGCGTATCAACTTGGCCTTCTTCAGCTTCTCTTTCTCTTGGATGATGAAGTCTTATTTCTCTTGCGCTTGCTTCCTGGTCTTCTGCTTCACGGGGTGTGCTTGAGGGCACACGGCTAAGTGGTGCTCAATCACCTCCCTTGGAATGCCGGGCATATCTAACAGAGTCCAAGCGAACATGTCAGAGTTTGCCCTCAGGAAGGTGACGAGCGCACTTTCCTATTTGGGAGAAAGCCCTGCCCTGATGGTGATAAAGTTTTCGCAGCCCCCAGCCTGGAGCAGGACCTTCTTTGTAGCAGAGCACTCTTGAGTAAACTGGGGCCTCCTCCCTGAGGGTACCGCAGCTTCCCCAACGCTCATGCCCAGCATCGGATGGACCAGGTCCTCGCTTGGAGTAGGCGATGCAGAGGCGGCGAACTTCTTCCCTGATGAACCCGACGGAAGGGGCTCGAGAGAGGCCTTCTTTGCAGCAGCCCGCTCTTGTGATATGAGCTGCTTCTTCCTCATGAGGTCACCAGAGTGTTCTAGCAGATCCTCATCAGCGGGGAACATGGTGGTGGCCTCACGGTAGACATGCTCCACAGATCGGAGAGCGTCTTTTTCATTGCAGCGCACGATGATCGTGCCATTGGCGCCCAGAATCTAGAGGACGTTGAAGCCACGATGCGTTGCCTCCATGAACCTCACCAGAGCTAGATAGCCAAGGATGGCATTGTACGGCAGCGCGATGTAGGTGACGTCGAAGTCGAGGCTTTCTGTCCTGTAGTGGTCCCGGGTGCCGAAGGTGACGGGCAGGCGCACCTGCCCGATTGGCGTTGTAGAACCCCCCGTTACCTTGAAGAACGGTCGGGTGGGCATGATACGATGGTACGGCACTTGCATCTTCTCTAAGACCTCAATAGAGATGATGTTGAGCCCTGCCCCTCCATCGATGAGGGTACGGTTGACGGCGATGTTATTGATGGTAGGCGTGCACAAGAGGGGAATTGTGCCCATGGCCTTAGTGGAGGTTGGATGATCCTCCTCGTCGAAGCCGATCTTGCTAGTAGACCACTTCATCAAGCGGTTGCCGGCGCTGGGCTGCACCGCCGCGATCTCTCGCGATAGCTGCTTGCAGTGACGGTTAGACAAAGGAGCTTAGGCTCCACCCAGGAGGCAAGCGGCGAAGCCTCGCGGCTCTTGATAGCCCCCCTGGTTCTCTTCCTGATGATCATTCACCAGTGGAGGCAGCAGCAGTGGCTCAGGATTTGCATGAGACAGACCATCACGGTGGCGACCCTCATCCCGGTCGTCATCGCGGCGATCACCTCGGGATCCACCCTTGCCGTGGCTACGGCTACTCCTACGGCGCTTCATGACACCATTTTCTTCATGAAACTTCCGGACAATCCAACAATCTTTGGTATTGTGGGTGTCCTTTTTGTGGAGGATGCAGTAGCGACAATGTCGACCTTTATCACGCTCAGAGTGGTCCCGCGGCGCTGCTTATGATCAGGCTCTGCCGCGAGGACAGCAGCCTCCTTGCGTTTGGGGTCCTTGGACTTCGGCTTTGGGGGAAGTGCCTTCGGCAGGTTGTGCATGAAGAGACTCCCCTCCTCAGCCTTAGCACATCTGTAGGCGATCTCGAAGAGCCTGAGGACGGAAGTCAACTCATCATTCACCGACAGCTTCTCCCTCATCTTAACGTCGGAAACGCCCGTGGAGAATGCGGAGATGACCTCCTCATTGGAGATCCGGGGAATCTTGTTCCTCATCTGGCTGAAGTGCTACATATACTGATGAAGCGTCTCGCCCTTGTACTGACGCACCTCCTTAAGATCATTCTTGGTGGCGGGGCGCTCATACGTGGGCATGAAGTTGGCGACGAACTGACGGCACAAGTCCTTCCATGAAATCAAGGATTCATGAGGAAGATTCATGAGCCAAGTTCGTGGAGCGTCTTTGAGGGCCATGGGGAACCAATTGGCCATCGCACGCTGATCTCCACACGCGGCCTGGACGGCGATGACATAGAGCTGGAGGAATTCGATGGGGTTAGTGGTCCCATCATAATGCGCGCTGATGTCCGGCTTGAACTTGTCAGGCCAGACCACATAGCGTTGCTGGCGAGTGAGAGCAAGGCACCAGGGGTTGTAGATAGGGTCCCCGGGGGTCTTGACGTTCTTGTCAGCCTCGCCGATGAAATCGATGGCGCGGTTATGATTTTCGCGGCGGCGCTCAAGGGAGACGCGTGCGTCTTCCGGAGCGTGCTGGACAATTTAGCAGCTGGGCTCCCCGCGCGGCGAAGATGCAGCGTGGGAAGCCACCTTCTTTGCCTTGGCGGCCTTCCCATCTCCAGTGCCCCGCTGCCGGATCTGGTTCTCCCGTGCCCTGGGCTCCTCCTTGGGCCGGGTCATCATTGGCGATGGCGACGAGCTCAGCGATTCGAGCGCGCCACCCCTCACGCCCGTCATCAGTGGGCTGATAGCGCAGCAGCTCCTGCGCCATGGCGAGAGCCTGTGCAGGGGACAACTGATTCCCAGAATGAGCGCGAGAAGTGGCGGTGGTGGTGAAGGAGAGCGAAGGCTCTATACGCCCGAACGGGAGGTAGGAGGACTCCAGATCTTCCTCCTCTTCCTCCTCGGCCGAGACGTCCCAATGACAGAAGATGGGCTTGGTTTGCCCCCGAACGGCGTTGCAGCGGCGAAGACGCTCGAGCCTTGCATTGGCGTCAGCCATGTCCAAGCAGATCTAGAAGAAAACACACCATAGCCCCCTACCTGGCGTGCCAAATGTTGATGGATTTCGTGTCGCAAGAACACGGGGTACCACGCGACGGACCCCAAGATTCGAATGCAGGGGGCTGAACGTGGGAGATCTTGGATCGCAATAAAACACGGTGACTGAAGCCTCGAGACGTTGAACGCACAACGCACTGCAGAGAGGGAGACGCCAAGGTTTACCCAGGTTCAGGGCCCTCATGGTGAGGTAAAGCCCCTACTTCCTGCCTTCTTGTATTACGACGCAATACCTCGCGAGGAGTACAAGGTCTTGGCTACAAAGCTCTAACTATCCGAAGGTAGAAGAACCAACTTAGCCTAGCTAGGAGCCCGGAGATCAAGATCGGATCCCCCCTAAGGGGTGGCCTCCCCTTCTTTTATAGCGCCTAGGTCCTCCTTTCCCTTATCATCTTGGGGAAGGGGTTGCCACACACGACCAAGGAGGGAGGACAGTTGTAGTCTTTAGTCTTCCGTGGATGTAGTCTTCGTAGAGTAGTGGCGCCGGTCCACAAGAGTGGGTGGAAGAAGATGACGTCCTCCTCTAGCGCCCTGTACCATCCACCCTATTTTTAGGGGGGGGTGGCCAACAACCACTGTGCCGCTTTAGGCAGACATGGCGAAAGCTGGTCTCCTTCTTGTCGGAGGTAGCATGGACGGTACGCAGTCTTCTTCTGTTATCTTCTTGCTCAGCACAAAAACATGCCGAGCTGACGTGGATGTGGTCCTTCCCCTCACGAGAAACAGCTCGTGAGGAGGTCTTCTGGTCCTTAGTAGTTTAGGCATCGTTCTCCTCATGAGGCGCCTCCTCATGACGGTCTTCTCCGTTGGGCTTCGGTCGTCGTTCCTCCCCTGGGCCAAAGCTGGGCTGTTGAAGGGGCCCAGAAGCAGGTGGACCGGGATACCCCGGTATCTAGTACACCAACACATACAAATACCATGCATAGGAATTTATAGTGGACACAATGGCAAACTTGGTTTTTAGGAGTTGGATGCACGACTAGAGCTCATACTCAGTACAAAATGAGGGCTAGCAAAAGACTGGGAGCGACCAACTAAGAGAGCAATAATGGCCATAATCATGCAAAGCGACAAAGCGACATTAAAAGAAGCATAAGATGGCATCAAAAGTCAAAAACTAAATGATCATAGAGGCAATGGCGACTTTATATGAGTCTAACATGTGTGAGCATGCGCCAAGTCAACCCAAATAAAGCATCAAAGGAGAAAACCAAATTAATGCTTCCAAATAATTAAAACAACGCGTGATTTTTTCAAAGGCTCATTAAGCAATCTCAGTCATTTGAGACAAGTCATGCTACAGCAAAACCACTAAGCATACTATCAAAAAGACATCAAGCACAACATGCAAAAGCCTAGGCCGCAGTCTACACAAGCTCCTTCTTGTACCACTTTTTTTGCATAAAGCTTTTTCTCTTTTCCAACACCATTCGAACTTTTTTGAAACAACTCTTTTGATGAAAACCAACATGGACCAGAGGTCAAAATACACCTTGATGAAAAGATATAGCAAGATCTAAACTAAAATCAAGGCAAAAAATGAAAACTAAACGCAGTTCTAGAAAAAGAGAACACTCGTTGAAACGATAAGAGTGAAAAATGGAGTGTTCTTGGCAAATGAAAAGCAAGGCAACTTCTCCAAAAGGAATTTGTTGGGTTCCAACCATTTATTGCAGCAAACAAAACTAAACAAAACTGAAAACTAAAAACAACTGATGCTCCAAGAAAACCGCATAATGCATGAAGCAATAAAAATATAGTGTGTTGAAAGGTGACCTGATTTTTGACGATGAAGAAGGGGTGCCTGGGGGGCATCCCCAAGCTTTGACGCTTGTACTTCTTGGATATTTCTTGGGGTGACATGGGCATCCCCAAGCCTGAGCTTTTGTCCATTCTTCAACTCATCTCATCATTCTTCAATCCCTACACTTGAAAACTTCCTTCATACAAAACTAAACACAATTCTATTAGCAACATTAGTGTAAGCATAACATTGAATCAACCCTTTTTGCTTCAGGTTTCAACTCAAAACCACCACATATAAAGCATATACTACTGTATCAACTTCCCCAAAAGTTCCGTGATCAAAAGAACTCAAAAAGAAAGCGATAAAGCGGCAAACATAAATATTGGCAGAAATCTGTCAAAACAGAACAGCTGACAAAGGTTGAATTTTTAGAGGTTTTATGTTGCTCAAATCAAAAAGTGTTCAACTAATGAAAGTTTGGATATAACCTGGGGCATATGCACAAGAAATCGCAGGTCCAAAAGATATACAGAGAATTTTCATGAATATTTAAGGTGCAGCACCGAAAACTGTTTTAGGACAGCAACATCCCCAAATCTTACCTCACCCAAATTAGAGGCTTCTCTTGGCACAAAAACGAAATAAAAAGGATAAGGAGAGGTTATTACATAATTAATAACTTCCAAGACTCAAATAAAAGAAAAATTACTGAAAGTAAAAACATTGGGTTATCTCCCAAGAGTGCAAATCAAGTAATATCAAGTGATGAAGCATCAAGCTCATAATTTGCTATAAGAATAGAGTCAAAAAGCAATTTCTTTCTCTTTCTAGGAAAGTGTTCAATACCTTTCTTGAGTGGGAATTGATATTTGATGGTACCTTCCCTCATATCAATGATGGCACCTATAGTTTGAAGAAAGGGTCTTCCCAAAATAATAGGACATGAAGCATTGCATTCAACATCCATAACAAGAAAATCAACAGGAACAAGGTTATTGTTAACCATAATAAGAACATCATTAATCCTTCCCAAAGGTTTCTTCTTAGCAATGTTTCTTCTTAGCAACATCAGCAATAGGAACATCATAATAACACTTTTCAAGCGATGGTAAATCAAGCATGTCATAAATCCTTCTAGGCATGATAGAAATACTAGCACCTAGATCACATAAAGCATGGCAATCAAAACCATTAACATGCATATCAATTATGGGTTCCCAACCATCTTCTAATTTCTTGCATATAGAAGCTTTTTGCTTCAACTTTTCATCCCTAATTTTCATGAGAGCATTGGTAATATGCTTAGTAAAAGCAACATTTAAAGAACTAGCATTGGGAGTCAAAGCAAGATTTTGCAAGAACAAAATAACTTCAGATATATTGCAACCATCAACATCAAAATCATTAAAGGAAATAGAGCTATCATCTCCTACACTCCAAAAAATTTCAGCACTCTTTTGAGAAAAAGTTTTTGCTGTTTTGGGCTTTTTGACACTAGGAGTAGGAGTTTTCTCTACACCAATCAAAGTAAGAGGATTCCTAGCATTTGGAACAACATCATTAGAGGTAGTAATGGTACATACCTTCATCTTTCTAGCCATCGCATCTTCTCTTTCCCACCTGGCATGCAATTCTGCTAGCATCCTAACATTTTCATCAATTCTAACTTGGATAGCGTTAGCAGTGGCAAAAGGATTATTCTCTTTCACATCATTAGGCAACACTTTTAATTTTAGAAGTTCAACATCATGAGCAAGGCTATCAACTTTAGAAGCAAGAATATCAATTTTGCCTAAATTTTCCTCAACAGACTTGTTAAAAGCATTTTGCTTACCGATGAAGTCCTTGAGCATTACCTCTAGCTCGGAGGGCGTGGCCCTAGTGTTGTTGGAGGAATTACCATAAGAGTTACCATAACCATTACCATTGGTAGAAGGATACGGCCTATAATTGTTACTAGCAATATTGTTCCTATAAGCATTGTTGTTGAAATTATTATTTCTAATGAAGTTTACATCAACATGCTCTTCTTGAGCAACCAAAGAGGCCAAAGGAACATTATTAGGATCAAAATGAGTCCTATCCTTAGAAAGCATAAGCATAACTGCATAAATCTTATCATTCAAGGAAGAGGTTTCCTCAACAGAATTTACCTTCTTACCTTGTGGTGCTCTCTTGGTGTGCCATTCAGAGTAATTTACTATCATATTGTCGAGAAGCTTGGTTGCGGCACCCAAGGTAAGGGACATAAAAGTGCCACCAGCAGCTGAATCCAATAGGTTCCTTGAAGAAAAATTCAGTCCTTCATAAAAAGTTTGGACAATCATCCAAGTAGTCAGTCCATGAGTGCGACAATTCTTTATCATAGATTTCATTCTTTCCCAAGCCTGGGCAACATGTTCATTATCAAACTGGATAAACTTCATAATATTGCTATGCAAAGCTATAATCTTAGCAGGAGGATAGTATCTATCAATGAAAGTTTCCTTACACTTAGCCCAAGCATCAATAGTATTTTTCGGCAAAGACAGCAACCAATCCTTAGCTTTTCCTCTCAAAGAAAAAGGAAACAACATAGGCTTAATAATATCACTTTCTACATCCTTATATTTCTGCATCTCTGATAGGTCTCTAACATATCCATAATTTTTGATGCTCCATGCTTGTTTTTACACCATTTGCTTAGTATTTCGTTACACTTCGTGGCACTTTTATGCATTTTCTGGAACTAACCTACTAACAAGTCGCCACAGTGCCAATTCCCTGTTTTCTGCTGTTTTTGTGTTTCAGAAAAGTTACATAGGAAATATTCTCGGAATTGGACAAAACCAAAGCCAGTCGCCCAGAATTTTACCGAAGCTTCCAGAGAACCGAAGAGGAGATGGATTGGGGCCACGAGGTGCCCTCACACCAGGGCGGCGCGGCTAGGGGCTGGGCCGCGCCCCCTATGTGTGAGACCACCTTGGTCCACTTCTGACGATGCCCCTTCGCCTATAAAGACCCCCTGACAAGAAAAACCTAAGGACCCGATCAGTTTTCCAGAACACATCGTGATCCACCGCCGCCGTCGACCCGAAGATCGGGAGGGTCCAGAAGTTCTTCCAGGCACCCTGCCGAAGAGGGGAATTGCCACTGGAGGTCTTCTTCATCGCCATGCTTGCCTCCGGAGCGATGAGTGAGTAGTTTACCTTGGACTATGGGTCCATAGCAATAGCTAGATGGTAGCCTTCTCCACCATGTGCTTCATGTTTAGATCTCATGAGCTGCCCTACATGATTGAGATCACCATTATGTAATTCTACATGTTTGGTTTGTTGGGATCCGATGAATATTGGTGTTATGCTTGAGTTGAAGTACTAAAATTTATCTTTTGTTATCTCTATGTTGTTTATGATCTCGCATGCTCTTCGTTGTTAGTAGCTATCTTGGCTGAGTAGTTGCTAGTGACTCCAAGAGGGGGTATTTATGCTCGATAGTGGGTTCATGCCTCTATTTAATCTGGGAGAGTGATAGAAACCACTAAGGTTGTAGATGTGCTGTTGCTACTAGGGGGAAAACAACATTCATATGTTCGAGGGCATATGCTTTGTTTACATTACACACTTTGCTTAATGCAATTATCCATTGTTCGCAACTTAATACTCATGGGGTGTTCGGACGATATCCCTGTGAGTGGATTATTAGTCATAGATGCAGTTGGATGATGGCGGTCTATGTATTTTGTTGTAATGCCCAGAGTAAATCTCATAGTGATCCTCTCATCATATGCATGTTATCTTTATTCTATCAATTGCCCAACTATAATTCGTTTACCCAACTTGTATTATTTTATCTTATGGAGAGACACCGCTAGTGAACTGTGGACCCTGGTCCTATTTCCTTTATATTGCTATCACCTGTTTACTTTACTCGCACTATTTACTTTACTCGCATACTATTATCATTTTCCACTCGATACGCTCATTCCTTTGTTTACAGCAAACTGGTGAGATTGACAACCTCATCGTAAGTTGGGAGCAAAGTATTTGGTTGTGTTGTGTGCAGGTTCCGTGTTGCAGCTAGCAAGCAAAGCTTGGACGAGGCACCCTATAAATTTTCCTGAGCTGTCGCAAGCTAGCAAGCATCACCTTCAGAAGTTTGTCTGCTCCTCTCCTGATCGACATACCTTGGTTTCTTACTGAGGGAAAATCTGCTGCTATATTCATCACACCTTCCTCTTGGGGTTCCCAACGGGCTGGTTATTTACCACGCATCAAGCATATTTTCTAGCACCGTTGCCGGGGAGGAAGTAGAAGACTTCTGTGAGGGGAGTTTTCACATGGACATCCTTTACTTTGTTTATTGTTTTGATTTACTTTATTTTATTTTACTTGCATCATTGTATCAAAAACTTAAAAAAAAAAATAGAATCCTTGGTAGTTGTTTTTACTTATCTACTTCTAGCCTTGTTAGAATGAGTAATCCTGAAGTTGAAGTTCGTACTTTTAAGCAACGAGGGGGAGAGAGCTTGAAAGATGCTTGGTACCATATTAGCAATTCTCATCATAGGTGTACAAAGAAGCATTTTACCATGATCCTCCTTAGAAATTTTTATGTTGGTATAACTAGTTGGTATAGGTACGTTCTTGATACTCTTGCAGGAGGTAATTTTCTGGGTACTCCCGCTCTTGAAGCATGCACTTTAATTAAAAGTTTAGTGGGAGTATGTAACATCCCAAATTTTGGAATAAAATTTAAAACCTTGCACACATGAAATCATAAACCCATCTCATTGCATATGCATTGCATTCTATCATTTTATGTGCATTTTACCAAAATCTTTGGCTATATTGTGATTCTAATGTTTCCCTGAAGTTCAACAAACAGAGGGAAAATGAATTACAAGTTTCAAAATTGGTTTAAAACCATTTTGGAAATGTTTAGCAAATATAACAAAGGAAAAATAGAAAAGAAATCAAAAAAGGGAAAAGAAAATTTGTTAAAAGGCCGGGGGAAACCTTTCGGTCCAGAGGGAGAAACGGCCCACGGCCCAGCAAGGAACCCCACCCAAACCATTACCCTCCTTTCCTTCTCCAGCCACTGTCAACCCGACCCCACCTGTCATCCCTCCCGAAGAACTCGGGACGAACACGACGCGCACCCGAGCGTATCTGCTCTGGACTCCTCTCCGATTTCGTTTGAACCCTAACCCCTCTGCCACGCCATCGCGTCCTTATAAACCCCCTCTCCGCCGTGCACACCCCCTCCAAAACCCTAGCAAATAACGCCGCCAGGCTGCTGCAACCAGAGACCGCCGCGCCGCCACTGGAGTCCAATCTCATCGCCGGTTACGGTGAGCTTTGACCTCCCTCCTCTGTACCTTCTCCTTCCCCGAGTCCTCACACACCTCTCTGACACGCTCTTTTTCTCGCTGGAGCTCCAGAACGACGAGGGTGACCATGTCCAGATCTCACCGTGCGCCAGACAAAACTCCGGCAAGCAATTGCCAAAGGCTCCGAGCACCTCGACCCTCCAGATCTCGCCACCAACTTCGCCTAGACCTGCGGAACAACCGGTATGAACGCCGCTTCCTAGATCTCTTCGAGCATGCCGTTTTTCCCCGTGCTCTGCACGGCATAGCCACGGGCCTAACTTCCAGCCGCCGTTTCTCGTCGTTACAGGAAACAAGGACTCCCACGCCGCACACCGTCGTCATCACCGAAGACTCCTGGACATTGTCAAGTTCTTCATCGCCACCAGAAACCGCCGCAGCCACCCCACCATGAACTCCAGTACCGCCGGACCCCGTCACCAACGTCTTTTCCCGGTGAGCCTTTCCCCCATCTATTTCGACCGTCGAATCTCGCTTGGACACATAGGATTAGATCCTTTGACCAAACCGGTACGGGCGATCTGGAGCGCCCGCTCTGTTTAAAATCCGACGGCGCTCGTTCGCGATCCACGCGAAATGGTACCGTCCAATCAGAAGATGCCAAGTGTCGATCCCTGGATAGCCCCGATCTGTTTTTGTTTTTTAAACTTTTCAGAATATGTTCAAACTTGTTTATTTCATATCTGGAGATCTACACGTCGGTTTTTAGCAAACTTTGCGTCCATAGATTCAGAAAATTGTGTAGAATTTAGCTACAATATCAAAAGCATGTATAGTAATGTTTTTAAATAGAGAATTGCTGCAAGCTTTAATCTTGTGTTTTGACTATTAAAAATAGCTATAAAATTCTTTTTGCAGTAAAACCTTTTGGACTAGGTTCCTCTGTTATATCCTAGTACTATAGCATGACCAAGTTTTTTTTGGGAACCTTTATATCACTTTTGTAATTTTAGTTTGTATCTTTGCTCTAATTGTGTGTTGTTGATGTTATAAGCTTTATAATAACTCTAAAATTTTGCTCATATCATCATGCATATAGTAACAACCAGAAAACATGCTAAGTGTCCTTGAAGTGTTTAAAACACATTTGCATGCATGTTTTCTTTTCATGTTTGTTTTGTGATGGTTATGTGCTTATGATGCTAAATTTCATGTGTAGATTGTGCTGAGTGCAACGAGTGTCTGTGTGATGAGTGCACCAACTCTTCTCCTCATCAAGGCAAGTGTCACCATGTTTTCCCTTGTCCTACTGAAAGTTTTGCCTAGTAGCTTTTCTAGTAGAAGAAGCATGATTAGGTGCTTTATGTTCTCTTATTTCTAACTTGCTAGTTTGTGCTAAGTTTTGTCTAAGCTAGCTAGTTTTGCATCTCCTAGTAGAATTGCTACTGCTATAGGACTTTGCTATTGTTCTTGTTGTGGGAAGGGACTACACAATGATTTTGGCTAAGTGTTGAAAACCTTGTTTTGCAAAAACTAAGAAAACAACTAAGTTAATGAACCACCTGGGTGGATGTGGCTTGTTTGGATTGTGTTGAGTGGTTCCCTGGGGTCATGTCATCGAACCTCTGAACCACCAGGTGCATCTCACTTGTGGAAGGCCACCCAGGAGCAACGGAGATTGGAGACATTCAAGTCGTGAAGCTTCCAGTGCAACCACAAGACAATATGGGCTCTGTCTTGGTCAATTAAGCTGCAAGAACTCAAGCCAGGCGGACAGAGGGTGGTTTTTGGGAGCGCGTCCATTTGGTCTGAGGGAATGCTTCTGAAAGGCCTCGTCTTAGTTTTCACTTGGCCGTTTGAGGGAAAATGAGTCTCACAGCAAAACGGGTTAACTAAGTCCTGTGGGAAAAGTGCACCACCTCTATAGAGTGTTTAGAACTAAGTACTTAGCCGTGTCCCCGGTTACGGACAATTCTGAGTGACATGACGTTGAAGCCGTTCAAGAATCTCCTCACCCCAATTTCTCTAAGTTAAAACTTGATGGGTGAACCTGGGTACTAAGAGCTTTTCTTGACAAGAATTTTTGCTAAGGAAAAACTTAAGTTTTGCAAAGATAGGGAAAGGCTTGCTTTGGTAGTTAAACTCCACCTGGCCAAAGTGCATATACGTTTAGGCGCCGCTAAGTCCACCAAAGTGACATTTGCCAATACATTCAACGTATTGACCCTCCGTGGCTGCGACATATCATGTTGCAGGTGGCTACTACGAAGATTGAAGATTGTTGCGCATCGGTCACGAGTCTTCATCCAACACATCTGCCTGTGGAGCTTGAAGAAAAGAAGACTTGTAGTTTATTTTACTTAGTCATTTTCTAGAATTGTAATAGGTTGTGGCTTTGTGCCTTATTGAGTTGTAAAAGACTATGCTATTTGTGGATCAAGCATTGTAATAAAGACCTTTGTGTCGGGGGGATGACCCCCGGTAGGGTCAAGAGACTAGAAAGACTCAAGGTCTATGATTGACTTTATGCCGGGTTATCAAGGAAGGGCCTGGCCGGAATATAAGAGCATCGGCCAGGCCGGCATATAATGTATATCCCGGCTGTTGTCTGGATATGCCGGCATAGCCGGAATACTGATATATGTGTGCCGGCATATACTCAGATATGCCGGCCTAACTATTTTGTGTGTTGTGCAGGAGCAGGGGAGGCCGGATTACCCGACCCTCGTAGGTCGTTGGTCCGGCATATAAGTCCTAGGTATGGCCAACGGTCATATCCGGGATACTTAAAGTCAACCAAGGAGTCACATCCCTACAATCAAGGAAGAAAACATCCAAGCATGGTAGAAGAGTAAGATGGCAGGGTGCACAGTGGAGGTTACCTACCCTCACTGTGCACAAGTACGAGCTTACCGCACAGAGGTAAGGCCACAGTTCAAGAGGTACAAGGTACAGGGATATGGCGTCCCATCGAGAGCAATCAGGGGCGAAGTCAAGGGTCTCTGCCATCGCCACCAGCTCCTGTTTGGAGTGTAGCCCTTGTCTTGTGGTCTTGTATGACCGTTGTGACCCTGGCCACCACTATATAAGGTGGCACAGGGAGTCCTAGCAAAGGGTGGGTTGGTTGATCTCTCCTTACTTTCTACACTGAGCAGTTCATCTTCCTTCTCTAGCAGAGAGCTTGGAAGTACCATTGTTGTGTACTACATCGATCCATATATACAACCAGTAGAGCAGGAGTAGGGGTGTTATCTCCTTACGAGAGCCCCGAACCTGGGTAGATCAGTGTCTCTTTCTGTCGTGCTTTTTAGCTCGTTCCCCTCTCCCGAATCCTCCAGCATCTAGTCGGCCCCCATTTAAGCCATCCTATGGCATATGTTGTTTCACCACGACGACATTTGGCGCCCACCGTGGGGCATCAGATCGATATGCTGGGCGGAGTGTTCATTCGGACGGGGTCTGTGATAGCAGCTTCAGGAGTGCGCGTGGTCTCTGGCCTCGTCCAGAGGCTAGGCTCGCTCAGTTTCGTCAGTGACAACGCTGGTTGTCTCGGTGGCCGGCCGTTCCCCAGGGATGGCCGGATTATGTCTTTCGGTTCCCACGAGGTGTACGTGGGAACTGAGAGAATTTGTAGGAAGGAGGTGCTGGTGGCGTCGGATCCTCCGTCACATCGGCTGGCTCACGCTGGGCGTAGCGATCGCTCAGTAGAGTCGGCTGAGGTGATGATGGCCGGCACATCCGTGCCGCCGGCGGAAGATGCCGGCAAAGCAGCAGCGGCCGGAGCTTCTCTTCCGGAGCCGCCGAAGGTCAAGAGGTCGGCGCGTCCTCCGTTGGAGCGTGTGGAGAACCTGGCCGGCACTTCTGGTGTGCCGGCTAGGGGCGAGGTTCTTCTTCCCATCATCGATCGGCTTCTCGAGCCGGTGCGATCCGGCGTTGATCCGGAGCAGACAAGGGAGGTCCTGGAGGGATCTCGTCAAGCCCTCGTCGACGAGGCCCTGGCCATGAACCAGGAGCGCGAACGGTTTAACCGACAACTCCGTGAGTATGAAGCAGCCCATGGTTTTACTCCTGTAGTAACCCGGCCTAGCCGGATAGAAGAGGTTAAAACTAGAGGCAGAAATCTTAATGCTGAGATAGGAAAAGGTGCTAGAGATAAGAGTCATACTGCAACTAGTACTGTGCCTAAGGTAGTCTATAGTTCGCCAGTAAAGAACCTTAGAGCGGCGGCCGAGGTAGCTAAGGATTTATCTTGTTTATCCGGCGAAGCACTGCGTGAGCAGCAAGCCCGGCTTAACCAACTTTTGTCTGAAGCTACTAAGCAGCAGGAGGCCTTTAAGAGGGCAAACCCAGGTGCCGGGGCATCCCAGTACATTGTGTCGGCGGGAGGTGCCGGTGCGAGGTCGAGGGGCCAAGCCTCGTCCCCGCATCCCAGCGCCCGGCGTGCCGGAAGTGTGACCTCTGGCCGCCGGGACAAGCAGATCCAGGTGTACGATCCGGCTGCCGCCGGAAAGCAGGCGGTGGTGCAGAAGAGTGTCGGCCAGGCTGACAAGTATGTCGGCCAGGCTGACAAATATGTCGGCAGCAAGAAGCCCGGCCAGAGTATGCCGGCCGGGCATGAAGCAGCAGCGGCCGTTGGTGGCCGGAGTAACAGTGTACTCCGGCGTCAGTAACAGGGCGTCGGAGGTGCAGCGCAGCAGCAGGGTGCAGCTCATCCGGGACATCGAGAGGATGACGGCAATTCCGCCCTTGCCAGGGCGGGATATCAGCAGCAGCGTCAGCAAAGCCGGCATAGTGAGCAGCATCAGCCGGAGCAGCAGCAGCAGCAGATGATCGCAGGCCCAATAGCATCCCGGCTTGGACCTCGGTCCTTGGAAGCCAATGATGCCCGTTTCAAGCTGGACAAGCTCCACCAATCAGAGTTGGTGGAGAGACAAGGAGCTCCGGGCCCTATGTGTTTCGGACCCCGGATTATGGGAGAGCCGGTGCCTTACTACTTCCAGCTCGCGCGTGGCGCGAGGACATATAATGGCAGTACGAAGCCGGAAGATTGGTTGGAGGATTACTCCACTGCGGTGAACATCGCCGGAGGAAACCTCAGATGGGCGGTACGATATGTGCCGCAAATGTTGGAAGGTCCAGCCAGGATATGGCTGAATAATTTGCCGGCCGGGAGTATCAACGGCTGGATTGATTTCGAAGAACAGTTTGTGTCGAACTTTACCAGTACATACAAGAGGCCCAACCGTCCGCAGCAGCTGGCTAACTGCCGGCAAGGAGTGAATGAGACTGACCGTGACTATCTGACCAGGTGGTGCACGTTGCGCAATTCCTCCGAAGGAATCAATGAGCAGCAGGCCATCATGTGGTTCGCTCATGGGTGCCAACACGGCACCATGCTGTGGCAAAAGCTTCAGAGGCAAATGCCGGCCACGCTGGCCGAAACAATCAAGATCGCTGATAGTTATGCTCTGGGAGATCCCAGGCAGCCCAGTCTCGATTCACAAGGACAGGGGCAAACCCAGGGGAACACCAGCAATGCCGGGAGATCAGGGCAGTTCTATCGCCCGGATAACCGAAACAAGAGAAGAGAGGAAAGGCCGGATTACCGGTATGGGGCAGCACAAGTTGCAGCTGTGGAGGAAGAGCAAGGGGGCGCCGGCAGTAGCCAGCGTCCGAGATATGAGAACTATCAGCAGCCTCAGCAGCAGCCGCAGCAGCAAGCACAGACGTTCCAGAAGAAGAATGTCTGGACCAACAAGAATGCCGGCGGAGCCGCCGGCCAGAAGAAGCAGTGGCCGAAGTATACTGTGGGTCTTGCCATGGACAAGCCTTGTGTGTTTCACACATTCCAGCCGGGAAAGCCGGCAAACCATTTGACAAGGAACTGTTCGTGGCTGGACGACATATTGGCAGGTCGTGCAGGTCCCTGGGGACCGGCTAGACCCTCTGTCCCGGCAGCTCCATCGCCGTTGACAGGGGCCAATACAATTGCAGTCCCACCTAGGCCGGATAATCCTGGGAATCAGAGCAACGCCGGAAATGCCGGCGTAAATCAAGTTGACCAGGGCTATAATCCGGAATATAACGCCGGAGGCCCAGGAGCGGGCCGGAATGAGTACAAGGAGTATGATCAGAGCTATATGGTCTTTGAGACCGAGAGAACAGACAAGCAGAGCTTGTACCGCCGGAGTCTGGAGGTGAATGCCGTTATGTCGGCTGTGCCAAAGCTGATGTACTGGTCTGACCAGGCTGTTGGTTGGGACAGGGCAGATCATCCCCGGATCATGCCAAATCCCGGCGGATATGCTCTGGTGATGGATCCGACATTCGTCGGGCCGGCCAATAACGTAAGATTCAGCAAGGTCCTCATTGATAATGGAAGCAGCATCAACATCATGTATCGAGATACGATGGAGAAGCTGGGAATCAAGGAAAACATGCTGGAACCAAGCAAGACCACGTTCCACGGCATTGTGCCGGGACTTTCGTGTGCGCCGATGGGCAAGATCCGGATGGATGTCATGTTTGGCAGCCGGGATAACTGCAGGGTGGAGAACCTGATGTTCGAGGTGGTTGATCTGGAGAGCCCCTACCATGCTTTGCTGGGTAGACCGGCACTGGCAAAATTCATGGCCTCTACGCATGTGGCGTATCTGAAGATGAAGATGCCGGGACCCAAAGGAGTGATCACCATCATTGGTGATTACAAGCGTTCGATGGCATGTGCCACCGCCGGATCCAATCTGGCCGAGACTCTGATCATCGCAGAGGAGAGAAAGAGGCTCAAGCGAGCAGTAGAGATTGCTGAGACGGTCGTGGCCGGCAAATATATGCCGGGCATGGCAAATCCCGGTGGCAGTGCTACTTTTCAAGCAGGCAAGGAGGTAAAAAAGGTGCCTCTGGATGAAGCTTTCCCGGAGCGCCATGCCCTGGTTGGGACAAGTTTGGATCCCAAATAGGAAAGCGAGCTCATCAGCTTCCTCCGTGAGAATCGGGATATCTTTGCATGGTCTACTTCGGACCTGCAAGGTGTGCCGAGGGAGCTGGCTGAGCACGCATTGCACGTGAGACCCGATGCTAAGCCTGTAAAGCAGCCGCTCCGGCGGAATGCCGGCGATAGAAGGAAAGCCATATGGGAGGAAGTGGCCAGGCTCTTAGCCTCTGGCTTTATCAAGGAAGTACTTCATCCGGATTGGGTGTCTAATCCGGTTTTGGTGGAAAAGAAGAAAGATGAGCCCGCCATAGTGAAAGTATGGCGGATGTGTGTTGATTACACCAACTTGAACAAGGCATGTCCTAAAGATCCATTCCCGCTGCCTCGGATCGATCAAGTGATTGATTCCACAGCCGGATGTGAACTGTTATCATTCGTAGATGCCTATTCTGGTTTCCACCAGATCCCCTTGTTTGAGCCAGATCAAATAAAGACATCCTTTATTACCCCGTACGGGGCTTATTGCTATCTCACTATGCCGTTCGGTTTAAGAAATGCCGGCGCAACTTACCAAAGGTGTATGCAAAAGTGTTTGCACGATCAGATAGATAAAAATGTGCAGGTATATGTCGATGATATCGTCATAAAAACCAAGGAGAGCAAGACTCTCATAGATGATCTCCGGGAAACCTTTGGGAACCTGAGGAGATTCCGGATGAAGTTGAATCCGGCTAAGTGCACCTTTGGTGTGCCGGCGGGCAAGTTGCTCGGTTTCCTTGTTTCCAGCCGGGGTATTGAGGTGAATCCCGGCAAGATTCGTGCCATAGAAAGGATGAAGCCGCCGACAGATTTGAGGGAAGTACAGAAGTTCACTGGGTGCCTCGCATCCCTGAGCCGCTTCATAAGCCGGCTGGGAGAGAAAGCTCTGCCGTTATATCAATTGATGAAAAAGTCCGACACATTTGTCTGGACGACGCAAGCAGATGCAGCTTTCAAGGAATTGAAACAGTTGTTGTCAACAGCGCCGGTATTAGCGTCTCCGATGCCCCGGGAGCCAATGTTGCTCTATATAGCGGCAACCAACCGAGTTGTCAGTGTTGTGGTGGTAGTAGAGCGAGAGGAAGGAGGCAAAACAGTGCAGCGGCCGGTATATTATCTGAGTGAAGTCCTCTCCGCCTCAAAGCAAAACTACCCCCACTATCAGAAGATGACCTATGGTGTCTATATGGCGGCCAAGAAGCTCAAGCATTACTTCCAAGAGCATCCAATCCGGGTAGTGGCCGAGGCCCCTATCTCGGAAATTATAGGCAACAAAGATGCCAGCGGCCGGATAGCAAAGTGGGCAATAGAGCTTTCACCATATACACCGCAGTACGATAAGAGGGATACAATCAAGTCCCAGGTCTTGGCTGATTTCTTTATTGACTGGGCCGAGATACAGTATGAGCCACCATTGCCAGATGCAAATTATTGGAGGATGCATTTCGATGGGTCCAAGACAATCCATGGCTTGGGTGCCGGCATAGTTCTCAGTTCGCCAAAGAATGATCAGCTGAGATATGTCCTGCAGATTCACTTTGCAGCATCAAATAATGTGGCGGAATATGAGGCACTTGTGCATGGCCTGAAGGTGTCTAAGGACATAGGAATTCGCCGGATTATGTGCTTCGGGGATTCTGACTTAGTGGTTCAGCAGTGTTCCGGCATATGGGACGCGCATGATGCTAACATGGCATCATACCGTTTCCTGGTGCAGCAGTTAAGTGGTTACTTTGAAGGTTGTGAGTTCCGGCACGTTCTCCGGGCTCAGAACGATGCAGCCGATGCATTATCCAAGCTGGGCTCTTCCCGAGATTCAATCCCGCCCGGCATTTCGCTGGAGCATCTGAGGAAGCCATCGATCAAACCCTCGCCGGAGTCATCCTCCATTTATGTCCCGCCAGGTCCGGAGGAAGCAGTTCCGATGGAGATAGATGCCGGAGCCAAGCCGGATAACCCGGGGACTGATTCTTCAGTCCCGGGGACTGGGCCGGCATATGCTGTTAGTACAGTATTCCGGAGCAAAACCAAAGGCAAGGGTAAAATGTGCCAAGAGGTTGTGCCGGTACACCCGGGGACTGCTCCGGCATACCCGGGGACTGATTCTTCAGTCCCGGGGACTTCGCAGCCCATGGAGATCGATTATGTGTCGGTCGAAATGATGGAAATAGATCAGGCAGTGTTCACTGTCAGGGAAGTGCCCTCATGGGCACGTCCTATCTTGAACTTCATGGTGGATGGTCGAGTGCCGGCGGATGAAACCGAGGCCCGCCGGGTTATAAGGAGATCCAAAGCGTATACCATCATCAACAAAGAAATATACAAGAGAAGTACCACCGGAGTATTGCAGAGATGTGTCGAATCTGCGGAGGGTCTGGAGATGCTCCGGGAAATTCACCAGGGGGAGTGTGGTCACCATGCTTCGTCCAGGGCATTGGTGGCAAAGGTATTCCGGCATGGCTTTTATTGGCCAACGGCGCTGCAGGAGGCAGAAAACTTGGTCCGGAAATGTAATGGGTGTCAAAGATATGCCCATCAGATTCATCAGCCGGCATCTGCCCTCAAAACTATCCCAATAACCTGGCCCTTTGCAGTTTGGGGCCTGGATATGGTCGGGGCTTTTAAGCCGGCCAGAGGGAAAATGACCCATATCCTGGTCATGGTGGACAAGTTCACCAAGTGGATTGAAGTGAAGCCCATAAGCAAGTGTGATGGTCACACAGCAGTGAAATTCTTAAAGGATATAATCTTGAGATATGGTGTTCCTTATAGCATCATCACTGACAATGGGTCAAACTTTGCCCAAGGGCCATTTGCCAGATTTTGTGAGGAGGTGGGAATCCGGCTGGACGTTGCGTCGGTCGCCCACCCTTGTGCCAATGGCCAAGTAGAGAGATCGAATGGGCTAGTATTATCCGGCATAAAACCCCGGCTGATAGAGCCCCTGGAGAAAACTCCGGGGTGTTAGCTAGATGAGCTGCCATCAGTGCTGTGGAGTTTAAGAACAACTCCGAATAGATCAACAGGATACACACCATTTTTCCTGGTGTATGGAGCAGAAGCTGTGCTTCCAACAGATGTAATACATGATGCACCAAGAATAGTGCTATATACTGAGGAAGAGGCTAAAGAAGCCAGAGAAAATGATGTTGATCTGCTAGAGGAAGCAAGGGAAATAACTCTGTCAAGAACAGCAGTATATCAGCAGAACCTCAGACGCTATCATGCGCAGAAGGTAAATCCAAGGAGATTTCAAGAGGGAGATCTAGTACTCCGGCTAAAGCAAGGAACAGAAGGCCGGCATAAGTTAACTCCTCCATGGGAGGGGCCATTCATTGTGAGCAGAGCTCTGCACAATGATGCCTATTATCTTATAGATGCGCAGGACCCCAAGAAGAATAAGGTGGACAGGTCCGGAGAAGAAACCAAGAGGCCGTGGAACATAGCTCTACTGCGCCCCTTTTACTCCTGAGCAACACAATGTATGTATTTCCATATTTTCCTTTGTATGCCGGCGTGTTGTGCCGGCACAAGACTAATGAATGAAATACCGGCATCCCGAAGAAGCCGGGTAACTAGCTCCGAGGTATATTTGTGGTTTATTTACAGTTTTTTGTTATATGCCGGCTGGCTTTATTTGAATGTTTCCTGTGTCGGCCTAGTAATGTGTCGGCACCAAAGGCCACTCTTCGACTCAGCTGCTGTCCGAAACCCGGCTTCATGGCTAGCAAGAGTAGATGCCGGAGATTGTCTACACATGGAAAACGGCTAAGGAAATACAAAGCAAGCGAACCGACATTTTCGTTAAAGCTAAAGTTAAAATTGGAAGTGTCGGATGATTTGAAGTCTAAGTTTCAAAGTTTAAGTACTGTATGTTTAACAAAGCAACCTTGAGACTCATAAGTCAAAAGCCCAGAGAGGTAGACAAGTAGCCAAGGTTGTGAAGTTGAGGAAACAGGAAAACAAACTCGGTGACTTAGCCAAAAGATGATCCGGCATTAGTAACAAGGAGCAGGAAGCAAACCAAAGGAAATTAAAACGTATATATTACATCTGCACCCGGCATACCGGGGATCTGATAAAACTTAAAGTTTTTATGCTCCAAAGTCAAGGAGCAGTGGCAGGAGCAGATCCGCCGGCAGGTGGAGCGGTAGCAGTGGAAGTGTCGGCCTCAGGTGTGCCGGACCCAGCAGAGGGAATGGAGCCATCACCTCCGCCCGGGGCAGATGCCTGTTCCGGAGCTTCAGTGTCGGCTTCCTCAGCTTCATCCTCATCTTGGCTGGAGTCGGAACCCTCAGCAGCGGCAGATGTCCCGGCATCGTCATTCTTCTCCGGCTCACGGATGTCCCGGACGAATTGGTCGGTGTCGGCATAGTCCACATAGCTGTGGGCCAACTCCTTGCGGCGACGGATATGATCCGGATCCGTGGTCCAGATGGATCCTTCGCGCACGGTGCGCAAAGTCTCCAAGTCTGCCTTTTCGTACCAAGACAAGAAGTAGCTGAGGGCTTCGTCAGCTCCAACCCTCGCGCTGGAATCTCGCCACTCCTGGAGGCGAACCTTGGCAAGCTGCAGGTCGTTGCCTAGGTCAACCGGGTCAGTGGGAGTCCTTTGTCCCGGCCAGAGGGCAGAGAATGCCTCCTGGGCGCCGTAGAAGAGCTCTTCAGTGTAAAGGGTCATGGCCTCCTTCCGGGACTGCAGGGCCAGCAGTTGCTCCGACATGTCCCAGTTGGGCGAGTCAACCGGAACACCCCGGTTTTCTCGGTCCAACTGCAAAGCCCTCTCAACGTCAGCGACGGAAGCGGGAAACATGCCTGCAGAATAGAAACAATGTTAGCAGAAGGAAAATATGTCGGCATAGATGCTATGCCGAAAAAGATTACACTATGTCGGAAAGGATAAAAGGGGTAAAGGATTTGAAGCTTACGGGCAAGGTCGGCATTCAGCTGTGCGACCGTAACCTCCCATTGGGTGGCCTGCTCCTTCAGGCTATCCAGTTCAGCATGGGTGTTGGAGGCATCAGTCTCGGCGGTAACGAGCAGGGTCTGGGTTTTCTTCAGTTGGCCCTCCCTCTGTTCCTTTTCGTCCAGCAGCTCGGTGATCCGGCCCTGCAACTGCTCAACCTCGGCCTTGTGACCGGCATCCCGGTCGTCCAGTTGCTTGGCCACATCCACCGAGGACACGCAGTCCTGGTGGCGTGTCTCCAGTGCAGCCTTCTCATCTGCAAAGATTTCAAGTTAAAAGGATTTGAAGAGAGAAAACAGTGACAAAGAGTACAGGATTTGAAGTACAAAGAAGCTATCCGGGTAACAGCAGGATCCGGCATACCAGTAAGCTCTTTCACCCTCGTAAGAAGCGCGGCGACTTGTTTTTCAGTGCCAGCTGCAGAATGTCGGCACAAGGTTATGTGTCGGCAAGAAGAAGTATTGCAAAGTAAAGAGAGGAAAGATATCCGGCATATAGCGGTATGTCGGCAAAAATTACCTTTCTTGGACAGCTCCAGCTGAAGCTTGCTGTGTGCGTCGGAAAGCTTCCGATGCTCGCACACCAAGTCATGGAACATGTCGGCCCGGGTGTTGTTCATGAGCTGCAAAAATGCCGGGATTTGAAATGTCAGCAGAGAAATTTGACATGATAATTAAAGTGAAGGTTTCATCAAGTGATCAGTCTTTTAAAAGACCCGGCATAGGTGCTGCGCACCTATCCCGGCCCTCGGTGACTAGGATTTGAAGCTCGAATCGAGCTTATATCCCGGTCAAGAGGATTTGAAAGATAATAGAGATATGAAATTGTTGAAGACCCGGCATAGGTGCTGCGCACCTATCCCGGCCCTCGGTGACTAGGATTTGAAGCTCGGATCGAGCTCATATGTCGGCAGTTAATTCAAAAGAAGCTAGCTAAAGGACTATGAGAAAATCCCGGATGTCCATATCCCGGACAGCCGACATTTTCGGGGACTGGGGATATGTGTGTAAATGTAAAGGACTTACGTTGGTGGCATCGGCCAGCTTGTGAAGTCTTTGCTGGATGCTGAGGAGCTCGCTGGCGATCGGTATGGGCTTCGCTGCCAGGAAGTCGCTTGGGTCGCCACTGGTCTTGGCTTCGGCCAGCTTCTTGCTCCTTGAGTCCGCAGTGTCCATGTGGCTGGCGTCGTTCCACTTGACGCACTGCTCCTTAAGAGAGCCGAGGCTCTGATCGCTTTTCGTCACAAGAGGGACGAGGCCCTCGAGTTCTGGGGTGTCGAAGAAGCTTTTCCGGTACCCCGGCCGGGCTGCTGCCCTGCCAAGATGCAGGGCCAGAGCAGAGCTGGTCCCGGACGCTGCCTTAGGAGGAGCAGTTGCGGCAGATGGTGTGCCGGACTTGGCCGGCTGAATCTTCAGCGTGCCGGTCCGGGCCGGGGCAGTGGTCTTGGCCAGTGCAGTGGTCTTGGCCGGTGCTGAGGTCTTGTCTGCTGGAGGAGTCTCGGGTGCGGGCTGCTCCGGCGCGGCCGGTGCTTCTGGGCCAGCGGGAGCAGGATCCGGAATAATCCGGACCTCTGGCACTAAAGGGCCTTTGCCCTTGAGATATGTGCCGGCGCTCTTGTCGCTTGCGCCGGCGTCGTCAGTTGTACCAGCGTCGCTGGTGGGCGCGCCGGAGTCTGGTACTTCTTGGTGGGCTCCTGTGTCCATGTGGACATCAGGAGCCGAGGTTTCCTGTTGAGCCCCCGAGTCCATGTGGACGTCGGGGGCAGAGATATCTTGTTCCGGCGGAGGAACGTCCTTCGCCGGGGAGGTGGTCTTCTCGGGCGCAGGCGAAGATGCCGGCGCCGGGGAGGTCGTGTGACTTGCAGAGGGAATATCGGAGGTAGCAGGGGCAGCGGGCTTGGTAACCTTCGGGTCGCCGCTCAAGCCAGAAGCTTGTTCCGGCTCAAGAGGAGCACTGAAAGAGAGAAAACACCAAGTCAGTAATACAAACAAGAGATATGTCGGAGGAAATGCAAAGAAAAGGAAATTTACCCCGAGGCAACAGGCCTCTGTTTCTTCTGCTTGGGCACGCAGACCTTCTGCCTTTTCGCCCTCTGAGGTATGTCGGACGGGGGCTTCACACCTCGCTTCCGGCCGGCACGTCCGCCGGTGGAAGGAGGTCCCTGGTTCAGAGGGGCGGCGTCGATGACAATATCGTCCGGGATAGCTGAGGACGGCATTGGAAACTCGTGAGCAATAGGTGTTGCTGGAAAGGCGTACGCAAGTGGCGTCGGGTCATAGTACAGCAGGACCTCCTCGTCAGAATCTATCTCACTCCGGTCTTGAGTGTAATGCCGGGATGAAGAGCCCTTACCCATGGCAGCTGCAGCACGGGTGTTCCTGGGAAGCTTATCCCAATGATCCGGATCTTCAACATCCGCAACGGTGCGGTCCGCCGCGATCTTGATCCGGGAGTTCTCCATGGTTTGGAAGCTGAACTTCTGTATAAACAGCAAAGTCAAATATTTAGACAATGAAATATGCCGGTGGAAGAGGTATGTCGGATCAATATGATATGTGTCGGCAAATAGACATATGTCGGCTTAAGTATCTATGTGCCGGACATGGACTTTATGTATCGGATAAGATGGTTTACCGTTGGGGCCGGCCTATCCCGGCTGAATGGTTCTAGCCCCCAGGCAAAAGTGGCCTGAGAGCATTTGCAGACATCCTTAATCCGGCGCAGAATGTCGGCCGGAGTCAGCTCGTGAGTGGAGTGCCGGGTGGGGTCCATTGGCCCGCTCATCTGGCAGATCTTGTGCGGCCGGCGCTGCAGAGGGGAGACGCGCCGGCTGATATAGCAGGCCACCAGGTCTTGAGGAGTAAGACCGGCACCCAGGAGCTCGCCCTTAACCCGGTGAAGCGCGTTCACCGGCATCACCGAATTCTTCGGGTTGTAGGTCCAGTTCGTCATGGCCAAGGGTGGCTCGTCCACAAATGGCGGCAGGTTGATGAGATCCTCGTCGGTGGTGTTCTTGACATAGAAGAAGCTTTTCTGCCACTTCTTGCAAGATTCCAGGAGCTCCACCTTGGGGAAGTCCGAGCCCTTCCGGGACATGATGGTGGCCGCGCCGCAGAGGGTCATGGGGCGGTCCTTCTTTTCCTGGGCCGTCTCCGGCGGGTCGTCCTTGCTCCGGGGCGGCTCTTGGACGACTTGCTTCCGCAGTTGGAAGTACTTCGCCCAGCCTTGAGTAATGGCCTCTATGCCGGCATAGCCCTCGCAAAAAGCAGCGAAGGCGGAGAGGCTCATCACGGCGTTGGCCGGGATATGATGAGGTTGAAGCTCGTAGGTGTTGAGGAAGTCCCGGAAGAAGTCCGACACCGGCAGACCGAAGCCCCGCTCGAAGTGGGCGATGAAGACGACGTGTTCGCCGGGTTCAGGTGCCGGCACAATTTCTCCTGCTGGTAGCCGGCATGCTACGCCCTCCGGGACTCTCCTGGTGGAGATGACCCAGGATATCTCGGCCGGAGTAACCTCCGACCCCTCCCAGCCGGAGCGTCCTTGACCTCGGGCCGAGGTATCTTCCTCAGAGGCCGAGGTAGCAGTCATGCTTGAAGATGCCATCTTAGTGGCCGGGTTAAGGCGTGAGAGCCGGAGTCCCGTGGTGTTATTCCTATCATGGCCGGAGAAAAGAGGGAGGTTAGTCTCTCCGGCATACCGCCCTCACCAATGTTAGTAGAGATAAAAAGATCTACCGAGGCAGTTAAAATAGGAAGCAAATGAGGATAAAACTCCTAAGGATGAACACCTGCGAGCGTTGCCTAGCAATGCTAATCGAATCCAAAGAATAACAAGCAGAGGAACTAAAGCGGATCTATCCAAGCGTGGCTACCAATGAGAAGCAATGAAGAAGCGTGAAGGAGGAAGAACAGAGGAAGGTCTCACCGGAGCTTGGCCGGCGACGGTGGAGCGGCGGCGAGCGTGCAGGAAGATCCGATCTCCCTGCAAGGCTGCGGGGAGAAGAGGCGGCGGTGGCGTCGTCGACGATGACGCCGGACGTCGGCAAGCGGAGGCGCCGGCGTGCAGGTGGACGACGGCGGCAGCTTCCCTTCTCGGTTTCTTGGTCCGGCGGCGAAGCGCAAGGGGCAAAGGAGCAGAGGAGGAAGACGATGGTGGTGGGGGGTAAAAAGATGAGTTTACCCCCGCCGCCCTACTTATAGGTCTGCAGGCAAGGGTCGTGGGGGTCGTGGGATCGTGGGAGTGTTCCACTCCCCCGACCGTTGCTGCGGCGAGGCGCCACGTGGCGGCATGGAGTGGGGCGGCGGTTCCTGTAACCGTGCCATGACGCCATGATGGCGAGAAGTAACTGCTGCACTGTGAACCGTCACATCGTGGGTGACAGTTCGAGGAGGCAGGGCAGTTACAAGTTCCGATGCAAAGCTGTCAGACATGGCTTCTCGAGGAAGGCTCGTCTATATGTCGGATTAATTGCCGATGTATATGTTCCGTCCGGAATACCCTAGGGACCGGCCGGAATAAGTTTTGGAACAGGAACAGAGGCCGGAATATGTGCGGATGTGCCGGCATATAATCTGAACGCCGGGGCATAATGAAGAAAGGTATGTTGAACCTGTCAAGGCTCCACAGTTATGACTGGGGAACCTCGGCAGCTTCGGGGACTAGTGTCGGGGGGATGACCCCCGGTAGGGTCAAGAGACTAGAAAGACTCAAGGTCTATGATTGACTTTATGCCGGGTTATCAAGGAAGGGCCTGGCCGGAATATAAGAGCATCGGCCAGGCCGGCATATAATGTATATCCCGGCTGTTGTCTGGATATGCCGGCATAGCCGGAATACTGATATATGTGTGCCGGCATATACTCAGATATGCCGGCCTAACTATTTTGTGTGTTGTGCAGGAGCAGGGGAGGCCGGATTACCCGACCCTCGTAGGTCGTTGGTCCGGCATATAAGTCCTAGGTATGGCCAACGGTCATATCCGGGATACTTAAAGTCAACCAAGGAGTCACATCCCTACAATCAAGGAAGAAAACATCCAAGCATGGTAGAAGAGTAAGATGGCAGGGTGCACAGTGGAGGTTACCTACCCTCACTGTGCACAAGTACGAGCTTACCGCACAGAGGTAAGGCCACAGTTCAAGAGGTACAAGGTACAGGGATATGGCGTCCCATCGAGAGCAATCAGGGGCGAAGTCAAGGGTCTCTGCCATCGCCACCAGCTCCTGTTTGGAGTGTAGCCCTTGTCTTGTGGTCTTGTATGACCGTTGTGACCCTGGCCACCACTATATAAGGTGGCACAGGGAGTCCTAGCAAAGGGTGGGTTGGTTGATCTCTCCTTACTTTCTACACTGAGCAGTTCATCTTCCTTCTCTAGCAGAGAGCTTGGAAGTACCATTGTTGTGTACTACATCGATCCATATATACAACCAGTAGAGCAGGAGTAGGGGTGTTATCTCCTTACGAGAGCCCCGAACCTGGGTAGATCAGTGTCTCTTTCTGTCGTGCTTTTTAGCTCGTTCCCCTCTCCCGAATCCTCCAGCATCTAGTCGGCCCCCATTTAAGCCATCCTATGGCATATGTTGTTTCACCACGACGACACTTTGTATTCTTGATATTTCATCTTGTAACTGTGTGTGCTTGCAGTCGATCCGGGACTAGCACAATAAAGCATAGGTACGCTACAGAGTACCATATATTCATGTTGTTAAACTGAGGCCACCTTGGAAGAAGTTTCAGAAAAGCTTAACTCTTTAGAAATAAAGTTTGCCAAATATCCTTGATAATGCTAGCCGAGTTAATGAAACGATAGAAAGTATCGGTAAAAGAATCACTGCTTTAGAAGCTAGCACTACTCTTGATAGTCAAAACCTTAGGATTGGGAAACTAGAAGAATCCATGGAAATTTTTGAGTTCAATTTTCTCTTCTCTTAAGTGTAAGAAAGAGAAAGCTTTAGGTGGAAAAGAGCAAAAATTTATGTATGTTCCCAAGATGTCTATGCCTAAACCGCAGCATGTTTTTAAGATTGGTAAGACTTTTAGTTCAACTAAGAGTGACCTGCAGGTTGAATCATCTTTGGGAACCTCTAAGGTGCCTAGTGTGGTAAGTGGTGATCTAGAGGAAATAGTTGATATTAATGCTTCATCACTTGATGTTACTTGATTCGCAATTTTCTGCGCCTAGCTCAAAGGCATTAAAGAAAAGCACTCTTGGGAGATAACTCAATGTTTTTACTTTCAGTTCTTTTTCTTTTATTTGAGTCTTGGAAGTTATTACTACTGTAATGACCTCTCCTTATCCTTTTCATTTCATTTTTGTGCCAAGAGAAGCCTCTAATTTGAGTGAGGTATGATTTGGGGATGTTGCTGTCCTAAAACAGTTTTCGGTGCTACACCGTAAAACTTTGTGAAAATTCTCTATATATCTTTTGGACCTAAAATTTCTTGTGCATATGCCCCAGGTTATATCCAAACTTTAATTAGTTGAACACTTTTTGATTTGAGCAACAGAAAACCCCTCAAAAATTTGACCTTTGTCAGCTGTTCTATTTTAATAGATTTCTGCCAATATTTGTGTTTGCCGCTTTATCGCTTTCTTTTTGAGTTCTTTTGATCACGGAACTTTTGGGGAAGTTGCTACAGTAATATATGATTTATATGTGGTGGTTTTAGGTTGAAACCTGAAGCAAAAAAGGGTTGATTATATGTTATGCTTACACTAATGTTGCTAATAGATTTGTGTTTAGTTTTGTATGAAGGAAGTTTTCAAGTGTAGGGATCGGAGAGTGATGAGATGAGTTGAAGAACGGACAAAAGCTCAAGCTTGGGGATTTCCATTCATCACCCCAAGAAATATCCAAGAAGTACAAGCGTCAAAGCTTGGGGATGCCCCGAGGCACCCCTTCTTCATCGGCAAAAATCAGGTCACCTTTCAAGACACTATATTTTTATTGCTTCATGCATTATGCATTTTTCTTGGAGCGTTAGTTGTTTTTAGTTTTCAGTTTATTTTAGTTTTGTTTGCTGCAATAAATGTTTGGACCCCAACAAATTTCCTTTGGAGAAGTTGCCTTACTTTCATTTGCCAAGAACACTCTGTTTTTCATTATTATCATTTCAAGGAGTGTTCTTCTTTTTCTAAAACTGCGTTTGGCTTTCATTTTTTGCCTTGATTTGTGTTCAGATCTTGTTATATCTTTTCATCAAGGTGTATTTTTTCTTCTGATCTTTATTGGTTTTCATCAAAAGAGGTGTTTATAAAAATGTTGAATGGTGTTGGAAAAGAGAAAAAGCTTTATGCAAAAAAGTGGTACAAGAAGGAGCTTGTGTAGACTGAGGCTTAGGCTTTTGTATGTCGTGCTTGATGTATTTTTGATAGTATGCTTAGTGGTTTTGCTGTAGCATGACTTGTCTCAAATAATTGAGATTGCTTAATGAGCCTTTGAAAAAATCATGCATTGTTTTTATCGTTTGGAAGCATTATTTTGGTTTTCCCCTTGATGCTTTATTTGGGTTGACTTGGCGCATGCTCACACATGTTAGACTAATACAAAGTCACCAATAGCCTCTATGATCATTTAGTTTTTGACTTTTGATGCCATCTTATGCTTCTTTTAATGTCGCTTTGTTGCTTTGCATGATTATGGCCGTTATTGCTCTCTTAGTTGGTCGCTCTCAGTCTTTTGCTAGCCTTCATCTTGTACTGAGTATGAGCTCTACTCGTGCATCCAACTCCTAAAAGCCAAGTTTGCCAAAGTGTCCAGCATACATACCTATTAGCAATTTGCTATTCCAAGTATATTTGACTTGCTTTTATCTACTCTTCAAATTAAACTCTTACCAGTATTATGCGAAAATTGGTCAGTAAAGCTCTCACGAACCAGAAGGCACACTTTATTTTTCTCGTTCTTGAAAATTTGACATTGTGGTCTCTTATGTTGAGTTGTTATGCTTGCAAGTTGTAAGTCGGAGACTAGCCCAACCATGCTGTCATGGGGCAAGATTTCAACATTGCACTTCTTATTTGAGTTTATATCGTGATCTTTTGTTTATGGATGCTCGCGGTGTGAAATGAATTGGGAATCTTGCAGGATCATGGGGTTTGTATATGTGTTAGGGAAACGCCTGGGCCGCCAATCTAAGCCATGCATAATTCATGGTGGAAATTTGCAGCATACCCATAGTGGACATTCGACGACGCATCTCAAAATAAAAAGCTAAACAAATGGTAAATAAAAGAGATGTCGCGGTGTTCATTGTCTGCTTGTCCTGTCATTTTGATGTGGGCTTGTTCCATGTCATCGGGCACGGAGGTACCCTGTTGGCGGTTCTCGATGATACGTATATACTTACAATGACAAGAGCCTTGCTCGGGACTCTAAGTAAAGTAGCATGAGGTTTGGGTACTCGTAATCACGGGACACGAGGTTTTTAACTTATGATTTGTCAAGCATATGCATCATAATTGTTCTTGCATTAACTTTAACCATTCAAGATGCTTATGATGGGGGCAATGAGAGCTCAAAACCGGTAAGTACCATAATTTTTGAAGGTCTATAAAACTTGCAAACACTGCTTCCCTCCGCGAAGGGCCTTTCTTTTACTTTTATGTTGAGTCACCACCTTCTATCTTTATGCACCATTAAGAGAGCATAGTTGTCATTCTTAGTATAATGTGCATTGTCCCAAAGTTTTCATTGATTGATTCATATTGTTGGTTTCACTTGTTCTTAAATTATTTGTATCTAGTCGCTCTCTTAAACTTGAAGGTGTCCTATGCATTTATGTTTTGCTCTCCATGAAGGACAAGCTGAAAACCATTTGTATGTTTTTCCTTATAATTTGAACACACATTTGACTTTCATTGTTTCATTTTCATGATCTTTTGTTTGTGTTCATTTTCATGTTATAACATGGTTGCTAAGTTTCTTCTATCAAGATTATGTCTTTCATGCCCATGTTTTAAGTTCTTTTGATCCCAGCGCACAAAGCTTACATATATGATCAAGATTGTGTAGGTGCATGTCACCTCAAAAATTATTTCTTTTGTTATCACTTACCTACTCGAGGATGAGCAGGAGTTAAGCTTGGGGACGCTGATACGTCTCTAACGTATCCATAATTTTTGATGCTCCATGCTTGTTTTAACACCATTTGCTTAGTGTTTCGTTACACTTCGTGGCACTTTTATGCATTTTCCGGAACTAACCTACTAACAAGTCGCCATAGTGCCAGTTCCCTGTTTTCTGTTGTTTTTGTGTTTCAGAAAAGTTACACAGGAAATATTCTCGGAATTGGACAAAACCAAAGCCAGTCGCCCAGAATTTTACTGAAGCTTCTAGAGAACCGAAGAGGAGACGGAGTGGGGCCACGAGGTGCCCTCACACTAGGGCGGCGCGGCCAGGGGCTGGGCTATGATGGCTGGCATGTAGTTGATGATGATTATGGCTAGGCAGTTGGGAAACTCCAAGCAAAAAGTATGATGAGCACATCAGCAAGTCTTTTCCCTCAGTAAGAAACCAAGGTATGTCGATCAGGAGAAGAGCAGACAAACAACTGAAGGTGATGCTGAATGGCCTAATAACACTCCAACAAGGGCGCCATTTACGACACTTGTTGACTTGTCTTCAGCCAATAGCAACGTGGAACCTACACACAACACAACAAAATACTTTGTTCCCAACTTGCGATGAGGTTGTCAATCTCACCGGTTTGCTTAAAATAAAGGGTATGAGCGTATCGAGTGGAAAGTGATAATAGTATGTGAGTAAAGTAAATAGTGCGAGTAAAGTAAACAGGTGATAGCAATATGATGGAAATAGGACCGGGGTCCATAGTTCACTAGCGGTGTCTCTCCATAAGATAAATAACACATGCTGGGTAAACAAATTACAGTTGGGCAATTGATAGAATAAAGATAAACATGATATGTAAAGAAGATCACTATGCGATTTACTCTGGGCATTACAACAAAATACATAGACCGCCATCCAACTGCATCTATGACTAATAATCCACTCGCGGGGATATCATCCGAACACCCCATGAGTATTAAGTTGCGAACAACAGATAATTGCATTAAGTAAAGTGTGTAATGTAAACAAAGCATATGCCCTCGAGCATATGAATGTTTTTTTCTCCCTAGTAGCAACAACACATCTACAACCTTAGAGGTTTCTATCACTCCCCCAGATTAAATAGAGGCATCAACCCACTATCGAGCATAAATACCCCCTCTTCGAGTCACAAGCAACTACTCGGCCAAGATAGCTACTAACAACAGAGAGCATGCAAAATCATAAACAACATAGAGATAACATAAGATATATTTCAGCATACCAACTCAATCGTAACACCAATACTCATCGGATCCCAACAAACCAAATATGTAGAATTACATAACGGTGATCTCAATCATGCAGGGAAGCTCTTGAGATCTAAACATGAAGCACATGGTGGAGGAGACAACCATCTAGCTACTGCTATGGACCCATAGTCCAAGGTAGACTACTCACTCATCACTCCGGAGGCAAGCATGGTGATGAAGAAGACCTCCGGTGGTGATTCCCCTCTCCGACAGGGTGCCGGGAAGAGCTTCTGGACCCTCCCGATCTTCGGGTCGATGGCGGCGGCGGATCGTGATGTGTTCTAGAAAATTGATCGGGTACTTAGGTTTTTCCCGTCGGGGAGTCTTTATAGGCGAAGGGGCATCGTCAAAGGTGGACCGAGGCACCCTCACACATAGGGGACGTGGCCAGGGGCTGGGCCACGCCGCCCTGGTGTGGGGGGCCCTCATGGCCCCCCTCCGACTCCTCTTCGGTTCTCTGGAAGCTTCTGGGAAAAATAAGACTTCAGGAACTTGTTTCGTCCAATTCTGAGAATATTTCCTGTGTAGCTTTTCTGAAACACAAAAACAGCAGAAAACAGGGAACTGGCACTGTGGCGACTTGTTAATAGGTTAGTTCTAGAAAATGCATAAAAGTGTCACGAAGTGTAACAAAACATTAGGCAAATGGTGTAAAAAAACAAGCATGGAGCATCAAAAATTATAGATATGTTGGAGACGTATCAGGCCGTGCGCCCTATGTGTGAGACCGCCTCGGTCCACTTCTGACAATGCCCCTTCGCCTATAAAGACCCCCCGATGAGAAAAACCTAAGGAACCGATCAGTTTTCCAGAACACATCGCGATCCGCCACCGCCGTCGACCCGAAGATCGGGAGGGTCTAGAAGTTCTTCCCGACACCCTATCGGAGAGGGGAATCACCGCCGGAGGTCTTCTTCATCACCATGCTTGCCTCCAGAGCGATGAGTGAGTACCTTGGACTATGGGTCCATAGCAGCAGCTAGATGGTTGTCTTCTCCACCATGTGCTTCAAGTTTAGATCTCATGAGCTGCCCTACATGATTGAGATCACCGTTATGTAATTCTACATGTTTGGTTTGTTGGGATCCAATGAATATTTGTGTTATGCTTGAGTTGAAGTACTGAAATTTATCTTTTGTTATCTTTATGTTGTTTATGATCTTGCATGCTCTCCGTTGTTAGTAGCTATCTTGGCCGAGTAGTTGCTAGTGACTCCAAGAGGGGGTATTTATGCTCGATAGTGGGTTGATGCCTCTATTTAATCTGGGGGAGTGACAGAAACCTCTAAGGTTGTAGATGTGCTATTGCTATTAGGGGGAAAACAACATTCATACGTTCGAGGGCATATGCTTTGTTTACATTACACACTTTGCTTAATGCAATTATCCATTGTTTGCAACTTAATACTCATGGGGTGTTCGGACGATATCCCCATGAGTGGATTATTAGTCATAGATGCAGTTGGATGGCGGTCTATGTATTTTGTTGTAATGCCCAGAGTAAATCTCATAGTGATCCTCTCATCATATGCACGTTATCTTTATTCTATCAATTGCCCAACTGTAATTCATTTACCCAGCTTGTATTATTTTATCTTATGGAGAGACACCGCTAGTGAACTGTGGACCCTAGTCCTATTTCCTTTATATTGCTACCACCTGTTTACTTTACTCGCACTATTTACTTTACTCGCATACTATTATCATTTTCCACTCGATACGCTCATTCCTTTGTTTACAGCAAACCGGTGAGATTGACAACCTCATCGTAAGTTGGGAGCAAAGTATTTGGTTGTGTTGTGTGTAGGTTCCGCGTTGCAGCTAGCAAGCAAAGCTTGGATGAGGCACCCTATAAATTGTCCTAAAATGTCGCAAGCTAGCAAGCATCACCTTCAGTCGTTTGTCTGCTCCTCTCCTAATCGACATACCTTGGTTTCTTACTGAGGGAAAATCTGCTGCTATATTCATCACACCTTCCTCTTGGGGTTCCCAACGGGCTGGTTATTTACCACGCATCAATCTCACATAGCTCAACAAAATTGTTGAGATGAGCTACAGCATCATCAGTACTAGCACCAGAAAATTGCTCTTTCTTATCAAGGTTCAACAAAGCAGGCTTAATCTCATAAAAATTTGCAGCAGGAGCAGGTGGCGCAATTGGAGTGTAGATAAAATCAATATTATTAGTGCTAGTAAAATCACACAACTTGGTGTTCTCATGAGTAGCCATTCTGGCAAAACTAAAAGCAGATAAGTAAAAACAACTATAAAGGATACTAATTTTTTTGTGTTTTTAATAAAATGATGCAAGTAAAAATAAAGTAAAGAAAAACTTAAAACAAAGTAAAGGATGTGCGTGCGAAACTCCCCTTGCAGAAGTCTTCTTTTTCCCCGGCAACGACTCCAGAAAACTTTTGCTGGTGCCAAGTTGACGTGGGAAAGTGTAGTTGATGTGGGAGCTTCTACTTCTTCTTCAATCCCCAGCAATGGCGCCGGAAAACTTGTTGATGGCGCGGTGATGATGGTGCTAGAAAACTTGTTGGTTTCTAGTTGATGAAGTAAATGACCGGCCAATTGGAAACCCCAAGAGAAGATTTGATGAATATAGCAGCAAGTTTTCTCTCAGTTATGAAACCAAGGTTATCAATCCAGTAGGAAAAAGACAATACTCAGAAGGTGATGCTTGCTAGCTTCGCGACAGCTTCAGACAATTTATAGGGCGCCTCATCCCAGCTTTGCTTTGCGAGCGGCAACGTGGAACCTGCACACAGCACAACCAGATACTTTGTTCCCAACTTACGTTGAGGTTGTCAATCTCATCAGTTTGCTTGAAACAAAGGGTATGAGTGTATCGAGTGGAAAGCAATAGTAGTATGCGAGTAAAGTAAACAGTGCGAGTAAAGTAAACAGGTGATAGCAATGTAAAGGAAATAGGACCAGGGTCCACAATTAACTAGTGGTGTCTCTACATAAGATAAAATAACACATGCTGGGTAAACAAATTACAGTTGGGCAATTGATAGAATAAAGACAACGTGCATATGTCGAGAGGATCACTATGAGATTTACTCTGGTATTACAACAAAATACATAGACCGCCATCCAACTACATCTATGACTAATAATCCACTTGTGGTGAATCAATCCGAGAACTCCACAAGTATTAAGTTGCGAACAACAGATAACTGCATTAAGCAAAGTGTGTAATGTAAACAAAACATATGCCCTTGGGCATATGAATGTTGTTTTCTCCCTAGTGGCAACAGCACATCTACAACCTTAGAGGTTTCTGTCACTCCCCCGGATTAAATAGAGGCATGAACCCAACTATCGAGCATAAATACCCCCTCTTGGAGTCACTAGCAACTACTCGGCCAAGATAGCTACTAACAACAGAGAGCATGCAAGATCATAAACAACATAGAGATAACATAAGATAATATTCAGCACATCAACTCAATACCAATATTCATCGGATCCCAATGATGTCTACACACGCTTCTGTTCTTGTAGACAGTGTTGGGCCTCCAAGTGCAGAGGTTTGTAGAGCAGCAGCAAGTTTTCCCTTAAGTGGATCACCCAAGGTTTATCGAACTCAGGGAGGAAGAGGTCAAAGCTATCCCTCTCAAACAACCCTGCAATTACGATACAGAAAGTCTCTTGTGTCCCCAACACACCCAATACACTTGTCAGATGTATAGGTGCACTAGTTCGGCGAAGAGATAGTGAAATACAAGTAGTAGTGATGATTATAAGTAGCAAATGTGATTTGAAGTAAATATCGCTGGGAGCAAACAAGTAACAAAACATCAAGTAAACGGTGTGCAAAGCTTGGAAACAAGGCCTAGGGATCATACTTTCACTAGTGGACACACTCCCAACAAATATAACATGATTTAACAAATAAACAACTTCTCTTCACTATGGTACTCTAAATTACTCTCCTATTGAACAACGCTAATCATTGCGTAGTGGCTACAGAAGCACCCCTTAAAGTTCATCAAGTACTTGACAAACACCACTCATAGAGATATCCAAATCAAATCACAACTCAAGATAGATATTATTGCAACTTAGACCAAGTACTAACACGGTGCACACACTGTCAACATTACACCATGAAAGGAGGAATAGATCACTTCAATACTATCATAGTGATAATTATTCTCATAATCTATAAAAGATCACAATCGTAGCCTAGACCAAGTACCACCATGATGCACGCACTGTCACCGTTACCCCATGGCAGGAGGAATAGATTACTTTAATAACATCACTAGAGTACACATAATATCTGAATAATAACATCTACTTGTTCAACATGATACAAAGCTCACGATCACATAAAGATCACATCATGGGAGAGAGAGGTGAACCACATAGCTACCGATAGAGCCCTCAGCCCCGGGGATGAACTACTCCCTCCTCATCATAGGAGACAGCAAGGTTGATGGAGATGGCGGTGAGGTCGATGGAGACGGCAGAGACGGTGATGGAGACCGATGGAGATGGCTCCGGGGGCACTTCCCCGTCCCGGTAGGATGCGGAACAGAGACTTCTATCCCCCAAAATTTGGCTTCAACGGTAGCGGTGCTACGGAACTGTTCTGGAAATTTCGCTGACTCCTCTAGGGTTTTCCGTCCCGAGGCTTTATATAGGTGAAGGGGCATTGTCAGAGGGCAGCCAGGGGCTCCTCACACCAGGGTGGCGCGGCTAGGGCCTGGGTCGTGCCACCTATGTGTGAGGGCGGCCTCTGGCCCCCCTCCGGCTCTCTTTCGGTCCTTGGGAAGCTTCCGGGAAAAATAAGACTTCTGGAACTTGTTTCGTCCAATTCCGATAATATTTCCTGTGTAGCTTTTCTAAAACACAAAAACAGCAGAAAACAGGGAACTGGCACTGTGGCATCTTGTCAATAGGTTAGTTCCAAAAATCGCATAAAAGTGCCACAAAGTGTAACGAAACATTGGGTAAATGGTGTAAAAAAACAAGCATGTAGCATCAAAAATTATAGATGCGTTGGAGACGTATCAGCATCCCCAAGCTTAACTCCTGCTCGTCCTCGAGTAGGTAAGTGGTAACAAAAGAAATAATTTTTGAGGTGACATGCACCTACACAATCTTGATCATATATGTAAGCATTGTGAGCTGGGATCATAAGAACTTAAAACATGGGCATGAAAGATATAATCTTTGACAATAAGAACTTAGCAACCATGTTATAACATGAAAAGAAACACACAAAAAAGATCATGAATAATGAAACAATGAAAGTCAAACATGTGTTCAAATCATATGGAAAAACATACAAATGGTTTTCCGCTTGTCCTTCATGGAGAGCAAAACATAAATGCATAGGACACCTTCAAGTTTAAGAAGGCGACTAGATATAAATAATTTAAGAACAAGTGAAACCATAGTCATGAATCAATCAATGAAAACTTTGGGACAATGCACATTATACTCAGAATGACAACTATGCTCTCTTAACGGTGCATAAAGATAGAAGGTGGAGACTCAATATAAAAGTAAAAGAAAGGCCCTTCGCGGAGGGAAGCAGTGATTAAACATGTGCTAGAGCTTTTCATTTGTAAAATAGAGAGATAAAAATTGGTTTTGAGAGGTGGTTGTCTTTGTCAACGATTGGCAATGGGGTTCTTACTATCTTCCATACAAAAATGAAGCAAGTTTTTGAGAGAGAGATTGGCACTTTTGTGCTCTTTTATAAAGCTTGGCACTCCTCCCCACCTTTTTTCCTTTCTCAAACCATGGCTAACCGATTCCATCGGGTGCCCACCAACATTCACATTCCATGGAGGAGTGCCTTTTTTCTTTTCTTTTTTTCCTTTTTTTCCTTTTTGGAATAAGCAATATGGAAGATAGCAAATCTGACCACTACGTCCCCATGAGCTGAAAACAGTGTCACAAAATGAGAAGTATTTTGAAGGTTTTTTCAAAGGTAGCACATGAAAATTTACTTGGAATGGCTTACAAATACCATGTATAGGAATTTATAGTGGACACAATGGCAAACTTGGTTTTTGGGAGTTGGATGCACGAGTAGAGCTCATACTCAGTACAAAATGAGGGCTAGCAAAAGACTGGGAGCAACCAACTAAGAGAGCAATAATGGCCATAATCATGCAAAGCGACAAAGCGACATTAAAAGAAGCATAAGATGGCATCAAAAGTCAAAAACTAAATGATCATAGAGGCTATTGGCAACTTTGTAAGAGTCTAACATGTGTGAGCATGTGCCAAGTCAACCCAAATAAAGCATCAAGGAGAAAACCAAAATAATGCTTCTAAATGATAAAAACAATGCATGATTTTTTCAAAGGCTCATTAAGCAATCTAAGTTATTTGAGACAAGTCATGCTACACCAAAACCACTAAGCATACTATCAAAAAGACATCAAGCACGACATGCAAAAGCCTAGGCCGCAGTCTACACAAGCTCCTTCTTGTACCACTTTTTTGCATAAAGCTTTTCTCTTTTCCAACACCATTTGAAATTTTTTAAGGAAACTCTTTTGAGGAAAACCAACATGGTCCAGAGGCAAAAATACACCTTGATGCAAAGATAAAAAAATATCTGAACAAAAATCAAGGCAAAAAATGCAAGCTAAATGCAGTAGCAGAAAAAGAGAACACTCGTTGAAACAATAAGAGTGAAAACAGAGTGTTCTTGGCAATGAAAAACGAGTTCATCTCCTCCAAAAGAAACATGATGTGATCTAACCATTTATAGCAGCAAACAAAACAAAACTAATACTGAAAAACAAAAACAACTAACGCTCCAAGAAAAACGCATAGTGCATGAAGCAATAAAAATATAGTGTTTTGAAAGGTGACCTAATTTTTGCCGATGAAGAAGGGGTGCCTCGGGGGCATCCCCAAGCTTTGACACTTGTACTTCTTGGATATTTCTTGGGGTGCATGGCCATCCCCAAGCTTGAGCTTTTGTCCATTCTTCATCTCATCTCATCATTCTCCAATCCCTACACTTGAAAACTTCCTTCATTCAAAACTAAACACAAATCTATTAGCAACATTAGTGTAGCATAACATATAATCAACCTCTTTTTGCTACAGGTTTCAACCCAAAACCAACACATATAAAGTATATACTACTGTAGCAACTTCCCCAAAAGTTCCGTGATCAAAAGAACTCAAAAAGAAAGTGATAAAGCGGCAAACACAAATATTGGCAGAAATCTGTCAAAACAGAACAGCTGACAAAGGTCAAATTTTTAGAGGGTTTTCTGTTGCTCAAATCAAAAAGTGTTCAACTAATGAAAGTTTGGATATAACCTGGGGCATATGCACAAGAAATCGCAGGTCCAAAAGATATACAGAGAATTTTCACGAATTTTTACGGTGCAGCACCGAAAACTGTTTCAGGACAGCAACATCCCCAAATCTTACCTTACTCAAATTAGAGGCTTCTCTTGGCACAAAAACGAAATAAAAAGGATAAGGAGCAGTCATTACAGTAGTAATGACTTCCAAGACTCAAATAAAAGAAAAAGGTACTGAAAATAAAACATTGGGTTATCTCCCAAGAGTGCTTTTCTTTAACGCCTTTGAGCTAGGCGCAGTAATTTGCAAAGATGCTCATATGGGCGCCATGTGAGAGCTTGAGGCAAAGGCACCATATAGGAACTTAAAGTAATAGAGAGCATCAAAAAGCAAATGTGGAACACATTTAAATCTAAACCACTTTCTATGAAAAATAGTCTTGTAAAGAGACAAGTCATGAAAGCGCAAAGCAAAAAGCATAGGAAGGCAAAACAAGTACAACATCAAGAATTGCAACATAAAGAGGGGAAACTCAATATTGTTGAGATCCATCAAACCATGTTTCCCTCTCTCATAATAACTTTCAATAGCATCATGAATAGAATTAACAATATAACTATCACATAAAGCATCCCTATCATGAGCCATATGCATAAAAGGATTAATACTCCCCACATGAACAATCGTAGTAGGAGCAGATTCAACAGAATAATTATTCTCATCACCATAATCATCATAAACAGGAGGCATGTTGTAATCATAACTATTTTTCTCCTCAATAGTAGGTGAACTGAAAATATTATACTCATCATCATAGCCATCATAAACTAGAGATTTAGTATCATCACAGGATAGAGAATATCTATTTCGCAAAGCATATTATTCAAACATATCATTATGGGAGATAAAATATCATCAGAGCAAATTTTCTCCACTAAAGCTGGGGAACTAAAAATATCATGCTTAACAAAACCAGCTTCCCCAAGCTTAGACTTTTCTATAGCATTATCAACAACGGTGTTCAAAGCATTCATACTAACAACACTATTAGCATGCAAATTAAGCTCCAAAGGTTTTTCAATTTTCTCTTCAAACACTTCATATCTAAACTCAGGAAAAAGACTACAGAACTCTTTGTTTTCCATTAAGCTTAACTAGTGAAAATAAAAACAAGAAACAAAAAGATGTAATTGCAGAATCTAAAGGAAATAACTTCGAGCACTCACCAACAACTAAAAGACTTAGTAGCCAAAGGATGTAAGTACCTTTTACCTTACCTCCCCAGCAACGGCGCCAGAAAAGAGCTTGATGTCTACACACGCTTCTGTTCTTGTAGACAGTGTTGGGCCTCCAAGTGCAGAGGTTTGTAGAGCAGCAGCATGTTTTCCCTTAAGTGGATCACCCAAGGTTTATCGAACTCGGGGAGGAAGAGGTCAAAGCTATCCCTCTCAAACAACCCTGCAATTACGATACAGAAAGTCTCTTGTGTCCCCAACACACCCAATACACTTGTCAGATGTATAGGTGCACTAGTTCGGCAAAGAGATAGTGAAATACAAGTAGTAGTGATGATTATAAGTAGCAAATGTGATTTGAAGTAAATATCGCTGCGAGCAAACAAGTAACAAAATAGCAAGTAAACGGTGTGCAAAGCTTGGAAACAAGGCCTAGGGATCATACTTTCACTAGTGGACACACTCCCAACAAATATAACATGATTGAACAAATAAACAACTTCTCTTCACTATGGTACTCTAAATTACTCTCCTATTGAACAACGCTAATCATTGCGTAGTGGCTACAGAAGCACCCCTTAAAGTTCATCAAGTACTTGACAAACACCACTCATAGAGATATCCAAATCAAATCACAACTCAAGATAGATATTATTGCAACTTAGACCAAGTACTAACACGGTGCACACACTGTCAACATTACACCATGAAAGGAGGAATAGATCACTTCAGTACTATCATAGTGATAATTATTCTCATAATCTGTAAAAGATCACAATCGTAGCCTAGACCAAGTACCACCATGATGCACGCACTATCACCGTTACACCATGGCAGGAGGAATAGATTACTTTAATAACATCACTAGAGTACACATAATATCTGAATAACAACATCTACTTGTTCAACATGATACAAAGCTCACGATCACATAAAGATCACATCATGGGAGAGAGAGGTGAACCACATAGCTACCGGTAGAGCCCTCAGCCCCGGGGATGAACTACTCCCTCCTCATCATACGAGACAGCAAGGTTTATGGAGATGGTGGTGAGGTCGATGGAGACGGCAGAGACGGCGATGGAGACCGATGGAGATGGCTCCGGGGGCACTTCCCCGTCCCGGCAGGATGCCGGAACAGAGACTTCTGTCCCCTGAAATTTGGCTTCGATGGCAGCGGCACTGCGGAACTATTCTGGAAATTTCGCCGACTCCTCTAGGGTTTTCCATCCCGAGGCTTTATATAGGCGAAGGGGCGTCGTTAGAGGGCAGCCAGGGGCTCCTCACACCAGGGTGGCGTGACCAGGGCCTGGGCTGTGCCACCTATGTGTGAGGGCGGCCTCTGGCCCCCCTCCGGCTCTCTTTCGGTCCTCGGGAAGCTTCCGGGGAAAATAAAACTTCTGGAACTTGTTTCGTCCAATTCCGATAATATTTCCTCTGTAGCTTTTCTAAAACACAAAAACAGCAGAAAATAGGGAACTAGCACTGTGGCATCTTGTCAATAGGTTAGTTCCAGAAATCGCATAAAAGTTCCACAAAGTGTAGCAAAACATCGGGTAAATGGTGTAAAAAACAAGCATGGAGCATAAAAAATTATAGATACATTGGAGACGTATCACCCAACAAACACAACATGTAGAATTACAGAACGGTGATCTCGATCATGTAAAGTAGCTCACGAGATCTAAACATGAAGCACATGGTGGAGAAGACAACCATCTAGCTACTGCTATGGACCCATAGTCCAAGGTAGACTACTCACTCATCACGCCGGAGGCAAGCATGGCGATGAAGAAGACCTCTGGTGACGATTCCCCTCTCTGACACGGTGCCGGGAAGAGCTTCTGGACCCTCCCAATCTTGGGTCAATGGTGGCAGCGGATCATGATGTATTCTGGAAAAGTGATCGGGGTATTTAGGTTTTTTCCATCGGGGGGTCTTTATAGGTGAAGGGGCATCATCAGAAGTGGACCTGGGTGGCCTCACCATAGGTGGGCGCGGGCCAGGGGAAGGCCACACCCCCTGGTGGTGTGGCCCCCCAGTGGCCCCTCTTCGTCTCCTCTTCGGTTCTCTGGAAGCTTCGGTAAATTTCTAGATGTTCGGCTTTTGTTTCGTCCAATTCTGAGAATATTTCCTGTGTAACTTTTCTGAAAGACAAAAACAGCCAAAAATAGGGAACTGGCACTGTGGCATCTCGTTAATAGGTTAATTCCGGAAAATGCATAAAAATGCCATGAAGTGTAATGAAACACTAAGCAAATGGTGTAAAAACAAGCATGGAGCATCAAAAATTATAGATACATTAGAGACGTATCACTTCTCTCCTTCCTTTTTGTCAACTTCTTTCTATCGGGTGTGCGACAGCGCTCCCGATGGGAGTAGCCCCTAAGGGTATAGCCGAATTTTTTGGGTATAGACTAAAGAAAATAGATAGAACTGCTCCATATATTTCTTCTTGCGATATTTGGCACTGTGATTTGCCCTTTCAGTTGATCTTCCCTTCTTACGACGCAAGCCCCCCGAGTCGAAGATGAGGTGAACTTGTGCTTCTTGATAAATACTTTCTTATCCCCTTCTTTCTTTTGTACGTATCTTTTTCCTTGATACGTTAATTCTTCTGTACCATCTGCACTTAAAAACCCAGAAGTATTTTTTGGGCCTTATTTCTCCCGAGGCCCATTAGTACGTGCTTATAAATAAAGCATGCTTGGCCAGGGTAAAAACCCTAATTCCTTCATTAGTGTCTTTCTCCGCCACATCACCTTCTTCTTTCTCATCCCATCTAGGGTTTTTCCTTCATAGCGCTTGTCTCCATGGCCGATGCCAGTGGATCGCACTTGAGCATCGGTGCCCCGGTGGGGAAACGGGGTCGTGGACGCCCTCGCGGTAGTAAGAACAAGGCTACCGCCGCAGCTGCAGTAGCTTCATCGTCTGCTCTGGTGAAGCGATGCCCTGACCATCCGGTCGGGAGTAAAAATAAGATCAAGGTGCCATCTAATGCGCCAGGTCCAAGTGCTCCTTCTGCTAATGCTTCTCCTCCTCCGCCTAGAATCTATTCCTTCTTTTGCATCGCCGGCGTGTAGTGTCATGAGATTCAGCGTTTACCGCTGAAATTTACCAAGTCTATGGATGGGCGAGAACTACGGGAAGCGGTTCTTCCTGAACACTCTGGGGGAAGAACTCCCTATGAAGTGGAGGTCTGGTACGATGGCGCCAGTGAGTAGTACTTCAAGGGTGGCTCGTCACAGTTTGCGGAGGATCACGGCCTCCATCAAGGCTTTTTATGACTTTTGACTTCCACATCGGCACGTCAAAGTTCGACGTGAGAATCTATGACGGCACCCAGTGCCAGAAGGAGTATGAAGCCAAAGTGCATTTTTACTAGTTTGTTTTTATGTAATCTCTTTCCCTAGTTGTTCTTCCTCGTACTATCTATAATAAGTAATCGTATCTGGACTATGTGTTTACTTTATTAATAGACCATGGGAACAGATCATGGTTCCGAGGTATGCGCTTTAATATATTATTGGGTTCTTTTGAACCGTTTATGTTGCTATTGAAATATCGGGTTGCAATCAACCTTGTAGTATGCCTCACATAATCACAAATCTCGATAACTTGTTAATATTATTTCATACGACTCGAGGGTCTGAGCCCCCGAGTTTAAAGTAAAATATTTACACATATTGTCGATTTGACCCAAGGAACCTGACCAATGGCCTCATTAACTAGGTTCAGAGGGTCACAACTCGAAAAATTCTTTGCCGCCTTATATCGCCTATGCGTAGAACCATCATAGTTGCTCTGTATTCCATGGGTTACTCTCGTCTTTCCCCATTTTCTTGTAGTCGATAAGCTCCTCCTGGTATTACTTCTGTCATGATGTAAGGTCCCACCCATGGGGACTCTAGTTTTCCAGGGCCATCTTGCTTGAGTCATAGAACTAGATCTCCCACCATGAACGATCATGGATGAACTCTACTATTGTGGTAGTTTTGTAGATTTTGCTGATATTGAGTAGTTCTGGCTAGTGCTACGTCTCTTGCTTCGTTGAGTGCATCGACATCATCCTGAAGTGCTTATGTGGAAGTTGTCTCATCATATGCTGCTATTCTTGGAGCTTCATGGGTGATCTCAACTGGAAGAACAGCTTCTGCACCATGGACCAGGAAAAAAGGTGTCTCTTGAGTAGCTACATTAGGTGTTGTTTGGAGACTCCAGAGTACGGAGGGTAGCTCATCTACCCAAGCGTGCTTGGCTTTTTCGAGGGGTGATAATAGCCTTTTCTTTATCCCATTGCATATCAAGCCATTGGCTTTCTTGACTTGCCCATTTGTCTTTGGATGTGCCACAGATGTGAATTTCAATTTTATTCCCAGATTTTCACAGTAATTCTTGAACTCCTTCGACGTGAAGTTTGTTGTAACATCCCAAGATTTTATCAAATTTTGGGGGAATTTTTTTGCTTTTGTTTTTCTTGAGATGTTTGGAAATTCACAGGGATTTAAAACTTTTGAGTCTATTTGGAAGCTTTATTAGAAAACTATTTTAAACCTTCTATTATTTTCTTGAAGAACTTCTTTGAGAAAGATCAAGTATCCAAATACTATTTTCCATCCTTTATTCAAACCTATGCAAGCTTGCTTACAAAGGAGTGAATCACAAATGTGTTTTATTTAGTAAAGATTGTATTTTAAGAACTAAGTTTGAAAGATAATTTCAAACATTATTTTATAAAGTATTATCTCTTATTTCAAAGGATTTATTATCAAACCCTATTTAGCTTTATGCAAGCAAACCCCTTTTGTTAGGTTTATGAAACCTTTTGAAAATCTTGTTCCAATTCTGAAAACTAGTTTTCTTGCAGTGTTAAATCATTGCATTGATTTTTAGAAAATTTCTGAAAGTGGTTTGAATTGATTTGAATCATTTTTGCAAAATCTATAAAGGAAATAAGAAAATAGAAAAAGAAAAAAAGAAGAAAAAAAGAATAAAAGGCCTAGGGGAACCTTTCCGCCCCCGCCCCAGTTTCGGCCTCGGCCCATCCCGGATCAAAACCCAAAAGGGTATTCTTTCTCCCCCTCAGCCACTAACAGGTGGGACTGCCTTGTCAGGCCGTCATCAACCTCCGGCCACCTTCTTCGGAAACTGTTGAGCCGAGCGCATTTCCTTCTCTCCTAATTTCGATTAAATGTCTGCCTAATTTGATGACCCGACCACGCCTATAAGAAGGCCTCAACCTCCTCTCCACTTCCCCCTTTTTCCCTCTCCCAATTGCGCTGCCAGGCCATCGACATTCTTCGTCGGAGTTCTACAGACCCGCGGCCGTTCATCGTCGATTTCGGCAACGTCGTAAGCCCCCGAGCTCCCTCTCATGGCCCATTCTTCTTTCCCCATCCTAGCGCACCTTGTCATGTTTTTCTTCTGGTCAATATCGCAGCGAATTAGCGTAGCCGCCTGTAGCCAAAGCACACCGGCGCCTGGAGCTCCTCCAGCCATCCTACTCCTTCACCTGGAAGCAATCGAGGTCGGTGATCATGTTTTCGAGATCCCTGCATTTCCCTACACCTCGTCGTAACCCTACCGTCGACCAGGAGCCACCAGAAGCTTGCCGGCGTCCACCACCTGGCCGTGATCTCGCTGGCGACAATGAAACCCTAGCCTCACTGTGAGCTCTCCCTCCTCTTCTTTGTGAACCGTCAGATCTAGATCCAAGCGCCAGAAACAGATCACTTAAATGAACAGTTACGGGACGATCTGGACCATTGAAGCATCATAAGATCCTACGACTCTCCATCGCAATCCGGCCAAAACGGTATCCTCCAGTACCGTAGCACCACGTGGCCTTCTCTAAATCAAACAGAAATTCAAAATAGAAATTGAATCAGATTTGGGTTGAAACTTTGAAAAATCATAACTTTTGATCTGTAGGTCCAAAAATAACAAATGATATACCGTTGGAATCCTCAGAACGTCTAGAATCCAGTAGTACAATAAAAATTCATATTTTATGGGTACCATTTGAATCTATTTTCAGGGTTTAATCAAACCTTCTGTTAACTTGATTAATTCATAACTTTTGTTCTGTGGATCCAATTGCTACAAATTTTAGTCTTTGGAATCCTCTCAACTTGTAGAACATCATAGGATCAAAGAAATCCAAAGTTGATACGTGCACATACTTTGTGCATTCAAATCTATCCAAATCACTATTTTGATCATAGTTTGAATTCTATAACTCAATTTAGGATGCTTCCACTTGCAGTGACTTTGCTTTACTGCAAGCTATCCAGTAGTGTCACATCTTAATTATTTTTGAGCCGCTTCACAATTATTCAAATTTAAATATGAGGATTTGAGTAATTTCTACTATAGGAATAAATCTATTTCTTTTAGCAATGTTCCTTTCTACTTTAGTGAATCCTATATTCATACCTAGTCATCAATGTTATCTAAATAACATCTTGATCAAGATCATTTCACTTAGACCTATCTTGCATGGTACCCACTTATTCAAATTACAAATGTGTCATTTGAGTAAAGTGTGATACTTTCAATCTTAGTTTCTACCTTTGCTACTATGGTATTGATCAAATCAGCATCATAGTACTTAACCCAATACCATATACTCATTAGGAACCTTAAGCCATATTTTCAAACATCATCTATACATATCCATTACCTATAGCTATTTACTCATGTCTACTCAATCTTAGCCTTGCATTGAACTACTCAATTTACATTTGAGTTAATTGAGTACTTCAATGTTATAAGAATCCTAGCCTAAGCTTAAGTGTAATTTATACTATTTAAGAATAATTGTTGTCACACTTATTCAATAGTATTGCTATTGCACTATTTTGTCTCTTATGTGATTTACCCACATGAGATATTCCAAGATTCAATATGCTTTAATAAAGCATAAAGATCTCACTCATTATATTTTGTCTAATTCATATATATATTCAAATTGCAATTGTGCTACTTGAGTAGAATATGAATTTATCTCAAACCTAGATTTTGTTAATATGGTGTTGATATAACCCATACCGTAGTATGTGTTATACACCATGTTGATCAACGAACCATTTGAGCCATGTTCTCAAATATCAATCATTCATACCCAATCCAATGCCTACTTAGTTTGGTTCACATGTATTGAACTATTCAACTTGCAAATGTGCTAATTGAGTAATTCAAGCATTCTTAAAACCTAGCCTAGTTCCTAAGTGCAATAGATACTATTTAAGAGTAATTGTTGTCACATTTACTCAATAGTGTTGTAGTTGCACAATTTGACTCTTGTGTAATTTAGTTCACATAAGCTATTCCTAAAACTCATATATGCTTTAATAAACCATAAAAACTTCATCAATTATATTATGCCTAGTCCAATTCTCTCTCAAATCACCAACTAAGCTCTCAAAATTCACATCTCACAAATCATGATCCTTTGCCATATCCTTCTTGTCATAACATCTCAATAAATCTAAATTGTTAAACTAATACTTTTCAATTGTTTGATTTGTTTGATTGTGTTGGTATGGTATGGTATGTTTATGTTATGTCATTTTTGTGCTATAGTTTGTGTGAAGAACTATATGCTTAGTTGAGAGAAGTGAAACATCGTGATCTTCAAAAAGGAAAGTGACACACATATCCCCTAGCTCTTTTTACTACTGCATTAGTGTGTTTCAGTAGTATGCATGATAGGTGGAATGTTCAACTATTTTATAAAATGCTTAGATCCTAGTAGTGTGTAGCTATCCTTCAAACCCCACCTGTTAGGATGCTAAATACTTTGAAAAATATTGAGGCCATGCTATGATCACTTGATAAAAGTGTTTTGTGAACAAATTAAGAACTTCAACTAAAACGAAACACCTGGGTGGATTGGTTTGATGATGGAGGCGATGTTGAGTGTCTACTTAGGAGTCACATATCTTGGAAGTGAAAACCATGGTATGTGTTAGTGGCCTAAGTAGTACACTTGTGGTTTGCCACTCAGGAACAAAGAGATTACCATGTCTTCCATGCTTAGAGTGCTTCCAGTGCAGCCTTATGACAATATGGGCTCTGTCTTGACTAATTAGATGTGAGTGTGTAACTTGTGTGTAAGAAGTGGCTGGTAGTTGAATTGTAGGTTGGGAATGGAGCTTGCCAGTTAGTTGCTCTCTCCTTCTAAAAGGTCTCGTCTCATTTTATGTATGGGCATAAAATGAGTCTTAAGGTGAAAGTGCACAACCCTTGCAAGGTGTCAAAACTAATCGATTAGCCGTGTCCTCAGTTATGGACAATTGAGTCTCTAGTCATGGAATGTACGAAAGAATCTCATCGCCTTTTTGAAATATTTAAAACTTGTGTAGAAAGTGGGGATGCCTCAGGGCTACATGCCTGGCAGTGAAAACCATGTATGTGGTGGTGACCTGAGGGATTAACCTAGTTTTGTAGAGTGACTACCCGGGGCTACATACTAGCAATGAAAATCATGTATGTGGTGGTGACCTAGGAGTTATCTTGATATTGAGAGATTAACCAAGTTTTGTAGAGTAACTACCCAGGGCTACATACTGGCAGTGAAAACCATGTATGTGGTGGTGACCTAGGAGTTATCTTGATATTAAAGAAAATTCAGAATGCTTTAAAATGTTTTGGTTTGGAAAATATAGGATAAAATTGGCTTTATGCAAATCAGCCTATGAGATCCACCAGCCAAATGTCATGTAGTTAGTTCTTTCACAACAGCCACCAAATATGTGTCATTTGCCAGTACATCATTGTACTGACCCCTCTGGGGCTGCATATTCAAACGTGCAGGTTTTATTTCGAGTAAGGAACCAAGAGTAGGATCCCGAGCTTACATTTCAACATGTCTGCCTGTGGCACTTGATGAAGATGGAAGCTCACTGCAACTATGCTTTATGCTGTGTACTCGTAAGGTTGAAGACCTATGTAACTGGATTTACGTTGTAATATTGATGCTATTGCAATGATTACTTATTTTGTACTGTGGTGCTATCTACTGATCCAGGGAATGGCACTTAACACAGGTGTTCCACCTTAATCCAAAGGTGGGGCGTTACATTTGTCCAGTTGTCTGTGATGATATTGTGCGGTAATCCGAAGCGAAAAACTATTGACTTGATGAAGTTGATTGCTGCTGTAGAATCTTGGGTTGTCACGGGGGCTGCTTCTACCCACTTGGTGAATTTGTCGACTGCTACCAGCATATAAACATGCCCTCCTGGCCAAGATTTGTGTAGTTTTCCCACCATGTCGAGACCCCATTGTGCGAAGGGCCAAGATAATGGTATTGGTTGTAATTCCGCTACTGGTGCGTGTGGTCCAGATGTGAAACATTGACATGCTTCACACTTCCTCACTATATCATTCGCGTCTTTAATGGCTGTGAGCCAATAAAATCCTGCATGAAAGGCTTTGGCTGCAATGGCTCTGCTGCTGGCATGATGCCCACATACCCCTGCGTGGATATCCTTTAAGATTTCTTGTCCTTCTTGACGAGTAACGCACTATTGCAAAACGCCTGTTATACTTCTCTTGTATAATTTTCCTTGTAACACGATGAAAGCCTTGGATCGTCGTATTATCCTTTTCACTTGTACTGTATCTTCGGGTAGTGTTTTGTTTACCATGTACACCAAGTATGGTTGCATCCAAGTTTCCTCGATCATCATGACTTCCTCGGGTTCAGTTGTCCCGCTATTACCAGCCCCCGAGCCTGTTGCTTGGTGCTGGACTTGCTCTCCAGTAGTCGAGACTTTGTTGCTTTTTATTGATCTTTCTATGATTTCTTCCCAAAAAACTCCTTGTGGTACGGGTAAGCACTAGGACCCGATATTTGCTAAAGTGTTGGCTTCCTCGTTGTTAGCTCTACTGACATGCAAAACTTCGCATCTGTCAAATGTTCCCTCCAGATAATAATATAAGTTTCTGTATGCTGTCATATTGTCACTGATGGCGTCGCACTTCTTCACCACTTGTTGGATGACGAGATTCGAATCTCCAAATATTTTCAGTCGAGTTGCTCCACATGCTTTGGCCATTTTTATCCCATGGAGCAGTGCCTCGTACTCGGCTTCATTATTAGAAGCTTGAGGAAAACTCATACTCAGAACATATTTCAATTTGTTGCCTTGTGGTGATATCAGGACTACCCCTGCTCCTGCGCCTTGGATTATTTTTTATCTGTCGAAGTACATTGTCCACACACTCGTTAAATCTGGTGGCCCTGTGTTTTGTAACTCCAGCCACTCTGCTGTGAAATCTGGTAAAACTTGGGACTTGATCGCCTTTTGCTTTTCATACGTGATATCTAGGGGCGATAGCTTGATTCCCCATAAAGAGGCATGTCCTGTTTCTGAAGGGTTGTTCAATATATTGGATAGTGGTGCTTCGTTGACCATTATGATTGGATGCACCATAAAATACTGCCATAGTTTTCGTGCTGTTGTGAATACGCTGTATGCAAGTTTCTGGTAGTGCGGGTACCTTTGCTTTGTTGGAGATAGTACCTCGCTGACAAAATATACTGGCCGTTGGACTCCATGAGCTTTTCCTTCTTCACTTCTTTCAACTACTAATACTGTGCTTACCACTTGATGTGTTGCTGCAATACATAGTAGTAGTGGCTCCTTTTCTTTTGGTGCGACCAACATCGGTGGTGTGGAAAGCACTTTTTCAGTTGTGCGAAGGCTGTGTCCGCTTCTTCTATCCACTCGAATTTATCGTCCGATTTTTTCATCAATGCATAAAAAGGGAGAGCTTTTTCTCCTAGTCTTGCAACGAATCGACTTAGTGTCGCGACGCATCCTATGAGCTTCTGTACATCGTGCAGCTTTGTGGGCTTCCCCATCATTAATATTGCTTGGATCTTCTCTGGGTTTGCCTATATTCCTCTTGCGGATACTAGGAATCCTAGGAGTTGCCCTGTAGATACCCCAAAGGAACATTTTGTCGGGTTAAGCTTGAGCTTGTACCTGTTTAAGTTGTCGAAGGTTTCTGCCAAATCACTGATTAGTGACTCCTCTTTTCTTGTGGTGATGACCACGTCGTCGATGTAGACTTGAATGTTTCATCCTATTTGACTTCTGAGGCAATTTTGCATCATCCTTTGGTAGGTTGCTCCCACGTTTTTTTAGGCCAAAAGGCATGACTTGATAGCAGAACACGCCATAAGGTGTTATGAAGGCTGTTTTTTCCTCATCTTCTTTCTTCAATTTGATCTGGTTGCAGCCAGAATATGCATCTAGGAAGGAAAGCCTTGTGCACCCTGCTGTTGAGTCAATTATCTGATCAATGCGAGGTAGAGGGAAGGGATCCTTTGGACAGTGCTTGTTGAGAGACGTATAGTTGACACACACTCTTTGCACGTCTGTGTTTTTCTTGGGGACTATAACTGGATTGGATACCCAAGTCGATATTTTGATTTCTCGGATGAACCCTGCATTTTTGAGCCTGTGTAGCTTGGATGCGATTGCTTTCCCTTTGGGTTCATCGAATCTTCTCAATGCTTGCTTGACTGGCTTTGCTTTGGGATCGACATTTAGTGCATGCTCGATGAGTTCCCTGGGAACCCCTGGCATGTCTGAAGGACACCAGGCAAAGATTTCTCAGTGCTCACGGAGGAACTCGATGAGCGCGCTTTCCTATGTGGGATCCAGGTTTACTGCTACAGAGGTAGTCTTGTTCGGGTCCGTGGGGTGGACCTGGATTTTCTCCGAGTCTTGAGTTGCATCAAAAGCCTGGTCTGGCAGGGATCGCCCGACATCGGGTAGTATATTGTGGTCAGTTTCACCTTTCAGCCTTGCGTATTCTGCTATCATGCCGAAGGTTTGTGCTAGCCTATTGAATTCCTTGTCACAAGTGTTGGATACTTCGAAACTTCCTTGAATTGTGATTGTTCCTCTGGGCCCTGCAATCTTTAGCGTGAGATATGCGTAGTGGGGTACTGCCATGAATTTTGCAAATGTTGGACGCCCCAGGATTGCATGATACTGTGAAGGCCAATCCATGACTTCGAACTCCAGTTTCTCTTTGCGATAATTGCTGCTATTTCCGAAGAAAACGTTGAGCTCTATTTTCCCAAGAGGGTAATTTGCGCTTCCCGGTACTATCCCATGGAAATAACAATCTGTTGGCTTTAGACTATCCAATGAGATGCACATTGCCTTCAGAGTTCTTACATATATTAAGTTTATGCCGCTTCCCGCATCCATGAATACTCTCCCGATGTCGTATCCCCCTATTTGTGCCTTTAGTACCATTGGAGCATGCCTTGGCCTGGGAACTTTCCTCGGGTGGTCTGCCCTGCTAAATCTGATTGGTTGATCGAACCACTACAAGTACTCTGTAGTAGCTGGTGGTGATGATATTGCCAAGTTGACCTATCTGGATATGCTCTTCCTTTCTTTCTTTGACTTTGGTACTGTTGAATCATTGCTGATATATATACCTTTGACTCCAACTGTTTTGTGAGTCACTGCATTTGATATCCTTGACTCGCGCTTTTTCCTTCCTGTCTTGTTCCTTGGCTTGAATCCATGGCATTTTGCAACCTTAGGAAGGTTCTGCAATCTTTCATCTGGTGGTTGGAGACTCTTTTCCCGTCTAGGTATGCATAATAGATGCGACAAGGACCATATAGCATATCTTCTACCGAGGGACCCGAGTACCTTGGTTTCTCCTTTCCCCTGTTATCTCTTGCTTGGAACTCTTTGCTTTTGTAGCCTTCCTCGTTCCTTCCATCGTATCCCGCGGCTATCTGATTTCGCCTTCTGTGGTTGTCGCCATTGCTGTATCTTCGCCTTTGCTTGCTTGTCTTATCGACTTCTGGTGAACATCCCCTTTTGTTGTTATATGCATCTTCTCCATCGGTGAATCTGTTGGCTACTTCCATTAGTTCTGAAACTATTCTTGGCTTTATTCTCCCTATCTCTTCAACGAGGTCTGAACGACAAAGTCCGGCTGAAAAGGCGTCTATTGCTCTTTCGTCGGAGACGTCCTCTGCAGAATTTTTAATGACACTCCAGTGTTGTATATAAGAGCACAGAGTTTCATCTCTTCTCTGCACGCACGACTTAACTTCTTCCAATGATGCTGGCCATTTGTATGTTGAGCGGAAATTTCTTGCGAATTGCTTTTCTAGTTCCCCCCAACTTCCGATGGAATCGTTGGGTAAAGTATTTAACCAGGACCGCGCTGCACCGGTGAGGTGTAATTGCAAACTTTGCATTGTCATTGCTCTTGTTCCCCCCTGAGTATTTGTACTGCTTGTAGGTAGTCTGACAACCATAGAGTTGGTTCTTGTGACCCATCATATTTTTCTTGATCATGCGGCAACTTGAATCCTTTGGGTACTCGCGTTTTGCGAACCCTGCGGGTAAAGTATAATGCGCCCATCTCTTTTTTGTTGTCTTCGTAGTTTTCTTCCCTCCACGCATAATGTGAGTTGTTTACCCTTGCTTGTGCTATTATGTTCCTTGCATCCTCTTTCCTCTTTTGGCGTTTCTCATCTTCTGAAGACTAGCTAGTTTCGTTCCGCGAAGATTTGCGCTTGACCTCTTCTTTTTGCCTTTCACTGTGGTGAGTTGACTTTTTCTCTGGAAGATTTCCCCTTAGCTTGTCTTCTACTAACCCCGAGGCTTTGTATTGCAGCTTGATGCATGTGTTCCCGCGGGTCTCTAGGCTTTGGTTGCGTGGTTAGTAGGTATGCCAGTGCTGCTACCAATGCTGCTTCTGGTTTCTTGCACAAATTCTTCTTCCTCTTCTGGTGGGTTCGCACTTGGGCTTTTCATATAGCTTTCTTCTACTGTCCGTGCTGTTGTCCTTCTACTGTGCTTTGGGTCTCTGTGCATCTCCATGCTGGACTCTGATGAATTGCTATATTCACCCCAATATCCTCCACTTGATGTGCTATTGTAATCTGAGCTTCTCATAATCATGTCTCTTTCTTGCCTTAACTTCTTTCTGCGTTGGTGTAGCGCGTATTGATATCCCATTAGGACTTCTCTTCTTGAATCTGCGGGTACATCAGTCCCGTGGTTGATAGCTGACATGATCATTCTCCATTCTCCGGCGGAAACATGGACTTTCTCCTTCTCTTTCTTGCCATTGCTCCTTAATTTGTCGACTTGCATGTCGACCTCCTTGTTGCCTGCTTGATTATTTTCTTCTTCTGCTACTTCAGTGATGATGACGCATAACTCGTGTACACTTCTGGAGATCCCGCTACTTCTGCTAGCGAAGTCCCTTGACTTGTCACGTGGCTTGTCCATTGCTGCTTCCGCGATGAGCTTTCACCCAGTTTCGTTGGGTTCCTCGAGTTTTTCCTGCAGATTTTCTATTGCTGCTAGGCTGACTGGTGAGTTTGCCTTGCTAGAAGAGCCTACAGATGATCCAGGCAATTATTTTGGTTTTACTTGTTGACGGACCCGATTTCACTGGATCCAAAAGACAAGTTGAACCCGAAGGTCCAACATAGAAGCTCAGACTTCCGAATGTCAACTCCACCTTTTTGTTTTCATCGACTTCTGGACTGCTATTGGCTAAGAGTGAAAAAGCCATTGAATTCATGATTCCAACACCTAGAGTCCCCATGGTCAGCACCAAATGACGAGGGCTAACTCGACAAATGTCCTAGATGAAGGACTTGGGATCGGGGAGATAGGGCGTCGGATGAACTCGAAGGTAAAATCAGTCAAACAAGGTGGCTATCGAAAGTAAAGGTAGGTGTAAACCTGGTTTGCTTTCAATCTGTCCCTTACCGTCCCCTCTTGGCCCCTATATATAGGTGGCCAGGTCTCAGGGGTCGGGAGGGATCCGACACAGATTACAATATCGACATACGACATGAACTCATATTTTGACTAGTATTACAATTGGGCCTAGCTTAACGGGCCTTAGGGGTAGCTAACTAACGGGCTCTATTATCTATACCCTTGTCAGTAAACTAAGAAGATTAACGCGTGTGGGCATGGCTTCCCAGTATGCTGCCACTCTAAGGAGCTGCATTCTCTACTGTCAATCTTCACGACATGCCTAAGGCCATTCCGGCTCAAATCTCTCACCTCATAGCTATGGTCGTTAGACTCTCCAACTCTAAGGTAACCAAGACCTCGACTTATCTGGTTTATTTGCTAAATAACAGCGGGTAGAATGTGCCCTCTTAGTCTATCCCCAATATCTCTTCTTACTTTTATCAGCCTCATCAACATACCTTGTATGGTGTCCATCAACATATGAACTGGAAGGTCTTTTGAGTCTTTGACCTAGTTATTTATTGTTTTAGCAAGGTTGTTGTTTGTGTAATCACACTCTATTGCGGGATTAAAAGCACTCCTCATTCATAAAAGGATGTGATGCCTTTCCAAGTATATGGCAAAATCAGAGTTCTCAGCATGTATCTTGTCCATAAAAATTTTGTAGCTCCCAGGCTTGTACGCCCTAGCAGTAGTCCACATGTAGCGATATACAGTGCCTGAGTAGTGCCTGTATAGGTTCAGCATCAAATGAGCATGGCATTCTCTTTGTCCAGCATGTGGAAATACTGTCCGAACTGCATTTGCCAATCCTTTGCATGCATCAGTGCTTATGGCCAATGGTGAAACATCACCTATTGATCTATGCAGTTGCCTCAGAAACCACTCCCAGTTCTCCTCTGTTTTCAACTAAAACAGGCCGAATGCCACTGGGAACATCCAGTTGTGCCCATCCAGTGTTGTCGCTGATGCTAGACAACCATTCCATCTGCCAGTGAGGACAGTGGAGTCTATACTCAAATATGGCCTACAACCCTCCTTGAATCCTTGAATACAAGGCTCAAGGGCCACAAAAATGGTTAAAATATATGTTCCCCTCCTCCTCTTTCATGTCAATCTCGACAACACTACCTTGAGACCTAGATTGTATTTTAGCCTTGAAGATGTACAACAACCTGAAACTATTATCCCAGTCCCCGTATAGTGTTTTCAAAGCTCTCTCTTTACCTTTCCAAACTATGTGATACGGTAGCTCGACGTTGTAATCACCCATAAGCTTTACCTGAATCGCCTTGGCAGTCTCATTTGGTGTTTTCTTAAGAATGGCCAAAGCATGCTTCTCAACCCATTCTTGAGTTGCACAAGAAGATCTTAGTCTGCAGCCTATTGGACACCTGTGTGCAGGTCCCATCTTGTTCACCTGCATCGGAACATTCATTTTATACATTAGTTGCTTCATAATAATTCCTAAACTTGCTACACATATGAAAACCAGAACCCGTCAGTTAGAAATAGATATTTTTGTGACGAAAGCTTCTCAGCACACTAACTGTTTCTCCACCAGGAAGTATCCTAACGGAGATCTTCCATGGGCATTGATCCTTCACCCTCTCCCCATTGTAGTAGCCTAATCTGCACCTCGCCTTGTACCGTTTCCTTGTGTTTCTAGTTCTGAAGATGTCAAACTCTTCGATGATACAATATTGCGCAAATGCATTCCTGAATTCTACCATGTTGGCAAAGTATGTGCCCATCATAATTACAGGTACCACTGGATCATATGTTATCGCTAACTCGCTAGTGACCTCATCATCTACCGGGATGGCAGCTTCCTCCATTAGTGATTCATCGATTACATCATCACCTGTTTCTTGTTCCACCACCTCTATTTCACTGTCCTCATCTTCCTTGATGTCTACGCACTTCTATTCTTGTAGACACTTGTTGGGCCTCCAAGTGCAGAGGTTTGTAGAACAGCAGCAAGTTTCCCTTAAGTGGATCACCCAAGATTTATCGAACTCAGGGAGGTTAGAGGTCAAAGCTATCCCTCTCAAGCAACCCTGCAATTACGATACAGAAAGTCTCTTGTGTCCCCAACACACCCAATACACTTGTCAGATGTATAGGTGCACTAGTTCGGCGAAGAGATAGTGAAATACAAGTGGTATAGATGATTATAAGTAGCAAACGTGATGTGAAATAAATATCGCTGCGAGCAAACAAGTAATAAAATAGCAAGTAAACGGTATGCAAAGCTTGGAAACAAGGCCTAGGGATCATACTTTCACTAGTGGACACACTCCCAACAATGTAACATGACTGAACAAGTAACTTCTCTTGCTAAGGTACTCTGAACTACTCTCCTATTGAATAACACTAATCATTGTGTAGTGGCTACAGAAGCACCCCTTAAAGTTCATCAAGTACTTGACAAACACCACTCATAGAGATATCCAAATTAGATCACAATTCAAGATAGAAATCATTGCAACTTAAACCAAGTACTAACACGGTGCACACACTCTCACCTTTACACCATGAAAGGAGGAATAAATCACTCAAACTATCATAGCAATAATTATTCTCATAATCCACAAGAGATCACAATCGTAGCCTAAACCAAGTACCACCATGGTGCACGCACTGTCACCGTTACACCATAACAGGAGGAATAGATTACTTTAATAACATCACTAGAGTACACAAAATATCTGAATAATAACATGTACTTGTTCAACATGATACAAAGCTCACGATCACATAAAGATCACATCATGGGAGAGAGAGGTGAACGACATAGCTACCGGTAGAACCCTCAGCCCCGGGGATGAACTACTCCCTCCTCATCATAGGAGACAGCAAGGTTGATGGAGATGGCGGTGAGGTCGATGGAGACGGCGGAGACGGTGATGGAGACCGATGGAGATGGCTCCGGGGGCACTTCCCCGTCCCGGCAGGGTGCCGGAACAGAGACTTCTATCCCCCGAAATTCGTCGACGGTGGTGGCGGAGCTGCGGAACTCTTTCTGGAAAATTGCCGACTCCCCTAGGGTTTTCCGTCCCGAGGCTTCTTATAGGCGAAGGGGCGTCGCGAGAGGGCAGCCAGGGGCTCCTCACACATGGGTGGCGCGGCCAGGGCCTGGGCTGCGCCACCCCTGTGTGAGGGCAGGCCCTGGCCCCTCTCCGGCTCTCTTTCGGATGTCTGGATGCTCCCGGGAAAAATAAGACTTCTGGCTTTTGTTTCGTCCAATTCCGAGAATATTTCCTGTGTATCACTCTGAAACACAAAAACAGCAGAAAACAGGGAACTGGCACTGTGGCATCTTGTTAATAGGTTAGTTCCAGAAAATGCATAAAAGTGCCACGAAGTGTAACGAAACAGTAGGCAAATGGTGTAAAAACAAGCATGGAGCATCAAAAATTATAGATACGTTTGAGACGTATCAGCATCCCCAAGCTTAACTCCTGCTCGTCCTCGAGTAGGTAAGTGATAACAAAAGAATAATTTTTGAGGTGACATGCACCTACACAATCTTGATCATATATGTAAGCATTTGTGAGCTGGGATCAATAGAACTTAAAACATGGGCATGAAAATATAATCATGACAATAAGAACTTAGCAACCATGTTGTAAACATGCAAATGAACACAAACAAAAGATCATGATAATGAAACAATGAGAGCAAAACATAAATGCATAGGACACCTCAAAGTTTAAGAGGGCGACTAGATACAAATAATTTAAGAACAAGTGAAACCAACAATATGAGTCAATCAATGAACTTTGGGACAATGCATATCACACTAAGAATGACAACTATGCTCTCTTAATGGTGCATAAAGAAAGAAGGTGGTGACTCAACATAAAAGTAAAAGAAAGGCCCTTCGCAGAGGGAAGCAGTGTTTGCAAGTTTTATAACCTTCAAAAAATTATGGTACTTACCGGCTTTGAGCTCTCATTGCCCCCATCATAAGCATCTTGAATGGTTAAAGTTAATGCGAGAACACTTATGATGCATATGCTTGACAAATCATAAGTTGAAAACCTCGTGTCCCGTGAATACGAGTACCCAAACTATGCTACTTTACTTAGAGTCCCAAGCAAGGCTCTTGTCATTGTAAGTATATGCATATCATTGAGAACCGCCAATGGGGTACCTCCGTGCCCGATGACATGGAACAAGCCCACACCAAAATGATAGGACAAGCAGACAATGAACACCTCGACATCTCTTTTATTTGCTATATTGTTTAGCTTTTTATTGTGAGATGCGTCGTCGAATGTTCACCATGGGTATGCTGCAAATTTCCACCATGAATTATGCATGGCTTAGATTGGCGGCCTGGCGTTTCCCTAACACATATACAAACTCCATGATCCCTACAAGATTCCCAATTCATTTCCCATAGCGGGCATCCATAAACAAAAGATCACAATATCAACTCAAATAGAAGTGCAATGTTGAAAGCTTGCCCCATGATAGCATGGCTGGGCTAGAATCCAACTTACAACTTGCAAGCATAACAACTCAGCATAAGAGACCACAATGTCAAATTTTTAAGAACAGGAAAAAGTAAAGTGTGCCTTCCGGTTCGTGAGAGCTTTACTGACCGAATTTCGCATAACACTGGTAAGAGTTTAATTTGAAGAGAATATAAAAGCAAGTCAAATTTACTTGGAATAGCAAATTGCTAGTAGGTATGTATGGTGGACACAACGGAAAACTTGGCTTTTAGGAGTTGGATGCACGAGTAGAGCTCATACTCAGTACAAGGTGAGGGCTAGCAAAAGACTGGGAGCGACCAACTAAGAGAGCAATAATGGCCATAATCATGCAAAGCGACAAAGCGACATTAAAAGAAGCATACGATGGCATCAAAAGTCAAAAACTAAATGATCATGAAGGCTATTGGCGACTTTGTAAGAGTCTAACATGTGTGAGCATGCGCCAAGTCAACCCAAATAAAGCATCAAGGAGAAAACCAAAATAATGCTTCCATACAATAAAAACAACGCATGATTTTTTCAAAGGCTCATTAAGCAATCTCAGTTATTTGAGACAAGTCATGCTACAGCAAAACCACTAAGCATACTATCAAAAAGACATCAAGCGTGACATGAAAAAGCCTAAGCCGCAGTCTACACAAGCTCCTTCTTGTACCACTTTTTGCACAAAGCTTTTTCTCTTTTCCAACACCATTTGAAATTTTTATAAACACCTCTTTTGATGAAAACCAATGAAGATCAGAGGCAAAAATACACCTTGATGAAAAGATATGACAAGGTCTGAACGCAAATCAAGGCAAAAACGAAAACCAAAAGCAGTAGCAGAAAAAGAAGAACACCCATTGAAACGATAAGAGTGAAAAACAGAGTGTTCTTGGCAAATGAAAAGCGAGTTCATCTCCTCCAAAAGAAACATGATGTGATCTAACCATTTATTGCAGCAAACTAAACTAAACAAATACTGAAAACAAAAACAACTGACGCTCCAAGAAAAACGCATAGTGCATGAAGCAATAAAAATATAGTGTCTTGAAAGGTGACCTGATTTTTGCCGATGAAGAAGGGGTGCCTCGGGGGCATCCCCAAGCTTTGACGCTTGTACTTCTTGGATATTTCTTGGGGTGCTGGGCATCCCCAAGCTTGAGCTTTTGTCCATTCTTCAACTCATCTCATCATTCTCCAATCCCTACACTTGAAAACTTCCTTCATACAAAACTAAACACAATTCTATTAGCAACATTAGTGTAAGCATAACATATATTCAACCTCTTTTTGCTTCAGGTTTCAACCCAAAACCACCACATATATAGCAAATACTACTGTAGCAACTTCCCCAAAAGTTCCATGATCAAAAGAACTAAAAAAGAAAGCGATAAAGTGGCAAACACAAATATTGGCAGAAATCTGTCAAAACTGAACAGCTGACAAATGACGAATTTTTGAGGGGTTTTCTGTTGCCCAAATCAAAAAGTGTTCAACTAATGAAAGTTTGGATATAACCTGGGGCATATGCACAAGAAATAGCAGGTCCAAAAGATATACAGAGAATTTATACGAATTTTTACGGTGCAGCACCGAAAACAGTTTCAGGACAGCAACATCCCCAGATCTTTACCTCACTCAAATTAGAGGCTTCTCTTGGAACAAAAACGAAATAAACAAGATAAGGAGCGGTCATTACAGTAGTAATGACTTCCAAGACTCAAATAAAAGAAAAGGTACTGAAAATAAAACAATGGGTTATCTCCCAAGAGTGCTTTTCTTTAACGCCTTTGAGCTAGGCGCAATAATTTGCAAAGATGCTCATGTGGGCGCCATATAAGAGCTTGAGGCAAAGGCGCCATATAGGAACTTAAAGCAATAGAGAGCATCAAAAAGCAAATGTGAAAGACATTTATATCTGAACCACTTCCTATGCATAGGAATCTTGTAAGAAAATAAATCAACGAGGCACATAGTAGCAAGCATGGATAGATAAAACAAGTGCCACTTCAAGATTTGCAACATAAAGAGGGGAAACTTAATATTGTTGAGATCCATCAAACCATATTTCCCTCTCTCATAATAACTTTTAGTAGCATCATGAATAGAACTAACAATATAACTATCACATAAAACATTCCTATCATGAGCCACATGCATAAAAGAATTAATACTCACCACAGGAACAATAGTAGCAGGAGCAAATTCAACAGAATAATTATTCTCATCACCATAATCATCATAAATAGGAGGCATATTGTAATCATAACTAATTTTATCCTCAATAGTAGGTGAACTGAAAATATTATACTCATCATCATAGGCTAGAGAACTACTATGTCGCAAAGCATACTCATCAAACATATCATCATAAGAAGGAACATGACATATGGGAGATAAAATATCATCAGAGCAAACTTTCTCCACTAAAGCTGGGGAAATAAAAACATCATGCTTAACAAAACCAGATTCCCCAAGCTTAGACTTTTCTATAGCATTAGCAACAACGATGTTCAAAGCATTCATACTAACAATACTATTAGCATGCAAATTAAGCCCCAAAGGTTTTTCAATTTTCTCTTCAAACACTTCATATCTAAACTCAGGAAAAAGACTAGAGAACTCATTGTTTTCCATTAAGCCTAACTAGTGAAAATAAAAATAAGAAACAAAAAGATGTAATTGCAGAATCTAAAGGAAATAACTCCGAGCACTCACACAGGAGGATGCGAGTACCTTTTACCTTACCTCCCCGGCAACGGCGCCAGAAAAGAGCTTGATGTCTACGCACTTCTATTCTTGTAGACACTTGTTGGGCCTCCAAGTGCAGAGGTTTGTAGAACAGCAGCAAGTTTCCCTTAAGTGGATCACCCAAGATTTATCGAACTCAGGGAGGTTAGAGGTCAAAGCTATCCCTCTCAAGCAACCCTGCAATTACGATACAGAAAGTCTCTTGTGTCCCCAACACACCCAATACACTTGTTAGATGTATAGGTGCACTAGTTCGGCGAAGAGATAGTGAAATACAAGTGGTATAGATGATTATAAGTAGCAAACGTGATGTGAAATAAATATCGCTGCGAGCAAACAAGTAATAAAATAGCAAGTAAACGGTATGCAAAGCTTGGAAACAAGGCCTAGGGATCATACTTTCACTAGTGGACACACTCCCAACAATGTAACATGACTGAACAAGTAACTTCTCTTGCTAAGGTACTCTGAACTACTCTCCTATTGAGTAACACTAATCATTGTGTAGTGGCTACAGAAGCACCCCTTAAAGTTCATCAAGTACTTGACAAACACCACTCATAGAGATATCCAAATCAGATCACAATTCAAGATAGAAATCATTGCAACTTAAACCAAGTACTAACACGGTGCACACACTCTCACCTTTACACCATGAAAGGAGGAATAGATCACTCAAACTATCATAGCAATAATTATTCTCATAATCCACAAGAGATCACAATCGTAGCCTAAACCAAGTACCACCATGGTGCACGCACTGTCACCGTTACACCATAACAGGAGGAATAGATTACTTTAATAACATCACTAGAGTACACAAAATATCTGAATAATAACATGTACTTGTTCAACATGATACAAAGCTCACGATCACATAAAGATCACATCATGGGAGAGAGAGGTGAACCACATAGCTACCGGTAGAGCCCTCAGCCCCGGGGATGAACTACTCCCTCCTCATCATAGGAGACAGCAAGGTTGATGGAGATGGCGGTGAGGTCGATGGAGACGGTGGAGACGGCGATGGAGACCGATGGAGATGGCTCCGGGGGCACTTCCCCATCCCGGCAGGGTGCCGGAACAGAGACTTCTATCCCCCGAAATTCGTCGACGGTGGCGGCGGAGCTGCGGAACTCTTTCTGGAAAATTGCTGACTCCCCTAGGGTTTTCCGTCCCGAGGCTTCTTATAGGCGAAGGGGCGTCGCGAGAGGGCAGCCAGGGGCTCCTCACACATGGGTGGCACGACCAGGGCCTGGGCCGCGCCACCCCTGTGTGAGGGCAGGCCCTGGCCCCTCTCCGGCTCTCTTTCGGATGTCTGGATGCTCCCGGGAAAAATAAGACTTCTGGCTTTTGTTTCGTCCAATTCCGAGAATATTTCCTATGTATCACTCTGAAACACAAAAACAGCAGAAAACAGGGAACTGGCACTGTGGCATCTTGTTAATAGGTTAGTTCCGAAAAATGCATAAAAGTGCCACGAAGTGTAACGAAACAGTAGGCAAATGGTGTAAAAACAAGCATGGAGCATCAAAAATTATAGATACGTTTGAGACGTATCATTCCTCTATGTCCGAAATGGGAGGACCTTCATTTTCTTCCTCTACATCATCATCACTAGGTTCACTAGCGATGCCAAGTACATCACACATTGTTTTCTCTGCCATGGGTTCATCGACGCCATCACCTCCCATGGGTTTGACATTGACATTCTGCCAATCTACTTGCTGTGCTGAGAATTTTTCTCCCACATCTGTCTATACTACTGATGGTGGTTCTGCCCTTTGTTCCATAAAATCTTCTTCCAATTGGCATTCCCATTGATAAGTATCCTTGTTATCTGAGTCTGCAAACATCCAGTCCTTCTTGGGGGTGGACTCCTTGTTTGTGTTTCCAGTGGGGGTGGACTCCTTGTTGGTATACTTCTTGGGGGTGATCTTCTTTGTGTTTGACTTCTTGGGGGTGTTCTCCTTGGTGGTCTTCTTTGTGGTTGACTTCTTGGGGGTGTTCTCCTCGGTGGTATTCTTTGTGGTTGACTTCTTGGGGGTCTTATCCTCGATGGTCTTCTTTGTGGTTGTGTCATAGGGATTTAGAGACAGTAGCCATGGGTAGGCTTATCGGAGGGGCTCGACGGTGGAGACGAGGGGCCTGGCTCAGGATTATGCCTACTGAGACATGCTACTTGGTGATGGCGCCTCAAAAAGAGGCTGCTAGCGTGGAGCAGTAAGTCCTTGTGCATGGTGATGACCAGCCCGTTGGGAACCCCAAGAGGAAGGTATGATGAGTGTAGCGGCAAATTTTCCCTCAGTTAAGAAACCAAGGTTTAATATCGATCAGGAGAAGAGAGACGATGACGACTGAAGGTGATGCTTGCTAGCTTGCAACAGCAGCGGACAATTTATATGTGGCGCCTCGTCCAAGCTTTGCTTGCTAGCTGCAACATGGAACCTGCACACACACAAACAAATACTTTGTTCCCAACTTGCGATGAGGTTGTCAATCTCACCGGTTTGCTTGAAACAAAGGTTATGAGTGTATCGAGTGGAAAACAATATAGTATGCGAGTAAAGTAAACAGTGCGGGAAAAGTAAACAGGTGATTCCAATATGATTAAAATTGGACCGGGGTCCACAGTTCACTAGTGGTGTCTCTCCATAGATAAAATAACATGCTGGGTAAACAAATTACAGTTGGGCAATTGATAGAATAGAGCTAACGCGATATGTCAAGAAGATCACTATGAGATTTACTCTGGGCATTACAACAAAATACATAGACCGCCATCCAACTGCATCTATGACTAATAATCCACCCCCGGGGATATCATCCGAACACCCTAGAAGTATTAAGTTTCGAACAACAGATAATTGCATTAAGCAAAGTGTGTAATGTAAACAAAGCATATGCCCTTGAGCATATGAATGTTGTTTTCTCCCTAGTAGCAACAGCACATCTACCACCTTAGAGGTTTCTGTCACTCCCCCAGGTGAAATAGAGGCATGAACCCACTATCGAGCATAAATACCCCCTCTTGGAGTCACTAGCAACTACTCGGCCAAGATAGCTACTAACAACGGAGAGCATGCAAGATCATAAACAACATAGAGATAACAAAAGATATAATTCAGTATAGCAACTTAATCATAAACACCAATATTCATCGGATCCCAACAAACCAACATCATAGAATTACATAACGGTGATCTCAAACATGTATGGCAGCTCATGAGATCTAAACATGAAGCACATGGTGGAGAAGACAACCATCTAGCTACTACTATGGACCCATAGTCCAAGGTAGACTACTCACTCATCGCTCCGAAGGCAATCATGGCGATGAAGGAGACCTCCGGTGGCGATTCCCCTCTCCGGTAGGGTGCCGGGAAGAGCTTCTGGACCCTCCCAATCTTCGGGTCGACGGCGGCGGCGGATCGCGATGTATTCTGGAAAACTGATCGGGCCTTAGGTTTTTCTCGTCGGGGGGTAAATATAGGCGAAGGGGCGATATCAGGAGAGGGACCAGGTGTCCTCACATAGGGGTGGCGCGGCCAGGGGCTGGGCCGCGCCGCCCCTTGTGTGGGGCCCTGGTGGCCCCCCTCTGACACTTCTTCGGATGTCTGGAAGCTTCCGGGTAAAATATGACTTCAGGAACTTGTTTCGTCCAATTCCGAGAATATTTTCTGTGTATCACTTCTGAAACACAAAAACAGCAGAAAACAGGAAACTGGCACTGTGGCACTTTGTTAATAGGTTAGTTCCGGAAAATGTATAAAAATGCCACTAAGTGTAACGAAACAGTAGGCAAATGGTGTAAAACGAAGCATGGAGCATCAAAAATTATAGATACGTTTGGGACGTATCAAGCATCCCCAAGCTTAACTCCTGCTCGTCCTCGTGTAGGTAAGTGATAACAAAAGAATAATTTTTGAGGTGACATGCACCTACACAATCTTGATCATATATGTAAGCATTGGTGAGCTGGGATCAATAGAACTTAAAACATGGGCATGAAGATATAATCATGACAATAAGAACTTAGCAACCATGTTGTAAACATGCAAATGAACACAAACAAAAGATCATGATAATGAAACAATGAAAGTCAAACGTGTGTTCAAATCATAAGGAAAAACATACAAGTGGTTTTCAGCTTGTCCTTCATGGAGAGCAAAACATAAATGCATAGGACACCTCAAAGTTTAAGAGGGCGACTAGATACAAATAATTTAAGAACAAGTGAAACCAACAATATGAATCAATCAATGAACTTTGGGACAATGCATATCACACTAAGAATGACAACTATGCTCTCTTAATGGTGCATAAAGAAAGAAGGTGGTGACTCAACATAAAAGTAAAAGAAAGGCCCTTCGCAGAGGGAAGCAGTGATTTAGCATGTGCTAGAGCTTTTCATTTTTTAAAACAGAGATAAAAAATTGGTTTTAAGAGGTGGTTGTCTTTGTCAACGACTAGCAATGGGGTTCTTACTATCTTCCATACAAAAATGAAGCAAGTTTTTGGGAGAGAGATTGGCACTTTGGTGCTCTTTTTATAAAACTTGGCACTCCTCCCCACCTTTTTTTCCTTTCACAAACCATGGCTAACCGATTCCATCGGGTGCCCACCAACATTCACATACCATGGAGGAGTGCCTTTTTTCTTTTTTTCTCTTTTTTTTCTTTTTTGGAATAAGCAATATGGAAGATAGCAAATCCGACCACTACGTCCCCATGAGCTGAAAACAGTGTCACAAAACGAGAAGTATTTTGAAGGTTTTTGAAAGATAGCACATGAAATTTTTACTTTGGAATGGCTTACAAATACCATGCATAGGAGTTTATAGTGGACACTTTGGAAAACTTTGGCTTTTAGGAGTTGGATGCACGAGTAGAGCTCATACTCAGTACAAGGTGAGGGCTAGCAAAAGACTGGGAGCGACCAACTAAGAGAGCAATAATGGCCATAATCATGCAAAGCGACAAAGCGACATTAAAAGAAGCATACGATGGCATCAAAAGTCAAAAACTAAATGATCATGAAGGCTAATGGCGACTTTGTAAGAGTCTGACATGTGTGAGCATGCGCCAAGTCAACCCAAATAAAGCATCAAGGAGAAAACCAAAATAATGCTTCCATATAATAAAAACAACGCATGATTTTTTCAAAGGCTCATTAAGCAATCTCAGTTATTTGAGACAAGTCATGCTACAGCAAAACCACTAAGCATACTATCAAAAAGACATCAAGCATGACATGAAAAAGCCTAAGCCGCAGTCTACACAAGCTCCTTTTTGTACCACTATTTTGCACAAAGCTTTTTCTCTTTTCCAACACCATTTGAAATTTTTTAAAGATACCTCTTTTGATGAAAACCAATGAAGATCAGAGGCAAAAATAAACCTTGATGAAAAGATATGACAAGGTCTGAACGCAAATCAAGGCGAAAATGAAAACCAAAAGCAGTAGCAGAAAAAGATGAACGCTCGATTTAAAATAAGAGTGAAAACTAGAGCGTTCTTTGCAAATGAAAACGAGTACATCTCCTCCAAAGGAAATTTGTTGGGGTCCAACCATTTATTGCAGCAAACAAATAAACTAAACAAACTAAAAAAACTAAGAAAACTAAAACAAGTGATGCTCCAAGAAAAACACATAGTGCATGAAGCAATAAAAATATAGTGTTTTGAAAGGTGACCTGATTTTTGCCGATGAAGAAGGGGTGCCTCGGGGGCATCCCCAAGCTTTGACGCTTGTAATTCTTGGATATTTCTTGGGGTGATGCATGGGCATCCCCAAGATTGAGCTTTTATCCATTCTTCAACTCATCTCATCATTCTCCAATCCCTACACTTGAAAACTTCCTTCATACAAAACTAAACACAATTCTATTAGCAACATTAGTGTAAGCATAAAATATATTCAACCTCTTTTAGCTTCAGGTTTCAACCCAAAACCACCACATATAAAGTATATACTACTGTAGCAACTTCCACAAGAGTTCCATGATCAAAAAGAACTTGAAAGAAAGCGATAAAGTGGCAAAAACGAATATTGGCAGAAATCTGTCAAAACTGAACAGCTGACAAAGGACGAATTTTTGAGGGATTTTCCGTTGCTCAAATCAAAAAGTGTTAAACTAAGAAAAGTTTGGATATAACCTGGGGCATATGCACAAGAAATCGCAGGTCCAAAATATAAACAGAGAATTTTCACGAATTTTTACGGTGCAGCACCGAAAACAGTTTCAGGACAGCAATAACCCCAAATCCTTACCTCACTCAAATTAGAGGCTTCTCTTGGCACAAAAATGAAATAAACAAGATAAGGAGCGGTCATTACAGTAGTAATGACTTCCAAGACTCAAATAAAAGAAAAAATACTGTAAAGAAAACATTGGGTTATCTCCCAAGAGTGCTTTTCTTTAACGCCTTTGAGCTAGGCGCAGAAAATTGTGAATCAAGTAATATCAAGAGATGAAGCATTAAGATCAACAGCAGAGGTCTTGTCAATAAGGCATTGTATTTCATCCACATAAGTTTTTGAAGACCCTTTGTGATCATGCTTTGGTATACTATTCTCATCAAAAAGATTTTTAGGACAAATCCAGGCAAAATTATTTTCGAAAGCATCATTCAATCCCAAAAGCTTGCAAGGTATAGGTATCTTGGTCCCCTCATCATTAGTATCAATAACCTTTATAGGTGAACCAAGTTTATTAAAACGTTTAAGAACTTTCCTAGCGTCAACAACGATATCCTTAAATTCTATGCACAAAGTTTCCAAGATAAAAGCTTTCTTTTCGGGATCCTCAATTTCATGAAGCTTAAGGAACATGTATTGCATAAAAGGATTAAGACTAGCAAACCTAGTTTCCAACATGTCAATTAATAGAAAAGAAGCAACTTCAATACTAGGAGCAAGCTCAATCAAAGACTTTTCCTCAACTTCCTCATGCATACTAATGTGATTAAAGAACTCCTCAATGTTACTTTTGCCAATAATCGAACCACTACCTACTGAGAGGTCCTCCAGAACGAACTTAGGGATAGACATGATAAACTAAGGTAAAGAAATAACAACTACCAAGGATTCTAATTTTTTTGGGTTTTTGATATAAAAGCAATGCAGGTAAAATAAAATAAAGTAAAGCAAACAAATAACAAAGCAAAGAATGTGTGTGCGAAGAACTCCCCTCGCAGAAGTCTTCTCTCTTCCCCGCCAACGGCGCCAGAAAAGAAGCTGCTACTTGGTGATGGCGCCTCAAAAAGAGGCTGCTAGCATGGAGCAGTAAGTCCTTGTGCGTGGTGATGACCAGCCCGTTGGGAACCCCAAGAGGAAGGTATGATGAGTGTAGCGGCAAATTTTCCCTCAGTTAAGAAACCAAGGTTTAATATCGATCAGGAGAAGAGAGATGATGACGACTGAAGGTGATGCTTGCTAGCTTGCAACAGCAGCGGACAATTTATATGTGGCACCTCATCCAAGCTTTGCTTGCTAGCTACAACGTGGAACCTGCACACACACAAACAAATACTTTGTTCCCAACTTGCGATGAGGTTGTCAATCTCACCGGTTTGCTTGAAACAAAGGTTATGAGTGTATCGAGTGGAAAACAATATAGTATGCGAGTAAAGTAAACAGTGTGGGAGAGTAAACAGGTGATTGCAATATGATTAAAATAGGACCGGGGTCCACAGTTCACTAGTGGTGTCTCTCCATAGATAAAATAACATGCTGGGTAAACAAATTACAGTTGGGCAATTGATAGAATAGAGCTAACGCGATATGTCAAGAAGATCACTATGAGATTTACTCTGGGCATTACAACAAAATACATAGACCGCCATCCAACTGCATCTATGACTAATAATCCACCCCCGGGGATATCATCCGAACACCCTAGAAGTATTAAGTTGCGAACAACAGATAATTGCATTAAGCAAAGTGTGTAATGTAAACAAAGCATATGCCCTTGAGCATATGAATGTTGTTTTCTCCCTAGTAGCAACAGCACATCTACCACCTTAGAGGTTTCTGTCACTCCCCCAGGTGAAATAGAGACATGAACCCACTATCGAGCATAAATACCCCCTCTTGGAGTCACTAGCAACTACTCGGCCAAGATAGCTACTAACAACGGAGAGCATGCAAGATCATAAACAACATAGAGATAACAAAAGATATAATTCAGTACAGCAACTTAATCATAAACACCAATATTCATCGGATCCCAACAAACCAACATCATAGAATTACATAACGGTGATCTCAATCATGTAGGGCAGCTCATGAGATCTAAACATGAAGCACATGGTGGAGAAGACAACCATCTAGCTACTGCTATGGACCCATAGTCCAAGGTAGACTACTCACTCATCGCTCCGGAGGCAAGCATGGCGATGAAGAAGACCTCCGGTGGCGATTCCCCTCTCCGGCAGGGTGCCGGGAAGAGCTTCTGGACCCTCCCGATCTTCGGGTCGACGG